>OZ010791.1:80482259-83212259 GCA_963932465.1 Maratus speciosus | reverse complement strand
TATCTACCGTGGTGTTGTAATACTATAGTTTTAAAGTCGTTGCCAAGAATATTGGCGTAATATATATGTATATATTTAAAAAAAAAAAAAAAAAAAAAAAAAAAAAAAAAAAAAAAAAAAAATTTTTTTTTTTTTTTTTTTTTTTTTTTTTTTTCTGCCTCGTTTTACTTCCTTCTCTCCTTCTGACACCCCCCGTCTGGTACTGGGAGACAGGGGCCTTTTGTCCTTTTCCAGTGGACCCTGGGCGTGGGGACAGTCGGCAGATTTATGTGTTGAGCACCGGACCCATGACGATTCGTGACACAATAGGGACCAGAAAAATATTGGGTTAGAGGAAGGGGGTGGCGGTCACGCTTCTGTATGGCCACTGTCCTCTACACTGTTTCAGAGAAGCGCCATGGGGGGTCCCTTTTTTACACCTTTTCTCACGTACCTTCCTAGGACCCTCCTTTCCCACCCCCGGACAGTCTTTGCGAAATCCTTTTTTCAGGAATCGCGAGTTTAGAAATAATAATCAAGAGAACAAGAATATAGAAAGAGTATAGCGAGAAACAAGAGTATAGAAGTGGGTTGACCCTCATATAAACAGGGGTGGGGGCCGTAAGCTACCGAGGAAGAAAGTCGCGAATGGACCGCTTCTTGTCCACGGGTCGGGAAGAAGAAAAACATGTATTAAATAAAACATTGTAAAGAATATATAAAATTATTTTAGCCAATTTTCAAAAACATTATATTAGATAAAGGGCATCTAGGGAGGAAAGATAAAAGGGGAAGGTGTATGCATATTTTTGCCCCACTTTATCCGTTTATTATAACGAGCTAAAATACTGTAAAGATTTCAATATGTATATATGTATATACTCTTCCCTTTCAGTAGTTTTCTGAAATTTACCATTTATATTTTAATATATATATAAAAAAAAAAAAAAAAAAAAAAAAAAAAAAAAAAAAAAAAAAATTTTTTTTTTTTTTTTTTTTTTTTTTTTTTTTTTTTTTTTTTTTTTTTTAAATAATATATAATATATAAATAAATACATATAATATATATATATATATATATTTATATATTTAATATTATATATATATATATATATATATATATTTAATAAATATATATTATTAATTTTTTTTTTTTTTTTTTTTTTTTTTTTTTTTTTTTTTTTATATATAAATATATATTATATATATATATTTATATATTTAATATTATATATATTTAATAAATATAAATTATTTAAAAAAAAAAAAAAAAAAAAAAAAAAAAAAAAAAAAAAAAAAAAAAAATTTTTTTTTTTTTTTTTTTTTTTTTTTTTTTTTTTTTTTTTTAATAATATATAATATATAAATAAATACATATAATATATATATATATATATTTATATATTTAATATTATATATATATATATATATATATATATATATATATATATTTAATAAATATATATTATTAATTTTTTTTTTTTTATATATATATATATAAATATATATTATATATATATATTTATATATTTAATATTATATATATTTAATAAATATAAATTATTTAAAAAAAAAAAAAAAAAAAAAAAAAAAAAAAAAAAAAAAAAAAAAAAAAAAAAATTTTTTTTTTTTTTTTTTTTTTTTTTTTTTTTTTTTTTTTTTAATAATATATATATAAATATATATTATATATATATTTATATATTTAATATTATATATATTTAATAAATATTTATATTTTTATATTTATATATTTAATATTTAAAAAATCAATATTATATATTCCTATTTTTACCCCCCGTCAAGTACTGGCAAAACCAGGGCCCTTCGTCGTTTTCCAGTGGACCCTGGGCGTGGGGACAGTCGACTGATTTATATGTTGAGCACCGGACCCATGACGATTCCTGACACAATAGGGAAAAAACACAAGAAAAAATATTGAGTTAAAAGTGGTTAGGGGGGGGTTGGAGAATTAAAAAGAGTCGGCGAGGGGGGGAAACTCCTGTTTTGGACTGATTTTGGATCGTGTCATGGGTTTCTGGTGCCGTGGAGTGAGTTGTGTGGAGTGGGTTTCAGAGTTGTGACTATCGTGGAGTGGGTTTCAGAGTTGTGACTATCGTGGAGTGGGTTGTGTGGAGTGGGTTTCGGAGTTGTAAATATCGTGGAGTGGGTTTCAGAGTTGTGACTATCGTGGAGTGGGTTGTGTGGAGTGGGTTTCAGAGTTGTGACTATCGTGGAGTGGGTTGTGTGGAGTGGGTTTCAGAGTTGTAAATATCGTGGAGTGGGTTTCAGAGTTGTGACTATCGTGGAGTGGGTTGTGTGGAGTGGGTTTCAGAGTTGTGACTATCGTGGAGTGGGTTGTGTGGAGTGGGTTTCAGAGTTGTAAATATCATGGAGTGGGTTTCATATGTTTTGAGTGTGAGGGTTGATTTCAGTGTGAAGGTTTCAGAGTTGTGACTATCGTGGAGTGGGTTGTGTGGAGTGGGTTTCAGAGTTGTAAATATCATGGAGTGGGTTTCATATGTTTTGAGTGTGAGGGTTGATTTCAGTGTGAAGGTTTCAGAGTTGTGACTATCGTGGAGTGGGTTGTGTGGAGTGGGTTTCAGAGTTGTAAATATCGTGGAGTGGGTTGTGTGGAGTGGGTTTCAGAGTTGTAAATATCATGGAGTGGGTTTCATATGTTTTGAGTGTGAGGGTTGTTTTCAGTGTGAAGGTTTCAGAGTTGTGACTATCGTGGAGTGGGTTGTGTGGAGTGGGTTTCATATGTTTTGAGTGTGAGGGTTTCAAAGTCGTGTTTATCGTGGAGTGGGTTGTTTTCAGTGTGAGGGTTGTTGTCCGTGTGAGGGTTTCAAAGTCGTGTTTATCGTGGAGTGGGTTGTTTTCAGTGTGAGGGTTGTTGTCCGTGTGAGGGTTTCAAAGTCGTGTTTATCGTGGAGTGGGTTGTTTTCAGTGTGAGGGTTGTTGTCCGTGTGAGGGTTTCAGAGTCGTGTTTATCGTGGAGTGGGTTGTTGTCCGTGTAAGGGTTTCAAAGTTGTGTTTATCGTGGAGTGGGTTGTTGTCCGTGTAAGGGTTTCAAAGTTGTGTTTATCGTGGAGTGGGTTGTTGTCCGTGTAAGGGTTTCAAAGTTGTGTTTATCGTGGAGTGGGTTTCATATGGTTTTCCGATGTTTTTATAGGGGTCCTTTCATAGAATGGGTTTCACAGTTTTGTTTTGGGGGAGGTGCCCTCTGTGGTAGGGTCTTTTTCGAAACATCCCAACTCGTATTCACGCTCGAGGTCGAAGGAAAACCACAGTAAAACCTTCGACGGTTAGGCGGACGGCCACCACCCCCGCCGAAATAAAAAAAAGGGACTTTTGTGTGTGGGGTGCCCTCTGTGGCAGGGTCTTTTGCGGGGGGTGGACCTAACCCGTATTCACGCTCGAGGTCGAAGGAAAACCACAGTAAAACCTTCGACAGTTAGGACCCGATCCCTGAAAAAGAAGACTTTATACTTTTCTCTCACCCTGAAAAAGAAAACATCGCCCTGAAAAAGAAAAACTTTCTCTTTATTCTTTCTCTCTCTCTCCCTGAAACCCATTTTATACTTTTCTCACCCTGAAAAAGAAAACATCGCCCTGAAAAAGAAAAACTTTCTCTTTATTCTTTTTCTCTCTCTCCCTGAAACCCATTTTATACTTTTCTCTCCCTGAAAAAGAAAACATCGCCCTGAAAAAGAAAAACTTTCTCTTTATTCTTTTTCTCTCTCTCCCTGAAACCCATTTTATACTTTTCTCTCCCTGAAAAAGAAAACATCGCCCTGAAAAAGAAAAACTTTCTCTTTATTCTTTCTCTCTCTCTCCCTGAAACCCATTTTATACTTTTCTCTCTCTGAAACATCGCCCTGAACTTTTATTTTTTTCTCTCTCCATCGCCCTGAAAAAGAACTCACTGTATTCTTTTCTCTCGCCCTGAAACAAAAAACAGAGTCAAAGAAAACACACACACCAGAGAAAAAAAAACATTTTTTTTATTTCACCACCTACCTTTCAGAAGGGGGGGGGGTGGTCTCGAGCGAATCCAGCCCGGATTCGAGCGGCCCCAAGTTTTTCTGACCCCCCCTCCCCGGCGCCAGGGAGCGGGGGGGGATTCGGTGGCCCTCGGCACTCGAAGCGACTCGAGCTCGGGACCCTCCCCCTTGGATCCAAGACTTTCCGTCACCTACCTTTTTTTCAGATGCCACACACGGAGAGGGGGAGTATGTCCGGTGGTCCTCGGCACTCGAGCGAATCTAGCCCCGGATTCGAGCAGCCCCGCCCCTGAGGGGGGAATTCGGTGGCCCTCGTCACTCGAAGCGACTCGAGCTCGGATTCAAGCGACCCCGCTCGGACCCCGCTCGTGGTGGGAGGAGAGCGAGATGGGTTTTTTTTTTGGGCGAGAGGAGGGCGGGTGGCCCTCGGCACTCGGAGCGAATCAAGCCCGGAAGACCTTCCCCACCCCGGACAACCGGTACAAATGAAAATGCAATATATAGATCTCTTTACTATATATGCAGGTGTCGGGGAGGGGGGTGGGCCCTCCGAGCGACTCCAGCTCGGATTCGAGCGGCCCCCTGTCTCTAATGAAACTCTCGATCCCTCCAATGCCCCCCGGGGCTCCCTTCCATCTTCTTTTTCCCCTCTCTCTCTATCCAGCGACCGTGGCCCGTCCTTTCCTCCTGCGAACCGCCGAAAGGGGTCAAGCGACTCTTTACACCACGGAGGTTCTCCCACTCCATACAAGGCCCAGGGCCCCACTAGGGGGGGGTGAGCACCTTTGGACCACTTGCCGCAGATTTGTTAAACCTCACCCTTCCCCAGCCGTGGCACCTCCCGCCCATTCACGCTCCTGGACCGCAGTGCAACAAAAGCATGCATGAGCGGGAAGCCTCTTCCACCGAAAAGGCGCGTCTCCACGCCTGTCACCCCCCATAGAAGGGGGGGAGTCGTTGCTCTCTGACAGGGCCCCAGACACCACACACACAAGCAATGTCCATGCAAGGCACCGAGCATCTATCAAAGTCTCCGTATCATCGGGTACCGTTTAGGCGCTATGCCTAGTCTGGAACTAGAAGAAGGGTTGAATCCTTTTCCGCTCCAGTGTCCCGGGTAACCCGGATAAGGGGTTCCTTGCCAGAGACCTCTAAAGACCCCGTCGAGAGAACAAAACTCGTTCGGTAGCCTCAGGGAAGTCCGCAGTCGAGAACGGGCCCAACAGTCACCGGGGAGGGGGGCGAGAGAGGGTACACGAGAAAAACAGAATCGAGCCGCCCCAAGAGGAGGGGGGGAGTGGCCCTCGGCACTCGGACGAATCCAGCCCGGATTCGAGCGGCTCCCCCGCAGTTTATGACCCCGGCAACTGGAAATAAAGGGAGGGCATTTATAAAAAAATGCGATATATAGATAGCTTCACTATATATGCATGAGGTGGGGGATGTTGCCATACACGGGGAGGGGGGGGTAGCCCTCGGCACTCGAAGCGACTCTAGCCCGGATTCAAGCGGCCCTCCCGAGTCTCGGACTCTTGTGGTCTGGGAGCACTGGAGGTGGAACACCTAAAAGGCACACGGCAATGGCACACATCGACTGGAGGTGGAACACACAAAGGAACTCTTCTCAAATCTTTGTTTTCATACGAAGGAATCTGGAGCGCTGCAATGAGAATGGAAAACGACATTTTAAAAACAAAAAACAATTTTTAATAACATTTTCAAAAAAGTTGCATGAAATTTCAAAGACTCGAGATAATATAAGCTGAAAAGGCTTTGGATTGGAACAATCAACATTTCTTGTCCCGATCCATGAGTGTCACATTTAAAGAATAGAGAGAAAATACATTTCAGCCAAAATATTATATTAGATACTTAAAATTAAAAAATTCCTTCAAGACACGACAAAGTTCCTGTAGAAATTAAAACATAGAGATACCAGTTTTTGATATACTATTATAAAGTTATAGTGTCTGGGAGTATTTTTAATGTGTATTACTCATTAATATATTATTTAATTCATTACTCATTTGCGGGTATGGAGTATTTTTAATGTGTATTACTAATTAATATATTATTTAATTCATTACTCGTTTGCGTATTGTTTAATGAAATCAAGAAAATTTTCGCAATGATTGCTTAAATTATAACTGTATTAAATTTCAAAACAATTGAATTTAAAACATTTCAAAAACCTTAATCCATTAAAAATAGTTTTTATGAAGGGGTCTCTCACTGAATATCAATCAAAACATCCAAAGTGTGAATGAGTGTATTTTTAATGCTTGTCTAAGTATAAACATGAACATTTGATAAAACAGATTTTGCCTTTTAATATACTACTATTAGAAACTGAACAGATCTTCAAAGAATTTCTTTATTGTGGGAAAAAAAAAATCAACTTTTTTTTCTTTTTTTTTGAATAACAATAATCATAACAAAAAATCTTACCCAGAGTTGTCAAGTCTCCGGCACACCACTATTATTTTACAGAAAATGTTGTTCCTTTAAATCGCCCAATTGTTCTAATTAAATAAAACAACATTTTCTGTCTTAAAATACTTGTATCTAAAAGGCCGGAGACTTGGCAGCTCTGCTTACCATAGCAAATAATTAAAAGTAGGTCATTTTAAACGAGCCATCTATTTAAAATTTTATAGAAATCCATACATATGTTCTCAAAATATCATGCGCGCGCAATGACTTACAGAGTAATAAAAAGAGTTCTTTTAAATTCAATAATCCATCAATTCTGAAAAGGTCTGCTCAACAAGCGCAAAAACGTTTTGACACATTCATTTTTTTTAACGGAAAGTCATAAAAGTGGAAGGCGATTTGGAATCGAACTGTGTTTTTCATTATTTCTTTTTTGATAAAGCACCTATTGAGCTTATAAGCGCTTTTGATCGCGTGACATTCATTTTTTAACGGAAAGTCATAAAAGTGGAAGGCGATTTGGAATCGAACTGTGTTTTTCATTATTTCTTTTTTGATAAAGCACCTATTGAGCTTATAAGCGCTTTTGATCGCGTGACATTCATTTTTTAACGGAAAGTCATAAAAGTGGAAGGCGATTTGGAATCGAACTGTGTTTTCCATTATTTTTGATAAATGACCTATTGAGCTTATAAGCGCTTTTGATCACGTGACATTCATTTTTTTAACGGAAAGTCATAAAAGTGGAAGCTGGAATCGAACTGTGTTTTCCATTATTTTTGATAAATGACCTATTGAGCTTATAAGCGCTTTTGATCACGTGACATTCAGTTTTTAACGGAAAGTCATAAAAGTGGAAGGCGATTTGGAATCGAACTGTGTTTTCCATTATTTTTGATAAATGACCTATTGAGCTTATAAGCGCTTTTGATCACGTGACATTCATTTTTTTAACGGAAAGTCATAAAAGTGGAAGCTGGAATCGAACTGTGTTTTCCATTATTTTTGATAAATGACCTATTGAGCTTATAAGCGCTTTTGATCACGTGACATTCAGTTTTTTAACGGAAAACCATAAAATTGGAAGGTGGAATCGAACTATGTGTTCCATTAATTTTTTTCGATAAATTACCTATTGAGCTTATGAGCGCTTTTGATCACGTGACATTCAGTTTTTTAACGGAAAGTCATAAAATTGGAAGGTGGAATCGAACTGTGTGTTCCATTATTTCTTTTTTTTGATAAATTACCTATTGAGCTTATAAGCGCTTTTGATCACGTGACATTCAGTTTTTTAACGGAAAGTCATAAAATTGGAAGGTGGAATCGAACTGTGTGTTCCATTATTTCTTTTTTTTTGATAAATTACCTATTGAGCTTATGAGCGCTTTTGATCACGTGACATTCAGTTTTTTAACGGAAAGTCATAAAATTGGAAGGTGGAATCGAACTGTGTGTTCCATTATTTCTTTTTTTTGATAAATTACCTATTGAGCTTATGAGCGCTTTTGATCACGTGACATTCAGTTTTTTAACGGAAAGTCATAAAATTGGAAGGTGGAATCGAACTGTGTTTTCCATTATTTCTTTTTTTTGATAAAGCACCTATTGAGCTTATAAGCGCTTTTGATCACGTGACATTCAGTTTTTTAACGGAAAGTCATAAAATTGGAAGGTGGAATCGAACTGTGTTTTCCATTATTTCTTTTTTTTGATAAAGCACCTATTGAGCTTATAAGCGCTTTTGATCGCGTGACATTCAGTTTTTTAACGGAAAGTCATAAAATTGGAAAGTGGAAGCGATTTGGAATCGAACTGTGTTTTCCATTATTTTTGATAAATTACCTATTGAGCTAAAGCGCTTTTGTTCACGTGACAAAGACGTTTTCCACCCTTTCTTGCGTGTGATTATTTTTCTTTCGCGCCGGAGTTTGGTTCAAAACACTCACTTTGATACTATTTTCTGACAGATCTGTTGCGTTTGCAAAACAAGCGGGTAAGTGGGATCACAGATTGCACAGAGGGTTCCGTTTAATATTTCTTTTAAAACACTTTAATCCTTTTGCGAAATCTGCTTTAAAGCTTAAAATACACACAAATTGGAGCCCAGAGGGTTAAATATAAGACTTTCTCAAAATTGTATGATTTGTCGTTTGATGTGAGGTTTTCAGCTATAAGTAACCAAAATTTCAAGTCTTCAACTTAATTAGGGGCTCAGTTAGAAAAAAAAGCTTAAAATACACAAGTTGGAGCCCGAAGGGTTAAATAGAAGACTTTCTCAAAATTGACTAATTTGTCGTTTGATGTGAGGTATTCAGCTATAAGTATGCAAAATTTCAAGTCTTCAACGTAATTAGGGGCTCAGTTAGAAAAATAAAGCTTAAAATACACAAGTTGGAGCTCGAAGGGTTAAATAGAAGACTTTTTCAAAATTGACTAATTTGTCGTTTGATGTGAGGTGTTCAGCTATGAGTATGCAAAGTTTCAAGCCTTCAACGTAATTAGGGGCTCAGTTAGAAAAATAAAGCTTAAAATACACACAAGTTGGGGCCCGAAGGGTTAAATAGAAGACTTTTTCAAAATTGACTAATTTGTCGTTTGATGTGAGGTGTTCAGCTATAAGTATGCAAAATTTCAAGTCTTCAACGTAATTAGGGGCTCAGTTAGAAAAAAAAAAGCTTAAAATACACAAGTTGGAGCCCGAAGGGTTAAATAGAAGACTTTTTCAAAATTGACTAATTTGTCGTTTGATGTGAGGTGTTCAGCTATAAGTATGCAAAGTTTCAAGTCTTCAACGTAATTAGGGGCTCAGTTAGAAAAATAAAGCTTAAAATACACAAGTTGGAGCTCGAAGGGTTAAATATAAGACTTTTTCAAAATTGACTAATTTGTCGTTTAATGTGAGGTGTTCAGCTATAAGTATGCAAAGTTTCAAGTCTTCAACGTAATTAGGGGCTCAGTTAGAAAAAAAACTTAAAATACACAAGTTGGAACCGAGAGGGTTAAATATAAGATTTTTGTCAAAGTACATTATAATATTTATATTTATATGAATATATAATATATAACGATTTGTCGTTTGATGTGTGGTGTTCAGCTATAAGTATGCAAAAATTTCAAGTCTTCAACGTAATTAGGTCATCAGAAAAAAAAAAAGCTTAAAATAGTTGTTATATGCAATTTTTAATACATGAACGTCATATTTTGCCTTTCTCAGCTGCTCTGCTCAACAAGCGCAAAACGTTGGGAAGCTTGACTATGGAAGCGATCGATCTGCGTTTTTCCATTTTGTTTTTCAATAAAATAAATTACCTATTGAGTTATAAGCGATTTTGATCACGTGACAAAGACGTTTTTCACCCTTCCTTGTATGGTATTCTTCTTTCGTGTGGGTTCAAAACTCCCACTTTGACACTATCTATTGCGTTTGCAAAAAGCGGAAAACACAGTTCAATTACATAGTTTCTGAACAACAACACCTGCTAGTTTCATGCATCTCCGAACAAAACTAAATTAAAACTTATGCCATAAAGTTGCCCTTTTGGATTTGAGAACAGCTTTAAATAAATGTTTTCGTTTTACCTTTTTGTTTTGTTAGGATATATTTAACTAAAATGATTTTTTAATTTAGTATTAATAGTTGTATATGCAATTCTTAATACATGAACGTCATATTTTGCCTTTTTATGTAGTGAATTTTTTTTTCCTTTTTATTGGAAAAGCAATATACCCAAAGTTGGAAAAAATCTGAAGTTCGGATTTAGTAAAGTGTTGAGGATTCCGGAAAAGTGAGATCCGGCAATCAAATCATATCGATTTTTTTTCAAAACATGTATATTTATACAATTCTTAATTATTTAAAAATATATAAACTTTGCGAACGATTTTCACTAAATTTAAACATTGTGGGTGGTGATCATACAAAAATAAATAATAACAATGTTTACCGGTTTCACTATTTTACAGAATCTTTTTCCTTCAATAATATATTTTACATTCATCACAGAATAGCTTTTACAGAAAACTTTCTGGTTAGAAATTACAAAGTATTTTGTTAAAAAAAAAGTTGAAAAGTGTTTATGCATTCGGTTTGTCTGGCCGTCTGCTCACGCTCTAACTCCCTTAAATATGTTTGGATTTTTCTGAAACTGATAGGGGTTATTTGGGATCACCAAAGCATGTTTGGTATTGTACATGCAGTAGGTAGGATTCACCGTTCATTTACAGGGGGCGCTCAAAAGTATTCCGTTACATTAGGGTATATGGGGGTGCCGTAAATATACTCGGATTTTTCTGAAACTGATAGGGGTTATTTAGGGTCACCAAAGCATGTTTGGTATTGTACATGCAGTAGGTAGGATTCACCGTTCCTTTACAGGAGGCGCTCAAAAGTATTCCGTTACATTAGGGTATATGGGGGTGCCGTCTCGGATTTTTCTGAAACTGATAGGGGTTATTTAGGGTCACCAAAACATGTTTGGTATTGTACATGCAGTAGGTAGGATTCACCGTTCATTTACAGGAGGCGCTCAAAAGTATTCCGTTACATTAGGGTATATGGGGGTGCCGTCTCGGATTTTTCTGAAACTGATAGGGGTTATTTGGGATCACCAAAGCATGTTTGGTATTGTACATGCAGTAGGTAGGATTCACCGTTCATTTACAGGGGGCGCTCAAAAGTATTTCATTAAATCACTGTATATAATAAATTAATAAAATTGATAAAATATAATAATTAATAAAATTAATAATATAAATCACTGTATTTCACTACAATCACATTAGAACAGGACATTCATAGCATTTTTTATTCATTTACAGGGACACGTATAAGAAATCGGTTACAGTACAGTACCGTCTTTAAGTAATAAATGTTGGAGCGCACGGTTTAAAATTCGGTGTGCGTTTTTAAATTTAATTAATGTTTTGCATCTTACCCGTTATATATAAATTCCGTACCTCAAATACAGGGCTGTATAAAAGTATCCATGTACCGTTCTCCTTATGAGAGGAAATTGCTGAGGGTACATTTTTAACTAAAGTATATGTAGCTCTTAAGTGAACTAAATTTTGGCTTGCATGTAGCTAATAGATTCAAATTTATAAATCCTATACAGGGCTGCAATTCGCATAATTTTCCGATTGAGGATGGGAACAGCTGAAATTGGGCTCTGAAATGTATTATGCGTTTCCATAGGGTTGAATTAGATGTAATATTTTAATTTTTTAAACGGTGTAGTTTTGTTACATTATTCTAAATCTGTTGGAAAGTGTTTCATAATCTATGCTTCACGCATGATTTTTTTATTACTTGTTTATATATAATTTACTTCAGTTGACATATAAAAATAGTTAAATGTTATTCAAAACAATTTTAAAAACTATCGTCCACTTAATCAAAAATAGTTTAGAAAATGTTTAAAAAAAAATAAGAATTACCTTTCATTGCAACATTCGTAGCACATCTGTTGTCGGGAATAGAACAGCACACACTTCCACAGGCACGGATTTTTTTTGCGAGGGGCAGGTGCCCCCACTTTGCCTTGCATGAGATCGAGAGAACAGCACACACTTCCACAGGCACGGTTTTTCTTTGCGCGGGGCAGGCCCCCACTTTCCCTTGCATGAGATCGAGAGAACAGCACACACTTCCACAGGCACGGTTTTTCTTTGCGCGGGGCAGGCGCCCCACTTTCCCTTGCATGAGATCGAGAGAACAGCACACACTTCCACAGGCACGGTTTTTCTTTGCGCGGGGCAGGTGCCCCCACTTTCACTGCAGTAGTTATTTAGACTGTCGATGGAGAGACTAACTTGAACCATTCACAAGTACGAGTGACACGGAAGACGGAAAAAGTTCCATTTATATAGCTTGCGTCCGTGAATTGTCTGCATAGCTTAAAAAAAAAAAAAAAAAAAAAAAAAAAAAAAAATTATTATTTTTTTTTTTTTTTTTTTTTTTTTTTTTTTTTTTTTTAAGCTATGCAGACAATTCACTGACAATTCACTGACAATTCACTAACAATTCACTGAAAAAAAAAAAAAAAAAAAAAAAAAAAAAAAAAATTATTAAAAAATTATTAAAAAATTATTTTTTTTTTTTTTTTTTTTTTTTTTTTTTTTTTTTTTTTTTTTTTTTTTTTTTAAGGGTCCACTGGTCATGGATCATTTCTTTTCATTTCAGTATCAAACCATCAACAACTTAAAAAATTTTAACTCCCATATGTGCTTTGCATATGTTAATAATATGTAATTAATAGTCTTAAGGAATATAGTAAATATTGAAATATTATTTCAAGACTTTGAATGAAATATATGAATCTTTTTCTATCTAAAATTTAAAATATGTAATATTGAACTACGTAATATACAATGGCAAATTCAAGAGAGGCTCGGAGTTCATAAATCCCCTCTGAACATCAACAAAAATATTCTAAACGTCATTTTAAAAATGAAATATACAGTAACCCTCAGTTATCAGCTGTTATTATTATAAAAATAAATCCACAAAGTGATAACACAACATGGCGGTGGGGCTGAAAACATCATTTTTAAAATGAAGCACGACATGACTTTAAATTATTGTAAAGTCGAAATCTTTGATTGTTTCAGGTAGAGGAATGTTTAAAGTGGGGGAGGGGGAGTCTGGACCCCCCACCCCCTTTCGTTAGGGTACTTTAAAAAAATTTTCAAAGTGAGAGCAAAATCACAACATGCTTCGGGCCGAGAGCAACTACACTGTAATACGGATGCCCATAACTTAAGATATAAGATTAATCCAGATATAAGATTGGCCACAAAAGTTCAGAAACACTTTTTTTTTAGAATTCACAATCCATGCATTTATGCACAAGAAAATTATTATAAGATAAATAGGGGACGAGTGTGCCCCCCCCCCCCCCCCCGGCATTTCCATTATTTCATTTTTTTCTCTCTCTCTCTAATGGACTGGTGGCTTCTATTATTATAAAACAGCCATTATAAATGAGGTGTTAGGTGAAGATGAAAGAGCAGCCGTAAAAAGTTAGATTTGATTTTCTAGTCGGCCCCACCTGTGGCCGAGAGGTTCTGCTCTCGAATCTGGTAGACGGGAGGTGCTGGGTTCGAACCCAATCGCGCCCGTCGGCCTAATCGTTCGGAGTTTTCTTCGAGCCATGGATTTCCATGCGTCAATACGGATTAGGTTCCCCTAGAAAGCCCCCTCCCCTCCTTCACGAAGAGCACGACCGTGCCTATAACCCTAGAGTAGATAATCGGCCGTCAAAAATCGACCCGATTTTCTAGTCCAAAAAAGGGGGCTATTTTTCTTTTGCGGCTGCTCTTTCATCTTCACCGAACACTTGATTTATAATGGCTGTTTCATAATCACAACATGCTTCGGGCCGAGAGCAACTACACTGTAATACGGATGCCCATAACTTAAGATATAAGATTAATCCAGATATAAGATTGGCCACAAAAGTTCAGAAACACTTTTTTTTTAGAATTCACAATCCATGCATTTATGCACAAGAAAATTATTATAAGATAAATAGGGGACGAGTGTGCCCCCCCCCCCCCCCCGGCATTTCCATTATTTCATTTTTTTCTCTCTCTCTCTAATGGACTGGTGGCTTCTATTATTATAAAACAGCCATTATAAATGAGGTGTTAGGTGAAGATGAAAGAGCAGCCGTAAAAAGTTAGAACTTTGATTTTCTAGTCGGCCCCACCTGTGGCCGAGAGGTTCTGCTCTCGAATCTGGTAGACGGGAGGTGCTGGGTTCGAACCCAATCGCGCCCGTCGGCCTAATCGTTCGGAGTTTTCTTCGAACCATGGATTTCCATGCGTCAATACGGATTAGGTTCCCCTAGAAAGCCCCCTCCCCTCCTTCACGAAGAGCACGACCGTGCCTATAACCCTAGAGTAGATAATCGGCCGTCAAAAATCGACCCGATTTTCTAGTCCAAAAAAAGGGGCTATTTTTCTTTTGCGGCTGCTCTTTCATCTTCACCGAACACTTGATTTATAATGGCTGTTTCATAATAATAGAAACCACCAGTCCATCAGAAAAAAAATAACTCGGTTAAAGCGGGACTCTACTAATACTACTAGTTTCATAGGAAATCTGACAAGTCGCAGGCGATTTTTCCCACTTGCAATTTTTACGTGTAATAACACTATTAATCTTTAATTCATGGAGTACTTAATGTATGACCAGCTCCGTAGAAGTTTAAAAATTTACAGTACCAAAAATTGTAAAACTGAAATTTCTTTTAAAATTTGATCATGATGGATTCAAGAATGTTATCGTTTAATCCATGGCGTACGTAATGCAGGATCAACTCCGTGCGATTTTTTATGTCTTAAATTTTAGTCTTTGAAAAAATAATTTTCCAAATGGTCGGTGTACTTTGTTAAATTATTATTATTATTATTATTATTATTATTATTATAAAATGTATTAAAATATTCATACTAAGTTATACTAATTCACTATATAATATGCTATCCCCACGATAGGTATTGATTACATTTTTCAATAAATATTTAGAAAGTATTCTGGAAAAATAATTTTCATTGTATATTAAGAAAAAACGGAACACTTTATTTAATTCTCTTTTTACTTATTGTAACAACTCGTCAGTCAGTTTTGACCTTGTGAAAAACTGACTGACACGATTTACACCAAAATACAAATAACACTAATTCATATCAAAGTATACTGGAATCTCGGGTTTGTTTCAAAATCCAAGGATTAGTCCTTGAGATAGAGCTATTGCGGAAATAGTAAGAAATGCAAGCCCTTTCACGGATTCAGATCATTGCACAAATTTTCATCGAAGCGTGAAAAACCACATTCCCTTTTCACAGTTTTGAAGGACACAGGTTTCTCTCTCTGAAGTACAATTTAAAGAATGGAATGCACAAATTTTTTTTTTTTTTTTTTTTTTTTTTTTTTTTTCCTTCAACATAGTTAAATTTATATATATAAATATTATATACAAGAGTATTTCACACAGTATGAGATGAAATTTATCAGAGCCACTGAAAAAAATGTAGGTTTTTCAGTTTCCTAATGCACTTGTATTTCAGGGTTAAATATAAGTTTTATACTCAGTCAATTTTTAAGTCAGTAATTTAAGTCAACTTTTATACCGTCGTATTGGAAAAAAAAAAAGTTCTTTTAAATACATTTTGCTTGAAAACTGTATCTCCATTTATTTTTGAAATATTAATTTCTTTGTAGTTTTTGAAGCCATATTGTATACGATAATCGTAAATATGGAATTCTTAAGCGGATGGGAATGACATCATTTTAGATAAAATAAAACGTGTGCTTTAAGTCTTAAAATTGAAATATGTTTTGTACTGCAGTAGAGTCCCGCTTTAACCGAGTTATTTTTTTTCTGATGGACTGGTGGTTTCTATTATTATGAAACAGCCATTATAAATCAAGTGTTCGGTGAAGATGAAAGAGCAGCCGCAAAAGAAAAATAGCCCCTTTTTTTGGACTAGAAAATCGGGTCGATTTTTGACGGCCGATTATCTACTCTAGGGTTATAGGCACGGTCGTGCTCTTCGTGAAGGAGGGGAGGGGGCTTTCTAGGGGAACCTAATCCGTATTGACGCATGGAAATCCATGGTTCGAAGAAAACTCCGAACGATTAGGCCGACGGGCGCGATTGGGTTCGAACCCAGCACCTCCCGTCTACCAGATTCGAGAGCAGAACCTCTCGGCCACAGGTGGGGCCGACTAGAAAATCAAAGTTCTAACTTTTTACGGCTGCTCTTTCATCTTCACCTAACACCTCATTTATAATGGCTGTTTTATAATAATAGAAGCCACCAGTCCATTAGAGAGAGAGAGAAAAAAATGAAATAATGGAAATGCCGGGGGGGGGGGGGGCACACTCGTCCCCTATTTATCTTATAATAATTTTCTTGTGCATAAATGCATGGATTGTGAATTCTAAAAAAAAAGTGTTTCTGAACTTTTGTGGCCAATCTTATATCTGGATTAATCTTATATCTTAAGTTATGGGCATCCGTATTACAGTGTAGTTGCTCTCGGCCCGAAGCATGTTGTGATTATGAAACAGCCATTATAAATCAAGTGTTCGGTGAAGATGAAAGAGCAGCCGCAAAAGAAAAATAGCCCCCTTTTTTGGACTAGAAAATCGGGTCGATTTTTGACGGCCGATTATCTACTCTAGGGTTATAGGCACGGTCGTGCTCTTCGTGAAGGAGGGGAGGGGGCTTTCTAGGGGAACCTAATCCGTATTGACGCATGGAAATCCATGGCTCGAAGAAAACTCCGAACGATTAGGCCGACGGGCGCGATTGGGTTCGAACCCAGCACCTCCCGTCTACCAGATTCGAGAGCAGAACCTCTCGGCCACAGGTGGGGCCGACTAGAAAATCAAAGTTCTAACTTTTTACGGCTGCTCTTTCATCTTCACCTAACACCTCATTTATAATGGCTGTTTTATAATAATAGAAGCCACCAGTCCATTAGAGAGAGAGAGAAAAAAATGAAATAATGGAAATGCCGGGGGGGGGGGGGGGGCACACTCGTCCCCTATTTATCTTATAATAATTTTCTTGTGCATAAATGCATGGATTGTGAATTCTAAAAAAAAAGTGTTTCTGAACTTTTGTGGCCAATCTTATATCTGGATTAATCTTATATCTTAAGTTATGGGCATCCGTATTACAGTGTAGTTGCTCTCGGCCCGAAGCATGTTGTGATTTTGCTCTCACTTTGAAAATTTTTTTAAAGTACCCTAACGAAAGGGGGTGGGGGGTCCAGACTCCCCCTCCCCCACTTTAAACATTCCTCTACCTGAAACAATCAAAGATTTCGACTTTACAATAATTTAAAGTCATGTCGTGCTTCATTTTAAAAATGATGTTTTCAGCCCCACCGCCATGTTGTGTTATCACTTTGTGGATTTATTTTTATAATAATAACAGCTGATAACTGAGGGTTACTGTATATTTCATTTTTAAAATGACGTTTAGAATATTTTTGTTGATGTTCAGAGGGGATTTATGAACTCCGAGCCTCTCTTGAATTTGCCATTGTATATTACGTAGTTCAATATTACATATTTTAGATAGAAAAAGATTCATATATTTCATTCAAAGTCTTGAAATAATATTTCAATATTTACTATATTCCTTAAGACTATTAATTACATATTATTAACATATGCAAAGCACATATGGGAGTTAAAATTTTTTAAGTTGTTGATGGTTTGATACTGAAATGAAAAGAAATGATCCATGACCAGTGGACCCTTAAAAAAAAAAAAAAAAAAAAAAAAAAAAAAAAAAAAAAAAAAAAAAAAAAAATAATTTTTTAATAATTTTTTAATAATTTTTTTTTTTTTTTTTTTTTTTTTTTTTTTTTTTTTTTCAGTGAATTGTTAGTGAATTGTCAGTGAATTGTCAGTGAATTGTCTGCATAGCTTAAAAAAAAAAAAAAAAAAAAAAAAAAAAAAAAAAAAAAAAAAAAAAAAAAAATTTTTTTTTTTTTTTTTTTTTTTTTTTTTTTTAAGCTATGCAGACAATTCACGGACGCAAGCTATATAAATGGAACTTTTTCCGTCTTCCGTGTCACTCGTACTTGTGAATGGTTCAAGTTAGTCTCTCCATCGACAGTCTAAATAACTACTGCAGTGAAAGTGGGGGCACCTGCCCCGCGCAAAGAAAAACCGTGCCTGTGGAAGTGTGTGCTGTTCTCTCGATCTCATGCAAGGGAAAGTGGGGCGCCTGCCCCGCGCAAAGAAAAACCGTGCCTGTGGAAGTGTGTGCTGTTCTCTCGATCTCATGCAAGGGAAAGTGGGGGCCTGCCCCGCGCAAAGAAAAACCGTGCCTGTGGAAGTGTGTGCTGTTCTCTCGATCTCATGCAAGGCAAAGTGGGGGCACCTGCCCCTCGCAAAAAAAATCCGTGCCTGTGGAAGTGTGTGCTGTTCTATTCCCGACAACAGATGTGCTACGAATGTTGCAATGAAAGGTAATTCTTATTTTTTTTTAAACATTTTCTAAACTATTTTTGATTAAGTGGACGATAGTTTTTAAAATTGTTTTGAATAACATTTAACTATTTTTATATGTCAACTGAAGTAAATTATATATAAACAAGTAATAAAAAAATCATGCGTGAAGCATAGATTATGAAACACTTTCCAACAGATTTAGAATAATGTAACAAAACTACACCGTTTAAAAAATTAAAATATTACATCTAATTCAACCCTATGGAAACGCATAATACATTTCAGAGCCCAATTTCAGCTGTTCCCATCCTCAATCGGAAAATTATGCGAATTGCAGCCCTGTATAGGATTTATAAATTTGAATCTATTAGCTACATGCAAGCCAAAATTTAGTTCACTTAAGAGCTACATATACTTTAGTTAAAAATGTACCCTCAGCAATTTCCTCTCATAAGGAGAACGGTACATGGATACTTTTATACAGCCCTGTATTTGAGGTACGGAATTTATATATAACGGGTAAGATGCAAAACATTAATTAAATTTAAAAACGCACACCGAATTTTAAACCGTGCGCTCCAACATTTATTACTTAAAGACGGTACTGTACTGTAACCGATTTCTTATACGTGTCCCTGTAAATGAATAAAAAATGCTATGAATGTCCTGTTCTAATGTGATTGTAGTGAAATACAGTGATTTATATTATTAATTTTATTAATTATTATATTTTATCAATTTTATTAATTTATTATATACAGTGATTTAATGAAATACTTTTGAGCGCCCCCTGTAAATGAACGGTGAATCCTACCTACTGCATGTACAATACCAAACATGCTTTGGTGATCCCAAATAACCCCTATCAGTTTCAGAAAAATCCGAGACGGCACCCCCATATACCCTAATGTAACGGAATACTTTTGAGCGCCTCCTGTAAATGAACGGTGAATCCTACCTACTGCATGTACAATACCAAACATGTTTTGGTGACCCTAAATAACCCCTATCAGTTTCAGAAAAATCCGAGACGGCACCCCCATATACCCTAATGTAACGGAATACTTTTGAGCGCCTCCTGTAAAGGAACGGTGAATCCTACCTACTGCATGTACAATACCAAACATGCTTTGGTGACCCTAAATAACCCCTATCAGTTTCAGAAAAATCCGAGTATATTTACGGCACCCCCATATACCCTAATGTAACGGAATACTTTTGAGCGCCCCCTGTAAATGAACGGTGAATCCTACCTACTGCATGTACAATACCAAACATGCTTTGGTGATCCCAAATAACCCCTATCAGTTTCAGAAAAATCCAAACATATTTAAGGGAGTTAGAGCGTGAGCAGACGGCCAGACAAACCGAATGCATAAACACTTTTCAACTTTTTTTTTAACAAAATACTTTGTAATTTCTAACCAGAAAGTTTTCTGTAAAAGCTATTCTGTGATGAATGTAAAATATATTATTGAAGGAAAAAGATTCTGTAAAATAGTGAAACCGGTAAACATTGTTATTATTTATTTTTGTATGATCACCACCCACAATGTTTAAATTTAGTGAAAATCGTTCGCAAAGTTTATATATTTTTAAATAATTAAGAATTGTATAAATATACATGTTTTGAAAAAAAATCGATATGATTTGATTGCCGGATCTCACTTTTCCGGAATCCTCAACACTTTACTAAATCCGAACTTCAGATTTTTTCCAACTTTGGGTATATTGCTTTTCCAATAAAAAGGAAAAAAAAATTCACTACATAAAAAGGCAAAATATGACGTTCATGTATTAAGAATTGCATATACAACTATTAATACTAAATTAAAAAATCATTTTAGTTAAATATATCCTAACAAAACAAAAAGGTAAAACGAAAACATTTATTTAAAGCTGTTCTCAAATCCAAAAGGGCAACTTTATGGCATAAGTTTTAATTTAGTTTTGTTCGGAGATGCATGAAACTAGCAGGTGTTGTTGTTCAGAAACTATGTAATTGAACTGTGTTTTCCGCTTTTTGCAAACGCAATAGATAGTGTCAAAGTGGGAGTTTTGAACCCACACGAAAGAAGAATACCATACAAGGAAGGGTGAAAAACGTCTTTGTCACGTGATCAAAATCGCTTATAACTCAATAGGTAATTTATTTTATTGAAAAACAAAATGGAAAAACGCAGATCGATCGCTTCCATAGTCAAGCTTCCCAACGTTTTGCGCTTGTTGAGCAGAGCAGCTGAGAAAGGCAAAATATGACGTTCATGTATTAAAAATTGCATATAACAACTATTTTAAGCTTTTTTTTTTTCTGATGACCTAATTACGTTGAAGACTTGAAATTTTTGCATACTTATAGCTGAACACCACACATCAAACGACAAATCGTTATATATTATATATTCATATAAATATAAATATTATAATGTACTTTGACAAAAATCTTATATTTAACCCTCTCGGTTCCAACTTGTGTATTTTAAGTTTTTTTTCTAACTGAGCCCCTAATTACGTTGAAGACTTGAAACTTTGCATACTTATAGCTGAACACCTCACATTAAACGACAAATTAGTCAATTTTGAAAAAGTCTTATATTTAACCCTTCGAGCTCCAACTTGTGTATTTTAAGCTTTATTTTTCTAACTGAGCCCCTAATTACGTTGAAGACTTGAAACTTTGCATACTTATAGCTGAACACCTCACATCAAACGACAAATTAGTCAATTTTGAAAAAGTCTTCTATTTAACCCTTCGGGCTCCAACTTGTGTATTTTAAGCTTTTTTTTTTCTAACTGAGCCCCTAATTACGTTGAAGACTTGAAATTTTGCATACTTATAGCTGAACACCTCACATCAAACGACAAATTAGTCAATTTTGAAAAAGTCTTCTATTTAACCCTTCGGGCCCCAACTTGTGTGTATTTTAAGCTTTATTTTTCTAACTGAGCCCCTAATTACGTTGAAGGCTTGAAACTTTGCATACTCATAGCTGAACACCTCACATCAAACGACAAATTAGTCAATTTTGAAAAAGTCTTCTATTTAACCCTTCGAGCTCCAACTTGTGTATTTTAAGCTTTATTTTTCTAACTGAGCCCCTAATTACGTTGAAGACTTGAAATTTTGCATACTTATAGCTGAATACCTCACATCAAACGACAAATTAGTCAATTTTGAGAAAGTCTTCTATTTAACCCTTCGGGCTCCAACTTGTGTATTTTAAGCTTTTTTTTCTAACTGAGCCCCTAATTAAGTTGAAGACTTGAAATTTTGGTTACTTATAGCTGAAAACCTCACATCAAACGACAAATCATACAATTTTGAGAAAGTCTTATATTTAACCCTCTGGGCTCCAATTTGTGTGTATTTTAAGCTTTAAAGCAGATTTCGCAAAAGGATTAAAGTGTTTTAAAAGAAATATTAAACGGAACCCTCTGTGCAATCTGTGATCCCACTTACCCGCTTGTTTTGCAAACGCAACAGATCTGTCAGAAAATAGTATCAAAGTGAGTGTTTTGAACCAAACTCCGGCGCGAAAGAAAAATAATCACACGCAAGAAAGGGTGGAAAACGTCTTTGTCACGTGAACAAAAGCGCTTTAGCTCAATAGGTAATTTATCAAAAATAATGGAAAACACAGTTCGATTCCAAATCGCTTCCACTTTCCAATTTTATGACTTTCCGTTAAAAAACTGAATGTCACGCGATCAAAAGCGCTTATAAGCTCAATAGGTGCTTTATCAAAAAAAAGAAATAATGGAAAACACAGTTCGATTCCACCTTCCAATTTTATGACTTTCCGTTAAAAAACTGAATGTCACGTGATCAAAAGCGCTTATAAGCTCAATAGGTGCTTTATCAAAAAAAAGAAATAATGGAAAACACAGTTCGATTCCACCTTCCAATTTTATGACTTTCCGTTAAAAAACTGAATGTCACGTGATCAAAAGCGCTCATAAGCTCAATAGGTAATTTATCAAAAAAAAGAAATAATGGAACACACAGTTCGATTCCACCTTCCAATTTTATGACTTTCCGTTAAAAAACTGAATGTCACGTGATCAAAAGCGCTCATAAGCTCAATAGGTAATTTATCAAAAAAAAAGAAATAATGGAACACACAGTTCGATTCCACCTTCCAATTTTATGACTTTCCGTTAAAAAACTGAATGTCACGTGATCAAAAGCGCTTATAAGCTCAATAGGTAATTTATCAAAAAAAAGAAATAATGGAACACACAGTTCGATTCCACCTTCCAATTTTATGACTTTCCGTTAAAAAACTGAATGTCACGTGATCAAAAGCGCTCATAAGCTCAATAGGTAATTTATCGAAAAAAATTAATGGAACACATAGTTCGATTCCACCTTCCAATTTTATGGTTTTCCGTTAAAAAACTGAATGTCACGTGATCAAAAGCGCTTATAAGCTCAATAGGTCATTTATCAAAAATAATGGAAAACACAGTTCGATTCCAGCTTCCACTTTTATGACTTTCCGTTAAAAAAATGAATGTCACGTGATCAAAAGCGCTTATAAGCTCAATAGGTCATTTATCAAAAATAATGGAAAACACAGTTCGATTCCAAATCGCCTTCCACTTTTATGACTTTCCGTTAAAAACTGAATGTCACGTGATCAAAAGCGCTTATAAGCTCAATAGGTCATTTATCAAAAATAATGGAAAACACAGTTCGATTCCAGCTTCCACTTTTATGACTTTCCGTTAAAAAAATGAATGTCACGTGATCAAAAGCGCTTATAAGCTCAATAGGTCATTTATCAAAAATAATGGAAAACACAGTTCGATTCCAAATCGCCTTCCACTTTTATGACTTTCCGTTAAAAAATGAATGTCACGCGATCAAAAGCGCTTATAAGCTCAATAGGTGCTTTATCAAAAAAGAAATAATGAAAAACACAGTTCGATTCCAAATCGCCTTCCACTTTTATGACTTTCCGTTAAAAAATGAATGTCACGCGATCAAAAGCGCTTATAAGCTCAATAGGTGCTTTATCAAAAAAGAAATAATGAAAAACACAGTTCGATTCCAAATCGCCTTCCACTTTTATGACTTTCCGTTAAAAAAAATGAATGTGTCAAAACGTTTTTGCGCTTGTTGAGCAGACCTTTTCAGAATTGATGGATTATTGAATTTAAAAGAACTCTTTTTATTACTCTGTAAGTCATTGCGCGCGCATGATATTTTGAGAACATATGTATGGATTTCTATAAAATTTTAAATAGATGGCTCGTTTAAAATGACCTACTTTTAATTATTTGCTATGGTAAGCAGAGCTGCCAAGTCTCCGGCCTTTTAGATACAAGTATTTTAAGACAGAAAATGTTGTTTTATTTAATTAGAACAATTGGGCGATTTAAAGGAACAACATTTTCTGTAAAATAATAGTGGTGTGCCGGAGACTTGACAACTCTGGGTAAGATTTTTTGTTATGATTATTGTTATTCAATAAAAAAGAAAAAAAGTTGATTTTTTTTTCCCACAATAAAGAAATTCTTTGAAGATCTGTTCAGTTTCTAATAGTAGTATATTAAAAGGCAAAATCTGTTTTATCAAATGTTCATGTTTATACTTAGACAGGCATTAAAAATACACTCATTCACACTTTGGATGTTTTGATTGATATTCAGTGAGAGACCCCTTCATAAAAACTATTTTTAATGGATTAAGGTTTTTGAAATGTTTTAAATTCAATTGTTTTGAAATTTAATACAGTTATAATTTAAGCAATCATTGCGAAAATTTTCTTGATTTCATTAAACAATACGCAAACGAGTAATGAATTAAATAATATATTAATTAGTAATACACATTAAAAATACTCCATACCCGCAAATGAGTAATGAATTAAATAATATATTAATGAGTAATACACATTAAAAATACTCCCAGACACTATAACTTTATAATAGTATATCAAAAACTGGTATCTCTATGTTTTAATTTCTACAGGAACTTTGTCGTGTCTTGAAGGAATTTTTTAATTTTAAGTATCTAATATAATATTTTGGCTGAAATGTATTTTCTCTCTATTCTTTAAATGTGACACTCATGGATCGGGACAAGAAATGTTGATTGTTCCAATCCAAAGCCTTTTCAGCTTATATTATCTCGAGTCTTTGAAATTTCATGCAACTTTTTTGAAAATGTTATTAAAAATTGTTTTTTGTTTTTAAAATGTCGTTTTCCATTCTCATTGCAGCGCTCCAGATTCCTTCGTATGAAAACAAAGATTTGAGAAGAGTTCCTTTGTGTGTTCCACCTCCAGTCGATGTGTGCCATTGCCGTGTGCCTTTTAGGTGTTCCACCTCCAGTGCTCCCAGACCACAAGAGTCCGAGACTCGGGAGGGCCGCTTGAATCCGGGCTAGAGTCGCTTCGAGTGCCGAGGGCTACCCCCCCCTCCCCGTGTATGGCAACATCCCCCACCTCATGCATATATAGTGAAGCTATCTATATATCGCATTTTTTTATAAATGCCCTCCCTTTATTTCCAGTTGCCGGGGTCATAAACTGCGGGGGAGCCGCTCGAATCCGGGCTGGATTCGTCCGAGTGCCGAGGGCCACTCCCCCCCTCCTCTTGGGGCGGCTCGATTCTGTTTTTCTCGTGTACCCTCTCTCGCCCCCCTCCCCGGTGACTGTTGGGCCCGTTCTCGACTGCGGACTTCCCTGAGGCTACCGAACGAGTTTTGTTCTCTCGACGGGGTCTTTAGAGGTCTCTGGCAAGGAACCCCTTATCCGGGTTACCCGGGACACTGGAGCGGAAAAGGATTCAACCCTTCTTCTAGTTCCAGACTAGGCATAGCGCCTAAACGGTACCCGATGATACGGAGACTTTGATAGATGCTCGGTGCCTTGCATGGACATTGCTTGTGTGTGTGGTGTCTGGGGCCCTGTCAGAGAGCAACGACTCCCCCCCTTCTATGGGGGGTGACAGGCGTGGAGACGCGCCTTTTCGGTGGAAGAGGCTTCCCGCTCATGCATGCTTTTGTTGCACTGCGGTCCAGGAGCGTGAATGGGCGGGAGGTGCCACGGCTGGGGAAGGGTGAGGTTTAACAAATCTGCGGCAAGTGGTCCAAAGGTGCTCACCCCCCCCTAGTGGGGCCCTGGGCCTTGTATGGAGTGGGAGAACCTCCGTGGTGTAAAGAGTCGCTTGACCCCTTTCGGCGGTTCGCAGGAGGAAAGGACGGGCCACGGTCGCTGGATAGAGAGAGAGGGGAAAAAGAAGATGGAAGGGAGCCCCGGGGGGCATTGGAGGGATCGAGAGTTTCATTAGAGACAGGGGGCCGCTCGAATCCGAGCTGGAGTCGCTCGGAGGGCCCACCCCCCTCCCCGACACCTGCATATATAGTAAAGAGATCTATATATTGCATTTTCATTTGTACCGGTTGTCCGGGGTGGGGAAGGTCTTCCGGGCTTGATTCGCTCCGAGTGCCGAGGGCCACCCGCCCTCCTCTCGCCCAAAAAAAAAACCCATCTCGCTCTCCTCCCACCACGAGCGGGGTCCGAGCGGGGTCGCTTGAATCCGAGCTCGAGTCGCTTCGAGTGACGAGGGCCACCGAATTCCCCCCTCAGGGGCGGGGCTGCTCGAATCCGGGGCTAGATTCGCTCGAGTGCCGAGGACCACCGGACATACTCCCCCTCTCCGTGTGTGGCATCTGAAAAAAAGGTAGGTGACGGAAAGTCTTGGATCCAAGGGGGAGGGTCCCGAGCTCGAGTCGCTTCGAGTGCCGAGGGCCACCGAATCCCCCCCCGCTCCCTGGCGCCGGGGAGGGGGGGTCAGAAAAACTTGGGGCCGCTCGAATCCGGGCTGGATTCGCTCGAGACCACCCCCCCCCCCCCTTCTGAAAGGTAGGTGGTGAAATAAAAAAAATGTTTTTTTTTCTCTGGTGTGTGTGTTTTCTTTGACTCTGTTTTTTGTTTCAGGGCGAGAGAAAAGAATACAGTGAGTTCTTTTTCAGGGCGATGGAGAGAGAAAAAAATAAAAGTTCAGGGCGATGTTTCAGAGAGAGAAAAGTATAAAATGGGTTTCAAGGAGAGAGAGAGAAAGAATAAAGAGAAAGTTTTTCTTTTTCAGGGCGATGTTTTCTTTTTCAGGGAGAGAAAAGTATAAAATGGGTTTCAGGGAGAGAGAGAAAAAGAATAAAGAGAAAGTTTTTCTTTTTCAGGGCGATGTTTTCTTTTTCAGGGAGAGAAAAGTATAAAATGGGTTTCAGGGAGAGAGAGAAAAAGAATAAAGAGAAAGTTTTTCTTTTTCAGGGCGATGTTTTCTTTTTCAGGGTGAGAAAAGTATAAAATGGGTTTCAGGGAGAGAGAGAGAAAGAATAAAGAGAAAGTTTTTCTTTTTCAGGGCGATGTTTTCTTTTTCAGGGTGAGAGAAAAGTATAAAGTCTTCTTTTTCAGGGATCGGGTCCTAACTGTCGAAGGTTTTACTGTGGTTTTCCTTCGACCTCGAGCGTGAATACGGGTTAGGTCCACCCCCCGCAAAAGACCCTGCCACAGAGGGCACCCCACACACAAAAGTCCCTTTTTTTTATTTCGGCGGGGGTGGTGGCCGTCCGCCTAACCGTCGAAGGTTTTACTGTGGTTTTCCTTCGACCTCGAGCGTGAATACGAGTTGGGATGTTTCGAAAAAGACCCTACCACAGAGGGCACCTCCCCCAAAACAAAACTGTGAAACCCATTCTATGAAAGGACCCCTATAAAAACATCGGAAAACCATATGAAACCCACTCCACGATAAACACAACTTTGAAACCCTTACACGGACAACAACCCACTCCACGATAAACACAACTTTGAAACCCTTACACGGACAACAACCCACTCCACGATAAACACAACTTTGAAACCCTTACACGGACAACAACCCACTCCACGATAAACACGACTCTGAAACCCTCACACGGACAACAACCCTCACACTGAAAACAACCCACTCCACGATAAACACGACTTTGAAACCCTCACACGGACAACAACCCTCACACTGAAAACAACCCACTCCACGATAAACACGACTTTGAAACCCTCACACGGACAACAACCCTCACACTGAAAACAACCCACTCCACGATAAACACGACTTTGAAACCCTCACACTCAAAACATATGAAACCCACTCCACACAACCCACTCCACGATAGTCACAACTCTGAAACCTTCACACTGAAAACAACCCTCACACTCAAAACATATGAAACCCACTCCATGATATTTACAACTCTGAAACCCACTCCACACAACCCACTCCACGATATTTACAACTCTGAAACCCACTCCACGATATTTACAACTCTGAAACCCACTCCACACAACCCACTCCACGATAGTCACAACTCTGAAACCTTCACACTGAAATCAACCCTCACACTCAAAACATATGAAACCCACTCCATGATATTTACAACTCTGAAACCCACTCCACACAACCCACTCCACGATAGTCACAACTCTGAAACCTTCACACTGAAATCAACCCTCACACTCAAAACATATGAAACCCACTCCATGATATTTACAACTCTGAAACCCACTCCACACAACCCACTCCACGATAGTCACAACTCTGAAACCCACTCCACACAACCCACTCCACGATAGTCACAACTCTGAAACCCACTCCACGATATTTACAACTCTGAAACCCACTCCACACAACCCACTCCACGATAGTCACAACTCTGAAACCCACTCCACACAACCCACTCCACGATAGTCACAACTCTGAAACCCACTCCACGATATTTACAACTCCGAAACCCACTCCACACAACCCACTCCACGATAGTCACAACTCTGAAACCCACTCCACGATAGTCACAACTCTGAAACCCACTCCACACAACTCACTCCACGGCACCAGAAACCCATGACACGATCCAAAATCAGTCCAAAACAGGAGTTTCCCCCCCTCGCCGACTCTTTTTAATTCTCCAACCCCCCCCTAACCACTTTTAACTCAATATTTTTTCTTGTGTTTTTTCCCTATTGTGTCAGGAATCGTCATGGGTCCGGTGCTCAACATATAAATCAGTCGACTGTAACTACTGCTTGAGAGTATCTTGTTTCCCGCGGACTTGGAAAAGGGCTGTAGTGGTGTATTTTCCCAAACCGGGAAAGCCCCGCAGTGACTCCGCATCCTACCACCCGATCTGTCTACTACCGACCCTCGGGAAGGTATTGGACAAGATGTTCGCAACGAGATTGGCTCTCCACCTTGAGACCAATGGACTGCTCGACGCCAGACAGTAGGGATTTCGCAAGAATATCAGTATGGTGGACGCGTTACGTAGAGTGCTGGACTATATAGCCGAATCAAAGGCCGGAGGAGAATTCACATGTCTGCTCACTTTTCATATTAAGAGCGCCTTCAACAGCGTTCACAGAGCGGACATTCTCCGGTGCCTAGCGGATCTCGGCATCGAACCCTACCTATTTGGGTTGATTGATGATTACCTTTGGCATCGGTCGATCATTCTCTTCGTCGGGGAACACTACTTTAATGTCGGTGTCCCGCAGGGATCATGTCTTTGTCCGATACTCTGGTTGGTTGTGATCAACATCCTGTTGAGGCGGTCGCATATAGACGAGGCATGGCTAATTCAAGCCTTCGCCGATGATGTCTTCGTAACGGCACGAAGCACAGCAGTCTTCAGGTTTGCCGAAATCCTGAATCCGGTTCTTACCATGATTCATCAGTGGGCTTCGGAGTTTAGCTTGGAGTTCAGCTACGCTAAGTGCAAATACACGGTGGTCCCACCAATGGGAAGGCTCAACTATACTCCATCCAGGCCGATCCTTATGAACGGTCACATGATCAAATTCGAGCAGCGCCTGACTTACTTGGGGGTGACTATCGACATGCATTTAAGTTGGATGCCCCACTTGAACGTGGTTCAGGAAAGGGCGTTCAAGCTGCTGCACAAAATGGACCGTCTCTCCGCAGTCAACTGGGGTATCAAGCCGCCCCTACGCAAGATGCTCTATCGCCTCGTCGTGGAGCCAATTATCTTGTACGCGGCTTCTGTTTGGTACACTGGCAAAGTAGCAGAAGCAAACAGGTTGCTCAGCGCGCACAAAGGGGACTTCTCCTGTGCGTAACTAAGTGTTATAGCACGGTTTCGAACGACGCGCTGCACGTCTTGTCGGGGGTTCTTCCTCTTGACTTGCGTGCGGAAATGGACAGGGACTTCACGGCCCTTGTCAGGTGGGGCAGGGGCATTGACGGTACAGGGCTCGACCCTGAGTCAGTCGATCTCTGGCGACCATCCTACCGGTGAGAAGAACTCGGTCGGATCCCATGGACCAGGGACCTCAATCCCAGGACGACGTGTTTGTACTACACGGACGGATCCAGGCAGCAGAACCGCACAGTCGGCTGCGCGTTTACTGCCGTGATCGATGGTCAGATCGCCGGTGAATGCCAGTTCCGCCTTTCCGATGGTGCAGACGTTTTCGCAGCCGAGGTCCAAGCAATCAAGGAGGCAATAACAGATGCCCATCACAGGGATCTCAGTGAGCTCGATATCTACTCAGATTCGAGATCGGCGCTTCAAGCCCTAAATAGCCTTGTGCCAAGGCACAGGTCTATTTCTGAGATTAGGGACTTGGTAAAGAGTAGTGGAATCGGTGTTCACATGCACTAGATCAAAGCCAATGTGGGACACGTCTACAACGAGCGTGCGGACGAGCTGGAAAAAGCCGCGACGACCCGCCCGTTTGTGGATGTGGAGGTGAAAACCACCCGCCGCCAGGCCAAGAGAGAGCTCTTGGCTCGTGCCGTCTCAAGATGGCAAAGCAAATGGGTTACCACGGGCAAAGGTAAAGTGACATAAGAGCTTTTTCCGCGCGTACGCCTCAGGCGACTGCACGGCGATTTCTACCTCAACCAAGTTCTAACGGGACACGGCACCTTTGGTGACCATCAGGCTCGCTTCTTCCAGAAGGACCCCACATCTTTTTGTGGGACAGGGATAAGCGACAGGAGACACTGTCTCTACTCTTGTCCCATATGGCGGTCCATCAGGGAAAGATTTTTCCCGTGGAACTTCCATACTCGAATTCTTCTCGATCTATGTCTCGACGGCTATTGTCGGAAAGGAGTGAAGGCCATAGTTAATGATCTCCTCCTGCGAACATTGGATCGAGATCTGGGTCGCCAAAGGCATGGTCGCCGTACCAGAGCCCTTCGCGGTCAAACGCCGCAGTTGAACGCAAATCAGCCAGTCCGCCACACACGTGGCACTGGAGGTGGTGGTGCATGAAGTTCTCAGGTTCGAGACTCCGTCTCATGAACCTGCATTTAGTAATGAATAATATGTCGTAGTGTATTTATATCGTAGTGTATATATGTATTAGTGTATAATATGTGTAGTGCAATAATTATGTAGGTAAGGTACCCGTGGACTGGGGGCCGTAGACGTCCGACCCCGCAGCCCACCCCTAGCGAGGGCATGTCTATGCGCTCAAGGAGAAACTTTCCGCGAACCTCCTGGGCTCGCGAGCGGCACCTACCCCCTTTAATTGGTTGTCCCTCATAAATGTCTTTGACGGATAATGGTATTTCACCTTGAAGGGCCTCCGTACATCAACTCCGGCTCTGTAACCTCGAACTGGTTCGTGGGCCCGACTCCTTTATAGGTGATTATTTTAAAAACGTCGCCGTTTGTGCACTGTAAAAAAACCACTGTAAATTTGCCAGAACAAACTCGATCACAGTGAATGTGCTGTATCTTTCTTTGGTTTCCTGAGTATATTAACATGGAAAATACAGTAGTTGCGTAAAATTAACAGCACAATGTGCTGGCTATTTGGACGCATTTTTTTACAGCACAAACTGCTGGCGTCCAAATTGCCATCACATTGTGCTGTTAATATTTTACGTAACTACTGTATTTTCTATTTTAATATAGTCAGGAAACCAAAGAAAGATACAGCACATTCACTGTGATCGAGTTTTTGCGTGAGATGAACAGTACTTTGTACTGTAAAAATGTCGTTTTTTTTACAGTGTGCGATGAAATGTACGTTAATATAAATAAAGGTCAATTTTGTACTATTTTTTAGCTTAGTAAAATATTGTATCGCATTACTTCTATATTACCCTGTTACAATATATTTACTGAATTCTTTAAAATAATTAGTCATAATTAGATGATGAGAAATAATTCTCCAGAAATTAACTCGTATAAGAACAAAACTTTAAAGTTGAAGCTTTCTTCATATATCTTAGGTTACCTATTTCATGTACTTAATGCATATCCGCATAAAGGTACAGATTTTATTATTGTATTTTAATCATAAAGTACTCCTATTTTCATTTTATAGTTTTACTTTAAATAAAATACTTTTAAATAATTTAAATATGATTTAAGGTAGTGTCATTTTAGATGCTCAGAACTAACTCGTTTGTTAATCTTTCGTAGTGAAATATTAAATAGAATATCTCTTTATTCAAGTAATTATTTTATTATAATGAAACTAGTTTGGAGAAAGATTTTCAGCAATTAATCTTAATTTAAAATAAGAAGCATTTCTCCCGGATTTTATTTCAACTAAGGTAGAATCTACACAGTGAAACTTAAATGTTTCATTTCACTGCTTAGGTTATTCATTTCATTCACCTAATTTATCCCTAGGCATTTTATAGTAACTTGTTTATTGGTTTTGAGAATTAGAGAACTTTATCCTAATTTAGCTTAATTATTTAATCCCTGTTAGAAGAATTCTGTTGAATTAATTTTAATCTACCTATCTTAACTTTCTGTTGTTATTTAAGTCTACGTTTAAATATATATGTTTTCATATGTTTCGTAGGTAATTTAGGGCTAACAAATCTAGAATTTTGAACATTAAGAGGGTTTTGTGGCCGAAAATTAGAATTTGTTCTTTGAAAATTCTGGTTTGGGCGAACCCAATGTCTAGGAGATTGGTTATTAAACTGGAAAGATCCATGATTTTGAGAATTATTCCTAACATTATGGTTGTTTACATGAGAGGTGGGAATGACTACTAGTTGTTTAGCCTTTCTGTACCAGTCTATGGTGCTCTCTGGAGGGTTAATAATCATATAATTCTGATATTCTGGCTTCAAACCCTCCGTCAAACCTTGGACTATGATGGTTTCACATAAATGAAGTTGTCTACTAATCTCAATCTTTTTTCTGAAATAACTCTCTAATTCATTAAGATCATTTAGCTTCATAGAAGCAAAATCAAAAAATCTAGGAACTTGTACTTTTATAAATTTTTCTGAAAGAATTTCAACTATCTTACTGAAAGTAGTACACTCTAGACACTCATTAATGAACACTTTTAAAGCTTCTCCCTTCAAAAATTTAGAGATATTTTGCATTTTCCATGTTTCATCTTTTTTATCAGAACTGCATGCTTGGTCAAAATGTTTCAGCCAGGATTGTATATCCATCTCTGACCCCGGGTCAAAAGAGATGATATTTACTTCACTATCACTCATTTTATCACTAGAGTTTTTAACAAATCCCGATCGTATTAACATAAAAGAGGAGGGACAATTCATTAATACATGGATTCATTGTATAATAATAATAAATACTGTAAATAAACTTTAAATAAAATAACAAATGTAAATATTTTCTTTTCTAATAAATAATAATAGTAATACATCAAATGTAAATATAGAAATATTGTGAAATATAAAATAAACAAATAAATAATAAATCTTTCAAAACTTACGACCTTGGGTTCTTTACAGACGTCGTACTTTTCTTTCTTTCCTATAATTTTTATTAAAATAAAACAAAGATTTTCTTCTATATAGACGCGCATTCAGGTAAAATGCAGAATCTCAAATCGTCGTTACCAGGTGTCATCGAAGGTTTCGATTGATTTGACAATCGGAGGGACACTTTTTTTTTTTTTAAATTGAAGGTCTCTTTTTAGAAGTGTAGAGTAAAGTAGGTCGACATTATCCTACGCCGGCTTCTTGTTACGAAACAATTTAATGGGTGTAGTTGAAATATGGGGTTTTCCCAATTAAACACATGGAAACGTAGTCATAGAACAACTGTTTATTCCATCAGAACATACCAACACTAAACAATTCCCGCAGATGAGAAATCAGAGCATTCCACTCGAGCATAAACTAGTTACTCATGCTAAATAGATGTTAATTTACGAAATGAATATTCTACATGGCTAAGGACACCGGGTTATGTAAACAATCACAGCACAAAAATCTCTCGTTCCGAGCTCATGCTCTCGCTATTTATGAGAATGCGCGGGGGAATTCCGATTGAAATGAAAACTTCAAGCTAAACCAACTAAAATCACGAACGAGCCTCGAAGTGAAACTGGGATCCGACACTCAGTCAATGGAGAGCGATCAAGAAACGTAACAGGAAAGAATCCCAGAACCGCTAATGGAATGATTTCGATGTGAAAAGGTTGTCTCCCAGCTGGCGGGAAAAAGATATGAAATAGAATAAAAAAAGTAAAAATGGTTTTGATAAACATTCGAAAAATAAGTAACTGCGTTCAGAACTTTACAGTTTGGTAGACGATAAAGATTAATGAAGGAATTAAAAGTTTAGATTACGTCATAATGAAGGGAACGAATATTTTTTCCAACTGGATTAAATCATATTCAAGACTAGAGTAGCACAGTTGAAGTTTATACCAACAGAGCGAAAAATGTCCAGACCAAGGATTGAACCTGGATACTTGGCGTGCCGTGCCAATGCCTTACCTGTTAGGCTATCCGGACGATACCTGGCTGACATAATTCACTCTTATTAGTTGGACTTGGCTGCGAACTGCAGCGCTAGTTTCATTCATCCGAGCTATAACTATAGCATTTACATGATGAAAGTACTTAAACACGGAAACTCTTGTATACCATGTAATTAGGTCATAATGAAGGGAATGAATATTTTTTCCAACTGGATAAAACTTCAACTGTGTTACTCTACTCTTGAATATGATTTAATCCAGTTGGAAAAAATATTCGTTCCCTTCATTATGACCTAATTACATGGTATACAGGAGTTTCCGTGTTTAAATACTTTCATCATGTAAATGCTATAGTTATAACTCGGATGAATGAAACTAGCGCTGCAGTCCGCAATCAAGTCCAACTAATAAGAGTGAATTGTGTCAGCCAGGTATCGTCCGGATAGCCTAACAGGTAAGGCATTGGCACGGCACGCCAAGTATCCAGGTTCGATCCCTGGTCTGGACATTTTTTGCTCTGTTGGTATAAACTTCAACTGTGCTACTCTAGTCTTGAATATGGTTTAGATTACGTTTTGGAATAAATCTATTATTAAGATACGCGTTTTAAAAATAGAGGAATTTAACTAGAAATAAATAATAGAGCGTATTAAAAAAAGGAAATAATGAATATGCCGGCAATTTAGAATAATTTAAATGAATAGTAAAAGGTAAAATTTTTATATAACATTAATTAGAGAACTTTATCCTAATTTAGCTTAATTATTTAATCCCTGTTAGAAGAATTCTGTTGAATTAATTTTAATCTACCTATCTTAACTTCCTGTTGTTATTTAAGTCTACGTTTAAATATATATGTTTTCGTCCCTATATATATATATATATATATATATATATATATACAACACAAAAGTAAAATATGACAACATTATCAACTTTCATTTTTAATTTAGGCAATTATAGATTTTAGATTTCAGTTACATGAAATATATGAAACATTCTCCCATAATTTTGACTTTTAAGTCCTTGAATAATTTATTTTACTAGATGTTCTTGGGTTATTATCATTTTTTATATTTGTAAATATGCCATTTAATGATTGTATAACAATATTAACGATATAAATAAGTTTTGGACGATCTTGAGCGTAAAAATGTACCTTGAAATCCCTTGAAATCCCCCCAGTGTCCCAGATGCTGACTTTTAAGTTCGGAACTGTCTGCATAAAATTGTTTCAATAAAAGCAATTCAACGTAATTTGTTTCCAAAACTTGGACTATTATTTTATATAAATATGTAGCAAAAAATTAACCTGCACACATTTTTACGGTTATTATTATTTTGTAAACTCTGTTCCAGGATTTTAGATTCCTTATCGTCCCTATAACTAAAATTATGCAGAAAATGACTCCAGATGCAGACACAGAATATTTTAAACTCTTGTCTCATTCAGAAGTATGCTAGAGAACAGATGCCTGTAATTATTTGAGAGGAAATTTACTGATGAATTTAAATATCAATTTCAAGCATCGTGGCTTTATTGGTAGTTTATCGTCCTCAAGATTTTTTCCTGCACTTCTCGAGGAATATTAATTTTTAAAAAAAATTAATCCATTGTAAATAACTGTTGCTAAAAATCAATGAACATTCTGGCTATCACTTAGTCATAGCATGATTTTCCTAAAAATAGGTGGTAATTTTCCTTACCGTCCTTTCCTTAACATCCCTTTAAAACAATGTTATACCAAAATTGTGTACTAAAAATACTACATTATTATTTTTTATATTAATATTCTGTGGGTACTATGCAAATTCATTATAAGTAAAAATTTAGAGAAGTAAAATGGTAAGGAAAATTAAACTTGCAAGTTTAACTTAAAACTCATTTAAATATAAAAATCATCGATGCTGACTATTTTTTCTTTATTTTAATCATTAAGACATTCGTCTATAAGTTTAAGATATTAAGTTTAATTTCACCAGATTTTTATTCCTGAAAGGGAAAATTTTGTGAGTATGCCTCTTATGTATTCTCATAAGTTTTCTACGTACGTTGAATTTCTTATTTGAATTATGGAATTGAAAACAGTTCTTGATTTTCAAGCATTGTGGCTTTTTTGGTAGACTTACCCTCCAAAAGCTTTATTCCTGCACTTTTAAATGTAAATTAAAATATTTTTTTATTTATTTCAATATAAATAACTGTTGCTAAAAATCAATGAACATTGTATCTATCACATAGGATTAACACGACTTGCTTAAAAATGGGTGGACATTTTCCTTACCGTCTCTTCCTTACCATCCCTGTTTTATTTCACTATTAAATGAATGGCAAGGGTCTGACTGGGATATTACAGTATTAAACATTAATGCTGAATAAGAACATTTTCTAATTATAGCAACAAGAGTATGAAAGTGTAAAACTGGAAGTTTAAAAATGCCATTTTTTAAAAGTTGAATTTCGCATGTTTCTTATTAATGAAAGTTAAAATTCATGGAGAATGGCCCATATGTATTTTGTTATAAATCATCGTTTTTAAAACTTTTAAGTATTGAGACCCTCTAAACATCCATATAAAAATAAATAGACTGTTTTATTATACTGTTTTAGCGAAATCCTAGTAACAGATTCTTCGAAAACAATGATCCTATATGTTTTTTATTTTTTTACCCGTGTGAAAAGAATTTCCTTCAATAGTAGCATCAAAAACTAAATTAGTTGAAAATAATTTACTTCTGTCTGTTTGAAAAGTAAATTCACATGTAGTAAAGCTTTAAAGCGATAAATAAATGCAGCCGTGCACTAATACATGTTTATATTTACTTATATACTACAATGGCATCAATACCAATTATGTAATATTTGATTATTATTATTCTTTAATAACAGATATTTCTTGTACATAAACACTTTATTTTTTTCAGATTGACTGCGGCCTTCCGCGATCAACATTTGGATATTCAATGTTCTAAATATTTAATTGAAATTACTTGCTACAGTCCTTACCTTCCCTGTGATATTCTTACTGTCCCTACTCTTAAATTTCTGTTTGCAACCATGAAATTCTTAGTAAAAGATTTTAAATAACAAAATGTATTTATTTTTTGGAATATACGAGGGCTGTATGATAAGTACCTGGCCTTGACAAGAAAAATGCATTTTTATGTCTAAAATGGGATTTATTTTTCAACATAATATCCTTTTAGTTCGATACACTTATCTCAACGATTTTCTATTTTTTGTATCCCCTCTAAAAAATACGATTTCTCTAACCCTTCAAAATAGGCGTTTGTGTCAGCAATAACCTCATCGTTAGAGCCAAATTTTTTTCCACCAAGCCATTTTTTCATATTCGGAATTAGAAAATAATCGCTAGGGGCTAAATCTGGCAAATATGGTGGATGCGGCAGCAGTTCGTATCCTAATTCATGGAATTTTGCCATGGCGACGACACAGGTGTGTACGCGTGCATTGTCTTGATGAAAGAGAATTTTTTCTTCGCCAAATGCTGACATTTTTCTTTCATAGCATGGTCAAAACGATCCAATAGCCTGGCATAATATTCTCCATTGATCGTTTTGCCCTTTTCAAGGTAATCGACGAGAATTATGCCGCGTGCATCCCAAAACACTGTAGCCATGACTTTGTTCGCAGATAAAGTCGCCTTAGCCTTTTTTGGCGCAGGTTGTCCACGAAAAACCCAATGTTTGGACTGTTCTTTAGTTTCTGGCGTACTGAGATGAATACATGTTTCGTCAACTGTTATGAACCGACGCCAAAAATCATTTGGATTGTGCTGTAATTTCGCCAGACATTCTTTTGAAATTGACACACGTGTGTGTTTAATGTCAATAGAGAGCAATCGCGGCACCCATCTTGCCGAAAGCTTTTTCATATACAAACGAGTTGTTAAAATATTTTGCACCCGTTCAATTGAGATACCCACAGTCTCAGCAATCTCGCGTACTTTCACTCTCCGATCATTTATCACAATATCGTGGATTTTTTCGATGATTTCTGATGTCGTAACCTCAGATGGACGACCTGGACGTTCTTCATCAAAAATGCATGTACGGCCGCGTTTGAATTCAGCTGTCCAATATTTTATGGTTGATAACGAAGGTGCAGAGTACCCATAAACTTCGCTGAGTTCCGCTTTAATCTCGTCATTAGTTTTCTTTTTCAAAAACAGGTATTTTATCACTGCTCGATATTCAATTTTTCCATTGTTGAAATATCACGAAAGTTGTTCTATTGAAATGGCTACCACTCGCAAGCTAAACCACGTAGCGACTTGGCGATTAGCCAAGTTTGTTGTAAAAGGTCACCATTGCGAAATAAATCATTTTTTAAACTCTAGTAGCGCCATCTCTGGACGAGGCCAGGTACTTATCGTACAGCCCTCGTATAATAAATTAGCATATCTAGAACAAATGTGGTACAGGTACATAATAATGAAATAAAATAATTCAGCATAAAATAACATAAACTACTAAATTTCAGTCTTTAAGACAGTTTTTTACCAAAATTTTGCACTAAAAATATTATATTGTTATTATTTCTTATTTAAATGTTCTATGGGTACTATGCAAATTCATTATAAGTAAAAATTTAGAAGAAAATAAAAATTGAGAGAGAAAAAATGTCAAGGGAATGGTAAGGAAAATTAAACACACATGTTTAACTTTGTTCTTAGTTAAATAAAATAATTTTAAAAATTATCGCTGTTGACAATTTTTTCGTTATTTTGAATTGATTAAGAATTTATCTATATTATTAAGTTTAATTTCACCAGATTTTTATTCCTGAAATTATGTGAGAATGTTTCATATATTGTCAGATTAAAATATCAATGTCTAACAGAGAAAAATCATAAATTTAAAATCATGTAGTTTACAAAATATTGTACTATGTTAGAATTCAATTTACAATAAATCTTACTGTAAAAATTTACAATAAATTTTACTATAAATATTATTTTTGCTATAATATTCAGATTAAAGCATTTACATTGCATTCGTTTATGTGTATACAGGGTACAGTGAACAATCGAAATCTCCTTTGATGTTTACCAATGATTTTCTTTTTTAATTATTGTAGATGTTTATAGAGTTCTGAGATGTGCAAACAGTCTCCAAATTTTGGTTAAAATATCTTTAATGATTCTTCAGATAATAAAAATTAAAATCTCGAATATTTAGCATTCTTCAAAATGCTCCGTACGCACTTCATTTTTAGATACAGATTCAAAAATTTTCCCCAATACACTTAAAAGTAAAAGCTACTACATTATTTTTTTTTTTTCATATATAATGCTTTTTAAAATGAACTTAATTTCAATTCCGCTGATGTTAATTACAAAACTGTCAACATTTTTATTTCGTTTTTTTTTTTTTTTTTTTTTTCAATTTAATTACTCTTAGATGACATTACTTCTAGTAAACTACGTTTATCCATAAATAGGGAGTACCTGTTAGAAATTCATATGAAATCGAAAAAAAATATGCGTATGAAGAACGCATTTTTAAATAAGAACAATTTCAAAACAATGAACATTTTGAATCTGCATGATTCGAAAGATACTTACCATATAGCGTTCGAATTATAATGTAAAGAAAAAAAAACTTTATTTTATGAGTAAATTATAAAAAGCATTTTGTAAGTATTTTTATAAAAATAAATTCTGTAAACAGAAGAAATTTTAATATTTATAGGAGATCAGTTTTATTATTTTCTTAAGGGTTCAGGTGCCGTTGTGAAATCCATAAAAATAGCCAAACTTTAAGATAATTTTTTGGCTAACATTAAATATAGTTCTATGTTACTGCAATTAGCTATATGTTTATCGTTTTCTTTTTCTAAAAAAATCACTATCATATTAGTAACGTTAATTAATAGAAACTAAGCTATATATATTTTTTAACCGCATAATTATGACATTTTTTATTTCTATTTTTTTGTGAATGAACAAATAATTGATTAGTTATCAACACAACATCTTTTGTAATTACTATGTAAAAATTTCTTCAGTTTTTCTTTGGAAAAGAGATAAGAACAAGAAATAGCAAAGAAAAGAAAACCAAAATAAAATAAATCACTAGAAATAGTGAGGAAAACTAGAAATAGGAAAAAGATCTCTTATTTACCAGAGGAAGATGAAAAAAAAAATCAATCGCTTATTTTACCGAAAAATCGACTTATTTTTGTCTCTAATTCAAGTTGAATCAAATTCTGGTGAAGTCCGGTTACAATGCATTTAACTTGAAGGTTTTTCATTTTCTGTTGTAATTGTTCTTTAAAATGATATTTGATTTATTTACAGTCAATTTATAAAATTAAGTGAGGATTTAATCCTTTCTTAAGACTTCTTAAATAATAAATATACTGCATAAAAATTATGAAAGAATAAAAACTATATTTTCCAAATCGAAATCTACAGTTTTCATGTTTGGAAAAGGATTTTCGAGGAAGCAAACACACTGTTATAAAAGTTTTCTAAATTTACAAAAATTACGTCAAGAAGTCGATTAGCAAAATCTCAGCTAATTAAAAACGTATTCCGATAAATTCCAGTCTGTAATTACAGATAGATGTTAAGAGATAAATAAATAAATATATGTATTTCAATAAGAAAAACTTGGACTTACGCTGTCAAAATTTAATAATTAAAAATCTTACCATACTCATCAGCGTACATGTAAATAAAAACTATATTAAAAATACATTACAAATTATTCCCAACGTTTCGTGCTCTTTCTAACGAGCCATCTTCAGGGGAGAGAGTCCTTGACCTCCTCGGAGCGAAGTTTCCAACTGCACTTTCACGGCATCACAACTAAAAACAACTAATGCTACGAAAACATTATAGCCTTTTGTCCTGAAACTAAAATGACATTGCGATAATTTTTTAATGCACACATATTTTTATCAAAACAGGCAGTAACAAAAATATTTTGCTATAAATCTGGTAAACAAGATTCATCTTCTGTGAGTGAGTAACGATTTGAAATTCCTGTTTGAATTTTTAACAGGGATTCTCTAAATGGCTTTTTCTGTTTCAAAAAAAAAAAAAATGTAATCTGGCAATGTTAGGAAAATTATTGAAGCTACTGTCTAGAATCGCAAAATATTTTAACGAATAAATGAACAATGCTTTCTTTTTTAATTGTACAACATTTAATGCATGCATTTTAAATTAAAGTGATTCTCAATATAAAATGAAATGAGTTTAAATTGAATGAATGAAATATTTATAAGTTAAATAACATGAGTGCAGTGCGATCAAGAGAATATTAGAACCTTATCGTCTGCGCTTTATAAACGAAAAAAAGGGCTTAAAATTGAATATTTTATTTGTAATTAAATTCCATACATATTCTAAATATTCATAAATGTTGTATTCTCATCTGTAATACAACCGTGTATATTATTTTTATAACTTTAGCACATCAAGAATTGAGTAAAAAATGAGACTACAAAATTCTATCTTTACATATTAACTACTTATTAACTTTTGTGCGTCATTTTTCATTACATCAAAAGAAAAACATAATTAATATCAAGTGTATTTAAATCAGCAAAATTTGATAATATATATTAAATATTATTTTTTCTTTTTAATACTTTCCAACAAAGTTGAAAAGTGTTTATGACTTGGGTTTGTCTGCCCGTCTGTCCGCGCTGTAACTCTCGTAAATATACTCAGATCGTTCTGAAATTTTTAGACGTTAGTGACCTCTATCATAGCACGGTCCCTATTTCAAGTGAAGTTTGTAACATGTTTAGTTCATTTACAGAGACAGTCAAAAGTATTTCGTTACATTACGGCCAATGGGAAAAAATCGTTTCAAGTTTTTTCTAATGGTATTACACTCTTTCAAATATAGTAAAATTTATGTCTGAATTTATGAAGTCTGCATTTATGAAGTCCACTAAAATATGCATTCTCTAGAATATGTTGTGCAAAGAATAGATATTGCGCATATACAGGGCCACACAAAAAATTCATAATGGTATAGAAAACATAAAACATAATGGTATAGCGGCATTGTATATTGTTTGCGGCTTATTTGAATTATATTAAATTAATTCATATATAATGAAATTGATAAACGTCGCTGAGCTTTAGTATAAGTTATTTCATGTATAATACGAAGTGCATAGCATTTACAGGGACACACAAAAGATTTCAGATACTATATTGTATCCGAATTACTGTATATTACCAATGATTGCTTGAGATACATTTTTAATTATGATATGTACTTTTAAGTTTCACTATATTTATGCATAGTATATGGTGTGCATAAATGCTATAGTTCATATACAGGGCTACAAAAAATAATTCGTGAGGGTTACTGAGTATGAGTGTAAACTGCTTAAAGGTGGGGTTTAAATGTGTTATGCATTTTTACGCTGAACTGAATTTTGTTTACAAAGAAATTTTTGTAGAATATCGCTGAAATGATATACAGGGCCACGCGAAGAATTAGATACATGGCCGTCTATGGATGATAATTTCTGTAAATCAGATTTCAGTACTTTTAAGAATGTTTTAGTTTGAATTAAATTTTAACTAAATAGCGGCGTGTAATAAATGTACTAGGTGAATTACAGAGCTATACAAAAGTATTCAAGTATGTTTCTATCTATTAGTATAATATACTGAAAGAGAAATTTCAACCCGTTATGCGTTTTCTTGCTAATCTAAATTTTCCCATTATATAGTATATATATAAACCTACAGATGAAATGCAGGACTGTTCAAAAGCATTGGAATACATATTTGGCTATGGACGGTAACTGCTGAAATCAGTTTTCAAATGTTTTATGCGTTTTATAAAATGTTTACTTAGTTACCTTATTTCCCTAAATAACGAAGTTTTGTTAAAGCATTCAGGAAATGATGGAAAGTGTTTCATAATCTATGCTTAACACATGATTTTTCTTTCTTGTTTATAAATTAAAACTAAAACGCGTAGCTAACTTGTTTTATTCTTTGGAAAAGGAGACAGATGAATTCTATCTGAAAAATAATTTTTTTACAATTTCCAAAACTAAAACTATTGGATGGCCAACATTTTGCCACTTTAACAACTAATATTAGTTCTAAAAAGAACTGTTTTTCTTTAAATATTTAATTATAATCCATAAATTAAATAATCACGAATAAAAATTAATAGAATATTCTATACTGTCATAATATAAATACTACAAACAAAGGAAAACACGATGTTTGCGCAGTTATTTTCCAGATGTACAATTAATAGATGTACAATTTTCCATAATACAGAAAACAGTTAGGTATATTCCTGTAGTTCAAACTCGTCCGCTACGTGGCATGTGACCTTGATTGATGTGACCCCGCCTTTAATCTTGCGGTTAAATCTCCCATTTAAGATAGGATGCTTACTTTGTATCCTACTTTGACCCCCCGACCATCGCCGAGACGAACATTAAGCTCGAAGCCGCAAAGGTCGACCGATAGCTTCAGGGTCTCGAGCCCAACCATTAATGATTTTCTATGTCTTTAATTTAATCCGTTTACCTTTTAAATTTGTCCAGTTTCAATTTTTCATTTTTTTCCCTCTGTTTCTGTCTGTTATTCTCTCTCTATCTCTCTCTCTCTCTCTCTCTCCCTGTCTCCTTGTATGTATCTCTGTCTTTTCGTCTCTCTTTATGTCTCTCTGTCTGTCTGTGTGTCTCTTTGTTTGTAGCCCTTGTTATATACGCTTCTTAGAAGTAATCCGTTTTTCGGAATCGTGGTTTAGAAGAAAGATTTTTTTTTTTTTTAATTTTGTTTTTGGTTTTGTTGTTTTCATAGATTAAGAAATATTTGTAATTTTTTTTACTGTACCCCCATTCAGATACCACAAACTCTAAAAGCACACTAATTTGATCGGCTTTAAAAAAGTTTTGGAAGGTTGAATTATAATTAAAAAATAGTGTCGTCTTTGATTAAATCAGATCAGTGAAAAATTTGAAAATTAACTAATACAAAATTAATTAAGTAAGCATTGTCCTTGTCTTCCGGTATTTTTTAACAACGCTATAAGAAAGTTCTTTTAAATAAGACATTTTAAATGAATCGTTTTTAATCAGTCGTAATTTTCACCAAAGTTTTCATTTTCTTTTTAATATTCACGTGAAAATACTTTTTTTGTTAGAAAGGAAATATAATTTGCGCTGTCTTAGAATCCACAACAATAGTTTAAATCTCAAAATATGAAATAAATGTCTCGCGCAAATATGTTTTTTAATTTAAACTATTTGGAAATATTATTGTTTGACCATTTTAAATATGACGTAATTTCCTCCATATACGACTTTTAACGCATATTAAATTATTTTGCAATTTTATTTCTCTTTTAAAATTCACGTGTAAATATAGTTTTTGTGACTTAATTTTCTGTATTTTCCTTCTTTTAAAACGTAATCATTTAATTCTGATTTGAAAGTTATTTTCTGTTTACATTAGTCACTTGTAAATACATTTTTAATTTGAAGGAAATATTATCTGTGCTGTTTTAAAAAATTGGCAACAATTTAAAATAATACCCTTTTCAAAAAGATGTAAAAAATATTTCTCGAAATGCTGAACTTTTGAATATAAAATGGAAATAAATCTTCAAAAAATGAATCAAATTAAAAAAATAAATGCAGTCTGCACACCGCGAAATTCTAGTGTATAAAATGATCAAAAAATGATTAAATACATGGGTCTAGTTTTTTCTCCTATAAAACTTTTTCAATGGAACGATTTTGACTAACTTTAGCATTAAATATATCTTAAAATAATTATTCGATTTGGAAACTGTCTGCATCAGCGTGTTTATGAAACTTTTCTCTATAATACTACCGATTTTCACATTTTTGTAAGCAGTATTTTATTTAATATTAAAGAAGAAAGATCGTGCGGTCACAAGCGGCGATGACAGCATTATTTTTTTTTTTTTTTAGAATAGAGAGTTGCTGAAAAACTACAAACTGAGGAAAATGAATATATAGGTATTGCAACTCTAAATCAGTTAACCGAAAATGATACAGAAAAAAACTTTTGCGGATATTTTTTTAAATCTCGGATATTTATCGGAAATTTAACATAATATACTACGGATGTCAGAATTTCTTTTAAGTAAAAACATTCTTTTAAGTAAGAAAATTGATTTCTTCGATTTTTTTTCTGATTTTTCGCAAAATTAAGAGTAACAAGTCCTTTTAACGACTGCTCATAATTTTAAACAGAATGTATAATTAGTGTTTTAAACACATTGTTTTTTTTTTATTTCAAATGAAAATATACTAACTTACAGATATTTCAATTTCATTATTTTTATATTTCTTTCACATACCTAGTTATCTATGTTCAGTTTTTCTACGAAATGCACGCTTAAATAACCTGAAAATTAAGCCAAGAAATTGATTTGCAAAAGTCATTAAAATAACTTTACGTCCGTAATGACAGTTTTTTTTTTAAATAAGTGAAAAATCAGAAAATAAGATACGTATTCTTATTTAGAATATTTTTAGTCGGTATAAATAGCTACGTTATTCCTTCAATGGCGCTCATCAATGGTGAACACAGTTTGTGAATATTGTTTTTTGAATAACTTTTTTTAATGAAATTGTATTTAACTTTTTTATAAATAGTCTAAGGTAGCTCACTACCTTTAAATAGACAGTTTTTGGACTAATATGAAGATGTTTTAATTTTATACATATATCAGGTCTACCGGGAAGTTTTGTCCAATAATGTTATTTCACACCTACTTTTTTAAAATTCAGATTACTTCACTGGCACCACTTTTTTGAAATTTTAAAATTCCCATTGTTTTCATCTTAATGTGAAAGGTGAAAACAATGAGAATGTCAAAAAAGTGATGCCAATGAAGAAACCTGAATTTAAAAAAAGAAGGCGTGAAATAACATTATCGGACAGAACTTTCAGGTAGACCTAATATAATGCTTTTAGTTATGAATATTAGATAATTTAAATGCCTGAATTTTAAAAAAGAAGGCGTGAAATAACATGGTCTAAGGCAGTCTAAGGTAGCTCATTACCTTTAAATAGACAGTTTTTGGACTAATATGAAGATGTTTTAATTTTATACATATATCAGGTCTACCGGGAAGTATTGTCCAATAATGTTATTTCACACCTACTTTTTTTAAATTCAGATTTCTTCATTGGCACCACTTTTTTGAAATTTTAAAATTCCCATTGTTTTCATCTTAATGTGAAATGTGAAAACAATAAGAATGTCAAAAAAGTGATACCAGTAAAGAAACCTGAATTTTAAAAAAGAAGGCGCGAAATAACATGATCGGACAGAACTTCCAGGTAGGCCTAATATAATGCTTTTAGTTATGAATATTGGATAATTTAAATGCCTGAATTTTAAAAAAGAAGGCGTGAAATAACATGATCGAACAGAACTTTCAGGTAGACCTAATATAATGCTTTTAGTTATGAATATTGGATAATTTAAATGCCTGAATTTTAAAAAAGAAGGCGTGAAATAACATGATCGGACAGAACTTTCAGGTAGACCTAATATAATGCTTTTAGTTATGAATATTGGATAATTTAAATGCCTGAATTTTAAAAAAGAAGGCGTGAAATAACATGATCGGACAGAACTTTCAGGTAGACCTAATATAATGCTTTTAGTTATGAATATTGGATAATTTAAATGCCTGAATTTTTGCATTACTAACTAAGCGTAAAACGTATCGACTTGGACATTTTTTCACTCTGTTGACTTTACGCTTAGTTAACAATGCAAAATTTATGCATTTAAATTATTTTTATTTTATATTTTACTATTTTTTAAAGTTTGTGGAATTAATTGTCAAAAATGGATTCATTTTCCTTTTACGATCATTTGAGTAGTGATAGCTATGACTATGATATGTTTATGGTATATGATAGTTATAATAGTTATGGATGTTTTTGTTTCAGCTCTCAGCCAGAGGTGTGTATTTAAATAACTAAAAACCTGTAATTGTTGTATAAGCGATTCAAGATAGAAAAGATACTTTAATTAACACTAAGGAAGGTACAATATATAAATCTGGAGAATTTTAAAATTTCAGGGCAATATTTATAATAGATTTTCAGAAATAAAAACTTTAAATGAGTTTGCTGAAAAATTTGATTTTTTATGAACAATTAGTGAAAAGTTCAAAATTCAAAATTGCGGTTATATTTGTATGAGACTAATTGCCTAAAATTTTGGTTATGTTGTGATTGCAATGCATTAATTATTTAATAACTGGCTGTTTAATTATTTCAGAATATCCGCAGAATTTTATAGATCTATTTATAAATTAACATACAGAAAATATATGTAAAATCATGAAAGTGATAAGGTGACCCGCATATCTCTGAAAATTTTAATTTTACGAATAAGTTGTAGTTCAGCACATTTTTATTAAGTGAACTAGCGAACTTGCCCAGCGTTGCCCGGGTACGTCAAAAAAAACAGCAGGAATTGCGAAAAAGTTCTGGAAATCACAATAAGATATCGTGAGAAAATTTTAAATCACTGCAGAAATTCCGAAAAGAGAAAAAAAAATTAAACATTGTGATCGAAGAGTGCAAGTTGATTCCTTTCACTAATGTGGAAAAATGGTAGTAAATCACTAAAATACACTAAAAAGCACATACAAAATTCCCAAAAAATTCGAAAATTGCTACACGAAGTCCGAATAAACTTTATTGAAATGAGGCAGAATGTATTTTAGGTCAAAAATGGAATGTCAAAAAATTGCAGCAGATAGCGAAGAAACTTAAAAATCTCAAAAAGTTCAAAAATCACGAAAGTCAAAATTTACTATAATTGGATAAAAGTTTCAAATCTAATTCCTTCGACCTGTGGTCTCTCTTAAAATTTATGTTTGGGAAAGCATGCTAAGCATTGTTTGATGTTACTTTTATTCATAATTTAATTTACTTGGATTACCTTAAATACAATTAATATAACCCCTTAAGTTAATATTAGTTTTTGTTGCATTAAAATATCTCAATTTGTTGATTTTCTGTAAGCAAGTAATCCTTATTGGTTTACAATGGGAATTGTAATTTTCTATGGGAATTTGGCGAAATATTAGAGATATCGCCAAATTGGCGTCACTTTTGGCGACTAAATTTGATCGCCAAATTTGGCGATATATCGCCAAGTTGGCGAGAAACTTGGTGGTATTTAGCGACAGAACTGTGTCCCACCTACAGTAACACCCTTATAGGTATGAAGATGCATTAACTGCTGTTCAATAATCGCATAAAAAAATTGCTGCACGTATTCCGAATAAACTTTTTTGATAAGAGAACAAAATTTACTATGTTGATTTAAATGAAAGAAACCGTATTCTTTTCACTAATGTGGAAAAATCGCCTCGAAACTTAAAAAAATGCTAAAAATCGGATAAAAATTTAAATAAAAAAATCTAATAAAAAAACCGAAAATCGGGCTTCGAGGTGCAAAACGTCATATATAGACGTACCTTACCCCCGAAATTGTGTAGCTCTACGTGCAGCGGTCTCTTCAGAACACCATCGACACACTCACTCACACACACACACAAACTTCTTTCCTTATTATTATAGATTACATTCTTGATAAATGAAGAAGAAGAATTATAGAAAAGGAATAATTAAAGATAGATCTAAGATAATAAAGATAGATCTAAAGAACAATTATAGAAAAAATTAGTAACAGTTTATTATTATTAACATACAGAAAATATATGCAAAATCATCAAATTGATAAGGAGACCCACATATCTCTATAAGAAATTAGTAAACTATCGTTATTTTAATATTATACTTAATTATTAATAATTACAATTAATAATTATTTTTTATTTAATTTTAATTAACATACAGAAAATATATGCAATAAACTATCGTTATTTTAATATTTTACTTAATTATTAATAATTATAATTAATAATTATTTGTTATTTAATTTTAATTAACACTCAGAAAATATATGCAAAATCATCAAAGTGATAATGTGACCCACATATCGCTGAAAATTTTAATTTTATAGATAATTTGTAGTTCTATACACTCTTATTAAGTGAATTACATTCTTGATAAATCAAGAAGAAGAATTATAGGAAAGGAATAATGAAAGAGTAATTGTAGAAAAGAAATTAGTAAACTATCGTTATTTTTATCGTTATTGAAGACATTTCTGGCTACAAAAATACGTCATAATTATTTATTTAAGGTGGTTCTCAAATTCCTTACTCAGTAACGTGAAACATTTTGTCACTTTTTCTCACTCATTTTTAAACTTAAAGGTATAAAATTGGTAGGCCTGACTATTGAAGCGATTTAGAATCGAAATGATTTTTCCATTTTTTGACAAGCAAATTACTTATCGAGTTAGGAGCAATTTTGACCACGTTTCAAGAGGTTTTTCTCCTCTCTGGCTGTATCGTGTTTAGGAATTCGGTTCAAAACACGAACTTTGACAGTATTTTCTGAAAGACCTTCTGCGATTAACAAAAAAGGAAAACTTCTTTCGATTACATAGTTTTTTAATAAAAACACCTTCGAATTTAATGTGTTTCCGAACAAAAATCAATTAAAAAAATTTCTTTTCGGCTCGGCCTACAGGCAAATTGTTAAGCCCAGTTTAGCAATTTTATTTGGCCGCTTTTGATGAGTTTTTAATTTCATTTTTCTGTAAGAGTTGGTTTATCATAATTATGTAAATGTGATTTTTTTCTTCCACACCCCCTGTTTGTTTATTATTATTATTATTATTATTATTATTATTATTAATATCAAAAACTTGTCAGTATAAAAATTTTAGATGTTATTAAAAAAATCAATAATAAATGTAAGTGGATTTGATACCTTTTAAGAACTGATGAAGTTATGAATTTTTTTCTTCTCAAAACCCTATTTTTGCGACCCTTGAGACCATTTTTAATGATATCAAAAATCTGTGATACATAAATTTTTGGCCTTTTTTCTAGATGTAATAATAACTTGAAACTGATTGGATATGTATCATAGTTAAGAAGTTATGAGGTTTTATCTGTTTTCACAAAACTCCTCCCATTTCCAAACCTTTCGTCCGATTTTGCCCATTAACGAACTTAACCGAGATTTTCTACCACTTGGTTTTATGCATTAGTTTGGAAGAGTACAGAAGTATGGGCGTTATCGTGCCCATGAAAAAGTGATATATATATATATACACATAAAGTTTTCAACTGGGGGTGTTTGGGGTTCTAGGGGTCATGATCGGCGTAGATCTGCAAATTTGTTTTAGAAATTCCAATATAGGAGAGAATATAATAGGTAGTGTTTCGTACGAAATCTATCTAAAATGCGTCTTAGAGTAGTTCCTCTGTGTTTTTATGTTCTAATTTATTCCAAACAAGTATTATACTCATTTTTTTTAAACGCATCAAGCATAGTTTGTTTTTTAAATTGTTTATAATTATCGCTCTTTTACAAAAATAGATACCCATGTTTTGTTATTCTATAAACAGCGCGTTCTAATAATCTGCGTCATGATTTCAGCGCCATTCTTGAAGTCTTTGTGACAATTAATCTTAATCAAATACGAGTAAACGATTCTCGAGAAATTCATTTTAAGACAAAATCTTCGTAATAAAAAGTAAATCTTTCATTTTATGCCTTATTTTATACATTTCATACGTTTAAGTCATCCCCAGGTAATATACAGCAAGATGTTTATTGATTTTCCGAAATGGGGAAATTTATCTTAATTTAACTTAATTATGTCAGTTCCGCTGCCGTTTTCATATTGATTTAGATTCAATTTGCATTGTCTATGTTTGTGTAATTACTTAATTATTTGATTAAAGGCGAGTGTATTTATTCTTGTATTTATCAAACGAAATGTAAGTTCTAAGCCAGTATTTTAAAATTAGCTTTACCTATATATGAAATTAAGATTATCATATTAAAGTTATCATATATAAGATTATTATTCCGTAATAATATAAAACTTTTAAAGGAGGCTGTTTACTGTTTTAATTTTTATCTGATTTATTTTTTGTCTTTAAAAATTTTCTTTTGTCTGAAATGCATTTCTGTTACATTGTAATTTTCTTTTTAGAATAAAATATGGCAATAATTATATGTATATTGCGTTTAAAAAGATATTCATTCACGCGTAACAATAGCGCGTACACACACACACATATATATACTTTATATATATGTGTATATATATATATATATAGAACGCTTTGTAAGATGTAAAAGAAAATCACTTTAGTGCACCAGACGCAAAGCAGCTCTTATATGCGCACAAACTATATGTTTTTAAAAAAGTATAAAAGTTTTGAAAAATTCGATGAAAAGGGGGGTTAAAAGCAAGATAGCAACATTAAAAAGCGTTAAACAATTGAAACCTGAGCAAAAAACACAGCTTCTACCTCTTCGGAAGGTAGGAGGTGCGATGAAGAATAAAAAAAAAATACATGTATCCTCGCAGGCTTCGCAAGTTGTGACCAATCCGGAAACTCCAGTTATGTATCAAATTCAAACCATAAAAATTAAAATAACAATACTTAAATTTAATAATTGAAAATGTTATGAATATTATTTAATATAATTTAACTGAGCTAAGTTGAAACAAAAACAATTAACCAAAACCAATCAAGTTTTAAATTTATATTTTATAATATCACAGAATTAATGAAATATGAACATGCAAGAGACCATAATCCCATAGCGGCCCATACGCCTTGACCTGCGAAGACTTGAAAAAAACTGATACCACGTAGAAATTGATACCACGTGTAAAACACTCACCGCATCCGCCATTATTTCAACTGGAGCTATATGGTTCTCAGAAAGGCCGGCATTAAAATACTTGAATTGTCGTTGCATTATTCAGCTTCATTAGTGTAATTCCAGTCTGCTGGAGTTCCATCTGGAAAAATTGCCTGGAGTTCCATGTTTTTCAAGACGGAAGTTCAGAGTAATGATATATATGTTTCATTACATGTATTCTATTAGCTCTAGCTGAAAGCTAAAGTTATTTATGTATCCTATGTTATGGTCATGGATGAACTAACTCCGATAACACCACTATTCAGTTGGAAGACTTTCTTTATCGAAATAATACTTATTGCTCAGCGAGTGGTGTGGGGGTAATAATATTACGGCCTATAGTTACTTATATATATATATGTACGATCTGTAGCTTGGCAAATAATTCCTTAAATAGAATTGATTGAATATTTTAATAAACATTTTGCTCAAAATAAAGCAATAAAAATATACAAAATGCCACTAAACTTATTCGACCGAGTTTTCCGATTTGTTACGTAAAGGGATCCATACATGTTACATACAAATGATGATTATATGTGCTACATGCAGTAAAATATATGTTCAAAAATTGAACAAAAACGATATCATGAATCATTGTAATGCGGTTCTTTTCTTTTACGCCGATCAACTCACGAGTTTTATGCTAATGTTTTTTAAATTGCAGCTTTTTATGCTAGAGTATTCGTGAAGTTATATTACAAACAGTTTGAAAGTTATTACCTTTAGTTTAATAAGCTAGGAAATATATTTATATCAGATGTTCCCATTTCTGTAAGAAAAAAATGTGATTTGTAAGAAGTAAGAATTGCATTTCTCCTTCATTGTAAAGAAAAAATAACAGCACAATCTGCTTGAATCTCATAGGAATTGTCAGCTGAAACTTTCTAATAAGAAAACAGGAATGCAAAAGAAACGATAATTAACTCAGTCTTTAAGTCAAGCTTCTTCGTACAACTAAAAAAATACAGAAGAAATAAAATGAAACGATAAATGATATTTATACCAATGTGAAATTAAAACTTTAATAAACAAAATAGTGAAAGCTTTGATACTTTTCAAATTGCTTCTTAGATATTTAAATTTCCATAATGTAGTGGAAATCAATAAAACATTTTTAATTCAGCTTAAAACCATTCGTTTGAAGTACTACTTTTCTTAACAGAGAAATATACAGCCGAATTACAAAACAGCTAAATGTGAAAGAACTTGAGTTAGAAACATTATTGTTAATCTGTACACGAGGACTCGGACTGCATTTTTCCGGTTTAGCATGTATTCTCGGACAGAGGCTGTCCGTGTCCCAGAGTAAAGATTAATTAAAATCCATTAATATGCCAATTTATATTTCTATATATTTAATACATTTTAATGCATTGAAATTTTTAAATAATTTTCTTCTCGAATTACTAAAATATACTTTCATAACCACTCAGAAATATGATATATATTGATGTTAAAATATGCATCTGTATTTACATACCATACGTTTAAATTGAGAAATACCGACTGCAAAAAATTGCACTTTCAAAACCCTTTAATTAAAAAAAATTAGTTCATTAAAACATGTCTAAAACGTGCCATTATGTAAACATTACTATGTCACTATATAGAAATTATTCTGATATTCTATAGTATATCTTCTACTATACTACTATTCTTCATTCTATAGTACTTTTGAGAGGACAGTGCCTTATAACATTCTGATAAGTTTATATTAATGGGAGGGGGGCAACATTTTGTACGTTAGAAAAAGTCATTAATTAGACAATTTTGTAGGTTTTAGTAACAACGTAAACAGTTTAAAATTTTTGCAATTTATCAAGTTATATTGGAAGTGTGATTGGTAATTACTTCATTAAAAACTTCGGTATCGGTATGTAAACGAGAATGTCTTGAAAATGCAGTTTCAGCTGGCCTCAAGCATCCAGTATTTCTGACAAAAAAATAATAATCTCAATACAAATAATTTTTAGATTATTCCTATGCACACACTGTGGAGAAAAGGCTTTGTTGCAAACATTAAAAAGCGGTTTTCAGTGTTTATAGAGTCTGTTCACGATTAACAATCAAGAAAATGTTTATATATTTTGTACAAAATGTTTATTTTAAATATTTTTATTTGAAAAATCTCAAATTTTAGTTATTTTTAAACAAAAGAGTATATTTTTTGATGAGGTAGATGCAGAAGCAAGTTTTTTACGTGCTTTCATGCAAATCCCGCTAAATGCCAAAATTGCAACTAGGAGCATGTAATTCCAACGTTTCTCAAACCTCAAATGTTTACAGAAGAGGAATGCTTCAGTGTTTTTTCAATATATAACAGAATATAATCCAAATAACAGAAAATTTAGAACTTGTTTTATCATTTCATCCTTTTATATTTCTATTTCTTTAAAAATTGTTTTTAGTGAGCATTTACATATTAAAAGTTACTATCATGCGTAATATCAAGATTCTACCTATTACGGTATCACAGAAATGGCAATTTTAGAACGTATTTTTAAGCCCAGTTGCGTAGTGGTAAGCACGCCTGTCCGCCACGCTACAGGACGGGTGTTCTGCTCCCGCCTTGGCAAGTTTCACTCAGCCTTTCATCCCATCGGGGTCGATAAAATGAGTACCAAGCTTGCTTGGGAACTAAACACCGAGGGTCTCGCGTTGGATTGACCACCTGGCCGGGGCACATGCTGCATAGTGCCTCGGGGACCAGGGTCGAGCAAACAGAGTTGGGCACTGTAGGGCCTGATCCATCATAGATCGTACAGCCACAGATTTATTTATTTATTTATTTATTTATTTATTTGTAACAGAATAGTGACTTTACATGACGAAAATGTTGAAAAAAATTCAAAATTTAAAAACAGTAAATAATAATAATAAAAAAAACAAATATGCTCAGAATATTTCTCAGCGGACAAAACGAAAAAAAAAAAAATGAAAGCAGTATTTTTTTTTTTTTTAATCAATTACTCATTTTTGCTTTTATATTTTGTTTTCTACGTTTCCGATATATTTCCGTCTAAGAACGGAACTAGACGATAAAAAAAAATGTGCGATTTTCCATTTTTTGCAACTTATAGAGGACCTCTACGCAGTTGACAAACCTAGGGGAAATGCATGCAATTTTCCACTATGTCGTTGAAATTCATCCTTTTACCATACACTATGTGCCGCAGCGTAGGTTCAAAACATAAATATCATAAAAATTGTTAACATTAACAGAAATGGTCCCACAAAAATGAAAATGGCTTTAAATGTTTTATAAAAAACTCTCTCGAACCGACAAATTGAATACAATTTGGCGTCAATACTGAATGTTTGTATTAAAATGTAAGGGAAATCGAACGGCTCTCGAGCAAACACAGCGTCCAGTAGAGGTCTGCACGGGCCGGAATTTCCAGGCCCGGGCCCAGCCCGGCCCGAAGGAAAGCTATTTTGGCCCGCCCCGGCCCGGTGTAAAAATTGAAAGTTCGGCCCGAGCCCGGCCCGGCCCGTTTACATTTTTACCGTTCTCGGCCCGGCCCGGTCCGTACAAAAATCAGTGAATACAGGCCCGGCCCGACTAAATTTCTACAAAAAATTCCGTTTTTTCTCGACATACTATTAAGATTCTTTTAATGAATACTACATGCATATTTATGGAAACATTTTACAGTATATTTTAAATTACTATGTGCTCGCAAAATAGAAAACACACAATAGTAAACGTTAACGATTACTTACAGTGTTTTAGTCAACGTCTCTACAGACGTTTCAAAATTTAAATAAAGGTTCATTAAAAGATTATTGTAGTTTAGAATAAAGGGTTAAAAAACATGATAATTTTTGAAGCTTATAATAAAAGGTAGATTTGTGAAAATATTTCTGTCATTTTTAAGGCTTTTCTCAAATCCAAAGGAGCTACATTTTGATACATTTATGAATTCATTTCTTTTCGGAAACGCATGAGATTGGCAGGTATTCTTATTCAGAAACCATGTAAATGCCGTTTTTTCTTAGATAAAAGTAATATATCTTTTATTAAATACTGGTAAAGTTAGCGTTTTGAATCGAATTTCCGGAAGCGATAGCACAGGAAAGGAGAAAACGTACAGCTACGTGACAAGAGTCTCTGTTATCTCTGTACGTAATTTATGAAAAATGGAAACGCTATTCGATCCCAAATGCCTTCAATACTCAGGCCTGTCAATTTTATGCCTTTATAGTTAAAAATGAGTCAGAAAATGTGTCTGAGAGTTTCGCATTGTTGAGCAGTAAATATGAGAACCACCTTAAAGTACATTTCCAAAGATACTGTTAACAGAAGTTCATTATCGCTATTAATACTTTTACAAAACATAATGCCTGTCCTACACATCCTGAGAACGATTAAGACCAGTTCCGTCCCGGCACAAGTCTGCCGAAAAAATTAAACCCGGGATCAGGCATCATGTAACTGTACGATGCCGATCTCTACGATGGACATGTTACATTTCTGTATTGATGTTGTTAAACTCGCATCGGCTCGTAACGCACATTTATACTTCTCGAAAAAGTCATATTCATTGGAAATGACCTAGTATTTTATCTGCTGCTCTCAAATTCTTATATCGGGCCGATAGGCCCGATTAATTTTTTTTATCGGCCCTGCAGGCCCGTTCAATTTTTTTGCCGACCCGGCCCGGCCCGTTGAAAAGATTGTCCTAAATCTGCTGGTCCGGCCCGTTTGAAAATTCTCCTCCATTCCGCCGGCCCGCGGGCCGGGCTGGGTACGGGCCTCGGGCCAAGCCCGGGCCCATGCAGACCTCTAGCGTCCAGGAGGAACAAATGGCATTATCCGAAAATTCAATTTAACATTTAAAGGTTACTTTGGCGACAATTGTCACTGAAACAGAAAAAATTCTATATAAAAAAGGTTTTTGAGCTATATTCTAGGTACTTTTAATAAAAAAATGTATCGATTTTTATAAAACTTTAGACCCCCCACCCCATTTTCCTGTGAAGTAGAAAAATATAGCCAATCTTATTACGCTTCGAAAATTTCATTTACTTAATTACGAAGATTGGTGGAATATGAGACCTCTGTGATATTCTTTAATCCAAGTGATAAAAAAATTTCTTCAGGAAATAACATCTATTAGATTAAATTATATGCCATACTTAAAATTACTCAAAATTTTAAGTATTTAATTACTTTAAATTAATTTAATTTTACATTGATAAATTAATTTATGATGTAAATTCTGTTTGTATATAACGTTTTGGTAAATATTATGGTAATTCTTGTAAAACTTCTTTTACTGTCTCTTAATTATAATAGTTTAAAAAAAAAATTAGAAAAATTTTGTAAAATAAAATTGTTAAGGAAAAGTACGCTTAAAGCAATTAAAAGTTTTTATAAAAAAAATGATTAATTTTTTTTGCCTCTATAGTATAAATAAAGAGTTACGGCTTAATATAAGGTAATTCATTTACCTTAAATTAAAGATAAAATGTACGACGCATTTACACTAAACATAGGCTGTCGTGTCAGAAATTTTTAGAAGTTAATTAACGCTGAAAACATTGGGAAACAATTGAATTTAAATTGACTTTCACTTTCACTCCTTTCGACACCAACTACGTGAAATTTGAAAACAAGACGCTAATTGCAGTATTTTTATTTTTGTATTCTCTCACGAAAGTTATGTATATATTTGAAAGTACTAAGTATTATTAAAGTAATTTAACACCTTTTTAAATATTTTATCATCTTTTAAGTAATTTGCACATAGTGTAATTTAAGTCTGACTTTTTAAAGATGAATTTAGCATTATATTTATTTAATTACCCGTAAACAGATTCGCTATAACTTGTCGTAAATTATAATTCATCCGGTATAAAAATAACAAAAAAAAAAGTGCAATTAATATTTTAAAAAATCTTTCAATAATTTAAATTCCTTAACAAATTTATGTAAAAAGAGAAGATATATATATATACAAATAATTAATTATAAAAAATTAAATTTATATATATATATTTACCATTTCATTCTGCAGTCCATTAAAGTGCACTCCGTAAATATAAACTCACGAATAAATTGTCACTAATAAATAAGCCATTAATATAACGAAAAATTACAAAAAAAAAAGAAAAAAAAAGTTTTTCTTAGTAAATTATGAGTATATTTATCTTTTCTTTTTTTCAAATAAAAATATAAAAGATTTAATTTACTCGTCAGTAGTAATTATTCACCGAAATCATAGAGAAGAAACTTATAATAACTGTAAAGGTTTATTTAAAATACTATGTACATAAAATTGCGTGTTAGAAAATGTATTTCTGAATGCATGCAAATTACTTAAGATATAAAAAAATATTATCTGGAAATACATAGAATTCACATTTAAGTAAAATCTAAAATACTTAGAAAAAAATGAAGGACGAAAATAAAATTTTATTATTTTGAATACCTCAAAGCGTCTTCATTGAAACTTCATTGAAAACTATTCTATACAAACAGTTTATTCATAAAACATACGGAAAGAATACAGGCAACTACTTTTTTTTTTCAAATGTTAATTCAGATAAAATTTAAAAAATGTTTTTAAAGCGTGGGATTTCATGCATAAAAATTATCGTTAAAAAATATTTTGAAAAGTTTCAGTTCGTGATAATATAAAATAGTTTAGGGTTTAAAATGAAAAGAAACGTATATATTTTTTAAAGAAAAACTTTACTTTTACATGAACTTTTTCGACTAAAGCTGTTTGCGACTATTTGAAGAATTAGAAATAGTTTTAAAGAAAACTGTTCAACAGAAAAGAAAAATTGAAAGTGTGTTTTCAGGAGATTTTCCAAAACTCATCAAACATCACACGTGTATAACGGAAAATACTATATTTTCCACCATTAAGATGTGGAATTTTTTCCTTTTTTTTTTTTTTTTTTTTTTTTTTTTTTTTTTTTTGTTTGACTTTCTGACTTTTTAGAGAAAGAATGAAAAATATTTAAAATATATCAGGAGGGTCGAAACCAGGGCTGCGGAGTCGGGGTCAGGCCTATTTTTGAGCGAAAGAGTCGAAGTCGTCCATTTTACAAGCAGGGCTACGGAGTCGGAGTCAGGCCCATTTTCGAGCAAAAGAGTGGGAGTCGGAGTCGAAATCGGATCTGTTAAAATTCCCGGAGTCGGAATCGTCCATTTTTCTCACAGCCTCCGGAGCCATGGTCGAAACATCATAACCCTTATTTCTATAATATTTCGCTCTTTATCAACTTTTTTACAGTCTTCAATGTTTCTCTTCTTCTTTTCATTTTTTAAATAATACGAGGTGCATTGAAGTTCTAAGGCCTCCTATATATTTTTTAACTAACTACTCACCCGAAAACTATGAAACTGGTGTTACTTCTCGACATAATATCCCTGCAGTCGTACACATTTTTAACAACGTCTACGCCATGATTCCATGGCCGCGGCGAAGGTTCAATAGGAGTCTGTTTTGATCACTGGAAAATCGTTGAAGCAAATTGTGCTGTTTTACCAAGACAACGCACCTGCACATCGGACTAACGTTAAGCAACAGTTTCTTCGTGAAAACAATTTTGAAGTGATTTCTCATTCTCCCTACTCACCTGACCTGGCTAGTGACTTTTGGTTGTTTCCAACAATGAAAGACACTCTGTGTGGCCGCACATTCACCAGCCGTGCTGCTATTGCTTCAACGATTTTCTAGTGGTCGACTTCTAAAGAAGCCTTCGTCGCGGCCATGGATTCATGGCGTCGAAGTTGTGAAAAATGTGTACGTTTGCAGGGAGATTACGTCGAGAAGTAACACCAGTTTCATAGTTTTCGAAAGAATGGTTAGTTAGAAAAAAATTAGGAGACCTTAGAACTTGAATGCACCTCGTATCTTGTGCTTTTTAAACCTTCTGTATTCTTATTTAAAAAAAGAAAAAGATAAATGTACTAACTATACTTTGCTAAGAAATATTTATTTTGTATTTTTTCGTTGTATCAATGGCTTATTTATTAGTGACAATTTATTCGTGAGTTTATGTTTAAGGAGTGCACTTTAATTGCAGAATGTAAAGGTAATATATATATATATATATGTAAAATTCAAGTTTTATAACGAATTATTTATACATATGTATATTAGGGAGTCCCCCCAAAAAAATAAAAGTCGTTTTATTTTTTCGCATACTCTCTCATTTTTTCCCATTATGTCAAAACAATTGTAAATAAAATTTCACGTAATTTGAAACACGGTAACCCGTGCCGACTTGCATCTAAATGTCTCAGTCAATACTTGTGTACTTAGAGAGCGAACGCTGACACGTGTCAATCCGTCACGTATCTGTAGCGGAGCACCCAGCAGCTGCAAATGAAAAAGACAAAACAAAACAAAAAAAGAAAGGTTTTGGAATGCTTGTGACAATGCGCAAACCTTGAGGAAACAGTGCGAAAGCGTGACAATGCGCAACCTGTGAAACGTGTCAGTACCAGTTTACTCAGGACAGCGCACGTCTATGTGTCAATTGCTTATAATTCCAAGTTCTTTTGTTAGTAAATGTCTGTATAGTTTTAAATAAGTGAGCAGAACATGGCAGTGGAATTGTGTAGTTCTAAAAAAGTGATATTTTTTTAAAGAGAAAATTAAGCATCAAATAACGGGTTCAAAACTTCCGTCTAATGAACCAGTTCTCGCAGTTTTGTTTCGCAATATTCGAGAAGTGAATTTAACTGTTAATGAAAATGAAAATCTCGCTAATCGTCAAAGTATCATCGTTTGCGAAAAGGCACACGTGCCTAGGAAATCGTTGCTAAACTGTATGAGGAAGCTTGGAAGTAATACTTATCAAGTTTGTAGAGGCTTACAAAAAAAATTGCAAAGGATTTACAAGACGTATTCAAGCGGTGACAACAAGAATTTGTAACTAATTTAGGCAATTTGTTCGACATTGCACACGCTGATGCATTTCAAATAATGAAAATAGAGGAAGATAAGATGTTCCTGCAGCGCTAAAAAGAGCCGAGTCGAGCCGGTCACTTAGCTGGAGAGGATAAAAGCCTGGCCAAAAAAGAGAAAAGTGCCCGACTTCGAGTTGTCAAAGAAGAAAACTGGCGAATCAAATGCGGTTACGCTTCAACATCCTCGGCATCATACGAACCATTGCAAGAATATTCCTCTTCGAATTCTAATGAAAATATGGATAAAGAATATTTCCCAACACTGATCGAAAGCTCAGAACCTGGGACAAGTAAATCAATAATGAGGAAATATTTTATTATTTCAAAGTTAGTTGCTTCATTGGACAAGTGTCAATTAAGTATGCGAGATTATGTGTTTATTCTTGAAGCTACTATTAGAGGGGTACTTGGATTTAACATTGACAAATTTCCGTTAAGTAAGTTTTCAATTCAAAGAATCTGAACAGAAACACAGAAGGAACGCACGGAAAACATAAAAATTGAGTTCCAGAACGAGGTACTAGATGTAGTGACCTTACATTGGGATGGCGAAATGTTGCCTGCCTTGAGTGCTCGAAAATCGAAAGAAGAATGCTTGCTTATAGTTATTTCATATTGACTTAAAGAACACCTCATTGCTGCATCGAGACTTTATAATTATACAGTCAAAGAACAGGCGCAGGCTAACTTAGATTGGAATCTTTAAAACAAAGTCCAAATTCTCTTTTGTGAAATTATGACTTCGAATACTGGTCGTTTTAATGGTGCTTGTGCGCTCCTCGAACAGAAATGTGATAAGGAAATTCTTTTTTTGCTTGCTACCATCATGTATACGAACCGGTATTAAAGTCTGTATTCGAAGTGAAAATTAAACAAGTCACAACAACCCCTGATATTCCACTCTTTAAAAACCACAAAGAGAATTGGAAGAACGTCAATCTCACTAAAATTCAGTGCTATAGAGAAACAGTGGAATTGCTCCGATTCCAAACCGTATCTGAACTTGACACTTTGCTTGAATTTTACCACTCTGAGCATTAACATATTATGATTGAGAGGCTATGTAACAAATTAGATGGATTGCCCGAGCAATTTACTCCCTAAAACTCTCGTTATTTAGTTCTCATAGGAAATTAAACACCAACGATAAGAAAGCACTACTAAACGTCTGCTTGTTTATCGTGACAATCTATGTTAAACATGGCTTCAATTCATTTTGGCAGTTAAAACACCCTACAAAGATTTGTACTTTTTTGAAATCTTTGAAAGCTTGCGAAAATGTGAATAAACGTATCTCGAAAGCTTCTTTACAGAAATATCTCCAGCATTTATGGTATTTGCCTGATGAAATTTTGCCTGAGCAGTATTAACACTTTTTGATGATGATGTGGACGAAGAAACAAAATTAAAAATGATGGCAAATTTACATAGAGAAAATTTCTTGACCCATGTGAAAACATATATTTCATCGCAGGAAGAAAGTGGTTCATTGTGTGGCGAGTTTCATATATTTATTTTGTAGTTGTTTATATTCATTTATATCACGCGATTGTTACCTGTTGTTTTATTTTTTTTTAGAGAAAAAAGCATCGATGATCTCATATCTGTCAAAAGCCATTCATTGATTTTTAGACTCAAAACTGATGATAGTTTTGAAGATTCCCTCTCATCAAAACTGCATACATATTAAGCGTCCTATCTTACATGGAAGAGGTAACCACAAGATTAACGAGGAGGTCATATCAATCAAAGTTACGCGCGACGTAGCGGATTGAGTTGAACTACACGAAGATGCCTAGCTGATTTCTTACTTCACACCCCTAAAATTGTAAAGTTGTTTCATCTTGATTAATAGCTGAAAATTCTCTGATCAGATAATGCGAAGAAAACTTCGTAGGTATCAAGTGCATCTGGACCCCACCCCATTCTCGCTACGCCATTATTTTGCAATAAATCTGGTAAACAAAATTCATATTCGATAAGTTACTAAAGATTTAGAAAATATTCACAGATGGTAGATATTCTGTCATGTATGACGTCACACTAAAAGCTCGCGTATGTGGATTATCAAACCCATCCGCAAAATGGCGTAGATGTGTTAATTTACGCCCGATTCCAGCATTAAGTTTGTATGCTTAATATGTATGCAGTTTTGCTCTTCATGGGAGAATAACGCTTCGTTTCCTGACACGAAAAAGACGACCTCAATGCTCAGAGCAATGCACAATGCAGCTGAAAGAGCGGTAAAATTGATGCAGGACTTTCATGGTTTAATAACGATGGCAAATGAACACAAATTTTTTTTGTTATGTTGCGTACAAGAACACACGAAGGTCTATCCTGGCTCTAAAAAGCAAACATTGAAAGGAAAATAAGTTCAACAATGTGTCTTTTACTGTAATATGTTAATAAGTATCTGCTTTGAATAAAATGGTGTCTACCAAAGAAACATACATTTTAAAATCTTTCCATAGTGTTCCCGTACAAGATTTCATGTTCAAGTTTGAACTAAAGTCGGCACGGGTTACCGTCATCTGATTGCAATAATACTTTTTTTAATGTTCTTCAGGTGAAATAGAAAAAAATAGAGGGTATGCGTATTCGATTAAGCAAAAATAAATAAATAAATAAATAAATAAATAAAATAAATAAAAAAAATAAAAAATTACCTTGTATCCTGGGACACTCTAATGTATATACCCCTTCACTTTCTACATAAAATTGTTAATGAATTTAAATATTTGAAAGATTTTTTAATACTAATTGCACTAATTTTGTTTGTTATTTTTATACCGGATGAATTATATTTTACGACAGGTTACAGTGATTCTGTTTATGTGTTTTTACCGAAAATTCATAAACAGTACTTATCAATATTTTAATCCATATATTTTCACATTTAAAAATGGCAATATATCACCGATTACGTGTGGGTTACGAAGAAATTCATGAGCGTTTTTTTTCATATTCTGAGCCTTGGTTACTGACTGAAGGTGATTCACTGCACTGCAAAAAAAATCTGTAGTTCTACAGATGTAAAGTTACATGCTTACTAAACTTTCATCTGTAGCTGTACAAAAAAAAAAGCTGTAAATCTACAAAACTAATTTTTGTAAAGCTACAGAAATCTGTAGCTTTACAAATGAATCTGCTAAAATTACAGTAATCTTACTAAAATTTTATCTGTAACCCTGGTTGCAGTTACATGAAAAGTTCTAGGCATCCCAGTTTCCTAAAACATTCTTAGTAACCTTACGGATTTTTTGATTTTCGGTGCAAAAGTGCATCTGTTACATAAATTTTTGTTGTTGCCGTTACATAAATTCTAAGAATCCCAGTTTCCTACAAAAACTTTAGTAACTTTACAGATATTTTTTTTTTTTTTTTTTTTTTTTTTACAGTGTACAATTTTGTTTTATCACAAGTTATCTCCTCCGGTCACTTGACGGTGATTTCCATGAATAATGCATACAATCCCTCTTCATCGAACTCAGTTGATTGGCCAGTGTGTGATTTGCCTTTGAGCTAGAAATTTCCCTTTCTGAAGAGCGAAAAGCAACGACGGGAAGTACTGTGAGGCATTGATCCTTCTCCACGAGAATTTCAAATGTAACAAGCAGTTTCGGCTGCTTTATCCTTTATCTACTGACAGTACTTATAAGTACAATTAAAATAACTTGTTATAAAATTCATTTAATACATCGATTAGTAGTAATACAGTTTAGAATGTGTTGTAGTTGCATTACTTTATCTTGTTCCAAAAGCATTATTGGTTACACAAAACAAAAATATTTTTTATTTGTACATTTCCTAATTCTACAAAATACTAAGAAAAATATTTAAAATAAAAAGTTGGGTTATAAATATTGCATAAAATCCCTAAAAGTTCAAATTTAATTAAACCTTCACTGTAAAAAAAAATCTATAAGGTTACAAAAGTTTTTATAGGAAACTGGGATTCCTAGAACTTTTTATGTAACGGCAACAACAAAAATTCCTGTAACAGCGTTTGTTACAGGAATTTTTGTTGTTGCCGTTAAATAAGAAGTTCTAGCAATCCCAGTTTTCTAGAAAACTTTAGTAACTTTACAGATTTTTTTTTACTGTGTTCTAAATCCTTCAGTCGTTCTAAAATTGTTCTAAAATCTATTAAATGATTATGTAAATTTTCTAATGTAGTTTCAAAAATTCACGTAAAATGCTTTAGAAAATAAAATTTTCATGAATTCATAATTCAGTACATGAAGGGTTAATACTTCGATTAAGTGCAAAAATTAAATGGTGTCGTAAATTCTCTTTTTTTTTTTCAAATTGACGTACAGTTATGATGAAAAAAAACCCCATATAAATCAATAAAATTAGAAAATAAAAACACATTATCTTCTATCGCAAAGGATTCTTAAATTTCTTATTTTTCTCTTATTAACTTCTTTTACTCTTATAGTAGCATTGCTACAGTTTAACTTTATCCCAATGGCTCATTAAAACATAAGACATTCTAATTTCCTAATCTGGGTGTTAAGCTGATAACAGCTAGGAAACCCCTCAATGCTGATTACCTGTTCAGTACCTTCGAAATAACTATTTTCTAAAATATTCTACCAAAGCGTTTTATTCCTGCGCTGAATTTTAAATTGAAAAAGAAATCTGATTATGAATTTATTTCATATTATTTCTTTATTATCTCCTCATATTGTTTATTCCAATTCTTTATGATTTCAAAAATCCACCTTCTCCTGCATGTTCCTTAATTGACGACGTCTTATAGATGAATCGTGCAGCTTAAGCATACAAGGCGAAATATGCATCTGTAAACCCAATACTAAATATATAATCATTCACAAACTATATAATCATTCTTATGTAAAAATCATAACTACCAAACTATCAATAAGTTTTTGCGACAGACGAAATATTCTCTCACCAGTGGACATTAGTATGCTGTATTACATCTATAACTCAAAGTCGCTGATGCAGCGCACTTTCGGAAAAATATGCAGTTAATTAAGTAAATTAAGTTTACTTTTTTAACATTGTTTTACATTGTGTAACAACACATTAAGTTTACTATTAATTATGTGTAATATAAAAAAGCTTTAAATATTTTGAGGTTCGATCCGATAATCTCCAGTTTCTGAAACAATATTTTAATGTTTAAAATCTTTAGTATTTGCTTTTGATACATCAGATTTCCAAATACAAATCATACATTCGATAATCTGTATAACGATGCAGTAACAAAAAAATATTTTGCATATATTTGCTCTGTGAATTCTAAACAAATAACTTTCTACACTGTAACAACAAAAAAAAAAAATCTTTAATTTTACAGATGTAAAGTTACATAAGTCTGTATGCTTACTAAAATTTTATTTGCACTCTGTACAAAAAATATGTAAATCTACAAAACTAGTTTTTGTAAAGTTACAGAAATCAGTAACTGTTCAAAAGAATCTACTACAATTACAGCAATCTTACTAAAAATTTTATCTGTAATCCGGTTTACAGTTACATGAAAAGTTCTAGGCATCCCAGTTTCCTAAACAATTCTTAGTAACCTTACAGATTTTTTTATTTACGGTGCAAAAGTGTATCTGTTACATGAATTTTTGTTCTTACCGTTACATAAAAAAGTTCTAAGAATCCCAGTTTCCTAGAAAAATTTTAGTAACGTTACAGATTTTTTTTTGAGTGTATTGCAATTGTTTCTAAAAATATTGTTTTGATGTCTCACAATTTATAAAATTACAAGAAAAAAGGAGATATTAAAATTTCGTTAGTAATAATAATAATAATACATCATTTCTATGCAAATTCAATATAGAAATCTGTACACAATCTTCTCTTTTTTTAAATATGTTTTTTCCATTTTCTTATCTTTCAAAGTTTAGTCCGATATCCATGGAGAAGATGCAGCAACAAAATTCGATATGTAAAATGGTTCGATTTCTTAATCTTCTCAGAAATTTTAAATGTGAAGTATTTGATTCTAACAGGAAATTTGAATATTTACTCATGTTTAAGATGCATTCCAAATAAGAATTTTTCTCCGCGAGCGTCAAAATAATATCAAGGAATACTTTAAGGAATATATGAATCTGGCACATCTTTTGTGTCAAACAGATATGTTTGTCTTTTTAAACTAGAGATTTTTTTTACATTCTAGAATCTTATATTATCTGCAACAAAGGGAAATTGGTAGGTAAAGATGATTTTTGCAATTTCTCCGGACCAAAAAATTGTTTTTCTTTTTGTAATTATTTTTTTAATTATTTTCATAAAATTTCAAACATAAATTTGCTGATTTTAAAATAGTTTTTAGTCTGGGGACTTTTTACATGTGTTCTATATCGGATCAGATATTAATTGGAATACATATATTTCGGGTTTTTTTTTATGTGTAACTGTAATTTAGAATAAAGTAATTTTGAAAATAATGAGAATTTACTTTAGCAAATTTTAATCCTAAATCGGTTATATTAACTGGATATAGATTTTATGAATTGCCGTGAACTATAAAGTTATTGTTCGAATTCTAAGCTTTAACATGCAAATAATTATGGGATACTTTTCTGGTGTCTATTTCTTTCGGACTTCACATGCAGTTGTTTGTTTGTAACAGTGAACGTCTAGTATGCACTATACGAGGAAGTATCGTTCACTCTTGCAGTTAAAGGCTATTCTGGGTGGGCTACCTAATGTATGGATAATAACATGAAGCATCTTTTTATGGAGCCTCTTAAATATAAACTTATATGGCTATTTTTACAAGACCATGTAAAGTAGAGATGTGTCATTTGTTAACCCCTTCGGGACGGGAGCCTTTTACGAAATTTTTAATCATTTGTCACCGTTTTTTAAAAACAGAAATTTGCGTCTTCTTGAATCGATAAAATGCGCTGATTAAATAAGATTAATTTTACAGTAAAATTTTATTGGTGAGCAAAAACAAGGATTCTGAGTGCTTCATGTGGCACGTATACGTGTCGCTCGTCCCCAAGGGGTTAAGGAAAGATTTCAAAGGAACGATTCCGGCAGTGAAACTGAATAAACGATTCCAGTCAGTAAAAAGGAATCGGTCCTTTTCGGAACAACATAAAACAAGGCACGAATCCTGGGAATCGGCTGAAATGTAACGACTCCGAAAAGGACCGAATGCTCGGAATTGTTCCGAAATATACAGACTCCGAAAAGGGCCGAATCGTTGTGACCGATCAGATATGTAACGCCTTCAAAAAGGATCTCATCCTCTGAACAGATACGAAATGTAACGATTTCGAAAAGGATCAAATCCTCGGAATCGTTCCGAAATGTAACGACTCCAAAAAGGAGCGAATCCCTGGAATTGGCCCTATTTTTACTACCCGATCATGTAAAGGCGTACTTTTAAGAGAAATAATTCACTTCGTATTTGGCTAATGTCGAGGGCAAGAGACAGAGAGAGAAAGTTTTGAGGATAGGGGTGATTCAAGAGGATCTATTTCTGTTTTGAATTTGGACAGAAGTGTGTCTGTAAAAATGTAAAGTAAAGTAGAATTTTTTAAAGTATGTATGGGGCGATGGGTGAGGCTTTCGTCAATTTCAAGGCGACAAATAGATATTAATGTTTTGACCACGAGAGGTGAAATCAGGGGTATAGTGGGGAATATGTAGTGTATAGATCGTATACGTTTTGGATTTTTAAAAGATACTCCGCATATCTCTGTTTCTCAAATAAACTATAGGGTATAATCTCGGGTATATACGCTCTGCCTATAGCGGGTACCTTTTGGTATTTATATGGTTACAACACTGGTGGATATTCAGTATCTGCTGTGATTATCGTTGAGATTCGTCTTTAGTGAAGATTATGATCTAAATAAGAAGATAAATAGAGGAGTTTGATGAGTTTCGATTCATGAATTGTTAATGTGAAGAGCCAGATATAAATGTGGCTTACGTTGCAAGATTTGAGATTCAGTTCTCTAGGAAATACATTACTGGAATTAATATAAACACTCATACGCCTTCTACATTCGAATTTTCCAGAGAACTGTGACCTATGAGTGGTGTCTACCGTAGGAGGGGCAAGGGTTAATGGTGCCCCTATCATGGAAGCAGATTTCTAGTTGATATTCGGAATTGGTCAATAATAAAAGAAGTGATAATTCGTGTGCAGGATCCCTTGAGGATAAAATTAAAAAAAAACGTTACTGACAGAGAAAGTAGGAATCCAACAACAGGTTGTCAAAAAAGTGTAGGGGGTACACAGTAGTATACGTCTCCTGGATTTTCTTAAGAAACTCCGTATACCACCTGTTTCTCAAATAAAAGTGTAGTGTATACTCTCTGACATATCCTGTGCCTATAGCGGGTACCTTTTGGTTTTTTTACGATTAGAACACTGGTGGATGTTCAGCGTCTGTTGTGACTATCGTTGAGATGCTTCTTTCGTGAAGACTTATGCTCTAAAGAAGAAGATAAATAGAGGATTTTGATGAGTTTCAATTCATGAATAGTTAATGTGAAGAGTCAGATGTAAATGTGGCTTACTTAGCAAGTTTTGAGATGCAGTTCTCTAAGAAACTGGGATTAATATAAACACTTATCCGCCTTTTCATTCGAATTTGCCAGATAATTGTGATCTACGAGTGGTGTCTACCATAGGAGGTAGGAGCAAGGGTTAATGGTATACCTTCCTTGGAAGCAGATTCCTAGTTGATATTCGGCCTTCGTCAATAATAAAAGAAGTGATAATTCGTGTGCAGGATCCCTTGAGAATAAAATTTAAAAAATATTACTGAGAGAGAAAGTAGGAATCCAACAACAGGTTGTCAAAGTGTAGTGGAGGGTAAACGGTAGTATACGTCTACTGGATTTTCTCAAGACTCTCCGTATACCACCTGTTTCTTAAATAAAAGTGTAGTGTATACTCTCTGACATATTCTCCAGGGCTCGCACCGTTCCTAAAATTTTCGCGCTTTGCTACCAGTATTTTAAATAAGAATTCTTCGTGGTAGAATCCTTTAACGTTTATAATAGAAATGTACAACAAAGATTATTGTTTTAATTTAGTGGTAGCAAAGTGCGAAAATTTTAGGAACGGTGCGAGCCATGATTCTCTGCCTATAGCGTATATCCTCTGGTTTTTTTACCATTATAGCATTCGTTGTCATGTCTCTAGTGCTGGAGAGTTGGTTCTGTACTTCATTTTTATGTTCTTATGTAGACATTATTGCAAAAGGAAATGATTTAATCTTGTGTGTGACGGTTTTAAGACAATATATGTATTTGTTGAATTTATGTGATACTAAAGTGATTTTAAAAATGAGCGTTATTATCTTGTGTTGTCAACGGCGATATTATCTTTTTTTCACTTAATATATTAAATATTATATTTAAATAAAAGTAGTGATAATTGAAATTTATGTAGAATTTTTCTTTTACATGTGTACTGTATTTGATTTTGCAGTATTACACCTGAAATTCAATAAAGTTAATAATGAATTTAAGGTAGCAAAGATAAGAATATTTAGCTAATATGCACGTGAAAATTGATTAAGTGAAAGCTATAAAATATATTTGCACCCATAGTTGAAGTAATTTTTTACTAATGTTATATTTATTCTATAATAAAATGCAAAATGTGTTAGCAACTTTCATATGCTTTACGTTGATATTACAAATAATTTTTTATTAGGTTAAATAATGCCCATCTCAACCATTAAAAAAGTCACAAAGCACTGGCTTTTTTGAATAAACCCGACGAAAAGAAACAGAGTGTCATTTAATGTTTCAAAGACCTTCATTTTATTTTTTACAATATTTGTATCGATACTAAAAATTAAAAAGTTTAATTCATTCACATTTTCTTCAAATTCGGTAACATATTTTTCACTCGGATTAATAATATTACACTATTTCACGCTTATATTCTTTACAATGTGCTTTATATAAAGAAAAGGTAAATTAAAAATGATTATATTGATTTATACAAACAAACTAAAACCGAATAATTGCTTACAATTCTATATCGCAGACGAAAATCATGGCAAAGCCAGTTTTCAAACTGAAAATATTTTCTTTTCTTTTTTTTTTCACTTTTAATCGGAAAATGAAAATAAACAGGTATAATAATCCTTCTCCTTTTCTTTAACTTTTTTCACTATGATAGATTAATTTATTTTCTTTCATAACTAAACTTTCACAACAATATATAGAACAATTAAAAACTCCAAAATAATTTAAATTTTAAACTTCTGTGAGTTATTTTACACTGTTAAAAATTTGCAGCATTCTGGTAGGCCATTTGACCGTTTTTTCCGAAAACGGTTACACAACCGTAATTTAACACTATTCTGACCATATTATTGGTCATTTTATGACCAGAATGTAGTTAAATTATGGTTATGAAACCGTATTTTCAAAAAACGGTCGAATGACCTGTCAGAATGCTGCAAAATTTTTAACAGTGTAGCATCCTCAGATCCATAAGAATAACTGGTGATAATTCAATGCCCAACGTTCAATATTGCAGGAGGAGTAGTTCTGAAAGACAAACAGACCCGCATATTTGAATACAATAGACTCAAGATACATAGCTGATATATCCTTCATATTTCTGAAATTCCCATGCACGTAATTTTGAAATCCTTCTTGAGGTTAGGACACTGGTCACAAATCGAAAAAACGAAAAGGAAGGAGTTTTAAACCGATTTCTGGTTTTGATTACCATATTTATTTGTAACTAATTTTATTTGGAAGTTCTGATCTGTTTAAGGTTTATACAGAAATTAGCCAAATATGAAAAAGTGTGCTAACAAGTTAATAAGTTGGTAATAAAAGTTTGGTAATAAAAAAAAAACCCTAATAAGCTCGAAGTAGCAGGAGTCTTTCGGTAGTTTCATCGCCCCGAACCCTTCTTTCCCGCTTTTCGGTGTCTTTAATTTGTGTAATTTCCCTTTTAAATTTGTCCGGTTTCAATTTTTGCTTTTTTTTTTCCAACGTTGCTTTCGCTAGAATGTCTTTTACTCGGGACGTGGCTGGGGACCTGTGAACCTTGCTTCCGCAAAAGAGTCGGACTAGAGTAGAAGAATAAAGGGCTGTGGACCAAGAGGGGCTGCTCGCCGCGGCGGTTGAAGGTTGCTTCCTAATAATAATATTGCTAATATATAATAATAATTGCTTTTACTAATAATAAGCTCGAAGTAGCAGTAGTTGGTCGGTAGGCTCAGGGCCGAGCCCTACCTTCCCGGTTTTCGGTGCCTTTAATTTGTGTAATTTCACTCTTAATTTTGTCCGGTTTCAATTTTTGAATTTGTTTTCCATCCTTGCTTTCGCTAGAGTGTCTTTTACTCGGGACGTGGCTGGGGGCCTATGAACCTTGCTTCCGCAAAAGAGTAGGAATAAGTGGAAGAATAAAGGGCTGCGGACGAAGAGAGGCCGCTCGCCGCAGCGTTGAATTAACGAAAAAATTAGCAACCGCCGCGGCGAGCGGCCCATCTTCGTCCGCAGCCCTTTATTCTTCTACTCTAGTCCGACTCTTTTGCGGAAGCAAGATTCGTAGGTCCCCATCCACGTCCCGAGTGAAAGACACTCTAGCGAAAGACAGGTTTGAAAAAAAAAATCAAAAATTGAAACCAGACAAATTTAAAAGAAAAATTACACAAAATAAAGACACCGAAAAGGGGCAAGGGAGGGCTTGAGGCGATGAAGCTAAAGACCAACCAATGCTACTTCGAGCTTATTATGAAAAGTATTAAGAGCATGAAAACGGCAAGAATAACTTTGAATATTATAAATAAAAAAGCGAAACAATTTTATAAACCTAAATTTGCTTTGTTTTCTTTGATACAAAATACTATTAGAATCTTCGAATGTCAGTTAATATAAGGAACGCCCAAATGAAAGAGATTTCTGTCTGTTTGAAAAATGGTTTAACCCTTTATGTGCTGAATTATGAATTCATGAAAATTTTAACTTTAAAAAGCATTTTCCCTGGATTTTTGAAATTACATTAGCACATTTTCATAATCATTAAAAAAATTAGAAGGATTTTAGAAGGATTGAAGGATTTAGAAGGATTAATTAATTTGAATTTATAGGGATTTTGTGCAATATTTATATGCCCACTCAAATCTTTTATTTTAAATATTTTTCTTAGTATTTTGTAGAATTAGGAAATGTACAAATATAATGTTCTTACGATAGAAATATAGAGATATTTCCAAATTGAAAATGCCCCCCCCCCCCCCAACGGCAAGAAAGCTGAAAAGATGGAAGGGCAAAATAAATCATCCTTTTAAAATATTTTTGCTTTGTGTAACCAATAATGCTTTTGGAGCAAAATAAATTAATGCATATATAACTCATTCTAAACTGCATTATTACTTATAGATTTATTAAATGAATTTCACAACAAGTTACTTTAATGGCACTTGCACGTACCGTCGGTAGATAAACGGTTATTGGTATCAGTGCGTTTTCTATGCAGAATAAATCGTGATATATACGGAACTTAAAAACTATACATAAATGCCGTGTATTTGGGACAAGCGTCACAGCAGTGCACGAGATTGTGAATTCCTACAGCGAAGAAACATCGGGGCTGGTGCAAAACCATTCTTCAATGGCTGCCCAGACCTCTTTATTGTTTGTGAATCGCCTTTCCTTAAGAACATTCTTGAGTAGTCCAAATACAAGGTAATCGCGAGGTGGAAGGTCAGGGCTATATGGAGGATGTGCAGGACTTCCCATTGGAATCGCTGCAACACAAATCTTTGCACAAGGTAACCACATAACAACGGACGTTATCATGCAAAAAAGCATCAATTTGGACAGTATGTCACGTCGATGATTCTCGGTTTCTGTTGTCAGTTTTTATAAGGTGTTGTAGGTGGCGCTAAGGATGTTTGAATGCATCCATGAGACTAACAGTTCCAGCCATCGTGCTTGCATTCTGACTCACAGCCGACTCTCTAGTAGGTTATTTTGATACCGCCTACTTTCGTCGTATCCGGAGCCTTTTATTTATTTATGCTCAGTATTCTATCTTCAAACGTGTTGCACTCTCGACAGCTTCACTTTTATATGTGCAACACACTTATTATTTCCAAAGCAATGTTTTCAGAGCTCACAGTGATCCTGTTTTTGAATACAATTATTTCCAATGGAAAAAACTACAAAGTTGAATTTGAACCTTATTTTTTTATCTAGCTTAGGTTACTTATTTCATGTATTTAAAGCATCTCTACATAAATGTACGGATTTTGTTCTTGTATTTTTATCCTAAATTTTTCCTATTTTAATTTATAGTTTTATATTAAGAGAATTACCTTCAAATAATTGAAATAGGATTTAAGGTAGTTATAGAGTATTTTAGATTAACAGAACTAACACGTTCGTTAACCTTTCGTAGTGCAATATTAAATAAAATATATCTTTATTTAAGTAATTATTTTATTATCATGAACCTAGTTTAGAAAAAGTTTTTCGGCAATTAATCTTAATTTAAAGAGAGAAACATTTCTCCCGGATGTTATTTCAACTAAGGTAGAATCTACACAGTAAAGCTTAAATGTTTCATCTCTCCACTTAGTTTGTTCATTTCATGCATCTAATTCATCCCTAGCCAATTTATAGTAACTTGTTTATTGGTTTTGAGAATTAGAGAATTTTATCCTAATTTAGCTTAATTATTTAAGTCCTGCTAGAAGAATTGTATTGGATTAATTTTAATTTACATTTCATAAATTTCTGTAACTAATTATGTGTATGTTTAAGTATATATTATTTTATTCTTTTGTGTATACAGTGTAATTTCAAAAATCCGGCATGATCGGAACCAAGACTATGCCGGATTTTTGAAGGAAGGTCAAAAGTAGTACTTTATTCTTAATGGTGCCTTTAACCATAATTTAATTCAATATTAAGTGATAATTATATAAGAAAAAGAGAAAACTAAATATACAAATAATTTTTTCACTAATTGATATTTTCAATGTTACAGAAAAAATTGTAATAAAGAGAGAAATTATTTCTTCTCGTGTAATTTCGGAAACATCGATGTTAATTTTATTTGTTTCAATTGTTTTGGCCATTTTTTAGCAAGTTTTTTTTTTGTATTTTATAAAAATGAAGAATCTCTATTTCTTGAATACAGTCTTGTTTTCTAAAACAGATATTCATTCTCCAGTCAAATTTAAGCATTTTTCTATTGACACCTTTTCTTTTGCCGATTGCTCATCTTTGACTTCGGAGCTGCTACTACCTTTATCAACGGTTCTATTTAGCACACCGTCAGAAGAGAAACTCCAAAAATACTTCTCCCAAAGAACTTGTGTACTAGTCTCCACGTCGTTTCTGAGCAACTTTGCAGCACCCAGAAAATCTGTTGAGCAACAGCGCACGGTGGGTGATTTACTGATTCTAGCTGGCCAAAAGTCGATTTTTAAAAGTTTATCCTATCGTAATTTATTTTTTGCCTGTTATAGCTCAATAGTTAAGGCGTTGAACCCTGCTATTGGTTTTGATATAAATATAATTGCATGGTCCATAGACTAGCGCAAAGTTGGTGCTTCTTAGTTGGGAATGAATCAACCAATTTGAGTATAGTTCGTCAATCTGTTACTTGTAGCGAAATAAAATATACTGCTCGATTACGGACGCCTCGAAACAAAATATGGATTTTATTTTATCGAATTTATGTGCATAAAGTTTGCACATATCAACTGCTATTTCATATTTAATGTCGCAAAAAACTCTGTAATTTTTTTTTACACTTTTTCATTTGTAATATAGAAAAAAGTTATATGATAAAGCACTATTACGCTTAATTTTTCATATGATTAAGTAGTTTCGATTATTACCTTTTCGTTCCAATTTAATTTGCCTGCCCATAGGTGCCCTCCCATTTTTTAGAATTGTTTTTAGCTTATTAAGTCTAAATATATATACATATATATATCAGTGGCGTGGCTTGAAAATTTTGGGTGGTCATCGCAATTATTTAAGTTTGTGGTGAAAAATTACTAACTCTAAATTTCAATGGTTGAATGTTCAAAAAAGAAACTTTAAATCTTACCTTCACTTATACATGAACTCCAAATGTTCTGCTAAAACTGGATCGTAGAGTTTTAAAAGCTTATTAAGAGTTTTAAAATATTGCTTGGTCATCGCCGCATCCAGCGATGACCGGACGCCACGCCACTGATATATATATATTTAATTTCAGTTCAAGTACCATTTCTTTTTTATCAAACACGTCAGAATTTAAGTTAGTCACATAAGTGAACTTTTGAATCATTATGCAACGGCAACAAGATTTAAAATTTAACGAAAATGTGAATTTGGTTGAAAACATTTTGTTTATAGTGGAAAATTACAATGAAGGGAACACGGAGTTTTGCAAGAGCGAAATGTTTAAATTTAAGACCAAATTTGGACAAAAATGGCCAGTTATATGTAGATATCTCAGGACAAAATGATTTAAAATATATTACTTGGCTGCAAATTTCGAGTGGTTACAAAATTGATCCAGACGAATTCTCCAAATTCAGATTTGTTACAATGCAAAACATAGTCTAGACATTTTTTCATGATATCTTATGATTCCCATTCTTTACATAAGGTTCCTCTGTGCAGAGATAAATATAAATATGCAACAAAATATACAACACAGCAATTTTCATTAAAGCTGTCGAATGTTTTCCCCGTATGTTAAATTTTAGGAAAAGGAAATTTAGGATTTGTTATAATAATACAAAAATAATTTTATCACTTTAGCTTCCGTACGGTTAAGAAAGTATCATTAAAATTATCAAGAAGAACGTAAAATTATGCGTCAGTCAGATTATGAAACATCTCTCAACGCATTCGGACAACTATAATAAAACTTCATAGCTTAATAACGTGAAAAACGATGTCTAAATAATAATTTGTAAAACATATACCCCGTTTGAAAACACAATTTGAACAGAAGTCGATAAAATTTCAGAAAATTTTGTACATCCCTGTATATGAACTATAGATTTTTCATATGATTCACAATATGCTAAAATTTAGAATACTTAGTGGACGCATTGCACAGTTGAAAATTCCTCGTCAGCAATTTCAGTCATTAAACGGAAATGTACTTCAGATGTTTTGTGCAGCCCTGTATATGATTTATAGAATTTATGCACACTAAATAGTATGCAATTTTTATAATTTAAAAAAAGTGTTCCGCAACGGAAAACGCACTTCCAGCAATTATTGTTCATACAGAGAAAAATATAACTGCTTTATTTTGTGTGTCCCTGTATATGAAAGATGAATGGCACATCATATTCAATAGTAAGCATTTTATAGAGAACCTCGGAGATATATACCAATTTCAATACTTTTGAAATAGTGTAACATGAACAAAATACATCACAAACAATTTTTCTCCATAGACCGTAATGTAACATAATTGTTTTTAGTGTCCGTAAATGATCGACATTTGTTATCCATACCATATTCTATAGCAATCCTCTTGTAGTGCAGTTCATAGATATGGATATAAATTTCAAAGTGTTTAAAATTATGAAACCTCATTAAAAACCACCGCAAATGATTTATCCCCATAGGCCGTAATGTAATGAAACACTTTTGAATGTCCCTGTAACGAAATTATGACTACTACCCGCTACATTTTACAATATTTAACATTCAATAGTGAATATCAATAACATTTTTCAATTTCATGTTGATGCGATTATATTGACGCCAAAAATAATTTTGGTCAGCAAGAATCGATAGATCACCCACCAGTTCCTAGAAAATTTGTTCAGAAAATAATCGTCTCTGAAAAATAAACAAGTAAAAAAAAAATCATGCGTTTATCATAGATTATGAAACACTTTCCAACACTTCCTGAATGCTTTAACAAAACTTCGTTATTTAGAGAAATAAGGTATATAAGAGAACTAAGTAAATATTTTAGAAAACGCATGAAACATTTGAAAAACTGATTTCTGCAGTTACCGTATATAGCCAAATATGTATTCCAATTCTTTTGAACAGCCCTGTATTTGATCTGTAGGTTGATATATATACTATATAATGAAAAAATTTAGTTTATTAAGAATACTCATAACAGGTTGAAATTTCTCTTTCAGCAATTTATACTATAGATCAAAACATACTTGTATACATTTGCACAGCCGTCCAGTTAACCTAATAACTTTATTACACGCCACTATTTAGCTAAAGTTTAATTCAAAGTAAAACACTCTTAAAACTACTGAAATCACATTTCCAGGCATTATCATTTATAGACAGTCATGTATCCAATTCTTTGCGTGACCCTGTATATCCTTTAATCTATGTTCTACAAACATTTCTTAGTAAACCAAATGTAGTTCTGCGTAAAAATGCATAACTCATTTAAAAACCACCTTTAAGAAATTTGCAATCATACCCAGTAACCATTACGAATTGTTTTTTGTAGCCCTGTATATGAATTACAACATTTATACACACCATATACTATGCATAAATATAGTGAAACATAAAAGCACATAACATACATAAAAATGCATTTCCAGCAATCATCGCTACTGTACAGTAGTTCGGACACAATATAGTATCTGAAATCTTTTGTGTGTCCCTGTAAATGCTATGCACTTCGTTTTATACATGAAATAAGTTATAGTAAACCTCAGCGACGTATATCAATTTCATTATACATGAAATAATTTAACATAATTAAAATACGCGGCAAACAATTCAATCCACACCTATATCGTTCTGTAACGGAATTATTTTGTGTAGCCCTGTAAATGAATAATAACTATTCTTTGCATCGTATAATCTACAGAATGCATATTTTAGTGCACTTGATAAATGCATATGAATTTTATTATGTTTGAAAGTATGTAACATCATTTAAAACCATTTTAAAAGATTTTTCCCATAAGCCGTAATGTAACGGAAAACTTTTGAGTGTCCCTGTAAATGAACCAAACATGCTAGAAACTTTATTTGAAATAGGGATCATGCTATGGTAGAGGTTACTAACATCGAAAAATTTCAGAACGATCCGACTGTATTTACGAGAGTTAAAGTGCGGACAGACGGCTAGACGGCCAGACAAACCGAAATATATATAACTAAATAACGAAGTATATGTAACTAAATATGTAAAGTGTATATATTTAATATTCCTAATTCTAAATATGTTATCCAAATTGCTCCAGCACGTACCATTTTTCCGAGAAACACTTTTATAATAATAAGAATAAGTGAAGGATTATTATATTAAATTGCAATACTAGATAAAATTGAAATCAGGAAAAAAGTATACTTTCACTCACTTAGATATCAAATTGATAAAATATAGCATGAAAATCTAGTTTGTTGATACTTGTACCATGCATTTTCCTTTATATTCCGCCTCCCCCCCCCCCCCAATCACCACCATCTTTTCGTGTCTGAATTTACCATTTGCTATCCACTAATATATTTTCATTCCTTATGCCGCTGTAACTCGGGCCTTTTTAAAACATTTCTCTTCATTTTCAAAGATTTTTGAAGTTCATATTTTTCTCACACTGCGACTTACAATATGGTGGGTTTTTTTGCGAGTGTGGCGTGACGTACGTTACATGCAGTGACATGACAATTCTTTTTTATTGCCAGAAAAATAATATTTTACGGTAAGCAACAGGTTTTGAAGAATTTTTGTAATTTTTTAAAGTTTTCTAAGAAGTTCACATCTCAGTCACACTGTCACATTACTGAGTGGTGGCATTTCGGTCACAGATGTGGCGGGACCACAGTGACTCACAGTGACGTCACAACGACGTCACTGTGACCATGCATGCTATGAGGGTCATTATTGAGGACATTTCAGGTTACAAAAATATATCATAATTATTTATTTAAAGCGGTTCTCAAATACCCTGCTCAATAACGTGAAACATTTTGACACATTTTTTCCCTCATTTTTAATCTTAAAGGCTTTGTTGACTTTAAAAACTTGGAAGTTTTGAAGCAACTTATTGAAGCAACTTGGAATCGGAATGAGTTTTCTATTTTTGTGAGAAAAAAAAATACCTTTCGAGTTATAAATAATTTTGGTCTCATAATAACTGGTTTTTCTCCTCCCTGGCTGTATAGTGTCCAGAAATTTGATTTAAAACTCAAACTTTTACTGAAAGATCTTATGCCTTTAACAGAAAGTGAAAAAGTCTTTTGATTAAATAGCTTTTAAATAAAAACACCTACTAATTTCATGCGTTTCCGAACAAAAATAAATTAAACTAGTTGGATGTGCCAATCATCAAAACTTTCTTCTATCTCATATGTTTTAATGTTTAAAAATATTTTTACAGATGTCAGTATTTCCTTTTTATTAGTTCAATACTATATCAACTTTGACTTTCATCTTAAATTTCTGCTTCAGTCAATTAATCGGAGTAAAAAGGAGTTAATCTCGATCATGATATTTATTAAAATCACGAATAGTCGCGAATCAGGATGGGAAGTTCCCGTCGATTCACGAGCCACTGGTTTACAATAGAACTACGGAAAAGTAAGAAGATTACACAAAAATCGCTTTTACAGCGCCCTCTTCAGGCGAATTTTTCCACATTCAGGGAGGACCTTCTTGCCATGGCCAAAAGCACACACAAAAAATTTGGTTCAATTCAATGAATAACTTCATACACTATTTGAAGGTACAATATTTAAAATGGCACAAAAATCGCTATTACAGCGACCCCTATCGGCGGAAATGTGTTCCAAATTTAGAGAGGACTTTTTTGCTATGACCAAAAAAATACACAAAAAATTTGGTTCAATTCTATGCATAACTTCTTACACTTTTCGAAGGTACAATATTCAAAATGGCACAAAAATCGATATTACAGCGCCCCCTACTGGCGGATTTTTTTCAAAATTAAGGAAGGACCTGCTTGCCATAGCCAAGAAAAAAAAAAAAAATTGAGTTCAATTCGATGCATAACTTCATACACTTTTCGAAGGTAAATCATTGAAAATGGCACAAAAATTGCTATTACAGTGCCCCCTTCCGGCGGAATTTTTCCAAATTCAGGGAGGACTTTCTTGCTATGACCAAAAACATGCACAAAAAATTTAGTTCAATCCTATGCATAACTTTATACACTTTTCGATGGTACAATGGCGACAGACAGACGGGCAGATGGACACACGGACAGACGAACACACGGACTGACATACATTTTCTATAAACATGTTTTTCGGGATCTCTGACCCCTAAAACCAGTAGATCCGTCAAAAACCGGAAGTCGAAAAAACTTTCGATTACAATATTTTCTTCTATTGTAGATACACTGTTAAAATTTTGCAGCATTCTGGCAGGTCATTTGACCGTTTTTTCCGAAAACGGTTACACAACCGTAATTTAACACTATTCTGACCATATTATTGACCGTTTTTTGGTCAGAATATAGTAAAATTATGGTTATGAAACCGTTTTTTCAAAAAACGGTCGAATGACCTGTCAGAATGCTGCAAGATTTTTAACAGTGTAGAAGAAAGTAAAAATGTATCGGAAAGTAGTTCCTTCGGATTTCATAACAGCCTTAACAAATGTAATTGTCTTTTTATATTCTAATTTATTCGAAACCAGTATTATACGCATTTTTGATTTAGTGTTTTTTTAAAGGTATCAAACATAGTTTGCACTTAAAATGATTTATAATTATCTTTCTTTTACATGAGTTATTTCTTTTACATGAAACCCATGTTTAGTTATTCTATAAACAGCGCGTTCCAGAAATTTGCGTCTTAACTGCTGAGCCATTCTTGAAGTCTTTGTGACAATTAATCTTAATAAAATGCGAACAAACAATTCTCGAGAAATTTATTTCAAGACAGAATCTACGAAATAAAAATTAAATAATTCATTTTCTGTCTTAATTTATTCATTTCATACGTTTAAGTCATCCCTAGGTAATGTACTGCAAGATGTTTATTGATTCTCCGAATTAGGGAAATTTATCTTAATTTAACTTAATTATATGAGTTCCGCTGTCGTTTTCATATTGATTTATATTTAGTTTGCATTAGCTATGTTTGTGTAATTACTTAATTATTTGATGAAAGATGTGTGCAGTTATTCTTGTATTTATCAAACGAAATCTGAATTCTAAGAGAGTATTTTAAAATTTGCTTTACCTAAGAGAAATTAAAATTATCTTAGTAAAATTATCATATATAATATTATCATATATTCAGTAATTATATAAGACTATCAAATGAAGATGTTTATTAGTTTAATTTTTATCTAATTTATATTTTGTCTTTAAAATTTCCTTTAGTCTGAAATTCATTTTTGTTGCATTGTAATTTCACAGTAGAATAAAATATGGGAATAATCATTATATTGCATTTAAAAAGATATACATTTGCACATAACAATATGTTACATATATAGATATATACATATATACACTGCTCAAAACAATTAAAGGATATTTGAAGTTTTATATTAAATAAAGATATAAACGAATTTTTTTTTGCCGGAAGTAGAAGAAGAGAATCACAAATGCAAATTTTTCTGGTTTTCAAACTGAGGAGTGTGCAAATTTTGAGTTCGACGTCAAAAACGTCGCTTCAGCGGCAGCGAATAAAATTTGACTTTCAACTGGATAAAAGAGAATGAAGACAAGGATGATCGGAATTCAGTGATTGCTTTGTTTCGATGAGTACGATGTCTCAGCGAAGTCTTTTGACAGATTCAGAAGCTTTGAGAATTGTTGGTAGGTTAGAAGGGGGCCAAGCGCAAGCCATTGGAGTGTCACAAAGTGTCATTTCCAGGATCTGGAACTGTTTTTTGGAGAGTGGATGTGCAGGCCGAAGACCAGGGCAAGGTCGTAGACGGGCAACAACGCCCAATGAAGATCGGTATTTAGCGTTAACAGCTCGGAGACACCGAACCATGAACGCTACTCTTCTCCAACAACACCTTCGCTCGGCTACAGGCACCACGATTTCAATTCAGACTGTCCGAAACCGGCTCCATGCTGTAAGTCTGTATGCTCGCCGACCGATAGTAAGTGTTAGATTAACATCAAGGCATCGTCGCGACCGCAGGGAGTGAGCAACCGAGCATGTCAACTGGAGGAGAAATGAGTGGAGCAATATTCTGTTTTCTGACGAGTCCCGTTTTTCTGTGCATCCGAATAATAGGCGTATTTTCATCTGGAGGGACCGTGGCAGTAGGAATAATCCTGCGTTCGTGCACGAAAGTGTCAGATTTGGCGGTGGAGGAGTGTTGGTGTATGGTGGAATCTCCATTGACGGGCGCACTGACCTCTACATCATTCGAGATGGAGCTCTGACTGGTCGCCGATATAGGGATGAGATCCTCAGACCTATTTTAGTCCCTTACGCTGCAGCAATCGGAGATAACTTCATTTTAATGGACGATAACTGCAGGCCACATCGTGCAAACCTGGTGGAGGATTTCCTTTTCGAGGAAGGAATCGTTCGAATGGAATGGCCAGCGTGTTCTCCAGACATGAGTCCAATCGAGCACGTTTGGGACGCTCTAGGAAGACGAGTTTCTGGCCGCCAACAACCCCCACAAACTCTCCAAGAACTGGAAAGAGCTCTTTTGGAAGAGTGGGGCAGAATACCCCAACTCGTCATTAATAGCCTCATTGAGTCCATGCCTCAAAGGTGTTCAACGTTGCTGGCCGCCCGTGGAAACCATACCCCCTACTGAAAATGATTTTCTTTGAAGAAAACACCTTTTCTTATTCTTTTTTTCTCATATGCACAAATTGTGTTTTTTTCCTTTAGTACACAAATGCGCAATAAAATGCATTTTTTTCTGCCAAACATGTGTAATTTATTCTCATATAACCTACTATGTCTGTCGACCATGTATCAATCAGCTAAACAGTTTACCAGATACAAAATCCATCTAAAACTGCAATATCCTTTAATTGTTTTGAGCAGTGTATAAAACCATCATAAACCAATACAAATTATCTTCAATAACATAAAAATTATAAAGGAAATATAAATATAAAGTAATATATAATCAAATATATATTTAATACGTAAATTATAAAGGAATTTATTAAATTTAAAATTAATGTATAAACCATTATAAAAATCTTTTATCAAATGCTTATAATAAGTGCAAAAAGGAATTGAAATTACATTCTAAAACATTGGAAAAGTGGAAATATTTGTGGAACCAAGGCAGAATCATCAGGCACAAATTACTTTGGTTTCCAAAAATAACATTCAAGGTTTCATCTTTGCATTAGCCATAATAAGCTAAAAAATTCAATATGACATTACACAATAAATCCAGAAAAGAAACAGAAATAATATTGGGTAAAAGAACTAAATAAATATATAAAGGATTAAAGTGGATAAAAAAAAGAAGCAAATAACCAATTGAAGATCCATCATGGCACAAAAGAAACAGCATAAAATGCATAAGAAGTGGTTTGCAAAAATTATTCAAGTAAAAATCCATGAGTATATATCACGGAGCAAAAATATATCATGTAAGCAGGTTGAAATAGTAAAATTACAGTGTTTTGACAAATGGAAGTTTCAAAAATATTATTTTTGGTGTCACCATCAAGCACAAACGACAAAATCAAAACATTTGGCAACATTTCATTCCATCAAAAGATGCATATTTGTTTCATATGCAATCAGTCAATTAGGAGGAATTAGTAACAAAAGCAACGATAAAATTAACACATATGTGTGTGTGTTTTAAAGGCATTTTAAAAGTTATATTTCTAGTCTCAAAAATAAAGCCAAAGTAATTATTTTCAGTGCCAAAATTAATCGTAAGAGACAAAATTTAAAACATTTCGTTACGGTTTATTTGATTAGAAAAGGCGCATATTTTTGAATACAGTAGAAGAATAAACACATGAACTTGACCAGTCACTTAGTGAATGTCATAATAACTCGGGCCATATCATTATAAAATTTCTTTAAAAAATTACTAGATGAAAACAAATAATTCCTTTTATTTTTTCCTTTTCTTTATATTTTATCGATAATGCAGAAACCTTTGATCTGCCCATTAAAAACACTTTAAAGGGTGGTTTAATCTTAATTATTTCAGTAACTTTCTTATTTTTTATAATGTTATTTATGAACAATCATGTGGTGCTCTGATGGGATCCACAATACCTGGCCTTCTGGCGGAATTTAAATTACGCCCCCTCGAATCTAAAATTTTCAGCACTTTTGAGGTAGTTCCTTTAGTATGGTTACGTTATGCAGGCGATATTTTTATTGTTTGGCGAGGGAATATTGATGAGTTAATGATTTTCATACAGCAGTTAAATGAACTTGACAATAATATTAAATTTACTTTTGAACTAGAAACAGGGGGGAAATTACATTTTTTAGATGTTGAGTTACAGAGAAAGGGGAGTGAGTTAATTCGTTCAGTTTACCGAAAACCTATCGCGGATTTAAACGTTATACCTTTCTATGCATGCACCCTAATGTCTTATAAATTATCCATCTTCAGATTCGTAATTAACCGTGCTTTCAGGATTTCTTTCGATATAAATATGGGGGATGAATTAGAGAAAATTAAACGTATTGCTATTGATAATGGATATCAGGTAAAATTAATTAACAAATTGATTCAAAACTCCTTTGTTAAAATGTACACGGATACTTTTAAAAATAAAAATAAAACTATTAATGAAGTTAATATGAAAAGGGTTGTGGAAAATTATTTTCCAGGTTTCTTTGAATGCGTAAAAAATCATTTAAGAAATTTTGGTTTATGTTTAATCGCGAAGCCTCCTCCGAATTTAAAGATGCTTTTAAACACTAAAATTGATCCCATTAATAGGAATGACCTCTCAGGAGTTTATATGATTCCATTTATTAAGGAGGGGGGAATCAAAAATCATTATATTGGTATAACCCAACGAAAATTCAATATCAGATGTAAAGAACATATAGCGGACATAAAATATAATAGAGGTAATACTGCTTTATCCCGGCTGAATCAAATAGAGAACATTAACATACTTTTTAACGAAAGTAGAATAATCTACAGGTCTAATTTTTATTTACAATTATTTATAAGAGAGTCCATTTAAATTTTTTTAAGAGGTTCAGGAGTTTGTAACGATACATTATCTTTTCGTATCCCGAATTTATGGGTTGAATGGTTGGACAACTTACGAAGTCGCGACATAGAGGGAACACGTGCGATCGCGAAAATGTAGGGCGCGTTGTATGATTACTTGTTTATATTAGATGATTTTTTCCATTTTTCATACGCATTGTATTTGTAATTTTCTGTTATACATTCTGATGACGACTCAGTAAAAGAGTTGAAACATGTCAATATAGATTTTTTATTTTCTTTTAATGTGTTTTTATAACGTCTTTTAAGCAAAGAAATATTTTAATATTCTAAAATAATTTATTTTCAATAATCGTCAAATAGGGTGAGTTTACCAGCACTTGACGAGTCCCCAGTAACTGACCATTAAGACATATATATTTTTCTACTACATAAAATTAACATTTATGACGATTATTATTTTTTTTTGTAAGTATCTGTCTCGCGAGTTAACATCAGTGGGACCTGATCAATCACTGACGCTGCCACTCAAAATTACTTTCAATATTCTTTAGTCCTGTAAAAAGTAACGAATTATGAAAATGTTTTATTCAGCATCATTCAAAAGCAGCATTTACATTTTCCTACAGTATGCCCATACGCAACAAAATTAATTATAATACAAAATTAATTGCATTATCAAAATAATAAAAATGTAAAAGAGTAGAAATAATAGTAGTTTATATAAAACTGCATATTATTGACTGCCAGAGCCGATTCGTCCTCATTTTATCGAAAATACGACGCACTTAGCATTTTATTTTCAAATAAAACGCCTGTTTTAAATATCGTACACAGTGATTTGATTGTCTCGTAACGGTCGCATCAGTCGCTGCAGCTTCGGACCAACTCTGCTGAACGTTACAATTACAGGCTGAAAATATTGTCTGATCATTAAAATACTTGCAGTTTACAGATTCCAAAGTAAACTTGGAGGATGAAAAATCATAAAATTAAAAAACTAAATCTCAGATTTTTTTTAAATTTTGCTATTAACAAAAATAGCACTTTTTCAGAAAAAAACTAATAAAAAATTCGTAATCAGGTCAATGCAACATGCACTTATATATATTTTGAAAATAATGATTAATTTACTTTTTTAGACGCACTTTTATGCTTGGTTAGGTTTTGTTTCTCATATTTTCATCAGTTGCTGCAGTTTTGCACCAACTCTGCTGAACACTACAATTACAAGCTGAAAATATTGTCTGAACTTTAAAATAGTAGCAGTTCATAGATTCAAAAGTAAACTTAGAGGATGAAAAATCTTAAAATTAAAAAACTAAATCTCACATTTTTTTTTTTTTATTTGCTATTCACAAAAATAGCACTTTTTCTGAAAAAAACTAATAAAAAATTTGTAATCAGGTCAACGCAATATGCATTTATATTTATTTTGAAAATTATGATTAATTTACTTTTTTAGCCGCATTTTTAGGCTTGGTTAGGTTTTCTTTCTCAAAAAAGTTATTTCATATACAATCTAAAGAAGTTTTATCCAATTTTAGTTTTCAACGGATTTTCGAAGAGCATTTATCAAATTGTTCTGTATATTCAGCTAAAGAAATTGAGAATGACATACTGCCTCTTATGAGCTTTAAATCCTTTAAAGTGAAGATAAAAAGATTTATTTTTATCGCATTAGCCCATAAAACTGTCTCAAAATACGTTGAAGGAACAGAAAGTTTATTACTCACTTGATTCATCTTTGTTAAAATTTATGATTTTAGGGGAAGTTTTACGTCGATGATTTATTTAAAGAGATTTCATACTTATCAAATTCTTTTCCGAAATAATCAACAGATTCTGTAATATTTAAATTTATTGTTTATTCGAAAATAAAGAATGTTTTTCTTTCATGAATTCTCATTTACAAAATTCACTACTCATCAGTGAAAGAAAAAAATTATATGGAGTAAATGTCATTAAATTTAAATATCACAATGGATTAATATCATGATTTTCGCAAATTCGGTTGAACAACATTTCACAAATGTACACACATCTCGTTGAAACGTACAAAACAATGTCACAGAAAATAATTCCATAATACAATACAATGTTTCAACCTGAAGTTTTGTATTCGCTGTAGTTAGAGGTCAAAGTTAATAATTTTTCTCCCAAAGAGTAAAATGTATCTAGTCCAGGATTCGTTTTTTAGTCACAGGCTATCAAAGCCTGAGAGCTTATGTGCCCTTCTGTTCTGTATGTACAGTCGTGGAAAAAAAAAAGTAAACACCCCCTACTAACTCCTCAACAAATTATCGTAAACAAAAGTTACTGGTACCGAACGATTGGAAATAAAGTCTACTTTTAAATGACGTATATAAAATTTGCTTAGGGGGGCATCTACATATTAAAACGAATCCAAACTTCATTTTTTTTCAATGGCAATATCCAATTTTAACGAGATATTTCAAATCTTCGGTTCAAACTATGCCTAGACACCAAATGTCAAGTCATTTGAATGATAAGTTTTTGAATTATAAACATTCAAAATTTAGTGCTTATAATGTTAAATTACATTTTCATATTTTTATTTATATCTCCCGAAATTATGCTCCTAATGTGCTAATTTTTTTGTAGTAATAATACTAATATACCCAAATATAAATAAGCTGAAATTGCAATTTTTATAATTTTATGACATGAATTATGAATTATGAAATTAATATTCGAAAAAATTATGAATTGCAACCTACAATTTTTTTGATGGATTTAGATTTATTAAGTCCTGCTTTATGGAAATTCAAAAATTTCACATTTTTCTTCCAAGTAGTTTTCAAATTATGCTTACAAAACGGCAAAATGATGGTTTAAGGGGCCGTCTATGATGGAAGTGAGTAGACACTTTGAAATTTATTCTGCCGTACTGACATCTAACACGCTTCATTGACTCCTTGAGTGGCGCTTAAGGTGCCTTGATCAAGGAAGGGGCTCTCTCGGTTAACAATCCAGTACGGAACTTCAATTTGGATACAGCCCTTAAAATACGCTCGTTTTAAAATAATTAATTTCTCGGAAACTTATGGTATGAATTGCATAAAAATTCGTTTTTATGCTAATTGAAGGGTGTAGAGTTCATTTATGATGTCAGAATTGGGTACTGCTATTGACAAAAACAAAGTTATGGTTCGTTTTAATATGTAGATGGCCCCCTAAGCAAATTTTATATACATCATTTAAAAATAGACTTTATTTCCAATCGTTCAGTACCAGTAACTTTCTTCTACGATAATTTGTTGAGGAGTTAGTAGGGGGTGTTTACTTTTTTTTTTCCACGACTGTACGTACGTACGTAACACGATTACTCTTGATAGAAATATTCGATTTTTTTTCTAGGTTCATTTTTATAAGGCGCTTCCCTGATTAGTTTTGAGGGTTCATTGTTTAAGGATAAAAGGGGGAAAGGGGAGTTCCCCCCCCCCTCTTAATTTAGATCAATGGGTTTTTCATACAGAAATATTTGATTTGCTCCAAATTTGGTATACCGGTTTATTATGTTACGGAGCTTCCCTAATTAGATTTAGAAGTTCATTACTTAAGTATAAAAGGGGAAAGGGGGACCATCTCCCCCCTTAATTTATATAAATGGGTTTTTCATGTAGAATTGTTCGATTTGCTCCAAATTTGCTATACCAGTTCATTTTGATAAGGCGCTTCCCTGATTAGTTTTGGGGCTTCATTGTTTAAGGATAAAGGGAAAAAAGTGTGGTTAGTCACCCCCTTAATTTATATAAATCTGTTTTTCATGCAGAATTATTCGAATTGATCCAAATTTGGTATATCGGTTTATTATCTGAAGGAGTTTCCCTGATTAGATTTGGAAGTTCATTACTTAAGTATAAAGGGGGGAAAGTAGGGCTACCCCCCCTTAATTTAGTTAAATGGGTTTTTTATGCAGATTTATTTGATTTGCTCCAAAGTTGGTATACCGGTATATTATGTTAAGAGCTGCCTTGATTAGATTTGGAGGTTTATTGGTTAAGTATAAAAGGGGGGCGAGACTAGCCCCCCCCCTTAATTTAGATAAATGGGTTTTTCATCCAGAATTATTCGATTTATTTCAAATTTGATATACCAGTTTATTCCGATAGGGCGCTTCCTTCATTTGATTTGGAGGTTCACTGGTTAAATATAAAGGTGGAAACGGGGGCTAATACCCATTCATTATTTTTTTCGAGGGGCATTATTCTTTGAAATAAGAAAATGATATACAATTAGTGTGAATAGCCAGTAAGCTCAATGCCATCAGTTTAACTGGGCACTTTTCTTTTTTATTTAATATAGTTATTACTCATGATATGATGGAGTTACATGTGTACTTAATGGGCATCGGTAAAAAGCCACCTGAATGGCCAATCTGATGGCACTAACATGTGAGTGAATTATATCAGGCTGGATATCGTCTGGTTAGCTCACTTTTTAGATCACTGCTGTGGTCTCAGGTCCCAGATTTGAATTCTGGCCTAGATATTTTTCACATTGTTGGTGAAAAGTAATCAATTTTGACCACCAACTACAACTAATAAAATAATTTCAATTAAAACAATATGTTACAATAGAAATGTCTAATAATAAGTGTAAACGAATAATATGTGTAACTTATTAAATAATAAAAAGTATTAATTTTTCATATAAATAAATGTAGCTACAGAAGCATGACAAATTATCTAGGGGGCCTATCAAAGGCCTAGTTTGTACCACTTACTGGGTCTGTAAATTTGATTTAAACTTTTAATACATTATTTGTTTTTCTTTCCATTTTTTTGTAATACTCATTTCAGAGTTCAAATCAGATAGTGATATTATTTATTTATAGTTTTATTTCAGCAATAACTACTGTGAAATTGAGTCACTTCTGTGAAAAGAAATTTTTTTTTTTTTTTTTTTTTTTTTTTTTTTTTTTTTTAAAGTCTGAAGTTCTTTTGAAAATTATGGACATGCCCGGAACACATTTTCTGTCATAACTCTATGAAGACTATAAAAAAGTACATTAACTGTACAGTGTGTCCCTAAACTCATGGTACATACGGTAAGGGATGATAGAAGACAACTAGACAAGCACAAATCACCATACAATCCATGATTGGATCGCAAGCCGTAAAGTGCTAGAGGGAGCCTCCCAGATACCGCAAAAAAAAAAAAAAAAAAAAAAAAAAAAAAAAAAAAAAATCCACCACAGCTGTCTTCATTCGTTCTGTGGAACACGATGACATGGATGCGTACTGAAATCAGGAGAAAGCCGAGATGCATTACATGTACGGAGCGGCAGACGGCAATGCAAGGGAAGCCGAAAGGTTGTACCAATCAACTGGCCGGCCCTCTCACCCGATTCGTCATGGCTTTACTTTTTCTTCGGGGGTGACATGAAAAGCCTCATCTACACTGATGCTGCCCGGATATCCATATCTGCTGTCACCATAAGAGAGATGACTTGTGTTTTCGCCAATGTACAGCGATGACATCATCGACGGTGTGAAGCCTCCATTATTGTTGGTGACAGCAATTTTGAGCAGTTGCTGTGATGGGGGACGTACGTGTTGTTTCCATTCATTTTGTTGAATAATATGTTCTCTTTCATATTATCGGTTTCGTTTCATTCTATCGCTGTCTATCTTCATTCTCCTCATTTTGTGACACAGTATGCTTCGCGCTCTATCTTTTTACGACTTGCGACATGGATTGTATGGTTATTTGTGCTTGTCTAGTTCTGTTCTATCACCCCCTAACGTATGTACCATGAGTTTAGGGACACCCTGCATACTTTTCCATATTGATTTGATGGACATTGAGAAATTTAAGCAATGTGTAATAAGTGAATGTTAGCATTTCAAAAATGAAATTCTATTCAACTTTCAATTGTAGATGGCTCCGAAAGAATTATTTATGTTAGCATAATTAAAAGATATTATTCCCAGATTCTTGATATCTGTATGTTTCTTATTCAATTCTTAGTCAAACCTTCCGAATTTTAAAAAGTAACAAATAATTTTTTGTATTCATTTAAAAGTATTCGGCATTTATTTTTTACAGTTATAAAAAAATACTCTCGTTTAAAATATATTCCAAACGAACACATTTATAGAATATATAATAGTTAAATTAAAAAAAACCCCGAATTATGCCCGAAAAAGCAAACATTTCTTCTAGGATTTAATTACAAATACAATATTGATATTTTGCATCTATAAAAATGTAATTAAAAATGTCTAATTTATATTTTTATTCTCTATTATCCTATAAGTGTTAAAACCCCAACCATTTTCTCACAACGAAGAATTCTCACCGCATTTAAATTCAAAATTGCAATAATTCTAAGCAACAAATTTATTAAGCCTTACACAAGCCTATAAAAAGAAAACCGGTATCTTAATTTTAAACTCAACCTCTTGAAAGCGACCATTGGCGTAATGGTTAAGTTACTGAACTCGAGACAGTCGGATTCCAGGTTCAACTCCAAGGTCAGCCAGAGAGAAAAAGACAGGGGTGTTTTTTTTAACCACCGTTTTTCAAATAACGGAAAATATCTCTCCTACAACGGAAATAAAAGAAACGAAATTTTCTTCAATTTGCGGATATTTTCTCTTTTGTAAGAGAAAAAAGAAACGCGCATTCATCAAATAACGGAAATATTCCGGTAACTCTTCTACCAGGAATATTTCCATGATTTGAACAAAGTATTTTTCAGAGTGTACTAGTGATGATTTATACATTGACATGTTTCCAGCCAGAAATTCGATTTTTATCAGTGATTTTCATGTTAATGAAAGAAATATTAATGAGGATCTAATTACTAAGGAGGAGAATAATTCTGCTCATTTTGTCTTCAATAATGACTTAATAAGAATGATTAATGAAGATTTAACAACTAATGTTGACTGTCTTCCCAGCACAGATTTACAAATTGAGAACCATAACTAGCAATACAACTTGTGTAATTATGTGTGGTGTGCTGCCCAAACAAATTTAACAAGGAATAGAAACATAAGTGATGAAGAATTTAAAATTTTGGAAACAATGAATTTAAAAAACTAACGAAATCTTTTAAAGAACAGTTTGTAGGACAAATTGAAATACACCCATAGCTATCTCAATTCCTGGAGCTAACCCAACTAATACTTTTGAAATCTGCTTGTTAACAACCACCAATGAATGAAAATCCAGACAAATAGTAACAAGAACGAAAAATCATGCGTACAGCATAGATTACGAAACACTTTCCAACACAGTGAGAGTACAATAACAAAACTTCAGAGTTTACTAAGGTGAAAGATGACGTTTAAATGAACAATTTGGAAAATGAATAACGCAATTGAAAACCCAATTTCTGCTTTTACCATGAATAGTCGTGAAAATATACGATTTGTTTTTCCTGACCTGTGTATGATCTATAGATATGTATGAATATTACATAGTATGCTAAAAGTTAGTCCAGTTAAACGCATAGCACAGTTGAAAATTACCACTCAGTAATTTCCGCCAGTAAACGGATGTTTGTGAAAACTTTTGCGTGACCCTTTATATAATCTATAGAATTTATATACATCAAGTAGTATTTAAAAAATTGTTACATTTAAAAACGTACAGCACAACTGAAAACGCACTTCCAGCAATTATTGTTCGTAGTCTTCAACAGTTGAATCATTGCTTCTTTCCTTCTATAGCCAAACTCTTTTGTGTGTCTCTGTGAATAAACGATAAGCTCTATGCACACAATATTCTATAGTAAGAACCTGGTGGTACATTTCAGTGATGTATATCAATTTCAATATGTTTAAAATACTGTAATATCATTCAAATACACGGAAAACGACTTTTCCTCATAGACTGTAATGAAACGGAATACATTTTGAGTTGCCTTGTAAATGAACCGAAAATGTCACACACTTCATTTTCAATACCGAACATGGCATAGTAAACCACAATAAAATATATCCATTTCATGGCAATCAGACTATATGAATGAATTAGAATTCAGACTATGAATTCAGACAGACAGTCCGAATTCATAATCACTTTTAAACTATGTTGGCAAGTGTTAAAATGCAGTAGAATCAAGATTTGCAGAATTGACAACAACTGAAGCGTATATGAACAAAAAATAAAAATAAAATAAAAAATAAATAAAAGAAGACAATGAAGTAAAAGAGGTAGACCAGGGACAAGAAAGGGAAAAGAATGAACAATTGAAGCTTAAAAACATCAGAAACAGAGTTACATAAACTGAATTCAGAAAATTAAGTCAGTCGCTGAGAGAATCGGTAAGTAAAGTTACAAATAAAACAGAAAATATGATGAAGCCTAACTCTAAAAATTATTTATGTCTATACCTTTCAGAAAAGTAAAAGAAAATATTGAGCGCTTCACGGAAGATGAAAAGCAAAAATGAGTTAAAGGCAAACAGAAAAGCAAAATATTTTACTTAAAATATACACTAACAGACATTGATTAGATAAAACGTATGTAGTAGTGATTATTCATTGGTTACTTCTTGTTTCTAACAAAAGTTAAGTTAAATGTGTATAAATGTTGAAATATTCATTATTTAATTGCACTACATTGAATATTATGCAGCGTAAAGTTTTTAAACTTATTATTTAAGATGTTATTAAATTAAGTTACTAGTATACGAAGTAGGTCAATAATAATTGTTTTAACTTCCAATTTTATGTATTTGAATTCTTTACTACGTATTTAAAACATCAAAGGTAATTAAACGAATATTTTAATAGGAATTGACATAGAACAGAGTTACATAAACTGAATTCAGAAAATGAAGTCAGTCGCTGAGAGAATCGGTAAGTAAAGTTACAAATAAAACAGAAAATATGATGAAGCCTAACTCTAAAAATTATTTATGTCTATACCTTTCAGAAAAGTAAAAGAAAATATTGAGCGCTTCACGGAAGATGAAAAGCAAAAATGAGTTAAAGGCAAACAGAAAAGCAAAATATTTTACTTAAAATATACACTAACAGACATTGATTAGATAAAATGTATGTAGTAGTGATTATTCATTGGTTACTTCTTGTTTCTAACAAAAGCTAAGTTAAATGTGTATAAATGTTGAAATATTCATTATTTAATTGAACTATATTGAATATTATGCAGCGTAAAGTTTTTTAACTTATTATTTAAGATGTTATTAAATTAAGTTACTAGTATACGAAGTAGGTCAATAATAATTGTTTTAACTTCCGATTTTATATATTTGAATTCTTTACTACGTATTTAAAACATCAAAGGTAATTAAATGAATATTTTAATAGGAACTGACATGCATATAAAATGCATTGTCACCATTTAAGCACTTTGGACATCGCATTTAGGTTTTATATACTGTACAGAGGTGTGAAAATTATTAGAATAATTGTGAAATTTACAATAAAATCATGTTATATTAAAGAAATAATACGTTATTTAAAAAATATTGATATATTTAATATTTAGTGAGCCTCTCCTTGTTTTTTATTAAAGATTCGATATATCTTGCCATACTTTGTATGAGTTTTTGGCAATTAATTTGTATTTCGTTGTCATGGTGCCAAATTTGGATGAGTTTTTCTATCAGAATAACTTTTATTTAATGTTCGTTCTAGATTCCATTTCGAAGGCACACAGTAATTTTGCATTCAGATCTGCACCACATGGTGTTTTCATATTGATAACGTCTCTTAGACTGTTCAAATCCACGTGTTGTTACAAACGGTGATGTCTTTTTACCTCTTCTTGTTCCAAAATTTAGATCTGTGTAGGGTTGGTTGTGGTAATTGGAACCTCTTTTTGGAAAACTTCATTTTTGAAGTCTTACACAAAAATTTTAGAATAGTTTAATTTGAGCTTATCAACTTACTTTATTTAAGACTATATTAATAAACAAATGTTTATCATTAGTTTCTAAAATAATGCTTTAAATATTTTTAACTGCTTTTCTTTTAAAAAATCAGGTAGGTGTCCCACTTATACTTTAACAAGATGTAAGTGGGCCCACCGCTCTTTATTTAAATTTAAAGCAAGCATAACTAAAGAAGTGGTAAATGGGTGTTACTTGATAAAGTATGAAAATTTTCAATATGAAATATTTTATTGTAAATGTATCTATGTACGAGCTGTCTACTTACGTTAAGATAAGTATGACAGGTAATGACAGACATAAAAAACAAAACAAGTACATCTATGAAATCTTTTGAAAGCCTAAAGGCATATGTTTTACTTTAACATATAAAAGAGTGTTAAAGAAACATAATAAGATTGATTAAGATTAATTTTGGCAAATTAACAGTCATTGTAAATTGAAAAAGAAATTGGAAATTAAATGGCAGTTTCTATTTAAAGTTGTCCGAAGAAGAATCATTATTTCTTCATACTCAGTAATAATTACAACATCGTCAGCTTCCGGCCAAAAAAGGTGTCACTATTTCTATCCTTTCTTGCAAATTTAACAATTTTTTTTCAGTTGTATCAACTTCTAAAATTACAGCTACATAATACTAGACTGTCACAGTCGACTATTTTTATGTTCTACTTAATCCATTATTTTTCAGAAATAAATTTTGTAGTATACTTCTCTTGCAAATGCTGTCAAAGTGTATGTGAAAGAATTTTGTTTTAAAAGTGATGCGAGATAGAATTAAAAATAGTCGCCTGTGGCAGCCATACTTTATAGTATTTTTGGAGGCAAGTTTCACAAATAAATTGTCACTAGCTTTAGCAGTTTTTTTAGCTAAACTATTAATCCCTTCTAGGTTTTCATAATTGTCTTTTAATTCGAGTGCGCTACACTATTTATGAACAATACAATTAAGCAGTTACGGTTAAGTTTAGATTTTTAAAGGTGACACATCCTATATTCAATTTGAAAAAAATAAACATAACTATAAGTACTATAGCAATTTAAGGCAACTTGTTTAAGCTATATTACTTAGTGGGGTAAGTAGGACTCCCCACGTCCACTTACCCCATAATGAGAGGACCCACTTACCCCTAGTAGGCTAAAATTTTGGGGTAAGTGGAACTTTAATTTTAAACACTTCTTAATAACAATTTATGTAAAAATTCACATTGCAGTATATATTTTATATTAATCTTTACTCAACAGTTTAATAAACATTTAGAGGTAATGAAAACTGACCTGGAAACACCTCTTAATAAAATGTATGTAACTCTTTAAATAAACAGTTCTGGGATCAATTTTATATTAGTTCTATGAACTGAATAATAAATGAAACAATGCTCAAATATATGTAAAACCCACCAGTGTGACGAAATGTGTCATGATCAATGCAAAAAAGTGTGAAATATCCCGTACGTATTGTAGTTTAAGGGGGTAACCCACTTACCCCAACCAACCCTACTTATTAAGTGCCATTATCAAGTTCATTACTGCTAAAATATATATTTAATTTGATAACTAAATTATAAAAAAAATGTATGGGACTGCTTTCAGAATCTGTTTGTCAAAAAATTTCAGTAATTATATTTAGCCATAAAACAGACTTGGCGTTCAAATTGTCATTACCAAGTTGTTTCAAATTCTCATAATGACATTTAGGGAGATAGATTGATAATTTTAGACATTTTTAAATATTCATTACTTTTTCTTTTCGAAAATTGCCAGCATTTTATTTTACGGAGTAAATATAGCTAAAAATCAGTAATTAAATCAACGACATTTAAATCATTTTGTAAAAGCTAAATTTTACCATTATCTGAGAGTGACAGACAGATATTGTTATTGTCAGATATATCACTTGTCATTCACGAAAAATAGATTTTTTTTAGAAATTAAGACTGACTAAATCACTATATAAAAAGCAATGTTATATGTAGATACTATATAATATATATTTCCATAAAAACTGTATCGGTATCTTAAAAGACATTTTCTTTTCAAAATGTTTCAGATCTGTATAAAATCCAATATTGGAAAAGAGCTTTCGCTAAAAAATATTTTGTAGTGAATAAAATTTCAGCTATTTCTTCTAATGTCAATAGTAAAAAAAAGGTTTTTTTGTAAATATGACTTAAAGAAAAGTTTTTTCATGCATATAAATAGAATAAAATTTTACTTAAAAAAGTAATAATTTATATTTTTTTATTTCATTATCTAACCACTTGAAATTTTATTTGTAAGTTTTTATTTTAAAAATGCAGCGATAGCGTTTTTAAAAATTGCACGAATGCGTTAGTGTACGAGTGCTATATAGATGACAGTGCGACTGTTCATCGAATGACCTTTATTTTTTTACTTCTTTTATTCTGTATTATAACATATAAGACTGTACAACAGTAAACTAAATGAAGAAAAGCTATTTTTGTAAACTACAGCAATTTCAACCATTTGCATCATTTCGTTGTAATCTGCAAGGCACTCAAAAAGTCAATGTTACATATACAATGAGCTTTAAGGCGGCCCTATTTATTGATCCTACCTTCCACAACAATTGTTAATACAAATTGTTCATAGAACAGACTACTATACTGATAAGGGAGCCGCTTTTGGTGCTGCTCGCACCTGTCATTGAGACCCGGTGCATTTTAAAGCCCTTTATTATGAAGTTTAAGAATCGATAAAATTTTTCTGCTAAAATCATATTTTTTGATTTTACAGCAGCATAACTTTCTGAAAATGCAATTTTCAAAAACACTTATCGGACAATTAACATCGAATTTTTTTAAAAAAAGAACAGCATTCAAAAATACAAAATAGTCAATAATAAGTATAAAATATTGAAAAAAAATCTAAAAATTCCTTAAAGAACTTACGAAATTGATTTTGAAAAATTACAACATTATAATTACATTTTTGTCAGAAGAAAAGTTTTTTTTTTTTTAAAGTAGAGCTTTCCGATAACCCTATTCAAATTTCACAGCTGCTTGTCGTGTATGAGTGAGCAGTGGTTTGGACTTCGCTTGAAATTGTAATTTCCGACCCAATTAGGAACAGTAAATTTTCTAAATTGCATGAAAATATTAATTTACTTAATGATTACCTTTACCAAAAGACTCAACATTTAATAATACAACGTTTCGTTTTAAACATTCGAAACTTTATTCTATCAGATTTCAAAAGAAAAGAGTTATTATTTTGTATTTCAACAAAAAATAGTTTTCAATGACCTTGAAAGCATTTAACAGACATATATATATATATATGTGTTACGGTTAGTTTGATAAATTCGGTAATTATTAATAATAACCGGGCCTTTTGGTTAATTTGATAAATACTGCATATTAATCAAATTTACCGGTTATTATTAATAATTCCCAATGAAGTTCGGTCAATACGATTAATTAAGCTTAGTAATGAATATGTACTTTACTGGAACAAGTATTATCATAATTGTATGAAGCAAATAACAAAAAATATTCTTAAGAGACAATAATACTCAATCAAAAGATTTGTCCTATTAATAGAACGCTATGGCTTAAGCGATTAAAAATAATTATTTTATAATTTCTGAATCAATTAGGTAAAAATTTTAAACAGTAGAACAATGATAGAATAAATAATTGAGTTTTAAAATACATACTTTTAGCAATAAATATCAAGAAAAATGTAGTATAAGTTGTAAGTTTTAAATTTAGACTTCCAATAAATAATTTTAACTTTTAGCAGATATATTAAGGTAAATTACTGTCGGAATGAGACAATTTTCACACCAATCTAATAGAAGAAATAAACGGTCAAGTGCGAGTATTACTCGCACACAGAGGGTTCCGTACAATAATTATATGAATTTGTAATTGTATTATTAAAAGAAAAAACGTTGATGAAAGAATATTAACACTTTGTAAAAAATTATGCAAAGTAGGGTTGGGTATAACAGTACTAGAAAAATGTAAATGGATATACCATGAAAGTTCAAAGAGATATGGAACCTAAAAAATATCAAATACAGCTATTCTGTATAACTCATTTTTACTTTCTTCTAACTTTACAAGAAGAAAGTATTGGATTCCTGAAAATTTTCAAATTCCGGTTTTCGACGGATGGATACTTTTTAGGGTACAGAGGTAATGAAAAACATGTTTTTACAAAATGTCTGTCTGTGAGTCTGTCTTTCTGTGTGTGACACAAATATTGTGGACGCTCTGTCTTAAAAAACTATTGAACGGAATTTAATAAATCTTTAGATTGATTTAGTCCCTGATATAAATTGGTGCTGATTACTTTTTGGTGTAAATCGCTCAACAGGTAGCGCTACTATGCTGCAATTTTCCCGATTTCCACAATAGCTGTATCTCAAGAACTAATGCATGAATTTTCATCAAACTTTAGATTCAGTTAGTTCCTGATATGAACTGATCCTGATAGGTTTTTGGTATAAATTGCCCAAGAGGTGCCACTGTAACTCAGAACTTTTCACGATTTCCGTAATAGCTCTGTCTCAAAAACTAATGCACAAATTTTCACCAAACTTCAAATTCAATTAGAAGTTGGCGAAAGTTGTCCCTGATTAGATTTTGGTATAAATCGCCTAACCGGTGGCACTGCTGTGCTGCTTTTATCAGGAAGTGTTGACATGTATGAGATAGAAGAAAATTTTAGGATTGTCACATACGACTAGTTTAATATTATTTTAATCTCTTTATAATGAACTTAATTCGGTACTGACAATAAAAGAAATGCATATTTAAACTTCATTTGTCATTTCATAAAACTGAATTCATCATAGTAATAACCTTTCTTTCTAAAGTACAGCTAAAACAAAACATTCGTTCAAAGTTCACATTTGGCATTATGCTAGGCGCGCTTCGAAAGGAGGTCACAAAATTGCAACGCCGCCTTGGTCCTTGCCGCGTTTTCCAGATAGGTTTTTAATTAACTTTTAAAGCCACTCGAAGCGTATTGAAAGAGCCATTCAATGCAAACTGTCGCAAATCCCATAGTATTTATGTAATTCATTCTAATTAAGGGGTCTCAGGGATCTCAAAAATTGGAAAAAATGAAAAAAAAAACCATATTCAACATTTAATATCTTAAAATGTATATGATTTTAAAACACAATTTTTATTGAGATGAAAGATATAAGTACGTTCTTTGATTTTATGTATTTAAAAATTTGCAAGATGAAGAATTAGCATTTACAGGATGCTCCAAAAAGTCAGACATTTGATAAGCAGAATATTGGTATAACAGCTTACGCGCACGATTAGAAAATAAATATTGCAACTGGAATAAACATTTTGGTGCCTATGTATACTTCAGATTATAATAATTACCCTGAACCCAAATAAATATGTATTTAAAGCATTTTTATATTTTTAATACAAAGTTGTATTTAGCTAATATAAAATTTTGAAAATTTGAACAATATAATTACTTAAAAATTATTATTATTTTTTTAATAATAGAAAGGAAATTTTAGGTTCAGTTTATGTAGATTAATATAAAACGTATGTTTTGAAAATTTCATGAAAAAATATTCAAAAGTTTTTGAGATACCGTGCGCGTTACGCCAAAAAAAGTCAATTGGAGAAAAATGACTTGAAAATCAAAAGGCCGCTTAAGCTATTGAGCGGGTATAATTCTAAAAGCCATAAATTCTGTTCTAATGACAATTTGAAGGAATCAAATATATTAAAATGTTTAGAAAAGATGGAGGATTAACATATAAATAAATGAAAATAAAATTTTTTTTGAAGCATTAAGAGTCTTGAGACCCCTTGAATTAGTCTGTTTTTCACAATTTAACGTTTATTGCTTTTATACTGTTACTGGCCATTGCATAACATACATATATTATTAAAAGTTGTTATCTAGGCTTTAAAAGCCAGTGGTACATAGAGTACGTCGTCCCTGTCATTATGTGTGTCCAAACCGTCCATAACTTTAAGGGTTTATATCTGGGCTAATTACTGACGATTTGTTTCGAAAATCATGATCAACAATGCTTTTATACTTCTGCTACGATAGGTACCTCCAATTTCTGCTCAACAGTTTTGCTGAATGCCCGTAAATCGAAATTTGTGTGTAACGGAAAAATGCGATTTTCTCAAACTATGTGACCCAAGCTTTAATTTTCCTGCAAGTTTTAAATTAACGTCTACTCCCTCTGTTTTTTTCATAATTTTAGCTTCAGCAGATTCGGAATTAGATGAGGGGGGGAGGGGGAACGTATTTTTGCGCTATATTTTAGACTATATTTTTAAAAATGTAATACCTAAAATTAAAAGAAAAATATATTTGAATTCAGCGTTACGAAAGCTTTCACACGATACCCCACACGATATACAAAGAAAATATTTTTCCTTTCAAGCAACTGAATTTGCCCCTATACATTTTTACTAAGTACATTTATAAATGTTTAATAATAGGAAAATATGTGGGTCAACAGTCTTTATTACTTCCCCGAATTTGAACTTTCCACGTTCCATAGTTTACGAGTAAAATGGCTGTGACAGACAGACAGACGGACGGACAGACACAAGAGTGATCTTATAATGGTTCCGTTTTTACTTTTTAAGTACGGAACCCTAAAAAAGAAGAAAAAGAAGTACGTCATTATGTCACCCACCCGCCCTGAAGTGCCAAATTGCAGGGGCATCGAACAGTGAAAAAAAAAAACATCTTTTCAGTACGGGGCTTTCTCATACACTATTGTTATTTCCATAACAAACAACAAATTACAAACAAATTACATTAGAGATATAATATTATTTTATTTCTAATAAATTATTTATTTTGGCAGGAAAAGGTATAGTGGCATTTGGAGTTACAAATGGTTTTTGATTTTTTATTACATTCTAACAAATTATTTATTTTGGCAGGAAGAGTTATTGTGACATTTGGAGTTACAAAGGATTTTTGTTTTTTTTACAATTACAGAAACTTTATCGACAATTGCCTTTACAATTGTAAAATTGAAATCCTTGACTACCAAAGTTGGAATCCTTTCTAGTACATTCTCTTAGACTTATTGCATTCACTAGAACTCCATTAACTGAAATTAAAGATTCTTTGCAAACAGTACAATCATTCTTTATGTACAGTTGGTTTAAAATTCCATGTTGTGTCAAGTTTATATAAGTTTTCATTTTCCTTAGAAATTATAACTGTTATAATATTTCGGATATCAGCTTCTATCTCTGGTATTCTTATTTGAAAGGTTTCACATTTGCGCTTGGAAATTTTAACTTTGAAAGCCGCAACACTATTCCTGCTTGCTAGTTGACTGTTTATCTGAGCGTCAAGCTTCTTGAATATTTTTCGAGACTTCATCTAGTGGAAAAGTGGAGTCTTCCTTGTTTTCTTCAAAGTATTCCATTTCAACAACACCGAAACTTTTTTCTCTGTTTCTATCTCAGAATTATGTTGTTCCCCTTCAATTATCGTTTAACTCGTATTAGCGTTTTTGAGACATCTGAAACAGTTCCGTCTATTCTCCAGTTCCAAGTACATATTGTCAACATTCATTGCACCTATATCCTTATACTCGATTGAGATTGCTGTCAGAAGTAAGATACCATTTCTAGACTGATTTCTTATACAACAAGATTTTTTTTCATTTCTAATTTCTAACAAAGTATCGACTGACAAATATATTATTAAACCTACATACGTTTTATAGCCAAATAAAGCTTAATATGGAGTGCGATCTATTCTGTAGTTATACGCTCTATTTTTCATGAATTGAATGAATTTATTCCTTCTGACCATATTTTTGTACTCTTAGTTTCAAACCAAGTGGATAACAGCTTTTCATTGCCTTGGTTTACTTTTTCAACTGAGCTTTGCGATTGACTGTGTCTTGGTTTTCTATGAAAAATTTTGAGTAGATTCTACATCCCACAAACTTCTTGAATAATTTTATTAGCCATTTCTCGGCCATTGTTACTTTGCAAGGTGCATGGGGCTCCAAATATTGTAAACACATCCATAAGATGATAAGCAACTTTTCGGCCCCTTTTGCTTTTAACGTCCTCAATTGAAAATTTGAAATTCACAACAAAATTTCCATCAAACTTATATTGCTTGGCACGCAATGAATTGAAAAAAAAAAAATGCTGTAAAAAATATATATTAATGAGCATCACGGAAGATACGGCCACCTCCATCTAAAATAAACGATAAATTTATATCATTGAGTTGTCTCCAACGGACAAAAACAAACTTGCGCTATCGCAAAAGCTCAAGGAGGAAAGAGATAGATGGAGTTGCAGTATGCCTTAAAAAAGGTTTGCAATATGAAACCATTTATCGCTCAAATTTAAACGTCCAAGAAAGCCCAAACAAAACAAGCACGTGGGAGGGATTTTGTATTAATAAGACGAATTCAAAGACGTGAATCACAGCTGAAGTATATTTTAAGAAAAAATGGTACATTTTTTAAAAGGCCTTTGTTTTGTTGTTATTTATTAAAATAAATGCTTGTTTTAAAATAATTGGAATTGGAAAATTAGCAATAAATAAATGTCAAAATAAGATTAAATAAAATATTGAAAACATCTGATAAAAACTAAAAATTCTATTATTAAAAGTTTTCTTTCTTTAACCCTTTCCAACATAGATGAAAAATGTTTGTCTTCGGTTTGTATGGCCTTCTGGCCGAGCTCTAACTCTTGTAAATATACTGGGATCACCCTATAATTTTTATATGTTATTGACGTTTACTATAGCGTGATCGCTATTGAAAAAAAAAAAGTGTGGCACTTATAGTTCATTTGCATGGGCGGTTAAAAGTATTCTGTTACATTACGCTCAATGGGAAAAATCGTTTCAAGTGCATTTTAATGATTCTAGACAATTTAAAACATAAAGAAATTCATATGCATTTATAAAGTGCAGTAAAACATGCATTTCTTAGAATATGAGGTTTGCAAAGCATTTATTATTCATTTACAGGGCACACAAAAGAATTTCGTTATATAATGATATATGCGGGGGGGGGGGGGGCTGTTTACAGCGATATTATGTTACTGAAATATAATGGAATATACATAAATTACTCAGATTTACTACAATGTACTTGCGGTGGAATATGATGTGCATAGCATTTATCGTTCATTTACAAGGACACACAAAAGATTCGGATACAGTACTGTATCTAAAGTACTTGTCAGTATGTCACACAAATTTTGTGGGCGCTCTATCACAAGAACTATTGCACGGAATTTAATAAAAATTTATATTCATGTAATCCCTAATATAAATTGGTGCTGATTATTTTTGGTGTAAATCACCCAACAGGTGGCGCTGCTATGCTGCATTTTTCGCGATTTCAGCAGTAGCTGTATCTCAAGAACTAATGCACGGATTTTCATCAAACTTCAGTTTCAGTTGGTCCTTAATATGGGTTTGTGCTGACTACGTTTTGGTGTAAATCGCCCAACAGGTGGCGCTGCTATGCTGCATTTTTTGGGATTTACACGATATTTGCAATAGCTATATTTCAAAAACTGATGTACGGATTTTCCTCAAACTTCAGATTCAGTTAGTCCTTGATATGACTTGGTGCTGATTGCGTGTTGGTATAAATCACCCATCAAGTGGCGTTGTTGTGCTGAATTTTTCACGATTTCCGCAATAGCTCTATCAAGAACTAATGCACGAATTTCCCTCTAACTTCAGAGTTAGAAGTTAACAGAAGTTGTTGCTGATTAGATTTTGGTGTTAATCGCCCAATAGGTGGCGCTGCTACGATAGAATTTTCATGATTTTCGCAATGGCTCTATCTCAAAAACTCATGCACGTATTCTTCCCCAAACTTCAGATTCAGTTTGACGTTGACATATGTTGTTGTTTGGTGGTTTTGGTGTATCATAGGTTTTGGTCTAAAGCACCAAATAGGTGGTGCTACTAGGCTGCAGTTTACTGGATTTACACGATTTCAGCGATAGTCATATCTCAAGAACTAATGCACGGAATTTCGTATCTTTAGAAACCTCATGATGGGTATAGACTGCCATTTAATTTTGGCAGTGTACTAACGAATTTTGATGTATTAACATGCATGAGATAGAAGAAAGCTTTGGGATTGGTATAGATAGGAGTTTTTTTTTTTTTTGTCAATTTTTTGAAAAGAATAAGTTATTCTTGAGAAATGCATAACAATTTTGTGAAAAATAAAACTTTGTATCGAAAGGTCAAGTCCAATTGCTCAAATGCGAACTAAGCATTTATTGATAATAATTTCATTCTTACAGCTAAAATTTTCCTATCAGGTGAGCTTATTTTTTTGCAAATAATAATGTTTCAAAACTTAAGTACAGTAGAGCCCCGATTATCCGAGGTTCTTTTTCTTTCTTTTTTTTTTTTTTTTTAATTTCAAGCCAACAACAAGGAAAATACAATAAGCCCTACTAATAAATATAAACAGATTAATTCGTGTATTTGAAAATAATAGAAGAATATTTCTAGTTTCGGTTGCCACGTTTAAAATACAGTAGAACCCCGCTAATCTGAACTAATTGGGACCGGTGCGTGTTCGGATTACAAAAAATTCGAATTACCTCGCAGAAAAACTTATGTTAAGGAAAGTACAATTTAGAATAAAGAAAAGATGTTTTCCAAAGCAAGAAGCAAAAACAAGTGACTGATTTTTTTTTAAAGGTTTAACACAACACTTTTTGTACAGCATGTATGGCATTGTTTCTTGTTTACTGTTTTTATTTTAGTGCTTTAGACGTAAAGCAAATGTTTCTGATCTACTGTGCATATATATGTGATTTAAACGCTTTATCATGTTTTTTGAACGCTAAAACATAATTTTTATATTGAAATATTTTTTTTTCGTGTTTGCACCTCATTTTCAGTTTTTTTCTGATTGTCCGCGATTTTTGTTATCTGCGGTGCCCTTGCCACCCAATTCCGCGGATAATCGGGGCTCTACTGTAATTCAAACTAATTAATGGAGTTTCTTTGATGGAATGAAATTTTATAATTGCGCTTCAAATAGGCAACCATTTTTGACTGTATCAATCGCTACTAATTTAATTAAACGTCTTTATTTGTTTTTAACAGCATATTAATAACTGCATGTAAATAGATAAAATATAATGATGAAAGCATTCTTTTAAAATTATATATGAAAACTTAAATTACAAATACTAATCGAAAATCTAGATTTTCGCGTGCAAACGATTTTAGGACAATAACGAAAGAATGTCTTTCAAGTAAAATCTTAAAAGACGCTTCTGATATTTATATTTGAAATACATATAATAAAATAATCAAATAATTCTGTGAAGTGATATATTAGTATCTTTGATACATTCTGATCTAGTACTACATCCTATAACAGCGCATAAGTCATTTTTTTTTTATCGAAATTTTAATCATATCTTGAATAACAATTTCCGAAAGTAAAAAATGAAAGCAAAGAAATACAGGTTTAAACCGTTTGAATTGATAGGCGGGTCAAAGCACGTGGTTTTGTTTGGGCTTTCTGTAGCGGATTTTAGGGTTACTTTTATGGCGTCACCTCCAACCACCTTACTGCACCTCCATCTATCTCATTCCTCCATGGCAAAAGCTATTAAACAATTGCACAATAGTGAGGAGCTGACACGGAATAAATGCATACGTAATGAAAATCTCATGCAAAACGAGTTGAAATATATTAAATTGACCGAACTTGATTGGTCATTATTAATAATAACCGGTTAATTTGATAAATTCTCATAAATTAATCACATTAACCGGTTTATTTTAATACTATTGGGTAATTATTAATAATAACCGGTTATTATTAATAATAACCGATTAATCAAATTAACCGTAACATGTATACTATTTAAACATTTATCGTCTGCATAGAAAAAAAAAACCTAATTTGTGTTTCTTATGCTATTATCAAACAAATAGCAATCTGATTTAATTGTAATATGTACCGTACCTATACTAGGCACCAGAGGGATAAAGCAGGCGAAAAATGTTTAACGAGAGTTAAATTTTCGTGCCAAAATTTATTTATCATTTGATTGGTTTTGCATCGTTATAGTTAAAATTAACTTCGTAAAACTGTGTACAATGTAAAAGTCTGGAGATGTTCAAGGATATATATTTTACAAAAGTAAGTTCGTATACATTACAATTTTGTATTAGAAAACTGACAATATTTATCAAAAGTATGTAATTTTTTTTATTGCAGTTGTGAAAATAACACCTTTTAGTCAATAACTTTTTAATTTTATGTTCTAAATGTCTTAAATTATTTTTATTGCTTAAAATGTACATGATATTGTATATGTGAGTAAACATTTTTCAAATTAGAGTAGTTGAGTCATAAAGGGTTATGTTCGCTTAAATAATTGTCGAAATAATGCAGCATTTTTCAATTTTACAACAATTGTTAAATTGTAGAATTTTGAAAACTGTGCACTGGAAGAAAAAGCTGCCTTTAGAGATATTCTGTACAATTCCCATTCTGAGACTGAAATATTGTTGTCAGAATTGGTGTTGCCAGATTGGGGACTTTTTTAATTCAGATTATTTGACTGTCACCGCTTTTTTTAAATAGTATAGTTCGCCTCATTTTTCAGAATTTTTAATCTGTTTTAAATACATCGAATATTTCTATTTAAAAAAAGCGGTGACAATCACCAATCTCGGTACAAAAAAGTCCCCAATCTGACAACACTGAATGTCATCTACATCAGAAATTTAATCTATCTTTCAAATAAAACTCAACACAGTCAAGTCAACACCAGGCTTGCGGAGCACCTGCAGAGAGTGAAAAACCTCTCTGCTTAATCTCCAACGAACGATGGGACCCGGAAATCCACCGGACATAGCAATGTAATGTTGATTTTCGAAGGTGCTGGCAACGAAGTGCACATGAAGCTGTTTTCCCTTTGGTTGGAGTCGATAAGCCTCGCCCTCCGGTAGACAGCGCGTGCGGGATGTTAAAGCGACTTTCCCTCTCTCGCCGATGCCCGCAAACAGCCGGGTGCCGGTGGCAACACTTGGACTACTCGTAAGCATCCAGGCCCTTACAAGGGCCGGCCCACACTGCTGAACACTCGATTGGCACGAACATCAGGAGAGTAGGAAGTAATGTCGGTCGTTCAAGGCAATATTAAGGTTGGTTTAGTGAGGAAGTAATGGCACAGAAAACAAAAAGGCCATTTTCAGTTACACATATTTTTTTACCATACATTAAATTAAAAGTTACCTATACTAACATAAAGTTTGAAAAAATAAAACTGTGTTTTTTTTCTTTTGTTTTCATGTTAATGTTAAGTAAATGAGCTTTTAACCTTTTACCCGCCGCACCATGAACTGCTTGTCAAATTAATTTGAAAAATTTTTTGAGACGATTTAGATTAATTCTAAGGTTGCGTGCCGAATTTTCGGATGTTATGTAAAATAGAAGAGGAGTTACAGGTATGTTCCACTTGTCGAACGTTGGCGGTACGAATAACATTTGTACATTTTGGCGAATTTTTCTTTCGAAATCATACCAGCACTGCGCATATAACAAAACAAAGAAAACAAGGTAAAGTAAAAAATGTTTCTATTTTAGGAACATGTTAACTAGTCACTAACAGAAAAATGTTTATGAAACGCCTGAAAACATTTTTCATGCATACGCTACGCTTTCCATAATATTCACACCATTTATTCATGTTTTTCTGTCGATTTGAGAATATTCTTGAGTTGTAGACGGAAAACAATAGCTGCTGAATGAGGTGATAATGTCCATACTTACTGGAGCAGTAGGACTTTCTATTCCCTTTCTCAAACATGAAACCGAATTTTTATGGCAACAGTCGCAATTTCACGACGAAACTCCAAATGGCTTAGGGTTTCTTTTGAACCTACTGCATGACAAGTAACAACAGCCATATTTAGTTCATTTGCAAACAGATTTCATCACCATTTCTATCATCGAAGTACTGGACGATATGTTCCAAGCAAATAATCCAAAAATTCTACACTACCCATATTCTAATTATACAGTCTAATCAATCGAGGTTATTTGATTGGAACTTCTCGCTTCAGTTTTTGAGAATATCATGTTCCACTTTGAGTTAGCGATGTGTTAGCTTCCCAATTTGATATAACAGTAACGACACTGTTGTCACTCCATCGTACACAAACAACTTTGCCATCACTATAATAATAAAAATCTCCTCCATCTTCTTTTTGCAATTATTTTATAGATTTTATTGGCATTTATTGGTTCAAAAATATTTCACAGACACATTGGCAACAGGTGCAAGAGATATATATCATAAAATATATTCTTTAATAATACTGGTACGAAAATAATAAAAAAATAATCGCCCGAGGGAGCCCAGTAAAAATGATCAAGATCCTAAAGAAAGTAACAATAAGATAATTTTGTACTCTGAACCGCCAACGTTCCACATGTGGAACATTGGTATTCAAATGATCATAAAACAAAAACGAAATAAGATAAAACATTCATTTGTGCATAAAACGTAATACACAACGCTAAGCAATACAATAATAATCATCACAGAACTCACATTTGAATTCTAAAGTTATAGATAGAGTAAAAAGCACATTCTACTACATTTACGTTTTTTGTTACATTTCAACAAGCTCCAAAATAGAAACCATAAAAAATTATATAAAAAAACAATTTTTAATCCATTAAAACACGTCTTTTAAAAAGATATATTAAAAATTTCAAACAGATTAAACAAATACTTAAAAAGATACAGCACCATATAGTTTATGTTCCACTTGTAAAACGTTGGCGGGTAAAAGGTTAAAGGATTTTAAAGTCGATGCTACCAATTAGCAACATTTACATGTACAAAATTAACTTAATATTACTATTAGTCTGACTTTCAACTAGTTAATTTCATTTAATATTTCGGAAGTTCTTAACATACGAAATAGCCCAACTAATTTGTAGACGCCCTGTACATATATATATATTATTTAAATATACTTAATTTAAGTTATATTTTATAGTGTGATCCTTTTCTTAATATTATCTGGAAAATTTCCTAGAAAAATCAAACAATCTTCCCACATATTCCCTAGAATAAATTCCATATACTCTCAGAAAACTGTTCTTAATTTATGCAGTCAAAAGTGTATAAATTAAAATTAGAAATAATAATCATAAGAAAAAATTCTGTGTAATAGAAATAAAAGATAATAGAAGATAATAGATAATAGAAATAAAAGATAAAGATGTATAGATAAAAGCGAAAAAATCATCGATAAAATTGGAAACAACATTTATCTACAATGCTCATAACCTCTGTCAACTCATTTATTAAAAAGCATCTCAAAATGTTTCCAAATGATCAACAAAATAAGCGCGCGATTTCACCCTAACTATATTTGTAAATGATTATTAAAACGATTATTAAAATAAATGAATTTACAATGAAGATAATATTAAAGACTGATTATGATAATCAATTGAAGAAACTGATAAATTGGCAGATGTATCTTTTTGTGAATTAATGAACAAAAGATGTTGAACGGATATGTAGTAGATGATTTTTCTATAGTATGCAAAAGTCATTGCAATGCGTTTGGAGGCAGATTAATGAATCTATTAACCAATGAATAAAGAATTTATTGCTAATGCACATTTAACTGGCTATTGCGTATATTGATTTTCAAATAGGATTTAGTTTAAATTGTTAATTGATGACATAAAAAAATATGCGTCATATGCAGATTTTACTGCCGCATCAAAGTAGATCCAATATATATATATATATTTTAAAGTTTTTTAAGGATCTCTTAAAATGAAAAATATCTGGCAATGAAACATATTTTGTTTACTTTATTCTTCTTTGGAAGGGTGGAAACAATCTGCGTTATTTTTCATTGATGATATGCATTTCGTATGCTAATTGAGAAATCAGGTTTTTTTGCAAAGAGCCTAGGATGTTTGGGAAGAACCACGCTGATTGGAGATTCATCCCCCCTTTCGAATCAGCCTGGTATTTTTCAGGCTTATTAAAAACAGCCTAGAGAGCGTTAGGCTAATTGGAATATGACCATGTATTTCTAAATCAACCTGATATTTTTTAGGCTTATTGCAAAGAGCTAGATAGTGTTAGTATATATTTGAAAAATAACCACTTGTTTTGCAATCAGTCTGATTTTTTTCAGGCATATTGAAACGAGTCTACGCAGTTTTAGACAAATTATGAAATGACTATTGTTTAAATATCGTGTTGTACCGACGTGAACCTGAAAATTCCATTTTAAATCAACTCGAACCCGACAAATAAATTCTCCCTCGAACCGCAATCCGATCGAACACTATAAAATAAGTTCCGTCAACAATCAACCCAATCAGAATCTGAAAATTACATTTGACGTCAACACAAAATCCGAACCGAACCGATAAAAAAAAACTCCGTTTAACTGCAAAATGTTCCGAACGCGACAAAATAATTTCCGTCGACACGCAACTGTATCCTAACATGAAAATTCTATTTGAAATCAGCCCGCAAGCCGACCCGAACCCAACAACAACAGCAAATCCATCAACCGTAACCCTATCATATTATGATAAAAGTAACTTCCGTCGACGAGCAAAACGACCCGAACCTAAAAAGTCAAATTGAAATCAACCCGAAACCCACACGAACCTGACGAAAAAAAGTTCCTAACCGCCACCCGATCCGAAGAGGATGGGTTCAGATTGGGTTGCGGTTTGATTGAAATTTTTGTCTGTTTCGGGTTGGGTTGCGTGTCGATCAAAGCTTGTCATCTTCGAATCAGGTTACGATTCGATGGAATTTTTTTCAGGTTTGTTGAGGAATAATGTTTGGCTTCAAATAGAATAAAAGAAAACAAAAAACAAAAACTTTATACTTTTTTCTGTTTTTTTTTTTTATCTTTATTTTAAAAATTATTTAAACTATTCAAAAATGCTCTACTTTAATAGTAAAAAAGACCCGAGAGCTATTCCTTGTAAATAAAGTAGACAACGTTGCAGAATATCACCTGAAAAGAAATAATAAAACTGGTGATTAAAAGAAAATCCTGCTTTATTTATTCTTCTTAAATCTAAACACAGAACTATTTAAAATGTTTAGTGTTTCTAGTACACAGTTATTTTGTTTTTCGTTAATTAGTAAATAAAATTTTAACACGTTCATGCCGGCGCGGTGTGTCACACTCGACTGTCTCAGAGTTGTCAAGTCTCCGGCTTTTTACACACCACACTTATTCTAGAGAAAATGTTGTTCCTTTAAATCACCCAATTGTTCTAATTAAATCAAACAACATTTTCTGTATTAAAATAATGGTAGCCACAAAGCCGAAGCAGCTCTGAGACAGTCGAGTGTGACCCACCGCGCCGGCGTGAACGTGTTAAATGCATTTAAAATGATTAAATTTAAAATAAATATAACGCTATTTCTTTTAAAGACCTTCACTTAAATGTTATCTAAAATGTTATCGAAAATTTATTAAAATAGGTACAATAGGTACAATATTTTTCGTTTTTAACACTTTCCAACAGAGTTGAAAAGTGTTTATGACTTCGGTTTCTCTGTCCGTCTGTCCACGCTCTAACTCTCGTAAATATGCTCGAATCGTTCTGAAATTTTTGGATGTTAGTGACCTCTGCCATAGCACGTTCCCTATTTCAAATGAAGTTTGTAGCATGTTTAGTTCATTTACAGAGACAGTCAAAAGTTTTCTGTTACATTACGGCCAATGGAAAAAAATCGTTTCAAATGATTTTTAATGTTACACTCTTTCAAGCATATTAAAATTTATATTCATTTATAAAGACCACTAAATATGCATTCTGTTGAATATGTGGTGCAAAAAATAGTTATTGTTCATTTACTGGCCTCACAAAAGAATTCCGTCCATAATGGTGTAAGGGGAATTGTTTGCGGTGTATTTGAAAAGATTTCACATAATATATTGTATCCGAATTACTGTATATTAGTAATGATTGCTCGAAATATATTTTTAATTATGATATGTGCCTTTTTCACTATATTTATGCATACTATAAAGTGCGTATAAATGCTATAGTTCATATACAGGGCAACAGAAATTGAATTCGTAAAGATTACTGTGTATGAGCATAAATTGCTTACAGATGGGTTTTAAAGGAGTTATGCATTTTTACGCTGAACTGCACTTAATTTACTAAGAACCGTTTGTAGAAGTACTGTACAGTAGCGATGATTGCTGGAAACGCATTTTCAATTATGTTATGTGCTTTTATGTTTCACTATATTTATGCATTGTATATGGTGTGTATAAATGCTTTAATTAATATGCAGGTCTACACAAAAGAATTCGTAATGGTTACTGGGTATGATTGCAAATTGCTTAAAGGTTATTTTAAAATGAATTAGGCATTTTCACGCTGAACTGCATTTAGTTTACTAAGAAATATTTGTAGAATATAGATAAAATTATATACAGGGTCACGCAAAGAGTTGAATACATGCCGTCTATGGGTGATAATTTCCGGACATGTAATTTCAGTAGTTTTAAGAGTGTTTTAGTTTGAATTAAATTTTAGCTAAATAATGTCGTGTAATGAAGGTTTTAGGTAAACTACAGGGCTGTACAAAAGTATTCAAGTATGTTTCCATCTATTAGTATAAATTGATGAAAGATGAATTTCAACCTGTTACGCATTTTCTTGCTAAACTAAACTTTCCAATTATATAGTTTATATATCAACCTACAGATCAAATACATGGCTGTTCAAAATAATTGGAATACATATTTGGCTATGGACGGAAACTGCTGAAATCAGTTTTTCAAATGTTTTTTGCGTTTTATAAAATGTTTACTTAGTTATCTTATTTACCTTATTTCCCTAAATAACGAAGTTTTGTTAAAGCATTCAGGAAGTGTTTGAAAGTGTTTCATAATTTATGCTTAACGCATGATTTTACGTTCTAGTACACAAGGCAATTAATAAATGTTTTCGTAATAAAACGTCTGTTTAACTACGCTTTTAAACTTAGTTTATAAAACATTTCCTGTGTATAAATTTCCTTTCGAACTGTGTATGAATATACAAGGTGGTCCATAAGTCTGATACATTTTGAAATTTAATATTAAACCAAGTTATTGTTGTTCGGGAGTGCGATTTGCACTAAAAGGTTTCTCACAATGGAAAGTTTTATTGAAGCGGATAAAAAGGTTAGTTCCAAACTTCGCCATGTACCTTAAATTACCAGAAGGAAGCATTAAAATCTCAAGACAATCAGTTACAGATTATTCATTTTGTTGCAAGCAGAATACAGCATTTATTTTGCTGGAACTACAAAAGGCACACACGTTGAAATATCGTAATGGATTGCACAAAATAAATGCTCTGTAACTGCTTGTGGAAAAATAAATTATCTCTATTTGAATTTATTTGAGTATTCGATGCGTCTTTCTCATAATTTAAGGTACTATGAGTGAAGTTTGGAACTAACTTTTTTTTATTCGCTTCAAGATTTTTTTTTTCATCCTGAGAAGCATTTATTCCTAACCGCATTCCCGCATGACAAATACTTGATTTTATATTAAAGTTTAAAATATGTCAGGTACTCTTGGACCGCTTTGTACGTATGTAAAATTCTCTAGAAAACAAATAAAACATGGTTTGAAAAAGAAATTGGAACCGAATATTAAGTTTTCTTCTTCTATATCATATTTTACTTTTTAAAAGTATTGTATACTTAATGAATATCTGTAACAATTTGGAATAATGTAAGACATTTTTATTTTCGTATAAAATACATATAGCTTGGAATATCTAAATACATTATATACAACATAATAAAATTATAAAATCTTACTATAAAATAATAACATAGCAAATATTCTCTGCCTTGCATGTGCTCTATTTTTATGTAGCGTTAAAATGTATTTCAGTATATTTCATAGTTTTATGGAAATATTTCTTTATGTTTTTTCAAAATGCTATTTTGTATTTCAACTTGAAACTTATATTTCAAGGAATATACTATTTACATTACTTTCTAAATCAGGTATAAAAACATAAGATGCTTCATATTTTATATTTCAAAAAATATTTTACTCAAAACTATCAAAGAAAAACAGTTTTATGGAATTTAGTGACAAGAAGAAATTTATTTTTATCGAGTCATAAAAAGAAACAAATCTTCATACATATGGCATTTAGCACATATATATATATATAAGATCGGTTTATGGCGTCAGATGTCGCCATCCGAAGAATGTACAAGAATCTTTTTTCATTTTTTCTGGTCAGGGATCCATTCCTCTTCCAGACCTCTATCCCTCATTGCCTTTGAAATATCATCCATCCAGTTCGTTCGTGGTCTTCTCCGTTTCGTTTTTTTGTTTGTTTCATAATTGAATGTGATTTTGGGTAGTCTTTCATCATTCATTCTTTTGACATGACCATACCAGATTAATTGCCTTTTTGAATATCATCTAATATGGTTATCTTTATTTTAATCATTTTCTTGATTCTGTCATTTCTTATTCTTTCTATTCTTGATATCCTGCATGATCTTTTTAGGGCGTCCATTTCTACTGCCACCAATTTCTTTCTGTCTCCAAAATTCTCTATCCTTCTGCTCCATATAACAATATGCTCTTTACAATAGAGTTGTATATATTATACTTTCGTTTCCTAGAGATCTCCTTACTACACCAAATAGAATTTAATAGTTTTACAGCCTTTCTCCCCTGACAAATTCTGTATTTAATTTCCTGTGAATCTCCCCCTTCTCTATTAATGTCTACACCTAAATATCTATAATGCTTACAGCTTTCTATTTTTATGTTATTATTTAGATTTAAGTCTGTCTCATTTCCTCCTATACACGGGTATTTGGTCTTGCTGTCGTTCATGTGAAGTACCAGTTTCTCACATTTTTCCTTAATTTTCATCGTCATTTCCTCTAAATCATTTTTATTTTTTGCAATTATAAATTGGTCATCCGCGAATTGTAGAGTAAAAATTGGCGTTCCATTCATATTAAGTCCCATTCCTCTGCATGTCTCCTTCCACATTTTCAATGCTTCTTCAACATAAATTTTAAAAAGTCTTGGCGAGATACAATATTCCTGTCTGAGTCCTTTATCTGTTATGAAACCTTTTGATAATATTTGTTTTTGATTGTCTGTAAAGTTCTTTAATTTCTCTAATAATATTTGGATTTATGGCCATTTCATTTAATACATTCCATAATTTTGCGATTGGAACAATATCTTATGCTTTCGTAAGATCTATAAATAGAAGGTGAATTTGATCTATAAATGCAATAAATCTATATTATAAAGCAAAAACGTGTCTGTGAGTAACAGTGACGTCATATTGTCGGTGGCAGCACTTGCGGATATACTTCGCTTTTATTGCAATTTTCATAGCTTCTGAACTATCCCACAATTTCTTTTTTTTACACCTGTGAATACGCAAGAAAAGGTTCTTTCAAATGTATTTTGTTTGAAAATGATATCTCAGTTTACTGATTTAAAAATAAAAAATATCAAAAAATTTTAAGCATTATTTTTCTCTTATTGAAATAGTTATTTCATTCGCGTTCAGCCCGGTTACGAATTATTAAACCGTTTTCATTTAAAACTATATAAATAGTTCAATGTTCACTTCCGGATAATATTTCTTAATGAAATTAAAACTGCATGAATAAATAAATAAAATAATATAGATAAAACACGAATTTAACAGACATCTAATCGAACTACTTGCTTAACCCCTTAAATCTCGCTCCTGTTAATATCACGGGCTGTGTCGTTCGTTATTTCTCATGCCCGTCATATTTCCGGGATGCAGATTTAATTTCTGGAAAAAACTTCTGAAACCACAAAAGTTTAACTGGCATTTCCGTCTGCAGTCTTAGAAAATAACCGTTTGGGTTTGGTTTCTGGCGCTGATTGTGATGTTGGATTTTGTATTGCATGTTTCGAAATATATCACTCACAAAATAAACATTAATAATCAAAATTTAATGTATATATATATACTTTCATATATTATTTGTAAAAATTTGTGTGATGGTGATAAATAAAGATCTAAGATGTGAAAAATAAAGGTCTTATTCGCAGTAATTTGTATGGTGCAAAACAAACATTAAGACGCTAAATATAGCATCTTTTTTTCCGCCTTAAAAAATAAATAATTGCATATTTTATTTAGAAAGCTTAAAATTATTCAATTTCTGTAATTAAAAAATAGGTACTTTTCCAAATAGTAAGCTATCTTTAAGGGGTTAAACCACCGAAATTATCATAATAAGAAAAGCTGATGTCTCTAGTGATCGTTAGCCGCTATTAGCCCCTGCCATGCGCAGCTAATAAGAAAGTATCGATTTTGATCACTTTCAAAACATTATTTAAAAAAAAATATTGATATTTTTCATTTAAAAAATGCTTTTTGATATTGTTATTGGGTAATCTAAAATATGTGTAACAAATTTCAAAAAATCTATTAAAAATTTCAATTAAATAAAATGGTTTTTACACATTCCCCCTCCTCCCTTCCTTCAAAACCCGTGTTGCAAACCCGAGCGATACTAATTTTTAAGGATTGTATCGGAAAAAGATAATATCTCTATGTAATAAAATGCAGTGTCCGTGGAACCCATCGATTTTGCCAATCTCCGATAAGATGGAGCCATGTTAGGCTTAATTTCGATTCCAAATGTGTAAGAGAAAACTTATCTGCTTGAATACAAATCTTTTCTACCTTAAATCCCTTCTGTTCAACATAATTTTCTTTAAAAGATTCAAAACTGACAAAATTTCAATGATTTGCGCAGTTGAAAAACAATTTCAGAAATCGAGTTAAACGCATACATTAGCGTAAAACGTAAACAAGCTGTAACGAGTCATTCACTTGATTCATTGAAAAAAAAATAAACCATGGAAGTATTATTCTCTCTGCGCAAATCAAAACCATTAAACTACGGCCCCCCTATCCGGCAACAAGAACAGGCCCAAAGATCGTTTAAAGAAAAAACATGTTGGGGAAATCCCGCTCCCTCCCGCACTCCCACGGTTAGAATGGACTACAGAAACAGGTTCTTGAATGGACAAGGTCGAAACGGTTGAAAAAATTCTTTGGCGGTCGTTTTCAAAGTTCAAATTTTGTTCGTTGGAAGGATACGATTATTTTCGTTTGATACAGTAAAATATTAAGTACAATTTACCAACATTAAATTCATAAAAAAAACTGCATAAAATTTATAAAAAAAGAAGGATATCAACTACTATTTTAATTCGCAGGTAAGTTTTATGAACGCTTTTCACTCTTTACCAAAAATCTTAATTTTTCAGATATGTGTGTAGTTTTTAAGAGTTGTAATAAAAGATGAAAAAGTAGTTAATACCTGTTTTTAATTGCAGTAACTTTAATATATGTCTGTCTAAAATTTAGCTCAATATTCCTAGAATGGTTTGTTATTTATTTATTTACTAAAAAATTAGTTGTGTTATACTTAAGAATAATTGATAGTCAATCAGATGAGTGTATGCAAAAATAATAAGATGATCGCCTTCGCTTTCGATATTTGTCATTGATTTCTAATAGCAAATCGAACGAGGGGGGCGGGGGTAGTTTACAATATCATCAGAATGTCTTACGCGTATTTTAAAATAATTTAATGTGAAAGCATGAAATTTAAATAAATAACCATAAATATTATATTAAATATTTATTTTAGCATAAAAAATTATTTATTTATATATTGCATTTACTATTATTTTTATTTATATTTTTCATTTAGACTATTATTTATATTTAAATGAAAAAGAAAATCTGATTGTAAAGAGATCTATACATACTAAAATTATAAACTATAAAGCTAACATATGAGTTTTCCAATCTCTAAAAATTTTATATAGTTTATGTCTTATTTGCAAAATATTATGTAAATACACAAAATAGTCTATAATTTTATAATAATTATTTGTATAAATAAATATTGTATAAAATAACAAAATTACATTGATAAAAAATATTACATTAAACATTACTAAAAATAATTAAATAATAATAATAAATAAACATTTATATGGCTGATAAAACTAAAGTTTGAAGAAGCATATATTTAAATCCATTTAGTCAAATTCATTTAAATAAGTTGAAAAGAGAGCGGCGAATTTTAGTCTGAATATTTTTTAATGTAACATATTTTTCAATCAAAAAACATTTTGTATAGTTATTAAAAATATGCATTAACTCTGTTTGATTCTTCGTTGTATTACAAAAATTTAAAAACTACATAGATATATAAAAAAATTAAGGTTACAAAACACTAAAAGTCATTTATAAAACTTATTCTTGAATAAAAATAGCTTTCGTCTACTGCTTACAAGTTTTATTGGCAGATTTAAAACACACTGAGACTTTTATTTTTTTTTATTTTTTTTTTTTTTTGAGGGATGGGGAACGACAAAAATACAATTTCAAAGTGTTATTTAAAAAATATATTAATTATTAGTATTATTTCAATAGTTGCAGCACAGCAGACTTTTTCTTTACTACGCAGTTTTATTGCATATTTGTTAAATTTTTGTGTTATTAAGAAATCTTAATTTTGTTATGGTATAATAGCCGGAAAGCCTGGTTTACCCAGAAGTATTGCAAATACTAATAGTGTTTTATTAGAACACAAACTAGCAGAACTTTGCTCATCTAAACGCTTCCATATTGTCAATTAATTTTTATCATTTTTTTTTTCAAATTTTAAGTGAAAATCACAATTTTTACCCACCGTCCTAGGACGGGCATTTACACTAGTGTTAACTTATGGTTGACCGGTCACGACTGTATTTATATTCGCATAGTTTTTTAGTTTTACTCTCTTATGTTACCACGCTTTTTAACAATAGTCATTATTTTATTTAATCGCATAAATCTGCAAATAAATAGGGTGAAGATTATTATTAAAAAATAGTGCTAGCTTAAAAGCGTAAAAAGGGAATGCAGTGTTAATATTGCTGCTTAAGAAAATGTTAAAAAAATTAGTTTCAAGATATTTATTTGTGTAGGTAATGAAAAATCTGATAACGTATTTTTCGGTGAAAAGCTAATGAGTTTAAAATGTACAGTACCACTGGCATCGAAATACTCATGGCCAGAGGACACGAGTTGTGACGTCATCACTAATCGACCGACTTCTCACTAGTGTTGGAATTCACACCGGAAAATTTTGAATATCAATTTTCATTTCTTTTATTTGAGGAATATCTGCCAACTTATAAAACAATAACAACTATTTAAACTTACTGGCGATAATTTGGGATCCCCAAATTAAAAAAATCAGCCAGTTGCAGCAACACTGTGACATTCCGCGTCTGGCTGAATTTTTATTTAGGGATTTCGAATTCTCACCAGTAAGTTTATACAGTTGTTATTGTTTTAAAATACGGTAGACATTCCATAAATAAAATAAAAGAAAATTGCTATTAAAAAATTATTTTTGTGAATTCCAAAAATAGTGAGAAGTTGCTCGATTAGTGATGACGTAAGAACTCTTGTCCTCTGGCCTTGAGTATTTCGATGGCAGCGACATTACCAAAGAGGAATAACATACAAATACAAATTATCAAATAAACAATAATAAATACGTTTTTGGAAAATAGCATATATTGAAAAGAATTTTCTAGTTTTATACGCTCTAAAAGTTTGATATGGAAGTATTTCATTTGTTCTGTAAAGCATGTATAATAAATGTTTAAAAAAATGTGTAAAAATCAATTAAGTTAACTTGAAATATATTTTTCAATGTTTAAGAATAAACGGAAGAGCATAGAGTAACAGATGTGAATTTCGCGTTGAGTGTAAAACGAAACATCTCAAAGCACATATGTTATATTTCCTGCACATACACAGAGTGTATCTTAAATGCTTCAACAAACTTAGAGGGGGTGAATCAAGGGTAACAAAAAATGCAATAGAACGTGGGATCGCAAATGACGTTTAAAGGTTGAAAATCGTAAAACTAATAAATATATCGGCACCATGTTTCATTGCATTTTTTGTTCGTTTTCATGTGTACTATCATCTCTCTAAGTTTGTTGCAGCATTTCAGATACACCCTGTATGATAAAAATACTATAATCAGGACTTAGTCTCTTAATTAATAATAATGTTTTTGTCTTTAACAATATATTTTATAAGCAGACAAGGGGGGGGGGGGTGCCTATGCGCTCTCCAATATAAGGATTCCGAGCTGATTTTAAGACATTTAGATGAGGATATTTTTTAATTTAATGGGCCTAAACCTTATTTTTCGGTAAGATACGTAAATGATCTTTTCATCTGTTGGGCACATGGTATGCAACATTTGAATGAATTTCTTGAGGAAGTTAATAAACTGGATTCACGTATAAAATTTACGATGGAAACGGAAATTGAGGGGAGGCTATCCTTCCTTGGTGTGGATGTTTTAAGAGTAGATTAAACTCTTTCATTTAAAATTTACAGAACACCTATCAAGTCAAACACCATTTAAATCTGATCATCCGTTTAACTACAATATTTTTGCTTTCTCTTCATTTATAAAAAGCGCTTTTTTGATATGCTCCGGTACATCCACCAAACAGAACTTAGTTTTATTAGAAGAATCGCAGCTGAGCAGGGTTTTCTTGCCAAATTTATTGGAAAGCATATTAACCACTCTCTCAAGATTCAAGACGATTCTAAATCCAATGTGATCTACAGAAAATTTAGTTATGCTACAGATATTTACGAAAGGCTGAAAAAGTACTTCAGACCGTTTAATATTCACCTTATAGCAATAACCGGACCTAACATTATTAATTTATTTTCAAGTAAAGTTGACCCTACCCGCCCTCTGAGTTTAGCTGTAGTTTATGAAATTCCATTTATTTTAAACAACAGTGAGAAAATATATTATATAGGTATGACAAAAAGGAAATCTAAAACAAGATTAGAAGAACATAAAGCAGATATAAAATATAATAGACAATCCACAGCTCTTGCAAGATTTGTCTCTAAAAATCGGATTAAAGCAATAGATTATGAAAATGCAAAAATTGTTTCGCCGTGCACTTATCCGAAAAAAAATATAATTAGAAAATCCCTAGAAATCGAATTAAGAATTGGAGATGTTTGTAATGAAGGAGTTTCTTACGGTATACACGCGTTGTGGATGAATTTCTTGAAACAGAATTAACTCAAAGTTAAAGAAGTCTGACGCAATTATTGACATAAATAATCTAGTTTGTTCAAGTTTTTTTCTTTTGAGGTTGGATGGTTGGATTGCAGCTGTACAGGTGGCGATGTTATGGGGACGTGTTCAACACAGTATGTTTACTTTTGACTTTTACGAACTAATAAGTATTTGTGTCTCTTGGACTGAAGTAAGACCCTGATGATGGCCACAGAGTGGCTGAAACTTGTCGGTTTTAGTCTTTTAAAATTTTATTTAATGTTTTGAAAGCTTTAACTTTTGTGTGCAATATACGTCTTTTGTAAAACTTTTTTATTATGTATTTATATATATATATATTATATTATATATATATAATTTATATATATATAATTTATATATATATTATATAATTATATATATATAATTTCGAGACGTAATAGTCCTTTAATTTATTTATTAATTTATTGTTATATTTCCTTTGAATAATCCATCTTTCTTTAATTTACCTAAAAGTACTGTGACCAAATATGTGAAAAAATTGTGACATCACCGTGACTCAAATGCATCTCTCTCTGTCCTCTTGTCTGTTATGTGAGTAGAAAATGATCGGTTATTTTGACTTAAAACTGAAGTCAGGTACTGTCAACTGAGAGTTATTAGTGGGACGAATTAATGATAGCACATTTTGGTCAGTGTTAAATCTGTGATATTTGTGAGAATTTGTGTCTTCAAAGTAACGATAGATCGGCTGGCAGTACGATTGGAATTGTTAAAGTCGAACATTTATTTTTTTTCCTTTTCTTTCTTTTATTTTCTCTTATTTATATTAATACAAAAAAGTTTTTGTCTCTGCGTGTGCCTGTTTCTTTGTTGGAAGTAGCTAAGGAAATCTGATGTGCGTAGAGGTTTGCAAATTTGGTGTTTAATAGACGGAAACAGATACTAATATACCTGAGGCTCATATTCCGATTTCGTAATTATTATTATTATTATTGTTATTATTATTATTATTATTATGGTTATTGTTATTTTATTTTGAATGGAAAAAAATCAGAGTTTGCCGGTAATTTTCATTTACTCATAAAAGCAATCCACATATACAATCTTTATTTACAGTATAGTAAATTTTGTGCTTTTTACAATAAAGTTGATTTGGAATTCGGTTTTTGAATTTTTCAATATTTTTTAATAGATCTGCCTCAGCCAAAAATGTGAATTTCTATCAGCCAATTTCTAGACAATATTTTAGCCATCCAATGTTATATTTTATATCCTTGTATGGAACAACTTTCAGCAATCGCTAAAAGGAAAAAAAAATATTAATAAATCAAATTTAGACACATTTTTTAAAACCTTATTAAAAAGAGATACTTTTGACTAAACAGATGTAAAACCCGCAATGAACTTTTCTTTCTTAGGAGTTGCTACATTAACCTCTTTATTGTTAAACCCTGTTGTTATGACAACGAGTAGCTCTCCAGTTGAACAGAAAACTAAAATGTAATCGCTTTACAGTTTCATTGCGTAAACTCAGACGGAGTTTTTTTTAAAAGGCTATTTTTAGAACTACTAGACTTTTATTTTTAAGATGATTTGATTTAAGATTTTTAACACTCACAAGATTTCACGAAAAAAGAGTGAAAAAGAAAACATTTAAATAGTATAACCCTTTGCTTTACCGGTGTGGAACAAAAAATCGAGAATAAATAATTTATCACCGATCAGGTGAAACATTGACGATTGACTCCTATATGGAAAGTTCAGATCGAAACAAATCTACGACAAAAGGCAACACCTGACAACACGGAGCCAGACTGAGGCTGGTCTCACTGTCTCCGCGTTTTTAGAAACAATTAGAAGCTCCGACAACTTTGCAGAATTATCGAAAAATTTTTATTGTATTTAAAACTGGTTGTTTATTCACTTTTTAAATCAGTTGCGTTTTATTCAACATTCAGTCATGAACAGACAAATTATAAAGTCTATTATATGTAGTTTACAATGCCGTAAAAAAACACAGGGCATACGCTCTTAGCAGAGGGTATACGCTCAAGGCGGAGGGTGCACACTACAGTGTATATACGATAGCTTTTTTGATAAACAGAGGGTTTACGGTGTTCCTTAAAAAATCCAGGAGGTATACGGCGTACACCACCCTATACCCTCCATTACATCCCTGGTAGATTATTATTTTTAAAAATTATTTTTCTGTAGCTTCTCAGATTTTCGTTTTAATGACAAAATATCTGTATTGTGGAGGTTTCATCAAATATAACTAAATTAGTGATACATAGAAAACGTAGATTCTCTTTCAATGGATGGCTGGCTGATCCTGAAAAAACATCAAAAGGTCTGCCAAAAATTTTTGGAATAGACGGAGAAGCATCAACATCTAAGATATATGTGCTCATTTTAGTTTTATTCGATGTTTGAGGGGGGCACAGCACCCCAAATATAGTAAGGTATTTAGTTCTTTTATTATTTTTTTTAAATGTATTAAATTTAAATAATATGAATTGATGGCTGCGGTCTAAAGCAAACATTCCATAATCGAAGAAGTAAAAGAAATAAACTAAATTTCTATTATTTATTTGTACTTCAGTTTTATAAGTTTTTTTATTATTTTTTTATAACAAAGAAAAAAAAATAAATCTTAAAAGCGTAAAAATTTATTTTGCATTAATGAATGTTTTAGCTGCAATATCTTATTTAAAATTTTTACTGAATTTATGCTTTTAATAGATTAGAAAGTAATTAGAATTGCTTTTGATCGATTAGAAAGAAATTAGAAAGTAATATGCAAATACAGCTAATGTTTATACACTGATGTGCAAAACTTAAGCAACACGCATAAAATGCTAATTTTCGAACATGCGAGTACTCAAAAGTAAATGATATAAACATCAGGTGTAGCAAATATGTATTATATCTGAAACACACCTAGTTGATGTGACATCTTCTTCATGTTACACATGACCACAAGTGTCACAGTTACTACGGATAAACAAAATTTGGGCTATTTTATTCGTGTCATTATTACTCTAAAATGATCGCGATATGGTGACTCCACTGAGAAGTCACTGTGACTGTTGCTTTGTGATGAGTCACCAGGTGACGTTACAAGGCAGTCACATTCTGATTGTCATGTGACTGCCATTTGAAGACTCAATTTTGAAGTCATCATGAGCATTACATTGTTCTGAGTCTCTAAATAATGTTACAATGAAATCACATGGTGACTTTCAGGTGACCGAGACTCTACTGTGAAGTCACCATTGCGATCCTTTGTGAAAATTCACCAGATGATTTCATTTTCCATCAATTGTGAACGCGTCACAAAACAGTATCGTGATGATTTTACAATGGAGTCTCCAAATAACGTTCTTATGGGGGTCACAAGGTGACTTCATTGTAAAGTCATTGGTGATTCGTTACAAAGCAGCAGTCATGGTGATTTCTCTGTGTCGTGATCAAATGAGGTTAAGAATGAGACGAATGAATGATATCACATTTCAGTTCATTGTAGTGACTTTGAGACTTGTAACTTTTTGTAAGGTCATGGAGACTATCTATAGACTGGCTGTGCTGTTAGGATAAGGCCTATTTTTTACACTTGCTGTTTATAGAATTTTCTTTTGAATAGTTACGTTTTTAAAAATTAACATATTGTATTCGTTGCTTAAGTTTTGCACGCTAGTGTTTTACTTTCTAATTGCAGTGCGAAAGAAGATAGTTCTTAAGTTATATTTAGGTACACCGTCAACCGGGGTGACTTGGTCTCTTTTTGTTCCCTCTTGCTCTTGTTAAAGATCCCAAAATTGATGAAATTTGCATTTATTCAATTTTAAATTCTTTTTCTAGTTTCAAGATATCAAATGTAAATTTTTAAAGTTACATTAAATATTTTTAAACAATAGATTTTTTTTTAAAGTGGGACAAAAAAAATTGAATTTTTAAATTAAGTAATCTTAAAAAAGTAAATTTTTTTTTGCCTCAATGAATTTTTTTAGACTCCATAATCTCATTTAAACATTTTAATGAACTTATGCTGTTGTTATATACAGCGCTAATGTTCATATTACTTTCTAATTGCATTGCGGAGGACGATAGAGGTATTACTGCTGCTGTACAAGCTGGTTTTTCCATGAATCATTTTCAGCGGATTCAACAGTATTTCTTGAACTATCGAACAAGTTGCGTAGCTCTACTCCCTCAGATACAAGTTCCGCAATTAAAAATTCTCGAAAACGAAAATATCACGATTCGTATTTGGGTATTGGGTTCGCTGAGATCACTAATAATAAATCTCAGTGCGTAATTTGTGGCAAAGTATTGCCGGTCAGTTAAATTTTTCCAACAAAAATGCGTCGTCATTTTGAGGAATACATCCAGAATAAAAGGATTAACTGAATTTTTCAGAAGAAAGTGTAAAGAACTAAGTAAAGTCCGGAAATGTACAGGGCGGTCATAAAAAACGTTTCCGATATATGTACCCCCAGCGACCTAACCACTCAACCAATCGAAAGGAAAATTCAGATTTAGTTATTTGAAGGTTAGTTTAGTTATCTGATGATTTAAAACAAGAGCTCGCACAGTTATGATTACAGTGAAAACATGTCGAAATTTTCGAATGACAACACTTTTTTTCAGCGAAAATACACCAGCGCATTGAAAAAACATAAATGGCGTTGGAACGATACAAGTATGACTAAAATTGCTGGTGTAATATCGTGGCACTCAATCCTAATCAGTTCCTATGTAAGGTAACATTTAGCACTCTTAAGCAAATGACTACATTTTAATTTTTACTGTGTGTACACAAATACAACTCAAAAACCCATTTTTACAGTTGACAAGTGAAAAGAAAATTGGATACTGAAAAAACTGTCTTGTAGCTACTCCTTTGTTCCTCGTAATAGTCTTTTTTGCAAATGTTTTACGCTGTCAATTTTCATCCAACGAGTGTCATTCTAACGCCATTTACGGATTTGCAATGCCCTGATGAATTTTCGCTGGAAAAAAGGTGTTGCCATTCGAAAATTTTGAATTTTTTTTCACTGTAATCATAACCGTGAGAGATCTATTGTTTTAAATCGTCACGATCTCGAGCGCATACCTTCATATAAGTATATCTGAAATTTCTGTTCGATTGGTCGAGTGGTTGACCGCTAGGGGTTCATGTATCGGGGTATAAGTTTTTTTTATGATCATTCTGTATATAGTATCATTCAAAAGCTGTCAACGACAAGGCTTTGATGGCATCTTACTAAGTCAGTTATCGTATTGCTCAAGCTGGCGAAGCCCATACTGTTGCTGAAAATTTTATCAAGCCTTGTGTAAAAGACATTATCAAATACAAGTTTGACAAGAAGGCTGCAAAAAAGACAGACACAATTCCGGCTCTAAATGACTCAATCTTGCGAAGAATCGGGAACTTAGCAGAAAATGTGAAAGTTACTTTAATTACCCTTATAAAATCCACTAAATTTTCGCTTCAAATGATCAGTCAAACGATCTTGCTGATTTGCCAATATTGCAATCAATTTTTAAGGATTATAAGTATAGATAAGATAGTCTGGAGCTTCAAGAATGTCGAGGTCAAAAAGTTGAAAATCAATAAAGTGGCGGCTATTTGAAAAAAAAAAAAAAAAAAAAAAAAAAAAAAAAAACTTCTATTTTTGACCTCTTTCTTCGTACATTGCCGTGCTTCTAAAAATGTTTATTTATTATACAAATGTTCCAACATCCAATAAATTATGTTCATTTAATTTAAAACAAAATAAGTAGCAATATCGAAGTAAGCGTTAGTAGTTTTATGAATAATCGTGGTGAAAACGAGTTTAATGCAACTTTACATTCAGTCCGCTATTCCAGCGCCGCAGAAGGACTCCCTTTTCTCCCTCAAATAATAAATTTTGCTGGATCTGCTTCGATCGTTGCTTCAAAATAGCCGCTCGTCCCTCCGGTATCGGATTTCGCTCAGCCGAGAGTATACGTTGGTTGTCCATTTTTTGCAATTGAATGTGCATACGGTCAAATAGTTAATCCCATAGAAGTCATCATATTTAAAACTGAAATATAACCTTTGTTGAAGATGCTCACGGATATATAAGTTGGAATTTCAATGATTTTAATTGGTTGCAATTTCCATCGTTTCAATTGGTTGCAACTTCAACGGGATGTTTTAGCCGGTGGATGTTTTGCGCTCAAGCATTAAATAACTCCGTAGGGACATCGTGTTTGGCCAAATCGTTTTACAGAATCTACAGACTCCGAATAGGAAAAGTAAAAAAAAAAAATCGATTTTTTTCAATTGAAGTAAAGCTTTTTTAACATTTTGTGAGTTAATTTTAAGTTAACAATTGCCACTGAAAATTGTATTTTTACGTTTATTTGGAAGTACATATTTTTTGTCAATTTATGATAAAATATATATGATGCTTAAATATCATTGATTTTTTTCGTGTAATTTTTAAAGGGACTGTATTATAAAAAGAGACTAAGCAAGTATCAATTCTAAAAATGAAAATTCGTCAAAACTGTTTTAATTGTATTGCTGCTCTTTCAGCAAAAGAAATGAAAATGGATTTTTTGAATAAGAGGTTTTCAAATTGTTTCGCCAACTATTTACGAAATTCGATTTTTGCGCAATTTTCAAAACACTCTTCAAATCGTATAAAATACATTTCTTATTTTAAAAATGAGTGTGTTATTTGCTAGAATAAAAATACGTAGCTATTCTCAAAAACTTGTGAATAACATTGGAAATATTTTTCAAACTCATTTATACTTTAATAAAAAATCTAAATCCGTATTTTTATCGAAATCAATTCGATACTCTCTATCCAATATAAACCAGCGAGCTGAGATATGAAATCCTTTTGCAAGCAAAAAATCCTATTTAAATAATGAGATACCGATATCTTTTCTCAAAGGGATTTTTTATGTTTGTGTAATGTAAGGCAGATGAAATGGAAGTTATATAGGATTTGGTGGAATGTGTTCAATTAGATTCGGTTCATATTTCCACTGAAAATCGTATTTTACGTTTATTTGGAATTTCATATTTTTTGTAAATTTATGATAAAATATATATGATGCTTTAATACCATTGATGTTTATCGCGTAATTTTTAAAGAGACTGTATTATAAAAAGAGACTAAACAAGAATCAATTATAAAAATGAAAATTCGCCAAAACTGTTCTAATTTTATCGCTGCTCTTTCAGGAAAAGAAATGAAAATGAATTTTTTGAATAAAAGGCTTTCAAATTATTTCGCCAACAATTTACGAAATTCGATTTTTGTACAATTTTCAAAACACTCTTCAAATCGTATAAAATACATTTGTTATTTTAAAAATAAGTGTGTAATTTGCTAGAATTAAAATGCGTTCTCAAAAACTTGTGAATAACATTGGAAATATTTTCAAACTCATTTATACTTTAATAAAAAATCTAAATCCGTATTTTTATCGAAATCAATTCGATACTATCTATCCAATATAAACCAGCGAGCTGAGATATGAAATCCTTTTGCAAGGCAAAAAATCCTATTTAAATAATGAGACACCGGTATCTTTTTTCAAAGTGATTTTTTATGTTTGTGCAATGTAAGGCAGATGAAATGGAAGTTATATAGGATTTGGTGGAATGTGTTCAATTAGATTCGGTTCATATCCCAACAATAAAATTGATTTATATAGAACGCTAAGAATTTTGTAATATTTAATAAAGGGATGATAATCCGAAAAACTATAACAATAATTAAAAAGGTCATGGTAGTTTTAAGTAGAGTAGAAATAGTTAAAATATTTTAAAATTGAAGCAAACTAATTAATGCCTCAAAAGTTTGATATTAAAAGTTATTTTTTCCTAGTAGTTACAGATGGCATTAAATAAATATACAAATATTTAAGGGCATTTATCAAACAAGTAGTTTATATTTCTATTTAAGTGCAATTATTTTCTATGTTTTCAATATTTATAAAATACATTTCCTATTTTTAAAATAAACTCGTTATTTTCTATGACGAAAATGAGTAAACATATGCTTCCATTTATAAGGAACCCAGAAAATATTTTCAATCCTTTATATACTAAACCTCTGTACACTCTAAAAAAAATAAATGTGTAAATTAGTCACTTTTACATACATATAGGTGCAAATTTGTAAAATTACATCTTTGTCATAAAATTTACACTCTTGTTGTTAATATTCACCTGTACGTATGAGTATTTTTTGGCTTAATGGAAGTGTGTAATTTTTTTATTTCTTCAAAAACTCAAACAAGTACATAAATGGTTGAAAATGTTACAGATTTATCCGATATGGTATCCTAATATAATTTACAAATTTTGTATAAAACACAAATATCTGTATATTTTGCGTATAACACAGAAATGTGGGTGAGAATATTACACGTATATGTGTAATATTCATATATATGTGTAAGGACAGAATATTACACAGGTTTATGTGCAACAATGTTGCGCATAAATATACGTAAGAACAGAATATTGCACAGAAACATGTGTACTTATGTGAACAAAATAATAATCGATACATTAAAACTTGGCTTGTGTAAGAGTAGCTGAATGGTCAAGTTAAAGGCTTAGAAAGTCGCGGATCATGAGTTCAAATCCCATTTCGTTTAGTATCAATTGTTTAGTGTAGATTGATTTAAATATAGAAGATCTCCTCTTGATATAGATGTATCTTTCAAAACTTGTGACTGAAATTGATAGGAAAATATCCGACAAAATACGGAGGTAATACCTGCGTCACGATTTCCGTATTTTTCAAAATTATATTTTACAGTGCCTTAATTTAGATTATACAGATTCCATTTAGTGTAATCCAAATTATGAGTAAACAATTTTGGGACCATAAAAATATGTTCTTCAAAATTTACATCTTAGAATACAAGTTTACGTACTATGTACACAAAATCCATCGTTTTTGTGTATTACGCAGATATACAGAGTATCCGTAAAGTCATGGTTCACTTTTGACTGGTCACAGGAAATCAACGAAACAAGATGGAAATGTGAAATCTTCAGCAAATAAAAGAAACGCTTTCTAAGTTTCATACCTGTTCAGTGCAGTTCGATGTGGCCTCTAATTAACTCAGAAAATCACAGACGTTATTCACTCTGTTACACTAAACGCCCTTAACTGTGTGTGGGAAGAACTTGAATATTGTTTAGATGTATGCAGGGCAACAAATGGAGGCCACATCGAACTGCACTGAACATGTATGAAACTTGGAGAGTTTTTCTTTTATTTGGTGAAGATTTCCCACTTCCATATTGTTCCGTTGATTTCCTGTGACCCATCAAAAGCGCACCATGACTTTACAGACACACTGTATGTGTACTCATGTGGATAACATTTTTACACACTTAAGCCACTTATTGTGCTATTAAAATACATAGGAAAATGTGCATTATGAAATCGATATACCAGGGCGTCTATTTGGCAATTTACACGCTACTCCAGACATTTAGAAAAATGTTTTGTGTGTCATCAGTATACGGGGCATTCTCACAATCTTTTGACTTTTGGGGAAAAAATCTGGCGAAATTAAACTTGCTAAAATAACATTTTAATCTGATAGACGAATGCCTTAATGATTCAAAATAAAGAAAAAATGGTCAGCAGCGAAAATTTTTTTATTTAACTGAGGTTTATGTTAAACTTGCGAGTTTAATTTTCTTTACCATTTTACCACTATAACTTTTTATTTTCTTCTAAATTTTTACTTATAATTAATTTGCATAGCACCCACAGGACATTCAAATAAGAAATAATACAAATGTAGTACTTTTAGTACAGAATTTTTGTATAACATTGTCTTAAAGGGGTTATAAAGAAGGGACGGTAAGGTAAAAATAGGGACGAAATGGTAAAAAAAGAGACGGTAAGGATGGAACGGTAAGGAAAATTATCACCTATTTTTAGGACAATCATATTAAGACGAAGTGATAGCCCCAATGTTAATTGATTTTTCGAAACAGTTGTTAACATTGCATTAAATTAATTTTTTTTTAATTTACCTCGAAAAGTGCAGGAATAAACCTTGGGGACGGTAAGACTACCAATAAAGCCACGGTGCTTGAAATTGATATTTAAATGCTGACTTATATTCTGCAGTAAATTTCCTGTCAAAGAATTTTAGATATTCTTTCTCTAGCATACTTCTGCATGAGCAAAAAATTCTGTCGCTGCATCTGAAGTGATTTTCTGTATAATTTTAGAAGAGGGATGGTAAAAAATCTAAAACCCAGGGACAGAGTTCAAAAAATAATATCAACCCCCAAAATGTGTGCAGGTTAATTTTTGGCTACATATTTATATAAAACAATAGTTCCAGTTTCAGAAAAAATTACATTGAATTATTTTTATTGAAACAATTTTATCCAGACAGCTCCAAACTTCAAAATCAGCATCAGGGACACGGGACGGTAGATGTGTTTTCCATGTGTTTGTACCCCCAACATCGTCCAAAACTTATTTATCTCGTTTATATTGTTGTACAATCATGCAATGGGATGTTCCCAAGTATATGAAATAAAAAAAAAACACAAAACAGTGTATTAAATAAAAAAATATTATTCAGGGACATGAAAGTTAAAAGATTGTGAGATTGCCCCATACCTGTTTTAATGTGTAAATTTACGCCTTTATTTTTAGAGTGTATCGCTGCGTTGCGTATCTGCAACAAACTCAAAAGTAAATGTTACTGGTACAGTGGACTTTAAAGGACGATTTTATACGTTTCTGCTATCTCCCAAAACAGCAGTTAATATAATTGTAATACATAATAACGGCACAAAGATGTTAACTTACCTTAGTCTTTATCAGCAACCATATTTCATATTACATTAGACAACGTCGATAGATGTGCTCATCTCACGTTTTTTAGTGGAAATGCGGACCAGATGTGTAGGCGGCTCGTATGAGTTCTGTGCAATAGTGAGGTCCGCCCACTTCTTTTTTTGCAATTCCTTTTTTACAACGTACAAAAAAATTCCAAACAAATTAATTAACCCACTGACCGCCGAGAAAAAGGGCAAAATTGTAATATTTCTTTCTCTGGAAATTTTAAAAAGGCCCCGAAAAGATTATTTTTCCAACATGATATAAAAACCCCAATTTCGTATATGAATATATTCCTTGAGAGAATTAATTCTTACTCAATGTATTAAAACTGCATTATACGTGCAGAATTATATTAATTTAAATAATGCTTCTATTGCAGTGAAACCTACAACTTAGTGACCGGATATATCAGTTCACGGAGCAGCGGTGAGAAGGTTAATAGCAATCTAGAACCGGACAACGCCGTAACAAAAGGGATAAAATAAATAGTTATGCAGCCATAAAGGCTAAGATGCTAGTTAAGTAGATCTTCCTCATGAGGCGATTAGTCGCATTTCGTGCCGCGACCAGGTACAAAACGCGTTAAGATAGGCATATTGCCCGGCAGATATGGGCGTTAGACAATTACATTAGACAGCGGTATAGTAACAATAATATTAATTGTTCAAAAATATATTTTTTACAAACGTAAGTTAATATAATTCCAATTTTGTTTTAAAAAAATTTGTTCATTTTTTAGCAGGACGTAATTTTATGTTTAATGCATTTGGGAAAAAAGTACATTTTAGATTATTTTATTATTTTTTACAGGCTTAGTGTGATATATTTTAATATCTCAGTAAATATTTTTTCAGATAAGAGTTGTTGAGTCACACGAATAACAACAATAATTATTATTTCTTGCTCACATAATAATTTTCTTTGCTTCAAAAAAATCTTTTTTAATTTCCGTTTACTTTTATATCTTATACCACAAAGGGCTAATAAAATATCTAAATCAATACCTTTATCAAAATCATTTCGATATTCCTATCTATCATAAACCACCGAACTGCGATATGAAAGCCTTTTGCAAGGCAGAAAATCTTATTTAAAAGATGAGACCTCGGTATCATTTCTCAAAGGGATTTTATATATCTACGAAACGTAAGGCAAGATGAAATAGAAGTTATATAGAATTCGATGGAAGGTGTTCAATTAGATTTGCTTCATATCACAGCAAGGAAATTGATTTCAACTGAAAAGTAAGGATTTTGTCCAGAAAGCGATAATATGAAAGAAAAGATCCCAACAATGAATTGAAAGATGTTAGTGGATTTATAGTTGAGAAATGGTTAGTAATTTTTGAGAATGCTAACTAATTTTTGAGAATGCTAACTAATTTTTCAGAAAGCTAATAATTAGTCAGTTTTTGTATAAAAGACCGAATAATAAGAAAATGAGCATTTGGTATCATCTCGCAAATGGATTTTTTAAAGTATCTGTGAAATGTAAGACACGATGAACTCAAAGTTAAATAGAATTTGATGGAAAATGTTCAAATAGATTCATTCATATCACAAGGTGATTTCAACTGAGAACTATGGATTTTGTTACATTTCAGAAAGTAATTATAGTGAGAAAATATCACAGCCATTAAATTTATTTATATTATTGCATTCTAGTAGTAGAGAAATAGCTAATAATATTTCAGAATGCTAATTATTAAGCCAGTTTCTGTATAAAACACCTAATACATAAACCACCGAGCTGCGAAATAAAAACTTTTTGCAAGGCAGAAAATTCTATTTAAAAGTTGAAACTTCGGTATTCTATCTCAAAGACATTTTATACATCTATAAAACGCAAAACCAGATTTAATCGAAGTTATATAGAATTTGTTCGAAGATATTCAGTTACATTCGCTTCATCACAGCGAGGAAATTTATTTCAGCTGTACACTAATGGTTTTATAGTTCAAAAAGCTATAATAGTAAGGTATAATAGTAAGAGTATAAAAAGAAATTTAACCATGTTACTGGATTTATTAGTTCAGAAAGCTAGCTTATTAGTCAGTTTTTGCATTAAATGGCGTATACATGAACCGCCAAACTACGATATGGATTTCTATGCATTTTAGAAAGTCTCTAAAAGATAAGACTTTCTCAAAAGAGATTTTATATACTATTTGCGAATTGTCGGGCAAGATGAAATAGACGTTATATAGAATTTTATGGAAGGCGTTCAGTTAGATTCTTTCACATCACAAATTGTTTTCAATTTTAGACTAATAATTTTGATATAGATCAGAAAGCGATAATAATGTGAAAAGAGCACAGTCATGACTCTGATAATGTTAGTAAATTTAAGCAGTAGAGAAATGGTTCAAAATGCTAATTGATTATTCAGATTCTGTATAAAACACTGAATACATAAACCACCGAATGGCGACATGAACAAGGCAGAGAAAAATCCTATTTAAAAGATAAGATTAGCTTACCATTGATAAAGATAAGATTACCATTCCTCAAAAGGATTTTCAGGCTGCAGCAGATATTTGAGAAGGAAAAAACTCATACTTTAAAACCAGAACAGACACTAAAGATAGAGCATTTTTTATATCTTAACGTTCTGTACAGGTTCTGTACTGTTTAACCCTTAAACGCCTAGTGTTGCCTTTCGGCAACATACCCAATTTTGCCTTCTAAAATACTATTAGAACAATTTTAAAGCTATAATGGCTGTGTTGCCAGTAAAATGCATTCTGAAAATATTATTAAATCGATTTTCAACATGTAGATGGCAACACTTGTGGTGTTTAAGAATAGATTTCTTTTTTCAATTGTTGCTACATGTTCTTTTTGTTTCGTTTGGAAGCTTGTGAAATACCCTATTTTGTTCTGGAGTGAGCAAGTAAAATTTATTTCTTATCATAGTTCCTAAAATTCTTGTGTGTTTTATATTATAGAATTTTATCAAGGAAAATTATTTTTTTAATTAAAGACCAGTATTGCTGATTAGTAACAAACTGTTTTTTAGCCGTAAACCAAAAAAAATAGGATTTTTTTAATTATTTTTCCCATGATTTATTTAAAAAATGAAAGCCGAAAAACATTATTAAAATGATTTTCGAAAAATCCGCATTTAAGGGTTAACTTTCTGTGACCACATGTATGGATCGTATCATTCACTCAAACCACAATCAGCAGCAATAACAGCGTCTACACGCTGCCGAAACCAACTTGAAGAAATAATCAGATGTGTGTTGGGAACTTTTGTCACTGACTACACACGACTGCTTTGAGAGCCGCAACAGTGTTGTGTGGGTGCCTATTCGAGTACTTCTTAACCACTCCACATACGTAACAGACGTCGGACGTTACCTGTGGAGCTAGGGGACAACAAGTTGAGGATGAAATGGTCATGAAAGTTTTTGAGCCATCCATTATTGAGTTATATGGGCTGTGTGGGATGGTGCACAGCTTTCTGAAAAACGTATGGCTCCCCACGTTTTACGGAATTTATATAGAACTTTTACACCTTGGTATAAACAACGGCGTTGACTCAGTGACATTGAAGAAGGAAATATGGAGGCATCAGGTCTCCACTGCTCACGACCCCCAGAAACAATAGTGAGGCTGGAAATTTTCTTTGCATGACAGTCGGAAACTCTTGGGGGATTTTACACAACCACCGATATTTTTGCGGTTCACTTTCAGATTTCCTCATCCGAGGAAAACAACAGCCTTCTTGGTTTCTCTTCATGTTTTAGCTTGTTAAGGAAGAGTTTGAATTTAGTCAGGCTCTTATACCTGGCTCTCTGGGACAAGAACTGTCCTCTCCTTATCATGTACGACCTCTAACGAAGGTTGTGAGATGAGATCTCACACCTTTTGTTCACCTATTCACTGACATCGCGTCTTCGGCTGAAATACATATTTGTTTGAAATGCGCTCTGAGTTTTTCTCGTTTACCGATCGTCATCTGTAGAGCGGACCTGTAAGTTTTCCTTTCCCCGATGCTTGATCATATGAGTATCATTCAATAAATATCTCGTCACAAAGATCCTCACGAATCGTACACCAGATGGTGGCCTCATCAACCTGTAGCTCTCTCGCGAGTATCCTCATCGACTTCCTATGATTTTCATCGAATAGAATGATGAATTACAGAGTCTTGATATTGTCATATCGCCAAAAATATAATTTCCTGTATGAAATGGTTGCCACATCAAACTTGCAGCATTCAGTTTGCTCCTCACTTTAAATCGGAGTGTTCTTCAGCCAATGGAATAATGACAGCATGCCTCTTATTTCCTCAGTTAGCGCAGGTTTTGGTATGTTTATATGTAACAGAAAAGGATTTGTAATCATGATGTACAAGGTTGTATTTCCCCTATAATGTGTGTTCTCAAGTACCTACCGTACCCTGTATATATCCTCGAAACATAAGGCAAGAAGAAATCGAAGTTACATAGAATTTGACGGAATATATTCTATTAGATTCGCTTCATATCACAGCAAGGAAATTGAGTTTACCTGAAAAACAAAGATTTTGTTACAGTTCAGACAGGAGTAATAATATGAAAAGAGAACAAGAATGAATATGACTATGTTAGTTGATTTAAGTAGTTGAGAAATAGTTAACATTTTTTCACAATGGTAACTAATTTGTCAGCTGCTGTAAACATTTTGATAACACCTCTTTTCCTTTTACTTGTAGATAGCATGAAATAAATAAAATCTGATTTTATATCGAATTCCAAATAAACCCAAGAAATAAATTATCTTAGATTCGAATTAACAGTATTTTTCTGTGTACATTAAGGAAGTACAGTAGTATAGTGGTCAGCGTATCTGTTTGTCACGCTAGATGCCGAGGATTCGACTCCCCGTTTTGCAAGTTTCACTTTTATCCCTTCCGGGCCGATAAAATAAGTATGAAGCTTGCTTGGGAACTAAACACCGGGAGTCTCCTGTTAGGCTGACCAATTGACCTGGACATATGCTATGTATAGTACCTCGAGGCCAAGGATTAAGAAAAAAAGGTCGGCAAATACAGGCCCTGATCCTCAATGTATTGTGAATTCACAGGTTTAGTTTTTTAATGTATATCAAAGAAAAATATACGAAATCTAATTACTTAACAGTCCAACTTCTATGACTATGTATAATATTTTAGCGGCTAAATACGTTTTTAACTAGTTAATTTTGTGATTTTCTCAGCATGGAAGGGTATTTTGCATAGTAATATATTATTTACTGGAAGTATGCTCATTTTATTTAAACCTTACTCATGCATAAGTAAACTGCAAATGAAGCCGATTTTGAAATAAATAAATGCAAAAAATAAAAATATAAATAGTAATATAAAAAGTCCTTGGGCACATTTCTGACGATGGAGAATGTTTAGTGGTTAATATAACCCCCCTAAAATAAATTTTTAGTAAATATTTTTTTATTCTGCCGTTCAACAGCGGGTTGAAATAAAAAAAAGCCTTTTCCAAGTTAGCAAATCTCATTTAAATGATGACATTTCGGTATCATCTTTTAAAGGGATTTTATATCTCGGTGTAATGCAAGATAGATAAAATGGAAGATGTGTAAGATTTAGTGAAAGGTGTTCAATTATATTCGCTTCATATTATAGAAAGGACGTTGAGTTCTACTGAAAACTAAGGATTTTCTAAGGGTTCAAAATGCGATTATAGTCAGAAAATACTACATCTCTGCAATTAAAGAAGATAAAGATTTCAACCCTCTGCTAGTTAATTTTGCGACTAGTTTGCTTTAGATATTGAATCACTGCGATTAAAGACGATGGGGAATATAATCTTCTGATAGTTAATTTTGTCATGAGTTTGATTTAGAGAAATTAGATTTTTAACTAATTAATTTTTGACGCCATTAAAGACGATGGAGGATTTAAGCTTCTGCTAGTTAATTTTGTGATTAGCCTGATGTGGAAGAATTACATTTTGGAATTAGCTAATTTTGTAATTTCCTCAGCTTGCAAGTGAATTTTCAAAACCAATGCGTTAGGGAGTTTATTTTATGAAGAATGCTGATTTTACTTAAATCTGACTCATGCATAAATAATTTACAAATGAAGCTGATTTTGAAATAAATAAAAATAAAAACTGTAATATTAAAAGTACTCGGGCGCATTTCTGACGACGGAGACTGTTAAGATGTTCCTATTAAAACAATTTTCAAAAAAATTTTGCTGTTCTGCCGATGAACAGTGGGTTGTGATATATAAGAATTTTCTACGTTAGCAAATCCCATTTAAATGATGAAATTTCGGTATAATCTTTTAACGGGTTTTATATCTCTGTGTAATGCAAGGCAAATAAAATAGAAGATGTGTAAGATTTGGTGAAATGTGTTCAATTCACTTCATGTCATAGAAAAGACGTCGAGTTTTAATGAAAACTAAGGATTTTCTAAGAGTGCAAAATACGATTATAGTCAGAAAATACTACATCTGTGCAATTAAAGACGATGGGGGATTTCTGTTAGTTAATTTTGCGATTAGTTTCATTTAGATATTGAATCACCGTGATTAAAGACGGTGGAGAATTTATTCTTCTGCTAGTTAACTTTGTGATTAGTTTGAATTAGAGAAATTAGATATTCAACTAATTAATTTTGACGCAATTAACCCTCCATCCGCGGGCGGTTTTTACAGTGGGTTACTTTTTTAAAATTCAGATTGTTTGATTCATATTGAATTTTTGAAGTACAAAGAGTCTATTTAATTACAGATTAAATAATGCGAGAATAAGCCGAATTATACGCTTTTAAAAATGTGTTGGGAATCAAGCAATCTCAATTTTAAAAAAGTTGCCCATTGGAACACAAAAATGGCGTATCTCGTGGCTAGAGGGTTAAAGAGGACGGAGGATTTAAGCCTCTTCTATTTAATTTTGTGATTAGTTTGATGTAGAAAAATTGCATTTTGGAATTAGTTAATTTTGTGATTTTTTTCAGCTTGCAAGTATATTTTCAATAAAAAGTTACTGTTTCCTTTAGGAAGAATTCTGGTTTTACTTAAATCTTACACATACATCAATGAATTACAAATGAAGCTGGTTTTGAAATAAATAAATAAATAAATAAAAACAAAAATAGTAATATAAAATGTACTCGGGCGCATTTATAACGACGGAGACTGTTAAGTGGTTAATATAGGTTCCTATTAAAACAATTTTCAAAAACTTTTTGATGTTCTGCTGTTCAACAACGGGTTCATATACTTTTGCAAGATAGAAAATCCCATTTAAATTATGAGACTTCGGTATCATCTCTAACCGGGATTTTACATCTCTGTGTAATGCAAGGCAGATAAAATGGGAGATGTGTAAGATCTAGTGAAAGGTGTTAAATTAGATTCATTTCATATCATAGAAGAAACGTTTAGTTTTACTGGGATCTTGGGTTTTATTTTCCTCTAAGAGTTCAAAATACGATTATAGTCAGAAAAGATCACATAAATGCAATTAAAGGCGATGGAAGATTAAACCCTCTGCCTGCCACAATAATGTTCTATCAAAAGTTTTATCAAAAGTTTTCCTTAATACTAGAATTATGCGATATATATGTCATATAATCGTGAAAACTGCAATGGAAAAACAGCTTTATTACTTTAGCTACTATAAAATGGCTCAAAAAAGCAACAACATCAAGAATTATCAAAAAAAGATGTAATGAGATAATTATAAAACAATAAAACGAAGTATGGCTAACATGAATTCAATTAATATAATCGTTCTAAGATAGATAAAATTTTAATTCTTTATGAAATGTTTTTGAATAATGTGGGCCGAAAAAAAACTTTTTTTCGATTTGCGATGATGGGTAGTTCGGAAAAGCTGCCACTAGAGACACAAAGTTTACACAAAAAATTTGAGATTTTTTGGAGAATTCCTTCATTTGCCGCAAATATGGCTTGAAGTTTTGCTCAAATGCTGATTTTTGAACTATTTAGCAAAAATTTTAAAAATGTTAAAAGAAATTTAGTTTAGCTGAATTTATTTGAAATGTTATATTTAGTGTATGAAATATTTAAATAAGCTCTGATTATCTATTATTTAATAGTTATGTGCATTTTGAATTAGTTGACTTTTATAGCCTTTTCGCGTATAATTGAGCAAAGATTGTAAGTGTTGTTTGGTTCATTTGTCAGTTTCTCTCTTTTGTCTTTATTATGTTCCTCGCACTTCCTTCTGTTTTTCGGTGCGATAAGAGTCACATATTTGAATACCGGACCATAGCATATCTTGACAGCAATATTGGAAGGAGAAGAGAATCAGTCATCATGAGGATGAGGGAGGAAATTGGGGGAGTAACTGTAAGATGAGATTTTAATTATTTCCCTGCTCTAACATACAGATATTGTCAGAAGATTTAAATAGTGGCACCTTTGAAGCAAACAGTTCGCCTGAATAAGAATTTGAACCAGGGCCTTCAAAGGCAGACACCCCCTTTCTCACACAACATTCACTGCATTTAGAACTGGTATATCATATAAATTGCGTTAAGAGCTTCATCTGTGCTTCAAGACGCATGGACTGTGACAACAGGGAATAAGGATCTCGTCATCGATAAAGACAAGGTCAGGAGACAGAAAAAGAAATTTGGAAAGAAGATACAGGGAGAGGAAGATATTGGATGAAAAAAATTACAAGCATATTTTTTAATAGCAAAAAGAAAATAAAACGATTTTCATAGAAAAAAGGGGACAAGCAGCAATGTCGAGAGAAAAACGAAACAAATATCACCATGTTGTCTGAACATGGTTCGGAATATTTGGGTCACTTGATACCTTCTTTTGGTCACTATGGATAGATAGCAAATTCATTATAATTTTATAAGCCAGAATAAAGTCTGCTTTGGAAAAAATCAAGATGAGAACTGCAACATTTGATATGTATTCTTCATAGGAACAAGCTTCCACTCGGACACCGACTTCAACTGCCTAAACATGATGGTAGAACCACTTGAATTTAGACCTTTACCAACTCAAACGGAGCTAGATTAATATATTACTCAAATCTTCCGCCTTTTGCATTTCTGATGTCCATGAAACAGGAATAGGCTTAAAGGAAGTGACACGTACATTTTTGCACGACATTAATGATATTGCTTCGTATTTTTCTCGACGGTGCCCCTTGTCTCCTTTTTTACATGAAGATCGTGTTATCTTTTCTACTATCAAAGAATATGGATGTAACATTTCATCTTCCCATATATTCTTCCTCCTGTATCTTCTTTCCAAGTTTCTTTTTATATCTCCTGACCAAGCATTATGACGACATCGTTATTCCCTATTGTCACAATCCCTGCGTCCTGAAGCACAGATGAAGCTTTTAACGCAGTTTACCTATATGATATACCAGTTTTAAATCTGTTGAACGCTATGTGAGAAAGGGATATGCGTTTGGGAGTGCCTGCTTTTGAAGGCTCTGGTTCAAATTATGATTCAGGCGAACTGCTTGCTTCAAAGTTACCGCTATTTAAAACTTCTCACAATATCTGTATTTTAAAGCAGAAAAATAATTAACATCTCATCTCCCTCATCCTCATGATGACTGATTGCGTTTTCATTGGTTTCTACTCCACATTCTCCTCTACTTCCAGTATTCATGTCAAGACATGCTATGGCATTCAAATATCCGGCATTCAAATATGTGACTCTGAACGCATCGAAAAACAGAAGGAAGAGCGAGGAATATAATAAACACAAAAGAGAGAAACCGACGAACGAACCAAACATTATTTACAATTTTTGCTCACTTATACGCGAAAAGGCTATAAAAATCGCGTAATTCAAAATACACATAACTATTAAATAATACATAATCATAGCTTATTTAAACATTTCGTACACTAAACATGAGTTTCAAGTAAATTAGGCTAAAATAAATTTAATTTAATATTTTTAAAATTTTTGCTGAAAAAGTTCAAAAAGCAGCATTCGAGCAAAACTTCAAGCCATTTGCGGCAAATGAAGGAATTGTCCAAAAAATCTCAAATTTTATGAGTAAACTTAATGTCACAAGTAGCAACTTTTCAGCACTACCCATCATCGAAAATTGAAAAAAAGTTTTTTTCGGCCCACCCTATTAGACATGTATACAATGCGCAAATATTAGGTACAGTCATGGGAAAAGAAGTAAACACCCCTACTATCTCTGAAACAAATTACTGTAGATGAAAGTTACTGGTACCAAACTATTGGAAATAAAGTCTACTTTTAACTGATGTATAAAAATTTACTTAGGGGGCCATCTGGAAATCAAAGCGAACACGAACTTTATTTGTTTCAATAGCAATACGAAAGTCTGATACCACAAGTAAATTCTAGGATGAAACTAAATACATATTTTGATGAAGTTCGTACGATTAATTTCATAGAAATTGATTATTTTAAAATAAGCAAATTTTAGGCACTGTATCCCAATTGAAATTCGGTACTCGATTGCTGAAATGCTACAGAATATGAAACATCTATTAATCCTTGCTAATATGACCATTTCACTCGCTTAATGTGTATCGATTATTGCCAGCACAAACGTTTCAATAAAATGAGTAAAACATATTTTCTTGTAATTATGCTTTTCTGTACATCATAGACGGACCCTTAAACCATCATTTTGACGTTTTTTAAGCATAATTCAAAAAGCACTTGGAAGAAAAATTTGAAACTGAGATTTTGCAGAAAGCAATGCGTAATAAATATACATCTATCAAAAAAAATTGTAAATTGAAATTCGTATTTTTTTCGAATATTAATTTTATAATTCATATTATATTTCTTTTAAATTATCAATTCAATGTATTTATTTTGGTGTTTTTTAGCATTATAACCGCATAACAATTATCATATTAGGATTATAATTTCAGGAGTTATTAAAAATATATGAAAATGTATTTTAACATTGGAAGCTGTAAATTATCGAAAAAAAATCTTTGTTGATCCAAAGGTTTATTTTCGTAAAAAAAGACTTATTTTCAGAAAATTATGCTTTTTCGAACCATAATAAACAATTCCATTAGCAAGGAGCAGTTTGAGCAATGTAGAAAACAATAATAATATGTGAAAATTTAAACTATATAGTGAGTGTTATTAGAATTTCTATGTTAATAAATTATTTTTCCTTGTTTTTATGTAGGCCGTGAAATACATGTATAATCATGTATAAAGCACACTGCTTTCAACTCGAAGTTCAAATAAACACATGTAATTACTAAATTATATCAGATTCCAATAAACATTTGTGTGTAAAAAAAGAAAATCTAGGAAAGTGAAAACTATGCTAAAAATAAATTATACTTGTATTAATCATTTGCAATTGTGCTCCATGTAGCCCATCAATGCAATAAAGAAGCCAGTAAACATTTTATATATTAATAAATAATACAGGTACTGTGCATCATAATTGATAGTGAGAGGGCGCTGTAAGCGCTCTGGACTGAAAGGAGCGCGGGTGAGAATTCCCCGCCAGATGAGTAGGAGAGTTTAGTGTGATGAGTTCTTAAGACGTAAGCGCAGCGTATCAACCGCTGCCAGTCCTTTGAAATATTTTTGTAAATAATAAATGTTTTCGCTAAGTTTTGTAAATGTGGACAATCCATCGAGTACGCAACACACTTCATTTAGTATTTTTAAGTATTTTATATAGTCCATTTTGAAGCTATTCCCGACACAGTTGAACCAAAAGTCTTGCCCTCATTATAATAATTTCTTACAAATTAACTGTTTGTATAATAATGCAACTTGTTGTATCATTGGATAGGCGAGTTTTAGTAGTTTTTAGTAGATTTAAAACGAAACATTTACGGATCTGTGGATTGGAAGGACTGGACCAACGCTCTGGACTCCGAGCTCTCCAGATATGAATGCTCTGGCTTTTTTGTTTTGGCGCTATATCAAGGACAGAGTCTTTGCCACACGAACTGCTGATGTCGAAGAACTGAAGACTGGGATACAAGCTGCTGTGTGTGTGTGTGTACTATAACAGAAGACATATTAAAAAACACTTGGCTGGAACTAGAAAACCGCTTAGACATTCCAGGAGCTGCTAAGGGGGCGCACGTCGAAATTTACTGAAGTCTTATAAAAAAATTAACAGTACTTATAAATGTATCCAAACAAACATATGTCTAATTATAATAGTTTGAGCATAATAAATATTTATATTCAGGGTAAGACGTTTGGTTCACCCTACATATGAGTGGCTCACAACCATAGTAGACCAAGTCCATTAAAAAAAAGGATAGTCCATTTAGGAGGTGCATAAAATCTGCTTCATAACTCCCACAGTTAAACCAAGTCTGTAAACAGATGACGAGAAATGTAAAAACAGACTTGTTTCAATGTGAGAGTGGATAAAACAGATTTTATGCGCCTTCTAAATGGATTATACAGTGTGTCCACGTATAACCTGATCGACCTTTATTTTCGCAACCGTTGGTCCTTGATGCATACTTCCAATTACAAAAGTGGTCAAAATTAGGTGCAGGGTTAAGATAAAAAAGTTTGGAGCGAAAAAACAATTTAGTGAAGAATTACAGAAGCTATCTTTTTATACGGCCACCCGGTCCTATAAGTTATATTTAGTAAAATTTCCCTGTTACACTGGCAAGTAATGCAAAAAAAGTCCCTTTATTCTACGATTAAAATTGACCGAGTAATAGTTGTTTAAAGTTGGAGTATATTTTTTGCTGCATATTAGGCGTCATTCACAAATTTAGGAGAAATATAATTTCGTCAGATATATTAAATAAATGGTTGAGAGTAAAAATAGCATTGCAATATAAATTTGAAATCTTTAATCATACTGACATATTAATGCAAAATGTACAATTAATACTGAACATTATAAGATGATAAAAATAACACATTTTTTACTTTCTTCTATCTTCAATAGAAGAAAGTATTGTAATCGAATTTTTTTTCGACTTCCGGTTTTCGACGGATTTGCATGTTTTAGGGGTCAGAGATTCCAAAAAACATGTTTATAGAAAATGTCTGTCTGTCTGTGTGTCCGTCTGTCCGTCTGTCTGTCGCCATTGTACCATCAAAAAGTGTATGAAGTTATGTATAGAATTAAACCAAAATTTTATTATAAGTTTTTGGGTATGGCAAGCAGGTCCTCCCGGAATTTGGATAAAATTCGCCGGTAGGGGGCGCTGATATAACAATTTTTGTGCGATTTTGAATATTATACCATACAAAAGTGTATGAAGTTATGCATAGAATTAAACCAAATTTTTATTTTAAGTTTTTGGCTATGGCAAGCAGGTCCTCCCTGAATTTGGAAATATTCACCAGTAGGGGGCGCTGTAATAGCGATTTTTGTGCAATTTCGAATATTGTACCGTCCAAAAGTGTATGAAGTTATGCATAGAATTAAACCAAATTTTTATTTTAAGTTTTTGGATATGGCAAGCAGGTCCTCCATGAATTTGCAAAAAATTCGCCGTTAGGGGGTGCTGTAATAGCGATTTTTGTGCGATTTTGAATATTGCACCATCGAAAAGTGTATGAAGTTATGCATAGAATTGAACCAAAAAAAAAATTTTAAGTTCTTGGCTATGGCAAGGAGGTCCTCCCTTAATTTGTAAAAAAATCGCTCGTAGAGGGCACTGTAATAGCGATTTTTGTACAATGTTTTTGCCATTTTGAATATTGTACCGCCGAAAAGTGTATGAAGTTATGCATAGAATTGAACCAAATTTTATGTGTTTATTTTTGGTCATGTCACGAAGGTCCTCCCTGAATTTGGAAAAATTCTGCCGGAAGGGGGCACTATAATTGCGATGTCTGTACCATTTTCATTATTGTACCATCGAAAAGTGTATGAAGTTATCCATATAATTGAACCAAATTTTTTGTGCATGTTTCTGGCTATGGCAAACAAGTCCTCCCTGAACTTGAAAAAATTCCGAATGAAGGGGGCGCTATAATTCCGATCTCTGTGCCATTTTCATTATTGTACCATCGAACAGCGTATAAAATTATGCATACAATTGAACCAAAATGTTTGTGCTTGTTTTTGGCTTTGGCCAACAGGTTCTCCTTGAATTTGGAAATATTGCGCGGTAAAGGGGCTCCGTACTAGCGATTTTTGTATACTTTTCTTGATTTTTCGTAGTTCTATTGTGCATCGGCGGCTCATGCAGCGGCGGGAACTTGCTTCCTGCTATGCCGGCTATTCGCAAAAAGCTGATAACGACAGAATAAGGAAAAATTAATAATTTTAACAAATATCATGATATAGATTAACTCGTTTTTACTCCGTTTATTTGACTTGAGCAGAAATTTAAGATGAAAATCAAAGTTGGTATAGTATTGAACTAATAATATTGAAGTATTAACATGTGTAACTAGCTTTTGAAAGATTAAGATGTATAAGATAGAAGAAAGTTTAGGGATTGGCACATCCAAATAGTTGTTAAATAAAAGAATGAAAAACAACAGCCTCAATTCTTTACAAAATGATACATATTTTTAAATGCTGCTAGATTACAATGACTTTCAAATTTTGGGTTGTTGCATGTTTTTTAGCTTTTGAAAATTGATTATTATGTATTTTTTAGCACTGAATCCGAAAATAACCTTCATTTTAAACCATCACGTCAGGCATTTTCTCAAATCGCAAATTTCAAAGTTAAAAAGCTAAAAGGTAAAATTGATTCCCCCTCCTCACTCAACCTCATCGGACCACCGAGCTGTTTAGCTGTAAGAAACCCAGTATAATCCAAGAAAATTTAATAAATTATTGAATTAAATAAAATTAAACTGAATAAAAAAGTCTTGCATCTATTTTATAGTATCAGATTTTTCGCTATTTTTTAACCTTGAAATTTACGATTTGCGAAAATTCTTGACATGATTGTTAAAAATGAAGGTAATTTTTTTATTCAGTGTTAAAAAATACATAAAATGTAATTATAAAAGTTAAAAAACACAACCATCGCAGGTTTATGTTATCTAATCTAAAACTCTTTCTTAAACTTCTTGACGGCAATCTATCCGAATTGTTTTGTGTTAGCCTCCAATATAAGAATGCATAAAATGGTAAGAGTCGAAAATCATAATAGTGCATTGTCATCGTATTTAAGTCAGTATGTAAAATTTAACTTCGATCGGACATTTGAATTAAGTTAAAGTTCAAGTACAAATTTTAAAGTGTAAAGACGATCATTGAAAGTTAAATAAAACCTTATGAAAATAACATAATTTTAGTTAAAGAAAATCATAGCCTCAAATCCTTACAAAATAAAACATATGTTAAACTACAGTTATTTTAACTAATCAGAAACTTAACTAATAAAAGGTAAACGTAATATTTGTACGATTTCTTTCGAAGCGCAGATACCTTGAAATGAGTTTAAGTACTTTATACACGACCCCTGAAAGCATGGTCGAAATCATCTGTTTAATTTGCAAAAAAGTGGTATAAGTCATGCATTTCAAAGTTTCATAAATCGGTCAATTTTAATGTTAGATGAATGGGACTTTTTTTTTGTCTTACTTGTTAGTGTCACAGTAAATTTTTAGTAAATATCACTCTTGGGACCAGGGGACCGTATACAAATTAATTTCGTAATTTTTTAATAAATGTTTTTCTTGACCCAAATCACTTTAAAAATAATTCTTTACCATATTTAAACCATTTTTGTAATTGGAAGTTTGCATCTAGGACCAACGATTGCGAAAATAGAGGTCGGACAGGTTATACGTGGACACACTGTATATATATTTTCAAAATGGACTTCGTCCACTATGGTTGTGAGCCTGTTATATGTAAGCATAGCAATAATACTTTATCATTTCTCGCACACAGAAGCCTTTTCTTCGGAAAAAAATTAATTTTAATTTATTTTTAATGATCTTTTTTCTCCTATAGAAATGTAATTTAAATAAGTAGTTTAAAAATTCAACTTTCCTGGCATTATCTGGTTGATTTTTTTATACACTTTTGTGTTACTTATTAAAATGGTTATTTTTTTAAAACTAGATTAATTGCACTTATTATAATGAAATATTTTTCTCTCATAGTATAAATATTGTAACGGATAATTTGTTTTATTTTATTTTGTAAGAGTATCTATATATATTGTATTATAAAATCCTCAATATATTTATATTTAAAAAACAAACAAAAAAAAAGATACATTTCAGATACAAGAAAAATGGAACCTAAAAACAAAATTTAAAATAAAATACGTTTAAATTACTTTAAACTAATGCATGCCTTTACCTGCCAAATTACGTGTAATGTACGAGTATACTCCTCATACAACACACCTAATGACAATACGTTTAGAGCATATTTGAATTAATACTCCTTTTTTATATAAACCAAATTAATTAATACTAGGCAAACAATAAAGGAAAATACTGTAAATCTCTACAGCTGTACTTCGTGAAATCCATAAAATGTATACATGTCAATACACATACATATAACAATAATATTTACTTACCGAAACTATAAGAAATTAATTGATTTAAAAAATAAATTTAATTTTCGCATACTTTTTTAATACTACTTTTTATAGCTAACAGAGACAAACAAACACATACACAAATGCATCAGGTATATCACTTAGGGCTGTCAAGCTATTGAAACAAGTATTTTCAGAATTCAATTTGTATGTTATTGTTTTCATTGCTTTTAATATTTATAAATATGTGTCTCATTTGAAAAATAAACCCCCTATTTTCCAGAACAAAATGTTTGAGGATTTTCAGCAACTTCTAAAGAGCATTGGAAATATTTTTAAAAGTTATTACTACCTTAATAAAAACAATCTGAATCTGTATCTTTATCGAAAACAATTTGATTTTCTTTATCTATTACAAACCAGCGATCTGCAATATTAAAGCCATTTCCAAGGTAGAAAATCCTATTTAAATGATGAGAATTCGGTATCTTCTGTCAAAGGGATTTTATAAATTAGTGTAGTGTGAGGCAGATAAAATGGAAGTAATATAGGATTTGATGGGAGGTGTTCAATTAGATTAGGTTCATATTACATCAAGGAAATTGATTTTTACTAAAAACGAAGGATTTTGGTAAGAGTTTTAGAAGCAATGAGAGAGAGTAAAGAGTGGAAAGTATATTTATAATTGTAACCGTGGGGAGATAGTGTAAAATTGCTATCATTACATTTCATGAAATCCCTTTATACTCATCCCTTTGTTCTCTCACAGTCAAAGACCTATTTTAAGACCCTTTCAATTATATGCACGCATTTACATAAATTATATAGGCATTCAATTAAGTTTTATTTGAAACTGAAGGATGTTTCTCGTGTACGTAGGTCATTGAGAAAGCAAATAAATTTAGCTGTGTATGCCGCACAAAGTTCCCCTCAATGTCATAGACTCATGAGCTTACAGATCCTTTCCCATATATGCACGAATTTATATAAATCACATAGTCCATTGATAAACAATTTTATTTCAACCTGAAGGATGTTTCTCATGTTTGTAGGTCATTGAGAAAACAAACAAATTTCGCGGATCACGCTGCGTGAAGTTCCCTTCACTACCACAGATTCATAGGCTAACAGACCCTTTCAATTACATGCTCGCAATTTCATAAATTACATAGTCTTTCAATTAAACGTTTTATTTCCAACTGAAGGATATTTTTCATGTCCGTAGGTCATTGAGAAAGCAAAGAAATTTAGCAGTTCATACAGCATAATATTCCCTTCAATGTCAATGACTCATAGGGTAATAGACCTTTTGAATTACATAGACGCATTTACATAAATTATATAGGCCTTCGATTAAACGTTTTATTTAAATCTGAAGGATGTTTCTGATGTACGTTGGTCATTGAGAAAGCATAGAAATTTAGCGGTTCATGCTTCACAAAGTTCCCCTCAATATCACAGACACATATAGTCTTACAGACCCTTTCAATTATGTACACGAATTTTCATAAATTACATAGGCCTGCGATTAAGAGTTTTATTTCAAACTGAATTATGTATCTCATGTACGTTGGTCATTGAAGACGCAAACAAATTTGGCGGATGACGCTGCACGCTGTTAATTACACCGCATTTGTCTCTCTTAATGACGTTGCACGTAACTTCCAACTAGCTGCTATCTCTGTCTTCAGTGTGAGCAAAAAATCATTGCTGCGCGGTGCTGTTGTGTTACTATAAATACTTTGAAAATTTTAGAGACAATAGAAAATCGCGCCATATGAATTCTGCCATATTATTCGGTTTATGGATGCACAATATGGCAAACAATTTGACACTGTTTTTGGCGAATTTTTTTTACGCCATATTTAACGTTAGGTTAGAAAATGCCAAAAACATGGTCATAACTTGGCGTCTGTTTTATTAAGTTGTTACTACAACAGACAGACGAATAGCAGGATGACAGAAAGACAATAGATAGACCGAAATCAGATATATGTTTTAACTAAGAAACTTAAATTTCCGTTTGTTTAAAAGTTTGCGATTTGGCAATAACTTGTTAGTTTGTCATAAAACCTATTTTAAACCCATTTTAAAGGTGATATCTTTTATCCGTTCATTGTTGTTTCTATAACTAGCGATTTTGCACTGGGCAAATTTAAAACTTTTCAATTACTTTCTTTAGAATAATTTATATAAAATTATTAAATTTGAATTAATAGAAGATCCTTTATTGTATTGAACTCGGAATTCAGAATTCACTAAGCAGGAGAAAGGACTGTTCAAAGCAATTATCTAGGTTCCAAACTTGCATGCAGTCGGTACTAATTAAAGTGATAAGTTTGTGTGTGTGTACCTATCTTTGTGTGTACAAAGAGTAGGAAATGTACCGCATATAGAGGACTAAAAAGTTTTAACGGGGATAGCATGAGGCAGCTCCTAATGCCCCTGAGGTTAATTTTTTTTCATATTTTGTGACATAATCAAGATATTAATTAAAAAACATAGTAAATATAGCAAAATCACGGGTGTTCGCCATTCGAAAGTTTTCCGAGGAATATGAATCCGGAATGATCCGATGAGCACAAATGGCTCTTTTCATCCACGCTTCTTTTAAGGTACCCGTCCGCTTACGAGTAACTATTATAAATATTTAACAACCAAAAATACAAAAACAGATCTACTTCCTTTAAGCTTTATAAAGGCGCAATCCATTAAAATTGTTAACTTTTTAAACTTTTAACATTTTTAAAATATTAATCGGTAACTTCGATTTTCATGTTTTTTTGTTTTTTTTAGCGTTTTCTGAAATGTGCTTCGGGTAAATTAATTGGGATACACAAAAACGAAAAATACCCGTCTATCCTACATACCTTTTTATTTAAAACAACAACTTTGGTTAAAAAATACATGGATAGTAAACCTTTAACACTATTTCGTGGTTTTCAGTTTTTCACACAATTTTTTTAAAATCTGCATCTCGGCTTCTGATCAAAATACGAAAAAATTCTAGGCCGTATCTACTTTATATTTCTTTTAAAACAAACTAAACAAACCTTAAGATAAAAAACTTACTTTCCTGTTAAAAAAAATATTAATATAAACCCTTTCATTTTTTTTTCAGAAACTCACTTTCGCAAATTTCTCTTTTTTCTATGATGTTTCAAAAGTTTATCATAAAGTTGAGCAAACCAAAACTTAATGAACCTATATGTTTAAATTGTTTGATAAAATATGATTTCAATGACAGCATATTTAAAATTTACTTTATTGGGTTTGCACGATATCAGATTATTTTTTTTTGATTTTTTAAATATTTTTTTTAATTTAAACTTACTTTGCGCATGAATTAGAGATATGAGATTTAAAAAGGAAAAGTTTTCGTTTTCACGACTGGAGTTTTTCCCTGGTGTTAATCAATTGTTTTGAAGCATATAAAACATTACTTACTTAATTTTGATGCATGGAATGTCCTATATATGCTAAAAATCATTTGATAAAATACATTTTCACACATGGATTACATAAATTTGTATTAAAAAGTTTATTCTTTATAAGTCGCTTGAATTGTATTTGCTCAGTAATTTTTCTTTTTTACAAACACAAAAACTTGGTACAGAATGTTTGAAATATTATTTTCGTTTCATAACAGAATATGTATAATTTTCTTTCTTTTAAAGGAAAATGTTGGTTTTTGTAGATTTTTTTTATATATCATTAAAAAAAAAAAAAAAAAAAAAAAAAAAAAACATATACATATTTTTATTTGATTTCTCTACGTAAATTAACTGATGTACTTAACTCATTTGATAAAATACAATTTCACATATTTCGTACACGAATTTGTGGTAAAATTTAGTATTTTTACAATACGCTTAACTTGTGTTTGCAGGACATCGATATACATTAATTTATTGCATGCATTCTATTAACACATTGTATAATTAACTATAAGATGTCTGAAATTTTAAATTGATTGCATAACACAATGAATATAAAGACTTTTGCTGATTAAAAAAAAAAAAATAAATAAATAAAATGTGTGGTTTTCTCGGCTACATTTTTCCCCTTCTGCAACCAATGAGTAAGTTACACTCATGTTAGATTATGCTTTATTTCACGTTTATTAAGCAAGACGATGTTTGATTACTCAAAATCAAATTTAGAAACACCAAGAAAAAACAGAAAAAAAAGAAAGAAAGAAAAAATAAAAATAAATAAAAATAAATAAAAATAAATAAATAAATAAATAAAAATAATTAATTATTAATGTTTTAAACTCCGTTCACAAACTAGAGCAAAACGCGAGAGGATTTGTTTACACGTTTTATTTATAATTTATAATTATTATTTATATAATTAAAATAAATATATTAATATAATTATATATTTATATAGATAATTATATAATTATAATTATATAACATAATTAATATAATTTATAATTATGAACAATAATGAATATTCATCTGCACGTCAATCGGTGCTAATAAAAAAGACGGTATAGCGCGGTGCAATGTAGTATGTGTCTCTTTTTTAGACCATTTAGTAACGTGATATTGGAACGCACGAATGAAGATGAACGGAAAGAGCATGATGTGACTCTAGTTATCTAATGAAAAGTGGTAGTTTGGTAGATTGTATTTTTGCATTAACTTCTATATGAATCGCGTATTCTAAATCGTGCGGAAGGCTGTTTTCTGTTTAATACAATCTACAAACATTTTTTAAAACTCATTGACAGAAAGAAAAAATAAATTCTTTAAAATTCAAAAGATTACTTTAACATCTCTAAATCTATATCATCAATAGTTAATCCATAAAAGAAGAGCCTATTACTTTTGTAGATTTTTGCTCTGGTAAAGCAATTTGGAAAACTTAGGCTTAAGGCCTAGGGACCAGTGTTCCTATGAGTGTCCGGTTCATACGAAGCTTCTGGGTGATTTGGAGCTCTTATCGTAACGATATCATTAGTCCATACTTTTGAATTGATTTTCATTTATGAAAAGTACTGTAGTTGCTCAAATTCGGAAAATGTAAAATAGTTTTAAAATAATTTGTTTAAATAATAGTAGTTTGGATTTTTTGAATTCTTTATCGTTGTATAATTCATTAATTGTATTCGCTTTTTTCCTAAAAATAGGTATCAAAATGTATGTAACTTCATTTATTTAAAATAATAAAAGCCGTTTTGCAATATTTATGACTCCTCTAAAGCTACATTTAACCTCTCATATGTTATTGATTCTTTTAACGTAGTTATTATTCTCAAACGCAATAATTATTGTTTCTTAATTACAAAATGCTACTGCAATCATTCATATATAATTATAATGTGTATAATATGTCTTGCTCATAAATGTCAAAACCATATATCCGCAAAGAAGACAGAAATGATTCTTATTAAACGAAGAACAGTAAAACTCCTGATGTTGAAGTATCTAAGATAAATCGAAAAGCTGCATGATATTATAAGTAACAATGAAGATCTAGTAGTACGTTAAGTGAATATGACTTTAAAAATGTATTTTAGATATTAGTGCTATTTCGAATAAGCTGCACGTCTTGAATAACAAAACTACTGGTTTCGGAAATTTATATTATTTCAGTTTAGTTCTTACACCGTAAAAAAAAGATATATTTTTTATATATAGGAAAATATAATATAACCACGAAAGAAAATATAATTCATAGGTCAAAAAATCCCGGGACGAACCCACATATGGAACCCCAAATAAAAGTAGTCGGATGTACCAATCCCAAAACTTTCTTTTATCTAATACATGTTAATACTTCAAAATTCGCTATCACACTGCCAAAATTAAATGGTAATCTATGTCCATCATGAAGATTCTCAAGATATGAAATTCCGTGCATTAGTTCTTGAGATATGACTACCGCTGAAATCGTGTAAATCCATTAAAATGCACCCTAGCAGCGCCACCTATTGGGTGCTTTACAGCAATACCTATGTTACACTAAAACCAACAAGCAACAACTTATGTGAACGTCTAACTGAATTTGAAGTTTGGGGAAAATCCGTGCAATAGGTTTTGAAATAGAGGTATTGCAAACGCCGTGAAAATTCCAGAATAGTAGCGCACCTATTGGGCGATCAACACCAAAACCTAATCAGCAAAAACTTGTGTCAACTTCTAACTAAATCTGAAGTTAGATGAAAATCCGTGCATTAGGTCTTGAGATAGAAATCGTGAAAAATGCAGCAAAGCAGCGCCACCTGTTGGGCGATTTACACAACACGTAATCCGCACCAAGTCATATCAAGTACTAACTAAATCTTAAGTTTGATCAAAATACGTGCTTGATAGAGCTATTGCAGAAATCGTGTAAATCCTCCAAAATGCAGCATTGCAGTGCCACCTCTTGAGCAATTTACACCAAAATCTATAAATCGTCATGCCAAGGACTAACTGAATCTGAAGTTTGATGAAAATCCGTGCATTAGTTCTGGAGTTTGAGCTATTGTGGAAATCGTGAAAATTCTGCATAGCAGTGCCACCTGTTGAGCGATTCACATAAAAATCTATAAAACGTCAACTCATGTCAAGGACTAACTGAATCTGAAGTTTGATGAAAGTCAGTGCATTAGTTCTGGAGACTGAGCTATTGTGGAAATCCTGAAAAATGCTGCATAGCAGCGCCACCTGTTGAGCGATTTACACCAAAAACTAATCAGCATCAATTTATGTCAGGGACTAACTGAATATGAATGTTTATTAAATTCCGTGAATTGAGATAGAGCGTCCACAAAGTTTGTGTCACATACATACATACAGACAGAGTCACAGACTCCCAGACTCACAGACAGACATTTTGTAAAAACATGTTTTTGGGATCTCTGGGTCCTAAAATGTGTAAATCCGTCGAAAACCGGAAGTCGAAAAATTTCACGAATCCATTGCCTTCTTGTTGTAAAGATAGATGAAATTAAAAATCACATATCTGTTAGATAGTGATGGTACCGATCTTACAAATCTACGTGTCAAAATCTTATTACATTTCCAACATTAAAAATCGAAATAATGAAGTTTTAGTGACGCTACTTTTGACATTTTCAAACAAATGGAAAAAACTAATTTCGTGTGTTGAGACGGCGCGCATGGGTAGAGAGACCTCTGTTCCGCGAATTCTGCAGCGGTCTCTACCCCATCCACTCCGAACGCCGACTGCCTCAACACATGAAATTAGTTTTTCTTGTTGTTTTGGAAATATCAAAAGTAGTGTCGCTAAAACTTCATTATCTCGATAATTAATGGTCGAAATGTCATGAAATTTTGACACGTAGCTTTGGAAGGTCAGTACTATCTACCACACGTATGGGTTTTTTATTTGTGGCACTATCTGTGGGTTATTCCCGGGAGTTTTTACAGATGAGTTATAATTATATCTTACTAGATATCCGCGATTAAGAAAAACGTCCTTTAACTTTAGAAATCTAGAAACAAATATATTTTCGAGATTTAATATAAACAAAGTTTCTTGTACTACCACTGATTTTCAGAAACGCTACCGAGTAGTTTTTTTACTGTATTATAATCAGTTTTGAAATCCCCAATTATAGGTTTTACAGATGCTATCAATTCTCAAGATAACAATGTCATGTTTAATAAATATGATTTACAGACAAACATTATAAATTACAATTTTTTTGTTACACTTGAAGGCATAAATTGAATTAGGTAGCTAAAAATTTTAAATGAGATTTGATGGCATCCGAAAAACCTATAGTCGTCGTTGAGAAAACCGATTAACACACTGTAAAAACTTCACGGAAACAATTCCATTAATCAGTGGGAGTAAAATAAACCCGGTTTTTACAAAAGTTTCTCTAAATCTCGAGATTATATTGGTTTCTGAAGTTTCGGAGTTAAAATGGTATTTTTAGGAAACCTGGGAAACCCAGAAGAAGTTATTGTATGTACACAATTGTAGTTGACGACCATTGACCGTTACGAACAAGATCTACCCTACAAGATTCAAAAACTGAAACCTCATATTGGAGACGTTTCAAGTACAAAATAATTAATTTCAATTTTTTCATTTGGAAAATTGATTTATAATATTTTCCTACAAACAGCAACTAAAGAATGAAAAAAATAACAGAAGTAGATGAGAAATAGAAAGAACAATCAACAAAAGAATTACAAAATTTAACAAGCAAATATGTTTAAAAAAATAAAATAATACAATGATTTCAATTATTTTTTAATTTACACTTCTAAGTAAAATAACCTAGGTTTTAAAAATTAAAAATTAAGTAAATTTCAGTTGTAAGCTTCATGACATATCAGTGGTGTGAATAAATAAATACTATATTTTATTTTGTTGTTTGAAAGCCTTAAGTGTAACTAATGATCAGGAAAAAAACCGCTCATCGTAAAAGCATTTCAAATACCTCTCTACGCGATATTCAGTTGTGTCCCCTTATATTGTTAACCAATTCCTAAACCATTAGTTTAAGAGGTTTAGTTGCAATTGCAAAAAAATTTAAATGATTGTCTTCATCATATGAAAACGCATTTACGTTAAAATAGCTATTAAAAACAGCTATAAGAGGAAAGAGAAAGATAAGTATATAATGTAATACAATTTTAGATTATTTCTATTAGTATTTTTTAAATAAAAGTATAATGTTTTGCAAATAAAATTTTGTGTTTAATATCAGCAAAATTTAATTTACTATTTGTTTATACTTCTAAATGCATTAATAAACACGATTTTTTTTAAAGGACTTGTGCTTTTAATAATTAAAATTGATGAATTACTTTTGAACGAAAATTATAATATATTAGACAAAACTTCAATCAGTAAATTTTAGGAAATGCGTTGAAACATAAATGATATTTTTCAAAGAAAAACTAATTGCGTTATTCGATATGTATTTTTTTCTATGAATTTTTTCTATGCTTATAAAATTAATTATTGACAATGACATTTTTTCTAACTGTCATCAATCTTCTTCCTCCCACTTCTTGTCACTGCTAATAGGAAATTTGCCCGGATGCATAATAAAGTCCTCTTACGTTTCGCTTATCTTACATTTTCTAACATTTACTACAGATTCTTGCAGGAATAAAGTGCATTATATCATTAATTTTATAATTATTTAAAGTTTAAATAAATACGAGCAATAATTAAAAAATAAATATTCTTCCTATATCATTATATTTTTTAACAAAATTTATTCATTTTGAATCGATATACAATTTTTTCGTATATCCATGTAAAATGAAGGAGTATTTAGTGTATTTATATACAGGGTGTCCCAGAATTATTGGGACAAATTTTAAGGGGAGGTATAGGACATCACAAGGATTCATATTTGCATAGCAATCCATGGTTGGAAATGTCATGGGAAAGTAGTGTGACAGGTACAAGAAACGAAGAGACACAAGGCTGAGTTCACCTAAAATAATTTATTGGTCAAAGATGTTACATGTGCTGTGGTAGCTGATATGTGTAAATGTCACAAAAGATGTTCAAAGTTTCCACCTTTGCTAGCGATGCATGCATTAAACCGTCGGACCATGAACTGGCGGACTCGTTCAAATACACCTGTATTTTGTTGGATATTCGCAGCAGCACAGACGAGTCTTGCAACAAGACCATATCGGAATCCTCAAGCGTTGTGTACACAGCATATTTCAATGCAATCCAAAGAAAGAAATCTATGCTGCTTAAATCAGGAGAGCGTGGGTCTTGTGAACAACACCACCTAACGGCAAACGAAGCCGTTCCTGACCATGGGTTTTTATTAAAATTTGAATCATTGTGATGTTCCCTACCTCCCCTTAAAATTTGTCCCAATAATTCTGGGACACCCTATATAACAAATGCGTTTAAGGATGTTAGTTAAAAATTGTTGTCCTTTTTTTTAAACTACATATATATATATATATATTTTATGCGAAAATGTATATTTTTATTTAAAAAGAAAATATTATACACTTTCAGATGTAATTTGTCCGAATGTTAAAGTTTTCTTTTAAATAAGTATTGTTTATTTCTGTATTTTTAAACCTTCACCGAAATGTAGTCTGTATCTTTTTAACAAATGAATCAATTTCCGAGATTTATTCTATGTGTAAAGACAAATATTTTTAGTATAGAAAATCATGGCGAAATTCCACTTATTCAAAAAAAGCTGCAGGGTTTCTCATTACAAGCTAATCGGGACTGTTTATTAACAACTGGTCTATCAAAACGATAATTAAGGTATTTTAATGAAATTTTCACCAGGTTAACTTTGATTTATATGAACTGTTATGATATGAGGAATGACGGAACTACAAGGAAATTTAGTCAGTGAGACTATATATGTAGTCAGCTATAAAAAGAAATATCAAGCGTCTAGCTCAGTGTTCTTTGGACGTGATTAGTTGCCGTTTTTACTCTTCTTGTGAAATCATCATGTTTCAGAATCGCAAAATAAGTCTGCAGAAAAAATCGTTACAGTACTATTATCATTATTAATAAAGTTATGAGTGGAAATGCTCTACTATTATAGTTTAAAATAACTTGATAACCTTATTTATACGTTCAAAATAAGCAAATTCTCTAGTTAATGATTTATAAACCAAGTATCTGGAACTACCAACGTTAACCTGTCGATCGCTCTTTATCAAATACTGGTCTATAATTTAATATAGCCAAACATACATTAAATTGTTTGTGTACTGCATGTACATAATAAATAAAATAAGAATTTAATATTAAAACTGTCATAATTTTTTTAATTATCATATAAAATTAAGTATGCTTACTTACAGTCGAAGTTTCTTTGTGAAGTTTAATTCAGATCCTGATATTTTTTCAGTCTTATAAGATTTATTTGAAAAGAAGTTAACTGTATAATTATTTTTCCTAAAAAAAAATCATTAAAAAAAATTACTTTTCCTCTAAATTCAAAAGTTAAGTCGTGCTTTTGCTTAGTACCGAGTGTCAACTATAAAATATCCTATTTACTTTTATTTACTTTTATTTACTTTACTTTATTCATTTATTTGTTTTTTACTATAAGGGCAATTGAGCCGATTTATACGTCTAGATTCCTAAAGATATAGGGGAGAGTAGCCGAATTTGGACCACTTCACGTATTTGCAGGTGTAACGCACTTCATTTTTGGAATATCTGCAAAATATCACTACACCTGGTCAATCTATTCATCTACGAATTAATTAAATCTTTAGAACAATTTCTTTTTGAAAATATTTATTTATTTTAATTTGAAAAATTTGTGAAAAGTAGTTCAAATTCAGCGACTGGTCGCCTAAGTCGGACCTCCATTCCCCTAAATTGAACCAAAGAATATTAGGCTGTTTTAATGAGTAGGGAACATAATTAATTTTATTAAAAGCAATGTTTTCGATTAATGAAACAATCAAACAAAACAACAGCAATGAAATATAATGAAATTAAATGTCTGAAAATAAGAGTAATTGTTTGAAATCAAAATGTATTCAAAATATAAATCAAAGTTATAAGTAATAAGAATAAAAATTATGGAACAAATTGCCAGTTACTTGAATATTATGTAAGAAGTGATGCAAGCCTTACTCTTGAATTTTTTTTTCTCATTTTTTATTCCGCGCACACAACGTGAAACCAAATTTGGCAATCTGACCACTTAATCATTTCTGCTATTTTATTTTTCTTAAAAATTAGTAAAAACCATTCATCACTGTCTTGATTTTTCTTTTTAGATTCTGAATCATTCCACATTTTTTTTCAACTGAAGTTTTCTCATTTTTTATTCCGCGCACACAACGTGAAACCAAATTTGGCAATCTGACCACTTAATCATTTCTGCTATTTTATTTTTCTTAAAAATTAGTAAAAACCATTCATCACTGTCTTGATTTTTCTTTTTAGATTCTGAATCATTCCACATTTTTTTTCAACTGAAGTTTTCTTTACCTTATGTAGTTCTTCCCTTCCATCATTTTATTTCCAATTGAATTAGGCCTATTACTTAAAACTTGATGTTCTAAATCCTGCTCTGTTTTGAGAGCTTCCTTTTCGCCGATTTTTTGTTTTTTCATTTCACGGTGTATTTTATATAGCGAAGATGTTAATACAGCTGTCTTTTGGCTCCCTCTGTACTTTTACTTAGCTGATTTTGGTAAGGGAGATTTCGAAAATTCATTACTTACTTTTCAAATTTAAGTTTGTATCTCCAATAGGTCTAATCTTCATTTGGCCTCCGTTGGTTCACATATCTACAATTAGCCTACGTTGATCCAATTTAAGCAACTCAAATTGGCCAATTAAGGCAACTGCGCCACATTTTTAAACAGATAATCTGAAGACTGAGAACAAAAACAGAAGCAAACAAATCCGCGTAAAAAAATTGTGCAACAAACACCTGAATTTAGATATTTATATGAAAACATAACAACTTAACTTAGTTTTAAAGTATTCTCTTATGTTTAGTAGGAAAAAAATTAGATTAATTTTAATTAACCGCCGCGGCGAGCGGCCCATCTTCGTCCGCAGCCCTTTATTCTTCTACTCTACTCCGACTCTTTTGCGGAAGCAAGATTCTTAGGTCCCCAGCCACGTCCCGAATGAAAGACTCTCCAGCAAAAGCCAGATTAAAAAAAAAATCAAAAATTGAAACCGAACAAATTTAAAAGGGAAATTACACAAATTAAAGACAGCGAAAAGCGAGAAGGGTTGGGCTCGGGGCGATGAAGCTACCGAAAGACTCCTAGCTACTTCCAGCTAATTTTAGGTTTTTTAAAATTGCACGTGGAAGGGTGCTTCTTTTAATCCCAAACGACATCATTCTGATGAGTAGAATTTCAGCGGTAGATGGTGTCTTTTACTGTAACTCACGGCATAATTGCAGCGGTCCAGTTAAAGTGGCGGTCCAAATATAGCTACTCTCCCTTAACAAGAGCAGATGTTTAGAAACTTTAAGCTTCTATTTATTGACTGTTTGATAAAGTTTGTATTTCAACATAATCATTTAAATCTTTTAAATTTAAATCAAAACATATTGGAATGCAGATGTTAGTTTTTTAACCATAAGGGAAAAAATCGAATTTGCTGTAATTTTCGATTTACATAATTGATAATTAAATATTTTATAAATAATTTGAAAATTTGTATGTTTGATACTTCTGAAAATCAATTATGGTTAAAAAAATTAGTGGGTTGCAATTAATATTTTTCCAAAAATTAAATTCGGAACTATATAGTTTTTAAATTCATTTTCGGAAAAATATGAATATTAAATGAACATATGAATTTTTAACAGAAATCGATTTCTAGAAGCTTTAAATAAAATATGGGAATACAAAATTATAGTTAATTCTGCCAACTAGATTTTTGATTTATGTTCTACCCGCATTGAAATATTTCTTTGCAATGATTAATAATAAATTTAACGTTAAGAATTCCAATCTTTGAACATGCATAATTTCTAAATTGTATGACCTAATGACTTCCTGCTTGGTATCCGAAACTAAAATTTACCAATAAATCTAAATGTGATGTCATAATTAAGTGGTAGTTTTAAAAAGTTTTTTAAATTTCTTACAATGTTCATACATAGGCGATTCTCAAAGCAAAATCCAAGTACACCGTGAATTAGTAGGCGTTATTACTAATGAATTTGCACCAGTCATATTGTTATACTATAATTGTTTCGGCGGAATCAGCAGGGGTGATTAACTTTTTTTTCTAGGATTATAACTATTAATATAGACTGTATTGTCTATTTTGCGCCATTTCTTAACGAAATTAGAAAACAGAGATTGACATGAAAATTAATTATTTAATAAGCTCTAGGTGCTGCATCTTTAGCATATAGTTGTGGATTTAGCATGATTTACACTTTAGTTACAAAAGTCGTGACTTTCCCATTATTTATGCAGCACTACGTTTAATCATTATAAAGTCGTAAAGTTTTCTCACTAGTGATTTCCCCCAAATAAAAAAAATAAATTTTGGAATAACTTCAATAATTCAAAGTTTAATTTACTTTAAAAAAAATATAGTATCAAAATGTTTTTTCTGTCTACCTTTTAAAATAAATATTTTAAAAACTGACTAAAGCAAAAAGGAAAAAAAAAACTGGATTTTTCTGATAACTTTCATTAATCTTCTTCTTCTTCTGCCTGTCATTGATAATAGCTTAATCTTTGAAGGCAATAATAGAAGCTCGCTTATGCTAGACTTACTGTAGCTTTTTTTCGTTCACTGCAGCTGCTTTTCGAATTATGTGTGTTACGTTATTAATCTTTTAATTATTCGAAACGCAAAAGAATTAAAAAGAGTCAGAATTAAGAAAAATGAATTTTTTTAGTTTTAATATAAAATAGAATTCTACTCGTTTTTAATCACTATACATGATTTCTGATGGATACATAAAATGTGAATCAGGGATTTCAGCTGCCTGTAGGGAAATAGGTTATCGATGGAAAACCAAATTGTTGACGATTTATAAAGGGTTAAATTACACTACGCAGCAAAAAGCGTTAAAATTAAAAATTCTGATATAAGGTTACGTGGGGCAACTGGCCATGATTTCACAATGTGACTCTGGAAATTCTGACAATTCAGCTTCAAAAGACTAATATTCATTTGAATTAGAGTCTGAACTTTTGTAAATGCGTTCAGTTAGGTTCCCTCTATCAGACAGAAATGTTCAAAATTACATTTTAATATCTAAAAATAATTTATATATATATATATATTTCATCTGTTTTTCCTCATGGGTCCAGTTGCTTCATGACAATGGGGTAAGTGGACCAGGAGGGTCTATGTTCCACATGCATTTGTTGTTTTTAATATTGGGTATTAGGCCTTGTTTGAAAAATTTAAACAACTAAAATATTTAAACCAGGCAGATCATGTACATTATATATCAACTAAAGGGCGTTGTAAGGGAAATCTTTACTGTCAATGTATCTAAATAAACACTAAAAGTGAAAATATTAGATTTATTTATGCAAAAAAAGTAAAAATTAAGTAGGTACATATGTACTTTAGTACAGGTAATAAGTATAAAAGTCACATGGGTATTTTAAGGGGGAAAAATAACAAGATAAATCTATGAACAAACGGCTACGTAAGTACTTAAGTATCTCACTCTCTTTTTTTTTATTTACCACAATGGAACTTCGATATGTCTAATAAACCTGTGGAGAATTTAACCATATTTTTATATTGAACAGAACTCTTTTTTATTCGTTTCGATAATTTTCTCACTTTGCCTTATGCAAACCTCTTCATATGTATCGTAAAATTTCGAGTTATAACTATTACACTTAAGAAATTTGGTTTGATACGCCCAACATGCTTTTTTTAAATTTTATTATGTAATTTTATTAAGGTTTATGTAATTTTCTTTATTACAAGCAAAAATACATGGAGAAATTAATTTCCCGTAGTAAGTGAAACTCAAAAAGATATTTATAACTGTTGGGGTAACTGGATCCCATATCGCCCAGTTACCCCATTCTTGAAATATTTATGGGATAACTGGAACACCGGCATTACATTTGAAACATGAATATGTACAGATACCTAATAATATTAATGTATGTGTCTAATCTTTAAATAAAAATATGGCTTAATAAAAGTACTTACCGTATTTTAATAAAAAGCCGAGGAAGTTCAACCAAATGTACGTTGTTAAAAAAAAAAAAAAAAAAAAAAAAAAAAAAAAAAAAAAAACCCTAAATTTTCGACAACCTTCTATGAGGCCTATGAACAATGGAAAGAACGCCGGCAGCGGTGTGTTGATGCCTAAGGGTCATATTTCGAAGACCTTTAGTTCGCGGTACAAAAATTTTTAACAAATTTTGTATTATCAGACCAGTCTTGAAACTTTGTAAATACACCAAGTATATATTTATATAATATTATCTTTCTATTTAGAAAAAAAAATACAAAGTTGCACTTCTGCATTTCTAAAAAAATAAAATAAAATAAAAATCAATGAAGTTTTTTTTCTCGGCGATATCCGTTTCCAGTAGGTTTTTTTGCACAATGTTATTCTTCCTTTTAATTACGTTGAAAATATAGTGTTGCTTTTTAAATATATTTAAATATTTATATTTATTTAACATTTTTTTAATCAATTCACAACAACTGAATGCAAGAATAAAAATATTCTTATTACAGTCTTACATATAAATATTTTCCTGATACGAAATGGGCATACACATTTTGTTTTTTGTGACATATTTAACAGAATGTGTATGTAAGAATAAGTTTTAAAATACCGTATATCTTGGCGTGTAACACGCATCACTAATTTGAAAGTATATATTATTGTATCATTAATGCAAATGTGTGAATGGATTATAACATTATGGAATGAAATCGAGCCGGAAATATTTGTTAAATCTTTTTAAAAATGTGGAATGTAAATAAACTTAATGGTACCGAAGATGACAATTTATAGCTAGATGAAAGCGACAGATAGGATAGAATACATGGAAGCGACAGTGGGGAAAACGATGACATTCTCGAAAATATAAATGAGGTAGAGTACAAGGAAATTTTTATGTTATCTGAGAAGGAAGATCAAGTTTGTTAGAAAATATATATTGTAAGTTTCTTTGTTTATATTGATGTATAAATGCATTTAGTATCCGTCTAAAAATTTGGAATGTTTTCTTGTTATGATTTTATTTTAGCAATTTTATATTCCGTGTATAACACGCACACGGAAAAATTAAATGAATTTTAGACTTAAAAGTACGTATTATACGCCGAGATATACGATACTTTTATTTTTATTTTATACATTTTCTTAAAAATGATTATAACACAGTATTATTTTCGGTGACATTTGTTTTTTTTATTTGTTTTAAAAAACCGGCGAAAAGTTCTAATTTCAAAACCAAAAACTGCATAATTTATTTATATTTAAGTTCATTTAATGAACTTTTATTTTAATCCCATATAGTTATTTTTATACCTAAAACAAGAATAAAAAAATCATGCGTCATGCATCGATTATGAAACACTTTGCAACACATTCAAAATAATGTCACAAACTTCACTGTTTAATAAGTTGAAATAGGGTATTTAATGGAACCATTTGAAACACATTAACACATTTAAAAACACAATTTCAGTCAATAATTGACAGTCGAACAATTGACAACAACACATTTGACGCCAACGGAATTGACAGTCGAATAATTAACCGAATTCTTCGAGCAGCCCTGTATATTATGTATAGATTTGTATCTGTGAACTACATGCATTAAAAAATTTTGTTCAGTTAGGATATACATACCACAGTTAAAAATTCCCCTTCAGCAGTTTTGGATAAGAAGAAGAATGGTACGTGAATTCTATTGTGCATATCTGTATGCGAGATAAAAAATTTTTAAACGACGAGAAACATGCAAAAAGTTATTTAAATTTAAAAGAGCATACCGAAATTGAAATCGCATTTTCCGCAGTTATTGCTTAAAGACAGACAGTACTGTGATCGATATTCCTTGTTTGCCCCTGTAAATCAGCGATAAATGCTGCGAATGCCTTATTCTATAGAAATAATCTTGAAGTAAAATTAAGTGATTTATAACAATTTCAATACATTTGAAATAGCGTAATGCCATTAAAATTCGCTGCAAACGATTTTTTCCCATTGACTATAATGTAACGAAATTATTTGGATTGCCCCTGTACATGAACTATTAAGGCTACACATTTAATATAAATAACGAACGCGCCTTGGTTACCCTCAATAACGTGTATCAATTGCATAAAAATCCGAGTATATTTACGGAGGATTAGAGCGTGGGCACACGGACAGACAAACCGAATTTATAAACACTTTTCAACTAAGTTGGAATGTGTTAAAAAGAAATAAATTAATCACTAAATGAATGATTTTTTTTTTTAGATATTAAGTGAAGCTATGTATACTTTGAGAAATATCTTTTCCTGAGCCCTTGAAAAGGTAATCAATACACAGTGCAACATACTCCTAGGAAATACTATAAAATACTTAGTATTCGCAATCGATAACACTATTGGTTGGCACATAAATAGGTGCATAAACATTGTGCAGGTTGAATTGATAAAATATGGAATTATAAAATCGCAGAATATCGATACGCCTTCGTGTATTGTTACCTCCCTTTATAATAATTGTGGTAAATTGTTGAACAGTCTTTTTCTTCGGGAATTTCGCCAGTGCTGGATTTTCATTTGACCGAAATTCCCCTTATTTTTATCTTCCAAGGTTTTCTGTGGAATGGTACCTCTTCTTTTATTTTCTTTTCCCTCATGGTTTCTCCAACCTTTCTTTTTGCGTTTTCTTTGACCTCCCTCTCATTCTTTATTTCTTTGACATGTTTGAACAATATCAACTGTTTTTCATGTATACGATTACAGGTGTTATTTTCTATAAACATAATTTTGTTGCTCTTCTTTTTTTTTTCTATATTCTAGTAGCTCTTCTACAGTAATCAGCTGCACTGTAAAAAAAAGATGTAATTCTACAGATGTAAAGTTAAAGAAATCTGTATACTTACTAAAATTTTTTCTGTGCACAGTACAAAAAGAGATGTAAATCTACAAAACTAGTTTTGGTTAAGCTACAGAAATCTGTAGCTTTACAAAAGAATATATTAAAATTACAGCAATCTTACTAAAATTTTATCTGTAACCCGAGTTGTAATTAGATAAAAAGTTCTAGGCATCCCAGTTTCCTAAAACATTCTTAGTAACCTTACAGATTTTTTGATTTACAGCGCAAAAGTGAATCTGATACATGACTTTTTGTTGTCACAGTTACATAAAAAGTTCTTGGCATCCCACTTTCCTTGAACATTCTTAGTAACTTTACAGATATTTTTTTCAGTGTAGCGTTGTAGGAACTTCCCAACAAACACAGAACTTTCGGGCCACTGATGGGTTCGTTAGCCTTGGCCGAAAGTGTTCGATGCTGGCCCGCTATCATTGAAAGTTACGGGTCCGTAAAAAAAGTGTCACGCTGGACACAATAAGGCCACAAGAAAATTGGCCGTAAATACAAGAAATTGCCCACAATCGTGCCACTAATTTTTCACTAAAAATGATACATAGCCTCAAACTGGCCACATTTATTCTTTTAATGGCCACTAAAAATAATGGATAGCCAGAAGCTCGCCCTAGTCCAGCCATTTGTGTTTGCAAGAATTAAATTTAGCCCAAAGCTGCCCGCAAAAATGCCACTGTCATGACATAAAGATTATTTAAGCGTAAATTCAAAATTTGTTGCATAAAAAATACTTGTTGAAAAAATGTTTAAACGATAAAGTGTTTTTACATGAACAACTAATATATTATTAATCATTTAGTTACACTTCTAAAAAAATTATAAATTTATTTATCTTGAATATTTTCAAAAATTTCCAAAATACAATACTTGACATAGTGAATTTATTAATTTGTTTATTTATTCAATTATGCTTTTAAAAAATGTATATGTGATGCCATTTTTAAATAACTGTATTTTATATACATTTTTAAAATAATAATTGAAAAAAAAATTAATTCACTATGCAAAGCACTGCATTTCGAAAATCTTCGAAAAAGTTCAAGATAAATAAATATATAATTTTTTTTTAAATGTACCTAAATAATTATTAATATATTGTTTTTCATGCAAAAACACTTAATCATTTAAATGAACTTTCAACAAGTATTTTTATAGATCAAATTTTGAATTTACGCCTAAACAATTTATATAATCTTAATATATGTGTTTTTTAATTTACATTTAATTATGTATTTTATTTATATTAAAAGAATGTGTTTGTGAATATATATACATTTCTTTCATTTTATCTGGTTTTTTAACTTATTAATAAGCCTGTCAGCAGTATATGTTTGTTTATTAAAGCAAATCACAATCTGAAACACAATGAATATTTTTGCATCATTTAAATATTTCAAACTTTTACATTTAGATTTTTCCTTCACAGCTTAAGAGGTTACCTCACTCACGCAAAAACACTCGCTCTCTAATGTTTATCCTAAGGGACAAATTTTTAAAAAATATCTCGTTTGAATTTAATATTTTATAATACTTTTTGCATTGGTAGCTGAGGTCTGTCTCTATAAAGACAGGCTTTTTTTACTAGGATACTTTAGTCACTAAACAAAATCGAAAAAAGAAAAAAAAATCAAATGCGAACGAAATATTTAAAATAATTTTTTTTTCCCATAGGATTAACATTAGCAAGCGGATGTTTTCGCGAATGAGTGATCTAGCACCAATAGTCAAACTTTACAATATGTTACTTTAATCTTTCAAAAACTGAAAATTATTTGCAGTAATTTAAAATTTCATTACTAATTTAACAATTTCTTCTAAAAAAAATGCGTATTTTATCTTTATAGTAAAAATAAACTTTACTTAAATTAAACTATTCCAGCTTTCGCAAATTTTTTTATTACATACATGATCAGAAACTGACAATCATTACTTCGAAAAGGTGATAAAATTCGAAACTTTAAATGAAAAATTAGTAAAATACCCTCACTATTTCATATTTTACACAAAATTTTAATATAATGGAGAATAGGTGAATTACGTAATATATATTTACTAAAATTAGAATATAATAAAATTAATTAAAAAAATACTTGTGATTTCATAAAAGCTAATATATTTTTATATTTTCTTATCAAACAGTCGTAAAAATATAGAGTGATGCAAAAAAAAAAAAAAAAAAAAAGAAAAAAATTACTTATTTTCTGTCCGATATTCTTTAATCATACGCACTGTATCAAGAATATTATAAAGCAAATATCATTCTGCGTTTGATAAAATCACTTGTGGATTTATAATAATTAGTAAGTAACTATTTTTACACCCTACAACACTTTAATATTAATTGATGCAAAAAAATATATATATCAGATTATAATCATGTAATACTTTAATAAATCAACATATACTATAGACTTAAAGACTTACTATAGCGTAGATCATGCCCTGTAAACAACCTTTCTTCTGAATGCAAACTATAATCTTTGCTACAACCACTCTGTGGCTACAACTACAAGGAGTGAATGACAAAGCAGATTCAAAGTAGTCATGTGATGAATTTCTCCGAAATGCCTCAAGGCAACCCTGACCTTGAAGAGCCTTCTCTCATTCCCCCAATGTCTTCGCGAAATGTTTTTAGAGGGTGGATTTCTCTATACTGAAGAAATGGAAGGGTGCAAAAATATTTAGGGGATATTTTTAATAGTTGTTATCAGTTTTTATTATAATAAATTAAAAGAAAATTTTTTACTTTCAAACATATTTTTTTCATATTTATTTCTTTTGTTGCTTGGATTTTGTTTTCCTCTGTTTTTGAACGATAACGAAAGTTTTTATGAAATTTCAAAATGTAATGGAGGGGGGGGGGGGGGGGGGGGAAGGGAGGGAGAGAGAATATACTATTAAAATTATTTTAACAATCAAAATTTAATAAAAATAACTAGTTTCCTTGGGTTCACAATTATTTTTCTAAGAAATTAAGTAACTTTTTAACAAAATAAATATGAATTATATCTTATAAAATATTGATAATAAATATCTTGTAGGATATAATCCATATTTATTAAAACAATTTCATACAGTGTTTCATTTTCACAAAACATATCGTTTAACCTTTAGGTGGTTCTCAAATCGCCTGTTCAACAATACGAAACGTTCTGATACAATTTCTGACTCAATTTTAAACGTAAAGGCATAAAATTGGCAAGCCTGGGGAATACTGGAGGGATTTTGAATTGAAATGAGTTTTCCATTTTCTGATAAATAAATTATATATAAAATTATAAGCAATTGTTGTCACGTGACAACCGTTTTTTCTCCTGTCTCGAGTTCGAAATATCGTGTCAAAATGCCCACTTTAACTGTATTTTCTGAAAGAATTTTTGCATAGCAAAAAATGGAAAACGCTTTTCGATTGCATAGTTTCTGAGTAACAGCACCTGCCGTTTCATGCGTTTCCGAAAAAAAAAATATTAAATATGTGTCAGAAAGTAGACGCTCTTTGGATCTGAGAACATTCTTAACAAATATCTTCGATATTTACACTTTAAATCACATTTCAAATTATATTAAAAATTCCTCGCAGCAAGTCTATAATTATGAATTGTATTTTATTAAAAGATTATTCAGATTTGAATTTTTTTTGACGGTTAAAGATTTTTTTCTTTAAAAGAAAAAACTTTTTGATTATGTATTCAGAATGACATATTTTGCTTTTTTATGTTAGGGAAAATGTTTTTCCATTGAAACTGATAATAAATATTGTTATAATTTTTATATTGTTCAACTGAATATTTCTTATTATTTTTTTACATTTTACATTTCTATTTACAAAAAAGGAGGAATTTATAAAAAGTGTACTCTATTTCATTCCAGTGTGCTTAGAAAAAACATACATAAATATATTTTAAGATGTAATTTGTAGACAAGAAAATTTTATTTGTAATTTATTAGAATGCGTAAAAAAAAGTAAGTCTTTTAATATATATTTTAGTGCATAAAAAATAAATTTTGCACCTTATTGAGTACTTTCACCGAAACATAGATTTTGAATAAGGAAAATTATGTTGAAAAATTGAAGAAAAAGAATTTTTCTATTTCTTTCAATCAATATATCAAGCAGATTAAACTGGCCCAGTTATTTTCACCCGATTCTGGTCTTTAATATACTAGCCGGAATTTTTACTTCAGTGGTTCATGGGCAGGAAAACAGCACTCGTTTTCTCCACACTCGCCCGTTATCAGTTAGATGATGGCGACCGGATGTAATGGCTCATCAGTTAATATAAAACGGTGGTTTGATACAAATGGCCGGAATTCTGTTTGGCCCCAAAGCTCCCAGAATGCGGCCAGATTTTTAGTGTTTGCTGGGTTTCTTCTCTTTCGCTGTTTTATAATCTATGTTCTTTCACCAGTTCTCTTTGTTTTGTTTTTTTAATTACATTTCATCTCCAAAGTATAGAGTTTAAAATTTCGACAAATTTCATGGTCCCAGATTTTCTTTTATCTATTTCCATTTCAGATACTCAATTATTATCCTCTATTAAAACTGGATATTTGAATGCCTGCACTGTTTTTATTTTTATTATTTTATCAGCAATTTTCGGAAAATCGTGTGCATGAGTTATAAAATATTCGTTTTCAATAATATCAGATTTGTAATTAAAAAATTACTGATGAACTAAATTTTTATATTAGATAATAAAAGTTTCGATCTATTGCACGATTTACAAGAGTACTGTTCCCTTGGAATTTTTTTTTTTTTTTTTTTTTTTTTTTTTTTTTTTTTTACAATTAAAAATATCAAAATTATACTTCTTGCAATTACTTAATAAGATTTAATGGGTTATCTCTCAACGATTTTTTTTAAGTGTACGTATATGAAAAATGTGCCTGCAATGCTATGAATGCTATGAATGGTATGATGAGTCTATAAAACACATTAGAAATTATACATTTCTCTCTCACTTATTATACATGAATATTTACCTAACATTTATTGCTAGAATATGTTTGAAGTGCATTAGTAATCTAAATGAAGAAATACGTGTTTTAGTTCCGTAAGGCATGAAAAGTGAAAAACAAAGATAAACAGCATATTATTTGAATAATATAATTCACAAAGAATTATTGTGAGAGTAAACGAAAGAAACCAAGTTGAAAGATTTGTGCCACACACATTAATACTACTCAAAGAGAAATGAAAGGTTTTTAGATATTTATAAATTTTATAAGAAAGAAATAATTAAAATCGGTTTTGAATACAATTAATTGAGAGTAAAGCAAAATCAAAGGCATTAAATTTTTTAATTTGAACAGGTGAATAGGAGAAAAGTTCAACGGGATATCTAGTAGCATTGCTACTCCACTCCCTGTGTATGAGTAAGCGTATAACACATCATAGAGGAGCCATGAAATTAAATGTAGCACATAAATGTGCTACAATATAAGAAAGAAAATTAAAAAAATAAATAAAAATAAGATAAGGCTGAAAATTTTTGATAGGGTAATATGAGGGTAAAAGTAAAATTAACTTAAGTTTAAAAATAGATAGAAAGATGAAAATATGATATAAAGTAAAATTGAGTTTAAAGATAAAAAAATGTGTATATTGTTCATTATCCGACATAACCGGACGAAGCAAAGCTAGAAAAAGCTACCATTTCCTTTCAACAACAAAGGCTGTTTACATTGCCATACATTTAATATAAAAAGTTACAATTAGTTTAACATAATTTTTAATTTATAACCGTCCTCTTCTTTTTAGTTCCAGTTTTAAATATTTTTTCCTGGTATAAAAACGGTTGGAATAATATATCACATTCCATATCACAGAAATAAATATGAACAATAATAGATGCCGGAATACTGCCTCTATATGTGATGTATTCTTCTGAATTAAAAACTGACAAGGTCAGAAGAACTAAGATGGTCAAGAAAAAAAAATAGATTATCAAAGTAAGGATAAAAAGTAGATTCAATGTTAGTAACATTTACTCTAAAATATCTATGAAAATTAAAACATATATGAGGACCCCAGAAGCCAAGGGGTATAAGTCGCAAAATTGAAAAAAAAAGAACACAGATGACCTGGAAATATGCTTTTTTTCTTTTCAGGTAAAGAAATATAAGTGATTTTCTAATCATGTGTTGTGTCTTAGAGATCAACCACTTTTGCCGAATAATGATCAATATTGATTAATTATAAATTTAAAAAAAATTGCACTCTACTTTTTTCACATTTATTGAAATAAGGGTTCAGAGACCACTGTGAAACAAGTAGCAGTTTCCTATTTCAATTCAATCAAGTATTATTGATGTTCAACTTTAACGCCAGTTATCTTTGAACTCAATTTACTCTAAATCGAAATTTTGTCACTTGTACCCCTTGACTTCTGATGTCCTCATATATAATTTATCGAGTTAAACATATTGAGGGTTGCGGTTTTAAGAATAAAAGCTGTTTAATACCTACATTGAATAATAAAATATGTATAAGTATTTAATAAATAATAATTTAATTTGAAAAAGTGACTGAAATATACTTAAAAAAATTATAATTTAGCTTACGCAAAGACAATTTACAAGAAATAATTCTAAAGAAACAGAAGGAAATAAAATAAGAAATATAATTAACGTTTATCATAATGCCAAATTAAAAGAAAACAAAAAATCGATATGTAAAATGAATGAGATACATAGACATGAACATAAGAAAAAAATGTACTGTGACACAGTAAACCACTCTAACAAAAAAAAAAAAAAAAAAAAAAAGAAGAAAGAAATAGATAAAAAATTAAAAATCTAATTAATGGTTTACGTCATGTTCAATAAGTTCTTTTTTATCTTTTAAATTGAAAGCAATAAAGTACTCACTCCAAGGAAGAAAAGAAGAAAGAGCTAATGGCTTTTATTAATCAATGCTTTATTAAATAAAAGCCATGTAATTGGGACAGAATAATAAAAAAATGCTTATACATGACTTCCAACATCCCCTTTTTAAGCAAAAATGAAATGCGGCGGATCGTTAATCATTCTTGTTCTACAAAAAATTAACGAAAAGCTAGAATTACATTTGAATAATATGTATTTTCTATACACTGTTAAACATTTTGCAGCATTCTGGCAGGTCATTCGACCTTTTTTTGAAAAAACGGTTTCATAACCATAATTTAACTATATTCTGACCATAAAATGGCCAATAATATGGTCAGAATAGTGTTAAAATTACGGTTGTGTAACCGTTTTCGGAAAAAACGGTCAAATGACCTGCCAGAATGCTGCAAATTTTTAACAGTGTACTAATAAAACATAGTTGTTTATCTGTCTCTGTGTGTGTGTTTGCGATGACCCGAGAAACCTAGCGTACATAGACATCTGAAAATTTGTATGAGGATTATCCAAGGCAGGTTCCTATGTACCTAAGGCTCATATTCTTTATTTGTTCATAATAAGCCAAGATATTAATTAAGATATTATCAAAACATTGGTCTTTTTTTTTTTGCATCGATCTATTTTAGAGTGCGCGTGCTATTTGGAAGAACATTTTGAAATTTTGAATTCGAATTAAGGAGGAATAATAAATATAAATCTATTAAAAAATTGTAGGTGTCAGTTCACATAGTTTTTTAAATATTAATTTCATAATTTATTATTCATATTATAAAATTTTTAAAATTAAAAAATTCAATGTATTTATGTTTGGGTCTTTTAGTATTATAACCACACAAAAATTATCACATTAGCATGCGAATTGCAAGAGATATTAAATATATATATATGAAAATGTAATTTAAAATTAGAAGCTCTAAATTTTGAATGTTTATAATTCAAAAACTAATCATTCAAATGACTTGAAATTTCGTATATAGGCATAGTTTAAACCGAAGATTAAAAAATATATATTGTTAAAATATTCTGTGTTGCCATTGAAAAAACAAATTGGTTTTGATTTGTAGATGCTCCGTTACAGGGCTGGTCATTCAGATTCGATATTCTCCTCCGTAATGTTAAGTCTATGGACTTTTGATGCATTCGTATATTTAAAATATCTTCTCTAGAAGTTCATATTTTTAACATATTTTTTTCTGCGTACTCTTCTTAAAGGATGCCTCTTTTTTTCTTAGTTTCCAAAATATTTCTAAAATCCATGCTGAATTTAATATTTTATGTGTTAAAAGCGGGCGAACTATGAGTAAGATTTTAACACTTCATATTAAATTAAGTCTATACATTAGAATTATCTGGAAAACTAAGAGAAAAAAGAGACATCATTTAGGAAGTGTACACAAAAAATAGAAGCTAAAAATATTAATTTCCTGAGGAGATATTTTAAATATATGAATACATCCAATGCCCATAGACTTTACATTCGTGAGAGGAAATCGGAATCTGTGTGATCATTATTTCCCACCGTTTGGTACCAGTAATTTTCTTTTCTATAATTCGTTAGAGAGTTAGTGGGGGTGTTTACTTTATTTTCCCACGACTGTACATTCCGGAAAGAGCTCTTATCTTTAGGAAATCATAATACTTTATAAAACTAATATATTTTCGAGATTTAAAGACGTATATATAAAAACAAAGTGCCGTATGCTGTCAGTGATTATTGGAAACTTGTTCGAGTGGTTTTATGATGCATCAATGAACTATGACTATAGTCGGATCCTATCCATTTGAAAGTAAATATTTGATTGTTCAAAAAACGTGTTTTACAGGAAAACATGATAAATTAACAGTTTTAACATTAATTTTAAAATCAACATGATTTTGTTACACATGCAGGTACGAATTTAATTAAACACTTGAAAATGTTTAATTGAGAAATGATAGCTTCCTAAAAATCAATATTCCAGATTGAAATAATTCATTAATGCACTTCAAAATGTTTAATTGAGAAATTATAGGTTTCTAAAAATTGGTATTCCAGATTGAAATAATTCATTAATGTACTTCAAAATGTTTAATTGAGAAATGACAGCTTACAACAATCAATATTCCAAATTGAAATAATTCATTAATGCACTTCCAAATGTTTAATTGCGAAATGATAGCTTCCTAAAAATCGGTATTCCAGATTGAAATAATTCATTAATGTACTTCAAAATGTTTAATTGAGAAATGATAGCTTCCTAAAAATCAGTTTTCCGGATTGAAATAATTCATTAATGCACTTCAAAAGGTTTAATTTACAAATGATAGCTTCCTAAAAATCGGTATTTCAGATTGAAATAATTAATAAATTAATGCACTTCAAAATGTTAAAAATCAGTTTTCCGGATTTAAATAATTCATTAATGCATTTCAAAATGTTTAATTGAGAAATGACAGCTTCCTAAAAATCAGTATTCCGGATTGAAATAATTCATTAATGCATTTCAAAATGTTTAATTGAGAAATGATAGCTTCCTAAATTCGGTATTCCAGATTGAAATAATTTTTTAATGCACTTCAAAATGCTTAATTGAGAAATGACAGCTTCCTAAAATCGGTATTCCGGATTGAAATAATTCTTTAATGCATTTCAAAATGTTTAATTGAGAAATGATAGCTTCCTAAAAATTGGTATTTCAGATTGAAATAATTCATTAATGCACTTCAAAATGTTTATATGAGAATTGGTAACTTCCTAAAATCGGTATTCCGGATTGAAATAATTCATTAATGCACACCAAAAACTACACCGAAAAAATTCCAAACATCAGTGGCACAAAAGAAATTTTGATTTCTATAAACGCTTCTTTAATCCATACATATTCAAAGGAGCTTCTTTCTGGCGCATTTCTGAATTCATTTTTGTTCGGAAACACGAGAAATTGGCAGGTATTTTTTCGTTTCAGAAACTACATAATCGAACGACGTTTTCCTTTTTTTCGTAAAGGCAGAATATCTTCCAGAAAATACTCTGAAATTGGGCATTTTGAACCCAATTCCTGACGTGACAGCGGGAGAAAGGGGAATAACTTGTCATTACGTGTCAATAACTCTATAAGTATTCATTTATTTAAAAAAAATGGCAAGCGCTATTCGGTTCCAAATTTCTTCAATAATCAGGGCTGAAAATTTTATGCCTTTACGTTTACAAATGAGTCACAAAATTTCACGTTGTTCAGCAGGGTATTTCAGAACCACTTTAAATCTAAAAAATATTTCAGTTTTTGGGATTTCTATAAAATAAAACACGCTTTTCCGAATTACGGGTAACTCGTAGTGGTTATAGTATACATTCGTTCTTAGTTATACTTTCGCAGATGAAGAAACATTATAGTACAGAAATATAATGTCAATGTTTAATGAAAATCGAAACATTTTTTTATTGATATTTCCAGTCACTACAAATATTGCTATTATTATGGATTCAATACCTTAATCACAATGTTTGTTATTATACTGTTATTATTTTTATTATTTGTTACAGAAGGACTTTCTTTTTTTCAACATAGAGATTTTTTTTTTTTTTGTATCAAAATTCTGTGGCAGTAGATTTGTTATATTTTGTTAATATTTCATAATTTGAACTTTTATAATTATTAAAAAAAAATCTTTAAGCAAGAAAAATAGATCTTACAGCCACGATTAAGGATTTTACCCATACGTAAACCCCAAGGGCCTGCCGTACAGTTGTGTATTCTTCATCTCGTTCACTAGTTATCCACAATCATATTTATAATAATATCTTTAAACAATTATAATAAACCGAAAATTAATGTAAGACAAATTTTTTAATCACAGTTAGTTTTTTATATCATGTACATTATGTTTTTTTTAATTATCTTTTTAAATAAAAAACAACAAAGTACCTACTCTGAGTAATAATAATTTCTTTTCATTAATCACTGTTAAGTTTTTTAAAAAACAAGTCATTTACAGAAAATAAAGAAAACAGCTTTTGCAAAAGTCTGTTAGAAAAATAAAGTGAGATACATCGTTAACATATTTTTTTACATATATAAAGAAAAAAAAATGTAAAAACAAGCTAGAACAAGCATAAAATGTTGTCCGATATTAAATTAATAACTTTTTAATTACCTTAGTAGAGTTTGTGTCCTAACGTGGGCATATATTTAGGATTCGTGAATATTCAACAAAATGTTCTAAATAAATGGAAAAAATAGTAACAGCAGCTTCTGGTATTCAATTAACATTTTAAAGGATTAAATATTGAAATACAGGGTGATTTTTTTTTTTTTTTAACGTTGTGAAAGTAAAATCCTATAACAAAAGAACAACTGATCCAAATGACCTGAAATTTCACCAGTATGCTTCCAAAGCAATGGGAATTTTTTAGCCGTGGTTAAAAAAAAAACTTAAAATCGCACCAACAGATGGCGCTGAACATGCAGTAAAGACGGAAGACGAGCTTGCGCACGACACACGCAGTGTGGCAGTAAAACGTGAAGCACGCACACCTCGTTTTCATTATTTTGATTTTAATCCCTGCGATTTCTGGCTTTGGGGGTACCTAAAGAATACTGTGCATTGTGGTGGTGTTACGAACTTAACTGACCTGAAGGCACGCATTGTGCACCAGATCCACAGCATCCAGTCGAATACTCTATGCTTTGTTGTGAAATATGCGGTTTCACGTTTTCAGCTCGTAGCTGAAACGGTGGACAGCACATTGAAAATCTCTTGCGTTAGTTGCGCAGCTCCGTACGAATGCTTCCCTCCAAATTTTTATTCTGTTCTGTTTCTGCAAAAGTATTCGTAGTGCCTTTTCCCAATTGTTGCATTCTGTATGTTTTTGATATGCGTAATAATTTTTTCCCCTCAAAATACCGCCCACTATTTTCCTCCCACCGACAATATTCTTTGTTTCTGTTAACTTACAGCGCCATCTATCGGTGCGATTTTAAGTTTTTTTTTTAACCATGCCTAAAAAATTCCCATTGCATTGGGAGCATACAGGTGAAATTTCAGGTCATTTGGATCAGTTGTTCTGTTTTTATAGGGTTTTACTTTCACAACTTTAAAAAAAAATCACCCTGTATTTTATTAAAAATATTTCTGATGCAAAGTTTACACTTTTAAAATGAGCAGTAAAAACTATCAAATAATATAAGTTGGAATTGGGGTGAAACGATAAGAGCTAAAAGATTCTTCTTTAAACACCATAAAGAAATTTTAAATGCGCTAGGCCTTTTGAAGATCTCAGTATTTCTTTATCAGTTTTCTACTTTCCTATTTGCTGTTTCTTCAGCTTGTTTTCTTTCCCTTATGTTTCATTTCAGTCTTACGGCTACTTTCATAGTAGAAGCACGTCTTCCTTGTGCCTGACGAAGAGAGATCTTTCGAAAGGCCGAGCGCATTTAAAAATTTTTGATGTTGTTTTAAGAAGAATCTTTTAGTTCTTAGAAAAACTATATTTGTATCAAAATGAAAATGAAATATTAGGATTTGAAAATCTAAGATTAAATATTTGTAAGCGTTTTATATAACATAATAAAGTTAAACCTTTAAACAATAACCCTCCACGCATTCAGGTTGTTTTCATCAGTTTCGTACGTAATTAATATATAATCATTATTACATACGCTTTTATTATTTAATTATGTAAAATCAATAATCAAAATATATCTATAAAGGGTTGTAAAAAATAAAAAGTAAATAAATAAATTTATCTATTATAATTAGTCTTTTATATCATGTTCGTTGTTTTTTTTCTTTTTTTAATTTAAAAGCAACAAAATAAGTCATGTATCTCTGAGAAACTAAACTAAAGTGCTTATGCATCACTTCTCGTATCTTTTTAGCAGTTTAGCAGCAAAATTAAAATGCAGTACATAGTAATTTTTTTAAATTTTATTTAGTTTTTGCTTTCTGTAATAATCCTGTATTTCTCGCTTACGCTAAATATAACGGAAAATTTGCAACTTTTTTTTTTTTTTTTTTTTTTTTTTTTTACATTTTTCAGCATTTAAATTCTTTAATATGGTTTTACAATATTTATATACATTTTAATGTTTAAATGTATTGAAAAATTATATATATTTATATATATATATATATGTATGATTATTCACCACTTCTTACTTTTTTAGGAGTTAGAAAAATTAAAATGCGGTACATGGTATTTTTTTTTATTTTATTTAGTTTTTGTTTTCTGTAGTAATCCTGTATTTCTCGCTTACGCTAAACGTAACGGGAAATTTTAAACTTTTTTCACTTTAATTTCTGCATTTAAATTCTTTAAAATGGTTTTACAATATTTATATACATTTTAATTTTTAAATATTTTGAAAAATTAGATATATAATATATATATATATATATATATATTTACCGGGTGTTCCATAAATAACTGATGGATTTTAAAATTCAATAACTTGCAAACGGTGACAGATATTAAAAAGATTCTTACAGGAAAATTATGTATGATGTCAGGAGTTTTTTTTACTGTGATTCTTGATTTTCGTTCAAATTTCAAGCAATAGATGGGGTTGAGAGCAATAGGCACTCAGTCCAGACCCATTTTTGTTACTTCGGGATCCATTCAATACAATTTAATCTCCTTTTTTCACATGGAAGAAGAGAGAAGCCGAAAAATCGAGCCTGGATTTAACGGTTAAATCTTGCAAAGCCATCTATCGATGCTATTTGTAACTAAAACCGAGAATTGCAGCTTAAAAACTCCTGACATCTTACATAACCCTCCTGCAAGAATTTTTTTAATATCTGTCAACGTTTGCAAGTTATTGAATTTTAAAATCCATCAATCATTTTTGGGACACCCGGTATTTGTAAGCATATCATTTTGAAAGCATATCTTTTGACATAAAAGCCTTAAAAAAAAAAAAAAAATCTTATTTTTTGTAAATTTTCATCAGCCTAAGATCCTAAAACCCCAACCCACGTCTATTTTTGACGCATTTCTCATGTAATTGCTGTCAACGCTTCGTTTATCTAAAATCCTTTCCTTGTGGATTACTTCTGGTGATGTTAGAGATTTAGGAACAGCATGCTCAAAAGTTTTAGTTTTCTCATATTTTCGGATTAAGTTAAAGAAAATTCGAGGAAGAAAATTTGTTTTGCAGGATTTCTGAAAGGTTTAAGTAAACAATATTTTTCTTTTAAACTTTAAAACTTTATAAAAAGACAGACGCCACATCTTCTGTGTTTCACAAACGCATACAATTCTTCTATATTTAATAACTGGCTGTTCTACGCACGGGAGTTGATGAATGATGAATTTAATTCTAAAACCAAAATTTAAAATAACTATTCGATTTAGTAAAATATTTTTATATTACTGCGCAATTTTTTAAAATTAAATTTAATTTATCATGTTACTATGGCAGCAGACGATAAAACGATATATTTGGAATAAGGGAACAAATAGAATAAAAAGTTTTGTTCATGTTTGTGATAAAAGGTTCGCTTTTATTTTTTTTTTATTGTAATAGTTAAACGCAGTTAAATAATCTCTAATTATTTTCATTGTGGTAAAAGAATTATCGTAATACTAGCTACAGCTTTTTAGTCTTGCAGCGTGGCGTACGTAATATGTATGTCTCAAATTCGCTAAAGAACTCAAGCGATCACGGGTTTAACATAAAAAAGGATTTTATTGTGAATTTTTAATTGTTGACAGCTACTATAACGAAAAATATTTAAATTTGATAGGAAATTGCTGTTAGATTGGTGGTTTTTTATTAATTAAAAGTTAACTATAAATTATTTCGATTCCGGATTGCTTTAGTTGCCTCGGCCGTGTTTTAATACACTTGTACATAATATTTCATGATCATTGCTTCCAAACTGTGGATTTGTATAGCATTACAGAAAGACAGACAGACAAATTTTCATTTTTATATATTAGATTATTGGCGAAATTGCTGAAAAAAAAAATACATGAAATATTAACACAAAAGCAAAATTTTGAACTTGATGTCTCTCATTTTACGAGAAACGCTATTAAATTATCATCAAGTTTAGTGATATTCTAATGATAATAATAATAAAAACGTTTCCCCCCCTCCCTCCCAAACAAAGAAAAAAAACGACTTTTAAAACTAGAAGTGAGCGATTCGAAATTCACTCTGTTGGCAAGTTGCGTGCGTGGTTCTTACCAAATCTGACCAACGCCACCTAGATTGGTGAAAGCCATGACACGTTTTGTTGTGACGTCACGAAACGTCACTCGAAGCAGGGAAATCAAAGAAAAAAAAATTGAACAACATACATTTTTCAACTAATAATTCCACGAACCAACGAAAAAGAAACAAAAATTCGAACAATATGCATGTTTCGCGTTTGTTGGCTCGTGGACTTACTATTAATAATAATTACTAATGGACTTGATGCAGATGACGTCAGACGCCATTGCTCGCGGTATGTTGATCTGTTATTCTAGCCACTGCACCGCCAGAATGCCAGTATGTGCAGGCGCAAACACCGCTAGCAGACGACTTTAGCCTTGATCCAGATTGAGTGCATACATTTTAACAGGAAATTTTCAAACTTAGGAAATTTTTTCGCATAAAGAACAACAATTTGAATTTATATTACAATATATCAAGTATATGCTGCTACAACAAAGAATTTTTTTACTGTATTTTTAACAAAATAGCATTAATAACTCACACTCCATAGCTGTTATACTGAACATCGCCAGTAAATATCGCCAGCAGACGAATTTTAGCCTCCACCTCAGGTCGCGTGCATAAGGTCCATTCCACGAGCCATCGAAAAAGAAACATGCAAGCTGTTCGAATTTTTTTCTTTGCCTTCCCTGCTCTGTGTGACGTTTCATGACGTCAGAACAAAACGTGTCATGGCTTTCTCCAATCTAGATGAGGTTGATGTGATCTACTTTCATAGATAGATAGAAATTATTTATTAAATTCACTAAAGTTATGTGAACCGCACTCTTGTAAGATAAATACTTGATTTTATATTAAATACGAAAAATTGTCAGGAATTTTTGGCCCAACTTATATTATTCAACAATCTTTGAAACAAAACCGTGTAAAGGTGAAGGAAAATTGCCTGGTACCGAATTGCTTGGCAAACAGATAGCGCTTTGTCACTTAATGGAAATAGTTAAGAGATCACATGACTCTTATAATTGGAAAAAAAGATAAAAAATACCATTTTCAACATTTAATATCTTAAAGTGTATCTAATTTTAAGACATAATTTTAATGGGGAATGAAAGATATAGATATGCCCTTTCATTTAAAATATTTAAAAAATTGCAAGATGCAGAATTAGCATTTGCAGGGTGTTCCAAACTGTCAGCCATTTGACGAGCAGAAAATCGGCATAATAGATTACGCGCAGGATTACAAAATACATTTTGCAACTGCAATGAAAATTTTGGTGCCTACTTATACTTCAGATTATAATAATTACTCTGAACGTAAATAAATTTGTATTTAAAGCATTTTTATATTTTTAATACAAAGTTGTATTTAACTAATGAAAAATTTAGAAAATTTCAACAGTATAATCCCCTAAAATACATTTTTTGAACAATAAAAAGGAAATTTTAGGTTCAGTTTATACAGACTGACATGAAACATATGTTTTGAAAATTTCATGAAAAAAAAATTCAGAAGTTTTTGAGATATCGTGCGTGTTATGCCCAAAAGCTTCATGTGGAGAAAAATATGACTTCAAAGTTTCCGAAACGTCGCTTCAGCTATTCAGCGGGTATAATTCTAAAAGCCACAACTTATGTTCTAATGGGAATTTCAAGGAAAGAATTATATCAAAATGTTCAGAAACGATAGGAGTTTAACTCCTAAAAAAAAAATTAAATTTCGCAAAATTTTAAAGCTTTAAGAGTCCTGAGGTCAATTAAAAATTAAATATTTTAAAGGTATTATTAATATTATTATTATTAATTGTTTTTCTTGATTTTCTAAAAAAGTATTGAACCGATTTTGATGAAATTGAAGTGGGACCGATTCCGGACTATCCTCTTTCAATTAAAAAATTGAATAGGTCGCATATTTTCGAAGTAATAAATGTACATAATTAAAATGTAAATAATAGTAATAATAAAAATATATACGTGTCGAATTCAGATCCTCTTCCTTTTTTACAGTCGCTTAAAAACGAATTTTCTTTTTAAAATATAAAAAGAACACACGACTCTTCTGTCCATGTATTCCACGATTATTTTTTCTTTTAGGGAATTTCTAAAGGTTATCAATATTAATTTATTCTAAATCCTTAACTGGTTTCTAATGTAGTTAATAAGGTATGCATTAGGTTGCACAAAAATGTAATACTCTGATAGAATATAAAACGAATAGAATACAATACAAACAATACATAAATTTAGGAAACGTAAATGTGAATCTCTTTTAGCATTTTGAAAATGTACGAATTATGTTTTGAATAAGCAATTAAAAAGAAAAATTCTAAAAGGAGTTGAATTTAAAGGAAAAACTAAAAATAAGTGAATTTAAATTACTTCTATATAGATGCTATTTAATAATAAGAAGTTATATTTCAACTTTAAAAATATTTAACTGCAGTTATCTATACTAAAAAAAGAAAAAGTTTGACAGTGTGTATGTGTGTGCGATGACTAGGAAAAGTTATTGAACGGTTTGAAAATTTTGATGAGTCCTAGATAAGAATAGTCCAAGGCAGGCCCGAATAGACCTGGTTTGTTTTTCAAAATGTCATGCGCCATCTGTTTCGGAACTGTTTATATATATATATATATATATATATATATATATATATATATTGCATCACTCGTCAGTTTAACTGTCTGAAAGTAATGAAAAACCAAAGACACCAAACAACATTTACGTGCTTATCTTTTCTGGCGGTGTAGTTCGTTTAAAAAATTTCAATAATAACATTTTCACAAATTATTTTCAAAGCGTCTTGCTGGGTGTTTTTCTCTTTTGTTTTCGAAGCCCGTATCAATTCACTTTTAGAAATTTGGAAAAACAAATAATACAAATTTTATATGGGTACTTTCTTCTCTACAACAATGATATTTGTTTCGAAAAATACGAATATTAAATCTTTCAAGAAATTGGTGACTGGAAGTCCATTCGCGCCTTCCGAAGACACTCTTTTTTTTAGGTTAAAAGTTGCTAAATGTAAGTATTTTAACACAGTCTTTTTACACGTTCCTTGTACACTTGATTTACATCCGATATAAAAATATCGAAACTTTCGGATGATTAGAAATATTTAAATAAACAATAATAAAATTCAAAATGTTCACTCAGAAAGTGAATATGCGCGTGGCTTTGGATCATGTTTATAACTGACGTCTTGCACGAAAACTAGGCCCAGGATTTCCAAATTTTATATTTAAATCTCATAAAAAATTGAAAGAGTTTGAACAATAAGAACGATTTATTTTTAATTATTAAATGACCCGATCAAAAAAAAAAGTTTTTTTACAAGCTGCTTTACCACTAAATATCAATATTTTTTTCTGCAATATTTATAGGCTTTGGAAATACTATATTAATAAACTCATAAAAATTTTAAAGTGTTTGGACAATAAGAACTGCTTTATTAAATATTTAATGCCCAGAGGTGAGGGGGGGGGGGGAGTGATATGAAAAAATCTTCGTAGCTGCCAAAGAAAGTGTGGATCACAACGTTAGATTCGTTTTGAAAAATTTTTGTTAACATAAATTTTTGCAGAAAAATTAGGAGCATGATTTCGAAACTTTATATTTATAACTCATAAAAATTTTAAAGAGTTTGGACAATAATAGCTATTAATTACTAAATGACCCGATGTGGAAAAAAGTCTTCTTAGGAGTTGCTTTACCACTAAATATCAATATGTTTTCTACTAAATTTTTACACAGGCTTTGAAAATACTACATTCATAAGGCATAAAAATATTAAAGTACTAGCTATTACCCGTGACTTCGTTCACTTAATATTTAAAAAAGAATCAATTCATCAATTAAGCAAAAAATGTCGATAATTAAAAGCATATGTAATTAACCTTTTATCGTATTTTATAGTACAAAAACTTCTAATGATCCCAATTTGCTTATTTTTGTTTATATATATAGGATCATTTAAATTTCTTTCGTGAGCTTCAAATTTTATACTCGTTTTCTAAGATTAAATGAAGAATAAACTTCTATTTTATTATTTATATTTATTCTATTTTATACTTATTCCGTTCATGGATATTGATTTAAGTTTTTGTGACAAAGAATATTATTTAAAGAGATATATTAGTAAATAGTGATTATTAACAGATCACTTCAGACGTGTCTTTGAATTGATTAGAATAATCGAAAAATCAGCATATAACATTATGTTTCTATTCCAAAAACTTAAATCTTGGAAAAGAAAAAAGAATAAATGGTATTCAAAAAATCAGACGCGGTGAAGCATCAAAAGTCAAAAATAAATAATAAAAGTATGAGAAATTTCTTTAACTTTCAAATATATATTAAATTTTTATTTCATGGTATCACATTTTTAACAGCTGTAGATCTACCAATAATATCAAAATGTTTATCACGCTCCGAAGATTCTCGAAGCCTAAATGCTTATTATTTAAGCAATACAGTTGCTTATTGCTTTCAAGCGGAAGAAATCTATTTATGGGAAAAGCAGTCCAGTTACGGCTAAATGTTTTCATATCGATTGTTGTGTTGTAATTTTGGATTATGGAGGCTTGGCTATTTGTAGGAATATGCTCCAATGAGGGACAGAGATTGTGTTTCAGAGATTTTTTAACTATAGATTTAGTTTTTTTTAATCAAAAGAAAATTTCCCTTCTTCTCTTTCGCTTTTCGTTAATCATGGCGCCTTTAAAAATTTGAGGGATGTGAGGTGAAGGGTGAATTTATTTCTTAATTAATGATTTCACCTCTTCTTTACATGTAAACATTGTGACATGTGAAGCCTAATCTCTAATTAAAATTACTTGCTAAGCTTTCTTACATCGAATTTCTGGGAGATTTTAAGGTAAAAGGATGTTAATCATGTATTTTCTGGAAAGTCTGTGGAAATCAAACCATTTGGTATAAGTGATATAGAAATGCTAATATTTTCTGAAAGAAAACTGGTCAATGATTTAAAATATGATGACGCCACTTGGTTAGTTTTTCGTACGGAATAATACTTGTCGAGATAATATATATATTCTTTCACTTCATGAATCATGTAAAACTATGCCATTTCACTTAATTAAAACATAAAATCGCTTAATGAAGTCTTATATTATTGTACATGTACATTTAGAAAAAATATTGAAATTCATTTTTAATAAATTTTAAATTTCAAGTAAGAAAATGTAGGATAAATTGGACGAAGATACAGTAGGTAGTGACTTTATTGTTTTAAAAATCACCTGTTGTTTTTGTTTGTTATTCATTGATTGCTTTTAGAAGTTTGCACCCTTATGTATCATTTAAAACCTTATTTCATTTTATGGATATTATTTAAAGCATACAAAAAATTGTTTTTGTAAGCACTTGCATTTCGGCGTCTTACCCATACCTATGAGTAAGATGGCCAACTATCTAGGGGTAAGATGCCTTGTGGAGTTTCAATGTAAACAATATTTTTTGTGAAGCAATATAAAACATAATGGGACGAATAAAAGTAACTTTAATATTTTAGACATACTAAAGTTGTTAACTTACTTACTATTAAAAAATTAGAAAAATATGAATGTAACAAACGTTGGCAATTTAATAAAAGGACAAACTAATATTTGGAAAAAAAAAGTTATGTTCTATTTAACATTTAAAATAATTATGGCTCTTAAGTATGCCTATTTTTAAATATTATAATAAGTTTAAATACGATAAAGCCACTGTGAGTAAGTGCTTTAGAGTGCAGATTTTTTGTTGGTGTTTTTCATATGGCCCTACGTTCTTTTAAGCTATAACTCAGATCTGACACAGACTGCACATTTGTTTAGGCACTTTAAGGAACTTGTATATAACCAACAGTTTCACTGAATGCATTTGATCCAATCACATTTTTCAGAGGTTTTGTTGCACTTTGCTATACACTCTTAACACTGATTCTCACTCACTTAAAAAAAAAAAAAAAATCCTCATCTTGTGAATGTTGGTGGAAAATTTAATCCGTTATCTTTTCAAAGCAGATCAAATTAACGTGTTTTTAGAGTCTGCGGTGTCTGGATGGAGGTTGGCGAGCGTAGCTCGTGGGGGGCAGCAGACCCTAGTTATCTAAAACTATATTATATACTACCGATAAAGTATCTGATTAAAATTGTTGACAAATTAGTTAATATATAAGAGTAATTCATACAATGAAGACACAACCAGGCATTTGACTGCAATGGAAAATAACCGGCATCTTAACCCGAGGGGGAAAAACCGGCATCTTACCCCCAAAAATTTTCGTAGACTCCGGTGTACCCCACTGACGTGAAGAAGCGGGAACTGGCCACCATTTATGCTTTGTAGAAAGGCCAGGTATCAGTACTTTCTAAAAACATCAGATATATTTTTCTGGTGTTTAAACTAAGACTTATATAGGCAAATGTAGAAGTCACGTAAATGATTTTTGACACTTACCAGAAGTGTTTTGACGAAATAGCAATAAAAAAGTACCACTTAATTTTTTAAAAGAGCGCAAACAGAAATTAAAATATCAGTAGGGAACCATCTTCCTTACAGTTGAACGGCGTTTCCCTACAGCGCCTGCGCATATGAAAACTACATTATTTGGCATCTTGTACAACACGGCGTCCCACGTCAAGTTACCCTATTCAGGGCTTAATTTGCGCCGGAGCCCACCGGAGCCCAGCTCCGATAGTTTTATGTTTTCAGTAAATATTTAAATATTGGTTGGAATTCACCGGAGCTCATAAAAACAGGGCTCCGGAGCCCAGTGCAATAGCGCTTCCGAAAAACCGAAGCCTAAATTACCCTTTCCTTTCCTTCCCATCTCCAAGTTTTTGAATTCTTTTTTATCAAAACACTTATGTGTGACGTAATGTGTCGCACACATAGGAGATGGAGATGAAACGGATTCAATTTTTATTTCTGTTTTTGGGCTTTAATTGACTCAAGCTCAATCTGTCGCATAGCTGAGAATTAACCCTTTTTTGTGTTAACACTATTTACGAATCACAATCCTTACCATATTTATTCGTAGAATTAACAAAAAATCGCAATTGACATTATAATTAGGCAAAGATTATTATTTAAAAGGAGCGATAACTAAAAAGTGTAATAGTTGACAGCTAAGTATATGCTGATAGATATATTTAGAATTTTTATTTTGCTAAAGAAAAAAAAATGCTTTAAAATTTCAAAATAATGTACAAAATATAAATATGCAGATTGGAGTGATGGGGGGAGGGGGGAGGTAGAGGGAGAACAATACAGATATTAGTACTGGTACCGTAGAATAGGGCAATTAGGGCTCCGGTACTTTTTTTGTTAGAAATTAAGCCCTGCCCCTATTTAAAATGTAAGCTAAAGTTACATTTTGAAATAATGCGACTTTTGATGCAAAACATTATTTTTGAAATGTATATTGTTATTCAATGGTTTCATTTTTAATTTCGAAGCTTGTGAAATGAAACTGATATCAATTTGACGAAATTAATATAAATATATACAACAGTTTTCTAATTAAAATTAATACTTTAATTGAAAAAATATTACAGCATTTTTATCCGATAAAACCTTTTACTAAATTCACCTTTCTGATATGTTTTAATTGCCATCTGTTACAAATAATTAATTAAAATAGCATACGATTTTTTGAAATTCAATTCGTAGGGGCAATATCAATCCACTTAAATGTACTGAAATTTAATTTACATCCTTGGTTTAAATGCCAATATGCTCAGACGATTTTTGCTTCTGTGGAATAAATTCATTCATAAAGCTTCAATGTGTGAAAATATGTTTTTAGTTTTAGGAAAATTTACTTTAATCATGTTTTTGTACCATCTATAGAAATTGAAATTAAATTATTTTTAATTTTAAAGAGAATATAGCGTAAAAAAATATATTAATTAATTTTATTTCCCTTTTTTTCCACAAATAATGTCTTCTACTGATAATCATAACGGGCATTTTGAATGCAAACTCTCATTTGTATGTAACTTATATTCAAATTTATTAATCAGTATTAGTAAAAAAATATTTCTCATTCATTTTAAATATGACGTCATTTTTTATCTATTTTCATTAGTTTATGATATTCATGCTCCTTGTATTTTTAACGAATACTTCAAAATACCTGTTTTATTTCAAGTATGACTTCATATTTTTGCAAGTTAAATATTTTATCAATAATATAATTCTTTTTCATTCTTTTGCCTTCTAATTATATCGCCATTTTTGACAGAAAAACCCTTATTAAAGTAACCGATATCCATGTTTTATATATAATAAAAAATACTTCATTTTTTTTTCGTTTGAAATATGACATCATATTTATTTTCTTTTTATTCTCATTTTTTTTACGCAGAAATTGTTCAGTTAAAAATTAATCGCCGAGGAGAAAATTTTATACCAGACTTTGATTTTCTTGGCAACGGGAAAGAAAGGTGGTTAAATTTATCGGAAAAATGTTAATTGATTCTCTATGAAAAGGAATGAAATTTTGAATTATTAACCAAATATTTGAATAAAATAAATTAAACATAGCCTATGTTCATTTCCGGGTTGCAATCCATCTATGTTAAAAAATACAAAAGCGTTAATTCATCCGTTTAGAAGCTGACTTCATTCAAACATTCGGACACACATTGACATTTATAATATTACTAGCAGGCTGAGCCCGCTGCGCTGGGCCATTTTTCAAATAAACCTTCAATCTAACGAAATGGAAAATCCGACCCTGTATTTTAAATTAATATGGACCTTCACCTGGAAGGTCCTTCCGCATTTTCTGAATACGCATCGGACGCCATTGCGCTATTATATTATCTGATGCGTTAGACGAAATACTGGCAATTCAGAAGCAACTCTTTAGTACACATGTAGAGTTTGGGAGGGAAATGCGGCCATTACAATCATATCACCACACCACTAAAAAAGAGAGAATTACAATGACTGCAGAGATTGACCATGTAACTTAAAGAATGTTCGGTTTATTCACTTTCGTATGTTAGTTCTTTTACTCCGGGCTTCTCAGCTTGGTACTTTTTGCGGATCTGATAACATAAATACAATCTCTCTCTACGTTACATTATATTTGGTAATATACGTCTTCTTTTGCCAGGTTTTCTCTACAGTTTCTTATCTTCGATTTCCAGTAGAGTAAATACAATCAAAACAGTATTTAACTTTTATATTTTAAAATATGTGAATCATGTAAAAGTGAATATTTAAAGCGGAATTGTGTGAATAAAATTAAAATAATGTCATTTTAACTGCCGTTTCTTTTTACATAACAGTTTTAATGATCCAACTATTAACCTAGGAAAATAAACTCGATAACTAATTCAAATAGAAAACTAAACCTCTAGTTTTCATTCAATAAAATCTTTCCAATCATCCGTAATCGGATCCACAATCAAGTTTGATGTGCAACATCAGAAAAATTCGTAACGGTATGGCTAAAAATGTACCAGAGTTAGCTACAAAACAGACTTATTTACGTTCCAAACTACATTCCATTAAATAATGTCAAATTGCTGTTGATTGAATTTTAGATCTTTCACTATCAAAACTCTTTGCAAATGATAAATAAAGTTAGTTATGCAAAATTTTTAGTTGTGATCTTTTTAGGCTAACCGAAGATTTTTTTCGCATTTCTCTAATGGGCGTAATAAAACGGAGAAACAAACATGCTTTTATTTTCAAGACGTCATTATTCATCAGTTTGTTGCCTAATAAAACTAAAAACGTTAATTTGCGACTATGATTGTAAAGATTACATAAAATTGTAATTTATAACGCTTTTCGCTCACTTCATCTTTTTGAATTTGAAATTTTCTTTCGACAGTTCATAGAAAGCAGTTTCATCTTGTAAGTAAATAACATGCCATACTTCAAAGTGTTAGACCCTTCAGTTATGCAAAAAACGCAAATTAGAATATGTTTTGCTTTTTCAACCCTCAGATGGTAGTGACAGCAACATAAAATATAACCTATGATATAGCTGGGACTGTCACCATTGATTTGCAACCATTACTTTTGAAATAGCTTTGGAATTTCCTGAGATTGAGTAGAAATCACAATTTAGAACGTTTTTAGAACGCTTTTCGCGCATTTTCACCCCTTTTTAAATTTCCAATTTTTTCGAAATTGTTCTTAAAGATCATTTATATGTAATACATATGTACCTTGCCTAAGTTTATGTTTCTAGCCCCTACCGATCACAGAAATCGAAATTTGGAACGCTTTTTTGCTCCTGCAACGTCTAGGTGATAGTAATACCGACTTAAAATAGCGTCTATGTTAGAGCATAGGCTGTCAGCATCAATTTCTTAACATTACTTTTGAAATCAGTTTGATTCTTCCTGAGATATTGGTGACAAATCGACATTTAGAACGTTTTTAGAACGCTTTTCGCTCATTTTGAACCTGCATCTCCTCTGGGTTAGTGGAAACATATATAAAATATAGCCTATCTTGGAGCAAGATCTGTCACCATCATTTTAACACCATTATATTTGAAATCGGTTCAGTATTTCCTGAGATTGCATAGAAATTGCAATTTAGAACGTTTTTTACAACGCTTTTTGCACATTTTGACCCCCTTTTAAATTTCGATTTTTATAGGAAATGTCCTTAGAGATCATTGATATCTTATAACTAACTACCATTCCAAATTTCACGATTCTAGGCCCTTCCGTAACGCAAAAGCCGCAATTTAGAACGTTTTTCTCCTGAAGCCCCTTTGGGGTAGAGGCACCGACATAAAACATCGCCTATGTTGGAGCAAAGGGTGTCACCATCATTTTGCGCCATTATTTTTTAGATCAGTTTGGTATTTCCTGAGATTGTGTAGAAACCACCATTAGAACGTTTTTTAGAACGCTTTTCGCGCATTTTCACCCTTTTTAAATTTCGAATTGTTTAAGAACTGTTCTTAGAAATCCTTTATATCTAATAAGTAGCTAATATTTCAAATTTCATATTTCTAGGTCCTTTGGTAACGCAAAAATCGCCTTTTTAGAACGTTTTTTGCTCCTGCACCCCCTTTCGGGTAGTGGCACCGACATAAAACATAGCCTATGTTGGAGCAAAGGTTGTCACCGTCATTTTGATACCCTTATTTTGACACCATTGTTTTTAAAATGGGTTTGGTATTTCCTGAGATTGTGTAGAAACCACCATTTAGAACGTTTTTTAGAACGATTTTCGCGCATTTTCACCCCTTTCAAATTTCGAATTGTTTAAGAACTGTTCTCAGAAATCCTTTATATCTAATAAGTAGCTAATATTTCAAATTTCATATTTCTAAGCCCTTCAGTAACACATAAATCGCATTTTTAGAACGTTTTTTGCTCCTGCACGCCTTTGGGGTAGTGACACCGACATAAAACATAGCCTACCTTGGAGCAAGCATTGTCACCATCATTAAGACACCAATATTTTTTAAATCGGTTTGGTATTTCCTGAGATTGTGTAGAAACTACCATTTAGAACGTTTTTTAGAACGCTTTTTGTGCATTTTCACCCCTTTTAAATTTCGAATTGTTTAAGAACTGTTCTTAGACATAATTTATATCTTATAATTAACTAATATTTCAAATTTCATAATTCTAGGCCCTTCAGTAACACATAAATCGCATTTTTAGAACGTTTTTGTCTCCTGCACCCCCTTTGGGGTAGTGACACCGACATAAAACAAGCCTATCTTGGAGCAAGCGTTGTCACCATCATTTTGACACCAATATTTTTTAAATCGGTTTGGTATTTCCTGAGATTGTGTGGAAACTACCATTTAGAACGTTTTTTAGAACGCTTTTTGTGCATTTTCACCCCTTTTAAATTTCGAATTGTTTAAGAACTGTTCTTAGACATCATTTATATCTTATAAGTAACTAATACTCAGAATTTCATATTTCTAGGCCCTTCAGTAACGCTAAAATCGCATTTTTAGAACGTTTTTTGCTCCTACACCCCCTTTGGGGTAGTAGCACCGACATAAGATATAGCTTATGTTCTAAGTTGGACTCACACCATCATTTTGATACCATTACTTTTGGAATCGGTTCGGTAGTTCCAGAGCTTACCTCCGACAAATAAACAATTTTTTCCTCTTTATAATAGGAGTATAGATAAGGATTCGGACAATAAGAGCTTTGTTAAATATTTTATTCCTCGCCAGCCTGTCGATAAAAATATAAAATCAAAACAGGAAGATCACAATTTTGTTGAATGGTATGATACGAATAGCTGTTAGCTTTCCGGATTTATTCACGTCAAATAAACGTAGTTTCACCAGAAACACTATCACTAGTTAATAAAATGTGTCTTGTATATGCTTAGTAGATTATGGATCTTTTTTATAAGTGAAATTTCAAGTTTAATATATGTTTATTTTTCATGAAAAAAAAGTACGTTCACAGCTATGCATAACATAAACCGAACGGAGGAGCGAATATCTCGGCCGTTACAAAATTATGAAGTTTTGAATTTCCTTATAATTTTTATATACTTTGAAAAACATAAATCTTGCAATTTTTGCAATATTTTTTTAACATTACTGACTTATCATACATGTTTTCAGGCATTCTTCAACATTAAAGAGGTAGTTCTGCTATAACGGAAATGATTTACGATGGAAAAAAAATCTAATAACGATAGTTTAACTGTACATTTTAACCCTTTGAGGCGCAAGCAGTAATGCCGCTCTAATATTGAATTCTCACCGGAAAAATCGAAAATTTTAATTTTAAATAAGGAAAAGCTATTTTTAACTCTCCCCTCCACACACAAATAAAAAATATAAAACTTAGATAAAAGTTTCTGGTCCGAATCTTGTTTAAATTAGGTTTTATCCCACTGCCCCTCAAGGGGTTAAAACGGTAGTTTCAAAAATGTTTTTATCAATTTGAAAAAGTTTATTTTATATGTATACAATACTTTCTTTTTTAATTATAAAGGATTTTTTAATTTCAAATTTCTAATTGAAAAACAACTTGCGTTTATAAAATTGTGAAGTCTTGCGTATGATGTATAGAATTTATAGTCAACAATGCAAAAAAATAATTAGATTTAAAAACTTATTCCGCAAAAAAAGGAGTTCAATCAATTATTGTTGGTATACAGTACTTTAAGGAATATTTTGTGTGCCCCTGTATACGAACATTAAATGATATGCACACCATATTCTACATTAAGCATCCTGCCATGCAGCTCAGTGATAATTGGATTTAAAAATTGGATAATTGGATTTAAAAATGGGCTTTTCCTTTATATTTCTCACATTATACAAATTCAACGCACATTACGCGAGTTCATGAATTTATCCCTACAGATTTAACATAGTTTTGCAATTGATTAAACAGTCGTCTTCTCACTTTGACATTTAACGCACTATAGCTTTACTCTCATGCTATATGGTACTTGTCATGGGATACTGAAATTGTGTATAGTTGAAATGTGTTTCAGTGTATAGATGTCAGTGTTAGTAAGCAGGTATTTAATCAATTTACATGAATGCTTCTAAACAAATATAAATTTTTTTGTATGTAATGTAATTCTTGACGGATGTGTTGGGATAAAATGCATGTGACAATATATTGCACTAAAATATTGATATATGTTTTTTAAGCTTTAAATATTTTGCTACTTTAAAACGAGTTGCGTTTCATGTATGTTTATTTTAAAATATGTTTTTAAAATACTTTTTAATGAAAGAAAATGCTCATATTTCTCATGTATGTAAAATAATATATATATATAGTCCATTAACTATATACGCATATTCATTTAATACATTGTTATAAGTGTCATAATAAGCGCTAATCATTTTAATGCTTTAACGCAGTGCGTGTCAATAAGTGTGTCGGAATACAGAAGTGAGTTGTGCGAGTGCTTAGGTGTGTAACGACGAATAACGTATATGACTTTTTTTGTGTAATTTTAACACACTCTACTTTTATTTCCTTTATTTTCGTCCCAACTATTATACAAAAGCAACTCTCTCGATTACCTCCAACTTAAATTTTATAAAATTAAACTTCTCAAATCTAAATCAGTTATTTTCAGGAGTCTCAAGACTCTGAAAGCTTTAAAATTTTCAAAATTTTAATTTTTTTTAGATGTTAAACAGCTATTTTTTCTGAATATTTTGCTATAGTTGTTTCTTTGAAATTCATATGAGAACAGAAGTTATGGCTTTTAGATTAATACATGTTCAACAGCTGAAGTGACGTTTCCGAAACTTTGAAGTCATTTTTCTCCAAATGACGTTTTTGGGCATAACGCGCACGATATATCAAAAACTTCTGAATATTTTTTCGTGAAGTTTTGAAAACATGTTTCATGTTAGTCTGAATAAACTGAACCTATATTTAACTTTTATTGTTCAAAAAATATTTTTTTATGTGATTATACTTTTGAAATTTTCTAAATTTCGCATTAGCTAAATACAACTTCGTATTAAAAATATAAAAATACTTTAAATACAAATTTCGTTAGGTTAGGGATAATTATTTCAATCTGAAATATAAGTAGGCATCAAAATTTTCATTCTGGGTGCAATATTTATTTTCTAATCGTGCGCATAAGGTGTAATCCGATTTTCTGCTCCTCAAATATCTGACAGTTTGGAGCCCCCTGTAAACGCTAATTCTGCATTTTGCAATTTTCTTAAATACATGGAGTGAAAGAACATGCTTATATCATTTATCCCATTAAAAAATGTGTCTTGAAATCAAATACGTTTTAAGATATTAACAGTTGAAAATGGTTGTTTTTTTTCATTTTTTCCAATTTTCCTGAGACCCCTTAAAATCATTATCCACTTACTGTCACTTAAAATTTGTTATTACACTATTCAGTTCTAGCATAAACAACTTTCCGGTTCCAAAAATCACTTTACACTGAATCAAAATTGTTTATTAAATATTCTGGAACAAAGGAATTTCATGAACTACTACTTCAACACATAAAATAAGGTGTGTCCCAACGAAATAAAGCCACCGTAATTGTGTCTGGTAACTGGGCACGAAATAAACAAATAAGATTGAAACAAATATATTAATAAACTCTATATAGAAATACATATTTACAAGGAGTAACTCACTTCCTGCCCCACCTGGGCAGGAGAAAAAGTTGAATGTGTAAAAAAAGACGGGGAAATGTGTCCCGCCGAAATAAAGCCACTGCCAATATTAGTATTTATTCGTAACTACCGACATTCGAGCTGCTGAAATCGACATGTTTATGACGTCAGTAAGTTGTCAAGTGCATGTTCTGTGCCAGTCGAACTTTGTGCGGACTTTAGAAGGTTGTACTTTCTCTTTATCCTACTGTATTGCAATGGGAAAGAAAATCCAGCTATCAATGTTCGAGAAAGGACAAATAACAGCTTTTAAGGAACAAGGTCTTTCACATAGACCAATATCTAAGCAAATCAAACGATCTAAAACCGTAATAGACAATTTTGTAAATCAGGGCAATGCGTACGGGTATAAAAAATGAAGGTGTAACTGCAGAAAAATGACTTCCAGGCAAGCAAGAGCAGTTTTACATCGTCTTTCAGGAGGTGGTATTTCCCTAAAATCGTTGGCCAAAGACGATAACATCCCTGTGACAAAATCAACCCTGTCACGAATTGAAAAACGTACCAACAACTTGCGATATAAGAAACGAAAACAGCAGCACATGTTGAAAGCTATACACATGCAAAGGAGAGTCCACTGGGCCAAATATAATCAAACCTGGAAGGACCAGTGACATCGCGTTATAGTCTCAGATGAGAAAAAAATGAATATGGATGTGCCTGACGGCCTTGCTTTCTATTGGTATGACATGAGGAAATTTTCTTCAAAAGACAGCAAGGTGGAGGCTCATTAATGTGTAGGAAGGCTTCGGCTATGAAGGTAAACATAACCTGGCTGTTCTCTCAGGACGCATGAAGGCTACCGATTACGAAGAAATGCTAGAAAACTATTTACTGCCATTTTTAAACAGAATTGGTAGACTAAGTTGGATTTTACAGCAGGAAAAACTTCCATTCACACTACAAAATCGTACAGGAATGGTTTTTGGAGAATCGGGTGCATGTCATGGATTGACCTGCCTTTTTCCCTTGATCTCAATCTCCAAGAAAATGTGTGAAATATCCTCAGTAGAGATGTATATGCCAATGGCAGACAGTTTCAGCCAGTGGCAAAATTGAAGGTCGTCATCATTGAAGCGTGGGAGAACTTTGATGCTACAGTCCTTCAAGGAGTGTTAAATGATATGCCACACCGTATATTCCAAGTCATATATAACCATGGCGGATATATTGTCTATTAACAGTAGTGGCTTTATTTCGACGGGACATTTCCCCCCCCCCCCTCTTTTTTAACAAATTATTTTTTTTTCTTGTCCAGTTAATGCAGGGAGTAAGTTACTCCTTGTAAATATGTATTTGTATACAGACTTTCTTAATATATTTGTTTCGTTCTTATTAGTTTGTTTCGTGTGCAATTACAGCACACAATCACGGTGGCTTTATTTCGGTGGGACACACCTTAGACATATATTAATTAGTATTTATAATTTAAAGAGATATCAAATTTGAACTTTATAAGACTAAACTTGTTAAATATAAATCAGATATTTGAAAATAATTAGCCACTTACTATTACTTAAAACTTACAATTACACTATTCAGTTCTAGCGCAAAAATCTTTCCGGTACCTAAAATCACTTTACACTGAATCAAAAATATTTATTAAATATTCTGAAACAAATGAACTTCATAAACTACTACTTCAATACTTAATAAATTGGTATAGATTAATTAGTATTGATAATTTGAATAGATATTAAATTTTAACTTTATAAGACTAAACGTGTCAAATCTAAATCAGTTATCTGAAAATAATTTGCCACTTCTATTACTTAATATTTACTATTACACTATTCAGTTCTAGCATAAAAATCTTTCTCGTCCCTAAAATCACTTTACACTGAATCAAAAATATTTATTAAATATTCTGAAACAAATGCATTTCATAAACTACTACTCCAATACTTAAGAAATAGACATGTATTAATTAGTATTTATAATTTAAATATATATCAAATTTTAACTTAAGACAAATCTTGTCAAATCTAAATCCGTTATCTGAAAATCATTAGCCACTTGCTATTACTTAAAATTTATTATTACACTATTCATTTCTAGTATAAAAATCTTTCGGATTCCTAAACTCACTTTAAACTCAATCAAAAATTTTCCTTAAATCACTTCATAAACTGCTATTTTAATATCTAAGAAAAAGACATGCATTAATTAGCATTTATAATTTAAATAGTTATCAGATTTTAACCTTATGAAACCAAACTTGTCAAACCTAAATCAGCAATTTGAAATTTACTATTACACTATTCAATTCTAGCATTAAAAAAATGGTTCTTAAAACCACTTTTCATCGAATCAAAATTATTTATGAAATATACTCAGACAAATGAACTTCATAAAATATTACTCCAATACTTAAGGATAAGACTTTTCAAATTATTTAATCATTAAATTTAAACAAAATCTTAGTGAAAGTCTTCTGAGTTTTATGCTTTTATCATTACTTTTCAAACAGGGGTTTAAAATTCTTACCAATGCGAAAAGTGGAATATGGCGTAAAGATGAGTGTGAGGATTTTCAAATCATTCGAAATAAAATCAATGAAGGAGGTGCTTTCTGAATACTTTTCTTGAAATATTTAATGAATATTTACAGATACAAGATTCTATGCATATTTTCAATAAGTATTATCGAATACTTAATCTGGTATTTCGAAAAAGGGAGGCTTAGCCTCATCAACAAACTGTAAAAAAATTACAGCGATCATGCTTTTGAAATCAAAACATCTTTTCCTATCGTTCCAGCAATAAAATACCGAAGTGGCATTCTAAGGTAGGATGCGCGCGCATCGCGCGTCCTTCGTTGCCACGGGGAGCAGAGAAAAAGTTTCTCTTCATGAGTTATGTGTTTAAATTGAATTTACGCTTGCCACGAAACTCCCACGACTGAAATATCGCTTTTCAAATTCAAGTGATTAAGTAAAATACTTTTAGGTTCATTAACCAGAGTTTTATTTAGCAATTAATTTGGTTTAGAACTTATAAAAAAATCTCATTTTAAGTAAGGTACATATGGATAAGATTAATTAATTGCAAAAAAAAATATATTTAACAGAAATAACAAATACGAAATGTTACTTATCCTATAATAAAATGTAATATTACACAATCCTGTTCTAACATTAGTAACTTTTCCATTTCTTAAAGTCACTTAGTCATTAAAACTAAAATTAATTACTAAATAATTCGAAACAAATGAACTTTATAAAATATTATTCTAATTATTTAAGGAACAGACATTTCAAATCATTTCACAATTAATTTTAAATAACATTTTAACGAATATGTTCTGAGTTCCATGCGCTTACTATTAATTTCCAAATCAAATATTTCATTTTCATGTCTTGAGCAAAATTTAAAATATGACATTCTGTTAAATTATGTGTTTAAGCTTAATTTACGTTGGTCACGAAATAACATTGAATAAAATAATTCTTTTTAAAATTATATGATCACGCAAAATGCTTTTTTCGATGCCAAATACTTTCGTTTCGTTTGTTAATGTTCTATTAAGTCATTAATTTTGTTCAGTATTCTTTTAAAAAAATTTTACAACTAAAGTGCGCTTAAATAAATAAATAAATAAATAAATAAATAAATATATATATATACTTCATGGGAAAATAAAAAATAACATAGAAATTAAAGAAAACAATATTCCGTTTTCATTGCTGAAAATAATGTAATGGAAAATAAACGATTTAATTGAAGCAACCACTTCATATATCATAAATAGGTTTAACTTGAAATGCTATTTTTAAATTATTTATGGCATATTAAAAGATAAATTATTCTTTTAATAACTATCGTAACAAAAAGATAAAAAATGTGGATTTTTTTCACGAAAAATACAGAAAAACAATTTTTGTTTTTTATCTACTATTAAAAATGCCATTTTATTTAATAGTTTGATCTCAAGTTATTTATAGCGGAATGTATTTTTTAATCAAAGAAAAACAAAATCGTATTATTTTTTTTAATTACCAATCTTTGTTTAAAGTTAATTTGCCTATGGAGCAAAAAAGTATATAGATGATAAAAAAAAAAAAAAGTTGCTCTGATATGTATTCGTTAAAAGAAAGAGAAAAAATGGAAATTTCTAATAAAGTAGTTTGGGTAAGGCGAGATAATTTGGCGCTTAATTTTTTTTAAGAAAAATAAATAAAAAGTATAGACCTCTGTACAATTGTACAAGGCAAATCACACATTTTTCAGGATCAGATTCATAAAAGGAAGAAGGGATTTTAGTCAGTATTTTGTTGGTTACAGTTATTCAAAGACAAAAAAACTAGGAATAACCAAATTAACCATAGAGGGGAAATTTGATGTGGTAGTTTGGTAATCGCGTTGTATACCCACTACCACAACCCAATCGTATATTTTGGGTATAATAACGTTTATGCACTTTTACTGCCTTTATAATGTACTATTGAGAACACTGATCATTTTATAAATCACTTAATATTTCAGAGCACTGTGAATTTGTCTTTGAGAGCATATGTTTTTATAAAGAAAAATATTTCAAGATATTGCACAGAAACGAAACCTTAACTATAAAAAGATGCTTCAATACAAAATTTTAAGCACATTTTATCGTATCTAAATAAGTATTTTATTTTATTAATAGAAATAAATATAACTGATACAAATATCAAAACTAACTTCTATTAAAATATTCCACGCACAATATTTGAAAAACAAAAAGTAGAATAAAATTCTGAAGCAGATTATTTAAGTTTTTATTTAAAAAATAAAAACAAATCTTTAATTGTTATTAACATCAAAATTTACTTTTATTAAAAAATATTGCATTTATCACGAAAAATATAAACCACCGGACAAAATATTTTTAAATAAAAAGTTGAAAATAAAACAGAAATAAAATATTTCCCCGATAAAACATTTATTAATAAAAAGGTGAAAAAAAACTGAAATAAAATATTTTAACAGATAAAACATTTTAAAATAAAGATCTTGAAGAACAGTTGAAAATATAAAGACGTGGTATTCAAACTCATGCTATCTAGACTCAAATGCATGGCTCTAACCATTTAACGCCAAGCACACAGCAGGTCAGTTACAAACAGGGCGGTGGGAAAAATGGATGACTCCGACTCCGGGAACTTTAACAGATACGACTGCGACTCCGACTCGGACTCTTTCGCTCAAAAATGGGCCGACTCCGACTACGCAAACCTTCTTGTAAAATGGACGACTCCGACTACGCAGACCCGCTTGTAAAATGGACGACTCCGACTACGCAGTCCTGCTTGTAAAATGGACGACTCCGACTCCGACTTCGGGAATTTTAACAGATCTGACTGCGACACCGACTCCGACTACGCAGACCTGCTTGTAAAATGGACGACTCCGACTCCGAGCCCTGGTTACAAAGCACTAAAATAAGTAGGGAAATATGTGAGTTGAAGGCAGGAATCTAAGTATGGTCACGTGATTCTTCCGAGAGACACTAGACTACGACATTTTGAATTCTTATGTCTCACCCTTCCACAATGTGACATCACTAGTGTTGCTGCCGAGGCTAACGAAAAAGACAGGCTACCGCGGTGCATCCGACGTGTCTTTTTTTACAGACCGCTAGAGTGACGTGGTACTCTTTTCGCACACCTTCATTGGTGAATTCGAGTATCACGTGACTCCAGCGGTCTGTAAAAAATGATATGTGAAATGCACCGCGGTAGCCTGTTTTTCTCGTTAGCCTCGGTTGCTGCCCAGGCTAACGTAAAAGACAGGCTACCGCGACGCATTCCAGATATCTTTTTTTACAGACCGCTGAAGTCACGTGGTACTCTTTTCGCACACCTTCATTGGTGAATTCGAGTATCACGTGACTCCAGCGGTCTGTAAAAAATGATATGTGAAATGCACCGCGGTAGCCTGTTTTTCTCGTTAGCCTCGGTTGCTGCCCAGGCTAACGTAAAAGACAGGCTACCGCGACGCATTCCAGATATCTTTTTTTACAGACCGCTGAAGTCACGTGGTACTCTTTTCGCACACCTTCATTGGTGAATTCGAGTATCACGCGACTCCAGCGGTCTGTAAAAAATGATATGTGAAATGCACCGCGGTAGCCTGTTTTTCTCGTTAGCCTCGGTTGCTGCCCAGGCTAACGTAAAAGACAGGCTACCGCGATGCATTCCACATATCTTTTTTTACAGACCGCTGAAGTCACGTGATATTCGAATGCACCGATGCAGGTGTTTGAAAAGAGCAACACTCACTCTGGCGGTCTGTAAAAAAATACACTTGGGATGGACCGCGGTAGCCTGTCTTTTTCGTTAGCCCCGTGTTGCCGCATGCATTGTCGGAGAATACTTAGCTTTTGTTTAGTTTCACTTTTGTATTTAAAATTATGTAATAATATTATTCGTCGTATTCTTATTAGAAAAGTTATGTGATAAGGAAATCTGACAATAAATTGTGGACATTCTGTATATTTACGGTTGGTTGGTTGGTTGGTTGATTTTTGACGGCCAATTATCTGCGCGAGGGATATAGGCCCGGGGGAGGAGTGCCCTTCGTGGGGGTCTTTCTAAGGGAACCCAACCCGTATCAACACTTGGAAATCCAAGGTTCGAAGAAAACCACGAAAACTCCGAACGATTAGGCCGACGGGCGCGATTGGGATTGAACCCAACACCTCTCGTCTACCAGCTTCGAGAGCAGAACCTCTCGGCCACTGGTGGGGCTCTGTATATTTACGAGTGGGCAAGAAATTATTCGTTACTTTAGTTTGGAGATTTGTTATGGCGTTATTTATTGATATGTTTGCGAGTTTGTCAATAAAATTCCACATTTAAGATTTCTTTGGGATATTCAAGCAATCACATGCTGTATAAAAGTATATTACGAACGGAAATATCACGAAAAATTTAGCAAGTGAGTTTTAACTGACACATGCATTAAGTTGTATTTATAAAGTTTTTTTTATTAACACATCTATCTTTAAAACATTTGTTTTAAAATTTTGAAGATTTATTGAAGACTCTCTGTATATTTACGAGCGGACAAGAAAGGAGACGTTATTTTAGTTTGGAGATTTGCTATGACGTTATTTATTGATATTTGTACGAGTTTGTTAATAAAATTCGACATTTAAGATTTATATGAGATATTGAAGCAATCACATACAGTATACAAATATATTAAGTACAGAAATATCACTAACAAATTAAGCAAGTGAGTTTCAAGTGAAACATGCATTAAGATGAATTTTAGAAAGTTTTTTCGATTAGCATTAAAACATTTGTTTTAAAATTTTGAAGATTTGTCTTTCTTTTAATTCTTTAGAATACTTTCAGTAAAAGTTATTTAACAAACTTCATTCATTATTCAAACATGTAATAGATATCTGAAATACTTTAAAGGAAACTTCTAGTCTTTTAAATTCTTAGTCTTTAAAAACGAAACATCAAGAAGATTGATATATTTAACAGTATGTAGAACAGATATAGTTGAAAATAGTAACGAGTGTGAATTCCTTTCTAAAATGAGTAGAAAAATGCACTAATTTTAATTATCCTATAGTTAAGAACACTTTTAAGCTATTGAAAGTTTTGGTTTCGTTGATAAATAATTTTGTCTTGATATGTTTTTACTAAGCAAATCTTGTTGAACTGAAAATAAATTAAGTAAATGAAATATGTAATGTGCATCAAAGAAGTATTTCCCTTCTTTTTTTAACATATAATAAAGTTGATGATATAAGACTGTTCTCAAATCCAAATGGGTAACTTTCTGAAACATTTTTTAAATTCATTTTGTTTCCGAAGCGCATGAAATTGGCTGGTGTCGTTATTCAGAAACTATGTAATCGAAAGCCGTTTTCCATTTTTTGGTAAATGCAACAAATCTTTCTGAAAATGTTATTAAATGTGGCATTTTGAACCGAATTTCAGTACGCGACACGCGAGAAAGAGAAAAATATTGTCTTCACGTGACCACAATTGCATATAACTCGATAAATAATTTATTATCAAAAAATTGAAAACTTAATTCGAATCATTGAAAGCATGTATTCCATTTGCTAATTTTCAGTTATGTTATTGAAAATTTTTCGATAACATATTGAGTATGTGCACTTTAATAAATAAATAATTTCCCATCCTTAAGCAATATTTTTATAGTTAAGTACAATTTCTTTAATATGTTAGATATTGTTTTTATTAGTCTAACATTTTCCAAAGTTATTATTGAAATAAAATATAATATGTGAAAACAAATAATTGCATAGGCATTGGATACAAGAGCGTAATACTGATCTACATTTCTTACGTTACGATATTATTAAGAACATGACACAAATATATTTAATGATATAGTTTTATATCCAAAATTTTCATTAAAATCTTGACAACTGCTGATCTACATGTGCATTTGAGAAAAATTAAATATGACGTAACTTTCCAACCTTACTACAATGCAACAAAATGTACTTTCACTTTCCATAAAAAAAAAAAAAAAAAAAAAAAAAAAAAAAAAAAAAACTATCGCCAAACTGTAGGATAATTAAGGGTTGGGTTGATTGTTGACGGCCAATTATCTACACGAGGGATATAGGCCCTAGGGGGAGTGCCTTCCGTGGAGGTCTTTCTAAGGGAACCTAATCCGTATTAACTCATGGAAATCCACGGTTCGAAGAAAACCACGAAAACTCCGAACGATTAGGCCGACGGGCGCGATTGGGTTCGAGCCCAGCACTTCCCGTCTACCAGCTTCGAGAAGAGATAATTAAGAAAAAAAACGTAAATAAATAAATATTCAAGATTATGTATTTCCTGTTTTCATTAATACATTGAAAAATTTATTGTTTGAAGTTACTGATGAATACATTTTTAGTAAGGTGAACTTTATCGATTTTTTTTTTTTAGATCTCACTGGCAACATTCGCCCATTTGTTTATCGGGTGATACAGGTTGGTGAATTAGTTTAGGAATATTTTTTTTATGGAAAGTGGTCGACGAGATAATCCAGAAGTATCAGTTTTCAAGATTTCTATTTGAAAATCTCCATTTACAATCTGTTAGGCTTCCGATATCAATATGTATCAAATTTGACGAGACATAGCTGGCGAATTACCCTTTATACTTTAATTTTTTACGATGTGCAATTGTCATGAGAATTATGTCATCGGAAACCGAGTTTTTGCCTGTTACGTTTTAGTAATTACATCTGACAGAATCACAATTAATTTTAACCCCTATGTGTGCCCCTGTAATGGACTGATCCAAGAGTACACTCTAAAATTTTGTAAGAACAAAAATTAGGTAGAGAAGTAAATTCCAACGCCGAACTTATGTCTTTCCTTTGATATGTATACATATAATAGTGAAATGATGTTAGATACTAATTATTAATACATAAATAATTACTTTAAACAATGTTAATAATTTAATATTAACTGTGTGATATAGTGTATTTAATATTAACTAATACGTTCTGTTGGATAATAAGGGATCGTATTGGACGTGAGAGGAAACGATGACTTGTGTATAGGGAGCTCCCTAATAGGGTGATGTCCGATACTTTAATTTATTGAAATATTGAAATAATTACAAAATGCTGAAATTATACGAACTTGACTTTAATCTCTTGAAGAGACTTAATTTTACAATTCGCTCTAAATATCAGGTAACCAAGCAAGTTATTGCGGTTTTGAGAGCAGTTACATTTGTAGCGTAGATGTGGTCACATTGATTCTGAAGGCGTCATAACTGTACATTCCCTTCAAACCTCATTCAGAAGAGAGTTTATCAGTGCCTCCCAAGTTCCGTTATCCGTTTCCTAAGAAGTATAATCTTTCCATACTCTTTTTGTAATCTTTTCTGAACATTTCGTTCACAAAAGAGATTTAGAGGTCTATTTCGCTTTACGAATTCAAATTACGAAACAAAGCTGCAGCGGCTGCTAGAAGAATATATCGCTGCGTTTGGGGATACTTCGGTGAGTGAAGGGACCTCTCAAAAACGGTTCAGCTCATTTTCGTCCGGAGACGAGAGACTCCGAAGACAAGCCCCGTGTTGGTTGTCATTTCATCCTAAACAAAGTGCAGCTGGAGCATGGAATCAAACTGACTCCTTATCAAACCTGCCATCTCATCGCATCTGCATAACTTTGAGATCACGTGGAAACTCAGCAAGTGGGTTCTTCTTGTTCTGTCTGAGGAAAACAAGCTCCAACGATTGAACATATGATTGCCATTGCTGTCGCGCCACAACAACGCCGTTCCGAGATCAAATATTGACATGTTGCGAAAAATGGGTCATGTATGATAACCGGAAGAGAAAACATCATTTGTCGATTTCTGGTTCCGTCTCATTGGGCGCCAAACCGGACGTTCATAAAAAAAAAAGATAACGCTGTAGTGTGTTTGCTAGGCCAGCGACGGTTTAGTTCACTATGAATTTTTAAAAACGGAAAGTGCATCACAGCCGATGTCTACTCGTCGTTGTAAAGGGTTACAGCTGCTTTGCTCCAAAAGCAGTCAGCGCTGGTCAAGAAGAATTCGTCTCTTCCATGATAATGCCAAACCTGTTACAGCCAAAGCGACCACCGACCAGGGACGTAATCAAAACACTGGGCTGAAAAGTTTTGCCTCATACACCTTACTTTCCGGACATCGGTCCATTAGACTATTACCTTTGTTTGTCATGGATAACCACCTGAAGGAACAGCAGTTTCGAAACCGAGACGATGTCACACAGGCTGTAACACAATTTTTGGACTCTAAAAAAACAGATTTTTTGAAAAAGGCCATTTATAAGCTTGTGTCTCATTGAGAACATGTAATTGCATCCAATGGTGATTATGTCGAAAAATAAAATATGTGTTTAAGACTTTTGTGGGTGGTTTTTTATATCCGATGAAAACCGCACGAACTTTCTTGGTTACCTGATATATTTTTCAAATGAACGGGTCACAACCACAGTAGACCAAATCCATTTTGAAAATAAAAATGATATATTTCTTTTATAAAGTGCATAAAATCTGTTTTATCTACTCTCACAGTGAATCAAGTCTATAAAGAGATACCATATATAAGAAAATATGTGAAAACAGACTTGGTTCACTGTGTAGATAAAACAGATTTTATGCACATTCTAAATAGGCTACCTCATTTTTTTCAAAATGGTCTTGATCTGGTATAGTTGTGAACCCCTCAAACGTACCAGGATCAATATTTAAAAACAATAGTTTGTACAATATCTATAGAACATTCCATTAGGCGTAGTAGAGCCAATTTCTTCATAAGCCTCTTTCATGTCGATGCTTTATGATTGACGAAAAAAATAAAAGACTGATGTTTTCTGATTTTCAATTTCTAGAGTCATTGTGTTCGTGATCCTGGATTTTTGCTTTGATGCTCATGAGTTCAAATTATAGACAAAAATAGATACCAGAGTGTTAGTTAATTTGCTGATCATGCACATCATAAGTGAAATAAACGATGCTATGTAAAAATTGAAATCCTACAGATATATGTAAAAAGAAGAATTCTCTTTGTGTAGAGTTTTGTCAGTCTTATTATGAAAAGGGAAAAAAAAAATATAAAAATCTCTTTACAGTAAGAGACAAGTTCTATAGCAGACAGTAACAATACTTTATGTCATTTTCAGATAAAAAGATAATGTTAAATTTTGGATTTTACAAAAAGGACTTAAATTTTATTGATTTAATTACTGATTTTTAGCTGTGTTTACTCCATATATTAAAATGATGTCAGCCTTAGTAAGGAAAAGTAATTTTTAATACTTGTTTTTTTTTAATGATAAGAAATATTTAATTTATTACATGATGCTCCTTTTTTCTACTAAATGAATAATGTTAAAACAATTTTAAATAATGAACTTAAAAAAAAGATACATTTTAAAACAAGCAAAAAATGTTTCTGCTGTACAAGTACAGAATATGAATAAAGTCTTTTGCATCTCGTTAATATTTTGTGTTTATTTTTTTAAGTGTAATCAAAATAAAAAATGGCTTTACAAGATTCGCTAATAACCCTAATTAATAATTCTTTGATATCGCTTGTGAAAAAAAAAAATGTCAAATCTGCTCATAAAATACTTAAATATTTCTTAGCTACATTTATTTGTTGGGGTGAAGTGAAATAATTTATTTTAGTATTAGATAATTTTATGATAAGGATAATTATTAGGATAATTTTATGTGTTAAGAATGCGACTAACGAAACACCCTCAAATAAATAGGATTTATAAAGGGTGTATGAGTGCATTTTTCTTTCGTGAATTTTTTTCGACTTTTTCAATGATAATATGTCCATCAACAAAAAATACATTTAATAAGGAAATTGAATTAATAACTTAAATGAACCGTTAACAAAAAGTGAAGAAGTTTCTGTACTTAAAAACACAGAAAAAGCAAAAAAGAGCAGCAATAAATATAAATGAATTTAATTTTTAAGAAGTCATAACAAAGTCATATTTTTTTTAAATATAACAATTGAAGGCATGCTTCTAAAGTAAATAAAACAAATAAAACAATAAGTAAAACTGACTTCAAAAGTTTATCTCTTACCCTTGTATTTTTGTGAAAATCCTGTGTTGTTATCTAAAATATAATACTGCACATGTCGTTGTGTACTGGTCCGAGCCCGAAACAATTAGGATCAAACCAACTTTAAACGAATACAAAAAATTGCCAACTTGTTTTGATCCAGTGATCGGATTCGGGTAAAATCATTTTGTTACACGACCTGATTCGAAACTGACATGAAGAACAATTGTTTCATTATTATACAGGGTAACTACTGAAATCTTGTTCATTCACATTAACTTCAAAACAGCTACGATTATAGTCTTAAATGTCTTTATGCTACACGATGAGGCCGCTTACAATGTCACATAGGTACAAACTGAGGAGTTAGCGTTAATATCTCGACAGAAAATGAGATACGGGAAGGAAGCCAATTACAAAGTTGCTCGAATTAGTATAAAATCATATCTTACATGTAAACATAACTTTATTAGAAGACATGAAATTTAATTTTTCTATATCTTATTATTAAATCAAATGTACCACAAAATACAGGTATACGTGTAGGAACGAACAGCAAAAGAACGTTTACCAATAACACTAACATTTGTAATCAACTTACGTTGCATTTTATATCAAGTTAAGTATGATCAATTAAGTGTGAAAATTAAGTTAAGTATGCACACTAGGGTGGAGCGCTCGCCTATGGGGAAAAAAAATTCTTCAAATCAAAATTGGCCGGTGTGGGAAAGTTGCTCTATCAGATCCTCATTCTGAATATAAAACATCTTTGAAAAATATTAATATTAAATACTGCCCCAAGGTCATTGAATATTGAGAAAAAACGTAAAAGCGCTCGGCTATGGAAAATATTTTTTTTTTTTTTTCAAATCAAAATGAGGCGGTGTGGGAAAGTTGCTCTATCATATCCTAATTCTGAATAAAAAATATCTTTGAAAAGTGTTAATATTAAATACTGCCCCAAGGTCATTGAATATTGAGAAAAAACGTAAAAGTTGTGCATTTTCCTATTTTTTTCCTCAAATATACAAACTATTTTATTAATTTAATTTAAAAGGATGATCATCGAATTATCATTGTTGTTATAAATTTTTAGTAAAATTATGTAATATTTATATCAAATTCGCTTTCATTATGCTTACTCAACGACTATACTTTTTTTAATATATGAAATTTGGGTAATTGTAATTGTTTTATATTTTTTACTTAACCTGTGTAAAAAATATAATTTGAAATTATTCTTAATGAACTATAGTAATAAGATAAAAATAATTTACTATTGCAATTTACAAGCAACGAAGTTACCATTTTATAGTAGTCCATACTGTTTTTTGGTTTTAAAAACTGCCCTTTTTTTTCGAGACTCCAGACAAGTTTTAATGAACTCAACGGGTGTCAAAGGACTACAAACAGCAGAAGAAGCCTCCGTAACAAGTTTCACACATCTTTCAGTGGCTTGATTGTGACAAGAGAATAGTTTAATCTAAGGTAAGATGTCTTCATCTATTGCCTTTGGATTTAGGATACAATTTGTAAGAATATTATGGTCTAAGAACTTAGTTAATGGTGGTTGTATCACGGTCACTTTCGCCCAATTTATAGAATCTATATAGACTTTGGCTTCCAAATTTATCCGTATGTAAAGAATGTCTTGACTTTCGAGATTTTATTGTTCTGCGTAGTGCCAAAGCTCTTACATAGTATGTAAATGTGTTGGCACTACGCATAATAATAAAATCTTGAAAGTGAAGACATTCTTTAGGTACGTTCAAGTTACCTGAGATCACGTATGTGAAGAATTTTTTGACTTTCGAGATTTTATTATTCTGCGCAGTACCACACTTATATAGTATGAATGAGAATAATAATGATATGCAGAATAATAAAAGTTTCACGAAAACAAACGATCAAGTTACCTGAGAGACCAAAGACTATATCGATTTCATAAATTAGGCTGAAGTGACCGTGACATAACCACCATTAACTAAGTTCTTAGATCATAACATTCTTACAAAGTGTATCCTAAATCCAAATGCAATAGATGAAGACATCTTACCTAAGATTAAACTATTCCCTTGACACAATCAAGCCACTGAAAGATATGTGAGACTTGTTACGGAGGCTTCTTCTGCTGTTTGTGGTCCTTTGAGACGCCATGGATTCATTGAAACGTCTGGGGTCTCGGCAAAAAATGCCAGTTTTTGAAACCAAAAAACAGTATGGACTACTATAAAATGGTAACTTCACTGCTTATAAATAAAACAGTAAATTATTTTTACCTTATTACTATAGTTCTTTAAGAATAATTTCAAATTATATTTTCTTACACAGGTTAAGTAAAATATGTAAAACATTTACAATTACCCAAATTTCATATATTTTAAAAATATATAGTCGTTGAGTTAGTATAATAATAGCGAATTTGATATAAATATTACATAATTTTACTATAAATATATAATAATTATAATAATAATTCGATGATCATCCTTTTAAATTAAGTTTATAAAATAGTTTGAATATTTGAGGGAAAAAAATGGGAAAATGTACAATTTTTACGTTTTTTCTCAATATTCAATGACCTTAGGGCAGTATTTAATATTAATATTTTTAAAAGATATTTTTTATTCAGAATGAGTATATGATAGAGCAACTTTCCCACACCGACCCATTTTGATTAGGAAAAGAATTTTTTTTTTTTCCACAGGCGAGCGCTTTTACGTTTTTTCTCAATATTCAATGACCTTGGGGCAGTATTTAATATTAATATTTTTCATAAATATTTTATATTCAGAATGAGGATCTGATAGAGCACCTTTTCCACCTCGGCCAATTTTGATTTGAAGAAAAAAAAAATTTCGCTCCACTATATTTTAAAAAAATATAGTCGTTGAGTTAGTATATTAATAGCGAATTTGATATAAATATTACATAATTTTACTATAAATATATAATAATTATAATAATAATTCGATGATCATCCTTTTAAATTAACTTTATAAAATAGTTTGAATATTTGAGGGGGAAAAAATGGGAAAATGCACAATTTTTACGTTTTTTCTCAATATTCAATGACCTTAGGGCAGTATTTAATATTAATATTTTTAAAAGATATTTTTTATTCAGAATGAGTGTATGATAGAGCAACTTTCCCACACCGCCCCATTTTGATTAGGAAAATAATTTTTTTTTTCCACAGGCGAGCGCTTTTACGTTTTTTCTCAATATTCAATGACCTTGGGGCAGTATTTAATATTAATATTTTTCAAAAATATTTTATATTCAGAATGAGGATCTGATAGAGCACCTTTCCCACCCCGGCCAATTTTGATTTGAAGAAAAAAAAATTTCGCTCCACCCTACTACATACATCACGGAAACACACAACGAAAGCATTAATCATTGTTTTGGGTAATAGTCGTTGAGCCAGGGGCTCGTGTGGTTTCATGTCAGCGGACTTGGTAAACTATATATTTTTGGATTCTCCGCAACAACAGCACCTCATTTATCCATGATACTTTTAAAACCAGGGTAGCTTATGGGCGCCATATTGGAAAATGGCCGCCGTCGTTGAGTCAGGGGTTCGAGTGGTTTCATGTCAGCGGACTTGCTAAATCACACATTTTTGGATTCATCACAACATCAGAATGACATTTATCCATGATACATTCAAAAACAGAGTAGCTAATGGACGCCATATTGGAAAATGACCGCCGATAAACAGGGTGATTGAAAGATTTTCTTGGTTTTGCATGCTATTAAATGAATTGGGCGATTGAAGAGACAATAAGTAAAGGCATGCAGGTGTGAAAAGGTACAACGAAGTTCAGTCAAATGACATTTTCTGAATTTGAAAAGAAACAGAATGTAAAATTTAATAAATCAGAGTTTGTTGCCAGGCGGTAAGAAATCTGTTTGCTTAGATGACAATCATTGCAGAGCGAAGAAATTTCGGTATGAGAACTGTCTTTTCCTACCACCTAGGGCCTCTTCCATAGCCCTTAGCAACACTTGATGGTTTAATTCGTAAAACTGAAAAATCAAACTGATGTATGTTATGACAAAATTGTGACTGCTGAAAGAATGCAAATGATGGTGTTGTTAATATCATTGATGGAATGTGCTTTGTTCAAAGCTAACGCAGGAACTGCAATCATTTGGACAACTAGCAAAGAATCTGTTTTCTAAAGTAATACAAGATTTTACATCCTCTCAAAGAATAGATGTTTTATTTGATGCATACAGGCAGGTGTCAATAAAAAGAAATGAACGAAAAATATGAACTGTTGGTAATGCTATAAAGGTCATACACTCCTGGACACCCAGTATGAAAATGGAAGCAGTTTCTGTCCATAGAGGAGAACAAGAAAGAACTTATACATTTCATTTCTCAAGAATGACAAAATGAACATTATCTGAAATAGTTGATTACACGAATTATGTACGTTATCTACGGAGAAAATGCTATACATTCACGAAATAACTAGTTGAAGAATATACTAAATTGACCTGCTTCCGAGAAGAGGTTACACCCGACTTTTATTTTGCGCACACGATGGCTTTAGTGTCTAGATTTAGAAACATTATTATTATCTCTATAGATACTGATGTGGTTGTTATCACACTGTTTTCTTTAGAAAACGATTTGAAGAACTAGAAAGGGTTAATATTTGTAAAATGTGGATCCAATGACAGGGTAAAGTAAAGTACTACAACTTGAGTGAGATGCACTGTCTTCTAGGTAAAGCGGTATGTAATGCATTAACTGTCGAATGCGATACAGTAAGTGCCTTTGCAAGCAAGGTAAAATGATGATTCAGAACACTGAATTTCGAAATGCGCTTAAGACGCTATCAGAGGAAACAAAGAAACAGCTTGAACCCTAAGTTTGCCATCTCTATTATAAAAGCCAAATACTCAGATATCAATGAATTGCGCTATATTCTATATATTTTTGCTGTAAAAAAGGAGTCTGTGGAATTGCATCGCCTACTGCCATGCAGAAATAACACTCTACCTATAGGTAATGCGATCTAATTACCACGGTGTTGTTTGGGTGAAGTGCATACAGGCTGATACAACTATATTTATCTTACATACCCAAATAAATATAGTTGGATTTTTGGAACAGATAGTGAAGGAAAAGGCTATCTAGAGATTCAGTGGAATGGCAGTTCTCCTGCTACTGAAGCTATTTTGGAACTGATGTCATGTTCTTGTTCAAGAGCATGTGTCTCACCATCGTAGGCATATATTTTAATAACCTCAGATATACAAGCATATACAAAATATAGAACTGCTCTATGACGATGGAAGTTATTTGGACACGGGAATGTCAACTGATGATGACAGCTGTGAAGAAGACTAAGATTTCTGTTATTTATTAATCCGTTTGGGACCAGCATCTTTCACATGAATATTATTCGTTTGACACCCCTTTTTGTCAAACAATTAAATTTAGCTAGCAATCAAGAAAATAAATAAATAAGGAAATTTTTACTTTTCTTTTTTAGTGGTATCAAAAACAAGCGATGTAAACACGTTTCCGAAGGTGCATATATGCACCCGTGGTCCCGAAGGGGTTAATTCTTAACATACTAAGTACATTATTTTCGCCAGTATTAAATTTTTCTTGAATTGCTGTGTTTTACCATATGAAAATAATATGCATTAAAATGTGAAACAAGATGTTTATCCCACTGAAAATGTTAATAAACATAAAGTTAAATGTAAAGATAAGCATCATATTAAAATAAAATCTTAATAAATATATAATTTGTATAACGTTTTATGTTTAACAATATTTGTTCTTTCCATTTTTTCATTGAAATCTCTTTAATTATGTGATACTGGCAAAAAATCATATGTATCTGTGTGCGATAGATGGCGCTCATGTTTTCAATATGGCGTCTATAAGCTACCGCAAATTTCATAGTATCATCATAAAATGAACTCCTTGGATCATTGTGAATCCAAAAAGGTATATATCATCAAGTCCTCAGAGATGAAACCAAAATCACTAATTTTGGCTTCTGGCTCAACGACTATAGTGGGCACTTTCATAGCTTTCATAGTTTAATCTCATTATCTTATAAAATAAAGCGTACCTTGCGTACATGTGTTAGTTGTATTTTTAACTGTGGTGTACCCTACAATTTCCTCATACAATTGGTGGCTGGTATTTAATATAAAAAATGGCATTTCAAGGCTTCTAATAAAGTTATTTTCACATGTAAAACATCATTTAACACTTGAATTAGAGTGTTTCTTGTATACCTAGAACTAACAGGATGGGTCATAGCTGACACATGATTTTCAGTGAAGTTATTCTTGTTTTGTATGGGAGATTCCGATACACAATAAAGTTTCATGATTAATACATTGAATTTTAATTAAGGATTAATATAATTTAGCTTCTAAACTATTATATAATATGATTTTTCGAGAAAGGATAGTAAAAAAATTTGAAATTTCTAATTTCAGAATACATACTTTGGGATTTTGACAGTTTTTTCAAATAATATATATATTAATTATCAATTTAAATTCCATTATAATGTTCCTACATACTAATAAGATATGAAGACACAATAAAAATTAAATATATATAATTCTATGATTTCGTTACTTAAATTATACTACTTTCCATCCAAGCCATTGGCACAAAATGTTATGATCGTTGATTCTTTTCTTCTATCATCTAATTATTTTTTGCTGAGCATAATCCGTATACAAATTTTAAACATTTTTCACATTAGGAATTTGTTTTATTGTCGTTTTCGTTTGTGTGAAACTTCTGGAGTGGTCCGTGGTAGGATAACTTGAGGCTCTTTTGCAATATATTTCTTTTATAGGTCCTCTGTTAATTTTAGAATATAGACACTTTTGCTTATATAACAACATGTTATCTCTTTAAAAACTACCAATGCATGTATGACTTCTAGATCTTCAACCGCTAGATTTTGAATAAATCATCGACTAGAAGATATTGAAGACTGCGACTCTAGCTTCCACATAGTTCCTTCTTTCGTTTCTTCCAAATCACATTGAAGGTGTGATTTATTTTGGACTTTCTCTCCTTTTTTGCCAGTTTTCTCCTTTATTTTATGTATTCTTCAAAATACTTACGCGTTATTAGTGTTTCAAGACTCCCTCCACTGGATTTGCTTGTGATATTTTCATTGAGCTCACTTGAACTGCATTCGGGTGAAGATATTTTATGAGTATTTTCACCAAAATCTATTTATTCATTTATATCAAAATTGTCATCATCATCAGATATGATTTCGTGGCAAGAATCAATTTCTGAAAGTTCATCTTGCAATTTTAAAATATTTCCCTTCGAAATACATCTCCGGCGCGACACCATCACTATACATGTACGAAACTGCAATGTAACTGATTCCGTGTGGTTTATAAAAGGCAGAATATTCTATCTACTTAGTTTCTAAAGATTAATAGAAATAAGAGAATTATACAAAATTCCAAAAGATAAATAAAATAGCTTGAACTCGCACAAAAAATATCACATTTGAATTGCAGGTGCATGGTAGATTTGTGGATACCTCCCCCTTCCATTTTACTCCTTATGTGGAAAGCAAATGCTGTACGTATCCTTACATTATCCTTCTGTTATTGCAAAATATCCAGTTGAAAGCCCTGTTTATGCAAAAGAAAAAACATTATCTTGTTCGGGTTCAGCGGTGATCCAGCATGTTAATTCTAGCTATGCAGACATATAGATTAAAAAAAAAAGTATTTGTTGGATTTCACCTAAATTCGTGCTAAGGCAGACGGAGTATTTGGAAAAAGTAAAAAAAAAAAAAAACTCAAAGTTTTATTTTTAAAAACAACAATGATGCGAACGAAAAATCCGGTGTTGGGTGGGTCATAGATGACCCGCCTTTGTAATTTTTGAGTTAATACTAAATCGAGGACATTCTACATTTTTGTAATTGAACTTGTTCCCGTATTTCGTTCAGTACTTGAGATATAAACGCCGATTCCATAGTTTGCCGCTAGATGTCGCTGTAAGTAGTCACATCACGTAGGGCAGTCCTACTTCGCCTCCTAGTTGTTCATGACTATAGCTATCACCGTTCTGAGGTTAATTAGGGAGGGCCGGATATTAATGGCCACCCAGCTCATTTCCTAAACAGAGGTTAGTTTTTATGCATGGTGTAAAATGAATTAATAGTTTAAATGAAGTAAAGCAAAAAGTGCAGGACTATCGATAGGAGAATTTACAAAACTGAAAAGAAAGATAAACAGTAAAAGAAAATTGAACATTTTTTGTTTTTTATTTAGGCGGTCTTGACAACTACAACAAATAACTTTGGTGTAGGTAAGTAGAATTACAATGCATTTTCTGAATGAAAAATACAATGCGCTTCACTAAAATCGGAATCTGCATTCTTTTCATAATTTCGAAAATTATGAGGGATTTAAAAAAAAAAAAAAACGAAATATGCAAAAGATTTTCGCAGTCAGCCGTATCAAAATAGAAGTAAATTAAACTTGCTGTGATTCAGAGTATAGTTCACATTATGTATGGTGCCACGCGCCAAATTACTGTGTTCTTCTAGCTATTGTCGCAAAATCATTGTTAAAACTTTAAAATACATTCTTTATTATTGAAGTTGGGAGCAAAAACACGGGTAGGGATTAGAGGGAGCCGTCTTCTATTTGTTCTGAAAAAAATGGGATTGCCACACATGTTTATAGTAATATGCTCTTCTTTGCTATAACATTTGCAAGTAAACTTTCGGAGTAGCCCCTATAATCAGAAATGGAAGAACGTGTAGGATTGTAATAAGTATGTCTAAAGCCAAATTTAGCTACAATAAACGTATACCGACAACTAAAAATACATCAAATAACCTGTTATAATGTAGCTTTATTATTTTATATTACATTGTTTGTCGCTTTCCGCGACACCCCAAAAAAGACTTCAGTCAGATGTTTTTTTCAGTTTATATTACATCCCCATAAGTTAGAATTTTTAAGCCTGTAAGTTCTTTAAAGAGTTCTTCGCTGTCAAATAAATAGTCTTTACTTATAGATAAAAGAATTACATGGCTTTTACTCTTCAGGTTATTTATTTTGGCTCTTTTCAAAAATATTAATGTTTTAGTTTATATTTCATTTTTCACTCTATTCTTTTTCAAAGGTTATAAATCTATTGAGCTCTTATAATCTCTAAATCACTTTGCGTTAAGAAAAAATATTTCTCTATCTTTTAACAATAAAAATGTCATAAATTTTACTTACAACAACAAAAAAAAAAAAAAAAGGAAAAAGGAAAAAAAATAAAAAAAAAGAGTTTAAAAACATTGGCTTTTTTTACTACAATAGTATGGAATCGTTCGTTACGTAGAAGTTTTTTTGAGAGTTTAGGTTGAAGTCAATTTAAGCAGTCTTAAGGTATTTTATGTTGGTATTGAATTTATTTTTACAGTGATAATGTTATTTAACAAAACATCCGCCCCTTTCTCAATTAAATATACTAGCAGAACTACCCGGCGTTGCCGGACCGCGAGATAATAAGAGTAAATATACCAAAATCAGTATTGAATGATTTTATATTTTTAGATCAAAAAGCTTTAGAAACGAACCTAACGTTGAGGGAATTGAGAAAGAAAACTCTAAAGTTTCCTAACCCAAGAAACTGCAAAGGACTGGCTTGAGATCTTGAAAGAATGAAGAAAGTTTATTAAGAATTACTGTATTCTTTACAGAAATGTTTAATAGTTTACGGAATTAATTTTTATGGAAGATTTGTTTGCTTATTTGAAATAAAAACTGGCAATTGAAACACTAGGTTTTAATTTAAAATTAAAATATTCATATTGATTTTTCTGAGATTGTTATTCATTTTTTCTACAGGAATGTAGATCATCACATATAAAAGTTATTAAAGTAGGTAATAGCCTTTAAAAGCTTTTTTAAATTATTGAACAGCATAAAGCTGCAGTTTAAAAAGTAGAGAATTGATTTGCAAAATAAAGGAAAATAATTATATCCTGAAAGAAAAATATGTGACGGTATATTTTTAACAATCTATTTGAATAATGTTTGGAGTCCCAAGTAGTATTTACGTATCAATCGCATATCAGTACATAACAGCCAATGAATAGCATTGGTAATAATAATTTGAGTAACGCAGAAAGTATGTGTGTTATGTAATATTTGTTTAAGCACTATGGATGTATAAGTAATGGATATAACTTTATTAAAACCCTTATTTGTCTATACTTAACACATATATACCTATACATCGTTATATGTGTGCATTTACATACATATCTTTAGTATATATACACATTTATGTCTAGCACATAGTTTTAAATATATAGCCATATGTATGTGTATGTTTAACACATATGTAATCGTACGTATAACGGCTTTCCCGTTATATATTCATTATGCCTCCTCTCCCCTCAAAAATCAACTTTTAACCTTACTGGTTCATTATAAATTGTCATTATTCTCCCTCCCCCCCTTCAAATAAAATATTTAGTTTAAATTTGACATTTTATACTTAATTTCTTATGTCTTTAGTCATTCTCTTCCCCTTCCCCTCTCACTGCTGTAAGTTTCACTTTTACTTTTTAAAGTTCTTTTTAAATGCAGACATCATTTATCTCGGTTCCTTTTTCTGTCTTTCAAATTCACACAGGTTCATTATAAATTGTCATTATTCTCCCCCCCCCCCTTCAAATAAAACATTTAGTTTAAATTTGACATTTTATACTTAATTTCTTATGTCTTTAGTCATTCTCTCCCCCCCCCCCCTCTCACTACTGTAAGTTTCACTTTTACTTTTTAAAGTTCTTTTTAAATGCAGACATCATTTATCTCGGTTCCTTTTTCTGTCTTTCAAATTCACACAGATAGAAAAAGATCTTAACCGCAGCAGTTTTCGTTGATATGAAATAAAAGAATAAAATACAAGTGAATGTCTTTTTCGCTTCGCAGCCGACGATACGTAATGCATATTTTCTCAGCCTCTGCGCTTGCATTAGTATTCAATTCTCCCCCTTGTACTTTGTCGGATACAAACCATATGCCCCTTTGTTGACTATTTTGCAGCTGTCGTTATATCTGTAACGTGCATATAAAATCACGTGTTACTATTTCTTTAAGTCTCCCGGCTTACCGCTGGAATGTTATTTAGTGTAACTCTAAAGAGCCCGCCATGGCATAGTTTTTAACTCAATGTAAAACTTCATGATTGTTTTGTCTACCCAATTTGTTTTTCGCCAAACATCTTACATATGGTTAAATAGTGTTCGCCAATCTGTATGTAATAGTAACAAAATCTATCTCACTCTTGCTCCTGACCGAGAGCCATGTAAACCAAAATTTAAGTCCCGCTGTGGGGCGCCTGCCAATTCGGCAGTTATTTGAAACTCTCCTCGCTCTTCTATACTGTTCACGGCTCTGCATTAAAGGTGTTTCATAATAAAGATGCAAGTCCTCTAAACTTTCGTGTTGGAGTTTTTTTCTCTTACTCATATTGTGAACTCGGGTATACGAATTCACCGCCACAGTACGTATCTATTTTTATAACGCTTATGTATACATGTACTTTTATTAATAATCGCGGTATATGCTTATGTGATGCATGTACATTAATTTTAGTCACACGGTAGAGATTACTTGCGGAACTTTGTAATACATTTAAATGCATGTGACCATGTTAACAAAATAAAATAATATTTGTAAAGATGTTAAATTTTCGAGACTGCCATGCGGTTAATGCGTAACTTTTCTATGATATTAAATGGAAGAAAAAACAGTCTTACTTAAACTACAACCATACTAATTGCTGCGTGATGTTACATATGCATAAAAACAGTTAAAATCAAAATTTAAAGAATAGGTTGGTGATTCCCATTTAAACGAAAAAAAGGACATTACGATTTGTTACATTTATATAACCCGGAATCCATAACTTTTTTTTTTATTATTACAATTTTTTTAATATTATTTGAATATTATTTAATTCAGTGAATACACAGGGTGTCCATAAAAATATGTTCCATTTATAAAATTAATAATGTCAACTATAAGCGTTGTAGAGTGTTGGTTTTAGCTCACAAATAAAGAATAACTGAAACAATTTTCGATCTGCGCATGCGCGAGTACTGCTGTGCCATTGGCTCCTTTGCAGTGCCACATACACAAAATGAGACTCCTGCCGCAACCTAATGATTTGCCAGAGCTGAGACATGGAATTGAAGAGGCTATTGTTTCCATTACTCCGGAGTTGTTAATCAAAGTGTGTGTGTGTGGGGAGGGGGGAGAATTGGGCTTTAGGTTGGCCGTATAACTAAAGGTGCACATATCGAGCATTTGTAAGAAAAACTATGTCAGTTTACCTACAATTTCAAGCATGATTTCTTGTAAATAGTCTAAAATTAACTATTATAAAATACCACTGAAACTGAGATATTCTGTTATGGACACGCTATGTTTTAACATATTTCTTTCTCTCATTTTATGACTGTTTTATCATTAAAATTTCATCCTTAAATTTTTATCATTACTGACACAATGTAAATGGTTAAAATACTCAAACCATAACACTTATCAATTATTTTATTTCAATACCTTGAGCTTTATATGCTTTTAGAATTTAACAGTTTATTTTTCTTATCGGGTATAATATTTCCATTTATAATCATTTGTGAACATATTAATGCTTTAACTCCAGATTCTTCTGTGTATCACGTCTCTTGAAATATATCTCTACGGAAAACTGAAGTAGGCTTTAATAAATAAATGTTACATAAAGTACCAAAATAGTTACTCAAAAGAATCTATGGCACTCATCTGACGTATATATATTGCAAATGTTAAATATCTTGCTGAAATAGCGAAACTTGGATGATTACTTGTTATAATAATGCATGACAAGGTTGATATAACTCACTTCAGAAAGTGAAATGCGTTTCGAAATTAGTCATAAGTATACCGAATGGTCAGGTGTTAAATATGAATGTTATAAATAGAAATGTGCAACATTTTAGTCTAGTGTAACCATTAAATAGTGCTTACATTGTACGCAGTCTAAAATAACTTTTTTCAGAGCAATCTGTATCATCCTTTACAAACCATAGTGGTCCTACAAGTTATTTACCGATTACACATTATAAAAATATGTCAGAAAAATATATAATTTATTCAAATGATTTATATTATCACGTTAATATTAGCTTTGGTTTTTCATTGATATTTATACTGATGAGAAATTTGTATAAAACTTGAAACGTCTATTGTAATTATTTTATTTTGTGATACTAATGCGTTGTTTTAAGTTTGATTAAACATCTGATTTTCAATGTCTTTTTAATTTTAAAACATATATACAGTTTTAAAAAAATGTACATTGTGTATAATTTTGGAATGCATTCTTTTTTATTATCTAATCTTTTTTCTATCATCAAAAAGTCCCAAAGCAAATTTTAAAAATTACAAAAAAAAAAAAAAAAAAAAAAAAAAAAAAGATTGAAATACTCCAAATGTGATACTGGCATGTGTTAGATCAGTGGCAAACTCAAAGCTAATACAGAAACGGAATATGTCTAAACCGAAATATTTTTCAAGTTTTTTGTACTTCCGGCTGAGCAGCTTTTACTGATTTACATGATTACACGATTAAATGGGTGCTTATAATTGGACTTTAATACTTTTTAGTGTATATAAAATGTATTATTTTTGGGTGATAAATAAAGATATATTTAAATATAAAACTACTGCATAGCTTTGTTAAACATGAAAAAATAAATACACATTTGAAGGCGCCTTGATCTCCAATTTTTTGTTATATGAATACTATGTTTATATCAGTAGTGAAACAAACATAAGAAAATTTAATAAGTGAATAGCGTACATAAGAAATTTACATACTTTCTGAAAGTAAACTCTTACAAATGCGAGATAGAAGTTCGTTGAAATGAGTGATATACGCACATGCAATATAATAATAAAAAAATCTTCTTTTCGGGGGTGTATGAAAGGTCAACTCAACCTCTATCGAATATTAGTTCCATTTATCTAAAAATTCTAAGCCAAATTACATGCAAAACGCTGTCAAATCAGTAACAGAGAGCAAACGCCACGAAGCCGGTGAACTGGCACACCAAGAAAGAGGAGGGAGAGAGGTGGGATTGAGCTGCTTTTTGGTTTCAAATCCTGTAATTTTTATTTCATTTCACGTACCAGTATCAGACTTTCGCGTATCACAGTTTGGGAACCCCTGGGTTAGATGATTATGTTTAGAGATTTAACGTGTCGATGATTTCTAAATTATTAAAAACTGTCGTTGAGCTATAAAATTAAGAAAAGTTATTCATTCAATTCTTATTATATATCATCTCTATAGAAAAAGAAATAATATTTTATTTTGAAGCAATTATAAAGTACGTAACAATGCTAAAAAAATAGCAATATTTTTATAATCTCATAATGGTTCTTACATCATAACAACCATGTTGCTGTTATTACGAGAATGTATCTTCTACAAATGCAAGCATTGACAAAATGGACGCCCTTGGCTGACTGATTGATAAATAATTGTCAGCTAATTATGAATGGCGTTTAATGCACTTGTGATACGTAACTCCAAAGATCAGATTATATGAGATCTAATTCCATACTTTAAAAATATTTAATTAAACTAAAAAAATATATAATATATGTAAATAACTTGCTGCAACCTTGATTGGGTAAATTGGTGAATTACAAAAACAGATTTTCAGTGATTTAAAATATTTTTTGTTTTTCCCTGCTGTTTACTACATGGAGACATAGCAAATTACATAACTACAAGTAGGTTATCGTATACACGGTTAAATAGAGTCAAAGAATATTTAACTGTGAAGAGTCATTTTACTTAGAAAGTTGTCGCTATTTCTCAACGAAACCTGAATTCTTGCATGTTCCCAACTTTCTATCTCACTTCTTCCCTGTCATTTCGCGTGCCTACTTTGTGTAATTTTTTTTATTCTTAACAATTTTTTTAGCATCGTCGTATAAGAATCTTTAAACTACAAATAAGATTAAAACTAAACAAAATGTTTTTTAACGGTTCTCTGATTTATTCTTTAATCTCTTTTAACACGTTGAGAACCGCAATGTTAAAACTTTTCCGATTTCCGAGCCAGTTTTTTTGTATTTTACAATTAGCTGAAAGTGACACCAAATAATCAAAATTCATAGCTTTTTATCTCTTTTATGCATCAAAATAAATTTGTTAAATATGAATTTCGTGTGCACAGTGGAAAATTATTTCTCTGATGGGACACACGTGATTCGTGCTTCAGGCAAGTTCAAACTTGTCTATTAATGATTCATACAAACAATTATATGCGTTTACCTATATTTATCAAGTTATATGCGTTTGCCAGTTATATGAAAAAAATGTCCTAAATCAAAACGCATAATGATCTACAGCACCGAAATTGAGAAAACTGTATATGTGATATGTTGTATCGATTATTTGTCTTTATGTAAACAATTTCTGTCACCTACAAACTATTTTTTTCACGATAAGTATCGAGTGTTCACAATTTGAGAGCACTGTGTACATATAGTTGAAATTCTGCCTCGATAATTATATAGACCTAATTAACCGGCCCCACATTGCTATCGCTCTCTATACGAATCGTGTCTGAACTATGAAACCTTAAAGACAAATTTTAAACCTAAGCAAATATGATTGATGCAACGAATTGAAGATATTTAGTGTGATTAGTATTTGCTTTGAAACGCCGCGATGGTGAATGTGTTAAGTTGTAAACATAAAAGCATTATGCGATTACGTCTTAATCGCACCTCTTACTTATTGGTATGCTCACTCTGACATGTGATAAATTGATCGGAATGCAGATTATCTACATCATTAAATTTCATTATATTTTAGGGTTGATCTGTTAAAAGAAAAAATGAAAATTAGCAGTATTTTCTGAAAATCTATGCTGTTGAAATTATAAATGAATTTCTAGGCTAGAAGAAAAATATATTACACCGTCAATTTCTTTAGCAGAATTTTATTTTATACAGCTTTTCAATTATAAAAGATTTTCTCCACTCCCCTTTTTAATTAATTTATGTTTTGTAATTTTTTGAATTGTTTCGAATTTTTCTCCCCATTAAGGTATATTAAATCTTATTTCAGCAACCAGATTAAAAATAAATTATATATTTTTTAGCATTTGTTTATAAAGTTATTTTGCTTTTTAAACTTGTAAAAATTAAACAATTAAAGCTTATCGCCCAAATATACTTACTTCTATTCCATAAATAAACATGAATTCAGACTATCTACATTTCCATGTACAGTGGAACCCGGTTAAGACGCGTTTCAAGGGAGTGGACAAAAGTCGCGTATTAAGCGAGATCGCGTATTAAACGTGATTTGTATCATGTTGCAGGAACTGGGATTATTTACACATTTAATCGTCTAAATGAACTTTTGAGCTTTCGTTTATATGTTTACGGTCGAAAATTGTGTCTTTTACATATGTTTGGTTTAAAATTAAATTGTATTCAACTTTAACTCCTTGTTTCTTTTTATATGACTGAATGGAATAAAAAAGGAAAATAAATGTGGATTCCAACCTGGTTTTGTTGTCGATTTGTACTTTGCAAGCAAAAATAAAACAACAAAAATAATTTTCCTACTAGACTAAAAATTTTTTAACAAAAAGAATAAAACATTAAAACTTTGATGCACAACCCATTTTTAAAAATCAAATTTAGTACTTGTATTAATAAGTACCATTATAATTGACCATTCTTTTTAATATAAGAAGAAACTATTTTTATTAATCTTCGTGTACATAATATTGTTAGCATAACAAAAAGTAAAGAAAACATAAAAGAATTATCCAATCGCAGTCGTATTATTTAATCTTTACGAGTTTCATTTTTTGTTGCCTATAACATGCATTATAAAACATAGTAGTGATATAACGAACATTTAAAAGCTCACTAACAACAGGCATGATTATCTCTAATCATAATAATTTTTATGATGTATCTGAGTAACCTGAATTCATCTATATCTCTCTTACTACTGTAAAAACATACACGAAGCGAGAGGCAAAGAATGTTAGAAGGCGGAATCAAAGAAGAATTGCAGTTTTACTAATTTAGCGGGGTTTGTTTTATTCAAATATCTACCACTATTTCTGATTAGTAATTTTTGCGTTAATTAATCTGTTATTAAATAAAGTAAATAATACTATTCGAAAACAGTGTTTTTTATCTGAATAAAAATAATCCGCGAAATTTCCAACACTCTAGAAGAGAGACAGAATTCGCATCTTGATCAATGAATCCGCGTCTTAAGCGTGATTATTTTCCCTCAAAGGACCAAAAATTTGTCGCGTATTAAGCGAGATCGCGTAATAACCATTCGCGCATTAAACGTGATATTTTTACATTAGTCTTATGAGCGATATTCAAGGGATCGGAAAAAATCCGCGTATTAAGCGGGATCGCGTATTAACCGTGAGCGTCTGAACCGGGTTCGACTGTATTTTACATTTGAACTATTTAAAAGGATGCTTGCATTAAACATTTAGAAAATTAATCTTGTATATTGAGAAAGTCTGTGTTTCATTTCTTTCCAAAGTAGTGCCTTGCCTCAGTGCTCTCTGAAATGTCAATACCTTTTCTAAAAGTTTCAAATACGTTATTTGAAAAATGGTGTTTTTTAAAATAGTGAACATCGTGGAAAAAGTATGAATAATCAAAAACTTTTGCTTTATTTGAACTTTAATTCAAGGAGTTAGGGAGGCCGGTGTTACTCCTTTTAAATTAGGGTGTAAGTGGTTTATTTATAAGGAAAGGAACGACAAATAATTTTTAAACTGAAATCCCCATTAGATAAAATAATTTTTAAGGGGGTACGGGACACATTTTCAAAAAAAAATTATTTATTGAGTTAAAATTTTGAATTTTATTGTGATGGTTAACCATATCATTTGTAAACAAAATCAAATGATAAAACTTCTCATAGCTTTTTTTTTTTTAATTTAAAATTTATGTAAAAAGTGGTATAACTTAAAATCGTTATAACTCAAAATATTATTTGTAGAATTTAAATTGTTTTACATTTAAATAAACAGATAAATATATATTTTAATTTAGAGCCAGCATTAAAAAAAATATTAGTTAAAAATATAAAATATTTAACGAAAAAATTACAAAAAAAGTGGTGCAACTTTAAAAAAAGTCCTTCCGGCCAGTGCCGGGAGGAAGAGGTAGCTTTCATATTCCTTATTTTAAAAAAGCCAACTTATATTTTTCAAACACACGAAGCTCAATTAAGGGGAAACCGTATGTAGGAGATTCAATACTAATTTTTATCAATACTAAATCATTATGAATGAGAATTTCGCGAAATTAGTCAGCTTTATCCAAGCTGCTTTTATTTAAAGTAACTTATATTTGGTTGCCAAATTCGGCGATTTCTTAAAGTGCCTGCCAATTTAAGACACCATGGTGGATGAGGCTAACCAGTGAACTTGGTCGAGACCTTAGTAATTGCTGTGCACATGCTCACTCACATCGGAATCGGTTGATATATACGAGTGCTGTCGCAGGCAAAAATCAGATTTTTCAAAATGTCACCCACATTAGAAATTGAAACTGCTATATCTGAGCCATTTTTTAAGATAAAGACAAACAAAAAATGCTCCTGAATCCTTATATAAAGGTCAAATACTTAAGAAAGAAACCTTTCTCAATTTCTAATTTTTTTGCACCTCAATTTAAATATAATTTTTTTTTATTTAATGGCCGCCATTTTGAAACAAGATGGCGGATGAAGCTGGTCAGCGTACTTGGTCAAGATACTGATGTATACTATCCACATGCCTTCTTACATGGAAATAGGCGAATACGTGTGTTATCACGTGACAGATACAAGATCGTTTCAAAATGTTAGCCATACTAGAAATTCAAAGTGCTATATAATTCAACCATTTTTTAAGATATAAACAAAAGAACAAATTTTCAGAAACAAAATCTGCTCCGGAATCTTTGTATCAAGGCCAAACTCATAAAAAAAATCTTTTTCATTTTCCAATTTTTTAATACCTCATTTTAAATTTTAAATTTAATTTTTTTAAAAAGGGCAACCCTTCTGAAACAAGATGTCGAATGAAGCTGGCTAACGAACTCGGTCGAAACACTGGTATGTACTATGTACAGACCAAGTAACATCCAAATCGGTTCATAAATACGCCTGTTATCGCGTAACAAAAATCAGGTCGTTTTAAAATGTCAGCCACAATAGAAATTCAAAATGCTGTAACTCAGACATTTTTATAGATATAGACGAAACAAAAACTGTTCCGGAATCTTTGTATTAAGGTCAAACACATACGAAAAAAATCTTTTTCATTTTCCAATTTTTTGGTATTCTATTTTAAATTTTAAATTTTTTAAACTTTTTTAAATGGCCGCCATTTTGAAACAAGATGGCGGATGAAGCTGGTCAACGAACTCGGTCGAGATATTTGTATGTACTATGTAAACACCAAGATACATCCAAATTGGTTCATAAATACGCCTGTTATTACGTGACAAATATCAGGACGTTTCAAAATGTCAGCCACGCTAGACATTCAAAGTGCTATAACTCAGCCATTTTTTTAAGATATAGACGAAGCAAAAACTGCTCCCGAATCTTTGTATCAAGGTCAAACACATAAGAAAAAAAATATTTTTTCAATTTTCAAGTTTTTGGTACCACATTTCAAATTTAAATGTTTCTTAAAAATTTAAAAGGCTGCCATTTTTAAACAAGATGGCGGATGAAGCTGGCCAACAAACTCGGTTGAGTTATTGGTATGTACTATGTACAAACGAAGTTACATCCAATTTGGTTCATAAATACGTCTTTTATCACGTGACAAAACTCAGGACGTTTCAAAATGTCAGCCACTCTAGAAATTCAAAATGCTATAACTCAGCCATTTTTTAAGATATAGACAAAACAAAAACTGCTCCAGAATCTTTGTATAAAGGTCAAATACATAAGAAAAAAATATTTTTCCATTTTTAATTTTGTGGTGCCACATTTCAAATTTAAAATTTAAAAATAAAATTTAAATAGCCGCCATTTTGAAACAAAATGGCGGATGAAGCTGGCCAACGGACTCGTTCGAGACATTTGTATGTTTTATGTACATACCGAATTCCATCCAAATAGGTTCATAAATTCGATAGTTACAGTGTGACAAAGGTCAGATATATATATATATATATATATATATATATATGGATATATATATCAATTTTGAACGGAGGGTGGTTTCGGGGTCTGGGGGTCATGATTGATGAAAATATACCAAAATTTTTTGAAATCGCTTTCCTCCGAACGGCTGCAATAGATAGCTTTTTGTAATGAAAGCTACCTAAAATGCTATAACTCAGCCATTTTTTAGGATATAGACGAAACAAAAACTGCTACGGAGTCTTTGTATAAAGGTCAAATACATAAGAAAGAAATATTTTTCCATTTTCAGTTTGTTGGTACCACATTTCAAATTTTAAATTTTTTAAAAATTTTTAAATGGCCGCCATTTTGAAACAAAATGGCGGATGAAGCTGGCCAACGAACTCGGTCGAGACATTCGTCTGTACTATGTATAAACGGAGTTACAACCAAATCGGTTCATAAATACGCCTTTTATCGCGTGACGAAATTCAGGACGTTACAAATTGTCAGCTTCGCTAGAAATTCAAAATGCTATAACTCAGCCATTTTTTAAGATATAGACAAAACAAAAACTGCTACGGAGTCCTTGTATAAAGGTCAAATACATAAGAAAAAAATATTTTTCCATTTTTAATTTTTTGGTACCTCATTTCAAATTTTAAATTTTTTAAAAATTTTTAAATGGCCGCCATTTTGAAACAAAATGGCGGATGAAGCTGGCCAACGAACTCGTTCGAGACATTTGTATGTTTTATGTACATACCGAATTCCATCCAAATCGGTTCATAAATTCGATAGTTACAGTGTGACAAAGGTCATATATACATATATATATATATATATATATATATATATATATATATATATATGGATATATATATCAATTTTGAACGGAGGGTGGTTTCGGGGTCTGGGGGTCATGATTGATGAAAATATACCAAAATTTTTTGAAATCGCTTTCCTCCGAACGGCTGCAATAGATAGATTTTGTAATGAAAGCTACCTAAAATGCTATAACTCAGCCATTTTTTAGGATATAGACGAAACAAAAACTGCTACGGAGTCTTTGTATAAAGGTCAAATACATAAGGAAGAAATATTTTTCCATTTTCAATTTTTTGGTACCACATTTCAAATTTTAAATTTTTTGAAAATTTTAAATGGCCGCCATTTTGAAACAAAATGGCGGATGAAGCTGGCCAACGAACTTGGTCGAGACATTCGTCTGTACTATGTATAAACGAAGTTACAACCAAATCGGTTCATAAATACGCCTTTTATCGCGTGACGAAATTCAGGACGTTACAAATTGTCAGCTTCGCTAGAAATTCAAAATGCTATAACTCAGCCATTTTAGGTAGCTTTCATTACAAAAAGCTACCTATTGCAGCCGTTCGGAGGAAAGCGATTTCAAAAAATTTTGGTATATTTTCATCGATCATGACCCCCAGACCCCGAAACCACCCTCCGTTCAAAAGTTGATATATATATATATATATATATATATATATATATATATCCATATATATATATATATATATATCTGACATTTGTCATACTGTAACTCTCGAATTTATGAACCGATTTGGATGTAATTCGGTATGTACATAGTACATACCAATGTCTCGACCGAGTTCGTTGGCCAGCTTCATCCGCCATTTTGTTTCAAAATGGCGGCCATTTAAAATTGTCTTTAAAATTTTAAATTTGAAATTTGGTACCAAAGAAATGAAAATCAAAAAATATTTTTTTCTTATGTATTTTACCTTTATACAAAGATTCCGGAGCAGTTTTTGTTTCGTCTATATCTTAAAAAATGGCTGAGTTATAGCATTTTGAATTTCTAGCGTGGCTGATATTTTGAAACGTCCTGAATTTTGTCACGCGATAAAAGGCGTATTTATGAACCGATTTGGATGTAACTTCGTTTGTACATAGTGCATACCAATGTCTCGACCGAGTTCGTTGGCCAGCTTCATCCGCCATCTTGTTTAAAAATGGCAGCCATTTAAATTTTTAAGAAAAATTTAAATTTGAAATGTGGTACCAAAAAATTGAAAATTGAAAAAATATTATTTTCTTATGTATTTGACCTTGATACAAAGATTCGGAAGCAGTTTTTGTTTCGTCTATATCTTAAAAAATGGCTGAGTTATAACATTTTGAATTTCTAGCGTGGCTGACATTTTGAAACGTCCTGATATTTGTCACGTGATAACAGGCGTATTTATGAACCGATTTGGATGTACCGTGGTGTGTGCATAGTACATACCAATGTCTCGACCGAGTTCGTTAGCCAGCTTCATCCGCCATCTTGTTTCAAAATGGCGGCCATTTAAAAAATTTTTAAAAAATTTAAAATTTAAAATGAGATACCAAAAAATTGGAAAATGAAAAAGATTTTTTTTTCGTATCTGTTTGACCTTAATACAAAGATTCCGGAACAGTTTTTGTTTCGTCTATATCTAAAAAAATGGCTGAGTTATAGAATTTTGAATTTCTATTGTTGTTGACATTTTAAAACGACCTGATTTTTGTCACGCGATAACAAGCGTATTTATGAACCGATTTGGATGTTACTTGGTGTGTACATAGTACATACCAATGTCTCGACTGAGTTCGTTGGCCAGCTTCATTCGCTATCTTGTTTCAAAAGGGTTGCCATTTAAAAAAAATTAAATTTAAAATTTAAAATGAGGTATTAAAAAATTGGAAAATGAAAAAGATTTTTTTATGTGTTTGTCCTTGATACAAAGATTCCGGAGCAAATTTTGTTTCTGAAAATTTGTTCTTTTGTTTATATCTTAAAAAATGGTTGAATTATAGCACTTTGAATTTCTGGTATGGCTAACATTTTGAAACGATCTTGTATTTGTCACGCGATAACACACGTATTCGCCTATTTCTATGTAAGAAGGCATGTAGATAGTATACATCAACATCTCAGCCAAATATAAGTTACTTTAAATAAAAGCAGCTTCGATAAAGCTGACTAATTTCGCGAAATTCTCATTCATAATGATTTACTATTGATAAAAACTAGTATTGAATCTCCTATATTCGGTTTCCAATAACTGAGCTTCGTGTGTTTGAATAATATAAGTTGGCTTTTTTAAAATAAGGAATTTGAAAGCTTCCTCTTCCTCCCGGCACTGGCCGGAAGGACTTTTTTAAGATATAGACGAAACAAAAACTGCTACGGAGTCCTTGTATAAAGGTCAAATACATAAGAAAAAAATATTTTTCCATTTTTAATTTTTTGGTACCTCATTTGAAATTTTAAATTTTTTAAAAAATTTTATATGGCCGCCATTTTGAAACAAAATGGCGCATGAAGTTGGCCAACGAACTCGGTCGAGACATTGGTATGTACTATGTACACACCGAATTACATCCAAATCGGTTCATAAATACGAGAGTTACAGTGTGACATAGGTGATATATATATATATTGATATATATATATATATCAATTTTGAACGGAGGGTGGTTTCGGGGTCTGGGGGTCATGATCGATGAAAATATACCAAAATTTTTTGAAATCGCTACCTCCGAACGGCTGCAATAGGTAGCTTTTTGTAACGAAAGCTACCTAAAAAAAATCATATTTTCAAAAGCAAATATTTTTTTCAAATATGCTGGCTCAAAAGTAAATTAAAATAATTGAAAAAGATGTGTTCGGAGATTCAACGCTGCATCTTTAACGGTTCTCGAGTTATAAGAATTTAAATATGAGAAATGGTGAATAAACCTATTATGAAGAAAAACGCAATTTCACAAGAACTCGTTTCTTTGACAACCATAGCTTGAAAGGCAGATTTTGAAAACCAACGAAAACGAAAAAATTAATATTTCCTGTTCTAATTAAGATAAAAACATGATTTAAACAACATTTTAAGCAGAAAACGGCAGAGAAATTTTTAATTCAATAAAAAAAAATGAAAATTTGAAGATTTTTGTGTCCCGGACCCCCTTAAACTAAAATTCCATGAAAGTAAATTTTTTTCTTATCAGGACACCCAGAGCATGCAGTTGATTCGTAATGTCCCAATAAGCTATGGAATATTTTGTGAAGCGCTATGAGATATTTACATTTTTGGTAAATCATTAAAGATTTTTTTTTAATTCGTATTTATTTTGACAAATGTGACGTCTAAGAAAAACTTTTATAGGATATGTATAAAATGTTATAAGAATTATTTTATTCAGAAGCGACTGTACGTCGCAGCGAGTATCGTGGGATCTATTGAGGCGGAAGTGGCTGACACGCGCCGCGCCTCAGTCGCTTTACTATCTTTCGTATGGTTCGTATCGTGGTTTTAGTGGATTCCTGAGGCTAGGTTGAACGTTAAAAACGTAACGTTCTGTAGAAAAGCGGTACGCCATTAAATTCTGCTGTCAAGTTTGAAGAGAAGAATCAATCTAGTGATGCCAGGAATTTCCGTCAATTGGAATCTGCATCGAGACAATCCGCCAAGAGCAGTCAACGACTGCCTATCCCGGAAAAGCATTGCAACACTTACCCAGCTCCCCTACAGTTCCGTTCTATACAGGTGAAGAATATTTCCTTCACATATTCTTTTAATAGCTTTTCCGTTTTTGCCCCCTCCCTTTTAAAATAAGGTTATTTTACTAAAATCATATACAGTAGATTTCCGTTACAACGAATTCCATTACAACGAAAAATCCTGCTACAACGAAATTTGACAAATCCCATTTTCAAATTACATTAACCTTAATGTATTAAAAATTCCGATTGAACGAAGTGATTTTTTTTAGGAATTCCGTTACAACGAAAAATTTTCATCCCGCTCTTTTTTTCTTTTTTTGAAATGATCTCTGGTTCGTGGCAAGAAATTAGACAGAATGTAATTTCTAACTGTTGGAAACATGCCGGTTAACAAAGACCGAAGAAAATGAATAAAAATTTTTAGATTTGGATAGATCCTCTGAGTTAAACACAATTTAGAAGGCTTCCAAAATATTAATAGCAGTCCCTGATCAGGTGGATTTGGAGGATTTCTTATCTGTGGATGAGAATATTCAAATATGCTCTGAAGTGTCTGGTGAAGATATCATTTTGTCCATTAAAAGGACATTAGACCGACAAAATGACGAATGCAGTGATGCGATATTGATGTTACGGACGATTCAAAAGTTACCGCTTCCGGAGCTCTTTCATGCTTTGAAAAAAATGCGTGCTTTTGTTTCTCATCAAAAGAATGTTCCAGAGGAGGTATTTTCTCACATTCATTCGTTGCACACATTTTTATTATCATCATCTACACATTCCTTTGTACAAACTAAATCACAGATTTTCTGCAGTAATGTGCTACTAACTAAAGGTTAATCCGTAATTTTGTATTTTTAAAATTGAATTTTATTTTACTAACTTTTTATATGATAATTTAACTAGTCTTCCATTAAAATCTTCTATAACGAAAGGTAAATTTATCTTACATAATTAGTTTACGTGTATATGTAATTCATTAGGTAAATAGGAGTAATTCCGTTACAACGAAAAAATCATTACAACGAAATATTTTAGCGGTCCCGTGGAGTTCGTTGTAACGGAAATCCACTGTATTTTAAATCTGTCTTATAAGGTCAGTCTGCCTAAATGTGATAACCCCTAAATGCGACAATGTTCTTTTACATAAAATCTTAATGCAATAATCGTAAATAAATGCTATATAATGAAGCATAGGAACTTCAGAAACAAAACCCGAAATAATTTTTTTGCATGTAAAACGGTTTCTTTAAAAGCAATTTCCAATCAAATACACATCGTTCATTTTACATCGCCGCCATGTTTGTATATGTGACAAAAATTCCCGAAAGTGGTTCACGGTTTTTATTTTTTAAATTTGAAGATCAAATAACCTTATAAGCGTCAAGAGCTACGTTGTCCGTTTCAGTTACCTGACCAGTTAAACTAAAGAAAAGGTGACCAGTTTCCGGTTTAGAATATGAAGTGGACTATGCATTTAGGAGAGCTTGTTTTCAGCGTGTGCCTAATAGCGACATACATATTGCTGTAAATGCGGCGAAAGATTTAGAAGATTAACTAAGAAGTTGATATGGGATTTTTTATATATTGTGTTAAAATGATGTTTAAATCAAATTTTATTTTTAACTAAGCTGTGTTGCGTCAGAATAATCCTCCATTAATATTTTTCTTTAACCAGGTGTTTAAATCGGTGTTTAAGACGATCAAAAAAGAAAAATACGCTTCTTTAAAATTTTTAATAAAAAAGAAGGTGTAAGAAATGGAGTGTCTATTCCAGTAACATAATATAGACATATGATTAAGGAATTTGCAATAATTTTACATAATGAAAATTCTGGAAAATCTTGAGTAGATTGAAAACAATTTATGTTTATTTTAATGCGGTAAGTAAGTTAATTTACCAACATTATTACATTCGGTAGCTTAAATGGTGTCTCTGATTAAAACGTGATGCAATTGAGTTATTCCCTGGTTTAGGAGTCATAAATTTTGTTAGCACTTTTATAAAATCCGATATTTTAATTCCGTTTTCACTTTTTATTCGTTATAATCGACATTTTCTACTTTTAAATTAGTAAAAGATAAAAAATAAATAAAACCATGTTTATCTAAATGAATATTTGTTTCCCTGTTTTTAAGTATCTATTTTTAAGTACAGAAAATGTTAATTTTTTTGGTGAAAGTGCAAGAAAAATGAAGAGGGGGGTGGGGGTGCAACAGATATCAGGCACAGAGCTTCTCTTTGGCTTAATCAGAATTATTAGAAATATTGTACGATTTTACCTATTAAGGCTGATATATTTATCATGTGACATTTTATAATAAAGTTATATGTAATAAATAGTCTAGTTAACAATATTATAAATATCTTTTAAATACTCTTTTAACCCATAAGCTCCACACTGTGAATTCGCACCGACCGAAATGTCGGCGTCTTTAATTAATTCACATTTTGCATTTACAAAATAAGAATTTTGATAAAAAAAATCTTATATTTTATTTGGAGTCCTTATTAAATTTCGTATATGGATCATGTAGTTATATTTCATTATCACCAGATTGTCAGCAAAATTATGCGGAGTTGAAGTTACGGAAACCCAAATCGCACTGGCGTATAAATTATGGGTTAATATTGACGCGCGAATTCCGCGAATTTTAAACGACGTTTTCTGCGACAATCATTTAATTGTAGTTATGCCCATAGCTCCTTGGCAAAGAGGGATGAGAGATTTTTATATTAGGAACGCATTTATTTATTTGAGGGTTATTTATATTAGGCATTATACGCAGCATTCAAATAACTTTTGCATATTAACAGTGTAAAATTGGCAAACAGCACGGTGCTGTGCCGTGATAGACATTTTAAGAATAATATTGAAAAGTTTAATTATAATAGTTCTGTACTTAAATTTTAGTACAGAAACAGTACTTATGCAACAATTCCTGTCACAGCAGTTAAGGGTTAATTAAATCAAAAATTAATTACAGTGAACCCTTAACTGCTGTTAGCGCTGCTTTTTTTTTAATTTCACAGTTTAACTTGTAATTTCCAGTTTAACTATCGATACAGGGAAATTTTGCTTCATTTGGAGCCAAGTACTATTGTTTGAAATGTTTGAAAAATCGAAATTTTATTAGAAATAATACTGTACAAAAAGTTTAGTGCAAAAACAGTATTTTATGAGTTAATCGCGCATTTTATTCATCTTTCAATCGAATGGTTTTGCAGACCGCTCACATTTGTAATGTGGCAATTATCTGTCACAGCATTTAATCGTTAAATGTACTTTTTCAGATGAATTGTCATGTATAGAATGCATTATTATACGTTCATAGTCCTAAGACTATGAACGTCTCATTTAGGTTTTAGCTGCCATAAATGGGACAGAAATGACCTAAATGCTACAATCCTATATTGTGGTTTTATACTACAAACAATTATTAAATTTCTACAAAACAAGTTAGATTTTAACTAAAGGTATTCAGTAATTTGTTGCTTAATAAAGTATACATTTATATAATAAAACCCCAAATATACCCTAAATGCGACAAAAATACAGGGACTCGTGTCTCATTTAGGCAGACTGACCTCATCATGAATTACATTTACTTTCATCGCTCATTTCCTTTAGAAACACATTCTCGTTTCGCGCTTTAATTCTCAAAACCACAGAAAGAAGTATTCGATTAAAAGAGGCATGCTATTTTTATCTCGCACAGAAACAATTTACCCATTACATTAGCACACTTAATTTGGTTGCTACACAGGATCTTTCTTATGCCTCTTTCTTTGTTTATTGAGTATGTTTCTACAGTTGAATCATTTTTTCCCCAACGTATAAATTCTTGTCATAAATTTAGTCTGCAATATCTTTTATTTCTTAATTGCACATGCCTTCATCCGGCGCAGCGGCGCCTATCCCCATGGTTTGCTCCCCCCCCCCATGTAAATGGCGTTAAAATTCATATGTTGACCTTTCGCCCTCCTCATTGACAATCCATTAACGCAAATTAACACGTGCCTCATTTCAACTTAATTCTCTTCAGATATCTACTGGTTTGATAGTTTTGTAAATTACGACTCGCCAATAGCTCAATTATCTCAGATTTGTTATGATAGCTCTCTGCTCCTGATCTTGCATCGTTTAAGACTAAATGTAGATTGTCCTCTCCAGTACCGGCTATTTTTCGGCCGGAAATCTCGATTTGTACGGACTTGAAAAATAAAAGAAACTCCTGTTTACACCCGGGATCCTGTTTACTGCATTATGTGTCTTTCAACTCAAAACTGGCCACATATGTTTTCGCATACTAAAAAGTGAATAATATATTACTCCAAGAATCTCCGGCACAAATAAAATCCGAAACGGGGTTTTACCAGGGCACCTTCCAAGAGTAGACAACTCGTCGGCGGAAGTGTGTCGACGATCAATGGTCTTATTTTGAAGAATTTTAAGTATTCCTAGCAATATCTTCAGTACATATTTTTTTTTCGAATTCGGTCTCATTACGTTTCATAGAAACACTTTACCCCTCTTTTTCCCTACAAAAGTCCAGTTAAAAAATAATGATTTTTTATAAATAAGTTTAACAGATTACTTCATTCAATTTAAAAATTTTAAAAGCTTGTTTGCCTGTTTCGTAACCGCCGTTACTACGCAGAAGAGTGCACTAGTCAGAAGATACACTGTGAATCATTTGCTTATTTCGAATTTTCTGATGATAAGATCAACTTTTACTTTTATAGAATTTGTCTTTTAAAACATGTCATATGTAATGGGGATTTCCGCTTAAAAAAACAACCAGGAGACTCAGCTCGGGCTTCCGTGATTACAGAACATGTCAACCGCTGTACTGAGCATATGTGAAAATAATTTTTTATTGAAGACTCTAAAAGATTTTTTATATTTAATATATTTATTTGTCCACCAATTAGTGCAAACAGAAATTTATATATAAAAATAATAATTAAGCATTTAAATAATAAATTTTTTAAGTTTGCTAAAAACGGTATTACTTTCATATTAGCCGCTTAACAGTAGTAAATAGCCAAAGAAATTGCCGAGGATTTCGCTATTTATAACAACTTAAAAAAAAATTGTGATTCAGTGTTTAAGCACAGAGATAGGTTATTCATCTGTTTAACTTGTGTTCTATTTAATTATTTAACAAAAAATCTTAAGGAAGACGGTGTTATTCCTTTTAAATTAAGACGATATTTTTAAGGGTAAGTACAAACTATGTTTATTTTATTTTGAATTTTCATTTTTATGGACTATTAGTCGTAAACAAATGCTGAAATATTTATATTGTTTCAAGTATGAACGTTTTAAAAGGGAATGATAAAAACAAAATCATGCTTTAAAATTATCTTAAAAATCATAAAAACTGAATACATTGAAATACAGTTTCTAATCATCCTGTATGCAAAAGTACATTTCTTTCACATTGGACGGTGTCAAAATTGAAATTTTGTGATGTGTAGAAATTAGTAATTTTGCTTTAAAAACGAAATTGGTCATTATTTCCGCCAAATATAACGCCAGCGTAGCGCGTCACAGGCACATTTTTGCATTACCCGCTTCAGTTAAAAGCTAAAATAATAATACAAATACTTATTCATTGGTTTTTTCCAAACAAAATGACATCGTAAATGACAGAAAAAATATTTTTTCTGAAATTGATCTTTTACACACTTAATAATTTAGGTTAAAAAATACGGGTCTAAAACTACAAATCCCCTTAACAACTTCAATTTAATAACCATTAACATAAATTAACGCAATCACAAATTTAAGAGCATTAAACAAGTAAATAACCTATAAATCCTCAAAAATTTTTATTGAAAAAGATTCAACTTAAATACTTATGAAAAATTTTCACTTTCTTTGTCATACTGTCTTTTGTGCATTTATAGACATTTTGCAAACTCAGATGAAAATAACATTTATTTTATGTTGGAATCAGCTTAGATGCTGCCATTTATTCCTTTGCTTCGAACGCAAAAAACATTCAGCTATTATGAAGTGATGTAAAAATGTAAAAAAATCGGACATTATTATTTTTATAAGGAAAAGAACAGAGGTCTCCGTATGAGACCCGGGGACCGAAGAGGTTAAATATAGATATCTCAAGATTTGAATTATTTTCTCCTTACAAATTCGGTATTAATTTAACCCTCTACTGCCCAAGGTAGCATATTTGCTACCATAAGTTTAATTTTAATTTTTAACACAAAATTTCATAAATAATCTGTATTTTAAGTCATTACAGCAATAACTGCACCTTTGGTAATATTAGGTATGGCATTTGAATACAGATGACAGCACTAAATAAGAAAAAAATTAGTTAAAAGAAGCATGTCTGATAAAAATGATAAAACGGCTTTAAAGTAAGTTTTTGCTATTTTTTTAAAATATTTTATTGTGATAAAACTAAATACACCCGATATATAGTTATAAAAATACTTACTGCTATTCTCTGCACAAAAAAGTTCAATGCAGAATTGTTTTTTAATGGTAAAATGAGTAATTAAAATGAATGTAGCAAATCCGCTACCACGGGCGTTAGTGACCATGAGCCCGTGGTAGCATTTTTTCTACTATGTTATTTTCACTGAAAATTTCCAATTCCCGTTGTTAGCTTTGTACTTTAGTTACTTGTTTTACTTTTAATTCACATAATCATGTTATCAGGGCCGGCGCAATGGAACGTGGGGCCTTGGCAAAACACTTAACGGAGCCCAACGTCTTTGTGTGTAATATTTGAGTAATAAAAATCATTTTTAAAAGTTGTATATGTCATAGAGTAATTTATAATATAGAAGATAAAAAGTATAAAAAGTAACATTCCGTTTATCTCACTGTTAATATGCATAATTATTTTTAACTTCTAAAAATCTTCTATCCTTTAGACTATTTTAAATATTTATTTTTTGCGTTTACCTTTTACTGTTGATTTCACGATCTCCAGATCTATGCATTGTTCGACAATCGTATCAACTTAGGCTATAAGATGTAAAGTTAATGCTAATATTTTCCAAAAAAAGATTTAAAGTCGAATTTACAGTCATAATATTGTTATTTTTCACAGAGATAACGTTATCTTCAATTTTTTGAGACGCTTGGGGGCCCTGGGGAGCCGTCCCATTTGTCCGATGGTTGCACCTTTCCTGCATTTTTTTCAATAAATTCGAAATAAATTAGTTGAAATATAAAATGATATGTTTATTATATGTAAAATTATATGTAAAAGTTGACTATACATAATTATTACTATTATTATTGCAGCCACCTACTTCAGGTCTGCTTTTTCAAAGACGCAGATTGAAACAAATATTTACTAAAGTAGAAGATGCTATAGCTTTTGTAGATGAATTGGAAAGTGACTTGTCAGGATTATCTGAAAGTGATAGTGACGAAGAGTATTTGCCCCCTCAAAGACACGACGTTGGCTATGAGGAAAGATGAGATGATGAAGAATCTGAAGAGGCGAATAACTAAGATGAAGAAAAAATTAGAAATTTGCTGACTATTGGCGAAAGTACTCTAAAGAAAGAATATAAGAATCTTAATAAAACAATCGTATGAAAGAAAAACGAACCACTCTTGTAACGCCCGTATTAAACGTCAAACGACATTTGACGACGTTTTGAGTCAAACGTTGTTTGACTCACTATTTTCCGGATCCAATAGAGCCTCTTCCATCTCCATTACATTATTTTAAAAGGTTTATATCACCCGATATGATCAAGTTATTGGTATCTGAAACAAATTTGTACAGTGTTCAAATAACAGGGAATTCAATTATATTGGCGGAATATGAAATGGGGCAATTTTTAGGTAAGTACATTCGAATGGAACTTGTTCGAATACCACATATTAGAGGATACTGGGAAGATGGATTAAGGTATGAATAAGTTACTTGAGTCTAGTCTCGAAAAAGATTTGAAAAGATTTTAAGGTTATACATTTTGTTGATAATTTAAGTGTTGATGATACTGTGCGACTTGATAAATGTTGGAAATCGCGCCCATGGTTATTTATGTTGAGGAATAACATGCTATCAATACCAGGAGAATGTAAGCAGTCAATTGAGGAAATAATGACCCCATTTTGCGGGAGAGTCCACATGAAACAATACATGCCAAAAAAAGCCTCGTAGTAAATGGGGATATAAATTGTGGGCTTGTTGTGAACAATACGATATTTGCTACGATTTTGACGTCTACACTGGATAGTCGAAAGAATATTATGGGGAACAAACTGGTTATGAATTAGGATTAGGAGCAGGTGTTGTTTTACAGCTATGCAGCACAGTGAAAGCCCCAGAGAAAACTACAATTTTTGCAGACAATTTCTTAACCGGAATTAACCTGGTAAGATAATTGTCGAAAAAAATAGGCTTCATAGGGACTGTGGAAGAAAACAGATTGATGACGTGTAAATTAAGAAATGTGGAAGAAAGAAGGAAGAGGATCTATTGACTACTCGGTAGCATCTATAGAAAATTTTGATGTTATAGCAGTGAAATGGTTCGACAACAGATGCTGTACTGTATTATCGAACACTGTAGTAATTAATCCTTTAGCTTCTGTAAATAGGAGAGTAAAATGTAAAAATAAAGAAGTACTAGTACCTTGCCCGGCAGTCATTCCTTTGTACAATCAAAAAAGGGGGGGGGGACTGGCTTGAATGATATGATGCAATTTAAATATAATTACACGTTCAAATCAAATAGACGCTACTTGTACAGATTTTGGCATACAGTCACAATGGCAACCGTCAATGCATGGTGTCTTTATCTGAGATATTGTAGCCAACTCAAAATGAAACACTCTTGCCTTCGCTCTTTTTTGAACGAATTAGCTACAAGCCTTATTACTGTGGGTAAGAAGAAGGTAGGTCGACCATCTCCTCGAGAGTCCACATGTTCAGCAGCCTAAGAAAAAAGCTCGAAAAGTGGAACCACCAAAGATAAAATTTACATACTGAAAAATATTTTTACAGCTAAAATGTAGATGTTCACAATATGTATATCTTAGTTTAAATGTGAATATACTGGAAGAATATATTTTAGTCACTTTTAGAAAACAAGGGCTGATGGCGTGCATCATTGGCCTACATATGAACACAAGCGCCAAAGATGCCATATTTGTCCAAGGGGAACATTTTCTTCAATAAAATGTCAAAAATACCACGTATTCCTATGTATAAACAAAGAAAGAAACTGTTTTAAGGCCTACCATATGTAAAAATGACAGTTTTTTCAAAAAATAAAATTTATTTGAAATGTGGTAAAATTCTTCATTTTTCATCCTAATCTGCCCATGGTAGCATATATGACACCATACAGAAATCCTTTAAAATATAACAAAATCTCATTTTTTTTAAATATTTTTATTTTATTTGACCCACAACAGCTTAAATAAGACGAACGAATAATTTTTTCCATAGCAATTTCTTGTAGTGGCCAGTAGAGGGTTAAAAGGCATTACACATGCATGTAATATCCCCTAGAATTAAAAATAAAAGCAAACAACACATGTTACGTTATTTATAATTTAAATTTGTAAGAATTTTTTAGATTTTTTTTTTGTTATAGGTGTGTTTTGTTTCCAAAACTGCATTTTATATACCCCTATAGATTAACCGACTTCTGGAAAAGAAAACAAATTTTTAAAACAAATTCAGTAGGAATTTTTCAAATTCAGCAGGAATTTTTCACCGCAACATTTTAATCGAAATATAATTATTTGTCTAAACTCCCCATAACTATTTATTAATAATGGAATTCCATTTACTAAAATGTTTCATTGTAGCCTCTGGGAAATACTCATGGAAAATTATCGATGCGTGAGAAGTATATAGCCCTTGGCATATGAGATATTGCTTTGTCATATATTTTAAACGTGCGAGCATAATAAGTCGAAATTGTGATTGATATACTGAATATATTGCATTCTTTGAAAATCTATAATTTGCATTATTTTTACACAATTTTACTTTTCTAATAGTTTACTGTTTTCACTTATTAATTTATGAAAATTATATACATGTTTTTGTTTTAAATAAAGCTAAAATCACTAGCTTAATATTTTTACAATGCACTCAAATTTTTTGTTTAAAATATATCTAATATTATTAAAGAGTTAATATCGAATAAAGGAATGTAAATGTAAACTACAGTTTAGTTTTCTGTTTTCGGAAATCAAACGAAATTTACCGAGAATAGGAAAAAAAGAATGAAAAAGAAAAATGTCATAATTTTTGTGATTACTCGGAAATTTGTTTTATCGTTAACTCTTTACGACTCAACAACACCGAATAATGGAGCTAATGAAAAGGAGGAGACATATAGTGTATTGTTTAGCGGTTGCGAGTGCAGTGACTGAGAAAGTTATCACAAGATGTCTGCTGATTTTTTTTAATCGGATCCACTGTTTCTGATAACCGCCGGTGAAAACTTCCAGCCGTAAATTTGAACAGCAAATTTTGTCTTATTTAGGCGCCTTACTAATAGGAAAATTCTCTCACAAATATAGTAAAAAATTTCCATTTATTTTTACTGATGTCAGTTTACACAGGTATTATAATATTTTCACTGACACTTACGTGAGGTTGTCTTCATTGTCACAATACGACGGAACTACTACCGCTGAAGTAAACTCCTACCAGTAAAAATGAATATCAGATTGTGTCATTATTTTTGACTGAAAATTTTCCATTAATAATTCGTTTGAATAAAAATAAAAGTTCTACTGAAAGTTAACTCCGGAGGTAATAAACCCCTGCGAATGTGGTTACAGTTGAAGCTTCATTATTTTTATGATATGTCAGTACCTCTTTCTTAATAATTCCATGCTCCGGATTTTAAAATATTTACTTAGATTTTGGAATGCATCATTTTAACCCTTTATACCCTTTAAAGTACCACAGTTTTCTATCCCAATTGAAACACACCTATTGCATGCATTCCCAATGGTACTTTTAGAAAACAATAGTAAATACTTTCCTTGACCACCTCTAAATAGGAATAGCAATTCTAGGAAGCAGAAACTTATTTACATGCCTATTTTGGCACGTGTGTGTGTCAGATTTCCTTTTTGACAAGGCTTCCCTAACTTTTGCTTGAAAACATATACAATTTTAAAAGTAAAGCAATCATATTTTTTTTCTTATGTTAAATTGATTACTTGACATTATGTTAGACGAAATAAAAATAAAGTTACTTTTTTTTTGTTTTTTTTTAATTTACAGAGAACTTTTCAAAGCGGTACTTAAAAGTGCAGTCGGGACTTACATTGAACAGGATTTTTATAGTTTTTTAATATTTGAAAATATAGGGCGAATAAAAAAGCGTATATTTACTAGCGTTGCATGGGTACTAGACAGTTGTATTTTGAAATAAAATAGGGGAAGGTATGGCATGATTTACGTATGACACTGATGAATAATAAAGCAAAAAATACACTTTTTTTCTTTGAAACAAATATTGTGTTTTTATAAAACAAAGCTTGAAAATATTGCAAATTAGAAAAAAAAATCTAAAAAAATCTTTTACCATTTTTATGAATCCTTTTGTGTTTTCTATAACTACAAATTTGCAAATTTGTCTTATATGAGGCACTCTCAGAAAATTTTAACTTTCAGAAATAAAAATCTGATGAAATTAAACTTAATAAAATAACATATGAAATTTATAGACGAATGCCTTAATGATAAAAAAAAAAAATGGTCAGAAGCGACGATTTTTTTAAATTTAACTATGTTAAATTTAGGAGTTTAATTTCATTACTATTTTACCTGTCTAATTTTATTTTCTTCTTAATTTTTACTTATAATGAATTTCCATAGCCTTAATGGGATGCTAAGGAAGGGAGGCAAGAAAAAAAAAGGGGGGGGGCGATAAAGGAAAAAGGGGACGGTAAGAAAAAAAAGGACGGTAAGGAGAAAAAAGGGTCGGTAAGGATGGGACGGTAAGGAAAATAACCACCTATTTTTAGTAAAATCGTGTTAAGACTTAGTGATAGCCACAGTGTTCATTGATTTTTAGCAACAGTTATTTATATTGGATTTTAAAAAAATGAATTTACTTCAAAAAGTGCAGGAATAAATCTTGGAGACGGTAAGACTACCAATAAAACCACGATGCTTGAAATTGATATTTAAATAATGATTTAAATTCTGCAGTAAATTTCCTCTGAAATAATTTTAGCTATTTTTTCTCTAGCATACTTCTGCATGAGGAAAAAGTTGAAAAATAATCTGTGGCTGCATCTGAAGTGATTTTCTATATAATTTTACCAAGAGTTACGGTAAAGAATCTAAAATACAGGGGCAGAGTTCAAAAATTAATAATAAACGTAAAAATGTATGCAGGTTAATTTCTTACTACATATTTATATAAAACAATAGTCCTAATAAAGAGAACGAATATTTTTCCAACTGGATTAAATCATATTCACCGCTGGAGTAGCTTAGTTGAAGTTTATTCCAACAGAGCGAAAAATGCCCAGACCAGAAATCGAATCTCGATATTTGACGTGCCATGCCAATCCTTTACCTGTTAAGCTATCCAGACGATACCTGGCTGACGTAATTGACTCTTATTTGTTAGACATGGCTACAAACTACGGCACTAGTTTCATTCTTCCGAGCTATAACTATATCATTTACATGATGAAAGTGTGTTTTAACAGGGAAACTCCTGTATACCATGTGCGACATTAAAATGATGAAGATGAACATTAAATGCATATAAAAGAGTGTTTAAAAAAACAGCTTTTAGATTGTAATGGAAATTTTTGTAAAAAATCTTGAATTGCAGAAAAAAAATTGCGTGATTTTCAAGATGAACATTGAATACTTATAAAGGAGTTTTTTTTCCAAAACTATTTTTACTTATATATATATATATATATATATATATATATATATATATACTTTTTAAAATTTATTGTTCCCTCTGTTGAATATCCATTGACGGTTGACACAAGATTATTTTTCATGTGATCCTAACATGTGATATGTGATATAATATTTTTTTCTCATTTATTTGCGTTTAGTATTAGGGATAGTTCGAATTTAAGTAAAAAAAAAAATGTCTTGCGGTAAATAATTTTCGATTGTGAACATTTTTATTATTTCTGTTTGCTATATTTTCTTTCAACATTTAAAAGATTTTAAACAACAATAAGCCGTTTTTTGCTCTTCCATGCCCTTATTTAAAAAATGCCTAGTTGCTAGTTCGAAGCTAATATAACTTCTGTATATTTATATCTTCAATGTTTTGCCATAACAAGGCTCTGTTAAAAATATTTTCTTCACAAATAACGGCATATTATGACAGGTAAAATTAGAGGATTGAACATTTTATCTATCAGCTAGTTAGCTGTCAATGTATTTTCTCTATTTTGAGACAAGAAACAGCCAAAATTTTCTATTTTCTACTGGATGACTTGACAGCTTAATCTCTAATGTCATATAGCATGTATTGACGGTTGACATAATGCAGACATTAAAAGCCTATTTATGTTTAGCTTCTAGAAAAAGTAAAAATGAAATTTTTATTTTAATTCACGGAGAAGCTTAAATATTTTTAGGTTAGATATTTAATTAATTAAAGAACATTTTATTAAAGGTCTCAGGACAATTAAAGCTTTAAAATTTTCAAAATTTTAATTTTTTTAGATGTTAAACATCTATTTTTTTCTGAAAATTTTGATATATTTGTTTTCTTGAAATTCGCATTAGAACAGAAGTTATGGCTTTCAGAATTATACCGCTCAATAGCTGAAGAATTTGAAATCATTTTTTGCCAAATGACGTTTTTGGCCATAACGTGCTCAAAATCTTCTAAATATTTTGTCATGAAATTTTCAAAACATATTCTTTATGTTAATTTGTATAAACCCAACCTAAAATTTCCTTTTTATTGTACAAAAAAATATTATTTTAGGTGATTATATTGTTGAAATTTTCTAGATTTTTGCATTAGAAAAATTGTAATTTGTAAAAATATAAAAATGCTTTAAATACAAATTTATTTAAGTTCAGGGTAATTATTACAATCTGAAGTATAAGTAGGCATCGAAATTTTCATTCTAGTTGCAAAATGTAGTATTTTGTAATCGCGCGCGTAATCTGTTATGCCAATTTTCTGCTCGAGAAATGTCTGACAGTTTCGAGCCCTCTGTAATTGCTAATTCTGCACCTTGCAATTTTTTAAATATTTAAAATTAAAGAACATACTTACATCTAACATCACAATTAAAATTATGTACTAAAATCAAATACATTTTAAGATATTAAATGTTGAAAATGGCCATTTTCATATTTTCCAATTTTAAGCGTCCTAAAACCCTTTAGAAAGTTTTACGTAGTTTGATTGCAAAATAAAATATTGTGCTCTAATACTGCATAATTCTTCTGAATCTCTTAAATTTTAGTTTTTTATCACTATAAATATTGTTCTATTACTTTGTCTCCTACTTAAACTTTCTGGAATAGTTGAGTAAAATATCTAGTTCAATCTAAAATATTTTGTACAGAATTCTAAATGTATAAGAAATTAATACCTTCTAATAACATAGGGTAAGGAGCCCTATTATCGTCCCACAGTCACCTTTAGGCCCTTGGAAGTTGTAATTTTCAGTGAAAATCTACCAAATTTGGATATTTAGATAGATTAACTACCCACGCACATAGAAACATAGACAAATATCGCACAAAAAAATTTTAACAATGCGAAAAATTGTTTTTTTCAGTACCTAAAAAATGCAAAGAAAAAAAATGGTCCTAATATCGTCCCCCCAAAAAATCCAATACGCCGAGTCTTAACTTATAACTAAATCAAAATTTATTTCTAAATGTGTAAGTAATTTAATTTACATTAAAGTAAGGCACAAAGAAATGTACTAATTATCAGTGGAAGAATAACACAATGAAACATTAGCCTTCAAAACTTTAGGGAAAAAAATGAAAAAAATGTCATGAAAAAGCATTACTAATTTTGTCCCCGGGACGAAAATAAGAACTGCAAGGGGGACGAAATTGGGACCACGTTACTTCCCAATATGACGGAGCTTCAGTTCCCGTAAGATGAACTGAGCGTCCTAAAACTCACTGTATGCTACTGTCAACACCTTACCAACGTAAAATACATGCAATGGATAAGAAATAATTACTTACAGTACAGTAAATAACGTTCTACAAATAACGTAATAAGAACTCAGTTCTTCTAAAAATAGGAAATTCGCCATCTTTAATTTATGTATGCGTCTTGGCGAACGAAACTTTCAATTCTGATCCCTTTACCTTCCGTCCCCTGTGCCTTGCGTCATAAGTGGCGTCACTTTCGCAGAAGCGGAGAAGTTAAGGGGGTGAAATTAGGAGAGGAGACGAAATATGGGCACTTTTCCCTACTTCTTTTAATTGCTGTAAGTTGAACACTTAAAAAAAAAAGAAAAAAGTAGTTTAATTAGACTGTTTATATGTTTCGACTGTTTCCAAATTATTTTAAAAACAAATAAATAAGAATATTCTAAAAATTCACGATCTATGATGCAAAGATCTGAAACGCCATCATTCAATTTTTCACGTGTTCTTTCATATCATGCACGTTATTTGTTATTTTATCTTGTATGTTTTTTTCCATATTCTTAACAATGGAGTAACTCGAGCCATAATTTTGTTAAGTTAAATGATGCTGCATAATTCCATATAGAATTTTGTCCATTACGATATCTATAGTTTTACTTATAATAGATGAATAGTTAAAATTGTAAGGAAAAATTACCTTGCCTTCATTGAAATTCTTCTTCATATAATATTGCCATGCCTGTGGTTTTTCTATTGCATTTTACATCAGGTATATGCTCCTATTTTCTATACTTAATACTTAACACTGAAGTATAGAAAAAAGGAGCATATAGCTGATGTAAAATCTAATAGAAATGCCATTGTAAAATATTATTAAGAAGAAACTATTCAAATAAATTTCAATGAAAGTAAGATAACTTTTCCCTCCAATCTATAATATCCATTCCTTGTAGAAGAAACCTTAAAGATTGTAACACGTAAAACTTCTATGTGTAATAATTAATGATGCAGCATCATTTAACTTGTAGAACTTATAATTCGAGTTACTTAATGAATAAGGATATGGAAATAAACATATAAGGTAAAATAACAAATAATGGGTGCGATCTGAAAGAGAACGTAAAAACTTGAATGTTGCCATTTCAGATCATTACATCATAGATCGCGCATTTTTAAAATATTCTTTGTTATTATTTTTTAAATGGACGCGATTGAGAGGAAAAATTTAAACAGTCCAATAGAAATATTTTTACTATTTTTACAGTTTTCCTCGTACACTTTTTTGCAATTAAGATAAGTTTACAGAATTCTACATTTATTTACTAAGAAAGGCTCTAAAATTAACCGCTTTTAGATACGAAAACATTTAGTGGTATATTTCTACAACATTTCCAATTGAAATAAATTTGAGGGTTGGCTTCTATAAATTTTACAATAACCCAAAAATTATTTTTTCTGAGAAAAAACTGGTATTTAAAAAGGTGACTATTTGACAGTCCCCAATGTACTGCCGTTGTGTTGTATTCTAAAATAATTTAAAAAAGTGTTTGGCACTTTTTAGTTTCTAAATTGCATTGTTTTTAGTAACAATAACAACTACAATAATAATAATAATAATGGTAATAATAATAATAATAATAATAATAATAATATGCATTGATCCTATACAGTAATCATGAGATTATATTAATAACCATTTGGAGAAGAACTACCAGCTATGAAAATAAGCATAAAAGGAGTTAATATATGGAAGATGATAACACTGGAAGTAAGTAAACTCAGTTTTCATAGTTAATACTTCAGAAGAAACGAGTGATTGTTTTAGGTTAATTTCTTATAATTGAGATTTAAAAGTTTTTTTTTTTTTTTTTTTTTTTTTTTTTTTTTTTTTTGGGGGGGGGGGGGGGGGAAACATTCGAAAAGGCTTTTTATACCAAAAAAATGTACACATAGTTTCTTCAGTATTATAAAACAATGTTATAAAAGAGTATGAAATAGCATGAATAGTATGAATAGAGTAAAGAAATAGCAAAATTATTTACAGTTTCATTAATAATAAATGCTATTTCGTATCTATAATTTGGAATAAGACGCTCTTTCACTTTGAAATCTAAGATTGTTTATTAACATATTGGGAGAAGTTTAACTAGTCAAAGAATTTTCGAAACTTTAACTAACCAAAATTCCATAACCTTTATAACATTAACCGTAAAATAACGTTGCAATAAAAGTCTTCAGTTACATGAACTATCATTAATTTTCAAAACAAAACTGACATTTGAGAATATTTTCTGAAAGTTTAAAATAGCATTGCGATTAATTATGTAAACTTAATAAAACCAATTTCATCAGATAATGTTATAGACTGCATTTCACGTGTAAATATTTTCGTCTTTACACTTAAACATGAATAAATTGCTTGGTTCGTTGAAAAGCTTTATTCTTATAAAAAATGCTTTGTGCAAAAACGTATTACTGAAGTGCTACAGGGACCTATTGTAGAGATATTATACGCAAATTATATGTAAAAGAAGTTCTTTGTGCAATATAAAATAATAGTTCAAGAATTTAATTAAGTTTTAAAGTGTTTCGGTGATCTGGGAATAAGTAAGAAAATCGACTACGAACTTATCAATATTTTGGAATAATTACTAGTCTGCAATTTTCTGGCTTTTTGTGATACACAGTAAAAAATGGCCGATGTTTTTTAATTACAAAAAGATATTATAATCAAGAACTAAAACATACAATAACCTCTTCCAAGTCACCGAAGACTCCGAAAAGCGATCCTTTACCTTTAGAAACATCAGAAAACTATTTATTTTCAAAATTTAAAGAAGAATTTATATAAATAAATTTTTATTAGCTGCTCACTATTTTCGAAAATGTTTCTGAGTTGCTTTTACAATGCAATAATCAGTCTTCTCGATTCGGAATATCACTTTTTCGGATGTTATCAAGTTTCAGGTAAATATTTTGATATTCAGAAAACATGTTTAACAGACAAACATACAACATTAACCGCATTAACATAATATGAAAATTAACATTATTTTGTTACAAGTGCATGCATAAATTCAATTATGAAGGTAAAAAGGTTTACTTGAGAATTAATAGAATCCGAAAAACGATTTTCCGGGTACAGAAGACTAATTAATGCATTGTAAAATCTACTAGAAAACGTTTCCGAATATTACGGGCATCTAATAAAAATTTATTTTTATAAATTCTATTTTAAATTTCAAAAATAACTTGTTTTCAGAAGTTTCTAAAGATTAAGAAAAACGTTTCGGGATCTTGGGTGACTCGGAACAGGTTATTACATAATAGAAGCGTAAAAATATAACGTTAAAAGCACCAAAAATATTTAGTTTTAAGCATACCGGTTTCGGTAGCATATAGCATATCTTCCTCAGTGCTAAGGATGGCGGAAATTTGCTCACATATATAGGAAGAGATGGGGATTCAAGTTAAAGGTTTATTGACTAATAGGAAAACAGAGGATTGCAAGTAACAGCCAATATGAAAATAGATGGGAAATGGAACCCTATAAAAGACCCTATGACCCTGGGAAAAGACCCTATTGAATTATCTAACTCACGGGGTATCTACCTTATTAATTGCTAGTGTGGCCTCTCTTATATTGGACAAACCAAACGCTGCTTAAAATTTCCTATCAAAGAACACCAACAATATATTAAAAAACAAGAAATCAATAAATCCTCTATTGCAAAACATTGCTGCGAGATGAATCATACTTTTGACTTCAATTCGGTTAAAATAACCTCTAAACCCACTTCTATACACAAACTTAACTTCCTTGAATCATTTCATATTTATAAAATTTTTAAAAATATTGTTAATTGAGAATTCGCTATTCTCCCATTATCAGATTGTTGGAAAAATTACATAAAAACTTCTGTCTCTTAATTTAATATTTTTCCCCCTCACTACTTCGGTTCCATTTCCCATCTATTTTCCTATTGACTGTTACCTGCAATCCTCTGTTTTCCTATTGGTCAATAAACCTTTAACTTGAATACCCATGTCTCCTATATATGCGAGCAAATTTCTGCCATCCTTAGCACTGAGGAAGGTATGCTATATGCTACTGAAACCGGTATGCTTAAAATTTAAAAATTTTTGGTGCTTTTAACGTTGTATTTTTTACGCTTCTATTATATTGCACCAAGCTCCTTCTTTATAATTATTGGTTATTACATATTTGCGTTCTTGATTATTGGCATTTTCGTAGATTAAGAAACATCTGTCATTTTTTTATAGTGTAGTACATAATTTCTCTAGTCAAATTATGTATTTAAAAAAACTAAATTTAAAACATCAATGTATGATGCCATTGCGTTCTGAATATTTTTTTCCTCTTTTTTTCCAACGTTTCAGAGCAATAAAAAAATGAGGTTAATTTTTCATAATAAGCAATAGTTATAATTTCAAAGTTGAAAGATTAAACCCAGTAATTAGCCTGAAAAAAAATAGCTTAGTCAAATACTGTCAAAAAATCATAATGCAAATAAAAAATGAAGTTTAGTTTAAAAAATAATAAATTTACTTAACTATTTACACGCAAAAAATAAAAACTAACAACATATAACGAATTGGTCAGAAAATTATTCAAATAAATTTTAAACAATTTGGTTCAACATTACTAATTTAAATTTACTAATGTATTAGATTTTCACTTAACATTTTTGACAAGACACTACCACACTCAGGGTACATATACTATAAAATAAACATAATAATTTAGTCATTATTTGAGCTAATGCATTAGGAAGAGTAATTAAATCTTAAACAGCATCCTTCAAAATCCATGAGCGGGAGAGAGAGAGGCTCAGCTCTGCCTTCTCCCTTGTTGCCTGTATGGTGAGGAACCCTTAATAACTCATTCTTCCAACAATAAAGTGATTAAGTGTTTACTATTTTAAATTAAATTGCAGTCTTTAGTTACAGATTATTCTGCCCCGAGATTAATTACAATCACAGCCGGTTGGGCTCATCAGTTTTGTAAAGGTATTCAGCTTAAAATATCGAGAGTACAGAGCTCAATCAGTTAAGTTTTCTTTCTGAAAACAACAAAGTCTTAATGCATAACATCGTCAACTAAAGTCATGAAGAATAAAGTCATTTCTATAAAATGGGGAGCTTAATAATGTCAGACTATCAAGTGATATCAGTAATAATGTCATAATCTCTATCTCTGTGATGAAATCATGGTGCATGATTATTGAACGCATTTTCTCCAGAAAAAATAAGAAATGCATCGACTTACGCTCCCTCTCATTTCGTAAAATAGGTCCAAAATGTCATCATTGTATGTAGGTTTATCCCGATGATCTGAGACCACCTCGACAGTCTTCTTGTCTTCTCTCCCGTTGCAAGTCTCCCTCGTGAATGTACCCAGAACCTATTGTTATTATTTTCTTATAACCGATAGTCTGGAGCTAGTGTAAATATATATATTTTTCAAATACATTATATCTTTAACTGTGTCTCTATTAAAATATAAAACACTATTATTAATAATCGTGACACTTTGAAATTAAATACACAAATAAATTAATATATTTAAGTATTATCTTTACGAAAGATATTTCGTGTAGAAGCGCATTTTTTACTTATTTCTCGTCACATGAGGATTTGAAACAGAAAGTTATACAAGTTGGATTTCTATTCAGCAAATAGGTTCTCCATTAGAATGGCGAATCCTCTTTTATGAAATCCCTGCACAGGAGGAAGGACACATATAAACACACAAAGGAAAAAATAATTTTCTTCTTAGCAGACACTTTAAGTTATTCAGCCATATTTGACTGTTTATTCTTATTCTTCGTCAGTTCTTATCTGCGCAAAAAATGTTCTAAATTATACGAGTCTAATATTTTTAATCACTATACAGACACCCATAAGTCTTTTATTGGAATTGTTATGGCAGATTGCTAATTAAAACTTGCACAGAACACATACCGTCACCAAAATACTGTCACCAAGGTATGAGAAGTTAAACTACCTAAATCTGTGCTGCGAATACACAAATGAATTTGTATTTAAAATGTCATCTGTCCTTTCTAACACTTTCCAACAAAGTTGAAAAGTGTTTATGACTTCGGTTTGTCTGTCCGTCTTTCCGCGCTCTAACTCTCGTAAATATACTCGGATCGTTCTGAAATCTTTGGATGTTAGTGACCTCTACCATAGCACGATCCCTATTTCAAATAAAGTTTCTAGTATGTTTAGTTCATTTACAGGGGCAGTCAAAAGTTTTCCGTTACATTACGGCTTATGGAAAAAAAAAAACTTTTAAAATGGTTTTTAATGAGGTTACATGCTTTCTAACATAATAAAATTGATATGCATTTAGTGCACTAAAATATGCATTCTATAGAATATACGGTGCAAAGAATAGTTATTATTCATTTACAAGGCCACACAAAAGAATTCCGTTACATAATGATAGAGGGAGGGAATTGCTTGCGGAGTACATTAATTATGATAAATTATTTCTTGTATAATGAAATTGATATACGTCGCTGATGTTTACTATAACTTGTTTCATGTATAATACCAAGTGCATAGCATTTACAGGAACACACAAAAGATTTCAGATACTATATTGTATCCGAAGTACTGTATAGTAGCGATGATTGCTGGAAATGCATTCTTAATTATGTTATGTGCTTTTATGTTTCACTATATTTATGCATAGTATATGGTGTACATAAATGTTGTAATTCATGTATAGGGCTACAGAAAATAATTCGTAATGGTTACTGGGTATGATTGCAAATTTTTTATATGAGTTATGCATTTTTACGTGGAACTATACTTGGTTTACTAAGAAATGTCTGTAGAACATAGATAAAAGTATATACAGGATCACGCAAAGAATTATATACATGGCCGTCTATAAATGATAATTTCTGGAAATGTGATTTCAGTAGTTTTAAGAGTGTTTTACTTTGAATTAAACTTTAGCTAAATAGCGGCGCGTAATAAAGGTACTAGGTTTACTACAGGGCTGTACAAATGTATACAAGTATGTTTTGATCTATTAGTATAAATTGCTGAAAGAGAAATTTCAACCTGTTATGTGTTTTCTTGCTAAACTAAATTTTCCCATTATATATTATATATATCAACCTACAGATCAAATACAGGGCTGGTCAAAAGAATTGAAATACATATTTGGCTATAGACGGTAACTGCAGAAATCAGTTTTTCAAATGTTTCATGCGTTTAATAAAATGTTTACTTAGTTCTCTTATATACCTTATTTCTGTAAATAACGAAGTTTTGTTAAAGCATTCATGAAGTGTTAGAAAGTGTTTCATAATCTATGCTTAACGCATAATTTTTCTTACTTGTTTACACTACTGTTGAAAAGTGTTTTTAAAGCACCCTGTATGTCTGCGATCTATCCGTGAAGTAACTCGAGTAAATATTGTCACATTGCCATGAAATCGATATATATTATTAGAGTTTACTATGGCATGTTCCGTATTCAAAATAAATTGTGTATCAGTTACAGATCATTTAGAGGACACTAAAAAACATCCATTACATTTTAGTATATGTGGAAAAATAGTTTACGTAGTAGTTTAATGATATTACACTATTTAAAACACATTGAAATTTATATATAGATCACTGATCTCTACTACAAGATCCTTACTGTAGAATCTGTTTTGCATATAATTTACCGTTCATCACAGGGACACACAAAAGATTTGTTTACAGTACCGCCTATTAACAACTGCTATTGTTGAAAGAGTGTTCTCAGTGTGGTACGCGTTTTAATATTTAACTATTGTATTGAATATTACTTGGTGTGTATCAATTATATAGATTACATACAGAGCTGAAGAAAAGAATTCAAGTACATTTCCGTTTATTGACGGAAACAGCTGAATGGGAATTTTTGGCTAAACCACACGTTTAATTGAAGTAACTTTAACACACTACGTTGTATACATTAAACATTCCAATGATGACTACATATTAATTATTACTCTATTGAGTGCGATCACCCTAAGAAAAATATACATTTTTTTTAATGCACGAATTCCATAAACTTTCACCATTAACTGTAAAGTAGCGCTCCAGAAAATTTCTTGTGCATGATGTAAACTATCATTAATTTTCAAAACAAATCAATCAGTTGCGAATAATTTCTAAAAGTTACGAATAACATTACGATAAATTATGTAAATATAATAAAACTATTCTCATCACGAAATATCTTAGATTGTATCTCACACGTAAATATTTTCGTCTTTGCATTTCATGATGCATGAATAGCTTGTATCTTAGAAACGGTTAATTCTTGTAAATAAATGTTTTGTGCAAACAGTTATGATTTGAATGTCGCAGTGATATATTGCGGAAGTATTCAACTCAAGCTATACGTAAAAGAATTTAATTGTACAACATGAAATAATATTTCAAATATATAATTACTTTCCGAATAGGTTATAGATTTGTAAAAAGCGAGACTTTTTCAAAGAATCACGGTACCGGACTCGAACCCACACACACATGCACACAAAAAATCCCTGTGTTCTTAGTACATACTTCTAAATATTCAGACATATATTTCTATGTTTAGCTAAGAAAATATTGTAACTTATAAAAATAAACAACTATGATTTTTAACACTACACATCCATGAGTCAACACTTCACATCCATTTATTGTAATTATTATGGAAGATCGTTAATAAAAACTGGCACATAACTAACAAAATTATTGTCAATAAGGTGTCTGAGGAGTTACACTATATGAAACTTGTTAACAAGAAAAAAAAAAAAAAAAAAAAAAAAAGAAAAAGAAAAACGAAAAAGAAAGAAAGAAAGATTTCATTTATATTTATTGAGTAGGCCAAAATTATGAAAAAGAATTGAAAATTTGAAAAAAACTCGATTTCTCAAATCTGATAGGTCATCATAGTATTTAATTGATAGCTATAAAACTACATATCAATGGAAAGATAATTTAATCTGCAATGTAATGCAATAAGTTTCAGCAGATTATTTTAATTTTAATGACAGTTGTCAAAAAGAAATCTGAAACTATGGAAACGTTTAGATATACAAAAAAAAAAAAAAAATCACACAGCCAGTTAATTGATATTTGAATAAATTTTAGCGTTTTGACAATTTTTAAAATGCCTCTCTCATGAATTAAACTAACTATTTTAGTTATGTGACTGTTTTAATATGAAACCAACATTATTTTATTTTCTTTTAATTTCGCATATTTGCAGAATTATTTCCAACAAACGTGTTTCTTTAGAAGTCTCCATACAATTTCAATTGAATTATCGTGTGGATTATTTTCATGCCAATACAGTTGTGAGATGTGGTTATTTTATTATTTTTTTAATGTAGCAGCAACATAACATGGAACTGGACTTTATTCCTATATCAATACTTCATTAACATGTAAAATATTACGTATGGAAGATATCCCTTTGGATTTAAATATCTCATTCGTGTATTTTTTGTCATTTCCCATACTCCCACACAGAATTTATGGCCCCACTTTTTTATGTCATTCAACACAATATTATAACAATAAGTAGGTGTTTCATAGATAGTGTAGCGTGCTTCGGAATGAAAATCTTTTTCATTTTTCAGTTTGCATATTTTATTTCATCACTACCAAATCTGTTTATCGCATCGTTCAAAATTATATGGCTTCACATATATTTCTATCTAGTGAACATGAACTTTAAACCAGCGTAATTTTTTCAACTGTCGTTCGATTGATAAAGATTTTACCATTTCATCAGAAAGAGAATTTTGTATTTTTGACCGTTTGCACCGATCTCTACTTTGCTTTTATATCCCATTGCAGCGCACTATTTTCTTTTGTATGCATTAAGATAATTTTTTTTTTCTCTAACCGAAATACAAGCTCCTTACTCTTCTGCCATCAGTTGATCTCGCTCAACTTTTACTTTCTTTAAGTGTCTTGTTTTGTGCGACTGAACATCATTTGTATAATTATCTTGCAATTTGTTTTCGAGTTTCTTTATAACTATAACCTTCTACATGTAAAATGCTCGATTATACATCAACCAACACTTTACGACTTGACTGCGCAGTTTTTTTATGCTTTACTTGCTCTATAATTGAGAGGAGAGATAAAATGTTATCAACTTGTTGGCAATTTTAAAATACACAAGAAATTCCTCCTACACATGCCATCAATAGTTAAAATAGTACCTTAGGCTTGACTAGCTCATTGTCAAACAAAAAGAAATCTGAAAGAAACAAAAAGAACCCCAAGCATCCATGTAACTAGACTGCATTGAAGTGGAAATAGGTGCAATCGACCAAGGTTAACCCTACAATGTATGATTTTTATTTCTTTTGTTTTCTTTCCGCACCCAGAAGAATAGGAAATACACTATAGTGAAAGAGAAAAATACTAGATAACAGGAATTCTGCTTTTACAGAATTTAGTGTCGCCCCCAATGGAAAAAAAAATATATGTATATATATATAAATAGTACAAAACATATTTCAGTTTTGAGACTTAAAATACATGCTTTTTTTATATAAAATTATATCATCCGCATCCGCTGAAGAATTCCTCATTTGCGATCCAGTATTAAACAACATCTACAGTAAAGTACGCGTAGGACTTCACTATCACTGAACAATACACTAATAAAAAAGAAAGAGATATCGTCATTCAAGTAACTCGACAAAAAATCGGCTATATAATGATTCATATGCCTTCATTTGTTTGTAATTTAAGTATTGCGCGGCAGCGCAATACTTATTTATTTCCAGTGTCACTTCTCAATGTTAATTTAACATAGAAAAGCCTATGTAGATGATAACTTTTTCATTTTTTCTTCCCACCTTTTTGTCCCTGATGCCACTCATTTTTAATTCTTTGCTAATTCTAATAATATTATAAATTCAAAGTGTAAAAACATTTGCCTGACGTCAGGGTGAAAACGGATCATAAAATGCCTTTGCATATAGGTGGATTATAATCTAGAGAGTAACATGGGCTAATTTTTATTTACATTATTCAAATATTTTTCTATTTTTAATTCCAAATTTCGCTTTTTTCATTGAGAATCAACGGACATTTTCTAATAAAATTTAACTTCTTTTCCTTCATTGTTGTAAATAATTCAAAAGCCGTAATAATAATTTGCCTATATTTAGTTGAATGATTTTCACGTGAAACATGAAACTGAAGAAACTGAAATAGTTTTTTTTTAAGAATTAAAAAGAAGATGAATATGGCGTCATACTGGAAATAAAAATAACATTTTCAAGCATATTTTTTTCAATTCCTACTATTAGCTCACACTCTCCCTATATTTATTTATTTATATATTTATCTTGTTCAAAATTTCAATCGCTAATAAAATACTCGTTATTCATCCTATCAAGTTGAAATAATTTTTTTTTAACTTGTACAGGATGACAACTGATGTTAATACAGTTTTTTCAAATATTAATTAATTAATTAAATTTTAATTAATTAATTTTAGTTTTGCATGGGAAACAAAGTGGCGGCCATGGGATATTGAAGATGAATGAAAGTATTTTCAATAAGGGGTTACCATAGGGCGGACCCTGTTCTGTCGCCAAATACCGCCAAGTTTGTTGCCAACTTGGCGATATATCGCCAAATTTGGCGGCCAAAATCAGTCGCCAAAAGTGACGCCAACTTGGCGATATCTGTAATATTTCGCCAAATTCCCATAAAGTTCCATTGTAAACCTACTTGCTTATAGAAAATCAACAAAATTGAGATATTTTAATGCAACAAAAACTAGTATTAGCTTAAGGTATTATATTAAATTGTTCTTTGATGGCCTAAGTAGGAATTGACTTTAAAAACAAAATTTTTATATTACTTGTTTAAGTTAAGATTGTAATTTTTTGACCAAACTACAGCAACCTGCATTACTGCACTGGTGAAACATTTTGAATTATACATAGGTAAATTGCATCACAAATTGTGATGCGATATCGCACAAATCAAAGCCTGATAATGATATACCCTCCATTAATTTTGAAATGTGTTCGTCTGAATTCAGTAGTTATTAAAAACTTAACATATTAAACAAAAACCTAATTTGCTGAACAAATTAAAAAAACAAAATTTATTTAATAAATTGCTTAAGCCCGAGAAGGGGCAGATATTAAGATATTTCATTCAATTCGTTCTACATTTAATGTTAAATTTTTGTAACAAATAAGTTAAACTAATTGAACATTAAAAAATAAAAATGAAATTCATACAATATAATACTTTAAACACCTATATACTTAGATTCCGTTCAAATGAAATCGAAATAAACCTTAGACTTTTTCCATTTTTAAGTTGTAAATATTTGTACTGCAGATTTTGCATTATGTTTATGACGATTGTACATAATATGATACGATACATGCAAAATACAAAACTTTAAAAAGTCTAAGATTTATTTCGATTTCATTTGAACGGAATCTAAGTATATAGGTGTTTAAAGTATTATATTTTATGAATTTCATTTTTATTTTTTAATGTTCAATTGGTTTAACTTATTTGTTACAAAAATTTAACATTAAATGTAGAACGAATTGAATGAAATATCTTAATATCTGGCCCTTCTCGGGCTTAAACAATTTATTAAATAAATTTTGTTTTTTTAATTTGTTCAGCAAATTAGGTTTTTGTTTAATATTAATATAGCTATTTAAAATACTTATACAACGGAGCGTTATTTTTTTCAGACGACACTTTATTTGCTGAGAGAAAGAAATAGCATACCTGTGGCTAATTAAAAAATAATCACATGTGAGCTTTTATCTATAATTTTTCAGAAAACTAAAGTGTATGGAATGGCTGCATTATAATCTGAACAACATATAACGTGAAATTTAAAGTGTGCCAAATGGCTACACTATGCATTGCAGGGTTGATACGAGAAGCAGGGAGTTGTAAAAGTCTCCCTATATTAAAAACACATACATAATTAAACTAATTATGATACTTTATTGTCATAGATATTTCAATGTTAAAATTAATAATATCGTGAAATTATTATAAAATATTCAGTTTTACCTTTATGAGTGCCATGTCCTTAAACAAAATCACAGTAATGAGGCCTCTAAAGAACTAGCAATTCAAAAAGACATGAACGTCATGCAGTAATGAAAATGAATGCAATTTTTCGGGGAAAGACTCGGCTAACATTGCAATAGTTGCTGTAATTTTTAAGCAGTATTAATTTCTACCATCCTTTTCGTTTTAACTGTGCAATATTTAAGGAAAGAGATATATAAAGGTTATCTTCTAAATTCCTTCCCTTCTATGTATCAATTGTATAATTTATAAAATGGCAGTATTTAAAACGTTCTTAACTATGTCTTTTTTCTTTCATTCTTTCAAGATCTCTGTGCATTCCTTTGTATTTTTTTCCATGGGGTGTCTTTCTGGAGATTGAAATTATGTCTGGTAAATGTGATAAATTACTAAATTTTAACAGAGTGTTGCATTGTTGAGATATTGTTGGTGGCAGAGAACAGTGTTCAATACAATTGATATTCCTTTTCTAATTCTAACGTACCTTCTGCCGAAAAATCACATTGAAATGAAGATTTTTTGCTCCATATTACCGGTAATCCTGTTTTTGTAGGTCATAAAAAATGTAAAAATCTTAGTACAGTTTATATTACAAACCCATTTTAACGCGCAATATACTCGTTTTAACTCCGTCCTTGTATTATGCATGCTCGTAATAAACAAATTCGAAAGTACTTCATATCAACCTACAGTTTTGCTGCTTTTTTCTGACTATTTGGCTTTAAATTTTGTATAAAATTCTAACCCTTTGAGTTCGTATTAAGTTTATACATAGATGCACGCTGGTCGGAATTAATTTTCGTTGAACGAACAGTAACACATAATGTGCAAGCTTATGAAGGAAAAATAAAATTTATTAATACTTTTTTAAACTTTAGATATACCGGTTGAGCCAAAAGTTCGTTAAAGCTTTAAAAAGTCATAAAAAAGGAAGAAATTATGATAAAGGATTGCGGTTTGCAAGAAAGGGCTAACAAGGTAGTCGGATATTTTTTAGGAGCTCCCCCCCCCCAAAAAAAAGTTAAAAACCATATGTGGAGGGCACTGACGACCCTAAACACAATGAGCAGATATTAAGACACAATCTGGATGTGTCGTAGAATGTTCTGCAGGACATATTGAACATTCGTTATTGGAAGAACAAATGAATGGAGTCTTGTTGTCTTGTTCATTGTGCTTCGGGTTGTAAGCGCCCTCTATATGCGATTTTTAAACTTTTTTTTTCTGCTAAAAAAAAATAATTCGACTACCCTGTTAACCCTTTCTTGCAAACTGCACTCCTGTATCGTAATTTCTTCCTTTTTTATGAGTTTTTAAAGTTTTAACGAGCTTTTGGCTCACCTGGTATGTAACTCAGTAATATGTTTTAATTTCATGTAAAAATTATATTTTATGGTTGTCCGTCCTGTGGTACCTTTCTAATCAGTCTCTTTTAGGCAGCCTTTCCTTTTTCAGTTTGAACGTACAGAACAACTTTTCTCTCTACATCCTATATCTTATCTTTTTTAAACTACTTTCAATTTCACGGTACACTTATTTCGGTATCATTATATTTGCCATTTTAGAGTATAATTTAAACAAAAAAGAAAAAAGTCATGCGTCAAGCATAGATTATGAAACACTTTCCAACACATTCAGAATAATGTAAGAAAATTGCTTTTTTTTTGTGTAAAAAAGAAATTGTCCTTTTTTTTTTTTTTTTTTTTTTTTTTTTTTTTTTACTTATATATTGAGTATAAATTGCATATTTTGCTTTACTAAGTCAGAATGAAATTAGGTTTCAAATTTATACTGTTATGTTAATTTCACTCTGAGCTATTATTTTTTTTATATCTGACGATTATTTATATTTCTAGCAAATTTGTGAATAACACCTGTTTCGCACAAAAAAAATGATGCTTCAACTTTAACCGGCTATTACTTGGACAGTTTTAATCGTAAAACAATGAGCCTTTTTTTCTTACTTCTTACAGCAATAGGATATTTTTATAAAATGTAACTTATAGCACCCGGGAGACGTATACAAATTTAAATTTCGAAATTTTTTAAGGAATGGTTTTTTTGACCCAAATCGCTTTAATAATACATTGTTGTAAATAATTACCTTATTTAAAAACATTTTTGTAACTGAAACTATATCTCTATATCGAGATGAACAGTACTTTATACTGTAAAAATGTCGTTTTTTTTACAGTGTGTAGTGTCTGAGAGCAGACATAGAACTGTTAAACGCTCCGCCCCACTGTTGCCCGTTGGTCTATGTCTTCAACTTGAATTTGACTTTAAAAGTTTCACCTGAAATCTTTCTGTATTACCGTTGCGGTAGTGTTAAAAGGAAAAGGGCCCTACGAGATTGCACAGCGGTGAACATATATATTTTTACGATTTTACAAAAAGAAAATTTAGTGTTATGGGCCACCAAATAAAGAAAAAGCTTCTTTTCCAAATGGTTTTATTAACACGCTCGATGCCATCGACTCGCTGGCGCGTCCGACCAGCATCTCTTCGTATGCCGGCGACGCTCTGGAGTGTCGATCGACTATGATTAGTTATATGTCTTGTTTTTAGTATGGCTTTGGAAGTTTATTGGAGAGGTTGTTTAGGCACTATAGCAAAGCATGAACTGCACTAAACGTGCAAATAATGTGTTTTTCCGTTTTTCTGGTTTTACTAGTGAAATATAAGGAACATTTTAACCATTAAAACACAGTTTTGTAATCCGGCTTCTTAGGATAGAAATTCCATTTCTAGTGGCAGCTAATGTGTTAATTATCGTCACTAGTCTATGCAGACAGTTGTCCTTATTTTTTATATAGCAGTGTTCATGTTTAAGGCATTTTTAACAGTCTGAAAAAAAAATGAATACATTCAACTTCAGTTGCTAGTTTAAGATCCTCAGTGCTTAGAATCCTAAATTGTCTGTTTAATTACTTACTTGTAGATATTTTATAGCTATTATATTCACAAAGGTACTGTAATCCACTCAGATTTATTATACATAGGGATTATGTAAGACATGCTTAGCACGACGCACCGCTGTGCAAATTAAAAAGTAAACAGTGCTAAGATAAACAAATATTAATATTAAAATATTGTGAGCAATTAGCCTAATCAAAGGAATTTCGAAAATGTAAGAACTCCAAATACTTTTACCATTAACAGCAAAATATTGTTGCGGTAAAGTTTTTTGTAGTGTATAAACTATCATTAATTTTGAAAACGCAACTGTCAGTAGAGAATAATTTCTGAAACTTGAGAATAGCATTACGATAAGTTATGTAAATTTAATAAAACTATTCTCGTTACGAAATATCGTAGATTGTATCACACACCTAAATCTTTTCATCTTTTCACTTCATCGTAAATGAATCATTTATCTCTTAGAAGTGTTTTATGCTTTATAAATAAATGTTTTGTGCAAACACTTATAATTCATGTGCTATATTAAAATATTGAGGAAATATTCTACTTACACATTGTGTAAGAGAATTTCACTGTTTTTGAAGCATTTAATCATTTTCTGAATAGATTATACATCAGAAAAGCAAGAAGTATTTTTGGAGAAAAGATAATGCCATCGTTAATAATCATTTTGAAACTGATAAATGATTATGCACTTATTTTATGGAAGATATCTAAAATAATATGTCAAATCATTGATATTATAAATGTTGTTAAAAAAGAATAACATTTAAATATTGTTGTTTTGTGTATAACTAATTTTAGATGAAAAGTAGAATATGTATATATTTAATTTTTTACTGTTATATCTATTATAAAAAATTATTTTGTGTAAAAAAATTTAAAGTTAAATTACATTTTTAGAATATTTAATATCCTAAAGTTTCACTGCACATTTTTATTGCTAATTGCGCTCACGAACATTGGAAATTGTGCACCAAGAATGGAGATCGGTTTGACATGAAATTTAATACATAAAGATACAGATGAAAGAGTCACTTGATCCCAAAATCAAGACAATTAAACAAATGCAGTGTGTACAATTAGACAAATACATTGCTTTTTGAATAGCACGTCGGACCTCCGCCTTCTGAAATACACGGTTTGGCATTGAGTTGATTGGATTTCTGATGTTGTTCTGAGGTAGATGGACACACAAATCCTGAACTGACACCTGTAAATCAAGTACAGAATGACACGACGGAAGTGGCGTTTCAGCTGGACCCACACGTGTTATATAGTGGACAAGTCCGGGGGGCGAGCTGGTCATTGAAGAGTTTGAACATGACGTAGGAAGCCTTGAGCAACTTGGGCTGTATGCGGAGGAGCTTTATCGTTCTGAAATAATGCTCATGGAAGACCATTTGGAAAAGGTTATACTAGGGGTCGGAAAATGCCATAATCATAGCGCTGGCCCTTTAAGGTTCCACATACCACAAATAGAGGAGATCAGCTATCATAAGCTATGGCCGCCCAGACCATTACGCCTTCTGTATGGGAAGTGAGTCGCTTGACAGAGTTGGTACATTTCTACCGTTTACCAGAACGCCTACACACCCGTACACAGTTATTATCTGTCTCCAAAACGACTACTGATTGGCAAAACTTGGTGTTTAGTGAGGAATCCTGGTTCGTTATGGGAACAGAGAGTAACCGCGTACGGGTGTGAAATCATTATGGGGAACGGTAGAAGTCTACCATCGCTGTCGCGCGACACACTGATCGTACAGCAGGCGTAATGGTATAGCGTATGATAGCCTGTCCCTTCTAATTGTGGTACGTGGAACCTTAACAGGGCAGCGTTATGTTGATGACATTCTTTGACAACATGTGGGACCTTTCCTAAATGGTCTTCTAGGGGCAATTTTCAGTAACATTAATGCTCGTCTGTATACAGTGCGAGTCGCTCAAGTCTTAATACGTCATATTAAGACTCCTCCATGGCCGGACCGCTCTCCGGACTTGTCCACTACAGAGCACGTGTGGGACCAGCTGAGACGCCACATTCCGTCGTGTCACTCTTTACATGATTTAGAGGTGGCTGATCAAGATTTGCGGGTCATTCTGCCTCAGGACGACATAAGACGTCTAATCAAATCAATGCCGGAACATGACGTGGCACGTATTGCAGTAAGCATATACACAGCACCTATTTAGTTCAGATTAGACACTGGTATTTCTCAGTATATTTTTCTGGTATAAAATTTTGAATATTTTGATACACTTGGTTTTGTTATATCTCTATGTCATAATGATAGTATCCTAATTCTAATAATATTACAAATGTGAAACTGTGAAGATGTTCGGCTGAAGTCAGCGTCAAAACAAATATTTAAATACCTTTGTATTCATTACGCATTATACTATTTTCTTTCCAATTTTAAAAATTGACACTTAAGGTAATAAAATCTACATAATTTATTTGTTTGTAATACATAAAATAAAAGTTCCGAGCAAATATGTAAAAATATTTTCTTTAATTTGTAAAAGTATTAAATTTGTAAAAATATTTTCTTTATAGTGGAAATGGTAATAGTGAAATTGGAATTTTTTTTCAATATTGCTCAAATATGTGCAAAAAATATTTTGCAATTTCACTATTAACATCAGTAATAGCGACCATTGGTTAAAATTAAACATATTTAAGTATTCAAAATGCATATCAGAAACTTTTAATACTAATTTTCGCTTTCTTTATTGTCACACTTTCGTCCATCAAATAAAGTGAAAATACTATTTAAAAAGACTCGTAGAGAATTTGAATTGAGAATTCCACTAAATTGGCAACACTGTTAGCGATCAACGCAAATTTTAGCCCAATATAGCCAACATAACTAATACTAGTTTTCAGTTGTGGTATAAAAAATCTAGAAACACAATCACTAGTAGATTTTCACATCAGGTGCATTTTTAGTAAGGTTGACATTGCTGTACCTATTATTACTTTAATATAAAATCAATTTTTATTTGTTTCTTTGAAATGCCACAATTTTATACAAACTCAAAAGAATATTCGGTTGCTACATTTGATTGAAAGATTTATTTTTATAACTTTTATTTTACATATTACAAGCAAATAAAATATGCAAATTTTATTAACTTAAGGGAAAATTAAAACATGGGGAAAAAATAATGCAATGAATAATGAATGGAAAAATAATTTAGTCATTCGCTTTGATTTTGACTTCAACCAAACATATTCACACTTTCACATTTATCTTATTATAAGGATTGGAAAACTTTTATTATTACATGAAAATGATAACAAAACTAAGCATTTTAAAATATTCAATATATCATATCAGAAAAACATACTCAGAAATACTAGTGTCGGATCTGAACCGAGTACGTATTGATCTGGATGGGAACCCCATCTAGACTGCACTCTGTATTGAAATATTTTTATTTCTTTTTTCTTCTATATTTGTGTGACTACATCTGGATGGAGGAACCCATCCAGGTTGTTTTTGTCATTGCTCTTTTTTATTTTACTTGCATTTTTCTGTCTCAGCGTTTTGTGTTTTAGCTTAGTTATTTTGGCGCAGCATGTCCCATAAGGGATTTTACGCCATAAAACCTCATACAACCAACTAACCAACCGAGTAGGAATTGTTAATGCGCTTGCAGCAAGCTGCGGTCCGATGTGCTATTGAAATTGCACTGTATTTGTCTAATTCTATACATTGCATTTCTTTAAATGTCTTGATTTTGGGATCAAGCGAATCTGTCACCTGTATCATTATGTGTATTAAATTTCATTTCAATCCGAAGATCTATTCGTGATGCACTATTTTCAATGTTCTGAGCGTATTTTAACTATTTCCAATGTAATTGAAAGTGCTTATATGATCGGTTAATCTGGCTGCCACAGGCGACTATTTTTATATTTTGTCTCGCACCGAAAATTAGGAAATAGAGAGTGACTGTTTATTTATTGTTACAATAAAGTTTAAGTAACAATCCCAGAACACAAAAATAGAACAATCAAAGGGTCCCTGCAATAGGATAGGAATGGGAGATCAATTTCCCTTCCATAGATTTTAAGATTTAATTAATTAATTCTCTTTTCTTCTCATAATTCTGAGAAAAGCCTAAAAATTTGCATTTCGTCATAATTTTTTTCATATATATATATATATATATAGATAAAATCAGTTTATGGCGTCAGATGTCGCCATCTAAAATATTATAACGAATTTAATTGCAATAATTATAATGAAATTATAATGAATTATGTAACATTTTTTGCATATAATTTAAAATAATTAAACACTAAGGGAAAAGGGACTAAGAATTTTTCTTCCCGGTGGCTTTGACTCTCTCAACTGGCCCTAGATGTCTATTTTTACTTTCTTCTATCTTTACAAGAAGAAAGTATTGGATTCATGAAAATTTTCGAATTCCGGTTTTCGACGGATTTACACGTTTTAGGGGTCAGAGATTCCAAAAAACATGTTTTTACAAAATGTCTGTCTGTGACTCTGTGAGTCTGTCTGTCTGTCTGTCTGTGTGTATGTGACCCAAATTTTGTGGGCGCTCTATTTCAAGAACTAATGCACGAAATTTAACAAAAAATTATATTCTGTGAGTCCCTAATACAAATTGACGCTGATTAGTTTTTGGTGTAAATCGCTCAACAGGTGGCGCTGCTATACTGCATTTTTCACGATTTTCGCAATAGCTCTATCTCACGAACTAATGCACGGATTTTGATCAAACTTCAGATTTAGTTAGTCCTTGATATGAATTGATGCTGATTACGTTTTGTTGTAAATCGCCCAACAGGTGGAGCTGTTGTGATGAATTTAGCAGGATTTACACGATTTCCCCAATAGCTCTATCTTAAGAACTAACGCACGGATTTTCATCAAACTTCAGATTCAGTTAGTCCTTGATATGACTCGCTACTGATTATGTGTTGGTGTAAATCGCCCAACAGGTGGCGCTTCTGTGCTGCCTTTTTCACTATTGCCTCAATAGCTCTATCTATAGAACTAATGGACGAATTTTCATCTAACTTCAGATTTAGTTGTATGTTGACACAAGTTGTTGTTAGTTAGGTTTTGGTGTTAATCACCCAATAGGGGGCGCTGCTATGCAGGAATTTTCACGATTTTCGCTATAGCGCTATCTCAAAAACTAATGCACGGATTTTCTCCAAACTTCAGATTCAGTCAGACGATGACATAAATTGTTGCTGATTAGGATTTGGTATAAATCACCCAATAGGTGGCGCTGCTAGGCAGCATTTTCCTGGATTAAGACGATTTCAGAGATAGTCATATCTCAAGAACTAATGCACGGAATTTCACACCTTTAGAATCCTCATGAGATGCATAGATTGCCATTTATTTTTGGCACTGTGATAGTGAATTTTGAAGTATTAACATGTATGAGATAGAAGAAAGTTTTGGGATTGGTACATCCGACTAGTTTATACTATTTTTACTTTCTTCTATCTTTACAAGAAGAAAGTATTGGATTCATGAAAATTTTCGAATTCCGGTTTTCGACGGATTTACACGTTTTAGGGGTCAGAGATTCCAAAAAACATGTTTTTACAAAATGTCTGTCTGTGACTCTGTGAGTCTGTCTGTCTGTCTGTCTGTCTGTGTGTATGTGACACAAATTTTGTGGGCGCTCTATCTCAAGAACTAATGCACGGAATTTAATAAAAATTCATATTCAGTGAGTCCCTAATACAGATTGATGCTGATTTGTTTTTGGTGTAAATCGCTCAACAGGTGGCGCTGCTATGCTGCATTTTTCACAATTTTCGCAATACCTCTTTCTCAAGAACTAATACACGGATTTTGATCAAACTTCAGATTTAGTTAGTCCTTGATATGAATTGATGCTGATTACATTTTGGTGTAAATCGCCCAACAGGTGGCGCTGTTATGATGAATTTTGTAGGATTTACACGATTTCCCCAATAGCTCTATCTTAAGAACTAACGCACGGATTTTCATCAAACTTCCGATTCAGTTAGTCCTTGATATGACTTACTACTGATTATATGTTGGTGTAAATCGCCCAGCAGGTGGCGCTTCTGTGCTGCCTTTTTCACGATTGCCTCAATAGCTCTATCTATAGAACTAATGGACGAATTTTCATCTAACTTCAGATTTAGTTGTATGTTGACACAAGTTGTTGTTAATTAGGTTTTGGTGTTAATCACCCAATAGGTGGCGCTGCTATGCAGGAATTTTCACGATTTTCGCTATAGCTCTATCTCAAAAACTAATGCACGGATATTCTCCAAACTTCAGATTCAGTCAGACGCTGACATAAATTGTTGCTGATTAGGATTTGGTATAAATCATCTAATAGATGGCGCTGCTAGGCAGCATTTTGCTGGATTTAGACGATTTCTGCGATAGTCATATCTCAAGAACTAATGCACGGAATTTCATATCTTTAGAATCCTCATGAGATGCATAGATTGCCATTTAATTTTGGCAGTGAGATAGCGAATTTTGAAGTACTAACATGTATGAGATAGAAGAAAGTTTTGGGATTGGTACATCCGACTAGTTCTTATTACATTCATGTATTTAAAATTATCTTAAACGAGTTGTTCACGAGAGTATCGTAAAAGTTTCAATTCCTCACTTTGAAAGAAGTCGGTAGAAGTTTTTTTTGGTGGGTTGGGGTTGGGTGAGGATATTTTACTATAAATTTTCTGTAATTTTTTATGTTGATATGTTTAAAATGCCTATTGCACATTGATTTCTGAGAATAAAATTGTTTATTTCACGTGTGTATTCTCGATGAAAAAGAAAAAAAAACACAGTTTGACATCTGATTTAAAATCTTGCTTCATCTTGAAATTTATTCTGCGGACGCTCATAGCAACAAATGTGCAAAATAAATAAAAAGTATTTAGACTTCTAACCATTGCAAACCTTGTATATGTGTGTGGGAAAAGATTTAGATGATTTTTTTAAAAAGTAGAAGCTTCTCGCACTTGAGAAAAAGATGAATTACCGAAAGCTTCTGTTCTAAATAAACCAGCTTTTGATTATTTTTTTGAAACATTATTAAAAATTACTTTAGAGATTCTTTATAGAGTTAATTTAGAGATTCTGAAAATTAGAGCAGTGGTGGTATACGCAAGGCAAACTGTACAACTTAGAGTCGCATTCCGCCTGTTCAATCAAGAATGTGTTGTTTTCATTTTGTTCATCTAAACGCATCCCAGTCCTTCAAGATTTTTTTTTACCACGTCATCAGTACTAATAATAATGTGACCTAGAGGCTTACCCTGCTTTTGTGAAATAGAACGACATCAACACAGGGACTGAAATTTTTCACTGTGTGTAGGTAAACAACGCTGTACATGATATTTTATATTTTGAATGAAATATAGAATCACGTTATATCTGCTTTATCATATATCTGTAATTAATCTACAATGCAGATACTGCACATGTTAATATGTGGTACAGCCAACAAGGCTACTGGAAATTATTGTCCATTTGCTGCCTCGAGCACATGTTAGGTTCTTTGGTCTGTGTGTCTAGAAGGGTCGAGTGGGTGACCGACCTCATTCATTTTGAAATACCCTGTACTTTTACATACTTTTAATAATAGATGGTATAATATTATACTTCATTGAACATAGAAGATACTACTTTTGTGATTCCCTGTAAAAAGCACTAAATATCCCGTGGGTAACTTCTAGAGATAATAGTTTCGTATAATCGAATAACGTGTATAAAATCTATTATGCTATACAGAATTTATAAAACGCACTTTAAAATATCTCTGATTATAGTCATTATCGTAATCATATTATTTTATGCATCACTGTGAAAGAATGATTACCGATACGAATTGGACAACTGCACCATAAAATGGACAATGACGGTTTTATGGTGCGACTGTCCAATTCGTATTTTTGAATTTAATCGACGCTGGGTCAAATCAAGTGCTTGAATTATGGTTTTAAGTGTTTTAGGGCGGATCGTTTATGTTTTGGAAATATGTCTCGATCAACTTTTTTTCGTAATTGGGAGAAAGCACAAGTCATCCCGAAATTTATGTCATTTGAAGACAGGTTTATTTTTCAAAGGTTCCACAAATATGAAGCTATACTTTGAAAGACAATGTTTTAATCTCTATATCAGAGATAAATTCTCATATGTTAACAGTTTATCAAACAGAGTGCTTAAACATTATTAGGATTTAGTTATTTGGATATTTTTAACAAAAGGATGCATATTGTTACTGGCTTAACTCATATACTTAGGAAGGAAAAATCTTTAGTCCTGTCTAAACAACTCTAGGGCTTAATTAATGGGAAAAATGCCATTTGGCTTCGAATTCATTTCCCAGTTTTAAACTTATACCGTATGTCAATCATTCTAGCAGAATGTTTAGAGCTTTATAAGATAAAACCCATTCCTTGAGTGAAATATGTGTTTAGTACTAAAATTGGTACAGGATCGGTCATTTCAAATTGTGAAGCAATTCTTCAGTGTCATGTGCAATATAAAAAAAAGAGTTTCATTTAAACAAGACAGAGCACAACGGTCATTACTGCTTAGTCATAAGAAACTGAGAAAAGACCCAGGCATAGTTTTTATTAATAAGGATAAAACAAACAAAAATGTCCTCTTAGAAAGGAATGTTTAGATTGAGAAGCAATACCCTCTTGAACTTAAGACATTTATGACAAGTTTAGATGTTATATCATTAATCATTTCCAAAAATATCGATGAGTTTATCCTTGATATGTTTTATTAATAGATAGTAATCATAGTTGAACACAGGACACCCAAACATCATTAAAATCAGGCCGAAATCTTATAGCTTATCGCAATATTTTCATTCGTAACGACGTAATTTACAGAAAATTTCATGGAATACCGGTGGGCTCATCCGTTTCTAGTTTATTCGCAGAATTTGCCCTCAAACCAAAATAAAAGAAATATATTTAGTATATTTAAGCAGAAAAAACAGAATGTTTGTTACGGTATGTGGAATAACGTGTTCATATTGTGAAAATTCAGTTTATCTGAAATACAAATTTTTCTTCAAGAGGTAATTAATTTAAGTAAAAATATTAAGTTTACACTTGAAGTTGAACAGAACGCTAATTTACCATAATTAGATGTTCAGAATAACACAAAAAAAATACACTGCTGCCAATTAAAATTGCAACACTATGTAAGATTGAAAATACAAAAAAGATATTGATTGTACCCAAACAGTATGGCATGAAAACAAAATGATTAAATTTGTAAACTGTTTGGGGGTTTACAAGAGTGCGAAATTGGTAGAAACATCTGCTACCCCTGGCAGCTAAAACGGCCCTTATCCGGTTAGGCATGGAACAGAACTGGGCTTGGAGGACAGAAACGAGCTACTCATTCCATGCTTCTTCAAGTCTATGCCTCACTTCATCAACCGTATTAGCTGGAGAAGGGTTGCGGGATACTCTCTAAGTAGTTCATGACCAGATGTTTTCTATGGGTGACAGATCTGGAGGCCGAGCAGGCCAGGGCAGCAATCGAATACCCTGCGTATCAAGAAAGGTTAGAACACGACGTGCAACATGTGGTCTTGAGTTATCTTGCTGAAAGATGGCGTTTGGCAGGCCTCGAAGACAGCGCACAACCACTGGACGTAAGATGTAAAAAATGTAACGATCTGCGTTCAAATTGCCGTCGACCTGAACTAGAGATGTTCATGTTGTCTACCCAATGGCTACCCAAACCATCACACCAGATGCAGGGCCCCTGTGCCAATATCAAATGCAAGCAGGCGACAGGCGTTTTCCTCGGAGCCTCCAGAGAAATATACGGCCATCAGAATACAGCACGTACAACCGGGACTCGTGTGTAAAGACAACATTGTGCCAGTCATGCATCCAACTTTGTCGTTCGGCGCACCAGAGTCGCCGACTCTCTCTACGCTACCCTATAATCAAACATTAATTTTTCGTTTGTCAGCAGTATCCATCAAGATATGACGTGCAAAGAAAAATAGTGAAACAATTTTTTTCCAGATGTGCAAATCTCCTCATATCGTATATCGTTTTAGTGAAATAGACATACCTCTCATGAAAAAAAAATTGCCTTATATTTAGTAAATAAAGAGGTGCAGTATATACAGTAATAGCTGGTTACAAAATTCTTTGTTGCTTTAATTACAAGGTTAAAATTATTTTTGTCTCATTCAAAAGTATTTTGCTTTTATACAGACGTTATTTTTTTTTCAACGTTAGATAGTTCAGACATATTTTTATCATCATCTTATTTTTTTTTCGGCTGCATCTGAATCTTTATTTTTCTAAACACAATGATTAATTATTTTCCTTAGACAATATGTTGTTGTGAGAAGAAAAAAAATATGTAACTCTGTAAAATAATAAATTAATTTTGAAAATTGTCTTGGGATTTATTTAACAGATTTATATGCAAAAAGCAGAAGAAAAATCTAAAATAATGCTTAGAAAACAAATTATTCATACTAAGAATAAAGCTATACAACTATGGAATATCACGCACAAATTGAGACATTTATTTATAATTACTTTAATAGTTCAGTTGCTCTTATGTTCTGAATCAACACAACTGCAACTATTCAATACCATTCAGTGCTAGGTGCAGTTACTATATGATCAAAATATAGTAACCTTTGAATAACTGTATTAGATTTAGGACCCGTTGTATTTATTTGTTACACATTTTTTTAATAAACAATCTATTTAGAATTTCTACAACGATTAAGTAAACCAACATGCTTAAAAAATTATCCTGTATAACTAATATTAAGTTTAAAGCTTATTTAATGCGAACAAAAACATAAATAAAACATTGAATATTATTATTCCATTATAATAATACTAAAAAAATACGAGTTATCTCAAACCTATAATTTAAATCTTTTTGATAGTTTTAGTGTTAAAGAAATAAATTCCATATCATATTTTCCGTTGGTTAATTTTTTTAAAAAATAAAATAAAAAAATACCTACAAATTTCATTTCAGTTTAATTACAAGAGTTCTTCAACTCCATACTTTTTATTCTCTCATATTGTTTAAAATCCATTAAAAATGGTAATTGAAAATTCGAATACGTTATTAAATAGACATTTCATAAAAATATTTAATGTTCAAAGTAATTCGTCAACTATTTGAATTTCATTTCAAAGCAAATATACCGGAGAAAAGTATCGATTTTTGTATTATATTATTCCGCTCCATTTAATTTTATCGCTAAAAGATTGATCCAGATTTAGTGATTTAGTGTGATTTTCTCCTGCATGAGAGTGTGTAAAAGTTTTCTTTAGCAGAATATTGTAGCAACGGAATTTGAAGAGATTTAAGTGTTTATAATATTAAATTTTTTTAACGCCCTTAAATCTTTGAATATTCTATTTAAAGTTTGAACTATATGATTTTAATTTTAATAAAAAAAAACAATTTGTAAGAAGAAACGATTAAAATTCATTTACGATTTAAATATTGATTGCCATATTTACTATATAAACACGAAAGACACTGGGTCCGGTTAAAGTAATTGCCGAATTAATGTTTTATGGGCGTGTAGAAAACAGGGCCCTGTTACAGTAAAAGTTCATGGTATAATGTTCATATTTATACCGCATTATGGGCATGAAGTAAAGACCCTGTTTTAGCTATTTTCATTTTAACGGTTTATAAGATATGAATCAGAGAAGTTTCGTTATAGTGATTGACTTATTAACAAATTATGGGCACGAGCTCATACACCATGTTATTTTGCTCCCCTTGTTGAAAGTTTAAGGGCGCAGAAAGAACAAGGCCCAGTTCCAGAGATGTTCTCTCTCTTTAGGTTATTTCAATTTCGTTTATTTTACACTGAAGGTCTCCATTATTGACACGGGAAACGTCGGTGCACTCTCAGAAAAAAACTGTAAATTTATGAGCATTTGTTCTTCAATTTTCACGGCAACCGCCTTATTTGATAAAAAGCGGTGTGATCCACTAAAAACATACGGTACGACCCCATACATTTTCCTAAGCTAGGGTATAACCCTTCATTTTTTCGAAAAATAATGTCACTTAACCGCGACCGTAACATAATTTTTAACCCGCGAAAAAAGGATTGTGTGATGATTATCTAACGTGCTACGTGCTACGAAACAGTAAGTAAAGTGTTATTGTGTTTTGAAGTGCATTATATCTTTGCCCCGTAAAATTACGGGCTGCAAAAATGATGGGGGCATGGATTTTTTTTTTTTTTTTTTACGCGGTATGACTGGAATCTCAACTGCCGGCATTTGCGCGTAATTTTACAGGGATATTTTTAAATACTTAGAAATTTAAGGGCAATCCACATATTTTTGCAGTTCTAGCCAAATCTGTTTGCAAAATTACGGTACGACCCCCATACATTTTCCTCCGCTAGGGCGTAACCCTTCATTTTAGTCGTGTTTCGAAAAATAATATCAGTTAATCGAGACTGTAACACATTTTTTAACCCGCCAAAAAAGTGATTCTGTGATGATTATATAACGTGCTATGGAGCAGTATGTAAAGTGTTATTGTGTTTTGAAGTGCATTATATCTTTGTCCCGTAAAATTACGTGCTGCACAAAATGATGGCCATTGATTTTTTTTTTACGGGGTTGACTGTAATCTCTGCTGCCGGCCTTTACCCGTAATTTTACAAGAATATTTTTAACAGTGTGTGTATACTATAACGGTACTTAGAAATTCAATAGATAGTATACGGTGTTGCCCAAAATAATAAGAGTTAATAAAATCGTATGCACAGAAATTGTTTAAAATGCGTTTTCAATAGTGTTACGACCTCTGCAGCTGCAGGAAAATCCACAATACCAAATGGTGTGTACGTATAATATAAATAAAATGATATACAGAGTTGAATAAAAGCTATGAATACATTGACCTCGAGAAAACCTTATTTCAGTTGTATTTTGTGCTTTTCAGATGAACAAAATTTGAGTGCACTACGTAATGTGTACAAAAATCTTTGGACAATAACATATATAGTTGGTTTACAGGGACTTATGAAATAATTTTGCTAGATTAATATCAATAAAGAAATAGCGTTTGCAACTTATTTTATTAATGTTACACTTCTTGAAAAATAATAAAATTCATCGGGATTACTCAGGTGCACTTAAACATGCTTTCTATAAAATATAATCTGTGCTGATTTTTTTTTTAATTTACAGCGACACACAAAGGAATTCTATAACATTACTCTCTACGACTGATAATCACCGGAAGAGAGTATTCGGTTTTTATATACGATTTTGAGCAGAACTATATCTTAGTATACCGCATGATTTTATAGCGTTTACAGCTAACGCAGGTAACGAAAAATATAGACTTGGACACTCCACCGATCTCGGCTATTTTTCAGTCTACCTTGGTCACATCATAGAGACAATTTATAGAGAGTAGTCCAAATTAACCTCTTGACTGGACTTTAAATTTTTTTGGTTGCGATATGTCATTTATCAGGCTGCATAAAATATTTCGTATGCATTAATATCTACGGACATGATATGATTATTGTGTGTTTTAAACTGCGCCCTACCTGAATTCTTTATTAACGTATAAGGTATTTATAGAATATGAAGAAATTTATAAAAAATGACTACGAAATAGAATATGGATACGATGCTCACTACGAAGTGCATTCTTATCTCTGCCTTGCAATTTGCAGTTGAATGAGATCTTGCATAGTATGTGGTGTCTATAAAAATCTGTAGGTGATAAGGACTTAACAAAAAACTCTATGTGCCGAATGGGAAAGTTCTACTGTGTTATGCGTTTTCGAGAGGAATTTTAACGTACTATGTGATTATTATAAAAAAATTAAATCATATACATTGCTGCAAAAATAAATCAATATTCCTGACTTGCTTTGAAAAAATAGTTGTAAAATCGATTTCCATCTGCATTATGAACCTTCTAAAGTTATGATACATCAAAATTCAAGAAAATAATTACATTTTACCATAACTACATTTTAACAGAAACTGAGTTTTATTTACATATATTGAATCATATAAAAATCTCCCATAAAATTAGCCTGATATTTTTATTTTTTATACGAAAATATTATACAAACAAACCCACATTTATTTTTTAACGGTATGCTTCATTTGTATGATGTCAAATTTTGCTTAAGTATAATTTTCTTTACTTTTAAGAACGTGATACATTTTTTAATTGCGGTATAAATTCTTGTATTACCGTCTGAACTAAATTTATTGTAAGTCAAACATGGTTTATGATCATATCAAAGTATGTTATGAAAATAATTAACAATGTATCTACATTATGTTGCAAAACTTTCTTCAAATCCGTAAGGACGTACTAAATTGAAATTTACACTTTCAGCATTAATCTTTAACAAATGCTAGAATGCCCAGGAATTGTTAAATTAACCAAACTATTCAAGAAAAGTGGCCATAAATTGAGTAACGGAGGAAAATTTATGAGCTTCTTCTTCAATATTATGTTCTTTTTAACATCAAATTAGGATATGATATGTTAAAATCCTCATTATGCTACATAAAAAATCATAAAATTGTTAGAGTTTTGTTTTTTATGTAGTGTCAAACCCTCACTAACTCACATCTTAAGGATTCATTCTTGTTCATATCACTATTAAAACGATTTAAATCTATTTTATACTTTACTTTGTTTTTGAAGTAGAGTTTTTGTGTTTGTATAGTAGAGATACACTGAAAAAAGTTTATTTGTGCTTTTTACTGAAAATTAATTGTCTTCATGAATATGGTCAATAACTCCAGTAACTGACACCATCCCTTTTATGAACGACCAGCGACTGAAAAATAAGTTATAACAGATAAGACAAAATTAGTTACCACTAAATAGCATTAATTTGCTAAATTTCATAGGAATTTCACGCATTAATTTTATACTTTGTTATTGAAGGTATAGTAGATATACATTAAAAAAGTTATTGTCGACAAAATTTTGAAAAATTGTTCTTTTTATTACTGAAAATTAATTGTTTTCATGAATAGGGTCAATGACTCCAGTAACTGACACCATCCCTTTTTTGAAGAACCAATAACCTAAAAATAAGTTATAACAGTTAAGACAAAATTAGTTTCCACATGACAATTAGTTTCCACTAGACTATTACTTTGCTGAATTTCATAAGAATTTCACACATTTATTTTATACTTTACTTTGTTTTTGAAGGTATAATAGAGATACACTAAAAAAGTGACTGTCGACGAAATTTTGAAAAATTATACTTTTTATTACTGAAAATAAATTGTCTTCAAGAATATGGTCAATAACCCCAGTAACGGACACCATTCCTCTTTTGAACAACCAATAACTAAAAAATAAGTTTTAACAGTTAAGACAAAATTAGTTACCACTATATAGTATTACTTTGCTGAATTTTACAAGAAAATGATTATTTAAGGTAGATTTTTGCTGAAATGTCAGTTACTGATCAGTGTTAATAACTGGGTGTTTCATATATTTTAATAGTACATAAAATATAGCATATAAATAGCATCTTATTTCAATTTTTTAAGACGTTATCGTGTTAGAAACTACATTTATTTTATTAAGGAATGTTTCGGTTTTATGTTATGAAATTTTATTTACACAAACGTATGCTTTAAGGTTTTTTAATTTTTAATTGCGGAATAAATTTTCTTTTTAAACTTTTAGACATAATTATGTAAGTAAAGCATTATTGAAAAATAATTCATTATTATTATGATAGGAAATTCATTCAAATTGTACCTTTAATATGTATCAAAACTTTGTTAAGAATTGGAATGAAATTTAATGAAATAATGAAATCAAACTAAATTAATATTTACTTAAAACTTCTGAGTATCCTCTTTACAATATTTTCCTGGTTTCTTCGAAAGATTGAAATATAAACTCAATAAATACAATATCTCCATAGTTGCAAAATATTCCGTAAAACAACAACAACAAAAAAAAACATAGTATGTACAAAAACCAACCCAATAGAACCAAATCAGTTATCAGGGGTATATGAAATACCTTTCACCAAAGAAGATGGAACAGTGCAATTTTATGTAGGAATGGCAAACAGAAAGCTTAATTCTAAGATCAAAAAACACATAGAAGACATCAAATATAACAAGAAACTACATCTTTAGCTAGACTGTATAATAAAGTGCCTTTACAGATTAATTTAAAAAATAGTAGAATAATTTATCCATCAAGATTTTACTTGTCATCCACTATCTATGAATCAATAGAAATCTTCTTACGCAGTGAGAATATATGCAATGATTCAGCCTCCATGGAACTTTCCTAAAATTTGGTAAGAGATGCTGTACAGAAAAATGAAACAATATTATTAAATAATTTACGTTCACAAATATCCATTTTTAATACTGCAGTTATTTTCATTATGCTTGAGTTCACGTGATTTTTGTATGCCTGTTTTAAATTAAAACAATTTTTGCGAAAATATTTGTATCATATTTATTATTGAGAATGTTGCCGTCGGAGAAATGAACCATATGCCTAATATGAATATATAAATGTATTTTTTTGTTTTGTTAAATGTATCTTATCACTTTAAGTAAATATTAATTTAGTTTGATGTATTCAAGCGATTTTCATTTAGTTTTATAAAATAATAAAATGCTAAATTGAAATTAATACTATAATCATTAATTTTTAACAAATGTGAAACCAAGAAGTATAAATTTATGTTACTATTCAAGAAATCATCCCATAGATGGGATAATGACGAAACATCTATGATAATTAAAAAAAAAAAAAAACTTCTTAAAAACGCCATAAATATTTTAATAAATGCGCAAGGTTTTATTAAAAAAATTATGGTGATTTTAAGAACTTCTTTTTATTTTATCATTCCACACCAACTTATTCAATTATTTAGACTAAATTATGTAAATAAATCGTGGCTGAAAAGTAATTCCGTATTATGACAGGAAATCCATTGAACCCGTATGTTAAATAAGCAACAATATGTATCAGTGCGTATATATTTATCTGCATCTCTTTTCATGGTTCAAGCTTTGTTAAGAATTGGAACGAAATTTAATGCAATAATGAAATACTAAATTGAAATTAATACTTCAAGCATTAATAAACGAACGCGAACCCAGGAAGTATTAAAGTTACTGTTCAAGAAGTGATCCCATAAAAAGTGTAATGGCGAAAAATCTATGAGCTTCTTCCTCAATATGATGTTGTTTTTTACATAAAATTGCAATATGATACATCAAAATCCATAAATTGTTTAAATCTTAACAGAATCTCAGTTTTATTTTTACCCGACTGCCAAGAAGGGTTATGTGTTTGACAAGTATCTGGGTATGTGGATTTCTTTATACCCTCGAAACATCCCTACGGCTGGATGGATTTTAATGATTGAGGTCTCTATCAACTCGATTTAAACATTCGATGGTTATAGGCAAGATTTTGTTTTCATAAACTCAAAATAAAATACAAAAAATATACAAATGACCGTAAAATTCAAAATGGCAGTAGAGATGAAAAAAAATATTTATGCACCTTATTGAGTGGTATATCGTTGGATAGGTCTTTCAAAATGAAGACAATGTTCCTTTGACTATTTTGAAGTCAGAAGCTCCGTTTAAATATTACACAACCTGGAAGTTATGTAGGTAGAATATCTAGATTTACTACAACTCTAACCTCCATAGACATCTATAGTCCTCATCAAAGCAGTGTTTACAGATAGGAATAAACAATTAAACGCAATTTAAAAACTATCAATACAAGTAAATAAAACAGTTGGATGTGCCAATTCCAAAACTTTCTTCTATCTCATGTCAATATTTCATTATAATTAGTTTTATTAGTATTTTTATTACAATTAAGCATAACTTCATATACTTTTCGATGGTACAATATTGAAAATTGCACAAAAATCGCTATTACAGCGCCCCTTCCGGCGGAATTTTTCCAAGTTCAGGAAGGACCTTCTTGCCATGGCCTAAAACATACACAAAAAATTTGGTTCAATTCTATGCATAACTTCATACACTTTACGATGGTGCAATATTCAAAATGCATAAAAATCGAACAAAAATCATTATTACAGCGCCCCCTACCGGCGGATTTTTTCCAAATTTAGAGAGGACAATCTTGCTATGGCCAAAAACATACACAAAAAAAATTGGTTCAATTCTATGCATAACTTCATACACGTTTCGATGGTACAATATTCAAAATACACAAAAATCGCTATTACAGCGGATTTTTTCCAAACTAATATAGGATCTGCTTGCCATAGCCGAAAACGTAAAAAAAATTGGTTCAATTCTGTACATAAGTTCATACAATTTCTTATGGTACAATGGCGGGACTCGGACATACGGACACACGGACAGACATTTTGTATAAACATGTTTTTTGCGATCTCTGACCCCTAAAACGTGTAATTCCGTCGAAAACCGGAAGTCAAAAATATTTTCGATTACAATACTTTCTTCTATTGAAGATAGAAGAAAGTAAAAATAGGTAAGTAATATAAAAAATAGTTTTCACGTTGATGAGAAATAATTAATTAGTTCGCCTTTTACGCTATCGGGTTTTTTGATTTTTTAAATTTAATTTTTACTTGTTCATGTATTTAATCATGTAAGAGAAGCCATATAAGTAGCGTGAAAGAAGAATCATTTCATATTATTACGATAGGAAATTCAATAAAACTGTATCTTTATACATGTCAAAACTTTGTTAAGGATTGGAATGAAATTTAATGAAATACTAAATTGAAATTAATTCTTGAAGCATTAATCGTTAAAAAATGCAAAGCCACGAAGTATTAAAGTTACCATTCAAGATGCGTTCCCATAAAAAAGATAATGACGAAAAGTCTATTACAATATGATGTTGCTTTCTGTATAAAATTATAATATGATACATCAAAATTCTGAAATTGTTTAAATCGTAACACAATTAGAATTTTATTTTTCACATATTTAATCATATAAAAGAAATAATATAAATAATATGATATTTGTACTTTTCTATGAGAAGTAATTGTGCCAGATACTACACATATTTTTAATAGAATGTTTTTTAATGTTATAAAACTTTAATTAAATATATTTATGCTTTAAGAACGTATTATAAAGTTTTATTGTGTAATAAATTTTCTTATTAAGATTTCAGATAAATTTGTTAATTAAAACGTGGTTAAAAATACTACCATATTATGATATGAAAGTTATTAAAAATGCATCTTCAAGATATTTCAAAACTTTGTCAGAAATTAGGAATAACGAAGTACTAAATTCAAATTTACATTTCAAGCATAAATCTTTAACATATACGGTCCTAGGAAGTATTAGATTAAACTTACTATTCAGAAGGATGTACCATAAATAAGGTAATTACGAAAAATCAATGAGCTTCTTCTTCGTTAGGATACTATTTTCAGCATCAAATTAGAACAACGTTTTCAGCATTTTAATACGCCAAAATCCACAGAAAATGATTAAAGTTTTACTGAAAATTTTCATTTCAGCATATCTTTTCATTTTGTTATTATTTAATTTCATTATTGTGCGGAATTATGTACAATAAAACTTTTATAATCGTATTATAATGTTTTATAGCTGAATAGATTTTCCTATTTACATTTTAGGAGGTTTCATCATAAGATACAAGTTGTAATGATGCTATATTATACGGGGTGTTTCTAAATGAATATCGAAGGAGTTTTAACGCTTGGTAGTATTTATTACATAAAACTTAAAATTATAAGTAATACATAAAATGAAGGAGCAACGCAAACAGTTTTACATACAAGCTTACAAGTGTTACAAGTGTTGGTAGTATTTATTACATAAAACTTAAAATTATAATTAATACATAAAATGAAGGAGCAACGCAAACAGTTTTACATACAAGCTTACAAGTGTTACAAGTGTTGGTAGTATTTATTACATAAAACTTAAAATTATAATTAATACATAAAATGAAGAAGCAACGCAAACAGTTTTACATACAAGCTTACAAGTGTTACAAGTGTTGGTAGCATTTATTACATAAAACTTAAAATTATAATTAATACATAAAATGAAGAAGCAACGCAAACAGTTTTACATACAAGCTTACAAGTGTTACAAGTGTTGGTAGTATTTATTACATAAAACTTAAAATTATAATTAATACATAAAATGAAGAAGCAACGCAAACAGTTTTACATACAAGCTTACAAGTGTTACAAGTGTTGGTAGTATTTATTACATAAAACTTAAAATTATAATTAATACATAAAATGAAGGAGCAACGCAAACAGTTTTACATACAAGCTTACAAGTGTTACAAGTGTTGGTAGTATTTATTACGTAAAACTTAAAATTACAATTAATACATAAAATGAAGGAGCAACTCAAACAGTTTTACATACAAGCTTACAAGTGTTCAATGTGAGCACCTTTCCTCACAACGGCACACATCAAGTCTATATCTCAGTTCTTCCCAAACGTTGATTAGTGTTTGTGGGGTCATTGTTGCAACAGCTGCAATGGTCATCTGGTAGTAGAGGCACATACACATGATCCTTTATGAATCCCCCACAGGTAGAAATCACATGGCGTCAGATCGGGTGAGCCTCTGAACAGAATTTCTTTGCTAATCAACATTTGGGAAGAATTGAGCTATCGGCTTGAAGCGTGCCGTGTGACGAAAGGTGCAAACATTGAACACTTGTAAGCTTGTAGGTAAAACTGTTTGAGTTGCTCTTTCATTTTATGCATTAGTTATAATTTTAAGTTTTATCCATTACATAAAACTTAAAATTATAACTACCAAGCGTTAAAACCCCGGTATTCATTTAGAAACACCCCGTATATTAATAAAAATGTGTCTTCAATACTCTTATATTTTAAAACGTTGTTATCAAACGACTAAGAAAATGGTAAATTAAATTCTAAGATCCATCGTCACTTAAAAAAATAAATCTTGGAAATATCCTAGATATTACGTAAAATATATTATTCCTAAAGAGATACTAAAACTCGGACAATATTGTTCAAAATTTATAAGATTACTTACTCAATATTATGTTTTACCCTGAAATAAATAGAATACATTTTACCATTATTTTCTCAAAATTAGCCGGAAGTATTTAAATATTAAATTAAACACTTTTAATATAATACAGGGTATTCTTAAAAGAACTCCGGGGTTTTGAAGCAAAAATTTTTAATTCAATCAGAAAATTAGGTTAATGATATATCTACTTAAAGGTAACTTTATCAAGATTTTTACCATTTAGTAGATTTCAATCTGTTCTCCGTTTCTGACACGGCACACATCCAAACGATATATACAATCACTTCCCATGCCGTGGTCAACATATCAGGAGTGATGATTGCTACACAATTGATTATCCTTTGCCTGAGAAGTGTTAAGCTGCGAATAGAACATCTTTCTAACTGTTATCAGTATCGACGTCTTTTTTTTTTTGGCCACGCGGTGTTTTTGATTTTTAGTGACTTTAAAAGGAAAGGGACACTTGTCCTGCAAAAAAGGAACCTTTCTGTAAAGTAGAGTTGAGCTCCTTTTCTCCTAACCCATTGTTGATACCCCTCATTCTTTTATGAATAAACTGCAGAAGGGTCCAGAACAAAATATTGCCATGAGACTGTGCAAGGATGGCAAAATACGCGGTTATGCACAGCCTTACTTCTTGAATTCTCAGCGTAAACAAGATTCTTGACATGTCCCCAGAAAAAAAAAGTCTAATGGAGTCAGATCCACTTTCCGTTTCTTTAAACGCGCGTAGCCACTGATGAATGGTTTTGTCCGTAGGAGGAATTACAACTAGTGATGGGCGATTCTCGAAAATTCGACAATCGAGAAAAATCGTCATCGTAAAAAATAACAATCGATACAGCCATCGATTAATTCCTAGAATGTACAATCGAGATGTTTTACAATCGATTATAACGAGAGAAGCTAAAAACAATTATTGTAAAATTTAGCTATTATTCTGGCCGAAACTTTCATAGTAGTGATAGGGTTTGCTCGATAATTCTGCTATCGCAATTATTTTCTCCTGATTTAGGCTTAAGGGGTTACTTCAGTCAAGTGAAAAGACCTACTCGCTAATGCTAATCTTATGGAGGAAATTTATAAAGATATCTCATTTGAATTTCAGTATTTTAAAATGATTTTCTTTTCATTGGAATAAATTCCCCTTTCTTCTTTATGAAACTGCCATGTCCAAATCGCGTAACTATGGCGCATTTGATGAATCAAATAACCTTTCTACTTTTTAGATAACTCCAAAAAGTTTGATACAGTTTAAAGTTCCCCTAAATGTCAAATACTGTGGAATTTCTCCATTGATCGAAAACAAAAGTTTCTTTCGAAAAACGTAAGGATAGTAAGATAAAGATACCTGCCAAGAAAGAACCTGCCTAACACGGAAACTGTTTTCCAGTACCTAGCGATTCCAACATGACTCTTTAAGTCTGTATCGAAATCCAAAGTAGCTAGTTTATGACACATTTAAAAACTCATTTTTTATTTTAGGCGCATTAGCTAGAATCGATTAGCATTTCCCTGTTTTCGATAAAGGAAAAAGGTTTGATATAAATTAAAGTTCCCTAAATGTCTAAAGTGTATCAAATGCTGTGGAATTTCTCCGTTTATCGAAAACAAGACATCTTTATCGAAAAACGTAAGGATAACCAGACATATATAACTACAGAGAGGGAACCTGCCTAACACGGAAATTGTTTTCCAGTGCCTAGCGATTCCAACATGATTCTTCAAGTCTGTATCGAAATCCAAAGTAGCTAGTTTCTATGGCGCATTTACTAGCTCATTTTTTATTTTAGGCGCATTAGCTAGAATCGATTAGCATTTTCTTCTTTTCGATAAAGGCAGAAGGTTTGATACAAGTTAAAGTTCCTTAAGTGTCTAAAATGTGTCTAATGCTGTTGAATTTGTCGATTTATCGAAAACAAAGGAGTGTTATCGTAAAATAGAAAAGTAAACAGACAAATATATCCGCTAATAGGGAATTCTATAACTAAAATAAAACTTCAATGGACTTCATTTTTGGTATTTTGGATAATTTTAATTTTCCAATCCTTACCAACGTGGTATTAGATGATCGGTCTGGAAATGGTAGAAGAAACGCCCCCCCCCCTTCCCCCCCAAAAGGGGCATTAGGCCCCAAATTGACAGTAGGGCAGACCAAGGATGAAAGTTAACTTCATGTAAGAGAGGAGTAGGGGAAGTTGAGAATGATAACAAAAACTAAACCATTGAATAAGAAAAAAATTGAAGAAAAAGAAAAATGGTAAAAGAACAAGTGAAGCGTGTGATTAGAGCCAGACAAATGAAGAGGGGCCCGATGGGCCACAGCTGGTCCAGAATGAGTGCCCAAGTAGTCAGAATGGGTCAAGAACTTGGAGAATAGTATCTACAATGAAGAAAAACAATGAGACAAAACATTATGAAAAACAGATGAAAAATACCAATAGCCTGAGGCTAAAAGTAAAATGTTTCACTGGGCGGCGTCCCCTGGTGGTAGTAAAAATAAAATTCATACGAGAAGATAGGGGAGAGTGAAAAGACTTTATTTTGTGTATTTTATAATTTTTGGACAAACAGTATACTAAAGTTTTGAAGAAACAAAACTTTAAAGCGCCCTCTTGAGGCGAAGAAGGGAGTTAAAATTAAGAAACATATGTCCATATTTTTTATTCGATTTTAGACATAATTTGATGTTAGTCTTATAATTTTCTATGAGTGCAAGATACCGTACCAGAGTACGAAAAATACCGTCGCTAAGTATATTCCTTTAGAGTATTTTAAGCCCAGGGGCCTAAAATTAACGGTGGATTGACAAAAGAAAGGTAGATTTAGAAAGGTTATAAGATTACCCTTATTTTAATATATTACATGAGTGGGGGAAAATAATTTTGAAAAATCCTCTTTCCTGAGGCGACACTTAAAATCTTGAAAACACATAATTTGCAGTGCAGTTTTGTTTTAACAGTAGCATTCTAATATTAAGAGATATGGGACAGCTATGAGGGCTAAAATAAGAGAAACATTGAAAATCAAGACAAACTGGTGCCGCCAAATTCACTAGAAAACTTCAATATCAACAACTGAAACCCGAACTGATAACTTAAACCACTATGCCTCCTAACCCATATCGGTTAATAACAAAAGCGAATGGAAAAGAACATGTACTCCTTTGGGAAATCATGACTTACACCAGAAGCGCGGTAAGTTTGATTATTCTGAAAGCTTCCTTTCTCTCGTCCTCTCTCTGGCATTTCGAGATATATTTTCTGTTGCTGCGAACTGCTCGTTTATCTCGAGGAGATGGCAAACCCGAGGGCAAGCCTCTCGCTTACTTCGAGATATCTCATTGATTGTAACTCATTGCTTCCCATTGCCATTCTCGTTTCTCGCTCTCAGTCTCTGTTCAACATTTCATATGACATTGTCGAGATTGAGAAATCAGTTTTCGTCCTTCCTCGAAATGTTACTCTCGATTATTGTCATTTCACGCTCGGCCAAGAAGGGCCGAGATGAGATTTCGAGGGGCGAGCTGGACAGAGCTGACAGGCATGGCAATGAGCTGTGAAATGAAGCTTTAATTTTCAATGTTTTTCTTATTTTAGCCCTACCAAGCTGTCACATACCCGGAACCCTCCGATAAATATTATTTATTAAATATAAAAATTTCAAAGAGGAAGGTGGGTCGGGTGAATTCAGAGGACGTGAGAGTGGGCGGGGAGCAATTAAAAAAATTTACCGAACTCTTCCTGTGACATATTATCGAAAAGTCCTTTGACAACTCTTTCATATTATGAACCTTTCTTCCCCTGAAGGTGAAATTCGGGGGATGGGGAGGGGGCGAACAAATTTTTAAAACCGTAGCCGATTTCTATAATAAATTTAAATATAATTTTAGATGTGGTTTTTTTGTGTAGTCTTCCGGTAAATATTATTTATTGAACATAAACATTTTAAAGTGGGGGCTGCGTAAATTCCGGGGCGAAAGAGTGGACCCAAGGGGGGGGGGGGAGGGGGATCAATTTTCAAACTTTTTTTCGACCCGTGATGTGATATGTTTTCGGAAAGCTCTCGAATGACTCTTTCATATTATGAGACTTTCTTCTCCCCTTCCCAATTTGGCCCCCCACCGCGGGGGATAGTTTTTTTCCGTTTTTATCATTTTAGATCGGATTTTTTTATGGAGTCCTCCGATAAATATTATTTATAATATATGAAATTTCAGGACACTTTTCTAAATTTAGTCAAGACCCCTCATGTGACATATCTTTGGAAAGGTTTGTGACTACTTATTGATGTTATGCACTTCCGGTGGCCGTCCCCCCACTTTGCCCCCCCCCCGGGGGACACTTTTCCAAATATAGCCAAGACCCCTCATGTGAGATATCGTTGGAAAGGTCAGTGACTACTTATTGATGTTATGCACCTCCGGTGACAGTCCCCCACTTTGCCCCCCCCGAGGGGCATTTTTCCAAATTTAGCAAAGACCCTTCATGTGAGATATCGTTGGAAAGGTCTGTGACTACTCATTGATGTTATGCACCTATGGTGTCCGTCCCCCCACTTTGCCCCCCCGGGGGCACTTTTCCCAAATTTAGCCAAGACCCCTCATGTGAGATATCGTTGGAAAGGTCCGTGACTACTTATTGATGTTATGCACCTCCGGTGACAGCCTCCCCACTTCCCCCCCCCCGGAGTACACTTTTTCAAATTTAGCCAAGACCCCTCATGTGAGATATCGTTGGAAAGGTCTGTAATTACTTATTGATGTTATGCACCTACGGTGTTCGTCACCCCCCCCATTTCCCCCCAGGGGGGCACTTTTCAAAATTTAGCCAAGACTTCTCATGTGAGATATTGTTGGAAAGGTCTGTGACTACTTATTGATGTTATGCACCTCCGGTGACAGTCCCCCCCCACTTTGCCCCCACCACGGGGGACACTTTTTCAAATTTAGCCAAGATCCCTCATGTGAGATATTGTTGGAAAGGTCTGTGACTACTTATTGATGTTATGCTCCTCCGGTGTCCGTCCCACCACTTTGCCCCCCCGGGAGACACTTTTCCAAAAATATAGCCAAGACCCCACAAGTGAGATATCGTTGGAAAGGTTTGTGACTACTTATTGATGTTATGCTCCTCCGATGTCCGTCCCCCCACATTGCCCCCCACCCCGGGAGACACTTTTTTCAAATTTAGCCAAGACCCCACATGTGAGATATTATTGGTAAGGTCTGTGACTACTTATTGATGTTCTGCACTTCCGGTGACCGCCCCCATTTTTCTCCCCACGGGGGACACTTTTCTAAATTTAGCCGAGACCCCTCATGTGACATTGTTGGAAAGGCCCATGACCACTTACTCATGTTATCCATCTCCCGCACCCCTCCCCCCTCTTTGCCCCCACGGAAGGGCATTTTTATAAATTCAGATCCAGACCACTCATGCGGCATATGGTTCGAAAGGCCTAAAGACCTGTGACGACTTATTCATATTATGCAGCTACTGTGCCCCTCCGCTCACTTTGACCCCTCCCCCAAGACATCTGGTCCGAGGTTCGTTCGTTTCCAGATTATATTTTTTTACAAGATTTTGTAGTGCGTGCACACCACGCCTGCTATACGGTGTCGTATATAGCGGGTTACCTGTTCATGATTTCATATTACAAGATTACGTATAACTTAGGGGCCCCGATTAAAGGAGGAGCCCACTAGCGGGCGAAGTCACCTACTCTTTATTAACGCCGACTCATTCCAGTTCACCCGCAGACGAATCTTGATAAATGTATGACGTATATAATATATGATGTATAAAAGCAATTGGCAAACTGGAGTCATCGAGAAAAAATTTACACAATCGAAAAGTATGAGATGTCCATACAATCGAGAAAATCGAGAAAAACATCTCGTTATCGCCCATCACTAATTACAACCATTCTCGCGCCGAAAGTTCCGCTGTACAATGGTAACTGATCCAGTTTGTATAAGCCAGATAACACACTGAGCCTTTTGTTGTGGCATTGCCATCGCACTGCATTAACTAACTAGAATGATGGAATGACGTCTGCTAATATAATATAATATAATATAATATAATAACGTCTGCTACGTTAATTTAAGAACAATGGTGCCAAATGCTACCTAGTATTGTAAAAAACAGGCTGAAACTGCTGTGGATAAAATTTGATGAGCTACTGATTTCTTCAAAATTAATTGACCTGACCTAACTCATACCGTTAACTCGATATGACACTTTAAAACACCGGAGTTCTCTTATACACACACAGCATAATCTGGCTCTTAATATAAAGCAGATATAATACAGAACGAAATTAATAAAAATTAATATAATGAAATAGCTAGACATTTACACCATAAAAAATTTAATATTAACGTGAAAATTAAAAATCACAAGTTTACAAAATGATGTAAAGTACAAAATTTTGTGAAGTTAAAAACTAAACAAACATTAAATTAAAATTACAATCGACGTTTCGGTCATCATCTATTACCATCTTCAGGAAAGAGTTGTTACATTAGGGTCATTCCATGTCAGTTCAGGCAGGCATGTAACCCACCATCACAGATTTTCATGAAACTGCGTGTGTTTGTTCCTTTTATTAAGATATGATTCCCAGTATTTTTTTTACTCCTTGGTCAAATAGTTTCTGAGAAAAAAATTGTCAAAATTTTGAAAACTGCCATCAGTTGGCATTCTTGACTGCTCGATTTTCAAATGCAGCATGACATAAATATGATCATATTTCAATATCTATTCCACAAATCATCTTCAAATAATTTATGCATAATATATAGGGTACGTATTTTATGAAAAAAATACTGTTACGCTTATATAACATTTTAAGTGTGTCTAAAAAAATGTTTAATCTTTGAAGTCGTGATTTTTTTATGAAAAATAATGCATTACCTAAAATAGCATTATTAACAAAAGGCGGTATTTTTATTAAATTTATTTTTCGTGGGGGATATACTTAAAGGTGTCCTTTACCTGATTCTGAAATAAAAGTAGTGGGATTTTGGGTGTTTTTAGTAGTATTTCATATTTAAAAATATTTTGAGGCGTATTTCAAATCAAATCAAGTAGAGTCATTCCATGTCAGTTCGCCTAATATATTTAATTCATTGTCACAAATTTCAATGAAAGTGGTATGTTTACAGCTCTTTTTAAGACAGGATCAAGGAAATTAAAGGTGATTACAAGTAAAATATTTTTTAAGATAAAAAAAAAATCTAAATTTTGAAATTTTTTTAAAAATGTTTTTAATGGCAGATCTATATTCAAAGACTACATAAAAAAAAAGTCATTTCAATATAAAATCACTAAATGAGTTTCAAATAATGTATATGTGACAAATAATGTAGGCAGATTATTATTTATTGTTGTTTGTCATGTTTAAATGCTAAGAGTGTGTTTAATCTTGTGAATTCTTAAAATCAAGAATTTTGTGAAAAATAATGTGTTAATCAAAAATTTATTATTAACCGAAGGCAGGCTGTTATTACTTTTTTTAATTGTACGTAAAAATATCTTTTCAATAGTTATAAAATAAAAATAGTGAAAATATGAGCAATTTTAGCAAAATTTTCATAAAATGTGAATGTTTAATGATAAATATTGAAGATTTTCATGCTAAGATGTACTAAAATGACTACGATATCGTGTATTTCTACTCTTGCTTAAATATAATACATACAATAATAAAATAACAAATATTATTTACAGCAATAAAAATTAAATTAAATAGTACCAGCTCCTTTACCAACACTACATTGCTCAACAGCCGACTTAAAATCAACAGCCCGCACTCTTATTGAAAAATACTTTCAACTGTTCAAATAATAAATAAACTGCATTTAAAAATTTTAATATCAACTTATTATCTTAAGACGATAATAATAACTAAACAACATGATGGATTTATAAATCAGCTTTTAATTGAAAAGTCATGAAATGGTCCCTTTAAATATTGTTGTTCATCGAGTCAATCAAAACAAATTATATAAAAAAAAATAGTGAGCCTAATATGCTGACTGCAATGACACTTCTAACAAAACTAATTAATTCATTACCATCTGAAATCAAACCCGAAAGATCAAAAGAAAAAAAAATCATCTGTAGTGTGAATGTGAGATACTCAGTGGTTGTTGAGGTATGTCTTTGTGACATTTTCACCTGTACTCCAATAAAATATAAACATGTAAGCTTTTTTCATTCATCCAAATTAAGTAAAACAATTATAAAATTTTGTTGTCATTACACCAGATGTTAAATTTTTCGTTACATACTATTTAGATAAGTTCTTTACTTTTAGACATTATTGACATAATATCATAAAATTTGCTATATGTATTTTCTGTAAGTGTATAAACAATATATATATGCTTTATTAAACATAAATGAATAATTTTTAAATAATTTGTTTGAGAACAGGGATATATATACACACATATATATGTTGAAAATCCATCTTTCAGCAATATTGTGATGAAATAAATCAAATTACCGTAATTTCCGGTGTATAGCCCGCGGATCATACGACCCAGAAATTTTTAAAAATAAAATGTAACTTTTTAGATCACAGTAAACATTGGTCTTCAAATACTGAATAAAATTTCTGGGTCCAAACTGAATTGTTTGATCTGCGGGCTATACACCCGAAATTACGGTACATATCATTAGAAACTGAATAAAGTTACAAAAGTGCAACTCATTAAGTTTTAAATATTTTTTTAGATATAGTTATTTGAAAGATATAAATATAATGGATTATACATTTTTTTGCATATATTTAAAGCACAATACGTCAAAATTTTCTTCAACAGAGTGAAATTTGTTTTTTTTTTCCAATATTAGCAGCTCAATGCTAAATTTTCAATATTAACAGCCAAATATGAGTTTAAAGATTAGGACTGTCATTTCGAAAATTTCTATTGGGCGGTGAGGAGCTAGTGATTTTTCTCTTTTTTGGAAAGGGATAATTGCTCTTCGCCCTAGAAGTTTTACTAAAAAACAATATTGTTTATTTTTTTCCTTAAGAAACGAACATAAAAGATAATTTGAAAAATAAAATAAATGTATAAATAAAAATATTTCCAGGGATGATACATTGGATAGGTTTTACATTTGAAAATATTGATAATTTTAAATATGATTTAAATACTGCTAAAACCAACCAAAATCCCACTATTTTTATTTCAGATCCAGTTATAATGTAGTATTATGTACAATTTAAAATTAAAAAATTAGTCATAGAAACTCCGCCTCTGATTGATAAAGATTTTTTAATAATTTCATTATTTTTTGTAAAATATTTTTGATTTCAAAGATTATACAATTTTTTAGACACATTTAAATATTTTTTAACATTACAGCAATATTTTTTTCATAATATAAATACTTTATTTACCTTGCTTAAATTATTCGAAGAAGATTTCTTTATTAGTTATTGAAATATGATTTTATATATAAAATGAGGCCTTTGAAAATTGAACAATCATTAATGGCAACTCGTGGCATTTTTCCAAAATTTTGATAATTTTTTCTCATATGTTCACTATTTTTATTTTATAACCATTTAAAAGATATTTTTACGTACAATTAAAAAAAGCAATAACACCCTGCCTTCGGTTAATAATAAATTTTTGATTAACACATTATTTTTGACAAAATTCTTGATTTTAAAAATTCATAAGATAAAAGACAGTCTTAGTGTTTAAACATGATAAAAAAAACAAGAAATAATAATCAGCCTACATTATTTGTCACATATACATTATTTGAAACCTATTTAGTGATTTTATATTGAAATAACTTTTTTTTTTTTTTAATGTAGTCTTTGAATACCGAACTGTCATTAAAAAAAATTAAAACAATTTTTCAAAATTTTGATATTTTTTATCTTAAAAAATATTTTACTTAGGATCAAGAGAATTAAAGGTGATTACGTCTTAAAATAAGCTATAAACAAACCCAATTTCATTGAAATTTGTGACAGTGATTAAATGGCTTAGGGGAACTGACATGGAATGACTCTTCTTGATTTGATATGAAATGCACCTCAAAATATTTTTAAATAGGAAATACTACCAAAAACACCCAAAATCCCACTATTTTTATTTCAGAATCAGGTAAAGGACACCTTTAAGTATATCTCCCATAAAAAATAAATTTAATAAAAATACCGCCTTTTGTTGATAATGCTTTTTTTGTTAATGCATTATTTTTCATAAAAAATTCACGACTTCAAAGTTTAAATATTTTTTTAGACACACTTAAAATGTTATAAGCGTAACAATATATTTTTTTCATAAGCTGCGTACCCTAAATATTGTGCATAAATTATTTGAAGATGATTTGTAGAGTAGATATTGAAATATGATTATATATATGACATGCTACATTTGAAAACCGAGCTATCAAGAATGCCAACTGACGGCAGTTTTTCAAAATTTTGACAATTTTTTTCTCAGAAACTATTTCACCAAGGATCAAAAAAAATTACTGGTGATCATATCTTAATAGTAAGAACAAACACACGCAGTTTCATTAAAATCTGTGATGGTGGGTTACATATTGATATTTTACTGCCTGATTTGACGTGGAATGCCCCATTAGCTTTGAGTAATAAAGTCACACCTACTTGGATTTGAAAGCTATGACATTATCTATCAGACGAAAACAGAACAAAAGTTTAAATGAATTAATGATGGAGTATGTAATGGCGACTTCAAACAGATGAAAGCCGATATAAGGAAAATCGAATAAACGGTATGGCATACTCTGGCTAGATCTAGTATAAAATAATAAAAATAAATACAGAACAGATAAAATAGAATGAAAAAGCGATGACCTTTGCTAGAAACATAAATTGCTGTACACTACCAAACGTTAAAATCATAGGATGAATATAAATATAGTGGCATATGATTATTTTAAGATGGCATCTAAAGTTTAAGGATAATTTAAGTATTGAGCGGCAGCGCAATACTTATTTATTTCCAGTGTCACTTCTCAATGTTAATTTAACATAGAAAAGCCTATGGAGATCATAACTTTTTCTTTTTTTCTTCCCACCTTTTTGTCCATGATGCCACTCATTTTTAATTCTTTGCTAATTCTAATAATATTATAAATTCAAAGTGTAAAAACATTTGCCAGACGTCAGGGTCAAAACGGATCATAAAATGCCTTTGCATATAGGTGGATTATAATTTAGAGAGTAACATGAGCTAATTTTTATTTACATTATTCAAATATTTTTCTTAATAATTCCAAATTTCGCTTTTTTCATTGAGATTCAACGGACATTTTCTAATAAAATTTAACATTTTTCCTTCATTGTTGTAAATTATTCAAAAGTCGTAATAATAATTTGCCCACTTTTAGTTGAATGATTTTCACGTGAAACATGAAACTGAATAAACTGAAATAGTTTTTTTTTAAGAATTAAAAAGAAGATGACTATGACGTCATCTTCTCAACGTCATAGTGGAAATAAAAATGACACTTTCAAGCAGATTTTTTAAGTTCAGATTGGAATTTTTCGTCCAAACTACAGCAATATTCATTACTGCACTGGTGAAACATTTTGAATTATACATGGGTAAATTACATCACAAATTGTGATGCGATATTGGACAACTCAAAGCCTTATGATAATACCCTCCATTAATTTTGAAATGTGTTCGTCGGAATGCAGCAGTTATTAAAAAACTTGACATATTAAACAAAAACCTAATTTGCAGAACAAATTAAAAAAACAAAATTTATTTCCTAAATTGTTTAAGCCCGAGAAGAGGCAGATATTAAGATATTTCATTCAATTCGTTCTACATTTAATGTTAAATTTTTGTAACAAATAAGTTAAACCAATTGAACATTAAAAAATAAAAATGAAATTCATACAATATAATACTTTAAACATCTATATACTTAAACTCCGTTCAAATGAAATCGAAATAAATCTTAGATTTTTTTCCATTTTTAAGTTGTAAATATTTGTACTGCAGATTTTGCATTATGTTTATGACGATTGTACATAATATGATAAGATACATGCAAAATACAAAACTTTGAAAAAAGTCTAAGATTTATTTCGATTTCGTTTGAACAGAATCTAAGTATATAGGTGTTTAAAGTATTATATTGCATGAATTTTATTTTTATTTTTTATTGTTCAATTGGTTTAACTTATTTGTTACAAAAATTTAATATTAAATGTAGAACGAATTAAATGAAATATCTTAATATCTGCCTCTTCTCGGGCTCAAACAATTTAGGAAATAATTTTTTTTTTTTTTTTTTTTTAATTTGTTCTGCAAATTAGGTTTTTGTTTAATAAATTATATGCTATCATTGCATACTTCGTTACTTCAAATCATAATATCAATGGGTTCTTTCTGGATTTATGGCAATCTGCTTTGATAAAGCAGATTGCCATAAATCTTGGTTTTCCTATTAAGTACATTTATAACATTATTCAGAAGCATAATTATCTCCCCACTCACAGCCTGCCTAGTAACCAGCAGAATCTAACATATTGGCGGTTCAGGTATGTTCCAGTTATTTTTGAAAAATTAAAGAAACTTTATCGCCGGTTTAATATTCAACTTATTGCTATTCCCCCTCCTTAAACTTTACTTCTGATAAAAACTTTACTTCTATATATATATATATATATATATATATATATATATATATAAATGAACATAATTTTATTTTCATAGATAACTTTTAATAGTTTTCATTAATTATTCAAAAATTTATTAAAAAAAAATAAAATTAATCTTCTCATCAATATTTAATTTAAAAATCTGTGTAAAAGCCCGCAGAAAATTTTAAAATTGAAATAGGAACAATTCCCGAAAAAAAGAAAACAGGGGAAATTTTTCTATATACGAGTATAATAGCAAAATTTTAACTTGAAGAAAGAAAAAAACAATTAACAGATGAGATGCATATTCATTGACAAAGGGAAGGGGGAGAACTTAAGAGGGTTTCTTTTTGTAAGAATCGCAAAAGTTGTAAAATTGACCACCTGCGCATTTTCGGTACGGATTTTTCTGGATTCAGGTTAATTTCTGGACGTGAGTTTTAAAACTCGCCTTATCCATAAAATCATATTTTGGGAAATCGCAAAAGACCTCTAACTGCGACCCCGTGCATCGAATATATCCATTTTTTAATACTTATAAATAGTTGTGCTGTGATACTACTCTGTCAAAGTAAAAAATATACATTAATTAATTAAATTAATTGGAAAAAGTTTCGGATAAGAACTTTTTTTTTTTTACCAAACAATGGAAAAGAAGGGTTTTAATGCCAATTTCATTAAAAAAAAAAAAAAAAAAAAAAAAAAAAAAAAAAAAAAACATTGTTAACAAGTTATCTGAAAGAAATCAAAAGTTTCTATTTTGTATCATCGGGTGATAATATTTTGGATTTAAAATAACCTTTATGACAGCAAATATGTACGATTAAAATTCAGCATTACGTTTCATTATGAAAAATACTTATAAACAATAAAATAAAATTTATCATAAATATTTTATGATTAAGATAAATTAGTTATCTTAAAAAAAGAATGCAATATAATATAATCTATATAACATATAACATCGATCACCCGCAAGAAAAGTAACTTATCCCGTAAAAATTCTTTTTGCGTTTTATCCCAAGTAGGTTCTGTCATAGGTGCATCTTGCTACACAAAAAGTTTCATAAGGCTAGTAAAACGAAAAATCACTTTATTACGATATATGTCTATTTGTGACCACACAAGGGGGTGGATTGTGTGGAGAGGTAATGTCTCCAAATCTCATCCTACGTCTTCAATCTTAAGGGTTTTACACTTTTATGCACTTTTTAACACTTTCCATCAAAGTTGAAAGTGTTTATGACTTCGGTTTGTCTATCCGTCTCTCCGCGCTCTAACCAGGGTCGGACTAGGTCAGTGTAAAGGGCGCAGACCTTGGATTTTCAGAGGGCGCAAAAATTTCAACGAACTCAAGTCAATTTGACTTGCTTGTATTGTATCTGGCTTGACAAGGTTTAACACACTTGCATAGCACCAAGTAAAGGATAATGGCTTAAGTTAAATCTTTAACTCTAGATAGAAGACTTCTCAATATTCTCCGTGTATGTATAAAATTCCATCAATCCTACACAATATTACGCAATTTTTTAAACCACATCACATAACATCTAAAAGCTCCTGCAAGTTGAACACAGATTAACTTGTAGTAGATTACTGATATCAAAACTAGAGCTTTCTTATTTTCTTCTATCGATAGACACCTTGCAGGAAAAAAAATCATCGCCACTACCAATTTTCCTGAAAATCACTGTATGAAAAAGACATAGGATTGATTAGGATAACAATTGATTAGGAATAATATTTACTATTAAATACTTGTCATAAATTTTGCTTTGGAGGCTGCCTACATATTAAAAAATACACGAACGTTGATTTTTCAAATGGTAACATCCACTTTTGACACCCTGTTTGAGTTCCTTTCTAGCCAGGAAAGATATATAGCTTATATGCTTTTCTTAAATCTTAATACTGTTATAAAAGAAAATGTGTTAGAGGTTTATCCCTAAACTTCGGAAAATAAATTGAAGATCTTACAAGAAAAAGTAGCAAAAACTCTCAATTAGTCCCCAGTAAAATTTTACTAGAATAATAAATTTATTAAAAACTTACTTTACATTACAAAAAATCCTACAAAATATTTCTTGTAAGTTTCTACGATTTTTTTGTGGCTCCTTTGATAGCGGAATACGAACCCCTTAATTTATATAAAGAAAAAATTTCTCTAATATCTCCAAAACCAATTATTCAAATGAGTTGTACACATCAATGTTTTTAACAATTGTGGTTTTTTTCATAATATACAGGGTGTTTATAAAGTCCCGGACCCATTGTGATGTTTAATAACTCATACAATAATAAAGATAGATTAAAATTAATAACATAAATGGTTAGATAGACTCAAAAAGTTTCATGACCCTTGTCAATGAACTTCCACGTGTGCCCCCTTCGTCGCACGGAGTCGACGTCAATCATCGAATATCAAGTCGATAGTCAATTTCACGCCAGGTAGCGGCAAGCATGTCGGCATCCACAGAGGCTATTGCGGTTGTAATTCTGGCTTTTAAGTCATCAATTAGACATGTTGGAAAACTTCGTATTTCCACAACTAAAAGAGCTTCAGCCACATGTCATTTTGTGCACCACCTCATTGGGGTACCATCGTTCGTACTTCTTTGAATGACCATTTTCCGGGAAGATGGATTGGGCGAGGAGGTCCAATTCCTTGGCCACCCAGATCACCTGATATAACGCCGCTGGACTTTTTCCTTTGGGGATTTGTAAAGGACAATGTTTACAGGGGGAGAGTGTCGAACATTGATGACTTAAAAGCCAGAATTACAACCGCAATAGCCTCTGTGGATGCCGACATGCTTGCCGCTACCTGGCGTGAAATTGACTATCGACTTGATATTCTCCGTGCGACGAAGGGGGCACACGTGGAAGTTCATTGACAAGGGTCATGAAACTTTTTGAGTCTATCTAATCATTTATGTTATTAATTTTAATCTATCTTTATTATTTTATGAGTTATTAAACATCAGAATGGGTCCGGGACTTAAAAAGACTTTGTTAATAATTTCTAATTAAGAAAAGTTTTTGAATAGGAAAAAAGTCTGGAATAAGTTTTGTTCTATTCACTATATCTCTAATGAATTAATAAAAAATCATCAGATAATTTTTATGAAGTTAAAAACTAAGTTTCTGAAATGGATTTATCTTTAACATCCTCAAATTTAAACCCTTCTAACCCTACGATGATTTTATTTAATGCATATAAACTATGTCTTTTTCCGGGCTGTCTCGATCCAAGAAACTCAAATAAGGTGTCAAAAATGGGGTATTATTGCTTGAAAAATAAAAGTTGGTACAATTCTCAATAAGTATACGACTTCGGAAACATAATTTATGCATAACAATAACTAGTAGATATTATTTTCAGTTGATTGGTGCCTACATATTTTTTTACGATTATTTTTAGCAGAATTTGTAAGTTGTAAACCACATTTTTTCCCACTATCACCATTGATGCACTGAGGATCCTTAGAAAAGCTAACACTGTTTTTTGCACCAAGCGCCAAATAGGGTTGCTGCGGTGCTGCTAAGGGTTTCAACCTTTTTTTTTAAAAATATGTTTCTTTAATGTAATAGGAATTAGTTATCAAGCCAGTTTAAAATGTCATAAATTCAATTTCTGTTACAATCTGAGAGCCACTACTTTTTATTATCTACTGTTTTGTTATTATTCATATTGTTAACCAAGTAGCATATTTACATGTAGTATCTACAAATATCTCCTTCAACACACAAGAAACATTCGGTATGCGAACTTCGTTTAAAAAATATTTATAATTAGAACAAGAATATACTTTCCGTTTGGAAATAGAAATTTTGAAAACTAAATCTCAAGCTTTTTTTGTACCACGTATTATAGGGTATTGGAATGCTGAAATATAAAGCTATTTGAATGTGAAAATAATACTTGCTTGTGAAAATAATTGGTATTTTTTATCCTTAAAAAATTGCTATTATGTGTCCATCAAGAACTGAATTGATATTACGTTATGAAAAGGTTTCTACAGAAAAAGTACACCCTAAAACATTGCTTTGTTAGTCTAAAATCCCTAAAACAATTAAGTAAATTTACTATTCCCAGAACACTCTTCCCATGATTGCAAAACTTTTATCATTGTTAAAGATCAAGGAAAATATTTAAGTTTCCGTACTTGAGTGTAAGTGCCCCAGGGATTGTATTCATGCAAGCTGCAGGGTACATAGCCAGTATTTTTTAACCGACTTAAAAAAAAAGAAGGAGATTCTCATTTCGACGCATATGTATTTTTTTTTATGTATTTTCACTGATTACACCTAAACTAGTCGAGAGATTACTATCCGAAAATAACGGCAGATTTTGTGAATGAGAAAAAGCTGTCTGCGAGATACCACAGCTTGCAGGATTGCAATCCAAAAGTATCATTAACTTTGTATTCCCCGAAAAGAAAGATCATCATGTTTTCCAATCAAAAACAAAATCCATACAAAAAGTTTTTTGACTTCTGATACGTCTCTCTTTTTTTTTTCTCTTTCAAAAAGCACCATTATATGTGCATTCAGGGGCGGCTATAAGGAAAGGGGGCGCAGAGTACTAAAAGCAAAAGGACTTAAAATATGCAAAATACTGGTTAAATTCTAAAACATATCATGAAAAGAAGCGATGAAAAAAATTTCGTCCAGGGCGCAATGGCTACTAAAGCTCTCGTTGGGTGCATATTTTCTCTTTCAATCGCATGCAAAGATGTTCGTTTTAGTTTCCGATCCTGAAATTGCTACGATATATCTTTAATTTCTTTGTGATAATAATAAAAAATACGTCTCTTGTGCTGTCTATTAATTGATGATTATCCCTAAACGAATTCTCGAAATTTAGTACACTAATCAAAATGTAGTATACAACAAGTGAAAAAATATTGGAGCGGCTTAGGCACTTAGGGGCGCGACGTTTTCCCTGGGCGAGGGTGCACCGGCCCCCGGGCCGATGGGCCGGCGGGCCAGTCCGAGCCTGGCTCTAACTCTCGTAAATATAGTCGGATCGTTCTGAAATTTTTGGATGCTAGTAACCTCTGCCATAGAACGATTCCTAATTCAAATAAAGTTTCTAGCATGTTTAGTTCATTTACAGGGACAGTCAAAATTTTTCCGTTACATTACGGCCTATGGGAAAAAATCGTTTAATATGGTTTTAAATGATGTTACATGCTTTCAAACATAATAAAATTCATATGCATTTATCAAGTGCACTAAAATATACATTTTGTAGAATATACGATGCAAAGAATAGTTATTATTCATTTACAGGGCAACACAAAAGAATTCCGTTCATAGTGGTATAGGGGAAATTGTTTGCGGTGTATGTGAAAAGATTTCAGATACTATATTGTATTAGAATTTCTGTATATTAGTAATGATTGCTCGAAATGCATTTTAAATTATGATATGAGCTTTTTTAGGGTTTCGTTCATCTGACTAAACCCTATTCGTCTCGCTCCTCTGTCTGTCTGTCCGTCTGTCACAGAGCCCGTTCTCAGAAACTATACATGTTGGAGACTTGAAATTTTGCATACTTATAGCTGAACACCACATATCATACGACAAATCATAAAATTGTGAAAAAGTCGTACATTTAACCCTTTGGGCTCCCACATGTGTATTTTAAACAATTCTTTCAAAGTGGGCCCCTAATCAGGTTGGAGGCGTGAAATTTTACATACTTATAGCTGAACACTTCACATCAGACGACAAGTCATAAAATCTTGAAAAAGTCGTACATTTAACCCTTTGGGCTCCCACATGTGTAATTTAATCAATTCTTTCTAAGTAAGCCCTAATTAGGCTGGAGGCGTGAAATTTTGCATACTTATAGCTGAACACCTCACATCAATTGACAAACCATAAAAGTTAAAAAAAGTCGTACATTTAACCCTTTGGGCTTCCACATGTGCATTTTAAACAATTCTTTCTAAGTGAGTCCCTAATTAGGTTGGAGGCGTGAAATGTTGCATACTTTTAGCTGAACACCTCGCATCAAATGACAAACCCTAAAATTTTGAAAAAGCCGTACATTTAACCTTTTGAGCTCCCACATGTGTATTTTAAACAATAATTTCTAAGTGAGTCCCTATTTAGGTTGGAGGCGTGAAATTTTGCATACTTATAGCTGAACACCACATATCATACAACAAATCATAAAAATTTAAAAAAATCGTACCTTTAACCCTTTGGACTCCCACATGCGTATTTTAAGAAATTCTTTCTGAGCCCCTTCTTAAATTGGAGATTTGAAATTTCGCATACTTATAGCAGAACACTTGAGGCCAGGCGGCAAATCATAAAATCTTGAAAAACTCTTACGTTTAACCCTTTGAGATACCACATATGTATTTTAAGCAATTCTTTCTAAGAGAGCCCCTAATTAAGTTGGAGGCATGGATTTTTGCATACGTATAGCTGAATACCTCAGACCACACGGCAAATCATAAAATTTTCAAAAAGTCTTATATTATTTACTCCTCTGGGCTCTAACTTGTGTATTTTAAGCAATTTTTCTAACCTCCGCCCTTTTCACCCGGGGAGCAATTTTCCAACTTTTGCCGACACCCCTTTGACCATTCTTTCATATTATGCACCATAGCCTTACATTTTTTAGTTCCGCTTTTTACCGCCAAGGGGCGACTACTTATTTAGAGTGCTATCGGCCCAATCTCCTCGATTAATATATCTACGGATAGTATATAAAACAGAGTTTTGCTCGGATAGAGGTTTGTTTAGAATAGAATGCGCCCCTGGTTGCGAAATGTGGAACTAACAGATTTTTCAAAAGGATAAAGGTTTTGAAAGGAATATTAAACAAAACCCTCTGTGCGATCTGTGATCACACTTAAATACTTGTTCACTATATTTATGCATACTAGAAAGTGAAATGCTATAGTTCATATACAGAGCTACAGAAACTAATTCGTAAAGGTTACTGAGTATGAGCATAAATTGCTTAAAGGTGGGTTTTAAAAGAGTTTTGCATTTTTACGCTGAACTGAATTTAGTGTACTAAGAAATATTTGTAGAATATAGATAAAATGATATACAGGGCCACGCAAAGAGTTGGATACATGGCCGTCTATGGGTGATAATTTCTGGAAATGTAATTGCAGTAGTTTTAAGCGTGTTTTAGTTTGAATTAAATTTTAGTTAAATAGTTGCATGTAATAAAGGTACTAGGTAAACTACAGGGCTGTACAAAAGTATTCAAATATGTTTTATCTATTAGTAAAAATTTCAACCTGTTATGCATTTTCTTGCTAAATTAAATTTTTTCATTATATGTTATATATATAAACATACAGATCGAATACAGGGCTGTTAAAAAAAAATTGGAATACATATTTGGCTATGGGCGGTAACTACTGAAATTAGATTTTTAAATGTTTACTTAGTTATCTTATTTACCTTATTTCCCTAAGTAACGAAGTTTCGTTAAAGCTTTCAGGGAATGTTGGAAAGTGTTTCATAATCTATGCTGTACGCATGATTTTTCTTACTTGTTTATTCCTGCATGCAGAGCTAAGTGCTATAATTTCATGGTTACAGTAAAATCATACAAATTTTCTTTTATCTCACCAGTAAAATTTACTTTTGTCGAGATGTGTCACTTTTTTTGCGGATGAGCGATATAATCTATATAGCATGTAATATTATATATATCTCTATACACAATATGATATAATTTTCTTAAAAATGTATAAAAAGATATAAAATTAACTCATCGAGTTCTTCTTCTGGAATATCGTCATTGTCCGTCTCGAATATTTTCCCCTGTTCAATGGTTTGAAAAAAACTTACATGTGTTTTGTTGTGGGACTGACCTTTAATGAGGTCAACTCCCCTCTCCTTCAAGAGAGTGATACGTTTTGCAAACTGGAAATACAGCTGGCCAGGATGTTTTAGGGTAGAAGCCACCGCTCATTTGAAATCATAAATGGGAGCTTTTTGGCTTACATTCCGTACCCTGTAATATTGCTTTTAAAAAGAATGCTATACAAATACAATAAAATAAAAACTAGAATATAATAATTATAACTGTTTATGAAGAAATATCGGCTTTTGGATAAATGTTTTCAATTGGCTTTTAGCTTTTCAAAATTCCGGTAGCATAAACATCTACTCTATGAAAAGTTGAGTTCCCCCAAATATTTTTTTTCTCCAACTATAGCATTGATTATACGTAAGACACACAGTAAATCTTATTTATTAAGTTTGTATGAATGGAACTGATAAAAACTTTAAATGAAAATACCAACAGGTCCCAGAGAAATGAAAGAAAACTACTGTGATAGCAGTTGATAAGCCCGCCGTGCGCTGGTCTACGCATGCGCAGGGATAATGCTAGTTTTGTTTCCAACTCCCTAATGGGTAAGACGAGTTTTGAAAGTAAACCAATATTTTACAAAGCCAGAAACACAGGATAAATGGGCTTTTTTCTCAGACTGTAATATTGTTTCAATGTAGGTTTATTAGTATCATAGATTGATATCGAAAACTCGATTTTTTAAATTTTGGATAAAGCGCGTTTTGAGACTCACATGCTCGTTTAAAGATTTTCTCATTTGAAAAAAAAAATATTTAAAGATAAAATGTAACCAGCAGTAAATGGATTGGAGTTCTCCGGTATTTAACATCTGATTCTCAAGATCTCCTTTTGTACTTTTATGTTTCAAGTACTCACGGAAATGATAAACGTATAAGATAAACCATTTAATTCTATATAAGATAAAAATGATTTATTTTATTTTCCTGTAGATTTTGTAATGTACAGTAGCTTACTAAAGTGATTAGACACTTATAAAATCAAGAATTGTAGAAGAATTAAAAAGTAGAAAATACCAGCATTATGAATTTTCCATAATCTCATTATTTAAAATATCCCATATTCCAAATAAAATTATATTAATAAAATAAAAAGACGATTTCTAAAGATACTGCCACTTACTTTAAATACAGAATATTAAAATAAATTCATTTTTATATTCATAGCAGATAGTTTTTATTTTTATTTTATGTCTGACAACTTTCCCATCATTTTTCTAACATAATTTTCAAGCTCTTTCGTACTAAATGGTAATTTCAAGAATGAAATTTCTTTTTGTTCCCCAAAATATTTAAAACACATTAAGATTTAAAACACATTAAGACTATGTGAATGGTTTATTACAGCAGCAGATTACATTTTAAATTCGTTTAATACTTTTTATTTATTCAATAAATTTGTACTTTATAAGTGTCTAAGAACTTTCTGCGATACTGTTAATTTTATTTAGTTACTCAAAAATTCATTTTGAACATAAATGTTGTTTTTCCTCATCATTATTTAAAAAGGAAACCGCGTGTAACAATAAACGTGACGTAAAATTAAAAAATTGGAAGTCGGAACTTTTTAGGAAAACTCTCGAGATATTTTTCATTGAATAATAGCAAAATGTAATATTGAAATCCGAAGAGATGATATACATATTTACTCGATTAGGAAGGTAGAAGTTATTGGCATTTCGTTTTAGATGAATCGTAACATGGACAATATTGACCACATGCTCAGTTTCAACGTGTCCTTTTAATATGTCCTTTCTGCTGTCAAGATTATTTGAAAAATCAATTCATTCGACGAGATTATTTAAAAGATTAAATTGTAGCTGTTTAAATAAATTATAAAGTCATCTATCTAAAAAAGATATTGCAAAAGATTTATACCAGGATAATTCTAGGAACTATACATGAATATTTAAAGGATGCAATGTATGAAATGTAATGTATTCGATAAAATACGAAGTGTAATTAATAATAATATTATTAATTTGAATTTAATTGTATTTAAAGAATTACAAATGCATTACGTTAAATGAAAAAAAAAAATATTTGTAGTAAATTAAATTCAGATAAAATAATATATATAAATTTTGATTACATATTTTTGAAACTTTATAGATTATAATACATAAATGCTATTTTAGAAGTTGTGAATTTCCATGTATTTTATTTATAGGTATAGTTTGTATATGGATTTATATGGATGCATGTGCATTCAAAAATAGTTAATCAAAATAAAAAAAATATCCAAATTAAACATCTTGTGTAAAACATGTGATTTGTTATTATACACTTAAAAATAATTCCAAACCTATGTAAAAAATGAGACTAATGCATTATTGTAAAAATAACAAATTAGATTTTACAATATAAATTACATCATATTTAACTGAGAAATTTTGTGTATAAATGATTAATCAAAAATAATTGTAATTGTATTATAGCATTTCAGTAATTACGCTTACGCATATTGATAGGAGGGCGGGAAATTCAAAACTCGCCTTATATAGAAAATCAAATTTTGGGAAATAGCTAAAAACTTCTAACTGCGCCCATTGTATTCATTATAAACCAAGATTTCCCAATGGCAGAAATACAGGATAAGACTAGTTGTTTTGCAGGTTGTTGCGTATTTTCGTGAATGTTTACCAATAGAATATATCAAAGAGAAAACATGACTTTTAAAATTTTAGATAAGCGAGTTTTGAAACGCATGTCCTCATATCGCTCATCCGCAATGAAAGTGACACATCTCGACAAAAGTAAATTTCGCAGGAGAGGCAAAAAAAAATTTGCATGATTTTACTGTAAGATGAAATTATAGCACTTATCGCTGCATGCAGGAATAAAATCGTACATAAAAGCGTAAAACACTTAAGAATGAAAACCTAGGATTAGGTTTGGAGAGTTGGGTAATTTTACCCCCCCACACAATCCACCTCTCTTTTGTGGTCACAAATGGACATATAGCGTAATTCAGTGATTTTCCGTGTAACTACACTTATGAAATATTTTGTGTAGCAAGACGCACCTAAGACAGATCTATTAGTGGAATAAAACGCAAAATGAATTTTTTCGAGATGCGTCACTTTTCATGCGGGTGAGCGATATGTAATTAGATGATACAAATTCACAGCGAAATATTAAAAGCTGACTAAAAACGCAAATTCAAATGTGTAATATTCTTTACAAAAAATAAGGAACAATAACAAAAAATGTTGCACACTAAGAAAATGTGAATCTATCTTATTCCACTATTACCGAGTTTCAAATTATTACTGCCAAATTATATTTAGAAATTATTACGAGAGCAACAACTAGTCTATAATTAAATTTTTACACTTGTAGTAGTGGATACACTGTAAAAAAAAACCCACTGTAGATTTTCCAGAACAAACTCGATCACAGTGAATGTGCTGTATCTTTCTTTGGTTTCCTGACTATATTAACAAGGAAAATATAGTAGCTGCGTAAAATTAACAGCACAATGTGCTGGCAATTTGGACGCATTTTTTTTTACAGCACAAACTGCTGGTGTCCAAATTGCCACATTGTGCTGTTAATTTTACGCAAGTACTGTATTTTCCATGTTAATATAGTCAGGAAACCAAAGAAAGATACATCACATTCACTGTGATCGAGTTAGTGCGCGAGATGAACAGTACTTTGTACTGTAAAAATGTCGTTTTTTTACAGTGTAGTTTTAATTATAGCTTGAAACAATTACAATTTTTTTGGAGAGTTAAACATATTTAGTTACATTTGCTTCTTAAAATCAGCTTTTAAAAAAAAAACAAAATCAGATCACCAGAAAACCTGAATTTTTTCTTATCGCCACCTCTTTTGAGACTTAAAAATTTAATTTAAAATGCTAGATAACAATTTACGTCTTTTTATACGATAAAAAGGCGATAACAATCGTTATATTTTTATTACTTATATAATTTTTCCTCAGACCGATGGAAAAAACTACCCTTTCAAAATCTGCCATCATCGGTGCAAAGAAGTATGCACTACTTTTTTTTAATCAGAAAAAATAGAAAAATTTGGATAAACCATTTCAATAAGCTTTTTTTACATACATCTGTGTAGTAGAGCCACCTTGAAAATTTAGGTCAAGTATTTTTATTTTTAGAAATGCGGAGTGTTGCATTTTATTTAATGCCTTTCGTTTGCCATTCCCAAAAATTCCGGTATTCTGCTTAGAGCAGTCAAAGAATAAAGTTTTTCGTATTACCAGTAACTTTCCCTGTGCATATTCATACTCTCTGTCCCCTTAATTTTTTTCCAATTCTGTTGGTCAATAAATTTGTCACTCCTAAACTCTTCGCAACAATATGCATGAACTAAACTCAATTAATTGTGGCACTGATAAAACTGCACTGAATCGTATCAAAATTAGTGTGCAAGATTTAGTAATTTTCTTGATGGTCAAAACATTGTTATATTTACTTATATTGTATAGTGTAAAGTTAGTTCTATACCAGAGTACATGACATTCCAATGACACTTTTCTAATGGTGTTTGGTTTTTTTTTTTTTTAAGCAGCAATTAACTGATATGCAATAGTCATTACCGCTGATCATATCTAGGAATCTTGTTGTCATTATTATATAAAGGAGTGAACATGTGATACATATCTGACCATGCGTACAGAAGCAATATGACCAAAGTACCAGGAAAAATTTTATTTTTGTTCGATAGAGGCAAAAGATAGTTATTAAATAGAAAATTCTACCCTATTGTTTGCATTACACAAAAATGTAGCAAAATGAATAAGTGCTTTAATATTTTAATAACTGATGATCAATAGCATGGGTGGTATAAATATATGAATAATTAGATATATATTTATTATGATGTTCTAAGAGTTTTATTATTTAAAATTTAAATGCATTAAAAAGAATAAAATTACCACACGAAATTCTTTGATAGATCATAAAATATCTTTAAAGAATAACATTTTTTAAAAAGTGCCACTTAAGTATTCACAATATATAAATCTTATGTTAAAATCTAAAATCCAAGAAAATCTTTTTAATCTACGATAAATCATAAAATATCTTTAAAGAATAACATTACAAAAGAAAATACCACTTAAGTATTCACAATATATAAATCTTGTGTTAAAATCTGAAATCCAAGAAAAACTTTTTAATCTACGATAAATCATAAAACACCTTTAAAGACTAACATTATAAAAGAAAATACCACTTAAGTATTCACAATACGTAAAACCAAGAAAATCTTTTTAATTAAAAACTTTTCTCTTCTACATCATTTGGTTTAATTCTTTTTCAGATAACTTAATGGTACACGTACAATTTAACGTCTGAATAAAAAAAAATATATTTAAACTAAATATGAATTAATAGACAGGTTTGAATACATTTAAAAAGCAATTAAATTTAAAATATATACTTAAAAACATTTATGAAAATTAATATCATACAAAATATAAGTTCCGCTATGTCATTGCATAGCCGCATCAGTAATAACATCAACTACAACAACGATACATCGAACACACACTGGACTCGGTCAAAGTTAAAGTTTTTCTTTTAGAAACAAGAAATATTCGATAGGAATCGAACCTGATTCGTTCAAGATATATGTGTGACATAGCGAAATGTATACTTTGTATGATTTTGGTTTTCCTTAAATGTTTTTATGTATATATTTTTAATTTAATTGCTTTAAAATGCAGTCAAGTGTGTGTAATATTTCATATTTAGTTTAAATAAACTTAATGGTAGTTAAAAATTTATTCTTTCTACAAAAAAAAAATTAATTTTAGCGTTCTTCTAAGTAACTTAACAGTGCTCAATCTTGATAAAGTTACTCAAAAATAAATATGTATTCAAATAATAACACATATAGGAAAGTATATACACATGAAAATGTTTGTATTTCAAACATTATATTCGATGATGTTTAAATATAAAATATAATTTAAGCACTTGTATAATTTTAGGCCTTCTTATCTTAAAATAAGATGCATTTAAAGCAACAATTACGTGACAAATCTAAAAATGCATATATATTCTGAAAACAACACAAAAGATAATTATAACATCAAATTTGCAATAAATTACTAACAGATCTACTTACAAATTTACAAAATAGTTGAAGTGTTTAAGATTTCAATTTTCAAATCGGTCGTCTGTCTGCCGTGTGCCATTTACCGCCTGTCTGCCATGCGCTATTTGCCGTCTGTCTTCTGTGAGCCATTTGCTGTCTCTGTGCTATTTGCTGTCTGTCTGTCAGTTGTCTTTCTCTTTAAAAATTCTCGGATCGTCATGGATGCACAAATAATTCTAGTACCTTTTCACCTATAGACGGCAATAACTGAAATTTAGTTTTCAAATGTGGTATGAGTTACTTAATTATGATCATTCACCCCTTTTAAATGGTAAAGATCCGTTAAAGTATACTTAAAGGCTAAAAAAGACTTTCATAATCTGTGCTTCGCGCATAATTTGTTTTTCTTGTTTTTTACATTACTGTAAGTCTTGATGAGGTAAGAGATAACATATGAGAAAATACTCGAAGCAATAGAAAGCTTGATGTTTGGTTTTTAAAATTTTACAACATAGTTGAAAAGTGATTATGACTTCGGTTTGTCTGGCCATCTGTCTATCCGTGATTTAACTCGATTAAATATACTTGGATTACCATAATCTTCGTATGTGTTGCACAAAAAAATATTTCGCAACATTATGGTTTATGTGGAAAATCTTGTGAAATGTTTTTTTGATAAAATTACACTATAATCCCATATAATTTAATATACATTACACTGGTCAACAAATTTGAACTTTTGCTCTGTCCTAAAACAGAAATTAGTTGTTTTTTTATGCGGTTTTTTGTGCTTATTCCGAATCTAGTTTTAGAATTACTCCAGCACGTCAAGTTTGAGAGATATTTGCATATTTCAATTTATGCAAATTTAGTAAATTTTATGCAATTATTTGCAAATTTAAGGTATGAAGCAATATCAGACAGGATTTTTTGTTTTATGTTATGATTACTACCTAATTTACTTCACAAAAACGTTGTTTTTGAGATTATACTGACATGTGACTGTGAAATATTGTACCTAATTTGCATATTTTTCATATTTTTTCTAATAGTATTTCTTGACGTTCAAACATTTTTGCCGCACGAGTACTCTAATATGTTTTTAAACCAGTTTTTTGAGCTGATTTCAAATCTTGTATCTGTTTTCTTCTATCACGTCTAGTTTCTGAAAAAAAAAGTGAAATTTTAGTTTTTGATCAAAATAGTCAGAAATAGCTTTTTATGATACTTTGTATGATAAACTTCAACTAGTTAGGATAGATTCTACTACTTATGTTTTTTCGATTATATAAATTTTTGTTTATGTCTCTGATATGAATCTGACCCTGTTCACCTTCTTGGCAATGAATTACACACCCCTAAAAAACATCTTATATCAAACCTGTGTTAATGCCGTGCAAAAGTAGAAATTCATCTTACTCAAAAACTAGACATGACATAAAAAAAACAGACTGCAGATTTGAAATCAGCATAAATATCTAGTCTAGAAAAACATTACGTCAATTCTGTGGCAACTATTTTAAAGTTGATAGAAATGTAAACATTAAACCATTGAAAAATATGCAAATTAGGCTTAATAACTGATAAATAAATGTTAAGAATATACAAATCGTGACATTTATATGAAGCAAATAGTCAAGTAGTCATTATCTAGAAAACGTAATTAGATGTGACATATATTGTATCCAAAATTTGCATAAAATAGCTCAAAAAAGCTTAAATTTGCATAAATTTAAATATGCAAATTTCTCAAAACCTAGACCACCTAGAGATAAACGGAAAGTATATTCGGAATCAGTGGCAAAAACTGATCTAGAATCAACTAATTTTAGTTCTAGGACAAAACCACTGTTGTCCAGTGTTATTCATGTGCAATACAAATTCTTTAACATATGGAGTGCCTGGAATTTATCATTAATCTATTGTTACATACAAAAGAATTCCGTTGCATTATGACCAAAGGGGAAGAGTCAATTTCAATGTATTTTTATAATGTTACATTATTTTAGACATAATGAAATAGATGTGCATTTCTCAGGTGCGCTACAAGATGCTTATCTTAAAATGTGGAGTCATTTCATTTATTTAATCGTTTACATGGAAACTGGAAATAATTTACTTTCAGTACTATCTCATGAACGATAATCGCTGGAAATGCGTTTTCAGATGCGGTATGTGTTTTAAGCTTAACAAAATGTTAGTACATAACGTAGCGTGTAATAAATCCCATAGTTTACATACTACGAAAAAAAAATCGCACGCGTTACTGCCTAATTTTGTGAACTCCTTAGATGTGTTTAAATAATTGTTTAACTTTAATCAAGGTTAACTATATTTAGTTAGTATGTACTTAAGATATGTTTGTATATTAAGTTATGTACAGGGCTACTAAAAAAACTGATTGTATTACTGTGTACAGACGGTAATTGTTTGAGGTGGGGGTTTAGTTGTGTTATGCGTTTCCTATATGAATTACATTTTAGCTTAACATATGGTGGGTATAAAAATTCGGTAGATCATACACGGGGCTGTGCAGAATTTTTAAAGTGACCATACCTTGACAGTAAATAATGAAAATGTATTTTTGAATGCGTTTTACGTTTTATAGCTGAATTAAAGTTTAGCAAAACATTTGGATTGTACACAAATAAATAAAAATATAGAGGGCTGCTCACAAGAATTCGAATACCTTATCGACTGTGGCTGAATTGCTTTGGGAATTCAACTGTGTTATGTGTTTTCTAGTTTGTTTATTTAGATATTTTGTTCCACCTTATTAAATGGTGAAATGTCTTTACAGTTTTCTGAAAGTTATGAAAGTGTTTCATAATTAATATTTGATTTTTATCTCTTGTTTTGTTATGTTTATGATATTAAATGATTAAAAATGATAGTATTAGAAAAATTGAAAAAGGATAATAAAAATAAATAGTAATGCAGGTCACCGTGATGTTACCATACTTATGGATGAATAAAGGCATGAATAGGTAAAGCACCGAAAAATATAGGCTAGACTGTCGACAGGCAGTAAATTCACGGAGTGGTATCATTCATTATTATTACTATACCGGGGACCTTTATGTAATCAAAAAGGAATCTAAAACAGCAACTGATACATAGATACACTTTTCTGTTTAAATACGGATTTTGTCAAAAAAGGAAATTTTATACTACAGCAGCGAAATAAAAAGCATAAAAGAATGTTTGATATCGTCAATAATTTAAGTGCTCGCTGAAATAAGCTAACATTTTTAAGAAGAAAGGAACTTTTTGTTTGTGTTCAAAAGCTTAAATATGTAATCTTGTACTATAAATCATTGTGATAGGCCAAATGTTTCTTTGTCAAAAAAGCTTTAGTTTATAAATCTGAAGATTGGGATAATTCATCATCAACTAAAGACGTGTTGTAATCTAAAGATAAGTCAAATAATTTATCTTTTTAAAGCTATTTTTCATATCACTTTTCAAAAAACGTTTTAACTATTATTTTTGTTTGGAAGAAAATATTTGAAAAAAAAAATACTATGCAAATGTCTGTCTCCCAACACTTTAGTTAAGCATAAATCTAAGTAGTTCGTATAAATTTATTTTAAGAAAATCATCATACGCAAGAATGGATTTTTTAATAACAACATACGTGTATCTTGCAGCTATCGAATTTTTTTGTAAAAATTTTTATTTATTAATTCAAATTACAGAATTATATACTAACAAATTTATATCATAGAGTATTAATAAGGGCCCATTAATTTAACACAAAGCCACAGTGCGTTGCGAATAATAAAAATATACAGTCCACAAATATATTTTCTAAGACATTTAAACTTAAAATTAAATCAACATTTATATTTCTTATTCATGATTTGAAATATAAAATTTCATGGATTTAAATCCTATACAAATTCTGATACAGTTCTAATATCCATGGCAGAAAGCATAGGTATGCCTTGAGTAATAAAAACTCAAATGGAACCTGTTGTTTTTTGAATGACAAAAATCTTACATATCATGGTTGGATAAGTTAAATCCTATAATATACATTTGGACTTACGCTGTCTAATTTAATATTTAAAACACACTAGATAGTTATCAGCGTACAAATGCATAAAATCAATATTAAAATTAAACAAGTAAGAAAAATCATGCGTTAAGCATAGATTATGAAACACTTTCCAACACTTCCTGAATGCTTTATCAGAACTTCGTTATTTAGAGAAATAAGGTATATAACAGAACTAAGTAACCATTTTAGAAAACGCATAAAACATTTAAAAAACTGATTTCAGCAGTTACTATCCATAGCAAATATGTATTCAAATTCTTTTGAACAGCTCTGTATTTGATCTGTAGGTTGATATATATGCTATATAATGGGGAAATTTAGTTTAGCAAGAAAACGTATAACAGGTTGAAATTTCTCTTTCAGCAATTTATACTAATAGATGGAAACATACTTGTATACTTTTGTACAACCCTGTAGTTAACTTAGTACCTTTATTACAAGCCACGATTTAGCTAAAGTTTAATTCAAAGCAAAACACTCTGAAAACTACTGAAAACCCATTTCCAGAAATTATCATTTATAGACGTCCATGTACCCAATTCTTTGCGTGACCCTGTATATAATTTTATCTATGTTATACAAACATTTCTTAGTAAACAAAATGCAGTTCAGCGTAAAAATGCATAACTCATTTAAAAACCACCTTTAAGCAATTTACAATCATACCCAGTAACCATTACGAGTTCTTTTGTGTAGCCCTGTATATGAATTACAGCATTTATACACACCGTATACAATGCTTAAATATAGTGAAACATAAAAGCGCATAACATAATTAACTAGTTGGATGTGCCAATCCCAAAACTTTCTCCTATCTTATACATCTTAATATTTCAAAAAGTAGTTACACATGTTAATACTTCAATATTATTAGTTCAATACTATAACAACTTTCATTTTCTTCTTAAATTTCTGCTTCAGTCAATCAAACAGACTGAAAACGAGTTAATCTATATTATGATATTTATTAAAATTAATAGTTTTTCATTATTCTGTTGTTATCTGCTGTTTGCGAATAGCCGGCTTAGTAGGAAGCGAGTTCCCGCCGCTGCACGAGCCGCCGATGGACAATAGAACTACGACAAATCAAGAAAATATGCAAAAATCGCTGTCACAGAGCCCCTTTACAGCGCAATATTTCCAAATTCAAGGAAGACCTGTAGGTCATATCCAAAATTATACAAAAATAATTTGGTTCAATTGTATGCATATCTTTATACACTTTTCGAGGGTACAATAAAGAAAATGGCACAAACATCACTATTACAGCGCCCCCACCCCCCCCTTCTGGCAGATTTTTTTTCAAATTCAGGGAGGACTTGCTTGCCATAGCAAGAAACACACACAAAAAATTTGGTTCAATTCTATGCATAACTTCATACACTTATTGATGGTACAATTATGAAAATGGCGCAGACATCGCATTTATTGCGCTCCCTTCTGGCAGGATTTTTTCAAGTTCAGGGAGGACGTACCGATCATAGCCTTACACATGCACAAAAAATTTGGTTCAATTCTATGCATAATTTTATACAGTTTTCGATGAATATTCAAAATGGAACAAAAATCTCAATTACAGCGCCCCCTACCGGCGAATTTTTTACAAATTAGGGAAGGACCTGCTTGCCATAGCCAAGAACTTAAAAAAAAATTTGGTTCAATTCTATGCATAACTTCATACACTTTTCGATGGTACAATATTCAAAATCGCACAAAAATAGCTATTACAGCGCCTCCTAGCGGCGATTTTTTTTCCAAATTCAGGGAGGACCTGCTTGCCATAGCCAAAAACTTAAAATAAAAATTTGGTTTAATTCTATGTACAACTTCATACACTTTTGGTTGGTACAATATTCAAAATCGCACAAATATGCTATTACAGCGCCTCCTAGCGGCGAATTTTTTCCAAATTCAGGGAGGACCTGCTTGTCATAGTCAAAAACTTAAAATAAAAATTTGGTTTAATTATATGTATAACTTCATACACTTTTGGATGGCACAATATGCGAAATCTCACAAAAATCGCTATTGCAGCGCCCCCTACCGGCAATGTTTTTCCAAATTCAGGGAAGACCTGCTTGCCATAGCCAAAAACCTAAAATAAAAATTTGGTTCAATTCTATAAATAACTGCATACACTTTTAGATGGTACAGTATTCAAAATCGCATAAAAATGGCTATTACAGCGCCCCCTACCGGTTTTTTTTTGCCAAATTCAGGAAGGACCTGCTTGCCATAACCAAAAACCTAAAATAAAAATTTGGTTTAATCTTATAAATAACTTCATACACTTTTTTATGGTACAATGGCGACAGACAAACGGACACACGGACAGGCGGACACAGGGACAGACGGAGAGACGGACACACGGACAGACAGATATTTTCTATAAACATGTTTCTTGGGATCTCTGACCCCTAAAACGTGTAAATCCGTCGAAAACCGGAAGTCGAAAAAAATTCGATTACAATACTTTCTTCTATTGAAGATAGAAGAAAGTAAAAATGCATTTCCAGCAATCATCGATACCGTACAGTACTTCGGATACAATATAGTATCTGGAATCTTTTGTGTTCCCTGTAAATGCTATGCACTTCGTATTACACATGAAATAAGTTATAGTAAACCTCATCGACGTATGTCAATTTCATTATACATGAAATAATTTAACATAATTAAAATACGCCAGAAACACCCCCCACACACACACACCCGTATATCAATATGTAATGGAAGTCTTTTGTGTGGCCCTGTAAATGAATAATATTTATTCTTTGCACCGCATATTCCACGGAATGAATATTTTAGTGCACTTGATAAATGCATAAAAATTTTACTATGTTTTAAAGCATGTAACATCATTAAAAATCATTTTAAACGATTTTTTCCCATAGGCCGTAATGTAACGGAAAACTTTTGACTGTCCCTCTAAATGAACTAAACATCCTACAAACTTCATTTGCAATAGGGTTCGTGCTATGGTAGATGTCACTAACATCCAAAAATTTCAGAATGATCCGAGTATATTTATGGGAGTTAGAGCGCGTACAGACGAACAGACGGACAGACAAACCGAATGCATAAACACTTTTCAACTTTGTTGGAAAGTGTTAAAAAGACATTTAAAAAACACTCGACGTTTCGGACTTTGTCTCTAAAGCCATCTTCAGGGATTTTAGCATTCGTTACGGAGATTACTGTTGACACATCACGAAAGCATTGACTTCATGATATGACAACATTGAACTCCGAACCGAAAATCAAAACCGCTGAAGATGGCTTTACAATCAAAGTCCGAAGCGTCAGGTGTACTTTAAAATTTAATATCTATTTTATATATTTGTACGCTGATGGATTCTAGTGTATTTTAAATATTAAATACAAGAGATGTGAAGATATAGCTATCATGGAAAGAATAATAAATACAGAAGAGCAGCACGAATTGTTAGGCATTACTCACCAGAATCTAAGCAGCTACTTTTAACTTAAGTATATTTCTATGTAAATATGTATTTTAATAGACATCATATATTCAATATTTAATAGACATCATATTGTATTTTAATAGACATCATATGTATTTTAATAGACATTAATACGTGCATCCGTTCTTCAGTTATATTGGCCAAAATATTTTTGCAAAATACAGGCAAACGCCTGATGCTAAACAGACGCACACGCAAATAAACAAGCCTTGTCTAAAACATTTAAGGAAATCCCAAAGATTCTAAATCAATCAAAAAATGTTTGTCGAAAAATTTCATGCAATACTGTGTTTTAATTTTTACGTTAGAGTGGCTTGTTTAGTTTGTATATTACACAGGCCATACTCTAACATCATAAACTATTTCCCAAAATGTTCAGTTTTAGTTCAGAACATCCCAAAACATTGAAATACGTAAAACACTAGAAGTCTAAACTTTGACGAATCCAACAGTATTTCAAATTAGCACTCATAACTTGTATAGCATTGCGACATTACGGAAACATTACAGTGACAAAATCCTGTGAGTTTTACCGGTAATATAATCTCACAGTGACGTGGATATGAAGTCAGTATGTCCGTTTTTGAAGTCTTTGGCATCACACTGTGAACTTTTTGTAAGTCACATTGTGACCAAGTAGGAACAGTGTAATGACAAAGCATAAGTTAACGCGACCAGATATTCCGTGGTCGGTTTGAATTGGGTTTCCTTTTTTTTTAGTGTAGGTCAGATTTAATCTATTCTGTCCGAATAGAACACCGCGTTGGTTCTGACGCGGTGTAAACCGACTGAATTTTTGACACTTTCCAACATGGTTTAACATTGTTTGTGAATTGGGTTTGTCTGTCCGTGCTCTAACTCGAGTAAATATACTCGGATTGTTACGTAATTAATATACGTTATTGATATTCACAATTGTATATGGAAAAGTGTGTACCATTCATAGTTCATTTACAGGGGCACTCAAAAATATTCCGTTACATTAAGGTCTATGGAGAAAAATCATTTGCGGTGTATTTTAATAGTGTTACAATCTGGTAAACATAAATAAATTTATATACCTTATTGAAGTGCACTAAAAGATGATTACTATAGAAAATGTTATGTGTAGCACTTACTGCACGTGTAGAGGGGAACTGTAAAGTGTTACGTTATATTATGGTCTATGAAGAAAAATTGTTTGTGGCGCATTTTAGATGTTATTCTATTAAAAGCATAATGAAATTCATATGAATTTCTGAAGTGTACTAATACATGCATTCTGTAGCAAAGCATTTATCATTCATTTACAGGGTCACACAAAAGATCTTGATTATATAATGGTCTACGGGGAAATACTGTTCGCAACGCATGTAAATTATGTTGCACTATTCCAAATATGATGAAATTAACAAACATTACTGACACTGAGATTTACTACAAAATTTTTTTGCAGTAGAGTAGGATTTTCATTCCATTTATCATGCATCTAATGGGAGACGTAAAATATTTCGGAGTATCCGGAATGCTGTCTATTAGGTGTGACTGTTGAAAGTGCGTTCTCAGTTATGATATGCGTTGTTAAGTTTAGCTAAATTTTTCCATGCTACGTGGTGTGCATAAATTCCATAAACCATATGCAGGGCTACGCAAAATAATTAGTAAGCATTATTTAGGATGAGCGTGAATTGGCTAATAGGGTGGAGCGCTCGCCTATGGGGAAAAAAAATTCTTCAAATCAAAATTGGCCGGTGTGGGAAAATTGCTTTATCAGATCCTCATTCTGAATATAAAATATCTTTGAAAAATATTAATATTAAATACTGCCCCAAGGTCATTGAATATTGAGAAAAAACGTAAAAGCGCTCGGCTATGGAAAATTTTTTTTTTTTCAAATCAAAATGAGGCGGTGAGGGAAAGTTGCTCTATCATATCCTAATTCTGAATAAAAAATATCTTTGAAAAATATTAATATTAAATGCTGCCCCAAGGTCATTGAATATTGAGAAAAAACGTAAAAGTTGTGCATTTTCCTATTTTTTTCCACAAATATACAAACTATTTTATTAATTTAATTTAAAAGGATGATCATCGAATTATCATTGTTGTTATTATAAATTTTTAGTAAAATTATGTAATATTTATATCAAATTCGCTTTTATTATGCTTACTCAACGACTATACTTTTTTTAATATATGAAATTTGGGTAATTGTAATTGTTTTATATTTTTTACTTAACCTGTGTAAAAAATATAATTTGAAATTATTCTTAATGAACTATAGTAATAACATAAAAATAATTTACTATTGCAATTTACAAGCAACGAAGTTACCATTTTATAGTAGTCCATTCTGTTTTTTGGTTTTAAAAACTGCCTTTTTTTTCCGAGACTCCAGACAAGTTTTAATGAACTCAGCGCGTCTCAAATGACCACAAACAGCAGAAGAAGCCTCCGTAACAAGTTTCACACATCTTTCAGTGGCTTGATTGTGAGAAGGTAATAGTTTAATCTTAGGTAAGATGTCTTCATCTATTGCCTTTGGATTTAGGATACAATTTGTAAGAATATTATGGTCTAAGAACTTAGTTAATGGTGGTTGTATCACGGTCACTTCAGCCCAATTTATAGAATCTATATAGACTTTGGCTTTCAAATTTATCCGTATGTAAAGAATTTCTTGACTTTCGAGATTTTATTGTTCTGCTTAGTGCCAAAGATCTTACATAGTACGTAAATGTGTTGGCACTACGCATAATAATAAAATCTTGAAAGTGAAGACATTCTTTAGGTATGTTCAAGTTACCTGAGATCACGTATGTAAAGAATTTTTTGACTTTCGAGATTTTATTATTCTGCGCAGTAACACACTTATATAGTATGAATGAGAATAATAATGCTATGCAGAATAATAAAAGTTTCACGAAAACAAACGATCAAGTTACCTGAGAGACCAAAGCCTATATCGATTTCATAAATTAGGCTGAAGTGACCGTGACATAACCACCATTAACTAAGTTCTTAGATCATAACATTCTTACAAAGCGTATCCTAAATCCAAAGGCAATAGATGAAGACATCTTACCTAAGATTAAACTATTCCCTTGACACAATCAAGCCACTGAAAGATGTGTGAGACTGGTTACGGAGGCTTCTTCTGCTGTTTGTGGTCCTTTGAGACGCCATGGATTCATTGAAACGTCTGGAGTCTCGGAAAAAATGCCGGTTTTTTAAACCAAAAAACAGTATGGATTACTATAAAATGGTAACTTCACTGCTTATAAATAAAACAGTAAATTATTTTTACCTTATTACTATAGTTCTTTAAGAATAATTTCAAATTATGTTTTCTTACACAGGTTAAGTAAAATATGTAAAAGATTTACAATTACCCAAATTTCATATATTTAAAAAAAATATAGTCGTTGAGTTAGTATAATGATAGCGAATTTGATATAAATATTACATAATTTTACTATAAATATATAATAATTATAATAATAATTCGATGATCATCCTTTTAAATTAAGTTTATAAAATAGTTTGAATATTTGAGGGAAAAAAATGGGAAAATGCATAATTTTTACGTTTTTTCTCAATATTCAATGACCTTGGGGCAGTATTTAATATTAATATTTTTAAAAGATATTTTTTATTCAGAATGAGGATATGATAGAGCAACTTTCCTACACCGCCCCATTTTGATTAGGAAAAGATTTTTTTTTCCCACAGGCGAGCGCTTTTACGTTTTTTCTCAATATTCAATGACCTTGGGGCAGTATTTAATATTAATATCTTTCAAAAATATTTTATATTCAGAATGAGGATCTGATAGAGCACCTTTCCCACCCCGGCCAATTTTGATTTGAAGAAAAAAAAATTTCGCTCCACCCTATTGGTTAACCCATTTTCAGCCAAACGTACGTAAATGCACCATTTTAATATATATATTTTTTTATTAACACTGTGACGAATATTTTTCACTAATTTTCTTTTTTTTTTTTTTTTTTTTTTTTTTTTTTTTTTGCTATTTTTAAGGGTTTTGGAGACATCTATAAAATATCATTAATTCAATTGTAGTAAACACTTTCTGTTGAGAAATTTTTAAACACGCTAGTTTTTTAAAATTTAAACGGATATTGACAAATTCGACTTTTTGAAAATATATAATTATTCCACTTGAGATTAATCATATGCTTTTATAATGGATTGAAGTTGCAAGTTCTGTAAATAAAATAATAATAAAACAAATGTCATAAAAAATTAAAGAAAATTATTAATTTTAAATTTAATGGTGGGTTAGCGCGCCTTTGACCGAATGCATGAAAATGCCGAATGCATTTTATTTCTCAAATAAAATATTATTTTTCATCCACGAAACTTTTTTTATATCTTAATGAATGTAATGTAAGCATATTTCAATGAATATAATACTACATTTTTGGTACACACTACCTAAAATGGGTTTAACGTTTTTTTTTATTATTTCAGTCATGCATTTTCAATCTCAATTACATTAAGTATACTAAGATATGTTTGTAGTATATAAATAAAATCATACACAGGTCTATGCTAAGAAATGAATACATGACCGCCTACGGATAATAAATCCTAAAAGTGTGATTTTAGTAGTTTTAAGCATGTTTTTGCTTGAATTAAATTTTAGTATAATATGTGGCGTGTATAAAAATCTGCATGTAATAAACAAGGCTGTACAAAAGAATTCAAGTACGTTTCCTTCTATTGGTAGAAATTGCTGAAGGGGAAATTTCATCAGTATTATGTGTTTTCTTACTTATCTTAATTTTAGTGTACTATGTAGAATCTGTACAAATCTATAGACCATATACAAAGCTGCACAAAAGAATTGGAGTACCTTTACGACTCTGGCTGTAATTGTTGAAATCTGGTTTTAAAATGAGTTATACGGTTTCAAATAGGATAACTTAGGTTTCATCTTTACCATATTCCTCTAGGTTACATCTTTCATCTAGGTTACACATTCTAGGTTTCATCTTTCACCATGGGCGAAGTTTTCGTAAAGCATTCTGGAAATGTTGGCAAGTGTTTCATAATCTATGCTTGACGCATGATTTCTCTTTCTTGTTTTCTTTGTTGCTGATCGCATTCCAATTATAATCCTGCATCGAATTTTGCAACCTTATCTTACCTTAACCTGGCACGATTCGAGTTGGATAGATTCCTGTTTATTATTTTTTACTTTTATTTATTTATTTATTTAGACCTAAAATAGGATATGTTTTATTTATTTATTTAATTAGTGCAGGTTTAATTAAGATGTGCCCGAAACTCTACAATATATAAATGAATATGAATGAGTAGATATATATTAACTTTATTTCTAAACTAGCTTGACAGTCCGGCATTGCCGGATAATGTGATAATAACCTTCAATAAACATATGATTTTATACCCTTAACTCGATTTTCCATTAAATTACATTTTTAATGAAAAATTCGCGCAAAAATAGTGATATTTAGTGGTAAACGCACTTGTGAGCAGCCCAATAATTTATTTTTATTTCGAGTTTCGAAATCCGTTAAATCGCTTCGAGTTATGGCTGAAGAGAACCATTTTTTTTTCATTTTAATTTGATACAAATTATTTTACGTGGGTTTACATCAAATGAAATATTAATGTCGGGTATAGAATGCATTCCATTTTACTGTAAGGGTGTAAAGAATTCGTTTTCAGATAAAAATGGCTGTAACTTTGAATACATTATGTTTTTATATATTATACTAGCTGACCCACTCAGCGTTGCCAGAGCCTGTGATAATAATCTTAAATCAACCTAAAATTTTTATGATTTCATATATTTAACTCGATTTTGTCTGGCATACGTGTCCGCTGACTGTGTGAAAAATCCGTGAAAAAAAGAAAAAAAAAACTAATATTTAGCGGTAAAAGGGATCAAAATCACTACAACCGGAAACGGGGAAGAAGTTTCCAACGCATGTGTAATTTTCGTGTGAAAAATTAATATTTAGCTGTGAAAATCACTGTTTTAAGCATATTTATTTTATTTTATTTTTCCTATCGAAATCTTGAGAATTTTTTGGGATTATTTCTATCTTTAATCTGATTATTCTTGAAACAAATCTATGCTCGGTCATTAGCTAATGTTAATATAAATGTTAATATATGGTATTGGTTATGGTTAATATATGGTATCGTTAATTAATGTTAATATACGGTATTAAAATTTCAGAGCTATTGTTTAAAATTAATTTATTATTTTAATCAAAATATGCGTAATGGCAAAATGCGTGTAAAAACGAAAATTGACTTCGGATAATGATTTTAGGTAGCTTTCATTACAAAAAGCTACCTATTGCAGCCGTTCGGAGGAAAGCGAATTTAAAAAATTTTGGTATATTTTCATCGATCATGACCCCCAGACCCCGAAACCACCCTCCGTTCAAAATTGATATATATATATATATATCCATATATATATACAGGGTGTTCCGTTAAAGGGGTCCAATATTAATAGGGGTAACAGAGGAGATCACATGGAGCATAAATCAGTATATAAAGCCTGGTCGGATCTCAATAGTTTTCAAGTTACAGCAAATAGAATGAAAATTCGGAAAATTGTAAAAGAACCCTCATTGCTAAACTATCGATAATGCTACATAAAAACGAAGCACATATTTAGAAAGAGCAGAAAAAAACCTACAAAATGACATCAATTGTATTAAAATAGCAATATTTATTGACGAGTTACAAGCCCTGAAACAGTGAAAAAAGTACGAAATCCAATATACATCAAAATAGTTAATCGTTAATTCCAAAAAGACAACTCTAGCTACAACAAGGAAAATGTAGTAAAATTTGGTCCATTCCGAAAACTTTCGAAAAAGCTTACAATGAACCATATCGGTTTAATTGTGTGAGAGAAATTAATCAGTTTCTTAGTTACAACTCCGCTTTCTTTGACACTAGCAAAGGTTAAACTCCGCCCATCACGATTGGAAACACCGCCTTTTTAATTACTCTCAACTATACATTTTCGATCATGCTTCTTCTGAGATGCAACATTTTTAATTATTCAAGAGTTGAATGAACCAAAATAACTTTAGAATAATAGTCTACATTTTAAAGTGGTCTTTTATTGATATAAAGCTTAAGTTAAATTCTTTAAAATTAAACTGGTGGTGGAAATTCTGAAATAATTAAAAATATTGCGATTTGTAACTATGCAAGAAGTTTCAGTACATGTTTTACATGGACAATTATTGTATGTATATGTGCATCATAATTTATGATAGGAAATAATAATACAAAATAGCATAATAATTTTATTAATTATAAATTTAAAAAAGACACTAAATTTTAAATTAATTCATACAAACTTTGTAATTTACAATTTGAGTACACCACAGTCTGTGACTTACAAAATACTGTGCCAAAAAGTGTTGAAAATAAAAGAAAAATGACAAATAAAGAATTACATTCCACGTACTTTATGACATATGTGAAGCATAGTCTTCTGGCCTGCGCTGCACAGTTCAATGTCGGAAGGCAGACGAACGGACATTATTATAATAGGTGTTCGAAGTTGCGCCCATTAACAGAATCGCACAGCCGACAGCGACGTCGTAAAGATTGGCGAACACGCCGAAATACTCCGACGGAGTTGGGAATGTCTCCTGCAGCGACAACGATTCGCGCTAGTAAATCCTCCGGTGTATCCACAGGCGTTTCATACACCAGCGATTTAAGGTGTCCCCAAACAAAAAAGTCTAACGGATTGAGGTCTGGAGAGCGTGCAGGCCAACCACAGGTCCACTGCGTCCAATCCATTTCCCAGGATATGTTGAATTGAGGTGATTGCGAACACCTATGAAAAAATGTGCCGGTGCGCCATCGTGCATAAACCACATATTGTGGCGCAATGTTGCTGGCATATTTTGCAGTAACTGCGGTAAGATATCCCGTAGGAAAACCAAGTACGTACTGCCATTGAGTATATCTGGGAGTAAATATGGTCCTATGAGATAATCGCCGAGGACACCTGCCCATATGTTCACACTGAACTTTTGTTGTGCGTTCGACGGGAAAACAGTGTGCGGATTTGTATATGACCATGTGTGCATATTGTGTGTGTTTACCACGCCCTCTCTCGTAAATGTTGCTTCATCAGTAAATAAAATATTTTCCAGAAATTGTGGATTATTTTCTGTTACATTAAGCAACCAGCGTACGAATTCTGTCCGCTGAGCACAATCTGTTACTGATAACAGTTGTACCCGCTGCACATGAAAGGGGTGCATGTTTTCTGCACGCAGAACACGCCACACACTTTGGTGAGAAACACCGACTTCAGACGCAGCAGCTCGTGTACTCGTGGAGGGGTTATCTTTAAAAATATTCAGTACATCTTCTTCCATTGCAGGTGTTCGTACATGTCGAGGTTTCCCTGCATCAATGCTTGCTGTATTAAACGATCCAGTCTCCCGTAATCGTCTATCGATTTTTATGAAGAGTTTCGAACTTGGGCAACGTCTCCTTGGAAATTGCTCACGGTACATGCGCTGTGCTAGACATGCATTTCCATGAGCTTGCCCGTACATCAGATGCATGTCCGCATATTCTTCGTTAGAGTATTCCGGCATAATTATTATACATCAACTTACTACAATCCCACTTACAACAGCCTCCCTTTAACATAACGCCCACTGATGACTGCTGCTTTATTACACTTTTCTTCCTATACACATAGAAAATTTGCATAAAAAGTACTTCTTCTTCATCATCCTGAAAGTTCATGGAGGAAACGCAGCAGTCACGGAGTTTGCTTTAAGACAAGGCGAGAGCTGCACAATATGTCATTCACTTGACCAGACTGAATAATGAAAGGGTATTGATAGAGGTTGATCAGAAATGTATAATTGAAAGATATTAAAACGGGGTGTTTACAATCGTCATGGGCGGAGTTTCGCCCTTTCCGAGCGTGCAACAGTACAGAGTTGTAACTAGGGAACTGCTTGATTTCTCCCATACAATTAAACTGATATGGTTTATTGTCAGCTTCCTCGAAAGCTTTCGGAATGGACCAAATTTTATAACATTTTCCTTGATGTAGGTAGAGTTGCATTTTTGGAATTAACGATTAACTATTTTGCTAAATATTTGATTTTGTATTTTTTCACTGTTTCAGAGCTTGTAACTCGCCATTAATTCTCAATATTCTAAAACAACTTATGTCATTTCGTAGGATTTTTTCTGCTCTTTCTAAATATGTGCTTCGTTTTTATGTAGCATTATCGATAGTTTAGCAATGAGGGTTTTTTTACAAATTTCCGATTTTTCATTCTATTTGCTGTAACTTGAAAATTATTGAGATCCGGCCAGGCATTATAGACTGATTTATGCTCCGTGTGATCTCCTCTATTACCCCTATTAATATTGGACCCCTTTAACGGAACACCCTGTATATATATCCATATATATATATATATATATATATATATCTGACCTATGTCACACTGTAACTCTCGTATTTATGAACCGATTTGGATGTAATTCGGTGTGTACATAGTACATACCAATGTTTCGACCGAGTTCGTTGGCCAGCTTCATCCGTCATTTTGTTTCAAAATGGCGGCCATTTAAAATTTAAAAAAAAAATTAAAATTTGAAATGTGGTACCAAAAAATTGAAAATGGAAAAATATTTTTTTCTTTTGTATTTGACCTTTATACAAAGACTCCGGAGCAGTTTTTGTTTCGTCTATATCTTAAAAAATGGCTGAGTTATAGCATTTTGAATTTCTAGCGTGGCTGACATTTTGAAACGTCCTGAATTTTGTCACGCGATAAAAGGCGTATTTATGAACCGATTTGGATGTAACTTCGTTTATACATAGTACATACCAATATCTCGATCGAGTTCATTGGCCAGCTTCATCCGATATCTTGTTTAAAAATGGCGGCCATTTAAATTTTTAAGAAAACTTTAAATTTGAAATGTGGTACCAAAAAATTGAAAATTGAAAAAATATTTTTTTCTTATGTGTTTAACCTTGATAAAAAGATTCGGGAGCAGTTTTTGTTTCGTCTATATCTTAAAAAGTGGCTGAGTTATAGCATTTTTAATTTCTAGCATGGCTGACATTTTGAAACGTCCTGGTATTTGTCACGTGATAACAGACATATTTATGAACCGATTTGGATGTACCTTGGTGTGTACATAGTACATACAAATATCTCGACCGAGTTCGTTGACCAGCTTCATCCGCCGTCTTGTTTCAAAATGGCGGCCATTTAAAAAAAATAAAAATTTTAAAATTTAAAATGAGATACCAAAAAATTGGAAAATGAAAAAGATTTTTTTTTTATATGTTTGACCTTAATACAAAGATTCCGGAACAGGTTTTGTTTTGTCTACATCTAAAAAAATGGCTGAGTTATAGCATTTTGAATTTCTATTGTGGCTGACATTTTAAAACGACCTGATTTTTGTCACGTGATAACAGACATATTTATGAACCGATTTGGATGTACCTTGGTGTGTACATAGTACATACCAATGTCTCGACCGAGTTCGTTGGCCAGCTTCATTCGCCCTCTTGTTTCAAAAGGGTTCCCATTTAAAAAAAATGTAATTTAAAATTTAAAATGTGGTATTAAAAAATTGGAAAATGAAAAAGATTTTTTTTATGTGTTTGGCCTTGATACAAAGATTCTGGAGCAGTTTTTGTTTGTGACAATTTGTTCTTTTTTTTATATCTTAAAAAATGGTTGAATTTTAGCACTTTGAATTTCTAGCATGGCTAACACTTTGAAACGATCTTGTATTTGTCACGCGATAACACACGCATTCGCCTATTTCCATGTAAGAAGGCATGTGGATAGTATACAGCAACATCTCGACCAAGTTCACTGGCCAGCTTCATCAGCCATCTTGTTTCAAAATGGCGGCCATTAAATTAAAAAGTCCTTCCGGCCAGTGCCGGGAGGAAGAGGTAGCTTTCATATTCCTTATTTTAAAAAAGCCAATTTTTATCATTCAAACACACGAAGCTCAATTTAGTGGAAACTGAATATAGGAAATTCAATACTAATTTTATCAATATAATGAATGAGAATTTCGCGAAATTAGTCAGCTTTATCCAAGCTGCTTTTCTTTAAAGTAACTTATATTTGGCTGCCAAATTCGGCGATTTCTTAAAGTGCCTGCCATTTTAAGACAACATGGTGGATGAGGCTAACCAGTGAACTTGGTCGAGACCTTAGTAATTGCTGTGCACATGCTCACTCACATCGGAATCGGTTGATATATACGAGTGCTGTCGCATGCAAAAAATCAGATTTTTCAAAATGTCACCCACAATAGAAATTGAAACTGCTATATCTGAGCCATTTTTTAAGGTAAAGACAAACAAAAAATGCTTCTGAATCCTTACATCAAGGTCAAATACTTAAGAAAGAAACCTTTTTCAATTTCTAATTTTTTTGCACCTCACTTTAAAAAAATATATTTTTTTTAATTTAATGGCCGCCATTTTTAAACAAGATGGCTGATGAATCTGGCCAGCGAACTTGGTCGAGGTATTAATGTATACTATCCACATGACTTCTTACATCGAAATAGGCGAATACGTGTGTTATCGCGTGACAAATACAAATCGTTTCAAAATGTTAGCCATGCTAGAAATTCAAAGTGCTATAAATCAACCATTTTTTAATATATCAACAAAAGAACAAATTTTCAGGAACAAAAACTGCTTCGGAATATTTGTATCAAGGCCAAACACATAAAAAAATCTTTTTCATTTTCCGATTTTTTAATACCTCGTTTTAAATTTTAAATTTAATTTTTTTTAAATGGCAACACTTTTGAAAAAAGATGGCGATTGAAGCTGGCCAACGAACTCGGTCGAGACATTGGTATGTACTATGTACAGACCAAGTTACATCCGAATCGGTTCATAAATACGCCTGTTATCGCGTGACAAAATTCAGGACGTTTCAAAATGTCAGCCACGCTAGAAATTCAAAGTGCTATAACTCAGCCATTTTTTAAGATATAGACGAAACAAAAACTGCTCCGGAATCTTTGTATAAAGGTAAAATACATAAGAAAAAATATTTTTCCATTTTTAATTTTTTGGTACCACATTTCAAATTTTAAATTTTTTTTTAATTTTAAATGGCCGCCATTTTGAAACGAAACGGCGGATGAAGCTGGTCAACGAACTCGGTCGAGACATTTGTATGTACTATGTACACACCGAATTACATCGAAATCGGTTCATAATTACGAGAGTTACAGTGTGACATAGGTCATATATATATATATATATATATATATATATATATATCAATTTTGAACGGAGGGTGGTTTCGGGGTCTGGGGGTCATGATCGATGAAAATATACCAAAATTTTTAAAAATCGCTTTCCTCCGAACGGCTGCAATAGGTAGCTTTTTGTAACGAAAGCTACCTAAAAAAAAAATATATTTAAAGTGAGGTACAAAAAAATTAGAAATTGATAAAGGTTTCTTTCTTAAGTATTTTACCTTGATATAAGGATTCAGGACCATTTTTTGTTTGACTTTATCTTAAAAAATGGCTCAGATATAGCAGTTTCAATTTCTAATGTGGGTGACATTTTGAAAAATCTGATTTTTTGCCTGCGACAGCACTCGTATATATCAACCGATTCCGATATGAGTGAGCATGTGCACAGCAATTACTAAGGTCTCGACCAAGTTCACTGGTTAGCCTCATCCACCATGTTGTCTTAAAATGACATGCCCTTTGAAATCGCCGAATTTGGCAGCCAAATATAAGTTACTTTAAATAAAAGCAGCTTGGATAAAGCTGACTAATTTCGCGAAATTCTCATTCATATTGATTTAGTATTGATAAAAATTAGTATTGAATCTCCTATATTCGGTTTCCACTAAATTGAGCTTCGTGTGTTTCAATAATATAAGTTGGCTTTTTTTTAAATAAGGAATATGAAAGCTACCTCTTCCTCCCGGCACTGGCCGGAAGGACTTTTTTTTCAAATGGTTAATTTTCGTATTTTTTGTAATAGTTTGTAGTGTTGCAAAGAGAATTGGAAATATATGATGTTTCCTATTTTTCTTTCACTTGTTACATTTTTCTCTGTATCAAAGAATGAGTAATTTTGAAATATGCCGGAAAAAGGTACGGATAGGGCGGGGAAAGTGAGGTATTTTAACTGTTTTTTAAAAAAATAGCCGTAAACATAATGTTTTCTTAGCCTGTCTGAAACAACCGAGAAAAAATATTGGTATTTGGTGGTAAAATGGCTCCTAAGAACACACTTTTTTGAGTAATTAAAAATAATAGCCGTTGTTGCCCGAAATCTTTGAAATTTTCAGCACTCATAAATAAGATGGTTATGTACCTCGTGCGAAAAATTCGTTAAAAAACATCGATATCTAGTTTAAAAAGGAATGCGTTTTCTTCTTGATTTTTTGGGGGTTTTTTTCGTCTCGATTTTATTAGAATAACAAAAAAAAAAAAAAAAAAAAAAAAAAAATCCGAATCTTTAATATTTTAATAAGTTATAAGTATAACATTATCGAAGCCTTCTTTAAAATTTCGTTAAAAAAATTTACATATATAATATACATATACATATATATTTAAATATATTACAACTTCATAAGTTAATACGGAAATAGCTCAAGGGCGTATTTTAAATTTAAAAACGGAACCTTTATGATATCACTGTTATGTCTGCCTGTTCGTCTGTCACAACCGTTTTTTCTCGAAATCTATGAAAAGTAAAAAATTCAAACTTGCCAGAGTTATTAAGTCTCTTAACCTAAAAATTTGTAGACCATTAACCACTCACAAATATTTTAAGGAAAACTTTAGGGGGGGCTAATAGAGTTACTTGAAAAAAAAAGAACATTCTTTTGTATATCGTGATATTGTGTGATAACGGTCAAAAAGTCTCGTAACACCGAACTCTAAAATATCTATTTTTAAATTTTAGGTATTATATTTTCAGAGATATCATCGAAAAAGTACTGCAAATACATACCCCCTTCCCCTATTTCTGAATCTACTGTATGTAAAATTATGAAAAAATTAGCGGTAGTAGGAGTTTATTTAAACCTTGTAGAAAAACTATAGTGAATATCCTAGGTGATAGGGTTGTCAATTTGGCATCTATTTTTATTAGGGATTTGTTCATCTGACGAAACCCTATTCGTCTCACTCCTCTGTCTTTCTGTCCGTCCGTCTGTAACAGAGTCCGTTCTCAGAAACTATATATGTTGGAGACTTGAAATTTTGCATACTTATAGCTGAAGACCTCCCATCGACGACAAATCACAAAATTTTGTAAAAGGCGTAACTAACGGACGTTATTAATTAAAAAAACCCAATTGCAAGATCTAAAAGTCATTCATAATTCAACAAAAACATGGATTTTTTTATCAAATTACAAAAACGATATCTTCCACGGAATAAAAACAGGTGTCATTTTAACAGCAGATAAAGGACTGGCGATTTCTTTAAGGCGTGATTAATCTTTTTCTACGCATCCCAGAAATTCGAAATTAGTACCACAAGACGCGGAAAAAATCAGCTTTCAGAAATTTTAAAAATTATCTCGATCGCACCATAAAAAATCGTGAAAAAAAAATCTTTTATTTTCCTTTATTTGTGAAGGCGACAGATGTCTGATGAGATTGAATTTTCGGTGGTAAACCAGAGAATATACAACAGGTGCATCTTGCGATCAAAAACGAACACAGGACCAAATATTTTTTTAATATCGATTTTTGAGCTACGATTTTTACGCCATCCGACGTAAAATTTCATTCTCTTTCAGAATATGTCTTCATTTTTTAAATTTCGACAATCGGAAGCGAAGATAATTTGTTTGGTAATTAATTCCAGTATTGCATTATTTGCACAGCAGGCCACGTGACAGGGAAAGGAAAAAAAAGATATTTTCATACTAGGATTTGATAATCGCAGAAAGAAATCTTTTAACTATTGATTTTAGAAATTTGGTTCTTTCGTATCCGGATGTTATTTTATATGCTGATTCATAAAATCTAAATAAAAAAAATTGGACCACAACATTCCGATTTATGAAAAAATCGATTTTTAAACTTATAAAAGAGATGGTTTTTCGCACAATTCACGGAAATTTGTTAAAATTCATAAAACTAAAGAATCGATCGTTTTTAAAGCATTGTCCAGAACGGTATTACATTTTTAAAAATACAGCATTAATTTTACTTATTCAATATAAAAATTTCATATGTATTGATACCGCTGTTTTCGATTAGTAATTTCAGCAAATATCTTAAATTCTTACTTAAGACCATTTTTAAACTGTAGCGTTCTCTAAAGTTTTGCGTGCGGTTTTTTAACGACGTGATAAATATTACTTATTCAATATAAAAAAATTCATAAGTGTTGATACCACTATTTTAGAATAGTAATTTCAGAAAATATCTTAAATTGGTGTTTATGCATGCCACCCCCTCGACTAATGTATCTATGGATATGTTGTAGAAAGGAGTTTCGCGCGGACACATTTTTGTTAAGAATTGAGTGTGCTCCCTGGCGGTGGAATGTGGAATTATTAAAAGAACTCAATTTTATTTAAAATTATGAAATCTAACGCAGCGATCTGTTTGAAAATTTAAGATAGTTTGCAACACATAATAAAAAGTTTTCAAAAGAATGGCACAAGGCATTTCACTGGGGAGGGGGGACAATTTTTTTTTTAACATTGGCGTTTTTTACTGTTTTATGTGCGGTTTTTAAGGATTTAATAATTATAAATTATATCAATTCGGCTTTATTAATTAAAGAATAAAGTGTTTTGAAAGGAATATTAAACGAAACCCTCTCTGGGATCTGGGATCAAACTTACCCACTTGTTCTGTAATTTCGAGTTCATGCAAGAAACATAGAATAGTATTTGATGCTTTATTTAATGAGAGAGATTTAGCGATCACGTAAAATTAAAATTATTCCTTAAATATTTCCAGTGTGAATTTGAAATTTCGGATTAAATTTGTATTCCAAACTAGCAACCCTACTAGGTCACACAGTTTTCGAGAAGTCGTATTTTTTTGTTGCACGCAAGCTCTACTTTGCGACATTTCAGCGAGGGAGTTATGACGCGCTTGATGTACCTACCGACGCGGAATCATCCAAGCTCTTTTGGTAATAATTTTTGAGAAAAATTGTCGTCAATTACCCGAGATATTAATTAAAAACCTATCTAGAAAACAGAGGAATGGACCAAGGCGGCGTTGCAACTTTGCAACACTCCCTTGAAGAACGCTTGGCGAAGTTTAATTTTTTTTTCATGGTCTGTTTCGTGCGGAACACTTTACGCGACTAAAACTCGCACTTGTCCGATTACTTTCTACCTTTAACCCCTTAACAGTGACATTTGTTTTCTTACAAAAAAATTAAAAATGGGGTTGGACACCACTTTTTCCATACTAAAATATTTACCTTACTTAATCGAAAAATATCTGACAATCAATAAAGATAAATTTACAGTTACAAATTAGTGGCATCAAAATGCTTTTAATAACGAAGCAAGCAAAGTGTTCTTGCCCGAATCCAGTTCGGGCCACACTGTTACGGGGTTAATTGCTTCCATGTATTTCAACAGGGATAACTTTTATGTATTTTAACAATTAAAAATGCATTTGAATAAAAATTTAAAATCCTCTGATTTTGAAATTAAAAGTTAAGCTTTGAAAGTTGCACGTTAGTGAATTTTCAAAAGGCTTTTATTTGATATATTTAATATCAAATATATTTAAGAAGAAAATATATAATACTCTCTTAAATCTTTATGGGGTTTTTTGTTTAAAATTTTATCCGTTATAAAATAATTTCTATAGTATATTTGAAAAATACTACTATTTTAAAGAGAAAAGCAATAAATCAAACAGTAGAATAAAATAAGCAAAGAATTGTATTTAAACAATGCTTTGATTTTAACTACTCTTACTTCCAGGTGTACATACAAAGTTTTGTTTACAGTTAACCAAATTAAAAGAGCATACATATAAACTTTCTTTCGAATTCGTATTATATCGGGAATACAGATTTCATTTAAATTTGAGCTAATGGTCAGATTAGATTTGTAGTAGTGCATTAAATCTATATAAATACAGTTTTTTTTAAAAAGGGTGGTGAAATATTATGTGCGGTATATATTATTTTTATATTAATATAATAAATAAATACTAATTAGTGCCCGTCAAGATTTGACTGTAAATAGCATGGATGTTTCATTAGAAACATTCTTGAATGTTTAATTAGTTGCTTTTAAATTAATTTTTAAATGACGAATTAAGTGACGAATTTCTATATTGCATAAGTGATTCCTTTTTCTTTAGGGCGATAGATGCTGCTGTAAAATCTAACCTACTCAATGAAGTGAAAGAATTTTAAGTTTGTAATTTACAACCAATTATCTTGCTTTTTATGATAAATATACCTAAAATTGCCGGGTAGAGAATTTATTTTTACTTACTACGGCCTCATTTTTTTTTAAATTATTTAATTATTTATTTTTTAAAACTACACGATCATTAAAAGCTGCAATGGATTTTATTTCTCTCTGCTTCATTCTCTAAATACCCAAATTTGAAACATAAGGCAGCTAACGATTTATAATATATCTATCTATCTATCTATCTATCTATCTATATATATATATATATAATTTTTTTATATTTTATTTTACATTTTTTAAATATTAAACCTGGATATCAAGGTAATTTGTTTTATATGTCTTATACGAATATTTTTCTTTCTTTCCGTTTTGATTTTTACGTAAATGAATGACAAACTTTTCTTTCTGACACACACACACGCACATATATTCTTGATAATAGTCAGAATATATAACGAAAATTGTAGATTAGCTCAATTTATTTAATTGATAATTACACACAAAAAATTTAGCTAAAATATTTTAAATATAAAATCATTATTTAAAAAAATATATATTATTGAGTGTTATTTTATTTAATTATAAATCATTCAAATAATAATAATAATAATGAAATAAAAATCCTATAACTTCATTTCTTAATAAAATATGTTATTATTGAAATGAATTATGAACAAAAATATTACATATTTTGCCAGGCTTGGACTCGAATATGCGTCCTCTAAAAAACTTCAGAGCTCTAAACTGCTGTTTGAACCCGCTACGCTAGCAGGAACTCGTTTTTCTTCCTTCTAAATTAAAGAGGTTCGAAAAACAGTTGACGCATACGCAATTGTCTTGAATTTGAATTCTGATCTTGTAGAATAAATAGTTTTGCGTTTCAATGTTTATGATACCTTATTTTTTCAAAGAAGCAGCTACAACTTAACATGCTAGTTTCCCAATCATCGTGTGTAACTATTGGCGATTCATAAGGCTGATCCCCGGCCATAACTTTTAGCCTCAAATCACTGTGTTTATCTACTGTGTGTAATATGACCAAAACAATATGACACACCCGAAATAAACCGTATCTAGCTCTTAATATCGATACAAGAAATTTTTGAATTGTTAATAATGCTGAAAGAGCCAAATAATATTAACGTTGTTCAAGAAAGAAAGCTTGTTTACAGTGAGATCGAATAGCAGACGAACTTAAAACGCCTTCTACCTGTGATGTGATGTGATAGTTCAACTGAGCGAACGTATGCATCGCATGTGCATCGCGCATGTGCATCCCAGGGCGGACGTGTACTTATATACTACGCATGTGCAACTGTAGAATTCTACTTTAAAATTACTACTAAATAATAAAATATTTGAATAAACGAATGTACTATAACAAATCTGTGGTCAAATATATTTCATTTAAAAAAAGATTGGTGTAATTCGATGAAGTAGTTTCTTCTCACGGACTGTCGAAAGAAACCGCTTAGCGTTTTAAGTATAGAGATTATTTTTATTGATTTTATTAGATAATTATATTATTATACTGTTCTACTATTAGATAAATGTAAATCAGTGATCATAACATGAAAAAAAAACATTAACAGCTTATTATATATAAACATAAATCATATATATTACTTATGTTGTCAACATTCTCTTTTCTTAAGTAATATGTACCGTACAACGATGAATGAGATATCATTCAAGAGTTTTTTTCCCCACATATCACATCGCAGATTGAGTGTAGCTAACATGTAGGGTACAACGAGGATTTGGGTATGAATGAATGGAAATTTTTGCCCACATGTGACATTGCGTATTTAACTTTTATTAAAGGACTTCGTTTGCTTTAAATGTCACTTAATTAAAAATTGGGGATATGTGGGAATATGTGTGGGGATAAAAGAGTGGAATGGAGCGTGAGAGATAATGGAATGGGCGGAGCAACTAAGTGAGAATTCTTTGCACGGATCGGCTGATTTAAGGGGTCTCAGGACTCTTAAAATTGGAAAAATCGTAAAAAAAAGACAATTTTCAACATATAATATCTTAAAATGTAATTGATTTTAAGACAAAATTTTATATTGGGATGAAAGATATAAGTATGTTCTTTCACTTCATGTATTTGAAAAATTACAAGATGCAGAATTAGAATTTACAGTGGGCTCCAAAAAGTCAGACATTTGACGAGCGGAAAATCGGCATAACAGATTATGCGCACGATTACAAAATACATTTTGCAACTAGAAAGGAAATTTTGGATCCTACTTATGTGTCAGATTGTAATAATTACTCTGAATCTAAATAAATTTGTATTTAAAGCATTTTTCTATTTTTAATACAAAGTTGTATTTAGTTAATGCAAAATTTAGAAAATTTGAACAATATAATCACCTATAAAGAATATATTTCTGAACAATAAAAAGGAAATTTTAGGTTCAGTATATAGAGACTAACATGAAACATATGTTTTGAAAATTTCATGAAAAAAAATTCAGAACTTTTTGAGATATCGTGCGCGTTATGCCCAAAAAGTCCTTCCGGCCAGTGCCGGGAGGAAGAGGTAGCTTTCATAATCCTTATTTAAAAAAAGCCAACTTATATCATGCAAACACACGAAGCTCAATTTAGTAGAAACCGAATATTGGAGATTCAATACTAATTTTTATCAACATAATGAATGAGAATTTCGCGAAATTAGTCAGCTTTATCCAAGCTGCTTTTCTTTAAAGTAACTTATATTTGGCTGCCAAATTCGGCAATTTCTTAAAGTGCCTGTCATTTTAAGACAACATGGTGGATGAGGCTAAGCAGTGAACTTGGTCGAGACCTTAGTAATTTCTGTGCACATGCTCACTCACATCGGAATCGGTTAATATATAGGAGTGCTGTCGCATGCAAAAAATCAGATTTTTCAAAATGTCACCCACAATAGAAATTGAAACTGCTATATCTGAGCCATTTTTTAAGGTAAAGACAAACACAAAATGCTCCTGAATCCTTATATCAAGATCAAATACTTAAGAAAGAAACCTTTTTCAATTTCTAATTTTTTTGCACCTCACTTTAAATATATATATATATTTTAATTTAATGGCCGCCATTTTGAAACAAGATGGCTGATGAATCTGGCCAGCGAACTTGGTCGAGGTGTTGATGTATACTATCCACATGCCTTCTTACATCGAAATAGGCGAATACGTGTGTTATCGCATGAGAAATACAAGATCGTTTCAAAATGTTAGCCATGCTAGAAATTCAAAGTGCTATAAATCAACCATTTTTTAAGATATCAACAAAAGAACAAATTTTCAGAAAGAAAAACTGTTCCGGAATCTTTGTATTAAGGTCAAACACATACAAAAAAAATCTTTTTCATTTTCCAAATTTTTGGTATCTCATTTAAATTTTTTAATTTTTTAAATGGCCGCCATTTTGAAACAAGATGGCGGATGAAGCTGGCCAACGAACTCGGTCGAGATATTTGTATGTACTATGTACACACCAAGGTACATCCAAGTTGGTTCATAAATACGCCTGTTATTACGTGAGAAAAATCAGGACGTTTCAAAATGTCAGCCACGCTAGAAATTCAAAATGCTATAACTCAGCCATTTCTTGAGATATAGACGAAACAAAAACTGCTCCCGAATCTTTTTATCAAGGTCAAACACATAAGAAGAAAATATTTTTTCAATTTTCAATGTTTGGTACCACATTTCAAATTTAAATTTTTCTTAAAAATTTAAATGGCCGCCATTTTTAAACAAGATGGTGGGCGAAGCTGGCCAACGAACCCGGTCCAGACATTGGTATGTACTATGTATAAACGAAGTTACATCCAAATCGGTTCATAAATACGCCTTTTATCGCGTGACAAAATTCAGGACGTTTCAAAATGTCAGCCACGCTAGAAATTCAAAATGCTATAACTCAGCCATTTTTTAAGATATAGACGAAACAAAAACTGCTCCGAAATATTTGTATAAAGGTCAAATACATAAGAAAAAAATATTTTTCCATTTTCAATTTTTTGGTACCACATTTCAAATTTTAAATTTTTAAAAATTTTTTAAATGGCCGCCATTTTGAAACAAAATGGCGGATGAAGCTGGCCAACGAACTCGGTCGAGAGATTGGTATGTGCTATGTACACAGCGAATTACATCCAAATCGGTTCATAAATACGCCTTTTATCGCGTGACAAAATTCAGGACGTTTCAAAATGTCAGCCACGCTAGAAATTCAAAATGCTATAACTCAGCCATTTTTTAAGATATAGACGAAACAAAAACTGCTCCGGAATGTTTTTATAATGGTCAAATACATAAGAAAAAAATATTTTTCCATTTTTAATTTTTTGGTACCACATTTCAAGTTTTAAATTTTTTTTTAAAATTTTAAATGGCCGCCATTTTGAAACAAAACGGCGGATGAAGCTGGCCAACGAACTCGGTCGAGACATTGGTATGTACTATGTACACACCGAATTACATCGAAATCGGTTCATAATTACGGGAGTTACAGTGTGACATAGGTCATATATATATATATATATATATATATATATCAATTTTGAACGGAGGGTGGTTTCGGGGTCTGGGGGTCATGATCGATGAAAATATACCAAAATTTTTTGAAATCGCTTTCCTCCGAACGGCTGCAATAGGTAGCTTTTTTGTAAAGAAAGCTACCTAAAACGTCATTTGGAGAAAACTGACTTCAAAATTTCTGAAACGCCGCTTCAGCAATTGAGCGTGTATAATTCTGAAAGCCATAACTTCTGTTCTAATAGGAATTTCAAGGAAACATTTATACCAAAATGTTCAGAAAAGATAGTAGTTTAATAGCTGAAAAAATTAAAATTTCGAAAATTTTAAAGCTTTAAGAGTCCTGAGACCCCTTAAGAATCCAAGTGTTATTTGTTATTCCAATTGGAGTGCGATTATTAAGAAATACTTAACAATTATCAATTATATTTATCGTCCAAATAAAATGACGAGATTAACGATTTCTTCTTATTTATTTATGTTAGGTTTAAAATGTAATTTTAACTTGCAGATAATCATAAAATATCTATGTAATTCTGGAACAAATCAGAAAAAACTAGGCTTTACAGAAAAGTATACTTTGCTTCTTTGAGCTATACTTTAAGCTAAATACTACTAAAGTTATTAAAATTAAAGTTTAGACTAGATTTTGTTATTTATTGCATGCTAGGTAGTATTTAACTGCAATAATTTGGAACTTCGTACTAATTGAAGACGACAGATTTATTCTTTAGTTGTTTGTAAAACTTTTAGTTAGTGTTGCTAATGTTATTTAAAGACTGTTGCACCTTTTTCTTTGTGTTTTGAATCAATATTGAATACTTTCCTATCTTATTGTTTTACTGTGATTTTGTATCTTCTAATTACATATTATTATGCATAAGCGTAATTAATATATTGCTTAATAATATTAATTAACTAGGAGATTCTCCCCCTACCATCTACGATTGCCAACAATCGACTACATCCTGTGGTTTCTAAAAACATACTGTTTTGTTCTGTTTTAAAAAGAAAATAAAAGCTCTAAATAAAAAAGCCAATAGTCATTTGAAGATAAATTAAGAAGCATTACAAATGTTTTAATTGTAATAAAATATAATTACCCACTAGCCCCTGCCCCCCCCACCCCCCCCAAAAAAGAAAAAGGATTAAAAATACGGGAAAAAGAACTGTAAGTGGACAAGATTAATGGGATTTGCTACATTTTCTATAATCGTAATGAAATATTTAAATTTTCTGGACGTTTCGTTATATCATGGCATTTCCATCACTAGAAGCTTTAAAGTGAATGATCTATTAATGCAAATGCACGTGATCTGATCGATATAGCTCAATTTTCACGTGTAAATATATATTTAAATAATACTCCAAAATAATAAATTAATCCCAACCAAAAGTTTTCGGTAAAAAAAAAAGCGCCAAGTTCTCCTTAATGTTTCGGCCAGAAAAAGTAGTGATATCTGAAGTTCGCAGAAGTTAAAAGCCAAACATCCCAAATCTTTCATTGAAAATGGCTTCCTGCGACTTGGCCGTTAATGTCTTCTACAGCATTTGAAAATTAATTATTAGAAATTACGCATTTATGAATTATTTAAATATTAAAAGTAATATTAAAATGCTAAGAGGCAAATTCACATATAGACATTATAAGTAAAAGATTTCTGATAAATACCATTCAGTTACAACAAACATTATTTTTAATTACAGATCATTTAGTCAACTTGTGGTTTAATTGCCATTTTGTACGATCTAAAGCTAAATTCATTAACGTAAAACCCAAGAAATAAAACAAAATTTACTTACTTCAAATCTCACAATATGTTATATTATATTTTATTGTATAATATTGAAATCTTGTGCATTGACGAAAGAGATTTTATTCGTTTGAACATTTATTATAGTTTGTTTGCAGACATTAAGAGGTATTCGATTTATAAACTGTTAAAAGCTGATACTAATTATGTTTTAGCAATTAGGGATATTATCTTCTGAATACAAGTGTTTTGTTATTTTTAACTTCTAAGCATTTAAATAGACTGAAGTGGTTTAAATGCATTTTTTAAATGTGTATTTTATTTCTGTACTTTGTGCCATAAAATGCCTAAAATAATCAAAAAATGTTGTTGGCATGTAACTCATTTGTACATAACTTTAAAATTTGAAAAAAACCCTCTCGAAGGCATTAACCGCCAAGTCGCAGGAAGCCATTTTCAATGAAAGATTTGGGATGTTTGGCTTTTAACTTCTGCGAACTTCAGATATCACTACTTTTTCTGGCCGAAACATTAAGGAGAACTTGGCGCTTTTTTTTTACCGAAAACTTTTTGTTGGGATATCACTACTTTTTGTATGTTTTTTCAAGTTTGCTTTTCTAAACTATATTAATATATATAAAAAAATAAATTTCGGTACTTTTATGTTAGCCGGGAGCAAATCTCCTCATTAGCATTTTGTTTTTTCGGCAATAGCAGATTTCATTATTCACATGTGAAAAATTAGAAATAATGCTTTGATTTTCCAATAAAATATTTTTGTTTATGTTATTATTTCTTATTTATTCATTTATTTATTTCTATGTTAAATATTCTATTAAATAAAATGAGGGAAATGCATCTATTTTGAATGAGATGACTGAAAAGTTGATATTTTTTAATGAAATGAATGCAATATGAACAGTGGAGTTGGGAGCAGTATTTGGCGATTTGCCACTTGCGCTCGGCTAACGTAAAAATACCTAAATTTATTTTATTCAGCTTTACAAATTTATACTTTATTTCTTTTTAAATTAAAGTACTAGCCGCTTCTAGCAAGCAGTATTTACTCTATTAATTGCATGTTAAACGTTACACCATGTTACTGTTATTCATAATTTAATTTAATTGCCCATTCTTTCGCCAAGTCGGAAAATTTTGATAGAGAAATCAAGAAGTCTTTGCGATCATGGAAGCACATTATATATTTTGTGATGTTATGTATTTCATCTTTCGTGGCAAATATCTCTTAACTCACTTATGCATGTTTCCTTATCAGTTACGATTCGTTCTCTAATGCGGAAATTTTAAATCCTATTAAGAAATCTTTTCTACTTGGGATCACTGCCAATTGTTGTATTTTAACTGATACGATTGGGTACAAGTGAAATAGTTCTTATGAAATCCTTTGACAATATCTGCATTTACATTAAACCATATCGATGCTAATATCTTTTTGTTTCACGTTAACCTTTTCATAGACTCGATTACGGAAGAATAGAAGGTCTACGGGCTCACTGCCATGATCCATTTGGAAATCTATCATTCTTCTCATCTGATCGTGTTGAAGAATTAGCCAATAATGTGCCACGGTTTTAAGATTTTAGCTAATTTTATTCGAAACCTGAAAACTAAAATGCGAGGAACCGGATTATGGAAGATTCATTCTAACGTACATATCGATTAACAGGTTACATATTATATAATTATATAATTATAATAATCATAAGGAGAACTGGCAGTTTCGGTGCTTTTATAGTTGCCGTAAATTCAGAGGTTTTGTGCAGAGGTTTTGTTAAGCAGAGGTTTTGTGCGGTGACGAAACTATTGGCACTTTGAAAATATTCGTACGTTATACAATATAACTATTCAGATGATATGCGGAAAAATATAAATAGATGGCTCGCATTAATAATTAACTCATTGAAAAACACAAATAGCGTCAAATACTCGCAAAGCTTGGCGACATTCAGCGAAGTGTCGCCAAACTTGGTAATATATCATGTCAATTCTCAAATTTGCGACAAAAATGTTTTCTTTATTCTGACATCATAATGATGCATATGTATTATGTATTATACACATACTTATAATATGTATGATGCACATGTATTACGTATTATATGCATATGTATAATACGTATGATGCATATGCATAAAGTCCACAACATCACTAAAGCGCACTTAACGGAATAGTGTTCCATAAATAGTACGGATATTTGCCAGATTTACCAGAGTGCTATTGAGATTGATTCCGACATTTATAACAGACCGGGAGGCGTCTGCACACACCATCACCTCATCGAGTTTATACCTGAAATTTTAGGATTGGTTAAAACTAGATTAAAATATTTAAATGCAACTGGTCTGTTAAGTCATATCTTGGTAGAGACCACCTGAAAACCTAATTTTAGTGGTTGACTGAAAGGTTTAATATTGTATTTTCCTGCATCCAAAAGTATGGAAACATGGAGGAATGGGTGCAGGAAAGTACAATGGAAAATCCACCAATTAACAGGTAAAATCGGGTCTATAGATGGTTTCCACAAAGATATGGCTTGGCAGGCGAGTTACATTTTAATACGCTGATCGATTTTTAACTAATCCTAAAATTTCAACCGCCAACTCGATGGGGTGATGATCTGTGCAGACGCCTCCCGGTCTTTAATAAAAATTTGTTTTAAGGATGTAAAAGATAGCAAGATGGACAGTTAAACTGAAAGATTTGCCTTATTAAGATTTTTGTAAAAGCATATAAAAATTCATTCAGCTTGAAATCATGTAACACCTTTATAACTCAGGCTAATTTTCTGTAATCGGGTTTTGGCAACCAACATATCTTATCTATAACTATAATCTTTCTTTTACAGGTTTAAAATTAACAATAAATTAACAGTAAGTAGGCTAATAATACAATATAATAACATTAGCAGCGGGCTTCGGACGCCGCATCTGTCGCACATCGTTAAAGACAGTTTATTAGTTACACATTTCATTTAATTAAATGGAGATTTTTAAACTTTCATATGGAATTAGGATATTTTTCCACTATAGAGAACTTGGCATTTAAAAAAAATCTTGGCGCAATTCGGACTCCAGAAACTGAGATATGTTGCGAAATGATAGAAACAACTACGAAAACAAATCTGATGAAATTTTATGCTATTTACATATGTATTTATATACATGTAAACATTTTATTTATACATGTATAAAAATATTGTTTTTTATATACAAATTATTTATGTTCGTATATAAAAATAAATAAACTGGTTCCTTAGATTAAATAAATTGTATACATATGGAAAAAATTGCTTGTGTATATGACACAGTAAATAGGTTGCCAGAAAATACGTTATTATCAAATTTATTTTCTCGTCAAGGCTATTTTCTCTATTTCGCCAAGGCTACTATATCGCAAACGTACCGAATTGCGGTTATATTTTGTTAAATGTTTTATTGTTTTAATATAGTAAATATATCATAACCTATACTGATTAAAATTTTTAGGTATATTCATTTTTTCTATTTAACAAACATCTTTGGAAAAGCATATACATAAAATTTTATTCTGCTTGAAATTACGTGACCCCTTCAAAACTCTGTAATCGAGTTTTGGCGACCAACATTGGCACAATTGAATGTGTTAAAGAGCTGTTTACGGCCAAATAAACACCCCCTGTTTGAAGGGTTTAGAGGCGGAAATTCTGTGTTTTCAGATTTTTCTGGTTAATTGTGCTACAATCCCGACTTGCTTGTGAAATTTCAAGATTCTACGACTTTTAGAAGTACATTAGTTATTTGATGATGCGAAGTGAGTCAGTGACAAAAAAGCGCTTTTTCGGAATTTAATATTTCGAAAACTACTAAATATAGAAACATGAAATCGTAGAACCTTAGATCAGTTTGATCATACAAACATGTGTATAAAAGAAAAATTTATATATCTCTCCCTAAAACGACGTTATGAAGGGGTGAAAAGTATGCCAAAATGGTTCAGGAAAAGGCAGCTTACGGCTTGTGCGAACTTGGCGGACGCACTGCCGTGCTCCCAGATGTCAAAATATATGAACCTCTGCTCAGTCCCATTTAAAAACAGAAAACATGAAAAAGTGATAATTATATTGAACAGGAAATAAAAGAATGTCTCAAATAATCTCTCAAATAAAAATAAGGTTTTTTAAAATATTTTTTGTTAACCATGATGTTATTTTTGAGTTAAAACTGTTCTTCATGTACTATTATTCACGTTTCATGTCTCAGTAAAAAATATTTCAATGCATGAAAAGGCAAATATCGTTACAATGTCCAGAAGAAATGTTTTCTTTTGGATACTATAATATCGTTTTAAATATGACGTTATTTCCCCGATTAATTACTCTTTCGCATAATTATTTACTTATTTAAAATTGTCTTCCAGTTTCAATATTCATGAGTAAATATATATTTCAATTGAATTAAGTTGCTTATAAATATTATTACTCGTGCTTTTTTAATATAGTGAGAGTTGATAAAAGACGGCTGTTTCGAAATATGAATTAAATCACTATTAAGGCAATGAAATTAAAATCTAATATAGTACATTTTTTCGAGTACGATTTTTGATTTTTTTAGAGACTTTTAATTCAAATTTCAGCGTTTGTTTAAAAATTTATTTTTTAAAACTATTTACATTCCGATTACTATTGTTTTTAAAGGACCCTGATAATAATAAAAGCCTGAAAGATAAAGACTTACACATTTTCGGCATTTCAATCTGCCATCAAACTTTTTTCATGAACAAACATTGTGATTAGAATTTTTATATTATCTTTAAAAGTGTAGTTAAATTGTTGATTTTTCATACAAATCATTCTCGCATGAAATATTGTTTTATGCACATATGTATTTTCTATTTTAATACAATTTATTGATATCAAGTAAACATTTTGTTTAAGCAGTATTTTTTGACAATTTGTATAAGAAAGTTACAGCATGTGAAGATCTCAGATGATAAATGTGGTAAGTGACATAATCATAATTTTGAGAAAACACATTTTGAGCAACATTTATCAACTAAATTTACAATTTTTTATTGTAAAATGTTTCCTTTATCAATTATGTTTTGTCAAATAGTAATTTAACAGATGTTAGAGGGCTATTGATTATCTTAATTTAAAATGTTTAATTCTTTTTTAATTATTTTCTTTTATCATCGGAGCTCTTCACATTTTTTTAAAAGTACAATTGATTAAAACTAAACTTAATATCCCTAATTATTTTTAAAAAAGTAACAAAAATGTATAATTCAGAATAAAGTCATTATCCTCTTATGTCTGCAGTTTTTTTCTAAAGTATCGTATCTTTTAAATAAAGAACTTACTTATAAAAGTTACATAAAAACTTTTAACTTTTAATTTCAAATATATATATATATAAAGAAATTATTCTTCTCTATCTTTCTTTTACTCATTTCAATATTGCTAATGGAAAAAGTGCATGTTTTATTTTTTTCTTTTATACAGCAACTTCGAAAAAAATGAAAAGTGATGCATAAGCTTATTTTATTATTGTCTCAGGATTACTTGATTACTGACAATCACAAAAATGGATGAAAAAGAAAGGCTGAGATTAATGAAAGCTATTGGAGAAATATGTTATAATGTACTTTTCTACGTGTTTATTATTCATTTATATATTCACGTAATATATAAAAAATATAAATGAAAATCATTGGTGATGTGTTTCAAAAAATTAATTACATTTTTTTTCTCTACTTTTTTTTCTTCGAAAATATTTTGCAGTTTTTTAAATTGTATTTAGATTTTTATATATGACAGGAAAATAATTTGAAAATTATGTACTTAAATGAAAAGACAAATCGGATTTATAAACCAAATGTCTGCGACGACAGTAAAAAAAGAAAAGAAGCTTACATAATTAATTGGATAGAATACATAATTTTGTAAATTCATAAAAGGGAATTAGAAAAAAATATTTTGTAAATTTTTGTCTAAATTTGCCTAAATTTATAAATAGTATTTTTACCAAAACTAACCTCTTTTCGATAACCTAATATTGAAAAGTAAGTATATATATGTGAGATGCAACTTTTTTTTTATGGACGGAGTTTTACAAATATCACAGTGATATAAAAGATAAACTGAAAAAATTAAAAATAAATATACAATGAATTTAAAAAAGATTAAATTTTAAAGAAAAATTCAAATTTTTATACAGATGAGATGAGTAAGAATACTGAGAAATATCCTGAATGACATACAGTCACCTGTATTTACTTGCGAAATATTAATACTATGGGACATGTTTCAATATTTAACAATTTATTAACAAATAAATTTAACAATTTTTATCAATCTGAAATACTTTCTCATGTGCAATGAGGAAATTTAGGTGCTAGAAAGTGTGTAAAAAATATCTGGTTCACCATTTAAAGAGAGTGTAACATTTAAATGTTTTCATCTGGTCACAATATCAAGGATTTGTCTGAACTTCTAGTATCTGACATACTGCCGATATATCTAAAGATAAAAAAAAATGATAATGAATAACGGTTTTTCGTAAACTTGGTAAAGGTAAACGGTAACAGAAACTAAAGAATAAAGAATCATTGGGATAGAAAAAAAAAGTTTATTGTGATAATTCAAAAAGAAGATATTAGGATAAAATATCACTGAAAAAAAAGCAGCAACTTTTATTTAATGGAAAAAAAAATTGTCAATAGTAAAACTACAGTTGAAAAAAAAAAAAACTGAACAAGGACAAAAATATGCTGCTTCAAACAGTTTTAGACAAGCAATTCAGAAAGAAAAAAGAAACTTAGTGACACGAGATGTTATTTTGGATAGATAAACTCGTATGATTTCCCAAATGTGGAATATACAGAAGATAATACTTCTTTTTACACGATTAAATCAATTGTTAAAACTTACAGTTAGTCTAAAGGAAGAAAATTAGGTCTCAAAATTTCATTGGGAGACAGTGTTTCACATGTTAAAATGACGTCACTAAAAAAATAGAGTAATTATGTACGTTTTAATTCAAAAAGTCTGCATTTTTCTAGGACCGTTCCAAAATGGCGCAATTTACATTGGCTTCTCGCTCTTGCGACTCCAATATTAGACCCCAATCCTTCGTCAGACTACAAATTTCCCTAAGCGCAGAAAGCAATTTTTTATTAGTAGAAAGGCGTCATCAGATAACAGACACTTTATATCATAAAACTGTTACAATTCAGCATAATTCTGTCTAAATTATTTTCAACAGTTCGCCATTCCTTTGGTATTGAGTTTGACGTCGTACGACCTTACATTTAAGCTCCCGAAACGAAAAGTCAGCAAAACATAAAGTCATTTTGAGGCCCCAAAATGTTTCAGTTTTTAAAAAGGAAATCGTATTCCAAGTGAAACAGCTTGTGAATAAATTTTTTTAAACATCTGATAAAGGTTGACATGTATATATATATATATATATATATACATATTTACTTATGCTTTGATGATCCAGCAGCTTATGTACGGTTTAAAAGTAGTCTTAACAATGCCGTACACCCTGCTGTAAAGATAAATAAATGACTTCTCGATTACGGATATTACTGAGAGTAAGCCGTCAATCATCACCTAACTTGATATCATTTACATCTGATTGCAGCACACTGTTACTAAGTTGCCAGATCATCCATACTTTTTTATAAAATCAAAGCAAAGGAGAAGAAAATACGTTTTTGATGGGTTTAACGACGGCCGAGTTCAGTACCGGCCGAGAAAGTTCTTGTTTGTTTCTCGAGCTTCGGAATGGAGTTCAAGACATCAGATAACAATGATAACAATAACTTACACAATCAATTGAGAAATATGTTGTTTGTTTCCCCCCTACCTAAGACAACTTTCTCGGCGCATTGGGCTGGCGGAGACCATTCTCTCATTGTCCTAACAAGCAACAGCTCGCCCGCCTGATACTGCAGTCAGCCTTTTTAAACCGTTATGAAATATTTTGGTTAATATCTTCGTTAATTTTCGGTCTAATAATTTTTATAACAGTGTTGTTTAAATAATAATAAAAGAAGCATTCGATATATTAATTTCAACATATTTATTTTCTACTAAACAGATTTTACAGAACAATTTTAGCAGATTTGTCCAAACGAAATCTTAAAAAAGTTATATAATGTAAAATAATAACCTGACAAACGCCTATCATACTAGAAAGAAAAGGGAGAAAATTTCCGGAATTTTTATCCTTGAAACAATTGGATTTTGATAGATTTCTTCTGCGTAACAAAAAAGAAAGGTTCAATAAAATGCCTCAGGCGAAGATGGATTAGATTCAAAGAATCACCTATCACTAGAGATATACCACCTCATCTTTCAAAAGACGACTTGTACCAATAAAATATATTTTATCTTAACTGCATTTTTAAATCAGTTATGATGCTATTTTACTAACAATTATATGTTTTGGGGGTTATTTAGTATAGAATAAATAATCTATAAGCAATTGCGTAAATTGTTCAATCATTTCTAATTCAGATAGAATTGAAAGTTTCTAGAAATAAATATTCAGTGAATTGCAAACTGTATTTTTATGCGACTCGCCTTATAGTTTAAGGTGTCTCAGGGCTTTTAAAGCTTAAAAATTTTCGAAACCTTACTTATTTTAGATGTTAAACGTCTATCTTTTCGGAACCTTTTAATATAATTGTTTCCTTAAAATTCTCATTAGAACAGAAGTTATTGCTTTTAAAATATAACCTCTCAAAAGCTGAAGCGGTGTCTCCGAAACTTTGAAGTCATTTTTCTCCAAATGACGTTTTTCGGCATAATGCACACGATATCTCAAAAACATCTGAATATGTTTTCCTAAAAATTTCAAAACATACGTTTCTTGTTAGTCTGTATAAACTGAACCTAAAATTTCCTTTTCCTTGTTCAAAAAAAATATTTTTTAGGCGATCATGTTGTTGAAAATTTCAAAATTTTGTATTAGCCAAATACAACTTAGTATTAAAAATATAAAAATGCTGTAAATACAAAATTATTTAGGTTCAGGATAATTATTACAAGAGGCCTGGCACCTTAGGTATCCAAACCTCGTCCCGATACTTAGGTTAAAAATATCTTATCCCGCCCAAATCTACTCCACCACTTGGCAGACATTTTTCGCTTCTGGATGACCTGACCAATCTTACCTCTTAGCTGTTCTGCATCTTCACTCCTGAGACTTGCTCACTGTCATTTTAGAGCCTCTGTCGAGCTCTGGCAGCCCTTGAACCCCTTGTTCGCGAAGGAGCAGGCCTCCGGCGCGCATACCATCGTGGCGATGTGGTCTTGAATCATGATCCTCAAGTTTTTTTTTTTTAAATCAATGGACTTCTCCAGCATCAAATCACCGCTGTCTGTCGCGAAGGAGTTTTGTGCTCTAGCGGCTTGTTTATTATGTGCTTTATATGTTAATGCACTTTTTATGAGCATTTTCTGTCTGAGGACTGGAGGTTTTTGTAATGAATCCCCATATTCCGGGGAACTTACCGGGTGGAGCAAATAGGATCTACATCGGATCCTAGCGATCCGGTGATCTTGCTCCACTTAGCCATAAAGTAGGCCTCAAAAGTTTCATTCTGGTTGCATTATTTATTTTGTAATCATGCACGTAAGCTGTTATACCAATTTGCTGCTCGTCAAATATCTGACAGTTTGGAGCCCTCTGTAAATACTAATTCTAGATTTTCCAATTTTTTAAATACATTAAATGAAAGAACGCACTTATGTCTTTCATCTCAATAAAAACTGTGTTTTAAAATCATATACATTTTAGGATACTAAATGTTGAAAATGGTCACTTTTTTCCCCTTTTTCTCCAATTTTAACCCATTCGCGGTTAAGCCGTGTCCATTTTTTTGGTTCGGAGATGGTTTCACAGGGAGAAGCTTTGTGTGTTTATAAATGGTTAAAGATTTAGTTTTCAAAACGTTTAGCAATGTATCTGCGAAAACTGCTTTCCCCCTCCAGTATTTCCTAGCAAACAATAACCTACTGAAAGCCTTTGTGTGTACTTCCAAAGGATAGGCCTTCCCACATTCATGATTGATTACCACCCCTACCCCTGAACTATTCCCTTTTCAAAGTACGAATTCTGCTAAAGAGGTAAGTTTCTGTTAGCAGTGAAATAAGCAAAGGAAATATTTTTTGAGACGATTTTTAAAAGGTTTTTCTTCGGGGGGCGGGGGGGAGAGGGGCGAATATCCCGGATTCTCCTACCCCCTTAGCGAGGGTCCTGGGTGTATGGAATATACTTCCTCCTGCATTTTACTGGAGTAAAATTATGAAAATTGAATTAATAAATTAAAATTAAAATTCAATTGAATTATAATAGATATAAAATTCAATTAGAAAATGCCTGTTTTAAAATCTCATTTTTCTCCCTCATATCAAGAAAATATATACATATAATTCCAAACCGATCGGGGTGGGGAGATTAGAACACACTACACACACACATTTTGTTGCGCTTATGCATATAGTGCTAGGAGCACGACCGCGGGAGGGATACATATTTAAGTTTCTGTGCAATGATGTACAGGTATTTCTGTGGGAAAAAAAGCCGCATGATTATTTGTAGGCTATACTTAAGTTTTTAAATTATAACTCAATATACACTGGTGTCCAAAATTAAGGACCAGTCACAAAATGCTAATTTTTAAGTAAGCGAATACTCAAAAAGAAATAATATAATTTAAATAATTACTATCTCTACAGCAACTAGTCCATATAGCATCTCATTCATGTCACACATGATCACAAATGTCACAGTCACTACGGTGAAACAAAAAATACGAAATTCCACAAGTCTCATTATGAGTTTCAAATGATCCCTATATGTGACTTCACTGAGACGTCAATGTGACTGCTGCTTTGTGACGAGTCACCAGGTGACTTTACAATGTAGTTACATTGTGACTCTGATGTGACTGTCATTTTTAGACTCAATTTCAAAGTCATCATGAACGTGGCATTATGATAAGTCACCAAATAATATCACATTATAGTCACATGGGGACTTTTCACAAAAGAGCAGAATGGTGACTTCACAGTAGTCACTCTGTCACCTGAAAGTCATCATGTGACTTTAATGTGACATTATTTGGATACTTATCACAACGTAGCTTTCACGATTACTTTGAAATTGTGTCTGCAGATGACAGTCACATGCGAATCACAATGTAACTACATTGTAAAGTCACATCGTGACTCGTCACAAAGCAGCAGTCACAGTGACGTCTCAGTGGAGTGACATATAGTGATTATTTGAGACTCATAATGAGATGTATGGAATTTCATATTTTTCTGCTTCACCGTAGTGACTGTGACACTTGTGACCATGTGTGACATGAATGAAATGTTATATGGACTAGCTGTGCTGTAGAGATAGTAATTATTCGAATTATATTATTTCCATTTAGGTATTCGCGTATTTGTAATTGGTCCTTAATTTTGGACACCAGTGTATTCTTACACGTTTGTATAAATATAAATTATGAATCTAGAAAGAAGTCGTCATTAAAAGCTATTTCTATAATTCAGCATTTTCGCCATATATATTATTAAATTTTGATTTGTTAAAAATTGATGAATTTGTTAAATCATGGATCAAATGTTATAATTTGTCATTTTGACGAATATAGATAAAAATGCCGAAGGTCAAAAAGTCAATGGTAAAAAGGCAGCAGAAAAAATAGTAGTAATATTTATAAACGAGTGCAATCGGAATTATTTAAAAGGTAAATACGTTAAGATCGGAAGAACTCTTTAAAACACCATTTCGTTAGTCTTGCTGTTGTTTTCAAAGTAGTTCTCTGCGCCTGATGAAGAAAGACTAGTTCGTTCGAAGAACTTTGCGCTTCTATTAAAATATTTATGGTGTTTTAAAAAATTGTTTTTATCTTATCATTAGACACCAACGTATTTAATTATTTAATAAATACATTACTCCACAGTTTTAAGTAAAGCATGTGCTAAGCACTTTGAAAGTAACATGTACATATCATTATACTAAAGCATACAAATAAATAGGTATTGTGTATTGAAGATGTATTCGCTCATTGGACATGTCCGCTATTTGTTAGGGAGTCCCTGAAAGTTATGAGTGGGGTTGGTTGGTTGGTTGTATTTATGACGGCCAATTATCTGCACGAGGGATATAGGCCCAGGGGGGAGTGCCCTTTGTGGGGGCCTAAGGGAACCTAACCCGCATTAACGCTTGGAAATCCAAGGTTCGAAGAAAACCACGAAAACTCCGAACGATTAGGCCGACGAGCGCGATTGGGCTCGAACCCAGCACCTCCCGTCTACCAGCTTCGAGAGCAGAACCTCTCAGCCACTGGTGGGGCTATGATTGGGGAAGGTGAGGGGGGCTTCAGTTTTCAAAAGAAAATACAAACTGTAGATTCTTCCAACTCGCTACATCTATCGCTAATGTATAAGGACAGCAACTTACATGTATTTATAGAAACTTTGACCAATAGTTGCTTGAGGGGAATGAGAAGATGTGATACATGAAATTAACAAAAGCAAAACTTTACATACAGATCTTTTGAAGAAGCTGAAAAAAAAAAATCAAATTTGAAATGTTCGCATTATTTAAAAAGTACGGGTTGAGGGAGGGGGGGGGGGAGCAGAGTTAAGGCGGTTAACAGAAAATGTGCCTCAGTTTTTTTTTAAGATTTGGTACAAGAAAACATAATTTAAGCAACACGCAGTCAGTGCTCGAAATATTCCGGAGCAAACCGGAATAATATTCTGATTCGTGGGATTATGACAAATATTGTTCCGGTTCGTGATTGATATTTCCGCTTCAACGTTCATCCGAAAAAAAAAATGGATAGAATGTTCGGCGATACACTTAACATCACTGTGATAAACACCACACACCACCCATACCACGGCCATGAAGCTATTGTGATAGTTCCTCACCAAATGAACGGCTCACGACACAAATGAGTATTAAATTTTAGTGACCAAATAAATGTGATAGACCACACATCTAAGCTTTTTAAATGTCATCTTTAACGAAGATGGAAGCAGATAAAATTTAGGCCGTACTGGAGACAGTATCGTAGCAATTTAAAAATCATATGTGGGAGGGGGGGGGGGGTGCTCAAATAGTTTTTACTCAGTATGCTCAAAATAACTAAGAAACTGAGAAAACCAATTAATGATAAAGCACCTTATTAATAAGTAATTATATAGATTAATTAATTATTTAATTTCATTCATAATTAAAAATGTGTATGCGAAATATTTCAAAGTAAACATTATGGAATAAATTAAATTTTACAATTTTGTGAAATATGACAGTAGAGTTCGAAAGAAATATTTCTATAAAAAAGAAACAAAATGCACTTGCAAATTTTGCCATCATAACACAAAGTAGTGCGCTTCGCTGACATTGTGTTCAAAATAGATTCGGCATCTACTTGTATTTCTCCGCAATTGTTTTTTCCGCGATTCTTTGTGAAAATTTGTGTTTTTCGCGATCCTTTGACGAAATTTGCGTTTTTTCAATCATCTGACGAAATTCGCGCTTTTTAGAGATCCTTTGACGAAGTATGTGTGTTTTCGCAATTCTTTAATGAAATTAGAGATTTTTTTTCGTTATTCTTTGACGAAATTGGGGATTTTTTTCTGCGAACGATTGACAAAATTCATTTTTTTTCTTCGACCACTTGTCGAAATTTGCGATATATTTTATGTCTAAATTTTCGGACTAATGGCCGATTTTTTTAAATTTTCGGAACCGAAAGCCTTAAATTGTCGGAAAATTCGGAACAGAACTCCTGACTTTATTTCAAATGGGGGAGGGGGGGGGGGGGGCTTGAGCCCCCTGAGCCCGCCCCTTTCCTACGCCACTGCCGGAGACAATATGTAGCTCATTGCGTTATCTGTAACTTTTTTTCTTTATTATTTAGAATCTTGAATGCATTTTAAAAATTACCTTTGCATGGTTAGAATTGAAATTGCCTATGCTTTCAAAAAAAGAAAAAAAAAATTAGAAAACAGGAATTTTGCTTTTTCAGGATATAGTGTTGGACCCGATGAAAAAAATAATATATTTATATAAATAAAGATACAATAGAGTCCCGCTTACCGAGTTAATATGGCCTAAGTTAACCTCGGATAAGCAAAAAACTCGGATTAACCGGATTTACACAAATCGTCAGCCACTAAAGAGATGAAATGTAAAATTTCACTTAATTCATTAATTAGTTCTAGTTTTTTTCAATCGAACTTATACCTTTGGAATAGATAATTTTCGTCTGATGGACAGATGGCTTCCATTGTTATGAAATAACTATTATAAATGAAGTGTTAGGTGAAGATGAAAGAGCAGTCGTAAAAACTCTGATTTTCTGGCTAGAATGGAGAAAAAATGGTAAAAAAAATTATGGACATTTTTTTTTCCTATTCTGATCAGAAAATCAGAGTTCTAACTTTTTATGGCTGCACTTTCATCTTTATCTAACACTTCATTTATAATAGCTGTTTTATAATAACGGAAACCATCAGTCCATCAGAACAAAATAACTCGGTTAAAGCGAAAACCCGGTTAAGCGGAACTCTACTGTAGTACAAAACATATTTCAGTTGTAAGACTTAAAACACACGCTTTTATTTTATATCAAAGGACCTCATTCGCATCCTCTGAAGAATTCTTCATTTACCATGTTAACAACATCTATAGAAAAGTATTCATATGACGTCACTAACGCTAAATAATACCCCCCCCCCACCCCCCCCAAAAAACAGAAACTCGACCAAAAAAAAAATCGGCTATCTAATGATTCACATGGCTTCATTTGTTTGTAATATAGATAATTAAATTAAATTTAGTTTATAATAGCTCCATGTTTTATCAGAAATCATTCATTTTTTTTCAAATTACACGTATTTTAATCATTTTTTTTCAGTTTTTATGAGAAAATGGCAACAAAAAGATATAATTGCTATTTTTCCACTATTATTCCTTGATTTTCGACAGAAATGGAATACTTGAGTTGCCAAAATTAAACAAATGGTGGAAAAAACCTCAAAAAAAATTAATAATTTAAAAATAAATGGGGATGCAGTTTTCAAACAAATTGCAATAAAAAGTACATTTTTTTCGAATACGACGGTATAAAAAGTAAAAATGTGCGATGCTTAGAAATTTAAAAAATGCAGTAGTTTATTTAACAGTACAATGATACATCTGCTTTGTTTTACGGCTAGCTTATACAACGCAACATTATTTTTTGGAGACGACATAAAATAAACTGAGAGGAAGAAATAGCATTCCGGGGCTAAAAATAAGCCAACAATAATTTTGAAATGGTGTTCCTTTTCGTGAAATTTTCCGGTCCTGCATGAAGCAAAAAAAAAAATGTTTTTCCAAAGGTGCTTTGATATAAAATTTGGAATCTAAAACTTATTGGTTAGAATTGTTTGGGGTAAGAAAATGTGGATGTTCAGCAAAGCAATGGAAAATTTCCAGATAAAATTAAAGGGTAATTTGTAAATATAAAAGCATGACACTTGCAGGCATGACATTTAAATAATTTAAAATCAAGTAGATTTTTGTTTTTTCTATTCTTCAAGATATGAATTACATTTTAAGTTATAAGTGGTCGTTTTCCTATTATGACTTTTGTTGGGCTGTCGAGTACACAAAATCGATTCTAATCGCCAATTTTGACAGCATTTTCTAAAAATTATTTATCGAAAAATAGAAAAAAATGTTCAACTTAATTCTTTCTGAATAAGAGCACCTGCCAATTTCATGTGTTTACGAAAAGACATGAATTCAGGAATATGTCAAAAAATAGTCACTTTAGATTCCAACATGATTGAAAAGATTGAGAAGTGCGATTTCTGTCTGGGCAAATGGGTCATTTGCCCAAACAACCATAATTTAAGGTCTCAAACTTAGAGGCAGTTACAGTTTTAATAGGTATACTTTTTTCTTTTTTACTTTATTCAAAAGTATACTTAAGAACCATATCTTAAAAAAAAAATCATATCTCCATTATTAAATTTGTTTTAATCATACTGTTGTGTGTTGGGGGGGTGGGGGGTGTAAATTAATAGTTAATTTTTAGTGGTTAAACTATTGATTTTTCCAGCATTTGAACATTAAAAAAAAAGGGTTTTGATTAATCACTGTTTGAAGTTCTGTGGTTATCCCCCCCCCCCCCCGCCAAGTCTGCATTGATAATGTAGACTTTTATCCCAGGTTTTCCGGCAAAACAAAATTTTGGTGGAGGTACTACTTCAGCTGTTTTGCCAATCTTACACCAGTTTCTTACATCCTCTATATCAGGGATGGCGAACCTATGGCACGTGTGCCAAACTTGGCATGCGATACAATATTTTCGGCACAGCGGTGAAATCCTAAAACGAAATAGAATTAAGTTAAACAAAATACGCAAACTTTTACGATCTGGGCTTTTCTTTCTTTTTATTATATTAGAAATCAACTAATTGAATTTATAAATTATTTCAGTGTCGGCTCAATAAGTTATCAAATTTAGAGAAGGTTTGTAGCATATCAAAATAAAAATATCACGCATTAGAAGCAAAATTCCTAGTCATGAAACTAAAGCGACTTGGTATAAAATATATAATCTTCACAATTGTTCGCTCTATTTATTCCTGAGGGTCATTATTTTAGGAAATTATACGAAAATCTTAAATACTAGAAACCCAAACCACTTGTTAGATAACCCGCATTCAGCTAGCATCCTATTAAAAGTGAGTAGGTTGAACACACTATTAATATTTGGCATAACCGACATTGCATTCAGCCTTTTATTACTTTAAGATATATGTTAGTCTAGATATTAGATGTATATTGCTCCATATTTTTAAATCCCAATGAATAAAAATCTAGAAATTTTTATCTACTAAATTACTTTTTGGTGCTTGGCACGTCATGGTCATATAAAATCTTTTTTGAAAGAAAATGGGCACGTAGATGTAAAAAGGTTCGCCGACCCTGCTCTATATCATCCTCACCCTCAGAATCCGATGAAGGGGATAAAAATGCTTCATCTGAAGAGTCAATGAAACTTTCTTCTTCTGAATCAGAATGCATTTTATAGCGATATCACGATATTATTATTATTATTATTTCTTTAGTTAAGAGAAAAAAGATTTTTTTCAACGTTATAGCTGGAAACAATTTTGTGCATTCATAAACCGTGTAAAAACTGAACTATTGTGAAAGTAATACTGACTCGTTTTTTTCTCAATACAGTGCAATAGCTAATCTGATAAAAGGCATTCTTAGAAGATCTCTTCCCTGTTTACCTCCCTTATTTATTTTGTCATGGATGGGGCCTCCTGAGAAGTTTATTGCTTTGCGGTATAGTACCTTTCAAAACACGGGAGATGGGAGGCATGTAAGACACCCGCACTGTCAGTTCTATGGAACAAAGTGTCACTATGTTTTAAACACTACCCCCACTTTTGTTTTTTGAGGGTGGTTTTTTAGTCAGATGCAGGTTATTTTATGAAAGAATTTCCGCTTTCCTACTAAAAGAGCTACCCTAGATTGGTATTTTAGTATTGTTTGGTATATAGTATCATTTGACTATTTGATCGTTGCAATTTCAATCTGTGTTAATACCATGATTTTAAAATTTTCTCCCACAGGTGAATTATAGTAATAACACCATTTTAATCATTTTATATGTGAATTTCTCTAAAAAAACATGTACCGTAAAGTACCGAAAGTAAGCCCCCTTTAGCAGACAAGATATTTTAATGATTCTAGGAGGGGCTTATAATTGGATCTGTAGAAATTGAAAGAATGGTGGAAAAGGCAGGCCGGGGGGGGGGGGTGCGGTATATTTGGAATTTATGAAATTTCACTGGATCTTTACAATTTTCAAAATAAAATCAGATCAAATTAATATTGTTTGGTTTTAATATCCCCTCCCGTAGGAGCTAAATAGTTTCCATTAATAAAAATAATAAATTAATAAAACAAACTCTTATAAAATAATTAAATTAGATATCAAAGAAATATGAACAGAAATTATAAAACTTAAACTCTATATAAATATTATTTATTAAATCTTAGTGCATAAAAATGAAGGAAAAGATTAATAGTACACTTCGAAAAAAATATTCTTTTCAAAGGTATTGTAGCGTGCATAGCGAAGTATGCCATTCAATGATATTTCATAAGATATATTCATTAGGGAGATATGGAAACAAAAAACTTAAAGAATTTCCAGTAAAAAACTTGAAGATGAGGTCTTATAAATGGCACTTTTTCAAAAAAGGAATAATTAACATATATGAGGAGGGCCGTTTTCGGACTTTCGGTATTTCGGCCGCTTACTTTCGGTACTTTACGATATATATACACGGTATAGTATTAAAGTTAACTAAAATTTGAATAAAATTTGAGCAGCAATTATAAATTAGAAAATATTTTTAAAGTGTAATATTAATTTGGGTTTTTGATATTTTAATTATTATTACACAGCAAAAGTGATGCAAGTAAGAAAAAAGAAATTAAAAAAAACGCTTTTAAGTATTTAGTATTATAGTTAAATGAAAAAACATTGAAATACTTTTTAAAAAGAAAAGAAAACAAAAAAAAAAATAAATAAAAAGAAAAGAACGCATGTATTCATTTAAACAATAAATGCAACATTGCAAATTTTTTAAAATATTAATAATTATTATAATGGAATATAATCTTATGGCAAAGAATGATAAAATAAAATAAGTAAACACTGATATTCTATGAATTTTTCTAATTCCACACAAAAAACTACAACTCTTGTACTGTATATATTCTATGAATTCACCATAGTATCTGTTTTGAAATATAATGCTATTCTTATCCATTTACAGAAAACGTAATTCTCTAAGGCATTTTTCAACCAAATCTCTAAAAGCATTCGACTACAATAAACTACTTGACAAATAGTCCACGCCTATTATGTAGTGGAAAGAAGGAGTGGTTGATAAACGCCTTCTTTAACTCCCAGTCTCCAACAATGGGGGGGGGGGGGGAGCACAAACGCGTATACGCGACGGTGACCATTTAGAGATAACAAATGCCGACCGTCTATACGCGTTCATAACGCTTTTAAAGCAGATATTTCTGGGCGCGTATAAGCGGCCGTAACCCTTTAGAAGCATTTTATTTTGACCGCGGATACGCGTCTGTGACCACCGAAGGGTTAAGAGTCCTGAGGCCAATTAAAGATTTTACCCTACCCACTTAATATGTATGTATACGTATCCTTTTGTATACCATAACCTTCAAAAAGTCAAGCTTCATAAAAGCTTGGCTTTTATGGCTTTTAGAAATAGTATGCACGATTAACAACCAAAAATAAATTATGCACATTAAAATTGTAATAGATATTCTAAATGTGACTAAGTAATATTAATAATAAAATAATATATGTATTTGTTTAAAATTAAACATAACATTTTTTTAACTATGCATTTAAAAATGGGTTCATTAATATGCTAAAAAATACACTTTAAATGTCGATTCAGTTTTTTCAGTAATACGAGAATTAAGGTAGTATATTAAGGTTGAAACTTAATTATTACGGTTATTAATTCCAATCTCAATTCGTTGTCTGTACTGTAATTAGTAATAAAAAATGCATTTAATTCTTAGAGGTTTTAACATTAATGTAGCGTTTGTTGTATTTATACATAAAATAAAATTTATAAAATTTGTTTGAAAAACATTCCGATCATTTCCCGACGCATCAAAACATCGCTCGCAAATCACTCACCACTTAACTCCAGATTACCACGTTGGAAAATTCTCAACTGCAGAGCATTATTCCAAACTCAGTTAAAATGGAACATCACTGGCTATCGGCACGCGGACGGATCGATGAAAGCTCAAATAGTCTTCATTTTACACAATGGTAGATATCCTACAAAATCCACAGAAACTAACTTCTACCATTTATTTATACCAGCTAGACGCCCACAGAAACCCAATTACCATATCATCAGTCGACGTAATGGTGAAAATAAGTTCCGATGAGATTCAAGTACACTTTAAAAGAAATGACCGAATGTACGTAAAAGAAATGCTCCAATAAGAGACTCGTTCACACACAAATGTTAGAATGGTGTAACACATTTACACACAAAACTCAACAAACCATTTGACACTATACTTCTGTCATAAGAGAGTAGATATCGAAAATAAATTTTAGATATACTTAATTGAAGATACGCGCTCGAGATCGTGATTATTTAAAACAATAGGTGTCTCACGGTTATTGGAAAATTGGAAAATTTCGAATGGCAACACCGATTTTTTTAACCCTTTGATTATGGGGTTGGGACACTTCCTTCGGACGTAAAAAATCTCCCCCCATACACGCACTCATGGATACTTGAAAGAGAAATCAATGATTTTTTTTGTAAATTGTGGTACGAGTGAATATATAAATAGTCGCCAGTACTAGCCGTTATTAAAAGGATAAATAAAATTTCTTTTAGTGCAATCAATCAAGTAGAATAATAGAATCACTTACATATCATACAATGTTTGAGATGTACACAGTGGTCACAAAAGTACTTCTCCGATATATGAACCCCTAGCGGCATAACCGTTCAACCAATCGAAAATAAATGTTAGATATACTTAATTGAAGATACGCGCTCGAGATCGTGATTATTTAAAACAATAGGGGTCTCACGGGTACAGTGAAAAAAATTGGAAATTTTCGAATGGCAACACCGATTTTTTTCATGCGCAAATTCATCAGCGCATTGAAAAATCATAAATGGTGTTGGAATGATACACATACGATGAAAACTGCCGGCGTAAAACAGTTGCAAAAAAGACCATTGCGAGAAACGAAGGCGTGGCTACAAGACATGTTTTTCAGCAGTCGATTTTTTTCCCTTTGTGAACAGAATAATGTTGTAAGATTTGTTTAAAATTGTGTTTTTGAGTTGTGTTTGTGTAAACATAGTGAAAATAAAATTGTAATCATTTGTTTTAGAGTGCTGAATATTACGTTACTTAGGAACTGATTAGGATTGAGTGCCACGATATTACACCGACAATTTTCGTCATACGTGCATCGCTCTAACGCCATTTATGGTTTTTAAATGCGCTGATGAATTCGCGCGGGGAAAAAGAAGGGTGTTGCCATTCGAAAATTTCGAATTTTTTCCACTGTAAACGTAACCGTGAGAACTCTATTGTTTAAAATCATTACGATCTCGCGCGCATCCCTTCAAATAACTAAATCTGAAATTTCCTTTTGATTGGTTGAGCGGTTAGGTCGCTAGGGGTACATATATCGGGAAAGTTCTTTTTATGACCACCCTGCATTTGTACTTTGGTATTTTTGAGAAACGTATTATTAAAAATACGGAAAATATGTATGGTACGTGTTCAATAACAGTAAAACATGTGCTGAACTACAAAATAAAAATGTTTATCGTTAAGCAACAATGTCCTATCTTTATTTCTTATAGTAGATTAAATAACTTCACGTAAAAGATATGCGTGTTTAATAGTGTTTCCTCCGGCATTCTTTCATCATCAACTGCTAAACCGTGTTACTTGGAGTATATAGGAAGTCTTCGATAAATTGCAATGTAAGTTCACATTATCTGTATCCTGAAGCCATTTCCTAAAACTTTTAGAAAATTTATATTAAGGTTCTTACTTTGTGGTTTAGGAAGTATATTATTAGAATTGTAAAAGACGGTTAAAATTAAGGAAGTATTTTAACATATATATATATTCGTATTTTCTTTGATAATTTATATTATTGCTTTATAACAAGAACATTAATTTAGGAAGATATAATTATTTTCCTCACGCTTTCTTTTTCGAAAATATTTGTAGAAAACGTAGAATGGTGCATAACAATTGATAGAGTTAAAAAATACGAAAATTTGCGATTTTTGTTCTGTTGCTTATATGAACATTTTTCATAATATTTTCATTTTAATAAAAATAACCATTTTGTCATGAATGCATTTTTTATTTTACATATCTTAAAAACAATCCAATTTCAAAAAGCATTTTCAAACTGTTCTTGGATATGAAAAACATAAAAGTTTTCACAAATACCAAAATAATATTTTTATTTTGAAGATATACATATAAATTGAAAAACAAATGGAAAATATTTGTTTATAATATATATAAGACTTAATTTAAAATTTCGCCCTATTTTAAATGTATTTTTTTTTAATTTTCCCATCTAATATAACTTTCTAAACTTAGTTTACTCTATTCTCGAACGTTAACATTTATTTTTCGCATGTCTTTTAAAATATTCCAATAATTCACTTTACCCCACTTTCATTTAATCTAACTGTATACTATATCATTATTTTTCTTTTCTGAAATGTAATTTAGGCAATTTGTGTATTTTTGTTTCGGAGTCTCAATCTTCAAGGTCTTTTCATTTTTAATTCAATCTTAAATGCCGATATGATTTCTGCTCCCTACTAAACCATTTGCTCTGTAAATCTCAATTTTACTTTGTCATTTTTTAAATAAATTATACTAAATGCTACCTCCCGCGCTTTATCGGAAAGACATTATCACGCCTTTATTTTTTTTTTCTTTCTCCGCAACAGAAACTTTAGTTTCCATATTCTTGCTTTCTCATTTGTTCAAAGAGTATTCCACACGGCAGCATTGTAAACTTTCGTACTCGATATTTAACCCCTTGCGGAGACCGAATTTTGTGCTATTTTATCTGCTAAATAAATCTAAGTACGTCATCAGGAAGTAAAGACTGGTTTAATATTGTGGAATATTTATTTTATCATCGTTAAATGATGTAGAATTCTGAACAATGATTACTTGTATATTGCGAATCTGTGGAATGCCGTAGCTGATATCACATTGCTTGTCAATGCTTTAAGCACAGTAACAATTTAAAAATAAAACTTTAAATATTCACTTTATTTCAATATTTATTATTTATTATTTATGTATTATTTATTTATTTATTTATTGTTTCAATATTTGTCTTGTATATATTATTAACAGCAGTTTTCACACTATATTTAATAAAATTATTTTTTAAATTCTATTTCAAACCATGGAGTTTAAGAATAGAACAAAAAACACAAAATTCTTTTTATGAAAATTTTACAAACTGAAGTAAAAGTACGCAAACGATTTCTGGGTGTATAAAAAGCAGTCATTTGTTGTATTTGAATTAGTACAAAATGCCTAAGTCGAAAGAATCTTCAGAGGACCAGGTAATAAATATCTAGAGTATGACAGCTAAACATAAGTCTGTTTCTGAAATTGTAAGTGCATTAAAAAGATCAAAAAGAGGTATTCATCATGTTTTTGCTCGTGGTTGTAATTGTGACGTAGTTACGTGGTAAATGAAAATTTCGTTCAGAAAGGCTACGAGTGACTACTTTGCGGGAAGTCCGCCGCATCAGAAACTTGGCTTAAACAGGTAATTACTCTCTTGCAAATAAAACATGCAGATGGAGGACAATTATCGAAAAAAAAAAAACTCTTTATAGAAGAGTTTTGGAATCGGAATACATAAAACACGGTAAAATGGCTCGGTTATCATGTCTGAAACGACACTATAAAGAAGCAGGATTACAGTAGGCATAAGAACATATGTCATTTGGCGATAAGTGACTTAATATCATATTCAGTGATGGAAATAAAAATGAAACCTCGATGGGCCTGATGGGTTTAAGTACTATTGACATGATATCCGCAAAGAACCAAGGATTATAACTAGCCGACAACATGGTGGCGGTTGTGTAATGGTATGGGGGGGGGGTATTTCTTTCTATAGTCAGACATTTCTAGCATTAATCATGGTTCGTGAAAACTTTGAAAACTATCAAGAGACACTAGCGAATCATTTGCTCCCTGTTGCCGCGGTTTTGAGGAGAGAAAAACGTTTATTTCAACATGGTAATGCTTCGATCCATTATTCAAACTCAACGTCAACGTGGCTTAAGTAAAAAAAAAAAAGTATTTGTTTTGAAATGACCGGCAATTTTCAACTAATTAAAACCCTATAGAAAATATGCGCAGTATCCTCACTCATGCAGTTTATCCAAATGGAAAGCAGTATTCTTTAGTTAAGTATTTGAAAGATGCCATTGAGAACGCGGTGTTTAAAATTGAACCAGAAACAATACAGAACCTCATTTTAGACCGTATATTTAAAGTAATTCAGCAGAATGGAGCAATAAAGTATTATTTTTTTTATTATTGTTCTCTAAAGACTCAAGAACTACTGTGCTTAAACTTTTGGCACACTCATTTTTTGTGCTTTTGATAAATTCTATTATTTCAGATAAATTTTAAAGCATAAATCTGTTAAATATATTTTAATAACTACAATTCGTAGGTCATGTTAAGAGGGAAGTAACTTTCAGTCAATAATATAGTTTTATTTTGAAATTTTATGTTGTGCTTAAACTTTTGACATACACTGTATTGCACCTTCATAATTTCTTAGGCGTGGAAAATGCTCGACTTCTATAAATTATCAGTTCGAAAATTAAACATATGGCCGATCGATTTTGTTATTTACTTAGAAAATTAAATTGTTTATCTATCTTAATAATTCTTTTCAATTTTCTTTTATTTTGATTTTTTTTTATTACCTATATTTAAATAATGTAAATAATCTTAACCTCAGCGCTGTGAACTGATATATCCGTGCACTAAGCTGCAGGTTTAAAATGCAGTAGAAGCATTATTTAAATTAATATAATTTATTAATAAAACTCAGTTTTAAAATATTAACTAATGATTAATACTCTCAAGGGTTATATTCATATCTGTAGTTAAGATTTTTTATATCATGTTAGAAAAGTAATCTTTTTTAGCATTTTAAAACAAAATTACAGAGTAAACAGCATTAAAATTTTGCTGGCTGTCAGGGAGTTAATACTCATAAGTTATTAAATAGCCCCACCAGTGGCTGAGAGGTTCTGCTCTCGAAACTGGTAGACGGGAAGTGCTGGGTTCGATCCCAATCGCGCCCGTCGGCCTAATCGTTCGGAGTTTTCGTGGTTTTCTTCGAGCCATGGATTTCCATGCGTTAATACGGGTTAGGTTCCCTTAGAAAGACCCCCACGAAGGGCACTCCCCCTCGGGCCTATATCCCTAGTGCAGATAATCGGCCGTCACAAATCAACCAACCAACCAACCATAAGTTATTAAAAACAATGTAGAAGAGCAGGCAGCCATTTTGCGAATCATCTGCTAACTTATGAAACACGCACAACGCGTTTCTAAGTCCTATGACCAAAGCGTTTCTAAGTCTGGCGTTCCTTAGTCTTTCTCGATTTTGCCACTTGCAAAATAAATAGAATCATCTACTTCGCAGGGATAGAGGATGAAATTCATAGACTAGTTAATCTAAAGGCTATAGCAAGCAGGCCTATCATAAAAGTTTTTGTACAAAAAAAGTTTTTATTTAGAGCCCAATAAAGTGAACAACGTATTTATTGCTAACCCTGTAGGGAGGGCTGCGCATATATAACGTTATCACTTTAGGGGGGAGTGGGGAGGTCTGGCGCATGATATCTCATGAAATCTCTAGGGGGAAGGCGGTTATCTTTTGATATCGTTATAATTTTTGATCAAACGAAAATGTTCTATTTTTATTTGTAATTTGTTCTTTAAATTAAAATTTTCCCTTTTTCTTTGTAACTTGTTCTTTACTACAAAAAAGGTTGTAATGTTTTTTAGTCTGTAATCTATTTTTATGAAAATACAAAGTTATTATTAAAATCATTAAATGATTATAAAATTGTTTAATTCCAAAATATGAAATACCCCCAACGTTTGGCATTGCTATTCTTTTGTCATATGTGTATTCATGTAATCCGCTGTTTGAGAAACCAGGTGCGAAGAATGTTTGAAATAATACTTGTGTTTACCAGTAAAGAAAAGAGAAGGAATGTTGTGCACCTGTTTTGTTGATAAAAATTCTGTCTGTCCCCTCCTCCCCTTGCGGTTTCAAGGGCAAGAACGTTTTATTATTGTTGAATACATTACGCAACAAAAATGTATTATTAAATACTTTTAAATAGTACCTATTTCTTTTTAAAGGTTTCTTTGATGCACAATTATTTCACATATAATAACAATATTTTAATGAATTCTCTTCATTTGAATCAATAAATTATGCACATAATAAATGTATAATAATATCTGTATATCACTGCAAACAAAAGAAAAAAATCAACAGTCAAAAGAATTTTTAGACATTGATAACGATATAATTTGGGAGGGGGATTCGAGGAATGATAACGTATGATATTATAAGGGGGGTGTTTAAAATTACCTAAAGTTGATAACGTCACATATATATAACCCCAGGTAGGCAAAAATGTTTATTCTAGATATCAATTCAAATGAAAGCTTTTCACTTAGCATCCAAATTACATACAAACTCATGAAAATTTAGGAATCTATATTACGCAATTCTTTATTTTTACGCTGATATTCTAATAGCGGAATTAATATTATTTTTTCTCGTTATTTGGCAAAATTTGAATCCTGTGAAAAGGCGATTTTTAGCGTTATATCTTAGATAAATGTCGATTATTGCTATATTTCCCCTTATACATAAGATAATGCTAATAATTTACGTAAAAAAGACATTGTTTAGAACCATCATAATCTTTTTAAGAATCTATTGAAAATAGAATACATTCTTTAGAAATTGTTTGAACATTATTGTGTTTCGCAGATGTTAATAAGTTTCTTTGAACACAGTTCAAGATCATTTTTCTTTCTTCAAATTTTAGTTTTAGAAATTATTCTCTAGTTTCTAAGTTACATCGTGTTAATGGTTTTTCCTTAACCGTCTTTCTGTATTGATGTTTAATGGTCTTTATGTTTTGCAATTTATCACGAACTATGCAGTTTTCATTCTGATACATCTTTTTTTCCCCCTTGAAATCTCTCAAAGACATATGCTTTTTGTTATCTAAGAATCAATTTGCATTGCATAAAAAAACTGTTTTTAACATTTTTATATAAAAAATATCAATCAGTGGATAAATATACAAAACTGATAAAATGGACATATTTATTTATTTATTTATTTATTTTTATCATTCAGAATGCGGTTACCGAATACTGTTCATCTCCCTTTTAAAAACCAATTTAAAAGTGTAACAACTGTTGCCACAGCTAGCTTTTAAACAATGTGACAGAGATAAAGAAAAACTTATTAGGTGACTAACAAAATTTCTTTGTAGTTCTCGGATTTTCTAGCTAAAGTAATTTAGTTCTTCTTGGTAAATGCCGCATATTGTAAAGATTTCTAAATATATCAGCCTTCACCGAGAGTAGAAACATGCTGTTAAAACGAAGTACTTGTTACTATTTCTAATTTAATTTATTAATTTAGTTGTTAGTAATTCAAATGGTATGATTGACGGAAATAGCTTCAAGAAGAAATCTTTTCGAAGGACAAAAATACATTTTTTTTTTTTTACTTTTGGAGCCGTATAGCTACACATTTAATTAGAATTATTAAATTAATAGCTGTGAATTTGTTAACAATATATTTAAAATTGTAAGAAACATAAATTCCATGAACGTTCATTAACAGTGATTAATTTTTAATGAAATGAAGAGCTATAAAATTGTATGGAATTATCAGTAAGTTACAGAGAAACATTTCAGTTACGTGCATAAACTGAAAGGTATCCAAAATCACATTTGCGTATCAAGTTACACTATTTAGTTTATACTTACAACAAAATTGCCATTTACTAATTTAAATCTTTATGTTTTACAATTTACGGACACATAATTTACGTGTATGTTTGGTTCCTGTTAAAGATATTGTCTTTCAAATTATTTAAAGAGCGCTATTAAATACTTTTAAGATATTCAAAGCATGAAATGAAAAATATTTTCCATACTGAAATGTGTTGGCGTTTAAAGATTTTTGAGAGAGAAAGTATTCAAAATACGTAATTAATTTAATTTATTTGGAAGATTATTCTACTCGTCATTAGCTTGTTAAAAGTAATCACAGGTAAATAAATTTTCCTGCACATACTATTGAACACACACTTATTTTTGAAATGTTTAAAATTGAATACAATATTTTTTTTCTTCTTTCCAAACAATGGCAGTAAATTAATTTATTACAATCAAGATGCTTGCAATTTTTTGAAAAATAATTTACTGTTTCATATTTATTTGAATATGAATTTTGTAATATTTGTAGAAGGCACAGATTTTTTCCATAACAAAATGAGAGTATAGGAAATATTTCATTTATGTATAAAATATTTTTCTGGTTAAAAATATAAAAAAATTATGTATTTAGAAAACACGTATAGCAATTGCGTTTTCTCACTAAACTCATATTCATTTCTCTTTAAAAATGAATTAAAATTATATCCAATTTCTTTGAATGTAGACAAATTTTATTTGAATTAAAACTACATAAGTTTTTACTACTTCTAATTATATATTCCCAAATAAGTTAGTGTGGCCAAAAGAAACTATTTTCAGTCTAAGTGTTATCCATTGTTTTCTATAGGCATTTATTCAACACACCTTAAGGTTATATTTGTCAACTGTTGAAAATAGAAATATAAATTGTTGACTAATTCTTTTACTCCCCCCACCCCCCCCCCAAAAAAAAAATACGTAGAAATAGTTTTTGTTTACGAAATAATTGCACGTTTTTGAAAATGATGAAATGTTTCACGTATATCAGGTGTTTAATTGGAAAAGCTTTTTATATTAAATTTTTTTTTTTATTTTATATTACAAAATTTTTTTTATTTGTTTACAGATTGTGCTGTCGAAATATTTATTATTCTATTAAAAAATTACTTATAGTAATCGGATATCCCCTCTAAAGTAATTTCATTCTTACAAATAAATGTCTCCTACTGCGAGAAATTCAAAACAAGTTCTAAGCTTTATTCAAGAGTGGAAATACATGATTTAAAGTTTTTGAACTTATTCCTACTTCTAATTAAATATTAGCAAGTTAATTAACATGTCTGTAAGGAACAGTTTTGAGACTTTTGATGGTCGTTAAAACATGTGTGAAACTTCGTCGATTCACGGGAGTCATTTCAGTCACAAATTTTTGTGTATTGCGTAAATACAAATTGCTGAAGTATTTCAATAATTTGACTCAGCACTTCACTCTTTGAAATAAAACTCCGTTTATTTTCCAGTTCGAAGGTGCACGGCAGTCGGAGGTATCGAGAAACAATATCTTTTGTTGCCTCACATGGTGAGAAATTAGATCAGTTTCAAGTGGTTAGGAAACTGAACTCTTGGAGGCAGCAGAGTAATTTTGCTAAAAATTTGGGATGAGTGCGAAGGTGTCAATCTGAGAGGATAATTTAACATTATTGGTTAATTTACTCTTGATTGTTGTCTGGGGTTTTATGACGAAACCATGTTTTACCAAGGCCGGGCTACATCACTAACCACCAACGCTTGCAAGAAACACAAACTGGGGAATTTTATCTTAACCTTTTCATACCGAAGGTAAAATAATACTTCAAATACACATTCATTGCTTTTGCACAAACAACAATTCATTATAGATATATCATTATAATAGAAGGAACCCTTTTTACCCGACTGAAAAGAAGGGTTATGTGTTTCATGCATATCTGTGTATGTGGATTTCTTTATACGTCCGAAACATCCCAACGGCTGGATGGATTTTAATGAATGAGATATCTATCAATTCGTCCTAACGGCCCGACAGTTATAGGCTAGGTTTTGTTTTTATAAATTCAAAATGGCGACCGTAAAGTACAAAATGGCGGTAGAGACGAAACAAAAATTTACGCACCTTATTGAGTAGCATATCATTGGATAGGTCTTTCAAAATGAAGACGATGTTTCATTGACTATTTTACAGTCAGAAGTTCCGTTAAAATATTACACAACCTGGAAGTTGCGTAGGTAGGATCTCTGGCTTTACTGCAACTCTAACCATCAAAGACATGTATCGACCTCATCAAAACAGTGTTTATAGATAGGAACTAACAATTAAACACAACTTAAAAGTCATCAATACAAGTAAATAAAAAAATAGGTAAGTAATATAAAGAAGTAATATAAAAAAAATATTTTAAGTCAATTCTAACTTAGGTCAATAAGAGAATTTTTTTCTCACATTCTTCTTTCCTCTTGAGCGGCGTTTAAAATGCCTTGAACAAGAAGAGGGCTCTCGGTCTTAAAATGCCTTGATCAAGAAGAGGGCTCTCTCGATTATTGAGAATTAATTAATTAAATTTAATTAATGAATTAATATTTGAAAAAAAACTGGATTAACATCAAGTGTCATCCACTACAAGTTAAAAAAAAATTATTTGAGCTTGATTGGATGAATAATATGTATTTTATTAACGATTGAAAATTTGAACAAGATATATATAGCGAGAGTGTGAGCTAATAGTAGGAATTGAAAAAAAATAGTTTTACACTGATGAAAAATAATTAATTAGTTCGCTTTTTACGCAGTCGGTTTTTTTTTATTTTTTTTTATTTAATTTTTTATTCTGAAATTGATACTTTAGGGGACTGGTAATTTAGGTTCGAAAATATTCATCTAAAATTACTAGCATCATTAAAATAGCAATGTACTTTTCCATTAAATAAATTCACTCAATAGAAAATAGAAGAACTTTAAAAGAATGAAAGATATACAAATCTTGAAATGTTTTAATTGTAAAGGGTTTAAGTTAAATAATTATGAAAATATGTCACTTTCTTGGCCACACTGTCTTCAAGGTATTTTGCAAACTCAGACGAAAACATTTATTTTACGAGGAAATAAACATGAGTACGGCCATTCTTTGGGTTTTTTTTTTTTTTTCAAAGCCAAGAGCATTTAACTATGTAGAAGTAAAGTAAAAATCTAAAAATCACTAAACAGTTAAATTCTATGAGGAAAAGAATGGAAGCCCATATTTATGTATCTCATAAATATGGGCAAGAAAATATGGGGTCAGAAAAGGTTAAAGATGGTCTGAAATTAAAGTAAGAAATAAGTAAATGTGGGAACGGGAAACAAAGTTGCAAGGGGCAAAACGGGCTTTGAGAATGAGATTTAAATTTAGGAAAATGAAATTGGAGATTTTAATTTCAAATTTACATTTTGAAATTTAATTTAATTTTCGAATTTTCTTTTTTATCCATTCATGCATAGGGAAGGTAAGGGAGGTATGATACACTTTTTTTTACTAATTTTTTACAACCCTTAGAGAGCTATTTTTAAACAAATTTTTCGTGTTTTCTTATAAAGTAACCTTTTATTCATTTATTAAAAATATTGTGAATTTAAAAAATAGTCATTCAAAAAATATATCCCAATTATTGTGAATGGTTACTACTGTATCAAATCTCACCATTACTGGGGAGGATTGATACACTACCACGGGAGGTTAAAATAAATAACGAAAAAAACCCCTAGAGATCTAGCTACAATGAAAAATGAAGTGAACATTGCTGATTTGCAAACAATTTAACATAAATTTAGCACATTTAAGATTCCTTTAACCCTTTCAGTGGCAAAGCATTTTCAATTCTAAAGTGTTGAATAAATGAATGGCACCGGAATTTACCAACAAATTTAATTAGAAATAGGAAAAGTGATATATTTCACTTTCATACTAAATGGAAAATACTTTTCCAAAATGCTGGTGCCAATGTGGCGTTTGGGAATTAAAATTAAGTGGTTTTATAAACATACCAACACCCCTGAAATGGTTAAAAGAAAAATTAATAACTCTTTCATTTTGATAAGTAATATCGGATAGATTTAACGTTTTTTCAATTTGCCCTTCGTAAATTATAGAAAGATTTTCCGTTTCAGGCCATGTAAACTTTTTCCCTTCTACATGACGAGCAAAGCGAACTAACCGTCTATCATCGCACTGCTTTTCTATGTAACCTACATAATGTCTATGAATAGTCTCTTTGTTCTTCCTTACCAATTTCAGTAGCTCTTGCTGTAAAACAATAATGAATATTACAGTTCTATATTAGTTTCCTTTTAAAAAAAAAACTATTAAATTTCAAATATACAAGTGTATCATTTCTCCCATACTAATGTATCACTTCTACCTATTATGCCTTAGTGGATTTTCAATCACTTTGTACAAATGCAGTTGCAAAATGGTAATCTACTTTTTAGTAAAACTAATCCTAACAATGTGCTTTATAAATAAAAAAAATTGCAAGATATTATCTTCACAATAATAAGAGTTATGAAAGAAAATCGGTCAATGAAAAAATTTACAATGACATTCCAAAAACCTTCAAAATTAAAAGAAAAGAAAAGTTGTCAGTTCTTCACTGATTAGTCCAGCTAATGATGGCTTCAGAAAATAAAAGAAGCCTTCACATGTGTTAGAATGGCTGTTAATGCCATTTGTGGAGAAAAATTGCCAATGTATTAACCCTCCCTATGTATCAAACCTCCCCTACCTCCCCTATATATATAATACAAATATTTTTGTAATGATACTTTTGCATAACAGGCGCATATATTAAACTTTAATATATCCTAGTTGTTTGAAGTTGAACAGGGTAAATGGTGGTGATCTCAGTGCAGTTTTTTGGATATTTCTTTTACTATTTTGGATAATGGTTTAAATTTGGATTTATTTGATAAAAGAAACGTTTTGAATTTTTTCACCAGAAATATACCTCATTGGTTTTCCAATTTGCATAAAAAAGTTTAAATCAATATTGTTGTAAAAAAGATAATTAGATTTAGCAAAATTTTTGGCAATAATTTGAATTTCAATAAAAAATGTTTTTAATTTTTAACAAATTTATTTTTTAACAAGAAGTATCTATATGATTTATCTAGATAATACTTGATGTTACTGTTAAAAATTAAATGGCCTCATTATGGTTTTGCGGAAGGATCACATCTATAAAGTCTTCAATGAAGAACGGGTGTACATGGATGATCGAATAGAAGGAAGAGTTGGGATGTGGAATTGATTTTTTGCTTTCTTTTTCGTTTCTTGCAGGTGAAGGACTTCTATTGAAAATAATCTGTAAGGTATTTTTGTCATTTATTTTGTTTTGTATGTATGGATGAAGGTAATTTTTTTTATGTTACGCTTGTCTCCTGTTTCGAAACCTACAAATTTTTATAGTAAAAGAAAGTACATAATTCAGTCTTATAGCATGTGTGGAAAGGCAGACTTATAGCATGTGTGTTTTAATATTTTAATGTTTTAAATCCTTATAGCTAATTTTTATGGATTTTTTTTTAAATACACCTTCTTTCGATAGTCTTAATGTGTAAGGAAATTCATATTTTGGATTAAGTATATATGCATATATACATTCGTATATATATATATATATATATACATGGTTAGTTGGGGTAACTGGATCCACGAAGTAACTAAGCCATAGACTATTTTATGAAAAACTGTTTTTTTTTTTAAGTTTTAGCTTTTGTGAACAATGCACCTCAATCTCTACTTCCTAAAACAACGTAATTCGTATATATATATATATATATATATATATATATATATATATATATATATATATATATAAAAGGTTAGTTGGGGTAACTGGGCCATAGGCTACTTTATAAAAAACTGTTGATGTTTTTTAAGTTTTGGCTTTTGTGAACAATGCACCTCAATCTCTACTTCCTAAAACAACGTGTGTCAACTCAATCATAACTCTCACTTTGCTGTGATAGGTTGTCCAAAATTTACGTTTCTTTTTTTTAAACAACGTCAATATGCTTGAACATCCTCCGCTTTCTATTAAAATTCTGTAATTACTTTTATTAAACAATCTTTTATTTTATATATTAGGCATATAACTACATTAATATTATTAGGTATCTACACATATTTACTTCATGTTTCAAATGAAAGCTCGGTGTCCCAGTTTCCCCATAAATATTTCATGAATGGGGTAATTGGGACATGTACTCGGGGTAACTGGACCAAGCTGGATCCAGTTACCCAAATAGTTATAAATAATTTTTTTGTGTTTCTCTTACTACGGGAAATAAATTTCCCCATTGTTTTTTGCTCACAATAAAGAAAATTATTGAATACCTTATTAAAATTACGTAATAAAATTTTAAAAAAGCATATTGGATGGTATCAAACCAAATTTCTTGACCCCCTGAGAGGCGGTGATACCATTATGGCATCACATAATTTTAATCCCTAATTGCCACATTGGCAACAGAATTTTATAATGAAAATTTCACCTTTATTAAGTACGCGAACATATACTTTTACTTTTTTACAAATAGACACTCTTGTAAATACTGGTGTCATTAAATTATTTCAATATTTTTTACGAATGCACGCCAAACCTTGAAATTGTACGATACGTAGTGGTCGCATTCTATAGGGAAACTTTTATTATTCCTACCACTATTTTGAAAATAATATCCTCATCGCACATTTCTTTAGAATATGTTAAATAAAATGATCGTGAAGGTAACTCATTAAGGGTTCTGGTAGGAACAATAATTTTTTTCCCTATATAATGCGACTCCTGGATGCAGATAAAGTACTTAAGTACTTACGTAGCCGTTTGTTCATAGATTTTCCTTGCAATTTTTTCCTTAAAATACCCATGTGACTTTTATACTTATTACCTATACTAAAGTACATAAGTACTTAATTTTTATGTTTTTGGTATAAATAAATCTATCATTTTCACTTTTAGTGCTTTTTTAGACACATTGACAGCAAAGGTTTCTCTTACAACGTCCTTTGGCTGATATATAATTAACATGATCTGCCTGGTTTAAATTTTTTTAAGTTGTTTACAATTTTTCATACAGGACCTGATATCCCATATGAAAAATAAATAAATGCATGTGGAACATAGACCCTCCCATTCCACTTACTCCATTTTTATGGGGCAACTGGACCCATGAGGAAAGTAAGATGAAATATGCATATTTTTATATTTTTAAATATTAAAATGTAATTTTGAGCATTTCTGTCTCATAGAGGGAACCTAACTGAACACATTTACAGAGGTTCAGACTTTAATTCAAATGAACATTAGCTTTTTGAAGCTGAATTGTCAGAAGCTCCGGAGTCACATTGTAAAATCATGGCGCAATTGCCACAAATAACCTTATAATACTTAGCTGTTGATTTTAAAGTAAATAAAAAAATGCTTAAAACTAATAAATTTATTAAGCACATTTTCAAACTTTAAAAGACAGAATTATAAAAAATATTCTTGTTAGTTTTGAAACCTGATTTAATAGTTATAAAAGGGTACGGAATTATCATTAATTTTAATTTAAAAATCTCATTTATTAAACTTAAAATCTGTAAGAAACAAAAATGTCAGAAACTTTCTTCATTGAATAATAATAGTTGAGTGAAGATAACGGTTTTAAAATGTTATTCAATTCTTAGTAATTCTGAGAAGGAAAGTTTCCTTTACGTGCAGACTGAAAAATGTGAAATATTAAATTATGTGTGTGAAATTAGTTTATTTGGTCTTTGTTCATATCTAATTCCCAGTTTGTAACATAATTCATTTAATTTTTAGTCTTTCAGGGTAAAAATATTTTTACGAATTTTACTAGATACTTCGTGTTTCTAAAAGAATCTTTGTTTTTGAAATTATGTATCACAAAGTACTTTTAAAAGATTCAAAACATTTAAAGTAAAGTATTTTTCATAATGAATTTTAAGGAGTTTAAAGTTTTAAGAAAATACATAACTATATAATTAATTTATTTTGATCAACAGACTATTCAACTTGTCATAAACTCCTTAAAACGATCGATGTATGAAGGAATCTGTTCTAGAAATATTATTCAACACACCACAATAATGCACATCAGAAATGTTCACAATAGAAAGAGAAACATTTTGTTAGTTCTTTTTCAAAGGAAAAGGAGTAAATAATGTGATACATTTGAGGGAATCACAAATTATGGAAAATGGTAAAACGGTTTATATTTATTTATATAAGCATTTAACAGCTTTTTAGTAGGGTTAATATTTTTCTTTGGAGAAAGAAAGCATTTCATTTGTTAATTGGTTATATGAGTTGTGACAGAAAGTATAACTAGGGTATTCAAATTATATTTATCTTACTCGTACTTACTTTCTATAGTGATTTAATTCTTTAAAATAATTTTGTATATATATATATATATATATATATATATATATATATATCAAATTAAATTTTAAATATACACTATTTTGCAAACAATCACTGGATAATTTTCTTTTTAAGCATTTTGACGAATATCTAGAGAAGTTGTGCATGAATTTTCTGAACTTATTCTGTTCTTTTAATTTAAAGAAAAATTTTGACATCAAAGTTTTCAGCAAATATTTCATCACCAACGCATTTTGGGGAACAATAACAAATTGAAGAAAAAAGGAAATATGTTTGATCAAAATTTAAAATACAATGCTCGAAAAGATTTCTAAGCCCAGCGCATGACTATAAGAATATAGTACAACATCTGTGTTCATTTGTGTAAGACTAGGTGGATGATATTTTCATGGAGATATGGAATTCTTTAAGAAATTCAAAAAAGTTGTTTTCGTATGTTTTGTTTTTATAGGGTGCAGGGTAATCAACCTAATTTATCTCCAGTTTCAGAAAATTTGACAAAGTAGAACATAAATAACATAATATAATTAGAATATGAATTTACCAAATATTTTAAGAAATATGAGCATTTGTATGAAATAATTTTTAACTGTGCTCGCGCAATCTTTTTTTATGCCTTGGATGTCAACTGTATTTAGCAACTCATATAAAAAGGACCAGTCGAATATACTGACAAATATATATATATATATATTGACGATAGAGGGAGCTGAATGTGCGTTGTTTTCTAAAAGTAGCCGGATGATAATTTTTATGTCCTTTTTTCTTTCTTATGTTTTCTTTTAATTATAAATTTTATGGACTCTTTAGCTCTTCCTAGAAAACTACTGGAATGAGGCTATCCCAACTAAAAGAGACTTATCAAATCGACTGTGCCGAAGCTATACCAAATCTTCCGTTCCAAATCTCCTCTTTGACATTAAATACTAACCCCTTTGTTGGAAGTTTGTTAATAAAAATGTGCGGAAAATCTCTTATCATCCGATTTGGCCACTTTTCGGAGGCAACCGAAATTCAGCTCACTATATTATCAATATATTTATAGATTTTTAAGACATTCCACTGATCTATCTTTAGTATTTACTCTATAGAGCTGACTTGAAAATCTTACAAAAAAAAATAATTCTTTGCTATATTTCGTGCATAAGCATCTAAAGATTATTTGAAAGAACTGCTGCACATTTACAACCCCTTTTTTCTCGCTCCCGTGATATTCACGGGCTATGTCTTTTATTCAGATTGTTTGATTCCCATTAGTTTTATAAAATAGTGTAATTAGCTTTATTATGGTATTTTACCTGTCATTAAATAAGGTGAATATTTCTTTTTCAAAAAATTGGTGTCAATAAGCAATTTGAATTTTTAAACCGCAATTTACTGCAACCGTTAAGGTGTTAAGCCTTTTGACGACTATCTAAAGAAATACTTCATTAATTCTTCTTAAGTTACTCTGTTCTTTCAATTTAAAGGAAATTTTTGACATCGCATTTTTCAGCGAATATTTCATCACGAGCGCACTTTCAGGACCAACAACAAATTGAAGAAAAAGGGAAATATGTTTCATCAAAGTTTAAAATGCAATGCTCGAAAAGATTTCTAGCCGCAGCGCATGACTATGTGAATATTGTACAACATCTGTATTCATTCGTGTAAGACTAGGTGCGTATTTTCATGGAGATATGGAATTCTTTATGAAATTCAAAATGTTTTCGTATGTTTTTTGTTTATAGGATGCAGATATTCAACCAAATTTAACGCTAGTTTCAGAAAATTTCAAAACGTACGACATAAATGACATAATATAATTAAAATATAAATTTACTAAATATTTTGTGAAATATGAACATTTGTATGAAATAATTTTTAACTTTGCTTTTGCATTTTTTTTTCCATGCCTTGGATGTGAAGTGTGTTTAGCAACTCATATAAACAGACCAGTCGAATACACTGACAAACTCAAAAAATTATTGACGATAGAGGATGCTGAATTTCCGTTATTTTCTAAAAGTAGCTGGATGATAATTTTTTTATATCTTTCTTTATTTCTTATTTTTCTATTAATTATTAATTTTATAGACTCTTTAATTCTTCCTGAAAAACTACCAGACCGAGGCTATACTAACTAAAAGAGACTTATCCAATCGACTATGTTGAAACTATACCAAATATTCCGTGCCAAATCTCATATTTGACATTCATTAAATACTAACCCCTTTGTTGAAAGTGTGTTAATAAAAATGTGTGGAAAATCTCTTATCCGATCAGGCCACTTTTCGAAGTCAACTGAAATTCAGCTCACCATATTGTCAACATCTTTATGGATTTTAAAGGTATTCGACTGATCTGTTTTTGTTATTTGCTTTATAGATTTGACTTCAAAATCATACAAAAAAAAAAAAAAAAAAAAAATCTTTGCTATAGTTCGTGCATATGCAGCTAAAAAATATTAGAAAGAACTGCTATAGATTTAAATAATTTTTCCAATTACACTATGTCTGTAATACTTCGTCGAATTTTTAGAAACTGAAATTACATTTATTTTAAAACATTGCATGCCAAAAAAAAAAAAAAAAAAAAACTACATAAAAATTTCTTATTGCATCTACATGAATGTACATGCTATTATTACAAAAATGAACACAAATTTTGTACAGTATTCTCAATTTCATGCGATGTAGAGTTAGATCATTCAGTGGATTTCATTTTAATTGGTGATCCCAAATATTATTTGTTTTCTGCAATTTCTTATTGGCCCTTTAATTGCAATTGTGGCAAAACCTTTGATGTAAAATATGAGGTCTCACACGTTTTCTTTATTATTATTATTTCCGAAATTCTAAAAGACTTTATTAACAAATTCTCAAATATTCCATAAAATGTCTAAAATCAAAATTGCCCGGTGATTTTTGGCCATATAGTGTATATATCGTATTTTGAAAATGTTTTAATGTATCAAATTTCTTCGCGTGTAGAAGCACATCATTTAGACTTTTTAAATTTATCACTGCTGCTAATGTAAGATTAGCATTTAAACTAGGATGATTGAACGTAACAGTTTTGAGTTCAATAACTCAAAAAATCAATTCAAACTCTCAAATATTTCATAAAATGTCTAAAATCAAAATTGCCCGGTGCTTTTTGGCCATATAGTGTATATATCGTATTTTCAAAATATTTTAATGTATCAAATTTCTTCGAGTGTAGAAACACATGATTTAGACTTTTTAAATTTATTACTATAGTACAATATCTTTTATCCGAAACTCTTTTAACCGAAACTCTCGGTTAACCGAAAACCATTTTTAAAGCTTTTAATTTTTTTTTACTATCACATTCCTTCTGTGCAAATTTCATTTTTAAAGCTTTTTTTTTCTTTCAAATTCCTTGTGTGCAAGCGTTCTTTCCGAACCACGAGAACAAATAAATATTTTGATCCTCTTTCCTATGATACCTTTGAATTTAACTTATCTTCCGTAAGTTGCGGAGTGGACTAGAACACAGTAGGAGAAGTATGAACCGGAATGTGAGAATAATCGAGATTCTACTGTACTTCTAACGTAAGATTAGCATTTAAACTAGGATGATTGAAAGAAGCAGTTTTGATTTCAATAGCTGGAATTAACGAAAAAACAATTTTATTTTATATTTCCAAATACTTGGATTCGGATTCAAAGTAATTTGTTAAATCTTATAAATTTGGTTAATAGTGATTATAAAGTTTTAAGAAACAAAAATGCGAAAAACTTTCTTCATTAGTATTAAACGTGAATGGAATGAATAGCATTAAAATAGTACGAAATCATCATTAATTTTAAGAAACAAATTTCATTTGTGTAACTTTGAAACTGGTAGAAGCAGAACTTTTTAAAAACCTTCTTCATTAACTACTACATTTGAATGAAAGAAATAACATTAAACGGGTGCTCATTTATCATTATTTTGAAAGGCAAACTTTCATTTACGTGCATTAACTGAAAAATACCCAATATTATAATCACTGCATGGATTTAGTTTCCTTAGGCTTTGTTGATAACAGAATATCATTTAGGAATGTAATTTTTTTAAGTTACCCTTTAAATGGAAAATGTTTCACGAATTCTACCAGATGCTTTGTTTTGTAGAATAAACATTGTTTATGAAATTACTTAAGTAATGATGTTAAATACATCTAAAGCATCCAAAATATAAAAAGAAATGTTTATTTCCGTGCTGAATTTTGCAGGAGTTTAAAGTTTATACCAAGTTAGAATATATAACTATATAAGTTATTTATTTTACTCAGGAGACTATTCATCTCGTCATAAACTTATTAAAAATGTTTTTTTTTTTTTTTTTTTTCTGTATGGAAGAATTTTTTCTGTATACATTACTTAACACGCGGTTATTTCAAAAACAATGTTTAAGGTAGAAAATATTTAATTTGCAGGAGTTTTAGGATTACACCATGAGAAATATACTAATGTATAATTCAATTATTCTATTCGGGATACTATTCAACTTGTAATTAACTTGTTAAAAAGGATTTCGTGTGTGAAAGAATTTTTCCCTCATACATAATTCAACACACCATTTTTTCGAAAATAATGTTCAACTTAAGAATATAAAAGGTTATTTCATTACAAATCGCGAGTAACGAGAACTTTTTATTAGTTTATTGAGTATAATAGCAATTAGAGAAAGCCGTTTTAGATTATAAAAAAAAATCTCGTACCTCTTACATTTTCTTTCTAATGTAATTTATCACAAGTTTTTTAAAATGATGTCTACTTTCGGTACTTGTTAGTTGTCCCGTCGACCAATTTCGTCAAATTATATAAATCGCCAAATTACACAAATTTACATCATTTTTATTTTAAATAACGAAAGAACAAATAAATTAGTATAACATTAATAAAAATACAAATAAACGTCGAAATAAAAAACACTTGATGAAGTAAATACCTATTGTCAAGTGAATGCGACATTTACGATGAACCATTATTAGCATTTAATCTTACAATTTGGCGATAGTAATTCGATCGACGAGATAACTAACAAGTACCCTACTTTCTTTGAATGTAGGGATATGCGACTCTAAATTTAAATTGTTTATCTTTTTAGAACTTCTAATAAAAGATTCTCAAAGGATTTAATGTAACCGAAAGAATCAATTTGATACAAAATCTTATCCATTGTCACTCTATATAGAATTTTTCAGATTTTCAGATTTCAGACTTGGTATTTTCTGTTAACAGTTCTATAATTTTTTCCCGGGGATATTTTTACGATTTTAATAACAAAATGTATTTTTTTTTTAATATTTTACAGATATTTTCCAAGGCTAATAAAGGCCACACTTTTTTCAGTGACACATTTTAGTCGCAATGCGAGTAACAAAGCTTTTATTAACTATAGATGTAAACACATTGCAGTCAAATTCCAGATCCTACAGGATTCTATACCAAATTAATCATGAACATATTTTCCATAATATTCCTACGTGTGGACTTTATTTTTTTGTTTAGCTTAAAATTTATTTCGCCACAAACATTATATTAACGAGAGTAGCAACAATTTTTGATAATAGTAGATCTAAACTATGAAATGCCAAATGAAGATTAAATATACACTAAGTTTGGTGTAAACACCGAATAAAGTGTCATGATACACTCAAAACGGTTTAATTTTAATCTTTTAAAGAAATTGTGGAAACCGAACACCAGTTCGGGTGTAAAGTTTTTAAACGACATATGATTCAGTCCGCCATTTTGAAATCTGTTTATATAGCCATGTTCCAGGGCTCGGATTTTGTTGAAAATGTTTCTCAGTAATGATCACTAAATAAAAAGTAGTTAACTAGCTTCTGTTGCAGTACCCGAGCTGAAAGGTTCCTTGATAGCTCTTACCACTGAAGCATCGCGGAAAAAATGCTCGTCTTCTATGGCTAACTTCTTCGGAATATGGTAACAACTTAAAACTTATGTTTAACTTCATATTTTTGAAAATTTCCCCATTAATGTATATACTACAGTCATTTTCCAACATTTGTATACCTACTATGTATCTCTAGCTGCTATATTTATAATTTTATGAGTATATGAAATCAACCCACTTTTACAGTGTATTGGTGCCATTTTCAAATTTTGGCATTTTTGTCACTTTTGAGACGCTAAGTATACAATGAATGCCGCTTGTTGGCTTTAAAATAATGTTCTATTCAACTAAATTAAAGATCGCAAATTATGTTTTAACCAAAAATTTTAAGTTTTTAATATGTTTTAACTATTTGCGAGTCATTTTGAAAAGTATCGTTTTTAGGAGTACGACTTTCGTTTTCCCATAGGAAATACATTACGTAAACAAAGCTATTCTTAAGCTTTTTAAACTACAAAAACTAACTTTTTCTGAAAACGTAATGTGCTATTCAGCTCATTTAAAGCTTAAGCTTCAAGATTCTATCTAGTTTTCAAAGTTTTGAACACGTTTTGCGTATTTGCTGAGCGTTTCAAAAGTTGAAGTTTTTCGATTTTCCAGTTAGCCCTTGTCCATAGAAATACATGGGATTTTTACTGTTGTTGACATATATTAACATAGCTTGTTTTCAACAACTAATTTTTTTAAAACCTAATACTTGTTCTATGTTCTATAAAGTACGAAATTTGCTCCACCACCCACAGTGTATTCCTAGGTTGAGTTTAGATATGTTTAAAAAATTCATGAAATTTGGTATAAAAATTTTTGTTTCAGACGACTTTCCCATAGCTTTACGCGTTTTGTTTACTTTGCTTTGCACCTTTTTTATCTATTTAAACCTTATCATTTTGCTTAACTATTAGTATCTTTTAAAAGCTTAAACTTTAAGCTTTCCAGCGGTGTAGTGTTTATTAAATAATTATTCCGTTAAGTATTTTCAATTTTCATTTTAAAAGTGACAAAAATTGTTCTTTAGTGCTTAAGAGGTTGGTGGTTTTTAGCTCTCTGTATCTGATTTTTGTACAAATTGCAATGTTTAATTGTATTTATGGTATGTTTATTTTAATTTGCTTAGACTATTTATTCGAAAACCAGTCAGGCCTATGCTGAATTAAAAAAAAAAAAAAAAAAAAAAAAAAGAGTCAAGTATAAGTCCAGATGGAACAAACGAATGATTTGTGAGGAAATTTCGTTGTTTACCAAAACTAAAATGTTTAAAATAAATGTTTAATTGAGATAATAAATTATCGCAGTTAAAACAATGTTTAGCAACCTCTTTGCCAGAAACTATTTATTGTAAATTATGGTTGCATTTGATTTAAAATGTAATCTTTAAATTGTTTTTTATTTTACTGTTAAAGTGCAAACCAAATAAGCATTAGTGTGACGTTACATTAGATAAGCAGTAGCGTGACTTTACAGCAAAAATGGTGGCAACCAAGTTGCCACTAAAAGTGGTGTTTGTTTACACCATTTGATAGCTGGTGGCTCATTACACCAATTTACAAATGGAATTTCATTACACCACTTGGTTGCCACCCCTTTTGGTGTAAAGTAAGGGAAATATTTTTTTACAGTGTACCAATAAAGCCACAATCATTGAAATTGATATTTAAATGCGGATTAAAATTCTGCAGTAAATTTAAGAATTTCAGCCGTTTTTCTCTAACATACTTCTGCATGAGAAAAAAGTTGTCAAAATTCCGTGGGTGCATGTGCGGTGATTTTCTGTATAAATATAGCAAGAGGGACGGTAAGGAATCTAATATCCAAGGACAGATAAAAAAAAAATAATAACAACCGTAAAAATATGTGCAGATTTTGAATTTTTTTTCTACATATCTAGATAAATAAATGGTCAAGTGCGAGTATTACTCGCGCTCAGAGGGTTCCGTACAGTAAATAGATGAATTTTTAACTGTATTATTACAAAAAATTGTTACTTAAAGAATAATAAGACTTTGTAAAAAACTACACAACGTAGGACTGGTTATTAGGGTGGGCCGAAAAAACTTTTTTTTTGTTTTTTCATTCGCTATACCGCGGAAAACAAAACAAATTAAATAATTTTTTACGTTTGGCAGTAGCGCATCGCACTTGAACATTTGAAATTTATTGAAAAAGCACTAGTTTTCTTTCGATTTTTTAAAGCTATATACGGAAAAGATAAAAAACTGTTATGGTGAAAAGGCTTTAAAAGAAAGATCAAAAAGCACATTATAATAAAAAAAAGAAACAAAAAACTTCATTTAGGGTAGCGCAAAGCAATTAAAATATCCTTAAATTGACGCATTCAAGCTGTATTATGAGTCCTTCAACTCTAGTAGCAGTCCAGCGCGACGAGCCCTGCTGCGAATTGGAGCCCGTCAATACTACTTGTACTGAGGCTTCACAATGCACTGTGCGATACGCATGCGTGTGGTTTATGACACAACGGTTCCTGTGAGTTGATCACTAGAATTTTGCCGGCAATGATTAACAGTGTGTTCTTCTTGCGCTTTTCAATCGCGTTTCTTAAAGACTGATTTAATTAATGACCGCTTAATAAGTGATTTGATCGCTGTGTTATGGCTGTTTCCGAAGAAATTACTCACAGTGACTTTAACTGCCCGTTATTTCGCCACCCAAAAGAGTTACCGGTGAATAAACTCCCAACTTATGAAGACGTTCTCAAGTGTTGCTTTCATGAATATTACAACTTAGCCTTGAAATTAAACAACAAGTCAGTTAATTTTTCTCACGTTTCTATTATTGTGACGCCAAAAGTTAAATCTGTGCTTGATAAAGCTTCAATACTGACAGTAACGCCTTACAGAACTGTTCAGTTAACAAATGCATATCATGACAGTTATCGTAATCTTATGGAGTCCTTTAAGCGTGATAAGGGAAAGTAAAAGTTGAAAAAGAGAGTTGAAGATTTTTAAAAAAGTCTTTGTTACTGTTTGATGTCTCTGCGTGTAAGTGAAAATGACATTAGACTGCAATTGTAAAATTGTCCCTGAGGTTTGTGAGTGTCCTGTCTCTATTATTTGTAACTGTGAAAAAGAAAAAAAAATATACCCATCATTGAACTAAAATTCTTGTACTTTCAAAGAATACATGGTATTGGTAAAATTGGAAGTGTGGACGTAAAGGAAACAAAAAAATGTGATTGGATGTGATGGCACTGTTACTAATGCGGTGTGGAAAACCGGTGTTATTCACATTGAAGAAGAAGTTAAAAGACCGCTACAGTGGGGAGAGGTGGTGGTGTATGCCTCTTACCTTTCCATGAGTTGCCATTCCGGCATTTATTTCAAACTTTAGATGGTGAAATGACTGGGCCAAAATCACTAGTCTGATTGGCATGCAGTTCAGGAAATGTGAGAAACTCCCAGTGGTAAATTTAACAGTGTTGAGTGTGAATTTCCAGAACTGACCGGCAAAATGTAAGCAAAGATCAGCAGTACCTACTGGACATTATTTGTACTATAAAAGCAGGCAGATGTCCTGAAGATTTATCTGTTCTGAGCCTGGCACACTTTCCACTCAATGTGTGTAATGACGGAGAACAGAATTCTCCAGTTGTATTTACGTATTGAAAATCCAACAGACGAACACAAGATTATAGTTTCTTTTCTCCTAAAGTCTTATGTACCTGTATCTTTAAGTATAAAAAAAAGAGTAAATACTTCACAAATGGGCCGGAACATGTATTGAAAGTTATAAAATCGTCAAAATTCCTCTCTGAAAACTCGCTGAAGGTCATTGAACCAGTAATTGAGAGAAACGCATTTTGCGGCAATCCAGAAAATTTGCATTTGAGTATGATAGTAGATAAAAGGGATCATATACGAGAGTTATGTTTCAGAAGAATTATAAAGGCTAGAAACTTAGCTTCTAAAAGAAAGTCAATCAGGTGTTTTCAAACATCCAAAATCATTTTTCTAGCTACAGACTACATCGAAATGATTCACTGGAACTCTACTACACTTTCACCACCACCTTTTCTGACAAGAGCCACCAACGAAGAGATTTGGTCTAAGGTCGAATCAAGTAAAAAAGCGGCCCAGTGGAAATTTGACCAATTCCCATGTCAATCCCAAGCAGTAGAACGGTGCGTGAAGCTGGTAACCGAGGCATCATAAAAAGTCTTCGGATTGAGAGACGTTTTTATAAGAACGACACTTTTCTTGAGATCTTCAGTGCCTAGTTTTTCAAGCAAATCTTATTTCAAACTTCCAAAAGATAGTAAAGACAAGTAAAGGACTATATTTTATTACAAAGTGAAATTACACTCGGGTACAATCAGATAAAGGTAATCAGATCAGGTAATAGTACAATCAGAAAAGTAGTTTTTATTTCAATGAAAATTTGTCATTTAAAGAAAATGCCTTTTTTTAAACATAATCCGCTGCCAATGTGTTGCGAAATGTTTTTATTTTTTCATTTACTTATCATTCCTATACTCTTTTCTAGTAAAATATGTCTATAGCTGCTTGTTACATAAGTTATTTGATTTATTTCCATTTATTAGAAAAAATGTCAAAATCGTGTTTTTCTCAAAATTTAAGCCCGATGCGCTACCGCCAAACGTAAAAATTTATTTATTTTGTTATTGCATTTTACTAAGCTACCCTAGACACAAGTTTCCCGCGGTATAGCGAATCAAAAAGAGCAAAAAAGTTTTTTTCGGCCCACTCTACTGGGTATAGTATATACTAGAAAAGGATGAATGGGTATACCATAAAAGTTGAACAAGATATGAAGCCTAAATAATGTTAACTATTGCTATTCTGTATAACTCTTTTTTTTTATCTTATCCTAATCTGCCTATAATGAATTTAATTCGGTACTAACAATAAAATTAGTTCATATTTACCGCTTTGCGCTCTGGCGCTGTTAGCGGATGTATGTCACTAGCCACCAGTGTTGCCGCTTCTGGCAATTTTTTTTTTTTTGAAATTTTGAATTTACAGCACAGAAATTTAATTGGTAATTTTCTTTACTTTATTTATGGAAAATCAATCATCTTGTAAAAAAAAAAAAAAAAAAAACAGGAGTTAAAACTTTCTGGTGAGAATTCGGAATGTCTAATTAAAAAATCAGCTATATATCATTGTCGGAAATGGCCAAAATAGTATGAAGTACGCTGCATACGTCATAGAGCGCAAGAGGTTTAACTTCATTTGGCATTTCATAAAACTAAATTTAGTGTAGTAATAATATTTTCTTTTTAAAGTGTAGCTACACAAACACTTATTCAGAGTTTAAGATTGGCATTGTGCTAAGCGCGCTTCGAAAGGACACTACGCCGCCTTGATCCGCGTCGCGTTTTTTTAGATAGGTTTTTAATTAACTTTTAAAGACACGAAAGGCGTATAGAGACATCCACTCAATACAAACTAGCCGCGAATCCCACACGATATATAAAGCATATATATTTTTTGACAACTTAATTAGCCCTCTATATTTTCCTATATATATTTGTGAATATTTAATAATCTGTAATCATGTGGGTCAATAGTCTTTATTACTTCCCCCAATTTGAACTTTCCACGTTCCATAGTTTTTGAGTAAAATTGCTGTGAGAGACAGACAGATAGACACAGGAGAGATCTTATAATGGTTCCGTTTTTACTTTTTAAGTGGTCTCAGGACTCTTAAAATTGGAAAAAATGAATAAAAAGACCATTTTCAACATTTAATATCTTAAAATGTATTTTGCTTTAAGACACAATTTTAATTGGAATAAAATGTATACGTATGTTCTTTCATTTCATCTATTTAAAAAATTATAAGATGCAGAATTAGAATTTACAGGGGGCTCCAAACTGTTAGACATTTGACGAGCAAAAAATCGGCATAACAGATTACGCGCACGATTTAAAAATAAGTATTGCAACTAGAATGAAACTTTTTGTGCTTACTTATACTTCATATGTAATAATTACCCTGAACCTAAATAAATTTGTATTTAAAGCTTTTTTATATTTTTAATACAAAGTTGTATTTAGATAATGCAAAATTAAGAACATTTCAACAGTATAATAACCTAAAAAATTATTGCTTTGAACAATAAAAAGGAAATTTTAGGTTCGGTTTATACAGACTAACATGAAACATATGTTTGGAAAATTTCATGAAAAAATATTCATAAGTTTTTGCGATATCGTGCGCGTTATGCCCAAAAACGTCATTTGGAGAAAAATGGCTTCAAAGTTTCCAAAACGACGCTTCAGCTATTAAACGTGTATAAATATAAAAGCCATAACTTCAGTTCTAATAGGAATTTCAAGGAAACAATTATATCAAAATTTTCAGAAAATATAGGAGTTTAACATCTAAAAAAATTAAAATTTCGAAAATTTTAAAGCTTTAAGAGTCCTGAGACCCCTTAAGTACAGAACCCTAAAGTTAGTACCAGTTTCTGAGAAAAATTACGTCGAGTTACTTTTATTGAAATAAAATGTTACACAGACAGTCAGGCAGCTCCAAACTTAAAGATCAGCATTAGGGACAGGGGACGGTAAGGAATTTCATGGTACAGTTTGACTCCCAACATCGCTCAAAACTTATTTATCTTGTTACTATTGTTATACAATCATGCGATGGCATATTTTTCAATATGAGAAGAAAAAAACCCAAGAATATGTAACTAAAATTAAAAAAAATATATCATTCAGGGACTTAAAAGTTAAAATACGTGAGAATGCCTCATAAATGAAAAGCTTAATAGCTCTCATTAAGTTTTCGAAAAAAGTAATACATTTTTATAACATTTCTTTCACAAAATAAAACCACGAGTTAAAAAGAACTAATTGTAAAAGTTAATTAGTATCTTCTTAATCTTAAAATATAATGGAATCTTAATTCATGAAATAAAAAATAGTAATTATGAAGAAAAAGTTTCAAGAATTCTTTTCGAAACTGTATTTTCAGATTTCAGCCATTTTTTACGTTTTATTATTCAAAAGATTTCTGAAGATATAATGATGAAATACGATATTTAATTTTGCACTCGAGGTTAATTTATCCCAGACAGATTTTTTCACCTCTTATTATTATAAAACATAATATTGAGAAAGTGATTTTCATTACTCATTTTTATGCAGCACTTTTGTTCATTGTTGTTGCTTCGAAACTGATTTCTTCTATAAAAATAGTTTAGATAAATGTAATACGTATTATAGGTTTAAAATTTAAATATTAAAAAAAAACTTATACATTATCATTCTATGCAAGAAATAAATTTATTGAATATCGGCAGAGTATCTTATGAGTTACAAGTGAAAATAGAGATTTAGCACGAAAGACTAAAAATTTGGCACTTCGTACATAATCGAAGTACTATATTTAGCTAATATGCATATTACGTAGGGCTAAATATATTGCATACAGTTATAGGGCCATACATAGGGCTAACTCACCCTAGCGGTTAGACTTTCAAGGGGACATTTCGAAGTCGGTCACACAGAATACGGTGAACGTTTCTGAATCGATAAAGTATAGTTAGTATATAAATATGTAAAAGTCAGAAATAATAAATAATACCCAGGTTGTTGAGAAAATAAGTCTCAAAATTAACGTTGGAGTTTAAAATAGGGTAAATTTAGTCTTTCCGCAAGCGGCTCAACGACGTAGTTGGCAGGGTGCTGGATTCTAAAATTTGAGCAATTGAACGTTTTAAATTTCGAATCCCAGTCAGATTTATTTTTCGCAATGGAAATTTATATCAAATATTTTCGAACCGTAATTGAAAAAATATTTATAATAATTGAATTTTACAAAAAAATAAAAATTTGAATTAATTTTGTAGCATATATTTACATTTTTAACTACGAAATTTTGCATGTTTAAATTTTTAAGGGAAAAAAAAGCAATATATATATCTATATTTTTTTTGTTATTTAATTTAATTTACAGATATTTTAAAGAATAATCTATTATTTTTCACAGAGAAATAATTTAAAGTACGTGACGTGAATAAATGTATTATTTAAATTATGTTTCATTATGAAAATATTTCGAATATTTAATGAATTTTTTTAATATACTTTTAAACTGTTAATATGAATTTTTTATGATTTCGGATTTTTGGTTTTGTAGATATTGGCTACGTAATAACTATTTTTAACAATTCAATATCTTTTTAGAAATTACTTTTAAATACATAGACAGTTATTATTAATACATAGACAGTTAATTATTAACATAAAAATCAAAGATTTGAAAAATTTAAAAGCTACTTATTAAAACAAAATACATTTTGCATTATTATTATAACAATAGAAAAGTTACAATTAAAAAAATTATTTATAGCAGTCTGTGATAATTTTATATAACATATTTTAATTTATTCCCTTGTAAAAAATAGTAGTTCATTGATACAAATAATAGTAAATAAATTTTTAAACCAGCAAAGGTTTGTGGTCTATAAAAGTACCAATTGCCTATTAAATTACTAAAAATAATTATTAAGTTAACAATAACTACAAAAATCTGCAATTTAAAAATAAAAAATCATGCTTAAAATTTAAAATATTTAAAAAAAGTCATGAAACATTCGAAATATTTGCATAATAAAAGAAAACTAAATTAATTAATCACGTATTTAATTTATTTCTCGTTAAGAAAACTGTAGATTATTCATTTAAATAGCTGGGAATAATTTTAAATAACAGCAAAATCTTTTGGTCTATACAACAATAAATTGACCTCATTTCCTTTTTTTTTCATTAAATATTTAAACATGCAAAATTTTCTAGTTAAAATTGTACTTATTTGCCACAAAACAGGTATTTAATTTATATTTTTCGTAAATTTCAATTATCATACGTATTTTTTTCAATTGCAGTTCGAAAAGAATTGCTCTCTATAAAAAACACTCTATAAATAATATCTCGATAAAATAAAACTTTATTGATACAAAAAACGTTCACCGCATTCTGTGTGACCGATCTCGGAACCTCCCCTTGTTACAGATTTATCTTACGTTCGCTATTTACATCGCAGCTCTATGAGGACGAGATGTCTGGGTAAGTTTTTAACGGTTTTCTTCGCACATGAAAAATAATACTCGTCACTTATCTACAAAAATCTTCCCTCAAGGCATCCTTCTTTTAGTAATATGACCCAAACTGGTCGATTGTTCTTAACATATACCCTCCTTCCATATAAATCTAATCATCTCTATAAACTATCTAAAGACATAGATTAAAAGTGCGAAATTTAGTATTTGTTAAAAGCAATATTTTTAACTTTTTGATTTAAAAAATATTAAGATATTTTCTACAATATAAATTCCATTTCTCAACAACAGTTCCTTTCCAAACGGTTACAACTATTTTACATACTCTTTCTACACGAATATGATTTCATCTCGAATATTTATTGTCATAAAAATCAAAATGGAATTTGCTACGTTTTATTAAATTTAACAGGGTGTATCTAAATGTCTTATTAAAAATATGCAAGATATGTTATATATAGCTACTATGAAAAAGATTGCGTATGCTGTATTCAAGATTTGTGATTTTGATAATAATATTCAGGTAAATTTGATATAAAAATAATTAGCGATTTAAATCTTTTGGAGCGCTCTTTATTTCTTATTTAAAAATATAGTACAATTCATTCGTAGTTTTACGTTTCCTGGGCACCACAGACATAAACATATTAAACAAGTCGGAAATTGTCCGTAAAACGAGGCAAATGAGGTGCGTTCGTACTATAACCAGTTTTATAAATATTCAGATCTTGGTGCAGTAGCTGTTGCACTCTTGTGAAAAAATGAATGAATACAAAATTTATTACGATTAAATTCAGTAATACGCATATGACTTCATCTTAAAATGACGAAATTGGACAAGGCGACGACTATAGGTGCTACGTATTTATATAATTACGAAAGCACCTTAAAAGGTAACGCCAGAATAGAAAAAAAATAGGCAAAAATATAATTAACTCTTAGAAAAACTAATTTTCTTCATTAAATACTGAAAGGTAATAAATGAAAACCACAAAAAGAGTAAAAATGTTTCTATATATAAACTCTCGATTTGTTTTGGTTTCGTGGAAATATTTTTTAATACATTTATAGAATAAGAATTTTGAACAATGCCACAATCTATAGTACAATGATTTGAAAAGCCATCATTTTTTACGTTTTCTCTCAAATTATTGGCAATGTTTTATGTATTTTTTAGATTCAAAATAAAAATATGTAGAAGGATGTGGCAAACACGAAACTTTTTTCAATCTTATACATATTAATACTTCAAAATTCGCTAATATAATGACAGTGACAAAATTAAATGGAAATCTATGCTCATCATGAGGATTCTAAAGATATGAAATTTCGGGCATTATTTCTTGAGATATGACTATCTATAAAATCGTGTAAATCTTTAAAATGCATCATAACAGCGCCACCAATTGCGTAATTAACTCAAAAACTTAATCAGCAACAACTTTTGTCAAGGTCTAACTGAATCCTAAGTTAGATGAAAATTCGTGCATTAGTTCTTAAAATAGAGCTATTGCAGAAACCGTGAAAACTGCAGTGTAACAGCGCCAACTATATGCTACCACATGCATATGGACATTTTGGAGCATATATGGTACCACAAGTGTTTCCAATTTAGTGGAATTTTTAGCGTAAATTCTTCTGTTAATTCAGATATTCCAAATTCATACAAGATGTTTAAAATAGCAATATTTGCTTTATTTACTAACATACATTCCGTCATTAAATAAAGCGAAATTTATTATTGAAATTTTCTGATATGAATGCAGATTCTCTGAATTACGGATATTCTAGAAAGCATTCTACCATGAGAGTTAGATGGTTAATCACACAGAACATGGATCGAAAATAAAAAATTTCGGATTTCGTCGGAATTTCGGTTTACGCTATTATCTTTGTTTTGCTAAGTTCTATTTTTTGTCATAAATTGCGGCGCAATTGATGAAGCCATTGTAGATCAAATTTGTTCATTGCATTGTCAGGTTGAAGTGGCTTCACAGAAATCTTGACTCACATTCGACTCTCTTCCTTCAATAATGAGCTCATAACTGATTAATAGTTTATGAGCAGTGGGAGCAATAGTTTATGTTCCTTTATTAGCTTAATTCATTGCTCTGGGTGCTGGTAGAGGGAGGATCAAAGTATTACTGATGCCTATATAGGGTAATTCCATCGTAACTGACGTAACATTTTATCATCGAATTTTGTTTTCAAATCTATGTGGAAAATTTACTAATAAAGCAAGAACATATTTTTACAACTTAAAATATTTCTTACTAAAGACTTAATACCAAAATACCTTCAGATTATTTCAATCTCTCTTTAAGTCCCAAGAATTGCAATTCAAATTTCTGTAACTGACGTAACATAAAATATACAAACACTTTTTCTGCCTTCATTGAAGTGTAAAAATTATCAAAACTATCCAGTTAAAAAAAGTGATTTAATGTTCTGAACAACACTAAGTAATTCCAAATTACAACAGTAACTTGTTTAATTAATTTTTGAATAATAAAAAAGAAAAAATGGCATTTGCACGAGTAACTGACGTAACTTTTATTTTGTAACTGACGTAACATTATGACTATACAAAGACAATAATGGTACTTAACTTAGTTTGTAAACAGTAATTTACAGTGCCTTTTTATTAGGATTTTCCTATAGAATATAAAAGTATCAAGTTTTCCAAACATAACCTTAAATTAATCATATTATAAATTTGATTCCCCTCCACAAAAAATGATGATTTTCTGTGGAATTGCCCTATACACAGTGGAAATTCGTAGCCCGTTTACGAAAAATAGTTGCATATTTGGAATTTTTTATTAAAAATTAGATCTTTAATTATCCAGGACACAGATCGAACTTCAAAAATAGGGAACCTTTATTAAATATATATTACTAATATCTATGTTTGCAGTAAGTCCATTGTATTTTATTTAGCCATTAACGAGAAATTGTGAGCAGTCCATTGCCAGCTTGTAGTGAATAAGTAAGGAGATCCATTTATCTCCGCTTCACTGTGGTTAAGTTATTAATATTATTTTTCGCATATTTTTTTGATAATATACACGGATGTCCATAAATTAAGAGGCAAACATAAAATTCTAATTTTCTAACACAAAAAGAAATTGTGAGTAGTCAAAAGATACTGATAAATGATACTGAATAATGATTCTGAACTGTCAAAATTAGTGACAGTTATGTCAAAAAGTTATTGCCCCAGCAACACAGCCAATGGATGTGACGTCACCTTTACATAATAAAAGATCATACTTGTCCTAGTGCGTACAATGAACCAAACTGTTATCGTTCAGTCGTCTGATAATTATTCTCAAGTGGACCGTTACTTGGTGACTCTATTTAGAAGTCACCGTGACTGTTGCTTTGGGACAAGTTACTATGTCATGATGTGATGATATAAATTGAAATCATCTTGAGGCTCTCATGTCGCCATCATTTGGAGCATCTACTGTGGGCTCACTATGAACGTTGTGTTGAGACAAGCCACCAAGTTATATCCCAATGATGTTACATGCAAATTCTCAAGGATGACCGACAATTTTTAATACTGTGAATTCACTATCCGCTTTGTTTTGTGACAATTAACAGATGACTTTATTATGATTCACAATATTATACTTTTAAATATTAAACTATCCGAGTAAAAAGTAGTTATTAATTCTAAATTAAAAAAAGCATGTTACTTGATAAAGAAAAAAGCAGTTATACAAAAACACTTTTTTTTTCGTTAATATTATAGCTTAGAAAAAACATTTTATTAAATATACCGTGATGATTTACTAAGATATTTTTTTAATGGCGGAAAAATTTAAAAAAAAGTTTTTTTTGTAAGAAATACTTTAACTAGAGACGAGTAGAATATTAAATAAGTTGGTTATTAACATCATAATGATAGCGGAATAAGAAAGTTCATTCGATTAAAATATTCTGTGAAACTTGTGACTTAAAAAAAAAACTTTGAAAAAATAATTAATGGATAAACAGAAAAAATTCTGTTGATAAAAAGCAACTTGCTGCCTGATTAACCGATGAATATTTTAACCCTATTTATAGAGTAAAATAAAATAAAATATTTGCATTAAAATTATTAATTACTGGTCAAAGTAAATATTTATTTGACAAATTTCAGAAATTAATAAGTTATATATTTAGTTGCATGTACCACTTATAACAATATATTGTATATTAAAGTCATCATTTCAGAAATAATTTTTGGAATATCCAGAAATTATTCTATATATATAAAAAAATAAACAGCTAAATTAAAGAATGACAATTTAGGAAAAGAGGTGTTTCGATTATCATTATAACATTTCACTTTATGTAAATTATTAGCATGATTTATTTTATGAAAAGTCTGCTGAGATATCTTACGGCCAGTAGATAAGTGGTTAGATGAGTGCGCTGTCCCACTACATTCCAAGGTTCTCCCCTCTTTCGGTAAGGTACAGTCGATCTTAAGCGTTCTTTGTTAATTAAACCCTGGATTCCTTTTCATCTTTACCACTTGGTTTTGATATATGCCATATATACCAACACCTAAGGATTTATGGACAACAAATTCGGATTTCGATAGCAGTGGCTCCGAGTTTACATGGATTGCAGTGCTATCTAGTTTGAATTAGTTTTTATGTTGAGATGTCGCTACCATATGTCCCCTAATGTACATATGTAAGTAAGATAGATAGATAAATTTATTGATTGGGAGATATATATTTAGGTTACATGTATTATCATATCTAGTATAGCATATTCAAAACAAATTCGAGCATTGGTTAAAGGAGGAGAGAAAGATTTAGAATGATGAAAACTGACGTAAGTTTGATCGTGGATAACGATTACTGTAATTTACTATTACTTCTTTTTGAATTTATTTATATATGTTTGGTAGAAAAATAAATAAATAATGTTTACATTGTAAAAAAAATAATAAGAAGAACAACGAAAGTTTTAATTTTGTATGCTAAATGTATTAGAGATTATTTGAAGGGAGACTGTGTGATATAAAAATAATCACATTTAAATCATGTAATAAAGGTAAGAAAATTCAACTTACCTTCTTTTTCAGGATCGTTCAAGGCCTTTTTATCCAGGTTATATAAAAGGTGTATCCATTTGTTTCCCATATAGGAAACTTGTGAAGTTGTTTTTTATTAATGTGTCTTAATTAATTATTTAAATTATTGTACCACTTTTTGGTATTAATTAAATTTATATAGGATTAAAAGGAATATACATATTAATTTCTGGAGCATTCATTTTTGCCCTTTTCTATTTTAAGTAACATAGAGAAACTGAATTAATAATACAAAACATTGTTTATACACTGTTGGCGATTAAAATTGCAACATCATGAATGATTGAAAATACAAAAAAGATTTTTATTGTACGTAAACAGTACGGCATGAAAACAAAATGATTAAATTTGTAAACAGTTTGGTGGTTTACAAGGGTGCGAAATTCGTAGAAACAACTGCTTCCCTGGCAGCTAAAACGGCCCTTATCCGGTTAGGCATGGAGCCGAACTGGGATTGGAGGACAGAAACGGGCTACTCATTCCATGTTGCTTCAAGTCTATGCCACACTTCATCAACCGTATTAGCTGGAGAAGGGTGGCGGTCTAGTCTCTAAGCAATTCATGACCAGATGTTTTCAGTGGGTGACAGATGTGGAGACCATGCAGGCCAGGGCATCAATCGAATATTCTGTGTATCGAGGAAGGTCAAAACACGACGTGCAACATGTGGTCTTGAGTTACCTTGCTGGAAGATTGCGTTTGACAGGCCTCGAAGACAGGGCACAACCATTGGACGTAAGATGTCAAAAATGTACCAATCTGCGTTCAAATTACCGTCGATCTGAACTATAGATGTGCATGTCGTGTACCCAATGACTGACCAAACCATAACACCAGGTGCAGGGCCCTGTGCCGATATCGAGTGTCAGTAGGCGACAGGCGTTTTCCTCGGATTCTCTTGACAAGTATACGACCATCAGAATACAGCACGTACAACCGGGACTCGTCTGAAAAGACGACATTGTGTCAGTCATGCTTTCAGCTATGCCGTTGGGCGCACCAGATTCGCCGACTCACTCTATGCTGCATTGTCAAGGGAAGCCGCAGTACTAGTCGCCGTTCTGACAGTCCACATTGCTGCAAACGTCGTCGCACCGTACGAGCGGATTCTGGGTGCGCTTCAGGCATGCCCATTTCCTCACTAATGGTTTGTGATGTGGTTGTACGGTTTTGCAGGGTCGAGCTCACAATATGTCTGTCCTCTCCGGCGTTAGTCATGGGAGGACGTCGAGATCCTGCATGTCATGCAGTATGACCCTCAGCAGTCCATTGATTCCATATTTGTATGACAGTGTTTGGATTTCGACGAATGCAATGGGTGGTATCACGGAAAGATAATTCACACTCTCGATAGACAACGATACTGCCTCTATCGATTACCGACACTTGGTGGTAAGCATTTCGTCTTATTATTCTAGGCATAAAACGATATTCTGTGCAAAGACCGATCTTACAAAGCGCGTTCCGAATGAGAAATCCACTACGCAACTTTTCTTTTATGCAGAGCTTCAGATGTCGTTTCTCCCGCCTACCTCGTCTAAATGCGCTATATTACAAATCATTTGCATATTCCAACCTCTTCTTTCTTTCATGTCATTTTGACATTCGTCAGATCATTCCTTCCTGGTGTTGCAATTTTAATGGCCAGCACTGTATAAAAGTAAACACATAAATAAATTCAAGGTTACAATTATAAGCAAAGTACACTGTTATAAAAATCTGAAATTCACGGATATTTTTCCTGAATTTCACAGAAAAAGTCCCTTTTCACGACAAAGGGGCAGAAAATTTCACCATATTTCCTGAAAATAACAGAACAGACGGAGAAGTATGGGTAACAATGAGATATTCCGTTATTTGATGCATATTTATTTCCGATCTTGAAATACACGGATTCGAAATCGAGAGTTACATTTGTTTATCTCGAAGCCAGGAAGCAACATTGCTCCGGCAATTGTCGATCTTTCGGAATTGCTATTTGCTTTGCTCTATTCAATGACAGTTGATTTCTTTAGATGTAGATTTGAATTTGAAGTTAAACTTGACGATAACGAATCCGACTGGATTCTTTAGCAATTTCTTTAGTAGATTTTACATGAAGTATTCTCGAACCGAAGTATAATTATTTTTCTACTGTCATGGATCCCAAATATTTTAACAAATGTGCCGCTGAATTTTAGGATGGCCTTGGTTCGTCTGTTTAAGTTAGGGGGCTTCCTTAACGTTTTCAATTTCTGCAATAACCACGTTTCTCAGTATTTTTATGTTAAATATTTTTAGTATCATTAATATTTAATATTATCTGTCAGTCTTGTGCTACGTAATGTTTACACATTTATATTTACAAATTTAGTGTTTATATTTCTTTTATAATTCCATTTAACTGTGTTTTAAAATTAAACATTTATTTTATCATTAATATTTTACATCTTAGTAATTAATACAATGTATTGGTATTGTATGTTTATCCTGAACTAAGGAATATTTACAAATTTATTTACATCTAGAATTTCTTGTTAAACGCTTAGTCATTATTATTGTTATCTTTTCAATGTTAGTCCAAAAATTTATGATAATCATGTTATATTTTGTGTAAATTTCAATTTGATATCATATAAAAATTGCAATTAATCACCCTGCCACTGAGTAAATGAGAATAAGATTTGTTTAAAATCATTTACATGCTCAAGAATAGTTCTAATTGAAACCAAAATCTCACCACAGTCTTATTAAAATACATTTCCTGTAACTGCATAGTTAACACCTAAATATGGATTCCATTCTTTTTAATACTGTAATTGTTTTTGTACTTGAATTCATTCAAAATTCAGATTTCCCTCTAGCTTTGCACTGTTCTAGTACGAAACTTTCAGTTAAATCCAATGTTTGCAAATAAACATGTTTCTTTTATTTACAAAACAACTCGTTTATATTTTTTTATTTAAAGCTTTAATTAATTCGCATTTTTTTATGTTCTCAGTTGCAAAATTGTAATATTTGATTTGATTTCGTTAGATTCAATCTTTCTTAACACATCTAGTAAATCATATCAATTTCTAAATGTGTTTTGTTAAATTTTGTCCGAGATAAAAATTACATTTAATTGTAAAACATGTAAACATTAGGCAGTTTTGAACATAATATTTAGTCAAAACAAGCGTAAATAATTTTTTTTTAAACTGTTATTGCCTGTTTCCAGAAGCTGATCTGTCCTCCATTTAGAGAGGGGGAGGGGACATGGGTAAGGGTTTTTAGGGGACTGGGGGGGGGGTTATTAGATGTCTTCATTAGTAGCTTTCATATTTTTATCAAAATTGGGGTAATTTCTGACATATACCGGAATTAACTTTCATTTCGTAAATGGATAAAACTTTCAGATAGAGTATAAAATTGGTTGGTTTTATCCATGGACTAAGAAATTAGTTTCTTATAAAAGAAAAGAATATTACAGAAAATTTTTCCAAAGTTTAAATTTTAAGACTAGTTTGGGGCTCAACCAATCCGCTGCTGGACAACAATGAGAAAAAACACAAACTTAAACTGTGCAAAACTACTTAAAAGATGAGACAATATTCAAAAAGATGTTAAATTATTTTAATACCTTAGTATTTTCAACTATAAAAACATAGTCTTCGTCAGAGAAATATAAGAAATACAATTGATATTAACGTCTAATTTTCAAAATTTACGTAGATGGTGACGAAAAAAGTGAAAGTGGAAGTCAATTTTTCGATACGGGAAACATTGGGAAAATAAAACATGGATATAGGGAAGAGGATTATTACTCGTTTTATGATTCTTTAAGCAAACGGAGCCAAACTGAAATTTTATCCTACAGCATACCCAGAATTTGGCTCAGTTTGCTTAAAGTTTACGTTTAACTTTTTAAAGATGAATTAAGTATTTCTATTTATTTATTTACTAATGAGAAAAAAAAATTTCTACTCAAGATTGTGCTACATTGAACTTTATGTTTGCTATTAGAAAAATTCTGTTAAGCAGCTGAATTTTAATACAGTAAAAATTTATGTATATTCATTTAAAATATAAAAAGAATAGCGTTAAAAAATAGGGCTATGAGTACTTTTCTGTAACATCTTCATGTTATAATTTGAGAAGGAGTTTGTGGGGTCCCAATAAAAATGAAATCATTTCTGATGTTAATATGTTTTTATTTTCCTCAAAAATATTTACTTTCAAGTTGAAAACAATTATTTTTAAATTATACTTTCATTATTTTAATGGAAATATATTTGAAAAGTAATCATTTCTAAAAAACGAAATGTTAAAAAGATATAGTGACCTGAAAAAAGTAAATAAAGTTAACGAAAAAGTTAATAAAAGTCGTAAATAAACCCTTCTCTCTATAATAATTAATGGACAATGACCTGAAAAAAGTTTATAAAAAACGGAAATATACCGTTTTCGCTACATTAATTAAGGGATAGTGACCTGGAAAAAGTTTATAAAAGACGAAAATATACCCTTTTTGTTATATTAACAAACGGAAAATTACCATTCTGGCAGTAGGAAATAACGGAGAAATACCAACAAACATTTCAATAATAACGGAAAGTTATCACTTCATGAAACGGAGTGTTATTTTTTTTATCTCCCAAATTACAAACAAAAATTTACAAACCGAACGGAAAAAGTCCGTCAACTTTGCTGCCAGTTGTTTTACTGTGAATTCAAGGATTTATTTTTAACAGTGTGCTTATTTTCTTTTAAAGTCAATAAAATTACACATATTGTAAATGTTTATTTCCCTTGATTGACAGTTTGTCTGATGAACCAGGAAGTAATACTCTATTTTCTATCAGTATGAATTAGATGATGTAAACATATATCACATTACAAACAGTGAATGTTATGAAAAGTAATTATGTTGATTTATGATAAGTTTTCCTGAAGAGATTAATATTTCTAACAAAATGTGATCTTTCAAAACTAGTTTTAACACGATTTTAAATCCAGGTACGATAATTTTGAGACGTTGTTACTCCTTTACACAAATTATGATGTTATATCTTTATTATACGTAAAAACAAAGAATTGGGTTTCTTTTCAAGGTACAGCAAAAAACGTAACTTTTATCGATGTTTAGTATTTTATTATATTTCATTAAAAGTTTATAAACATTTTTTTTTTCAGGCATACTCATGATATCAATATAATAAACAATATAAAGAAGAAATGACAACTCAATAATACGGAACCTGAGCTTCAAAACGGTGTCAAAACAAATTTTGTTGCATTCATTTTGTCGAGCAATATTAAAACTTTTATTATTTTTATTAACTTAACAAATACATTTTTTTAATTTCTATGAAACGTAAATTAATAATTTCAAGTGTATTATTAATCTAAATCACGAGGTCCATCCAGAAAGTAAGTTTCCCACTGTCCTTAAAAAGAAGTAGAATATAATTACTTGGAAAGATATATTGCAATAGTATAGCAATGTTTCAGCTACTTCTCAATATAAGAACCACCGGAATTGTAACACTTGACATAGCGTGGGATAAGTTTTTGTAGTCCATTGTGACAGTTGTCCCTTGTCACAGTTGTCAACCTACGTCTCATCAACCGTAACGCTCCTCGTTGTTCTCTTCGTGGTATCGCTGCAAAAAAGTGCAGAAAAGATCGTCGATGCATGAAATCATCGAGAAAAACTTGTTGTTCCGGAAATCGTGCGCCAAGTGTGTGCCGAGGAACTTTACACCTAAACACAAAACCAAACGCTTGGGAGTAGCAATGAATTTTCTACAGCGATACCCCTATGAGGGTAACGAACACCTTAACAAGATCGTTACGGGTGATGATACGTGGATTGACAACTGTGGCAAGTTCGCTCCATTCCCAGGATCAGAATTCTATGACACTGGACTACAAAATGTTATTCCACGCTACGAGAAGAGTTGCAATTCCGGTGGTTCTGATGTTGAGAAGTAGCTGAAACATTGCTGTATCTTTTGCAATAAATCTTTCCAGGTAATTACGTTTTGTTTCTTTTTACGAGCCGTGGGAAACTTATTTTCTGAATGAACCCCGTAGTTACAAGACGGGTATCCACAATCAAATTGCTGTAGACTTTTGTCATTTTGTCTTTACAGTTTCCTTAAAAGACACAAAAAATACTTCAGTATATTTTTATAATTTTTTTAATTTATGTCAACTTATATGTTTGTTGTCATGTTCCATTGACACTAAAAATATGGAATTATTTTTCAATTAAAATAAGACAAACATTTTAATCTTAACATTCTAATGTTGGCACATGGAAAGAAATATAGATTCTAAAATTATCCTAACAATCCATTTTCAGAATATTTCTACGAATAATTATTTAGTTCTATTATATTTTGGATTAAATTAATTCCAATAAGGTGGAGGGGGGAACTTGAAGTGCAGTCCTTTAATGTTAGAATTAGATTTAACAAAATATTTTTTTAAACACTTTTTTATAGATATATTATGACTGGCAAAGTAAAGACAACAAAATCATTTAAAACTTCTATAAAACTAATGAGTAGTAAAACAATACTGCATAAAAAGATATATGGGCTTTATTATCTCCCAAGCTATTTTGAAGGCGTTTTATTAAAACCTAAGTAATAAGCCGATTAAGAAAAATCACGTTTAAACTAAAATATTGTGTGGAGCAACATTCTAATAAAGATTCAAGTGACGCTTTAAAAAATTAAAAGTTCTACTGAATTATGATAGAGTTTTATAGGATTAATCTTTTTTTGTTATTTACAAAATTTACCAGTTTTATGTACATACAAATATTCTTATTTGTTTTTATCGTTATTTAATCTTTAAATTCGATTTTTGTTTAATCTGTTCAATTTCTTGCCATTAACATGATTTACAAGTCTTCGCTAAGAAGTAACATATAATAGTTTATAAATAAAAAGTATTTTTAATATTTTAGCTCATTTCATTTTAATTGAAAATACTTATTTTCTCTTTTATATAACGATTTTTTAAAGAAATTGTAATTTTAAACTTTATGATGTTACTGCAACATTTGGGAATAAATCCTTCTTTAAGTATTTTAAAAAGTTTTGTTTAGATTTATATATATAAAAAAATAATAATCTGAAAAATTGATAGAATGTCGTTTCATTTGAATACAACATACATATAGAATGTCTTTCTTTAAATTTTAATTCAAATGTTTATTTAACTTCTTAAGTTTTGATTTAAGAAACTCTACAGTTTACGTATAACAAATTATTTATTAACTTCTCTAATTATTCGTACAGATAACAAAATTAAAATCTGAAATAAAATTACGCAAAAATTTTAATAAACATTAAGTATACTCCAAATCCTAAACCTTTCTGTCTCAACTAATTATTAACTTAAAATTTAACTTTGCAAATATTTCCTTTTAATTTTGGAAGATTTCTAATAATATAATTTATGTATGTTTTTTGGGTTGATGCTGCTAATGATTATTTGTATCAATATATTAAAACTATTCTTCTTCTATAATATTTTAAATTTTAGTTGCTTAAAAGGCGTATAGCCAAGAGAGTGAAAAAGTATCCAAACTGGGAATCGAACCCGGGTCCTCGATATAGCGCATCGATTTTCCACCATCTGAACCACTTCGAACAAACCTCAGCCTAGTACTTCTCACTATCATATGTTGGCGAGGCTATAACCGCAGCACAATATGGAATATTTTTCCGTGAGCCACCGACTATTGTAGATTGGTTGTATCTGTTGCACTCGGTTGTAGCTTTGTTGTAGATGTTGCACTCGGTTGTAGCCTTGCCAACATATCGCTCACCCGCAAGAAAAGTGACACATCTTGATAAAAGTAAGTTTCACAGGTGAGGTAAAAAAAATGTGCATGATTTTACTGTGACATGAAATTACAGCATTTAACGCATCATGTAGGAGTGCATAAAGGCATAAAACCCTTAAGAATGAAGACGGGGGATCAGGTTTGGGGGTTTGGGTAATTTTACCTCCCCACATAATCCACCTTTTTTCTGTGGTCACAAATAGACATATAGTGTAATAAAGTGATTTTCTGTATAACTACACTTATGAAACTGTTTGTACAGTGAGACGCACTTATGACACACTTATGGAATAAAACTCAAATTGAATTTTTGCGAGATGTGTCACTTTTCTTGTGGGTGAGCGATATGATAGTGAGAAGTACGAGGCTGGGTATCGTTCCAAGTGAGTCGGTTGGTAGAACGTCGGTGCGCTGTACCGAAGACCCGGGTTCGATTCCCGTCTGGGGTACTTTTTCTCTCTGTGGGCTATATACCTTTTAAGAAAGCTAAACTTTGAAATATTATTGAATGCAAGGCGTGAGAAATTTTCTACAGAAAAATTTCCACGCTATATATAGATTTATTCTTCTTCTATAAAACTGTTTTTCTTGTTTTTCAAAGAAAATTAAAGTTCAATTATGAAACAAGATATTATTTAATAAAATTCCAATTTTTCTTTCATAATTTCGTAATAGAATTGAAAATAAAAATAAAGAAATATACATTTCTGAAAATGATATAATTAGCAAAATACTAAACATTCATCAAGTAATAATATATCCATTTTTATATAGATACAAAATTTTCTTATTATATTTGCTACACAAAAATCAATTGTATTCAATTTTCTGAATTCCCCCGTGTCTTCTAAGTGAGATTGATTCCACGTCCGAGTAGCAGTTAATGCGTAATTGGCCACTTTCGGGAGATAGGTGGATAAAATATAACTTGCACTCCTTAGATGTCCGAAATTTATAAAATACCGTTAACAAATTTATATATATATTATTTCTAATTGCCAAAAAAGTTTAAGATTAAAATTTTTAAAACAGTAGAATAATTTAATTTGACTGTTGACCTGTTTCAACACTTCCCGTATCATTTTCAAACCAAACAAATAATGATATTCTGAAATTGCACAATCTATGATGCAATGAACTGAAACGCCATTATTTAGTTTTTCATGTAACGCACGTTATTTTTATTTTACTTGGATGTTTATTTTTATTTTCGGAACAATTGAGCAACTCTGGCGACAGTTTTGGTAAGTTGAATGATGGTGTATCGTTACAAATGGAATTGTTGCTTGTTAGAATCTCTATTATTTTCTGTTTTCGAAACCTTTGAGTACTATCTAATACGTATGTTATATAACATACTATTTGAGAATAATAAGAAGCAATTTTCATTGTGGCTTGAAAGAAATAAACTTAAAAATATTTTACTAAAGAACTTTAAAAATCATAAAAATTTTAAGAACGTAATTTTCATTATCTATTTTTTTTATTATTCAAACCTATAATGATAGGTATTTTTAAAGAAACAAGTTAGTTACACAATTTTAGGAAGTTTCAGCTCTTTACTTAAAATAGATTTTTACAAAAATGTACCAAAGCATAAAGAAAAAAACAATTTGAGAAAAGGCAGTAAACTGTATACGCACCCATAATGTTTCGAATATATTATTTTAATATGTTTACATGTTCAAGACCTACACAAAATATATATGTATGGAATCATCTCAATTTGCTTTATTTTCTAGGCTGATAACTGAAAACTCAATAATTTGAACCATTTTATGTTCCATGTGCCCTTAAAAAATTACAAGCGGGGATGACCGAGTTTAGCTCGGTCAAAATTAGCCTTATGTTCCACTCGAAAGAATATTCTCACTGCGTCATTATCTCTGTATTATTGCTATAAAGCATGTTATATTATAACAGTATTACTTACCAAAACAATCAATATGAAAAGTATGTAGTACATGCATCAGAATTTTACACTATTTACATATTTGAACGAAAGGACACCAATTTAAATTAAATTTTTAGTTCAACTCTGATTGGTTTAACCATGTATCTCGAGTCCTAATAAGAATTCTTTCATATTCTGAGTGCATATTGTTTCGACAAAAATAGCCAAATTTGGCGACATTCTTGCATTTGGCACCGAGTATGTGTATTTTGGCATTCGTAATCTTGAAAGTTGATTTTTTTGCGAAATGTTGCCAATATTTCGCCAACTTTGCGGTTTTATGACCCTGACCCGTAGTGACCCAATGTGACGCACTCGTCGTCTGGGGTAACCAAGAACGGTAGGATACAAAATTTATTCAAATTCATTTAAGCCGTTTTATAGATAAAATTATCTTGACCCACAGTGATTCCAAAATGACCCGCTAATCTAATTTTCTCGAACATGTGACAGAGCCATGTGGTCTTCTCGAGTCCGAAAACGGTAGAATACATACTTTAATCAAAATAGTTAGAGTCGTTTTCTAGATAAAATTAGCGTGAGCCGTAATGACCCAAAAAGGACCCACTAATCGAAATTTCTCAGACCTAGCTCAGTGGTACCCGGAAACGGCATAATACAAAATTTTGTCAAAACTGTTTGGAATGTTATTTGATACAATTAGCTTGGCCCTGACCCATTGGGACCCAAAATGACCCACTAATGGAATGTTCTTGAACATGCGACCTAGTCCAATGCTTTTTATGAGACCGAAAACGACAGAATTCAAAATTAAGTCAAAATCGTTAGAGCCGTTTTTCAGATAAAATTAGCTTCACCCGCAGTGATTCACTAACCTAATTTTCTTTAACATGCGACCCAGCCCAGTGGTCTTCTCAAGACCGAAAACGATCTAATACAAAATTCAGTCAAAATCGTTAGAGCCTTATTTAGATTAAATTAGCTTGACCCATAGAGACCCAAATATGACCTACTAATCGAAATTTCTCGAACATGTAACCTAGTCCAATAGTCTTCTCGTGCCCAAAACACGGTTGGATATAATATTTAGTTAAAATCGTTTGAGCCATTATTTACATATAATTAACTTGACCCTGACCCATTATGACCCAAAATGACCCACTAATTGAATTTTTTCGAACATGCGACCTAACCCAATGGTCTTCTCGATCCTGAAAACGATAGAATACAAAATTTAATCAAAATCTTTAGAGCCGTTTTCTATACAAAATTAACTTGACACGTAGTGGCCCCAAAATGACCCACTAATCAAAATTTCTCGAACATGCGACCTAGCTCAATAATCTTCTCGTGCCCAAAACGGTTGGATATAAAATTTAATTAAAATCGTTAGAGCCGTTTTTGAGATATAATTAGTTTGACCCTTACCCATTAAGACCCAAAATGACTCACAGATTGTATTCTCTTGTACATGTGACCTAGCTCAATGGTTTCCTCGTGCCCGAAAATGGTAAAATACAAAATTTAGTCAAAATCGGTCGAGCCGTTTTTAAGATAAAATTTACATACACACACAATTTTTGCTCGTATTATAGTATAAGATATTTTATGTATTAATTTATCATGACCTCTGCGATGACTAATTTAGAGTTCATTTCATAATACAAAGAAAATTTTAAATTATGAATATGGAAGTAAATACAAATTAGATACTCATATTTATACTAATACACTGCTCAAAACAATTAAAGGATATTGCAGTTTTAGGTGGATTTTGTATCTGGTAAACTGTTTAGCTGATTGATACATGGTCGACAGACATAGTAGGTTATATGAAAATAAATTACACATGTTTGGCAGAAAAAAATGCATTTTATTGCGCATTTGTGTACTAAAGGAAAAAAACACAATTTGTGCATATGAGAAAAAAAGAAAAAGAAAAGGTGTTTTCTTCAAAGAAAATCATTTTCAGTAGGGGGTATGGTTTCCACGGTCGGCCAGCAACGTTGAACACCTTTGAGGCATGGACTCAATGAGGCTATTGATGACGAGTTGGGGTATTCTGCCCCTACTCTTCCAGAAGAGCTCTTTCCAGTTCTTGGAGAGTTTGTGGGGGTTGTTGGCGACCAGAAACTCGTCTTCCTAGAGCGTCCCAAACGTGCTCGATTGGATTCATGTCTGGAGAACACGCTGGCCATTCCATTCGAACGATTCCTTCCTCGAAAAGGAAATCCTCCACCAGGTTTGCACGATGTGGCCTGCAGTTATCGTCCATTAAAATGAAGTTATCTCCGATTGCTGCAGCGTAAGGGACTACAATAGGACTGAGGATCTCATATATCGGCGACCAGTCAGAGCTCCATCTCGAATGATGTAGAGGTCAGTGCGCCCGTCAATGGAGATGCCACCATACACCAACACTCCTCCACCGCCAAATCTGACACTTTCGTGCACGAACGCAGGATTATTCCTACTGCCACGGTCCCTCCAGATGAAAATACGCCTATTATCCGGATGCACAGAAAAACGGGACTCGTCAGAAAACAGAATATTGCTCCATTCATTAATCCTCCAGTTGACATGCTCGGTTGCCCACTCCCTGCGGTCGCGACGATGCCTTGATGTTAATCTAATACATACCATCGGTCGGCGAGTATACAGACCTACAGCATGGAGCCGGTTTCGGACAGTCTGAGTTGAAATCGTGGTGCCTGTAGCCGAGCGAAGGTGTTGTTGGAGAAGAGTAGCGTTCATGGTTCGGTGTCTCCGAGCTGTTAACGCTAAATACCGATCTTCATTGGGCGTTGTTGCCCGTCTACGACCTTGCCCTGGTCTTCGGCCTGCACATCCACTCTCCAAAAAACGGTTCCAGATCCTGGAAATGACACTTTGTGACACTCCAATGGCTTGCGCTATTCCGGCTTGAGTTTGGCCCCCTTCTAACCTATCAACAATTCTCAAAGCTTCTGAATCTGTCAAATGACTTCGCTGAGACATCGTACTCATCGAAACAAAGCAATCACTGAATGCCGATCATCCTTGTCTTCATTCTCTTTTATCCAGTTGAAAGTCAAATTTCATTCGCTGCCGCTGAAGCGACGTTTTTGACGTCGAACTCAAAATTTGCATACTCCACAGTTTGAAAACCAGAAAAATTTGCATTTGTGATTCTCTTCTTCTATTTTCGGCAAAAAAAATTTCGTTTATATCTTTATTTTATATAAAACTTCAAATAACCTTTAATTGATTTGAGCAGTGTATATTCACTAAGTTGTTACAGAAAAGAGTTAAAAGGTATTTGGAATTAATCTGTCTTCCCACTTGTCCATCCATTTACAAATTAAACCTTTTAAAATGCACTTAAATTAAAACATTTTAACTTTGTTATTTGGGTAGATTAGACTGCATTTCAACTAATTTATGAATTATGATTTCATATTTATGCGACGACAGAGTCTTCTGAATGTCCGGAAGGGGATTCACTAATGGCGCAGGAGGAGATATCCTTAATTTTAAATAAAATACGTAATAAAAGGAATTAATTTCTCTTACACTGGCCACATGTTTTTATTTTTTTAATGTGCTATATGTAGTCCGCCCTGCTATATTCAATTACTCAACAAAAAAACAACGTTCATGAATTTGAACATTTAGATTGCACTGATTGTTGATAATTTAATGATATATATTTTTTTGACATTCTCATCTTCTCTGCAATCCTCAGACAATTTTTTTTTTTTTTTTTTTTTTTTTTTTTTTTTTTTTTTTTTTAAACAGGCACTTTTATTACATATTAAGTTGTTTCATGTACACATAGATGATATATTATTTTTTCATAGATTTTTTACTCATTTCTTGATGCTCAAAAGTCCCATTATTCATGTATAACATTCATGTGTTCCCGATAACAATACGGTATTTTCATATTTTCAGAACTTAATTATCAGTTAATAGATCATTTTTAATTACATTTCTAGTAGACGCTGAGAAAACAGATTTTAAATCCTAAATTATTTAAATAAATTTCATGCATGTTTTTTTTTTTTTAATTTATTGTTATATGACTGAACGAGAAATATTTGTTTGCTTCAATAGTTTAAAATAACATTTGTTGTAATACAAAAAACATCTTTTTTGTTATCGCTGTTGTAAGAATCTCCGTATTTTTTTTTTTTTTTTTTTTTTTACAACGATACATTAGTCCTAAACATTTACTACATGATATTTAAGTGATAATTCTATCTCATAGAAAGAAGGTGAATTTTCATTTCAAAAACATGAATTTTTAACACGGCACTTTTAAATATACTGCTAAAAGCATGATTTTTAAAGCTATTTTCATTTTTTAGCTGTATAAAAAAATTGCGTATTTTTCGTTTGATTACGGTATGCTGCTAATACTTCATTCTATGTACGTATAAAATATCAAGTTTGATTGATGGTCGCCCATCTACTGTTAGTAGCTGATTTACCGATAGTTCATTAAATGCTTCAAACTATTACAAAGCCAGCAGTAAAATATACACGAAATATTATTGCACTGGATACAATGCTGTTTGATCACATTCAGGGATCTGGGAAGATAATCTATCCATTATTGTTGCAGTTATCTAGTATTCAGATTTGTTAAATCTTATCTACTTTGCAATATTTATTTCCAAGGCGTATTCATTCAACAAGTAAACGGAGAAAAAATAATTTATGACTTTTGAAATAAGTAAGTGAATCTTATTATAAAGACAATTCCATTAAAGAGTATCAGGACTCTTACAATTCGAAAAAATGAAAAAAAAGACGATTTTCAACATTTAATATCTTAAAATGTATATGATTTTAAAACACATTTTTTATTGGGAGGAAAGACATAAGTACGTTCTTTTATAACATGTATTAAAAAATTACAAGATGCAGAATTAGCATTTACAGGAGGCCCCAGACTGTCAGCTATTTAACGAGCTGCAAACTGGTATAACAGATTAAGCGCATGATTACTAAATAAATACTGGGACTGGAATGTAAATTATGGTGACTATTTACACTTAAGATTATAATAATTACCGTGAACCTAAATAATTTTGTATTTAGAGCATTTTTATATTTGAAATACAAAGTTGTATTTAGCAAATACAAAATTTTTTAATTTCCAATTTTTAAAATTTCAATATAGAACCTAAAAAAGTATTTTTATGAACAATAAAGTGGACAGTTTAGGTTCTGTTTATAGAGACAAACATGAAACATATGTTTTGAAAATTTCATGAAAAAATATTCTAAAGTTTTTAAGATATCCTGCGCGTTATACCCAAAACCGTCATTTGGAGAAAAATTACGTTAAAATTTCGGAAACGTCGCTTCAGCTATTGAACGGGTTTAATTCCGAAAGCCATAACTTCTGTTCTAATTGGAATTCCAAGGAAACAATTATATCAAAATGTTCTGAAAAGATAAGAGTTTAACTTCTAAAGAAATTAAAATTTTGAAAATTTTGAAGCTTTAAGAGTCCTGAGATACCTTAAAAAATTGCCTGATATCATGAAAGGATTTCAAATCTATTTTTCATCAAACGTAAGCTGGAAATAGGTCTTAAAAATTACTCATTATTCTGAAACGCATAATAAACGATTTCCCGTGAGGAACATTATCATTCACGAATAGAATGAGAACGAAATCATAAAAGAATGGTAATTATTATCTTTAAAAAATGCATCCGCGTGAATAAAATATTATCTCGTATCTGTATTATAAAGGATAAACGTGTCTGTGGGTAACGCTGACGTCATTTTGGTGGTGGCAACATCTGGCGATTAAATTTGACTTTTATTAATTTTATTTCAATTTTTTAACTTTCTAAATACCGACAATTTTCAATTTTTACATAGTCAAGTAGAGAAAAAGAAATGTATACTTTCAAATGCACTTTGTTTAAAAACTATATCGAAATGTGTTTGAAAAGTGCATTGAGATTTACTGAATTTGTATTGTTTTAAAATAATTTTTAAGCATGATTGTTTTAAATTCTATCTCCCTCACCTGCAGACAGACGATTACAAAAGATGAATCTGTTTACACTTAAATTGATATAAATACAATAGTTCAGCATTTGTTTTCAGCTTATGTTTCATAACTAAATTAAAACATTATCAGTCCATAAATAAAATAATAAAATATAAATAAAACATACATTTAAGACATGCAATCGAACCACACTTAAACCAACGAAATTATCAGCATAAAAATCCCTGCCGACTCGGCCTACAGACGCAGGTAGATTTCGAAGTTAAGTACTAATTTAATCAACAAAAATTAAATCGTGAATAGAGATAAACCCAATTTAACAGTTTTATCTGGATACTTTTGACGAGTTTTTAATTTCATTTTTATATAAGAACTGGTTTTATCAGAATCATGTTAAGGCAGTATTCAAAAAATATTTTCCTATGCTCAACAACTCGGAATTTTCTGACGCATTGGTATGTGCTTACCTTCGAAGCATTTTTTTAAAATATAAAATTTTTATCAAACACATGTCTTTTTAGTTAAAACAGGGAATAAAACTGTTAAATCATATAAATTTTTAATGGAAAATAATTAACATTTCAAATTTAAGCAATATTTAGTCAAATTTTAGTAAAGAAGTGTGTTTATGCCAAACCTTCTGTAGCGAAATCTATTCTATATATTTCACTTTTTTTTTCAACAATATATTAGCAAACCACTTACCTGTGTTATGAAGCAAAAGATTTGCAATACCTCTTAAATTCACTAACATATATCAAATTTTGTACACAAAACATAATTTTTTTTAACGTATATTTTTCGATAAAAATAGCTCTTTAAATTATATATACAAACTTACAAGCTATATTTTGCTTCATAACATGCCAATAAATGAGTAGAATTTGTGAAAAAACTTTATTTCAATATCTTAAAAACTTTTAAGAAATTATGTTTCTCGTAAACGTACACAATGTAAAACGCAGTTTTCTAGAACACACAAATTAAGATTGTAATATAGCGCAAAAAATTATGTATAAAGGACTTTAAAACCCACCATATTTTTATGTGTTTATATATTATATATTATATATTTGTGTATTAAAATGTATTGTTTACCTTTACGTGGCTCTTTAAATGGTCACGTCCGGTTACAGAAAGTTCATTTCCTGTTTGTATTTTGATTTATTTGCAACTTATTTATTTTCTTCTTATTTATTTTCTTCTTATATTACTTTGCTTCTAAATATACGTTTAACCAAAACTAGAGCTCTTTTGAAATCCCAAATGTTTGAACTTTAAATTAAAATAATTTAAAAACATCGAAAATTTTCGCAAAAACAGTGATTTGAAGTATTTTTGAAGATCTCGAGAGGAAATTGTATCAGAGAAAAAATTCAAATGAAAAGAGAAGAATGGAAAAGTATTATTAAATGTTGCATGTCATAATAAAAAAAATCTTGCGAAATAGATGCGTAGAAGATAAGCGGGGTTTTATAATACAAATGAAAGCAGATCATTTATTAAGTGATTAGAATAATCTATTTTTTACACTAAATTTTTGTTATTCCCGATATAAAAATATATAAAAATTCCTTATATATATATATATATATATATATATATATATATTATATACAATGTATATTTTATAAGCTGACGAGCTCTAAGAATTGTGGTAAAATGAAAATGATTAAAAAATATACTGCTTTAAATAAAATAGTGTAACGAAAAAATAAATATGATACATTGTACAACAACACGCACTAGAAATTTTAAAACTTATGCTTTAAAGTCTAAATGTCCAACACTTGCAATTTTTCCACAAGTGCTCAAATTTATTCTGGCATTATACAGCAGACGTTCGAAATAAAGTAGATATAAATCTTTCATGATTTATTCATATTCAGCTTTTCCTTTCACCTTAAGTACATATCGATTCAGTTCTTTCCCAGGTTGAAAAGACCACTTGTCGATGATAAGCAAAATTCTTCTGAATACAGAGTTATCATATTCATAAGCTAAACTTTTCCTTTGTTTGAATAAAATCGAAGCATGTGCCTTTAAAAATAAGTCCATTTCTCTGAAATATGTGTTTATTTTGTTATAAATTTCAATTTTACAGAATGTAGTGAAACATTTTTCGTCTTTCTCGCGCTAAAGAAAAAAAAATAAACTTTTTTTTTAAGGACTATGTTTTAGAAGACCATAAATGAAGCTATTTTAAACGACAAAGATAGAAATGTCTACTAAAAAAATAGTTACAATAAATTTTATTGTTTATTTTTATTCTCCAGAATTATGTGATACTTACGTTCACTGCTATTGTTATACAGATCTATTTAAAAGGCCAGACTTGACTGTTTTATATTTTTGTTATTTGTTTCATCTTTTATCTCTTTATTTTACACTAAATGTATAAAATACTATTTTGATTTTGACACATGTTTATGTTACGGTTAAAAAAAAATTATAAAATAATAGGATAAAATTGTATTTTTATTTCTCTCATATTTCAAAATACTCTTTTGGCTTACAAGAAGATAAGGTCTATTATATTATGTTTCTATATGTATTTTTTTATAATTTTTATACATAATATAATTTTTTTAATGTTATTAAAAACATTATATTCCTGTAGCGTCAATAATTATATATAACTTAACATTAAGTAAGTTTTTGTTATCGACACTAATAAAAGAAAGTTTCGCTGGCTGCCGGCAATGGCAAGCGAAATCTATCGCAAGTAAAAAGCTAGAAATTTGGGAGGGGGGGGGGGATAATCCAAGTCATGTCCTGATGCACCTAAAGCTCAGAATTATAATTTTTGATAATTAGTGGGGCTAATGTTAAAAGTTGTATTTTCTCTCTTCGTGTGATTGAAGTTTTAAGCTTTTGTTTCATTAAATTTATTAGTGCATCCATATCATTTACTTTTTGCTGTTCATCTTGTGGCAACATTGAGGAAGGATTCATGATTTTAATTTCTGTTTCTAAAACTTTGTTAACTTTAAATTGTATATTTGAGCAATCTGGTTCAAGTTTTCGTTTTGCATAAGAAGATCTACTATGTGGATGCAAACTGTTAAATTTTAGAGAAGACTCTCCTATGCCTGTTAGACATGAATTAAGAGAAGCAAGAATTTTTTCTTTTTCTACTGATGTTGCTATGTAATCTATACATTGGTCACTATCACTATCAGTATCCAGCTTTTCAATATTAGTGTCTGTATTTATGTTTCTCAATTTCTGTATTTTTTCCTTACAAGCATCACGTATTTTTTGCCTAGGAACTGCTTTTAGAAGAACAGGAAACTTGTTAATTTCCTCTGAAAAATTTAAGCTTACATTCCGGATAGTTTTTGTAATTTTTTCTAGTGACGTTTGAAAGGATCAAAACAATATTCTTGGTGAAATTCAAAAATTTTTAAGTAAAATATTTTATGATGCTCACAGATATCAGTTAATAAATCGACACTCACACCACTCCTTAGAGACAAAGTCTGTTTCTCTATAGGTGCAATACATTAAATTGCACTTATTTTCACATCTTTTGCATAACTACTTTTATGACAGATAGTCCCAGTCCTTTTACCAACACTGTCAACAGCCGACAATAGTCAACAGCCGACGACTTACAATCGATCATATTGGAAAATACTTTCAGTTGTTCAAAGTTCAAATAATAAATAAGCTACATTTGAAAATCTTAATAACAACTTATTATCTTAAGACGATAATAACAACGGGCCGACATAATGAATTTAAAAATCAGCTATTAACTCAAAATGCATCAAATGATCGCTTTAAATATGGGTTACTCATCAGGTCTATCAAAAGAAATTCAGTGAAAAATCTAACAAAACTAATTAATTCATGAGCATCTGCCACGAAAACCAAAAAATCAATAAAAATAAAATCATCTGGTGTGTGAATATGAGTTACTGGATGTTGTATAGATAGAAATGTCTTTGTGAAATTTTCACCTGTACTTCAGTAAAATATAAACATGCACGCTGTTTTCATTCATTCAAAATTAAGTAAAACAATTAACAAATTTTGTTGTCATTACAGCAGGTGTTGAATGTTCCCACACACTGTTAGGTAAATTCTTAATTTTTAGATCTTATTGATGTAACATCATCAAGCTTAGCATATGTATCTGGGAGCACGGCAGTGCGTCCGCCAAGTTCGCACAAGCCGTAAGCTACCTTTTCCTGAACCATTTCGGCATACTTTTCACCCCCTCATAACGTCGTTTTAGGGAGAGATATAGAAATTTTTCTTTTATACACATGTTCGTATGGTCAAACTGAACTAAGGTTCCACGATTTCATGTTTCTATATTTAGTAGTTTTCGAAATATTAAATTCCAAAAAAGCGCTTTTTTGTCACTGACTCACTTCGCATCATCAAATAACTAAGGTACTTCTAAAAGTCGTAGTATCATGAAATTTCACAATTAAGTCGGGTTTGTAGCACAATTAACCAGAAAAATCTGAAAACACAGAACTTTCGCCTCTAAACCCTTCAAACAGGGGGTGTTCATTTGGCCGTAAACAGTTCCTTCACATTCATTTGCGCCAATGTTGGTCGCCAATACTCGATTACAGAGTTTTGAAGGGGGTCACGTGATTTCAAGCATTTTATATATATGCTTTTCCAAAGATGTTTGTTAAATAGAAAAAATGAATATACCTAAAAATTTTAATCAGTATAGGTTATGATATATTTACGATATTAAAACAATAAAACATTTAACAAAATATATAACCGCAATTCTGTACGTTTCCGATATAGTAGCCTTGGCGAAATACAGAAAATAGCCTTGACGAGAAAAGAAATTTGATAATAACGTATTTTCTGGCAACCTATTTACTGTGTCATATACACAAGCAATTTTTTCCATATGTATACAATTTATTTAATGTAAGGAACCCGTTTATTTATTTTTATATACCAACATAAATAATTTGTATCTAAAAAATAATATTTTATACATGTATAAATAAAATGTTTATATGTAGATAAATACATGTATAAATAGCATAAAAGTTCATCAGGTTTGTTTTCATAGTTGTTTATATCATTTGGCAACATATCTCAGTTTCTGAAGTCCGAATTGCGCCAAGACTTTTAAAAAATGCCAAGGTCCCTCGATTGCCAAGGCCTCCCGGTAGCTGACCTCGATTAAGTAAAGATTCGGTATTTCTTAGTTATCCTGTCGACCAAATTACTGTCGCCAAATTGTAAGATTAATTGCCAATAATGGTTGCCATTAATTAATTAATTGTAAGATTAAATGCCAATAATGGCCAATAAAACCATTAATTCGACGTTTTATTTGTATTTTTATTAATGTCTTACTAATTTATTTGATCTTTCGTTATTTAAATTAAAAAATTATGTCAATGTGTATAATTTGGCGAAATTGGTCGACGGGATAACTAAGAAGTACCTTATATTGCATTATTAGCCTACTTACTGTTAATTTATTGTTAATTTTAAATCTGTAAAAGAAAGATTATAGTTATAGATAAGATATGTTGGTCGCCAAAACCCGATTACAGAAAATTAGCCTGAGTTATAAAGGTATTACATGATTTCCAGTTGAATGGATTTTTATATGCTTTTTCAAAAATCTTAAAAAGGCAAATCTTTCAGTTTATCTGGCCATCTTTCTATTTTTTACTTCCTTAAAACAAATTTTATTAAAGACCGGGAGGAGTTTGCACAGATCATCATTTCATCGAGTTGACGGCAAAAAGTTTAGGTTTAGTTAAATATCGATTAGCGTATTGAAATGTAACTGGTCTGCCAAGTCATATCTTTGCGGAAATCATCTACACACCCGATTTTACGGGTTAATTGGTGGATTTTCCATTGTGTTTTCCTGCACCCATTCCTCCATGTTTCCAAACTTTTGGATGCAGGAAAATGCAATAGTAAACCTATCAGTTAACCACTAAAATTAGGTCTTCAGTTGGTTTCTACCAAGATATGACTTAACAGACTAGTTGCATTTAAATATGCTAATCTAGTTTTACCTATTCCTAAAATTTCAGCTGTAAACTCGATGAGGTGATGGTGTGTGAAGTCGCCTCCCAGTCTATTATAAACGTCGGAATTCTAATCTCAATAGCACTCTGGTCAATCTGGCAATGATCCCTATTATTTATGGAACACCATTCCTTTAAGTGCGTTTTAGTGATGTTAATGAACTTAGCATATGCATCATACATATTATACATATGCATATAACACGTAATACATTTGCATCATACATATTATAGGTATGTGTATAATACTTAATACATATGCATCATTATGACCTCAGAATAAACAAAACATTTTTTGTCGCCAAATTTAAGAATTGGGATGATATATTACCAAATTTGGCGATACTTTGCTAAATGTCGCCAAGCTTGGCGAATATTTGACGCTAGTAGCTATTTTTCAATGAGTTAATTATTAATGCGAGCTATCTATTTTTATTTTTCCGCGTATCATCTGAATAGTTAAATGATATAACGTACTAATATTGTCAAAGTGCTAATAATTTCGTCACTGCCCAAAACCTCTGCTATTGTTATTATATTGTACTGTTATTATACTTACTGTGACTATGTTGTTAATCTCTACACCGCTAAAACTTCTGTATTATATAAAGAGAATTTACTGCCAGTTCTCTTTATGGTTATTATAATTCTATAATATGTAACCTGTTAATCGATATGTACGTTAAAATGAATCTTCTATAATCCGGTTCTTCGCATTTTAGTTTTCAGGTTTCGAATAAAATTAACTAAAATCTTAAAACCATGGCACATTGACTAATACTTCAACACGATCAGATGAGAAGAATGATAGATTTTCAAATGGATCATGGCAGTGAGTCTGTAGACCTTCTATTCTTCCGTAATCGAGTCTATTGAAAAGGTAAACGTGAAACAAAAATATATTCGCATCAATATGGTTTAATGCAAATGCAGATATTGTCAAAGGATTTCATAAGAACCATTTCACTTGTACCCAGTCGTATCAGTTAAAATACAACAATTGGCAGTGAGCCCAATTAGAAAAGATTACTTAATAGGATTAAAAATTTCCGCATTAGAGAACGAATCGTAACTGCTAAGGAAACATGCATAAGTGAGTTAAGATATACTTGTCACGAAAGATGAAAGACATAACAACACAAAATATATGATGTGCTTCCATGATCGTAAAGAGTTCTTGATTTCTCTATCAAAAGCTTCCGACTTGGCGAAAGAATGGGCAAGTAAATTAAATTATGAGTAACAGTAACATGATGCAACGTTTAACATGGAATTAATACGTTAAATACTGCTTGCTAGAGACGGCTATTACTTTAATATAAAAAGAAATAAAATATAAATTTGTAAAGCTCAATAAAATAAATTTAGGTATTTTTATGTTAGCCGGGCGCAAGTGCCAAATCGCCAAATACTGTTCCCAACTCCATTGTTCATATTGCATTCATTTCATTTAAAGATATATACTTTTCAGTCATCTCATTTAAAATAGATGCATTTCCCTCATTTTATTTAATAGAATATTTAACATAGAAATAAATAAATAAATAAATAAATAAGAAATAATTACATAAACCATAATATTTTATTTGAAAATCAAAGCATTGTTTCTAATTTACACATGTGAAAAATGAAAACTGCTATTGGCGAAAAAACAAAAGGCTAAAGAGGACATTTGCTCCCGGCTAACATAAAAGTACCGAAATTTAAGTTTTTCCATATTAATATAGTTTAGAATAACAAACTTGAAAAAACATACAAAAAGTAGTGATATCCCAAAAAAAAGTTTTCGGTAAAAAAAAAAAAAAAAAAAAAAAAAAAGCGCCAAGTTCTCCTTAATGTTCTCCCGGCCAGAAAAAGTAGTGATATCTGAAGTTCGCACAAGTTAAAAGCCAAACATCCCAAATCTTTCATTGAAAATGGCTTCCTGCGACTTGGCCGTTAATGCCTTCGAGAGAGTTTTTCAAATTTTAAAATATGTACAAATGAGCTTCATGCCAACTACATTTTTTGATTATTTTAGTCATTTTGGGGCGCAGAGTACAGAAATAAAATACACATTTGAAAAAAAGTATTTAAACAACTTCAGTCTATTTAAATGCTTAGAAGTTAAAAATAACAAAATACTTGTATTCAGGTATTCAGGAGATAATATCCCTAATTGCTATAATTTAATTAGTATCAGCTTTTAACAGTTTATAAATCGAATACCTCTTAATGTATGCAAACACACTATAATAAATGTTCAAACGAAAAAAATCTCTTTCGTCAATACACAAGATTTCAATATTATACTATAAAATATAATGTAACATATTATGAGATTTGAAGTAAGTAAATTTTGTTTTATTTCTTGGGTTTTACGTTAATGACTTTAGCTTTAGACCGTACAAAATAGCAATTAAACCACAAGTGGGCCAAATGATCTGTAATCAAAACTAATGTTTGTTGAAACTGAATGGTAGTTACCAGAAATCTTTTACTTATAATGTCTTTATGTGAATTTGTCTCTTTTCATTCTAATATTACTTTTAATATTTAAATAATTCATAAATGCGTAATTTCCAATCATTAATTTTGAAATGCCGTAGAAGGCATTAACGGCCAAGTCGCAGGACGCCATTTTCAATGAAAGATTTGGGATGTTTGGCTTTTAACTTGTGCGAACTTTAGATATCACTACTTTTTCTGGCCGAAACATTAAGGAGAACTTGGCGCTTTTTTTTTTTTTTACCGAAAACTTTTTTTTGGGATTCTCTATTTTAGATATAGTTATTTGAAGGGTATAAATTAATGGATTGTGCAAATTTTTCATATTTTTGAACCACAATATCTCAAAACTTTGTTCAAAAGTTTTTGGTGATTATGTCTTAAAATCAGCTATAAACATACTCAGTTTCATTGAAATTTGCGACAGTAAATTAAATGGCTTAGGGGTACTGACATGCAATGACTCTTCCTGATTTGATGTAGAATGCCCCTCAAACTATATTTAAATAGGAAATACTACTTAAAACACCGAAAATCCCACTATTTTTATTTCATAATCAGGTAAAGAACACATTTAAGTATATCCCCCCATAAAAATAAATTTAATAAAAACACCGCCTTTTGTTGATAATGCATTTTTTTAACGCATCATTTTTCATAAGAAAAAAATCACGATTTCAAAGTTAAAAAATTTTTTTAGACACACATAAAAAGTTATAAGCGTTACAATATTTTTTTTTATAATTTACGTACTTTATTTACTTTGCTTAAATTATTTGAAGATGATTTGTTTATTAGATATTGAAATGTGTTTTTATAAAGGAAGTGATGCCTTTGAAAATTGAACAATCAAGAATGCCAGCTCATGGCAATTTTCCAAAACTTTGATAATTTTTTTCTCAGAAACTATTTCATCTAGAAGCAAAAAAAATTACTGGTGATCATATCGTCATAGTATGAACAAACACACGCACTTTCATTAGAATCTGTGATGGTGGGTTGCCTATTGATATTTTACTGCCTGATTTGATATGGAATGCCCCGTAGAGATTTGAAAATTGGCACACATACACAAAATAATATTATATTTCAGCAATTCGAAAACTAGAAAAAATCCACCGATTACTTTTTATTTTATCAAAAATCTGATTTTAAAATGGAAAAAAAATGTTTTCTGCATTTTTTCCTATTTTCTAATTCTATTGCAAATTATTTACTTCGTAGCATTTTTTGCACTAAAAATCGTTATTTTAAGTCGTTTTTTTTATGTAGCCCTCAGATACATATATATTTTATGATATATAAAAAATTTGAAGAGGAGGTGAAATCTGTAAGCGTAATGCCCAAATACAGGGTAATTCAATATTTGAAAGCTTTACTACCTTGATCACTAATTATCTGAGGCCCTTATATCTTGAAAACTTTACCAAAAGCACTCGGAATTGGTGGACCGTTTATGATCTGGGTTTGCCACGGGAGTTTTGCCACGGGGGAAATTTTTAAACTTCTTCCGACCCACTCATGTTATATATCATTTAATAGTCATTTGACCACTCTTTCAAAAATTGTATCTCCCGCACCTCCTCCATCTACTCCCATTTTAATTTTTAACCATTGGTAAAGTAACTTGGCTCCTAAATAGCCGAGCTTCTTATGTCACATCCTCTTGAAAAATTGACCAAAGAGTAACTCGATACGGGGCGACCCTTTCTGCCTTTGTTTTACTTTCCAAGCATTAGGGGTTAGTTGCGCACAGAGGGCACACATTTGTAAGTTTTTTCCACATCTACTCTCATGTGATATATCAATGGATAGACTTTTGACCACGCTTTCATATTAGGTAGCTCTCGCTCCCTCCTCCCATTTGACAGCAGTGATTATTTTCTCCTATTTGAGTCCGCACAACTCAACGATTGTATTTCCAGACTAAAAATCTGTGTTTCGTTGAGTCGGAGGTTTGCTTAGAAGGGAGTGACAACACTGGCAGTGGAAGGTGGAACAAATAGATTTTGGATTTTAAGTATATTTAAGGTTATCATCATCAGATAATAGCATATATAGTACCCATTATATATTATTTACTTAGCGTTTTAAATTTTCATTGCGTATTATTAGCTGATATTTGTTCTATCATTTATATATTATCATATATAATATTGAAATTTATATAAATGTCTCATGGACCACTTTAAAAGTTTTATTTACCTTATTCTTTTCATTGATACATGTTTGATTTCGTGTGCGATATTAACACTTAATACAAGAATATCACATTGATTTGAGTACATAAGACTGCGGTATTTGACAAATAAATAAACATGTAACGTAGAAATGTAAATGTAAATAACAGTTAATAAACACTGATGCGGGTGTGACATCCTTGTGATCCCATAATACCGGTCGCAATTATTATAAAATTGAAAGTTGAATTTCTTTCTAAATGTAAGAGTTGGAGTGGAGCAACTTTTTGCGGAGCGAATACAATTGAAGTTGTAGTATTTGCTAGGTAGGACACGATATAATAGCAATTTTTATGAATTTAAACTTTCGACATTCATTGCAGAAATAAGTTATATTTTTTAATGTCAATTATTGTTTATATTTCAGTTGGTTTTCAATTGCCTATTATATTCTTCTACTTTTATCTCTTAAATAATAAAAATGTTAACTATGATTTTTCGCGTTAACTAAAACTTAAATTATATAATCGTTAACAAAAAGGTTATTGCATTATTATGTAATACATAAATTCCTGGTGCAATATATATAAACCATTGTGTCTAAAAGATAAATAAATTAATATAGTTAGTTATAAAGTTGTTAGAACTTTGGAGCCTAAAGAATTTCAAAATTTTCAATGAGTACCCAAATACAAGACATCCGCACCTTCAAGTTGACTAATACGAAGATTTATAGGCAGGCAGAGTTTCAAGATCCGGATGAAAAATGTTGCTTATACAGATCTCCAATTGTTATTTAAACGAATCTACAATTACATGTGCAATCCAACATGATACCACACATTAAAACTTCTCATATCCACATTGACAATACACTACCAATAATTTACTGAATAAAACTTCAACAATACAATACGATAAAATATAACTTAAGTCTAACACAAGAAGAATGAAATTAAACAAATTGATACAAATATATTTTCTGAATTTTTTAGCATGATAAAATTTATTTTGTCTGCAGTCAGTTACGGTTTACAAATTGCCCGAAATTTGATATGACAATTGTAACTATCTACATATTTTACTAATATTTCTTAATATTTTCACAAAAGGTGGAAAACGTGGAAGATCAATTGCTAGACCCGACCTCTTGAAGCCTTTAGATCATGCAATCTGTTTGCTCTCCTTTGTTTGTGGATATTTAAAAGATAGTATATTGCGGGTCAAGGAAGAGCATCGCTAAACGCGCATCACGCCTCCCGAATCTCAAACACTCTTGAACGCCTGGTCATTCCCACAGCCAGTGCTAAAGCCATGAAAGTGTAAAAACTCCACGATGTGAGGCCAAACCCCGAATCCTCCGTGATGCCCAGGTTAAATGTACACTCACAAGAGCGCCGGTGCCAGGTCTTAATACCGACATTTATAAGCAAATATCCCAGCCACTAGTTCTGAACGCGAACGTTCAACGAACGGTACTAAGGAGAATAATAGGCAGCACTAACGAACCAACAGAACCGTGGAACGTTTCTTCCTGAACAACATAGAAACATCCTCACAAGGGCTTTAGTTACATAAAGATTATTTTGAAGAGATTCTGCTAATCCAATCGCAGGTCACAGAAATATCCTGCTGCATATAAACACATTGTATTGGTCTACGTGGTGTTTGGTCTGAATGCAATCACTTGACTATCGAGCCCCTGCTGAATTTCTCTTGGTGAACAGATAAGCAAGAATGGGTCACCCTGTACACAGAAAAGGTAATACATGACAGTACAGCGTGCTAATCGGTGGCTATGTGACGCGAACCGCCTTCTGTTAATAGGGGGCGGTCTCCCTCTCTCGACTGTGCCTCGAGGACTGCTCACAACTACGCCAACTGCAGACCAGCTGCAAAGAATAAACGGACACGAGGGGCATATGCGATAAAAAATCCACCCCCTTGCACTATTGTCTTCGTTCCATCGTCGACACTTGTTAAAATAAGAATTCATGATGTATTGTTCGAAGAAAAGATCCATTAAACGACAGATACGTAGAAACAGAAAATATATACTTATCCATCGTTTACTGGAGTTCCATTGCATGCGATATATTCGGTTGAGCTGCCTACATATCAGATGAGATGCCACTGCTAATAAGGTATTCAAGGTTTTCTCTTAATTTGAAAACCTCTCACGTGTCACCGATTCTCAGCCCAGGTAACTCAATAGATAGAGCAATGTCAGTTTAAATCGAGGGTCTTGGTTTCGAATACGAACCTGGACATGTTTTCACTTTGGCACAAAGGCACAAAGGCATTTCAGGGAATTTTCAGGTTTTATGATTGTAGAATAAGAACAAATAATGAACAATCTAAAATCTCAAAAATACAAACCTGAAACTGTAGGGAGAGGAGGACATTATAGTACGTCACATTCCAAAAATTAATCAATTGAACGTTCTATTGAATTAGTAAGCATAAATATTCACATCATTTGTAGCTGGGAGTATATATGTTTACGATAAACGATTAAGAAAACAAGAGTTCTCAAAGCACTATATATAAATACATATTCCAGCCTTTCTAAATTCCAATTACCAAAGTATTTTTATATGCAAATACAATACAAGGATTCGATTTCATAACAAATTTGCTTTTAAATGATATTTTTTTTCAAATTGACATTTATTGTTTAAAAAAAAATTCTTATGTCGAGACATAAATTTCTTTGAACATTTTATATGTACAAAATGAAAAAAAAAAAAAAGAAAGAAATGAAAAAAAAGAAAATATGGAACATAAAATAGATATTTCGGGAAGTTCATCCGATAAGACTTGTTTTTTAGGAAATTTTAAGGTTATTTACATTTAATAATGCACGTAGAAAAAAATTGGTTTCGGCACTGAATTTATTGTACTTTGATTTAAGCATATGGATGTTGTCGAGTACATACACTGTAAGAAAAGCCATGTGTTTCTTAATTTAGGAAAAAATAATATAATCTCGTAGAACAAACGCATACGAAAAGAACTGTATTTTTAGAAACCTCGGAAAGCTATAATATTTCAAGATTTAAAGAATCATTTATAAAAATAACGTATTTTTGCCGACTCTGATTTTAGGAAATTTTATCTACATCATTCAAATTCGATCTCTGTGCCTATAACAAAGACTTTTTATTTTTATATAAAATAAAATGTAATTAATTTGATCAACAACGCAGAATGATTTTCTAATTATACGAATTTCATCTAATTAAAAAATATTTTAAATATACTTATCACGATTTATCTTTAATAATAATTTTTGAAAATGATCTTCAACTGATTACTATAACTTTCTTGAACAATCGAAACACTTCTGCGGTTTCAGGTATAAAAATTTTCTGTTAATATTAAGTCTACATATTTTAATGAATTAGTGGACAGCCCATTGAAAGCTTAGTCACATATGCATTGCTTGTTTTATATCATTTCCACACATATATAGAGTTAGTGATGACTGATAATTATAAACAGTGAAGTTTATAGCAATAAATAAACAATTTCCCATTTGAGCGGATACAGTTCAAATCAATGAGTAAGGTTGAAAATTTCCGATGGAAGAAACAAGAATTTTGTAATATAGATAGTTTAGGCCGAATTTTCGGCAGCCTTTCAGCCGAAAACAAATATTAGGTGAAACTCTGAGTTTGGGCCGAAAACGAAAAAGAAACCTAACATGAAATCCTACAATCACTGCTCAAAAGTAGTTGAAAAATTAATTGAAACCTAACATTCCGTCTCTTAATAATCATGTGGAACCAAAATTTCAAACAGAATTTAAAAATTTTATTTATATATTTAGTTAGCTGCCGAACTTTAAATCGATAACATAAATCAATATTTCACAAAATGGCGGCTACTCGAAGTTTCGGGTGAAATTTTGGTACAGAATTCTGATACAACAAACTGTTTAAAAAATTTAATTAAAAATTGTAATTTTTTGCACTTTTTCCTGCAATTAAAAAAAAAAAGGTCTAGCTGTATTTCCGAAAAAACAAAACGTCAATATATTGAATGTTTTAAGAGTGAAAATTTTCACTAATACAATATATATATATATGTATATCCAAAAACTATATCAAAATATACAAAACCACTGAACTGATCCAAAATAAAAATAACTAAACTGAACAAAATGAGAAGTAATAAATTAACTTAAAAATAAATTCTTCATCCCATGTCAAGAAACCAGTAAACATTAAACAATATGAAATATCCAGAAACATAAGAATTTAAACAAATGGAGACAGGTGGCATGGCTTGTGACATGTTCAGTCGGATTAAACCAGATTTACGTGCACAACGCTCCCCCATGTACCTGTCAAGACCAAATGAAAAAGTAAACTAAACATTTGAAATAACAAAACCCAATGAAAACAAAATCAACTAACTAATCCTTAAAACTCAAACAAACGTACTAGTCTCCACAAGACAGTCAAACTAACAGTTTACTCTTCCCTTCGCATCAACAAATTCTCTATATCTTTGCAATAAGTGTTGCACTTTACGAAATTATACAGCAAACCTTTTAAAAATTTCTCAGGATAGCCGTAGTGCAGTGCCTGAATATACGATATGTAAAGCTCTTCAATCTTATCCACTGTATTTGAGTTCTATCTTTCTATCCCGTTTAACCTGTCAACAAAATGTTTCTATAGATAAAAATATGCACATTTGAACCGAAATTTAACATCTTTATAGTGTCAAAATTAAAACTATTCCGTTTGCCATATATGCTAGTTAATAATTCTCCAGTTTTTATCTCGATATTATTATCTAAATAATTATTATTGTTTTGACTTTTTGACGCCAATTTTAAATTTAAACTATTCGGATAACAGTCTAAGTTTTTCTGTTTCATGTTATATATATAATGTTTTCAGAAAAAGTGTATTAAAAATTTTTATGAGCATTTTTGTTAGCGTGACATAAGCCATTTAAACAGGTTGTCACGAATTAAATAGAGGGTGGAATAGGAATTAAAGAGTGGATTTTGAGGGCATTTTCTTGGAACTTTTCGGATTCCAAAAATGCAAAATAATTTTAAAAGTTGTTATCTGAGAATCCTCCTGTGAAGAGAATTTAGAAAGAGTAAAAAAAAAAAAAAAGTTTCATCAGCATTGTTTCATAAGTTTTACACAAATCTAATTCTTTACAAAAAAGGATGATTTTGGAAGTGAAAAAATAACTATGCAAAATGTATGAGAATAAGTGATGGGCCATTCCATGAGAAACGAAAAAAATGTCCTGCATATGATACTTACAAAAAAACCTCTATCTATTAGCTTATAAGTTGTTAGAATGTAAACTGTATATTAAGATTAATAAAACCTCTAGACTTTCATTTTAGCATAGTTGGTTTTAATTCGAGGACACAATAGCATTGTTAAAGCAGAGTAACATGTAGAAAAGCTGTCCCACATTTGATATGAAATGGCCATTTGATACATTTAAAAATCTTCACATTTTAAACCCTAGACCTAAGTAAGCTGTTCGTTTTTAACAGGTTAAACCCTTTATCTACTGACGGTACTTATAAATACCATTACAATAACTTGTTATAAAATTCATTTAATACTAGGTTGAGCAAAAAGTTCTGGAAAATTTGAGAAAGTTGCGTTGTTATGGGAAAATTGACAACAAAAGCAACAAGGACTATCTTTCAAAGTAGGGACCATCATAGTCCACAACTTTCTGCCATCCTTCTGCCGGATTCCGGATTTGCTGGAAGTTCGAAGTTTGCTCGAAGTTCGCCGTATCAGCACCTTCAGCCTCATTAATCTCATCGACGGCTTTCAGAACTTTTATAGGCCATTTCTCCAATAATGCCGGATCAACACGCTCAAATCATACTATTCAATAGGCATTTTGGAGCCGAAATTCCTGAACTCCTATAGATATACCAATAGAACTCCTATATACCATACAAATTCTGGTAACTATTAGATTAAAAATTTCCCAGAACTTTTTGCGCAACCTAATACATTGATTAGTAGTAATACAGTTTGGAGTGAAGTTATACCTGCATTACTTTATCTTGTTCCAAAAACATTATTGGTTTCACAAAACAAAAATATTTTTAATAAGATGATTTCTTTTGTCTTTGCATCTTTTCAGCATTCTTTGCGGTGTGTGTTTGTGTGTGTGTGTGGGGGGGATTTTTCAATTAGGAAATATTTCTATATTTCTATTCTAAGAACATTATATTTGTAAATTTCCTAATTCTACAAAATACTAAGAAAAAATTTTAAAATAAAAGATTTGAGTGAGGTTGTAAATATTGCACAAAATCCCTATGAATTCAAATTTAATTAATCCTTCTAAATCTTTCTAACATTTATTAAAAGATTATGTAGATCTTCTAATGTGGTTTCAAAAATTCACGAAAAAGGCTTTAGAAGATTAAATTTTCATGAATTCATAATACCGTACATAAAGGGTTAAAAATCTCTACATTTTAAATCCAAGACCTAAGTAATCTGCTTGTTTCACGGCCATTCAATCAAAAACAGACAAAATGTCCTGCTCTCGAAACTTATATAAATAACTATATCTATTAACTTATAAGTTATTGAAATATAAACTAAACGTTAAAAATAACAAAAAACCTTTGATTTTTCCTATTACCATAGTTGTTTTAATTTGAAGATGTAATAACATTGTTAAAACAGCAGTGATATGTAGAAAAACGCGACGTGGAATGCCTCTGATATAATAAGTGAGACATAATAATTCAAAACATAGCAATGCATATTAATTTAAGAATATTAAATTATATAAACAAATAAAAATGAGAAAACGTATACTTTTTAAAATTTTCTTTAGAGTAATGGAGAAACTTCCTTATTCTTCTAAATTTAACAAACTATTTCAGGTGAAATTTTGGTAAATATAAGATATCGTATTTTCTTGAAAAATGAAACAATGAAAAGAAAATTTTAAAAGTTCTGAAAAGTTTGAAGGATTTCAAAGTTTCTAAAATCCTCTCATTAATGTTTTCAAACATAAAAAGACATTTTTATTTCCTTTTAACTATCCTTAGAAACAAGAAGAGATAAGAGGGAGAATAACTTGTACTACAAATGCACAACATCGCTGAGAGATAATCCTACCTAAGTACGACAATACTCAAGATTTAAAAATAAGAAGTGTTTGAAACAAAGGGATTTAAGATACAAAAGAACTTTCATACAAAATTTATAATATGAAGCATGCCATATCTTATTCGTTTTTTTTAAGAAACACTTCAAAAGTTGAAACATACATAATTGTTTTCTTTAATACATGTTTAAATGTTTAAAAATAGCTTTAAATTTAGAAAAAAAAATGCCCAGAGAATTTTGTAATTTTTTCAAAATTATCATACAATATGCAATATTGATTACAAAATTAAACAAAAAAGACATAATATAATGCATGTATATTTATCTGTATTTATTTTATTTTACTAAATTTCAATAAGTACTGCTACAAATTAAATTACTCGGTTGAGCAAAAAGTTCTGGGAAATTTGTGAAAGTTGCGGTATTATGCGCAAATCAACAACAAAATCAACAAGGACTATTCTTCAAAGTAGAGACCATCATAGTCCACGACTTTCTGCCATCGTTTTGCCAGATTCCGGATTTGCTGGAAGTACCATGGTGGCTCTTGACATGCTTCTTCAACTTCATTAAAAGATTCAAATCGACGACCCTTAAAAATGTGTTGCATTGATCGAAAGAGACCATAATCGGATGGAGCCACATCTGGACTGTAGGCTGGATGTGGAAGAATTTTGAACGCCGTCAAACTGTGCAAACTTGTCCTTAGATTAAAAATTTCCAAGAACTTTTTGCTCAACCTAATAATAAGAAAACAAAAATAAGATTGATCACAAAATTATACGAACAAAACAATTTTTCGATAAGTGTAATGTACACACAGATTATTTTTTTAACTGATGTGAATTTAATTTGCATGTTTTTTTTTTCAAGAGAACCATAAAAATATAATGCACTGGTCATCAAAATTAAACGATACTGAGAAAAAATATGTTCACTAAGTAATATTGCTACCAATGCCCAGCGCTGCAATTATTTATGTTAATTAAATACTATTGAACTCAAAATTGCATTCCCGCGCATACGTTAGCATCGCAAATATGCAGATTAGATGATTGACAATGTGGTGCGCAATGGTCGTATATTGGAAATCTGGTCTGTAGTGTTGTTTAAAGTGAACGTGGTACCTGACTGTGACCAGTATGCATTAATTATGGCTCAAAGGCATAATTTCAATTAAGATCAAAAATGGAAAATAATTCGTAGAATCGAGGAAGGTCAAATACAAATGGATGTCGCTCGAGTTTTGAATATTCCTCAAAGTGTCATATCAAAAGCTAGGAGCCGCTTTTTAAGCACTGGATCCGTTGATAGACAGCATGGTCAAGGGATACCAAGAGCAACAACTCCATCCGAAAACCGTTTTTTGTCATTGTGGCTCGAAAAATCGGGAAGCCATGACATTTCATTTCAGACCTTCAGGCTGCCACATAAACTCGAATTAACCGTTTTACTGCTTCAAGAAGGTTTAAAGAGGATAAATTGTATGCGACAAAACATATAATTTGAGTCCCACTCACTCCACCTTCCAAAGGAGCCCGTTTAAACTGTTGCTGTCGTCATGTTCAATGGAGCCAAGAAGACTGAGCTCGAAAGCGACATTTCACGGACAAGGAAAGGGCAAGTTGCTTCTTCCTTCATTTCTCCAGATCAAAACACGTCTCGAATGAGTGTTCAGAGTATACCTGAACTCGACAGTCAACAATACTTGACCCAGTGCGCGGAAGTGCAATTTTGAGTTCAATAGTTTTTAATTAACATAAATAATAGCAGCATTGGACATTGGTTGCAACATCAACATAGTAAGCATATTATTTCTCATTATCCTTTAATTTTGTTGACCTGTGTATAAAATGACGACGTTGTTATTGAAATTTGAAATTAGGTTCCGTTTTAATATGCATGTAACCCCTTATGATAACATTAAGAACACACATTTATAAAGAACTTTATTTGAAATAAAAGGTCTTTTTTTCTGTTTTTTTTTTTTTTTTTTTTTTTTTTTCTTTTCATAGATAAATTATAACTGAAGCTATAGTCAGCTTTAAGATACATTTTTTTATGTACTATACATAAATTATTATTGTACATTACACAATGTATATAAAAGAAGGGAATGAATTTAAGCTTTACATATCCAAACAAGTTGGAAATTGCTCGTCAAACGTGGCAAATGAGGTGCGTTCGTACTATAACTAGTTTTATAATAATTTTTTGCACCCCATATTGTACTGAATGTATACTTTTTTGCACTTCATAAAGCGCATAGTCTGATACATCATTAAAATGCACTTCCAATAATTTTTTCCCATTCCCCGTAATGTAACGGAACACTTTTGACTGTCCCTGTAATTAAACTATACATCCGATTTTCCTAAAATTTGAAATAGCTCAACAAAACTTTACAACAATTATATCTTTAAAATTTCAGACCATTCGGAAGGATGTAATATCATTAAAATGCACTTGCAATAATTTTTCCCATTGGCCGTAATGTAAAGAAAAACTTTTGACTGTCCCTGTAATTAAACTATGCATCCGATTTTCCTAAAATTTGAAATGGCTCGACAAAATTTTGCAACACTTATATCTTTAAAATTTCAGATCATTCGGAAGGCTCTAATATCATTAAAATGCACTTGCAATAATTTTTCCCATTGGCCGTAATGTAAAGAAAAACTTTTGACTGTCCCTGTAATTAAACTATACATCCGATTTTCCTAAAATTTGAAATGGCTCGACAAAATTTTGCAACAGTTATATCTTTAAAATTTCAGATCATTCGGAAGGCTGTAATATCATTAAAATGCACTTGCAATAATTTTTCCCATTGGCCGTAATGTAAAGAAAAACTTTTGACTGTCCCTGTAATTAAACTATACATCCGATTTTCCTAAAATTTGAAATGGCTCGACAAAATTTTGCAACAGTTATATCTTTAAAATTTCAGATCATTCGGAAGGCTGTAATATCATTAAAATGCACTTGCAATAATTTTTCCCATTGGCCGTAATGTAAAGAAAAATTTTGACTGTCCCTGTAATTAAACTATACATCCGCTTTTCCTAAAATTTGAAATGGCTCGACAAAATTTTGCAACAGTTATATCTTTAAAATTTCAGATCATTCGGAAGGCTCTAATATCATTAAAATGCACTTTCAATAATTTTTCCCATTGGCCGTAATGTAAAGAAAAACTTTTGACTGTCCCTGTAATTAAACTATACATCCGATTTTCATAAAATTTGAAATGGCTCGACAAAATTTTGCAACAATCATATATTTGAAATTTCAGACCATTCGGTTGGGTAGTTTTTGCTCTGTTACATGCGGACAGACGGACGGACAGACGGACGGACGGACTGAACGACGACTATAGGTGCTACGTATTTATATAATTACGAACGCACCTAAAAAGGGATAGTTATATTGTTAAATATACACAGTGTAACCTCGTTATCCCGACACTCTAATGACTAGAAAAAAATGTCGTCATAAGCGGAGTGTCGCGGTAACCGAAGTTAGAGAAAAATATGCTTATAAAAAGCTGTATTTTTAATTAATTTAAGACAATTTTAAATTCATAACTGTTCTTGCAGTTTTAAGCAATAAAACATTATTATTAAACAAAATAAACACAAAAACAAAATTCAAAAGAATAAAAATTAGATTTATGATGACTTGTTTTTTATTGTTACATGAAATATTGATGAATTAAGTCTTGCTTATCCCTAGATGTGCTTCCTACAATTCTTTTTTCATTATTATATAATGAATTGTAATCAATATTCGTTGTTTCAGAAATGGATGTTAGATAATTTCTGATCGTTTGAATGCAATGCCATGCTTTGCGGTTTTAGTCGGATGAAAAATGCTGTGTAACCACAAGAAAGCGCTGCCTGACCAAAACAAAAAGACTGCGAGTACACTGACACGTCTATCTGGAGCTTAAGTGGATCATTCATAGTGTGTGGGTTTATTTATTCAGGTAAAGGATTGAACTAAAATTTCTCATTTAACTTAATGGGTATTTTAGACACTTTTGGGAAAAGTTTGGCTTAGATATTTCTGACCGGTTAATTTCCGTGCTTATAAGATGGATGATGAAAAAATGGACAATTTTTCTAAACCGTCGGGATATCCGGAGTTGAAAATTATTCAACGACGTAAAATCCGGAGTTTATTTACATTAAAATCACATACAGAAAATCGGGACTGTGAAAAACTGACGTGATAAGCGGAGTGACGTGAAAACCGGGTGTCGCGATAACGAGGTACGACTGAATATATATATATATTTTGTTATGTAAATGTTAAAATATATCACTCATCAAAGCATAAAAATTGTACAGTCAAATCAAAAAATAATTAACTCAGTGATAAAATGATTAGGAGTTTTATTGAATATCTTTAATTTATATAAAGACTTAATTATAGACCCTAAAAACCTTAAAAAATAATTATAAACCTCTATACTTCTGAAACGTATTAAATTTATTTATAAAAAGTAATCTGTAAATTACACAGAAGTTTAAATGTGAATAAAAATTTTAATGGTTTTTATATAGCTTAATTTGAGTTTTACAAAACATAGTATATTAATGCAAAAAAAAAAAAAAAAAAAAAAAAAAAAAAGAAAGACTTAATTATAAAGTTTAAAAAACCTGTATATTTATTAAATGAATTGAATTCATTTATAAAAATTAAGTTGTAAATCACTCAGAAGTTTAAATGTGAATAAACGAGGAATTGATAGAATTTGTTATTGGTTTTGAAATTTCTTACTTTGAGTTTCACAAAACATCTATTAACTAAAATAAGGACTTACTTATAAAGTCTAAAAGACCTCTATATTCTTAAATGAATTGAATTTATTTATAGAAATGAAGTTGTAAATCACACAGCAGTTTAAATATGAATGGACGAAGAATTTGAAGAATTTGTAATGGGTTTTTAAATACCTTAACTTGAGTTTCACTAAACATCCGTTAATCTAAATAAAGATTTTTAAATATCTGAATTTATATTTTATACACATTCTGTGGTAATATTAAAAACTGCAAAAACTAAATATATTAATTTACATTTAAATTTTAAGTGAAAATTTATGAAAACTTGAAAATTAAGATTACATTATCTTTTAATGAATTACTATATGGCATGTATAAAAAAAAAAAAATATTTCAAGACATATAATACCAAAAATTAATATTCACAAAGGCATTTGTTTGTTATACTTAATGCATGAAGTTAAAGTTGTTCGCTAATGAGAAACTCATTAGACTTTTTTTTCTTTCTGGCGTATGGTTTTAGAAAGAAACTTTTTTTTTTCTGAAATCTTTTTAACAGCCATTAAAAATGTCATAAAATATATGTAAAATGATATGTTTTAAAAATGTATGTAAGAATATAAATAAATTTTAAAATTAATGTACACAACAAGATCAAAATAAATATTTATTCACTCCCCACTAAAAGCTTTCCCACGCTCCCGCCCCCATAACAAAGTTTTGAAATGGCATCCCTGTTTGAAAATTTTTTCAGCGTGGCACAAGTTGGATATCTGTGCCTCTGATAAAAAGTTTTTTTTTAATTTAAACAAACTGTAATTAACTCATCAAAGACGCACATTGATTTTCTAATTATATGTATTTCCTTTAATTAAACAATATTTTAGGTATATGTACCACAATTTTTTTATAATGGTTTTTGTAGACCTTCATCTGTATTAATATACCTTTCTTAGAGAGCATACGAAAAATTTCTAAGGTTTCAGAGTAAAAATTTTTTATTACTGATAAGTCTACAGCTTTTAAAAAACTCTATTAATATATTTAGTTGGGTACCAAACTTTAAATCGATAATATAAATCATTATTTCACAAAGCAGCGTCTACTCGAAGTTTCATGTGAATTTTTGGTACAGAATTCTGATACAACAAACTGTTTAAAAAATTAAACTGTTAAAATTTGTAATTTTTTTCGTGTAAAGCTTCTTGGAAGTTTAGTCATATATGCATTGCTTGTTATGTATAATTTGCACTCACGTCTTCAGTTAGTTTTGTCTGAAAATTATAAATAGCAAAGTTTATAACAATAAATAAACAATTTCACATTTGATCCGATACAGCTCAAATCAATGATTAATGGTGAAAATTCCCAATGGAAGAAACGAAAGTTTAGGAATACAGATAGTTTCTGCGGATTTTTTGTCCCGGCCGAATTTTCGGCAGACTTTTCGCCGACGAATTTTTCTTCGAAAATCTGATTTTTAAACAAAAACGAAAACGAAACCGAACATTCCGTCAATTTCTATTCTTGATAATCATTTGAAGCCAAATTTTAAAAAAGATTCTTAAAACTTTATTAACATATTTAGTCGGGTACCAAACTTTAAATCGATAATATAAATAATTATTTCACAAAGCATCGGCTACTCGAAGTTTCATGTGAATTTTTGGTACAGAATTCTGATACAACAAACTGTTTAAAAAAATTAAACTGTTAAAATTTGTAATTTTTTACATTTTTTTACTGCAATTTTATTGTATGCAATCATACTATATTTTCAAAAATTAAAATGTCGATATGTTAAATGGTTTAACGGTAAAAATTTTTACTAATTCAAAAATACCTATAATAATAATAATAATAATGTTTCAAGAAAATTACGTTGAAAAATTTTTAAGGGCATTTTTGTTAGCGTGACATAACTCAGTTTGTCACATTTGTCCAGTTTGTCACGAATTAAATAGTGGATGGAAAAAGAATTAAAGAGTGGATTTTGAGAGCATTTTCTTCACACTTTTGGAATTCCAAAAATTCAAATTTATTTTAAAAGTTGTTATCTGAGAATTTCCCCCTTAAAGTGATTTTAGAAAATTCAGTTTTGAAATACAGGCACAGTATTCAATAATTTTCTGCATAATAAAATACATATTTATTTAACAAAATGCCTAATATACTCTAAATGCGAAAACTATGGGGAATTGCGTCTCATTTAGGTACAATGACTTTAGTGTTAATTTTGCAGCTTTTAATGAGCACGTGGAAAGTATCTTCCAATTTTAGTCATATATGCATTGCATTGCTTGATATAATTCGCATTCACGTCTTGAGTTAGATATGACTGTTTATTATAAACTGTGAAATTCATAGCAATAAATAAACAGTGTCTTATTTTAGCCGATATAGCTCAAATCAATGAGTAATACAGTGAAACCCCAATTTAACGTAATCCGCATTTAACGATTTCCCGCATAAAACGTCATTTTTCGTTTGTCCCAATTAATTTCCTATACTTGTAATAGTAAAAAGTCCCACATTTAACGTTATAATTTTGAAATATTTCCCACATTTAACGTTTTTTAAAGGGTAAACACTCAATGAAATTTTCTTAAAATATTCAGAAATTGTGATTAAAAAAAATTTTCAGCATGAGAGAGCCGTGAGAAAACATATCTCAAGTTATTTTCCGTGAGAAAATGCATCTGAAGTTCTTTTCCGAAAGGTGGTTTTCCAGAGAATAAAGGTGATGAATTTGAGCACGAGGAGAGAAAAAATGAAGATTGTAATAGATCGGTGAGTTCTTTTTTTGTTCAGACATATCGCTGGAATTAACAAGTTTCTATGTTGGGAAATCAGAATTTCGACTCTAAGTACTTTAAATATATATATATATTATATTCATATACGTGTACGTTGAGAATCTGATATGTTGAGCTGCTAAACAAACGACGCAAAGTAACATAACTGATTTCTTTAAAGCATAATTTAGAAAACTGATGTCTAAATCATTGTAAATGACGGAATGAAAGGTATTTTACCTAAATTAGTTTTTCTTTTATGCTCAGTCTTTTGTTTTCGTCTTCCCCGATTTAACGTTTCCCCGCATTTAGAGTCATTTCTTTATGGTCCCTTGAATAACGTTAAATTGGGGTTTCACTGCATTGAAAATTTCAATTAGTTGAAAATCAATGAGTAAGGTTGAACAAAACAAAAGAAGGAACGAGATTTTTGAAGTACAGATAGTTTCGACCGAAAATTGGTCCCGGGCGAATTATCGGAGGCCTTTTCGCAGAAAACGAATGTTTGGCAAAACAGAGATTTTAGGCAGAAAATGAAAACGAAACAGAGTATTCGGTAGATCTCGTGAAACCAAAATTTCAATCAGATTCCTAAAACTTATTAATATATGGTAGTTAGTTGAATGCCAAACCATAAATCAATAGGATAAATCAGTATTTTACAATATGATGTCTGCTCGAATTTTTGGATGAATTTTCTGTACAGAATTCTGATACAACAAACTCTTAAAAAAATGTATTCTATTAAAAATTCTATTTTTTTTTCACTTGTTTCCTGCAGTTAAAAAAAGTCTAGCTGTATTTCCAAAAAACAAAACGTAGATACGTTGAATGGTTTAGGTGTGAAAATTTTCACTAATAGAATATATATATATAATGTTTTAAGAGAAATGCGTTAAAATAATTTAATGATCATTTTTGTTAGCGTGACATAAATCATTTAAACAGGTTGTCACGAATTAAATAGTGGGTGAAGTGTTGCCAGTTTGGCCTCCAATTTTAAACTGAAATTTCAAATTCATACCGTAAATTTCGAAAGAAAATTTTGTACTTTATGCGATCGATAAATGTGTCTCATTAAATAAAACATAAAATAACTATTCTTTATTTCTGGTATGAACTAGAAATTTTTGAATAAATATGGAGGCCAAAGTAGCAACCCTGAGTGGGTGGAATATGAATTAAAGAGAGGATTTTGAGGGCATTTTTTGAAAATTTTGGGATCCCAAAAATGCAAAATTATTTTAAATGTTATTATCTGACAATCTCATTGTAAATAGATTTTAGAAAAAGTAAAAATAACTTTCATTAGAATTGTTTGGCAATTTAAGCAAATTCTAATTCTTTACTAAAATAGATGATTGTAGAAAAAAAAATAACTATAAAATATTTATGAGAATAAGTCATACCATAAGTGAGACATAATAATTTATAGCATAGTGAATATGCACCAATTTAAGAATATTAAATTATATATATATATATATATATATATATATATATATATATATATAAAATGGGAAAACATATACTTTTTAAATTTTCTTTAGAGTAATGTAGAAACTTCCTTATTCTTCCAAAATTAAGAAACTATTTCATGTGACAGTTTTGTAAATATAAGATATCGTATTTTCTTGAATAACGAAACAATGAAAAAAAAATTAGAAATGTTCTGAAAAGTTTGAAGCATTTTAAAGTTTCTAAAATCCTTTCATTAATGTTTTCAAACATAAAAAAGTCATTTTTATTCTCTTATACCTACCTTTAGAAACGAAAAGAGATAAGAGGTAAAGCAACTTGTTCTAGAAATGCACAACATCGCTGAGAGATAATCCTACCAAAGTACGACAATACTCAAGACTTAAAAATAAGAAGTGTTTGAAACAAAGGGATTTAAGATAAAAAAGAAGTTTCATACATATTATATAACATGAAAAATGTTATTTCTTTTTCTTTTTTTAAAAACAATTGTAAAGATGAAACCTACTTAACTGCTTATTTTAAATACATGTTTAAATGTTTAAAAATAGCTTTAAAGTTAGGAAAAATTCTAAGAGAATTTTGCAGTTTTCAAAATTATGATATATTATACAACTTTAATGACAAAACATAAAATTATAATAAAAAAGCGTAATATTACGATACAAAACACAATATAATGTATGTATATGTATCTATATTTATTTTACTTTTCTAAATTTCAATAATTACTACTCGTCATTTTATAAATAGGAAAACAAATATAAAATTGATTGCAAAATTATATGAATAAAATTATTTTTCATTAATGGCAATTTATACCTCACTAACTAAATATTTAAAATGTTTTGAATTTGAATTGTACTTTTTTCGTAGTAGGACCTAAACCAAATAAAATGATGATGTTGTTATTGAAATTTCAAAGTAGGTTTCATTTTAATATGCATTCGACCCCTTATGATAAAGTAAACCATATGCAATTAAAAAGAACTTTAAATGAAATAGAAAGACCTTTTCTGTTCTTTCGCATAAAAATTATTACTAAAACTATAGTCTTCTTTACGATTCTTCTTTTGATGTACTTACTGTACATACGTTTTTATAATACAACAGCACATCAATACAACAGATGGAAAGGAATCTAAGTATTACATATCTAATAAAATAGAATTGTTATATTGTTACATATAATTATTTTTATTGTAATCTAAACAATGAACATTGATGCAAAAAATAGTACTGTCGAATGTATAAAAATATTCAATACAATGATTATATTTTAAAGAGTTTTACAAAATATCAAATTATGTAAATAAAGATTAAATTATTAAGTCTACTCTCTACTTCTTAAACGAATTGATTCACTTATAGAAATTAAGTTTAAAATCACAAAGAAGTTTAAATATGAATAGACGATAAATTGTAATAATTTGTAATGGATTTTTAAGTATCTTAATTTCAATTTTATAAACACATATGATGGTATTATTAAAAACTTTATAAACTCAATATTATAATTTACACTTAAATTTCAAACAAAATATAGGAAAACTTGAAAAATATTATCTTGAAATAATTATCTTTTAAATAAACTTGAAATAATTATATTTTAATGAATTCCTAAATGACACATATATATATAAATATTTAAGACATATACTATCATAATTAATATTTATAAAGTCATTTGTTTGTTATCCTTAATGCATGAAGTTAAAGAATAAATAACGGTTAATGCATCTTTTAGCTATATGTTGCCCCCTAATGAGAAAATCATTAGAGGTTTTTTTTTCTTCCTGGCGTGCGCTTTTGAAAAAAAAAAATCTGAAATCTTTTTAACAGTCATTAAAAATGTCGCATTGAAAAAATATAGAATAACATGACGTGGTAAAAAAACTGATTTCGTATTTTGTGATGACTATCTGAATAAAGCAATTTTCAATAAGTAAATTTTTAAACACTTGAATGAAATGAAAATACAATTCCGTGTACACTCTAATGCTGAGTCTTTTTCGCAAATTCATCTTAATCTTATATTAATTTGATATCTACTACAATATATATACATGATGCAAATAGAAAATTTTCGCCGACCGCTTATAACATAAGTTACTGAATTGGTTTTGATACGACTTGCATTGTTAGTTTGATAACTTTATCGGAACCAGTTTTAGTACATACTTTTTTATGCTGCTTAGATATAGAATTATGGATGATAGTTCTACAATCAGATTCACCCGATTATGAAAGATCAACTTATTGAAAAGATTTTGCTAAATTGATTTTGCTAGGATTTCCACTAATAGCTAGATATATTTCAGGGACGGTTTCAGTATAAAAAAAATATTGTTGTATGTTGTTCAGGTAAAGAATTACGGAAGAAATCTGTGTAACCAGGAGAATCCAGTTATGAAAGAAATATTATTCTTTTTAAAAAGTTGTACTGGACGGATTTTAATGACTCAAATATCTTTAACACATTTATATTTAGTGTCCCATAATTGGGACGGTAGGCTCCTTTTAAATTACTAGGCTTCTTTTAAATACGAATTTTTTTAAATTGTGAAATTATATGTTCAAGCCTATTTTTTACGCATTTTTGTAACGTGCAAAATATACGGCGCTTGACACGAAGGGGTATATTTTTATTAGCCATTTAAGTGACAGTTATTTATGTAAAGTTCATTTCAAGATGATTATGAAATAAATTGTCTTTTAGCCTCAAATAAACTAAGATTATTCTTAGTTTATTATTAATAATACTTATAACGTTATTAGTCTCTGAAAATAAATAAATATATGTATTTTTTAGTAGTTCATAAAAATACTAATTATAGTACATAGTATACAATTTAAAAGCTTCTTTTGTATAAATTTAAACAAAACATATAATTATGTGTATTATACTATTATAAATATTATGTATAATCCCATATTTAGTACTTTTACATTTAATCAAATAAATACAAAATTTTATAGCAATTTTTTTTTTAAATATTTTACCAATTCATTTTGAAACATTTTAAAAGGATTTTACCAACAAATTTTAGATAACTAAAATTCAGTTATAAAGGAGTTAATATTTCAAGAAGGATTTTAGTATAATGATATCGTTCTATCATTCTTTACAAAATCTACTGGCAAATAGTCAACTAAAAGATTTAAACCTTAACAGGCCAAATTTTGTCTAACACAATAGAAAATATAATAACTCAATGGCTTTCATGTCATTTCAGCAGTACGAAAAGACATTACAGATACACGTTCATATTGCTTTAAAACACAAGATCAAATTCACCGGTATATTTGGTTTAATTCAAAATTTATACGGAGAAACCGAAAAACATAGCGGGCGAAAACTTCTAGTTCAATATAAAATGAAAACCTGTCTTTGTGTTGAAAAATTTTAGTTTAGCTGTAAGTGCAGTAGCATCTGCTTAACATGCTTTTTAAACTTTCCAACATAGTTGAAAGTGTTTATGAATTCGATTTGTCAATTGACCATCTACCTACAGTCGTTCCCGTTTAAACGAATATTGACGGTTCCAGAAATAATATTTGATTAAGCGGGTTATATGATTAAACGGGTACATAACTGAAATATTTAATGCGTAATAAAAATGCAAAATAACCATCTACAGTATATTTAATTAACCGCATAATAAATCGTTAACAGAATAACATAAACTAAAATAAATACAAATGCTAATATAAAGTAAATACGTATTAATTTAATGTCAGTACATACATTTTTTACATACATTTTTTATTAGTTTACATCACACTTAATGCAGCTCGTTTGAATTTGGTCAAAAGTTTGCTACTTCTAATTTACTTTACTTATACTGCCTTTAAAAAATCGTTGAAAGTGGTTTGTTTAAGTGGAATTTTAAAGGAATAAATATCGAGTTATTTTTCGAATGATTGCAAAATATTACAACTACCACCTTGAGTGAGGCGCATTGCCATTAAAGCCTGGTTAAGAGCAGGACGTGATGGTGGGGAGATCAAGGTGGGAAATAATTTAACCTGTCCATTATATACCTGCGGGTCGAAATCACTGCAGGAAGAACTGATTTTTTTTTTAAGCCTAAAGGAACCGAAATGACAAAAGGTGGAAGGATGTTTCAGCTGAAACGTGCTTTCCGCGCCTATTTTCAAACATCGGTCACACAGTTGTTATTCGATTAAGCGGGAACGTTCGTAAAAGGTACTTGGTTTATGCGGGAAAAAATAATACAGAACCAATGGGAATAAATTCGGTTACGGAGAATTCTACTCGAATAAGCCGATATTCGATTATCCGTGACCCGATTAATTGGGGAGGACTGTACCTGTAAGCAGTATGTCTGTCCGTGCTATAATTCTCGTAAATATACTTGGATTGCATGGGAATTGTTATTGAGGTCTAATGCAGAATATTTGGTATTGAAAATGAAGTGTAGAGCATTAATAGTTTGATTACAGAAACAAAAAAATATATATAAACCCCTCTTAGATTGTGGTTTAAGAGGAAAAAAGTTTGCGAAGTATTTTATTGGTGTTGTGATATTTCAAATGTAATGAGATAGATATTCATCCGTGAGATAGACTACAATGTGCTTTCTCAGGAAGTTAGAATATGTAGCATTTATAGTTCATTTACAGGTACCCACAAAATAATTCCAATATATTATGATTTATGAGGAATAATTCTTTGCGGTGAATTTTAGTGGTGTTACGATAACAATATGTATAATAATCACTTATAAACAGATTAAGTTAAATAATGCTATAAAAAGTGATAAAATATCTTTATTAAGATTGTTTCATCGCACAAACGGCGACATTTTCAAAATCATTCACGATAGAAAATATTTTCACATAATTTAAAAACAATAAAAATAGTAAACAATTGTCACGAGACATGATGTATAATAAAAAAACATTGCAAACATAAAATTAAATTAAATTAAGTTAAACTAAACTTAAAACTAGAATCAAAGAACATATAGCAGACATCAAATACAACAGAAGAACCACAGCTTTGGCCAGATTATGCATAAAAGAACCTTTAAAAATCGAATTTAAAAATAGCAAGTTAATTTATCCATCAAGATTTTAGTTACCATTCATAATCCGGGAATCAATAGAGATACTTTTACGCAATGAGAATATTTGCAGTGATTCAGTGTCCCTTAATTTACCTAAAATTTGGAAAGAGATGATATGTAATTTTAGTAACAATAGTAAAAATTAATCCACACTCGCATATAGCCAAGTTAATTTTATTTTATTTTTTGTTTTGCAATGTCTTTCATTATGCCTGATGTCTCGTGAAATTGTTTGCCATGTTATTGTTTTTTAAATTATGTGAAAATTAATCCATGCTCGCAAATAGCTAATTTATTTTTTATTTTATGTTAGCTATGTTTTTTTATTATGCATCATGTCTCGTGACATTGTTTACTATTTTTACTGCTTTTAAACTATGTGAAAATATTTTCTATCGTGAATGATTTTAAAAATGTCGCCGTTTGTGCGATGGAACGATCCTCAATCTTAATAAAGATATTTTATCACTTTTTATAGCTTTATTTAACTTAAGGTGTTACGATACTTCAAAGAATGACATCACTGAAATGCACTTCAACATGCTGTCTGTATATATAATACGGGATTTTTCCCAATGCTAACGAAGTGTAGAACCAACAATGTGAAAAATGTCCAAGCCGGGAATCGAACCCGGAAACCATGGAGTAGCGCTCAAAGTGCTTTACCATTTAAGCTAAGAACATAATGCCCAGCTTAGCATTCCCCACATATGTTGGTAAGGCTACAACTTGAGCACAAGATGGAAAGGTCTTCATGGGCACACAATTCTGCTGCGAAACATGAGACACAAACAAACCCAGCAACGATGAACACATATTATTTTTAATTAATTTTCAATTAATATTGAACAGTGAAATTACGTTCGAAATTATTGAATATATAATACGTGATTTATCACATATATTCAATGATTTAGAGCGTAATTTCACTGATGAAAATTTTAAATTGAAAAATAATTTAAAATTATATATGCTGTCTGTATATTATGATATACATATCATTTATAGGTTACTTACAGAGACAAACCAAAAACAATTATGACAAGATTGCCTAAGATTTCCACTGTCACATGCATTGTTTTATTTATCTAATATTGTGTGTATTAGGTGATGTGGATAATTTCAATAGACCGTATACTGGGCTATATGGAATAATTCGCATAAAAGATCGGATTGAAACTGCAAATTCTGAAAATGGATTTTTACTGAAATATGTATTTTATGTATTGCTTTTTTAGATATCCTACATCATTATTTAAATAAATAATAATTATTATTAACATGAAGTTTGGTATCGCTCTTTGGACCAATCGACCGGGAGGAAATCAGTAAATATTTCCGGCTAGTACATGCCACTTTGTTGAAAGAATTCTAATTCTATTCAGAGTCTGAATTGAAAGTCTTTGAAATCCTGGAGGCGAATAACAATGGCCATGTTCGCTTTTAAAAATGTCCAAGTGTGTGCGAAATATTAAATTTCAAAATCTTAGAATAGCTACGTAATGGTATTATGGAGCTTAGGAGAAAAAGCAGAGGTGTAATGGTTGACCAGTGGGAAATACATTTTTCTAGTCTCTGGCTTGGGGTATGAGAAAACATGCGGGTAAGTGTGATCACAGATCGCACAGTGGGTTTCGTTTAATATCCCTTTCAAAACGCTTTATCCATTTGCAAAATCTGTTAGTTCCACATTTCGCAAGCAGGGGGCACACTCTAATCTAAAGAAACGTCTATACGATCGAAACACCCTTTTACAAACTATCCGTAGATATATTAGTCGAAGGGATCGAGCCCATAGCACCCGAGATAGGTAGGCGCCCCTGGCTGTAAAAATTGGAAATAAAATATTTACCGCTATCGTGTGTAATGTGAAAGAGTGGTCAAAGGAGCGTCGGCAAAAGTTAGAAAAGTGCACGGTGGGTAAAAAGTGTGAAGGTTAGAAAAATTGCTAAAAATACAGAAGTTAGAGCCCGGTGGGGTAAATAATATAAGACTTTTTGAAATTTTTATGATTTTTTGTGTTCTGCAATAGGTAGGCAAAATTTCACATCTCCAACTTAATTAGGGCCTGAGATAGAAAAATTGCTTAAAATACACAAGTTAGAGCCCAGAGGGTTTAATATAAGACTTTTTCAAAATTTTATGATTTGTCGTTTGATGTGATGTGTTCAGTTATAAGCGTAAAAAATTTCAAGCCTTCAATTTATTTAGGGGTTCAGTTAGAAAAAAAAAAGCTTAAAATACACAAGTTAGAACGCAGAGTGTAAATATAAGACTTTTTCAAAATTTTATGATTTGTAGTTTGATGTGAGGTGTTCACCATTATGAATCCAAAATTTCAAGCCTCCAACGTATATAGTTTCTGAGAACGGGCTCTGTGACGGACAGACAGATAGAGAAGTGAGACGAATAGATTTTCGTCAGATGAACGAAACCCTAAAAAGGAGTCAATGAGTCTTGGTGAGTGGATCTTGGTAGTTGGATTTTGATTTTGAGTGGAGATGGTCGACATATGTTTGAGGAATAATAAGTACAATCAATTGCAGTCATGTGGAGTATCTTTACATTAGAATGTGTATAGTAATGTGAGGGTGTCAAACAATGTTCTGAAATTTTATTTATTTTAACTTACTATCAGGAGTCGATCCAGGCAAAATTTTTGGCCTATTTCAATCCTTTCACAAAAATCTATTTAATAAAATAGGCCTCTTCAATAAATCCTCTTAATGAAATAGGACCCTTCACAAAATTTTTCTTAATAAAATAGGTCCCTTCATAAAATGCAGTTTCATAAAAACATACTCTTTGTTAATTATTTTTCTTTTTGCAAACTTTAAAATGTGTAATTTGCATACAAAACAGGATCACCAGAAAGAAAAACTTTTGTAGGACTTACAGAAATTAGTAATAATAAATGTTTGTTTCGAATAAGAGTAACAGAATTTAATCTTTCATTACCAAACGTCACTTTTCACAAAAATATAATACATTTCACAAAATGGGCCCCAAGAAGAAAAAAAAAACCTACAACGACCCCTAATTATAATTTAACTGTTCTAATAAAGAACTCATAAAAAGTAAGTATACGTTGTTACTGAACTTTGATATTTTACAAGCTGAGAAGGATGAAAACATCAGCCACTTCACCTCATTTCCATAGTCGTACAGTCATGTTGTAAAAGAACAGAAAACTTAAGTTATGAAGATTTCTACCAATGGATAATTTTTAAATAGAAATTTGTTATTTTAAACATATTTTCATGGGCATGAAAATCACAAAACAACTTTTTCAAGAAGTGTTTTAACATTTTAAAATAATAAAACTAATCTTTAAAATTTTTCAAAATGTTGTTAAGAGTAATCGATTGCATATTTTAGGTATCGGTCTAGGGTGTGATCGGATGGTTTCGGACTCCGAAAAAAAGCGCTCGATTTCATCTCTAATATGTAAAGCTCGATGGGGTTAAAGGCTAATAAAATATTTTCGATTGCTGCGGTAATATTTCGATTGATACGTAAAAGAATCAACTGAAAATAGTAATTGTACATTCTGAGAAAGTAGGGTTTAGTTGCTTTCTGTTGGTCGACTCATTTCGCCTTAAAAATGATTATATTTTGTAAATAAATATCTAAACAAACTATCAGCCCAAAACGGCATGAATTTTTCTGTTTTTACAATAAAAACTACTTGATAATCGTTAAAAAGAAGAAGTAAAATAGAAATTCAGGTTGTCCCAAAAGTTCCTGATATTTTAAAATTCAATATAAAATCAAATAATTGTCGATGCGGGTTGGATTAAAATGCTTCTCACTATGAAAGGTTTTCTTCATGCGAATTAAAATAAATAGTTCGAAAATTCGATCATAGATGGCTCCACATGGTCGTATGTTTGGTTTCATACAGACGTTTTTTTTTTTTTTAATTTTCAGATTAGTTTTAACCCCACTCATTTTTTTTCTTGTCTGGTTAAGTCAAGGACAAAGTGTATTTGCCTGCTGTAACTGACATTGAAATGCTGAAGACGAGAATCACGCATGTGATCCGGTCAATTCCAGAATCAATTATAGCGAACTCTTGTATTGAACTTGACCTGCCCTGGGCTTGGGGTTCAAACCTAACCATAAGCCAAAAGCGGGTTACCAGGGTGGGTGCTTACCTTACCTTACCTTGAACTGGAGTTCCGTTTGGATGTGGTTCGAGCTACAAAGGGTGCCTATTGTACTATGCAAATGGATTGCACAAACTATTGCTCTGTAACTGCTTTTGATAAAATGAAATAATCTGTAATTGATTGCCATGATATTTTTAGGCTTCTTTCTTATAATTTAAGGTACAGTGCTATCTATTGGTCAAGTTTGGAACTAATTGTTTTATTCGATTGAAGGAAGTTTTTCATCGTGAGAAGCATTTTAGTGCAAACCGCACTCCTGTGTATGACAATTGTTTGATGTTATTTTTAACCCGGCAGGACGGGCGCTGTGAAACGTAACACGAGAATGGGCATGGGGTGTCAGCACACCCCAAACATATTAAATGGCATAAATACGAAAAAAAACCCCTTTAAAATTCTGTCTGTTAGTGAAATTCATGATAATTACACTCTTTCTCGTGAAAAATGATAGCTAAAATGTTAAATTATCATTAATTAAAAGAAAATAATAAACAATAAATTAAAACCACTCACCGACAGCAGACGAAAATTTTCGGGCGTGGGGTATCAAAGCATCCAGCGCCCGTCCTGCCGGGTTAAAATTGTGTCAGGGACTTTTGTGTCACCCTGTATTACTTCAGTTCGTAAGTCAAAATAGTGGATATTAACCGTTCTTTACGCAGGTGGTGCAAAATGCATTCAAGTCAGACTGTATATTAACTACACCTATTATTAAGTTTATATTTTTGATTACTTACATGTAAGAACAGAAAAAAAATCATGTTTCTGTCTCTTTATTCTCCAAATTTATGTTATCTTCCACTTATATAAAATCCAATTGTAGGAAGGTATCGGCAACCATTCCAGTGCGAACCGTGCCATTTATATATTTAAAACACAAGGCTGTTTCTTAAGTCATCTGCCCTGAGTTTTCTACTGAAGCGATTTTGCTAATTATTTTTTTAAATGAAAGCTGTTTATTTGTAAACGTTCCCACACTAGCTATTTTTAAAAACAATCCCACTTTTATATTTTAATTTTAATTAAAATGTTTTTTATGAAATTTCTTCAAAATGGTGGCAATCGGATTACTTTCATTGTTTCTTATAAAAAGTAATAATGAAATATATTAAGACACGAGGCTTTCTGGGTGTACTTTTTTATTTGCAAGATATTAATATATATATATATATATATATATATATATATATATACATGTATATATACACATATATATATATGCACGTGTACTTTATTTTTTTATTTTTAAAAGCGAAAAAAATATTCCTATATATTGTAAAATCCCGAGAATATTGTTTATTGGGTTACTTTATCTTTATGCATTATGACTTATTAGTTTTTTTTTATTACAATTAAATAAAAAAAAAATATTTTGATTTGAATATACTGTGGTTAAGCATAGAAGTACGTATATAAAGTACGTTTGAAAAGTTTACACCTGTGTCGTTATACCTAGCTTGAAATATATTTTAACAATAATAAAACTAAGGAGAGAGAAAAAATGATATGATTGTGTCTACATGACATAATTTTAACTGATTTCCTATTTCTCAATTCTATAGATTAGAATCGGAGCCGTTATTAATCGCTGAGCTACTTCAGAAATTGAATATTGAGTAAAAAAAAATTATCTTGATCACTGTAAAAGAAAAAAAAAATCTGCAAAGTTACTAAACTTTTTCTAGGAAACTGGGATTCCTAGAACTGTTTATGCAACGGCAACAACAAAAAATCATGTAACAAATACACTTTTACACCGTAAATAAATAAAAAATATCTGTAAGGTTACTAAGAATATGTTGGGGAACTGGGATTCCTAGAACTTTTTATGTAACGGCTACAATAAAAAATCATGTAACAGATACACTTTTACACCGTAAATAAATAAAAAATATCTGTAAGGTTACTAAGAATGTTTTGGGAAACTGGGATTCCTAGAACTTTTTATATAACGGCAACAACAAAACTTCATGTAACAAATACACTTTTGCACCGTAAATAAGAAAAAAGTGTAAAGTTACTAAGAATGTTTTGGGAAACTGGGATTCCTAGAACTTTCTATATAACGGCAACAACAAAAATTCATGTAACAGATACAGTTTTGCACCGTAAATAAAAAAAAATCTGTAAGGTTACTAAGAACGTTTTGGAAACTGGGATTCCTAGAACTTTTTATGTAACTGCAACACGGGTTGCAGATAAAATTTTAGTAAGATTACAGTAATTTTAGTACATTCTTTTGTAAAGCAACAGATTTCTGCAGCTTTACAAAAACTAGTTTAAGAGATTTAATTTTTTTTTTGTACAGTGTACAGATATTTTAGTAAGCATACATATTTCTGTAACTGTGCATCAATAGAATTATAGGCTTCTTTTACAGAGTTGTAATTGCAGAAATCATTTGTCATTTTCAAAATGCCCTTTTCTACAATACAAACCTTTCAATAATAAAATGTTCATGCTGTTTGTTTCTATAAAATCTTATTAAAATGAAACGCAGTTCAGCATTCCGCCATTTTTGACGTGAGTTATATACTAGTTGGGCAATAAAATGCAATAATTAGCATAGAAATGCCGTCGAATATACTTAATTTGTGTCATTATACAGCCTGCCTCAAATATAAATGCCAAGGCAATAAAATGCAATAATTAGCATAGAAATGCCGTCGAATATACTTAATTTGTGTCATTATACAGCCTGCCTCAAAAGTTTACGAAATACCAGATTATGTCATTTATTAAATAACAACACCAATTTAAACAAAATCATATTATTTAAATAAATTCATAAGTCTGAAGGCAATACCCCATCACAAAATTCACAACATGAAATTTAAAAAAGCCGATAACCTCGGAATTGCCGTCCGAAATTATTAGGAAATTTAAATAAAATGTATATTTTTTAACTGTAGCATCTATATTTTTATAATTATTGTCGCCTTTTAACTACAACGTTTAGGCTGGTAACGGTTAGTTCATATTGTGTATTTTGTGACATATTATTTAATTATTAGGTTCTGCAAAATTATTCAAAAAGGTCATGTGAAAATGATAAAATGTGTATATTATCATAACTTTAGACAAAACTCATAAAAATCTTGTAACAATACAGTGCCTGAAAAGTTTAAGAATAATGGAAGAAAACTCATCCTTTAAAACCGTTACCTTATGTTATTTATTAATAGTAGTTCACTGTTTTTTAATAACTTCAAATAAATTCGTTTCTAATTAAAAAAAAATAATTTTTTGGAATGCTATTTTTGGTAGAGGATATATTTTTTCAATAGCAGTCGTCTTTTAATTAAAACGGGGAGCTTTTATATTTCATATTGTGTATTTTATAACATATTATTTAATAATTAGGTTCTGCAAAATTATTCAAAAATGTCATGTGAAAAGGATTAAATACGTACATTATCATAACTTTAGAAAAATCTCATAAAACCCAGTAACTATACAGTGTCTGAAAAGTTTAGGCATAATGAAAGAAAGCCAATCCTTTAAAACTCTTACATGATGTTATTTATTAATAGAAGTTCACTGTTTTTTCATAACTAGAAATAAATTCGTTTCAATTGAAAAAAAAATTGAAATGCTATTTTTGTGAAAGAATATGCGTTTTCAATGCCAACTTTTGATTGTTTGGCAGAGTTTAAAAGGTCAGATTCCTTTGAAACTGACAAATTATATGTAAATGGGATCCTAACATGGATTACAATAGCTCACTAGTTTCTCGCGGCATACATAACGTGGCCATACTTAGGTCTCTGGCCTTAAGCATATTTAAATAAGCTTTTCTAATATATATATTACAAAGCGCTTTAATGTAAAATTGTAAGCACATTTTGTCGTATTTAAATAATTATTTTATTTTATTAATAGAAAAAAATCTAATTGTCATTAATATCAAATGTAACTTTTATTAAAATATTCCATACATAACATTTTGAAATCAAAAAGTAGAAAAGAAATTCTGAAATAGAATATTTAAGTCAGCATTTTATTTTAAAATTAAATCTTTAATTGTTATTAAAATCAAAATTTACTTTTATTAAAAATATTCCAAATATCATGAAAAGTATGAAGCAACCGGTACAATATTTTGAATAAAAAAGTTAAAAATAAGGCAGATATAAAATATTTCGCCAATAAAAATTTATAAATAAAAATGTAAAAAAAAAAAAAGAAACTTGAAATAGAATATTTGAAGCAATATATTTTTTTTTCAAATAAAGATCTAGAAACTTGATTTTCATTTTGTAGATCGCTAACGTTTATACTTTAAGTCAAAATTTCATGATATATTTATATCTAGCCGTTTGTTAGAAATTATGCGCGGAATGACGAAAATCTCTGTTTAAAAATAAAATTACTTTAAAGATTGAATTACCTCTTGATCATGTGGAGAGATCTTAGACTGTTTTGGACATAGCTTCCGAATTTTTTACATTGGGTTTCATTTAAAATGTTCCTAAAGAACCAAATTTAAATATAAGGTGATAAATGATGAATTGATTTTTTATCACTGTTATTGGTATGCCTTAAATTTGGCCAATCTCAAATGTTTTTTGCGCGGAAAATCTATGTTTTGTACTATGTGACTTGAGGATTAACAAATTATCACGCTTAAATCTCTTCATAGGCAGGCGGTGGGTGTTTCTATAAAACCTTATTAGCCAAGGATTTATTTTACCAGCCAGCAAAATGCGATGTACAGTTGAAAATCATTATGTCAAAATTTACGCAACTGCAAAAATAGTTGATTGCTGTTACTTCAGTGCATTTTCATAATTTGTTTTTCAATAGAATTATAAAATATATACAGGGGAGGAAAGTTTAATAATAATAAAAAAAATCTTAGGACCACGTTTACGTCGCCGTAATTTCGAAAGTTAAAAAATGTAGTTTACTGGGAAAGTTTTCAGCATATATCTATAGTTTGCAGTATTCGAAGACTACCTAAAAATTCACTCGCCCTGTCAGAAAATCCACTCGCCAGTGGCGAGTAAAATGATGTATCTCCCGCCCATGTATCAAAGGCAACCTAAATCATAATCAAATTTTATTTGGGTCTGTATCTAATGTTTCTTGATATTTTGATCAATTGTGTTTCTCTTGGGAAAAGACTAGAAAACCTTGGCCGTTTAAAACCAATCGGTCGACAAACAATCAGAGACTTACCGTTTTGTCATCTACTGATGAAAGCACCCATCTTTTTCCCGAGGTCATGCTTGTAACAATATAAGCAATCAGTTCTATACGCTTTCCTTTAATTTCGTTGCCGAAAAAGATGGTGTGACACTTAGCCTCGTACGACCTTTACATCGGAGCACAATTAATTCTGATCTGTTTATGGTTACTTAAGCAGAATTCATGCATTGTGTTGTGTATCCTTAGAGACATGGACATCGAGAATATTTTCAGTTTTTATTACGGACATATTTTGCTTTGAAATCAATCCTCCAATTTTTCAATCAGTCTGAACACTTATTGCACGTGGTCGCCCTCATATTGGTTTACGGTAGAAATTGCTATTTCTAGCACGTACTAGGTATATTCTTCACTTTGAATATTTTAAAATTCTAGAAAGTTCAATAAATGCCTAACTTTCGATTTCATTATATAATTTTTTTAATTTTTTCTTTCATAAATTCCGTAGCCTTAAATAACTAATATAAAGTAAATATTTCTTGTTATTCCGCTGAGGGAAATGTCTTATATGATTTTATAGTTGGTTGATTGAAATCAATATACAGTGAAACCCCGATTTAACGTTATTCAAGGGACCATAAAGAAATAACGCTAAATGCGGGAAAACGTTAAATCGGGGTAGGATGAAAACAAAACACTGACCATAAAATAAAGACTAATTTACGTAAGATACGTTTCATTTCTTGATATACAATGATTTAGACATCAGGTGTCTAAGTTATATTTTAAATAAATATTTTATTTCACTTTGCGTCCTGTTTTTAGCAGCTACATCACGAATCGCTTTCTCAAGGTATGAGAGTTTTTCTCTTGGTCTTTAGTATTTCAAAAGAATGCTTTCAGTGTTATGAAAGTTCTAATGGCTTCCAATTTTCAAATTCCTTAAACGGTGACGATTTCACGTTTTTTTCTTTTTTTTAGCCTGTTTTTCCATTGTTTACAATTTTGCTACATTAAATCTACTTAGTGTAAATTTGTTTACAAATTTGAACACGAAATTCAAATTAAACATATTAATTGTATTTTATGGCTTTCACGATAACTTCCAATTTTATCAAGTAAAGAAAAAAGCTTTCATGTTGACGCCATACAATATAAAGCTATGAAAACTCTCTAACGTATTCTCAGCTCCGTTGTAGGTAACCTTGTGTTGTAGTACAGAAAGCACAATCGAATAAAATAAAAAGGTGCGGGTGAAAAAGAGGAAGTCTTTTGAATGATTTTTGAACGTTTTGATAAGAAAGTTTTTTTAAATCACAAATTCTGACTAATTTAGAAAAATTTCATTGAGATTCTATAGCTAAAAAAACGTTAAATGCGGGAAATAATTCAAAATGATAACGTTAAATCCGGGATTTTTTAACATTACAAGTATAGGAAATTAATTGAGACTAGCTAAAAATGACGTTATATACGGGAAATCGCTAAATACGGGTTACGTTAAATCGGGGTTTCACTGTATCATTTATTAACATTTGCAGAATGTAACTAACTTTGTAACAAAAATAAAGGCGCCATTTTTATATTATTAAATAGTGGTGATGTAATCATTGTTGTATCTCTACTATTCTTCCTTTCAATTACATTTTCAATATTTATCTTGAATTTTTCAATATGTATCTCCTTTTAATTATATTATTATATTTCAGTCTGTGTGCTAAACTTTTGAGTCACACTGTGTAAGTTTAATTACTATTGTAGTGGATCAATTTTCATTTCGTGTGATCTCTACGGCGCATGGGTAATTACGTAGCATTTACTAGTAAGTTACAGATATGTTATCCCATGCATATTAATGAGTTAATTTAGCAAAATTTAAAAAATCAGGAAATGTTTTCGAGCTCTGCAGTATTTAAGAGATTTTTTTTTTTTTTTTTTTAATGCAAACAAAAATTTTCGTTGTTATATTGAACTAAATAATTTCTCATTACGAATAATAATTTTAAAATATATGCATATTATTACAAACGATATCATATAAGGAAAGTAAGAATGGGCGTAAAAATAAATGGTTTTTATTAAAAAATGACATAAGGCAAGATTGTATTGATTTGTTCACTGACAAACGAAATTACAATTTTGGTATTACGTTTGAGTAAGAAACTGCATTTATGTTTAGGGAAACAATCTCTTCCAAAACGAGTGTGTTTTTGTTGTTACAAATTTAATTTTAAATTATCTTCTTTTTAGACATTTAAATTACATTATACAGGGAGAGTCTAAAATCATGGGACAAACTTTAAGAGAAGGTAGGGGATATCACAAGGATTCAGATTTGCATAGCAACCCATGGTCGGAAACGCTTTCCTGGTGCAGTAGTGCCGACAGAAAACACAAGAAAGACAGGACACGAATAAGAGGAGAAAAAAAGTTTATTATTCTTTGTACAGCAAAAAACTAAGAAAAAAGAACATTAAAGAGACAATGATAGTCATCAAAGTAGGTGTTCGAAATTACGACCCCAGACCGTGATGCATGGAAGCGCATTTCCGGCACATGGAAGATCTAATGTTCTCGAAAATACGGGGAGTGTGCCAGAATTCTCCAGCAGTTACCACGATGCGTGCAACAAGTTGCTCAGCACTTTCCAGCATTGTCCCGGCATTTTTGCAGCACTAAGAATAATAAACATGTTTTATCTCCATGTTCGTGTCCTTTCTTTCTTGTGTTTTGTGTCGTCACTTCCGCGCCAGGAAAATATTTCCGACCATGGGTTGCTATGCAAATCTGAATCCTTGTGAAGTCCTCTAACTCCCCTTAAAGTTTGTCCCATGATTTTAGACATACCCTGTATAATTGATTTAATATTTTAGAAAATATTCTAAATGTTTATTGATGAGGAATAGCATGGTTAACAAGCGGCACATTATTTTGTACTTTGAAACATGAAATTATAAGAAAAAGAAACATTCACTAAGAAGCAGTAAAAGAGACATTAGGCATTTAAAAAAAGAAAATATTTCAATGCATTTTTGGAAAAAATCACGAAACATTATGCTACCTTCAAAAAAAAAAAAAAAAAAAAAAAAGTTATCTGAATTTCAAAATTTCATAACAAACTTCAATCTTGCATTTCAATTCAAGAAATGAAAAGTCCTCAATATTGAACATGCCTTTTCATGTACTATGTCAATTGCGTTAGAAAAAAATCATATATTGTCTGTTTACTTAATATTCATGCAGTATCGAAACCAATAATATTTATTTTTTAGACAACAAAATAATGTTAAATAGCATTTTAAAATATAAAACGATCAGATGTTCATGTAAAATAAAAAATTGCATATTGCAAATATTTTTTTATGGTAGTGTTGCTTGAGAAAGCGATACAAATAAGAAAAAAAATTAAAGTAAATTTTATTTCACTAGAGCTGTACTACAATTCAGTTCTTGGAATATAGGTTTTTAAAAAGAGTTTTCTTAGACTTCTGTAGGCTTAATTCATTAAAGGATATGAGGTAAAAACATGAAATTGAAAAATTAATTGAGATGACATTCAAAAGATAACAGTTGGAATTATTTGATTTGTTATTCTATTATATTGTTTGATCTCATAGTTTCTTTTGTATTCTATAAGCAAAATGAGTTACATTGAAGACGTTTTGAAAGATGAAAATATTAAAATATTTTTGCTTCGTTTACTAAAATGGGACACTTTAACAACAGAAAGTAAAAAAGACATTAAACTGAAAAAAAAATCGTACCGGAAATGTTGTTGAAGATTTCCATAAAACATTTGTTCATCTTTCTACATTGTTAACAGTTCTTGGATTCGATGATGAAAGTAGATTGAAGATGAATAATTTTAAATATTTGACTACTTTTTGGGGGAGGCTAATTTTAATTTTTACTGCCTTTATGGGTGACTTACATTTACTATCAGGAATAATTAACGGTATAAAAGCTGTTGGCATCAAAATTTGTATCTGTCTGGCATTAATAGCAGTGACAAATACTTTACATAACATAATGTGGTATAGAAAAAGAAAGGTGTACTGGAAAATTATCATGCAATTATGGAAAATAAGTAACAAACCATCGAAAAAAAGAGATTTTAAAGGAAAAAGTGTGTATCTTTGTATTGGCTGTTCTGTTATTCCATCCTTTCTTCCGATATATGCTGCAATTTTATATGTTCGGCGTCGTAAACCTATTCCCCTGTCATATCATTATTTTAGACCTGACTTTAGTAATACTTACTTATACAATAGCTTATCCCTTCTTTATATATTTGTCTGGGTTTGGACACCTATGAGAGTTAGTGCTTTTGCACTGAGTTATATTCACCTGTGCAAGTTCCTTAACAAAATACTCATCAAGTTTGCTGATTCCCTTAGAACAGAAGATTCTTCTATTCTTATCCACATGAATTGGAAAGTAATACATTGTATTACTTTAGTAGAAAACCATTTCTCAACCCAGATAGGTTTATTTTTTATTCTATGTTGCAACGAAATTGTAATGTATGGATATCTATTTCTGAAAAATGAGATAAGTTCTGTGTGGAGAGGATTTTTCCTTATTGTAGTATGTGCAGCTTCCTTATTTTTTCTTACCTTTGAAGCAGCACGTGTAAATGATTCTTTGGATAATCTGAAAAATGTTGTTAATGAGAGATGTCAGAGTGAAACGTCTCTGCATGACATTCGACTTATTTTGTGTATTGCATTTACGAACATGAGACTTGCTACAGGTAGAATGCTTGTTATGAAACGCATAACAATTTTTACTATTTTAGGTACTTTTATTACATATAGTTACATTATAGTTACAAATTAAAATTTTTCGATCTAAATATCATATCTTGAAAGAACGTTTGGCGTTTGAATATTTAAGTATGACAAGTAACACATACATGATTTATTTGGGATTTATATCATCTATTGCACTAGGCATAAGTGTCTTGATTTGTTATTATTCTTGAAGCTACTCCTGTAAATGCATTGTTTGGTAATTTTAAAAATGTCGTTGATAAGAGATTTCGAACTGAAGGCATTTTTTGAGACGTTCGATCGATTATTTATGTTGGATTTACGAATGTGAGACTGACTATCAGTAAAAGCTTAAAATCAGAAATATGACGGTTTTGATATCTCTTGACAATATGAATACATATAGTTACACACATTATTAAGTTTGAATTAAAATTATCAAAGTTATGTTATCTTGATAGCAATATATTTATTTCAAGATATTTTTCTCATTTTTGAAAGCAGTTCTGAAAATAAATGAATTCTGAAAATAATTCTTCGGCTGATCCAAAAATGGGAACAGATGCTGTGTATGGGTAGTTTTATTACTTAAACTTACATAGGGTGCGGAAGGATAAAGTAGTCACTCTCAGGTTTGATGAATTTTTATGATTCCTTTTTAATCAGTTAAGTTCTAGAAACTAATACTAATACTAAATACAATAACTTCAGTTTCAATTACCATTTTACAAGAATAAAATATTTTATAGTGTACATTAGGGTGGTCACAAGCAACATGGGGAAAATTTTTTTTAACGTTTTCTTCGGGGGGACCCTCCTAAAAGTTGCCAATTAGTTAGAAAATGAGATTGGCAAAGTTTCAGCTCAAATAAATAACATTAACCCGTGCCTCATCGAGGTTGAATTCTTGAAAATTTGCAATTTTTGGCAAAAAAATGTCGTTTTTCTTTCCTTGCGTGAAAAATATTTGTCTTAGAAACCTGATTCTTGTTTTATTTCATAGAAACAGTTGTTGCCTTGAACTTTTACGCTCATGAAAACTTATATTTAATGAACATTTAGTATTTTTCAGGACATCTAGTGAACCATACCCTCAAACTCTGCATTTTTAAACATAGGTAAAAAATGACAAATTAAAAATTTTATTACTTTTGATAATTTTTTTGTATTATTTTTTTTAATAGGCAAAAAAATTTGAACAATTTTTGTAACTTTAAAAATATTTCACGAATTATAATTGGTTATTAGTTATCTAGTTCTGTGTCTAGTAAGAAAGAGCTTCTCGATTTGTGTTGCAGTTGAACCTCTGAATTTCTCTTTTTATTACAGGACTGTTTTTGTTATCTGTTATGGTTATCTATTTTTAGAATTGACGAGACATTCCGTAAAACCCCTTCCCTTCTTGATATGATGGCAGAAATGTAAGATTTTTTAAATTGGCCACATGTCTCATCAAATCATCGACAGTAAGCAGCCAAGTAATTGTCAAGTTTTATGTATTTTATTTTATAATATTCGCAAAATGAACTGAACGCCAGAGAAGCTGCTAGACTTAGAATACATCCACTAGCTAACCACAGACATCGACTCTGCAAATAACAGTTTCGTAAACAAAAAACTGAGCTCATCAAAAACAGATTTTAAAAATCCCGTTTAGAGAGAACTGTTGTTCACTGGGGTGGAAAATTGCTTCACCATTTTTTGAATAAAGAAAATGTAGAGTGGATAAAAGTTTTAATTAGTTGTGGGTATGAAGAACAGTTACTACCAGTTCCTCAACTTGGAAATAGTATCTGAATAATTCAGGCGAAAGCTGTATTTTCAGCAGTTGAAGAGTGGGAGGAAGTTGGTAAAATACTAAAATACATGCAATATATTTTGATACAACTGCAGTAAACACAGGTCGCCTCAGAGTTAACCTGCATTTTTCTATAGCAACTGTTAAAGGAAAAGTCTTCTGTATTTACCATGCCGCCAGCATAATTTAGAAATTTTCCTAAAAGCTGTTCTTTATTGTAAAATGGGCATAATCACTGCCCCTCAGCCAGATATTTAAAAAATAACCAATTCTGATTGGGTGGTCTAAATTAAACCAGAGTAAGTATACAAATGTTATTTAAAATGAAATACTCGGTATAAATAGTTAATTCAGTAGAAATTTCAAATTTTCTTACAAGAACTCTTAAAAATTAATAGCTCAGGGATGATTATAAAGAGTTTATCCAACTTTGTTTAATTTTTATAGAACTCCTTAATGCAAAAGACTTTTTTTCAAAGCACCTGGTACTGTTAATCATGTCAGATGGATGGAGGCACAGGCCATTCATTCTCTCAAAATATATTGTTTCAGGGATCATCTTTCAATAACAAATTTAGAAAAAGAAGGTATCAGAGATCTTTTCTTATTTTAAATCAATTTTTATGCAAAAGCGTGCTTCAATACTTCCACTGCCACTTTAGCCCCATAATTCAAGACCTGCAAATAATAAAATCAGTTATTCACTACAGAAAATTTGATAAATAGGTTGCAAACAAAGCACTTGCTAAAATGACAAACCGCCTTTGGTATCTTAACTCGGATCAAGTTGCATTTTCATTTTTAGATAATACTTTGGTAAAAAAAGTGAACATAAGCCAACTTATCTAAACTATTACCACTTCAATCCTTTCCGGCGCAGTGTCCCACGCCGGGACCACCTAATTTTAATTCCAAACTTACAAACGGCACGAAGAATATTTTAATAAAATTTTGCTTTTACAATGAAAGGTTAAAGTAGTGTGATTTTAATTTCTAAAAATGTCGTTTGTAAATTCTGGGGTAGACAATCATTTCATCCTTTTACGAACAGAATTTTTCTGTGCAGGAAAGGGTTAACGTGACAGTTGTAAGGGGAAATAATTTATTTTCTTTATTATACCTCCTTTCTTGTAACACAACTTTAATAATAAAATGCAATTGAGCATTATTTGCTCTGATTTCTATACTTCCTTTGCCCTCCCTTTTTTTTTTTTAAATTCTTTCAGTTTAAAATTCGATTTTTTCCCTTTTCTTTGGAATTTTTTTTAATCAAACACTTTATTGGACTTCACAAAACGAAAAAAAGAAAAACAAAAGGTGGAAAGCAGATGAAATGGAATGTTACAAATTTTTTTTTTCGCTTTTTCATAAAAAGTCAATTTTTAGGATTCAGGTGAAGTCTGGTCCTGCAAAATGCGCATATTTTTAAATCTATACATTTTTAGAAAAAAATGGTGTGTGGTTCTTCAAAGCAAAACTTTTTTTATCAAATGAGACCTGCATTATGTTTCTAGGTTCAATTGTATTCATTTCATGAAGGAAAAACAGCATTTTTTTTGCGAAAAATCAAGTTTTTTTCAAACTTAAACCTCAATGAGGCACGGGTTAATATTATCCAAATGATCTGAAACTTAGCCAATCTCATTTTCTAGTCAATTGGCAACTTTTTGGGGGGTCCCTCCGAAAAAATTCGAAAATTGATTTCTTGTGACCACCCTAGTGTACATGTTACTTTAAGAGGAAAATTACAAAATGGCCGCTTTGGCCGCCTAGATTTTGCACAGTGGCCAGAATATGTGAATGAACAAATCACATTTATTTATTATGTATATTTAATGGACAGAAGCTAAAGTAACATTAATTAAGAATAAATATTATGTTTTGTGATATTTTAAGCCTTAAATCGAAATAAAGTAAACAATATTGAGTATATGTATGATGAATGAAGGATTACAAGTGCCCCCAAATGTCGAGAAGTCCTTCTCTGCTGAATATATTGCAACGACCTGTCTTCTTTCGTTCAAATAAAATACTTTTTAGCAGTAATTTAATATATTTAATGAACGGAAGCTAAAGTAACATTAATTAAGAACAAATATTATGTTTTGTGATATTTTAAGCATTAAATCGAGATAAAGTAAACAATATTGAGTATATGTATGATGAATGAAGGATTACAAGTGCCCCCAAATGTCGAGAGGTCCTTCTCTGCTGAATATATTGCAACGACCTGTCTTCTTTCGTTCAAATAAAATACTTTTTAGCAGTAATTTAATATATTTAATGAACGGAAGCTAAAGTAACATTAATTAAGAACAAATATTATGTTTTGTGATATTTTAAGCATTAAATCGAGATAAAGTAAACAATACTGAGTATATGTATGATGAGTGAAGGATTACAAGTGCCCCCAAATGTCGAGAGGTCCTTCTCTGCTGAATATATTGCAACGACCTGTCTTCTTTCGTTCAAATAAAATACTTTTTAGCAGTAATTTAATATATTTAATGAACGGAAGCTAAAGTAACATTAATTAAGAACAAATATTATGTTTTGTGATATTTTAAGAATTAAATCGAGATAAAGTAAACAATATTGAGTATATGCATGATGAATGAAGGATTACAAGTGCCCCCAAATGTCGAGAGGTCCTTCTCTGCTGAATATATTGCAACGACCTGTCTTCTTTCGTTCAAATAAAATACTTTTTAGCAGTAATTTAATATATTTAATGAACGGAAGCTAAAGTAACATTAATTAAGAACAAATATTATGTTTTGTGATATTTTAAGCATTAAATCGAGATAAAGTAAACAATATTGAGTATATGTATGATGAATGAAGGATTACAAGTGCCCCCAAATGTCGAGAGGTCCTTCTCTGCTGAATATATTGCAACGACCTGTCTTCTTTCGTTCAAATAAAATACTTTTTAGCAGTAATTTAATATATTTAATGAACGGAAGCTAAAGTAACATTAATTAAGAACAAATATTATGTTTTGTGATATTTTAAGCATTAAATCGAGATAAAGTAAACAATATTGAGTATATGTATGATGAATGAAGGATTACAAGTGCCCCCAAATGTCGAGAGGTCCTTCTCTGCTGAATATATTGCAACGACCTGTCTTCTTTCGTTCAAATAAAATACTTTTTAGCAGTAATTTAATATATTTAACGAACGGAAGCTAAAGTAACATTAATTAAGAACAAATATAATGTTTTGTGATATTTTAAGCATTAAATCGAGATAAAGTAAACAATATTGAGTATATGTATGATGAATGATGGATTACAAGTGCCCCCAAATGTCGAGAGGTCCTTCTCTGCTGAATATATTGCAACGACCTGTCTTCTTTCGTTCAAATAAAATACTTTTTAGCAGTAATTTAATATATTTAATGAACGGAAGCTAAAGTAACATTAATTAAGAACAAATATTATGTTTTGTGATATTTTAAGCATTAAATCGAGATAAAGTAAACAATATTGAGTATATGTATGATGAATGAAGGATTACAAGTGCCCCCAAATGTCGAGAGGTCCTTCTCTGCTGAATATATTGCAACGACCTGTCTTCTTTCGTTCAAATAAAATACTTTTTAGCAGTAATTTAATATATTTAATGAACGGAAGCTAAAGTAACACTAATTAAGAACAAATATTATGTTTTGTGATATTTTAAGCATTAAATCGAGATAAAGTAAACAATATTGAGTATATGTATGATGAATGAAGGATTACAAGTGCCCCCAAATGTCGAGAGGTCCTTCTCTGCTGAATATATTGCAACGACCTGTCTTCTTTCGTTCAAATAAAATACTTTTTAGCAGTAATTTAATATATTTAATGAACGGAAGCTAAAGTAACATTAATTAAGAACAAATATTATGTTTTGTGATATTTTAAGCATTAAATCGAGATAAAGTAAACAATATTGAGTATATGTATGATGAATGATGGATTACAAGTGCCCCCAAATGTCGAGAGGTCCTTCTCTGCTGAATATATTGCAACGACCTGTCTTCTTTCGTTCAAATAAAATACTTTTTAGCAGTAATTTAATATATTTAATGAACGGAAGCTAAAGTAACATTAATTAAGAACAAATATTATGTTTTGTGATATTTTAAGCATTAAATCGAGATAAAGTAAACAATATTGAGTATATGTATGATGAATGAAGGATTACAAGTGCCCCCAAATGTCGAGAGGTCCTTCTCTGCTGAATATATTGCAACGACCTGTCTTCTTTCGTTCAAATAAAATACTTTTTAGCAGTAATTTAATATATTTAATGAACGGAAGCTAAAGTAATATTAATTAAGAACAAATATTATGTTTTGTGATATTTTAAGCATTAAATCGAGATAAAGTAAACAATATTGAGTATATGTATGATGAATGAAGGATTACAAGTGCCCCCAAATGTCGAGAGGTCCTTCTCTGCTGAATATATTGCAACGACCTGTCTTCTTTCGTTCAAATAAAATACTTTTTAGCAGTAATTTAATATATTTAATGAACGGAAGCTAAAGTAACATTAATTAAGAACAAATATTATGTTTTGTGATATTTTAAGCATTAAATCGAGATAAAGTAAACAATATTGAGTATATGTATGATGAATGAAGGATTACAAGTGCCCCCAAATGTCGAGAGGTCCTTCTCTGCTGAATATATTGCAACGACCTGTCTTCTTTCGTTCAAATAAAATACTTTAGCAGTAATTTAATATGAAAAATGAACAGAAATAGTTTTCATGCAAAGTAACTATCTGACCAATTTGCCCTGTATCTTAGAGGCTCGGAATAATGCTGTTACAAAAATTGTGGTTGAGCATCTAATCAAAAAGCATAAGAGAAATTAATGATAAGTAGATGATAATAATTTTAAGTAGTAACATATTATTTAGCTATATACAAGAAATTACATCACTTGCTTAAAAAAAAAAGTTTAGAACTAGAAATATGTAGCGTTCCACATCATGCAATACTACCAGCATCCGTTACGTCCAGTACCTGCTTGGCAGTATACAGCGTAAAAAACTCAAATGGCCACTTTGTCCTCACTGACCACTGTACCCATCCTTCTCTATATTTAAATTCAAACAGCTGAGAGAATTTTTGCTTTTGGGCTGTATTATATTGACATCTACTCGCACCATAACAAACTTGTAAATGCTTATTTCCTTATAGTAAATGGTTATTCTACTCTTATCCAGGTGAATTGAGAATTAGACTGTTCTATTAATTCGGTTGGATCATAGTTCGAAAAACAGTTGGTTTCATTTGCTTTCTGAATCTCAAAATGACATTTTCTCGTTTGGATATCTAATTCTGAAAAGTCGATTATAAGGAGACTACGCAGCATACAACACTTAAAGACACCTAAATAAAGCTTCATAAAATGATTTATGGACATCGCCCAAATTATGGACCCACCACACCGATTCCAAATTGGGTCCTAATATTCTCCTCAAAATCAATATGCAGCAGAATTATCCGTGCCGAAGAAGTGATGAAAATCTAAATAAATCAAGAATAATGGGGAAAAGTAAAAATGAGTTGACATTAGGGATCGTTCCGTAGACTTTTCCATCAATTTCAACTTTGCTTGTAAATATGTACCTGAAGGATAAGCCGAAATGTATTGTTACTTTATTATGGTGGTGAACAAATATTCAAAGTCAGGTACACGGCACTTCTCGAGTGTATTTCTAAGGGGATATGAGTTAGGAGAGAATAATTTATATCGGCGGCAGAAAGACAGACGCGGCAGAAAGACTACTGCTGGTTAAACTACGAAAATTTACTATAATCACGAATAAAAAATTTTCAATCACCCATTCCAAGTCATCCAATATTCCGAAAAGCGTTACTTTATATTTAGAAAAATCAGAAAAAAATTTATTTTTGAAATTTAAAGAAGAATTTATTTTCAGTTGTCCATTTCAGCTGTCAGTTCTTAACTAATCATTTTCAGCTGCATAACTAAAATTGTAGCAGAAAAATGTTAATTTTAACGTTAATGTTAATGCTGTTAATTCCATTTGTTTTTAGTTAAACATGCTTGCTGAACATACAAATATTTACTACAGATCTCATAGAATAGGAAAATCCGGTTTTCTGGGTAGAAAAAAATGATTAATAAACTGTAAAAGCTATTCGGAAACATTTCCGAAATTTAAGGACAGCTAATAAAAATTAATTTTTATAAATACTTCTTTAAATTTCAAAGATAAATCCTTTTGTGAGGTTTCTAAAGATAAAGGAACGCTCTTCGGAATCTTGGGTGACTCGAAAGAGGTTATTGTATGTTTTCGTTCGTGTTTATAGTAATTTTCGTAAATTAGGTAAAACACTTTTTTTTACACTGTAAAAAAAATACTGCCAGTTTTCCGGTAGGAATCGGAAAAATAGTTCCCCTTATCGTACAGGAATAATTTCCGACCCAGCTCGGATTAAAATCCATAAAAATAAGGAAATAGTCAGTAAAACGGTATTTTACGTATTTTATTCCGATTTTACGGATTTTATTCCGAGCTGGGTTGGAAATTATTCCGGTATGATAAGGGCAACTATTTTTCCGATTCCTACCGAAAAACTGGCACTATTTTTTTTTACTGTGTACAGTGTACGTACATACGTAAAAAAAGGAAATATTCAATAAAACGGTCTTTTACGGATTTTATTCCGAGCTGGGTCGGAAATTTTTCCGGTACGATAAGGGCAACTATTTTTCCGATTCCTACAGAAAGACTGGTCGGATTGTTTTTACAGTGCACCTGTCGTTGACTCACAAGCACAGATTTACACAGATGCACTATATTAGTAAACTAGATTTGTCAATATAGCGCAGTCATAATTCACGATCATCTGCTGATCATTTTTATTCGGATTGCTTCCTTATTTTATTAAGTTTTATAATAGGGGATATTGGGGACACATGTGAACATGGGGCAGATGCGAACATCCCAATACTTCAAATGCTATTTTATGCCTTTTATTATTTGAATAAAATCTCCAAAGATGGCTACACGTGAAGACTTATAATGATAAATTTTCATTGCCATTTTGATTGTCCTCAGTAACCAAAATTCTGTTTATTGATCTCGAAAGATAATTATCAGTTCCAATTTGATAAGTGAATAATTTTATTTATTTATTCATTTATTTGAATTGTAATGTTTTAACATATAATATATATACTAATAAAGATTTTAGATAAAGATTTTTTCTCCTAAAATTAAGTAATATTAATGATTTATTAATTTTACTCTTACAGCCATGTGGAGCACTTGTGAACAGACTAGTTGGTGGCAGATATGAAAAGTTCATATGAGCCCCAATGATCTTTCAGTGAATTCTTTCCTTTCAGTAAAATTCAGGAGAAACAATGTCAGCTCCAACACCTATATTTTCGTGAGATAATAGACAGTTCCGTCATACAATGTTGATGTTTTATTGAAACTTTCCCAAACACATCTGTGAGCAAATACATAAATAGCAACAATCTCGTTTACGTTGAATTGTTACTTAAATTTAATGATTACCGAAATTCAATAAGAGTTATGCATTATTTTTTTAAACGGTTTATAACAATATCTTTTATGCATTGTTAATACAAAAAGTATTATATTAAACAATTTTCCAAATTGTTATATTTAATTTTTTTCTAAACTTGCAATATGGCTTACTTCCATTTCTAAAACAGCTTATATTATTTTTGAATCGAGATAGATATCAGCAATACATTTAAAAGTAAAATTTAAAACTGGTAACTACCGTAAAATCCCGATTGTAAGCCCCCCTTTACATACACACACGCTTTCAAAGGCATAGTAAGTTAAATTCGGGAGGTGGATTTATAATCGAGATGAAAAAAAATCATTAAAAAACCCTTCTTAAATCATTAATTTATAAGTAAATAAGACAAATAGAGAGGTAAGAATCTTTCGTATATCAGCAGATTTTAGATTAGAAAGAAAAAGAAATATCTAAATGGCCCATCCCTAAATATCTCCCCCCACCCCCCAAAACAAAAATCTCTAAGAAAAATTTAAAATATTTACTTTTTTTCAGATGTACTTCTTTATTTTTTATTTTATTGAAACAATATTTAATCAATCATTTAAGCTTCCCTCTACCGCCCCCCCCCCCAAAAAAAAGAAAACTGCTTCTCCTTTGACTCTCCTTTAAAACTCTTTAATTTTAAATTTCTTTTCTGACCTATTTAATACACTATAGTAACAAATAAATAAATAATATGCCACCTAAATCTTCTTCCTCCCAAAATATCTCCTTCTCTTCCCGCTTTCCCCCACCTCCATATCATGAATATCTCGCCTCGCCTGTATCTCAAGTAGTTTAAAATCTGTAAAATTCGCTTTAAAAAATTTCTATTCGATTTGTGATTTTTTTTTTTTTTGTAAAAATATTTAAATAACTACCTAAATTATTACTCATCTTCCCACAGAAGAATACTCTAGCATACTTTAAGCGGATTAATATAGACAAATAACATAAACAATGTAAAAATATAAACAAAAACTGGAAATAATAAAGTTTTTAAAATTTCCTTACTCGAAATTGAGATTTTTTTTTTAATATTTCTAAAAATAAAGAAACTCTTTAAGTTGACATTTCTGTAAACATAACGAAACAATGAAATGAAAATTAGAAAAGTTCTGGAAAGTTTGAAGTATTTCAAAGTTTCTGAAATCCCCTCATTAATGTTTTGAAACATAAAAAATAAAACTTTATTTTCTTTTGCCTATCCTTAGAAACGAAAAGAGATAAGAGTGAAAGCAACTTGTTCTAGAAATGCGCAACATCACTGAGAGATAATCCTACCTAAGTATGACAATACTACAGACTTAAAAATAAGAAGTGTTTGAAACAATGGGATTTAAGATAAAAGAAGTTTCATACATAATATATAGCATGAAGCATGTTATATGTTTTACTTTCTTTAAGAAACACTTCAAAAGATGAAACGTGCATAATTGCTTTTTTTAATACATGGTTAAATGTTTAAATATAGCTTTAAAAGTTGGAAAAATGCTAGGGGAGTTTTCTAGTTTTTCAAAATTATGATCTATTATACAAGTTTTATTACAAAATATAACAATGAAATATAATATAATACATGTATATGTATCTGTATTTATTTTACTTATCTAAACTCAAATAAATAGTGCAAGGAATTTAATGAATAAGAAAACAAAAATAAGACTGGTTTCCAAGGTATGCGAACAAAATAATTTTTCTGGTATGGCAATTTATACCTCTGTTATTGTTTAAAACGATGTTAATTTTATTTGCACGGGATTTGTTTTTCAGAAGGTCCAGAAATATTGAATAAAATGATGGTGTTGTTGAAATTTAGAATTAGGTTCCATTTGAAAATGCACGCAACCCTTTATGATAAAGTAAACAACATACAACTATAAATGACTTTATATGAAATATAAAGGTATTTTTCTGCTTTTCCCCAGATAAAGTATTACTGAATCTATAGTCATTTTTAGCATTTTTCTTATACACTGAACATAAATTTTTATCGCACATTTGCGCAACTTATGCAACAGAAGGGAAGAAATCTAAGCTTTAAATTTATAAGAAAATAGGATAATTATATTGTTATATATAAATATATTTTATTGTTACGTAATCATTGAAAATTATATTCCTCAATGAAACAAAAAAAATAGTTCAGTCAAATTTAAAAACCAATCAACCCACTAATTAAATTTTTATGAGTTTCACAAAATATATATTAATTAAAATAAAGATTTAACGAAAAAGTCTAAAAAATCTCTATACTTAAATAAATTCTAAATAAATTCCCCTATACTTCTAAAATGAATTGATTTCATTTATAGAAATTAAGTTGTAAATCACATAGAAGTTTAAACAAGAGTAGACGAAGAATTAACAGAATTTGTAATGGCTTTTTTTCAATATTTTAATTTAACTTTTACAAAACATCTATTAATGTAAATAAAGACCATATTATAAAGTTAAAAAAACTTCTATGATTTTTAAATGGATTGAATTCATTTATAGAAAATAATTTGTAAACCAGGCAGAAGTTTAAATGCGAATAGAAGAAGATTTGGAACATTTCAAATGGCTTTTTAATATCTTAATTTGTCATTTACAAAGCATCTATCAATGTAAATAAATTCTTGCTTTTAAAGTCTAAAAAACCCTGTATTCTTTCTTAAATGAACTGAATTTCTTTATAAGAATTAAGTTGTAAATCACACATAACATTAAATGTGCGTAAATGAAGATTTGGAAGTATTTGTAATCGGTTTTTAAATATCTTAGTTTGAGTTTCCCAAAACATATATTAATATAAATAAAGATTCAATTACAAAGTCTAAAAAACCTCGATAATCTTAAATGAAGTGAATTTATTTATAGAAATGAAGTTATAAACCACATAGAAGTTTAAATGCGAATAGACGAAGAATTGGAAGAATTTGTAATAGATTTTTAAATATCCGAATTTAAATTTTTCACACATACTGTGGTAATATTAAAATATGCATAAACTCAATATTATAATTTACATTTAAATTTCAAACAAAAATATAAGAAAACTTGAAAATTAAGATCACATTATCTTTTAATGAATTCCTGAACGACATGTACTCCTAAAAATAATGGTAATTGCATATACTGCCATAATTAATATTAATAAAATCATTTGTTTGTTATCCTTAAAGAATGAAGTTCACGAATAAATAACGGTTAATGGTATCTTTTAACTATACGTTTGTCGCTAATGAGAAACTCATTAGACGTTTTTTTCTTTTTCTGGCGTACGCTTTTGGGAAAATCTTTTTCTTCTAAAATTTTTTAACAGTCATTAAAAATGTTGTTGTAAAAAAAAGATTGTATAATATGACGTCGTAGAAAAACTGATTTCGTATTTTGCAGTGTTGTTCTGAATAATTTTTTTTTTTTTTTTAATTAGTAAAATTTTTAAACGCTTGGAAAAAATGAAAATACTATTTCTAGCACATTCCCGTGCTATGTATTGTTTAACCAAATGAACTTAATTTTATATTAAATATAAAATGAACATCTGCCTTTGTGTTGACTGAATTCAGTTTTACTGTATGTGCGGTATCATCTGGAGAATATACTTTTTTAAGACATTCCAACATAATTGAAAATGGCTGTGTAGTCGATTTGTCTGCCTGCAGTCTGTCTGTCTATCCGTGCTCTAACTCTTGTAAATATAATCGGGTTGCTAAGGAAACTTTTATAAGTTATTGAGGTTTACTGTAGAATGTTCGGTGTAGAAAATGAAGTGCACAGCATTTATAGTTCTTTTACAGGTATACAAACATAATTCCGTTACATTATAGACTGTGGAGGGAAATCGTTTACATTGCATTTGATTGGAGTTATGACTTTTCAAACATAACGAGACTGACATGCATCATTGAAATAGAGTGCTACGAAGTTTCTCTGGATTTTACAATAAGTAGCATTTCCAATTCCGATATAGTGACGTACAAAAGAAATCCGTTACATTATGACATATTAGTAAAATTCATTTATGGTGCATTTTAATGGTGTCATGATACGTTAAACACAATAATTTCACTGAAATGCTCAACAACATGTTGTCTATAGGGCAATTCCATTGTAAATGGAGTAACATTTGATCATCGAATTTTGTTTTCAAAACTATAAAGAAAATTTACTAATAAAGTTAGAACGAATTTTTACAATTTAAAATATATCTTACTAAGGACTTAATACACAAATACCTGCATATTATTTCAATCTCTCTTTTAGTCCCAAAAATTACAATTCAAAATTCCGTAACTTACGTAACATAAAATATACAAACATTTTTTTCTGCCTACATTGAAGTGTAAAAATTATCAAAATTATACCGTTAAAAGTAGCGATTCAATGGTCTCAACAACACTAAGTAATGCCAAATTATATCAGGACTTTGTTTAATTATTTTCTGAATAATAAAAAAGAAAAAATGGCATTTAAACGTGTAAATGACGTAACTTTTATTGTGTAACTGACGTAAAATTATGACTTTACAAAGATAATAATGGCACTTAACTTAGTTTGTAAACAGTAATTTACAATGATTTTTTATTAGGATTTTATTATAGAATATAAAAATATAAAGTTTTCCTATCATATCCTTAAATTAAACATATTATAAATTTTACCCCCCCCCCCCCTCAAAAATGATAATTTTCTGTGGAATTGAGATTCCACATTCAGCATTTCTATAGATTATTGAGTAAATAACATGTATTGTACATTTACGTAAATTATGTAATTTTTTAAGGTGCTTATTTAGATATCTTGTTTCATTCCAGGGTGAAAAATTACATTTGTTGATGGTATTATTAATAAGTGTCTGATGCATGATTTTACGATCTTGCTCGGTTTGTAGTGAATTTCGGAATTACAGGGAAGCACAAATTTATGCGATAGTTCTACAATCATATTTTAAAAGAACTGGAAAATTTCTACCAGTGGTTGCTTATAAATTACAAATTTGTTTGGAAAATAGGTTATCAGGGGCACTAAAATGAAACAAATTGGAAATTGTACGTCAAAAGTGGAAAATGAGGTGCGTTCTTACTATAACTAGGTTTATAAATATTCAAATCTTGGTGTAATAACTGCTGCACTTTTATGCAAAAATGCATGAATACAAAATTTATTAGGATTATATATATTAAATTGAATAATACGGAAATAATATGACTCCATCTTAAATAGGGCGTAATTAACATAACAACCTAGAATCATTACGTATCATGGAATATCACTGAATTAATTACGTATGATAGAATTTAAGAGAATGAAGAAAATTTTTTTAAATATCTTTTTAAGTTTTGATTCAATTTTCCTAAATTTTAAATTGACTCGAGAAAATTCTGCAACGATTATGTATATTAAATTTCAAACCATTCGGTTGGGTAGTTTTTACTCAGTTATATGTGGACAGACGGACAGATAGATAGACGGGTGGACCAGACAACGACTATAGATGCTACGTATTTATATAGTTACGAACGCACCTAAAAACATCCTCATGCAGGAGATATTAGGATGAATGCTTATTTCTATGTAAGAAGGGAGATATTTTTAGATGATAAAATTAATTTTAAAGGAACAATTTAAAGATGTTATTAAGATTTTTGTACGGCATGCTTTAGGTATCAGGCTCGAGAGGGCTTTGTTTTCAAATTGTCCGGATCGGACGGACTAGAGCTCCTAAGAGATATCTCGTACAAATCTCTAACACGCAAATCTCGTCGCTATAAGTTAAAGGCTATTAATGTATTTACGATTACTATGGTAATACAATTAAAAAAAATATTAGGTTGTAACGAAAGTTTCCGCCAAATCAAGGAGTCACACAAAATCCACCAAAAGTTGGATTTTGTGTCATTAGTACATAACCTTGTTGTTTATGATGTAAATTTTGAACTAAATATTTTCATGGTCGCATAACAAATTTGTCCGCAGAACAAACATATGTGTTTGTTTTCTTTCCAGCAGATAATTTTTTAGACCACAAAATAGTGTAACCTTAATTTACAAAATCAGGATGGCCTGAAATTATATTTATTTCATGATATTATCTGTTAAAGTTGTTTTGAAACCCTAAAATAGAATAATCATAATTTATTAATAGAATCTGTATAATCTGAATAAATACACTGTAAAATAAAATTTTAAAACATACGGAAATCGTGACGCTGGTATTATTTCCGTATTTTGTCGTATTTTTTTCATATTAATTTCAGTCACAAATTTTGAAAGATACATCTACATCAAGAGAAGAAATTCTCTATTTTTAAACTCACGATCTCCGACTTTCTGATCTTGACCACTCTGCTCCTTTTACACAAGCCAACTTTCAAGCATCGCTATTTATTGTGTTCGCATAGGTACACACATTTCTGTGTAATAATCTGTTCTTACACATATTTCTGCGTAATATTGTTACACATAAGCCTGTGTAATATTTCGTTCTTACACATATAGTTATGTAACATTTGTACACTTACTTCTGTGTAATATTTTGTTCTTACTCATATATCTGTGTAATAGTCTTATACATATTTCGGTATAATAATTGCAAAATACTAAGATTCTTGTGTAATATACAGAATTTGTAAAATGCATTAACACACCAATTCGGGTAAATCCTTAAAGTTTTCTACCATTTACACACTTGCTTTAGTTTTTGTAGGAATAAAAAATTACACACTTTCATTAAGCCAATCAGCCCACATACATACTTGTAAATTTTAATGACAAGTGTGTAAATTTTATGACAATGGTGAAATTTCATAAATTTACACATATACGTATGTAAAAGTGACTAATTTACACATTTATTTTTTATAGTGTATGAACAAAATACTGTATGTATAAACTGAACTTAAGAAAAAAACTTTTACGCAGATTGCGAATAAAACCACTTATTCTTTTACGGTATAACAATAAAGATCAATCATACGTCACTCATGGATTATGAAACACTTTTAACATTTCCAAAATAAGGCTGCACAAACGCAGTCGTTCACATACTGTCTTCTGGGATGAGTTCCTTAAGCTTTGCTTAAGGATGTTTTTCAATTGTGTTATGCACTTTCAAGCTGAACTATATTTAGTATACTGAAGAGCGTTTTTAGTTTTGTTATGCGTTTAATCCCGGAATTAAATTTTAACTCATTACGTGGTATGTATAAAAATAAGGATATAACATACAGGGTTGCAAAAAGAATTCATGTATATTTCTGTCTATTGATGGAAATTGCTCATTAATTTTGTTTCCCATGGGAAAAGCCAGGAAGGTTTGGCTGTTAAAGCCAATTGCTAGCCAAACAATCAGACCGCCTTGTCATCTACTAGAATCACTGAGCTCCAAATATAACAGGTGTTCTCAGTTAGCGGACAGGAGCTTGCAAGACAAATGAAGCAAACATTGCAAAGGTAAAAAGTAGTCCGTGTTGTCAATAGTGTATATTGGCATTCTCACTTACTATTATCCTAATTTATGCTTCTCTAATTAAGCTATACTTATAAATTTATTAATTGATTCCCTAATCATGTAAAAAAAAAAAAAATGCGATAAACAGTATTTTTATGCCATGAAGGCGGACTAAAGTTATCGTTACTGTATCCTTCCACGAAGACCTCTGGAAATCACGTCGGGAAATAGGAAGACGGACCTCCTGTTACATATGAGCTTAATGACTGGAATATACGCAGCTCTTCCCCGACGTCATGTGAGTAACAATATCAGCGATCAAGTCAATCCGTATTCCTTTTCGACCCACCAGTGGCCGAAAGGTTCTGCTCTCAAAACTGGTAGACGGGAGGTTCTGGATTCGAACCCAATCGCGCCCGGTGGCCTAACCATTCGGAGTTTTCGTGGTTTTCTTCGAACCTTGGATTTCCTTGCATAACTACGGATTAGACTCCCTTAGAAAGTACCCCACGGAGGGAAATCCCCCTTTTAGGCCCATATTCTTCGTGTTGATAGTTGGCAGCAATAAACAACACCACCGTATTCCTTTTCATTAAGGACATACTTTGCTTTGACACCAATCCTTAATTTTTCGTCAGTCTGAACACTTATTACAAGTGGTAAGTGCATTTTGGTTTTCGGTCGAAATTGTTATTTCTAGCACGTACCAGACATATTCCTCACTTTGAACATTTCGAAATTTTAGAAAGTTCAATAAGAGTTTTCCTTTCGATTACAATTTAAAAATTATAATTATTTTTCTTTTCTAAATTACGTAGCCTTAATAACAAACGAAAATTAAATATTTAATGTTACCGCTGAGTGAAAAAAATCTTGTACGTTCGAACAGTTGGCTAATTGAAATCAATCCAGCATTTATTAACATTTTCCGAATATACACATACCTTTAAAACAAATCAAAGGTGTAATTTTTTAATAAATAGTGGTGATGGAAACTTTGTTGTATCTACTATGTTTCTTTTCAATTGCATTTTAAATATTTATCATGAGATTTTTTCATACATCTCTCCATTCCATTTTATTATTACATATTATTGTGTGCATTAAACTTTTGACATAGACAGTATAAGTCTATTTAATACTGAAGGGGATCAATGTCCTTTCAACGTGATAGCAATAGTCAACAGATTTTTTAATGCAAACAAAAAGTTTCATTGTTATATTGAGAGACACAATTTCTCATTGCTACAAACAATTAAACAAGAACGAAATTCATGCATCCAGCATAGATTATGAAACACTCTCCAATACATTCAGAATACCGTATCAAAACTGTACAATTTATTAAGGTGAAAAATGCATAAATAAACATCATAGAATGTGCATAACGATTTTAAAACTCAATTTCGGTAATTACCATGAACAGTACGAAAAATATTCGGATTTTTTGTGCAGCCCTGTATATGATCTATAGGTTAATATCTATATTACATAGTATCCTAAAAGTTAGTTCAATAAAAACCATATCATAGTTGAAGTTTCCCACTAACAATTTCCGTCAATAAACGGAAATGGAGTTGAGATCTTTGTGTATTCATGTATATGATCTATAGAATTGATAAACCCCAAGCAATATGCAAAAGCGTAGTTAAATTTTAAAACACCTATTACAACTGAAAATGCATTTCCAGCAATTAGTCTTCATAGGCCCCCAACTATACCCAAATACTTTAGTGCGTCCCTGTAAATGAACAACCGATTATATGCACACCGTATTCTACAGTAAGCGTTTTGAAGTACACCTCAGTTATATACAGGCTGTATCTGAAAGACTTCAACAAACTTAGATGGATGATAGTACTCACGAAGACGAACAAAAAACGCAATGGAACATGGAGTCACAAATGACGTTTTAAGGCTGAAAATCGAAAAAAATGCGGCTGGAAATGGGCAAACTGAGACAAGAAAGAAACATTCCAGAAAATTATTTATTGTACATAATAGGTACAACACAGCTCGTGATGTCCAGAGAAAACAAATATTTTACAACAATTGTTCACAGTGTCGATCACGGACAATATTACACAGAGTACATCTACGGAGGAACGATTGGCGCACACGCTCTGAGACTTGGGGTGTCCTGCGTACGTGGATTCCTGCTCACAGATTTGTTTGGCTTCTTCCAAGTTTTTATTATCTCTTTCTGACCGGGCATGCACAAACTGAAAGGAAAACCAGCTTCGTGCTTCTAGCTAGTTCTGCAGAAAAGCAGCATGGGAGATTTCGATATTTTTATTAGCTTTGCGATTTTCACCCTTTAAACATCCTTTGCGACCCTATGTTCCATTGCATTTTGTTTTCGTCTTGATGAGTACTATCATCCCCCTAAATTTGTTGAAGGATTTCAGATACAGAGTAATTACATGGTAATTACTCTGTAGAATAGAATATATACAAATTTCAATCTATTTAAAATAGGGTAAAATCATTAAAATACACAGCAAAAGATTATTTCCCATAGGCCGTAATGTGACGGAGTTCTTCTGAGTGCCCCTGTAAATGAAACGTTAGTGCTACTCACTTCATTTTAAGTACTGAACATGCCACTGTACACGTCAATAACATATATCAATTTCATGGCAATCTGACTATATTTACGCGAGCTTGAGTACGGACAAACAGACAGTGAAACAGAATTCATAAACACTGTTCAACTACACTTGTGTCCAAAATTAAGGACCAATCACAAAATGCTAATTTTCAAGTACGCGAATACTCAATAATATAATTCGAATAATTACTATCTCTAAAGCTCAGATAGTCCATGTAACATCTCATTTATGTCACACATGGTCGCAAGTGTCACAGTCACTACTATGAAGTAAAAAATAGAAAATTCCATACATCTCATTATGAGTCTCAAATTATCCGTATATGCGACTCCACTGAGACGTCACTGTGACTGCTGCTTTGAGACGAGTCATCATGTGACTTTACAATGTAGTTACATTGTGACTCTCACGTGACTGTCATCTGTAGACTCAATTTTAAAGTCATCGTGAACGCTGCATTGTAATAAGTTACCAAATAATGTCAAATTAAAGTCACATGATGACTTTCAGGTGACAGAGAGACTACTGTGAATTCACCATTGTATTCTTTTGTGAAAAGTCACCATCTGACTATTATGTGATATTATTTTGTGACTTATCATAATGCAACGTTCATGATGACTTTGAAATTGAGTCTAAAAATACAGTCACATGAGAATCACAATTTAACTGCATTGTAAAGTTACCTGGTGAATCGTCACAAAACAGCAGTCACATTGACGTCTCAGTGGATTCACATATAGTAATCATTTGAGACTCATAATGAGACGTATGTAATTTCCTTTTTTTTTGTTTCACCGTAAAGACTGTGACACTTGTGACCATGTGTGGCATGAATGAGATGCTATATGGGCTACCTCTGCTGTAGGAATAGTAATTATTTGAATTATATTATTTCTTTTGAGTATTCGCGTACTTAAAAATTAGCCTTTTGTGACTAGTCCTTAATTTTGGACACCATTGTATATTGTAAAGTGTTATAAAACATACATTTTTTATTACACAAGAAAGTACATAATGAAAGTAAGAATGTGTAGTTTTACATTTTAGATAGACAATGCGTAAAATAATATGCTGTTTAAATGTTTGTTTACAGAAAAGGGTCATATGACACTTTAATCTTGTATTGATTTCTTCAGTATTATCAGAAATAAAAAAATTTGTATTACGTTTAAATAAATAACAGCATTTATGCTTAAAGAAACATTTTCGTCTCCCAAAAAATGTTTTTCTTATCGTTAAATTGATCTATTTTCCCCCTTTTTAGGATTTCGAATAACATTACGTATTTTCAGTCTAAAGTTTTAAGATTTAAGAAAATATACAAGATGTTTGTTGATAAGATATGCCATGATTATCAAGCGACACGTAGCTTTATATTTTGAAACATGCAATTTTAGTGAAAAACAGTTATTTATCTGCAATAAAAAAACACATTAAGCATTCGAAAAGGGAATATATTTTAGCATGCTTTTGCACAAATACACGCAGCATGATACTACATACAAAAGAAAAGTTTCTTAAATCGGAATTTGAAATTTTTATATTTCATACGTAGATTTTCAACTTAACAGATACAATATTCTCAATAGCGACCACGCCTTATAATGTTCTACATTGATTAAGTTGAAAAATACCACGAATTATACGTTTACTAAATATTCATGTAATTTAGAAACCTATAATATTTTTATATACAACAAAATAGTCCATTAAGCATTTTAAAATACAAAACTGTTATTTGCCCAGGTAAAATCAAACCTTTCTAATAGTAAATATTTTTTGCGATATTGTTGCATGATATAAGCAATAAAAATATGAGAAAAATGTTAAATGTCAATTTAATTTTACTACAGCTGTACTGCAATTCTGTTCTTAAAATACAGATTTTTTTTTTTAAGTTTTCTTCGTTTTATGTTGAGCTATTTCACTATAAGATATGAGGTAAAAACATGAAATTGTGAAAATGACTGAGCTGACATTACAAAATAATAGTTTGATTTCTTAGTCGCAAATGTTCATTTTTCGAAGTAGCTGCTCAATTTTCTGTTGTTCTAAAGAAAAAAGTTGGCATTTGTTGATATGAACCGAGCTTTTTAAAATGTTATCTGATCAGAAGAAATTACGGTTAAAACAGAAATGAGCAATTCTGATTAATAGATCAGTGTTGCAATTGAGAGCTTTAAATATAAAGTTTTTAATAGAGATTTGTTTAGAGATATGATTTATATTAGACAACGTTTAATAATAGCACATGAACTAAAAACATCAAACTTATAACTGGATATTTTTAAAATATACTAAAATTAAAAAAAGAATTGTTTCATGATCTGAAAACTGGCAGATTATTTTTCTTTTAAAAACATATAATGAATTAATTTTCAAGTTTTCACGAATGAAAAAATGAAACCTAAATATGGACTTTTTAAATTGCACGGTTTAAATTTTAGTCGATGAATATTTTTTCGATAATTTTTAATAAAGAAATCTGGTAATTGTTAACAAAGGGAAATAATCTCCAATTGACATTGATGAGAACAAATTTTTTTATAGAAGTGTTGCTATAAATATTTTGAACTGCAAAAATGATTATTATATTATCTTTTAAGATTTAGTTTATGGAAAATTTATATTTAGTTTCATGGAAGATGATGAAAACAAATGCAGAGTTATTCATTGTTGTAATATGTACTAGTAAAGATAGAAAAATAAAAATTGATTTTTTTTCAATTGAAATTCGTAGAATAGTTTGATGATCTAAGAAATAATAGCTGTATTTTTCTTTTTCATAAATTATTGAATAAATATGACAGTTTATAAGGAAAACCGGACATTTTAAAAATTATACGTTAGTGAGTGCGAATTCTTTCACAAAATCTTCATTAGAAATATTTAAAACTGTTAAAGAAATAAATGCATACAGTATAACATCACAAAATACACAATATAAAATTTTTCACTGCTTTACTTAAAAGGTAACTGATTTAATACTGATATAAATTACTGATATAAAACTGTTAAAGATATAGAGGAATAAATTATTACTTCACAAAATACACAATATGAATTTTAAAAGACTCACTGTTTTAATTTAAAAGGTAACCGATTTAATACTGAAAAAAGGTAAGATTTTTTTTAACAATTACTTAATTGATGACAATTATTAAATTGATTTTAATGTATCATTTTAAGAGTTATTATGCGAAAATTTATAATTTCATTGCATGGAAAGTCATGAGTTGTTTTTGAAATTTTTTAGGGTAAACGTCAAATGAAAAAATTGAATGGATTTAAAAAAAAAAAAAAAACTAAACTGAGATATAAAAGAGAACAGCTTCATTTATTTGTTACAGATACTCGTTTTGAGAAGTAGCCTTTGTATGTTTTTCCAAAATTTCCATGGAGGAATCCGGTAACTGTTAAGAAAAACGGACATTTTAAAATATTTTTTAAGTGCAAAAATATTTTTTAAACTTTCTTCAAAGAACTGTTACAATATTCATTATAAATTACAAAAGGAATACAATAGATTTAGCGCAATAGATTGATTGGTAATAAGAACCGAGCGTTTTAACATAGTTTTCTTATATTCAAATTATTTTAAAAAAGAAATATTATAAACATTGTAAAATGAAAAACGGACAAAGATCCTTTCAAGAAACCTTTCAAGATTAAGTATATGGGAAATCTTTATTTAATTTCTTAGGAAACAATGAAGAAAAAAGATCTAGAATGCTTTTTTGTGATTTTCTTGTGTAAAATTGTGAAATTTAAAAATGCATTTTATAAAAACCAAAACTAGATCCAAAATATAATATAATAGTTTGATTTCTATTTTTGTGGATATTCGTTATAGAAAGTAGCGGCTGAGTTCTTTTTCATAATTTTGAATGCAGCAAGCCAGTAATTGATGCAAAGAACCGAGATTACAAAATATACTTTGATGGATAAATAGTTTTCAAACAAACGTTATTTGCAAAAAATAAAAAATAAATAAATGTTATATTTCAAAAATGAGTATATGCAAAATCATTACTTAATTTCATAGTAGACGAGAGAAAATATAAAGATATATTTTGAAACCTTTACAAGTAAGTACATCATATATTTTAAAAGTTGTGAAAACTGCTTCTCAATATATTTCAAGCGAAAATAAATCATACAGGATGAAAAAAAAATAAAGAATTCTTTTTGTACTTCACGCGGACACTTGGATCATACGTTCAATAATAAATAAAAAATAACCATAAAAGCAAAATGAATTACGATGAAATTGTTGGGAAAGGAAAAAACTTTAAACTATTTCTACTTAGTGTACTGAAATTGAAACCTTTAACAACCAAAAAGAAAAAAGACATTAAAAAGAAAAATTATCATCAAAGAAATGTTCCTGAAGATTTCCATAAAACTTTTGTTCCTCTTACTATATTGTTAACAATTCTTGGATTCAATGATGAAAGTAGATGGAACATGAATAATTTTAAATCTTTGACTACTTTTTGTGGAAGGTTAATTTTATTTTTTACTTCTTTGATTTACGTACTAAATTTACTATCAGTAGTAATCACAGCCACAAAAATTTATGGTTTGACAACTATAATCAATCTTATATTAATGGGAGCTATTAATACTTTGAATAACATAATATGGTATAGAAAAAGAAAGGTATATTGGAAAATTATCACGTACTTATGGAAAATAATTAACAAGTCACCAGAACAAAACGATTTTAAAGGAATTCGTGCGCATCTTTTTGTTGGCTGTTCCGTTATCATTTTCTCTTTTCTGATATTTGCTGCAATACTATATGTCGGGCGTCATAAACCTGGTGTCCTCTCCTTACTTTATTTTGGAGCTGACTTAAGTAATCCTTACTTATACGATAGCTTATCCATGCTTTTCATAATTAGTTGGGTTTGGACACCTATGAGAATTAGTGTTTTTGTCCTGTGTTATATTAACCTGTGCAAGCACCTTAACAAAATACTTCTCAAGTTTGCTGATTCCCTTGTAACAGAAGATTCTTCAGTTCTCGTCCATGCGAAGTGGAAAATATTGCGTTCCATTTCTTTGGTAGAAAAGCATTTCTCAAATCAGATAGGTTTAATTTGCTTCATATGTTTCAATGAAATTTTCACTTTTGGATATCTAATTCTAAAAAATCAGATAAGTAATTTGTATAGAGGTATATTCTTTATTATAGTAGATGCAGTTGCCTTATTTTTTCTTATTCTTGAAGCTGCGTGTGTGAATGACTCATTGGATAACCTGAAAAATGTCGTTAATGAGAGATTTATCAGTGGAAAATCTTTGCATGACATTCGGCTAATTTTGTCCGTTGGATTTACGGATGTGAGACTGAGTATATGTAAAATGCTTATCATGAGACGCATGACAATTTTAAGTATCGTGGGTACTTTTATTACATATAGTTACATCATAGTGTCCAACTAAAATAAAAGATCTGAATTTCTATGTTTGCGCAAAATTGTTCTGTTTGAATATCTCATTCTTTGTAAGTCAACGTATCCGATTGGAAAAGTATTTTATCAGATATTAAAGTATATCACTTTAAGAATGTAAAAAAATAATAAAACAAATTTAATGCAGAGAATTACAGGTTTCTGATAAAAATTGCCAATATGCTAATACAAAATTGTAAAGTATACTAACATTCTTTTGCAAAAAATGTATTTTTGTGAGTGTCGAGCTTTTTTAATATTACAAAATTTTCGATGCTCAGTTTTGCAATAACGATGCAAAACTGCTGAAGTAATAAATAAATCTTTGCCATGAATAATTAACTCAGTGTCGCTGCATATTGAGAATTATATAAATAATTTAGGGTAAATCTTAGATAGATGGCCAGTCTAAATATCTCCAAAAGTTGATCATAGATTGCAATATAAACATTGTTCGCATGAAATAGTTCATCGAGTTTATTTTTTGCGATGTGCAGTTGTGCTTCTCGATTATAAAAAGTAAGTGTAATTTTAATGTCAATTAAATAGGGAGTTGAACATTTTTTTTTGACATAGGTATCTGAATGTTTTCCAGTACGTACGTTATATATATTTTTTTACTATATGGACTTTTAAGGCACGTATATAATCTAATCTTTACTTCTAAGACTAAAACAAAGTCGTACAATTGCTATTGATGCTTTATTTGGGCGACCATCAGTCCTTCAATTTCAGGAGAGATGGCAACATGAAATCGAGGAGAGATGGCCACCTTTAATCAATATTTCAAAATTATACCTAGTGATGATTTTAACTAAATATAATTAAATTTAAAATAAACATATAACTTTTACATTTATAAGTATAATTAATTGATATAATTATTTAAATTTTAACTAATATAAATATTGTAATAATAATAATAATAATAATAATAATAATAATAATAATAATAATAATATAAGACCTAACGATTTATTTGTTTCAGAAAATACTGAAAAACGTCGCAAACTTTCATAACAGAAATTGATAACATTGATAAATAAACTAAATTAACGTAATAAACCTACAATTAACGCGAGAGAAAAAAAAACACGACAATTGTAGTAGCGAAGAAGACAAAATACATTTAAATTATCAGATTCTACAGATTCCGAGTAAATAGAATTGGATTAGGATCACTGTGTTGGTTGTGCAAAACAATATAGCATCTTATTCAAAAAGAATGTCTGGATACAATGCATAAGGTACCTGAAGTGGTTCCATGAAACGTGTACACATTATCAAGACTTTTGCCAAGCATGTGGTAAGATTTTACGAAAAGTGAACTATTGAAATTATACTTCAAATTTTGTTTATTCGAGTTTTCTTCACTCATTTTCCATCATATAAATGCATCTTTACAAATTGCTGTATGTTTTTCATGATTAACTATATGAAATGTTTTATTTTTTTGCTATTTAAATTAACTTTTTCTTTCTTGTATTAGATGGCCATCTCCCATTTATATTTCAATTTTGTTTAACACTTTTTGTTTTCAATGTTTAATTATTTTTTGCATAAAATATTATGAGTATATGCATACGAATTTCAAATTTGCATCAATATTTCTTGTGTTTGCATTCTAAGAATTTTTATTTCAATCTTTAAAAACTATGGCCATCTATCCTACAGTTACCCTATATTAACTGCTGTATTCTGATATAGTAGCAATAAATAAAATAATCTTTAAAAGCCTAATTTATAAGTAACATTGATTTTTGTGTATGTTGCAGATAAGAAACGTGGTGATACGAACGGATAATTTCAAAAAATTACACACGCATGATTTATTTGAGAGGCTGTATTATGTATTATAGCAGGACTAAAGTGTATGCGTTTCCTTATTATTGAAACAGCTTCTGTGAATATATTTTTCTATAACTTCAAAAGTGTCGTTTATCAGAGATTTCAAAATGAAGCCTTTCTGTCATGCATTCAATTGATTTCATATGTCTGATTTGCGAATACGAGACTCTGTGACAATATCTGTAAAATACTTCCATTTAGGAGTACAGCAATTTTAATTAGTGTTGTTACTTTTTAGTTAGATCATAGTTTCAAGTTAAAATTAACATTATGAAAATTATTTTATCTTGGTAAAATGTTAAACATTTAATTCAAGAATTTTCTTTTTCATTTTTAATGCAGCTTATGATTTTTTTTTTTTTTTTTTTTTTTTTGGATAGACTCAAAACCTGTTAAACAGAGAATAGAAAATAAAGAAATCCTGAGAAATATTCGACTTCTTGTTTGTGTTGAGTTTATGTATATAACATTAATTAATTATGGAATACTTGTATTGAGATGCATAACGAGTATTTATATTTGTTGGTACTTGTATTGCATATAGATGCATATTTTCGGGTTTAGATAGCTTTGAAAATTAGTGCTCCTCTGTTATATTAACCAATTCACGCACAGGAAAAAAAACTTGTCAAGTTTGTTTATTTTCTTCTAATAGGAGAATATTCTATTGATAGCACCTTCAATTTTGAATTAAACCATTATATTCCTAAGGTAGAAAAGTACTACTCAAAGCAGCTAATTTAATTTGGTTTCTGAATTTTCATGTTTGAATATCTACTTCTAAAAAGTCAATGATGACGAGATTACGCACTATGGAAAATATGAAAGCACCTAAATAAAACTTTATGAAACTATTTCGGATTAGCATCTTTATGTAAATTCCAAATTTGGTCCTATTGTGCTCTATAAACTAATATGCAGCAATAGTATTTGTTCCGGAGGAGCTGATAAAATTTATCATCAGCAATTGAAGATCTGAAAATGGAATTAAAAATGGGTGTTAAAAAAGTTTGTATTCAAAAGCACCAAAATAATGTATCTAATGTAAATAATGTACTTTTTGGCTTGAGGCAAAGAAAATCTTCATTGCACCATCATCATCACACTTCGACGAAAAAGGATTTTTAGTACAGTTGTCAATTAATAAATAAAAAGAAAGTCGTTAACAATTAATAGTCGAAAGCAGTAACTTGAGACTACTGTCAATAAACTGCCGATATATTGTGTTATCAAATCTTCTCACGCAGACTATAATGTAGCTGTATTTTTAGCAGTATTTTTTAGCTATCTATTTTAAGCAAGACGGCAACAACGTTAAGTTTCTAAAACAAATAAATCAATAAAAATAAGTTTTTTGATTTTGTAAAATGTGCTCTAATTTGATTACCGTTTTAAAATAAACTGTTGCTGAATAAAAAAGTGCTTGCAATCTCTTATGTTTAGTTTTCATGATGAAATATTTTAATTTGTGTATCTAAGACATCTTGTAGATATATAATCGCAAATGTAAAATGCTTCATTATATTATTATACATTAATTAGATTTTACATTATCAAGTATGCATAGTTCAGGATCATTACCTGATCATTTTTATTTAAATCACGTACTTTATTATGTTTTATAATGTACTAAAAAAATAACCGCTTATTCGACGCTTTACCATGTAAACGAATCCAGGAATTACCATAGAATTAACACACTCGGATCAACGCGATTTATATAATACACCTTCACATTAATACTATTAAATAACATGGAACTGTCTGTGTCAGTAATCTATGGACCAGTTTGCGTCATGTTTAATGCCATGCATTGGGATCCTTTTGAGCAGACAAGTATGTGATCCATAAATTTTGTTCACAATATTCTAAAATTTAATTCAACTGAATAATACATAATGTAGCTGAAAATTCAGTTTTATCCACTACTAACCATATACGTTTATTATTCGAATAAGGTAATTGTATTCGAAATCTGTCCTGCATCCCAGTGTGTTATCTACATGCTTTTGCTATCCATAATATACTATGCTAAATATTGAGATATAAAATGCATAACAAGGATAAAAAACACTATTGGTTTTTACGATTCATAGACTACAATGTCCTTTTATGCAGCCCTGTATATAAGTTCAGTTATATTATACACCCACTACGTTTTATAGTATAGTTTAGTTTACCTTATAGAAGCATAACACAGCTCAAAACTCGCATTTAGCTACTGACGATAGTGAATTATTGACCCGAAATCTTTTGATAGCATATGTATGATCTATAGAATTTATACACATATTATAATGTACTAAAATGCATTAAAGCTTAAAAATACTTAATACAACCAAAAAAATATTTTCTATAATTAAACCACAAAAGTATCTGAACTAATTCTCTTGTACAGCCCTGTAAAGAACATTAAATATTAAATATTATATAATAAAATTACATTAAGATAACAAACAAGTTGGAAATTGCTCGTCAAACGTGGCAAATAAGGTGCATTCGTACTATAACTAGTTTTATAATTATTTTTTGCACCCTATATTGTACTGAATGTATATTTGTTTGCACTTCATAAGTGCATAGTCTGTAACATCATTAAAATGCACATGCAATAATTTTTTTTCCCATTCCCCGTAATGTAACAGAAAACTTTTGATTGTCCCTGTAATTAAACTATACATCCGATTTTCATAAAATTTGAAATGGCTCGACAAAATTTTGCAACAGTTATATATTTAAAATTTCAGACCTTTCGGAAGGCTGTAACATCGTTAAAATACTCTTGAAATAATTTTTCCCATTGACGGTAATGTAACGGAAAAATTTGACTGTCCCTGTCATTAAACTATACATCCGATTTTCATAAAATTTGAAAGGGCTCGACAAAATTTTGCAACAATCATATATTTAAAATTTCAGACCATTCGGTTGGGTAGTTTTTGCTCTGTTATATGTGGACGGACAGACGGACGGACAGAATGACAGAAAGACGGATTGAATGACGACTATATGTGCTACGTATTTATATAATTGCGAACGCACCTAAAAAAGCATAAATTCTGAAATTCACACTATTATGAAGTATGAGTTTTTACGTTGAACTACGGCATCGCAGACCTCGCGAAACATTAATATTCTATATGACTCTATTGTTACTATGCAGCAGACAGTATCAAATTGGTTTGCCAAATTGCGTACAGGTAACTTTGACTTCACATATGAGACACGCGGTTGCCCAGAATAAGGGTCAATAATGACGAACAAACGGTCACCGTTGAATCTGACACATCTCAGAGTGCCTATGAGGTATCGTTGAAGTTTGGGTAAAATAATTCCTTAAGTTTGAATAAAATAATTCGTTATATTTGTGAGTTATCAACTATAACTTTGCCTTTTTTTCTGCAAATTCCATCCTCGACGACCTGGTACTTATGAGCCAAATAGTCTCTTAGTGCTTTAAAATTTTGCTGTACCATTGAAACTAAGAATACAACAACATACATTTCGTCACCTTGGAGCACCAGTAGGACCCTTGGAGCACCATCTAGCAATAATCGAAAATGAGATGTCTGGCTTACTGCTATGAAAAACTATATAATAATCAGTATTGAGAATCTTTAATTTTGAAACGACTTTTAATTCTAAAACGTTGCAAAACTTTGTGTCTTTAATTACTTATGAAACTTTTATGAGCTTAAATTCTATCTCTTATTACTTTCTTCTATCTTTACAAGAAGAAAGTATTGGACTCATGAAATATTTCGACTTCCGGTTTTTGACGGATTTACATGTTTTAGGGGTCAGAGATTCCGAAAAACATGTTTTTACAAAATGTCTGTCTGTGGTTCTGTCTGTCTGTATGTGACACAAATTTTGTGGGCGCTCTGTCTCAAGAACTAATGCACGGAATTTAATAAAAATTATATTCTAGTAGCCCCTAATATAAATTTTTGCTCATTACTTTTTGGTGTAAATCGTTCAACAGGTGGCTTTCATATGCTGCATTTTTTGCGATTTCTGCAATAGCTCTATCTCAAAAACTAATGTACAGATTTTCATCAATCTTCAGATTCAGTTATTTCTTGATATGAATTGGTGTTGGTTACGTTTTGGAGTAAATCGCCCAAAGATGGAGCTACTATGCTGCATTTTGCAGGATTTACATAATTTTCGCAATAGCTCTATCTCAACAAATGATGAACGGATTTTCATCAAACATCAGATTCAGTTAGTCCTTGACACAAATTTGCATTTGATGGATTTTGGTGTAAATCGCTCAACAGGTGGCGCTGCTATACTGCATTTTTCAAAATTTCCACTATAGCTATATCTCAAGAACTAATGCACGAATTTTCATCAAACTTCAAATTTAAATATACTTTGATATGAATTGGTGCTAAATTGATATAATTTCTTGTACTATTTAAATGATTTAATTGACGTGATTTTTATAGAAGAAAGTTTTGTGATGGATGCAACATACTAGTTTTATAAAGTGACAGATATCAAGTTTAGGATAAAAAAGAAAAATAAGACATATTATGCAATAAATTTACCATATATGTTTGAAAGGTAACTAAAGTAAAAATTCTATGTAGAATGACAATTCCGAATTTACTTTATTTGCGCATTTTATCTGTGTCTTCTTTTTTTATTAAATTGTTACGTTTAAATAAAATTCTTGCTGTCACTTTTCAGATTCGATCATAGAAGGTCATTTATCACAAGATATACATATACATATAGCACCACACAGCCAAGAAAGGAAAAAAAATATACACACACACAAATATATATATATATATAGGATGCAATACAAGAGCTAACGTTTTTTCCTTCCAAGATCCATTTTTTCTACCTCTTCTTCACTTTCTTTTTGACTTATTGAAATTGCTTTTTGATTGATGCATCTTTTATATTTTAGAAAAATCCAACTTTTAAATCTTAATTTTACATTATTGTCAAAAGTGAATGATATGCGTAAATAAAAAAGAATCATTTGAGAAAATATTTTATGTTGTGGAATGCGTTTATTATATTTCGAATTTTTAATCATAAAAGAATCCATCATAAAGATTAGTATAAAACAGAAAACAGCAATTGCGAATTCTGTTTTAGAAGTAAAATGGTAAATATTTATTTCCCTTATTTATTTATGTCTGAATTTCCTTTTCTATAATTTTTACGAGTAATAATATGAAACTGTTACCATAAGAATTTTTTCTAGATTTTCCAGGAAAGATTTTACTAGTAGCTTTTTCAAATCTTAAGAGGTTTCAGAATCCTTAAAACTGGAAAAAATGAAAAAGACCATTTTCAACATTTAATATCTTGGAATGTATATGATTTTAAAACACAATTTTTATTGGGATGAAAGATATAAGTTTGCTCTTTCATTTCATGTATTTAAAAAAATTCAAGATACAGAATTAGCATTTTCAGTGGGCTCAAAACTGTCAGACATTTGACGAGCAGAAAATGGGCATAACGGCTGACGCGCAGGATTACAAATTAAATTTTGCTACTAGAATGAAAATTTTGCTTCCTACTTACATTTCAGATTATAATAATTAAACTTGAACCATTTTCAACATTCAATATCTTAAAATGTATATGATTTTTAAACACAATTTTTATTGGGATGAAAGATATAAATTTGCTCTTTCTTTTCATGTATTTAAAAAAAATTCAAGATACAGATTTAGCATTTTCAGTGGGCTCAAAACTGTCAGAAATTTGACGAACAGAAAATGGGCATAACGGCAGGGTAACAAAATAAATTTTGCTACTAGAATGTGCAGGATAACAAAATAATTTTTTCTACTAGAATGTAAATTTTGCTTCCTACTTACATTTTAGATTATAATAATTAAACTTGAACCATTTTCAACATTTAATATCTTAAAATGTATATGATTTTAAAACACAATTTTTATTGAGATGAAAGATATAAGTTTGCTCTTTCATTTCATGTATTTAAAAAAATTCAAGATACAGATTTAGCATTTTCAGTGGGCTGAAAACTGTCAGACATTTGACGAGCAGAAAATGGGCATAATGGATTATGCGCAGGATTACAAAATAAATTTTGCTACTAGAATGAAAATTTTGCTTCCTACTTACATTTTAGATTATAATAGTTAAACTTGAACCATTTTCAACATTTAATATCTTAAAATGTATATGATTTTAAAACACAATTTTTATTGAGATGAAAGATATAAGTTTGCTCTTTCATTTCATGTATTTAAAAAAATTCAAGATACAGATTTAGCATTTTCAGTGGGCTGAAAACTGTCAGACATTTGACAAGCAGAAAATGGGCATAACGGCTGACGCGCAGGATTACAAAATAAATTTTGCTACTAGAATGAAAATTTTACTTCCTACTTACATTTCAGATTATTATAATTAAACTTGAACCATTTTCAACATTTAATATCTTGAAATGTTTATGATTTTAAAATAAAATTTTTATTGGGATGAAAGATATAAGTTTGCTCTTTCATTTCATGTATTTAAAAAAATTCAAGATACAGATTTAGCATTTTCAGTGGGCTCAAAACTGTCAGAAATTTGACGAGCAGAAAATGGGCATAACGGCAGGGTAACAAAATAAATTTTGCTACTAGAATGTGCAGGATAACAAAATAATTTTTTCTACTAGAATGTAAATTTTGCTTCCTACTTACATTTTAGATTATAATAATTAAACTTGAACCATTTTCAACATTTAATATCTTAAAATGTATATGATTTTAAAACACAATTTTTATTGAGATGAAAGATATAAGTTTGCTCTTTCATTTCATGTATTTAAAAAAATTCAAGATACAGATTTAGCATTTTCAGTGGGCTGAAAACTGTCAGACATTTGACGAGCAGAAAATGGGCATAATGGATTATGCGCAGGATTACAAAATAAATTTTGCTACTAGAATGAAAATTTTGCTTCCTACTTACATTTTAGATTATAATAGTTAAACTTGAACCATTTTCAACATTTAATATCTTAAAATGTATATGATTTTAAAACACAATTTTTATTGAGATGAAAGATATAAGTTTGCTCTTTCATTTCATGTATTTAAAAAAATTCAAGATACAGATTTAGCATTTTCAGTGGGCTCAAAACTATCAGACATTTGACAAGCAGAAAATGGGTATAACGGCTTACGCGCAGGATTACAATTAAATTTTGCTACTAGAATGAAAATTTTACTTCCTACTTAAATTTCAGATTATTATAATTAAACTTGAACCATTTTCAACATTTAATATCTTGAAATGTTTATGATTTTAAAATACAATTTTTATTGGGATGAAAGATATAAGTTTGCTCTTTCATTTCATGTATTTAAAAAAATTCAAGATACAGATTTAGCATTTTCAGTGGGCTGAAAACTGTCAGACATTTGACGAGCAGAAAATGGGCATAATGGATTATGCGCAGGATTACAAAATAAATTTTGCTACTAGAATGAAAATTTTGCTTCCTACTTACATTTTAGATTATAATAGTTAAACTTGAACCATTTTCAACATTTAATATCTTAAAATGTATATGATTTTAAAACACAATTTTTATTGAGATGAAAGATATAAGTTTGCTCTTTCATTTCATGTATTTAAAAAAATTCAAGATACAGATTTAGCATTTTCAGTGGGCTGAAAACTGTCAGACATTTGACGAGCAGAAAATGGGCATAATGGATTATGCGCAGGATTACAAAATAAATTTTGCTACTAGGATGAAAATTTTGCTTCCTACTTACATTTTAGATAATAATAGTCAAACTTGAACCATTTTCACCATTTAATATCTTAAAATGTATATGATTTTAAAACACAATTTTTATTGAGATGAAAGATATAAGTTTGCTCTTTCATTTCATGTATTTAAAAAAATTCAAGATACAGATTTAGCATTTTCAGTGGGCTGAAAACTGTCAGACATTTGACGAGCAGAAAATGGGCAAATGGATTATGCGCAGGATTAAAAAATAAATTTTGCTACTAGAATGAAAATTTTGCTTCCTACTTACATTTTAGATTATAATAGTCAAACTTGAACCATTTTCAACATTTAATATCTTAAAATGTATATGATTTTAAAACACAATTTTTATTGAGATGAAAGATATAAGTTTGCTCTTTCATTTCACGTATTTAAAAAAATTCAAGATACAGATTTAGCATTTTCAGTGGGCTCAAAACTATCAGACATTTGACGAGCAGAAAATGGGCATAACGGCTTACACGCAGGATTACAATTAAATTTTGCTACTAGAATGAAAATTTTACTTTCTACTTACATTTCAGATTATTATAATTAAACTTGAACCATTTTCATCATTTAATATCTTGGAATGTATATGATTTTAAAACACAATTTTTATTGGGATGAAAGATATAAGTTTGCTCTTTCATTTCATGTATTTAAAAAAATTCTAGATACAGATTTAGCATTTTCAGTGGGCTGAAAACTGTCAGACATTTGACGAGCAGAAAATGGGCATAATGGATTATGCGCAGGATTACAAAATAAATTTTGCTACTAGAATGAAAATTTTTCTTCCTACTTACATTTAAGATTATAATAATTAAACCTGAACCTAAATAAAGTTGTATTTAAAGCATTTTTATATTTTCAATACAATGTTGCATTTAGTTAACGCAAAATTTTGAAAATTTCAACTGTATAATCAATAAAAAACAATACAATTTTGAGCAGTAAAAAGGAAGTTTTAGGTTCAGTTTATGCAGACTAACATGAAACATATGCTTTGAAAATTTCATGGAAAAATATTCGGAAGAGTTTGAGATATCGTACGCGTTATTCCCCAAAACGTCATTTGAAGAAAAATGACTTCAAACTTTCAGAAACGCCGCTTCATCTATTGAGCGGGTTTAATTCTAAAAGCCATAAATACTATTGTAATGAGAATTTCTGGAAAAAAGAAACATATCAAAATGTTAAGAAAAGGAGATTAACTTCTAAAAATATTAAATTATCGAAAATTTTGAAGCTTTAAACGTCATGAGACTCCTTAATAATTTAATACTTTGCATTTTATTCGTTTTTATTTTGTTACTTTCATGGTTGAACACATCGATTGCGACAAATTTTGGTCTTACAAAATTGTCAAAACTAGATTCAAGGTTTTGTATTTGTCAGAAAATTTATTTTAAAGTTTTTTTGACCTGCGCTTCAGTGTTTAAGTGATATAATATAGTAAAAAATATGAATTTCAAATTTTGAAATATTTAACAGAAATCGATTTCCAAATGCTTGAAACATGTTAAACCAAAATTACAGTGGTTATCTTTAATCAATTATACTTTAAAAACTACACGCATTGGAATCTTTTTGCCGCGATTAAGAGGAGTTTAATATTATGATTTCCAACCGTTGAACATCCATAATTCCCGGGCTATTTATACCAGTGACTTCCAGTTTGTTATGAAGAGATAAAATGTGCAATAAAACCTAAATAAGAATTGTACAATATCAGTATGAAGACGATACCCTAAGATTATTTTTTAACATAATATGAAAAAAGACAAAATTTCTATGTCTAATGGCTATATCCGTATTTTCGACAATTCGGTAATTTAAATAAAAGAGTTTCTCTCTGACTTTTTGGTTTACTGTATATGTATATTTGTTTTATATTACACAGACGATCACACTTAAAAAAGCGTATTTTATGTTCTTTTTAATTAGAAATTGTTAAAAGTACAATGCTATTTGCTTCAAAGTGCATTGACGTATCTATATATTTGTCGAATGTTTTTAATAACAATTAAATTTTTTTTAAGATATTAAAAGTTAGAAATTTTTTAAAGTAAAATAATATTTAAAAGTTGATGAAAAAAATCATTTTAAAATACATTAAATTAAAATGAATACAAAATTCACTAGTATGAAAATATTACTAAGGAAATTACACATTTACATCTGTACGGTAAATTAAATACCCTAACACAATAAATATGTTATTAAAGCTTGTTTCCTTAGGCATTTTTCGTTAGAAACTGTCAAATGGCATTATTTGAATAACAATGTCTCAAATAAGTTCTAAAGTACTTTCACGTTTTCAGAAACTATTCAAAGCCATTTCCAAAAAGTTTTAGTAAATTTATTCCTCAAAATTCCTATTCAAAGCTTACAAAGTAAACCTTTAGAAGTATAAATGCTCAGAACTATGGAATGTATAAATATGTACTTGAAACCAGTTTGTACCTAACAAATGTTTTCTCTTTCTAGGTCTCTGATATTTGATATTTATTTTGCTTGTAAAATGATAACTTACTGGAGTAGAACTTCCGTTTAAAAAATATATGTTTGCATGTATTAGAAATAAAGACTTGTTTTAATAGACTTAAAATATATTTTCAGACGTTAAATTCTGTACTTTTTTTTGCAAAATATTTATGTATTTCAATTTTCTGTTCTCTTCATTAATAATTTCCTTCGTTCGGAACGCTCTTTTTATCATTTGTACAATAATGAAAAAGGCAATATATTGCAAGAAAATATTGATTTAAAGTTGAACTTTCATATAAACGGACAAAATCAATATTTTTAATTATCCATATTTTTAAAAAGGGGGTATTTTTATGCTGAAACTCAACGATATTTTATGTTACCCCAGCAACAGTATATTCAGTTCTATTCGCCCCGGCGTGTTGTCTCCAAAAATAACGTTCTATTGTACAAGCCAGCCGTAAAACAAAGAAGCTGTATCATTGTACGGAATAATCTCTACTGAAATTTTTTAAACTTCTAAGCATCACACATTTTTATACCGCCATTTTTGTGGGGGGGGGGAACTTTTAAATGCAATTTTTTCGAAAACTGCATCTCAATTTCTTTTTGTTGAGTTATTATTTTTTATGTAGTTTTTACCGCCATTTGTTTAATTTTGGCAACTCAAGTACTCCCTTTCTGTAGAAAGTAAAGGAAAAATAGTTGGAAAATAGAATTATATCTTTTTGTTGCCATTTTCCCATAAAAACAGTAAAAACTGTAATTAAAATACGTGCTATTTTGAAAACAATATATAAATGAATGATTTCTGATAAATCCTGGAGCTATTATAAAATATATTTAATTTAAATACCAATATCACAAACAAAGGAAGGCATATGAATCATTAGACAGCCGATTTTTTATTGTTGAGTTTTTTGAGTGAGATCTGTTTTTTTTAATTTTTTTTATTATTATTTATATGTTATTCACCAATAATGACGTTACATGAATACTTTATTGCAGAGGTTGTTTGAGACTGGATCGTAAATTAGGAATTCTTCCGAGGATGAGAATGACGTCATTTTATATAAAATGAAAGCGTGTGTTTTAAGTCTTAAAACTAAAATATGTTTCATATTATCTATATTTACATACATATATTTTTTTTTTCATCGGGGGCGACGCTAAATTCTGAAAAAGCAGAATTCCTGCTTTCGAGCCATTGATTTTTATTTATTTTTTTTTCCTTTGGCCATTATGGTACTGAGATATTTTAGTGCATAATAAAGTAAAAGTTTTGAAATATTTCTCAAATCGAACTTTGTCGGCTTAAATGTCTGCGAAATAAATGCTTTTGATCGCAGAGTTACGTTTACTGCATTCTGTAGATAAATATGTATAAGTGAATGAGGGATCGCTTCATAATGCTACATGAAAAACTCTTTGAGTTATCAAAGCTTACGCAAACAATAGTTATTAACCCTCCCGCGATTTCCACGGGCAACGTAAATCTAGCGAAATTTGCACAACCCGCGGTTTCCTCGAGGATGCATTTTTTCCATCTATTTAAAAGCACAACTCTCTCTTTTCCAGTTCAACGGTTCATTTTGGATTTTTTGCGATGTTTAATCTGAACCAGGTCTTAGCTAACAAACGGCGTCTGTTGTCCATATTTCTGTGAAGTTCACAAGCTTGGTTTGTAAGCATTTTTCGGCTCTTTTGAAAGCTCAAAGATGTTTTCTCCTCATGTGTGTAGCTTAACAATTTACTAGCCATATACTCCAATACCATCAAGAAAGAGCTTCGTAGACAGTGTGCTTTCTGTTTTAAAAAAATCTGAAACTGGCAAAAAAATTTGCAAAGAAATACGAATGTGGCGCAAAGATTCTGATGTAGGACTTTGCCTTGATCCTTGTTTCAAAATTAATCGTACTAAACTTATCATTTCTACTAACAGTTTTGCAAGTATTTTGCAAATATTCAATAGCATATACATACTTTACCTTTGTATTTCATAAAATAAATCATAATTTCACCAAGATTAATTTTCACAAGTTCGCTTTTATATGATTGTTCTTCAAATTCTGTTTTTGACAAACTTTTTTTATGATCTAATTTTATATTAAAATTAAAACTCTTTCACAAAAAAGTTTGACATGTTTTAACTCTAAAGTATATGTACATTTAAAATATGTAATAAATTCGCAATTTTTAAACCTATTTTGATACAAAAAATTACGTAGCAATAGGGTTATAAACTAACATTTTCAAGAAGCATATATTAGGTTATTTCTTTTGCAAAAATAAACGGCTATGTTTTCACCGATTAACTTCAAATCCTACGTGAAAAATTTTAGTGAAAGACTTTTATCTCACATTTAAGTATAAATAAATTGCGAAATAAGAAACCTGCAATTTTTAGTGTTCATAGTTACGTTTTCAGCTGGAGAAAGAAGTTATTTTAGTATTTTTTATTAAATTAATTATATTCTAGATTTTAATTTGCAAGAAATATCGTATTTTTAATAGTAAGATTAACACAAGTTTCCTGACACCTGTATATTCCTTAACCTTTTGTATAATAAATATTTATTTTAGACAAGTTATTCTCCCATTTTATTTGAACTGCATAATTAAGTATTTGAAAGGAAAATCTTTGCAATTGAAATGGAGATTTCGAGATGTTTCTTCTTATTTTATATATTAAACATAAACATTTTTACTATTAATAGGACGGCTGAAGAAAAACTATTGGGCTTTACTATAAGGTTCATTCTCACTAAAAGGGTACATTTGCTAAAACAAATTTCTGAAACTGTAGAATTTATAGAATATAATTTTCTGAAAAACCATGCCCATCAGGTATTCATTCCTTTTTTAATTTCTATTTGTGTGTTAAGGTCCTCGTTATCCTTTTCATTCACGAAGGTAAAATAACATTGCGAATACAAACTCATTGATTTTGCACAAACAAAAATGCTCCACAAATGACACAAAAAGGCCTTTTTCTGAAATTGACACTTTAGGAGGCTTGTGATTTAGTTTGGTTCACACATAACGGTATAAAATTACAAAAACTCTTAAGATATCAATTTAGTTATCAATATTCTAAATTCATTCAGTCACAAATTGAAGGTCTTTAAATAACTGAATCATCTTCAAATCTTCTAAGTTTTTTATTGTAAAACAGTTCCGTTAATTATGAAAATTTCTCACTTTCGTAGGCACACTGTCTGGAAAGTATTTTGGAAACACAGATGGAAATAACACTTATTTTATGAGATAATCAGCATCATTTCTGCAGTATCTTATTGGTTTTGATACAAAGCCAAAAAAATGTTCAGCTATATAGAAGTAAAGTAAAAATGTAATAAATAATGTAGTTTAGTTTATATCCTCCTCGGTTTGGAAGTTTATGTGATACTTCAGAGTCGAGGGCGTTATACAGCACACAATGTTTGATAAGCGACTGTAAAAAAAGACAGTATAAGTAAAAATGTATATGCCCAGTCCAAGGGAGGGGGGGGGGAGTTTTGAAATTTTACTAGTTTGTTTTTAAGATTTCTAAAATGGAGTATTAATTTTTTATTAAATGTAATGTTAAAGCTGTGTAAAATTTTTATTATAATTATAAACTATTTTTTATTACCTTATTTATGATAACCAAGGAGTATACATTGAGAACTTTACCAAACTCAAAATGAAAATAATAATTTGGAAAAGTTTAAATCACTTAACAACATAAAGAGAGCTGTAATATCTAGTATACAATATGATTTTCTTTCTCCCGAAGTACCTAATGTACTATCACGCATGTACTATCATCTATGGTACTTTTTATTAGTTATAAAGCTTAAAGTTAAATATTAATTTTTTGTCAGAGATTTATTCATTAGCTTATTTAAACCTTATGTATTCATATGAATAAAAATATTAGGAAGTTTGATACATTCCCTAACATTTATTTCCCTATGATCGTAAAAATAGTGAGACATTTTAGAAAATTAGATTAAGAACTTAGAAAATTATAAAAAACACTATCTAACTCAAAGTATTATACCTAGATAAATTATAGAATGGATTTTTTTTTTTTACTTGTGAAAATGGAAAATATATGTCAAAAACATAACTTATGCCCAAGGCATTTAAAGAAAGGTAAATTTAGCAGTTTTACAAAAATAATTTTATTCACTTAAATTGCTTTAAGTATGATGCAGAAATACAATTCAAACATTTTTGCAGAACAAAAGTATACCTCAAATTTAATGGTCTTCAGTGTGTGTAACAGGCACACTTACGTGCCCTGATGGGATCTCCTGTGGGGCGTAAAAACCTGAAGTCACACTCAAACAAGATTTTACTTAGTATATATAATATTTACGTATCATTCATACACTGTAAAAAAAAAATGCTGGCAATTTTCCGGTAGGAATCGGAAAAATAGTTGCCCTTATCGCAGCAGAATATTTCCGACCCATCTCGGAATAAAATCCGTAAAAATAAGGAAATAGTGAGTAAAACGGTATTTTACGGATTTCATTCCGATATTACGGATTTTATCCCGAACTGGGTTAGAAATTATTCCGGTACGATAAGGGCAACTATTTTTTCTATTCCTACCGGAAAACTGGCATTATTGTTTTACAGTGTATACTCCGCCAATTTTGGTGATAGCATTTAAAAAGTAAAATTTTTTGTAGATAAATTTTTTATAGATATATATTTAAATAATGCTCTTTAGTAAAATCTGTTGCTAAAAAAGTTGATTCTTTCTGAGAAGTCTATTGCTTGGGAAATATTGCTGTTAAAACACACAATCACTATTTTACCATCTGAATTTAATCAAGTATATTGGATTGATCTGGAAAATTAATGAAATTGGCTGGAAGAATTAAAAAATTATAGACTTTAAATTTATTGTACCAACAATATTTTTTTATTTTTTTTAGCCCGCATACACCTTTTGGCATAATATTTACGACTACGCCTATCTAAACATTCGATCTTGCAATAAAACAGCAAAGCTAAGATATCTTATTGTATATAATATATTATGAAAAAGAAAATTAAAAAAAGAATCTTAAGAACATATTTTTTATTCTTTTAAATACATTTCACAGTGAAATGTTATATATTCTTTGGCTATGATGGTGCGTTTTTCTTGTGTTTACTATATAAATACATACATATATATATATATAGATAGATAGATACATAAATTAAGTGATACATAAATTAAGTGACACAAATTAGAGTATGCATTCAAGCGTGTCGCGATTGCTAAATTATTAATAAGCATGCAAGTGTAATGCGATAATAAATTATAAAAATATACAAAGGTTTCTTAATTTGGCTCGTGTAGGTTTTAAAGTTTACGAAAATAAAATTTGTCATATTCTTTGTTACCCGCGATTCCGAAATGAATTTTGAGATGCTTTCCATTCTCATGCAAACATTTTCATCTTCAACAAGCATGTTTTCAAGACGATCAAGATAAGTTAACTGCATTGATTTTTATATTAGTAAAATTATTATTTTTTTTTTTACTCTTGGAAGTAAACATTTAATTATGCGTCTGATGTGATTAACCAAAAATTTATAGTATCTTATAAAGACCAATAACCCGGTTTCTGGAAATTGATTATAAATTACTTAAATAAAAAAATCAAACTACACAAAATTAGCTTTAATAGTTCTCCGTTTATTTAAAAGGTGACAATAACAATAATACTGATGTTAAAAGTTTAAAATATACATTTTATTTAAATTTCGGAGTTCTTTCGGCCTGCATCCGCAGGCTTCGTCAAGGAATATTTTCATTAATAGCTGTTCCCTTCATTTAAATACGTCACTTCATTTGAAATATACATAGATATATTAAATATAATATTATCTATATAAATTATTATACGTCACTTTACATAATAACTATATATACATAATATTAATTTTACATATAATATTTAATAATGTGACGTATTTAAATGAATGGAACTGCAGTTAATGAAAATATTCCCTGACGAAGGCTGCGGATGCAGACCGAAAGTACTTGGAAATTAAAATAAAATGTATATTTTAAAATTTTAACATAAGTATTATTATCAATTGACACCTGTTAAGTAAGCGGAGAAATTTTAAAGTTCATATTGTGTAGTTTGTGATTAGATCACGGTGGAATTTTGCATTTCATCTTATAATGTTATTTTTAAACAAGTCGGAAATTGTACGTCAAACGTGGCAAATCAAGTGCGTTCGTACTATAACTAGTTTTATAAATATTCATGTGTTGGTGCAATAACTGTTGCACTCTTATGCAAAAATGAATGAATACAAACAGTATTACGAATACATATATATTCACTTCAGTAAAACGGAAATAGTATGACTTCATCTGAAATAGGACATAAACACCATGGAAACTTAGAGTCATAACCTATCATGGGATATCATGGAATTAATTACGTAAGATAGGATTTAATAGAATAACGAAAACTTTTATTAATATATTTTGAAGCTTTGATTCGATTTTCATAAAATTTGAAATGACTCGAAAAAATTCTACAACGATTATATACATTAAATTTGAAAACCATCGGTTGGGTAGTTTTTGCTCTACGTGGACAGACGGACAGACATACGGACGAACCAGACGACGACTATGGAAACTGCGTGTTTATATAATTACGAACGCACCTAAAAATCAAGTTAGGTTTGCTTAATGTGTCCTCTTTCGTCAGTATTTATATTTGAATGTATACTGTAGCATATTGTTTCTCTTAAAAATTCCTTAAAAAAGTATTTTTTAAGCATTTCGTTTCAAATAAATATTGAAGATATGTTCCAGTTGCAACAGCACTCATAGTTTATGCATGGTAAAACAATACACTTTTCAAAAAACAGTTTTGGATATTTATAAACTTAGTAATAAACTAGTAATTGTTTCTAGTAATGTATATTTTAGCGAAAGGAAATCCAGAAACATACTTTAGTAAATACACCTTACAAATTTTCTACAGAAAAATCTCCTTTGTAGATCCAGAATTCTTACATGCGTAATCTGATTCCAAGTAATACGTGATTTTCTAGTCGTTGAATTGCAGAATGAAACTTCGTTATCTGCTTATAACACGAATGCCAATAAGGAATTCCTTGAGGCATTTTGTCAAAAGACAGTAATTGATATTACTCACACATCTGGATATGTAACAGCTTATTCTTATGCAGGAAGGCAACTGAGAATGTCAGATACGTCGATGTGAATTTGTTATAGGACTGTTTGTCATGAAATCGTGCATTAGAAAAGTTATATATTTTAGATAAAAGTAATATATCGTGTAGAAGTGAAGAAACCTGATGAAGAAATATTTCGTTATTAGTTTAATTAATACGGTCTAGTAAATATTGTATATGTATTTTAACGATAGCTCCACATTCTAAAAACTACCACGCAGTTTCAGTAATTATGTGTATAAAAATATATAATTAATCTAAAAATATACTATTGATTATTTCAGTGTCTTTGTATTGAATTGTTCCAGTTGATCTAAATTATACGTCTTTAAAATATTGAACGCAGTTTTAAATAATTTCCAAGATAATTGAAAAGTCTTTATGATTTCGCTATGTCTGTTTTTCGTCTGCCTGCCGTCTGTATGTGTATATACCGTGATTATCGTAAATGTACTTAGACTAAATTGTAACATATATATTATCATGGTTTACTATGTCATGTTTGCTGCTAAAAATGAAGTGCGTAGTATTTATAGTTCAATTGCAGGGACACTCAAAATATCTCGTTTTTATGGTGTATCGGGAAGAAATATTTTTCGGAGTATTTTAAACATAATGCACTATTTGAAATATAATGAAATTGTTTTCCAAATCTGAGGTCCACTAAGGCAAACCATCTCCGTGCTATGGATTGCAAAGCATTTTTCATTCATTATAGAAGGCGTCAGTCAAAAGAATTCGGTTACTTATTGGTCTACGGAAAAAAATTGTTGTCAGCGTATTTTAACGATGTTATACTATTTCAAACATAACGTAATTTATAAAAATTATTTACACACAATATGCTTACTGTAGTATATGACGTGCATAACAGCTATAGTTCATTTACAGGGACACGCAAACGATTTCGGTATTTTCTCTCTAGGAGCAGTAAATTCTGAAAATTTATTTTCAGTAGTGGTATACTTTTTTGAATTTACTAAATTTTTGCATATTACGTGATACTTATAGATTCAAAAAATCAAACAAAGAGCTACTCAAAATAATTTGTAAGCATTATTGTTAAAGAGCGAGAATTAATAAATGTGTTTTGCAATTGAATTAGGCATTTTTCAGCTGAACAATATTTATAATACAAACATATGCTTGTAAAATATAAATAAATCTACATACCGGACTACGCAATGAACTGCATACATTGCTGTCTATATCTGTTAATTTCTAATATCATTTGTTTAGTTGTGCTATGCGCTCCCCCCCCCCCCACTAAATTAAATGTTAGTTTTATATGAGACGTGCATAAATATATCTATATAATATACAGAGCTATACAAAACTATTCAAGTGTTTCTTTCGTCTATTGGCAGAAAATGCCGAAGGTAAATTTTCGGCTGCATTATGGGTGTTATAACTAAGCTAAATTTTTGAACATTATGTAATGTATATATAAAACTATTGGTCATTTATAAGGAAGCGTAAAGTAATTAGAAGACTTTTTCAGCTATGGATGGTAATTATTTAAATATGGTTTTTAAATATGTTATGCGATTTCTAAAAAGTTTTCTTAGATATATTCGTTCACCTCCTCAAAAGGAGAAGATTCCTTGCAGTTATCTGAAAGTGTTGGTAGTATTTTATAATATATAATTGAAATATATTTTTCTCTTTTTGCTTATTTTAGAAATCAATCTTTCTATTATATGCATTCTCAGTTTCAGTTTTCCGTTAATCTTCACAGGTTGATTTCATCCAGGCTAGTTGCAGCATTTTTTATACTGCGAACTGTTTGTCTGGAGGTATATAAAGAATACTGTATACAAACCATCTCATATTCAAGATGACAGCTGTTTTTAAGATTTTATTGATGCTGCGTTTAAACCATTGATGATAAAGTAATACATTGACTCTAGGTGGAGCTCATGTATGCAGAACAACGGGAATAGAATACAATGAGCATTTGTGTGACAATGGGCCGCAATAATAACCGTAGCAAGCAGTATTTAGGGTTGTACTATTACATCACACACTGTGTAAAAAGTAACGTGTGCATTCACTCAAATACCATTTAAACTAATAAAAATATAATTCGGGAACAAGAACCTATCTACAGTAAAATAAAAAAAAACCGCTATCAAATGAGAATATCTGCACTGTTCCTAGTGGTAAAAATTGGACGTTATCGATTTTATCTGATACGCTATGAGAGATATCCAAAAAATAAAAATTAAAAATAAATTGAAGCATGAGATGATGTCTTACAATTAAAAATAAATGCACTGCTCAAAAAAATTAGGGAAGCAAGCAAAAAAGTGAAGAGAACAGTGCGAGACAGCCATGTATGGGCATAAAATGGATAGTACACGTGTATCAATGCGCAATGCAGAAAACAGACGCAAAAAATTTGTAAGGAAGCTTTTATTCTTTGAAAAGATGGAAAAAACATGAAAAGATGGTAAAGGGCAACAATTTGGTTACACGTAAATGATAAAAAAAGTATTGTTTAGAAATGATGCAAGATTTTTAATATGGCGTGGTGTCTCCTTGAACAGCTAAGACTGCTACACACGTGTTTTCCATGGATGGGATGAGGTTATACATAAGGTATTGGGGAATACTTTTCCACTGCTCAAGAATTGCAATCTCCAAGTCCCAGATAGTAAAAGAAAGCCTTGGTATCGCAGCAATGCATCGTCTGAGTATATCCCAAATTTGCTCGATCGAGTTCGGGTCAGGAGAGCATGCTGGTCATTCCATACGCTGTATTGTTTCAGCTTCAAGCATGTTTTCCACAAGATGATCAGTATATCAGTATGACATCTGGCATTATCATGCATGGAAAAAAGAAAACACTAATTGCTGCAACGTAAAATATGACATGAGGTCTCAGTATCTCGTCTGTATAACTTCGGACCGTCAAAGTGCCATTCCGAATGATATGCAGGCACGTACGTCCATCTATGCTGATTCCATCCCATAGCATCAACACACCTCGTTTGTAATGTGATCTTTCATGAAAGAGTGGGGGATTATTTTGAGTGCCTCTTTCTCTCCATGCTAAAACACATCATATGGTACATCCAGACTGAATCGGGACTTGTTTGTAAATATAATTTGACTCCAACAACGTTGCCTCCAAACCTGATGTTCAGTTGCACACATTCTTTGGGTCGCACTGTCGCTTGAGATCAACGGAATACAGACCATTGTCTTACGTGCATAGAGACCACCCTGATGAAGCCTATTTCAGACTGTTTGGTTGAACACTCTTCGTCCTGTGGCCAAGAGCAACGGTGTTTGCAGCAGAGTAGCTCTGTTCGTTCCGTCTCGACGAGCTGTTAAGAGGACATATCGGTCATTAGTTTCTGTGGTAGCACCTGACCGACCTTGCACGTGTCAATGTCTAACATTCCATGCGCCTTGGAATCGATTCCACAGCCTTGCATTCACACTTCTTGCGACCCAAACAGCGTCCGCTACACTTCATTGTGTTTCCCTAGATTCAGCTGTTACGATAACACGCCAAGCCATTGATTCCGTTAAATCACATTGTTGTGACATTTTCAAGTCACCTTTTCTCAAAATAGAAGCTGAGCAATTGAGTTTTACAATTGAGACAGTGAAACAGTCTCAGTTTTTTCCAACGGCATGCAGACAATTTGCAGAAACGTCTTTGTTCTGCTAAATACCAATTTCTGCACTTATCTCTTTTTTCTAGTTTTTGATGTCACAAACATTAATTTGCATGTTAAGTCTTTTTTAATCTGTTTTCTACTACGCTTTAAATTATGGGTGTTTTATTTTACTGTACTTATCGGGGTAAATATTTGCGCAATTTTGTTAAAACTATGTGCTCCCCCAATTGTTTTGAGCAGTGTATATTAGAAGCCTTGAAATGTAAGATAATTAATCTAGTTTATATCTTTTACATTGTAAAACAGATTTACTAATAAGCCTAATACATGTGAGCAAGGTTTAACGTCCTAATACAATATAAAACAAGATTGGTTTAATTTGTGTATCATTGGCAGAAGTATCCATCTATGGATGCCAATGTACATTTATTGCTGTTGGGGATGTACATATTGAGCTTGTTCAACTTTGTTTTATTATGAAAATCAATCGGATATTTTGATTACATGTATTATTTTCCTTAGCAAATGGGCATCCGCCTTCTAATGCTATACTTCTGCTTGTGATTAGTGATGCATAAATCAGTTTATTGGGCATCGAAATATTTATATTTCAATAAAATTATTTTTACGTACAGTGTTAAAAATTTTGCAGTATTCTGGAAGATCATTCGACCGTTTTTTGAAAAAACGGTTTCATAACCATAATTTAACTATATTCTGACCATAAAAAGGCCAATAATATGGTCAGAATAGTGTTAAAATTACGTTTGTGTAACCGTTTTCGGAAAAAAACGGTCAAATGACCTGCCAGAATGCTGCAAATTTTTAACAGTGTAGAAGTATTATTCATATTAAACAGAAGGTGCTCTACAATCTTGTAATTGAATGTTTATCACTACCTCTCATTTTTTTGTACTAGGATCGATAACTTCAAAATTTCACATCTCGGAGCCCTGCAAGCACTCTTATATTTTAACACATAGACGTTTTACTCTAGGCTAAACTTGTTTCAATATATCAATTTATCTATTCAAAAATTATTTGAGCATGTTCGGTCTTTTTTATATCACGTATAAGTTGGCATTTATACATGTCTACTTATATATATATATATATATATATACGTATGACATATTAAACGTTTTGAAAACACAATTTTCGCACCAATGTTATAGTAAAAATATGCCTTAAAGATTTCAACGATTTAAGTAACGGGAACAAAATAAGAAAATGCATTAGACAGTGTGCATTGATACTTTCTGTCGAAAAATTTCTGAATTGATAAATTGAATAATTGCAAAGAATTGAAGAATATTTTTGTGTACACGCAACAATATATACAATTTTATATTGAAGTTTGCCTTCTATCAAGAAATCAGTTAAAAAATAAAGATATAAATTTAAAACTAGAGTATATATAAAATTTTCTCTACTTTCTCCCTTTAATCGTCCTAACCGGGGTTTTCCGTCACGTAGTCTTTGAAATTAAGGGCTGATTTAATGCAAAACTGATATTAATGTTATTTTTTTGCAGTTCATAAGACAATTAAATATCTAAGGTAATCATAAACAAATCCCCATACAAATAGTTTACAGAAGTATTATTTTATTAATCATTAAATATAAAGTAAACAATAGGCCGGACGCTTAAAGGGTTAAAAAGATCGGATATCAAAGGATACTTTTCTTTCGCTTACCTTATCTCTATGAAAGTTTAAAAAAACATATCTTCGACATATTGATTTCTTCTGTGCCATTTAATGCACCATTTCCTTTTATTTATTGCAGTTAGAGATGGTCCAAAAGGTTCAGCGAAGAAAGATAATTTGGATAATCGTTTTAAAATAATGTTTTTGAAAATGTATAAAATACCCTCTTATTACGCTTTTATTCATTTTTTACACAAATCCGTATATATATATATATATATTTGTGATGTGAATGGCTTTAAATAAATGAATTATTTAGGATATTTAGTATATGATTTTTTTAGAAAAACATGTAAAGTTCGATAACACCACGTGTATTCAAATTAAGGACAGTACTGAATTCAAAATATAATTTTGTGTAACATTAGTTATTCTTATAACCGTATCTTGTATCCAATTTCCTTTTACGTTTACTTTACCTTCTATCATGAAATGAGTTACAAAATAAAGATACAAATTTAAAACCAGGATATATATGAAATTTTCTCTACTTTTAAAAGATTGGATATCAAAGAACGCTTATCTTTCGATTTCCTTATCTCTATTGAAGTTAAAAATCATATCTTCGAAATATTGATTTCTTCCATGCCATTTAATGGACCATTCGTTTTTTTTTATTGCAGTTAGAGATGTTCCAAAAGCTTCAAGGAATAAAATTAATTTGGATAATCGTTTAAAAATAATTTTTTTGAAAATGTATAAAATACGCTCTTATTGCGATATTTTCTTTTTTTACGCAAAGGAAGTGGGTTGTTAAAGACCATTTTTCGCCCATTAGGCCCTTGATATGACATACATTATTTTTATTAGTATAACAAATAACAAATAAGAAAAAAAAATATTCTGAATGAAAATTCTATAATTGATGGGAAAAATAAAATGTATAATTAAGTTAAGTGTTATGTACACCAATGAACATAAACACTACTGTCATTAGTTTTAATCCATATAATCAATAGTAAATACAACACTAAAGGCAAAATTAAGACGACCTGAGCTTATTATGACTATTATTTCAATATATGAACAATCGTAAATAATGAATAACCAAAAATAAGCATACAGTTTCAGATACTTTTGGCAATAGATTTTAGATTAGTCTTCCCCATTGTTTTCTTTACCCGAATCAGAACTGGACCAGCTTGACTCAGTTTAGTTGTGGCGTCAGTAAGCGAGAAACTATAATACGGAAGCGACATGCGCACAGCCCCCTACGACCCTTGCGCCTACTTTACATTGACAGTACCACTGTGTAATGTTGCTTCGCTCTGTTTTTATGCAAATATTATAGTTTTAAGCACTTGTGAATCGTGATCGTAACTGAACTGAAAGGAGAGAATCAACTTTATGATGTATTGAAAGAGAATAAATATCTTCTTCATTTAAGTGCTATTGAGTGTAAGATTTGCTTTGTTTAATTAGGTACATTCCAAGAGTTAATTGTCGCAGCTCATCCCAAGCTAGGTGTGGAAAATCTTGAAGATCTGCATCAAGTAGTTTAGCTCAGATCGCCTTTTTTCTCGCTTATCCTTTCTCTTAGACTCTTTGTTTTAAGTAATTAGATTTTTTTAACCAAATCAAGTATCCGTTGAGCAATTATTTCGTCGCCTTCAGTATTTTTAATCCTTGTAGTATGGAAAGAATTAAGAATAGCACATATAATTGGCACATAGTCGTCAATATAAGGTATTTGCGCATTTGGTATTACTTTATCCAATGCTCTCCAGTCTTTCAACTGTACATTAACGGCTTCTGCGATTAATCGAACTTTAGTCACGAGGCGTGTCTCGTTAGCATCCTCGTTAGCATCGCATGTTGAATATTTTTGTGGCTTATTTAGGAATCTAGGCATTTCATGTACGAAATCCATTTCATCCTGAAGATTCAAACAATCCCGGAAGCCTCTATCAATAATCATAGCACCATTCGGCTTCAGCCACTCTCTGATACTGTGTGCATCTTTTCTAAATTATTGGTGGGAGCGTGATGTACGCTTCAAGAAAAAGTTGCCGGTTCATATTCCAGTTATATTAGAAGTCTATGATACTCGCACGAAATATTTTTTTCTCTAATAGATAGAAGAGCACACTAAACCAAAATATAATAATGCTCATATAAAATCATATAAAGAGTACTATCATTACAAGTCAAAATTAATTTGGTTCATGGAACTCTTCTTAAATAAAATAATAATTCAACTATAAAAAAAGAACACAAAAATGTAGGAAAAAAGCCGAAACACTCTATTTTCGGGCCCTAATTTGTAGAACGTATTGCTTTATTCATCACGCAAATCTTATGTTACAAAAATACATATCTTTAAGTAGAGAAAGACATTGAAAAATTGTCGGAATCCGAAACTTTTTTTTCGCGTGTATGATAGGCGAAACATAGCCCTTCTCAACCCACCTCCTTTGAATAGGTAATTTTTTGTGATGTGACTGGCTACAAATAAATGAATAATTTAGAATATTTCTATATACAAATTGAATTATTTAGAAAAACAGGAACAGTTCGATAGCACCACGTTTATTCAATTTAAATACAGTACTGTATTCAAAATACAATTGTGTGTATCATTAGTTTTTACTAGATATTCTTATAACCGTATCTTGATTTTTATTCAAGTTTACTTTAACTTCTATCACGAAATGAGTTAAAAAATTAAGTATATAAATGTAAAACAACAATATATATGAAATTTTCTCTACTTTAAAAAGATCAGATATCAAATTACACTTTTCTTTCGCTTTCCTTATCTCTATGAAAGTTAAAAAAAAACGATCTTCGAAAAATTGATTTGTTCCATACCATTTAATGCACCATTTTCTTTTATTTATTGCAGTTAGATATGTTCCAAAAGGTTCAGCGAAGAAAGATAATTTGCATAATCGTTTAAAAATAATTTTTTTTTGGAAATATATAAAATACCCTCTTATTACAATTTTTTTCTTTTTTCTTATTTTTCACAAATTGCAATACATTATTTTTTGTGATGTGGGTAGCTATAAATAAATTAATTATTTAATATATTTCTGTATATAAATAAATTATTTAGAAAAACATGAAAAGTTCGATAGCACCAGGAGCATTCAAATGAAAGACAGTACTGTATTAAAAAAAAAAAATTACTGTGTGCCACACTAATTTATATTAGTTATTCTTGTAACTGTAACTTGCATCCATTTTCTTGAATATTAAATAACCACATTAATACAGAAATAGTAAAAAATATAACGATAAAACTATGAATTATATTTTACAAGCTTCTAGATGTTACAAATTAGTTAAAAGTGAAAATTCATCAACGTATTTGATCGATTTTTAGTTTTTTTCAAATTTATTTTTAATTTCAAAATTTTAATTTAATCGAAAATTTTATCTACATACTATTTTCTGGGTTTCTATGGATCTGGTTCTCACACCAGAAAATGCGTTTGTTTTAAATAACTCAAGACGCATTTACTAACGGACTATCTAAATTATTTTCAATAATTTAATAACATATTAAAATAATTTTATTTACGGGTCTCAGGACTCTTAAAAAAAAAAAAAAAAAAGATCATTTGCAACATTTATTATCTTAAAATGTATATGATTTTAAATCACAATTTTAATTGGGATGAAAGATATAAGTATATTCCTTCATTTCTTGGATTTAAAACATAACAAGATGCAGAATTAGAATTTACAGGGGGCTCTAAACTGCCCGGCATTTCACGAGCAGAAAATTGTTATAACAGCTTACGCGCATGATTACAAAATAAATATTGCAGCTAGAATGAAAATTTTGGTGCCTACTTATACTTCAGATTACAATAATTATCCTGGACCTAATTAAATTTATATTTAAAGCATTTTTATAATTTTACTAGAAAGATTTATTTAGCTAATACAAAAGTCTGAAAATTTCAACAGTATAATCACCTAAAAATATATTTGTTTGAACAATAAAAAGGAAATTTTTTGGTTCAGTTTATACAGACTAACATGGAACATATGTTTTAAAAACTTCATGAAAAATATTCAGAAGTCTTTGAGATATCCTGCGCGTTATCCCCAAAAACGTAATTTGGAGAAAAATGACTTCAAAGTTTCGGAAACGCCGCTTCAGCTATTGAGCGGGTATAATTCTATAAGCCATAACTTCGATTCTAAGGGGAATTTCAACGAAACAATTATATGAAAATGTTCAGTAGAGATAGGAGTGTAACATCTAAAAAAATTAAATATTCGAAAATTTTGAAGCTTTAACAGTCCTGAGACCCCTTAAGTTTAATCCATCAATCATTGGGTCGGATATGGCTGGGGGGGGGGAGGTAATACTTCCGGTGACCTCTGCGGCATCGTCCTTCAAGACTCATTGTGGCATTTATATGACGCTTAAATACATTGATCTCAAGCAGTTTCATCATGTTGTAGATGGCGAAATCTAAGGGTTACATTTATTATTTTTTTCTACATCCCAAACGAACTCCAGTGTACTCAGTATTATTTCAAAGAAGAAAAAGAGTTTTCGTATTCAGTACGTGTTTTGCAAATAACATCAAAACCAATATATTTTCACTTGGAAAAAAATCATAAGTACAGAAACACTTCTTGAAACACTCATATAAGTTGTGCAAAGCTGTCTTAAAATATATAATTTAAGTTATTTATAATCTACATTATTTGTATACTATTATGACGAAAATTGAAAATTATATGTATGAAGTAGATAGTAACACTAAAACTCATAGATTCTAACTTATTAAGACTAGTTACGTTGAAATCAACTTCGAAACAATAGAATAGTGTCACAACTAGTGCTGTTATATCGCGTTATAATTGAGCATTTAAAAGCATAAAAAGGCGATACCTAGTTAAAGAGCCTTTTATAGAGAAGTAAAGTAGTTTCACTTTTTCTTTTAGACCCAAATTTTCTTTTTAATGATATAGAATAGACAATGGAGTTGCATAAACGCACTACTTGTTTATTACTAGTTTATTCGGATTTAACTGCAGAATTGTGTAACATGGTTGATAATGAATTAACCGACCTTATAATTAATTCTAAATACTTTATAGTCTACGTTTTTCCCTTGTGTGAATTAAAGTTCTTGCATTAAATCAAGACAGTTACCAAACAAACTGTGTAAAATATCATTGTAAAGTTCTACAGACTGTATCTAATTACGTAGGAAAGTACAACCGAATAAAGCATGTTTAAATTTAGATAATAATATTTATTATAACAGCAGATACCTTCAGTATATAGTTTTGGATTTATTTTAATATCTTCTGTGTTCTTTAGACTTTTGTTTGGAGGGGGTGGATGTGACATCATGATGAGTAGTGGACAGTGCGTAGACATTTCATGTTTATAAATTTGCGGAATTGCAATGTTTTTCAGTCGTACTTAGCTTCCATTTAGATGTACAGAAATTATATATTTTGAAATAATCTTCACATACTTTTATTTATTTTTATTTATTTGTTTACTAAATAAAAAACATCATCTTATGGTTAGTATAAATTTTACCTGTCGTCATACATATTTCATCATATATAAGCATAAAGAATAAAATGATACGTTAGTTTTACAAAGTAGTTTTTGATCTAGAGAGCATATTAACATACATTTCTTATGTTTTTTTTTTATTTTTAATTTTTTAACGTTTTATTGATTGTGTTTTATATATTAGATAACAAATTATAAATAAATTGTCTGTTGTATAAGTAAATATTAATTATTTGGTAAAAATTATTATTATTATTATTATTATTATTTGAAATAAGTTGCTACTGATTCATTTCTTTTAAATTTCTAATATATATCACCGTATCACTGGTTTTTGCTTAATTTAAATGTCACTTAAACTCTGTTGCATAAATTCCAACAACTACTTGTTATAAAAATTTTTAATTTAAGCTAAGACCTCGTTGTGTTATACCTTGTGCTCGTATTTCACTCATATTAATTTCTAGTTACATAATTTTTTTATCGTTAAGTATTCAAACAGACATATCGAATTTGATTAGTGTTCTTTTACTTTCTTGAAAAGACAAAAATGGAAATACATTAAAGTTAAATACACATCAACACACTACTCACAATTACAAGAAATTATAATACTCACATAATTTATTTTGCTAAATTTATACGTTAAATTTTTACATTAATAATTTAGTTATTTCATGTTTAATTAATAAATATTCATATTTAACAATTAATACAAGATCTGATAACATATTTAAGCGTTACAATAATAAAAATTACTCCATTAATTCACGATGTTACCATTGCTTTGATAATATTCAATATTCCAAGTTCTTATTACAATAAAAATATTTTTTTTAACTTTTCATTTTACCAATTAATCCAACTATCTTACGATAAAATGGATTTAACATAGCATTAGAAACTTGCTTCTCTTATTAACAAAATATCAAAAGTAATATTTTAAAGTGTTCACTGAGTTACCCAATAGATTCTTACGAATGCTCATAAGCATAGAGTCGAATCGTCAGGTAGTCTCAGAAAATCAGATAGACTACAGGAATTAGTAATGCATTTAAATCTACATTGTCACGATAACCGCAAAATAGAGGTAACAATCCCTAAGTGTCCGTAACTTTGAACCGCAAGGTAGGCGCGCAACAGACTCTATATAAGAGCTCATTCGATGATACCATCCTGGACTCTGACGAGCATCGTGACTGACGCGCAGGGTAAATATAGAACAACTTAAATTTCTACAGAACGTTTTTGTGAGATAGATGCACTACAAGATCTAAAGAAACGCTCCATCGGCGATAAAATCCTGAACTGTGACGAATATCGTGGCAGGTGCACACGTTAAACGCTTCGACTTTAAAGCCCTGGCCTTTACCGAGCTGCTAGGATAACAAGCAATGCAACTGCCGGACAACTCAAACTAAGCTTCAATAAAAGGCTCTCAAAGTGAACCATGGAAAGGGAGAGACGTGTCCCAAAGAAGGAACTTGAAGATATGATTCCAAAAATGTTACACTTTCCTGTTTTTACTTCCAAAAATTTGCAAGGGCAGCTCAATCAGCTACAATCACTCCTTCTTCAACCAGAGTACACATAAAGGCCTATTGGTTGAACTTCCCTTCACGCCCCTAATGTTACCAGAAAATTTTATTTTTTAAGTAACGTTAATCCCTAGAAATTTTTACCTTCTACTGAATTTACCATGGGCACTCATTAGCAAATTTATTGTCTGAAACGACATCTAGTGAGGAATAATAATTTCAATCCTTAATGTATACTTTTCCATTTAAAAGGGCAAAATTTCTATCACATACCTCTTCAAGATCTGAAATACAATTTAACGACTCTCATAGTGTTATCGAATTTAAACACTTCAAAACTCCAAAATGTACATTTCCGTTTCTCCCTCAATCCATCTGTCTATAAACACAACCTCGTCGGCTCTGTACTAGTCAAAACTTTTTGAAATAAGTATAAATAAACTTATTACGGTTTAGATTAACTTTATTACTATTCATCCTCTTTATATATTTTTTTTCAATTCTTCTCTACTGTTAAATTACATAATAATACACTGAAATGTGATAAACGTTACCACCCCTTGGTTATGTCATAGTCGTAAGAATAAGAATATCTATGGATAGCATTTGCACTAGAATTTTTTCTGGCATATTATTTTCATATAAGCAAACATGGAAATTCAGAATAAGAGGGTTCGCGTGAAAATGATTCGCTTGTCCTCAATATTGACGTAGTTATGTATTTTATCAACCAATGATGACCTTGTTGAAGGTGGGGGATTGGTTGAGGAGAACTTCGCAGTCTTGCATGTCATTATCGTGCTAAAACTATTAGTCTATTTAGGAAGTACCATTGGGGAGGGAATAAGATTGGTATTTGATGATTACTTATAAAGGCAAAAATGTTTGTAAAGCTCAATTCGATTCTAAACCGTTTTTCTCTATAAGATGTTTAAAGAAGAGTGTTTTAATTTCAGAGACTAGCAACATAAAGTCAATAAAATGTGAATGTCAAAAAGGTTTTAGATGGAAACAGTGAGTCAGAAATTATCGTTAAGTTAAAGAAGATATTACGTAACCAAATTCTCGTAAGCGTGTTTTTTTTTCAAGTTTTCTAATATGGGTTGCCACAGTATAGACAAAACTTCACAATCAGTGTGAATGCGTTGTGAGTGAGTTGGCAACTTATGCTCTACTCTCTTTTAAAGAAGGTATGTGTACTCATAACTGAGTTAAATGAAAATTGAAAGACATCAAAATAATTATAGAAATCTAAAACATTTAATTTGTACACCTAATGATATAATGAAAATAAAATGTAATTTTTGTTTCCGTACCAAATTAATTGGACTAAAATTATTTATTTAGATATCCGGATAATTACACGCACAGTTACACATCGATTGCGGCCTAATAGATAAGCTTTTATCATATGATTAATGGGTTTTGAGTACATTCCGAATGTTTATCTTCTGTATCTATTTTGGAACACATTTTGTGTCTTACGCATATATTTACTCAGTAATGGAATGTTATATCTGGAGTTTAAATAAATCAAGACAGCATTGTAATTTTATGAATAGCTAAAAAACGCGATATAAACTTTCGCAAAATTGGAGTTTTAAGATGACACGGGGGGAGATTTTATTAAATTGGTTATCAAATAACTCGATAAATTTAGACTCCATGTGATGGGTTACTTACGAATAACTTATATTCAAGACTGGAGTAGCACAGTAGAAAAAATATTCGTTCTCTTCATTAAGAACTTATATTATCTTTATTTTCAGTTAAGAGTATATATATATATATATATATATATATATATTGATTTTCTGTTTGAAAAGACTTAAAAAAATCTTTATTTAGTAATTACAATGCATAGTACCAGGCACAGCATGTGTGTTATACAAATCATCAATAGAATATAATGTATAGATATGAAATAAAATAAGACTCCACTGAAATAACATAAATGAATGAAAAACGTGGTATGAGGTTTTGTAAAACGAGAATTTGGAAAGCACATGAAGGAAGATTTGCTTGTTTCGAAAATCATTTAATTTGATCGATTCGCACTAAATGTCATGTTTACTGAAGCATTGTATATATTTCATCATTTTCAGTTTAAGAGTAATGTAAAATTTCATCCTATTAATTTGAAAAATCTATACATATTTGTATAGTTTATTTATTAATTATAATACAATCTTTATTTACGTATTACATTAACTGGAATAAACTTGATTGTTTTGGCGTCCAAAGAATTGTGAGACCTAACATATACATACTAATAAATAAGGCTTTATAAGATGATCAATGCGTTTTGAGTACATATCGGATTTTTCTCTTGGATATCTTTCTATTCACAAACACATTGTGTTTTTTATAAATATATTTTTCAGGAATGGGATGTAATACCCCTTATTTTAAATGAAGCATAATGATACATTGTTGAAAATCATAGTACTAGGTTCTCTAAAGTACTAATTTGAAACAAACAGAAAGAATTTATTGCATTGAGTATTATTTAATTTGATGGATTCGGACTAAATGAACCATCTTGTATAAACTATTGAACAGAAGTTTATGTTATTATCATTTTAGTTTAAGATTAACTTTGGTAATATTTTGGTTGTTTTCTTTAAAGAAGCCTTAATCTTTATTTAATAGTTATAATGTAATATATATTTCTGCAGAAAATTAACTTAGATTAGATCGTTTATCTTGATGTAGAAGTAATTGCTTGTCACAAGGGCTAATTATCAATCTTTATCAGGTGATTAAACCTTTATGCTCTGACGGTATTTTAAAGCACCATTAAAAAAACTTGTTATAAAATTAATTTAACACGTTAAGCGCCACGTCAGTCACCGGTAACTGACACTGAAACTTCCGTTTAGAACGCGTCATTCACCGATGACTAACGGCCTAAAATATGATGTAAAAATAAATATATATATATATTGTTTTGAGTAATTACTGAAAATTTATTTAAAATTTACTTACTTTTTATTTATTACAGAATTATACTTTCTTAAATATTCTTGTAAATTTTTCAGCTTCAGTGTCAGTCACCGTGGCATTCAACGCGTTAATACATCGATTAGTAGTCACAGAGTTTAGACTGAGTTATACATACTTTACTTTATCTTGTTTAAAAAGTATTATTCGTTATACAACGCAAAAATATTTTTTAAAGAGTTATTTCTTTTGCCTTTGCATCTTTTTAGCTTTCTTGAAGTTGAAAGACTATCAGGGGGAGATTAGTTTCAGTTCGGAAATATTTTTACATTTCCATTGTAAAAACATTATATTTGTACATTTCCTAATTGTACGAAATACTAAAAAAATATTTTATATAAAAGATTTCAGAGGAGCCATAAATATTGCACAAAATCGCTAGAAATTGAAATTTAACCCTTTCGGCCCTGGCGATCACAAATGTGTTCTTTTGCTTTTAAATTGCTTTAAACTATAAATAACGCTTTGTAGATACGTAAAAATCCCGTAAACACATATGTGGAGCAAACATTCAAACCATGCTTTCTCCTTTAGATACAAATTTTCAAAAAACACAAAAAAATTGATAAATTAGAAAATAACTTGTATTTAATTCTAATTTTTATTGTGTATTTTTATTACTGGTTATTAGAAAGAATTGCAAGTATATCTAAGATATTAAACATAAAACAAATTAATAAAATGCATTTAATATTTGGAGAAATCACGAATTCAAAGGAGGAAACATGTTTTGATTGTTTGACAATTGGATAAAAGCTTTTTGAATGAAATAAGTTCTAACTCACAAATAATACAAAAGCATTATTTCATTTGAGTAAATACCGAACTTCAGTTGATTATTGATAAAATAAAATGACAGATTATAGTACTTAGTAGCATTCATTAAATATTTACTAAATAAATACTCCTTTGCCAGAAATCCACTTCAAATTTTAAAACGAATATCTTCATCTAGACAGTCACACACATTCTCCTCTTCTTCAATGCAGGCTGGTAAATCATGGATAATGTGGTTGTACCATTTGAAGACATCATCAAGTTGATTTTGCCACTGTTCACCATACATTACTTCCAAAAGCTTTTCAACATCTTTTTTTCTATTCAACTGATATGGCATGGCTAAGAGGAAGAGATTCTAAAACAACCCTTTGAACACGGGCAACAGTAACCCCCTTTTTAAGAAGATTTACATCATATTCTTCATTTAGATCTTGAAATCCGTAATTCTGGAAGCCTTTAACCTTAACAATTCTCTTATTTTTCTCTAAAACAATCCGATTCAATTGTGATATATATGGTAGGTTTCGAAAGTACACATTAAGTGACAACTGTGATTGGCAGACTGGAGAAATCATTGTTTGACTGAATGCTGGCCTTGGAGGAAACACTCTTTGATTGAAACGTCAAGTTTTAAAATTGATTTATAATCGGAGATAAATTTTTTTGGTTAAAAATACTGTTTATTTCTATGCAATTTAACACAGAGTTCATAAAAATAACAATAACTCATTATTTATTTTTTTGTGAGAAAACACGGTTTGAATGTTTGCTCCTCATATATGCATTCTATATTTCGACTTTTTAGTGGACAAGTAGCGCCATCTAGCTTTGAAATAGTGAAAAAAAACAAAAAAGTTGACAAAAGTTTTAATTTTTTTGGACTTTAAGAAAAAATTCAGGACAGAAAGATTTAATTCATTAATTTTAATTGGCAAAATCTTTCTAAAATTTATTAAATGCTTGTGTAAATCTTCTAATGTAGTTTCCAAAACTCACGAAAAATTCAGGATTTAGGACATAAAGGTTAACACGTTTCGAATATGTTTCGGATATTTCTCTTTGTTACCCAATCACAAACGCATCGTGTGCTTTATGCATACATGTCTTTAGGGACGGAATATATTAAGTGTATTTTAGATAAAGCAAGAGGATATTCAAATAGGATAAGTTGTCTAGAATGCGGCATCACATTGTGTAAAACACGCGTTTCAAATGGTCACAAAGGACGATTTCATTGCATCGGATATAGTTTAATTTTATGGATTTGAACCACTTAATATGTTTATTGACGAATACGTTGTAATATGTTTAGTTTAGTTTATATGTAATGTAACATTTCAGTTTTTGTGTTTTTAAATATTAGCTATATTTATTTATTAGTTTTTATGTAGTATATGTTTATCTACTAAATTAACGAAAATAAGTTTGATTATAATTATGACCAAACATTTCCATAACACATAGGTTACACAGTATATTTCATTACACAAAAATGTGTTTTCTGATATGGAAAATAATTTTTTTTTTATTCGATATTACTTTTTGCTAACGCAAAAAGAAATCTGATGGTGAAATGAGAAAAGTTAATTATCTTTTTGTTTGCATAGCATATGACTTATTTTTCCGTGCTTGCGAAAACTATCCTTTTTTATCATGAATTTCCCCATCGGCTATATTATAGGGGAAAAAAAAAGAAAAATTCAAATTTTATGTCTCTCAGCAAAATTGTATTTAAATGTTTCGAATTATATTTAAAATAAAGACCAAAAGATTTAAATTTTTGTGTAAGTTCCTTGTCTTTTTATATTAATAATTTTCCAAATCCATAAAAATAATTTGAAAAAAAGGTTGTTTTTAAATTTGTTCTGGATACGTCATATTTACAGAAGTTCACTTGAAAATTATGTATAATGTAATATATGCCTTATTTGCAATTTTTAATAAATAAAAAATGCATACTCAACTCTATGAAAACCTTATTAAAATTATGCTTGAACGTCTGCAAATTCATTCTATTTCAGCATCTCAAATAATTTGAAATTAACAAAGAATACCAATTTTAAGATGTTACAATTTACACAGTAAGTTTTTTTTTCTTTTGCAGTTCATGTATTTACAAAAACTCACAGTACTTGACGACGCTGCACTATATTAAGTGTAAATAAACATTTATGCTAGTGTTTCTTTTGATTTACGAAAGAACAATAATATTGAAAACTCTACATAGAATAGGTTTTAATCATTTTTAAAAACTTCGTTAAAGGAAAATACCAGTGATGCTACTACTACTACTACCAATAGTACTACTAACTGTTTTCTACTTTAAAAGACTGGCAGCTTCGTGGCCCGTAGGAAAAAAGGTCGAAGACCAATAAAATGGCATTTTCTTATTTAGATTATATTTGAAATAAATTTTTATCTGCATATAAATAGTTGTGTAAAATGTTAATATTAGTTAAATAAAGCGTGGAAACGAAGCCTTGGTTTTTAATATTGAAAAAGTTTTCTAGAAGAAAAATTTAGTTTAAAAGTATAAAAGTTAATATTACTTTATTATTTATTTATTTATTAATGTTAGTATTTCTAACACAAAAAGGAATCATGAAGTACGGTACTTCTTTTCGCAAAATGAATGCCACGAAAAAATATTGAGGAGAAATGCATAAACACATATTATCATTCCTTATTTCACTATTAATAATAACAATGTAGGAAGACGATGATTAATCAAGGCTATCGGGGAAATCTGATAGATTGTTTGTTGTGTGTGTTTGTTTTCATATTTTTTCATGCTTTATTACTTTTTTCTAATAAAAAAAAACTCTGATGGTAAATTGAGAAAAGTTAATTATCTTTTTGTTTGCATAGCGTGTGATTTACTTTTTTACGCTTGCGAAAACTATCTTTTTTTTATCATGGTTTGAATTTTGGCTATATTATAGAAAAAAAATCAAATTTTGTTACTTTACAAACCTTTAAATAGTATTTAAAAATTAAGGCCAAAAGAATTAAATTATTTTGCATGTTACTGATCTGTTTACATTATATAATTTTCAAAATCCATGAGAAAAGGTTTTAAATTTTTTTTTCTTGATACATCATATTTACAGAAGTATACTTAAATTTTAAAAAAAAATGTATGTATAATGTAATATATGCCTTATTTGCAATTTTTAGTAAATAAGAGAAAATTATATACAACATTTTGAACTCTTATAAAAATTATAGTTTTCCGACTCCAGATTCATAGTTTTTCATCATCTTATTAATTTGAAATTAACAAAAAATACCAGTTTTAGGATGAGTAATGGAAAATACCAGTTTTTTCACAGAGAGTTTTTTTCGCAATTAATGTATTTACATATACCTACAGTACTTGACGTCGTTGAATTATATTAACTGTAAATACACATCTATGTTACTTTGATTTAGGAATTACGTAACAATAATAACTTTGAAAACTCTACATAGTCTATTTTTTTTTAAACTTTGTTAATTCTATACTGCCCATGGTAGCATATTTGTAACCATAAGTTTAGCTTTAATTTTTAGCACGAAATTTCATAAATAATGTATATTTTAAATACGTATGGCATTTAAATGCAGATGACAGCACTAGATAAGAAAATAAATAAATAAATAGAAATGCTTAATTCATCTTTAAAAGTTAACGTTAAACTTACACTGTGTGCAAAATTACTTAAAAGATGACACAGTATTAAAAAAAAATGTTAAATTATTTTAATACCTTAGAACTTTCAACTATAAAAAACATAGTCTTCTTCAGAGGAATATAAGAAATACAACAGTTATTGACGCCTAATTTTCAAAATCCACTTAGATGGTGACGAAAGGAGTGAAAGTGGAAATTAATTTATAGATTTGGAAACATTGGGAAAATAAAACATGGATATAGGGAAGTGGAAAATTACTCGTTTTATCATTCTTTAAGCAAACTGAGTCAAATTCTGGGTATGTTGCAGGATAAAACGTCATTAAAAATACTGTTTGTAATGACGTTTTATCCTACAACATACCCAGAATTTGGCTCAGTTTGCTTAAAGAATGATAAAACAAGTAATTTCCCACTTACCTATATCCATGTTTTATTTTCCCAATGTTTCCAGATCTATAAATTAACTTCCACTTTCACTCCTTTCGTCACCATCTAAGTGGATTTTGAAAATTAGGCGTCAATAACTGTTGTATTTCTTATATTCCTCTAATGAAGAAGATGTTTTTTATAGTTGAAAGTTCAAAGGTACTAAAATAATTTAACATTTTTTTAAATACTGTGACATCTTTTAAGTAATTTTGCACATAGTGTAAGTTTAAGTTTAGAAAATAAATAGTTTGAAGAAGCATGTCTAATAAAAATGGTAAAATTGCATTTACACGTTTTTGCTATTTTATTTCAATATTTTATTGAGGTAAAACTAAATACATAATATATATAGTTATAAAAAGAGTTACTACTATTCTCTGCAAAACAAAGTTCAATGTAGGGTTGTTTTTTAATGGTAAAATGAGTAATTAATATCAAGGTAGCAGAACTGCTATCACGGGTGTTAGTGATCATGAGCCTGTGGTAGCATTTTTTCTACCATGTTATTTTCACAGAAAATACGTATTTCTTAAAGTTAGCTTTATACTTAAGTTACATGTTCTACTTTTAATCCACATGCTCAAGTTATGTTATTAAATAAATCCGAAAGAAATTAGTTGAAGTTTAACGTTTTATGTTTATTATATGCAAAATTTGGCTACATGTATAATAATAATTATTATTTTAGCAGCTGTCTTCTTCGGGTCATTTTGTTTCAAAGACGCAGAAGGAAACAAATATTTACTAAAGTAGAAGATGCTATAGTTTTTGTGTATGAATTGGAAAGTGACTTGTCGAGATTATCTGAAAGTGGTAGTGACGATGAGTATTTGCCCCCTCAAAGACACGATGTTGGCTATTAGGAAAGATCAGATAATTAAGAAGCTCAGGAGGTGAATAACTTAAATGATGAAAAAAATAGAAATCTGTGGAATATTGACGAAAGTACTCTAAAGAAAGAGTATACTAAGAATCTTAATAAAGGAATCGTATGGAAGAAAAAATAACCAAATCTTTGGACTTTTGCCGATGATGACGACTTTCCGGATACAATAGGGCCTCTTCCATCTCCATTACATTATTTTAAAATGTTTATATCATCCGATATTATCAAATTCCTGGTAACAGAAACAAATTTGTACAGTGCTCAAGTAACAGGGAATTAAATTATGTTGACGGAATATGAGATGGAGCAATTTTTAGGTATGTACATTCAAATGGGACTTATTCAAATACCGCATAAGAGGATACTGGGGAAATAGAAGAAGGTATGAACAAGTTGCTGGAGTCATGTCTCGAAAGAGATTTGAAAAGATTTTAAGATATATATATATTTTTGTTGATAATTTAAGTGTGGATGATACTCTGCAACTTGATAAATGTTGGAAATTATGCCCATGGTTATCTATATTGAGGAATAACAAGCTGCCAATACCAGAAGAATGTAAGAAGTCAATTGATTAAATACTGATCCCATTTCGTGTGAGAGTCCACATAAAACAATACATGCCAAAAAAGCCTCGTTGTAAACGGAGATTAAAATCATGGGCAAGGTATGGATAATCTGGTATTTGCTACGATTTTGATGTCTATACTGGAATGTCTAAAGAACATTATGGGGAACAAACTGTTTATGAATTAAGATCAGGGGCAAGCGATGTTTTCAACTATGCAGCACACTGAAAGTCCCAGACAAAACTGCAAAATTTGCAGACAATTTCCTCACCGAAATTAACCTGGTAAGAGAACTCTCGAAACAAAGAATAAGCTTCATAGGGACTGTGAAAGAAAACAGATTGAGGAATTGTAAATTAAGAAATGAAAACAGAAGGAATGGGATCCATTGACTACTCGGTAAGCATCGATAGACAATTTTGATGTCATAGCAGTGAAGCGGGTCGACAACAGATGCTCTACTTTAATATCGAAAATTGTAGGAGTTAATCCGTTAACTTCTGTAAAAAGGATAATAAAATATCAAAGTAAAGAAGTACCAGTACTTTTCCCGCCAGTCGTCCTCTGTAAAACCAAAATATGGGAGGGACTTACTGAATGATATGATGTCATTTAAATATAATTACCCGTTGAAATGAAATAGATGGTACATGTGCATATTTTGGCACACAATCACAAGCGCAACCGTCAGATCATGGTATCTTAATCGGAGACATTGTAGCCAATTCAAAGTGAAACACCGTTACTTTCATTCTTTTTTTAACGAATTGGCTACAAGTCTTGTCACTGTTGGTAAGAAGAATGCAGGTAGACCATCTCTCAAGAGTCCAAAAGTTCAATAGCTTAAGAAAAACGCTCAAAAAGGGGAGCCACCAAAGGTAAAATTTACATACTGAAAAATATTTTTACAGCTAAAATGTATATGTTCATAATATGTATATCTTAGTATAAATGTGGAAATTGGAAGTATATATTTTATTCACTTTTAGAAAACAAGGACTGGTAGCGTGCAGCATTGGCCTACATATGAACCAAAAGAACAAAGATGCCATATTTTTCCAAGAGGAATATTTTCTTCAATAAAATGTCAAACATACGACTTATCCCTATGTAGAAACAAAGAAAGAAATTGTTCCTAGTCCTACTACATGTAAAAATATCATCTTTTTAAAAAAAATAAAATAATTTTAAAATGTGGTAAAATCCTTCATGTTTCATCCTAATCTGCCCATGGTAGCATTATATGATACAATACAGAAATCCTTTAAAATATAACAGAATCTCAATTGTTTTAATATTTTTATTTTATTTTACCCACAACAGCATAAATAAGGCAAACAAATAATTTTTTACATAGCAACTTATTGTAGTGGGCAGTAGAGGGTTAAGGGACATAATAGTGATATTACCGCTACTATTACTACTACTGTAACTACAACTACTGCTGCTGCTGCTGCTGCTACTACTATTGCTACATATAATAATAATACTAATAATAATAACCTTATCCTTATTATTATTATTACTTCCCGTTAATTTTAGAGATCATGCGCCAACTAATTCATTGGGTTCATGCTATTTTATTTTACTAACATTTCTTTCTATTCTTTGCTTCAGGACAATTTTTAGTATTGTTCTTAAAATACAATATAAAAAAAATGTAATTATATAAAATTGTGTTAAATAGAACACAACACTGAGTATAAATTTTTGAATTTAAATTAAACTTTGCACCAAGCTCTAATATTTCAGAATTTGTAATAGAATTTATCTCTGTATTGAATAAATATATATTTAAAATATGTTATGTGTTTTCCAATGTACATGAAGGTAAGGTATCCGATATATTAACACAATGCATTAATGATCTGATAAAGTGATGTCTACTGGGATGTAGCATATTTGAAATACAATTGTTGTGCCGCCAAAGATACTAAAGAAGAGTTTTTCTCTTAAATTATAAAATACGGGTAATGTTATGTTTATTTAAATTATTGTTTATTATATTGAAACATATAAAATACTTGATTCTATCTAAACAAGACAACAATATTGAACTTAAAAAAATAAAATGTGAAAATTTATATTTTAACTTTAGTTTGATTAATTGTGGGAGGAAAACTTAATTATCCAAAATGTATCCAAATTAAAGCTGGGTACTCGATAGTTGAAATGGTACAGGATGACTTTCTCTTTGCTATTAATGTATTATTTCTTGCCAAAATGACAATTTCGCTCGCTTAATATGTTTTGATAATTACCAGGCCAAATGATTAAAAAAAAGTAGTGAATATATATTTTTTTGAAATTATGCTGTTCTGCACATCATTGACGGCCCCTTAAACCATCATTTTGAAATTTCTTTAATCTTAATTCGCAAACTACTTGGAAGAAAAATTTGAAATTGAGAATTCGCATAAAGTAGGACATAAAAATATAAATCTATCAAAAAAATTGTAGGTTACAATACTTTTTCAAATATTTATTTCGCAATTCATAATTAATATCATAAATTTTCTTAAAGTACAAATTCAATGTATTTATGTTTGGGTTTTTCAGTATTATAACCACAAAAATCTATAACATTATTAATATATCTCTGGAGATATTAATAAAAGTATGAAAATGTAACTTAACATTAGAAGCTCTAAATTTTGAATAATTATAATTAAAAAACTTATCATTGAAATGACTTGAAATTTTGTTTCTAGGCACAGATTGAAACTGAAGATTTAAAATATATTGTAAAAATTCGGTGTTGCCATTGAAAACAAAAACAAAATTCGATCTGATTTTGATTTATAGATGGCATCCAAGCAAATTTTATGCACATCAATTAATAGTAGACTTTATTTCCTATCGTTTGGCACCAGCAACTTTCTTGTATTATAATTAGTTGCAAAGTTAGTAAGGTGTGTTTACTTTTTTTCCACGACTGATCTAACTCTGTTCACCAGCTTTTGAGTGAAAGAGAATTAAAGAATCACTTTGTAGAGCAGTAAAAATTTATGTAAAGTACCGTATATTCCGGAGCATAACGAGTGAATATATTTCCTTTTTTTTAGCTGTTTTCACAGTATTATAAGCACTCTCTTCTTTGCAAACAAATCTTCATGAGAAATGTAGTATGAAATACTATAAAGAGCATTGAAAAGTAAAATAACTAATATGAACCATAGAGATTATATAACTAAAAGTAGTACAGATAAATGTAGTATAATGGTAGGTATTTCATCACGCAGCGGATATTGGTTTTACTATATCTGGACACCTCGTCCTAGAATTGGTAATAGATGTATCTAATTCTCTTCACGAGCTTTTGAGGTGAAATGGAATTAAAAAAAAAACAGTGGCACTCCGGGGGTGCCAATAGAAGTGAAAACTTCAACAATTACGTGTGTGTTTTTTTAATCGTCAGGAAATGTTTTATGCGTTGAATTGTGTAGCAGCACTAATGAAAGCATCTGGGGACACGGCAGTGCCCCTGCCAAGTCTTGAAAGCACAGCCGTAAGCATCTTTTTCTGGAAGAAACTCAGGGTACTTTTGACCCCCCAATATCTTTGTGTTGGTGATTCCCAGAAACTTGAAACTTCGTAAATCTAAAGTAATGTGGAAATGGAACTAAATGCTGAAATTTCACGTTTCTATCTTTTTTAGTTCTGAAGATATATGAACTTAAACTTTCGCCTTTTCGACACTGATTCACCGATCATCAAAACTCAGAGGTACGTCCTGTATCCCTAGAATCTTGAAATTTGGTATGAAGGTAGTGTTTGGGATACAATGGAAGGGAAAATTTAAAAAATCCGGAAAATTTGGATAAAAAGTTGAAAAATCAAAAAACCGAGAATTTGGCAGAGATGTGATATACGAACCAGGTTTGGCGCGATTTTTTTAACGTCAATTTAGCGAAAGCCCGTTTTTCAATACCAGTTACAATATATATATTTAAATTATTTTCTATTGTTTTAAAAAGTAAACAACAATAAATAAACGGTAATTTCATTAATAACTATAGAACAAAACAATTGTACAATTAAAAAAAATAAAATAAAAGTAAATGAACAATTTATTAATAAATAAGCAACAGTAGCCGGCTTACCTTGTAAAATAAAGTAACGCCATTTTGCTGTCAATTAGGTACCCGAGTGCGTATCTGACATCTGTGCCCCGTATTTCATCTTCCGTAATCGAAATTCCCGCCAATACTGTTGGTCATTGACCAGACCATCAACACGATAAAATACAGTGTTATCGGTTTTTAGTTACACGAAATAGGTAGGTCACGAATACGGTATAATTCATTTTAACTGACGAAAAACAAAATAATAATTTGTTTTAGCAATACGCCGGGAGAAAAAGTGAGTTTTAGCTTCCTTCTTCTTTTGCGGATTGAGCTGAAGAGGGAAAAGTTCCTGTCATTCACCGCTTGGCGCGCTAGTGTCTATGTGTCAAAATGCTAGCATGTCGGTTACGTTACAGTGTCTCGAAATCAGTGGTTTTTCCCCATCTCAAAAAAAGTTCAACGCGCCTAAAGAAGTTCTCACTTCAAAAATCAATTTGTATAGAAGTAAAGATTTATGTAAAGTAGGTACCTTATATTCTGGAGCATAACGCGCATCTGTGTGAGAATATATATTTTTTTTTAGATATATTTACCGTATTATGCGCAATCCCTTCTTTACAAATAATCGTCATGAGATATGTACTATGAAATTATCGGGTGTCTTAAAATGAAGTGACTGATTTTAAAATTCAATAACTTGAAAATGGTGACAGCTGTTAAAGAAATTCTTGCAGGAGGGTTATGTAAGATGTCAGGAGATTTTTTTTTTTTTTTTTTTTTTACTTCGATTTCTCTATTGTATTTTTGATTGTATTTTGATTGTATTTTTTTAAATAGCAGTGATAGACTGCGTGCAAGCAAAAGGCCCTAAATCCAGACCCAATTTTTTGACCTCTCTGTTCTCTCAATATTCATGCGAAAGAAGCATGTTAAATATCTAGAGTGGCTCTTAGCTGCCAATTCAGTCTTGGTCTTAGGGAACCAAACAGTATATTTAACCTACTTGTTTTGTATCAACACTGTGAGAAGAGAGAGGTCAAAATATCAGTCCGGTATTTAGCGCCTTTTGCTTGCAACGCTATTTATCGCTGCTATCATTAACTAAAATCTGGAATCGCAGTAACAAAACTCTTCAAATCTTTCATAACCGTACTGAAAAAATTTCTTTAATAGTTGCCACAATTTGCAAGTTTTTAAATTATGGCAATAATTACGTGGTATGTTGAAAATTATCTAAAAAGTACTTTTTGAAGTATTATGAACTTGTAGTTTGCTCTGCATATTTACGATAAATTTATAGTGAACCTAGCATAGTTAGGATAATTTATCCCATGGAAAATTACTTCATACAACTATACTAAATAAAATTTTTAAAATAAAATCATGAAGAATTAATTAAAAATTGATGTGACTATTAAAAAATGTTTTGAAACACATACTCTTGTACTTTATTTAAGTTTAAGTTCAAGTTTAGTTAAGTAAAATTATAAAGTTTAAATGCATAACACATAGTCTTGTTAGGTATTTAAACTTTATAACTTTTACTTGACAGTTATTTTCGTTTTAATGTAAGCATAAATACAGCCACTTGTCAGTAAAAAGAGCAGTAACCGCAATTTTATCTAAAAGGTTTGTGCTAAACACACGTTAACAATGATATCAAAGTCATTTCTATAACATTGATGATCAGAGTCCTTGAACATAAATTATGTTCTTTTTTATTTCTTATATCGTACATAAATACTCATATTTTTGAAGATTTATTATACTTCTAAGAGTAAATTCAAATTGCCCGCTGTTTACTTAAGAGACTTCTCTTCATATAAAAGAGCAGGAGAACGAATTATGTGAATCGTCCCATTCTTGAGAGGTAGAAGCTTGAAGAATGAGAAGCCGCATGATTTTGTGGTTTAGCTTTTTTCCTGATATGTTATCTTTTTCTATATTTTTACTTTCTTTATATATTCTTTTTCTTTAAGCCGTAATTCTCTCGGTTTTAGAAGATTTGACTTTTAAAGTGTACTAACAAGAACAATTTCAGAAAATATATTTTTTTTAAAGTTACCCTCTTAAAAATATTTTACCATATTTTATCTTTAATTTATTATTTCCAGTGCAATATGTATACAGTAAATCAGAAAAGCAAATTTTCAAACTGAGGGAAAATAACTTTTCTTAGTGAAAAATGGAAAATGGAAAATTTACCTTTAAGTGAAACAGTAAGAAAAAGATCCATATATTTTTCTTTTTTGCGTGTGTATGTCACCATTTAAAAATTAATAATATTAATTTGAAGAAATTTATAATGGTAATAATGTAGAAAATACTATTATTTTCTTACCATTAATGACTACTTGCCAATTATTGTTAAGGTAAGCAAAACAGACCGAGAGTTAGTGATGAATTTTTTTTTAATTGATGGCTGCATTAAAATTATCCAAGAACGAAAAATCAAGCGTCAGGTATAGATTATGAAACACTTTCAGCATTTCCAGAACACTTTAACAAAACCTCGCCGTTGAATAAGTTGAAAGATTGTTCCTGGGAAAGCATTTGGAAAAAGCATAACACGCTAGAAAACCCAATTTCAAGTATTCCCATCAACAGTTTTAGAAATACCCAAAACCATCTGTGAGTACCAGTATATCAGCAATAGGCTTGAATATATGCGCTACAGAAGTTTAGTTCAGATATGAAACGCATAGAACAGTTGGAAACTCTTCTTGCGTCGGGTATTAAAATCATGCGTCATATACAGATTACGAAACACTTTCAGCACTTCCAGAACACTTTAACAAAACCTTGTCGTTGAATAAGTTGAAAGATTGTTTCTAGGTAAAATATTTGGAAAAAGCATAACGCATTTGAAAACCCAATTTCAAGTATTTCCATCAACAATCAGAAAAGTACCCGAAAATTTCTGTGAAAACCTGTATATCAGCAAAATACTTAAAAATATGCGCTACAAAAGTTTATTTCAGATCTGAAACGCATAGAACAGTTGAAAACCTTTCTTGCGTAAGGTATAAAAATCATGCGTCAGGTATAGATTATGAAACATATTCAGCACTTCCAGAACACTTTAACAAAACCTTGCCGTTGAATAAGTTGAAAGGTTAATTCTAGGTAAAACATTTGGAAAAAGCATAACACATTTGAAAACCCAATTTCAAGTATTCCCATCAACAATCGGAGAAATACCCGAAAACTTCTGTGAAGACCTGTATATCAGCAATAGGCTTGAATATATGCGCTGCAGAAATTTAGTTCAGATAGGAAACGCATAGAACAGTTGAAAACCCTTCTTGCGTCAGGTATAGATTATGAAACTCTTTCAGTACTTCCAGAACACTTTAAGAAAACCTTGCCGTTGAATAAGTTGAAAGATTGTTTCTAGGTAAAACATTTGGAGAAAGCATAACACATTTGAAAACCCAATTTCAAGTATTCCCATCAACAATCGGAGAAATACCCGAAAACTTCTGTGAAGACCTGTATATCAGCAATAGGCTTGAATATATGCGCTGCAGAAATTTAGTTCAGATAGGAAATGTATAGAACAGATGAAAACCCTTCTTGCGTCAGGTATACATTATGAAACTCTTTCAGCACTTCCAGAAAACTTTAACAAAACCTTGCCGTTGAATAAGTTGAAAGATTGTTTCTAGGTAAAACATTTGGAAAAAGCATAACACATTTGAAAACCCAATTTCAAGTATTCCCATCAACAATCGGAAAAATACCGGAAAACTTCTGTGAAGACCTGTATATCAGTAATATGCTTGAATATATGTGCTGCAGAACTTTAGTTCAGATAGGAAACGCATAGAACAGTTGAAAACCCTTCTTGCGTCAGGTATACATTATGAAACTCTTTCAGCACTTCCAGAACACTTTAACAAAACCTTGCCGTTGAATAAGTTGAAAGATTGTTTCTAGGTAAAACATTTGGAAAAAGCATAACACATCTGAAAACCCAATTTCAAGTATTCCCATCAACAATCGGAGAAATACCCGAAAACTTCTGTGAAGACCTGTATATCAGTAATAGGCTTGAATATATGTGCTGCAGAACTTTAGTTCAGATAGGAAACGCATAGAACAGTTGAAAACCCTTCTTGCGTCAGGTATACATTATGAAACTCTTTCAGCACTTCCAGAACACTTTAACAAAACCTTGCCGTTGAATGAGTTGAAAGATTGTTTCTAGGTAAAACATTTGGAAAAAGCATAACACATCTGAAAACCCAATTTCAAGTATTCCCATCAACAATCGGAGAAATACCCGAAAACTTCTGTGAAGACCTGTATATCAGTAATATGCTTGAATATATGTGCTGCAGAACTTTAGTTCAGATAGGAAACGCATAGAACAGTTGAAAACCCTTCTTGCGTCAGGTATACATTATGAAACTCTTTCAGCACTTCCAGAACACTTTAACAAAACCTTGCCGTTGAATAAGTTGAAAGATTGTTTCTAGGTAAAACATTTGGAAAAAGCATAACACATCTGAAAACCCAATTTCAAGTATTCCCATCAACAATCGGAGAAATACCCGAAAACTTCTGTGAAGACCTGTATATCAGTAATAGGCTTGAATATATGTGCTGCAGAACTTTAGTTCAGATAGGAAACGCATAGAACAGTTGAAAACCCTTCTTGCGTCAGGTATACATTATGAAACTCTTTCAGCACTTCCAGAACACTTTAACAAAACCTTGCCGTTGAATGAGTTGAAAGATTGTTTCTAGGTAAAACATTTGGAAAAAGCATAACACATCTGAAAACCCAATTTCAAGTATTCCCATCAACAATCGGAGAAATACCCGAAAACTTCTGTGAAGACCTGTATATCAGTAATATGCTTGAATATATGTGCTGCAGAACTTTAGTTCAGATAGGAAACGCATAGAACAGTTGAAAACCCTTCTTGCGTCAGGTATACATTATGAAACTCTTTCAGCACTTCCAGAACACTTTAACAAAACCTTGCCGTTGAATAAGTTGAAAGATTGTTTCTAGGTAAAACATTTGGAAAAAGCATAACACATCTGAAAACCCAATTTCAAGTATTCCCATCAACAATCGGAGAAATACCCGAAAACTTCTGTGAAGACCTGTATATCAGTAATAGGCTTGAATATATGTGCTGCAGAACTTTAGTTCAGATAGGAAACGCATAGAACAGTTGAAAACCCTTCTTGCGTCAGGTATACATTATGAAACTCTTTCAGCACTTCCAGAACACTTTAAGAAAACCTTGCCGTTGAATAAGTTGAAAGATTGTTTCTAGGTAAAACATTTGGAGAAAGCATAACACATTTGAAAACCCAATTTCAAGTATTCCCATCAACAATCGGAGAAATACCCGAAAACTTCTGTGAAGACCTGTATATCAGCAATAGGCTTGAATATATGCGCTGCAGAAATTTAGTTCAGATAGGAAACGCATAGAACAGTTGAAAACCCTTCTTGCGTCAGGTATAGATTATGAAACTCTTTCAGCACTTCCAGAACACTTTAAGAAAACCTTGCCGTTGAATAAGTTGAAAGATTGTTTCTAGGTAAAACATTTGGAGAAAGCATAACACATTTGAAAACCCAATTTCAAGTATTCCCATCAACAATCGGAGAAATACCCGAAAACTTCTGTGAAGACCTGTATATCAGCAATAGGCTTGAATATATGCGCTGCAGAAATTTAGTTCAGATAGGAAATGTATAGAACAGATGAAAACCCTTCTTGCGTCAGGTATACATTATGAAACTCTTTCAGCACTTCCAGAAAACTTTAACAAAACCTTGCCGTTGAATGAGTTGAAAGATTGTTTCTAGGTAAAACATTTGGAAAAAGCATAACACATTTGAAAACCCAATTTCAAGTATTCCCATCAACAATCGGAAAAATACCGGAAAACTTCTGTGAAGACCTGTATATCAGTAATATGCTTGAATATATGTGCTGCAGAACTTTAGTTCAGATAGGAAACGCATAGAACAGTTGAAAACCCTTCTTGCGTCAGGTATACATTATGAAACTCTTTCAGCACTTCCAGAACACTTTAACAAAACCTTGCCGTTGAATAAGTTGAAAGATTGTTTCTAGGTAAAACATTTGGAAAAAGCATAACACATCTGAAAACCCAATTTCAAGTATTCCCATCAACAATCGGAGAAATACCCGAAAACTTCTGTGAAGACCTGTATATCAGTAATAGGCTTGAATATATGTGCTGCAGAACTTTAGTTCAGATAGGAAACGCATAGAACAGTTGAAAACCCTTCTTGCGTCAGGTATACATTATGAAACTCTTTCAGCACTTCCAGAACACTTTAACAAAACCTTGCCGTTGAATGAGTTGAAAGATTGTTTCTAGGTAAAACATTTGGAAAAAGCATAACACATCTGAAAACCCAATTTCAAGTATTCCCATCAACAATCGGAGAAATACCCGAAAACTTCTGTGAAGACCTGTATATCAGTAATATGCTTGAATATATGTGCTGCAGAACTTTAGTTCAGATAGGAAACGCATAGAACAGTTGAAAACCCTTCTTGCGTCAGGTATACATTATGAAACTCTTTCAGCACTTCCAGAACACTTTAACAAAACCTTGCCGTTGAATAAGTTGAAAGAATGTTTCTAGGTAAAACATTTGGAAAAAGCATAACACATCTGAAAACCCAATTTCAAGTATTCCCATCAACAATCGGAGAAATACCCGAAAACTTCTGTGAAGACCTGTATATCAGTAATAGGCTTGAATATATGTGCTGCAGAACTTTAGTTCAGATAGGAAACGCATAGAACAGTTGAAAACCCTTCTTGCGTCAGGTATACATTATGAAAATCTTTCAGCACTTCCAGAACACTTTAACAAAACCTTGCCGTTGAATGAGTTGAAAGATTGTTTCTAGGTAAAACATTTGGAAAAAGCATAACACATCTGAAAACCCAATTTCAAGTATTCCCATCAACAATCGGAGAAATACCCGAAAACTTCTGTGAAGACCTGTATATCAGTAATATGCTTGAATATATGTGCTGCAGAACTTTAGTTCAGATAGGAAACGCATAGAACAGTTGAAAACCCTTCTTGCGTCAGGTATACATTATGAAACTCTTTCAGCACTTCCAGAACACTTTAACAAAACCTTGCCGTTGAATAAGTTGAAAGATTGTTTCTAGGTAAAACATTTGGAAAAAGCATAACACATCTGAAAACCCAATTTCAAGTATTCCCATCAACAATCGGAGAAATACCCGAAAACTTCTGTGAAGACCTGTATATCAGTAATATGCTTGAATATATGTGCTGCAGAACTTTAGTTCAGATAGGAAACGCATAGAACAGTTGAAAACCCTTCTTGCGTCAGGTATACATTATGAAACTCTTTCAGCACTTCCAGAACACTTTAACAAAACCTTGCCGTTGAATAAGTTGAAAGATTGTTTCTAGGTAAAACATTTGGAAAAAGCATAACACATCTGAAAACCCAATTTCAAGTATTCCCATCAACAATCGGAGAAATACCCGAAAACTTCTGTGAAGACCTGTATATCAGTAATAGGCTTGAATATATGTGCTGCAGAACTTTAGTTCAGATAGGAAACGCATAGAACAGTTGAAAACCCTTCTTGCGTCAGGTATACATTATGAAACTCTTTCAGCACTTCCAGAACACTTTAACAAAACCTTGCCGTTGAATGAGTTGAAAGATTGTTTCTAGGTAAAACATTTGGAAAAAGCATAACACATCTGAAAACCCAATTTCAAGTATTCCCATCAACAATCGGAGAAATACCCGAAAACTTCTGTGAAGACCTGTATATCAGTAATATGCTTGAATATATGTGCTGCAGAACTTTAGTTCAGATAGGAAACGCATAGAACAGTTGAAAACCCTTCTTGCGTCAGGTATACATTATGAAACTCTTTCAGCACTTCCAGAACACTTTAACAAAACCTTGCCGTTGAATAAGTTGAAAGATTGTTTCTAGGTAAAACATTTGGAAAAAGCATAACACATCTGAAAACCCAATTTCAAGTATTCCCATCAACAATCGGAGAAATACCCGAAAACTTCTGTGAAGACCTGTATATCAGTAATAGGCTTGAATATATGTGCTGCAGAACTTTAGTTCAGATAGGAAACGCATAGAACAGTTGAAAACCCTTCTTGCGTCAGGTATACATTATGAAACTCTTTCAGCACTTCCAGAACACTTTAACAAAACCTTGCCGTTGAATGAGTTGAAAGATTGTTTCTAGGTAAAACATTTGGAAAAAGCATAACACATCTGAAAACCCAATTTCAAGTATTCCCATCAACAATCGGAGAAATACCCGAAAACTTCTGTGAAGACCTGTATATCAGTAATATGCTTGAATATATGTGCTGCAGAACTTTAGTTCAGATAGGAAACGCATAGAACAGTTGAAAACCCTTCTTGCGTCAGGTATACATTATGAAACTCTTTCAGCACTTCCAGAACACTTTAACAAAACCTTGCCGTTGAATAAGTTGAAAGATTGTTTCTAGGTAAAACATTTGGAAAAAGCATAACACATCTGAAAACCCAATTTCAAGTATTCCCATCAACAATCGGAGAAATACCCGAAAACTTCTGTGAAGACCTGTATATCAGTAATAGGCTTGAATATATGTGCTGCAGAACTTTAGTTCAGATAGGAAACGCATAGAACAGTTGAAAACCCTTCTTGCGTCAGGTATACATTATGAAACTCTTTCAGCACTTCCAGAACACTTTAACAAAACCTTGCCGTTGAATGAGTTGAAAGATTGTTTCTAGGTAAAACATTTGGAAAAAGCATAACACATCTGAAAACCCAATTTCAAGTATTCCCATCAACAATCGGAGAAATACCCGAAAACTTCTGTGAAGACCTGTATATCAGTAATATGCTTGAATATATGTGCTGCAGAACTTTAGTTCAGATAGGAAACGCATAGAACAGTTGAAAACCCTTCTTGCGTCAGGTATACATTATGAAACTCTTTCAGCACTTCCAGAACACTTTAACAAAACCTTGCCGTTGAATAAGTTGAAAGATTGTTTCTAGGTAAAACATTTGGAAAAAGCATAACACATCTGAAAACCCAATTTCAAGTATTCCCATCAACAATCGGAGAAATACCCGAAAACTTCTGTGAAGACCTGTATATCAGTAATAGGCTTGAATATATGTGCTGCAGAACTTTAGTTCAGATAGGAAACGCATAGAGCAGTTGAAAACCCTTCTTGCGTCAGGTATACATTATGAAACTCTTTCAGCACTTCCAGAACACTTTAACAAAACCTTGCCGTTGAATGAGTTGAAAGATTGTTTCTAGGTAAAACATTTGGAAAAAGCATAACACATCTGAAAACCCAATTTCAAGTATTCCCATCAACAATCGGAGAAATACCCGAAAACTTCTGTGAAGACCTGTATATCAGTAATATGCTTGAATATATGTGCTGCAGAACTTTAGTTCAGATAGGAAACGCATAGAACAGTTGAAAACCCTTCTTGCGTCAGGTATACATTATGAAACTCTTTCAGCACTTCCAGAACACTTTAACAAAACCTTGCCGTTGAATAAGTTGAAAGATTGTTTCTAGGTAAAACATTTGGAAAAAGCATAACACATCTGAAAACCCAATTTCAAGTATTCCCATCAACAATCGGAGAAATACCCGAAAACTTCTGTGAAGACCTGTATATCAGCAATAGGCTTGAATATATGCGCTGCAGAAATTTAGTTCAGATAGGAAACGCATAGAACAGTTGAAAACCCTTCTTGCGTCAGGTATAGATTATGAAACTCTTTCAGCACTTCCCGAACACTTTAACAAAACCTTGCCGTTGAATAAGTTGAAAGATTGTTTCTAGGTAAAATATCTGGAAAAAGCATAACACATTTGAAAACCCAATTTCAAGTATTCCCATCAACAATCAGAAAAATAGCCGAAAACTTCTGTGAAGACCTGTATATCAGTAATAGGCTTGAATATATGCTCTACAAAAGTTTAGTTGAGATCTGAAACGCATAGAACATTTGAAAACGCCTCTTGCGTCAGATATAAAAGTCATGTGTCAGATATAGATTATGAAACACTTTCAGCACTTAGAGAACACTTTAATAAAACCTCGCCGTTGAATAAGTTGAAAGATTGTTTCTAGGTAAAACATTTGAAATAAAGCATAACACATTTAAAACCCAACTTCCAGTACTCCCACCAACACTCGGAAAAATACCCGAAACCTTCTATGTATATCAGCAATAGGCTTGAATATGCGCGCTACAAAAGTTTAATTCAGATCTAAAACGCGTAGAACAGTTGAAAACTCCTCTTCAGAAAATTATGTCAACAAAAAGCACTGTACACGAGATCTTTTGTTCTGTCCTGTATATTAATTATTATAGAACATACACATACCAAGTAATAGACAAACAAACAGATAAATTTTAAAAAGAGTCTTACAACTAAAAACGCACTTCCGTAAATTACTATTAATAGACGGTACTTAAACCAAATTCTTTTTTGTGTCCCTGTAAATGAAAAATAAATGCTTTACATACCATATCCTATAGTATAAGCCTCAAGTAGTACACCTCAGTGATTTATGTCAATTTCGATACGTATGAAGCAGTGTAACACATTAAAATACACCTCAAACGATCGATTCTCATAGACCGTAATGTAACAGAATTCTTTTGAGTGTCCCTATAAATAAACTAAATATACCAAACAATTAATTTTTAATACCGAATGTGCTACAGTAAATCTTAACAACATATATTAAATGCATCTTAATCCAAGTATATTTAATAGAGTTGGATCACGGAGAGAGAGACAGATGGGGTACAGACAGACAAAACGAATTCTTATACATTTGCCAACTATGTTGGAAAGTGCTAAAATTGATTCTTCCTGATTATCTGAAAAGGATATGTATAACAACATAGTAATGGCTGCAGGATCCCAGTTTTTTTTTTTTTTTTAAGAAACACTTCGGACAATCGCGCAGTCCGTTACAAGGAAAAATCAATAGCATACTGATTACGATATCGTCTCGTTTATGATTGCAGTCATCCATAATCGTTATATCATTCTTTAAGCTCCGGAAACGGGTTGTGTGATGGTTATAAGTGTATTTTTAAACATGCCTTGTCATCCATACTTTCCTCCGAAAAAATGAAGAAGAACCCTGTTCTTTCATTTTAAATTTGTTTAATATTTAACTCCTTAGCAGTGTAGAAAAATTCATATCGATCTTTCATGTACAATACTAGCACGAAAGTAGATAATTATATATTTAAATGTATATTTCAATGTTAACACCCTGACCGACGAGAAAAAGGGCAAAATTGTAATGTTGTTTTCTTTAATATTATTAAAAAGGTAAAAAAGACATTTTTTCCAACATGAGATAAGTTTTTGTTACATACATGCATGTAAGCCTTGGGAGTATTAATCATAACTTAATTTTCAAAACTGGTTCATATCTGTAGAATTATATTAATTTAAATAATGCTTCTGTTTCAATGAAACATAGAGATTAGTAAACGGATATGTAAGTTCGCGACGACGGTGAGAAGTTTTAAAATGAAATCAACTTAGTATTCACAGTAAATAACAAAGTATTTGAAAAATCAAAATGCATTTATAAATCTAAAATATTCATGTCTTGCAAACCATACTGTTGGCCAAACTGTCGGGAGACACCGGTAAGGAGTTAAGAATTTTTTAACCAGATCTCCGCCTGAAAATTCTAACGTTACCTTTTTTTCCAGTTTCTGGTATGTATATGTATTATATTGGCATGGAAACTTAAAATCTAAGTCAAGATTTTTATTTATTTATTTAGAACACAAAAGCTAGTATACCAGAATTGCAAGGATATAAGAAGGGAAAATATGTGTTTAATCTCTCAATCTGTCTGAAATATCTAAATTTGTCTAAAAATATTATGAATCTAAATGTATGTTTTAGAATAATCCCTTATCAAGGACCTGAAGAATAAAGATTTTCAACTAAATATATAAAAGTTAATTTAAATTAGTAATTCCTTCTTTGTAAAAAATCCCTATCATAGTTTTTATTATAAGGCTTTCGTATTCTAGAAAATTTTGATTTGTGCTTAAGCTGCTGAAACTATAACTTATTGCACGTAAAACATGAAATATTTATATTTGTCTCGTAAATTTATTATCATTTTTCTTTATATTTTTGCCTATAGAATAACACGTTTCAGAAATTAAATTTGTATTTTGAGTTTCATTGATTTACAAAGATTGTTTATCCATGAATCTCCTTTAAATACAAGGATTTTGTTTTATGATATACATATTTTACACGATTTTTATATCTAACAAGTTTTTAAATAGAATATTTTTTCTCTTTTAGACCGTATCAATAGAACCACCTTGTTACCATAATCATCATCAAAATAATAATACTAATTCAAATCAATTCTTTTCAGAAAAAAAGCATAACATTCTTTACTTTTAGGAGATCAACTTAAAAAAAGGTATTCTTTTACGAGATTTTACTTTTAGAATTTAATCAAAGTTTTTTTATTTCTCTGAAATATTTCATAAAAGTCTAAGTCTGAGCAATAAAATGAAATGGCGCAGTAAAACGCGTAAAGGAAATCAATTTCGCTTTAAGATATGTGTTTATAAGTTTCCATGGGAAATGGAAACAGAAAAACTTCTTTTGCGAAAGCCGATCTCCTTAAAGTAATGGAAGTTTAATATCAATTTTCGTATTACATTCTTATCTTGATTTCTTAAAGTATTTTTGGGGGATAAAATTTAAAGTAAACTAGAGCATAAAAGTATAAATGTGGAGAATAAACATAAAAATAGTCTTTTATTTATTCCGTTTTGAATTCAGATGTAAACAATTTCTTGCAATATCTTTTCTTCTGAAGAATACACTACTATGTTTCATTTTCTTCTTACGTAGGTTAAAAAAATTAAATTGTATAGCATTTATTTCTTCGTTCCTCTGCATTTAGAACAAATAATTTGTATGTAAGATATACACAATTTATATAATTTTGAAACTGTTAACTTGAAAACTTTTGCATAAAGTTTAGTAAACTTTACAATATTCTACATGCAATCTACATATTTATTTGAATATTTGTATTTATCATTTATTGTTTTATTAAAAAGATCTATATTTATGTATAACAGTAAGCAGAATATTTTACTGCGCTATTAAAATTTAACGCTAGATCAAATCATTTTTAATACTTTTGATCTTAGTTGAAAAGTGTTTATGAATTCGGTTAGCCTGACCATCTTTCCGTGTTTTAACTAGCGTAAATATATTCGAATTGAGAAGTAATTAATATATATTTTTAGCTTTACCATGAACTATTCGGTAATGTATACGAAGTGTGTAGCCTTTTTACTTCGTTTAGAGAGACAGTAAAAAAATGAGTAAATTACAGTCTTATGAATTAAATATGCGGAAAATCGTTTGCGGTGTATTTTGATTATTTACAGTATTAGAAACATAATTAAATTTATACACAGTGCATTCAAAAAGCTCCAGGACTCCAGCTCGTAAAAAAACACAGAAGGAATTATCTGTGCAAAACCGGCGGTATGACGTGTCAACGAGCTTCATCCATGCGTATCAAGTATACATTCATTTCTGTGAACTTCTGGATTTGTAACGTTCATTTCCGTTATGAGTGTGTGTGCGTCATTGTCGTCGAAAAAAATACTGAAAAAAAGAACGAACATCAAATTTTGTTTTCAATTTGAAAAATCTGCCACAGAAATGTACGAAATTAATAAATCTGCGTATAGTGACGATACTATGAGTCATTCGCTTGTATTTGAGTGGTTTTCGAAGTTTGAAGTTGACAAAGAGCCGACCGGAGATGATAAAAGATCAGGTCGTTCATGTTCATGTTCAAGTCGAAATGAGGAAAAAGTTAAGCATGTGCAATTGTTGATATCAGACCGCTCTCTGTGAGTGGTCCTTTCCACAAAGATTCCTTGCATCGGATTTTGAAATGAATGTGGCATGCGACATGTGATTTGCTGACAGTGGAAATTGGTGCCTCGTAATCGAGAACTCACCGGCTAACAAAGTCCATCCTTGTGCAGCAATTTCTGGCGAGAAGGCAGGTTGTGTGTTAAACCCACAAATTATACTCTCCAGATCTGTCCACTCCGGACTACTTTTTATGTAAAAAAAAAAAAAAAAAAAAAAAAAAAAAAAAAAAAAAAAAAAAAAAAAACATGAATACTTCAAATGATTCATAGTTTTATTACTAAAGTAGGTGCACAAAACAATTAAAAGGTTTTAAGACAGTAAAACCAATTACGGATGTTAAATATAAAAGAATGCGCCCAAATCCCGAGCGCTTTCGACCAAACTCTTGTCATCACCAAGGGGTGAAGCGAGAAGAAATCAGCAAACCTCCAGAATGCACACTGGTTTAAATATTGTAGGGCAGAAATAAAACTAGAAAAAAGAGGGGGGGGTGGATTAGTCCATGGAGCGAGGTAGATCATTCTAAACCAAATAAGCCATTAATTCCAAGTAGACTAAACCTAATGTGCGGAATATTGCATGATAATGTATCATTACATGAGTTCCTTCCTCTAGCCAACATCTATATAGACTGCCGCAAAATGCATGTGATATAATCATTTATTTGTGCGATGATCTTTGTATTGCTCAAAAAGATGTCAATATCTGCTTTTAAATGCAAATGAGATAAAGCTGTAGATTATTTCTCTCTTGCTATGTCTGTCATATGTTCTTTCTATCTTTCCTACAATTTTCTGGTTGTCATTCTTACGTATGTAAGCATTTTATTTTATATTTTTATATCTAAATACGATTACTTTTATTTTCTTTATATCTAAATGGGATTAATTACAGATAGATTTTCTATGTATTTAATACTTTTTATATTGAAATTGAAATTGAAGTTAAAGGGACAGCGATAAGAATCTATAGATGACCTTGAATGGTTCACATTCAAAGTTCTGTGACATCAGAACTTAGAATTAGTTGAAGCATTTCAGAAGGCGTTTATTCAACTGTACACTTGTTTCAAGCGTTGAATGGAATTAGGAGGAAACTACGTAGAAGCTTAATATCAAATGTTAAATTGCTTAAAATCTGTGCTATATGGTCTGTATGGGGTCAATCATGGAACTTTTTGAATGCACTGTGTATGTAATCCTAAAATATATTTTCTGTAGCATGTGGAACTCAAAGCATTTATCGTCACTTACAGCGTATATTGTCTCACTAAAAGTACGTGTTTATTGTTTCTAGTTATTGTTATGTCTAAATTATAAAACATTGTAACTTGTAAGATTTCGTTGTAAAAGCTGGATTTTCTATAGCTAATCATTAATTTCTATAATATATTTTTTCTTTAAAATGTTTTTAGTCCTGATTCGAATGCCATTCGCAAGTCTATACGACATTTGTTACAACATTACAACAGGTTTTATGAATACAAAGTCGAAAATTATACTTTATGGAGGTAATATAGGTTTTTATAGAAACAACTGATGGCCATTTACGAAAATTTGGGAAGAACTTTTTTTTTTGTCACTAGAAATGAAGATCCAATAAGTTCCCGAAAAATACAGTTGTTTTACGTGTTTTTGTTTGGTGGGGAAGAGGCGTTTTATCTTTGAGAGGGAGAAGAATTCAACTTTTTTTTATTTGGTCAAATGAAATATCTTTTTTGTGTATTTTGTGAAGTTCTAGAAACGTTGCAAAGAAATAAGTGTGAAATTCCCAAAATTCATAACGTTCTTTGGCCCTCAAAGTGTCTATATCACTCTGTCACTCTAAATGGTGGTCACTATGAAAACTAGACAAAGTTCTTATTATTTTATACTTATAGGCTTAGATTTATCAAAATTAATGGAAGCATATTGTGTGTTTTTAATCATTAAATATTTCATGTATAAATAATGCTTCTTATAATACTGCATTAAGTTTTTTATTTCTTTTGTGTAAATTTACAATTGTAATCTTCGAATTAAAAAAAAATGATTTGTGGAACAGATATCCATTTTTAAGTTTCCGTACTTAAAAAGTAAAAACGGAAGCATTGTAAGTTCACTCCTGTGTCTGTCTGTCCGTGCGTATCAGTCATTTAACTTTTAAACTAAGGAACGTGGAAAATACAAATTGGGAGGAGTAATAAATGCTATTGACCCACATATATATAGATTATTAACAATTCACAAATATATTTAGGAAAAATGTAAGGAAGTTAATTAAGTTACTTGAAAAAAATATTTGTATATCGTATGGGGTATCGTGTGAAATGTCTCGTAACGCTGCACTCTATAATACATTTTTATTAATTTTTGTTATTATATTTTCTGAGATATCGTCGAAAATGTAATGAAACAATATTCCCACCAACTGAAACTAACATTATGAAAAAAAATAGGAGTATTGCAAGTGAATTTCAACCTTGCAGGAAAACTACAGCAATTACCATAGGTCACATAGACTTTGAGACAATTGCACTATTCCCTTATACATAAATTTCGATATTTCGATTTGCGGTCTTTCAGCAAAAGAGTTAAGGTGCGCTCGAGGTACCTATCGTTACAGAAGTATAAAAGGATTTTTGATAATTATTTTCTATAGAAAATGTTCATAATTAAACGATATATTAACCTTTAAATTCACGGACGGTTTGTACATGCATAAAGACACGGGCGGCGTACTCTAGTCGCCATCGGCTTTTAAAGCCTAGATAAAAACTTTTAATTATATATTTGTGTAATCTAATGTCCAGTTACTAATTCATATATTTATTGTACGGATTCTTCTGTACGCGAGTAATATTCGCACGTGACCGGTTATTATAAAATATATTAACTTCCTTTCTAGAATGTAATGGACCATATCCATGTTACTCTTTAAAAACTGCTCATCATTTGGTAAGAAAGGATATCGAACACATTCATGCAGAGTTGAATATACTATATTAAATTTACCTACGTTAAAACCCTCCCTATATTCCTCCACTACGTTTTATAAACTGTGAAATATTTGGAGATATGGCAATAATTTCATTTTCAAGGTAGATTATAAAGTTTTGAAGTTAAGTAAACCTGTGAATTTGGTTAGCTCTTCAGCACTTCTGAAACGTAATGCAAAAGACAAATCTTTATTCTTTTCAATACAAATATTAAATATTGATTCGAAGATTTTTCAAGCACATTGTGTATATTCGTCCACTACGTTTTATAAACCATACAATATCAAGAGATATGGGAATAATTTCCTTTCCAAGGTAGATTATACAGTTTTGAATTTAAGTAAACCTGTAAATATGGTTAGCTCTTCAGCACTTATAAAACGAAACGCAAAAGACAAATCTTTATTCTTTTGAATTCAAATATTAAATATTGATTCGAAGATTTTTAAAGCACATTGCGTATATTCATCCACTACGTTTTATAAACCATACAATATCTAGAAATATAGGAATACTTTCGTTTCCAAGGTAGATTATACAGTTTTGAATTTAAGTAAACCTGTAAATTTGGTTAGCTCTTCAGCACTTATAAAACGTCACACAAAAGACAAATATTTATTCTTTTCAATTCAAATATTAAATATTGATTCCCAGAGTTTTGAAGCACATTGTGTAAAATAATAAAAACATATGATTTATTTTGTTATGCTTGTAAATTTCTATATGTAGCTTATTCTGAGTAAATATTTTAGATGCAATCTAATAAATCACTGTGAAAAGAACAGCTTGCAGTTTCTCAGCTGGATTTTATTAAAAAAATATGTATTACTTCTTGGAACATTATTTTTCTATGAAATTGCATTTCATCTTTTGTAAAAATCATGAACATGTGCATTGTGCAAGAAGGAGATGTAATTAAGGAACAAGTCATGTATGACAAATTACATCATCACACGTGAGATAACATTGAATCTAAATTTTTATAAAGAATGTGACTAAAAGGAAAAATAAATATTGTACGACGCATGACTTATTCTTGGTGTCAATTATTTAAAAGACAAAACTGGATAATAATTATTGATAGTAAAATTATGTATTTTATATGTATTAAATATTGATGTATATCTTCTTCAGATTTCTAACAATCATTAGAAAATTATTTATTGTGTATTCATTTCAGGAAATTAGTGAATCAAAAAATAGATGCAAACTAATTTTTTTATTAATAAAAGAATTTTTTTTCAACTATCATTTTTTAAAAGAAATATTGCCTGAAGACTAGAAAGCTAGGTAGAAAAGTAGACAAAGAATTATTTTTCGCCGACGGTCGTGGTACATGACACATTTTATCCAGGTAATATACACAGTGATAAGTAATAAAAATAATGGTATTAATAATATGTTTGTTAGGGAAAACATATTATTCTTTATAGAAAAGTAAATAACCAAACTTACATAATTTTTAACAGAAATAAACAGCTTTCAATTACGTTGAAGGCTATCAATCAATTTGAAGTAACAAATCACGCATAAATCTTCCTCATACAGAATTTGGAAGCCATTTAGTCATATTTGTTACATTTAATGAACTACTTTAAATGCCTTTTTACTTCTAATGAACTTTTTAAAAAAATCAGATGCTGCAAAATGGAAATGACATGCGCAGAACATTCCACAATTGTTACGGTGGCTTTGATCAGATGGTATTGGATGTATATATTATGACTTTGGCTTTTTCTTTTCGAAATATCACATGTTTTTGAATTCGCGAGTTGTGATTGTATTTGAAATCCTTTACCAGAATCATTTTCTTAGTGTAAAAAGCGTTCATTCCTTGTTTATCAAAGTGCATGACAAATCAAGGTATTTCTTATTTGCTGCTCTCAGTATTTCGTACAAAATATATTTGTTCCCATTTTTATTTAAAGTTTTTCAATTACATAAATCTTGTAATCTAAAGCAAAGTCCATGAATATCCGCCCATCAGGATTTTAAAGTTTTCTGCATGAGACATGGGGATCGGTTTCTTGCTTGAGCTCTAGTTGCATATGGCCCAATTCTAATTTGTTTCTATTGGGCATTCTCACAATCTTTTGACTTTTGGGGAACTTGCTAAAATAACATTTTAATCTGATACACGAATGCCTTAATGATTCAAAATAAAGAAAAAATGCTCTGCGGCGAATTTTTTTTTATTTATTTAACTGTGGTTTATGTTAAACCTATGTCATGGAAAATTAAACTTTGCGAGTTTAATTTTCTTTATCATTTTACCACTAAAACTTTTTATTTTCTTCGAAATTTTTACTTATAATGAATTTGCATAGTACCCACTGGACATTCAAATAAGAAATATAACAACGTAGTATTTTTAGTACAAAATTTTGGTATAACATTGTCTTAAAGGGGTATTAAAGAAGGGACGGTAAGGTAAAAAAGGGGGACAGTATAGGGAAAAAGGCACGAAATGGGGAAAAAAGGGACGGGAAAGGTAAGGAAAATTATCACATATTTTAGGCAAATCATGTTAAGACTAACAAGGAGAGGGCCAACCTTGTTAATCACAGATTTTTATTATTTTAATATATGTTGTAGGGTAGAGGCCCCTTAGTGTCAGGTTCAACGGATTTTATCCAATGCTCCTTAGTTCTTGAGAAACCTGGGTCTAATATTAGTACACAAATTAAATACTTACTTTACAACAACAATGATAGGTCAGTCGTACCTCAGTTGGTATGGTGTTTACCGGCTGATTCGCGGGCCCGGGTTTGATACCTGGATGCGCTTCATTTGTTTTTCTCTTTTTTTTCAAATTTATTTGTAAGTATGGGTTAAAAGTTTGTGACGCAGCACTTTATCTTATGCTCTAAAAATTTTAAATATGGAACTTAAAAATAATGATATCAAATTTTGAGTGACGCTATGCTATTAATTATAATCTCTCTATATATTATTTATTTCATCTTTTTATTTTTTTTATAATCGCATGTGCAAAAATTATGTTCAATTAAAAAAAAAAGTATAAAAGTTTATTCATTGATGCTTTAACATTTACACCTCTCATAAATTCCAAGTATGAGTTTTAAAAGATATGATATCAAAATTTTAGTGACGCTTTGATGTGGCTTTAAACGATTTGTTTTAAAAGTAAATTTAAATTATTTTTGTTTTGGCTAAGATATATTCACACATCTAAATATTAGTTTTAATTTTCCAATATACTTTAAATATGTCACTTTCACTGAATTTATATAATGCATTTAAATGTATTTATTTGAATAAATGGATTTATCCTTTGTCCAATGCTATTAAAAATTTAAAATAAGATTTGCGTAAATAATTTTTTTGCCTCATAGTATCCATTTGAATACATTTCCCTTAGTTTGGATACAATGACGCAAAAAAATTATTTACGCAAATCTTATTTTAAATTTTTAATAGCATTGGACAAAGGATAAATCCATTTATTCAAATAAATACATTTAAATGCATTATATAAATTCAGTGAAAGTGACATATTTAAAGTATATTGGAAAATTAAAACTAATATTTAGATGTGTGAATATATCTTAGCCAAAACAAAAATAATTTAAATTTACTTTTAAAACAAATCGTTTAAAGCCACATCAAAGCGTCACTAAAATTTTGATATCATATCTTTTAAAACTCATACTTGGAATTTATGAGAGGTGTAAATGTTAAAGCATCAATGAATAAACTTTTATACATTTTTTTTAATTGAACATAATTTTTGCACATGCGATTATAAAAAAAATAAAAAGATGAAATAAATAATATATAGAGAGATTATAATTAATAGCATAGCGTCACTCAAAATTTGATATCATTATTTTTAAGTTCCATATTTAAAATTTTTAGAGCATAAGATAAAGTGCTGCGTCACAAACTTTTAACCCGTTAAGGGTTTTTGTATTGATATCATTACTTTTTTGAGGTTATTGAAAAAAATAAATAAAACAATAAACACACACAAAAAAAATTTAAAGACCAATACAAAGGATTCATAGTCAGGATTTCAATTCACCTTCAATCTCTCTCCCCTCCCTCCCCGCAAAAAAGGATGACCATACTTCAATTTTAAAGAGCACCGTGCAATGAGATTTTTATAAGAACTCTTTGGTAAGATATGGAAGTAATGTACAACATGCATGTTTAGAGGGTATTTCTGTTAGTTTGCTTTAGAGATATAAAAAGCTATGTTAAGTTTTACTATATAAAAAAATTACTTTGTTAAGAAAAATAGCAAGAAATATTACTCTTTAAACCTTTATATATATATATATAACAATCATCGCTCACTTATAAAAGTAATTCCATACATTTATATTAAATCCAAAACTACAAATTTCTGCTTCTCCCTTTTCTCATTCCTAGTGCAAAAAAATTAAACATTCTTTAATTTTATATAAAATAATCTTTCACCATCCCTATTTAAAATTCTTTATTAACAATAATAATAAATCATATAAAATAATTCCCTGAGCTCCGAAGATTCCACTTCTGCTTTTGCACCCACCTCTCCAGCTTACCTAAATAATAAAATCTTTCAAAAATTAGTTTGAAAAAAAAATCTGCAACATTTGTTGCTCACTAACATAAATAAATAAATAAGCACTGACTTCCCTAATGTACAGTCATGGAAAAAAAAAAGTAAACATCCCCTACTAACTCCTCAACAAATTACCGTAGAAGAAAGTTACTGGTACCGAACGATTGGAAATAAAGTCTACTTTTAAATGATGTATATAAAATTTGCTTAAGGGGTTATCTACATATTAAAACGAACCATAACTTTGTTTTTTTCAATAGCAGTACACAATTTTTACAGCATAAATGAATTCTACACCATTTAATTAGCCTAAAAACAAATTTTTATGCAATTCGTACTATAAGTTCCCGAGAAATTAATTATTTTAAAACAAACTTATTTTAAGGGCTGTATCCAAATTGAAGTTCGGTACTCGATTGTTAACCGAGAGAGCCCCCTTCTTGATCAAGGCACCTTAAGCGTCACTCAAGCAGTCAATGAAGTCTGCTAGATTACAGGACAGCGTAAGACATTTCAAAATATCTAGTCACTTCTATCATAGACGGCCCCTTAAACCATAATTTTGCCGTTTTTTACGCATAATTTGAAAACTATTTGGAAGAAAAATGTGAAATTTTGGATTTCCATAAAGCAGGACTTAATAAATCTAAATCCATCAAAAAAATTTTAGGTTACAATTCATAATTTTTTCGAATATTAATTTCATAATTCATATCATAAAATTATAAAAATTGCTAATTCAACGTATTTATGTTTGGGTATGTTAGTATTACTGCTACACAAAAAATTAGCACATTAGGAGCATAATTTCAGGAGATATGAATAAAAATATGAAAATATAATTTAACATTAGAAGCACTCAATTTTGAATGTTTATAATTCAAAAACTTATTATTCAAATTGCTTGAAATTTGGTGCCTAGGCATAGTTTGAACAGAAGATTTGAAATATCTCGTTAAAATTGGGTATTGCCATTGAAAAAAATGAAGTTTGGATTTGTTTTAATATGTAGATGGCCCCCTAAGCAAATTTTATGTACATCATTTAAAAGTAGACTTTATTTCCAATCGTTCGGTACCATTAACTTTCGTTTACGATAATAATTTGTTAAGGAGTTTGTAGAGGGTGTTTACTTTTTTTTCCCCACGACTGTACACTTCACCTCTTCTCCCTCCCCCTACTCCCCAGCATTAAAAAAATTTAAGTCTTTATTTTTATACAGAAAATTCTTCTACATAAATTATCCTCCTATTCCTCAAAATTACCACTTTCCCACGCCAGCCTAGAGATTTCAATCTTTAAAGCTTTTTAGAAAATCGGATCTGCAAAGTCTGTTGCTTAATAATAAAATATATAATCATGTACACTTTTAATTATTTTTCACACAATCAATTGATGTCATGATAATAGTTGTTCTGAGCGAATATTGTGTTGGCTGGGCTGTCGTACAGATAGCTCTATTGGAAGAGTACTGGCAATTAAAGCCAAGGGTTATTAAAGTTCACTGTAATTCAAGATGTTTAACCCCTTCGCGACAAGAGCCCTTTGGTTAATTTTTAACCTTTTACTACAGGTTTTTAAAAACAGAAAATTTTCTGTAATTGAATCACAGAAATGCTCCCATTAAAGAAGGTAAACTTTACAATTAAAAATAAGTGGTGAGAATAATGAAGGATTCTGAACACCTTAAGTGGCCAAGTATACCGGTCGCTCATTCCCAAGGGCTTAAAAATGATTTTTTGCTATTATAACCTTTAGGATTTACAATATAAAAAAATCTTAATCACTTCTGAGGTAAATAAAGACAGTGGAAAAAAATCAAGATGGCAATGTTTTGATTGGCAAATTCTAAGCTGAGTAATTTGTGCTACAGAATGAAAAAAATATAAAGTTGTAATAATGTCCTCTTACAGATACTAAATCTTTAAGGTTTTTGATGTGTGGACTATATATGAATACAGTAGAAGATCTTTATAATGCACACCTTGGTATGAGAAGTTGTGCGTATTATAGAATTTTGCATTATATAGATCATATTTCATACATCATTAAATTTACTTCGTATACATGCTTTAAATTACATTCCTTGGAACCAGAAAATGTGCAAATTATGAAATTTTACATAATAGGTATAGATCACACATTATTAAATTACCTTAAAGATATTACCTTGAAATATAACATCCAAATATGCCTGGGCAAAATCATTATAAATAGTGGTAACTCATGACTGACAGTTTTGGGAACACTAATTGCATGGCTGGCCAATTTATTCTTTTTCACTATTTTTAATAATGAAATCTTTGCCTTATTTTTAGCAGAATTTTCTTCCATTAAATAAGGCAAAGATTTATAAAAAAACAGCAAAAAACTTTTGGAAAGCATGCATTTTAGTGCTGCAAGAAAAACCTGTCATGAGCTGCTCTGATTATAACACTCATTTACAAAAAATTTTAATATAATAACAATGTTTTCATTACTCCAAAATAATGTGTTAAAGGCGATAATGTATCATATTTAGTGTTCCAAGGAATAGCAATATTTGTAAAATACATGTGCTTCTTAACTGAAAAATTCATTGTTTATATCTGAGAAATACATTACATCTTCTGCATTAAATTTTTTTAGTGGCAGGCTTTTGTGATTGAACAAGGACTGCTTGCAGAGTGCTTTTAAGGATTTTACAATATAAAATTATGGCTCTTGAAATACTATTAATCAAATACAGTAATAGGGATAAAAAAATTCATTAAATAGTTTATTTTAAAAAATTACTTGTATTTTCATCAGATATACTGATTATTACTACCATATGTTATATGTAACATATTTATTAGAAAAGTTACAACTATTTTCATGAAGTTTTGGATTCCCCCCCCCCCCCCCCCCGGCCCTGACATAATGTCAAATTTCGCGAGGTTTTTTTTTTCTTGTGATGTTCCTCCCCCGACCGAGAATGGAGTGGATTTTTTACAATCAACTGATTAATTTTGTTTTTCTTTTATTGCTACTTTTTTATGTTAGTGTGGTGATCTTTCAAATGCTATTGCACAACGAGGCGATAAACGCGCTACTCTGTAAGTGGCACGCAACCCTCTAGTGTACAGGTGGAATTGATAAAAAGAGTTTTTGTAGTCGGAATATGCGGAATGTTACAGAATAGTGAATGGTTTAATGAAAGCAGAATAAAAACTTAATATTTAATTTAAGATGCGAGTCAGATTAATATATTAATTGAAATGGTTACTGAGTAATCACTTTATTAGTTTATACAAAGTCTAATTATCATGACAGCTACAATGCAGCTGCTAATGAAATTTTGTGAAACCAATCTTTTCTAAATAGTAACATGTTCTGAATTGTTCTTATTTACAATAATACTTCATTACCACAAATACCATATAAGGGGGCTACTTTTATATTTTTTAAAAGTAAATTATTTAAAGCTTTCTTTTAAGCATATTAACTTTAAAATTAAATAAAAACAAGTATCTTACTTTTGCAAAAAAGCTGTTTTATCTTATTTATCTATAAACTTTAATTACTAAATAAGGAAAAGTATCATGACGAAAATTTTTACTTTTAGGAGCTCAAAACAACCAGTCAGGATAAAATGGTTCATTTTGAGCTAATCGTGATAATTTAAGTATATAAAGTAGAATTTACTATCAGTAAAAAATATGTCCAAGACTGAAATCAGTCTTGAGACTGAAGGTCTTGCACCCATGGCTGTAATCAATTAGCCTAAAAGAAATGCTTCAGGTGTTTTTTGTTTTTTTTCCTTCTGTTTTTCTTTTGTTACAGAGATAAACGGCAATAAGAATTTTTTTCCCCTTTAGGTTAAACTTTATAAAAATAAAATACTACGATGCTTTAATTTTTGAAGCTGAAAAGAGTTATATTAAAAAAAAAATAATAATAAACGAAAGATGTCATTTTAAGTCAATTTTCGTTTATAATATTATTAGAAACGATTCGCAAATAAATCATTTTATAAACGGGATTGGAAATCTTAATTTTGATTTCGTCATACCTTTTATTTAAATTGTGCGTTCTTTAAAAATGAAAGATTTTGTTTAATTTCTTTAAAAGGAAACTCAAAATTAAATTAGTAATCTATCTGTATTACACTCACATATCACAAGAAATACCTATGCCACACATGAACGTTATTTTGTAAGGAAAACAGTTATAAGTATTGTTGAAAATAAAAACAATTCAGAACATTATACTAATTAGAAAGGATCGGTTGCAAAGAATGCTGTCTGGACAATTAGAAATTGTACTCACTTTCTCCCCTTGGAATACCATTTCAAGATCTTTGATATTTCTTATTTCTTCAGTCAACTTCGCGTATCGCGTAGTGATACATGGCGAAGTCTTATGGCGAACGCGATGAATTTTCATTTCGATACGAGAATTTTCGATAAATATCGAATTTCGATACGAGAATTTTTTTTAAAATATGAAATATTTTCTCCTTAAAAAATGTTTACTTACTATGAATAACAATGAAATAAAATACCTATAATTACAAAATACTGCTCCATTTTAAAAAATCACTCTAAGTATTTTAAAGCACATAATAAACTGTTTTCGTAGTTTAAAAAAAGATTTATTGCCAATATTCAGATTTTTAACTGTGACCTAAACCGCGCAAAACCGATGTGCAACGTTCTGTCTGCTAGCCCATAGAATAACATGTAATCCGCGATCCTAAGAAGTCCATTTTTTCATGCGGATTATATAAAAATTAAGAGTTTTCCTAGATACTAGGTTAGTCTTATCCACTTCGTCAAAAACAGATTCATTTTATATATTAATGTTTTTAAAAAAATCTAGACCGTTTTGGAGAAAAAAAAAAGACAAACTTACACCATCGAAATTGCTTTCAAAATGGGTTTACAGATCTGAAAATATACTGCACGTAGAATTGTAAAAAATTCAGAATAGGATTAGACTGCAGATATAAGACTGTTTTAAAAAAATCAGAACAATAGGACCTATATTTGATGAGTTATTAACAGGCGGCTTTTCGCATTTTCTTTGATGTCGAGTTAGCTGTATATATGAATTCCGCCATCTACGAATTCTACGATACGATACGATACGATTTTAGGCTTAAGGCTGCGTCACTCGGAATACTACCGTCTTCCATGATAATCTCATTGTCAATTAAAATTTTTAATATTGTATATTAATTATAATTTTAACCTATTTAATTTTGTACTTTTACCTAAGTAGTTGTAATAAAACATCATAAATCTGTTATTTTTTTTTTTAAATCACTTTTAAAATGTATTTCATATATTCTTTATCGATGCAATGATATTGAGCAATTGTGTCAATTCGTGATTTTAAAGAAACATCATTTACGCATTGCTTTAACAAAGGAAGTCAATGCGATAATACAATTATTCTGTTTTTAAAGTATAATTAAAGCATAATTAAAGTGTAATTAAAGCATAATTATATTAAAAATTAGCATCAGAATTAAATTACAACCGATTTTTTGCATATTAAAGATTTTTAAATTTGTAATAAGTATGCTTGCGCTTTCAATTATTTTGTTTTCCCCTTTATTTTCTTTCTGAATTTATTTTTATTTTATTTGAATATTCCTTTTTTTTTATCATAACTAGATGGCACCACAACAGAATTTGTCACGATTTTGGAATTTTTATCATTCAATAATAGATCCAATTTCTTTTTAAACCTCTTTAATGGATGAGAAATAATAGTTTACAAATAAGAAGTGATAAATTTAAGTTTGTTAACATTATAATTAATGTATGATGTTAAAATAACTTAATAATCTCATTGTCAATTAAAATTTTTAATATTGTATATTAATTATAATTTTAACCTATTTAATTTTGTACTTTTACCTAAGTAGTTGTAATAAAACATCATAAATCTGTTATATTTTTTTTAAAATCACTTTTAAAATGTATTTCATATATTCTTTATCGATGCAATGATATTGAGCAATTGTGTCAATTCGTGATTTTAAAGAAACATCATTTACGCATTGCTTTAACAAAGGAAGTCAATGCGATAATACAATTATTCTGTTTTTAAAGTATAATTAAAGCATAATTAAAGTGTAATTAAAGCATAATTATATTAAAAATTAGCATCAGAATTAAATTACAACCGATTTTTTGCATATTAAAGATTTTTAAATTTGTAATAAGTATGCTTGCGCTTTCAATTATTTTGTTTTCCCCTTTATTTTCTTTCTGAATTTATTTTTATTTTATTTGAATATTCCTTTTTTTTATCATAACTAGATGGCACCACAACAGAATTTGTCACGATTTTGGAATTTTTATCATTCAATAATAGATCCAATTTCTTTTTAAACCTCTTTAATGGATGAGAAATAATAGTTTACAAATAAGAAGTGATAAATTTAAGTTTGTTAACATTATAATTAATGTATGATGTTAAAATTTTTAATTAAAATTATTAAATTATAATTCCAACTATATTTATAAAACGAAAAATGAGAAAAACAAATGTAGCGCATTCAGGTATCGAACTCGGGCCCTCGGATCAGCCGGCAAACGCCATGCCCATAGCTGCCAACCTTCCGATAATCTTCCGTAATGTCTGGGCCCCACCAGCGGCCGAGAGGTTCTGCTCTCGAAGCTGGTAGACGGGAGGTGCTGGGTTCGATCCCAATCGCGCTCGTCGGCCTAATCGTTCGGAGTTTTCGTGGTTTTCTTCGAACCTTGTATTTCCAAGCGTTAATACGGGTTAGGTTCCCTTAGAAAGACCCCACGAAGGGCACTCCCCGCCTGGGCCTATATCCCTCGAGCAGATAATTGGCCGTCAAAAATAAACCAACCAACCAACCGTAATGTCTGGATTAATTTGACCCAGGTTAACCACGTTTTGAACCAGAAAATTTATTTCATGAATGCTTACTTATTTAATTACAGGTGTCTACTTGAAACATATTTAATTTCAATTCTTAAAAAAAAATTCTGGTCCGAAACCTATTAAACCAGAGTTAAATTAACGCAAGTATTACGGGAGATTAGTTTGAGGTTGGCAGCTATGGCCATGCCAACTGAGCTACGACTAACCTATAATTTTGGTTGCGAAGTAAGTATTTAAGTTGTGTACTAATATTAGACCCCCCGGTTTTTCAAGAACTAAGGGGCATTGGATAAAATCCGTTGAACCTGACACTAAGGGGTGTCTACCCTACAACATATGTTAAAATAATCAAAATCTGTGATTAACAAGGTTGGCCCTCTCCTTGTAAGTGATAGCAACAATGTTCATTGATTTTTAGAAACAGTTGTTAACATTGGATTAAATTAACTTTTTTTTTATTTACCTCGAAAAGTGCAGGAATAAACCTTGGGACGGTAAGACTACCAATAAAGCCACGATCTTTAAATTGATATTTAAATGCTGATTTAAATTCTGCAGTAAATTTCCTGTCAAAGAATTTTGGACATTCTTTCTCTAGCGTACTTCTTCATGAGAAAAAAACTCGAAAAATATTCTGTGGCTGCATCTGAAGTGATTTTCTGTATACGTTTAGCGAGAGGTACGGTAGGAATGAAAAACCCAGTGACAGAGTTCAAAAAATAATATCAACCTTAAAAATATGTATAGGTTAATTTTTTGCTACATATTTATATAAAACAATAGTCCCAGTTTCGGAAAAATATTACATCGAATTACTTTTATTGAAACAATTTTATACAAACAGCTTCAAACTTAAAAATCAGCATCAGGGACACGGGACGGTACAGGAGTTTTCCTGGAATTTGGACTCCCAACATCGTCAAAAACTTATTTATCTCGTTAATATTGAAATGCAATCATGCAATGGGATGTTCCCCAGTATATGAAATAAAAAAAAAATAAAAAAGTGTATCAAAATAAAAATTATTATTCAGGGACATGAAAGTCAAAAGATTATGAGAATGCCCCATGTACCAGAACATATACCTGAATTGTGATTGGTAGGTATCTATAACTGCAGGAAATATTTAAATTATATGTAACCAATCAACTAATCTCAGTAATTTCTAAAAACAATGCAGAGGAAATCTCAACATCTAAAAATTAATAAGCATAATTTCAACTGGAAGGCAGTAATTTAACATCCGTTTTATAAATCACACATTTTCGAGTTTTATAAATATCATTTTTATACTGTTGTAAATAAAAAACCATCAGGTATATGAAGTGCGATTTTTCCATCTGGATTTTAAAGTTTTCCAGATGACACATAGGGAGCGGTTACATGCTAGAGCTCTAGTTGTACGGGGCACAGTTTTAAATTATATCTCGTGTTTACGTATGTCAGAACATTGTGATTGTACGGCAGAGTTGGGAAAATTCGTAATTGCAATCATTTCCAATGTAATTACAAGTTAATTGCATGTAATTGATTATAGTTACATTCAAACGAAGAAATTTTGTCAGATAATGGGATGGGGGTGGTTCCCGCTACAGTGCTACACGATTTGTTTTATCTCATACAATTTTAACAAAAATAAATTACATGCAATTAAAATGTAACTTTGCATATAATTGGAATTACAAATTTGCCCAACTCTGGTAAGGGACTGCAAGCCATATTTAGAGGAAGTGTAATCGAACAACTAATCTCAGTAACCTTTAAATAAAATGTATAGGAAATCTCAATCTCTAACAATTAATAAGCACATTACCTGCTGGAAGGGAGCAATTTAAAATCTGTTTTGTAAAATACTCGTTTTTTGTTTTTATAAATATTATTTTTATATTATGATAGAAACCTTCAATGTATTCTATAGAACACAACAATCAGACTTCCATGCGATAATGTTTGTTATAAGTACTGAAAACCAGTAATCCCATGCATGGATTTCACACTGCAATCTTTATGTTTATTTTCTGATACACTTTTCATTAATTTATAATCAACTGCCACCTTTCTTAATCAAATAACTTGTTTTAACGAAATATTAGTGTACAATGTCAAAAGAATTTTCAAAAACCTTTCGTATAATGCTCCATTCATTGCTGTAAGTTTTGTATAGTAAGTTGACATCAGAAATAAAATACATCATGATACTTAACCTAAAAGGGTAACGCAAACCCAGCTTGCAATGGCATATGTGGGGAAAAAACCCCAATCCTATGACACCATTCATCATTGTACGCTAAACATTAGTTAAATACATTATGCGATGTCAGATTTGTCCAAAAAATAAATTCTAATGATACATCATTTATTGTTGTACGCTACATATTATTGGAGAAAATCGATTGTTGACAACAGATAGTACGTATAGTAAACACTGATTCACAAAAGTGCAAAGTGTCTCATCAAAATACGTCAAAGGCCCCACCAGTGGCCGAGAGGTTCTGCTGTCGGAGCTGGTAGACGGGAGGTGCTGGGTTCGATCCCATACGCGCCCGTCGGACTGATTGTCCGGAGTTTTCATGGTTTTCTTCGGACCTTGGATTTCCAAGCGTAATTACGGGTTAGGTTCCCTCAGAAAGTCCCCCACGAAGGGCATCCCCCCCCTAAGGGCCTATATCCCTCGTGTTTATAATTGGCCGTCAAAAACCAACCAACCAGCCAACCAAAATACATCAAAATACAAACGTACATCAAATGTCTCAAAATACAAGCATACATCAAATGTATCAAAAGACAAACGTACACGAAATATATAAAAATACAAACGTACATCAAATGTATCAAAATACAAACGTAAATCAAATATATCAAAATACAAACGTACATCAAATATATCTAATTACAAATGAAATTTGAAAGTAGTGATAAAGCTTAAAGTATATGTCACCATTAGGATTTCCGTAGAAAGATTCCGTTTGTATGTTTAAGGAGCCGTTTAACCAAGATGAATTGACCATTTTTAAACGCTTAATAAGACATAAAAAAGTCTTCTATATAAAGACTTCTATAAAATAAGACATACAGTGGTTTTTTTTTTTTTTTTTCATGGATTCCACTTAAATCTAAATACGTACTTGAAATTTGAAAAAAAAAAAAAAAAAAAAAAAAAAAAAAAAAAAAAAAAAAAACGTTCAAAAATACAAATAAAAAGAAAATACACTCATTTTTAAGGATTAGTATTAGGACTTAACTTTAGGTTTCTGAGTTACAATCTATTCAAACATAAAGCTCTTATGTTCAGTTATAAATAAATAACGTTTAATGATTTTGAGGAGAAATTTTAGGCGGGAATCTATGCATTAACCAACTGTGTTCTTTTAGCTAACATGATATTTTACTCCAAAATGAATTTATTTAAATAATTTTACTCGTTTTCATAAAAAAATATATGTTTCATCAGTATAGGTATTAGGTTTATAATGCAAAGATAAACAAATGTAGGCCTTTGTTTATTCGTTTATATATGGTTACCTGACAATTAAAATTACTCTTCATCTAAACGGCTACTTTAGCATTTTATTATCTCTTTTCGTTTTGATCACATGCAATTTTTACAACAGTAACCAAGAACTTCATCAAAAAGAAACTTAGCATCAGTCAAAAAGTTATTTAAGTTTGACACAAAAATAAAGCTACAAATATGAAAACATTAGCTTTTGAATTTCATACACTGCCTTTTTAATCTATTCGGTGATATATCTACCGTGATAGATGGTCTTCCAACTTCAGTGATCGAGCACAGGCTTCGAAAATTTTATTTAAACATAGGTATTAAAGGGAAAAAATCAATCAATGGAAAAAATTCTTCAACCCTCCCCCCCCCCCCCCAAAAAAAAAAGAAAATCTGAAGTTTTTATTTAGGTTATATCTAAATTTTGAAAATGACTGTTGCATTATTAAAACATAATTTCTATCAAGTCTGTTACTTTTGTGACAGCAATATAAAAGTCAATATTTTTCAATAAAGTCTTTTTTAAAGTTTGAAGAATCTGATACAAAAATTAAAGACAGAATATTTTAAAAACATTTTTAAATCTTGCTTTGTAATTTTCTCTTCCACGTAAATGCATTTTTTTTTTTTATACAGAAAGAAATGTTTATTCTCACAATCAAATATTATTGCTTCAACTATTATATATATTCATTAATATGAAGTATTACAAAATTTTCTAGGTTATTTAAAAAAATAAAAACTAATTTAACATATTCGAACTAATCAATCAAATATTTTTTTTTTGTCTAATGGCGCTTTCAAGAAAAACAAAGCTATATCGTCCCTTACTTTGCATATCATAGTTTAGACTGATTTTCATCTTAAATCTGTTTCCATGAAACTCTTCTTATTTCTATGTCTTAAATGTTGTTGTACTTATGTAGGATTATCTCTCAGCGATGTTCGGAAGTTTCAAAACTAGTTACTTTAAGATTCCCCTCTTATCTCTTTTTTTTTTTTTTTTAAGTAAAAAAGAGGAAAATACTTCTTGGTGTTCGAAGCATTAATGAGGGGATTTTAAAAACTCTGAATTCTGCAAACTTTATAAAAAGTTTGTTCATTTCATTGTTTTTTATTTAAGAAAACAAAATATTCTGCATCAACAATTCAATACAGGAACTTGCTTAGTTTAGTTTTGAAAGAATGAAAGTTATTCTCATTTCGATCTGAAAAATTATAAAAATTACCTTTGTTGCATGATATTATTTGTTTTTTTATTCATTTTCATTTAATTGATGAAAAAGAAAACTATTTGAGGATGAATTCTTAGTCTTTTATTTAATTTTAAAAATAGGAAAAAACATCCACATTTGAATATTGACAGTTTATATAACATATACTATCAAACAAGTTAGAAACTCCGAAGACTCTTTTGACATCACTACTCCGGATTGGAAGAGTAGCAAAGCATTTCACCACGGCATAGAAGCACATGTGACGTCAAATATTAACGAAATAAGCACGTCCTCAATTTGGGAACTTTTCAGTCAATGAATGTCAGTGAACTGTAGTCTCTCGCGTTCCTCGGAGAAAGAAATAGCGTTTGTTGATCAAAATGGGAATATAAAATTTATAAGCATTTGAATAAATTGCCAAAAAACATTCCTCATGCGTCTCTAGGTGTAGGAAGAGATATTAATGTTTTCGTGAGAATGTCTTTTGAAACAACGATGTTTAAACGTGCATGTCAGTTTGAGAAGCTGGTATTTTCCGAAATGCAGACCATTTGTCCAAAGTCACCCAGAGATGCTTTCAGCAACTGTACTCTCAGCGGAAGGTGTGCGGAGCTGCAGAAGGGGGTATTTTGAAGATGTTTGTGTGTCATAGGCGTAGTATCAATAAAACACATTCATTAGAAATATCAGTCTCTAAATTTTTTGATCCTATTAGTGTATTATCACGACATTTCTGCAACATTGTATGTTTCTTTCGTTGTCAAATTTAATATTTCACATTAACACTCCTTCGTCTTTTTTGTTTAAAATAATTTCTGTACGCATCAAAATTCAGGAGTTGTAAGTATCGATGTGATATCTCCTTTCAAAAGTTCTTAGAAATAAATTTCAATCCAATTCATATGGAGCAGCAGTTCAATATCAAAAAAAATATATCGAGGCAGCAAGGTTCACATAAAAAAAGTTTTTTAAATAATTACCAAAAAAAAAATATATTTATATAATCGTAAATTAAAAAAGGATATTATAATTTTAAAGAGATACTAAAAAGTTTTAAATGAAAATCTTCTAGTAGTTTAGACATGAAATCTAAAGTATCTAGATTAAAAATACTGGTCGCCACAATGTTATGTCAGTTGAAAAATCTTCTAATTATTTTAGGTAGGCGTAATGCCAACATTTTTTAATCTGTTACTGAGTTATTGCAGATTACTTATTTGTCAGTTACCATTTATAAGATTTATTAAATAATAATATTATTACAAAAAAAGTGAGACCCATGATTTGATTAAAAGTGCAAAACGTTTTATTGAATTATGAACAACATGCTGACATATGGCAGCATTACATTGCAAATTAAATGAATAAGCAAAGTCTGTTTTGAAAAAACAATTTCATGTAGTATTGAGTTTAAACTAGCATTTAATTCTAAAATACGGAATATAATTTTTCTAATATATTTAGAAATGGAAATCACATAATTACAGGAATCATAAGGATATTTAAAAGATCAAAGGGTTGCAGAAATGAACGTATTTTTTCTCCGAAGATTTTGAAAAAGCACAAATGTGATTATCAATTTTGAGACGAGAAAAAAAAGAAAAGGTTGCTTCTAGTTTCGAAAGAAATCACTTACTTAACGATTCTACTCTTCAGTTACTTGTGTGGTATTTTTGTCGCCAATCGCGATCTGGCGACAAAATACATGTGTGAAAAAACACTATTTATACAACCCACACTAAACCGTTTTCCACGTGCCTAAAACATGTGTTTGCGACGTTAGACGAACCGAAACACGCTTATATCCTAACTAATTTAAACAAGTTGGAAATTGCACGTCATACGTGTCAAATGACGTGCATTCGTACTATAACTTGTTTTATAAATATTTTTTACACCGCATATTGTACTGAATGTATATGTTAGTGCACTTCATAAGTGCATATCAATTTCATTCTGTTCGAAAGGCTGTAACCTCTTGAAAACACATTGGAAATCATTTTTCCTATTGGCCGTCATGTAACGGAAAACTTTTGACTGTCCCTGTAACTAAACTATACATCCGATTTTCATAAAATTTGAAATGACTCGACAAATTAATTTTATGCATATTATTATTTTCCGGTTTCTTCTGAGACATTTGCGAAAAACTGCATGCAGATGCCATTTTTTTCGCGAAGTTACAAGCGTTTGAATTTTTGTACACAAATAATTTTTCGGCCCATTAATGTACTTCAAATTTAATTTTCTCAAAACTGATTTTTCAACGCTTTTAGATTTTTAAAATTCTCCATGCGTCATAATATTTTACCAAAATTCATGAAATTAATAAGGACGAATCCTGATATTGCTTACAAAAAAAAAAAAAAAAAAAAAACCGCGCATGCATTTTAAGATCCGACTTCATTAAGACAATTAAATTTGATTTTTAGGGTATTAAAAGACTAAATTTTGATGAAAATCGGTATCGAATTCAGAAAAAAAATCTCTAAAAAATTTAGTATTTAAGGTTATTAAAAGTCGTTGCGCAGATTAGTTTGCAATAGAGTTTTAAGTGATTAAAATAAAAAATCGAGGAAATATCTAAAAAATTACAACTCATCGAATAAAATTAAAATTTCGTTTTAAAGTTTGAATTTAAAAACAAAATCTTAAAATTATAATAAGATTGTAATTTGTTTTTAAGGCAGTTCATATACTTATAGTAAAATGTATATTTCCCCAAAATTTTATATCTCTATGATGAAAATTAAAAAATAATAATAATTTTTAACGTCCACCGCCCCCTTAATACGAATTATGTAAATTCAGATTTAAAATGTTATGTATTAAGTATTTAATGTTTAAACTGTTAAAAAACAAACTATTTTTACTTATACACAGATTTATAAAAGACAAAGTTTTGTATCAGCTAGAACTAAAAATCTTAAGACAATTATGTAGAAAATATACATACTTAAAAAAAAAAAAAGTATATAAATGCGTATGCTTCGGCACTATTATCAGCGACAAGTGGTCTTTTCTACCTGGTGTGAGCTGAATCGATATGTACTTAAGATGAAAAGAAAAGCTGAATAGGAATAAACCATGAAAGATTTATATCTACATTATTTTGAACGTCTGGTGTATAATGCAAGAATATTGAATTCCACTGCTTGTAGAATAATATTACGTGTGAAATATTACAGATTAATATGTATTTCTTAGTATTGTTTTTTTCATATGTGAATTTATATTCTATATAACATGTTCTCAGAAAAATAAACATTTATGTTCATCAAAAAGTGACAGTTATAATTATATAAAAAACGAAATTTGAAAATGGTATCATAGATATTTTCATAAGCACACAACACAAATACACACACTCACATGGGTATATATGTATGCTTTAAAAAATATCTGCATTTTCTACAAAGAGAAACAAGTCGAAAATTGTACGTCAATTGTGGTAAATGAGGTGCTTTCGTTCTACAACTAGTTTTATAGATATTCGGATCTTGCAGCAATAGATGTTGCATTCGTATGCGATGATGCATGAACACAAAATTTATTACGAGTATGTATATTAAATTCAGTAATACGGAAATAATATGAATAAATCTTAAATAGGACGCAGTTACCATGGTAACCTTGAATCATTACCTACGGTATATACCTGAATTAATTATGTATGATAGATTTTAATAGAATGAAGAAAAATTTTATTAATATATTTTAAGTTTTGATTCGATTTTCATAAAATTTGAATTGACTCGCCAAAATTCTACAGCAATTATATATATTAAGTTTCAAACCACTCGGTTGCGTTTTTATATGGCGGGCAGACGGACCAAACGGCGACTATAGGTGATACGTATTTATATAATTACGAACGCACCTAAAACTACGGTGTTTTAACAGATGAAAATCTATAAGTGTTATTCATGTAAACTTCTTCAAAAAAGAAAAAGAAAATTCTCGCATACGGTTTTTTTATTATTTACAAAAGAGAGAAAATTAGCATATAAACATAATTAAGAAAATTAAGTTAAAAATAATTTTATCCATCATTTTTAAATTAAAAAATTCTATTTTAAAAAATAAGGAAGAATATGAGAAATGGGGACTTCACATGAACGTCTGCAAGACCAAATAGCTATGTATAGGAGGAAATGAGATAGACCTAAATCTAACTAATAATATAGGAATAGAAAGCTGTAAGCATTATAGATATTTAGGTGTAGACATTAATAGAGAAGGAAGAGACTCACAGGAAATTAAATACAGAATTTGTCAGGGGAGAAAGGCTGTAAAACTATTAAATTCTATTTGGTGGAGTAAGGAGATCTCTAGGAAAAGAAAGTATAATATATACAACTCTATTGTAAAGAGCATATTGTTATATAGAGCAGAAGGATGGAGAATTATGGAGACAGAACGAAAGAAACTAGCGGCAGTAGAAATGGATGCCCTAAGAAAATCATGCAGGATATCAAGAATAGAAAAAATAATAAATGACAAAATCAAGGAAATGATGAAAATAAAGGGAACCATATTAGATGATATCCAAAAAAAGCAATTAATCTGGTATGGTCATGTCAAAAGAATGAATGAGGAAAGATTACCCAAAATAACATTCAATTATGAAAGAAACAAAAAAAAAAGGAAACGGGGAAGACCCCGAAAGAACTGGATGGATGATATTTTAAAGGCAATGAGGGATAGAGGTCTGGAAGAGGAATGGACCCTTGACCTGAAGAAATGGAAAAAGACTCTTGTAGATTCTTCGGATGGCGGCATATGACGCCATAAACCGAGTTTATATATATAAATTTAAAATTTTTAAAATAGTATTTATTAGAAAAGAAATACACGAATAAATATGCATTTCAAGGTAAAACAAGAATGAAAAATCATGCGTCAAGCATAGACTATGAAACATTTTCCCACACATTCGGAATACTCTAACAAAACTTAACAGTTTAATACGGTCTAAAAGAATGCCTAAGTAAAAAATTTATAAAACTCATCGCGCATTTGAATACCCTATTTCAGAAATTATCATGTATACTCCGAAAAATGTCCTAAGAGTTTTGGGCAACCATGTATATAATATATAGACATGAATATGTATTAAATAGTATGTAATAATTTAATTTATTTACGAGACGTGTTTATTTTCGAAAACTCCCCTTCCACACTCTCTATCAATATGCGGAATCCTACTTGAATTATTTTGTGCATCGCTGTATAAGATTTTTAGACTTTTTAAACAACAAGGAATAGGCAAAAAAGTAGTTAAAATTAATAAAATGCATTCCTGATTTGACCTGAACTTCAACAAATTATTGCTTATAGATAGTACTGTAACCGAACTTTTCTGTTTGTCCCTGTATATGAACATTAAATGCTACGCACAATATTCTGTAGTAAGTATCTTGTCCTACATCTTAACGAAGTTTATAAATTTCAATGTGTTTGCAATAGTGTAACATTATTAAAATACACTGCAAACGATTTTCCCTCCATAGATCATAATATATTTTTTAACTTTTGTGTTGCTCTGTAAATGATCAATAAATGATATACATTTTATTTTTAATACCGAATATGCCATGGTAGACTCCAATAATATACATAATTGAATTTTAATCAAAATATGCTTACCCGAGGTAGAGCGCGACCAGACGACCAGAAAATCCGAATTCATAAATTCTGTTCAAATACACTGGCTTCCAAAAGTTAAGGAACAGGGAATGGATGTTTTCGATTGTACACGATTTGTTGAATACCTACCAAAATTATTGGCAATTTGTTCTTAAACGTCTGGGATGTAAAGAAGATAATTGATTTCATATTTCTGGGTGAATATTTAGATGAGGACAATTTGATGGCTAATAATAAATTTAATAATAAAACAATATTTGAGATCACCTATGTAACAGAAAATGCTGAAAATGGTTTGTGCTGTGTTAAATGACTATTTGTGTCCTGTTCAACGTTTGTGTGCATTTGTGTAAGCATAGCACGCGTATTCATAACGATGTTATTCTGTCTGTGAAAAATTCATGAGTTTTTTGTTTGTATCATACAGAGTTTTCAACCAAATTTAACGCAACATTCCGAAAACCTGACACAGAACAGTAGCAACAGTCTACTGCAGTTAAAACATGAATATATTGAATATTTCATGAGATATGGGCATTTGTATAAAATAATATTTAACTGCGCGTGCGTGGAAGATTTCAAAATTTTTATTTCATAATTTGGTAGTCAGTTATTTTGGACAACTTTCTATAAAAAGTCCAGTCAAATATTGTGAAAACTCAGAAAGGTATACTGGGCTGATTGAAATGTAGTGGAAAATCCCTTATAATAAAGCTATTTTTAGAAAGCAACTCAATATAGCGCCCCTTTCTTTGTGAATTTTCGCGATATTTGACTGGAATTTTATATAAGTTGCCATAAATAGCTGGCTACCAAATTATAAAATAAAAATTTTGAAATCTTCCACGCACGTGCAGTTAAAATTTATTTCACACAAATGCCCATATCTCAACAAATATTGAATATATTCATGTTTTAATTGCAGTAAACTGTTGCTAATGTTCTTTGTCAGATTTTCGGAAAGTTGTGCTAAGTTTGGTTCAAAACTCTGTATGCTATACACAAAAAACTTTGAATTTTTCACAGACACAATAACATCTTCACGAATATGAGTATTATGCTTCCACAAATGCACACAAACACTGAACAGGAACCAAATAGTTATTTAAGTCAGTGACAGACCATTTTCAGGATTTTCTGATACATAGGTGATCGCAAATATTACTTTATTATTAAATTTATTATTAGCCCCCTAATTGACCTCTCGTTTAAATCTTCTCCGAGAAATATGAAATCAAACATGTTTTTGATATCCCTGAAGTTCAAGAACAATTTGTCAAAAATTTTGGCAGATATTCGACAAACTGGGTACAATCGAAAGCTTCCAGTCTTTGTTCCTTAACTTTTGGAGGCCAGTGTATGTTGAAAATTGTTGAAAATGAACAGCTAATATAAATAAAAAAGAAATAAAAAAGAAAAGAGAAAAGAAAAATTCTCATAAATAAATTCTGTTCCCTGGATCACATTAATTAATTTTTGTATGTACACATTAATAAAAAAATTTATCATCACATTAAAATTTTTATATAATAAAGAGAATTAAAAAAAATCTTTATAATACAGGGAAAAGGGAGAATAATTGGGAGGGAATTTAGATTTTAACTAATACTACAACACATAAATCTTAAAAATCTAAAGATACAAAAATTATCAATTTTCTAATACCGTTTTTAATATCACACATTTATAACGTATATGTGTTATAATACATTTTTCACATGTACATGATTTATATAAAATTAAATATGTTGTTAACAAATATAATATATTCAATGCTGTTTATATCAGAAACATCCGAAATGTTGCGTAGATATTTAATAACAAATATTAATATAATATATCTCTATGGAATTATTTATACGCTGTCTTTAATAGTTTCCATTTTTCATTTGAAAAATATTGTTTCTTTTACTTTTTCCATTTGATGTTGAATTGAAATCATGCCAGCATACATCTGCTTTGAAATGTGTTTCTGTTTGGATACATAAAGAATAAACAATTTCATGATTTATGTTTCAGTATTTTGACAGAAAGTGTTATATTTGATATAAAACCTAATTTTAAAAAAAATAAGCAAGGAATGAATAAAATAGTACATCAAAACGCATTTATTGAAAAACGTAGGTATGTTTAGTTATGAAGGATGCATTATACTAAATTTCCTGTATTGAATAATAATTTTATTTATATTGATGATATATTCATTTTAATTTTATATCTCCCAAAAACATTTAATCATAATCATGCACCACAAATCAGATTAGTAAATTCTAACTATACGTATGTTATGTATATACAGGGTCTCCGGTCTCAACGGTATCCCATGGCTATTTCCTAAACCGTTAGTCGTAGACATATAGTTCCAATTACAAAAATATTTTAAATCAGGTAAAGAAATATTTTAAAAACGATTTGGGTCAATAAAAACATTTCTTAAAAAATTACGAAATTTAAATTTTTATACGGTCCCCCGGTCCTATAATTTATATTTAGAAAAATTTTCCTTTTACACTGACAAGTAATACAAAAAAAGTCTCATTCATATAACCCTAAAATTGAGCGAGTTATGAAACTTTTAAAATGCATGACTTATGCCACTTTTCTGCTCTGAAAACAAATGAGTTCGGCTTGCATTTGAGGGGTCACATACCAAGTGCTTGAAGTATTCGAAGATCTTATTTCATGTGTATCTGCGCTTTGAAAAAAATCGTACAAGTATTACGATTAAGTTAACATTTATTAAGTTTCAGATTGGCTAAAATAACGTTTTATTTTTTCCGGATTTAAGCCTTTTCTTTTATGATTTCTTTTAACAAAAATTGTGTTATTTTTTATAAGTTTTTATGTTACTTCAACGATCACATGTATGTTTTTCCAATTCAAAATTTGTACTCCAACTTTAACTAAAATGCAAATATCCATTCGAAATTACATTTTACATACTGGCGCAAATCCGATAACAATCTAATATTATTATGATTTTCGGTGGTTACCATTTATACTTATTTTACAGGATAACGCAAACAATTTCGGATAGATTACAGCCAAGAAGTTTTTTAAAATAAGTTTTAGATTAGATAATACAAGACTGCAATTGTTGGGGTTTTTAACTTTTATGTATTTTTTTAGCACTAAATCCGAAAATTACCTTAATTTTTAACCATCATGTAAGGATATTTCGTAAATCATAAATTGTCAAAGTTAAAGAATAACAAAAATCGGATACTATAAAGTAGAGGAGATGACTGTGTTTTTTAACTTTTGATGATTTATTTTTACGTACTTTTTAGCGCTGAATCTGAAAATGACCTTCATATTTAGCCATCACGTTAGAATATTTTTTGCAAATCGTAAATGTGTAAGTTAAAATATAGCGAAAATCTCATGCTATAAAACATATGTAAAACTTTTTTATTTTATTTTATTTTATTTTATTTTATTTTTTATTTTATTTTATTTTATACAATAATTTATTTAATATTTTTGCTTATCCTGGAATTCTTGCAGCTAAACAGCTGAGTGGTCCGATAAGATAGGGGTTCAATTTTAACTTTTAACTTTTTAACTTTGAAATTTGCAATTTGCGAAAAATCCTGATGGTTAAAAATGAAGGTCAATTTCGGATACATAAGAATCAATTATCAAAAGCTAAAAAACATATGACATAACCCAACTTTTGTAAGCTAGTTTAATCTATTAATATTTTAAAATACATATCATTTTGTAAAGAGTTGAGCTGTTAATTTAGCATCATTTTATTTAACAAAAATTCTGTTTTTTCTTTCTTCTTAAATGTTTATCACAAATTGTATGTTTTGCATTAATATGTCAGAATGATTAAAGATTTCAAATTTATATTGCAATGCTAATTTTACTCTCAACCATTTTTTTAATATATCTGACGAAATTATAATTTCGACTAAATTTGTGAATGACCTCCAATTTGCAGCAAAAAATAGGCTCCAAATTTAAACAGCTATTACTCTGTCAATTTTAATCGTAGAATAACGGGACTTTTTTTTGTATTACTTCTCAGTGTAAAAGGAAATTTTTACTAAATATAACTTATAGGACCGGGGGACCGTATAAAAATTTTAATTTCGTAATTTTTAAAGAAATGTTTTTATTGACCCAAATCGCTTTTAAAATATTTCTTTACCTGATTTAAAACATTTTTGTAGTTGGAACTATATGTCTACGACTAACGGTTTAGGAATTAGCCATTGGACACCGTTGAGACCGGACACCCTGTATATACACTGTAGAACCATCACATTATGACCACCTATTTCATGCGACGTAGGACCAACTTTCGCACTCAAAAACTGGCATCACCAGGTATGGCATTGACTTGATAAGGTACTGATAGGTAGTCTGAGGTATCTAGTACCAAGTGCTCACCAAATGGTGCTGCAAAAACCGCACATTGCGGGGTGGTAGCATGGCTCCACGAATTCGGTTTTCCATATGGAACCACGAATGTTCTACTGGATTTATTTCAGGTGAATTTGGGAGTCAAGATATGACTTGAAAGTCATTAGAATGTTCCTCGAACCACCCCCTGACGATTGGACCCGTATGACATGGTGCATTATCCTCTTAGTAAACGAAAACACCCACCGGAAAATACTGTCGTTATGAATGGGTGCAGCTGGTCAGCAACGATGTTCAGGTAGTACACAGGCGTCAGGGATTGTTCTATGGGGTTTATGGGTCCTAATGTTCTCCATGAAAACATCGCCCCTACCATAATACACCCTCCATCGGCTTGTCTCCGGCCAACTGTGCATCTGGGTGCCAGGGTTTCTGTTGGAAATCGGTGTATTCGCACGCGCCCGTCGATATGATGGACCAGAAAACGTGATTCGTCAGACCATGCAGCATTCTTCCATTCTTCTATGTTCCAATTCCGATGTTCCTGGGCCTATTACAGGTGCTTGTGGCTATGACGTGCCGTCATCGCAACGACCTGCTTCGGTCGCCGGCTGCGTAGACCCTACGCAGCAGTGCACGTTGGGCTGTGTGTTGAGAAATACTGTCTGGGTCGCCACTGTTGTAGCTGTTGGTAATTTGGATTGATGTAGCTCTTCGGTCACGACGAATAATGATAGCACCGTTTCAGCTCTCCTCTGGAATCAATGCGCCGTGGGCGACACACCGCTGGCCGGCGACCTGTTGAGTCACCATCCATACATATCTTTCGATACGTGCTCACACCTACTACACGTGAACAGCCCACCAAACGCGCAGTTTCTGATACCGAAGTTCCCAGAAACCGAGACATCACGATTTGACCTTTGTCAAAATCAGATAAATCATCTGCTTTTCCCATTATGTCGCCAATCACGCTAAGTTTTGAAATACAATGCATGGGCGCTTTATATACTCTAATATCAGCCGTGCACGCGCCGTGGTAATGATACTAGGCGAGCCCATTGTTATAGATGGAAGGAGCTTATAATGTAATGGCTCTTCGGTGTATATGTGTATGTATTTATGTGCTAAAATAATTAAAATTAATAAACGTTTCAACAGATTGTTTCCACACTTTTGGAAAACCATATTCAATAGCACGATGCAATTTGTACATACTAAATATAAAAAAAGTAAGTTACTTGTAATAATGAAGAACTTTGTTTCAAGAACAGGTCCAAAAATTTACCATCAACAGGCTGCTTTTCAGTTCCTCTTGCCATTGGCCATACCATGCTAGAAATATCAATCCTCGCCCTGTAATAGTTCTACTGTTGCTTTGTTCTGTTTCATTTGTACAGCGATGCAGCAAATATGACATCCCGGTGGCGCTGTAGGTAGGCGAGGCAAATGCCAAGTTGAAGACTCCGGTTCGAATTCCCGGTAAGGCACGGGTGCAGTTCTGTTGCCACACGTATCCTCTGTTCCTCGGTTGCCCACTTGAGAACATAAGAAGAAAAGCAACAACAAGTTATTTGTAAATGGAAGAAATAAAAATAATTATGTGCTGAATGTTATATATGTTGTATGTGTATAATATGGATCATTGAGGCAACAGCAATAGTTTCTTAAGGCCAAAAATAATTATCCGCCATGGTGGAGCTCAAATTTGAAAAATGTCAAAATGATGCAGCAAAGTTTACAAAATAGCTAGGAATACAAATGCTCAAGAGGGTGGCCATCATACAGAGAATGTTCAATAGACTTGGCACGATTCTGTGCATAGCATCCAACAGGGTTTTAGATGTAATTTATTTTACTGAACACCAATATATTCAACTACTTCATTAAATTTAATTAACAAGGTTTAAGGAATGGAGACAGCTAAAACTTTCTTTGATTCATCATTCTGTGTAGTGCCACGGCTAACGGTCATTCTCATGAGTAACGGTCGTAATAATGAGCATTTGTAATTCTAGCTGCATTGTAAACTTCACCACATCACTGTCAGACGAAATGCACCAATGTATATTTTTTCCAAAAAGAAAACGATGTTTTTTGAGCATTTTTTCAAAGAACGCATCTCGTGATACTGCCTATACTCGTCTAATTTATGAATATTTCTTTCTTTTGTGAAAATTTTGATCATCTGGTACATTATATATAATAAGGTACTTGTACCCAATATGGACAGTGTTCTCAATATGGACACCCCTAATATCTTTAAATGTACCAATTTTTATCTAGAGATGGCGCTACATGTCCGTGAAGAGAAGCAGTTGAAAATATAATTAAGCCTGGCAAGTGCAAAAAAGCGCGCTGTTCGCCATTTGGAAGGAAACTTGTTGTTTCGTGGTGTGCTGATAGTAATTACAGGTAAGTTTACATTCTTATTAGATATCGTAAAATTACTTTAAATATTGAAAAGTGGGGTGTTTTAGAAAGCGGATAAACCATATTTTCGATTACCATTGCATATATTGCTTGAAAATGTTTTCTTTGTTTATTTATTACAACTTTTAGTAAAACTATGCCGGATTCCCAATATGGACACGTTATGTCCACATTGGAAATACAGCAAGTGAATCTTCAGATTCACAGATTTGTAAAATATATGTTTAATGTCATCTGAACAATCCTCCAAAAGACCTCCTCCAAGAAAAAAAATCTTCCAAAAAATCCTTCAAGAAAATCAAAAGAAGTCTCCCCTCAGTAGGGTACCTGTTGGCGAAATCGCAGGTACCAGCGGTATGACTTCCTGAACAAAGGACAGCTGCTACTGATTCTTATGCAATATTGATGCTGTTGCAGACATACGACTATGCATAACATGCGGCGGATATGCCCATGAGAACTGTATGGGACTTACCGTCCATGATGAAGAACTTTTTATTTGTCCATCCTGTGAGGACTGAGGAATAAGAGATGTAACATCTGCAGACAGAGGCAATAAAGCTAAACAAAACCAACTATATTATTTCATAATATTTTGTAGTAACTGAGGTGCTTTTCATGGATGGGTCTTCGAAGAACCACAACCGAAAATAACCCCCTTCTAAAGTGCATGTTCTGAAGATATTTACTGTGCCCCCTCCCTGCAATACTTTAAGATATATTTCTTTTACCCCCTATCCTCTAAAATCCTTTGGAAGAGAGGCTCTTCCATACACCCTGTGTAGTAGGTCAATAAGGAGCCGCCTGTCCCTAATATGGACATGCATGTCCATAATAGGGACAGGTGGTTCCTTATATGGACACTTGTAAACATTTTTTGTAATTTATCATTAAAATTAAACCAGAATAATTACAAGGTCGCTAATTTTAATAATGATAGTCAACAGTCCACGGATAGTGTTCCCATATTTTTGGAGTCCTATGACGCGTACACGGGGGTGAAAAAAATCAATTTTCCTTAAGGTGTCCATATTGGGTACAGGTTCTTTAAATATTTTATGCAGCAAATGAAAATAATAGTGAAAAATAAAGAAAATTTCATTACCGAAATTCAACTAAAATTTTATAACTATTTTGGTTTACGCAAAAAGGATAACAGCATTCAACTACTCTTTTAATTAAATAGAATACAAAAATAAATAAGTGATATATTCTCCTTCACATTGCAATTGTGCAATAATGAATTCTTTCTAACCAGAAAGGTCTTTTTTAAAGCGCATACTCAGAATATCTTTAAAGAAAAAAAATCTGATATTTCTCATTATGTATCTAATACAATTTTTATGCTATAACACACACAAGTTGTGTAGATTTCATTTATTTCATTTAAACATTAATTGTATTTAATGTTGTATTTTGAAAACTAGAAAAACTCATTTTAACACTTTCGCTGCCGATTCCACGCCAGCGCGCGATGACATCATGCTCTGGCGCGGGATCGGCAGCGAAAGTGATCAGAAATTTTAAATTGATACAAGGAATTTCGAAAGAAGATATTTTACTTTATGTTATCGCTAAATGTCTTTTATTAAATAAAGCGAAAGATACTATTCTTTATTTCTGGTATGAACACTAAATTTATGGATAAAAAGGGATGCCAAACTGGCAAATCTGTATGGTGGCACTCAACGTGTTAACATAACATGTAGTCAAGTTAACATTCTGTAACTTATGTTTCAATCTGGAAAATTAAAGAAGTATCTGATTTTTTAAAAAATAACGGCTATGTATTTGAGAAATATATCACCTGAATTTTATTTAATCAATATGCAGACGAAAATATGGAAGTAAAAATTGTTACGGAAGAGGAAACGGAATTAAAAACTACTTTTCCGAATATTTAAAACAATATGAATGTGCAAATCTTGTGAATGAAATTTTTCGAAAAAGTGATTTTTGTTTTATTGGTTTAAAAAAGATCTTTGAACCTTCTTGAATCCACTGAATGGTTTTTTTCTGACCATCAGAAATAATCTTAAAAATTCAAGGAAATACACCGACTTGGACGCCACGACAATTCACATTAATTTTACGCTAACATTTTATATTTATTGCTATTTTTAAATTCAACTCGCACGACTATATTTTTAGAATACGTTTTGTAGTATGCACATGTTGTGAATGAACAAGTAAATGACTTTCTTATAAAAAAAAAGTGGTGCTAACCGCTCAAAATTATTGTAAGAGATGCCTTTCCGGAAGGCATGTGGGACGTGACATAGAACCGATGAGGGACAAAACATTACCTCATTTATTATATGAAATAAAATTTTATCCACGTTATATTCACGTGTTTTACAAAATTGTGCAAAAACTACACTCAAGTTAGAAGTATCTAAATTTTTCGTCTCTCCTAAAAATTCCTACTTTTACAGGTAAAATTTCCCATTATCTCATAAAGTACTTGCGATTTTGATATTTTGTTTTAGCGATTTGTTAAGCAATTTTGATAATTTGTTTTGGTGGCAGAGCATAAATATAAGATCATATATGGTAGACAGTTTAAAAAAAATTTAATTATCTGAAAATGGAAATTTTCCGAAAAGTTGTCATTGCTCTAGAACAGTGTTGAATTCATACATTTTTGTGTGGGGAGGGCTTTTGTGACTCCGAAAGTGACTTTATAGTGTTCCGGGGGGGGGGGGATAGGAGGATTGCACTTTCGCACCATTAAAAGCAAAAAATCTTAAATCTTAGGAGGGGGGTGACATTTCATTGCCCCGGTGGTGAATGTCCCTCCCGAGCCATCCCCTGAATTCAACACTGCTCTAGAATAAAAAGTTTTAGTGTCAGTAAAAACCTGTCTGCTATAAATCTTGAACATAACACAGTGAATATGGATTTCAAATTTCACCAAAATCGATTGGGTAGTTTCCGTGGAAACGGGTCTTAAAGCTGGGATATTTACCATAGGATTGCCGCTTGTCTTGTCTTCCCTTAATGTGCATGGAGATTATGAAGAAATTTTGATATGGTATTCCCCTTGTCGACCAAAGTTATTGATAAAATAAATTAATACAAAATAGCAATGAAAGATTAAATGGTGAGAGGGGAGGGGTCACATCATGAAACATTTTTTCAGTATTAATGTTTCTTTTTTATATTAAAATCTGTTTGTATAGTTTTTTCAATATTATTTAGGACCCTCATTGCCATCCTCATGTTCAGATATATTGCTAAAGCTATACATTTTCACATCGAAATTAATTTAACCTTTAATTTAAATTAAATTAAATAAATATTTTTCTTTGTCACAGACTTTATTTTTTTCTATTTGTTGATATTCTATTAATGTTCATTAGATATTTTTACGATTGGGTAACATTAACTCAAGTTTAAAATAATTTTGAGTTAAAAGAATTCTCAAATATTTAAATTTGGTATTTTCTTGTGTAATATAGCAATAATAACAAATCAAATTTATTTATATTTTTCATAGAACTGAATGTTAAAAATGTACTTATTTAACTTATTTAAACTGGTACAGCGTGTAGACTGACAAAAATTCTAACGTGAGTATTACGTAACACATAGGATAGAAATTTATCGTTCACAAAACAGCATTTTTTTCTGTATCGAAATATATGTCCATAAAAAATATCTGATTTTATATATCATTTTTTATAATTCAAGGGTTAAAGACGCTACCCTATCCTCCTCCTTCTTTTAGAATTATCTTTGTTTTAAGTTTGATGTTTATAATTCTACATAATTTTTCAACAAAATTAGATTAAAATATTTTAAATTAGTTTAAAAACAATAAACCTTTTTTGGTACAAAGTTAATTTTATTTCCGATTACACTCATATTACATACTTTTCTAACCCTTCGTTCTGAAACTTTTCAAACTTCAGCACTCCTATGGCTCAGGAAAATGTTACATATGTTTTAGAAGTAATTTTTTGTTCCAAATGTATTTTAAAAACTTATTTTTTTTTCTAAATTAAACAAAACGATAAATAAATGTAATTAAATGAAACAAGCTGTATATTTGTAAAAACTAAAGATTTAGATATGAATTTATTTAAGTTAAACTTACATAAAATGTTTCAGCATGTAAAGTATAAGCATATGTTGGGTTTATTTTACATAAACCTTTGAATGGAAAATCAATGATGACAAGACGGTACCTTTTTTAAATTTCATTATGCGAGAAAACGCCAAATAAAGAAAATTGCATTTTTTTTAAAAGGTATATGATTGCGATTGCACAGAAATGGATTTTATAAATAAGTCTGCCCACAGAAGTAGAAACTACTATTTTTTTTTTTTCAAATTTAGGGGGCTAAGCCTCCACAAGCTACGCTCGTCAACTCCCGTTCAGACACCGAAAATTGTAAAAGCACGTTAACTCTATCGGCTTTAAAGAAATTCGGAAGACTGAATTATAATTAAAAAACAGTGACGATCTCCCTGTTAACGGGCTGTTTTCGTCCTTGATTAAATCGGATCAGTAAAACATTTGAAAATAAGCTAATATAAAATTAAGTAAACAGTCTTTGTCTTCCGGTATTTTTTTAACAATGATGTAAAAAAGTTCTTTTAATAACACATTTTAAATGTATCGTTTTAAATCTGATGTAATTTTCACCAAAGCTTTCTTTCTAATATTCACGTCAAAATACTTTTTGTTGTTAGAAAGGAAATATTATTTGCACTTTTTTATAATTCACAACAATAGTTTTAAAAGATTATCTCAAAATATGAAATAAATGTCTCGAGCAAATATATTTTTTAAATTTAAACTTTTTGGCAATATTTTTGTTTGGCCATTTTAAATATGACTTAATTTCCTTCATTTACGAATTTAGCGCATATTAATTACTTTATTATGTTACAATTTTCTTTCTCTTTTAAAATTCGCATGCACGTATAGTTTTTATGACGTAATTTTAAATATTTTCCTGCTTTTAATACATAATCATTTAACTCTAATTTGAAAGTTTTTGTCGTTCCTAATAGTCAAGTGTAAATAATTTTTTAATTCGAAGAAAATATTATTCTTTTCGCTGTTTTAAATATTTCAACAATTTATGTAAAATAATACCTTTTCTAAAAGATGTAAAAAATATGTCTCGAAATGCTGAAAATTTGAATCTAAAATGAAAATAAGTCAAATTAAAAAAAAATGCAGTCTGTACACCGGAAACTTCTCATTTATAATCTCAGAAAAAAATATTGTATTCCTTTGTATAGTTTTTGCTCCGATAAATGTTTTTTAATTGAACGATTTTGACCAACTTTAACATTTAATATCTCTTAAAATAGTTATTCGATTTAAAACTGTCTCCATCAGCGTATTTACCAAACATTTCTCTATAATACGGATTTCCATATTTTTGTATGCTGTTTTGTTCTTAATATTAACGAAGAAAGACCCCCGATCTCATAAAAATCAAAACCGGCAGGCGGTGACAGCATTAGATACATTTTTTTTAATAGAGAGATTTCTTGAGTATTTTCTTATGGAGCTCTTCCATGTCCGATCAGGATAATTTTTAAATAAGTGGTGAGATATTCTCAAGTCTATTCAAATGAATATGGCATTCTGTTGAAAAAAAAAAAAACTTTTATAGGAAAATCCGCATGCACAGTTTTCATAGATCTTGAAAAGTGTCATGAAAAGAAACTTATTATTTTCATTTTGCATATACAGGATCCAATCCAGAGGTGTAATGGAAGGCCATATTTCTCCGGTATATAAACTCTGCATATAGCGTATATCCTCTGGCCTTTTTAAGACTACATACTGGTGCAAGATATACTATTTTCTGCCTCCATTAACTTTTGTATGGCTACACTACATGGTGTTTGAACATTCTAAAGTGGTTACGCGCTATTTGATGAGACCGCTTTCAGAGACACATGGCGGAAACCAGCGGTGATAGCGTATCTATCTCAAAATTGTACATGGAACAGCAAACAAATCAATACAAAGTTGTAAAACGTCCTCGATATAGTATCAAATGACGTATTTCATGTAAACATAACTTTATTAAAAACTCTGAAATATAAATATTTTTATTTTCCAGAGCTTGTAAAATGTATTACCAGCCTAACTACACCCCAAGCAGTATTCAGAAGTATAACACCATAATGCAGACGCATATTTACTATTCAAACTAACACCTTTCATCAGGGTAAAATTAGTAACAAAATGGAAAATAATAAATACATCTACGTATGTTCAACGTGTTCACAATCTGAGACGATATATTATATATTTTACATGTGTTTCGCACACATTTTGCACACATTTAGCATATTAAAATAAACTGTACTTTGTTGGACCTATAGTGTTATTAGAATAGTTGGTCCTATAACGCTTATAAATATTGGCGTATTTAAGATGATGATTGGATGTAAAAAATCATAATTTCACTGATTTTATTAATGCTATTTTTACACATAGAAGACATTTTATACTGAATTGAGGACTGTCTACAGTTAGACATTAAGTGCTGCATAGCCGTATTACCATATCTAATCAACACGTTTATAACTATAGTTTTCGCCTTTCCCAAATTGAAGGAGTAAACAGGTCATTAAACGACAACCTCTATTTCCTATTACTTATAAATTTGTACTTATGTGCATAAAGGTAAATTTTAAGACAATCTTTTTTTATCTTAAAATATTAGACACATAATTGGAAATAAGTAAAATTCTTAATGATAATTTTTTTTTAATTACAAGAAGGTTCCAATTTTCCATATTTTTTCCAGGATAATAGGTTTTTAACACAAGAACAGCCGGCTATTTTACTCAAGTTTTAAAAAAAGTGTTTCACCCCAGAATTTTTATTTAAAACTATTTAACTTATATAATTAGTATATTTTTGGGCTGCATACGTTTATCTTACGTATATCTTATGAACAAATGTCTGGTTTATCGAATATTATCAATTTTATAGGGGTCAAAGTGACCCCTAATGGCGGTTCTAGTGATAAAACAGTCCATAATTATACAAACAAACACTTTTAATATCATGAAATCTTCGCTAATAAAGCAGGTTGTCGAATTTAATCTTACCTGTATAAATGAATTCCAATATGATATACTCTTGCAAATTGCTTCTGAATTTGGGCAGAATGGAATCTCATGTGATGTTTACAATGAATATAACATATTTCACTCTCTATTACTTCAGTCTCAACTGCTACTTTGCTCTCCTAAACTGAATATATAAATGGGTACGTAAAGAGATACAATGGGGAGTAATTAGATACAGTATGTAAATACACTGGCAATGAAGTAAAGATGCCGGGATAGTATATAATTGATACGCAGAAACTAAGACTACTGACAATGCCTGTTTCTAGTTTACATGGCAAATTACAAAGTTGTTCCTAAGTTTCATATATAGCATTGCTAAAGTTTCGTACTAATAGCATTTTAATTGCACTGTTTTAGTAACCACCATTTGGCAATATATATATATATATGAGATTGTGAGTTATATATAAATAGATTGTTAGATATAGCGATATACGTAGACAATAGATTTTATTTTGATTGCAGTTTTTTTTTTCGTTTAAGCTATTTAGAGGCGCAAATGCACAGGGAAAGAAATTCAAATTTGTACAATTTTAATTATGTAGACGATCATCATTTCTTAGATGAATTCATATTTCATATTCTGAGGTGCAATCAAACTCGTCTAATACAAGTACGGTTAAAATGAGAACACAGTTATATCGAGCAATTTGCAAAAGAAAAAAAAATCATCATTTAAAGTATTTCATTTAAAGTAACATTTGTACGAATTTTACAAAAAACAAAAGTGGAATGAAGGCTGGTACGAATAATACAACTCTTCATTTCAGCGTGATTTTCGGTGAAATTTAGGGTAGAAAATGTGGGGAAAATCCCGTTCTTATGGAACAGAGTTCTCCCTTCCAAATAACTCATTTATATAATACGCAAATGAAGTGACGATTCCGGGTCATACTCATCCTACATGAAAAGCAAATTTATTGCGGCCATGTTAGGCATAAGTATTCCGATTGTTTAATTTATGGAATATACACATAATCTGGTTTGTGTCACATCTATTCTTCTTCATTTTCTCTAAGACCTTCAAAAACTATACAATTATAATATTTTAAATTCTAAATAAAAAATAACGTATAACCAGGTATTATAAACAACGTATTGCCAGATATAAACAAACGAACACTGTTTGGTATGCAGAGCCACAAATTCCAAATCTAGAAATGGGTGAGTGATTCTTGAAGCGTTTCATTAAAAAAATATCGGTTAACATCCAATTATGCTCTTAAAATATTTGCTAAAGCATATTAAAGCTCGTAAATATTTTGAAAAATATTAAAGCATATACGTCGCATTAGAACAACAGTAGGGCACATAGTAATAATCGAAACTGAGATGTCTGACTTACTGATGTGAAAGACCGTGTCTACATCTAGTGAAGCAGAAGGGGATTTTTATAAAACACATCTGAGATATAGTATTAAACATAACATTGTGTTTCAGAAGTTGTTCCACGACATGCAAACACAGTTATTCATAGCAGTAAATCAGACATATCATTTTTTATTATTATTAGATGTCGTACTGTTGCTCTGAGGAGACGACGTATATACAGGGTAGTTCAAATTAAAGTATCCCTGTTTCGGACGTTTCTAGTGAGAGAAGCAGCGGATGTTACGTCTTCATATTTGGAGGATATACATTAGGGTGGTCACAAGAAATCAATTTTTGAATTTTTTCCGGGGGACCCCCCAAAAAGTTGCCAATAGACTAGAAAATGAGAATGGCAAAGTTTTAGCTCATTTGGATAATATTAACCCGTGCCTCATTGAGGTTAAAGTTTGAAAAAAACGTGATTTTTCGCAAAAAAATGCTGTTTTTCTTTCATAAAATAAATACAATTAAACCTAGAAACATAATTCAGGTCTCATTTTATATAAAAAAGCTTCGTTTTGAAGAACCACACACCATTTTATTTCTAAAAATGTATAAATTTAGACATATGCGCATTTTTCAGGACCAGACTTCACCCAAATCCTAAAAATTGATTTTTATGAAAAATGTGAAAAAAACATTGTAACATTCCATTTCATCTGCTTTCCCCCTTTTGTTTTTCATTTTGTACATGATAAAGTACTAATTTTAAAAAAATTCCAAAGAAAATGAAAAAAAAAATCGAATTTTAAACTGAAAAAATTTTAAAAAAGGGGTGGGGGCTGCAAAGAAAGTATAAAAATTAGAACAAATATGCTCAAATGCATTTTATTATTAAAGTTGTGTTACAAGAAAGGAAGCATAATAAAGAAAATTAATTATTATCCCTTACAATTGTCACATTAACCCTTTCCAGTACAGAAAAGTTCTGTTCGTAAAATAAGGAAATAATTGATTACACCTAAATTTACAAGCAAGTAAGTTTGGAATTAAAATTAGGTAGTCTCGACATGGGACCACTGCGCCAGAAAGGATTAAGGTGGTAAATGGCTTAGATAAGGAGGCTTTTGAAGAATCTGGAAAAGTTTTTCTACATTCACATACAACTTTTAGCATATACTGTTTTTATTTTTCGTTTTTTGTTAAACAGAAATTGAAATTCTGGTTAATTTTCTTCCCCTTTCAGCTGTGTCATTGACAACTTTAAAACCATTCACTGATTTCTTGCTTTCAAATAAGGTTTATTTTCACACCATAGATTGGGATCAGTATTTAAAAAATGCTTATTAATACAAAATCTCTTACAAATTTTTATAGTTTGAGATGAAACAAAAACATTGACTTTTTGTTCAATAAATAATCCACTTCGTTGAAAACTTTTGTTGCTTTTAAATTTTTATCATCATCATCATTTCTTCTTCAAATGACATTAATTTTACAGCCATACTTATGTTGACTTTTTTTTTTCAAAGTATCATCTAAAAATGAAAATGCAACTTGATCCGAGTTAAAATACCAAAGATGGTTTATCATTTTAACGAGTGCTTTGTCTGCAAACTATTTATCAATTTTTCTGTAGTGAACAAGTGATTTTATTATTTGCAGGTCTTGGATTGGGGTCCAAAGTGGGAATGGGAATATTGAAGCACGATTTTACATAAATATTGATTAGAAATAAGCAAAGGTCTTTAATACCTTCTTTTTCTAAATTTGTTATTGAGAGATTATCTATGACAATAGATTTTGAGAGAATAAATTGCTTGTGCATCTGACATGATTAAAAGCACCAGGTGCTCTGAAAAGAGTCTTTTGTAGGAAGGAGTCCTCTAAAAATTAAACAAAGTTGGATAAACTTTTTATAATCATCCCTGAGCTGTTAATTTTTAAAAGGTCCTGTAAGAAAACTTGAAATTTCTTCTGAATTAACTATTTATATCTACTATTTCATCTTCAATAGCATTTTTATATTTACTCTGGTTTAATTTAAACCGCCCAATCAGAATTGTTTTTTTAAATATCTGGCTGAGGAGCAGTGATTATTCCCACTTTACAATCAAAACCAGCTTTTAGGATAATTTCTAGATTAGGGTGGCAACATGGTAAATACAGAAGACTTTTGCGTTAACAATTGCTATAGAAGAATGCAGGTTCCTCTGAGGTGACCGTTGTTTACTGCAGTTGTATCAAAACATATTGCCTGGATTTTTCCAACTTCCTCCACTCTTCAACTGCTGAAAATATAGCTTTCGCCAGAATTATTCCGATACTATATTCAAACTGTGGAACTCGTAGTAACTGTTCTTCATCCCCACAACTAATTAAAACTTCTATCCTCTCTACATTTTCTTTATTCAAAAAATGGTGAAGCAGTTTTCCATCCCAGTGAATAACAGTTCTCTCTAAACCGGAATTTTTAAATCTGTTTTTGATGATCTCACTTCTTTGTTTACGAAATAGTTATTTGGGGAGTCAATTGCACTTCTACTTAAAATTAAAGTCTGTGGTTAACTGGTGGATGTACTCTAAATCTAGCAGCTTCTCTGGCGTTCAGTTTTATTTTGCGAATATTATAAAATAAAATACATAAAATTTGACGATTACTTGGTAGCTTACTGTCGATGATTTGATGAGACAAGTGGCCAATTAAAAAAATCTTACATTTCTGCCATCATATCAAAAGGGGGGGGGGGTCTTTACAGAATGTTTCGTCAATTCTAAAAATAGATAACGATAACAGGTAACAAAAACAGCCTTGTAATAAAAAGAGAAATTCAGAGGTTCAACTGCAACACAAATCGAGAAGCTCTTTCTTATTAGACACAGAACTAAATAACTAATAATCAATTATAATTCGTGAAATATTTTTAAAGTTGCAAAAATTGTTCATTTATTTTTGCCTGTTAATGAAAATAATGCAAAAAAAAATATCAAAAGTAATAAAATTATTAATTTGTCATTTTTCTCAAAAATGCAGAGTTTGAGGATATGGTTCACGAGCTGACCTGAAAAATACTAATATTCATTAAATATAAGTTTTGATGACAGTAAAAGTTTAAGGCAACAACTGTTTCTATGAAATAAAACAAGAATCAGGTTTCTAAGACAAATAGTTTTCACGTAAAGAAAGAAAAACGACAATTTTTTGCCAAAAACTGCAAATTTTCAAGACTTCAACCTCGATGAGGCACGGGTTAATGTTATTCATTTCAGTTGAAACTTTGCCAATCTCATTTTCTAACTAATTGGCAACTTTTAGGAGGGTCCCCCCGAAGAAAACGTTAATTTTTTTTCCCCATGTTGCTTGTGACCACCCTAATATACATATCAAACCATGGGAAACTAATTGGTGCAAAATAGTATATATATATATATATATATATATAGTTCAAACCAAGGCCGCTAGGGGGAAATAAGGCGCTGCGATCGGCTTAAGGTAAGGAAAATGTAGCGAAACAAATAAGCAAAGAATACAAGGTGTCGTCTAATTAACATTTAAAAAAAAATTCCCACCACTAAATTTTTAGTATTCTTCGCCAAATAAGAATACAGTCGAACCTCTTTATCCCGACACTCTAATGACCAGAAAAAAGTGTCGTCATAAGCAGAGTATCGCGGTAACCGGAGAAAAATATGTTTAAAAAACGCTGTATTTTTTACTTAATTTAAGACAGTTATAAATTAATAACTGTTTTTGTATTTTTAAGCAATAAAAAATTATTACTATACAAAATAAACACAAAAAGAAAATTGAAAAGAATAAAAATCAGATTTATGATGACTTGTTTTTTTAATGTTACACGAAATATTGATGAATTAAAGTTTGCTTATCCTTAGATGTGCTTTCTACAATTATTTTTTCAATATTATACAATGAATTGTAATCAATATACGTTGTTTCAGAAATGGATGCTAGATAATTTCCGATCGCTCTAATGGAATACATGCAATGCTTCGGTTTTAGTCGAATGAAAAACGTCCGATAACCACAAGAAAGCGCCGCCTAACCAGAACAAAAAGACCGCGAGTAGACTGGTACGTCTATCTAGAGCTTAAGTGGGTCATTCATACTGTGTGGGTTTATTTACTCAGATAAAGGGTTGAAGAAAAATTCCTCACTTATCTCAATGGGTATTTTAGACGCTTTTGTGAAAAGTTTGGTTAAGAAATTTCTTACCGCTTAATTTCCGTGCTTATAAGATGGATTATAAAAAATAGACAATTCTCCTAAACCGTCGGGATATCCGGAGTTGAAAATTATTGAACGCCGTAAAATCTGGAGTTTATTTACATTAAAATCATATACAGAAAATCGGGACTTTGAAAAACTGACTTGATAAGCGGAGTGACGTGAAAACCTGGTGTCGGGATAACGAGGTCCGACTGAACTAACAAAATTAATCGGAGAATATACTAATAAAATTTAAACGAATAATACTACTAATAAAATTTATTGGTGGGAATCGGCTTATTGGCACCTAGATGTTTACACCTTTGGTCATATTACATTTTTCAAACCGATCGCAGCGCCTCATTTTCCCCTAGCGGCCTTTGTTTGAACTAAAAAAATTTTTTTGCACCAATCAGTTTCCCATGGTCTGATTTGTATATCCTCCAAATATGAAGTCGTTACATCCCCTGCTTCTCTCGCTAGAGCGTCCCAAACTGGGATACTTTAATTTGAACCTCCCTGTGCTTTATACATCATCTTTACTACTTTACTTAAGAAATAATTGTGTTAAAATTATTCTAGTGTATATCATTTAATCTACTACTTTATACTTCGGTGTATATACTATAATATATTAAACCTTATATATTTAATATATTATACTTATATATTTAATGTATTAAAACAAATGTATCGACGAGCGACTAGATATAGAGATTCCTCCATTAAACAGTGCATGCGTCAACTGATTTTTAGGGTTGCTTCATGTCGTTTATTTGGCGATAAAATGCTAAACTGCATGTGAACGATCTGGCTCAGCTGTTAATGCAAGGGATATGTTTTTGTTAGAACTTTGGGTATAAAATTAGTAGAAATTTTTTTTTAATGTTTTCATTTTATAAATTATACTTAATTAAATAATGGTTATACTTAATTAAAAAATTTGTTATCGGTTGCTTTGTCATTTTTATTGTAAATACAATAATCATAATAAAATTGTATTTTAAAATTAAGTATTATCCCTCATACTTAAAAATATTTATTCATTTATTATCAGTTGCTTTATAAATTTTTATTGTAAATTGAATAATGCTAATGAAATTAAAATTGATATTTTTTATCACTTCTAAGCTACATTTTTTAATAATTAAAATGAATATTTATTAAAATTTAAAAGTAATATTTTCTAAATTTTTATTGAAAATATTTTTATATTAAATCTTTAGTAACATATAAATAGTAATTAGCAGAATTAATTTATTAAAATATTCATGTTTTAAAAGAATTATTATCATTTATATTTAAACTGCATTAATAAATATAATTATATATGCATATATAAATATATTTCTTTATTTTGGCGGAATATTTTAATACGTGACTTTGTTCTTCAAGAAACGTTAAAATTAAACTCTATTATACAATTAACTTAGACAATATAAAACTATCAAAATTTTAATGTTTTGTTCAATCTTTAAACAATTTCAGAATTTGCTTTCTACAAGCAACTGTACGCTTTTTACAAGGAGCAAAATTTGATCACTGCTAACACGAACAATAATTCTCTTTCAGCGTGATTTTCGGTGAAAATTTTGGTAGAAATAAGGTAAAAAATTCCGGGCTTTTCGAACACTGTTCTCTGCAGTAATATTTCAATATTACAGCTGTACAAAATACAGTAATTTATGAGTTTTTCAGGGAGAATTTTAATCTTCACGACGCGCTCCTCCAAGAAAATACAAAGTACTGAAGTTCTTGAAAGAAAAAAGGCAAAGATAACGGCGTTTTAAGTTCCGTTCTCCAAGCAACTGTACACTTTTTACACGCAACAAAAGAATGATCACGGTTGACACGAACAATATATATCTTCCTTTCAGCGTGATTTTTCCGTAAAAAGTTTGGTAGAAATAAGGTGGAAAATTCCGGGTTTATCGAACACTGTTCTCTGTCTGTAATAATATTTCAATATTAGAAGAGTACAAAATGCAGTAATTTAAGAGTTTTTCAGATCTTCAAGCAGCGCTACACCAAGAAATGAAAAGGAATGTACTGAGTTCTTGAATAAAAAAAGCAAAGATAAGGGCTTTTTAAGTACCGTATTTTTGTATTATTTACAACAGAGATATCGAAAGGAAGGGAGTGTAACAGAAAACCTTTGTTTGTTTACTCCTTTAAGTTAAAATTCTGAGACATATTAACCTGCAATTTTCACGTCTCTTATTGCGTTGTTAAAATGGAAAGGATGTGTCAAATTAATAGTGTGAAAGGTGCATTAACTATAGCACTGTTAGTAAAGTTTGTACAGGAAAAAGAAAAATGAACAACTGCATTACAGTAAATCGTTCATGTCCTTGGGAATTTGTAGTACTTGGGAGACTTTGACGTCAGTACAGTGATTTTCACGGCCGATCTTTATAACCGTTCACCCGTTTTTCAATATTTTACTTAAAAAAAGGAAAAGGAAAAGAAACTGCATTTTTGTACTGTATGAAGATATTTTAACTTTATACTGAAAATAGATAAATAAAAGAAGGCGTAATACATATTTGAAAATTTCACTTTTGGTTGTTATTTAATAAAAGCTTAAAAGGAACTATTTTAAGTTAACAATTGATAGGCATGCTAAAAACAGCTGTAACTGCTTTTTATTATTAAATGCACGAAATCTGCAATTTTTTTTTTTTTTTAATTTAGAAACAAAGAACAGTATTTTCTTTTTTACGATAAAACCAATAAATCACTGACATTTTGAGCCAATCTGCGGCACCCGAAAATCGAAATAACCTAGTCATTTAATTATAATTAAGAAATAACATTATCAATAAATTAAAAATGCTCTTCGATTCCAAACCGTATTAATAACAAATATTCCATCAGAGGTAATCTCAGATGATAATGGCATGCTTTGTATGATATAAATGTTTAATAATTCAGAAAGATTCTCATGAAATTTCTAAAGCTACTTATGTTTATTTCTTCATTTATTACATTAAAAAAATACTAACACACACAAAACAAAATCTGAATAATATAACACCATTAAACTCACTAACGAAAGTAAATTATCTACAAACTGTGTTTGCTTTAACTTCTCTTACAGTTTTAACATGGAGATGAAGAAAAGCTCGTTCTCCCATACCCTGCAAGGGTCACATGACTTTAAGAAAGGTGGGAAGCACCCGGGCCGGTTATGAAGATTGGCCATGAAAGATTTTTCTTAAAGAAAAGTTCAGTCTAAAGAAAGTGATACACACAAACACAACATCGAATATTTAAAGTAACCCTTAGAATATAAAGTTACTTTAAGCATTGAGCAATTAAGAGTACTAATAATTTAAGTACTAATAATTTTTCAGTAATAATTTAAGAGTACTAATAATTTTTCTTAAAGAAAAGTTCAGTCTAAAGAAAGTGATACACACAAAGACAACGTCGAATATTTAATGTAACCCTTACGATATAAAGTTACTTTAAGCATTGAGCAATTAAGAGTACTAATAATTTAAGTATGTGTGTGTTGCTGAGATTATTTGCGCTGCCATTAAGAGTAACTGCTTTTACGATGTCATTTATAAATATTTTCTTTTCAACGGTATTCAACGGTATCAAATCGGGTCTAATCACACTTTTGATGCCATTTTATTATAAGCAATCTATAAACAAATGTGTAGGTATCTTAAAACAACAGCAAGAAAAAACTGCGTGTACTTAATGTAATGTAAAGGAAATATGATAATTCTTCTCTGTTCACGAATTTATTACTTAAATATCAAACCATGAATTAACACATCAATGGAACTCCAATGTATGGATATTTCATTTTATTTTCAGTGCTAATGAATGCAAATTATAATTTATAGAAAATATATTTTCCATATCGTTAGTCTAAAAATAAAGCTTATTTGTATATTCAATGTTAACCGTTAAGTTCAGTCAGAGAGGTGGGTATTTTTTAGAAATCCTTAAGTTCATTTGCAAAGTGTGTCCAATTACAATCAATCTCAACTAATAAGGGACGTAAAATTTGTTTAAATAAATTAAAATGATCTAAAATTTTCGGTATATTTTTTACTAGAATTTCCGAACAATAAATTAAAAAAAAAAAAAAAAAACCAGAAAGAATGAAAATTTTTCTGTCCTACATAAAAAATCATGATGCCATCTAATGGTGTTGTAATGCAGTTAAATGTACATATTTGAAATATATAAAAAAAAATTTATTAAAAAAATATTTTCAATTGTAAAAAAAAAAAAAAAAAAAAAAAAAAAAAAAAAAAAAAAAGTATTTGTTCTTTTTTAGATCTGAAAACTTCATTCTCTTGGAAATATTCTGTTGTTTGTATAAGTATAAATATAAGGTAACTTGAGGTGCCGTGTCGCATAGTTTGCATATGCGCAGGCACTGTAGGGTAATGCCGCTCAGTTGTAAAGAAGAGGGTAACCTGCCGATACTTTAATTTCCATTTGCTTTCTTAAAAAAAAATATATTAAGTGGTGCTTTTTTATTACTATATCGTGTTAACACTTCTGGTAAGTGTTCAAAATCTTTTTCGAGACGTATAAGTCATATAAGTCATAATTTAAACACCAGAAAAATAAATCTGATGTTGAGTACTGGTACCGTGCTTTTCTGCAAAATGTAAATGGCTGCCTGTTGCCACTTCTTCACTTCAGTGGATGGGCCGGCGTCTTGTTCAATACTTATGGTGAGGAAATTTTTTGTGGTAAGGTGCCGTTTGTTTTCCGTTGGGGTAAGATGCCGGTTATTTTCATTTGGGATAAGATGCCGGGTATTTTCCGTTGCGGTCAAATGACTGGTTGTTTCTTCATTGTTTGAAATTACTCTTGAGTATTAACCAGTCAAAGATCTTGATCAGATAATTTAAATCAGTGCATTAAATCGAGATTTTAATCGATTAAAAAAATTCATTGACTAAAATCATAAATTTTCTAAATGTTTAAAATGAAATAAAGAAATATTAAAATCTAAGGTGAACATCATATGAAAAGTTTCTATTTGTGTTGTGCTTTATAAACTTTATTTGCCTTATAAATAATTGTTGAATAATTATTAATTTCAATCTTTGTTAAAAATAAATGTTAAATGAAGTTATACATTATTTTAATAAATATGAATATGAGTAGTATATATAATAGATTTACAATTTGCAGGAAAAAGCTTAGCTTAGAAAAGCAGGAATTCTGCTTTTTTTAAGAATTTAGTGTCGCCCCTGATGAAAAAAAAATATATATGTATATATAAATAGTACAAAACATATTTCAATTTTAAGACTTAAAGCGCACACTGCTATTTTATGTAAAATGACGTCATTCGCATCCGTTTAAGAATTCCACATTTATGATCCATACTTAAACATCTACATGCATAGCATGCATGCATGCATTGCATTTATCGCAAAAAGATACCGTCATTGAAGAATTTCGATACAAAACGGCTAATGATTCATAGGCCTTCATTTGTTTATAACATTAATATACACACTTAAAATTAAATATAGTTTGTAATAGCTCCATGTTTTAACAGAAATCATTTTGTTTATATTTTTTCAAAATAGCACGTATCTTAATTATATTTTCTTTCGGTTGTTATGAGAAAATGGCAACAAAAATATATAATTACTATTTTAGAACTATTTTCTCTTTACTTTCTACTGAAATGGAGTACTTCCGTTGCCAATACTAAGTAAATGGCTCAAAAAACTACAAAAAAATTAATATTTCAAAAATAAATTGAGATGCGGTTTCAAACAAATTGCATTTAGAAGTACATTTTTTCCCAATACGAGGGTATAAAAATTGAAAATGTGCGATGCTTAGAAATTAAAAAAATTGCAATAGATTATTTAATCGTAATGCTTTGTTTTATGGCTGACTTCTGTAAGGTAACGTTATTTTTTGGAGACAACACAAAATAGCATACCTGTAACTAAAAACTTTTTTGAAATTAGATGCAAAAAAGTTAAATAACTTAGAAAATCTCATTTAAGAATTTCATCGGATTTTCTTTTTTTAACAGATTTTTACCTTTTTTTTTTTTTTTTTTTTTTTTTTCTTTAAATAAATACTGTCTCATCAAGAAGAATTCTTTAATTTTAAATAATTATTTTTATCACTCTTCATAGCGTTGAAATTTTGCATAACGTTACATATTTCACGAGGTTTAGATTATCGTAATTAAATTTTAAAAGAAAATTCAAAAACCATTTCGTACATACAAAACAGATTATATTTAATTTAAAAAAGTCCTTCCGGCCAGTGCCGGGAGGAAGAGGTAGCTTTCATATTCCTTATTTTTAAAAAGCCAACTTATATTATTCAAACACACGAAGCTCAATTAAGTGGAAACCGAATGTAGGAGATTCAATACTAATTTTTATCAATACTAAATCATTATGAATGAGAATTTCGCGAAATTAGTCAGCTTTATCCAAGCTGCTTTTATTTAAAGTCACTTATATTTGGCTGCCAAATTCGGCGATTTCTTAAAGTGCCAGCCATTTTAAGACAACATGGTGGATGAGGCTAAGCAGTGAAGTTGGTCGAGACCTTAGTAATTGCTGTGCACATGCTCACTCATATCGGAATCGGTTGATATATACGAGTGCTGTCGCAGGCAAAAAATCAGATTTTTCAAAATGTCACCCACTTTAGAAATTGAAACTGCTATATCTGAGCCATTTTTTAAGATAAAGACAAACAAAAAATGCTCCTGAATCCTTATATCAAGGTCAAATACTTAAGAAAGAAACATTTTTCAATTTCTAATTTTTTTGCACCTTACTTTAAATATATATATTTTTTAATTTAATGGCCGCCATTTTGAAACAAGATGGCTGATGAAGCTGGCCAGCGAACTTGGTCGAGATATTGATGTATACTATCCACATGCCTTCTTCCATCGAAATAGGCGAATAAGTGTGGTATCGCGTGACAAATACAAGATCGTTTCAAAGTGTTAGCCATGATAGAAATTCAAAGTGCATTCAACCACTTTTTAAGATATAAACAAAAGAACAAATTTTCAGAAACAAAAACTGCTCCAGAATCTTTGTATCAAGGCCAAACACATAAAAAAAATCTTTTTCATTTTCCAATTTTTTAATACCTCATTTTAAATTTTAAATTACATTTTTTTTAAAAATGGCAACCCTTTTGAAACAAGATGGCGAATGAAGCTGGCCAACGAACTCGGTCGAGACATTGGTATGTACTATGTACAGACCAAGTTACATTCAAATCGGTTCATAAATACGCCTGTTATCGCGTGACAAAAATCAGGTCGTTTTAAAATGTCTTCCACAATAGAAATTCAAAATGTTATAGCTCAGCCATTTTTTTAGATGTAGACGAAACAAAACCTGTTCCGGAATCTTTGTATTAAGGTCAAACACATACAAAAAAAATCTTTTTCATTTTCCAATTTTTTGGTATCTCATTTTAAATTTATTTTTTTTTAAATTTTTTTAAATGGCCACCATTTTGAAACAAGATGGCGAATGAAGCTGGTCAACGAACTCGGTTGAGTTATTTGTATGTACTATGTACACACCAAGGTACATCCAAATCGGTTCATAAATACGTCTGTTATCACGTGACAAAATTCAGGACGTTTCAAAATGTCAGCCACGCTAGAAATTCAAAATGCTATAACTCTGCCATTTTTTAAAATATAGACGAAACAAAAACTGCTCCCGAATCTTTTTATCAAGGTCAAACACATAAGAAAAAAATATTTTTTCAATTTTCAATTTTTTGCTACCACATTTCAAATTTAAATTTTTCTTAAAATTTTAAATGGCCGCCATTTTTAAACAAGATGGCGGATGAAACTGGCCAACGAACTCGTTCGAGACATTGGTCTGTACTATGAATAAACGAAGTTACATCCAAATCGGTTCATAAATACGCCTTTTATCGCGTGACAAAATTCAGGACGTTTCAAAATGTCAGCTTCGCTAGAAATTCAAAATGCTATAACTCAGCCATTTTTTAAGATATAGACAAAACAAAAACTGCTACGGAGTCTTTGTATAAAGGTCAAATACATAAGAAAAAAATATTTTTCCATTTTCAATTTTTTGATACCACATTTCAAATTTTAAATTTAAAAAAATTTTTTAAATGGCTGCCATTTTGAAACAAAATGGCGGATGAAGCTGGCCAACGAACTCGGTCGAGACATTGGTATGTACTATGTACACACCGAATTACATCCAAATCGGTTCATAAATACGAGAGTTACAGTGTGACATAGGTCAGATATATATATATATATATATATATATATATATATCAATTTTGAACGGAGGGTGGTTTCGGGGTCTGGGGGTCATGATCGATGAAAATATACCAAAATTTTTTGAAATCGCTTTCCTCCGAACGGCTGCAATAGGTAGCTTTTTGTAAAGAAAGCTACCTAATAACCAAATTTTGTACTAATTATAAATGACAAATATTTTAACAAAATGTTTTTTATACGCACATGCTATAGTAATTAGTATGTAAATTTAAAATGAAAACTGCAAATCATGATATTCTGTGTAATTTTTGAAAATGAGTTGAACCAAAAGCTGTTCTGCAAAATTTAAATAATAAATAGTTTTTCTCATGTGTGGAAACACATTTAGCAAACCTATATCTTTCTCTGGATTGATTAAATAACTTTATAGGAAAGGAATGTAGGGTTTAATAGTGTTTCCTCCGGCATTCTTTCATTTTGAAATGTTAAGCCACGTTACTTCTAGTGGAAAGTTTCCGATAAATTGGAGTTTAATTTCACATTATCTCTTCCCCAAAGCCATTTTCGTAAATTTGTATGAGTTTTATTTCATATATTTCGATTTTGAGCTTACAAAGTGTATAATATTAACCTATATAGTTCGTAGTTTTTTAATTTTCGGACTAGGTTGCGTTGTTAAAAATTCATGGTTGGGTTTAACAAACTGTTGCTTTTTTCAACAATTGCAACTATAACAGAGTGTAAATTTATGTCAAAACTTTGTTCTCAGTTGAACCATAAACTTGTAAAGGTTCAACCATGATCGGGTGAAATGTTGAACGATGAGCTTATAAAATGTTGAACAATAAACAGATAAAATGCTGAACTGTAAATACGACACAGTTATCTCCCGCAAAAGAACGGTTAATCGGACCGGGACTTCTGTTTAATCCTTTAGCGGGAGCAGATGGATAAATTTCATGACAAACATCATATTTCCTAAATTACTATCAAATACGGCCACAAACAATCTAAAGAGCATCGGTATTCGTTCTATCTACTTTCCCCTTCAAAATAAAAGTGCATCTCACTTTTTACCAAAATAATACTATGTGTGGTCTTTTTGCGCGCTACGCTCGTGCAAGAAGATCCAAAAATAACTTATCCCACGTTTTGGGGTTTTATTTTTTTAAGAACGCAAGGGATATATGCTACGCTGAGTTATTTTGTTGTTGTGAAAAATCAATTGAAAAATATGCAGTAGAATTTGGAAAATTATTGTCTAGAGATTGGAAAATAAATTTGGAATATAATAAATACATTTATAACAACGATCCAAAGGATCAACTTCAAAACTACAATCCAACTACTGTTATTTTGTGTAATTTTCGATGTGTTTTATATTTACGAACTATATTGCCCTATTAAACATTTGATGTTTGGTAGAACTAAATTTTGAAGCTAATTGGATGAGAACTTCTGTTTAATTCATGATTTTTCAAATTGAGTTGGGCCAAAAGGTATGCAGCAAAAGTAATACAATAAATAGTTTTTCTAATGAAACATATTTCTATGTTTTCATGTATATGATATGTATATGATATATGTTTTATATAATTTATAAAACATATATCTTTCTCTGGATTGAATAATTAATTTTGGGTGACATAAATGAAGCCTTTAATACTATTTCTCCCGGCATTATTTCATTTTGAAATGTTAAGCGACGTTACGTATACAGTCGACAGTTTCCGATAAATCGGAATGTAATTTCCCATTCTCCAAATTATTATTTCCCAAATTTTAGGAGTTTTATTTGATATAGTTTGCATTTTGAGCTTACAAAATGTACTATTAACCTATATAGTTCGTAGTTTTGATATTAACGAACTATATTGCGGTATTAAACATTTGATCTTTGGTTGGACAGACTGTTGATGTTGCAGTAGCTGCAACCATAACAAGGTGTAAACTTATTCAAAATTTTCCTCTCCACTTGAACCATAAGCATGTAACGGTTGAACCATAATCTAGTGAAATGTAGAACGATGAACTCGCAGAATATGGAACAATAAACAGATAAAATGATAAACTCTAAATACGACAGTGGTTACCGACCGCATTAAAGAGCTAAATGGACGAGGACTTCTGTTTAACTGATGAGCAGGGATGACACATAAATTTCATGGCAAGAACGATATTTTTAAGGGCTCTCAAATACGGTTCCGAAACTACCTAAAGAACATTGCTGCACTTCTATTAACATTTCCCTTCAGAATAAAATTGTTTTCTGCTTTTCCCATAATATTATTGAGTTTCTTATGTGCGCTACGCTTTCGCTGAATATAAATAAATTAAATATCCTACGATTTAAAGGTTTATTTCTGTAAAAACGCAACGGATATTCGTTAAGCTGAAGTATTTTTTTTTCATAATGTGTGACGTTATTGCTTAAAAATGAGGGAAATTGGGAATATAATCAATATATATCTGACAACGGTCAATAGAAAAACAAAATTCATATTGGAAAAGATAAAAGTACAAAACGACATAAAAAAGAATATTCCAAGAGTTAAAAATGTAAAAAGCCTTACATTGCGGCGGTAAGTTCTGGCATAAAACATTTTTTGAAAAATATAGAAAATTCAACTGGAGTTTTTTTTCAAAACAATTAATCTTTTGTAAATTTAATAGATTTTATTATCTTAGCCTTTATGCATTAAATCATGCTTGATACATCTTTTATGAAAGAAATATATTTCTGAATATTTTTTCTACATGTGAATAATATTAAAATTTAATTTGTTCTTTTGAGATGTAAAATTGCTTATAACCTATCTACTTTGCAGCATTATGGAATAACTCGCATTAGTAACAAAAAGCTAAGAATAAATCTAATAATCCTAACAATCCTAAAAACAACAATGCACGTCCGCGCGTGATAAAATTTTTAGTGCGACAGCTGAAAGAGCATGATGGAATATGGCAAACCATAAACATGCAGGTATGAATTGGGATGAAATTTGAACCCATATTGATATCTAGAAACGTTCTAACCATTAGTGACCTTCGTGATCTAAAGCAGCACACTGCGAGCACTTAGAATTATTTATTCCAGTTTGCTATTGAACAGTTCCGTTTTAGGGGTAAATTAAAGTTACTTTCAAGAGGACCGTGAAATAGTACGTAGAAAGATAAGGAGAATGATACTTTGCCTTATTTAAAATACTTTAGGCCACAGAATGGTTTATATTTGCACTACAATTTTAACAGCGTATCAGTTAAGATTAGGCAAATTAATGTAGGAAGGCAATAAAGGCTTAACCCTTTGAGGAACAGGTAATTTTGTTTCTGCAATGTAGAATTCTCACCAGAATCTTCATAAAAATGTATTGCAAAATATGGAAAAGCAATTTTAAGACTTGTTTCCACCAAAGTTAGAAAAGTAAAATTTAATAAAATTTTCTGGTGCAAATCGTCATTAATCATACATGGGATAAAATATATCCCACCGCCCCTCAAGAAGTTTAGGGGCAGGTACCTTTTAAACAGGTGTTGGTGTAATTTATGACGACCAATTATCTACACAAGGGATAGGGGACCGAAGGGGTGAGAATGCCCACCTTGGGGTCTTTCTAAGGGAACCTAACCCGTATTTACGCAAGAAAATCCAACGTTCGAAGAGAATCACGAAAACTCTGAACGATTAGACAGACGGGCGCGATTGGGTTCGAACCCAGCTCATCCCACCTACCAGCTTTGAGAGCAGAACCTCTCGGCCACTGCCTTTTAAACAGACATATTGCGCGTAAAAGTGATCTTAATGAGAATTAAAATAACACCACATCTAATTCATTTTTGGATAGAAAATTTTAAATACACATTATATGATATACATTCTAACAGTTAATGTTTTGAAAAATAGTCTCGTTACATACAATTTTTTTATTAACTTAATTTAAAATTTAATGTTTTTTTTTTTCATAAAATTATTCGCTTTATTTGCCTTTTGCACAGCATTTCTTATAATTGAATTGTCTCAGTGACCTAAAAGTTTTTATTGATTGGAGATATAACATGTTTAACCGGCGCTGCAAAAATTATAATAAATAGTTTTTGAGAGGGGAAAAAAATAAAACCTTACTTTTTTCTTAAATCATAAATTTCAAAATTTCTTACATGATAAAGATTAGAGTGGGTCCAAAAAAGAAAAAAAAAATTCATATGAATTTCTATTAGTGATGGAAAGTTGCCTTTTGTAATTAGAAGAATAACGCAAATTTTTTTTTGAAATTGGTTGATCTATTTAGGTCGCGCATCGCAATTGAATTTTGGAAAATAATGTCAAAGTTGACGATTTTTTTAATTAATGATGAAAATTAAAAAATATATATATATTTAGACTTACGTTTATTAGTGCGTAAAAGTCACCATTTGTAATTAGAAGAGTAACGCAAAATATGTATACAAAATCAGTTAACATCCTTTGGTCGCGCATAGCACCTCAATGCTTGAAAGTATAATCAAAAAGAGCACATTTCTGTAATTCAAGAGCCGTGCTCAAAATATATTGGTCATGGTTAATACTATAAACGTAACAGGAAAAGATAGTTTTAGAAGCGTTGTTTCACATCTATCACATAGAAGAGCATCACCTTAGATAACTTCGCTCTAGTTGGATGTAACAACACTTTTATCAATACAGGATTGAAAAAATGAATTATTCGAAATTTAGAAATGTTGATAGAGAGGCCCTTACAATGGAACATATGGAACTGAAAAGCATGATATGTAACTGAAAACCATAAAGCGTTTCCGATGCGTGAAACTTGTGACTGAAGTTTCTAAAAAATTATGTGGCCGTGATAACAGAGGCTGTATGTTAGATCAACTTTATTTTCGTGTAACCTAACGACAAAGTTTGATAATAAATCTCAGTACAAGTTCTTACTTGTAGTATAAAATATAGGTAATAGGGAAGTATAAGAATTCTATAAAATTGCTTTAAATCAAATCGTTTGAAATTGTTTCACTAAAATTCGTTTAAAAATGTTTCAAACAATACTTTTCAAAAGGGTTTTAAGAAGAAAAGTTTAATTCATTATAATTAATACATTATAGCCCATCATAAAGTTTAATCCATTATAATTGTTTAAATTTAAACAAATAAAATAATTGAAAAAATCTCACTTTATAAAAAATTTCCTAATTTTAAGCTAATGAGCAACCAAAAGTTATTAACATTATTTAAAATTATTTTTAGGTTGCATTTATATGGACATAACGTAACATTTTTACATAATTAGACGTTGAATTGAAAACAAAATTAATTTTAATCATTTATATGACATTTTGTCAATTTTCAAGGTATTTTCCTAAATTCAACAGATTAACAAGTTAATAGACTTCAATTTTTCTTTTTGCGTTATTCTTAAATTTCCGAAAGGCAACTATTATGTAATATTAGAAGTAGGTATGAGTATTTTTTCATTTCCTCATTCATTTTAAAAAAATGATCATATATTTTCTAAAATTCAAGAGCGATGCGCGACCTAAAGATATTAACTTAAAAAAAAAAAAAAAATCGTGCTACTCTTCTAATTACAAAATGCAAGTTTTACGCACTATTAGATAGTCATCTGAAAATTTTTGATTTTTTCGACCCACCCTAATGAACATATTAGTAAGTTCTGTAAAAATTTCATGAAATTTCATCCCGCCGTTTCTTAGAAATCATGAGACTAATGATCAAAATAGAAAATTGACTTCAAAGAGAAAAGTAGCCCTCGATCAGATAAAAAGAGATTAAACTGTTTTAGACGCAACTTACCTTTTAAAGCTATTTTTTCTTTTAAAATATTTCCAAAGAACAAAATATTAATACATGCAATTAAAACAATTGATTTTTTTATACTTTTAAAGAGGCCTTCATTGAGTTTTCACAATAGATTTTGACAACTTTGATATAAACTGTGTTTTATCCGTACTGCTTTTAATGGATAAAGTTCTCCCTAAATATTAAAAAAAATCTATTTTTAATTCTTTTTTTTTATGTTTTCAGAGCCTATTTGTGCATTCATTATAATTTTCCAATATTTTATTTTACATTTATATTAAAAATTATGATGGAAGGAATTTTTTTGTTTTTCTTTGCATATTTTTTATCATTCAATAAAACCTCCATTAATATAATATTTTCTTTCAGATGCTATAATATTTTTTATAATTATTCTGAATTAGTTTAGAGTTTCAATTTTAAGGGTTCCGTACTTAAAAATGTAAAAACGAAACCATTATAAGATCACTCCTGTGTCTGTCACAGCCATTTTACTCCTAAACTATGGAACGTGGCAAGTTCAAATTAGGGAAAGTAATAAAGACTACTGACCCACATATTTGCAGATTAATAAACATTCATAATTATATTTAGTAAAAATGTAGAGGGGCTAATTAAGTTACTTGAAAAATAAAACTCTTTTCTTTGTATACCGTGTGAGGTATCGAGTGAAAGCTTTCGTAACGCTGAACGCAAAAATACATTTATTTTAATTTCAGGTATTATATTTTCAAAGACATCGTCGAAAATGTAGCGAAAAAATATGCCCCCCCCCCCCTCATCTAATTCCGAATCTACTAAAACTATAATTATGAAAAAATTAGAGGTAGTAGACATTAATTTAAACCTTGCAGAAAAATTATAGCGATTACCCTAGGTCAAATGTTTTTTGAAAAAATCGCATTTTTCCGTTAAAAACAAACTTCGATTTACAGGCATTCAGCAAAAGTGTTGAGAAGCGTTGGAGGTACCTATTATAGAAGAATTATAAAAGCATTGTTGAAAATGATTTTCGAAAAAAATCGTCGGTAATTAGCCGGGATATTAACCTTTAATGATACGGACGTTTGGACATACATAATGACAAGGGCGGCGTACTCTATGTACCATCGGCTTTTAAAGCCTAGTTAACTATTTTTAATCATATATATGTGTAATGCAATGACCAGTAGCTGTATAAAAGTAATAAACGTCAAATTGTTAAAAACAGACTAATTTAATTAGAATGAATCACATAAATACTATGGGATTCGCGACTACTTTGCATTGAGTGGATCTCTCAATATGCCTCGAATGACTTTAAAAGTTAATTAAAAACCTATCTGGAAAAACGAGGCACGGACCAAGGCGGCGTTACAACTTTTCGACCTCTTTTCGAAGTGCGCTTAACACAATGCCAAATTTAAACTTTGAGCAAAGTTTTTGTTTTAGCTACACTGTAAAAAGAAAGGTTAGCACTACGCTGAATTTAGCTTTATGAAATGCCAAATGAAGTTTAAATATGCACTGCTTTCATTTTCAGAACCGAATTAAGCTCACCAAGGATAATATTAAAAAATGAGTTATACAGAATAGCTACATTTGATATTAATTAGGTTCCATATATCTTTGAACTTTCATGGTACACTTTTCATTTACACTTTTCTGTCATATACAGTTATACCCAAATCTACGTTCTATAGTTTTGTACAAAGTCTCAGTATTCATTTTAGCAACAGTTTTTTTTTTAATAATACAATTACTGATTAATATATTTATTGTTCGGAACCCTCTGTGTGCGAGTAAAACTCGTACTTAACCGTTTATTTCCTTATTAGAATGATTTTGTTTATCAATCGTTTAATCACAATCATCGACTTTTTATTTCGAAATCGTTCACATAGTCTTTTATGTAGCTTTCTTTACAAAAAAGCTACCTATTGCAGCCGTTATATATATATATATATATATATATATATCTGACCTATGTCACACTGTAACTCCCGTAATTATGAACCGATTTCGATGTAATTCAGTGTGTACATAGTATATACCAATGTCTCGACCGAGTTCGTTGGCCAGCTTCATCCGCCGTTTTGTTTAAAAATGGCGGCCATTTAAATTTTTTATAAAAATTTAAAACTTGAAATGTGGTACCAAAAAATTAAAAATGGAAAAATATTTTTTTCTTATGTATTTGACCTTTATACAAAGATTCCGGAGCAGTTTTTGTTTCGTCTATATCTTAAAAAATGGCTGAGTTATAGCATTTTGAATTTCTAGCGTGGCTGACATTTTGAAACGTCCTGAATTTTGTCACGCGATAAAAGGCGTATTTATGAACCGATTTCGATGTAACTTCGTTTATACATAGTACATACCAGTGTCTCGACCGGGTTCGTTGGCCAGCTTCACCCGCCATCTTGTTTAAAAATGGCGGCCATTTAAATTTTTAAGAAAAATTTAAATTTGAAATGTGGTACCAAAAATTGAAAATTGAAAAAATATTTCCTTCTTATGTGTTTGACCTTGATAAAAAGATTCGTGAGCAGTTTTTGTTTTGTCTATATCTTAAGAAATGGCTGAGTTATAGCATTTTGAATTTCTAGCGTGGCTGACATTTTGAAACGTCCTGATTTTTCTCACGTAATAACAGGCGTATTTATGAACCGACCTGGATGTACCTTGGTGTGTACATAGTACATACAAATATCTCGACCGAGTTCGTTGGCCACCTTCATCCGCCATCTTGTTTCAAAATGGCGGCCATTTAAAAAAATTAAAAAATAAAAAAAATTAAATGAGATACCAAAAAATTGGAAAATGAAAAAGATTTTTTTTGTATGTGTTTGACCTTAATACAAAGATTCCGGAACAGATTTTCTTTCGTCTATATCTAAAAAAAATTGCTGAGTAATAGCATTTTGAATTTCTCTTGTGGCTGACATTTTAAAACGACCTGATTTTTGTCACGCGATAACAGGCGTATTTATGAACCTATTTGGATGTAACGTGGTCTGTACATAGTACATACCAATGTCTCGACCGAGTTCGTTGGCCAGCTTCATTCGCCATCTTGTTTCAAAAGGGTTGCCATTTAAAAAAATTAAATTTAAAATTCAAAATGAGGTATTCAAAAATTGGAAAATGAAAAAGATTTTTTTTATGTGTTTGGCCTTGATACAAAGATTCCGGAGCAGTTTTTGTTTCTGAAAATTTGTTCTTTTGTTGATATCTTAAAAAATCGTTGACTTATAGCACTTTGAATTTCTAGCATGGCTAACATTTTGAAACGATCTTGTATTTGTCACGCGATAACATTCGCCTATTTCGATGTAAGAAGGCATGTGGATAGTATACATCAACATCTCGACCAAGTTCGCTGGCCAGATTCATCAGCCATCTTGTTTCAAAATGGCGGCCATTAAATTAAAATATATATATATATTTAAAGTGAGGTGCAAAAAAATTAGAAATTGAAAAAGGTTTCTTTCTTAAGTATTTGATTTTGATATAAGGATTCAGGAGCATTTTTTGTTTGTCTTTACCTTAAAAAATGGCTCAGATATAGCAGTTTCAACTTCTATTGTGGGTGACATTTTGAAAAATCTGATTTTTTGCATGCGACAGCACTCCTATATATTAACCGATTCCGATGTGAGTGAGCATGTGCACAGCAATTACTAAGGTCTCGACCAAGTTCACTGCTTAGCCTCATCCACCATGTTGTCTTAAAATGACAGGCACTTTAAGAAATTGCCGAATTTGGCAGCCAAATATAAGTTACTTTAAAGAAAAGCAGCTTGGATAAAGCTGACTAATTTCGCGAAATTCTCATTCATTATATTGATAAAAATTAGTATTGAATCTCCTATATTCGGTTTCCACTAAATTGAGCTTCGTGTGTTTGCATGATATAAGTTGGCTTTTTGTAAATAAGGATTATGAAAGCTACCTCTTCCTCCCGGAACTGGCCGGAAGGACTTTTTTTTTAATAATTTCATAATTTCATAAGATTCTAATTACTGAATTAAATTGAAATTTATAAATTTTTATAAAAATGTATTTGATGAATATATCAGTAGTCAAAGTAAACATTTCAAGAAAATCCATCCAACAATTTCTCAGAAATCACTCGCTTAATCAAAATCACCGTTATAAGAAAATTTACTTCAAATATAAAAGTACACCTTGGTCATATAAAAATAGCTTAAACTTTTTAAGAAGCGCCTTCCCTTTTAAAGCTATTTTTTGCATGGAGTTTATTTTAAAATATTGCTCAATAATTAAATTTTAATATAAGAAATTAAAAGAATTAATTTTTTGATGCTTTTAAAGATGCATAACACCTTAATTACTAATTATAGGTTCTCACAATAGATTTTGACAACTTCGATATAAACTTTGTTTTCTATCTACTGTTTTTAATTGACTAAGTAAGCATTCTCTCTAAATATTTAAAAAAAAAATCTATTTTTAATTCTTCTTTTTTTGATTCAAAGCCCATTTGCACATTCATAATATTTTTCCAATATTTCATTTTACATTTTTATTAAAAACCACGACTGATTTGTTTTGCATATTTTTTATGATTCAATGAAACTTCCATTATTATAATATTTTTTTTTCAGATGCTACATATATATGACACGATTTCACTCGTATCATATAAACATGTAGATCTTAAGCACCAGCATACCCACATTATATATTCAATGAAGAAATCATGGTTTTTTGCAGTCGAACAATCGTGATGGAAGGGTGGAAGGTCAGGCTTTCGTCCATTGGAATGTTTTCCGAAGCATAAATAATCGAAGCCGATAGATGCATCAAAACGTTTATTAATCGACCATATAATGCTCCAAATTCTACTAGTTATAGGTGATCCATGTGCGGGCAGTCGCTACGTAGTAAAATGTGCCACTAGATGTTACTTATTAGAACAAATGAAGAAGATTCAGAAAAAACAAACACTCCAGGTGGCGTGGTTTAATTCAGCCACTCAATAATCGTCAAATTCTCTCTCTCCTAGCCCATGCAACTGGTTATATACTTGCGAAAACTGCATGCGTATGAATACAATACACGATAAATGACAAATAAAAGTAGCCGGAAGGACGCGATGAAAGCAGAATAACACAAGACCTAGCTCCGGGGGGAGGGGGAAGGGGGAAGCGCGGGTGACGACGATGCGAACTATATAGCTTCGGCGTCAGAATTATTGCGCAAACAATGGCTGGCGGGATTTGCAAAGAACTGTGGGAAAAAAGAACATCATCGAACAATTCTATTAAAAAACATTCGAAAGAAAAAGAGTTTATTTTTAGAATAAAAGGAAAAAAGTAATTTAATGGGTTTTATGAGATGAGGCGAATGGATTAAGGTTTTTAGACTAATAAAAGAAAACGCAGTTTTAAAATGCATGCAAAAAAAAGACAAAAAATATTAAGATATTATTAAAGATAGGTAAAAAAGGAAAAATGTGAAGAATTTGGAATAGTTTTACTAAGATAAAAGGGCGAAAAGTTTTATTATTACATATATATACATATTAAATTACTGATTCTGAAATAGCTAAGTGTTTCAATTTTTTCCTTATGAGAATAATTTTATTTTTCAAAATTTTAATCACAATCATCGAATTTTTAATTCTAAATGGTTCACATAGATTTCTTTATTAATAATTTAATAATTTCATGAAATTCTAATAACTGAAATATTAATATTTTCGTTAAAATGTATTGACTTTTAAAAACAATTTAAAAATTCATTAGAAATGTTGCACAATGAGACATTTGAAAAGGACTAATGAAGTACTTAAATTGGAAACATAGTTTAAATAAAGTTATTCGAACAATGTATTCTGTATAAAAACTTCACAAATAACATAAATAATTTAATACAGAAGATGCGTATACTACTGTGTGATTTTGTAACAATACAGGGAGCAATACATGTGCTACCGGTTGTACAAAAAATTCAACTAGCGTACTTTAAGAGTAAACGTTTTAATAAAAGTTATTTAACAAAACTATTAGTATCTTGATTTTTGAATCTTTAAATGACATAAATACGAAGAGAAATATGAAATAAAAGGTTGAGGGTGAAGCTATGTTCTTATTTTTTTTTTTTATTATTAGAACACTTAGAAAGAAAATAATGATACCATCTGTGCTTTTTAAATACAAAATACTTGACATTCGTTAGCATAGTGATAATTTAATTCAATTCATGTGTGCTTTACGCTCATGAAATGAAACAAAGAAAAAACAGTAAAGTAAAAGAAATATAAATCATTAGATTCAACAATCTTACTGCACAGGAATCAGATAATGTAAGAATTTATGTACCCTAGGTAAATGCACCTCGTGTATCTACATCATATCATTTGTGTTTAGAATAAACAAACGAAAGAAATCAATTCCGTCGACTTTGTCACGATCATGCAATAGTTCAATGTGGAGACGAGAATATTACTGCACACTGTAAAAAAAAATCTGTAGTTCTACAGATGTAAAGTTACATGCTTACTAAACTTTCACCTGTAACTGTACGAAAAAAGCTGCAAATCTACAAAACTAGTTTTTGTAAAGCTACAAAAATCTGTAACTTTACAAATTAATCTGCTAAAATTTCAGTAATCTTACTAAACTTTTATTTGTAATCCTGGCTGGAGTTACATGAAAAGTTCTCGGAATCCCAGTTTCCAAAAAAATTCTTAGTAACCTTACAGATTTTTTTATTTTCGGCGCAAAAGTGTGTCGGTTACATGAAATTTTGTTGTTGCCGTTACATGAAAAATTCTAGGAATCCAAGTTTCCCAGAAAAACCTTAGTAACTTCACAGATTTTTTTTTACAGTGCATGAGAATGGAACACAATTTCACTTCAATTTCTTGTTTGAGTCACAAATTGTTCGAAAACTGATACGTTCACTTTAAGTCACTGTTCTAAAGGAACCTCACAGCATGAGCTTACACACACATAAAATAAGATACATGTAAATATATTTTTATATAATTTTATTAAAATTCACTAAAATGCAGAAGGAAAATATTATTTTTAAATGCACTACCAATTTGGGGATATTTATTAAAGTTGGGTAAAATTATGGTATACTTACCATTAGTACTTTTTAACAAATACTCATTGATGAAGCTGATAATGATTTCACTATACGAAATCATACTACACCGAACAGCCAAAACATTGTGATCTTCCCCACATTTTGTAATGAACTCACCTGGATGAAGTGGAGGGCACGTAATCAAGTGGGAATGGTATTTAACTGCTGATAGCGAATCTGAGAAATCATTTTTGCGCTTACTTCTGACTGTGATGTGAAAGGTAGCAACTTTGATAGAAGGCAGAATTCAACGTCTCGAATGCTCAGAACGCATATCTCTGAAGCTACACGACTCGTGGGTTGTTCGCGATGTATCGTTGTTAGTACATATGAAAAGTGCATGAATGACAGTGAAAACATCAGTAGACGCCATGGTGATTGGCGTCCATGGTTATCAAGGAAAAAAGATGTCGGAGACTCTCCCGCTTAGTAAAGCAAAATCAGCGATTCACACTGGCTCAACTGACAGCCCAATAGAATGCAGGTCCATGTAGAATTGTTTCGGAGCTAACAGTTCACCTGACACCGTTGAATATGAGATTAAGCATCATGTGCCTGTCACTCATATGCCTCTGTTATCCCAGAATCATTGGCATTTACTCTTACACTAGGCCGGGGAACCTCGTGCCAGACCATGGATAATTGGAAAACAGTTGTCTTGAATGAATGTCTTGAAGAGTTGTCTTGATGAATCACTATTCATCTTTCAACATGTCGATGGCCCTCTCACGGTACGCCGTCTTTCAGGCGAACTGTTGCATCCCCTTATACAGCACGTCTTACACAGGCCGGGGGTGGCGATGTTATGCTTTGGGGAACGTTCTCATGTGCATCTCTGGCGCCTGTGGTTGTGGTAGAACAGACCATGAAAGCTGCGGTATATCTGAACACCATTGTGGACCAGTTCCACCCTTAAGTGTTATCTGCTTCCCAACTGCAAATGGGGTCTTCGAGCAATACAACGCTCCATATCACAAGCGTTCAAAGTGTGCAGGAGGGATTCCAGAAACATAATACTGAATTCCAGTTAAGATCCTGGCGCCTCAACTCAACGGATAGTAATCCTAATGAATATAATTGGGATGTCATGGAATGCCAGCTCAGAGCTCAAAAACAACAATTATGTAATATACCGGATTTGCGTTACCGCTGCTTGAACATCTGGGACAACCTGTCTCCGGCCCTGTCCGGTCTTGTGGCATTCATGCCAGGGCGAGTTGCAGCTTTTTGCGGGCCAAGGTGGGACAACGTGTTATTCGGTAGATGGTAATAATGTTTTGGCTCTTCAGTGTATAATCGATTAACCATTAACTTTAAGTTGCGTTTTTGCGATATCTTTCGAAAACGGAGTATTCGGCTGCAAAAACCCACTTTGGGAGTCAAATTTTGAAAAATTCCGAAACACATGTTTACTAATTTTAGTTATACTATAGGCATGCCAAGTTTCAAGATTGTATTTCAATAAATTTATGAGATATGGTGATTTTTAATAATTTTTAATTCCCCCCTCCGTTTCCCCCCTCCTTAGAGATCGCATTATCAAAAATCAATGTTTAATTCCTGTATGGCACTCAGGAATACACGAATATTCCAAATTTTAAAGATCTGTGTCAACAGGAAGTGGGGTGAAAAATTAATAATAAGATTTGAGTGCCACACACAAATAGAATTGTAAATTAAAAGAAAGCATGTAAAAAAGTGTTTCCTGCTGCATCCTTATATAATTAAAAAAGTCTGGAACTACTTCTATTTTATAATTTCTATGATATAATTAGCCTACTCCTATTAAATATCACATCACCACCATGCCAGGGAAAACCTTTTAGTAATTTTGAAATTTTCTAATGTTATTTTTTATCTTGTAACATTGCAGCAAACAGTGCATTACTGTTGAAAACCATTTCTAAGTATCCACTTTCAAAATAAGTAGATAAACGCATTTTTAGGTACCCTGTATATATTATTAAATGGGTGTGAAAATGAAAAATGCAAATCCAAACATTGGATTTAACTTATTAAACGAATTTGGCCGAAAAATGTTCAGCAACAGTAAAATAATAAATACTTTTTCTCTGGAGAAACTGTTTTAAAAAGATTTTATATGTGATTCTGTAGGTAGATTAAATAACTTCATATGAAAGGCCATGCGGCGTTTAATACTGTTACCTCCGGCATTCTTTCATCTTGAACTGCCAAACCATGTTACTTGAAGTGGAAAGTCTCCGATAAATTGGAATGTAATTTCACATTATCTCTATCCCGAAGCCATTTCAGGAAACTTTTCGAAATTTATTTCATAAATTTCGTATTTTGAGGTTTACGAAGTGTATTATTAGAATTGCAAAAGACGTATAAAATCAATGAAGAAATTCCTCTACATAAAAATATATTTCCTTTTTTTTTAACACATTGCATGTTTCATAAAAAAAAAAAAAAAAAAAAAAAAAAAAATATATATATATATACTTACAGAGGAGCATGTTTTATACTTATATAATTTTTCTTTTTTTTAAATGCATTTTTAAACTTTTATAAAGAAAATTGTTATGTTTTTAAATTTTTATCTTTCGCGTTATTCTTACTTTATTAATTAATAGAAAACTTTTGTTTAAATTTTTGAGCAATTGTTCTTTATTTTAGAATGTGTTTCATACATTTTAATGTATATCATATGAGTAAATATATTTCATATATTTCATTTAAATATATTTTCATTTCATTATTTAACACTATTTCTACTGGTTTCAAACGTCACCCTTTTAAATTTTTCATTTTCATTTATTTTGTTTGTAGTCTTTGAATGTGATTAGCATTAAAAAAATGCAGTTAAATGTAATTAAAATGATTTGTATTTGTTTGAATCTAAAAATTACAAATAAAAAACTACAAATCGAAATATTTTAAAAGATGTTATTTGATACCCGTAGAAATAGTGTTAAATTAAATAAGTTTAATACCCTAAGACGAAACGCAATATTTCAACTTAGTTCAAACATAATATATATTATATGAACTTTAAAAAGTTCACTGTTTTACTTATAAGGTGATTAAAATAATAAAAGAGATGTTGCAAATTAAAAATATGCATTTATTTAATACTTCTTAGTATTTTCAAGCTTCTCCAAGCTCTTCATCAGAGAATATATTTATAATAACTAACTTCTGTTTACGGCACTACATTTACGGCATTACATTTAGAATATACGGCACTACATTTTGAAAATGATGACTCTAAATGATGTCTGAACTCTAATAATTATTGGCTTTCTCATTTTCAAAACAAAATGACGTATTTGTATAAATAAACAGCAATTAGTTATTTAAATCTTCTCTGATGAAGAGCTTGGGAAAGCTTGAAAGTACTAAGAAGTTTTAAATAAAATTTGTATTTTTAACTTGTAACATCGCTTTTATTATTTTAGTCACTAGTATTAGATGTGCACATTTTCTTTCTATTAAATATTCATGCACAAACAATTTAAAGCAAAGTTTTTCCGTGAAGAGCCTGGGGGGACGACGGCTACCCATGTCTCTGAACCTGCCTGTGAAGCATTTTCGATACTCTATCGTTTCAAACCATTCCTTTTTGAAAATTCCTGTAACTAGTTTTTTTAAATGAAACGTCTTTTACTGTTATAACAGCATTTTCAAAAATATTTTCTTTAAAATCATTAATTTTCACATGATTTTACGTTATAGGTTGCTATTAAAGTTTATGGTTCCTTTCTCTGCAACGCACGTTAAGTTTTTATTATTTGCGTTACATAATGAGAATAGAGAAAATTAAGGAATATCATAAATGACAGTATATCCAAATGAGCGATGTAACGAGGAATTGCGATAAATATAATTGAATAAATTTATATTCTTACAACTAAAAATGTACGTAGTTTTTAAAGTAATGGAAAATTTATTTTAAAAAAAAAATGTCAATTTTCATTATCATTAGAGAAAACTTTGCAAAGTCTTTTTATACTTCCGGGAGGGGCGTCAGCCCACTTAGCCCAGTCCTTGGCTACGTGCCTGCGTATGCGTACACTATGACGCAAAAGTTTAGACAATGAAGAAATTCTTACATACTTTGAAAAATATTTATTCAATTTTCAAATCACTGCTTGAAATTAATGTGCTGTACATATAAACAATATTTATAACAAAGAAAAGTGGAATTGTGCATATTGCAATAAATTAAATGGTAACAAAAATAAACTGCTGTCTCAAAAGTTTAGACACAAATTAAATAAAATCGAAATAAACAATTTTTAAAACCTGGTTGCGCATCAATGCTTATATATTACGTCATATACACGAGATTGCATGGAAGAAACTAAATCTTGCATAGTTTGTGGATCGATATCGTACCATGCATTCTCAATAGATGTCTTAAGTTCCTTTTCAGAAAAGTATTGTCTAGCGTTGCTATAAACTTTGCGACACATGATGCTCCAAAGGTTTTCTATAGGGTTAAGATCTGGGCTACATGCTGGCCAGTCGAGAACTCTTATATTATGGGAATTAAACCAAGATTTTGAATGTTTTGCAGTGTGAATTGAAGCATCGTCTTGCTGAAATTCCCACTGAGGACCCCCTAGAAGCTCAGCAAATGGCAGTAGGTTTTCTTCTAATGTCTGTGTATAATGCTGTGAAGTTTGACGACCACTGGTGAAGGTCAGAGATACTTGTCCATTATAGCAAAAGGCTGCCCAAACCATCACCGAGCCCCCTCCTTGTCTGCGACTAAAAAAACGTCGAGGTTCCTTCCGCAAGTCATGCCAATACGATAAACAACCATCTGGACCATCCAGATTCCACTTTTTTTCATCGCTAAATATGACTGACTGCCATTTCTCTCCATATGACATATGCTTTCGAGCCCACATAAGTCTTTGTAACTTATGATGTGGTTTCAGAGCTGGTTTCTTCTGCATTTTGCTATAAACGATTGTTCCTTTTTCCAAAATTCGTCTACGAATCGTATCCTTTGATACAGAGAGTCCCGATGAGCTTTGAACTCCACGTACGCTCATTTGTTGAGTACTCGCTAGTCTTTGTATCAGGCGATCCTCTCGTACATTTGTCACACGTGGCCTCCCAGACCGACATTTTGCTTTATATTCGGAACCACTCGATAAAACTCGATAAATAGATTTTTTTGGCCTATTAATAATAGCAGAAATTTCAGAAACGCTCTTCCCTTCACCTTTCAACTACCAAATCCTTGAAACCTCATTCACTTGAATTTCTTTAGCTCTCGGCATGTCGACTATGAAGCGCAATCGTTTCCAGAACTTAAGTACTCCAAATTTGTGACATCATCGATTCTAAATTTGCATATGCCAGCGAATATTCAAAGAAATTTAGAATAGTGTCTAAACTTTTGCGACAAGCACATTTGAATTTTTATGAAAAAAATTAGTATTATAGCAAATAAAACGACTGTCTTTTGTACATAGCATTTTAAATCAGTTTTTGAATATATTTACAGGTTTTTGTAATTCTGACGTCATAATTCTACATTTTAAAGCTGAATGACGTCATTGTCTAAACTTTTGCGTCATAGTGTACATTTGCGTGCATACATTCCTCCGTAAAATCGGTTTCCTGACGTGTCCCCAACCTCCTCACGAAATTTGAACGATAAGTCATGATCACCCTGTATATGAATTTTGGTTAAATTCTGTGCATACCTTCATACATTTTTTGATGATGCAATCAGAACATACAGGCATTTTGTTTAAACTTATTTTTCGGAGTCTCTGACCTAATGTTGCCAGCCATCAGTATAAATCGGGCCTTCAAATGTACAGGACACCAGTATTTTAAAGAAATTTTCTCTCCCTTATCTAGAGGCAGAATAATATGAGATTAACGAATGCGAAAGAAAGTGTAAGAAATTAGTGGTATCCAGAGTATTTGCAGTTCCGATTTACGCGAGACACCTGGCAACACTACTCTGACCTCTAAAACCTGTAAATTCCTCGAATACCGGAATTCAGAAAATACTTCGATTACAATAATTTTTCTATCATAGATAGAAGAAAGTGAAAAGGAATCCGGTTTCACCCTACATCCCCCTATATATATATATATATAAACAGTAGAGCACCGATTATCCGAACAAGTCGGGTCCGACCCTAGTTTGGATAAGCAAAAGTTCGGATAAATGAACAGACAATTTAAGGGATGTTCCTGACTATACCGGGTGAGTCAAAAGCTCGTTACAACTTTAAAAACTCATAAAAAAGAAATAAGTTGGGATAAAAGAGGATGCACGGAAGGACTCACATGGTAGTCGGATTTTTTTAGCAGCAGAAAAAAAAGGTTAAAAAATCACATGTAGAGGGCGCTGACGATCCAAAACACAATGAACAGGACAATAATACGCCTCATCCATTTGTTCTTCCAATAACAAATGTTCAACATGAGCTCCAGAACATTCTACGACACAACTGTTGTGCTGTTCATTGAAATTCGTGTAGTCAGCGCCTTCTACAGATGATTTTTTAACTTTTTTTTTGCTGCTAAAAAAAAAAAAAAAAAAAAAAAAAAAAAAAAAAAAAAAAAAACTACCTTGTGAGCTCTTTCTGGTAAACCATACTCCTTTATCATAATTTCTTCCTTTTTTATGAGTTTTTAAAGTTTTAACTAACTGTTGGCTCACCCGGTACTAAAATCTTCACACTTTATCCAGGCTTAGGATTGACAGCATAAGTTAGTGCTAGCGTGTTTAAAAGCTGTTTTTTTTAATTTTCATTTCTTTTTTTATCATTTTCTGAACTCCAGAGATTATAATTTAAGAACAAAAGCTGTCGACTGTTGCTTGCTTAAAAGACAACGTTCTTTGCAATGTTGCCATATCTCGAAATCTTCTTAAATACGTTAGTTGAATAGGATAAGAGAATTTATGCCGTTCAAACAATTTCATAGATGTTTCCAAACATTCAAGGGCATCGTTATGTGATGGACCTGCGTCATTTTCAGAGCATTCGTTTTCATTTCTTCAATTTCTTTTTCATCTTAAATCTCATCCGCAATCTCATCATCATTAAAAAAAATTTTGAGAGAATATAATAAATGGATGTTGTTTGGATAAATGGAAGTTTTTTTTTTTTCTTTTTTTTTTTTTTTTTTTTTTTTTTTTTGACAAGTAGGCTGTTCGGATAATTGCAAGTTTGGTTAATTGGAGTTCCGATAATCGGCGCTCTTCTGTATATATATCCGCTCTCTCGAAAAGTAATAATAGCGCTTTTGTATTCTTTTCAAACTGAAAATGTAAGTATATTAAACAAAAATTCAATAAAATATGAAAGACACAGTATACACCAAACAATTGTACTGATAGATTAAACTAAAGTTAAATATATATCAGATTAATAATTTCGCAAAAATTAATAACTTTTCAGATATTCAATAAAAATAGCACACAAATAAATATTATTTTGTCTTATAATATATTTCTAACGGTTTAAAGAATTATTTTGCTTGTCAAGTATCGAAATATTTATAATTATCAGAAAGAATTCAATAATTCTAATCTCTCCATTGAATCAGTTTCGGTATTTATATAATGGGAATGGATTTTACTAATTAAATAATGTGAAAACTTTTACATGAATTGTCAACGTTCTGTAGAGAAGCACTTCAAAATTTAATCATTATAAATTCTTTCAAAGAGTTTAATGAATGGAAAACTTAGTTATACCACTTATACCTAATTGGACGCGTAGAATAATCTTGAAGTATTATTCAATCTTCATCTATATTTTTAAATATTATTAATGAATCCATGTTAATGAGATTAAATCCAAATTTGTTAATGCATGAATGAAAACTCTTTTACAGTTTATACTATATCATAATTAGTTCTCAGATAATCGAAATTACAAAGACAGATCATACCTTTAGAAATTTATGCAGGGCATATTCAAAAATCATAAAAATATTACACTATTATATTTTAAATTCTTTGCTTTCATTAATTCAAGTAAAATAAGATAAAAAGCAACTTTAATCCCGTTACTGCATAATCTTTTTTATATTTATGAGAAAAAAATTCTTAATCTTCTGAGTTGTGTAAAAAAGTAAAAAAAACAAACCAATTGTACTAATAACGTGAAAACACTTACATGCATATTTGAAGATATATTATATGTTCTAAAATATTGTATAGCGGAATTTATAAAATGAATAAGATTTGCAAGACATAATATATGTTTGAATTTTAAAAATCGAAAAAACTCTTCTATTATAAAAGGTCCTGTAACTGCCTGTGTAACAAGGGCAGATTGGGCGAAGATGTTGCGTAGTTTTTGACGTTTTTGACGTTTCGTAGTTTTTTCATCGTTTTAAAAGTCGCCAGCTATTTTTATTTGTAATTCATTGAATTTTTGTTAAAGTTTATACTCTTGGCATTGATTTAAAAACTTATTTCATCTTATAGGGACTATAAAAATCATCGGAAATTTTGGTTTTGTAAACGCTTGCATTTCGGCATCTTACCCCAATGTTGGGGGCCTTCTGGAGTTTCGATGTAATCAATAATTTTTGTTGCGCAGTATAAAACATAGCGAAACGAATAAAATCAACTTTAATATATTAGACATACTAAAGTTGTTAGTTTACTTAATATTAGGAAATTACAAAAAAAAAAAAAAAAAAAAAAATGTGTGTAACAAACATTGGCAATTTGATAAAAACAAACATTTTTTAAAAAAGCTTATCTTCTACTTAGCATTTAAAAGAATTATCGCTTTTAAGTAAGCAAGTTAACAAGTTTAAATACGGTAAAGCCACTATGATAAAGCGCTTTAGATTGCAGATATTTTTTTTATGATTTTCGTATGTACTTCTGTTCTTTTCAGCAATACTTCAGATCTGCCACAAATTGCACATTTTTTAGGAATTTTGAGCAACGTTTGTGCAACCAACAGTTTTACTCAATGCACTTGATCCAAACACATTTTTCCGAGTTTTTATTGCACTCTTCTAGACACTCTAAACATTCATTCTCATTCATTTAAAAAAAGCTTCACCTTCTGAATCTTGGTAAGGTATTTAATCATCATCCGTTTCATCACCTGTTGAATGTTCTCTCTTTCTAGCCTTTGACTTCTTATCTAATTCCTATTTAAAGAGGCTTGAGACACCAGAAAATTCGCAGATGCTATCGTCACACCGCTTTATTTTGGCTTTTATAGGCCTTTACAATCTTTTTATGTGAAAATTAAAATGAGAAACAAAGCTTTGGTGAACATTACGTCATATTAAAAACGATACTTTTAAAATGTGTTATTTGAGGGGTCAGGTAACCTTTGAAGCGTCCAAAAGTCGATTTTTTTTTAATAGCTTATAATTAAATATGATTTTTGGGAACATTTAAAAGCAAACCCCATACAAAAAATCGCATTAGAAGAGGATTTATGTCAAAAACACTACTATATGATCAACGGGTTTTTCAATCTTTAAAGCCAATTTTCTCAAAACAGCGATTTTGATCGTTGCGCGCACGATTTCTGGACAACGGTTACCTAGATTTTCACGAAATTTTTGGTGGATGTATTAAACGTACAGAAGCACAAAATGACCTATTATTATGTTTCTCAAGTAAGAAGTTTAGAATTCACGGCAACTTTTGTATAAAAAAAATCTAGATATTTCGAATTACTCTATTTTTTTTTCTCGGGATCTACAAGTTTTATTTTTTTTATTGTAGGTCATTTTGAAAACACTTTATATCTGTACTCATTAAAAAATTTTGGCTTGTTTCAGCCATTCAAATGGGAAAAATCATGCGCGCAATGCATGCAACAATAATTCTTTCGTAAAAATTGTATTATCTTTAAAAATAAATTAAAAAAAAAGCATATATGTGTATACCTTTTCTAAAAACTTTGATTGATAAAATAAATCGTTGCTAATATGTGTTTTCAATTTTATAATTAAAAGTTAATTAGTTAAAGAATGGCTGTAATTCTTACAGAGGTCACTTTTCCATGTACTTTAGTGGTTCAAAGGTTACCTGGCCCCTTAAATTAAATTTCTTATAGCGTCTTAAAATTGTTTACTTAGCCATTTTATACAAGCTAATTTTGAATTGTTGGATTGATCTTATTTAATCAATCACGAAATTAGCAATTAGCTGTTTCGACATCAATTGATAATGGCCTTAAAATCCTTCAGCTAAAGGGAAATGAATGAAAACCTGATTACAGGAGACCGCCACTAGTCGTTTAATTAGGATTTAGTCTTCCATAATATTTTCAGAGCAAATAAGATTAGCGTGTTTTTAGAGACTATGGTGTCCCGACGGAAGTTGGCGAGCGTAACTCGTAAGGGGCAGAGACAACATTAATTGAATAAAGCCAAGCAAACTTTTCGGAAATAACGGTGGCCAACAAGCATTGCAGTTATCAGCAATGTGACTTACACTACAATAACTCATGGAACTAGCATAATATAGTTAAATGAAATAGGTGTAACCTAATAAGTTATTAACTTTTCATTTTGGTATTTATTTGAAAATGAAAATGATTATTATTATTTTTTTTTTTTATTTCTTTGAATACCAAACATATTTTTCTACCAAAATAAAAAAGCATATTTTCAAGTTGGTAAAGAGATTTTTTTATATATATACAACGTAAATTTCTTACTTATAACGGTAAATTTGATTTGAAACTATGACCTTTTGAAAATAGTACTTTTCTATTATCTGATATAGTGCATTTATTTTATAATAGAAAAAAATGTATATACATATAACACCGGTTAGCAAAGAAGGAATGTAAACGATCTAACAAGAAATACAACAGGAATAGGATATATTTTACCATTTCAGCTTGCCGTCGTTTGAAAGATACGGTGGTATATCACTCCTGACAGGCGATACTCTGAATCTAATCTGTCTTAGCTTCAGATATTTTATTTAACTTTTTTTAGGTTATATAAGAAATCGATGAATGTTGTAAGCAAGAGATAGAATTTTGAAGTTTTCTATCCGTTGCAGTTAATGTAGAATGCATATATTATAATATTTTCACAACTTTATTCATATATATGTTATATAAAAATTTTTACTTTTACGATTCATTTAAATTATTCTAAATTGCCGGCCTATTCATTATTTCCTTTTTTTAATACGCTCTATTATTTATTTCTAGTTAAATTCCTATAATTTTAAAACGGGTATCATAATAATAGATTTATTCCAAAACGTAATCTAAACTTTTAATCCCTTCATTAATTTTTATCGACTACCAAACTGTAAAGTTCTGAACGCAGTTATTTATTTTTCGAATGTTTATCAAAGCCATTTTTACATTTTTATTCTATTTCATCTCATTTTCCCGCCCGCGAGGCGTCAGCATTTTCACATCGAAATCATTCCATTAGCGGCGCCGGGATTCTTTCCTGTGACGTTTCTTGATCGCTCTCCATTGGCTGAGTGTCAGATCCTAGTTTCACTTCGAGGCTCGTTCGTGATTTTGGTTGGTTTAGCCTGAAGTTTCCATGTCAATCGGAATTCCTCAGCTCACTCTAATAAATAGCGAGAGCATGAGCTCAGAACCAGAGATTTTTGTGCTGTTTGATTGTTTACATAACCTGTTACCCGGTGTCCTTAGCCATGTAGAATATTCATTTCGTGAATTAACATCTATTTAGCATGAGTAACTAGTTTATGCTCGAGTGGAATGCTCTGATTTCTCATCCTGCGGGAATTGTTTAGTGTTGGTATGTTCTGATGGAATAAATAGTTTTCCTATGACTACGTTTCCATGTGTTTAATTGGGAAAACCCCGATTTCTTCATACGCCTGTTTTCACCACTCACGCGGCCTAACCTACCTTGTTTTCATAATGAAATAATAAATGTTTGATTGGACTCTACAAATATTAACATCGCTCTACAGCTGCTAAATTTTCACAGAGTTGACACCTTCACTAGCAATGCTTGTGCTAAGTAGTAGGATTGCTTACAACATCACCAACGGCTGATTAAAATGTGGTATGAATCCAGTAATATGCAATAAAAAGCACTACATGATATCTCGACGTAACTTATTAAATTGTTTCGTAACATATATATATATATATATATGTACAGTCGTGGAAAAAAAATGTAAACATCCCCTACTAACTCCTCACCAAATTAACGTAGACGAAAGTTACTGGTACCGGACGATTGGAAATAAAGTCTACTTTTAAAGGGTGTGTATAAAATTTGCTTAGGGGGCCATATATATATTAAAACGAATCGAAACTTCATTTTTTTCAATGGCAGTACCCAAATTTAACAAGATATTTCAAATCTTCGGTTCAAAATATGCCTAGAAACCAAATTTCAAGTCATTCGAATGATAAGTTTTTGAATTATAGACATTCAAAAATTTAGTACTTCTAATGTTAAATTACATTTTCATATTTTTATTTATATCTCCTGAAATTATGCTCCTAATGAGCTAATTTTTTGTGTAGCAATAATACTAATATACCCAAATATAAATACATTGAATTTGAAATTTTTATAATTTTATGATATGAATTATGAATTATGAAATTAATATTGGAAAAAATTATGAATTGCAACATACAATTTTTTTGATGGATTTAGATTTATTAAGTCCTGCTTTATGGGAATCCAAAATTTCACATTTTTCTTCCAAGTAGTTTTCAAATTACCCTTAAAAAACGGCAAAATGATGGTTTAAGGGGTCGTCTATGATAGAAGTGAGTAAATTTTTGAAATTTATCCTACTATCCTGTAATCAAACACGTTTCATTGACGCTCAAATGTGCCTTGATCAAGAAGGCGGCTCTCTCGGGTAACATTCGAGTTCGGAACTTTAATTTGGATACATCCCTTAAAATACGCTTGTTTTAAAATAATTAATTTCTCGGTACTTATGGCACGAATGGCATAAAAATTTGTTTATAGGCTAATTGAAAGGTGTAGAGCTCATTTATGCTGTCAAAATTGTGTACTGCTATTGAAAAAACAAAGTTATGGTTCGCTTTAATATGTAGATGGACCCTTAAACAAATTTTAAATGCATCACTTAAAAGTAGACTTTATTTCCAATCGTTCGGTACCAGTAACTTTCTTCTACGATAATTTCTTGAGAAGTTAGTAGGGGGTGTTTACTTTTTTTTTCCACGACTGTACAATGTGTTCCTTCTTTTGTTTGTTCAATAATAGCTTACACCTAAATCGTTGGACTTAAACGCATGATCGAGCTTACAAAAATTATTCTATGTTGTTCATCATGTAAAAATCTTATTACGTAAATAATAATAATAAAAAATAAAAAATTACATTTCACGTTACAGTTATTAAGGAAACTTACTTATATTAAAGCTTATATTAAGTAAAGCAGTAAAAATTCTTTTTTGTACGGTCAAAACTTACGGAATTATGATGCATTGAATTTTTTAATTTTTTGACGTTTTCTGGCGATAAAACAGCGTTTCGTTTTTCCATATTTACTGAGAGAACAAATTATGTTTTTTTTTTTTTTTTTTTTTTTTTTTTTTTACCAGAAAATTAATTAACCGAAATTATACAACCAACTTTCGTGTGTTATAGAAGCAACTTAGATAAAAAAAAATTAAGAAACTGTTGTAAATAAACGTAGAACTTAGTAAGCATTACAAATTCAATCACGTTTGGCAAGCAACAGTATTTTTCGCTTGGTGTGGCGCGTTCGTCTTTTGGTGGTAAAAACTCAATAGTTTCTCATTTTATTTTAATAGATTTTTGGCTGTTATTCCACATCTGAATTTGACTGTTGTTGCATTATGTACAGTACATATGTAAATTCATCAGCATTTTATTTATTTAGAAAATGCGCTTTAAGGAGATATGCAAGGTGGCCATAATTAAACTGACAGTACTCAAAGTGTTCTGTAGAGCGATCTAATTGAGAGAATGACGCCAAATTTTGTAAGAAGAAGACGGGGGAAGAACAAGAGGCGAAATGAAGTATTCCGCTAAATAAAAGTTACCGCTAGGGGAATATGTGGCTCTTTGTTACAGAAAAGAGAGATTTTAAAAATGCAGAATCAACACTGAAATAAAATTACCTTTTATTTAGTACACTGAACGATTTTAGTATTGATTCTGCATTTTTTAAACTCTCTTTTCTGTTGCACAGCGCCACATATTCCGCTAGCGATGACATTTGGAACTGATTTCTTTTTCACGGAATCCTTTGTCCCCCGTCTTGTTTAATCTTCTTACAAAATTTGGCGTCATTTTCTCAATTATATTGCGCTACAGAATACTCTGCATACTGTCAGTTTAATTACGGCCACCTTGTATTCCTCGTGAATCCACTGAATTGGAAATGTTGAATTTCGACAAGCATACACAGTCGGATGAAAAAAGAAAGAGAGCTCACCACTCAGTTTAATATCTAAAACAGCGGTTCCCAACCTATGGGTCGTGGCGGATGTTTTGTAGGTCACGGAACAATCGAGGTTTGCCACAAAAATATATCTTGTATTTCATCTGTTTAAGGAGACACATATCTTTTAAAATATTTTAAAAATCGATTTATTGTTTTTTAATTCATTTGACAGCTAATGTTTTTCTGAACTATTTGCCGCAAACCGCATCAAAATATTCGTAAAATTGCGCTCGTTATAGTAATAAATGTAAATTTAGCCTTGGTCTGTTTCAAGCGAAATATTTATGTTTAAATTGATTTTTCTCGAAATCGATATTTTTTTATTTGCGCGCACGATAACTCCAAATGTATTAAAGGTAATAATTCTAAACTTTATATTTATATTTACTAGATCATTTCCTACAAACTGAACTAAAATCTGAGAAATTTAACAAAAAATATATAATGTATGGGTATTCAAGCGATAAAAATTATCAAAATTTTCAGATTTTTATTTTGAAAATCAAAAATCTTTAGAAATTTTTTGTTTATCCATTAAATTTTAGTCCATTTTATTTTTGTAATATTTTTAAACTTATATTAAAAGTTTCAAAGTTCTACAGTGTATAGATTTTTTAAAATCATGGGCGCGAGCTATTTACATTATCATTAATAAAAAAAAGAGCTTACATTAAAAAATAAATATTATCAATTAATTATGCAGTAAATTATTTAAAACAACGTTTAAACACACAATAAAATAAGTTGATTTGATCAGATGTATACGTTTCGTGAGTACTAGGACTCACATCCTCAGTGTAAAAAACTTTAAAAACAATATCCCCCAACTACATGTACGGTGGAAACCCAAATGTCACAACAAAATGCCAAAAGACCATCAAGTTCCAACAGCCAATGAAATTAATGCAGAAGTGAAGTGTCGTGACACAACAAATCCACCGAGAAAGTTGAGATGTATGCTGTACTAGATAAATCATCAACCAAGGAGTCTTTAAATTTATGGATATGAACAGCCTCAAAAAAGTCTAAATCCATCAGAGTAATGCATTTCTTGATAATGGTAGCTGAGTCAAAATTAAAATTATGTCCCTCCCCCCCAGCAATGAGAGGCGATAGAGGACTTCTTCAATTCTTTTTTCTTTATATAGTTTCTGTGTTCATTGACTCTGTAACGGAGTTTTCGTTTAGTTTGTCCAATGTAGGACAAACAGCATTGGCATTGAATGCTTTAAACGCACGAATAATTATGAAGAGGAATTTGATCTTTAAGTTGCGAAAAAGTTAATTTATTAACTGGTTTAAAAACCACATTAAAATCATAATGTCTTAAGATGTTAGCCCTCTTAAAGCTAATGCTATTATAAAATGGTAAAATGATAAGGTTAGAAATGGAAACCGCAGTAACAGGAGAATCAAGATTATTAACACATTCATTAAGACTGTCAGAAATTAAATTATTGATATAAGATAAACAAGTCTCTATAAGATAAACAATTCTCATAGTCTTAATAAATGTGTTAATAATCTTGATTCTCCTGTTACTGCGGTTTCCATTTCTAACCTTATCATTTTACCATTTTATAATACCATTAGCTTTAAGATGGCTAATATCTTAAGACATTATGCATTAAGACATTATGCATAGACATTTTTCGCAACTTAAGGATAAAATTCCTCCTCATAATTATTGGGGCGCATCAATATTATCAATGCCAATGTTGTTTGTCCTACATTGGACAAACTAAACGAAAACTCCGTTACAGAGTCAATGAAGACAAAAACTATGTAAAGAAAAAATAATTGCAGAAGTCCTCTATCGCCTCTCATTGCTCAGGGGAGGGACATAATTTTAATTTTGACTCAGCTACCATTATCAAGAAATGCATTACTCCGATGGATTTAGACTTTTTTGAGGCTGTTCATATCCATAAATTTAAAGACTCCTTGGTTAATGATTTATCTAGTACACCATACATCTCAACTTTCTGGGTGGATTTGTTGTGTCACGACACTTCACTTCCGCATTAATTTCATTGGCTGTTAGAACTTGATGGTCTTTTGGTATTTTGTCTTGACATTTGGGTTTTCACCGTACATGTAGTTGGCGGGATATTGTTTTTAAAGTTTTTTACACTGAGGATGTGAGTCCTAGTACTCACGAAACGTATACGTCTGATCAAATCAACTTATTTTATTGTGTGTTTAAACGTTGTTTTAAATAATTTATATTTCCACACAAGTTCTGTACCTACTAATTATGCAGTGTTTATTGCAAATTATATATTATATTGCCTGAAGAACATATTATAGTACTTTTTATAGAGCCACATTAAATATTTGTCTCCGAAATTAAATTTTTCCTCTATTTATAGGGTATATGTCTCTTAAAAAATATAACAAATACAATATTTTACATCCTCAATAATCATGGTAGCTATTAACGTAAACTAAAACGTCGTGAGAAAACAGTGTTTTTTTAAACCTACAGTCGGTATTATGTTATGAACTAGTTGTGAGGTATGTCAGTATTCGCGCAGTCGTTATGGTAACCCTAGAAAATTCATTAATTTCCTTCTGGATTAACATAGGGGCAGAATATCGAGAAATAACTAAATCAGTTTTGAGGACCTTGATCGGGTTCCAGACGGCATGCATGCATGAACGTGTTTTTTAGGGTTTCGTTCATCTGACGAAACCCTATTCGTCCCACTCCTCTGTCTGTCACAAAGCCCGTTCTCAGAAACTATATATGTTGCTGATTTGAAATTTTGGATTCTTATAGGTTATCACCTCACATCAAACGACAAATCTTAAAATTTTAAAAAAGTCTTAACCCTCTGGATTCTAACTTTTGTATTTTAAGATTTTTTTTTCTAATTGAGTCCTTAATTAAGTTGAAGACTTGGATTTTTACATTCTTATAGCTGAACACCTCACATCAAATGACGAATCATAAAGTTTTCAAAAAGTCATATATTTACACCTCGGGGTTCTAACTTGTGTATTTTAAGCAATTTTCCTAACTCAGTCCCTAATTAAGTTGGAAATGTGAAATTTTGTATACTTATAGCAAAACACTTGCTATCACACGAAAAATCATAAACTTTTCCAAAAGTCTTATATTATTTACCTCTTCGGTCTCTAACTTCTGTATTTTTAGGAATCTTCCACCCTTTTCACCCGGGTGCACTTTTCTAACTTTTGCCGACAATCCTTTGACCACTCTTTCATATTATGCACCATAGCCGTACATATTTTAGTTTCAATTTTTACCGCCAGCGGGTGCTTACCTATCTCGGGTGCTATGGGCCTGATCCCCTAGACTAATATATCTACGGATAGTTTGTAAAACAAAGTTTTATTAAAATAGAGGTTTGTTTAGAATAGAGTGCGCCCCCTGTTTGCGAAATGTGGAACTAACAGATTTTGAAACAGTATAAAGTGTTTTGAAAGGAATATTAAACGAAACCCTCTCTGCGATCTGTGATCACACTTACCCACTTGCTCTACTTTTCTGTTTTTGAAAAAAAAAAAGCACAGAATTTAACTACGTGTAGAAAGTTACTTAAGGTTAAAATTAACCAGTTTTAACTCTGATGTAGACGTCCTAATCGGTAAACATCAGTGCCAGAAATTTCACTGATTGTAAAGTTGTGTTTTCATAATAATTAAACAAATTTTTCATTATATCTTTTGTTTTAATTATTATTCAACTTAAAAACATTGGGACCCCCATTCTTGTTTCTGCTGATGATCTTGTTTTTGTGTTCATCCTTTGTATAAAAATTTGCCTTTTCCATGACATAGGATAGCTGGCAGCTTATAGAGCTCATACAAAATTCGCATACTGATGTTAGATACACCGTCATATTAGGTGGCTCGAAATTTTTTTAAATTTAAATGTGGGTTACGTACCAATAAAGGTTGGGAATCGCTGCTCTAAATTATGACAGAAAAGAAACAGAGATAGCCATCCGACTAAACATTATGTTAACTTTCAGTCTAAGTTATCAAATTAAGCTTAGGATTTATTTTTTATAGTAAAACCCTACCAAAGTCTGAAATTTTAATTACTAACATCAAATTATGACATTTTATTTGGGTTAAGTATTATCTTAGGATACCAAATGGAACGTTATTAGGTCAAGTTACGTTAAATTCTTTTGTAGTCCTCGGAAAACACATTGTAATGTAAGTAGTTTTTTAAACATAACTGGAAAACTTCTTGTTAGAAGCATTTTTATTCCCATATTTGAGGGTTCTAGAAATTGATTTATATCAAAAAATTCATGGATTACAAATTGCATTTTTTTTTTTAAATTTATATACATATTTGTTAATTAAACTTTCAAAAAAATTGTGAATTTTAATCTGTGCATTTTTCGATTTCTCGAAAGTCAATTTCTCGAAAATGATTTTTTTTTCTTGAAAATTACATCTAATTCCGCCAATTAATTTGTGCGTTATGCTTAAAAATCTACCCGCAGTCAATCGGTTTTGTAAAGATTAAAAATGAATCTAATATTAGGATTTCGAAATTTTAAAATTTCACAACTCCTGCCTGCATCAACTACTGGACAGGATGACTTTCCATTTTGGCACCTTACGGTAAATTTGACCAAAAAACGCAAATATGATGTCATAATTTAGTGTTTGTTATGGAAATTTTAGAGTCGGGCACAAATATATACAGTAACAATAATTTAAAACTTAAAAATTACATGGTTTTTAAAATCTCGTGATTTACAAATTATTACTACAAGTACGTCTTAAAAATAATAATTGCAGTTAACCATGTAATACATTACACAAAATATTTAAAAAATAGTATATGATATTGCGCAATTTTCGTTGAAATGGCTGTAGATCATTCTTTACAATACGTTTTATTTTTCTCATGATCTATAAATTAGTATAAAGCATACATTTTATTAACACTTTCCAAAATAGTTGAAAAGTATTTATGAATTCGGTTGGTATGGTCGTCCGCGCTATAACTCGCATACATATACTAAGATTTCCATGCAATTTATATTTGTTTTCGAGGTTTAACCTGCCATGTTCGATATTCACGGACAAAACTGTTTTGTTGAAACAACTAAATTTAGGCTGATATAGCTCCAACCAAATATTTTGGTTGGAAGGATCCTATTTTGGTTAGATTAACCAAATGATTTAGTTAATCCAACAAATCATTTGGTTAGTCCAACCAAAATTTGGGCATTCCAACCAAAATATTTGGTTGGAGCTATATTAACCAAAATTTAGTTGTTTCAACAAAACAGTTTTTTCCGTGTTGTAAATTAAGTTTGCAGCGTTATATTAGGTTGAGCAAAAAGTTCTGGAAAAATTTTAATCTAATTGTTACCAGAATTTTTATCGTATATGATGGTCGTACCATCAATGCCGAGCTCTACTGCCAGCAGATGGATCGCGTCTACGACAAATTGGTGCAGAGGTATCCAAGATTGGTCCGCCGAAAGCGCTTTTCATTTCAGCAGGATAATGCCAAACGGCACGTGGCCCAGAGGACCAAGGGCAAATTTGTACAGTTGGACAGCATCAAAATTCTCCCACACACCGCCTATATTCAAGACGTGGCTCCATCCGATTTCGATCAATGTAACACTTTTTCAAGGGTCGTCAATTTCAATGTTTTAATGAAGTTGAAGAAGCATGTCAAGAGTTTTTCGATTCCAAGGAGCCGCCATGGTACTTCCAGCAAACCAGAATCTGGCAGAATGATGGCAGTAAGTCGTGGACTATGATGGTCTCTACTTTGAAGAATAGTTCTTGTTGCTTTTGTTGTTAATTTGCGCATAACAACGCAACTTTCACAAATTTCCCAGATTTTTTTGCTCAACCTAGTAGTTCGTTTACACACTGTTAATTTTTTTATGTGAAATTAAAGGGAATCTACTGGTAATCCATTATTTTAAGGCTGCTAGTCACCCAGCTTCTGAATTCCCCACCCCGCCACCCCCGCTAATGCTAAGTCTATAAGCGTAGAATGCATTCGTGTATTTAAAATATCTCCTGGGAAATTAATATTTTTTACTCCTTTTTTCGGTGTATTAAAAATATGTCTATTTTTTCTTTAGATCTCAAAATATTTCTAAAATCTATACTTAATTTAATATTTTATGTCTTAAAAGTTGACGATTTGCGAGTAAGATTTTAACACTTCATATAAAATTAAGCATATATTTTAGAAATAATTTCAGGGCTAATAAAAACAGAGACATCCTTTAAGAAGAGCACACAAAAAAATGAAGTTAAAAATATTAATTTTCTCGGGAGATATTTTAAATATGAGAATTCATCAAACACCCATAGTCTTAATATTGCTGAGGGGGATTCGGAAGCTGAGTGACTAGCAGCCTTTAGATTTATGTAAAATTACAGAGATAAGGAAAACAGAGAAATTATTCCGTAAATTTACAGTAGGCTCTGTAATTTTTATTTCGTTTACTCATTTTTATTTATAACACTTTTTTTTAAGTTAGTGAATTTTTGTACTTTGAAGAATTAGAACTTTTCGAGTGAATTAGAACTGTCGTACCATTTAATTTTTATGATGTTTATTCTCAGACGACGCAGGATTTCATTCAGAGCCCTCTGGGTTAGAGACGTACACCTTACTGACTGTACTATAGGAGCTGTTACTATTATACGCAAAGGATATCTTCTATGATTCAGCAGGGTAAATTACTTTTAGTTTACTTTTAATTTACTTTTAATATTACCAAGCTTCATGCACATAGTGAATGAAACAAGTGCGAAGTAATTGTCGATAAAAATATCCGGTAGCTCCACAGAGACGAATTTACCCTTTCTAAAATATTCTAATTTTTAATCAATCAATTTTAAATCAAATTTTCTTCTTTAATATTTCTATTATAATTGTAAAATAATTTTTTAAAGATGTGTATTTTGAGTTACAGGTTATAACAAAGATAAACATATCTTTAAATAAATACATGCAAATCCTTACAGGGAATTTGATATAAGAAAATGGAAATGTCAGTAAAATGATGACCAATAAACTCAATCGAATGCATTTTACCTAGAACTAGTGTAAATTTACAGAGTCTTGGTAGTTTTCACTGTGGTTTTACAGAAAATGTATAAAGTGCAGGTACTCTTAAATTAATTCCGTTATGCAATAGTTTATGGGTGGAAATCGTTTGCAGAGTATTTTAATCGAGCTACACTGTGTCAAACATATTGAAATTAATTTACATCTCTGAGGTGAATTACAAGATTCTCAATGTAGTGTGCATAGCATTCATCGTTCATTTGCAGGTATACATCATAGAATTCGATTACAGTAATTTCTATGATCAATAAGTGGAGCATGTGCTTTCAATTGCGGTATAGTACATTTTAAAATTTGACTAATTTAAATATTACTTAGTATGTGTAAATTCTGTAGGTCATATGCATGACTAAACAAAAGCATGTGAATACATTCCTGCTAATTGACCGAAATTGCTACTTTTAATTGCCGCTGCGAATTTTCAACAGTGTTACGCGTTTCCTATCTGAAGTAAATTTTCTCATATTTTGTAGTATATATCAAATCTATAGATCATATACAAGAGTAGTTAAAATAAACTGATATTTTTCCGATTATATATCTCGATGGCTGAATTTCGGTTTTCAAATGCGCTGATCTTTTCCAAATTGTTTACATGGTCATCATATTTTACCCTATTAAACTGAGAAGTTTCTCTATAGAATTCTGAATGCGTGGGAAAGTGTTCCCAAACTATGCTTTATGGATAATTTTCTTTCTTGTTTAGTAGAAAGTATAAATTTGTTCTGTAAAGCTATGTACTTTTTAAACAGATAATCTATATTATACTGCTTTCATTCTTCTGCCCTAGACATAAATATTTTAGCACATAATTTGTATGTTAACTACAAAAAAATAATAATGAATAACTTTTCCAATCAGTTTGATTGTGTTAAAATAAATAGTTTATCTACATACCCATCGTTTATATAAAGTTCCTTTACCTGCGGCTTATTCTGTTGAGCTGTCTACATGACAGACCAGATGTTATTACCAATAAGGTTATCTGAACGAAATATGCTCCCCCGTTGTGTCAGACCATTTAGCTTAAGCGGTAGAGCATTGGCCCCGTAAGCCAAGGATCTAGGCTCGATTCCTGGGCTGGGAATTTTTTCGATCAGTTGGAAATATTAAGTTCGTATGATAACTTTACTAATCAGTTTGATTGTGTTAAAATAAATACAAAAAAAATATGCTACTTATATTCATGTCCAAATTTGATGATACAAAATAAAGATCTATAAACCAAGTTGAATTGTTGTCTCCATTCAAGCTTGAGAAAAACACGTACAGTTAATTGAGAATCCTAAAAAGAAGAGTCTAGTATTTTTTTTACGAATAATAATATAGTTTCGAATTTCTCCATCACACTTTACTGAAAAAAATCTTGTTTGGTTCAGCAATAATCTTAAAAAGTAAAATGTTTCTTTCTCTAATTTAAAACTAACGAGCTAAAAAGGCATTAAAACGTCTCAAAAAGAATTGCAGTTTCCTACGATTTCCTACACGAAAGAATGCCTTTGAGAAAACGGTTTTCAACTAATTTAGGTAACGGGAGTTATTTTAAGATTTTGAAGAATAATGTGTTTGGAACGAAATACAATTCTGTTCCAAAACTCATAGTGCTGCTTAGGATTTTCAATAATATTGATAATGCTTTTTAACTTTTTCATTGAAATAATACACATTTCAATATAAACTTTTGTGTAAATCCTCCTGAGACATCGCGACCGTTCTATTGAAGTTTTTTATTTTTTATAAAAATACCTAATTTCATATGGAACTTGTAAATACTTGCTGTCCATTATACTAGATAGTCTAGCCTGGCTATATGTACGCCGAAATAATAAAAGAATTGCAGCTAAATATGTATTTTAAAGATCTGAAAATGGCAGCGAACAAGAGAAAGACTGTTGAAGGTGAGCAGGGAGATAAAGTGTAATTTTATATAGGACCCAGTAGTTGATCAAATAAAGTCGGTGCTACGTGGTTTTTTTATATTTCCTTCATTTTAAGTTTTAGGAATAAACTAACATGAGTTCTACCCTTAATGAATGTCCTATAATAGACAATAATTAAATTCTGCTGAAATTAAATATCAACAGAATTATACATAAATAGTTTTCTTAATTGCCATTTCCCCAGTAGTTGATCCGGCGAATCCAGTTTATGATCGATTTTATTCCAGTAGTTGATCACTGGTCATTTTTATCTTTTTTTCAATGTTAGTAGAAAAAATGAAACAATTTGAGAATAGTAAACATTTTAATGAGACGAATAAAAGTAAAAAATACAATAACCTATAAGCAATATTGAAACTCTAATTCAGGGACAGAAAAAAGATTTTTTGTTCTACTGATTTTTGTGGGTTCAATGTGGAAATAACTTGATCCAACCTATAAAAAAGGAACACTTCCTTAGGTGCCAACATGCCGCCATGGAAGCCACCGTCGCTCCTTCTTTTCCCATTTCCAATATTTTCCAAAATAACAACATGCTCATCAATATACTTTTGCACCGTCTGCCAAGTATGGACAGTTTCCCTATCTAAGAATTCCACTCACACACTCTCACCGGACGAAACTTTGGCACTGGACTCAAAGCTGTGTGAGTTGCTCAGTCATTGTTTTTTCCACTTAGTCGGAATTTTAGATAGTCCTATATCTTGTCTTTGATGTATAAGTTGTTGCTTCCTCTTTTCCCTTTTCTGAATCATTCCTTTCTTTCAGGTTTCTTTCTCTTCTTTTTCCTTTTCCCATTCTTCGAAAGACATTATCCACTGTTTTGACGTTGTCGCATAAGACAACCGCGTCTCTTCTGTTTTTTCTTCTGTGGCGAGTCGTGAGGTCATAGAATGTTGTTTGCAAAAGCTGGACTGACGTTTACTACTTTAGCTACACCTAAGTTTTTTGGGCGCTGAGGAGTCACAGAATTTGGAAGTGGGCCCGTCTGCCTTGAAGGATAGGATCTGGTGTTGCATGATCATGATCAAATAGTGATCGAGGATCATCAGATTGTAGAGCAATATAAGCAGTTGGTGTTAGGCGATCACCAACTGGCGATTCAGGTTCGCTCTCTGGTGTCGCAATGCTCGTTTGAGTTTGTTCAAGATATATGTTCCGCATTTGCCTCCATAAATGGAACAATTCAAGAGCCTCAACACCAATCTCCCATTCGTCCCCTTCCACGCTTTTGAACTTCTGAGTTCTGCCTTTTTTAATAGGGATTCAATGTACAAAAGCATCATGAGGCTGAAGTTTTCCGCTACTCCTACTCTAGACCAATTTTCACGTGGGTTTGTTGGTGGACAATGTCGTTGCTTGTTGCTGATGCACCTTTCGTTGTCTACAGCGTCTGCGTTAAACGGAAACAGACTGCATTTCCGGAAGCCATTTTTAATGATTTTCTTCTGCTTCTCGAAATACACTTGCAATCAAAGATCCAAATACTGCTTTTGTTGCCACTTTGTTTCCAGACTTAGTTTTCCAATGGTAAACGGTTTCCCGCCAGTGCACTTTGAGAGGCCTGAAAATAGCAACGCCAGCTGGTTGGAGTATGTGTGTTGCATTCGGGTAAAGAGCGAAATGATGTATTTGATTCGCTGAGCATAACTTTGCCACTTCAAGAGTTAAGTGGCTCTTGTGGCCATCTACCAGAGGTAATATGGGTAGTTTGATATTTTGCTTTCTCAGCCAAGGCAGAAATACTTTTGTAAGATATTTAAATGGTTCTCCCACACATACAACCTTACTTTTATTTACCCATTCCCCAATCGTCTGGTACATTCTGTGCAATTTTAAGTGATATTTTCTGCAATGGGTTTACGATCATACCAGGAGTAACCTCTCCTGCTGCACTGAAATCAACCATCATGATTATAACTTATTTTTCATTACCTGTTTTTAATTCATATAAAATGTTGAATGAAATGGGTCCTAAAACTTTTTCAGTTTTTGGACAAGTTTGAAAACCGCTTTCGTCAGCATTAAAAATTCTCTTGGAATCAAGAAGAATGTCAAGGCAGCTTTCAGTTTCAAGATATTTGTGAAGTTCTTGGAACCAATCGCAGATGTTCGGCTCTGACACTTCTGCTCTTGCAGTATTGATAGCATTTGCATGCATCTAAGCTATCGAACTGCTTCTTCGCATGAATCCTTTAACTCCTTGATAGCAACCACTTGGGGCAAGCAATTGCGTTTGTGTAATGCTGAATTCTCACCGGAAATTTAGAAAAATGTTATTTCAAAATAAGGAAAATCAATTTTACGACTTTTTTCCACCAAAGTTAGAAAAGTAAAATTTCATAAAATTTTTCTCGTGCAAATCTTCATAGGTGAGATAAAATATATCCCACCGCCCCTCAAGGGGTTAAACCATGTTTACCCCGGAGTTGAGTTTGCAAAAGTGTTTGGCCTTTTATCGGCTTCAATGTTTTTTTTTTTTTTACGGTTTCAAATAAAATCCTCCTCTTAATCGGGAACTCTTTTTTGGCATAAGCATTTATCCAATCAAAAAGGAGCTGTTCCTCTTTTTTGCTTTTAAACTGATGAATGTCCCTTCCGTCTCACCTCTGGCGTTTTCCCTTTAACCTAAAACAAAAAAGCTTTTTAAGGAAACATAGGGGGAACATTTCGAACAGGGCTATTGATTCGAAATTATCGAAACACCCTTTTTTCTCACCCTTTCCTCTGAGTACTGGAAGAATTTCTTTTTCGGCGGCATAATGAATTCTGAAAATAAGCAAAAATGGTTTGGTAAGCAAAAAAAAAAAAAAAATGATCAATTAATGGCTACGCATGTTGTTAGCCAGTTGTTGATATATTGATCAATAACTAGAGTCCTCGAAACCAATAATTGATCACAGCTGATCAATTTCTAGAATTTGCTTATTTAATAAGACCAGAAGTTGATCAGTCAAATTTCAACACCTAAAAAGAAGTCCATCGAAAATCTAAAAATTAATATTTAAAATATCATCCTTGGACTGTGATTAACAATAATTCTTAAAAAAATATTAGTTGAAATAAGCAAGATGGAAGGGTATTATTCTAACTTACCGTTATTGTCTCCAACTAATCAAAAACTAAATTTTTACACTTTCTAATAAAAAAATTTCATAATATGGCATCTCTTACAGAGGATAGCTGAAAACTATTTGACAACAGCTGCACTAACATTCGAACAAAAATATTATGTCTAGTGCTACTTGTAAAACTCATTTCCGCCGTAAATGGAGCAATATTTCAAAAATTTGATCAACTACTGGAGGGGTATCAACTACTGGGGCAGTCACCCTATATATTTTTAAGTATCTTTATATTAACGCTATACACATCTAATTTTAAATATTGTAGCAATGAAATGACATCATAGTGTAAGTAATATAATGTATATTTTAGATAATAAACATTTTTTTATGTCCATTCTATACGACGTTGGGTCGTCATCAGTTGTTTTTATTCATATTAGACTCTTTTTGTATACTGAAGAGGGCCATTAGTTTTTACTTAAAATTCAACACAGGATTGAAACAAATAATAGATATAGAACTAGATAACATATCTTCTTAAATAAATAAAAAAAAAAATATTTAAATATTATCCTATAATTTTCTGACAAAATACTTGTTCTAAATCAGTACATTGTTAATTTTTTTTATTTCAGTGAAACATACTTTTTTTCTTTTGCAACATTTGGTAAATACAGTTATTTATAATTAAGCTTTTAATATGTTTTATTCTTATTCATTGTAACTATTTTTGGTATTATTTTTTTGTTAGTATGGTATTTATAATTGAATTAATAAATTTAATCATATTTAATTAGCAACAAAATTTTAAAGAAAACATAATCAAAGATAACACTATAAGATTATAAATAAACTCATTTTGATTTCTATTAAATTTCTTCTATGCATTTACTTTCGAATTGTGGTAGCTGTGCAACTCTAACAAACATTCTAACAAACAAATTCTAACAAACAAATGACTGGTGTTCAGAACAATTACAAAACAAAACAACAAAATAATTTTTTTGAAAATTATTAAATTGATCAACACGTTTCATATCTAAAGTACATTTTTTCTATTTGATGATCCAAAAATTGAATTTATTAGATATTTCGAAGTGACGTATAAACGATAAAAATACACTTCTGATGACAGAGAATTTTGTAGCGAAAGAAATAGGAACTTGACGCTAAATATACGGTTTTTGAAGCCTATGTAGAGATCTTATCTTACTTGATAAGTATAAAATAATTAAGGTTGTGTGCATGAAATGCAACTTGTATTTGTATATTCGTTTAACTGTAAAAAATAACTGACTTGCAGATGCACATTTATAAACTACTGAATTTCAGGTCTGAATTTCATTTATTTATTTTTTACGGATAATGAACTTTTTAAAACTCTTATTATTATTATTATTATTTAGTGTCTAATTAAATTGGCATCATTATTTTATTTCGAAATCAATTTTGTGTCATTATGTTTTGTCAATTATTAAGAATTATACAGTTGGATTCATTTACAGTGCGTGTAAAAACTTTAAGGACAGCAAAATATTGTAAAAATTTTGATAAATGGAAAATGCGACAAGTGAAATGGTAATTTAATGTTGATCATAAAGTGGAAATACTAATATAGAAGCCAACAGAATGAATCTGTGTCCTTTTTATTGCGAAAAAATCATAATTATGCAAAAAAACCACTATTTTTGACTTTGTAAAAACTACAAGGAAACCAGTATTTTTTTAAATAGAAATGTTATATAAAATTATTATTAAGGATCGACCTAAACATGTTTTAAAGGCCGAAACGAAACCGAAACCGAATTTCGGCGATCTTCCTATTTTCGGCCAAAAACGAAAACGAATATATCGAAAAATATTTTTTAAGTAATTAAATTGTATGTATTAAAGTAATTAATACATACATAAATATATTATTAATTAATTATACGTATTTATTAAATATGAATAAAAATTAATTAATTATGCGTTAACAACGAAGTTCATAGCAATAAATAGTCTCAAAATCAAAGACAAGTGTTGAAAATTTCCGAAGGAAGAAACGAGATTTTGGGAATACTGATAGTTTTTTCCTTCGGAAATTTATTGCTATCAACTTCGTTGTTTGTAATTATCAGTCATGACTGACGTATGACTTGAATGCAGATTATAAAGCAAGCAATGCATATATAACTAAACTTTTTCACGTGCTCATTAAAAACTGCAGTCATAACAGTAATAGAAAAATTTCAGTTTGAAACCACAGATGTGTTTCGAATACTCTTTGAGAAAGTTCTAGTATAACACATGATCATTTACAGAAATCGTTATAAAAGATAAATCGAGGTGTGTATACAAAAAATTAAAATATTTTTTAATTAAATAAAATTCGTATAATTAGAAAACCTTTCTGTGTCGTTGATGTATTAATTACGTTTTATTTTATATATAAAAGAAAGTTTTGGATCTAAGGCGCAGAGAGACAATTTAGGCCACACGTTTAATTAATTAATAATTATGTATATTTAATAAATATGCATAATTCATTAATTTTTATACATATTTAATAAATACGCATAATTAATTAATAATGTATTTAGGTATGCATTAATTACTTTAATACACACAATTTAATTACTTAAAAAATATTTGGACATATTCGTTTTCGTTTTCGGCCGAAAATACGAAGATTGCCGAAATTCGGTTTCGTTTCGGTTTTGGCCTTAAAAGCATGTTTCGGTCGATCCTTAATAATAATTCTATATAACATTTCTGTAAAAAAAATACTGGTGTCCTTATAGTTTTTACACAGTCAAAAATAGTGTTTTTTTGCATAATTATGATTTTTTCGCAATAAAAAGGACACAGGTACATTCTGTTGACTTTTATATTAGTATTTCCACTTTATGATCAACATTAAATTACCATTTCACTTGTCGCATTTTCAATTTATCAAAATTTTTACCAGTTTTTGCTGTCCTTAAAGTTTTTACACGCACTGTAATTCAAGAGTCAATGTCCATTTTATTGGACACGTTAAAAATCAAAGTATTTTTAATTTTTATTAAATAAATGAAAATTTGTATTGCTTTCTAGACTCAAAAGAAACAGAAATCTCAAATAACGTGAAATTCGGTCTAAAAATATGAGCTTGGGTCTCAAGAGTATAATGATAAAAAAAAAAAAAAAAAAAAAAAAAAAAAAAAAAAAAAAAAAAAAAACATTTGTATAACTTTAAGTTAATAGAAATTCGTATAAAAGTTAAAATATAGCATATTTAATATCGTTATAAATATAATGTAATCTAATTTTGCACTTAGATATACATTTATATGCAAACTAATAAGTAAAATTTTTATAAAAGTGGACTCTTTCCTCAGCATTGAAAAAAAATTTTTCGGCATTGAAAAAAAAAAAAAAAAAATACTTCAAAAAGAAATTGAACTCTATTTTATCCATTTAAACATTTTTCCATGACAAAAGTGGATAAATAAATAAAAATTACTTTCCGGTGTAATTTTAGAAATTCTAATAAGAATATTCAAATTATTCAAAGAATTGACTTTAAGTAAAAAAAAAATGTATATGTTAAAAAAACTGCTATAATGATAAAGCTTCATAAAAAAGTAATATGTCATGCTGAACAAAATGTCCGTAAGAGCTCTTATAAATAATATTTTCCTTTTTGGAAATGGAAATATTTTTTATCATGGTTAAAAAAGTAGAAAATCTATTGCAAAGTATTATTCTTGCTCCTGCTATTGTATGGGAATAATTAAGAATCGATTAAAAAACAGGGTTTTAAGACTGAAACCGACACAGAATTTCAGTGATCTTCCTATTTTCGGCCGAATATGAAACGAAAACGTCCAAAACATTTCTTTAGTAATTTATACATACATAAATATTCATAATTATTAATTAATTACGTATGTTTATTAAACATACATAGTTATTAATCAATTATACGTGTGGCCCATGTTTGCTATGTGTGCCTCTGGCTGTAACTTTTTATTTTTGTGTAAAATTCATCACTGACATAGAATGTTTTTCTAAAAATTAATTTCATCTAATTAAAAAAAAAAATAGGTATACTTACTCGATTTTTCTTTTATAAAGATTTTTGTAAATGATCATCTCTTATACTGGAACTTTCTCAAAGAATATTCAAAACACTTTCGCAGTTTTAAACTAAAAAAAAAAAAATATTACTGTCAAGTCTGCAGCTTTTAACGAGCATGTAAACAGCGTCTTTAAATTTTAGTCATATATGCATTACTTGCTTAATAATTTGCAACTCACGTCTTGAGTCAGTCATGACCAAAAATTATAAACAGTGAAGTGGAGAGAAATAAATAGTCTATATATAGTGTCTCATTTGAGTCGATACAGCTCAAATCAATGAGTAATGTTGACACTTTCCAAAAAAAGAAGCCAGATTTTTTGAATACAGATAGTTTCAGTTGATTTTCGGGTCGGCCGAATTTTTGATAGCATTTTCGACTATATCGCATATTTGGCGAAATTCTGATTTTGGGTCGAAAACGAAAACGAAATGGAATTTTTGGTCGATCTCTAGTAATAATTATTTCAAAGGAATGGCTCTAATTGTGACTTATATTACAAAACATGTTTTCACAATTTTCTGGGGGTGATTTTTAAGGTTAAAGGATGTTATGTAATTACTTATTCATTACTTGAGAAAAAGGTTTTTAATAAAAAAAGTTATCAAGTGTTATTAAAAGAGTACAAAAAGTAGAATGTTTTCCATAATTAGTAAAAAAATGAACAGCTATTAATTTTTTTAATGATTTTATAAAAATATTTCCTTAAATAAACACGAAAAAACAATTCAGTGTATAAACATGCTATCTAAATGATGAATTTTGATAAAAATAAATATTAGAATCGTGTTATATTACGGTGCAGTAGAATTTATTCGTTATACAGATTGGTTCTAATGGGCATGTCCAAATGGCAAGTGTTGGTGTGTCAGGTTATCTGAAGCAAGAATTACACAGGAACTGGGGGTCGGGAATGCGATCGTGACGGCCCAATTGCATCCTGCCTTGACGTAAAGAAAAGATAATAAACGGTGTAAAAATACCTTTATTTTACAAAAAACGTAATCGAGCACAAATTTCAAAGTAAAAAATGTTATAACTCATAACAAGTGTCAAAAATGTGCCCCATTAGCCGTGATGCATGCTTGACATCGAAGCTGCATCGATCGCGAAAGCGTTCCTATTGGGCAGGAGTTACCCGGACACGTGTCGCCGCTTTAGCAATCCGTGCCGTGAGGTCCATGGCCGATGGAACGGGCGCCTCGTAAACCAGAGACTTAAGATATCAGCAGAGCTAGAAATCCAGGGGGTTTAGGTCCAGGAAAGTAGCGGTCACGGTACAGGGACAATTGGAACGTGTTCGCGATTCCATGCGGGGCCAATGAGATGCATGCATCACGGAAAATGGGGCACATTTTGTGCACTTGTTCTAAGTTGCAACATTTTTCATTTTCATTTTGTAATTCGGTTAAGGTTTTTGTAAAATAAAGGTCTTTTTACACAAATTGTTATATTTTCTTTGCGTCACGTTCACGATGCAATTGTACCGTCACGATCGCGTTTTCTACTCTCAATTCCGATGTAGTTCTTGCTCCTCATTACCAGACACGAGCACACGTGCCGTTTGGACATGACCTTTTGAACCACCCTGTATAATATGCTTAATTCTAACTAACACCTCATTATTTGTAACTCTATCATACCAACTGTTAAACATATAATAGAAATTGTGATTAGTAAAGAATGTCCAGGCCAGGAGTCGAATGGGCTTGGGCTTAAATTGCCAATATTCTGCCTATTGAAATATCTGAAATGAAAACCGGCTGACCCAATTCACTTAGACAAATTTATAGGCAACATCCTCTCGTCTTCCATGCAGACAGCTCAACAGAATATACCGCAGGTAAATAAAATAGATTGAACGATTGTCTGAGTGAAGTGTATCGGTATAGATAGCTCAATTGGCAGAGCGTTGACAGTTTAAGGCAAAGTTCTTGGGTTCGATTCCCGGCGCAAATATTATTTCACTCAGATGGACAAATGTAATTTCGTATGGTATTTATCGCAATCAGTATGATTGATTTAAAAATTTTAAAAAAGTGTTTCCACTTATACATAGTTTAATGAAGTTCGATTACATACAATATAATACAATCTGTTGAGCTGTGTAGATGTAAGATCAGAGTGCTATTTCCAATAAGGTGGTCTGAGTGAACTGTATTGCCGTTTGTCAGTCCAGGTAGCTCGACGGTAAGATTTCTGGCAATTTAAGTCAAAGATCTTGGATTCGAATACGCTCTGGACAGATTTTTTATATCAGTTCTTATAAAACTAATTAAATCAATCGAAAAGTCAAAGCAGAAAAGAGTAAGTACCTATATAGTCCTTTTCGAATTTATAATATAGACTAGCAGGGCTGCACAGGAAATTGCATGCTCTTTAAAGGAAAAAGAATATAATAAATTGAATGAAATATATTTCCTAATGAAATTTCCATTTTCGTGTGTTCTCTCATTCTTTCTATTTTCTTCTTCTTCTTCTTCTTTTTTAAATCTTTACATTCCAGAGAAATCATAAATTCGTGTAAAACTATATATATATATAAACTTGTTTCAGCCTGTAAGAAATCTTGAAAGCTTAGTAATTTAAGAATTTTTAAAAATATTATTTATTTATTTATTTATTTTTGTACAACTTGGATTCGAACACCGCTCCGGACATATTTTCTATATCAGTTCGTATAATACTAATTAAATCAATAGAAAAGTCAAAGCAGAAAGGAGTAAGAAGCTATATATACTTTTCGAATGTATAATATAGGCTTCCAATGATTCACAAGAAATTGCATGCTCTTTAAAGGAAAAAATATGTAATAAATTGAATGAAATATATTTCCTAATGAAATTTCCATTTCCGTGTGTTCTCTCATTCTTTCTATTTTCTTCTTCTTTTTTTTTTTTTTTTTTTTTTTTTTTTTTTTTTTTTTAATCCTTACGTTCCAGAGTAAGCTTTAATTCGTGTAAAACTATATATATATCTCAACTTGTTTTAGCTTGTATGAAATGCTGAAAGCTTAGAAATTTAAGAATTTTAAAAAATATTATTTATGATTATTATTTTTTTTTGCACAATATATTTAAAAGAATGCGTACAAATCAAAACCTATTAAATGGTTTTGCACTGAATATTCTCAGATATGTTACGTTTAAATTATAAGTCTTATAAATTTATTTATGTTTCCACCATTTTTTTTTCTTATTTTTATGTAATCTAAAAAAAAAAAAAAAAATCTGTATATTCAATTAAATTAATAGTTGCACAAAAAGCGGACCTAAATCTCTAAAGCGCAATCTCTAAATTATACTAAATATTTTAAATCCAGCATCACATTTATTTTCTTTTTTGAATGAATTTCAAAACACATTTCACGTAAAATAATCGAGAAATAATACTTTAAATTGTTTTTTACACGAAACAATTTTCGCTATATATTTTTAAGATTAAATATTTCCTTCTAATATTCTTTTACTAACTTGTGATGCATAAAAATTTATGAAAAATATCCTTTTAGTAAATTATCATAAATTCTCTACTCAATTTTACTTCAGAAGCGGGATAAGTTCCTATCATATTTTAAATTAATAATAGCATGCTAAGACCCAATGATGTATTGCAAATTGTTGTAGTTTTTAAATATTATGGAGACTTGGCAAAAAATATTAAACTTCCCCCAATTTCTAATTTATCTTTAAAAGGAGAACTCGGATACAAACGTGCAAGTGCATGCAAATTTCAATTTATTTTTTTTAAGTTACTGCAGAGTTAAAGAAAAAAAAATGCTTAACCCTTTATGTACTGAAATATGAATTCATGAAATTTTTATCTTTTATATCATTCTTCGTGAATTTTTGAAACTATATTAGAAGATTTACTTAATCATTTAATAAGTTTTAGAAGGATTTTAGAAGGACTGAAGGATTTAGAAAGATTAATTAAATTTGAATTTATAGGGGATTTTGTGCAATATTTATAACCCCACTCAAATCTTTTATTTTAAATATTTTTCTTAATATTTTGTAGAATTAGGAAATATACAAATGTAATATTCTTACAATAGAAATATAGGAATATTTTCGAATTAAAAAATCCCCCTCCCCTTTCCAACGCCAAGAAAGCTGAAAAGACGCAAAGGCAAAAGAAATAATCCTTTTAAAAATATTTTTGCTTTGTGTAACCAATAAAGCTTTTGGAACAAGATAATGTAATGCATCTATAACTGATTCTAAACTGTATTACTACTAATCGATGTATTAAATGAAGTTTATGACAAGTTATTTTAATGGTACTTTTAAATACCGCCAGTAGATAAAGGGTTAAACTATATATTCGGAAAGTGAAAATTACTAAATAATGTTGTTTTCATGTAATTAAATACATAACGATGAGAATATGAAGGTTTCTTGCACAAAATAGTTTGTAAATTTAGTCCTCAACAACGAAAATAATAAACTTATTTTATGTTAAAAACTGAAATTCTTCTAATTTTTAATTTGTGTATTTTTTATTATTTTAATTTCTAACATGTGTTAACAAAATGTTATAACATTACATAAATTTTTAAAAATTTATTTTCTTTATAGTTTTTTTTTTATCATAAAATATTAATCTATAAAAAAAGCTCTTTATTATTTTCTTGCTGAAGACTAAGTTCTTTATGTTTTGTATTTTCTGCAAAAATAATTTTAATTTTCACGAAAATGTAACAAATTGTGTAAAATAACAAAGAAACTTCAAGAAATACAGTAGTTTAGTATTTTTAAAGATTTTTATATCGAATTCTATAATTAAATTGTTAATTAAATGTTGAGTCTTTCTTTTAGCTGTCATTTTTTTTTCAAACTGTAATAACTTAAAAATAAATTTATAATTGTAAGCACTTAATTTTTTCTGTTCGTCTAAAACAAAGAAGGATCAATATGATTTTGCCCTCACATAGAACTAATTGAGTGAAATTTATGAAATTGCTACATTTTATGAGTCTTTTTGTATATCGTCAGTGTGCACAGTAACGCATTTGTTCAACCGGTATTTCAAAGAGAGAGGCGGGGATGTATTCCAGGAAGTTCGATAGTAGGCCCACAGGGGTTAATTTTTCTAACGTTTACCGACCCCACGTGTGACATATTTTTTAAAGGCCTGTGACCACTTATTCATGCTATGCCCGTCCCGAGCCCCTCCCCCCAATTTTTTTTTTCCTCCGGGGGCACTTTTCTAAATTTTGCGGTCATCATTCATGCCACCCGGGGGATCAAAATTGGGGGAAGGGGCTGTGGAGTGCGTAACATTAATAAGTGGTCACTGGACGTTCCAACAATCTCTCATATGTGGGGGTCGGCAAAAGTTAGAATAATGCCCTCCGTTTAGAACTACTACCGCCACTCCTGTAATACATCCTCTCCCTCTCCTTGAAATACTCTTTGCAGAAATGTGTTACTGTGCACGGTGACTATATAGAAAAGGACTAATACAATGTAGCAATTTCATAAATTTCACTCAATTACTTCTCTGTTATGGCCAAAACTTATTAATGCAACCTCGTACTTTTAAGTATTAATTACATTTTAAATATGCGATACTCAATATTTCTGGTTAAGTCTGTATGTATATTGTATGTCTTATACTATTAAGAAAATTTCCCTAACTAGACAAAAACTAAAATTACAACAATTAATAATTCACATGAGTTAACAGAATAACTTTATTATAAAATGTATTTGTTTAATTAGAGCCTGCCTTTTGAAATTGCGTACACTGTAAAAAAAAAAATCTGTAGTTCTACAGATGTAAAGTTATATGCTCACTAAACTTTTATCTGTAACTGTACAAAAAAGCTGCAAATCTACAAAACTAGTTTTTGTAAAGCTACAGAAATCTGTAACTTTACAAATGAATCTGCTAAAATTTCAGTAATCTTACTAAAATTTTATCTGTAACCCTGGTTGTAGTTACATAAAATGTTTTAGGAATCCCAGTTTCCTAGAAACACTTTAGTAACTTTACAGATTTTTTTTTACAGTGTAGAAGACAATTGTATAATGTGTATCTTCCCTTGATGAGGCAGGCTTATCTTCTAATGTTATAAATTAATGTTAAATAAAGAATTGCAACCAAAAAGGATAAATAATAGATGAATAAATAATACTTAACTTATAATAATTGAAAACTACTTAAATGCGTCATTAAGTAAATATAAAAACAATGTGTAAATAGTTTTGAAAATGTAAATATTTGGCATTATTTAATTATACTTTACTTTTAACAATAAAATAATTTTTTTTTGTTTATTCATTTATTATAAAAATATTCGAAAGTATTTTAAAATTTCACAGGAGACTTTACCATCGTACAAGTATTTCTTTGATGAGTCTGGCATATTTTATAATGTAATAAATTAATGTTAAATAAAGAAATGTGAACAAATGAATATATAATATATCAATAATACTTTATTTTTTCTCCTTCAAAAAATACATTAATACGTTCTTAAATAAATATAAAAACTATGTGTATATGTTTTAGAAAATGTAATTAATTAGCATCATTCAATATCATTTTATGTTTAGGGATAAATAAATCTTTTTTGTTTAGATCTTCTAAAGATAGTACCATTTTGTAATTTCCCATAAATCTCGTTATGCATTTGTTCATTTTCTGAATGCATCTGATACCTTATTTTGAATTATTTTGAACACATCGTAAAAGAGCCTATATCATCTCACGTTGAAATAAAATCTGTTATAATTAAAATTACTCCACGTTACAGTTGAACAATACGATTTTTGTAGGATTAAGTTCAATCACAGATTTATTGTACGAGAATTCTTATTGAGGAAAAATCAAGGAAAATGAAATTACAAAAAAATAACAAATATATTTGATTCGCCTAAGTTTTTCTAAACATGTCATGTTCGGAGGAGTATGTGACGCATTACACGAGATTGCGTGACAGTTTTACGGAAAATCTAATAAAATAAAACTTGAAAGAGACAAGACATGTTGAAATTGAAAGACATCACAGAAATTCTACGCATCAATAAACCGTGTCAAAACTTATAAATGGCATTTGTATATACTTATGTACGTTTTGAAGCAAGGTATGATAAGTTTGTGATCGAAAGTGAATTTTTTTAAGAAAGGTAATAAGCGTCTTATTTATATTTTGTAAATTCACATTTTCTTTTTTTAGAGTTATTAAAAACCAATGAATTTTTAAAACATATTTATTTTTTTCATTTAGAAACTTCTGTGTTCATTTCAATAAGTGAAAATTATTATTAAAATTAACTAAATATTTTCTGTAAGGGTCTGATGTTTTTGTTTACAGACAAATATCTGCAAGAGAGACAAAAATCAAAGGGGTGGGGAAAATGCCGTCCGTTGAGACTTTCTAGGGAATTCTCACCGGTATTTACGCAATTTAAACAAGGTTCGAAGAAAACCACGGAAAACTATGAACAATTAGGCCGACGGGCAGGAAATGGGTTTGAATTCAGAACCTTCAGTCTACATGATAGAGGGTAATAACTATTGGCCACTGGTGGGTCGATTTTCTACAATATACTTATATGTGTTGTAGTGTTACTTTTTAGAGTTTCGAATTCTGATAATTGTTTACTCTTTTCAAAATAAATACATTAGATTTTTGAAAAATTGGATTGTTAGTGTTCTCGAAAAGGTTGAAGAGATTCGGTTAAAAAAAAAGGCATTAATAATTAATGAGATTTTTTCTTTATTTAATCATAATAATAATGATTTTCAGGCTAAACTAAATTTATTTCTAAAGGAAAAAAAATCCCTTTATCGGTTTAGAGATTTTGTGTGGTTATTGTTACTACAAAATATTGTTGGTAATTGTTGTTAGAGTGGATTTTCGTTATGCTCGAAATTATAAAATAAAATTTAATTTATTTAGTACTACAGTAGATTCTCTTTTATCCAAAACTCTTTTAACAGAAACCCTCGGTTGGCCGAAATCCATTTTTTAAGTCTTTTTTTCTTTTTTCAACTATCATATTCCTGGTGTGCAAGCGGTCCTTTCCGAACTAATAGTACATATAAATATTTTCGATCCCCTTTCTTTGAGTTTCTTTGAATCTAACTTGAGCTTCCGTAAGCTGCAGAGTGGAACGAAGAAAACAAACAAATTAGCAATTCTGAAGCTTTTGAATGTTTTGATAAAGGCTTGGCATGGCTGGTGGAGCAGCAGAAAGACTGTGATAGTGGTGAACTAATAATATTAAAGAACTCCGTGATAGAGATTCAAAGCAAAGGCAATCGAAACTGCGACAAACAAAACATTTTTTTCATACCTTTGTGATATATGTAAAAGTTTCCAAGAAATTAATTGTTTTAAAACGAGCGTATTTTAGGGGCTGTATCTAAATTGAAGTTCGGTACTCGATTGTTGACCGAGAGAGCCCTCTTCTTGATAAAAGCACCTTAAGCGCAACTGAAGCAGTCATTGAAGACTGCTGGATTACAGGATAGCATAAGAAATTTCAAAATATCTAGTCACTTCTATCACAGACGGCCCCTTAAACCATCATTTTGCCGTTTTTTAAGCATAATTTGAAAACTGCTTGGAAGAAAAATGTGAAATTTTGGATTTCCATAAAGCAGGACTTAATAAATCTAAATCCATCAAAAAAAAATTGTAGGTTCCAATTCATAATTTTTTCCAATATTAATTTCATAATTCATATCATAAAAGTATAAAAATTCCAAATTCAAGGTATTTATGTTTGGGTATTTTAGTATTAATTCTACACTAAAAATTAACAGATTAGGAGTATAATTTCAGGAGATAGTAATGAAAATATGATAATGTAATTTAACATGAGAAACACTAAATTTTGAATGTTTATAATTCAAAAACTTACCATTCAAATGACTTGACATTTGGTGCTTAGGCATAGTCTAAACCGAAGATTTGAAATATCTCGTAAAAATCGCTTACTGCCACTGAAAAGAATGAAGTTCGGGTTCGTTTTAATTTGTAGATGACCCCTTAAGCAAATTTTATATACATCATTTAAAAGTAGACTTTATTTCCAATCGTTCGGCACCAGTAACCTTATTCTACGATAATTTGTTTAGGAGTTACTAGGGGGTGTTTACTTTTTTTTACCACCACTGTACTTAATTGCAAAATTAAAATTCAGGTAATTTATTCTTGTTTCTATTTTACTTTTGCTTTATTTTTATTAAGCACTTGTTACCATAATAAAAAATATTGTATATATTTCTCCTTTATCTTAAAATTGATGTATTCTCCATTATCCGAAAATTCCGATTTTCCGAAAGATGGTCGGTCCCAATTACTTCGGATAATCGAGATTCCACTGTAATTATTAATTTAAAGAGCTCATATTATCCCCCCTCCCCATCCCCAGTTTTGTATACAAATTACAATTTGTATTTCCTCTCATGCTGATTTCAAAAATGAAATTCTCGTACTTATAAAGAGTGTTCAAACACATTGCCCATGATTATTAACCAATATATTTGACCTTTTCTATAATTTGAAATGGGGTTAAAAGGCCCCTACTAACTTCGTCTCATTACATACAAATGATACTGGTTTCAACTAATTATTAATAATGTCTTCTCTTAGTGCAATGCTTAAGTTTCGGGATCATTTACATATCGAAATTGTAACGAATTTTTAAATTTTCAATACCAACAACTAATTATTCTTCCCTATAAAGAATATCAGTGTCTGAAGTCATTATTAATAAAACATAAAATACGAGGGGCGGGGATAAATGAAAACCGCGAAATTGTCAATAAAATTATGTCTTTCGCTGTATGTGGGTTCCGATTTCCCTAGGAATTTGGCAGACACGGACCGCGAAGTCTTCCCGAGCTGTTAGTACGACGCCTTGCCTGTTGGTAGGGTTGCAGGTGCGGAGTAACAATCGGTATAACGGTTTATATCAACCGGTTAAACAAGACTTCACTCCATAGAAATCGAATAACTGCACCTTATTCATCTATGGTGCAAGTGCATAGTGGTGCCGCCATCTTTAATCAGCTGCTTGATGTTCAAAACCTCTGAAAAACGTTTCCCCTTTGAATTTATTTTTAAATTTTACAAGTGATTAAGATTAACTTACATTTTAATAAGGTACACCAATTTGTGTGTTCATACCTTTTATTCAATATAATAACAATATATAAAAGGTAAAACAGTTAAAAAGTACAGATGCGCAATGTATTTTATTACAGAAATTCCATAATTGCAATGGAAAAACAATTTTATCTACTCCTCTGAAATTTATTGAAAAAATAGCATAAATATTTAATGTAGGAAGTAGTCTCTTAAATTCTGGAAGTTTTTTCTTTCTGTAAGATCTGTTCTTAATTTGATTATAAAGTTTTTCTTCAAAATCACAAAATCAAAATTCTGTACATATGCACTCTAAAATTGGGAGGAGTGAAAAGTTTACTCTTAGAAAGAGTGACTGGCATTTTCACTCTTTTTGGAGTGAATTTTATAAAAATGCACTCCTTAAAGAGTGGAATTTTCTGTTTGAAATATAACCATCCTCAGATCAGCAGTAAACAATGAAAACAGGAAATTGAAACGATAATTTTCAAGGACAATAACATTCACGAATTCTTATCAAAATAAATTAGACTGTAAATCATCATACAATCATCAAACTGCTAAAATATCTTAATTATGTTTATCAAAAGTGAACAGTAATAATCACAAATAAAACTTGTTTATTTCTTCCCACGCATGATGCAAGAGACTCACGTGATTACTGAATAGAACTAAAAAACTTTATGATATTTTGTTTATTATGATATTAGCTATAAAATAAGAAACATGTAAGATTTATAATAGCTGCCGCAAGATGCAGCATAGTTGTGTATGTTAAAAAATATACATAATATAATATAACCAAGAAAACCAAAAAATAGGTTCATTAGTGAATTTTCTTCATGTGTTTTAAAATTGATATAAGCCAAACCTTTTTTCTTCTCATTACACTCATTAGTGAAAAAAAAAATAAAGTAAGAATTTCATCAAAGAATAGACAGCACGGGTACATCGGCCATTCAGTATAACGAGGGATTTCTGCAGCAGATACATAAAGGTAAGAAGTTTACCTATATTATTCTATTGATTGATTTATTAAGAAAGGCCAGATTCTCATATCTAACTATTAGCGCGCATGTGCTACTGCGCAAAAGAGAAGTGGCTTTTTTGCCAACATATATTGATTTTTAAGACTGAGAAAGTCTAATATTTAGTATTATAGTATTAGTATAGAAAACTATTGGCCGTAAAAGTGCGTACAATAAAAATAAAATTGATGAAGATATAGTACGTTAGTGCTTTGAAATATTGTGAAGAAATAAATATTGTGTATTTTTGATGGTATGTATGAAATGTTAAGAACTGAATGAAAATTAAACATATAAAAGTTTTTATATGAGATAAAATAGCAGTAATTCCTCTTCGAAACACAAACTTAAATTACTGGTAAAAATGGCCGCATCACAAGAAATCCCGTTGGTAGAAAAGCTTAATACTAGCAACTACAGACAGGGAAGTTTAAAACCTAAATGTTATTAATTAAAGAACAATTATTTGAAGTAATTACCGATTATATGCCCACGCCTGTCACAACCGATTGGCAGAAGAAAGACAGGAAGGCTAGAGCCATTATTAGCTTGGAAATTGAAGATTCTCAGATAGTTCATGTTAAGGGGCTTAATACAGCCAGAGAAACTTGGAACGAACTTAAAACGATACATGAAAGAGCTAATTTATCGAGGAAATTATTTTTGTTACGAAAGCCTAAAGGAGCCAAGCTCCCAGAAAACGGTAACTTAATCAAACACATAATGTACATTTTAGAATTAATCGATAAATTGTCCGCAATCGGGGAAGCAATTAGCGACTCCCATTTTTCGGCTTTATTACTGTGTTCGCTACCCCTGAGTTATAATACTTTAATCACCGCCCTTAAATCGGTTAATGAGGACGGGCTTACACCACAATTTATTAATAGTAAATTAACAGATGAGTACAACAGAAGGGTCGAAAACGCTGACCAGGATGAAAATTCCACAAAAGCGTTTAAAACGCAAAAAAATATTTCCAAATGATAATTTAAAAAAAGAAAAACAGTGCACGTACTATAAAATGAGGAATCACACGTACAGAGAATGTTGGCATCTGAAAAATCGAAACACTCACCCAAATATTAGGTTGAGCAAAAAGTTCTGGGAAATTTTTAATCTAATACTTACGAGAATTTATATCGTATGTAGCAGTTCCAATGGTATGTCTATAAGAGTTCAAGAATTTCGGCTTGCAAATTCCTATTGAACAGTATGATTTGCGTGTGTTTATACGGCTTTATTGGAGAAAAGGTCTAACGATTCTGAACGAATGAAGTTGAAGAAGCATGTCAAGAGTTTTTGGATTTCAAGCAGCCGCCATGGTACGTCCAACAAATTCGGAATCTGGAAGAACGATGGCAGAAGTAGTGGACTATGATGGTCTCTACTTTTAAGAATAGTCTTTGTTATTTTTGTTGTTAATTTGCACATAACAACCCAGCTTTCATAAATTTCCCAGAATTTTTTGCTCAACCTAGTACACAAAACATCAACAAACATACAAAAATAAACATTACTATCCATCGTTGTGTTATCAACAATCGGATAACCAGATAGGAAACACTGACCGCGAATCAGCAGACAAACAGATTATAGAACGGATACAAAACCAGATCAAACAGCGACGCAGCCTTTCTAATAGACAAAGCAGGAAAACTAACCTGGATCATTGATTCCGAATCTTCCTCACATATCCTAAACAATAAAGATGAGTTTACTAAATTAAATGACACAGAAAAAACAACCGTCATAATTGCCAACGGAAAAACTCTAAACTCGCAAGGTACCGGAGACACTACATTAGCGACAAAAACATCCGATGGGGGCATAAATAAAATTGCGTTGAAAGAAGTGTTATATGTACCTGAGCTAGAATCTAATTTAATTTCAGTCAGTGAAGCCAAAAAGAATAGGTATAAATTATTATTTGATAAAGATAAATGCACGCTGTCCCGAAATCTGAAAATCTACTTGGAGGCAAAAATGATAAATAACATATACTAAGACAGAATACAGAAAACAGATACGAAAAACAGAAAGCAATATAGTAAACATCGCGCACGAATGCAAAAAAAAAAAAAGTTTGCTGGAACTTTGGCACAAACGCCTGGGGTATAGTTGGTCAGTGTTCGATAAAGGAAATGGTTAAAGGCGATTTAGCCTATGGCATAAAACTAAATAATTACAAGCATGGAACAACATGTGAGACGTGCATACAAAGAAAAACAGGCGATGCTCCCTATCCTAAAACATCATATAAAAACAAAACAGGCAGAGTACGCGATCTAGTGCACACGAACGAATGCACAGCGATAGGAACACCAACTATAGGTGGTAAAACAATGTTTGTAGCTTTCATTGATGACTACTCTATATGTACTGTAATATAATTATTAAAATATAAAGATGAAGTACTGGATAAATTAATTGACTACATAGCTATGGTTCGAAACCAGTTCGGGAAATATCCGAAAGCTATGAGATCTGATAATGGGGGAGAAAACATATCTAGAGGGACAGAGGATTATTTAAGAAAAAGGGGCATTCAACATCAATTATTCGTGCCGTATTGTCCGAGAGAAAATGGCATTGCGGAAAGAAAAAAGTAAATCGCTAATACACATGACTAGAAGCGTACTCAGAGAAGCGGATCTACCGCAAAGATTTTGGAGAGAAGCAATTAACACCGCGAACTATTTACAAAATCGCTTACCAACAAGATCATCAAATAAAACCCCATTAGAGCTATGGTTTAATCGGAAACTGAATTTGCATTATTTGCGAACATTCGGGTGCAAAACTTACGTATACATGAATAAACAACATCGAGGGAAACGACGATAGGGCTCAGAAAGGGATTTTTGTAGAATACGACAACTCAAAAGGATATCGCGTATACACTAAAGAAAACAAAATTGTAACTGGCAGAACAGTGAAATTCATAGAAAGTAGCAAAATAAACCTAAAGGAAAGTAAAGAGACAGAAAACTCATGCGACGACAAAAATTACATTGAAACAGAGATAAACAACACAACCGAAAGACCAACCGCGTCCAAACAACCGACCAATGAGCCAAGAAGATCTGAAAGATTGAACAGGGGAGTACCACCAGACGGATATGTCTGTAATGTAAAAAATAATGATATAATAGAACCTACTAGTTGGAATGATATACTGGAAATTAATAACACCACAGAAAAGGAAAATTGGCTTAAAGCCACACAAGCGGAAATCAATTCGCTGAAAAAAACATAACACATGGGAGTTAGTAGATCCTCCACCTAACAAAAAGGTTATAGGTTGTAAGTGGATATTCAAAATGAAATTAGACAATTACGGTAACATTCAAAAATATAAAGCACGTCTGGTAGCCAACGGCTTTAGTAAAAAATATGGCGAAAATTACGACGAGACTTCTGCCCTCTTGTCTCACAAACAGCAGTCAGAACATTTTTGGCAGCAGCCGCATATAACAATTTAAATGTTAGACACATTGTCATTGATACCGCCTTTCTCTATGGCGAAGATGAAATTTATATGAAGCAGCCGGAGAGCTACATACAGAAAAAATCAGAAAATTAAGTCTGCAAACTTATAAAATCAATATACGGACTCAAGCAGGCAGCCAGAACATGGAATAAAAGAATCGAACATTCTCTGAAAAAAACAAATTTCCAACAAAGCATCGTGGACTCGTGTCTATACACGCGAAAAGATAACAACACTTCCAATGGTATAATAGTCTACGTGGATGACATTTTGATAGGTGGTGAAAATAAACTATCGAAACAATAATAAAAGCTTTAAAGTAAGAATATCAATTAAAGGAACTTGGTGAAGTATCACACTATTTAGGCATGGAAATAAGGAAAACACACAACGGGTACACATTGAATCAAGGATTAAAAATAGAAGGACTGGCAAAAAAATTTTAACTAGAAAATTCGAAACCAGTAAGTACTCCCAAGGATCCCGGTTTTTACAAGTTAGAGGACGAAGTAAACTTATTGCCTAACAATACAAATTCCTGACAAGCAATCGGATCACTACTCTACGTCACAACTACTACACGCCCAGATATATCAGCCGCTGTGAACATTCTGAGAGATGGTGCGAAACTCCTCGTACTAAGGACTGGAACGCCGTTAAACGTGTCATAAGTTACTTGAACTATACAAAAAATCTAAATCTCACAATTAATACACAACAGGAACCAACAGTAATTGGATTTGCTGATGCGGACTGGACAGGGGACACCAAAACAAGAAAATCGACCTGTGGGAATTTATTCATGCCGGGAAATAGTCCCATAGAGTGATACACCAAAATGCAGAACTCTATTGCTTTCTCATCGACAGAAGCTGAATTTGTTTCAGCTGCTTGTGCAGGGCAGGAAATTGCCTGGCTAATTATACTTTTGTCCGACTTAGACCTAAAGCAAAAATTACCTATAATTCTGTACGACGATAATCAAAGTTGCATTAAAAGGGTTTAGAACGAAAAATTCTCAAAACGAATCAAGCATGATCTGCAACACTACCACGCCATGAAACAGATGAATGAAGATGGTGTATTAGATTTTCGTTACTGTCCAATTCAAGAACTGATAGCAGACTGTTTAACGAAACCTCTACCAAAACCTCAATTACTGAAACGCAAAAAATCCATGCAACTACTACACGATGCATCTGAGATGGTTAAGGAAGGGTGATGGAAATATATCCATCCTCAGATCAGCAGTGAACAATGAAAACAGGAAAATGAAACTCTAATTTTCAAGGACAATAACATTTACGAATTCTTATTAAAATATTAGACTGCAAATCATCAAACTGTTAAAATATCTAAATTAATGGGTGAGTGCAAAAGTTCTACCTGTTTTTTAGCGAAAACAGAAAGGCGGAGAACACAAAAAGTTAAGCACCTATGAATTCACGCATTCACCATCATTATGTATGACCTCTTGCCATCTGTCTGGCAGTGAGTGAATCCCACGCCGATAAAACTCCTGTGCTTTATAGTCAAATACTCTTGTAAAGCCGTTTTTACAGTCTCCACATCATTGAAGGTTCGATGAGCAAAGGCATTGTGTAACAATAAAGTAAGGGGATGAATCGAAAGTGCAAGGCTATACGCCGGCTGAGGTGAAAGTTCCCAACTAAAGCCCAGTAATTTTTGCCGAGTCTTTAAATCAATATGGGGGCTGGAATTATCGTTTTGAAAGAGAATCCCTCTACGATTGATGAATGCTGGCCGCTTAGAAGTGAGTTTTGCTCACAATTTGTCCAATTGTTGGCAGTAGAGGTCTTCCTTGATAATTTGGTTTTGTGCGAGGACCTCCAACTTGATTATCCAGCTAGCATTAAACCATACACTGAGCAAAACCTTTTTGGATAGGAGTCCTCTTGTTTAAGTCGATGGAGTACCCTCTGCAACATCGGCAGATGGCCGTTTGATGCTTCACATTACGATACAGTACTCACTTCTCATCACCCGTTACAATTCGGTTCAAAAATGGTTCGCTACTGTTAAAGAAAGCAAAGAAAGACAGATGCTGATCCTCTTTTATCGTTGACTTTCTGTAAGCTGGAGTGCTACCCACTGATCGAATTTTGTGATGAAGCCAAGCGCATACATCCGTCTTTTGACTGTTGTTCTGTGTACCGAGAACATTTCGACTAATTCTCCGACTGTTGGATGTGGGGAATTTGCTATGGCTGTGTCCATATCCTCGCCAGAAAACACTGATAGGCATCCGAAACGGGCATGACCTTTACAGCTCGTGTCTCCGTCCCAGAATTTCCTAAACCAACGGTAGAAAGTGCTATCGTCTACGGCATATTCCCCATACACATGACAAATGCTGTGGCAAGCTCTGGCTGTTGTAACGGCTTTATCATACTCGTACAGTAAACAATGTCTGGCGTGGTTTTGCCTGCTTATTATGCTGTTCCCCGTTCCGCATGAGTTCTTTTGACAAATGTTGAACCTATACATACTCTACTCCTCTACGCGTTATTCACTTTCCTGACCCTGAAACATAAGCTGTAATGACTGCATTTCCCTTGACATTTACATATGCTCAAAACGGGTAGAACTTTTGCACTCACCCAATATATTTATCAAAAGTGAACAGTAATAATCATAAATAAAACCTGTTTATTACGCATGATGCAAGGGACTCACGTGATTACTGAATAGAACTGAAAAAAATTATGACATTTTGTTTATTGTGATATTAGCTGCAAAATAATAAACATGTAAGATTTATAATAGCTGCCGCAAGATGCAGCATAATTGTGTACGTTAAAAAATACGCATAATATAATATAACCAAGAAAACCAAAAAATAGGCTCATTAGTGAATTTTCTTCATGTGTTTTAAAATTGATATAAGACAAAACTTTTTTCTTCTCATTACACTTTAGTGAAAAAAATAAAGTAAGAATTTCATCAAAGAATAAACAACACCGATATATCGGTCAAATAGTATAACGAGGAACTGCTGCAGCAGAAACATAATGGTAAGAAATTTACCTATATCATTCTATTGATTGATTTATTAAGAAAGGCCAGATTCACATATCTAAATATTAGCGCGCGTATGCTACTGCGCAAAACAGAGGTGGATTTTTGCCAACTTTTTCCACTCCCTAGAAAGGAGTGAAATATCTCACTCCATTGTAGAACGTGAAATATGTTACTCAGCTATCGGCAGCGAAAAATCTCAGTCTGCTGACGGGGCTGAAAGCCTGGCATTATACATTTTTAAAAATTTTCGCTCAACTTCGAACCAATATATGGAATAGAATAATGAAAAGCACGAAAATATGTCACTTTTTAATTTTCAAAAACTCGATTTCATAATGGAACCTTAGAAATTACGCTGATTTGGTACTAAAACTCACTCCTTTTCAAGAGTGAACAGTTACTCCTGCTTAGATTAAATAGTCATTGTAAGCAGGACTGAATATTGGTATTACTCATCAGCCAATCAGAGCAATCTTGTCTACGACGCTTTTTTTAAGATAAGAGGAAGACGTCCACCATTTTAAGATTAAAATATACGGATATTATTAAAGTGATTATTTATGAAACTTTTTATTTTCATCTAAAATAAAAAGTAATTCATAACGGATACCGAATGATAGAATTTTTTTAAAGAGCATTCGAAACACTTGTACGGTTTCAAACAAAAAATTTTCTATTACTGTTAAGTCTGCAGTTTTTAACTAGCGCTAGAAAAGTATCTTCAAAGGTGAGTCATATATGCATTGCTTGCTTTACAATTTCTCTTCCATCTTGAGCCTGTCATGACTGATAATTATACACAGTGAAGTTCATAGTAATAAATAAAGAGTGTCTCATTTGAGCCGATACAACTCAAATCAACAGGTAATGTTAAAAATGTCCGAATGAAGAAAATAATTTTCTGGAATATAGATAGTTTCAGACGACTTCAGAACAGCAAGTCTACGACGCATTTTTAAGATAAGAGAAAGGCGTGTGCCATTTTAGGATTAAAGTTTCCGGATATTATTAAAGTGTTTATTTATGGAACTTAAGGGTTAAGTCTTATTTAATTTTAAACTTTTATTCCTGATTTTGTATGTTATGATTTTGAGTTAAATAGTTATGATACACGTAATTATTGGCACTCTAAAATAAAACTTGATATTTCAACATTGAAATAAAGTGTGATGTATGCCTGATATGAAGTTCATAGATAAAAATGCTTTAGGATTTTTTTTAAATGTTCATAGTATCACTTATATAATATAAGATTGAATATATTTTAAAGAAAAAAATAACTGCTTTTACATTAAAAATGTTTTTCAAACAATAAGAACAGTACATATGCAGTAATTTCTTTTCTTTTTATATTTCCTTCTGTTTTCCATTTCCTAAATCAATCTTTTCCTATAAAACACGTGAAATCTATTTATCTCATATTCACAAAATGCAATATATACGGGGATAAAAAAATTAAATTACGTATGGCTTATCATGTCGTTTCATATATAAGCATTGTATTAATTCCCGCTTTTCACCAATAGCTGAAGAAAATTCGGAATCATGATTAAGTTAAGGATAATATTTAAAAGAAAAATATAAACATATTCCAGATAATATAAAAATCTAGACTCCATGTTCATATTTATAGATCAAGCTTAGAACTTATTTAAAAAGGTGCGAGTTGATAAACATTGTGTTTTTAGTGGAAAAATTAAAAATAATTTAACACAATAGGATTCTGCAAAATAGCGAAAAACTGAAGTTTACTTTACTGAAAAGTAAGCTAAAAAGATAAGACTTTATATTTAAAAACTGAATTAAAATGAAATCACAAGCTGTTAATCATAGAACATCCACCTATTACGCAGTTATTAATAAAACTTTAAAAGTAACTAAAATACAGTAAATAATAACGTTTGATTAGATTTAAATTCATTAGCAATGAATACGTACAGAGATTTAAATATTTAAAACATGAATTACACATGAAAAAAATAAGACAACGTAGATCACAGGAATTATTAAATTACTGAATACAACTTAATGGGTATCTGAAAAGAAAGAAATAATATTAACTGATTAAGATTTCTGTTAATTACTTGCCCTTATGGAAATTTTAATATTATTAAATTACAGAATACAACTTAATGGGTATCTGAAAAGAAAGAAATAATATTAACTGATTAAGATTTCTGTTAATTACTTGCCCTTATGGAAATTTTAATATCTTTAACACGTTGGTATCAATATAACTGTATGCTCCAAAAGATATGATTCTTTTAAAATGCCCATAAAAACAACATGAAAAAGAATTAACTCCATAAAAAAGAACATTCATTTCTATGACAAAGTGACTATTCGCTCCTACCGAGGTGAAAAACCCACTCCTTTAGAAAGTGTGAATAGTCACTCGTCTAAAAGAGTGATTATCCACCTCTGTTTAGAGTGAACATTCATTTTCCAGGAGTGACTATTCACTCTTTCTGAGAATTAACGATTCCACTTTTGCCCAGAGTGTATAGTCACTTTAAAGATGACTTTTTGACATCGCCGTAGAGTGACTATTTACTCCTTTTTATTTAGAGTGTGGGATTTCTAAAATAAACGATTTAAATAACTTCTTTTATGTTATCTCCATTGTAAATTAGTTTTCATCATATTTCATTTCCAATAATTTATACTACAAAAATGTTTAAAAATTATATTAGGCTGTTATTTATGAGACCTACACTTTTACCAGATGCATTTGAACTATTATATATTTTATATGACAGTGCCAGAAATAAACTAGATAAAAACCTTTCATGGTTTATTCATGCTCAGCATTTGATTTTATCTGAAGTAATCCATTTCGATCTTTACAAGAGTAAAGAGTCCTCCCACAGATAGGAAGTCATTACAAACATCGTATATATCACTGTCAAGAACTGTATTATAATGATGTTTAACTTTTGTTAAATGTTATAAGAAAAACTATACTTAAATTTCATGACTTTCACTGTAAAAATTAATAGAAATAGAAATAGACGGTCAAATGCAAGTGTTACTCGCACACAGAGGGTTCCGTACAATAATATATGAATTATTAAAAAAATACCGTTGCTAAAAGAATACTAAGATTTTGTTAAAACTATACAACTTAGGGTTGGGTATAGCTGTATAGTATACAGGGTGCAAAGGAAAGTCCCTTTAACCTGAAAATACTTGCGAACGGAGAGAGCTACAGCTATACAAGTGAGGAAACGGTACATACGAAAAGAGTTAGAGCAAATTTTCCAATTAGAAAGTCTTAGAGCATCAATTAATTAGTACGAAATGACATTTGGTTAACACGGATAAGATAAATCTTCGCCTGCATACCCAAAAAGGTCAGAAATCGATGAGCGACGCTTCTACTTTGCCTATTCACATTCTGGAAATGTAGCAGTGCACAATTGCAGATTGTGACGTTGTACTGTGCTGTAATGTCTGTAAAGATTTAATTTGCAATGCATTTAAAATTTTAGAATAACCCTTTCAGTGCCAGAAGAATTCTGTTCGTAAACTGATGAAATAATTGACTGACACCAGAATATTCAAACGAATTTCTCAGAAAACAAAAATCCGCTAATTTGCACTTTCATTACAAAAGTAAAATTTTATTAAAATATTCTTGGTGCCATTTGTCAGTTTTGGAATTAAAATTAGGTGGTTAGACCGCCCTTGAAAGAGTTAAATCTATGTCGTCGTATTGGAGAGGCTTGCAATAGACGTTCCATGCTGAGAAATGTGCATGCAGAATTACTCTCACGAATACAAACGTGTATCGTGAGCAATGGCGAACTTTTCGAATATACTGAATATTAACTTTTTATCACTGTGAGACAGTTTGTCTTTTTTTGTATGTGATGTTTTCAGAATGTATTGAGATAAGTACGTATTTATAGCATAAATTTTGCGTATTTCTTCATACTTCTGACCATTGAAAGTTTACAAAAAATGGAGTGCATCGATTTCGGACATTGTTCCAAAGTCCAGGATTTGGTCAATCCTGACCAACATTTATCCAGGATTTGGTCACCTGGACAAATCTTACAGGCGGAGATTTATCTTATCCATGTAAATCAAATGTCGTATTATATTAATTAATTGATGCTCTAAAACTTTCTAACTGGAAACTTTGCTCTATCTCTTTTCGTTTTCGATTTGCACTGGCTATCTTCCAAATTCCACCACTAGGTGGCGCTGCAGTCGTTTTTATTAAATCGGGCGTAGTCTATTTACTATACCGTTACCTCACTTACATATCTGTAGCTCCGTCCACAAGTATTTTCAGGTTAAACGGAATTTCCTTTGCACCCTGTATACTAGAAAAGTATAAATGGATATACCATGAAAGTTCAAAGATATATGGAACCTAAATAATAGCAAATATAGCTATTCTGTATATTTGTTATTCCATATAGGTTTTTAGTTAACCTTTAAAGACATAGTAGGTGCATTGAGCGAGACACTCAATGGAAACTAGTCGCGAATCCCATACTATTTATGTGATTATTTCTCATTAAATTTGTCTGTTTTTAACAATTTGACGTTAATTGCTTTTATACTGCTACTGGACATTGCATTATATAAATGTATCCTTAAAATTTGTTATGTAGGCTTTAAAAGCCGATGGAGTATAGAGTACGCCGCCCCTGTCATCATGTATGTGCAAACCTTCCGTGTCTTTAAGGGTTGATATCTCAGCTAATTACCGACGATTTTTTCGGAAATTCATGACCACCAATGCTTTTATACTTTTGCTACGATAGGTATCTTCAGCTCTGCTCAACACTTTTGCTGAAGTCCGTAAATCGAAATTTTAGTGTAATGGAAAAATGCGATTTTCTCAAAAACTATGTGATCTAGGGTAATCGCTATAATTTTCCTGTAAGGTATAAATTAATGTATACTATCTCCAATTTTGTCATAATTTTAGTTTCAATAGATTCGCAATGAGATTGGGGGGGTGGGGAAACATATTTTTGCACTACATTTACCACCATAACTTTGAAAATATAATACCTAAAATTAAATGAAATATATTTTTTGATTTCAGCGTTACAAAAGCTTTCACACGATACCACACACGATATACAAAGAAAAGATTTTTTTTCAAGTAACTTAATTAGCCCCTCTACTTTTTTCCTAAATGTATTTATGAATATTTATTAATCTTTAAATATGTGGGTCAATAGTCTTTCTTACTTCCCCAATTTGAACTTTCCACGTTGCATATTCTACGAGTAAAGGGTCTGTTACAGACAGACAGACAGACACAGGAGTGATCTTATAATGGTTCCGTTTTTACTTTTTAAGTACGGAACCATAAAAAGGAGAAAAAAATTCTACAATTTTGACTTTAAAATAGCACGGAACCCATCAAAACTTGACGGAAAAAATGCTATAAAAATATCAGTAAAATAATTTTTTTATTGTTTAAATATAGGAGAGTATAAAACAGTGTTTCAAACATATTCTTTTAATTTTTTTTTCAGTGAAATACAATAGTATTTTCCATGTAATCCCCAAACAAGCAATTCGTAAACAACTGTGTAATGGAAGTCAATTCGACATTACCGCCATATTCACCTGCGAGGAAAAAAAATTCTTGGGCCTCTGAAGTACCATACCAAATTGGAAATATGTTCTGACGTCCATATCATATTAAGTAAATAAACTAATCAGGGGTGGCAATCACAAAACTTTCTTCTATCTCATATATGTTAATACTTCCTGAAAAATGCAGCATATCAGCACCACCTGTTAGATGATTTACACCAAAATCTAATTATCAACAACTTCGACAACTTCTAACTGAATCTTAAGTTTAATGAAAATCCGTGCATTAGTTTTTTATATAGAGCTATATAGGAAATTGTAAAAAAATTACATAGCAGTGCCACCTGTTGGGCGATTTACACCAAAAACTAATTAGGACCAATTTATACCAGAAAGTAACTGAATCTGAAGCTTGAAGAAAATTGGTGGATTAGTTCTTGAGATATGGCTATTGCAGAAATCGTGAAAAATGCAGCACAGCAGCGCCACCTGTTGGGAGATTTACACCAAAAATTAAACAGCACAAATTTATATAAGGGACTAACTGAATTTGAAGTTAGATGGAAATTCGTACGTTTTTTCTTGAGTTACAGCTATTGGGATAATTATGAATAATACAACATAGCAGCGCAACCTGTTGGGAGATTTTCACCAAAGTGTAATCAGCACCTAACTATACCCTGGACTAACTGATTCTGAAGTTTTACGAAAATCCGTGCAGCAGTTCCTGAGATATAGCAATTGCAGAAATCGTGAAAAATGTCGTATAGCAGCGCCACCTGTTGGGCGATTTTCCCAAAAATTAATCAGGACCAGTTTATATAAAGGTCTAACTGAATCTAAAGTTTTGTGAAATTCCGTGCATTTGTTATTCAGATAGAGAGCCCACAAAAATTTTGTCACATATAGACTCACAGAGTAACAGAGTGACATGGTGACATAGTGACAGACAGACTCACAAACAGACATTTTCTAAAAACCATCAAATTGCTTTCAGGACATTCTAAAACGTATAAATCCGTCGAAAACCGGAAGTAGAAAATTTTCACGAATCCAAAACTTTCTTGTAAAGGTAGAAGAAAGTAAAAACATAGTAAATAAAACACACATCTCTCCACCTGCGATGATGCAACCGAGCGAGCTCCTATGCGCATGTGCATTGCATCTGCCCAAAGGCACAGATTTGTATATATAAGTTGCGCATGCTCAGAAGTAAGATTTTTATTTGAAATGTCTAGAAATTAATAAACGTTTTGAACAAACAAATGCACGATAACAAGTCTATGGACAAATATCTTTCATTTAACCGTTAAATGCCTGGTGTTGCTTTTCGGCAACATACCCAATTTAGGTTCTAAAATACTATTAGAATAATATTGAAGCTATAATGCCTAATGTTGCCGATAAAATGCAGTCTGAAAATATTATTAAATTGATTTTCAACATTTAGATGGCAACACTTGTGTTGTTTAAGAATAAAGGTAAATTTATTTTTTCAAGTGTTTCTATTTGTTCTTTTTGTTTTGTTTGGAAGCTTGCGAAATACCCTATTTTGACCAGCAGTGATCAAGTAAAATTTATTTCTTATTAAAGTTTCTAAAATTCTTGTGTGTTTAATATTGTAGAATTTTATGAACGGAAATTATTTTTTCAATTAAACACTAGTATTGCCGATTAGTAATAAACTGTTTTTTAGCCGTAAACTATACTTAAAACAAAATATGATTTTTTAAAGTATTTTTTCCATGATTTATTTAAAAAATGAAAGCCGAAAAACATTATTACAATGATTTTTGAAAAATCAGGCATTTAAGGGTTAAAATAAAAATAATGTAATTTGATGGAGTAGTTTTTTCTCACTGTCGAAAGAAATAAAATGCTTAGCGCTTTAAATATTAATGTTCTTAATGTTTATATCCCCCAATTTATTGTCAAAAAACAGCGGTATCTGTTTCTGTAGCTACATGTACAGAAAAAATTGAAAGTACAATATATATATATATATATATATCCTCATAACTATTCTACGTTGACACCACTACTTGCCCTAGAGAAGCTCTAGGGTTTGCTTAGAATTAGTTGTCTTACTAGCTATCAATTCCTATGATCTACGTTGATTTTCACGTTAGTGGGCATGGTGAAAACTAGATTTTGTTAATGTAAAGGTGACGTATTTCATAAGAATAACAAGAAGACTTTCACACGAAAAACAGAACGACAATCTAATTTCACAAGGAATAACACCAGGGAGATTATAGTTATAAATTATGTAAAACAATTTAAAGAAGTTCTTTTGCAGAAAAAAAAAATCAATGTAAGAAAATGCAGGTCAAAAAGCAAAATGTTCCGGTTATGTACTGCAAATAAAATAGCAAGGTAAGATTACTTTCCTCTTTTAACCCTTTATGTACTGAATTATGAATTCACGAAAATTTTATCTTCTAAAGCATTTTTCGTGATTTTTGGAAACTGCATTAGAAGATTTACATAATCATTTAATAAAATGTAGGCGGATTTTAGAAGGATCGAAGGATTTAGAAGGTATATTGTAGATTTCTATTGGTATATTGTAGAAATAGGAACTGTACAAATATAATGCTTTTACAATAGAAATATAGAATTTTTTCCGAATTGAAAAATCCCCCCCCCCCCCCAACGGCAAGAAAGCTGAAAAGATGTAAAGGAAAAAGAAATCATACTTTTAAATATATTTTTGTTTTGTGTAACGAATAATGCTTTTGGAACAAGATAAAGTAATGCATCTATAATTCTATCCAAACTGTATTACTACTAATCCATGTAATAAATTAATTTTATAACAAGTTATTTTAATTGTTCTTATAAGTTCCATCAGTAGATAAAGGGTTAAATATCAAATATTGGTTTTCTTAAATGCAAAAATATGCGCGAAATAAAATTTTTCAATTCGACATTATTTAAACAGCACCAAAATAGGAAAAAAAATGTCATTTTTTGAATCTATAAATTGTTATTATAATTTTTTAATTCGTGATAACAGTGGTGTTTATGTTAAAATTTGCAAACGTTTTTCCATTTAATGAAATAAGCCTTGTAGCTATCGTTTTGAACTATTCTAAGATTTGCTCACTTTGATATGAAATATTTTTATTTGATGGTTGAAATTAATTTAGATTTTATTGCATCTAGTTGAAGAGGTTATTAAAAGGAATTATCAGAAAAACATATAAACTAACGTAACGAATTTGTAGTGTGAAATAAATTATGACTGTGAAATAATAAATGGCGGCAAAATTTATTTTTCGTTATGACATTTAATTCATAAGTTCACATTTCTAGAATGTATTCATAAACATGAAATAAAAACATCTTAAATATTAATCCTTGAATTTAATAAATTTTGTTAAATTATAAATAAATTTAAAAAAACTTATGCTTTAAGTACAGAATACATTTATTAATAAATGCATATTTATTTTGTTAATAAACATTTTGTTAAAAAAATTATTACTTGATTTGGTGGATTATTTTATTCTATATCAAAAATAATTTATAAAAGACAAACATTTATTTATTTATTCGAATTTATAATGATTCTATATCCCAAAACCTGTATTATAAAAGTGACTACTTGAACATTTTATTGTTGTTTACATCGATCGTGTGACAGCTAAGGAAGAAGTACTTATTAAAATTATATTATCGTAATTATTAATATAAACATATCGACAGATTGCCAGAAATTATATGTATACGATTAATCAGTTATATAACATTGGATGAAACTGAAACTGGACTGGAATGCTAAGGAAATTTTTTAATACAATCCACAGAAATCCGCTGAAAGCTACAGGTTTTGTATGTTGAGAAATATTCCTGGGGAATGAATGTGCGAATACGTGTTTCTTCCATCTGATAACGCGTTTTTTCAACAGATATTTTCTGTATATGGAAATTCTTTGGTAATTTTTATTGCTAGAAATTGTCTGTTATTTTACATGAATATTTTGTACTATGTATATCAACTTAATCTTAGAAATATAATTGCTCGTCAGTCTGATTTTCAGTTTTTATCAGGAAAGAGAAATCTTCTGATTAATTTTTGTACAAGAAAAAAAACCCTTCTGTAAATTACTTGTAATTTAACAACACGAAATCGCATGCTATATAAGTATGCAATATTACAGTGAAACATCTATTGTGTATCACAATAAATGTATGTATGTTAAGGTTCTGTATTCGTATTCTTTTAATAAAAAGTAATTTTAGATAGTATAATAATTATACAAATAGTTATAATGATGCGTCGCATACTCGAAAAAATCAGCTTTTTAACAATCCTACAATGATGTTTTGAAGTAAAATACAAATATATTTTGACAATAAATCGCAGTTGGTATTCTAAATATTAGAAAAACTTTCTTTTAGTTTAACCTTCTTTTACTTAAACCTTCATCTGTGAATCACGTCACACAGAAACAAATTCACAAGACAAATTGACACAAGAAATCAAATTCATTAATAAAAATATTTTTCCTAGTCAGAAGAGAAAATGAACATTTAGCTTCTTAAAAGAAAGAGAGATTTTAACAATTGTGAAGGCAGGGTGATTATGGGTGTCTGGTTTACAGGTAACACTATCTCTGAAATAGGTAACCTTCTTGGGATTTCTGAAACAATAGTGTATCGAGTCTTCAAAAAATAACAATTAGGCCAGAAAACGTGGAAAACCGAAATCGTGGGTGAAAATAGATATTGAAGTAAATCCAGGTGACTAACGTGCATTTTATTTAGTAAATGAATTAGTACAAGGCAACAAATTAGAGCTAATTGAAACTAAGAGATATTGCCAAGCATATCCATTATCCATCTGTTCTACAAAACGGTTATTAAAACGTACTGGTTTTAATGGTATGTGGCCAAGTATATTTCCTTGACTTTCGCTTCAAAGTCGAAGAAAGGAGCGTGTGGGTCTCTGGTCTACGAGTACAGATTAGTTTTTTATGACACTGGCGGCAGGATCCGTGTGTGCAGCAAGCACCACGAAACAATACATACAGTATGCATCATGGCAGCTATTCAATTGAGTGTTGGTGTTGGTGTTATCATAATATCGGGACCATTTGCTTAGTATATACTTTCTCCTTTAACTCCGTGTTTGACAGAGATTATCACCTGATTTTTGTTGTCCCGTTTATGACCATTATGTTTCCTGATGGCCGTGGTTATTTGCAGCAAGACAATTTACATTATAAACGGGGTAGAATTGCCTTAAATTGCTTTTACGAACATGACTCCGAGTTTCAAATAATTCAAAGGCCCCCTGAATCACGTAATCACAACACAATAAAATTTTGAACATGCCCATATTTGAGTATGGGGCACATTTTACTCACAAGAAAATTTTTTGTACGGGTGCACTATAAAAATTTAAATTTTGTATTTCTTGAAATGTAATCTCTGGAAAATATATACGATTTCATAAAACTGTGTACCTTTTTTTTACGCTACTTTGTAATTTATAATATATATGTCTTTGAACATTTAAGTAATAAAAGACGAGGTCAATGTTTGTGGTACACCCTGTATATTGTATAAGGGAAATAAATGTCAGATTTAACGTATGGTAGAAGACACACGCGCTCAATTACATCTTTAAAATATCTATAAATGGCGAATTAATGATATCTTGCATGTACATATCTAATGGAAGTTTAGAATGCATATATTTTTATGGGATTTTTTAAATGAAAGTAGTTTATTTCACCAATTAATCAACGTTCAGTCTCTTCTATCGAGATAATTGAATAACATACAATCTTAAATCCGTACACTATAATCAAACTTCCTTTCAAATTAAAATTTAGCCGAATCTAAAGAGTTAACCAACTCTAAATAATAATTTAATTAATCAACATTAATTCTAAATTGCAATTACTTGTCTGTAAATTGCATTCCAATCCATTAATTGAATCCGGCATAACTTTCGAATAAATTTCAATAAAGATTTATTGAATTAGCAGGAAATTCTAAAATTAGGAAATGTAATTTAAAACAGTCTTTACAATCGAGATTGTCACAATTTGGAAAATTTCAAAAATGTTTCATTGTTAGCTAAATAAGTGATTTTGGTGTAAAATGTTGAAAATATGTTTTTTATTACTTCTGGTGTCTTTAAACTCACATAAGTAAACAAATTACATTAAAAAGTAATAAATGCACGGTCACTGGAAATTAACGTTCTGCAGTCAGTCTTTTAGATAGCTTTCATTACAAAAAGTTAAAAGCTACCCACTGCAGCCGTTTGGAGGAAAGCAATTCTGAAATATCTTGTTATATTTATACCGATCATGAAACTTAGTCCCTAAAACAATCTTACGTTCAAACATTGATTTATATATATTTATTTATTTACATATATCTGATTCTTGTCGTGCTCTAAATCCCGTATTTATGAACCGATTTGGATGTGACCTAGTATGTGAATAGTACATACCAGTGTCTCTATAGAGTTCGTTGGTGAGCTTTATCTGCCATCATGTTCAAAAGGGATGCCGTTTATTTATTTTTTTATTTAAATTTTCAAAGAGACACAAAAATGGAAATTGAAAATGATTGTTTCCTTAAGTGTTTGACCTTGATTCCAGAACGTATGCGGAGCATTTTTTGTCTTAAAAAGTGGCTGAGATAGAGCTGTTTGAATTTCTAGGGTGACTGACATATTGAAATAATCTGATTTTTGTCATGTGATAGCACGCGTATTTATTAATCATCTTGGATGCGATTGGTCATACGGAACTCCCGACGGAGTTCGTTATCCAGCTTCGGCAGCGGATTTCAAAATGGCGGTCATTAAAAAAATTAAATTTTAAAATTCTGCAAGAGAAGTTTAAAAAACTGTTTCTTTTAACTGTTTCATCCTGATACAAGAATTCTAGATAATTGTTTCGTCTTTATCTTAAAATCTGTATGGGATATAGCAGTTTAAAACTGTAGGGTGTCTGACAATTTTTTTAAACAACAGTACTCGTATATATTATAAGATTTCTATGTTACAGAGAATATGTAGAGGACATATCAGAATCTCGACCAAGTGCATAGGTAAGATCCACCAACCCTTTTGTTTTACAATGGCAAGCACTTTAAGGCACTGACAAATTAGGTGACCAAACATAATACGTTCTAAAGGAAGCTAACTTGGATACAGCTGACTAATTCGGTGAAATTGTCCTTTATATTCAGTACTAGCTAAAGTGCCCGCCGTTTTCCCAGAATTTTAAGGGTATTTATTTTGAAAAATCAATTTCAAAATTAAGCATACATTATAAAACAAATGATGAAAAAACAGTTGAGCCATTTTTATTTCAGTTCTTCACTGAGAATGAACTCTAGGGCCTAAACATTTGCAAAAATTCCAATGTACACGCATACACACGTATACATATTGAATAGATTTAAAAATGGCGAAAAAAAATTCAGAGAACCTCAAAATGTTAAAATATGCCAATAAATCCATAATCGGGTTTTTATCATGTTTGAAATACATTTTTTAAAACTTATATGAGGTTATATATTGACCTGCTGACGTTCCACTATATTTCCAATGTGACGTAATACTTATTTTTACTTTCTTCTATCTTCAATAGAAGAAAGTATTGTAATAAAATTCTTTTCGACTTCCGATTTTCGACGAATTTATACGTTTTAGGGGTCAGAGGTCTCAAAAAACATGCTTATAGAAATTGTCTGTCTGTCCGTCTGTCTGTCGCCAGTGTACCATCAAAAAGTGTATGAAATTATGCATAGAATTAAACCGAATTTCTTTTCAAGTTTTTTGCTATGGCAAGCAGCTCCTTCATTAATTTTGAAAAAATCCGCCGAAGAGGGCGGTGTAATAGCGATTTTTGTGCTATTTTGAATATTGTACCATCGAAATAGGTATGAAATTATACATAGAATTGAATCAAATTGTTTTTGAATGTGTTTGGCTATGGCTAGTTGGTCCTCTCTGACTACGAAAAAATTCCGGGTGCACTGAAATAGCGATGTCTGTGGCATTTTCATTATCGTACCATTGAAAAGTGTTTAAATTATACATAAAATTAAACAAAATTTATTGTGTATGTTTTTGGTCATGGGAGGAAGGTCCTCCCTGAATTTGGAAAAATTCTGTCGGAAGGCGGGGCTGTAATAGCGATTTTTGCGCAATTTTGAATATTGTACCATTGAAAAGTGTATGAAGTTAAGCATGAAATTGAACCAAATTTTTTTTTGTAGGTTTTTGGTAATGGCAAGAAAGTCCTCCCTGAATTTGAAAATATTCCGCCGATAGAGCGCACTATAATAACGATTTTTATGTAATTTTTTTGATTTTTCGTAGTTCCATCGTAATATTGCGGCTGCTGAAGCGACGGGAACTGCCCATTCTGATAAGCGGACTATTCGCGAACAACTGATATACAACAGAATAACGGAAAATTATTGATTTTAATGGTTATTTTGATCGATATTAACTCGTTTTTACTCCGATTAATTGACTGAAGCAGAAATTTAAGATGAAACTCTAAGTTTATATTGCATTGAACTAATAAAAATGAAATACTGTCATTTGTAACAACATTTTGAAATATTAAAATATATGAAATAGAAGAAAGTTTTGGGATCCAACTAGTTTTATTCGTTAAACTATTTATGTTTCATTTTCATTTTTTCACATGGAAATCTTGCAATAGAAAAGTAATCGTTGTGGTAAGAATTTTATTGTGGATTATTATTGTTGGCAACTGCTATAACAAAAATTGTTTACATTTGATAGGAAATTGCCGTTAAATTAGTGTTTTTTTAATTAACTATAAAGTATTTCAATTCCGGATTATTTTAGTTGCCTCGGACGTGTTTTAATATACATTTACGTAACATTTCACAATTCTGGCTTCCAAACTGTGGTTTTGTATAGAATTACGAACAGACAAATTTTCATTTTTATATATTAGATTGATGAAAACTGGTATTGAATCTTCTATCATTAGATTCCACCCCTGTTAGTTTCTTGTGTTTGAGTAAAATAAAGTTTTAAAAAAAAATCAAGGAATATGAAAGCTGTAGTTTTCTCACGGCAGCATGCTGGGATACTTTTGTTAACAAGCAAAGATACAAAAATATTTTTTGGACCTAAAAGCTGCTTGAGAAATACATAATTGACACTTATTGTTTCTCAAGATGTTTATATAAAAACTATCGGCAGTGTGTCAGCAGAGTTCATCTGACATACTCGTGTTACATTAAACGAACCATTTCAAGCTGTTTTCGTCAAATTTCGACACTCTACTACTGAAAATCTATGTGGCCTACGCACTTGTTATATGAAATACGGAGTATGTCCACCCTAATTACCTAGAATCCAAAATTGTATAAATAACGCAGAATTAGTTTCGGAGATAATGGCATCTAAAAATGTCTGGTAATCGACAATTTTAACAGTGACTGACTGACTGATTCATTGAGTTACTGACTCACTCATTAAAAAGATCTCATATAGCTACTGTAGCTACAGACTTCAAATTTGGTGCGAAATTCGTTTACACTATAAAACTAAGGGATAAAAGAAATTGTGAAAATCGATTAACTGTCCACTTGGGGCGGGTGGTCCATTTTTACTGTATTAGATTTACAGAAGCGTAGCATTCCATGTTTTTTATTGTATTGTATTGAATTGATTTAATCTGGGGATATAATTGTGAAAAATAACTTGATTGGAAAACTATGCATACAAAAGTTTTTATAATGCTCTTAATAGTTCATGTACCCATATAATATACATGGTGCTTCCGATATCGGAGAAAAATCAACGACTGCTTTCAAACAGGAATATACATTGGAGATAGAGTATTATTTTTATTTTAACCGTTGTACAGGTGGCCAACATACACACTGTATAACATCATTTATTGAAATCACTGCTAGCCGCAATAACCGCCTCTACAGGCTGTCAAAACTGACTGCAACTAACGATCAGATGAGTGTTGGGAACACTTGCCGCTGCATACACACCGGGTGCCTTGAGATCCGCAACATTGTTGTGTGGATGACTGTTGGAGTCTCTCTCTTCTACGCCACATACGTAATAGACCATTCGGTTTATATCTGGGTACCGAGGCGGGGCACAACATGTTGAAAATGACATCGTCATGAATATTTTGGCCATCAATGTTTGGTTTGTGTGAAAATAAATTTATTGAATCATACACTACATATGGTGGATTTAACATATTAAAAGTCTTCCATCAAGTGAAGAAGATAGAGTAAAAAGAAGAAGCAAACAAAGAAGAAAAAGTTGAATTTGAAAGTAGTAGTAATGAAAATAACCAAAATAACCAAAATAATGATAACATCAAAGAAGAGATGGTAAGACAGAAAGTAGAGTGAAGAGGGAGTGGATAGATGACAGATTTGACAGTTTAAATAGGATGGAAGATAAAATAACATACACTTTACAATGAAAAAATAATACATGAAAATATATTTAAAGAAAAACAACAAGAAATATTAAAATATAGAAATCTGCTAGAAGAAAAAGAAACAACAATAAGAGAAAAAACAAACGAACTTCAACAACTGGATAAAACTTTACAAGAAATCATAAAAGAAAGAACTATAGCTAACAAACAAATACAAGAAATTCCGAAGAATTATGATGAACAAAAAGAAATCAATGAAAAGCTATCATTAAAACTAAAAAAGCTAGAAGAATCAATGAAAGAAAAATTGATTGAAATATCCAATAAAACTACAAAAGTAGATAATCTGCAAAAAGAATTGCAAAAATAACAAAAAACCAAGACAAAGAAAATAGACCAACAAAACAAAGAAACATCAACAAATTTAAGATACACAACCAGAAGTATCCAGTCAACAATTAAAACTGATGAAGTAGCTGCACAAACGGTAATGAATGACAAAACTACAGAAAGAGAAATTGTGGGGGAGACAAAGCATGAAATCATAGAAAGAATACAAATAGCTAAGGAAATTGATATTTCATACATAGAAGAAAAACTAACAAAGCTAGAAAGACTGTTAGAAGAAACAACAAATAAACTAGATATCAGTCATAAGGACGAAAGTTCAATAATGTATGACGTAACAGCATTCACGGGGGCAGCGATTCTTATTAGAAGTAAAGATAATACTAATATAACAACTATTCAAGAAATAATAAATGAAAAGTTAACCGAACAACAACATATACCAATCTGCTACAGCAAACTATCTCAAAGTAGAAAATCCTTAATTATTAAAGCAACTTCAGAAGAAGACTTACAACTCCTCTATGAAACAATAAACAAAACTGAAAACATAAAAGACTTAACAGAAGTTACTTATAAAACAGAGAATACCCAAAAAATCATAATAACTGGTATACCTAAATACATGCAACAGGAAAGTCGTATAAATAAAATAAGACAACAGAAACTATTAGATAATAATTCCATCATAAAATACATAAAATAAAACATGAACAGGAATAAAAAAATTATCAAATCATCGTCGAAACAGACATAAAGACATCAACAAATCTTTTGAGTGCTGGCTTCGGGAGTGTTGGAATTAGACAGTGCAGGATCTCCCTATACAAGCCAATTATCTGATGTTCAAATTGTCAGCTATATGGCAAAGCCCATGTCCACTGTAGAAAGAAGAGTATTTGTGTTTATTGTGCCAATGGGACACTCCACGAATAGTTGCCCAAATCGAACAAAACCAGATTTAAAACAATGTACAAACTGCATAAATCGTGAAGATTGCCATCCACACACAGCGGATTCATCGTTGTGCCCGGTGTTTGTTGATCAGATCATAAATAGAAATAATTATTCTATCTCATAAATGAACCATACTATGAATTCATACATGAGCTATACTATGAACTCATACATAAACCATTCTATAGGGGTTGTGGGCCACCCATAAACCCTCGAAAAATGTTAACTAGTATTTCTTTAAAAAATTAATTAAACAAAAAATTACATAACTAATTCAATAATAATCTTAAACATTATTTGACTTACAAATACCAAAAATCAACAAAATAACTGTTATATGTGTGTATAACATGTGTATTTCTTTCCCTGGCATTACAGATTTAGGAGTCATGTGTTTCACATAACTCATATATCTTAAAATATTTATATATTAGTACATTTATTATTATATATCTTTCATCATATATATTTTATTATCTCATTATTGTGTTTTTAAAAATATTAAATGTGTAAAGATCCGGTTCGCCCAGAATAATTGGGTAACCAATTGTGATTGGCATTGTATAAGAAGTTCAATGAAAATAAATTTTCGGCATCGGAGGGCGGGACGGTTCGGTTCTGGTGTCTTCCCCCAGGGACTGCACTAAAACTCTAAAGCATATGCTGGGATTCCCTGGATGGCCATCCCGGGCTCTATGGAATAGTGCAGAGTCTTATTATAAACGTACGGCCTATCACATGATAGAGACATAATTTAATGTTTAACGCCACGGTATAAAAACGGCGTTGACTCGGGCACCTTGAAGAATACAATTCGGAGGCATATGATCGCTCTAGTTTCTCAGGGCCCTTCAGAATCATCATTGAAGTACGAAATTTTCTGCACATGTCTGTCTTATCCTCTTCGGCGATTTTACAAGATCACTGATCTTTTTTCGGTTCTCTTTTTGAACTGGGCAAAGTTTTTCTCTTTGGAAAGGAACAAGAACATTCCTGACTTCTCTTGATGTTTCAGCCTATTAATTAGACACTTGTCTATGGCCAGGCGGTTATCCCTAGTTCTCGCAAACAAAAAATATTCTCTCCTCGTCACGTACGCTCTCTAACGAATGTCCTTATGAATCCTACATCACAGTGTGGCCTCATCAACCTGCATCTCTCCCGCGAGTGCCCGATATTCATCGACTTGGCTGACGAATTCCGGTGTCCTGGTGATTTCATATTGTTGAAAATGTCGTTTCCTACATGAAACGTTTGACACATGAAACATAGCAGACTTCATTTCTCTCCTTACATTAAAGACGAATGACAGAGCGAGATTCATGAATGTGGTAATCTCTAAACCAATGAGCCAATGACAGCATGCCTCTTTATTACTTCAGTTAATCTAGGTTTTGACGCGTTTACGTGTAACAGAAAAAGTTTGTAACTATGATATACAGGGTGATATTGCGCCTATAACTGTTTTCTGAAATACTTGACGCACCCTGTATCTTAATTATATGAGCATTATTATTTTTATTTCATGAAAGAAAATATGTTGTACAGGTACAGCATTGCATGCAATTATATTTAGAATTTCAGAATGCCAAAGTATTCAAAAAATTTCGATATAAATTTTATTACATCTGTTTTCAGCGAGAGTGTTTTTCTTTGATAATTCTTTATATGCAAATTACATGATTGGAAAGAACACGCTAAATCCGTTGAGCTTCCACCGTCGAAATGTCAATTGTGGTGATTTTATTATGAGTGAAAATTGAATTATAATACTTACTGGTTTTTAAAAATAGTTACACAAATATTAATAGAATAGAGCGCTACCATTTTTTTTCCTAGTATAAAAACTGATTGTTCTTTATTTAAGCCTAGTTTTTACATTTACGAATATGTTATAACTGAAAATTTTATTTGCGAATTGCTATGGAAGAATAAAACTGAAGACGTCTTTTGATAAAAATAATAGTTTAATAAAATAATTGAAGTTTTTTTACTTTTGTTTAGAGATAAAAACGCATTACGAAATACCATACTGCTATATATTACTAACTGTATTTTAAATTTTAGAATGTTGACTATTAATTTTGAAAATTTTTATATCTTTTTAAATAATTTGTTCATATTACATTCTAATATATTCTTTTCTAATTAAAAAAATTAACAGCTTTGTGTTATTTTATTCTGAGGAGTAGTTTTTTCTTCTTTTGCAAGTACACGATTTAAATCGTGCATGTCAAACACGTCCCCCGCGGACCACACTTGTTCCTCCTGTAATTTATCTGTTCCTGCCAAACCTTTGGCGTTTTTCCTATGTTTATTTCATTTCATGTTTGATGGAAAATAAGAAATTTGAACGAACTACGAATATAATAGCACTAACCGTTGCTGCAGTGCTGCGGTGTTGGACGACACACTTGACGAAAGTGTGAGATTTGTTTTATTCAAAATAGTAATCTTTGTTTTATTTATTGAAATACACCCCTTGATTAAATAAAACGAAGATTACTATTAAAATAATTGGTAGTTATTTTGAATAAAAATATTTCACGGTTATTTAACGATCTGGCAATATTGCTATGTCCTTAGAGGTGGGAAACATCAGATCCTATAGCAGGTATATAGTCAGAAATAACTCATTTTAAAATTTCAGCCTTAAGATATTGTGCATGCAAAAATAATCAGTCAGAAACTACAAAGAGGAAAAATTCTAAAATTTGTATAATATATTTTTTTTTTTTTTTTTTTTTTTTTTTTTTTTTTTTTTTTTTTTTTTTTTTTTTTTTAAATAAATTGTTATATGTTTTATAATAAAACTAATACTTTATTTTACCGCACTTTTTTATCTAAATTACATTACAAAATAATGTGCAGCATTTTATAGGTACTAAAAAGTGCATGGAAAAACAATTGAAAAACGGCGCTAATACAAGATAGTTAATTTTTTAATTAAAAAAATTGTTTGTTAAAGAGTGTCTTTGCAAATAATAAGAATTATCGTTCGGTTTTCGTAAAAAAAAAAAAAACAGAAAAAGAAAAAAAAAACAAGGCGATAACTAAATTAAAATTGCTCGCTGGCAAACACAGGGGCATACATTGTCGAACAAGGAAATTTCGGATTTGAGCTCATATTTCAATATTTACGTTATTAAACTTTTCATTGTTAATGTACATGTGTTTTCTCAAAAGTTCTTCCCGTTAAAAACGAGATTTAATCTGGTTTAGCGCCAGGCGAAAATTTTCTAATCAGCTCTTCTACCCCACTGCCTTCTTCCATGGCTTGTAATAAATACGCAAATTTACACGGAATGTAATACACGGGAATGTAAACTAGGATTTTGATTAATTTTTCGAAATCGACAGCAGAATTGCAGTGCAGTCAATTCTTAATTTCGATATTAAAAGTGGGCAACTGTATCTTCGGATAGTAGCTTCAAATCTTCATTTTTCACAATCAACGGTTCAGTTTATTTATTTTGTAATGCGTGCCAACGATCGAAATAATTCTCAGATTCGTCAATATCTTGTCTATTATTTCTTTACCAACTCCTTCGCTACATAGCATTTCTCTATTTTTGTGTTCTACGTCGATCACAAGTTTCGCTTACTCTTCTATCATAATCAAATTGAGAACTTTTTCATCAGGCGATAAATTATTTACCATCTCTTCAAATTCGTTACACGATTCTCTAAAAATTCTGCAATGTTGACGCCTAGCTATTTTCAACGCATATCCATATTATTTAACGATAACCAGAATTTTCATTCAGGACAGTTGAAATAAAATTCTACTTACAAATTTACATCTTGTCAGAGGGAGCCAGATGTTCGATTCCGACTTAAAAATTTTTTAACTAACAAGAATCCATTAGACTAAAATATATAAATGTCTACAAAAGTATTAAAACTCAACTCAGTAGCATTTAAAATTACTCAAGCAAATACATATTTCTAAAATTATTCTTAATTATGATAGAAGACACTGGAAATTATTCTTCATATTACTTTTATCGGTAATCTTCTCTCATGAACAAAACAAAAATTACTGTTGCCAGATGTTGAAACAATAAAATTACAAACAGTTAAAATAATTATACACCGGCACGTGGTTCTTACACAGATGAAAGAAGAAAAGGCTAAAACAATCATTTCTTAACACCTGTCAAGCATGTCCCTGGAAAAGATGGTTCAACTGCTACGCATATATTTTGTTCCTATAAAACATTTTTAGCGAAACTATTTTGACCTATTCAACGTTAAATAGCTCTTAAAATAATTCTTCGATTTTAAAACTGCCTGCTTCAGTGTGTTTATCTATCATTTCTGTATAAAATTACCAATTTAAATATTTTTATATGGAATAATTTTCTTAATATAAACCTCGGAAGATCTTCGGTTACGAAAATGTCACATACGGCGTTGACAGCGTTAGTTACTTTTTTAGAATAGCGGTATATTTCTTTTAAATTTTTTCTGTTTCTAGCGTTTGAATTTACCATTTTATGTTGTTTTTAACAAAGCAGTATTTTCTATGCACAAATTAGATTCTGTGCGATAGTAATAAAATAAATTTGCTCTCTCTCTCCCTCTCTTTTGTAATGTGGCCCGCAGCTTTGTATTCAATGTTTAATTCGGCCCTCGGTCGTAAACGTGTTTGATATTGTCTGATTTTACTTTATTAGTCTACTAGCAAAATCCGCGGCTTTGCTACGTATTAGTTGAAATATGCCAAGTGATGTCTAATTTTTATTAGATGAAATTATACTTTTAGGAATAATTCAAAAATTACTAATTAAGACACAGTTCAACTAAATTTCATTATTACAGGAGGCTTATTATTACAGGATTCTTCATTAGGCAGAAATGAGACTTAATTTAATAAGAAGAACCAAGTCTAATTCTAAATAAATGATAATTTAAAAAGTGTTTTGAAGCTTTTATGCTCATTTCATAGGCTCATTTCAGTATTCATTTGAAGTTTTGAAGTTTTTAAAAACCGTTCTTAGTACGCATTTACATTTTAAAATAAACCATTATGTCAAATTTCAAACTTCTCGTCTAACGGTTTGCGATCTCCCTTGTGGTAGAGGCACTAACATAAAATGCCTGTGTTGAAACAGAAACTCTCGGCCTTAATTTGCCAGCATTAATTTTAAAATCAATTTGGTATTTCCTAATATTCCATAGAACACTTAATTTAGAAAGTTTTTAAAGACTTTTTTGGAACGTTTGCTTTTCTTGCCAACCCCATGTGTTAGTGGCATCGGCATAAAATATAGCATGTGTAGGATGAGAGACTGTCACCATTGATCCGCAACCATTAATTTTGTAATTGGTTTATTATTTTCTGGGATAGGATAGAAATTGTAATATAGGACTGTTTTAGAACGCTTTTCACTCATTCCCTTCGCTTCACACCTTTAAATTACGAATTTGTTTTAGAATATTCTTAAAGGGCATTTATATTTTATAAATAACTACCATGCCATATTTAAAGTTTATAGACTCTTCAGTATAGCAGAAATCGCAATTTAGAACTTTTTTGTTCCTGCAACTTTCTGGTGGTAGTTGCACCGACATAAAATGTAGCTTATGTTTGAGCAGGTTCTATCACACCAATTTGCAACCATTATTTTTTAAATCGGTTTGATATTTCTTAAGATTTCATAAAAATCCTAATTTAGAACGATTCGTCCTTTTAAATTTGGAATTTTCTTTCGACGGTACTTAGAAAGCATTTGCATATTTTAAGTGATTACCATGCCAAATTTTAAATTTTTAGACGCTCAGAATCACAAAAACGCAATTTATAACATGTTTGGTCCTGCACCCCCAGGTGGTAGTGACAACAACATAAAATATACAGCCTACGTTGGAGCAAGGGCTGTTACCATCAATTTACAACCATTACTTTTGAAATCTGTTTGATATTTTCATGAGATTGCGTGGAATTCGCAATTTAAACCATTTTTGGAACGCTTTTAGCGCATTTTGACCCCTTTTTAATTCCGAATTTTTTTAAACTATTCTTAGAGAGCATTTGCATCTTATAAGTAATTACCAGTCCAAATTTCAAGTTGCTAGTCCCTGCAGTATCACAAAAATCACAATTAGTAAATTGTTTTGCTACTGAAACCCCTAAAATGTAGTGACACCGACATGAAATACCGCCTATGTTGAAGCAAGATCTGTCACCGTTAATTTTAACCATTACATTTGAAATTGGTTTGGTACTTCCTGATATTGTGTAGAAATCTCAATTTAGAACGCTTTTCGACAATTTTCACCCCTTTTAAATTTCGATTTTTTTAGGAAATGTTCTTAGAGATCATTTGTCTATCTATACTAATATTATAAAGAGGTAAAAATTGTTCATTTGTAAGAGGTAAGCTCTGGAACCACCGAACCAATTCCAAAAGTAATGGTATCAAAACGATGGAGTTAGTGCAACTTAGAACATAGGCTATATCTTATGTCCATGCAACTGGCCAAAAGGGGGTGCAGGAACAAAAAACGTTCTAAAAATGCGCTTTTTGAGTTACTGAAGGCCTAGATACATGAAATTTGGAATGGTAGTTACTTATAAGATACTAATGATCTCTAAAAAAAAATCGAAATTAAAAAGGGGTGAAAATGCGCGAAAAGCGTTCTAAAAAATGTTCTAAATGGCGATTTTTACGCAATTTCACGAATTACCAAACTGATTTTAAAAATATTGGTGTCAAAATGATGGTGACAACCCAATGCTCCAACATAGGCTGCATTTTATGTCGGTGCCACTACCCCTAAAGGGGGTGCAGGAGCAAAAAAACATTCGAAATTTTGATTTTTGATGTTTCTAAAGGGCCCAGATACATGCAATTTGGCATGGTATCCTTATTAGATATAAATAGTTCTAAAAAGCGTTCTAAAAAATGTTCTAAATGGCGATTTTTACGCAATTTTAGGAAGTACCAAACTGATTTCAAAATTAATGGTGTCAAAATGATGGTGACAACCTAATGCTCCAACATAGGCTATTTTTTATGTCGGTGCCACTACCCCTAAAGGGGGTGGAGGAGTAAAAACACGTCCGAAATTGCAATTTTTGCGTTACTGATGGGCGTAGAAACATGAAATTTTGAATGGTAGTTACTTATACGATATGAATGATCTCTAAGAACATTTCTTAAAAAATTCGAAATTTAAAAGGGGTGAGAAAGTGCGAAAACAGTTCTAAAAAACGTTCTAAATGGCGAATTATACGCAATCTCAGAAAGTACCCAACCGATTTCAAGAGTAATGGTTGGAAATTGATGATGACAGCCCTTGCTCCAATATAGGATCCACTTCATGTCGGCGTCACTACCACCTTGCGGTTGCTTTTTAAAAGACGTTCTAAATTGTTATTTTTGTGATACTGAAGGGGCTAGCAACTTGAAATTTGGCATGGTAATTACTTATGAGATGTAAATGCTCTCTGAGAAGAGTTCCTTAAAAATTTGAAATTTAAATGAGGTGAAAATAAACGAAAAACGTTCTAAATAGTGATTTCTACGCAATCCCAGGTAATATAAACCGATTTCAGAAGTAATGGTTTCAAATTTATGGTGACAGTCTTCGCTCCAACATATCCTATATTTTACGTTGTTGTCACTACCACATGATGGTTACAGGAGCAAAAAATGTTCTAAATTGCGTTTTTTGTGTTAGAGAGGGGGGGTGTAACATTTTAAATTTGGAATGGTAATTGATTCAAAGATGCAAATGCTTTCTAAGAATTGTCCAAAGAAAGTTCCAAATTGAAAAATATGAAGTGACCGAAAAGAGTTCTATAAGCGTTCTAAATTACGATTTTTATGCAATCGTATGAAATAGGAAGCCGATTTCAAACATAATGGTTGCAAATTGATGGTGATAGAACCTGCTCAAACATAAGCTATATTTTATGTCGGTGCCACAATCTCTAGAGGGTTGTATGAGCTAAAAACTTTCTAAATTGTGATTTCTACTGTACTGATAAGGCTAGAAACTTTAAATATAGCACGATAGTTACTTATAAAATATAAATGTCCTCTAAGAACAGTCGAAACTAAATTCGAAATTAAAAAGGGGTGAAGCGAAGGGAAGAAGCGGAAAGCGTTCTAAAAGAGTCCTAAATTACGATTTCTATGGAATCTCAGGAAATAATAAACCGATTACATACGTTATTGGTTGCAAATCAAGAGTGATAGTCGATGATCGTATACGGACTATATTTTATTCCGGTGTCACTACTACCTTGTTAGCAGGAACTACAAGAAAGCCTTTAAAAACATCTAAATTCCGTTTTTTATGGGATAATATGGAATAATAGGAAATACCAACCGATTTCACGGTTAATGTTGACAAATTAATGGTGACAGTCTCTGTTTCAACATTTTTCAAAACATTCTATTTCAACTCTGTTTCGGAATTTTATGTTGGTGCCACTAACACCAGAGAGGTAGGTGGTAGACTAATAGACAAGAAGCTTGGAATTTGACATGGTGGTTAATTTTTAGATGTAAATGTGTTAAGATGGTTTCTAAAAAATTCAAAACTTCAAATGAATACTGAAACGAGCGTATGAAATGAGCATAAAAGTCTCAAAATACTTTCTAAATTATTATTTATTTGGAATTAGTTTTATTCTTCTTATTAATTAAAATCTCATTTCTGTCTATTGCACTTTTATAATGAAGTTTAGTCAAACTGCGGTTTAATTTGTAATTTTTGAATTATTCCAAAATGTGTTCTTCTAATAAAAAATAGCCATTCAAATATCACTTGGCATAGTTCAACTATTTCGCGAGCAAAGCCGCGGGGTTTGCTAGTATCTTATAAATAACTACCATTTATAATTTCAAGTTACTAGCCCCTATAGCATCACAAAAAATCGCAATTTGGAACGTTTTATGCTTCTGCAACTCCCAGGTGGTAGTGAAACCGATATGAAATACTGCATATCTTAGAGTAAGGACTGTCACCATTATTTTCACACCATTACTTTTAAAATTGGTTCGATTCTTTTTCAGAAATCGCTATTTAGATCGTTTTTTAGAAGGCTTTTCGCGCATTTTCACCCATTCTAAATTTGATTTTTCTTTTCGCAAATGTTCTTTGAGATCATTTATATCTTATAAGTAACTACCATGCTAAATTTCATGTTTCTAGGCCCTTCAGTAACACAAAAATAGCAATTTAGAAAAAATTTTGCTCCTAATATAGCCTAATAGAAAAATATAGCCTACGTTAGTAGCAGGGATTGTTTCTATCAGTTTGTAACAATTTCATTTAAAATGGGTTTGATATTTCCTGAGATTGCTTAGAAATCGCAATTTAGAACGCGTTTACAACGCTTTTCGCGCATTTCACCCCGTTTAAAATTTTTAGGATATTTTCTTAGAGATCATTTACCTCTAATAAGTAACTACCTTGCCAATTTCCATGTTTCTAGGCCCTTCAGTAACACAAAAATCGCATTTTTAAAACTTCTTTTTTGTCTGCAGCCCCTTTGGGGTTGTGGCACCGACATAAAATATAGCTTATGCTGGAGCAAGGGCTGTCCCCTTAATTTTTAATTTTGACACCATTATTTTTTATATTGGTGCGGTACTTCCTGAAATTGAGTAAAAATCACCATTCAGAACTTTTTTAGAACGCTTTTCGCGCCTTTTCACACCTTTTAAATTTCGATTTTTTTAAAAAATGTACTTAGAGATCATTTATATCATATAAATAACTTACCTGCCAAATTTCATGTTTCTACGACCTTCAGTAACAGAAAAATTGTCCTTTTAGAACGTTTTTTTCTCCTGTACCCTCTTTAGGTTATTCGCATGGACATAAGATATAAGCCTATGTTCGAACGGGTACTAACACCACCATTTTGATACAATTATTTTTGAAAACGGTTCGGTAGTTCCAGAGAGTATAGATCTCCTACAAATAAACAAACAAACAGATTTTACTTCGTTATAATATTAGTATAGAAGAATAGATTGGTATTTTTTATATTTCAATGATATATTTTTTATTTTTAACTACTATTTTTTATATTTCAATGTAATATTGTTTTTATTACTATTTCGGAGAATTTCAAAATGTTCTTAAATAGTGCATATTTTGCGATTTTTAAAACTATATTTAAAAAAAAAATCTACTGCAAAATACAAAATAATTTCACCTTTTATACATGATTACACGCAATTTTTTTCATGATTCACATAAAATTGTATTCAGACAATTTTAAATAATTTCCCCTGATATTTTAGTTTTACGATGGTCTTTTATATTCCTTGTTGTGGATGTTCCACTGTTCACAACTACTAAATATGGTTATACGCTTCATTTATTTTTACAGAAACTGAATTACTCTCGTATAAAAAATAAATAGTTTTTCCATTGGAAAAAAAGAAAATATTTTTTCCATAATATTACTGTGCCTTATTTTATGTTGTAAAAATAACGATGTTCACCCATTCTTTCGCCTTTTATTTTATTTTTATTTTTTAACGACGCATAAGCTGGTTTCATTATTGCTGCTGAATAAACTAACTGTTAACAATGACAAAAATGACGAAGATTAATGAAAGCTATCGGTAAAATCTGTTCCAATTTTTTTATGTTTATTTTTTCATGGTTATTGCTTATTTTTAGTGCATTATTGAATAAATAAAAAACTGTTTTATCGAATAACTAAAAAATTAATTACGTATTTTACTTGCGTAGAAGATTTTTTTATTTCACATTTTGTTGTTTTTCAGTTACGTAAAACTTCATACAGTAGAAGGAAAAGAAGTTTGTTATATGCACTAAAAATTCATCATAATTTGTAAATTCTATCCCAAAAAGGATTATTCATATATAAAATCGTAAGTGGAACAAATCCTATTGTTGCCACCAGAAATAATTATAGAGGATTTTTTTAATAATATTTTTCCGTAAATTTTAAAAACGCGCATTAGGAAATATAATAGTAATAAAAAATATGCTACAAATTCGTTTGAATTTTATTATTATATAAATGATAACATTGTAAAAAATGTTGAATATTTAAATTTCTGAAAATAAATTAAATATGTATCACGTTCCTATCACTCCACCGTTATCAAAAATTTTATATAAGCTTTTAGAAGTGTCATGTAAGACATATAGAGTTTTCAAGAAAAATATTTTTTTTACACATTAAGTTTAAAATTGTTGCCTGTAAAAATGTATAGAAAATTTAGAAATTAATCAACACAATCTCTGTTCATTTTAAACGGGCTTAAATTCGATTCAAAATTCTTGATTTAATCTTTATTGAACGGATGCATGACAAAAGGTCACCAGTGTCATGTCTAAGAACATAAGAAGCTAGGTATAGGGGGGGGGGGGGGGCAAAGTCAAACCAGCAAAAATAATAGAAAGAAATTGAAAGTGTAACATATATTTAAAATTTTAGTTCAGTTTAGCTTAGAATCTAGAATGTTTTCTGTATTATTATGAATCAGGTTGCATTTTTTTGCCTTGTTCAATATATATATATATATATATATATATATATTCGTTCTGTACAATTAAGCCATTTAAACATATGAAATTGGCCAAAAATTATGTACTCACCATTTATAAGCTAAAGAAATAAAATACTAGTTAAATTATGTACTACACACAGATATATATATATATATATATCACTGTTAATATCTCATTTTGACATTGAAAGTGCTCTAATCTCCAATATATGCATCAACTAACGGTAATTTTTGTTTCACTTTCTATATGGTAACATTCTTTTAAATATAACAAATGGATAGGGCAAAAGAGTAATGTAAAATATAAAATAAGTTTATTTAATTCACTTATGAACGAAGAGATAGATGGAGAGAGAATCGGATTTGTGGAAGAGATCATGAAATTGATACCTAAAATTCTTATTTAGTGATAGAAAATTGCAATAGACTGTTGATGAATAGAAATTGAGTACATGGAAATGGTTTTGTCAAAGTTGCCAACTGTTTAATGTAAAAGTTCATAACAAGTCATTTGAAAACATTTATTTTTAATGTTATCTGTTAAGTTTAATTTAAAGATTTTAATTTCAAGGTTATGAGATTCTTTATTATTATTTTTTATTATTATTATTTTTAGTTTGCTGAGATAAAGTTGCCTGCTAGGATCGGTAAAGGATGTCTAGTATAACTGGGTTAGTAGAGAGTTGGCACACCAATTGACAAGTCTTACGTTTGATACCTGGCTTGTACAGTTTTTTCTCAGTTGGAAAACTTCAACTTGTGAGATACTTTATACCACTGTTAGTATCACATATTGTAATGGAAAGAGACTGGTCTCTAATATATCTTCCAACTAACGGTAATTATTTATTTATTTATTTTTTGGTTTTTAACTTTCTATGTGGCAACGTTCTTTTGAATATATACTTGTGATATAATTTATATCACTGTTAGTATCAATTATTGACATGAAAAATGACTAGTCTCTAATATATGCTCCAATTAACGGTAATAATTTTTTTGGGGGGAGGGGTTTAACTTTGTATATGGCAACATTCTTTTGAATATAACCAATGGATAGGGTAAAATACTAATGTCTAATATAAAGAAGTTTTTTGTAATTCAATTATGAATGAAGATATGGAGACATAATCAGAGTTCTGGAAGAGTACTGATCGTGAAAATGGTATTAAAACTTCTTATATAGTGACAGAAAATTTCAATAAAAATTTCATGAATAGAAATTGAGTACATGGAAATGTTTTTAACCCATCAAGGATCGCTTATAATTTGAAAAAAAAAAGCATCAAAAAAGTAACTATTTTTTATTACAGAAATTGAATAATTATAAGTTTTCTAAATAAAATATGCAATGATTTTTTAAGACGAAAAAAAAAAGATGTTATAGAACAAATTCACATTTGTAGAAAAAGCATCATGCGAGAATTCTGTGTCTTAATGTTTGTTTTACACCACACAAATTAATGCGAATAAGAGCTTTATTTTTCGCATCTTAGATCGTAATTTATCATCATCTCACACATTTTTACAAATAATATTTAAAATAATCTATATACATTAAGCTTTGATTATTAATAATAATTATTTTGAGTGATATATTTCGAAACATACAATACAAAGTCCAACATCACAATCAGCACCAAACACCAAACCCAAAAGACTTCACACGGAAATGCCAGTTAATTTTTTCTGGTTTCGGAAAGTTTTTTTCAGAAATGAAATCACCAGCCCGGAAATATGATGGTTACGAGAAATAACGAACGACACCTCAGCTCGTAATATTGATGGGAGCGAGAATTAAGGGGTTTACAAAGTTGCAATATGTTTAATCTAAAAATTCTACAAAAGACCTTTGATATTTCTTTTTAATGTTATCATTTAAGGCCAATGTTAAGGTTTTAATTTGAGATGTTTTGATGGTATGAGATGCTTTATTATTTTTATTATTGATTTTATTATTTTTGTCCTCCTGACTGAATATTGCCGCCTCGGATTGATATGGAATGTCTATGTTAGCTCGGTTAGTAAAGATTTGATATACTAATTAATATATCCTGATTTGATGCCTGGGCTGAGCAGTTTTTCTCACAGTTGGAAAACTTTTACTTGTAAGATAACCTTGTGATTGACTTGTGATGTGTGATAGACTTGTGAGATAGTACTGTTTATCACATATTGACATGAAAATTACTCTGGTCTCAAATATATGCCTCAACTAGCGGTAATTATTTAATTTTTTGTATTTCACATTATATATGGCAACGTTATTTTAAATATAACCAATGAATAGAGTGTAATATAAAGAAGTTTTCATTAATTCATTTATGAATTGAGAGGTAATTGATTGCTTCCGATTACCTATACTTCCGGATACTTCCATAATCAGTAGAAGAGTACTGATTATGGAAGTGGAAAGGAATAAACTTATTATTCGGTAAAAGAAAATTAGAATGAAATGTTGTTGAATACAAAGTAACTGCATGGAAGTGCTTTTAACAAAGTTGAAAAAGTTTATTCTAAAATTCTATACAAATCATTTCAAAACATTTTCTTTAATTTTATTATTTATTAATCTATATTTTATAATTTTTTTGAAAGATAAAATTATAAACACATAAAACAGACAAAATAAATTTCGCTAAGGAAACATAAATCCAGAAAATATGAAACAGAGCAATATATATCAAAATGAAAAAAAAAAAAAAAACTTGAAAAATTTACTAAAAAAGGACAAGACTGAAGAAGAACTGAAATATCTTTAACGTCTAAATTAATGCCTCTACTTTAAAAGAATATTTTTCTAAACTAGTGTATTTTTTTTAAATTCGGAAATTTAATATAAGTAAGCATCCCATTTAAGGTTTATATTTGTACAAACTATAAAACATATGATTTTGTATACTATATATTTTATTCAGATATCAGGGAACAATTTTTTTTTCGGTTATTTAGTAAAATCCAGTGTTAACATCAGTTTTGATGAAATGAAATTTTAGACTAGGTGTCACATTACATTTATTATAAACCAATATATTCAGATTCACAGCACATTATTAATACATCAACGAAGTAGGAGTGACATATTCCTTAAGGCAAAGTGACAGTCCGTTGATATATACTAAACTAATCATAAACACATCAGATTCAGGTTAATGCGAATTGAGAGGAATATAGTTGATGGTATATGTAAATTCATTCATAGGTATGCATTTCAACCCTGAGCAATAATTTGTCACGTTACACAATTATTAGTTACAAAATCACAAAAAAGTAATTGTATTAAAAATTAAAAAAAAAAAACAAAAAAAAACGTAAATTTAAAATATATGAAATCCATAATTTCTATGAAGATGCATATTAAAAAAAATTATGTTGCAAATGCAGTTAACTCCTTTTTTTAAATTTTCAAAGCAAAAACATTCAATTCAGAATACATTCGACAATTTGGAAATGCTTATGTCAAAACTATAAATATTTTTTTTCATTGGAATTAATTTGTTCTTTTCTACGGAAATATCAGTATTACTGCTATAACATTTGTTACTCTATTACATACGTAAATATTATAGTGCGATAAAAAACATCGGTTCTTACTGATGTATAACTGTGTTTCTTTATATTGTTCTTGCTTTTATAATATTTTCCAACAGCTTTCTAGTATTGCGCTGCATTTTGAAACACTTCATTTTTTAAGCTTTTTCCTAAGATAACGCAACAAATGCAGGATTTATGTTCAATAATCTTCGCGTTATCTTTTAGGAACGACATTTAAATGTATTTCACTTTGTTACAGTGTTGATAAGAATAAAACATTTGTAACTGTACTTATTGCCCAAAATTATAACATAGCCGTGTTTTACTGAAATAAAATCCGACATTTAAAACTATTTTATTCATTTCAGTTACTTTGCAGAGAAATACACTGTAAAAAAAAATCATTAGAAACTTACAAAAGGAATGTATTATCTTGATTAATTAATAATAAGTGATCAATTAATAATTCAATTAATATTAATTAGTCTAACAATGAAAATTCTCAACCTGCGAAATTATGTTTCAGGATGCTATAAATGCTCAGATAAGTATGTATTTTTAGCTACGTAATTGAATATATACATGCAAGAATAACAAATTATCATTAATTTGAGCGCTAAAGTTAATGTTGTTACATATGATGTTTATGTGTGAAACATGTCTGTTGAACATAAAATTACTTTCGGATTGATAACGTCCTAATAACCGATATGTCGGTTTGAGAAAAAAGGTTAATAAACTCTAAAAACTACTTGGAAACGTTTATTAAAATAAAGAGCAGCGAACTGAACATTTTTTTAGAAGTACTTCTTTAACACGTTCACACCGGCGCGGTGGGTCACACTCGACAGACTCAGAGTTGTGAAGTCTCCGGCTTTCTGCACACCACTATTATTTTAGAGAAAATGTTGTTCCTTTAAATCGCCCAATTGTTCTAATAAACAAAACAACATTTTCTGTATTAAAATACTGGTATCCAAAAAGCCGGAGACTTGGCAGCTCTGAGACAGTCGAGTGTGATCCATCGCGCCTGCGTGAACGTGTTAAATATGAAAATATTGCTTTTCGTAATCAAAGGTAACTCGGAAGACGTCATTGTATATTTTCATTTGTGGTAATATTATATTTTCCTAGATTAAGACATATCTGTATTTTTATGCATGGTGCCTGTTGTAATAATTACTAAAACACGCTAAAATTTAACTTCGAGGAGCTACAATCTCATGAAGGATTCTGTGGTGAGATGCACAACTTCGTTTTTTTTTTATCATGAATCCTGAGGTACTATATATAGCATATATCCGTGTTACCTAGATAGCCGGATGCGGAACTCCCGGTATTTAGTTCTCAAACATCTTTGGTGGTTTTTTTTATCGACCCGAAGGAGTGATATAAATTATACTTTTCCTAATTTTTTTTATTCACAGCCTCTAATTACATATAAGGGGATCACAACCATAGTAGACCAAGTCCATTTTGAAAAAAAAGAAATAGTATATTTAGAAGATGTATAAAATCTGTTTTATCCACTCTCACAGTAAACCAAGTTTGTAAACGGAAGACATATATGAGAAAGTATGTTAAAACAGACCTGGTTCTCTGTGGGAGTGGATAAAACAGATTTTATACACATTCTAAATGGACTAGCTCATTTTTTTTGAAAATGGACTTGGTCTACTGTGGTTGTGACTGTGTGAACCCTTCATATACGAGTTGAAACCAGAAGAAATTCGACGAAAGAAAGTGTTAAAAATGAATTTTGTAATAAGTCTACTAAAATAATTACAATAAAATATCATTTTTATATTGGATAGTATAATTCCTAAACCAAGTATTATTTTCAACCACAGTTATCAAGATACTGTTCCAATAACTTCAACTTATAAACTCAACGAAAAACTAAACTGTGTTACTATGAGTAATCAGTAACTCTTAATCAAGATAAGTAATAATGATGAATTGATACTCTGTTCTTTGGTATTACGGAATGAAAAATTACGTCACTTTGACACAATCATACTTTTTCTTCAATGAAATAAAAGTATAACGTCATTTTGACTGTCTCAAAATTTACATGCGTATTCCTCATATTGATATTCACTATTTAAAAAAGTATTTTAATGCTCAATAAGTTATTGATAAATAACAAACTTGATGTCACATTTGCTAGCTAAGATATTGCATGTGAACTTTTGCACTCTTAACTTGAGGTAGTAATCTCAGTACCGGCTACTAAAATATAAATTTATGTTTTTAAGACACATTCGTTGTAAAATACTTAGTTTTACTAAGGATATTTTCCGTTCCCTTTTAAATATGATTTCATTTTAACTAACAGAAGCTTCAAAAATTTGGATTTAAAATAAATCATGCTTGTAAATTACATAATATATCATAAAAATGCAATTCATAGCGTAACAGATTTCAAAATGCACTTAAAAGCACATTTTTCTGTTCCTTTATGTATAGATGTGCATATAGATTAATTAGTTTATTTATTGTTGAATATTTAACTTTCTTATGGAATATTAGCCGATAGATATAGACTTAAAAAATCATGCTGGAAAACTATTTAACAATCATAAAAATTAGTAATTTGAAATAGAGTAAATCTGGATTAGATGCCCCAACGAATTATTTTCTCCAGTCACTGTATTTCAGCTATTGGGTATGTGACGGAGCTAGTGACGTTCTTTAACTGTCAATCGTTATAAAAATTCGCAGTTGACGAAGATAAAGTGATTTATGTCCTCAAATAATAGTTATATTCATCAAAAAACCTAAGTTTGGTTTTTGTTGTATGTTGTAATAAGATAGAGATAGTAGAAGATGAAACATAATGTATTTATTAGAGACTGTCCCTGAAATATTTAGTGCATGTTGTTCAAACAGGTATCAAATAATGTAATAGTTTATAGGTTGCAGCCACATTTCTTCCTGCTTCCAGTACACTGTAAAAAAAAAACCTGTACAGTTACTAAAAATGTTCTAGGATACTGGGATTCTTAGAAATTTTTATGTAACGGCAACAATATAAATTCATGCAACAGATACACTTTTGCACTGTAAATCTAAATATCTGTAAGGTTACTAAGAATATTTTAGGGAACTGGGATGCCTAAACCTTTTTATGTAACTGGATCCCGGGTTACTAATAAAATATTAGTACGGTTACTGTAATTTTAGTAGATTCTTTTGTAAAGCTACAGATTTCTGTAGCTTTACAAAAACTATTTTTGTAGATTTACATCTTTTTTTGCACAGTGTGCAGATAAAAGTTTAGTAAGCATACAAATTTCTGTCTCTTTACATCTGTTGAATTACAGATTTTTATTTTTACAGTGTGGATGACCGAATAGATGGAAGAGTTGGAATATGGAATCGATTTTTTGCTTTCTTTTTTTTTTCGTCCAGGCTTTTTTTACAGTGTTCTACTGGCTGGAGCATCTAATCTGATCAAGTAAGTCGTCAAACCCTGAGGTCAGGGATATTTAGACAATATCATTCATTAAGTTTTTTTGATAAAAATCCCATTTTATCTGTTATTTAATATAAAGTAATATTTTATTTATAAAATTCTAGATAAAATTTGGAGTAGATAGGATAAAGGTGCACTGCAATAATCATGACTATAAAAAATAAAAATTAGGAGGGGCTTACGATAGGCAACGTCTTGTACTACAGTTTTACAACCAATTGCTTTTAAAAGTGTATTTCCCCCCTATAGATGGTATAAAAAATTGAAATGGTGCGATGTATAGTAAAGAGTTAAAAAGATGAAGTACAATCGAAATTTATTGGTCAGTTCGTTGCCTGTAAGTAACATCAACATTAATTGTGGACATGTTTTTGCTTTATATTACATATAAACATACCAGGTGTAAAAAAAAATGACAGATGGATTTTAAAATTCAATAACTTGCAAACGGTGACAGATATTAAACAAATTCTTGCAGGAGGGTTATGTATGATGTCAGCAGTTTCTTTACTGTGATTCTTGATTTTAGTTAGAATTTCAAACAATAGATGGCGCTGGGATCTACAGGTGCTCAGTCCAGACCCGATTTTGGATACTTCGGGATCCTTTCAATACAATTTAATCTCTTTTTTTCGCATGAAAGAAGAGAGAGGCCGACAAATCTAGCCCGGATTTAGCGGTTATTGCTTGCGGCGCCATCTATCGATAAAAACTCCTGACATTTTACATAACACTCCTGCAAGATTTTTTTTTAATCTGTCACCGTTTGTAAGTTATTGAATTTTAAAATCCATCATTCAATTTTGACGACACCTGGTACATGTAAATTTCTTCTTTTTTACAGATTTGTTGAGCGCATTTTTATTTAATCCTTTGTTTTTAACACTTTTCAACATAGTTGAAAAGCTTCAATGAATTCATTTTGTCTGTCTGTCTTTCTGAGCTATAACTCGCGTAATGTACTCTTATTGCCATGCAATTGTTATATAAATTTACTACAGTATATGTTCGGTTTTGGAAATTAAGTGTGCAGCATTTATAGTTCGAAAACATTAAAAAAAACACAGGGAACAGTAAAAATCATTTGCGGTGTATTGTAATGATGTTACACTATTTCAAACATATCGAAATTGATATCGATCACTGAGGTGCGCTATAAGAGGCTTATTATAGAATAGGGCGTGAAATGTACTTATCGTTCGTTGACAGGGATACACAAAAGAATTCAGGTACACTACTATAACACAACAATTGATCCTATTATATTGAAGCTTATTATATTTTATTAAGAATAATTGTTGCGATTGCGTTTGTAGTAGTACAAAATATTTCAAGTACATTTCCGTTTGTTGACGGAAATTGCTGAAGAGGGAATTTTCAACAGTGCTATGCGTTCCCTAACTGACCTAAACAGTACTATGCTATGTATCATATATATATATATATATATATCATATACAGGGGTTCAGAAAAGAACGAAAATGGAAAATAATTTATTTTCAATTTATTTTAATTTTTTTAATTATTTGCTTCCTTATTCCCTTTTTACTCTGTGTTCTTTTGTTTTGAGTATACTCTTCTGTGATTGGCTGTTGTCTTTTGCTTTCCCATTGTCTGTTGATTTCTACTTTCCTATCGGCTGTTTCTTCAGCTTGTTTCCTTTCCCTTATATCTCATTTCAGTCTTGCTGCTGCTTTCACAGTAGAAGCACGTCTTCTTTGCGCCTGACGACTAAAGAATCAGATCTTTAGAAAGGCCTAGCGCATTTAAGTTTTTAATGTTGTTTTAAGAAGATCTTTTAGTTCGTATTCAGAAAAGAACTCGGTTATTTTTTCGACTATTGATGGGAATTTCTGAAATTGGGTTTTCAAATTTGATATGCTTTATTTCAAATGGTTTACTTAAAATCCATTTTAAACCATAATAAACCGTGACGTTTTGTTAAAACCTTTGGGAAGTGTTGAAAAATGATTCATAATCTACGCTGATGCATGATTTTTCGTTTTTGTTTATGTTTAGTTATATAAATCCGGACAAAAAAATGTATGTTAAATTTAAAAAAAATTATCAATATTTTTCAGTAGAAAAGTACAGTGGTCTTTTAACAAATAATTTCAAACAAGATTCTTTCTTTAATACATCCATCGAAAATGTGTTACAACATGAAAACTGAAATGTAATTCTAATGCAACATATATTTATTTTCGAATTTTCCTTCTAACAAGATTATGACATTATTTCGTAAATTCACTTACATAACTTTAAACTAATTTTCCAAGCTTTTAGAGTTCTTTTCGATGCCGTACCTTCTCCGAGAACTGTCAAACTTTGTTACTTCGACTAAAATATTTCTAATAAATTCGAAGATGCTTTCCCATATCTAGTGTCTTCGTGTAACATGTTTACAGAAAATGCACTTCTGCTGTAAGTTTTATAAAATTTGACATTAAAAATTAGAGACATTTTACGAGTTTGTATTGAATAAATTTCTTTTATAAACTGTTTTTTCAATTTATTATTAGATTTTATAGATGGCAGAAACATTCGCATGCTTTATACTTTTCGAAATTCAGTTTTTTTTTTTTTTTTTTTTTTTTTTTTTTTTTTTTTTTTTTTTTTAAATCCTTGAAATATTTTTAGGGAATTATTTATTTTTTCTTTTCTTTTCTTTTTTTCTTTTGTAATTTTCTCATTTTTTCTATACATATATTTTTAAACTTTTCAGCAAATTAAATTTATTTGAGACAAGAATGCTGAGTTGAGAATGAAAATTTTCTGGATTTATTTTTAATATTTTTTTTGTATAAAGCATATTAAATATGTAAAATATTTTTTAAATTACCCGTAAATAATGATAATTCTGTAAAGATTGTAATATTTGAAGGATAATTCATATTAACCATTTTTTTCATTCTAGAAGGATAATCGCATTACTTTGTAATCAGGAAATTTTTGAAATTTAATATAAATACAATTTGAAATTCAATATAAATTGGAAAATGTCTGTGTAGCATCAAAACTAAGATTTTTCTGGAATATCATTATGTATACTGTCTCACATTATATAATGAATATTAAAATGCATGCAAAATGAAACTGATAATAGGAATAAAAATATGCTTAAGAATTGCAGATTTTAAGTGTTTTGGTCTATGTCAAATAATCGTGTAGACTGAGGCATAAAAATTTTAAATCGCTTCCAAAATCCACCGATTTAAATAATTCATTGTGCAATATCTGCAAAATATGAGTTCTGAAACGTGACAGAAATTAATAATTTTGCATTTAATTAAAAGTTCAATTGTTTATAACAAAATTAGAAATAAATGGTTAAATAACATATTCTTGTAAGAAATCTTTTACAATCGTCACGCCCCTAAAGTTTAACGCCCATATAGTGATTAAAATATTGTCTATAGTAAAGTGACTGTGCAATTTTAGATCAAAGGGCATACAGCGCCTGCAGCTCGGTACAATTATAGGTCAGTGTGTCTATCAGTAAAACAGGATGAAATACGGTCTAAAATTAAAAATTACAAACCTGTAGAGCAACATAGCTTTAGTGCGAAAATGCACATACTAAGTGGACCGGTAAAGCAAAATTCAACAAAAAATCGATTTTTACTTTTTTATACCATTAAATAGTTTAAACTTTTGTCTTTCAAACGATGTGTCGCACATGTTTATGTATAAAAAAATAAGTGTTGAAACTATTCTTTATTTGCTAAGAGTACTTCACAGCTTAATGACCATTTAAATCTTTAATTGACTTTTTCTCAAAACTTGGATCTTTCATGTTTATGTTCCTTTTTTACCCGACTGCCAAGAGGGGTTATGTGTTTCACGCGTATCTGGGTATGTGGATTTTTTTATACACTCGAAACATCCCAATAGCTGGATGAATTTTAATGAATGAGGTCTCTATCGATTTGTCTTAACTGTCCGATGGTTATAGGCTAGATTTGCTTTTATAAATTCGAAATGGTGGCCGTAAAATGCAAAATGGAGGTAGAGACGAAAAAAAATTCTACGCACCCTATTGAGTGGCATATCATTGGATAAGTCTTTCAAAATGAAGACGATGTTTCATTGACTATTTTACAGTCAGAAGCTCCGTTTAAATATTACACAACCTAGAAGTTGGGTAGGTAGGATCTCTAGCTTTACTGCAACTCTAACTTTCATAGACATGTATAGGCCTCATCAAAACATTGTTTATAGATAGGAACGAACAATTAAACACAACTTAAAAGTCATCATACAAGTAAACAAAAAAAGTAGGTAAGTAATATAAAAAATAATTTCATATTGATGAGAAATAATTAATTAGTTCGCTTTTTACACAGTCGGGTTTTTTGATTTTTTAAATTTAATTTCAATATCTATTAATCTTAAGAACTCAGATTTTTTAAAATCATATTTTATGTTATATTGTATACTTTAACACAGGAATTTAATGAATTGTTGAGAATTATTTATTTTAGGCAGTGAAATCTTACCAAAAATGCTAATTTAAAAATGACTTTCAATAAATAATTAATAATTAATGTTGTTTTCACTTAGAAAGAAATTCACTTAGAAAGATTTCACTTATATTAGATGTAAATTTCCAGTTGGAATCGTCCAGTTGGAAATTTACATCTAATATGATTTGTTTACCAATTAGAATAATTGTGTTAATATTAATTTAGTGAGATTTCACTTAGTTTCAATTAGAAAGAAAATGATCTGCCCCCTTAAGGGTACCGGGTAAGCTCTACCTTGGCCATGTTAAAATACACCAAATTTATGTACATTTTTCTCAGAAATGGTGAAAGATAGAGGTCTAGATTAGTTTCATTAACATGCTTTACTTATTTTAACAGACTATTTTCTTTCTAAGTGAAACTGAAAATTAATTATTAATTATTTATTGGAAGACATTTTTAATGTAGCATTTTTGGTAAGATTTCACTGCCTACAATAAATAATTCTCAACAAATCATTAAATCCCCGTGTTAAAGTATGCACTATAACATAATATAAGTATTTAGAAAAATCTGAGTTCTTAAGTTTAATAGATATTGAAAAAAAGGAACGCGAACCTGAAAAATTGAAGTTTTCAGAATAAGTCAATTAAAGCTATGAAATAGTGTTGCCAGTGGACTACTTTTTTCTTAAATTCTGATTTCTTGATTGGCAGCACTTTTTTGAAATAGTAAAGTTCGCCTTATTTAATATCATATTAATTAAAGCAAAAACAATGGGAATTTTACCACTTTTGAAAAGTGATGCCAATCAAGAAATCTGAATTTTTAAAAAGTAGACTAGTGCTGTGAAAAATCTGAGTTCTTAAGTTTAATAGATATTGAAAAAAAGGAACGCGAACCTGAAAAATTGAAGTTTTCAGAATAAGTCAATTAAAGCTATGAAACAGTGTTGCCAGTGGACTACTTTTTTCTTAAATTCTGATTTCTTGATTGGCAGCACTTTTTTGAAATAGTAAAGTTCGCCTTATTTAATATCATATTAATTAAAGCAAAAACAATGGGAATTTTACCACTTTTGAAAAGTGATGCCAATCAAGAAATCTGAATTTTTAAAAAGTAGACTAGTGCTGTGAAAAATCTGAGTTCTTAAGTTTAATAGATATTGAAAAAAAGGAACGCGAAACTGAAAAATTGAAGTTTTCAGAATAAGTCAATTAAAGCTATGAAACAGTGTTGCCAGTGGACTACTTTTTTCTTAAATTCTGATTTCTTGATTGGCAGCACTTTTTTGAAATAGTAAAGTTTGCCTTATTTAATATCATATTAATTAAAGCAAAAACGATGGGAATTTTACCACTTTTGAAAAGTGATGCCAATCAAGAAATCTGAATTTTTAAAAAGTAGACTAGTGCTGTGAAATGCTTTTAGGAAGAATGAAAAAATCCAAAACTTTTATATATATGTGTGTATAAACATGTATAATACATTGTTGAAAAGATAAAAGTTTAAACTATTTAATGATATTAAAGAGTAAAAATAGATTTTTTGGTTGAATTTCGCTTGCGCGGTCCCCTTAATAAGCAAGAATAGGAGGCGAAAATGTTCACTTGTTTGTTAACGATATACAAAACTGAAACGTGATAGAAAGACAAAAGAACAACTAAGTATCACAGTCACATTTATTGCTGGTATTTATTCTCCTTTGAATCAGCTATCATGCACATTTGTACTTTTATTGAAATTTCACACTACATATTTCGTCGTATACTCCAAGACAAGAATTTGGTACACTTTGTGAGATGTATCTGGGCAAAATACCTGTTCGTGCACAACTTATGATGCTCTAAGTTTTTGTAATTGATGTTTTTATCTAATCTCGTATAAATATCGAAATAGGGATCAAATATATAATTTTACAGTAAGGAGCACTGTAAGCAGTCTCAGTAAAAAGTGTATTTCATATATCTAAATGTATATTTCATGTTAAAAAGCAGAAAAACCAACGTTTAAAATGCACAAATAATATATGAAAAGCAGCAAACAGCTGTTTCGAATCTACTAGCGAGATTCTTCTTCAGTGCAAAAGGAACAGCGTGCTAGAAAAAGCAAGGCTGAGCAAAATCATAGACAGAGACGCGCTGGCTTTTATACCCTATGCGGGTGGCGAAGGCGCCGAAACAACCAATGAGAGAGAAGCAGTGGAAACGACTGGGTGGACAAGTAGCGACATCTACCGGAGAAGTAGAGAAAAGAAACCAAAAAAGGGGAATTAAATTAACGCTTTCCAAATACTTGGAAAATCTGGAGTACTAGATAAGTCATTGACTAAAGAGTGAGAATTTTTAATGATATGGTAAGCTTCCCAAAAATCAAGATCAAGGTTAGAAGAACATTTTTGGATAATGATGGCTGAGGAAAAATCGAACCTATGTTGAGAAGACCAAGAATGTTGAGCAATAGAAGAACGTTTGAGCTCCTGATTTTTAACATAACATGGTTTTAACATGGTTATGTTAAAAATCAGGAGCTCAAACGTTCTTCTATTGCTCAACATTCTTGGTCTTCTCAACATAGGTTCGATTTTTCCTCAGCCATCATTATCCAAAAATGTTCTTCTAACCTTGATCTTGATTTTTGGGAAGCTTACCATATCATTAAAAATTCTCACTCTTTAGTCAATGACTTATCTAGTACTCCAGATTTTCCAAGTATTTGGAAAGCGTTAATTTAATTCCCCTTTTTTGGTTTCTTTTCTCTACTTCTCCGGTAGATGTCGCTACTTGTCCACCCAGTCGTTTCCACTGCTTCTCTCTCATTGGTTGTTTCGGCGCCTTCGCCACCCGCATAGGGTATAAAAGCCAGCGCGTCTCTGTCTATGATTTTGCTCAGCCTTGCTTTTTCTAGCACGCTGTTCCTTTTGCACTGAAGAAGAATCTCGCTAGTAGATTCGAAACAGCTGTTTGCTGCTTTTCATATATTATTTGTGCATTTTAAACGTTGGTTTTTCTGCTTTTTAATATTGTTGCACAAAGGCTTTATTTGCTATTTTTGTATATTTCATGTGTCTAAACAACTTTTTCTTTCATATATATATATTATGTGACAAAATAAGGGGAGGGCGTTGAAACAGTTTCATGAAATAGAATATGCACAATATTTATTTTCTTTCATAATAAACAATCAAATGTAAAATCAAGCATGATTTGTTTTACTTCCAACGATTTAGAGCAAATGTTTTGGATGATATTACACCAAGAATCATTCAAACGGATAGATTATAATTTATGTACGAACTTATTGCATTCGAATTAAACTGTGAAGTTCTTATTTACACTTAAATGCCATTTGTTATCTATATTCTAAAGGACAAACGTGTCCCTCCAAAATGATGGCGTCATTTGGATGTTGATAAAACCAGCGATTAAATTTTTTATTTACTGAAATTTTTTAAGCTTCTAAAAATCGTACATTTTCAATTTTCAATTTTGATGCAGTTTTTAATGTGTAAATGTGCCCCAAACTTTATTAAAGGCATGACATTTACAAGTAGAATGTTGTACTAATGAATTCGTACCAGTCAAATTCTTATACAATTATTTGTGTCAAATAACAAATTTCAAATTCAAATATATAAATAAAAATTGTCTTACCATGGTCAATTACTCAAAAAGTTTTATGAAAACTGAATTGTTTCCATATTTTCTATAATTAAACATTCTTAAATAAAATAAAAATATAACTTATATATCTCTGCGTTTTCTTTATATACGGAAAAATTTAATTTTCATGTACAGTATTTTATCTAAAGGTTACTCTTTCTTAAAAAGGGAAAATCAGACTGAAACAGTTCCACACTTTATTCGCAAATTACGACAAACTATCTCTGAATATATTGAAGAATCCAAAATGCTCTCATTCCAATGCTAGCTTCTAATTCTTTAATTCAGAGACTTCTCCACATTTAATGAGCACTGTACATTGTTTCATCTGTGGGTAGTGAGTTGTGAGTTACATTTCCGAGTATATAACATGTTACTCTTATTCATATCACTTCTTCCATAGGTAAGCTCTTGTGTTCTTACTTATAAAGTGTGGAAGCCATATACGTTACCCAGCTTTTTAATTTTGAGTGGATTTGTATACAAGTTAAGCAAAAATGTTTAAAAAGTTTTGTAAACTCAAACAGTATTTAAATTACTTAAGGGGTCGCAGAACTCTTAAGCTTTTAGCTCGCATATATGCAAACAACAGTGTTTTGAATTTAATAGATTATTTTAATTCTTATATACCTAATTCACACTAGAAACTTAAAATAGCAATATGTGCTTTAATTAATAACAGCCATTTCGTATTTATATAAAGCGAAATGAACCATTGAAATTTTCTGGTGTAAAGTCAGATTCTCTGAACTACGTAATTTCTAAGAACGTATTCCATCATGGGAATTGTAGGGATAAAGGTTAAGTTTTATAAAATAAATAATTATATAAAATAAAGTACTTGGAGATATACTTATTAAATATTTACTAATTTGCATTATTTTAGCGTAAAACAGCCACACGACAGCAGTTTTTACGTATATTGCAGATGTGAAACAGAAGAAAAAATTTAAGTATTATATGAAAAATGTGTCTCTTATTTTTTTCATTATTTTTCTTTTGTAATAAACCTTTCAGAGAATCATATATAATTTTTCGAAACAAAATAAAAGATCGCACATTTAAGGGTTAATGATTTAACATTTTCGAAATTTGGATTTTTTTTTAGATGTTAAACTCCTATCCTAACTCCTAATCTTTTCTGGAAGTTTTGATACAATTGTTTCCTTGAAATACCATTAGAACAGAAATTATGGCTTTTAGAATTATACTCGCTCAATAGCTGAATAATTCCGGAAGTTTCCGAAACTTTGAAGTCATTTTTTTCCAAATGAAGTTTTTGGGCATGTCGACACGGGATCTAAAAAATTCTGAATATTTTTCCATGAAATTTTCAAAACATATGTTTCATGTTAGTCTTTATATACTGAACTTAAATTTTCTTTTTATTGTTCAAAAAATATTTTGTTAGATGATTATACTGTTGAAACGTTCTAATTTTTGCATTAGCTAAATAGCATTTTGCATTAAAAATATGAAAATCCTTTCAATACAAATTTATTTAGGCTCAGGTTAATTATTACAATCTGAAGTATAAGTAGGCACAGAAATTTTCATTCTGGATTCAAAATATATTTTGTAATCCTGCGCGTAATCTGTTATGCCAATTTTCTGCTCGTGAGAAGTTTGGCAGTTTGGAGCCAACTGTTAATGCTAATTATGCACCTTGCAATTTTTTAAATACATTAAATGAAAGAACATACTTATATCTTTCATTCCAATAAAAATTGTGTCTTAAAATCAAATACATTTTAAGATACTAAATGTTGAAAATGGTCTTTTTTTTTTTTTGGCTTTTTTCCAATTTTAAGAGTTTTGAGATCCCTTAAAGGTATTTTTTTATTCACTATACTATTTATTTAAAACCTAGTACTATCAAGAGTATCACGCTCATCATCAGGATTAAAAAAAAGTTTTTTTTTTAACCATGATGAAGAGCATGATATGCTTGAAACAGTAGGTGTTAAATGTATGATATAGTAAATAAATAAAAAGAACACCTTTCAGTAATTTTAACACTGTGTGTGTTTAGAAATTTTTTTAAACTTCTTATTGTAAGATGAATTTAAGGATTTCAAGAAATTAATATGTTATATTATTTTTAGGGTTTTGTTCATCTGACGAAACCCTATTCGTCTCACTCCTCTGTCTGTCTGTCACAGAGCCCGTTCTCAGAAACCATATATGTTGGAAACTTGAAATTTTGGATACTTATAGCTGAACACTTCACATTAAACGACAAATCATAAAATTTTGAAGAAGTCTTATATTTACTCGTCTGGGCTCTAACTTGTGTATTTTGAGCTTTTTTTCCTAACTGAGCGCCTAATTAAGTTGGAGACGAAATTTTCAATACTTATAGCTGAACAAATCACATCACACGACAAAACATAAAAATTTCAAAAAGTCTTATATTTACCCCTCCGGTCTCTAACTTGTCTATTTTAAGGAATTTTTTCGAACTCAGCTCCTAATTAATTTGGAGATGTGAAACTTTGCATACTTATAGCAGAACACTTGAGATCACAAGAAAAATCATAAAATTTTCCAAACGTCTTACATTATTTATTCTTCCGGGCTCTAATTTCTGTATTTTTAGCAGTTATTCTAACCTCCACCCTTTTCACCCGAGGGGCACTTTTCTAACTTTTGTAGACACCTCTTTGACCCCTCTTTCATATTATTCACCATAGCCTTCCATATTTTAGTTCCATTTTTACCGCCTGGTGGCGCCTAACTATCTATGGGCCCTATCCCCTCGACTAATATATCTACGGATAGGTTGTAAAAGGGAGTTTCGTTCGGATAGATGTTTGTTTAGAATCGAGTGCGCTCCCTGATTGTGAAATGTGGAACTAACAGATTTTGCAAAAGGATAAAGTATTTTGAAATGAATATTACGCGAAAACCACTGTGCGATCTGTGATCCCACTTACCCACTTGCTTAACTTAAGGATGTGGGTGGTAAAAATGATGACTACATGTAGTAAAGCGAATATCTGCCAAGCAATTATATCACTACATTAACAACGAAGTGCAGTTCGGATAGGTTGTAAAAGGGAGTTTCGTTCGGATAGAGGTTTGTTTAGAATAGAGTGCGCCCTTTGATTGTGAAATGTGGAACTAACAGATTTTGAAAAAGGATAAAGTCTTTTGAAAGGAATATTACCCGAAAACCACTGTGCGATCTGTGATCCCACTTACCCACTTGCTTAACTTAAGGATGTGGGTGGTAAAAATGATGACTACATGTAGTAAAGCGAATATCTGCCAAGCAATTATATCACTACATTAACAACGAAGTGCAGAACTTGGCTATTCTTTCTCTAAAAAATGTTGTACGTATGAGGAAAAAATTCTATAAAGTTGTTCTGCGTCATCTATTTAGTGAGAAATTGTGAATCATGTGCATAAAATGAAAACATAAAAACTGAAAGCAAAAAGTTAACTTAAATTTGTCCCGTTTTTGTCGATACCTCCGTGTTTATTTCGTTACAGAGAAGAAAAGATTGGGTAAAATATATTGAAAAGAATTGAAATCATGATTAGTAATAATAAGATGATTAGTTCTATTTCACAGGAAATTGCTTTTCATGAGCATAACATGAAAACATAAAAATTGAAAACTGAAAACAAAAAATACCTTAAATTTGTCCAGTTTTCTTCTATACTACTGTGTTCATTTTCTTACAGAGTAAAATATCCGCAAAAGAATCGAAACGATGATCAGTAATAAGATAATGATTAAGTCTATTTAGTAGGAAATTTTTCTTCATGCGCATAAAATGAAAACATGAAAACTGAACACTAAAAACCAAAGAAAAATTTAATTTTGTCCAGTTTTTGTTGATACCTCCGTGTTTATTCCGTTACAGAAGAAAGCATTTTGAGTTAAATATCTGGAAAGGAATTGAAATCATGATTAGTAATAATAAGACGATTAACTCTATTTAATAAGAAATTGATTTTCATGCGTGTAAAATAAAAATGAAAAGTAAAACTGAAAACAAAATATTATCTTAAAGTTGTACAGTTTTCTCCGATACTACTGTGTTTATATTTTTAGAGAGAAAAATAGTTGCAAAAGAATTGAAATGATGATTAGTAACAAACAGATGATTAAGTCTATTTAGTAGGGAATTGCTATGCATGCGCTTATGAAAACACACAAACTAAAAACTGAAAAAAAAAAAAAAATTTTCCAGTTTTTGTCCTTACTACCGTGTTTAATTTGTTACAGAGAAAATATTTTGAGTAAAATACCTGTAAAAGAATTGAAATCATAATTAGCATTAAGAAGATGATTAAAAATAAGAAGATGATTAAAAATAAGAAGCAGAGCCTTTTTTTGTGTGTGTTATCGAATTGGTCACCGTCCGCGGCAAATTGTTCTTTCTTGTTAACGCTATAACGTAAGTCGCACCATTTAATATCCACACTATTCGCTTTTAACTAACATTGTTCAGGCACACGAAGAATAATTTTCTACTAAATAGACAATGCTGAAAAACTTACTAAATGACTTTTTATTCATATATCTAGTAATGTTTCAGTTAGGATTACTTTTTTTCTACATTTAGCTGCTAAGGACATTGCGAGTTGTTTCTTTAGATAGTGCATCACTTTTATATCTGCTCGCGCTACTTTTCTAACCATAGCTAAATCCGATCAAAAATCAAATGCCTACAAAAGTTATACTCATTGCAACTTATATAATTAAAAGTATAGTTGACAACCATTTTATGTACTTGAATTCGAAGGTGATTATATAAAGAGTATTTAATTTTTTGTTCAGTAGTACAACAGTTTCGTCTTTCAATTCATACGTGTTTATTTAAGGAGCATTTAATTTTTTGTTCCGAGATAAGATTTTTGACATTCAAATATTGACCCTCTCGCTGCGTATCCCGCGATTTTCACGGGCAACGTGGTTTGTGTTCCGAGATAAAATTTTCGATATACAAATATGAAAATTACTTGCATTAAGGACTTTTTAGTACAATTCTTCAAGTAATTTGGCAATTCATAATAAGAGTATTTGTTTTTCAAGAAAATTTTCAAATACTTGTAGTTGTTTTACGTATTTCCATTCACAAGTGTTTCTATAAAATGTATTTAATTTTTGCGTTCCGAGGAAATATTTTCGACATACAAATATTCAAAAATCTTGCATTACTAATTATTAAGTACAATTTTTAAATTAATAGTAACAGTATTTTTTTCAAAAGCAACTACTTGTAGATATTTACTTGTTTTAGGTATTAGCATTCACAAGAGTTTATATAATACGTATTTTTAATATTTGTGTTACGAGTTAAGATATTCGATATACAATATTAAAAATACTTTCATTAAAAACTTTTTAGTACAATTCTTTGAGTAATTTGATAACTGTTAACAACAGTATTTGTTTTTCAAGAAACATTTAAAATACTTGTGGTTGAACTTGTTTTATGCTTTTACATTCACAAGTGTTTATATAAAATGTATTTAATTTTTCTGTTTTAGATAACATTTCCCCATGCAAATATTAAAAATACTTGCTTTGCAATCTTTTAGTACACTATACTAAACGATTTAGTACACCAGTATCTTCAAGTAATTTAATAATTAATAACAATAGTATTGTTTTCTTCAAGAACAATTTCAAGTACTTTAAAAGTTAGTCGAAAAGAAACTTTTTTTCATTTACACGTAAATAAAGAATGACTTTTAAGATTAAATTTCTATTAATGTGCGCAGTTCTTTAACTCTAAATCTGAATATAAAAATAGATACTACCAAAAACTAAATTTGTAACTAATAAGTATTTTTAATTCATATATGTATTATAGTTCAGAATCTTTCATTTTTTGGACCCAGTGATACGTATAATTTACTTCATACAAACCATTAGTTTACATGTGTTGATTTACCAGCAGGTGATAGTAAATAAATTATGAAATGCGATACGCAATATAAAGCAGAAAACAAATTTTATTTATCACTTGTCAATTTAAAGATAGATGTTAACAGTGCTACAGTGAAAGAAATTTACATAAGTATGCTCAATGATAATTATTATGGAGAACATTGTACAAAGTGTGAACTGTTACAGGCAAGTTACTGTGATATAAACTGCAAGCACATTATTAACATACAGGACACTTAAGCACAAGTTGCACATTGCACATAAATAATGTGGTTTCACATTCACAAATGATTTAACATGCAAAAGACAGAAATTTACAAGTATTTACATTAATGTATCAATTTTAAATCGGCTTCAGTACATTTAGGATCTGCACAATTTTTTAAGCGTGTTATTATTATTAATACTTGTTCAGTATTTGCCATTTTTTAAAATAATACTTTAGTTTATTTTATGCATGAGATCAACTTTAATGGACTAGTAATGCTTATTTCTAAAACAAACCGATATATGACTTTTAAATACATTAAATAATTTTTTCCTTGCTGAGTACTGATCATTAAAGAATTGGGATAAATAAAACTATACTTATACATACTTATTAGCAAAAATGTTTTTGGCATGACTATAAAAATGATTCATTTAAGAGAAATTTTAATTAAGTTATAATTAAATATATTAAATTGTATACTTATCTGTAGAACCAGAATGTTACTTTATTTATTTCGCTGACGCTAGTTGCCAGAGAATATGGCAAAACAAATGCTGTTCTCACTTAAGTAATGAAAATGCAGTGAATGGCATATATCTATTTCCGCGTTTGTTATTTTTTAATGTTTAATAGGATATATGTAAGCATGTATTTAACATATATTCACGGTCAAATCTTTATGGTTTAGTTATTATAATGAACATTTTTCACGCCTCTGAGTTTGCGATCTAGAATATACCGTTTTAATGCCGCATATTGAAGAAATTGGCAAAATAAAATACCAAAATGACACAATATTTTATATATTTGATCCTATTAATTTTATATGCCACATCATTTAATCGTTAGGGGAGTTCCATTTTTCAAAGTGCTTTGTTAGTGGATTATACTACAAACAGAGAAAAATATCAAGATAGCATATTGTTTAAAGTTCACACTGTTGCAGAAAGTAGCAAAATATCTCGCTCAATTAGGAATTATGTTTTCTGTAAATCTCTAAATAAGGTGAGTATTTTTTTTTTTATATAAACTTAATTTTTAACTCTTAATGTTGGTGGTAAATTTTAGAAAAGGAAGAAAATCTGATCTTTCAAATCAATGAAGTTATAAATTTTCATGAAATACCATGTTTAGTTTGGAACATATTCAGTATTTAAAATTATAATAACTCTGTTCTTAAATATTACATTCGTTACTTTCAGTTTTAGTCGCAATGAATGTCCTGGGTAAATGTATTTATACCCGTGTAATGTATGATGCTGCTTTACCTGGCGAAGGTTGACGATAATTCATTCATCTTGACGCAATAGGTATGTCTTTTGAAAGTTTTAAAGATCGCAGTACACGGATGTTTATTTATTAATTTATATAATTGTTTTTTGTGTCTTCTAAATACCCAATATTAACAGTTTTTATGTTTTAAATATGTTTTATCAATTCCTACTTAAATGCGGACAAGGGCCCTCTAAAAATAATGGGTTCGATAAAATATTTAGATCGGTAATTATTATATCCACGGCTCTGTGAGATTTAACCATCAGATTGTCCGAATATTCTTCCCTTCTTTCTATTTTTGTATTTGCCGACTGTACCTTAACTAAGTGGTGTTTTTGTTACTAATATTTTGCATTTATTATACATCGCCAGTTTTGAACCAGACAGCTATATTGAGAATCTTGCAGTTTTTTGAATTACTAAACCATATTTATAAACATTGAACATTTTTTTAAAACTGCTGCCGAAATGATGGACAAACAAATGGGTATCGGCCGTAGGAATACGTTCCATCAGGCTTGCAGCTTGGAGCTACGGTTCGGATTTCCCATTCGCCCCTATACATCAACTTTTAATGCACTATTCTTCCTCACAAATATCCATATGACCATCCTCATCTCGGTGCTAACATAAAATCCATATTTAGACCATGAAATTTAATTGTATATCAATCGTATCATCCTACTGATTTCATTGCCTTTTCGGTACATGGTAGTTAATTTTTTTGCAGAATACTTTAAAAAATGATTTAACGATTTTACATAGTAGAATACGTCACAAATATATGTTTGATGAAGATTGCTGATTTGTGAATTTATTTATTGATTAGTTTCTTCTAACTATACAGCATTGGATAGGTGAAAATTTTCCACTTTCATTTTTCGACAGATTTATACATTTGAGAAAATCATGAACAGGATTTGACTGTTTTTAGAAAATGTTTTCCGTGAGTCTGTGTGTCTGTCTCTATGTTAGACAAATTTTTGTGGATTCTCTAATTCATGAACTACTTAGTATAATATAATTCTCCAGGTAATGTAACGACAAAAAATAATTCCACAACTGTTCGCATTAGCCGTTAGCATAATACGGAGAAAAAACTCATTTCATCATTTGTTCATCTCATGTGAATTTATTATTGCTCATAGTACAATTATTTAATAAATTTTGTGAGTGATAGTTGAAGCTTTTTTTTTACACTTTTCGCCTTATATTGTGAGTTCTTAAGTAGAGTAGTAATAAAATTTCATGAGCTTTATAAAGCATTTTTATTACGATTTTGGCACATTTACTTACATTACATTTATAATACGGTTTTTTTTAAAAATATTATTACACTTATTGATGACTTTATAATATGTATTTCAGAGAATATTTTTAAATACGCCTAAATAGCTTTATTGCATATATAATGGATTTTAGAATTTTCGTAAGTAAGCAATGTGAATAACTTAAAAGTAAAGAACAATTTTGCATTAAAAATAGGTATACACTTTCATGAATACTAATTGGAATGATAATCACAATAGAATTATAATAACAAATATATATATTTTAGAAACTAAAACATGGCATTCTCAATATTAAGAGATGTTCAATAAATGTCTCTTATAAAAAAGGGAGTTTAGAAAATGGCGAATTATGAGTAGGTATTTCTTCTTTAGTCGTAGAATTGATAATTTGTTTAAACATGTATGAATTATGCACATGAAGTTTATCGAGCTCCTCTAAGATCACAGGTCTCAGAAACAATTTAGATACTTTTATAATCTCACATTTTTGAAACATCAAATATATTTTTTAATGTTAATGTTTTTGTAAAAACATTAAATCATGCATCGAATCTTGCATACTTCAAATTATATTGGTAATGTAATATGTTATTGCAACTTTTAATGCGCAAGACTAATTTATTCTATCACATATTCCAGAAAAAACAATTTTATTATAATTAATATCTGAAACAAAAACTCAATAACAATTCCAACACTTTTATCATGATCACAGTTAATAATGCGGTACATATGATAACAAGATTTAATGCGGTTTTCCTATGTCTCTAGATAAAATTATTTTAAAATTTCAAACTTAAGTGTAACTTTCAAAAGCTAAAATAATTTTTTTAACTATAGAATATTACTTATTGAAAAATTAAATTGTTGAGCAAATATATTTTATTTTTAAAAAATCCCTTATAAATTATTAGATAAAAAATCGATACTGGTTATTGCTAATGTAGATTTGCAATATATTTTAGAAAATCAAAATTTCACATTGGTTTTTGAACATATAAGCAACATAATGATTTCTCATTAATAAGGAAGTTTATTTGATTCCTGTTTAATTAACTTATGACGGCTTATCTGTGGACTAGGCGAATTGGTATCTTCCAATTTGTTGAGTATAGCTGGATTGGGAAATTTATGATGACGTTCATTGAGAGGTCTAAGATGCATCTCCTCTTCAATATTCTTTTTGTGGTGTCTCTCAGCATTTTTACCCCTATGCTCTTTTGTTTCTGAGGGTTCTAGCTCATTAGGATTTTGTTGATGGTGCATCTGAAATAAAATTACATAATTACATCATAAAACATTTATAGTTGCATATTTATATGTGTTTATACGAGTTTTATATGATAGGAATTTTTTAAGAGAGAGATATGCATTAGTTTAATAATGTACCAATATTGAAATATTTTATAAACAAACGTATCTGTAATTAAACGAACAAAAGCAATATTAACAAACAAAAAATATTCGAGAGCTTTTTATTTTATTTAAGGTGAGACAATAAATCAAAATTGTGTAAATTTTCGATTTTTTTTTTTCAATTATTATTCGCTCAATCTGTACATCAAATATTTTGGTACATATGGCAAAAGGGCTGGTGTATACGATTGTATGAAATTGGTTCTGTGAAGACGATTTTAAGTTGTACATAAAATAAAAACGCAATAATTTTCGTTTTAAAATGATGTTTACACCATATTGTGATAATAAAACGATTTTATAACTTACCTTCTTCCTTTCCGTATGATTTTATATATTCTACGATAATGACATTAACAAATGATGGTAATTTTCTTTTCGTTTTATATTTATCTCTTGGTGGTTTTTAAATATTATTCTGTGCAGCGCTGTTTACTGTAAAAGCACTTATTTTCGCGAGGCTTTAATTTTTGCGATTTTCGCAAGCCCTTCGTAATCGTGAAAATTTAAGCCTCGCGAAATATTCCCCCCGCCCCTCAAATAATAATAAAAAATCAGAAATGTTTCACTTATCCAAAAGTTAATGATTACAGTTACTTAAATAAGAAATAAACACAAAAATTTCTTGAATACTTACAACTATTTATTGAATACTATACAAATAATTTTTTAATAAAAACTATAACACAATTACTATAATACAATTACTATAATGCAGTTATTATACTACAATTACTATAATAATACTACTAATTACTATAATAGAAAGCACTTTTCGGACAAAAGGAATTTCTTAAAATGACTTATGCAAACGGGATTCTATTTAGGTAGTTTTGGGATTTTTCAACTTTCGGTTTTGTTCATGTAAAATTCGCGAAATTTTCAGCTCGCGAAATCACCAATATCTTCAATTTCGCGAAAATTACACCTCGCGAAAATAAGTGCTTTTACAATATTTTTGTTAGATAAAAGACGAAATAATTTTGCTTTCGAAGTTTGTGAATTTGTAAGTAGACTTGATTACATTTCTAGTATCGACTAAATGCCAATCAATAATAATTGATCATCATCAAAGGTGATTTAATGCACGAAGTTTTATTTCTTCTGTTTAGTATACTATCAATCTCTAATAGCAAAAAATGCTGTTTTATTTCCGTCTCAAATACATTCTGGTGATAACAGCAAGTTTTGATCACTTATTTTCTAAAACAGCAGTTTTTCCTTTTACAGATGCTTCAAAAATAAAGACAGTTGCCCTCAAATTCATAGTGTAACTCGGGACATCATATTTTTCCTTTTTTTTTTTTTTTTTTTTTTTTTTTTGGTCATTTGACGTTTTCTATTGGTCTTTTTGTGAACTACTATGTGTTACTTACATGTAGTAACAGGCGTGTAAGGTCGTGAAGTCTTTTTTTTTCTCTGATTTGTTATCACGGGGAAGTTTTAACATCTTTTGTTGATACTTCTTACTATATGCTTGACTGGAGTTTTTTCTATCTTTATATGGTAGTAATTATTAATTACGCAAACTATTAAAAGCATTATAAAAGTTATTATATCGTTAAATAACTTGTTATTGTGCAGTATAAACACTTTAAAGTAAGTATATAGTTTAAAATTATCATTTTTGGAGCAATTTTTGTTTTGTAACTCAGGAGTAACATTATGTCCAATAGAAACATAAATAATTCTTTTCACTACATTTCTAGTGGATGAATAAAAAAAAAAAATGACGCAAATATAATGCTTTACGAAAAAAATAAATCATGCTTTAAAGGGTTCATAAGAGGTCTTGTGATTATTAGAAATTTTTGCCTAGGAGCCAGAGTCTGGGTAATTAGCAAGTTGTCAGTAGTTTAATTAATTTCTTTTTCAAGTTTAAGGTTTAAAAATAATGTGTTTATCAATAAGTTCATCAAATACCTAATTTTCTGTTTATCCATGCCTTTCACTTTCCCTAATTTCTTCCCTTTCGTCAGATGATTATAACAGGATATACTGACGCTTCAGGAAATATATCTTTTTGTGACAGAATATACCGTAGTGAAAGATGTCGAGTTGTTGAATGTAAAACAAAAATTACAAGGGTATTTTTTAAGAATACCTTAGTGAAAGATGACGAGTAGTTGCATGTAAAAAAAAAAGTAAAAAAAGAAAATTTATATATAAAAAATATTAAATATGCAATTTAAAAAGACCATTTTTTAAAATGTGCTTTTTTTAATATTAAATCATTTTTTTTATTTTATAATATCTCTTAAAATTGAAAAGAAATGTTCATGAGGTACCGTTCTCTAAAGTAATTATATGTAGACGAAAAAATAAATACATGCTATAGTTTTATTTCTGTACCTTTTTTTCTCGATGATGACTGTGCAATAGTCGCTCCTCTACCACAGGCGCTCTATGCACTCCATGAGATTTTGTTGGTTTCTTTTCATTCGGTGTTTTATGACTGTAAACTTTTCCATTTTCGAAGTTCTTCCACTAAATAAATAGACAAGATATTGTTAAATATTAAAGGAATTTCGTTGACAAACATTAGAACATAGTCTAAATTTATTAAACGATAATAAACATATTTTTTAAATAAGAATAATAATTTCAAATAAAATTCGGATTATACTGGGTGAATCCTCAATTCAGTTTTGCCTAAAATAATTGATTGGCTGGAACCATGAATTGTCTATAGTAAAACGAATAGGCCTTAGATAATATCATACCTCGCAGCGCACTGACATAATAGTGTCTAAAAAACTACAGACGATATAATAAATATTCAAAGCTAAAATTGCAGAGCAACTTCGATTTAATAATATTAATTGTGCACACGGGTACGTTAACTTACACCATCTAGACACTACATTCATGGCTGCAAATTAATCGCTTCATCCGTGATTTAAGGCGAAACGGATTTAAAGATGACCTTGTATGTTGCAAAAAGAGTTGTAAAAGTCAAGATTATAACTAATTTTAGTAGATTTTGTTCTATTTTTCTGTCTAGAAATAAAAGAAAGAAGTCATTATACAGAAAATTTTGTTAAAACAAAACCTGCTGTAATGAAATTTTGCCTTAAACGGGAGTTGTTTTGTTCCCTGCAAAAATAATACAATAAAACCAATGTTATATATTGTCCAAATAATTGTACCCACTAAGACGGAAACCTACTTAAAAAGGAATTTTACCACAGCTTTTCGCGACTTTGTTTTTTCAGGTAAAAGGCATAAGTAAGGGTGAAAATTTGATAATATTTATAAAACGATATGTTCACTTGATTTTTCAAATACATTTTCCAAAATATGCTTAAAACAAAACATCGATCCAGAGAAATAAGCTTTAGTCCACAAAATATACATTTTTTTGTCCTTTAAATAAACGTCATGCTTTTATGTTAATTTGGAGTCACATAATATGAATTAACCTTTAAACATTTAATGTTAGCTCTCTGTGTAAAAATGCAGATGCACAAAGTTAAAATCCCCACCCCCCCTGAAAAAATCATTACTTATGTATTTTTAAATTAATATATAAACAATATGGGAAATTTAACCTATATTCTTTTTTAACAGAAATCGATTTCGAGAAGCTTGAAACATGCGAATCTAAAATTTTACCTCATTCCACCAAGTAGTTTTTAAGATATGTTTCTAAAATTAAGGCCGTGTGAGGTAACAAGATAAAGCCGTTCGGAACCGGCATATTTTACACGAATTTTATTCGGCTGGCACCACTTTTTTTAACACCACTTTTTGTTGTGCTTTGACAATATTTACAAGAGAAATATACCCCCAAAAATATTTTAAGTGCATAGTGGTACGAAAATAATATAACAATAGTCGTCAGTAGCAGCCCTGCTAATATAGATTCTGATAAGGGTTTAGAAACAGTTAATAAAGATTAAAAGTTTGACCTCATATATGGAGTCTACAATAAATTTTATTTTTAGATATCAGACGGCCAAAACTGGACAAAACTTGGCCAAAACTTTTGTGTAGATTTCATATTTTTATTCATAATGCGGGGTGCCAATTCCACACAGGTATATTCGTGTTTAGTGGGTTAATTTCATACAATATTGTGATTCATATGTATGGACAATTCAGTGAATGGGCTAATAATAAGCTCGACGCTGACAGCGGTCGTTTGGCAGCTTCAGGGTCCCGAACCAAAGCGATATAAGTAAGCGTGCAATATCAATACTGATATTTAGAGTATATTGACACAGCTGCGCCATCTGGTGGACGGGATGAGTAATGCAAATACGCGGGTTTTCAGTATGACGTCATATATGACAGAATATCTACTACCTGCGAATCTCTTGCGCATATTTTCTGAATCTTCATTGACTTATGGAAGATGAATCTTGTTTACCAGATTTATTGCAAAATATTTTTATTACAGCTTGTTTTGATAAAATTATGTACATTTAAAAAAAAGTCGCAATATCATTCTAATTTCCGGAGTAAAGCACTAATGCTACGGAAGCATTACTGCCTTTTGCCCTTAAACTAAAATGATATTGCGACTTTTTTTTTTTAAATACACATATTTTTATCAAAACAAGCTGTAACAAAATATTTTGCAATAAATCTGGCAAATAAGATTCATCTTCTGCGAGTAAGTAACAATCTGAAATTCGTAATTGAATTTTTAACAGGGATTCTCTAAATGGCTTTGTCTGTTAAAAAAAAGAAAATCTAATCTGATGGTTTTAGGAAAATTAATGAAATTATTGCCTAGACTCGCAAAATATTTAAACAAATAAACGAACTACACTTGCTCGTTTAATAGTACAACATTTAATGCATACATTTTAAATTAAAGAGATTCGGAATATAAAATGAAATGAGTGTTAAATTTAATGAATGAAATATTTGTTAGTTAAATAAGATGATTGCAATGCAATTAAGAGAATATTGGAAATTTATCGTTTGCGCATGATAAGTGAACAAAAGGACTTAACATTGAATATTTTATTTATAATTAAATTCTATACATATTCTAAGAATTCATAAACGTTGTATTCCCATCGGGAATACAACCGTGCATATCATTTTTTATAACATTAGCACATCGAGAATTGAGTAAAAAATAAGACTACAAAATTCAATCTTTACAAATTAACTACTTACAAATTTTGTGAGTCATTTTCCATTTCATTAAAAGAAAATAATTAAAATTGAGCGTATTTAAATCAACAACATTTCATAATATATATTAAATAATATTTTATCTTTTTTAATAAATTAAAGTTAAAATATGTAACTAACTTGTTTTACTCTTTGGAAAAGAACAGATATGAATTCTATAAGAAAAAGAATTTTCTTACAATTTCGAAAACTACAGTTATTCGATGGCCAACATTTTGCCATTTTAACAAATAATATTAGTTCTAAAAAGAACTATTTTCCTTTAAATAATTAACTACATTAAACAAGTAAAAAAACAAGAATAAAAATTAATACAATATTCTATTACTGTCAGATTATAAATGCTACAAACAAATGAAAACACGACGTTTGCGCTTGTGCAGTTATTTCATAGATGTGCAATTAATAGATTATCTATAAAGAAGAAAACAGTTAGGCATCTTTCTGTAGTTCACCCCGTCCGCTACGTGGCGTGCGACCTTGATTGATGTGACCTCGCCTTTAATCTTGCAGTTACCTCTCCCATTTAAGATAGGGCGCTTACTTATATCACTTACTTATATCCCAGACCCTACCTTCCCACTTTTCGGTGTCTTTAATTTGCTTAACAGATTTTTCAAATTAACAGATTTTAATGTATAACAGAACAAATAAACAAATTTTTCAAACAAATTTCTCTAAAGAAGAAAACAGTCAGGTAGTTTATTTTAATAGGAATTGTTAGGAAAACAGTTTATTTTAACAGATAACGGAACAAATAAACAGATTTTTCAAACAAATTTCTATAAAGAAGAAATGAAAAAGAATAAAGAAAATTCTATGAAAAAGAGGACCTATGAACTTGGCATCCACAAAAGAATCGGAATAAGTGAAGAAAAGCTAAAAGAACCTTAAAAAAATGATTCATATTGTCAACATATATATTCACTTTCAATTCAAGGACAATTTTACTGTTGAACTTTTGACCAATGTAATATGAAGTAAAAAAAAAATATTTTAAATGAGAAATATGAATATCAAATTCACAATATATATCTTTACTTAATAGGTGCTACAATACAAATGTTAAAACATTTTAAAAAATAATGAAGATGTTAAAACATTGGAGTCATATGATGTTTAAAATCCGAGCGCTTTCGACTGAACCATCAGTCGTCATCAGGGAAATCACTGCTGGATGAAAGACAACTGCTGGTTAAATACCAAAGGGCGAAACCAACTAACCACAAACAGGAGGGTGGGAAATTTTTGTGGTGTGTTTGCTTGTGGTTCGTTGGTTTCGCCCTTTGGTATTTAACCAGCAGTTGTCTTTCATCCAGCAGTGATTTCCCTGATGACGACTGATGATTCAGTCGAAAGCGCTCGGATTTTAAACATCATATGACTCCAATGTTTTAGCATCTTCATTGTTTTTAAAAATGTTTTAACATTTGTATTTTAGTACCTATTAAGTAAAGATATATATTGTGAATTTGATATTCGTATTTCTCATTTATTTTATTAAGGTGAATCTGTCGTTCAACTTGAAATATAGTTTTTATATATTTATTTATTTTGTATTTTAAAAATATTTTAGTTATTTAAAATTTTCCTCCTTTTCTGAATACATATTAATCTGGAAATATTTTAGAAAATCTATAGCACTTTCTTTTCAAATGTTTATGAATTCCAATCAATGCAGAAACTAATAACATTTTATAACTGCATCAAAATAACAAGAAAAACGTGTTTGAATATTTCTATGGATAAAACTTTTTTATATTTATTCCACAAGCATATGTCAATGTGAAATATTTGAAGGGTTTAAAAAATGTTTATGCTAAGTGATGTCGTAAAATTCTCCTAATAAGGGGATCTTAAAAAAAGTGCTCTAGAAATTTGACGAATAAAGTATGCTTCATGCAACCAGTTTCTTATTCGTTAGAGACAGCGTTCACAACACATAGAAAAAGGCAAACCCCTGTATTTAAATAGTAATATTTACCTTATTTAATTCATAATTTCGACGTAGTTATTATTTCTACCTCCGAGAATTCTTCTTAATATTATTACTATGTCTGTAGTTATTTCGCATTCTTATTATACAAAATTTTTCATAGGAAATACTGAATTCAAATTAAAAAAGTAAACAATAAGTAAGCAGGAATTCTGCTTTTTCAGAATTTAATGCTGCAGCTGATGAGCAAAGAAAATTATTATTATTATTACGAGATGGAACCCCTCGAATATGTACAAAAGAAAATGTTTAAGAAGGTAATGTTTGATTAATTTATAATAAACCTACAAAATTATTTGCAATAAAAAATGCATCTTATATTGGTTAGTCTAACTCTCAAGGAAATATTATTTTAACCTAAAGGCCGTTGCTCTTCTGTAAAGACACTCTAAAATTATGTAAAAATTTTCGTTTTATCTGTGTGCGATTTCAATTACTTTATTTTCAAAGCCGCTAAAGTGAAAATGATGCACTTCTACAAAACTTAATTCAGTTTTAAGACTTAAAATACACGGTTTTATTTTATATAAAATGATGTCATTTCCATCCGCTGAAGAATTCCTCATTTACGAACCAATCTTAAACAATATCTATAGAAAAGTACGAATATGACGTCACTATAGCAGAACAATAAACAAACATAGCAAAAAGCGGTGTCGTATGCTTGACAAAAAAATTCGCCTATCTAATGATTCATATGCCTCCATTTGTTTGTAGCATTAAAATGGATATTTGAAATTAAATATTCTTTTTAATAGCTCCATGTGTTATCAGAAATCATTCATTTATATATTTTCAAAACAGTATTTTAATTACAGTTTTTTTCCGTTGATATCAGAAAATGGAGCAAAAAAAAAAAAAAAACACTTCACTTGCCACAATTACAGAAATCGCATTAAAAACTATGAAAAAATTAATATCCCAAAAATTAATTGAGATACAATCTTTAAACAAATTGCAGTTAAAAGTACCTTTTTTAGCTATTCAAGGGTGTAAAAGTTGAAAATGCGCGATGCTTAGAAATTTAAAATATTGCAGTAGAGATTAGGAGTGTTTAACTGTGTAATTATACATCTGCATCGTTTTACGGCTGGCTTATGTAACGTATCGTTAATTTTTACGGATGAAACATTAATCTCTGCCTGAAAGAAATAGAATATCGGGGGCTAAAAAGTAAGTTGGGACCTATTAGAATTTGTCACAAAGTAAGTTAGCACTTAAACTCGTAAAAAAGAAAAAAAAAACCTTAACATTAATACTTAGAAATCCAAAGAAAGACATAAAAATTCCTGAATACTGCTAAATTTTGTGAATACTATCGCCTTTTACATCCAGTTCACTTTTTTTTCTCTTTGAACCTAAATCTCATATTGTTATCATTTTCCTCTCATTGTTAATTTCTAATTAATCTTTTGCCGATTGCAAATTTTTCTTTACACTGTCTTTTAAGAGTTCTTTTATGTTATACTTTATCATTAATTTTACGATTTTCTTTCTAACATGGTGATGATACAGTTTGATACATTTGACTTTTATACAAAGAGACACCATTCTTTGTCTGTTAAAGAGCTTCATTGTTAAATAACGAAAAAAATCTTGCACACTTGCATATCTTTTTGAAGTGAACAAGAATTTCGGAAAAAAGAATAAAAGATCCAAAAAACTTAATAAAATGAATGAAAATTTATAAGCTGCTGCTTTCTGTAATTCACCATTGAATTGTATGCCTGTTAAAGTGATAGTGGTGTAAGTGTGTAATTCTGAAAATTGGCTATAAGTGTATGAGGGCGGGCCATCGACGAAAATCAGATTATTAAAAAGAAATACCGCCTTTGCAGGGTTCAGCAATCTTGGGCACGTATTTCACTGGCACGTAGTTTGAATTGATATGTCTTTATTTTACTTTTCATATCATACTTTTAATTTTTTAAATTATTAATGAATTGCTGTTTTCCCTTTTTCACATGGTTTTAAATAGTTAGGCTATTTAGGAAAGATAAAAGGCTTTAAGTTGTCATACTTAAAAAGCCAGGTCTTAGTTATACATGAACAACGTTAATATAAGTTGAACAACGTTAAGTGTAGATGTATTTTAAATAGTTAATTTTACTGTAACGCATTTATATTTTTAAGGGGTCACCGAACTTTTAAAATTGGAAAAATGGGAATAAAGACAATTTTCAACATTTAATATCATAAAACGTATTTGATTTTCAGAAAAAAAAATTGGGATGAAATATAAAAGTATATTCTATTATTCCATGTCTTTAAAAAATTGCAAGATCCAGAAATAGCATTTCCAGGGAGCTGTAAACGTCAGATGTTTCACGAGCAGAAAATTTGCATAACAGATTACGCGCAGGATTACAAAATAAATTTTGTAACTAGAATAAAAATTTTGGTTCCTACTTATACTTTAGATTGTAATAATTACCCTGAACCTAAATAAATTTCTATTTAAAGCATTTTTATGTTTTTAATACAAAGTTTTATATAGCCAATGCAATATTTAGAAAATTTCAGCAGTATAATTACCTAAAAAATACTTTTTTGAACAATAAAAAGGAAATATTAGGTTGAATTTATAGAGACTAACATGAAACATATGTTTTGAAAAGTTCATGACAGAAATATTCGGAAAATTTGGAGATAACTTGCGCGTTATGCCCAAAAACGTCATTTGGAGAAGAAAGACTTAAAGTTTAGGAAACGCCGCTTTAGCTATTGAGAAGTATTCTAAATAATAATACTAACTTCTGTTCAATTGGAATTTCTAGGAAACAATTATATCAAAATGTTCAGAAAAGATAGGGGTTTAACATCTGAAAAAAAATTAAATTTCGAACTTTTTAAAGGTTTAAGAGTCCTGCGATCCCTGAAGGGGGGTACTTTACTCATGCGAAAATAACCGTTCGCTAATGTTAATCTTATGGAAGAAATTTTCTAAGATAGCTAGCTTGTATTTCAACATTTTTAAATCATTTTTTTTGCTTTGAGTAGCTGAGTTTGATCTGTACAATGGCCGCTTTTTAGTTTTTTGATTTTCTTTGCAGGTTTTTTTAATGGGAATATTTTCATTTTCGAAATCGGATCCTGAAGTAAAAGCATTCTAATAAAAAAACCCGTGAACAAAATCGAAAAAGTTAAAAACAGCCTTTGTACAAATAGATCTCAGCTAGACAATGCAAAAAAAAGAAAAAAAAAATCGTTTAAAAATTTTGAAATACAAACAAGATATCTTACAAAATATCTTCCGTGGGATTAACGTTAGCGAACGGGTGTAGTAGCGTGGGTGAAATAGCGCCTTAAGAATGCTATACTGATAGTATGATAATAATGCTTAAGTTCGAATATAATGTTAATCATACATATGTAAGCAAAGGAAAACGGGAATTCTAATGCAGGCTAGAGGTACAATACTGATAAAAGATTATCTACCCCTGTTCGAAGCTGTTGTTTCACAAGACTGGCTGTAGGATAGAATTAGAACACTTTATATTGCTTTAGTATACAATATAACACTTCTAGATTTTTTTTTTAATGTTCGAATATTTAATAATATGATATTTAAACCTCTAAACTGCGATTTAAACAAGACTGGCTGTAGAATAGAATTAAAAGACATTATATTGCTTTACACTGTAAAAAAAAATCTGTGAAGTTACTAAAGTTTTTCTAGGAAACTGGGATTCCTAGAACTTTTCATGTAACGGCAACAACAAAATTTCATGTAACAGACACACTTTTGCGCCGAAAATGAAAAAATCTGTAAGGTTACTAAGAATTTTTTTGGAAACTGGGATTCCGAGAACTTTTCATGTAACTGCAGCCAGGGTTACAAATAAAAGTTTAGTAAGATTACTGAAATTTTAGCAGATTCATTTGTAAAGTTACAGATTTTTGTAGCTTTACAAAAACTAGTTTTGTAGATTTGCAGCTTTTTACGTACAGTTACAGGTGAAAGTTTAGTAAGCATGTAACTTTACATCTGTAGAACTACAGATTTTTTTTAAAGTGTAGTTTACAATATAGCACTTCTAGAATTTTTTTATGTTCGAATATTTAATAATATGTGATTTAAACCCCTTTGGCTTTAAGCCTCTAACACTGAATAAGATATAAAAGAGTTCACGTATTAAACAATTAATCACTATACTACAAGGTTCCTTTTGTAAGAAAAATTCTTCTTACATTGAACTAAATGTCACACAACTGCATAGTAAATGTTTCGGAACTTTTATTTTATATTATCAAATCTGCTGTTATTTTTTTACCCTGCTGAAATAAAAGATGAATCACTAATTAAAGTATTCTCGTTCAAGCGTTGAAGGAAATTTCATTTAAAATGTAAACCTAATAAAAGCTTAAAATTAATCTTTTTCACAGTATTCCTTTCTTTTTCTTTTCATTATTACTTTTTTACACATTGCATCGTGCGTGAATATCTTTTTCTAGTGTGCACGGTTTGCCAGATAACATGAAGACTCACAAATTAATATTGTTGACTTCAACGATTATTAATTATTTCTCTTGTTTTGCTATAAAACATGGTTATCTTGATAGAAAAAAAATCGATTTTTCTAAAGTGCAGAATACAAAGATTTTAGGAATTTTATATTGCAGAATCCTAAGTTTATAGTGCAAAAAGGGTGGGATGTAAAATATTTGATTTATTATTAAAATAAAATACTTTATTAATTAATCTTGTACTCTTTGTGTTATTATTTTTTAATTAATAATACGTAGAAGACGCTTTGCTTTTAAATTTTTTTATCAATATGTTATTTTATGTCTCTTTGAAGAAAGAAAAAATCTAGAAATATTCATTTCCATTCAACACACAATTTTACAACAAACATTCAAAACTAAATTTTAATCGGGAGAGATAGTATTACAATAATAAAATTATAATTCAGGAGTTTAAAGATTACATTATAAAAAATATAAATTTGATTAAAAAAACATTTTATAGGAATATATATATATATAGTATTAAATAATTGAATTAAACTCCAGGCATAAAGTACAGTGCCTCTAGAAATAGAATGAAATTATAAATATTCATATTCAAGGCTGGAGTAGCACTGTTGACGTTTATTCCAACAGAGCGAAAGAGTTTCCGTGTTAAGACACACTTTCATCATGTAAATGCTATAGTTATAGCTCAGATGAATGAAACTAGCGCTGCAGTTCGCAGCCAAGTCCAACAAATACGAGTGAATTATGTCAGCCAGGTATCGTCCGGATAGCCTAACAGGTATGGCATTGGCACGGCACGCCAAGCATCCAGGTTCAATCCCTGGTCTGGACATTTTTTGCTCTGTTGGAATAAACGTCAACTGTGCTACTCCAGCCTTGAATATGATTTAATCCAGTTGGAAAAAATATTCGTTCCATTCATTATGTAAATATTCATTTTGATTTATTTTGAATGAATGTCTGAAAGTATTGTATTTGCAAATTTATTGCCCACGTTTGCTTCATAGTTCTTCATATACAGGGTGTTACTGAAAAGAAAGGCAAAATTTACGAGGTGATAGGACGCAGTTATACGAGCAAAATTCCTCATAGAAAGTATGGTCGGAATGCAATCAGTGAGAAGTTAAAAGGTAGTTTTCCACTGTCGCAGTTAAAGAATTAACACAAGAATTAGAGGATATGCATCAGAAAACATTTTATTAACATGAATGTAATTAATATACATGCTCACAGAAACTGCTCGTGCATTACGCCAGCTGTAATGCACGTTTTATTCCTATAAAGACTGATGCACATTTGCGAAGACACCAGGAATTTCCGGAATGTCGCCGTCAACAATAGAAATCCTGACTACTAGATCCGTATCGCTTTCAATGGGGCACTCGTATATTAGGCTTTACATATGGCCCTATCGGATAAAGTCCAAACACGAGAGATCGGAGATTTTGGTGGCCAAGCTATGGGACCACCTCGACCAAACCATCGACTTAGGACAGTGGAAAACAACCTTTTAACTTCTCACCGCTTGCGTTTCGACCATACATTCTATAACGAAAGTTGCTCATATAGATGAGTTCTATCACGCCGTAAAGTTTTGCCCACTTTTTCAGATATATTGTAGCATTGTAGTTGTATTCAGATATATGTATTGATTCTAACCCATTTTACTCAGAATATGTCGTCTTACATTGACTACATGTCTCGGAATCACACTCACTACTTCTAAAAATATGTTTAATCTTATGAGATGTGCTGTTATTTTTCTATCACAGTGAAATAGAAATTGATTCATTAATTGAATTACTGTTGCTTTAAAAAATAATTTCCAACAGAAAACTTAATAAAATCACAAAATGTGTTATTAATGCATGAGAGCAACTAATTTTATAACCAGTGTTTCGTATAAACATCATACACTTCCAAAATATTTTGTATACGTTTGGCACTTTACATTGTTGATAGATATTGTTAGTAAATTTTCGGCACGCGCACGTGAAGAGGTTCGCCGACCCTGATCTATGAGGTCATGGTTTGTTACAGCCCTTCATTCTTTGTTTTTTACTTCGGATAACGAATGTGTTATCCATTGAATGTCTTTTAGGATTTAAAAAGTTTCCGTTGAACTCATTACCAGTTTGAATTAGATTTATAAGATGTAGCATATAAAGTGTTTCTGTCGATTTATATTTTAGAAAATTTTACTCTTGATGAAGGTTTTGAAGATCAAACCGAAACGTTGAGATTTATTTTATACATGTGTTTATTTTACCTCATCTTTTAATTTGTGAATAAATAGTACGTTGGATAGCAACACCTATTTTATTCGGATGCTTTCCGAAAATAAGCAACTGTAACTTTTATTTTAAAAATGCGTCTTTAAATCTTCAGAATATATTGGTTTCTAACATTCCTAAGAACGCTTTGCGAAATCAGACGTAACTCGAAAGAAGTTATCATATCTTTTTGCTCTCGGTTATATCATGTTTCGTTAAATTAAAGAAACATCTGTCTTTTTAACACTTTCCAACATAGTTGAAAAGTGTTTATGAATTTGGTTTGTCTGCCTGTCTGTCCGTCCGTGCTCTAACATGTGGAAATATAGTCAGATATCATGAAACTGATATATCGCTCACCCGCAAGAAAAGCGACACATCTCGCAAGAATCCAATTTGCGTTTTATTCCACTAATAGGTCTGTCGTAGGTGCGTCCTGCTACACGAAAATTTTCATAAGTGCAGTTATACGGAAAATCACTTTATTACGCTATATGTCCATTTGTGTCCCCAAAGGAGGGGTGGATTGTGTGGGGAGGTAAAATTACCAAACCCTCCAAAACTCACCCTATGTCTTCATTATTAAGGAGGCTGGTAACTCGGTTTCCGATTTCCCTTCACTAATATAAAGTTTATGGGCCTTTGATGCATTCGTATATTTAAAATATCTCCTCTGGAAATTAATATTTTTAACTTCTATTTTTTGTGTACACTTCCTAAAAGAGGTCTCTTTTTTCCTTAGTTATCAAACTATTTCTAAAGTATAGACTTAATTTTATATGAAGTGTGAAAATCTTACTCACAGTTTGCCCTCTTTTAACACATAAAATATTAAATTCAGTATAGATTTGAGAAATATTTTCAAAACTAATAAAAAAAGAGACATTCTTTAAGAAGAGTAAACAGAAAAAATATGTTAAAAATATGAATTTCCTGAGGAGATATTTTAAATACGCGAATGCACGGAGGAGAATTCCAAAGCTGAGTGACCAGCCTACTTAAGCGTTTTATGCTTTTATGCACCATTTTATTTCTGCATGCAGAGATAAGTTCTGTGATTTCACATTACAGTAAAATCATGCAGATTTCCCCCCTTTTGCCTCTCCTGTGAAATTAACTTTTGTCGAGATGAGTCACTTTTTTTGCGGGTGAGCGATATGTTATTGGTGTTTACTGTGGTATATTTGGCACTGAAAATATAGTATGTAGCATTAACGGTTAGTTTATAGCGACACTCATAATTCCGTTACTTTACGGCCTATATGGAAAAAAATGTTTGAGGTGTATTTTAAAGAGATTACGCTATTTTAAATATATTGAAATTTCTATTCACTTTGGCGTCCCAGGTAGCACAAAGATATGGGCCAATATCAAAATGAGATATTAGCCAATATGAAAAAGTAATATTTGCCAACATTAAATGACCCCCCCCCCCCCCTAAAAGGATGTTCCGCGAATATTACTTTTTGATATTTGGCAATGTTGGTCAATATTTCCCAACATCTCTGAATATCAGTTTGTGACATTAAGCGATGGGGCATTCCACATCAAATCAGGCAGTAAAATAACAGTATGTAACCCTCCATCACAGATTTTAATGAAACTCCGTGTGTTTGTTCTTACTATTAAGATATGATCACCAGTAATTTTTTTTGCTCCTTGGTAAAATAGTTTCGGAGAAAAAAATTGTCAAAATTTTGAAAAACTGACGTTAGTTGGCATTCTTGACTGGTCAGTTTTCAAATGTAGCATGTCATATATATAATCATATTTCAATATCTACTCTACAAATCATCTTAAAATAATTTATGCATAATATTTAGGGTACGCAGTTTATGAAAAAAAAGTCCTTCCGGCCAGTGCCGGGAGGAAGAGGTAGCTTTCATAATCCTTATTTAAAAAAAGCCAACTTATATCATGCAAATACACGAAGCTCAATTTAGTGGAAACCGAATATAGGAGATTCAATACTAATTTTTATCAATATAATGAATGAGAATTTCGCGAAATTAGTCAGCTTTATCCAAGCTGCTTTTCTTTAAAGTAACTTATATTTGGCTGCCAAATTCGGCAATTTCTTAAAGTGCCTGTCATTTTAAGACAACATGGTGGATGAGGCTAAGCAGTGAACTGGGTCGAGACCTTAGTAATTGCTGTGCACATGCTCACTCACATCGGAATCGGTTAATATATAGGAGTGCTGTCGCATGCAAAAAATCAGATTTTTCAAAATAGAAATTGAAACTGCTATATCTGAGCCATTTTTTAAGGTAAAGACAAACAAAAGAATGCTCCTGAATCCTTATATCAAAGTCAAATACTTAAGAAAGAAACCTTTTTCAATTTCTAATTTTTTTGCACCTCACTTTAAATATATATATATTTTTTTAATTTAATGGCCGCCATTTTGAAACAAGATGGCTGATGAATCTGGCCAGCGAACTTGGTCGAGGTGTTGATGTATACTATCCACATGCCTTCTTACATCGAAATAGGCGAATACGCGTGTTATCGCGTGACAAATACAAGATCGTTTCAAAATGTTAGCCATGCTAGAAATTCAAAGAGCTATAAATCAACCATTTTTTAAGATATCAACAAAAGAACAAATTTTCAGAAACAAAAACTGCTCCGGAATCTTTGTATCAAGACCAAACACATAAAAAAAATCTTTTTCATTTTCCAATTTTTTAATACCTCATTTTGAATTTTAAATTTAATTTTTTTTAAATGGCAACACTTTTGAAACAAGATGGCGAATGAAGCTGGCCAACGAACTCGGTCGAGACATTGGTATGTACTATGTACAGACCAAGTTACATCCAAATAGGTTCATAAATACGCCTGTTATCGCGTGACAAAAATCAGGTCGTTTTAAAATGTCAGCCACAAGAGAAATTCAAAATGCTATTACTCAGCCATTTTTTTTTAGATATAGACGAAAGAAAAACAGTTCCGGAATCTTTGTATTAAGGTCAAACACATACAAAAAAAATCTTTTTCATTTTCCAATTTTTTGGTATTTCATTTAAATTTTTTTATTTTTTAATTTTTTTAAATGGCCGCCATTTTGAAACAAGATGGCGGATGAAGCTGGCCAACGAACTCGGTCGAGATATTTGTATGTACTATGTACACACCAAGGTACATCCAAGTCGGTTCATAAATACGCCTGTTATTACGTGAGAAAAATCAGGACGTTTCAAAATGTCAGCCACGCTAGAAATTCAAAATGCTATAACTCAGCCATTTCTTAAGATATAGACGAAACAAAAACTGCTCCCGAATCTTTTTATCAAGGTCAAACACATAAGAAGAAAATATTTTTTCAATTTTCAATTTTTGGTACCATATTTCAAATTTAAATTTTTGTTAAAAATTTAAATGGCCGCCATTTTTAAACAAGATGGCGGGTGAAGCTGGCCAACGAACCCGGTCGAGACATTGGTATGTACTATGTATAAACGAAGTTACATCCAAATCGGTTCATAAATACGCCTTTTATCGCGTGACAAAATTCAGGACGTTTCAAAATGTCAGCCACGCTAGAAATTCAAAATGCTATAACTGAGCCATTTTTTAAGATATAGACGAAACAAAAACTGCTCCGGAATCTTTGTATAAAGGTCAAATACATAAGAAAAAAATATTTTTCCATTTTCAATTTTTTGGTACCACATTTCAATTTTTACATTTTTAAAAAAATTTTAAATGGCCGCCATTTTGAAACAAAATGGCGGATGAAGCTGGCCAACGAACTCGGTCGAGAGATTGGTATGTACTATGTACACACCGAATTACATCCAAATCGGTTCATAAATACGCCTTTTATCGCGTGAGAAAATTCAGGACGTTTCAAAATGTCAGCCACGCTAGAAATTCAAAATGCTATAACTCAGCCATTTCTTAAGATATAGACGAAACAAAAACTGCTCCGGAATCTTTGTATAAAGATCAAATACATAAAAAAAAATATTTTACCATTTTTAATTTTTTGGTACCACATTTCAAGTTTTAAATTTTTTTAAAAATTTTAAATGGCCGCCATTTTGAAACAAAACGGCGAATGAAGCTGGCCAACGAACTCGGTCGAGACATTGGTATGTACTATGTACACACCGAATTACATCGAAATCGGTTCATAATTACGGGAGTTACAGTGTGACATAGGTCAGATATATATATATATATATATATATATATATATATATCAATTTTGAACGGAGGGTGGTTTCGGGGTCTGGGGGTCATGATCGATGAAAATATACCAAAATTTTTTGAAATCGCTTTCCTCTGAACGGCTGCAATAGGTAGCTTTTTTGTAAAGAAAGCTACCTAAAATATATTGTTACGCTTATAACATTTTAAGTGGGTCTAAAAAAATGTTTAAACTTTGAAGTCGTAAATTTTTTATGAAAAATAATGCATTAACAAAAAAAGCATTATCAACAAAAGGCGGTATTTTTATTAAATTTATTTTTTATGGGAGATATACTTAAAGGTGTCCTTTACCTGATTCTGAAATAAAAATAGTGGGATTTTGGGTGTTTTTAGTAGTATTTTCTAATTAAAAATATTTTGAGGTGCATTTCAAATCAAATCAAGCAGAGTCATTCCATGTCAGTTCCCCTAAGCCATTTAATCACTGTCACAAATTTCAATGAACCTGGGTTTGTTTATAGCTCATTTTAAGATGTAATCACATTTAATTTTCTTTATCCTATGTAAAATATTTTTTAAGATAAAAAAATCAAAATTTTGAAAAATTGTTTAATTTTTTTTTTTAATGACAGTTCTATATTCAAAGACTGCATTTAAAAAAAAGTCATTTCAAAATAAAATCGCTAAATAGGTTTCAAATAATATATATGCGACAAATAATGTTGGCAGATTATTATTTCTTGTATTTTGTCATGTTTAAACACTAAGAGTGTGTAACTTGTTGAGAGTGTTTTATCTTGTGAATTTTATAAATCAAGAATTTTGTCAAAAATAATGTGTTAATCAAAAATTTATTATCAACCGAAGGCAGAGTGTTATTGCTTTTTACGTAAAAATATCTTTTAAATGGTTATAAAATAAAAATAGTGAAAATATGAGAAAAAATTATCAAAGTTTTGGAAAATTGCCACGAGTTGCCATTAATGATTGTTCAATTTTCAAAGGCCTCATTTTATATATAAAATCATATTTCAATAACTAATAAAGAAATCTTCTTGAAATAATTTAAGCAAGGTAAATAAAATATGTAGATTATAAAAAAAATATTGCTGTAATGTTAAAAAATATTTAAATGTGTCTAAAAAATTGTATAATCTTTGAAATCAAAAATATTTTACAAAAGATAATGAAATTATTAAAAAAGCTTTATCAATCAGAGGCGGAGTTCCTATGACTAATTTTTTAATTTTAAGTTGTACATAATACTACATTATAACTGGATCTGAAATAAAAATAGTGGGATTTTGGTTGGCTTTAGTAGTATTTAAATCATATTTTGAATTATTAATATTTTCAGATGTAAAATCTATCCAATGTATCATCCCTGGAAATATTTTTATTTATACCGTAATTTCGGGTGTATAGCCCGCAGATCAAACAATTCAGTTTGGACCCAGAAATTTTATTCAGTATTTGAAGATCAATATTTATCGTGATCTAAAAAGTTACATTTTATTTTTTAAAAAATTCTGTGTCGAAACACGATTGTTTGATCCGCGGGCTGTACACCGGAAATTACGGTACATTTATTTTATTTTTCAAAGTAACTTTTATGTTCGTTTCTTAAGGAAAAAAATAAACAATATTGTTTTTTAGTAAAACTTCTAGGGCGACGAGCAATTATCCCTTTCCAAAAAAGAGAAAAATCACTAGCTCCTCACCGCCCAATAGAAATTTTCAAAATGACACTCCTAATCTTTAAACTCATATTTGGCTGCTAATATTGAAAATTTAGCATTGAGCTGCTAATATTGAAAAAAATACCGAATTTCACTCCTTTGAAGAAAATTTCGACATATTGTGCTTTAAATATATACAAAAAATGCATAATCCGAATTTATATCTTTCAAATAACTATATCTAAAAAATTATTTAAAACTTAATGAGTTGCACTTTCGTAACTTTATTCAGTTTCTTATGATATGTAATTTGATATATTTCATCGCAATATTGCTGAAAGATGGATTTTCAACATATATTGTATGTATATATATATGTGTGTGTGCATATATATCCCTGTTCTCAAACAAATTATTTAAAAAATATTCATTTATGTTTAATAAAGCATATATATTGTGTATACACTTATAGAAAATACATATGGTAAATTTTATGATATGTCAATAATATCTAAAAGTAAAGAACTTATCTAATAGAATGTAACGAAAAATTTAACATCTGGTGTAATGACAACAAAATTTTATAATTGTTTTACTTAATATGAATGAATGAAAAAAGCGCACATGTTTATATTTTATTGAAGTACAGGTGAAAATGTCACAAAGACATTCCTATCTCAACAAAACTGAGTATGTCACATTCGCACTACAGCTGATTTTTTCTTTTTGATCTTTCGGGTTTGATTTCAGATGGTAATGAATTAATTAGTTTTGTTAGAAGTCTCATTGCAGTCAGCATATTAGGTTCACTATTTTTTTTATAATTTATTTTGATTGACTCGATGAACAGAAACACTTAAAGCGACCATTTCATGAATTTTCAATTAAAAGCTGATTTATAAATTCATTATGTTGTTTAGTTATTATTATCGTCTTAAGATAATTAGTTGGTATTAAGATTTTTAAATTTAGTTTATTTATTATTTGAACAGTTGGGAGTATTTTTCAATAAGAGTGGGCTGTTGATTTTAAGTCGGCTGTTGAGCAGTGTAGTGTTGATAAAGGAAGTGGTACTATTTAATTTAATTTTTATTGCTGTAAATAATATTTGTTATTTTATAATTGTATGTATTATATTTAAGCAAGAGTAGCAATACACGATATCGTAGTCATTATAGTACATCTTAGCATAAAAAGCTTCAATATTTATCATTAAACATTCACATTTTATGAAAATTTTGTTAAAATTGCTCATATTTTCACTATTTTTATTTTATAAAAATTGAAAAGATATTTTTACGTACAATTAAAAAAAGTAATAACAGCCTGCCTTCGGGTAATAATAAATTTTTGATTAACACATTATTTTTCATAAAATTCTTAATTTTAAAAATTCACAAGATTAAACACACTCTTAGTGTTTAAACATGACAAACAACAATAAATAATAATCTGTCTATGTTATTTGTCACATATACATTATTTGAAACTTATTTAGTGATTTTATATTGAAATGACTTTTTTAATGCAGTATTTAAATATAGATCCGCCATTAAAAAACATTTTTAAAAAAATTTTCAATATTTAGATTTTTTTTTTATCTTAAAAAATATTTTACTTAGGACCAAGGTGATTACTTCTTAAAATGAGCTATAAACATACCCAGTTTCATTGAAATTTGTGACAGTGATTTAAATGTCTTAGGCGAACTGACATGGAATGACTCTGCTTGATTTGATTTGAAATACGCCTCAAAATATTTTTAAATAGGAAATATTACTAAAAACACCCAAAATCCTACTATTTTTATTTCAGAATCAGGTAAAGGACACCTTTAAGTATATCCCCAACAAAAAATAAATTTAATAAAAATACCGCCTTTTGTTGATAATGCTTTTTTTGTTAATGCAGAATTTTTCATAAAAAATTCATGACTTCAAAGTTTAAACATTTTTTTTAGACACACTTAAAATGTTATAAGCGTAACAGTATTTTTTTTCATAAACTGCGTACCCTATATATTATGCATAAATTATTTGAAGATGATTTGTAAAGTAGATATAGAAATATGATCATATTTATGTCATGCTACATTTGAAAACCGAGCAGTCAAGAATGCCAACTGACGCCAGTTCTTCAAAATTTTGACAATTTTTTTCTCAGAAACTATTTGACCAAGGAGTAAAAGAAAAAAAAAATACTGGTGATCATATCTTATTAATAGGAACAAAACACATTCAGTTTCATCAAAATCTGTGATGGTGGGTTACATGCCTGCCTGAACTGACATGGAATGATCCCGATATCTTTTTCTGTCATTGCTGAATATCATTATTTGACATTGAGTGAGATATTTTTCCAATATTCCAAAATAACATTTTTAAATATTAAATTAAAACTTTTTAGACGTTAACTTCTTTTTTAAACCCCAACAACTGCGATTTGCAAATGTGGTGAACGTATACTTCTCACTGAGCTAGAAGTTGATGCTCAAAGAGATTCAATTTTTTTCATTTTTTCGTTTTGTCTTATTAAACATTAATGAAAAAAAAATCTACTAAAATTCTAATAATAAGAAACTTTTACTAGAAAGTGGTGCAAGTAGATTTTCTGTTAGTGAGAAAAAAACGTTTGACAAAATTATAATTTAATAATCTCATACTTTTTCAATTACAACCGATTTTTTTTTTCTTTTTTAACATATATTTATTTAAATGTCAGTTTTTATTATGAAGTTTGTTCGAAATTTAAAAAGAAATTATGTTGAAAACTAATGACCTACTTCTGAAACTAAACTTGTATTCTTTCTATAATAAAAAATAAAATTATTTTAAAAGTCTGAAATTCGAGGGCATTTTAAAAAGATAAACATAGTATCCATTAAAAAATGCATACATTGATCTCTTTTTTATTGAAAAACTTCATGTAATAAAAAAAGCATCGTTCGTTTATTATAAAACTAACAATTGTTATATTTGAACATCGCTATAGGCATTACATTATTATTTTAAATACAAATAATTCGAGAGGAATAATTACAGATTTCCTTATTAAGTTTTTATTAGCACTATCAATAGATTTTAATATGAACTGCTTTTCTTGATAAATTTTCTATTTTGCAATCTCTATAAATTTCTATATAAATTGTACTACAGAAAACATTCCATACTAATCTCAATAGATTTCTATGTATTTTTTTCTTCAAATATGTACATATATATAAATAACTATAGATTTCTAAAGAAAATTTTTATATAAAGCAAATTTCATGGCCAACGAAAACTATAAAAATGGGCGGTCCTTCAGAGCTTTACATTAACTTTGGTCAAGATTACAAACTTCGTCAAATATGCTAAATGTCGACAGATATCTTGAAATGTCTGAAAAATGCTATTGTTTTTACGAATGTCGACAGATATCTGTGAATGTTGGAATACTAATATCATTTTTACGACATTGGCCAATGTAAATAAAATATGAAAAACAAGGCATTAAAAATACAAGTTTTCTAAAAATAGTAAAATTGTTAAATTTTATTGTTTAGAATACTATTTACGTATTATAATGTGATAAGTAATGCAAAAAATTCGTTTGGATGCTTTCTTTTAAAAACTAATTTTAAGTTACATCTGTGAACATCGGCAGATATTGTAAATTTGATGTCTGACATTCAGTGACATTCCAGATATCAGCCAATATTGACCGGGACATTGGCCAATATCTGTGTGCTACTTGGGGTAGTAGAAAACACTTATTGTAGAATCTGCTGTGTATATAATTTATCGTCCATTAAGAAGACACACTGCGATATCTCTACTTTAAAGTTACAGCACAGTAAAGTATTTGACTACAATAGTACCTATGAAGAATAATTACTAGAAATGCGTTTTCAGTTGTGATACGCGTTTTAAATTTTAACTTTTTGCATATTACATGGTGTGTATAAATTCTACACTGTAAAAAAAAAAAATAGATCTACAAAACCAGTTTTTGGTGAAATCTTTAGAAATCTGTATGTTTACTAAAATTTTATCTGTACAGTATACAGAAAAAAAAAAGATGTAAATCTGCAAAACTAGGTTTGTAAATCTACAGAAATGCGTATGCTTACTAAAATTTTATAGGTAACTTGGGTCTAACTTGGGATTGCAGTTACATAAAAAGTGCTAAGCATCCTAGTTTCCTAAAACATTCGTAGTAACCTTACGTTTTTTTTTTTTTTTTTTTTTTTTTTTTTTGTGACTGTGGAAACGTGAATCTGTTACATGAATTACTTTTGCTGCAGTTACATAAAAACATCCCAGTTTCCTAGAAAGTTTTTAGTAATCTCCAAGATTTTTTTTTTACATTGTATAGATCATATACAGGGCTATACAAAAGATCCCTAGTGTGTTTCCGTTTTTTGACGGAAATTGCTAAATGGGAAATTTCAACTGTGCTATGCATTTAATTGAACTAACTTTTAGCATACTATGTAATATACATATAATCTATGGATTATTATAAAGGGCTGCGCAAAGAAATTCGGACATTTTTCGTACTATTCATGCATTTATAGAAATTGGGTTTTCAAATCCCTTATGCATATTCTAAATTGTTTATTTAACCCCTTGAGGGGAAACTGATTGCGTTCCTATAATGTTAAACTCACACCGGAATCTTTGAAAAATTCCATTTTAAATTAAATAAACGCAATTTTATGACCTTTTACCCACCAAAGTTAGAAAAGTAAAATTTAATAATTTTTTCTGGTGTAAAACTTTATTAATCGTAGGTGGTGTATAATATATACCGCCGCCCCTCAAGGGGTTACATCTTTTACCGTAATAAATTGTACAGTTTTGTTACAGTATTCTGAATATGTTGGAAGGCGTTTCTTAATCAATGCTGGATGCATGATTTTTCATTCTTGTTTATTAGTGTACTAATTGATTTTCTTTAAACATATTGAAGCATGATATAATTACATGACGCATTCGTAAAAGAAAATGCCCAGAAATGCATTTAAAAAGTTATGTTTGTTTCCATTCGATAAGCAATTGCACAACAAATACTGCAAATAAATTTCAGTCGAGGGAGATATACATAAAGTATTAAAACCAATAATTTTGGCTCTTAAAAATTACATTAATTTTAAAATGTGGATTTAAAATATAGTTATAGGCTATATAAATAGTATCAACTTTCAAATAATTTTAAATTAAAACCAATGCAGAAAATTCAATGTAGGGCAATTCCACAAAAAATTATCCTTTTTTTGGGGGGGTGGGGGGGTGGGGAGGGGGATTTATAATATGTTTAATTTAAGAGTATGATAATCTCGATATTTTTTTTAAATTAAAATATCAAGTTTTAACCAAATATCATATATAAAATGCTAATAAAAAGGCATTGTAAATTACTGTTTACAAACTAAGTTAAGTACCATTATTGTCTTTGTAAAGTTATAATGTTACGTCAGTTACACAATAAAAGTTACGTCAGTTACACGTGTAAATGCCATTTTTTTCTTTTTTATTAGTCATAAATTAATTAAACAAGTTACTGTTTTAATTTGGCATTACTTAGTGTTGTTTAGAACATTAAATCACCTTTTTTAACGGAATAGTTTTGTTAATTTTTACACTTCAATGAAGGCAGAAAAAATGTTTGTATATTTTATGTTACGTCAGATACAGAATTTTGAATTGCAATTTTTGGGACTCAGAGAGAGATTGAAATAATCTGCAGGTATTTGGGTATTAAGTCCTTCGTAAGAAATATTTTAAATTGTAAAAATTTGTTCTAGCTTTATTAGTAAATTGTCTACATAGTTTTGAGAATAAAATTCGAGGATAAAATGCTACGTCAGTTACGATGGTATTGCCCTGTATTTAAAAATAGCTTGAAAATGTAATATTCACTTTTGAACGTTACTAAAAAAGTCTGAAGGCTTTCATGGATTTAATGTTTATTCACATACACATCTTTCACAATTTTTCCTCTTTTAGCTGTAATACATTTATCTTTTCTCAGAATAATTCTTACTGTGTGTCATCCTATTTGACTCTCAAGATTTCAGAAACTTTTATTTTATGTTATCAGATCTGCTTTTATTTTCTTATCACGGCGAAACAAAAGCTGATTCATTAATTAAATTAAGGTTGTTTCAGGAAATTTCTTTTGTAAAGAAAACTTAATAAAGGCGTCAAATGATTCTTTTTAGTAAAGTTTCATTGTTTTACTGTTATTACATTGTTGGAGATTATAAGTTGCATGGAAATTTTTATCTAATGGTGACGGTTTGTTATAAAACGGAAATGACAAATTAATAACTGAAAATTTTCCAGTCATTGACGATTTCATTCTTTTTCTAGAAAACCGTGTCCTATTTAAAATGATATTTTCTTATTTATCTCAAGTTAAGATTATCAATCCAGGAGAACGTTAAGATTTCACAAATGTAAAGTTTATCAAACTATGAACTATGAGAGGATATTATTATCTTCTTTATCAGATAAAAGCCTAATTAATGAAGAGGAGTATAAATTGAGAGTAAATATTGGGTATTTTACTGAAAATATATTGAAATAACATACATTAAGTACAGAATTATTAAAAGCAATACTTTTGGCTCTTAAAAATCAAACTAATTTTAAACGTACTATATAACAATTTAAAATATACGTATAGGAATAATTAAATATAAATACTATTAACTTTCAAATAATTTTAAATTAAAATCCGGGCAGAAAATTCGGTGTACTTAAATATAGCATGGAAATGTATTTTTCACTGTTAAAAATTACTTTAAAAAGTGAAAAGAATTCATGTATTTAATGTTTGATCACGTACACATATTTCGCATTTTTTCGTCTTTTGGTTGTAATACATTTATCTTTTCTCAGAATATTTCTTCCTATGTGTCATCCTATTTGACTCTCAAGATTTCAGAAACTTTTATTTTATGTTATCAGATCTGCTTTTATTTTCTTGTCACGGCGAAATAAAAGATGGTTCATTAATTAAATTAAGGTGCTTTCAGGTAATTTCTTTTGTAAAGAAAACTTAATAAAGGCGTCAAATGATTATTTTTACTAAAGTTTCATTGTTTTAAAGTTAGTTATTACACCGTAGCAGTGTATATGTAGCATTGTAGCAGTGTATTACATTGTAGCAGTGTTATGAGTTGCATGCAAATTTTTATCTAATAGTGACGGTTTGTTATAAAACATGAATGACAAATTAAAACTAAAAATTTTCCAGTCATTGACGATTGCGTTCTTTTGCTAGAAAACTGTATCCTATTTTAAAATGATATTTTCTTATCTACCTCAAGTTAGGATTATAAATCCAGCAGAACGTTAAGATTTCAGAAATGTAAAGGTTATCAAACTAGGAAGGATAACAGGATAATATTATTTTCTTTATCAGATAAAATGTTATTTAATAAGGTTGACTATAAATTGAGAGTAATTATTGGGTGTTTTACTGTAAATATATTGAAACAAGGTATGTTTATAAAACGCTTTATGATAGTAAAAAGCTAAAAGTGTTCTATAAAGAAATCATTCGTTTTTAATCTACAGTTAATTTTACAATAAATCCTTTAATCTCAATTTTAATACGGAAAGGTGCATTACTCTAAAGTAATATTTAATCTTATATTTCTAAGAACCACATTATTTTATGAATATTCATATGATAAAAAATAATATAAAACAATTTAGAAATAGTATAAATTCTAAATAACGTATTAAATTCAAAATTGGGCAGATTTGAAATCTCAATTATCGGCAATGAAATTACAAGTTAATTGCCTGTAATTGATTATAGTTACACACATTCAAACGCAGAAATTTCGTCAAATAATGGGATGGGACGGTTCATGTATAGTGAAGCAAGAATTTTTTACGCATGTCATTTTAACTATAGTCAGTTACATGCAATTAAAATGTAATTAAATTGCAGATAATTGCAATTACAAATTTCTCAAAATCTGATTAAATTGCATGCTTAAATTCCACTTGTAACTAAAAATACCTTAGATTTATAAGTATTGAATGCGAAATTATACTGAAAATAAATACAAAATCATTCGTGTATTTAATTATTAATCTCATACACTTACCTACCATTTTTCAGCTTTCAGTTTTAAATATTTTCTTGTTCTAAGAAAACTTATTCCTACATTAACCTACGTGTCATACATTTACACCCTTAACACCCGAGAAAATGCTATTTGATTTTATTCGATTTGTTGTTATTTTCCTACTCTGATGAAATAAAAGCTGATTCAATAAACAAAATAGGTATTTCTTTTCAAATGAAAACTTAACAAACGCATAATGTAAGTCTTTCCTCACAAAGTTTCTTCATTTTTCTATTTGTTACTATTTTCTTGCGGATTTTAAAATTTTTCGACACTTTTATCTAGTAGGAACGAAGTAAAACCGCTCCTTATCGTAATTTCATTTTATATTATTTAACAATAAAAAGTAAAAACAAAATAAACATAATATTTTGTAATTACGCTTCGTAGAAGAGTATGCATGTGTACTTACCATGTATGAAATATTTTCCTTTAATTCCTGAATTAAAAGTAATGGATGAATAAAATAAATGAAACATCATATTATCTATATTATAATGCACTACATTAATAAAACTGAAAAATATAGGGTAGCAATGAATAATTTAAAAGGTTGTTTTATTTATATTTATTAAACTTAATGTTTAAACATTTTTATCATGAAACAAGACCCTAGTTTTCACGAGAGTAATTTTAGTTGTAATTAAATTATTATAATGATTTTTTAGGAAATAATTATAAGATTCAAACGACATTTTCTAAATTTGGCTAAAAAAATATTTTATGTTATTTTTACGTTTTTTTCGGGTTTTAAACTATTACAAAGATACAGACTAGTGTTGCCAGGTCTCCAAAAGGACACCGCTAATTTCTTACAGTTTATTTTACTAACTTTAGCCGCAGTCGAGATGACGGTTTTGCCCCACCTTCCAAAAGAAGGAGGCAAGAACAATCTTAAGGGGACAAGGGACCTTAAAATCCTTTTTTTTTTTTTTTTTTTTTTTTTTTTTTTTTTTTTGTAAATGTTACCTAATAATAATTCAAGGGTACATTATATGCATTATGACATGCATTTATCACAAAAAAAAAAAATATTTTTATGAAAAAAAAATGGAATTTTACGCGTTGTCTTAGAAATCTTCAAAATGCCCCCTGCGTTCCCCATATCAATGAAAATCCCCAATATTTTTTATATAAGTTTGGTTTACATATATAAATGAAATAGAGCATCGAATTTTATATATTTGAATTTAAAGGTTAAAAAAAATTAAAAATTTTGAAATTTTTTCGAAAAAATTTCAAAATTTTTCAATTTTTTTTTTAAAATCTTTAAAGATAATTATATACAATCCGATGCTCTATTTTATTTATATATATAAACCAAACTTATATAAAACATATTGGGGATTTTCATTGATATGGAACGTGCAGGGGCCATTTCGAAGATTTCTAAGACAACGCGTAAAATTCCATTTTTTTCATATAAATAATTTTTTTTTAATTTTTTTTTGTGATAAATGCATGCCGTATTACATATAATGTACCCTTGAATATTATTTAAGATAAAATTTACAAAAAAAAAAAAAAAAAAAAAAAAAAAAAAAAAAAAAAAATGAAAAATTTCAAAATTTTTTATTTAATTTTTTTTTTTACTTTTAAAATCAAGTATATAAAATTCGATGCTATACTTTATTTATATATATAAATCAAACTTTTATAAAAAATATTGGGGATTTTCATTGATATGGAACGTGCAGGGGGCATTTCGAAGATTTTTAAGACGACGTGTAAAATTCCATTTTTTTCTAAAAAATAATTTTATTTTTTTATTTTTTTTAATAAATGCATGCCATAATGCATATAATGTACGCTTGAATAATATTTAAGACAAAATTTACAAAAAAATAAAAAAAATTCAAAAATTTGGAAATTTGGAAATTTTTTCGAAAAAATTTCAAAAATTTTCCTTTTTTTTTACCTTTAAATTCAAATATATAAAATTCGATGATCTATTTTATTTATATATATGAAACAAACTTTTATAAAAAATATTGGGGATTTTCGTTGATATGGAGAATGCAAGAGGCATTTCGAAGTTTTCTAAAACGACGCGTAAAATTCCATTTTTTTTTTTGAAAAATATTTTTTTTTTCTGATAAACGCATGCCATAATGCATATAATGCACCATTGAATAATATTTAAGGTAAAATTTGAAAAAAAAAAAATCCCTGCCGGCTCGGGCCTACAGGTGGAGGTAGATTTCGAAGTTAAGTACTAAATTCACCAACAAAACTTAAATCAAGATCTTCACTAAGAATGAGCTCTAGAGAGCTAAACATTTTGTAAAAATTCTAATATACAAGAATACATACACGTATGTATATGGAATAGGTTTAAAAAATAGCTAAAACAAATTCAGAAAGCCTCAGAGTGTTAAAATAAGCTAATATTTCCATTGTCGGGTTTTCATCATGTTTTAATACGTTTCTTCAAACTCACATGACGTTACATATTCACCTGCTGAGGTCCGTTTTATTTCCAATTTGATGCAATATATATATATTTTTTAATTCGTCAAACTATTTATTTCATTTTGAGTTTTCATGCGGAAATCTTGCTCTAGAAAACTGATGACGTAATATTCAATTTGTTTAAATTATTCAAACTATTTATTTAATTTAATTTTTCACGTGAAACCTTGCAATAGAAAAGCAATTGTTGTGGTGAGAATTTTATAGCTTTTCTTTTAATTGTTGGCAACTGCTATAACGAAAAATATTTCTTTTTTCCTATCATTGTTGTGTAAGAGCTGGTTTTATCAGAATCATGTTAAGACGGTATTCAAAATTTTGAACCCTCCCCATTTCCATTCCCTTGGGCCGATTTTGCCCATTTTCAATACCCGCCGAGATATTAGCCATCTCAAAGTTGTTGGCGAGTTTGAAGACGATCCGTGTATAATTGCGACTTTTATCGTGCGGACAAAATGTAGTACATACATATATGTATATATAAACTTTTTAGGTGGGGTTGGTTTTGGGTTCCTGGGGTCATATAATGAAAAGTTATGAAGGAATTTTTCAAAAGTCGCACCATGGTAACGACTGCAATAGGTAGTATTTCTTACGAAACCTACCTAAAAAAAAATCCATGCCGGCTCTGGCCTGCAGGCGGAGGTAGATTTCGATGTTAAGTACTAAATTCACCAACAAAACTTAAATCAAGATTAGAGATAAACCCAGTTCCTTCACTAAGAATGAACTCTAGGGAGCTAAACATTTTGTGAAAATTCTAATATACACGAATACACACACGCATGTATATGGGATAGGTTTAAAAATGGCTAAAACAAATTCAGAGAACCTCAAAGTGTTAAAATATGTTAATATTTCCATAGTCGGGTTTTTATCATGTTTTAATACGTTTCTTCATACTCACATGAGCTTACATATTCACCTGCTGAGGTCCATTATATTTCTAATATGACGCATTTTTTTTTTTTTTTAATTCGTCAAACTATTTATTTCATTTTGAGTTTCCATGCTGAAATCTTGCTCTAGAAAACTTATGACGTAATATTCAATTTGTTTTCAATTCGTCAAACTATTTATTTAATTTATTTTGTCACGTGAAATTCTTGCAATAAAAAAGCAATTGTTGTGGTGAAAATTTTATTATTATTTTTTTTAATTGTTGGCAACTGCTATAACGAAAAATATTTATTTTTTTCTGTCATTGTTGAGTAAGAGCTGGTTTTATCAGAATCTTGTTAAGACGGTATTCAAAATTTTCACCCCCCCCCCCCCTCCCCTCATTTCCATTCCCTTGGGCCGATTTTGCCCATTTTCAATCCCCGCCGAGATATTAGCCATCTCAAAGTTGTTGGCGAGTTTGAAAACGATCCGTGCATAATTGCGACTTTTATCGTGCGGACAAAATTTAGTACATACATACATATATATATATATATATATATATATATATATAAACTTTTTATGTGGGGGTGGTTTTGGGATCCTAGGGTCATATAATGAAAAGTTATGAAGGATTTTTTCAAAAGTCGCACCATGGTAACGACTGCAATAGGTAGTATTTCTTACGAAATCTACCTAAAATTAAGGTCCCTTGTCCCCTTAAACGCATTGTTGCGGTTTTTCTAAATTCTAACCATGTTTTTAAAATTTTCCCTTTATTTTTAAACTCTATTCTCTTATTTTTCATTTATTTCCTCGACATCGTTCCTGCCTAAGCATTTGGCACCGATATACATCCACTTTCTATCCAAATTAACTTAATTTATCTTGTTCTCATGATTTTCTCATCGCTCCTGCTCCAATGAGGAGCAGAAAGCCCACCTTTCCTCATTTTTGAACGATGGGCTTTGATTCGTTGCAACTCGATTCCTCGTTGGCTGCTGAAGTTTGCCGTCAAATCCGGAGGATTTGTCCCATCCCGACCCGCTCGTCACCTGTGTCTGACGTATTAATGCACAGAACATGCTGATTGGCGGAGCAAACTTTTTCTTTACTGTTCTTTTTAGGCAATTTTGATTCGATGTACTTCGCTTCCTCATTAGCTGACCAAGTTAGCACTCAAATCCTTGCCGTTTTCTTTTAAAAATTCGTTATTTTTAACTGCTAACTCCTATTTTATTAACTTTTTCTATTCCTATCTTTATCTTTTTGATTTAACTAATTTATATTTTTAAAAATGTATGGCTCTGGGGCCTTTTTACATCTTTCCGCACGATCCCTGGCTACTTCTACCATCCTAATGCTCCAGAATTCGTAAGGAATTCATTACTGCTTAACATCGAAGCACTCTGTCAAATTCGGCCTTTCAGAATTCGATTGAGATAAACAGAAGCAAGACGACTTCTGTAGGGACTCAATAACCACTGCATTGGTGTAGATAAGGCGAAGAAAATTATTTTAAAATACTGGTTTCCAGAACATTTGGGGCCCCGGTTTATGCGGTACATTCTGCAACCCTGATGCAGACCTAGGAAATGTTCACCTCTTTTGAACTATATTAATTGAAGTTTAAATAAGTTTCAAGATTTTTTTCTGTCGAAAATATTTTAAATTTTACTTCACTTGACGGAGTTTTTTCTTCAGTCAGAGTTATTTCTTGTTACACTAACCTGCGTGTCATGCATTTACAACTTTAACAACCTGGAGAATGTTATTTGATCTTACTACATTTGCTGTTATTTTCCTAATCTGATGAAATAAAAGCAGATTCAATAATCAAATTATTATACATCTTTTCAAACAAAACTTAATAAAAGTATAAATTAAACCTTAAGTATTAAAGTTCTTTAAGGAACAAAGGCATAAAGTAAGTTTGAGTTAGTACTATTTCTTTTAAATTAAGAGGTTACATTTGTATGGAACTAGTCAAATATTTTCGATTTTTTAGTTAAATTTTGAAAAAAAAGAAAAAATTTTGATGACGCCTGTTACCAACAATATGACTTTTAATAATAAACATTTTATAGCGCACAAAGTAAAAAAAAAATTAAAAGATCATCATTTAGTCAGTTTTTAATTGTCTTAAATAAATGTCGGTGTCAATTCCAGCACATGTAACAAACTTTCAGAATTTAATTCTCACATTGCTTTCAAATCTGTCTTGAGAATAACGACCGCCCAAATAGATGCAGACGGCATGTACTCTTCGTTATATTAAGAAAATTTTAAAGAAATTGCGATTGAAAAAAATCATGGGTTGTTTCTAAATTTCAATAAATAAGGTACTAAGTCAACTTAGTCATCATATTTCAAGAAAGAAAGTTCTAAAAATCATATTTGTTTTAGTCAAATACAGCATCTCCCCTCCTTTTAAGATCTGTGATCAAACTGTAACAATTTTCTTTTCTTGTTGGGAAAAGTAGCCTTTTTTTATCTACAGGGTGTCCATAAATTCTTGTCGAGGTTCCCTTATGTAATGTCGTTTTATATAAGACGAAAAATGTTATTACATATTCATAAAATGCAACTTAAAATGCTTTTTAAATAACGCAAAAAATCATATCTGCGTAAAGTTCCAAACCTGTCTTGAGAATAACGACCGCCCAAATAGATGCAGACGGCATGTACTCTTCGTTATATTAAGAAAATTTTAAAGAAATTGCGATTGAAAAAAATCATGGGTTGTTTCTAAATTTCAATAAATAAGGTACTAAGTCAACTTAGTCATCATATTTCAAGAAAGAAAGTTCTAAAAATCATATTTGTTTTAGTCAAATACAGCATCTCCCCTCCTTTTAAGATCTGTGATCAACTGTAACAATTTCCTTTTCTTGTTGGGAAAAGTAGCCTTTTTTTATCTACAGGGTGTCCATAAATTCTTGTCGAGGTTCCCTTATGTCATGTCGTTTTATATAAGACGAAAAATGTTATTACATATTCATAAAATGCAACTTAAAATGTTTTTTAAATAACGCAAAAAATCATATCTGCGTAAAGTTCCAAACTAAAACATCAATATTGAAATAACAATTATAACCAAATAATAATTAATATTAAAATGTTTTCAAATTTTCAAAAAATCATTAATTGAATAAATTTTGTGTAATGGTGACAGATTTTGTTTGAAAGAACCAGAATGTGAACATTTATTTCTATTGCGCACTCGCCATTTTGAATTCCTAGGCTTCCACAATAGCACTGTGCTACTGTTACCGCATAAATTGGCAGATAATACTTTATTTTTGTGTTATTAAAAAACATTTTGTGTTGTTCTTTGCGAATGTGTAATAATATATTTCATCAAGTTCTTAAATCAAAAGTTATAAGGTAAGCAAACCCCGACAATAATTATTGTACACCTGTATATTGTAATTTTTAAATCTATAGTCAAATATACGATTAAAAATTCTAATTTTAAAGTTTTGAGAAAAACGAATTTCTTTCGGAAAAAAAAAAAAAAAACAAGCAAACAAGCTTGAACTTAAGAAATGAACTTAAGAAAAATAATTATGATTAAAAGAAAAAACACTGTTATTATTTTCGCCATTCTGCTTTTTTAATAGGATATGTCATTATGTGCACTGGAAAAAAAATACGACCAGTTTTCCTGTAGGAATAGGAAAATTAGTTGCCCTTATCGTACCGGAAAAGTTTCCGACCCAGCTCGAAATAAAATCCGTAAAATCGGAATAAAATCCGTAAAATACCGTTTTATTGACTATTTCCTTTTTTTTTACAGATTTTATTCCGAGCTGGGTAGGAAAATTTTCCGGTACGATAAGGGCAACTATTTTTCGATTCCTACAGGAAAATTGGCCGGATTTTGTTTTAAAGTGGTTTATTGCAGGAGAGTTGCAGTTACAGGTTTTCAATAACCACTTACGAATTCTCAAAGAAACAATCACTCAAATTAGGTTTTATTATTGTCTTAAAAAGTATTTCTTTTAGAAGTAATAACCCTTGTGATTTTCAGAAACTGCAGTCACTGTTCATTAAAAGCCTAAAGTTTTCCAAGAATCCATAACTGTTAGAATCATAGTGTCATTACTCCTAAATGAGAGATAATTTTTATAAAAATCATTATTAACAGTATGCCGCTAACTATATATTTATATCGATTGATTTTATCCAAACAAGAGCAACTCGTGAATGTTCATTGTTCTAATTAGCTGTAAAAGCAGCGCATGACGTCATAATTTACCAGATTTGAATTATTTCGTCGTGAGTTTTATTCTACTTATAAAACTGGATTCTTTCCATAAAGTCGAGAGAATTAGCATACGTGATTGGAAAGGAATAAGGAATAAAGTCTTAATAAATTTATGTCTTAATAATTCATTCACAGAATTATAAGGCAATTCTTTTCAATACCATACGACTCAAAACACGCAGTCTATTAAAATGTATTTTTCTTTTGCAAGTTTATCTGTCTAAATCAATTTAAGCAATAACAATGTTTTGCGTTGAAAGAAAAGCGCTCTATTAAAATTGTTGATGTTGGAGATTTTTAGGGGAGTTACTAGTGTACCCCCCCTTTGAAAAAAATCATGTTTGTAAGATTTTTGTTATTTCAACATAGATTTTGTTGATTCAACAAGTTGGTCAGTTTTAATTAAAATGTTCACAAACAAAAATATATTAATGTTGTTTTTTAATCTTTAGATAAATTTTTTTAAATGGGCATATTCTTTTCTTCTAAGACTTGTTTCTCGAAAAATAGGAATTTTAAACATAGATTTAATGATTCACCAGATATGTACTACATTTCTCATGTATCTGTACTCTCCATATTTGAAATCAATAGCTTTATTACTAACTTTCAAACAATTGCTAGCTGTTTTAAACAAGAAAGAAAAATCTTGCTTCAAGCATAAATTATGAAACACTTTCCAATATATTCAGAATAATGCAACAAAACGGCACCGTTTTAGAAGTTAAAATATTATGTCTAATTTAACCATGTAGAAACGCATAACACGTTATTTGAAAACAGAATTTCAGATGTTTCCATCTACAATCAGAAAAAATGTCCGAATTCTTTGAGCAGCTCTGTGTATCATATATAGATTTGTATCTATTAAGTACATGCATGCGTGCCAAAACTTAGTTCAGATAAGAAATAGTTTTACCTCAGTCGAAAATTCACGTTCAGAAACTTCCGCAAATAAGGAGAATGGTACGTGAATTCTTTTATGAAGCCCTGTATGTGAGGTATAGTATTTATATACAACGAGTAACATTAAAAAAAAATTAGTTAAATTTAAAAGAGCATACTGAAATTGAAAATGCAGTGCCAGAAAGTATTGCTCAAATACAATACTGTAACCGATTTATTTTGTGTGTCCCTGTAAATAAACGACAAATTCTATGAATGCCCTATTGAATCGTAATAATTTTGTAGGGAAATTCAATCATTTATATCAGTTTCATTACATTCGAAATAGCGTAATCTCATTAAAATAATCTGCAAACTATTTTTCCCATTGACCATAATGTAATAGAAATAGTTTGAGTGACCCTGTAAATGAACTATTAATTCCACATTCTTCATATGCAATAACAAAAATGCCTTGGTGACCCTAAATAACGTTTATCAATTGCATGAAAATTTGAGTATATTTACGGGAGTTAGAGCGTAAACAGACGCATAGACAAACCGAATGCATAAACACTTTTAAACTTTGTTGGAAAGTGTTAAAAACAATATTTTGTGATAAACTCACTTAAAAGTTTTAGAAGAGGTAGTGACATTTTGGCAGATTATGAAATTAAAAATATATATATTTCAAATAATAGAATGGCGAAAGTGAACAATTTGACAGAAGACCAATAATCAAATTACAAACCATAAATTTCTTAATAAAAGGAATGAAATATATATCACACAGCTGGCATGAGCGCTATTGCACTTTCAATGTCGTCATATATATACATGGCGGCCAGATTTAAAACACCCCTACTCCGACATCTCTGTATATTTAACTACTCATTGTATAAGCTTCAAATTGTGTAAGCATATTATTCAAGACATAGGGAAACGGATTAGGTGAAAAAAAAGTTCCCGACATCACTGATAGAAGTCGCTGAACAATTTGTCATACACCGAGAATACACGTTTTAAACACATTTTATTTGAACGTACGAAACATTCATGTGTGTAAAAGTCGCCTATACTCCGTGGTCCAAAGACTTTTTAGGAAACTCGGAATGACAACTGCCAGGGAGAGAGACGATGAAATCTTGGAGGTGTTGTGTTCGAAAGCCGATGTGAAATAATATGTAATCCTGAAGCTATTATTAAGTTATATTATGTGTGCGTGTGTTGTAACTGTGTCGTCTAATGTACATATTAAATGTAATTAATCGGAGCACTGAATCTCTTCAGTTTTTTCCCTCATCAACATCATGGAATACAGAACCGGTCATGATAATGTGGCAAGGGGCTTTGTCAACGCAGTGAATGCTGCTAAATGTTCCCTTGTTCATATGAAAACCTGCAGTTTTTGGACAGCTTGTTCAACTGCGAATTGCAAATGGTCGACTGAGGGGCTGCAGAGTGATACCTTCTTCACGTCTACCAAGGTTACCACACATCTGTGATAAACAATGTTTTTACTGTCCCCACAGCCAAAAATGATATGGATTAAGATCCGGAGAACGAGATGGTCATGTTGTCGGAAATGCACGCCTGATTTCTTTGTCATTATAGAAACGTTGTCGAAGAAATGACATTCCCTAGTTTTTATCCTCTCTTATACCCAGAACATAGCTGCAAATCAAGTGTTAATGCTATATTCTGTAATTACAGCGACATGTCAGTTGCAATGACAGTTTAAGCTTATTAGCTTTTCTTTTCCGTGAGGGTAATTGAAATTAAAACGGAAAAGTTCATTTCGTATATCTTTGGTTTTTTTAAAATTATTATGTGTGTCTTTTTTCATATATTCTGCTGTACAGCGTCATCTACTAGCGTTTCTGGAAAATATACCGGCGCTTCTATTTTTTTGCGTAATCCGCCTCACATATCATAAATAGAATGAGCACAAAATTTAAAGTATTTGCAATGAGCAGTTCGATATACAAGAAGTTCAGAGTTGTAGTGCTTTAATTCTGACCACCCGACAGACAACTAATATTACGATACCATTATATGTAATTACATTTAAAGTAAAAGCTACAGAATAAACAAATAAATATTTTTATTACTATTTCTACATAAATATTTTCAAAAACAATATTAAAGGTAATTTAAATTCACCGATACTTATAATAACGATTCTCATTATATAATTTCTCTACTTTACGGCCTTTATTTTTAAAATAAATAAATATTTAATAACAGCCCTACATATATTACAAAAAATGTAATAAAAATTGTTAAATTTTGTCAAAGGCTTATCGGTACATCTGCTGTAAGTTACAGCTTGCTAAATTTAAAGCATGCAACTTTTATTCTTCAAACAAATTAGGCACCGATTTTGACTTTTCGATTTATTATGTGATAAAATTGTCTATGATACTCTTTAATAAGGGCACTAGTTCTGCGACTCACTTTTGGAATGTGTCCGCGTTGCCTTGCAAGCTAACTTTTGTTCTTAAATGTGATTCTTTTCCTATCTCACTTACATTTCACAAAGTCTGAAGCAGTTCGATGGCAATAAAGTGCACTTTAATAGTGTGCCAATTTTGTGTTAATTAGTTTTTCACCTGGAATTTTATACATATTGATAAAGTTTTCGCTAATTAATAAAAGTTATTGCAGCGAACGTAACCAGAGATTCTTGGCTATCTAGTTGCTGTTTGGGACTTTGACACGCTAAATTTAAGTGTTTGATGTCAATTTGTGACCATTCGGATTATTAAGTGGTTTGTTAAATCATCGTTAGTGATAAGCGTACCTGCTAATAGTCAGATTCTATAATAAATCAAATAAACGTACATAGAACAAAAACATTAAATAAATCTTGTTTCTACGAGATAGACAGTGATATCGTTCACTTTTGACCAACTTTAGAAATTTGTCTAATCAGCAGAAAGAAACTGAAATTAATTAAATAAATAAATAGCAAAATAGATTCGTCGCGAAACATTGATTCTGGAATATTTTTTTATTCCCCATTTATAATTGGGAATCCACATAGTACTGAAAACCGCTTGGGGCCCTTTCGCTGATAATGAAGCGGTGTTCAGCTACACTGTAAAAAAAATACGACTAGTTTTCCTGTAGGAATCCGAAAAATAGTTGCCCTTATTGTACCAGAAAAATTTCCGACACAGCTCGGAATAAAACCCTTAAAAAAATAGGAAATAGTCAATAAAACGGTATTTTACGGATTTTATTCCGAGCTGGGTCGAAATTTTTTCCGGTACGATAAGGACAACTATTTTTACGATTCCTACAGGAAAACTGTAAGTACTTTTTTTTACAGTGTACGCATATCTAAAAATAGATGAGTTTGGGTGAGAATAGCCAAACTGCAACAATTGTTTTTGCTAGATCCCTTCGCCCTATACTTAGTAACCCCCTTTTTCTTGGGAGGGCGAAAAAAATACAGACAGTTATTTCACATAATAAATTATTTATTTTTTACAACGAATCAAATAGGACAAAAAAAAAACCCTATAAAAATTAAGATTTTTAAACAGTTTAAGGTTTGTGTTCTCAAGAGGAGCAAAAGAAGGTTGGTAGAAATTTTCGGAATAGACTTAAGAAATTTAGAGGTTGGTTATTTATTTTTTCAATATAGCAACCAATATAGCAAAAATAATGTATAAAAGTAAGAGTTTTAAATGTTTTTTTTTAATTGAGATCTGGAGGAGTAAAGGAAAAGAAGTGAAAATTTTGGAGAAAGAGGGTCCTGTACATGATAGATTATTTATTTTATTTTGTACTATGGAGTAACAAGATAGATCAGTAAAACTTTAAGGGAATTCAGGAAGATCAAAATCGACATAACTGCCCATCCGTAAAACTAGAACCTGATCAGTTGTAGAGAAAAGTTGAATACGATTAGGTTAGCCTAGTTGTCTAAGGCGTCAGATTAAAGCAGCGAGTATTTTTAGAGAACGCGAGTTCGGTCCCAATGCCCGACAGAATGATTTCTGTAGTATTTTTGACGATAATACATTTCAATAATATTTTATTTTATTTCAGGCTGAGAAATTATATGACTTTTTATTATTATTATTCGTATGTTTTATAATTAAGTAAAATTTACCGAACAACAATATTTAAAAATAATAAAGATTTTGTATTCAAAATATTTAAATTAAATTGTTTGCATGTTTGTATATATAATAACGATTAATTAAACATTACCGACCATCATCAAAAACTGCAATAGTGTTAATGATTGACTACACGCCATAAACCAACAATACTAAGAAACGTATGTCATTATTTTCCGTAAGTAAACAAACAAAAAAAAAATAGATAAACAAGGGAAAATATTAATGTAGGAACTATAAAAGAAATCACCTTGATATACATACTGATATACATACTAAGTATAGAATGCATGAAAATGTAATATAAAATCCAATTAGTTAAAAAATATATATTATAAATTATTCGCTGCAAATAGGAAATTTCAAGTTCGTGGTTTTAGAGTCAGGTTGATAAAAATAAAATTAATGAAAAATCGTAAGATCACGTAGTTAAAAAAAAAATAGAAAATGATAAATATTGTTATTTTTTCAAAAAATTGAGACTCTCTTAGGTTTAAATTAACACACAGCAATATTTTTAAATACTAATTTTGTATTAAAATATAGAAGCTGAAATATTCTGCATATTTTATCTATTAAATAAATTGATCTGATCTACATTTTTTGCTACATTCTATATGACCATTATCAAGAAGATATATGTGTGTGTATGCTAAGAAAATTATTCATTTATTTCCGTAATACAGAAAAAGAAAAGAAGAGAAAACAGAAAGAAAGAAATTCATGTAACAACTATAAACGAAATTGCCTTGATATCCATTCCTAATTAAATATAAATGTATGGAAATGTAATATAAAATTCAATTAATTAAAAAATATTTATTGTAAATCACTAGCTGCTAGCATTAAATTTTATTATTAGGATTTTAGAATGACACTGATAAAAATAAATTTATGAAAACTTTTAAAGGTTGCGTTGTTAAAAAAAAATTAGAAAACACTGAAAATTGTTATTTTTTTTCTCCAAAACTGAGGCTATAGTTACTAAAAATAAATACGCATTCAACTAATATTTTTAGTTATACTTCTGCTAAAAAGCAAGCATATTTGGTTATAATAAATTACAAACTTGAAATTCTTCAACTTTGCTAATTCAGTAGGTTAGACTAACAACACCATCTGTCGCCTTAAATCTATATGAATCACTTACACAAAATAGCACCTCATCAAGTTTTCCGCCCCACCAGTAGCCCAGAGGTTCTGCTCTCGAAGCTGGTAAACGGGAAGTGCTGAGTTCAAACCCAATCGCGCCCGTCGGCCTAATCGTTCGGAGTTTTCGTGGTTTTCTTCGAACCTTGGATTTCCAAGCTTTAATACGGGTTAGGTTCCCTTAGAAAGACCCCCACGAAGGGCACCCCCCCACTTAGGGCCTATATCCCTCGTGTTGATAATTGGGTGTCATAAACACAACCATCATCAAGTTTTCCATACTTTATTTAAAAGTAAAAAAACAAATATTTTTATAATGAAACTTTTAAGTTGTTTACCGTGAAATCATGACGTTTAAGAATTTTAAACTGTGGTTTTCGGAACTGGAGAAAAAAGCGGCAATAGGGGGGAATGGTGATTTAAGGGGGAGGTTAGATACTTGGTTATTTATTGTTTCAATAAATTTAAATAATACGACAGAAAAGTTTGTTAATCTAAAAATTTTAAATATATTTGACTTTGTGTGCTTCCAGAGGGCAAAAGGGGGAATTTCGATGATTTTTTTTTAAAGTGGAAATTTCCCAAAATGGGATTCTTACCGGAAATATATAAATTGAATTATAATTGAATTTGAACATCAACATCAATTGGTCAGCAACGGGAACGCGGGTTAAACAAAAGAAAAATATATATCAGCTTTTGCATTATGCCAATTTTACTTGTTCCTTTCTTTGCCAAATGAAACGTTTTGTAGCAATTTGGTGTAATGGTGATTGGCAGCAAGAACCTTGGAGGCAGTCACTTGAATTCAATTTCATTTCATTTCAATAAATAAAATTTTTAATTCAAACATGTTTATTTAATCTGACAAAAACAACCGGAAATATGGCTGTTATGGGCAATAAAGGAACTTTATTTCTTACGAAAAAAGTTGATTGAGGTTCACTGAGTTTCGTTAACAATATAAATTTTTGTGACTTTTTTACGTTTGATAGATTTCGTATTAGCACGCGGGTTAAACAATAAATATATATATCAGCATTTGCATTATGCCAATTTTAATTGTTTCTTTCTAGGCAAAATGAAACGTTTTGTCGCGATTTGATGTAATGGTGATCGGCAGCGAGAACCATGGATGTAGTCACTTGATTTCAATAAATAGAATTTCTAATTCAAATATGTTTATTAGATTTGACAAAAACAATCGGAAATATGGCTTCTATGGGCAATAAAGGAACTTTTTTTTCTTACGAAAAAGTTGATTGAGGATCACGGCGTTTCGTTAACGTTATGAATTTTAGTGACTTTTTACGTTTTGTTAGATTTTGTACTAGATGTGGACTTTTGCGTGTGTATTTAGAATCTCATTTTCTTTATTTGTGTACCTTTTACATGTATTTGAGAATGTTTATCCTAGAAAAGTAATTTCAAAATAGTGAATTAATGTAACTTTCTTTCTCTAAGTTTAATTGACTGAAATTTGAAATTAACTTAATTTAAACTTCCCGTCACATCCACTGAAGTTTATCGTTGTCGGACTCAATAAACTGTTTTATTTTAAATTAATAAATTTTCCCTATCGAAAACATGAAAGAAAATAAAAATACAATTGACGAGCTTCTCATGAAATCTTTATTATGTGAAGAGAAGTAATTTAACATTTTGTTTATATTATTTGACAAAAAAATATTTTTAATTACATATGGTTACTTACATCTGAGCATGCCTTGTAAGATATAATTGTACCTAAAACAAAATAAGTAGGTTCTCGTTTTCAAATGAGTTTTACAGTAAAACTTGGTTTTTCCAAATCTCAACTACCCGATAATCTTCTTTAGCAAATAAACTCAAACTCTGACTTCTATATGTAAAACATTTTCTGGTAATAGTTAAAACGTATTTTAACTTTCAAATCAAACAAACTGGAATATGTTTAATATATATAATATATAAATATATATATATACACACACACACACACACGTATACATATATATATATATATATATACACACACACACACACACACACGTATACATATATATATATATATATATATATACAGGGTGCAATATGTTATCTATCGCCGACCTTTAATTTCTCAACCGTTGGTCGTAACGTTTCAAATGAGGTAAATATTCATATTGTGGCATTATTTAAAGTAAAAAATAAATTTTATAAAAATTATAAAAATTAACTTTTTATACGGTCCCCCAGTCCCTATACTTATATCTAGTAAAAGGTTACACATATCATAACAGATATAACCGAAAAAGTTTGACATCTGTACTACAAAAATTGACACAGTTATTAAATTTCAAAGTTTGAGGTTTTTGCACAGGATTTTGTCTTTCATTGAGGGATCAGTTAAAAGATGAATTAAAGTCATTCGAGATCAAAATCAGGGTGCAATGTCCTTTTTACGGCGAAGCCAATTTTAGCCGGTATCGTCAGTACTTTTGAATGTTGTTCGACCCATAAAAGTTAACTCAATTTTTTAGATGAAATAACCCTATATGGTGATTCCCCGATTTGGTGATACCGGCTAAAGGTGGTTTCGCCGTAAAAAAGAACATTGCACTCTGATTTTGATCTCGAATTACTTTAATTCATCTTTTAACTGATCCCTCAATGAAAGGCAAAATTCTGTGCAAAAACATCAAACTTTGAAATTTAATAACTGTGCCAATTTTTTTAGTACAGATGTCACACTTTTTGTGCTATATCTGTTATGATATGTGTAAACTTTTACTAAATATAACTGTAGGGACTGGGGAACCGTATAAAAAGTTAATTTTCGTAATTTTTATAAAATTGATTTTTTACTTTAAATAATGAAACAACATGAATATTTACCTCATTTGAAACGTTTTTGTAATTGGAACTATATGTCTACGACCAACGGTTGAGAAATTAAAGGTCGGCGATAGATAACATATTGCACCCTATATATATATATATATATATATATATATATTATATATATATATATATATATATATTATATATATATATATATATATATATATATACATATATTTAAATATAATGTAAGCGTATGATGATGCGCTATGCATATAATAATACAATAAATAAGCCATTGCAAAACTTTTTCAAAAAAAAAAAAGTGCTTACTTTGTTCTGTCATTTTTATTTCTTGCTAAAATATGCTGATTATCTTTTGGCTTTGAATTGATATTACTTCAAAGCCAGTTTGTTACGGCATTTTCTTAACAACAAAATGTTAGTAATGGTAGAGTTTCCCTGTTGTTCGATTTGTATATGTGTTATAGTAGTATTGCAAAGTATTTAGCAATAATAGTAGTGTTATTCTCTCCGTTACAGTCTTTAAATTTGGAGAAATATTATCTCGAACGTAGGTCAATCTCCATCGCAACATTCAAACCAGTGCATCCCTAAAATAAATAATGTGGTCGGTGATAAATCTTTCTCAATAGTAATTTTAGTCTTTTTTTCCTGAAAATTCCTAGCATGAGGAGGGTCAACCGACAGTTTTGCATCACAAAAAATGAGTTGCAAAATGCCATGCCATTTCTTCTATTAACTAAGCCAGCTGAACAATTGGAATTTGCGCCCGAAATATTGTTAACGAAAAATCTCATTTATCTGAAAATATCTATAAAACCTCTTTTGGCCGAAATTATTTCGCTGCCACGCTTTTCGGATAACCGGGGATCTTCTTTTCTTTATATTCTTTAAGCACTAATGTACGAAAAGTTAAATAAGTAACCCTTTAAACTTATTTTTTGATCAACTTACTAGTGGGCAGAATTCTAAAAAAAAATAGATCATACAATCTGATTTTTAAATGGGTAATTCATCTTACACAAATCCATCGTGAAAACAGTTGACAACTGTCGTGTTTTCTGTGAAAGTGAAATCGGGGACAGCAACATCACACAGTGAGATGTAATGAAGGTGTTTATGGATGTTTCCACAATTATAGTGACCGTAATCCGTAATCCAGAACTGTCAGGAGGTTCTATGACAATTTTATGACAAATGAGATTCTATGAAAATTTGCATAAGTGTTGGGCTAGCAGATTTTTGGCTTTCCGATGTAGTCTATCATACATCCCAAAATCAGCTTGTATGTATTAATTAACTGAACAACCCCCCCCCCCCAACCACCACCATCACCGCTTCTCTCTCTATAAAAATATTGCACAATATCTATTACGTAGATAATATATTTTTTATGTATCAGGAAATTATTATAATTCATTCAGCAATTAGAAGATATTGCTTAATACCCTTAAGTATGCATACCTATTATTTTATTAAAATATTATATAAACAATTTTTAATGCATTTATTACTTTTAATAATAAATAATATTAATGAAATACTCCGTTTTCAGAATATATTATTTTGCATGATTCTTCTGATAGAAATACAAATAAATTCTTTGTGATGGAAAAATCTGCATATGATCTTTAAAATATTTAAAATAAATTAGTTTATTCATTAACTCCTGAAATGAATACATTAGATTTTATCATTTGTTAAACTTTGAATACATTCCACTAATTGAAATTTTGTTAAAGATTTACATGAATAATAGTTGTCGTCGATTAAGAGCAGCACTTCAAAATGCACTCATTTATGATTATTTCAATGAATTAATGAATGTAAATTTCTTTATTTCATTTATACCTAATTGGATGCGTAGAATAATTTTCACGTTATACATAAAACTCGGTAATGTATGTTTATTATTTATGTTAATAATGAATAATTTACTTATCAGATTAAAAGTAAATTTGTTCATTCATCCATTTTTTTTAAAATATTTAATTTAGTTTAAATTATGTATCAGAGATAAAGTAAATAGAAACAGAAATGAAATTATTCCGAATTAAAAATAGAAAACAATTTGAAAAATCAATAATTGCAGCCATTTTTAAACGCGAGTACAAACCTTACTGTTCTTTAAATTATCATATTGACAATTGTATGTTTATCACAAAAGTACTTAAAAATTCATGGCACGTCAAAAGAAACAAAACATAATTACCATGAAAGTTTTATTGCATCAATACGGTATTGTTTCAGCTATTTCTCAACATAAGAACAACCGCAATTGTAAAACTTGTCATAGTGGGATACGTTTTTGTACTCCAGCGTCATATAAATTTGGCCCGTAAAAAGAAACAAATCATAATTACCGTACACGTTTTATTGCAAAAATACGGTATTGTTTCAGCTACTTCTCAACATAAGAACCACCACAACTGTAACACTTGTCATAGTGGGGTATGTTTTTGTACTCCAGCGTCATATAAATATGGCCCGTAAAAAGAAACAAATCATAATTACCGTACAAGTTTTATTGCAAAAAGTACGGCATTGTTTTAGCTACTTCTCAACAAAAGAATGACCGCAATTGTATCACTTGTCATAGTGGGATAAGTTTTTGTAGTCCAGTGTCATAGAAATCTCCCGCCTGGGAATGGAGCCAGCTTGTCACAGTTGTCAACCCACGTCTCATCACCCGTATCGATCCTCGTTGTCCAAATCGTAGTATCGGTGCAGAAAAGTGTAGAAAAGTTCAGCGATGCGTAAAATCATCGCGAAACCCCTGTTGTTCAGGAAATTGTGCTCCAGATTGGTACCAAAGAAACTTGCACCCAAACACAAAAGCATACTCCTGGGAGCAGCATTGATTTTCTGCAGCGATACCTCGATGAAGGCGACGAGTACCTCGGCAGGATTCTTAAAGCTGATGAGACATGAGTAGAAAACTGTGACAAGGTAGCTCCATTAACAGGTGTTAGACATCTATGACACTGGATTGCAAAATCGTATCCCACGCTAAGACAAGTGTTGCAATTCCAGTACAATCGATCGTGGTATTGCCAGTGTTGTTGGTACTGTAAGCACGTAGTTGGGGTCGAACCTATTGGTAGCGTTCGTCTTCTGAGCGTCAATGGACCTGCATTCCATCCATTCGACATATCGCTCACCCGCAAGAAAAGTGACACATCTCGACAAAAGTAAATTTCACAGGAGAGGCACAAGAAAATGTGCATAATTTTACTATAAGATGAAATTGCACTGCATGCAGGAATAAAAACGAGCCTAATAGCATAAAAACCTTAAGAATGAAGACGAAAGATGAGGTTGGCAGGTTTAGGTAATTTTATCTCCCCACACAATCCACCCCTCTTCTGTGGTCAAAAATGAACAAATAGGTAATAAAGGGATGTTTCGTGTAACTACACTTAAGAAACTGTTTATGTAGCAAGACACACCTATGACAGGCCTATTAGTGAAATAAAACGCAAAATGAATTTTTGCGAGATGTGTCACTTTTCTGGCGGGAGAGCGATATGTCGGTATCTGCCAACTCAGAGACGTCTTCGGCATATATACGGGTGCCATTTTGACTCATTATGTACATCAGTTCAGGTACAGCAGCGATAGAGTTGCTCGCGCCATTGTTCCCCGAACAGACAGCGACCCCACCACAGCAGTTTCACACTCTCCACGCCGGAAATCGGGGTACCTATGCGTGGGCCCTAACATCTTATTTCAAACGATAGGAGTGATCTATATTTTCGGCTGTCTCTTCGAGCTGATTAAATTTAAAATTTGGAATTTTTCAACTTTTCGCACACTTAATTTTTTACATTGAAATATTGTCCGAAATGCACTTATTATTATTTAAATTGATAAATATCGACAAAACCTACACAAATACATCTGAACCACCTTGCTTTCACCGTTGAGTCGTGAGTTACACTAAATGGAAAGAAGCGATAGGGACGCATTTTGCCACTTAGTGCTGCGCGCTCTCCAGGTCGCCCCGCTCCCCGCGATGCAAACTCAACGCCGTATTAACGGTCTGACGATATACGATAAAAAACACATCGCACTTACTTTTATGAGTCAAATAGTTAACGAGTTATTAAGGCCGATTTAAGGGCAAGACGATTTAAACGTTTTCGTTACGTTCCATATTTATATTCTGGTAACATATGTTTCCGTGTGATTTTAAATATATTTCTCGTAAAGAAAATTTTTTGTCGTAAATCTCTTTATACAAGACGCGCAATAACATATAACACATTTTGTTTTATTGTAAGTAGACTTCTAAAGCTTATGGTTTAGAACTTCTCTACTTTAGATAGATGAGTTGACACACTGTATAGTGCAAAATTATTTAGAAATTTCATTATTTTACAGCATCTTTATTAAAGGAATATCAAAATCACTTCCTATGACGAATTATAAGAAAATGGAGAAGTTCATTTCATTGACAAAAATTTACCGCGTACTTATAACATCTGTAAAGTACTCAAAATGCAATAAGCTATAACTTTTTTTGTTTCAGCATATCAACCAAAATTTTACGCGGGATTTTTTAAAGTTGTGTAGCTGATTTGCACCAGCAAATTATGAAATAAAAATTGGAGTTTATCTGAAATATACTGTAGAGATGTCTGAAACAGATTCAGTACTGTAGATAATGTCATTCTCTCTTTTGAAGCGGGTTCTGTACATATGCAAAAATATGCTTAATAAATCTGTATATAATTAAATGCCTTCTTGCTGTCATGTAATTAAAAGCTATATAAGCATCGATTATTTAACTCCCCTTGTTAGACGGAAGTGCAAAATACAGAAGGATATTTATTCCGACTAAAGCGAATCTGGTTGAAACTCAGTAACTATACGATTATTTTGCACCGAAATGTTAAAGAGACATCATTTTAAATAATTTCCTCGAAATTAAAAAGCCGTTGATAGTCAGGGGGACTCCTAGAAATCTTCTCTGATTAGAGACATGGGCAGAATTTGCATAGAAATTTCAACAAGGTTATGTCTGACAGAGCATCTTGCTATATATATTTTGCAGAGAATACGCTAAAGACTTAACACCAACTTTTATATGTTCCATTGACGGACGTTTTTGCGTTTGAGGCTGGCTTTATGAAATAATAATCATATATAAAGCAATAGACACAAGAGTCCAATTTAAAATCATATAAAGGTTGAGAAAACTACTTTACATGATTTGGATTTCAAGATATAATTTTTAAGGTTTTCGTGAGCAGACAAGCAACAATTTTTGAAAGGTTAAATTTGGTATCATTATTCTCTACGGAAAGTTTAGAAAGAGAGATCAAATGTTAAGTTATACCGCCTAGAATATATAGTGTGGCAACCGGTTGTTCTAAATTAAAAGGTTGTATCTGATAAATGTCAAGAGATCCTGAAAGATAAATGTTGATCGCAGCTACACCTGGTAGCTGATATTTTAAGGAAGGAAAGATTTCGACCAGTGAAGAACTAGCAGATGTCGCTACGCTCGACATTTATCGTCCAGCACTGTTGAAAATTTATGGGATTCAACTTTTAGCATAATTTTAAAGTATTACTGGAATAGCTGGTTGTCCACTATATCTTCTAGGTAAAAGCTATACTTAAGTGTATACGTCAGAGATTCCAGTTTTACTCTGGATCGCGATATCCCATGTTGGAATATACGAAAATTTAATTAGGTTAGTACTCATTATCTAATATAAAAATCTAAATCAATTAAATTTAATAAATCAAAAAACCCGACTGCGTAAAAAGCGAACTAATTAAATATTTCTCATATATGTGAAACTATTTTTCATATTACTTACTTACCTTTTTTTTTTATTTACTTGTATTGAGGACTTTTAAATTGTGTTTAATTGTTAGTTCCTATCTATAAACACTGTTTTGATGAGGCCTATAGATGTCTATGATGGTTAGAGTTGCAGTAAAGCTAGAGATTCTACCTACACAACTTCCAGGTGGTATAATATTTAAATGGAGCTTCTGACTGTAAAATAATCAATGAAACATCGTTTTCATTTTGAAAGACCTATCCAATGATATGCCAGTCAATAGAGTGCGTAAAAATGTTTTCTCGTCTCTACCACCATTTTGTATTTTACGTCCGCTATTTTAAATTTATAAAAACAAAACATAGCATATAACCATCGAACGGTTAAGACAAATCGATAGATACCTCATTCATTAAAATCCATCCAGCCGTTGGGATGTTTCGAGGGTATAAAGAAATCCACATACCCAGATACGCGTCAAACACATAACACTTCTTTTCAGTCGGGTAAAAACAGGTTTTAACTATCAGAAAGAATACGTTAGATATAGACGTAGTGTGTGTTTTTTTAAACAAATCCTACATTTTAAGCATTTTTAAAAACGTGATAAGTGAATTTTGGAAATATATTTACTCAAAAGAATATCAATTAACAATTCTTAATTATTTATACAGATATTTATGCATAACACGAAAATTTTTCATTTAGTTGCGTATTAACTAAAGCATTTGTTTTAGATAATTTAATATAGAGCCATTTAATAATTTATGTATTTTTTTATTTAAATTTTTATGAATATCATGGCATATTTATTATTAATGATTAAAAGTTTAAAAAAAATCCCGAAAACCTGGTGGGAACAACATATGTACTGATTATTCCATTCGTATGTTTACCGACATTTTCTAATCCAGAACATGTTACATTTTTCTTACATGCATAAAATGCAGTTGTGTAACAGTAAAATGTTAATATTGTGTTTTTAACTTCTTTGTCCTTTTTCTATTTTTTTATTTTTCAGTTTTTAGTTTAAAGTAAAAAAAAAAAACATACATTCCAATATATATTCCAGTTGTGAATCATAGAAATACTAAATTTTAATAATGCCTGTAAAAATCATTAATAATATCAAATTCATTAATTTTTAAGTAAAAAGAAAAACTAACAATGCTCAGTAATGTATTTTTGCAATTCACACAAACAACTACAAAATACGTAATTTGAAAATAGCTTACGAATAACTTATCTTTATACATTTAGTAGATGTAACTGTGTTTTATAATATTTTCATTTTGAACTTCTTTCTAAAATATCGAATTAGGAAACGTAAATACACGCGTGCGCAAAAACTTTTTTTAATGTGCTATCAGCAATCTGTGTTCTAAATCAATGATATCGATCAAAGACATAAAATTCCGTTAGCTGCCGACGTCCCTAAATAATATAAAATAAATGATAGTTTTATTCAAAATAGTTTTTCTCGTTTTAGCAGATAGTCTCTACCTTTTATATATTTCTATAGTGATAGAGAATTATATGTAATTTTTCATTATGTAAATATACATACACTTATTTTCAACAATAAGTATACACCTCATATATCTACTAATAAAGTTTAAATATTTGTATTAATAACCGTCAAATATTTCGTTTTATGACTTTTATATTATTTTTGAGTTAATTTTTGAAAATAATAGAAGTTAAACGAATATTATTTATTCAGAATTTTTTTAATTCGTCATTTCCTTCTATATATAAAAAAGTAACGATTTGGAACTGAGCCAAACAATTTGGAAATGGACAAATGAAAATCTGCATAAAACCGTCTCATTGGTCAAAGCTTCCCGACTTTTCTTAGCGGGAATTGTGCATGGCGAAAACCATGAAAGTGAAGAAGAGATAGGATGGTCGATTAAAAGGAAGAATTTTCTTGATTTGATAGGCTTATGTTTTTGGGGATTTTTTCAGTGGTCGATGGCAAAAGTGATTTTTACAGAAAGAAGATAATTTCCATTAAACAGTGAGAAAGGAGGAACGGCGAGTCATCTGCGTTTCGATAGCATTCTGCTATTTTTTATGAGGGAGCGTACGTGAATTATTTAATTATTATTATGCCCGCAGATTCTGTATGTACTTATGTATGTATGTACGTAACGCGATAACCCTTGATAGAAATATCCAATTTGCTTCAAAAAAATTTTCTAGGTTCCTTCTGATAAGACGTTTCCTTGAATAGATTTGGTGGTTCATTCCTTAAGTATAAAGGAGGAACGGTTGGCTTATACCTTCCCCCTTAATTTAGATAAGTGTGTTTTATATCCGATTTGCTTCAAATTTGGTATACCAATTTATTCTGATAAGGCGCTTCCTGATAAGATTTGGAGGCTCATTGGTTAAGTATAAAGATGTGAAACAGGAGGGGGTGGGGTAATCCCCCACCTTAATTTATTTTTCGAGGGGCATTATTCTTTGAAAAAAGAGTATAATATACAATTAGTGTGGATAGTCTTTAAGCTCAATGCCATTAGTTTAACTGGGCACATTCTTTTTATTTTAATGATTTTATATTTAATAATTCTTATAATTATGAAGCTCTGTGAGGTATAATGATTATATACTTGGAGATAAGGAAATAAAATTGTCAAGAGTTGGGGAATAGCGCGTTTTTACCAAGTAGTTTCTAAAAATTGAACGCATAGATGATGAGGGATTGTGAAACAATTACGTCTAGGGTTGGCTAGAAAATAAGGATTACTTCGCAATACTGAACGGAATCGCGAAGCGATTACGCGAAGGGGGAAGGGGTTAGTGAGCGCAGCGTGGAGGGAGGCAAAGCCCCACCCCCTACTAGTGAAAGAAGAAGTTTACATCACAAATTTAAATATTCACATTAAAAATTCAAAAAACCAGAACTATTATAAAAGCTACATTTACGTACTTATAGTTCTTTTTATTTATTTAATGAGAGTTCTTAAAGCTTTTTTTCACTTTTCAAAGGTTAAACTTTAAATAATTCTGCAATTTGCTTATGGATGCACGACTTTTACAAAATTTCATGCTTTTAAAAATAAAAAGCTTTAGCAAGGGCAAAAATTATCAACAGATCATTAAAATTATTATCGAAATTCTCGCAGTAATTGAAAATATCGTAAAAAAGCTGAAAGCTAAAAGCATTTTCCAAATCTAGATCGGTCTTTGGTGACTATGCTTATTCACAAATCGAGAAAATAATAGAACTATGATAAAAGTGAAGTGAAAATATCATAATTGGTCACTAAAATTTAAAACAAGTCATGCAATCTTTAGAAAATCACCCTCGTCTTATGAATTGGTAAAATATTCATAAGGATATAACAATTGAAATATTCAAAGAAAACTGGTTAGCGGTAACAAAGATAATTTTTAGAAGACACTCGATTTTGAAAAGAAAATGAAACTCTGGAATGACTTTCTTCGAAGTCTCGAATTCATTGTTTGACAAAAACCTTCAACATCTATGGATCAAATTGACACAAAAAGGTAAAAATAACTTAATTATAAAGCTTTCAGAAAAAAAGGAGGATCAAAACATCATGAAAGTGCTTTGATTTCTCTTACTAGTTGTCTATGTGCAATGGGCATAAGCAATTTATCAAGAGTTGACAAGATAAGGATGTAGAACATGCACCTAAATATTATAAAAGGTAACCAATGCCAAAAGGCTTCCGTATTATTACAAAAATATTACAATCGGTGCAATAAAATATTTCAAATTCTTGTCGAAAAGGAGGAGCCACTCAAAAAAGTGACTTTGGCAGAATTTGAGATATTCAGCCTTTTCTAGAAGAAACATAGTACATTAAAAAAATTATATATTTCTCAGGGCATTCTCCGGACACTGGAAATTATATGTACAACATATAATTTATGTACAGATGTACATACATACATATACTACTTGTGTAAATATCTACAACTGTAAGATAGGAATGATAAATAAAATAGTTCTGTCTGCAAGCGGGTCCCGCGTAGTTATTTTCAACAGCCAAGTCCTTAAAGTTATTTGATTATATCCACCTATAAATATGTTACATATATTTTTAATTTCATTGGGTTAGGTTGTTTATTATTTTATTGTTTCATTAAGTCTATTAAAAATAAACTTAATTTTTTTTAAAGCAAACATGTTCGAGATTTTTTTATACGTAAATATTGCTGTAAAGGAAAAGTAGAAATAGTTTTAAGATGATAATTTTTTCCGGATTTCGTTTGCACATCTCATTTTGTTATTTACTTTAATACATATTTCTATTATTCCTTGATGGCAACATATTATTTAAACCTAAACTAAAATTGGAAATGTTTAAGATCCTTTTCAAATATCAATAATTGTATATTACTTAAGTTAAATAATGCTATAAAAAGTGATAAAATATCTTTATTAAGATTGACGATCGTTTCGTCACACAAATATCGACATTTTCAAAATCCTTTACGATAGAAAAATGTACACTGTGTTTTTCTATCGTAAATGATTTTGCAAATGTCGCCGTTTGTGCGACGAAACGATCGTCAATCTTAATAAAGATATTTTACCACTTTTTATAGCATTATTTAACTTAATCTGTTTATAAGTGATTATTATACATCTTTTTGTATATTACTTATTAGGGAATATTAGTCTTTCATATTTCTGCATCCTTAAATCGGTAATAAAGTATCTGTTTGCTAAAATAAGAAAATAACTTTAATCACATTATTTCGTTTAAAAATTGATGCTTCTATTCATCGAAAAAATCTGTTTAATTTTAGATTAACTAGATTGAATATCAAATGACAAAAAATTCTGTAATATATCTTTAAGAATTCGAAATCGGGCTAGAAAATGTTCTGCCCTATTTAAATACCACAGATTTGTTTGAAGATTTGTTGTTTAGAGTAGAGTTATTAGAAGATATTTTTTGTACCCACAGAAATATTAAATCATTGTTTTAGTTAAAATAAAATCTAATTTAGTTAAAATATCACGCTTAAACAAGAAAACTGACTTTCAGATCTGCTTTTTTAATTTTGTTTTCTTTTGAGAATCAGTGATAGCTCCTGATAATAATGAATCTTCACAGTGAAAAGGAATTTTATTTTTATATATACCTATCTATCTTTTCATCTGTCAGCTTATAAATAGAGCACCAAAACTTGGTTTATACCAGAATTATTCCCAAGAGAACACGTTGAAAAGAATCGATTTATTCTAAAAGACCTTAGTTTATTTTCATAAAAGCCAGTTTTTTTTTTTTTTTTTTCAGATTAATACCGGTATTTTTCCAGTCAATGTAACTCTACATATATATATATACATTTTTAGAAATGGTCATTGCAAAGAGAAAGCGCAAATGAACTGTACCAAAAATCTTAATTGTATTGAATAGAATTCAACATAACAATTGTACACCTTGTCACTAAAAAAATGATGCAGCTTATGCAACAATGAAGTAAAATATGAACTGTAAAATAGCATTAATATAACAGTCGTAGCCAAAACATGAAGCACGAATAGTGATAAACCAGCCAAAATTTACCATGAGCTTGTTGACAAGAACTCAATTAATGTGATGTCATATAACTAGGTTTATTTTTTTCATATACTGAATTTAATATAAGCAATGCAGAGGTGTAGAAGTTGAACAACGTGCGATGCGGTAGAGCACATCAGTACAGCACATTTTGTCTAATTCTCGATCTGGAATTTACTGATTTTTATATTTTTGAATTTTTATAGAAGTATCCAGGATGTAATTCATTTATAGTTCAGAAAATGTTTCGACAAAATTTTATGATTTGATTTGAGAGTCTTAACATTACTTTGAACAATCCTGGAATTTACTCCATTGTTTACTATTAAAAAAATATCTGAACAAACATGTAGATGATGTTTAGAAATATGTTTACCAGGTGCTATATGTATATAAATCTGTCCGTGAAATAAATTTTTGAATTAGAGCTCCAGTTACTTTAATTTTCTTATTGCTCTGCCACTTCTTATATTTATATGTACCCATATACATATCTTGAAAGATAAGGCATTTTAAGCAACAAAAGACTTTATACGTAATAGAACTAAAAGTAAGTATTATTAAAAAAGAACGGAAAAGGAAAAGAAATAGGTCAAATAGTTTATTCGAGAACTACTGTATTAACATGACATATGCTTTAGTATATGTCCATAAATTTTACGCTATTTGCATTTTTTTAAACAATTATTAAAAAGATTAATTAACACTTTTGTGATCGGTTAGAAGCATGCTTGTGTTTTTACAGCTGATAACATTTAAGCCTTTTTGCTACCAATAATTTTAAATAGTAATCTTTGACTTATCTAATCACAGATTTCTACAATTAAATAAAGCGAAGATTATTACATATTAAAAATATAGATAACAAAAATGTGTAATGAAAACGGTGACTTAATATTAAATTGCTGGCCAACACAGTGTGAGAAATAAGTAAAAACTTACATTTAAAGAGTACAATTCAAAATTGCGTACAAGATCTTTTAAAATGCATATTGATAATGTAAAAGTTCTATAATTAAGCCTAAATGCACATACAAAGTATCTTTGATAGCTTGATTTACATAATATATTTTTCATATTTCAATATCAATAAATATTGTGAACAATCACAAAATACAGAATAATTCGTAAACAATCTTACTTAAAACGAGTCGAATCGAAAATCTACGTTTTAGTTTAGAAATCTCACGAAGTATCAATACAAAAAACGAAAAAAAACACAGAAAGGATATAAACTTATTTTATATGTAAAAAATCTCACATCTTTAGATATATGCAGTATCATTTCAAAGCAAGAAATTGAAACAGATACAATATGATTTGTAATTAATACAAATTATAATATTACATATCATACCCTAAACTGAGATAAAATAACGTCAATTGTTCCGATGAAAAACTTTAGATAAACAGTATGATTTACTATAACATAAACTCAGTTTTGTGAGTTCAAGAAGTTCTTTCAAACTCGTTCAATTTGAGCAGCATGTTAAACAGAACTTTTAACATAAATTATAAAGAGTTTGCTTCCAATTAGAAAGGCAGATAATTACTTACTAAAACGTAAGTTTCTAAAGTGTTTAACCTCCTTCTATTATTTCTAGTTTCCGCTCGAGCAAATTTACACTTTCACTTATTATGGAGGACGTTTAGAATATTTTTCTTAGTAAAACACGATAGGAAAATTGCTCAGTTTTTGGCCTGTCTTAGTTTGTTCTTTAATTAAATCGGAAACAGAAAGAGTGTTTGAAATTTCCTAGCGTTTAAAATTTCCTATTTCAACACATTCAGATGACTGGAGAAAGAGGGGTAATAATAGAGAAGGGTTATAAGAGACGGATAAAAAACTCTACCCTTAATATGCATTAAAAATGTCAGAAATATATAAAAATGCAGTTTTCAACCTTTAGCTTATTATTACTGATAAAATAAAAAAGTTATGATTATTCCTATATATCGTATTTTTATAATTCAAAAATACCTTCAGATTAACAACTCATAATAACTCCATATCTATTTCAGTTGCTACACTGCTGTACTCAAAACTGGTGCAAGGGAGGTGCTGGGTTTGAGTTCAATCACGTCCGTCGGTCTAATCATTCGGTGTTTTCCGTGGTTTTTCTTCGAACGAATACTGCTTGAGAAACCTTTGAAAGGCACCCACTAAGGACCTCCTTCCTCAGGCATACATCCCTCTTGTAGATAATCGGCCGTCATAAATCCACAACAGCAACAGCCAAATCTTTTTTACATTTTTAGCCTAAAATGGGTTAAGGGGGCACCGGGCCTTTGAGTTTGTCGAAACAAAAACAAAAACAAAAAAAAACATCGCCTTTTTCAAGTACCAATACACAAATAATATGCAATTAAACCGTTTTTCCACTTCCTGCCTAAAGTATATATCCTTAGCTACAATATTTAGAAAAATAAATGTTAGATGTACAAAATTAATATTTAAATTTTAAATATAAAAATATCTCTCACTAATGCGTGATTAAGTGCTGCGCGCATGATAAAACTCTAAATTTTTGAACAAAATAGAATCATAACACACCTACTTCTAACTTAAAACCAAAATACACGTAAAAGTTTTTGCATAAATTTAATTTTAGCACAAAATAAAAAAAAAAAAAGTTAAAAAATCTTAATTTTTTTTTCAAGCTTTTCAAATGCAAAAAAATAAATAACCAAAATATGTTAATTTTTTTGGTTTTAGCCTGTAGACTATAAAGAAACGCGTATTTTGTTAATTTTTTAAGCTGTAGCTTTCGTAGTTTAAAAGAAACAGTGCGCGCAAACTCCATATTTACTAATCTGAGAAAACGCTTTTTAAAATTTCAATTTCTACGGATATAATACGGAAATAATGCAGATTTTTGAATGCGTTTTTTTTAATATTGCTGAGAAATTTTAAAACTTTTAGAATAAAGCAAAAAGCGAAAAGCGATTTTTTGAAAGTTTAAATGTGCCCCCTTAAAACTTTAAAAAGTGTTTACCCTCGTTAACCCTTTCAGGGGCAAGGTTATTGTATTCGTAAAATGTTGAAATGATTGAATGACACCAGTATTTAGAAGAAAATTTATTTGTAAACAAGTAAAAGTATATTTACTATTAGTCGCGTACTTATTAAAAGTTAAATTTTCATGCAAAAATTTGGGTGCCAATGTGGAAATTAGGGATTTAAATTAGGTGATGCCATGCGGCATCAACACCCTTCAAGGAGTTAATGTGTTTCTCCTTAAGACGTATCTCCTTTTAACCCTCCAGCCGCGGGCGACTTTTTCAGTGGGGTACATTTTTAAAATTAAGATTGTTTGATTCCCACCACTTTTTTGAAGTAGAAATAGTCACTTTATTTAATTACAGATTACATAATGTCAGGATAAGCCGAATTACACGCTTTTATAAAAATGGTGGGAATCAAGCAATCTGCATTTTAAAAAAGTAGCCCACTGGAACGCGAAAATAGCGTTTCCGCGGATGGAAGACTAATGAGGACAGTCGCGTTTTTCCATCATTTTCTGTTTGCAATTAGTGTTAATAAAGTTGTTTAATGTATACTACTAATAGGATAATGTGTACAACGTTTTCACAAATTGATCGGACAGAACCGTAGCTGATTTTTCGGTTATTTGTTCTAAAGGAAATTTTGTGTAACTTTAGTTGTTGAGAGGTCATGAAATTGTCAATGACTGTGATGCAGAGAAAAAAACATTCCATCAGCAAAAGCGTAATAGATTAAAAATTTGCTAACGGCTGTTCACTCATACTACTAATCAAATTATGGCTCATCTGCAAGAAAAGTAATACAACTAGAAATAATTTATTTTGCGTTTTATTCCACTAACAGGTGTGGTGCGTCTAGAGTTTCATTACTCTAGTTATCCCTTTTTACGCTATATGTCCATTCGTTACCACAGAAGAGTGTGTGTGTGTGTGTGGGGGGGGGGGGGGATTGAGTGCCGAAGTAAAATTACTAAACTCACCAAACCTCATCTAGGTCTTCATTCTTAACGGTTTTCCGCTTTTGTGCGAGCTTTTCCTGCTGAATGCAGACTTAGGTGCCGCAATTTCATATTACAGTGAAAAGAAGCGAATCTTGTTTTGCCGCTCCTGTGTAATTTATTTTTGTCGAGTTGTGTCACTGTTCTTCCTGATGAGTAGTATTATGTAACAGTTCAAATTTTCGAGTGTCTCCCAGAATTGTAGAAAGTTGCGGTAAAAATTATCGTTTGTTCAACTACTGCAAGAACAAAAGAGAGTTAAGGGGTCTCAGGACTCTTAAAGCTTTAAAATTTTCGAAATTTTGATATTTTTAGATGTTTAACTCCCATCTTTTCTGAAATTTTGATATAATTGTTTCCTTGAAAAAATTCCTATTAGAACAGAGGGTATGGCTTTTAGAATTATACCCGCTCAATAGCTGAAGCGGCGTTTCCGAAACTTTGAAGACATTTTTCTCCAAATGAAGTTTTTGGTTATAACGCGCACGATATCTCAAAGACTTCTGACTATTTTTTCATGAAATTTTCAAAACATATATTTCATGTTAGTCTGTATACACTGAACCTAAAATTTCCTTTTTATTGTTCAAAATAATATTTTTTTAGGTGACTATACTGTTGGAACTTTCTAAATTTTGCATTAGCTAAATACAATTTGTATTAAAAATATGAAAATGCTTTAAATACAAATTTATTTAAGTTCAGGGTAATTATTATAATCTGAAGTATAAGTAGGCACAAAAATTATTTTCCTTCTAGTTACTAAATTTATTTTGTAATCCTGCGCGTAATCTGTTATGACAATTTTCCGCTCGTCCAATATCTATCAGTTTGTAGCCCTCTGTAAATGCTAATTCTGCACCTTGCAATTTTTTAAATACATGAAATGAAAGAACATACTTATATCTTTCATTCCAATAAAAATTGTGTCTGAAAATCAAATCCATTTTAAGATATTAAATGTTGAAAATTATCTTTTTTTTTTCTTTTTTTCCAAGTAAAATTATGCAAGCAATTTTTTTTAATACTTCGTTTACCTTAAGTAATATTTTCTTCTGTATTAACAGATTGTCATTTACTTTCTTTTTTACTAAAATTACTGAATTAAAGAAATGTTTGTTCCTTTTAGCTTAAATTTGGTGAACTCATTTGTGTCCGATATTTCCACATCTCAATACTATTTTTTTTTTATTATAACTTCAGAATAAGATAAAACATATATTATATTATATTTTTCGAAATGGTCTGGTTGAAAAATGTGAAAAATTACATTTGAAAATAGGAAAATAAATGTATCTAAAAAAGAGTAATTAATATCTACATAAAATTTTAGGACGCAAGGCGTAAATGTATTTTAATTTCTGTCAAAAATTAATTCAATTCATTCCATGTAATGAATTATTTCACACCATTAAAATGTTTTATCGTTTAATTCGGAGTTCAGTTAGTGCTGGAGAAAATCTCCTCTCTTGGAAATTCACATTAACGGGTGTTGAGCGTATAACTATTATTTAGCTTTTGAATACAAAGGTGTAACTTTACAGTCTACTTTATAAAACTCTAAAAAATGTGTTATGTATGTATTTCTAGAAATGTATCTCACTACTGTGCTTGTCATTTTGTCTGAGTTATAAAAAATAACAATACTTATTTTCTTCCCATATTTTTGTGTGTAACTTTTTTAATTTAGTCTCTTATTTTAATCTATGCTTAATGTGTGTAGATTCAGGTTTTTCATAAGTCATATATCTAGAGCTCAATATTAATTTGCAAGACAAATAAAGAAACTTTATTGTGCAATTGATAAAAATCCTTTCTGTCCATCAATTATCAGAAACTGACAAATGAAATTAAATTCTTATAAACACATTGTGTATATTTTTCCCGATAAAGAAAAGATTTCAATTCGATATTTATTAACAGGTAAACAAACCAAACATGTGTATCCTATAACTGAAAACATAAATGAATTTTGGAAATGTTCTTTATTTGTCAGACTGATAAAAAAAATATTATATAAATTCTCAAAAACATATTACTAACATACAAGAATTTCTTTATATTTGATTAGAAAATACAGTAAAACCTCCCTAAAGCGACCACATTCCGTTCCAAGAAAAATTGGTTGCTCCGAGAGGGAGTCTCTTAATAGAGGTCATGTTTAAATCTAGATTTTAATTGTTGAAAAAAAAAAGGTAACAATTAATGTTACTAAAATTTATTTTTCACATTAGGAAAAAATATGAAAATTTAAGTATCAAAATAAAAGTTAATTACATAAGTTAATTTACTGCAGAGTTTAAAAAATGAATACATTGAAGTTTCCTTTTATTTTACTGTTTTATCTTTTATAACTTTTATTTCCAAGTCCTTTCAGTAAATAAATGCATTTTCCCCTTTAGACGGGAACAAATAATGACGATTTCATTAATTTATCTATTTCCTTGAGAGTTTCCTGACGGAATAGGGTAGGGGAGTTTATTAACAGTCATTATTAATTTGTCATCAGAGTTAAATTCATTGCCTAAAAAGGCACAAAGGGGTTTACACACTTAAAAGTTACCGGAAAAATAATAATAAAAAAAATCTAAAAAAATCTATAATTAAAAAAAAAAATCTAAACTTATTTTAGAAGTTTGATGAATAATGCGCTCTCCGGAATTACTATTTTTCTAATAAAAGCTTCTTCAAGTGACCAGGAAAAAACGGAATTTGTTTAATTTTCTTCGAAGAAATTGGTCGCTCATGGAGGGAGTTCAACTGGGATGGTCTCTGAATGGTCTCTGAATGTAGGTAAAATTTTTATTGAGCCTATGGGAATAAATTTCGTTCCATGAGAAAATGGTCTTTCAGGCAGGTGGTCGCTTAATGGAGGTGGTCTACTCCATTTTGTGTAATGAATCAACCCATTTAAAATAAATACTGAAAGTTAATTTCTTATTGGTCATAAAAATATCTAACTGTTTTCAAAATAAGCGGATTATTTTTATTTTCGTTACCGCCAGACATTAAACGCAGTCAATTTAGCTGATATTTTAATTCAGAAGTTCCAAATTCATGACAGAAATGACAAAAGGTAATTTTTGCATTAATTAATGACTATAAATAAGGGAAAATTACTATGCGGATCTTCTGGAATTCTCAAAAACATACTGCTAGACTTTACAAAAACATTTTAATATTTGAACCGAAAATACTTTATTTTCGATTACGAATGTAGCCATTTAAACCAAAAACCGAAAGCTTATTCGTCATAAATACGTTTAACAGATTTCAAACCCAACGGATTTTTTTGTTTGTTTGTTTGTTTTCTTTAGCGCGAGACATAAACGCATATTTGTGAATTTAGTAAGCATTTTAATTTAACAGTTCCACATTCATGCCAAAAGTTACGAACAATAATTTCTGCATTATTGAATGACAAAAATTCCGTAATTTAAAAAGCGAAAATTGCTATTTGGATTTTCTTGTGTGAATTCAGAATTTCGTAATAATACATCCCACTAAATAGCCGGCAGGATAACATGAAAATCCGTTTGATTCTCTACGTTAAGCAACAATTGACGTTCGAGGAATTATTATTATTATTATTATTATTATTATTATTTTTTTTTTTTTTTTGTCATCACAGGGTATAAATTGGATCCTTCTTTTCACATAAATTGAAATTCAAGAAAAATACTTCTTCAAATCTCTTTTAGATCTCAACGGTCATTTAACAAAATAAACATTGTCGTCTTATAAAGCAAATTCAATTTTTATAAATATGCATTAAGGGGGTCCGGGACATATTTTAAAATAATTTTTAGTTATTGAGTTAAAAATTTGAAATTTTTTGCAATCGTTAACCATATCATTTGTAAACGAAATCACATGATAAAACTTCTCATATTTTTTTTAATTAAAATTTAAAATTTATTAAAAAGTGGGGTAATTTAAAATCGTTATAACTCAAAATATTATTCGTAGAATTTTAATCTTTTTCATTTAAATAAAAAAAAAATATATACAAGCTTTAACTTTAATTCAGCATTTAAAAAATATTAGCTTAAATAAAAGTTAAAAATATTTAAAGTAAAAATTTCAAAAGAAATTATGTAACTTCAAGAAAAAAATCATGTTTTTAAAAGTAAATATTTTTTCAAATTTTCTAAATCAAAATTAAAGTAAAACAATTGAAAAAGACATGTTCTAACTTTGGACTGTTTATCTTTAACGGCTCTTGACTTATAACAATTTAAATGGTGAAAAAACCCATCATGAAGAAAAACGCATTTTCACAAGTAGTCGATTCCTTAACAACCATTGCTTGAAATCTAGACTTTGAAAACGAACTAAAACGAATAAATTAATATTTCATGTTCCATTTAAGATAGAAACATGATTTAAACGTCATTTTAAGTAGAAAAATCGAAGACATTTTTAACGCAATAAATTTATATTTAGAAACTTTTTAACATTTTTGTGTCCCGGACCACCTTAAACTAAATTTAAAACGCTTCAAAATGCTTGTTATATGCATTTATTTTAAAATGGAAATTACATTTTGGTACGTAACAAAACATAATCCATATTATAAAACTATTGCATTAAAGAGGATTTTTTTAATGTAAATACATTTTTAAAATTATATACTTCTTTAATAATCATAATTTTCTTTTCTTTCATCTCACTATTTCTTTTATAAATTTTACAGTTAACGATCCTTCAGAAATAAATGAAACAGCTTCAACAAAGACCAAATCGATTGATTTGTTTTATATTCTTATTTATTTCTTAGTTGCACTTAACCGACCATTCAAATTTACTTTGAGTTTCTTAATTTAAATATCATTCAGTATTGTTTCGAAGATTTTGATTAAATATGCTGAAATACAAATGCTTCCATAAATTACCCATTGTTCTTAAGAATTTCTACTTAAAGGATAATGACAATAAATTAGAGAAATTCAGAACACGAATATTTAGTTTAATGTGTTGCAATTGAAATACTTTGAGCTCTCCAGTAAAAATGAAAATTTACTCCTTTGATCTTAACGAGGAGAACAAAAGAAACCAGTTAAAGATATTACGGAAACTTTTCAAAAGCTTTTCAGAACTAAGAAAACAAATTTTCTTTTAGAAGAGTTTATTACACATTTCATATTTGAAATATGAATTTCTTTTGAAAATTTACGTCCGATATTTCTGGTTTAAAAATTTTTATTCATAAGCAAAGCTGCATTCAAATATGTAAACGACTTCAAATTGTTTATTTAGATTCAAAGTTTTAATAATGCGTCGTCAGTGGAAAGTTAACGATAAAAGAGTTTCAGTCGAGAAACTGTAATGTGTCAATTTGAAGATTTATTTTATTTTTATTTTTTATTTTTTTTGGTAAATTGAAAGTCACAGATAAATATATCCACATTGAATTTCGACTGAAATTAAAAAAGTCGAATTTCATTTATGCCTCATACATAGTAAGAGATTACAGAGTTCCATAATAACTAAGAGAAAGGCTTGGTATGCGAGAGATTTGTGATGTTGAATTTCAGAGAGTTATTATGATAAAAGTAATGACAGCAGTAATCAAATCCAGGACCTAATTACTCCAAAAGCATATGAAGCATGAGCTTCCACTCTAAAATAAAGAAAACGTATACTCTAACACCCATTTTTATTTTTATATTGCATTTGTAATTTTTTTGAAGGAGAAAGTTTACCTAATGTCAGTACACATCCAGACTTCATCAGACACTTATCTAACAGGAAATCGCAATGTGATGAATATACTAGATTAATTTTAACACAATTATTATATTGTTCAGATGGTAAAGCATTAGCAATATAATCTTTTTCTTATTTTATATTCACAAAAGTACGATAGCGCAGTATATTCAACAGCTGAAAGTCTTGTAATGAAAATTAAAAAAAGTAATTACAATTGCACTACATGAATTTTAACACAATTATTCTGATTGGTAAATAAATCATGTCAGATGTAAATTTCCAACTGGGCGAAAAATGTCTGTACCAGGATTCGAACCAGGGATCTCTTATCTGAAGCCGCCAATTAAAATAATTGTGTTCAAATTAATCTAGTGTAATTACGTATACAGTGATTTCTGGAGTTCTATTACCTGCCATTTATTCTGTTGAGCTGAAACAGATTTCAGAACAGATGCTATAATCAATAAGGTTAGCTGAGTGAAAAAAGTTCAACCAGATTCGTCCGGGATAGCTTAGATGGTAGAGCATTGGCGGCATGAGCCAAGAGATCCCTGGTTTGAAGCCTGGTCCGGACATTTTTCGCCCAGTTGGAAATTTATATCTGATATAATTACAATTCGTTTAAAAGGAAGGCCAAAAAGACATAGCATAAATAGAAACGAATAGATTTCTCAAATTTCTTTAATAAAATTAGTGAAAATATTATATCGTTAAGTTACTTTTTAATGATGACTATATAAGAATTTCAAAATATAATAAAAATTTCAAAAAGTTTCACTTATTCATTAGTTTTTCGATGAGATTAAATTATGTCTATGATTGTACTTTTTAAATTTTATTTATATACTACACTTAAAGTATATGCGAAAATTTAATTTCGTATACATTTTTGTCAAAAATATTGTGTCGAACGAAAATAAGAAAATCTTTTTTAAATATTTATAATATGAAATCCAATATAAAGTAATGTAAAGTAGGAATGAGAACAGATATTTATAAATATACGAAGATTTTCATTATTAATCAATTACAATTAAAATTAAATTGTGTATAAGGAAAACCTACCTTTAACAAGAAATTTCACGATAACAGCAAAAAGTACCTAATGCAATAAAAAGGGATAGATGGTGTACCTTCTCAGATAAAACATGAATAATATAATTTTTCCCGACAATTTGTGATTTTCTTTGAGCAGGTTTTGCTAAATATGAAACATGCAATAATGTAAATTTATTTATTTATTTTTTGTGACGCTTATTATTTTCTTGTAAAATTATGAAATTATGAAAAGTTTTAATAAGAATAACATGGTTTAAATTTTTTTTTATTTTCTTTTCTCTATTTCTGGTTTCATTTAGCAAGAATTCCAAGCACGTTTTCTCCTAGAGGCAAAAAATGTAAAATCTAAATCTGATTTTTCAAGCGTCTTCAAAAAAGGAAGAATAAAAAAAAAGAAAGATTTTCTATAAAATTCAGTGGTTTTTACTTTGCGCTGCATTTTCTTGAAATCTTATTTATAATGAAGGTTGTGCGAATATTTTTTTATTCGGTGGTATTCTAAATTTGACATTTCTAGTGAAATATCAAATTTATCATACAGTTCGAATAGTAACCCGTTGTATATTTTGTTAGATTTTACTTCATGAATGAATGCCAATTCTTCTTGGGATGAATTTAAGAGCTTTTTCTGAGTTTCTTTAATACGATGCAAACTTAAATTTATACATTAAAATTTGCATTAAAAATGCTTGATCGCGATTACTTTCTTTAACATTCTAGTACCAAAACGTATTCATTTGATTCAAAAGCCTTTTTTGTACAATTGCACGTCATGTACACAGTTTATAGGAGATAAAACAGAAGAAATCTGTCTCATCATTACAATATAAATCTTTCTTTGAAGGAATAGTATCCGCACTGAATATTTTGTTAGACTTTTCTTCATGAATGAATGCCAATTCTTCTTGGGATGGATTTAAGAGGTTTTTTTTCTATGTTTCTTTAGTACAATGCAGGCTTAAATGTATTTACTAAAATTTGCATTAAAAATGCTTGTTTCCGATTACATTTTTTTAACGTTCTGACTAACAAAACGGTTCATTTGACTCAAAAGCCTTCTTTGTGCATTTGCACGTCATGTACACAATATATAGGAGATAACACAAAGAAGTATATCTCATCATTACATTATAAATCCTGCTTTGAAATAATAGTAACCGTATTGCATATTTTGTTAACTTTGTTTGACTTATATTTATGAATGCATGCTAATTTTTCTTAGGATGTATTTCAACGTTTTCTTTATAAAAATATTAAGATAAATTTATACACTAAAATTTGCATTATAAATGCTTGATTTAGATTACCTTTGTTTAACCATCTAACTACCTATACAAGTGAAATTCCACTCGAAAGATTTCTCGGTTCATTTGAACGCCATGTACATAGTAATAAGAGATAATACAAAGAAAGTCCCTCTCATCATTACACTATAAATATTTCTTTAAAAAAATAGTATCTGCATTATATATTTTGTTACATTTTTCTATATGAATGCTTGGAAATTCGCCTTGGGATGCATTTAAGGCGTTAAATGTTTCTTTATTACAATGCAGACTTAAATGTATACGCTAAAATTTGCATTGAAAATGCTGGATTCCTATTACCCTTTTTAACCTTCTGACTACCAAAACGGCTCATTTGACTCAAAAGCCTTCTTTGTACATTTGCATGGCATGCACACAGTTTTTAGGAGATAAAACAAAAGAAGTATATCTCATCATTACAATATGAATCCTGCTTTGAGAGAATATTAGCCGCATTCCATATTTTGTCAAATTTTTCTTTATGAATGCTTGCGAAATCTTCTTGGGATGGATTTAAGACGTTTTCTTTATAAAAATACCGAGTTAAATTCATACACAAAATTTTACACTAGAAATACTTTATTTAGATTACCTTTTTTAACACTCTGACCACTAATACAGGTCAAAATTCACTCGAGATTTCTCTGTTCGTTTAAACGCCATGTAAACAGTAATAAGAGATTTATACAAAACAAGTATCTATCATCATTACAATATAAATATTTCTTTTAAAAATAGTATCTGCATTGTATATTCCGTTACACTTTTCTATATGAATGCATGTAAATTCGCTTTGGAATGGAGCTAAGATGGTTTGTTCTGTTTCTTTATTATAATGCGAATTAAATTTATGCATTTAAATTTTTATTTTAAATGCGTGATTTCTATTACTTTTTTAAAACCTTCTAACTATATAGAGGGGTTCATTTGACTCAAAAGCATTATTTTTACATTTGCACCGCATGTACACAGTTTATAGGAGATAAGTGAAAAGAAGACTCTCTCATTACAATATAAATCTTACTCTGAAAGAATAGTAGCCGCATTGCATATTTTAATAGACTTCTCTTTATGAATGCATGTCAATTTTTCTTGGGATGAATTTTTAGACGTTTTCTTTATAAAAATAACGAGTTAAATGTGTACACTAAAACTGACATTAAAAATGCTTGATTTATATTATCATTTTTAGCCCTCTGACTAAAAATACAGGTCAAGTTCCACTCGGAAGCTTTCTCTGTTCATTTGAATGCCATCTACACAGTAATAAGAGGTTTACACAGAACAAGTCTCTCTCATCAATATAATATCGATCTTTCTTTTTAAAAAAAAGTATCTGAATTGCATATTTTGTTACACTTTTCTATATGAATGCATCTAAATTCGCCTTCGGATGCAGTTACGACGACTTTGTCTGTTTATTCATTAAAATATTAATTAAATTTTTACACTAAAATTTGTATTTTAAATGCTTGATTTCTATTACTTTTTTAAAACCTTCTGACTATCAAGAGACGTTCATTTGATTCAAAAGCATTCTTTGTACATTTGCACGGCACGTAAGTTTATAGGGTTGGGTTGGGTTGATTTTTGATGGCCAATTATCTACACGAGGGATATAGGCCCGGGGGGAGTGCCCTCCGTGGGTGTCTTTCTAAGGGAACCTAATCCGTATTAACGCATGGAAGATCCACGGCTCGAAGAAAACCACGAAAACTCCGAACGATTAGGCCGACGGGCGCGATTGGGATCGAACCCAGCACCTCCTGTCTACCAGCTTCGAGAGCAGAACCTCTCGGCCACTGGTGGGGCCCGTAAGTTTATAGATATCACAAAAGAAGTATCTCTCATCTTTACAATATAAATCTTTCTTTGAAAGAATAGTAGCCGCATTGCATATTTTTTTTATACTTCTCTTTATGAACGCATGTCAAAATACTTCTTGGGATGGATTTAAGACGTTTTCTTTATACCGAGTTAAATTTATACACTAAAATTGGCATTAAAATGCTTGATTTAGATTAACTTTTTTTTAACCCTCTGACTACCAATACAGGTCCATTTCACTCGAAAGCCTTCTTTGTTCCTTTGAATGCCATGTACAGAGTAATAGGAGATAATGTGAAATAAGTCTTTCTACCACCCTCTGAACCCTAGGCCTGAGCGCTCACACAAAAATGGCGGCTGTCGTAGGCGGGTTTTATTTAGCGTTTCTATGGTTATTTTATTATGAATACCAATGATATTTTAAAGTTTTTTCGCTTAATTGTTCTGAGTTATAGTGTAAGTTAGTCAAAGAAAACTTTTGAAAAATATTTGTGTCTATATTCTGGGGACCGTACAAATGCCTAAAAGAATCCGCCTACTGCAGCCACCATTTTTTTGTCAGCACTCGGGTCTAGTATTTAGGAGGAGGTAGTCTCTCTCATCATTAAAATATAAATTGTTCTTTTAATGAACAGTATCCGTCATGTTTTTTTTTTACATTTTTTTATATGGATGCATGTAACTAGGTAATTTAATGTAAATAGCATGTAAATATTAACATTTAAGAGGTTTTTTTCTGTTTCTTTATTACAATACGAATTAAATTTACACACTGAAAATTGAATTTTAAGTGCTTGATTTCGATTACTTTTTTAACCTTCTGACAACAAAGATGGGTTCATTTGACTCAAAAGCGTTCTTTGTTCATTTTCACGTCATTTACACAGTTTAGAGGAGGTAATACAAAATAAGTCTCTCTCATCATTATAATATCAATATTTCTTTTAAAGAAAATTACCCGCATTGTATATTTTGTCACATTTTTCTTTATGAATGCATGTAAATTCGCATTGGGATGGATTTAAAAGTGTTTTTCTTCTGTTTTTTTATTACAATGCGAATTAAATGTATACACTAAAATTTACATTTTAAATGCTTGATTTCGATTACTTTTTTAATCTACTGAGCACCAAGATGGGTTAATTTGACTCAAAAGCATTCTTTGTACATTTGCACGTCATGTACACAGTTTATAGGATATAATAAATATTAAAGAAGTCTGTCTCATCATTAAAATAGATATCTTTCTTTGAAAGAATAGCAGCCGCATTGCATATTTTGCTAGACTTTTCTTTATAAAAGCATGTGAAAACTTCTTGGGATGGATTTTACAAATTTTTTCTGTTTCTTTATTACAATGCCTGATTAAATTTTCACACTAAAATTAGGATTAAAAATGCCTGCGATTAATTTTCCTCAACTTTCTGACGGGTTCATTTCACTCTAAAGCATTGTTTGGAATGTATACAATTGGAATACTACATTCCCCTCTCATATTTACAATATAAGCCTTTCTTTCAATTTTAAATTGTTTACATTTATTATGAATGAAAAGTTTGCATATTGGTAAAGTTCTTTAAAAAGTTTGTATATTGTGATTTTTTTGTATTACTTTGTACTTTCATATAACTTCAATTGACCAGACTGCTGTATTTTGCATCATCTGTATTCGGCAGTCGGAGGGCTAAGCCGACATTTATTCACAAAACCTTAAACTTTGAATAAAAAATATATCAAAAGAAACTCCTACTCTAATCTGGAATGTACAATAGTTTTCTTAAAACTTTCATTTATATTATTGTAATTACAAAAAATTACAGAATCTGAAGAATTTATTACTTCTCACAATTTCGCGATTATCTCATATTCCAATTTTTAATTACATTAAAGTTAAAAAAGTATAAACATAAAATGAACGATAAAACATAGCAGATCTAAGAATATTTAAAAAAATAAATAAATACCAGTCTAAAATCTTTCTAAAAGAAAATTGTGTAATAAAATCTAATCTCTGACAATTTGGAATTTTATAACTCTGAATTCCAAGAGGAAATTGCTTCAAATTCCGCAACGATGTGTTTAGAATATTTACATTATACCGTGAAAGTTGCCTCTTTCTTATTCTTTGTTTAAAGAAAGCTGCATAATTCTTACTGAAGCATTTATTTTTAAAGAATCTTGTTGAGTAATCATGAAACAGAAGCCTTAAGGGTAATGGGGTAGTGATTTTTTCTGTAACACCAATGTAGAAAATGTAACTATTCTGCAAATTATCAGCTCCGTGCTTCCGTAAGCGTATTGTTTTAGAGCAAAAAATATATACATATATTTCCAGTGTTTTTTCAGACTCTTTTCCTGAATGAGTGTATTAAATTTAATAAGCATAATGTATCTGTAGTATCTATAAAAACTTTATAAATACAGTTCATAAACTAAAATAAGATATGTGATTAGAACATTAAAATATTTAAGTTAAAAATTTCCAAAAAAATATTTTCGGCTGAATTGATTGGACACCACTATGAAAAGTTTGTGATCAAATCATCCTCTATCTCCGAATCAGGATTTTTTTAAAAAAGGGTTGACATAAAGTTAAACACTAAATATATGAAAATGGTTAATATAACAGAAGGAATTGCGTGTAATCTATTCCATGTAGAACATGTGTTAGTTACAAACAATTATAAGAATTATTTTTAAGAAATATAATCTTTATTACTTTAAAATGTACCACCGTTTAATTTAATACTCATTAAAGAGTTGTTATGTAGGAGTATGTGATTTAATTATTCAGCTGAACGTTAAATATTTGATAACCCGTAGAATATGCAGCAGGAAATGTCAGAAACACATGTACAACACGTTCAACTATTTTGAATATTACATGTGCGTTTTAATAATCTTCTTCATTATTTCCTGTTATGCAGTTGAAAAAGCACAGATAAAAAATTTTGTTTATGCATCTAAATAATGTTTAGAATTTTAGAGTATTTTATTTTTCTTTGGCATACTGCATAATTAAAATGCTGCCTTTTTTAAGATATTTTCCATTTTGAGCATTATGCAATATTTTGTTAGAAGTAAGCTTAATTAAAAAGACACCAACTGATATACTACATTTAAAAACTAGTTGAGAAGCTCACAGTTCAAGTAAAAATGCAATCATTCAATTAGTTATTCCAGACGTCAATTTATACATATAAAAAATATAAAAAACAAGGCTTAAAACATCATATTTGAAAAAGAAATTCTCTCCTCATTTGCTAAACTTCAAAACTATATATTTTCATATTAACGTGCTAAAATTAAGTAAGTATTATAATGAAAAATCTATAATTATTTATTTATCAAATTATGTAAGTCACACTCAGATGCGAAAACTTCTGAATTACTTTAGAAGTCTTCTATAGAAAACCCAACCTGGATTCCATAAAATTTAACCTATTAACTAACTTCTATATAAAATGCATGTGTTATAAATTGATTTTCAGCCATAATTATTACATTTAAGATTAAATATAATTCGTTTAAACACTCATGTTAGCAAAAATTCCAACACCATGAAGGAATCATAAGAATTAACTGAAATTTAATACACAGACAACTAGTATTCGTTCAAAGAAATTAGTGCATTTACAAAGAAAAAAAAAACAATATTATGTGTCCAAAATCAGGATTTGGTGTAGCCACCACCTGCTGCAATAAGTGTTCCTATGCGACGTGGCATGGAATCGAGCAGTTTTTGAATGACTGCCTGCGGAAGCGCATTCCTTATTGTTTGTAAGCTTATGCAATGTTTATCCGTAGAAGCTATATGACGAGGATTATGAGCGAGACACTGATCAACGATATCCCACTTATTTTTAATAAACGAAATAGCCGTTGAAGATGCAGCCACGGAAAAAGCTGCATGTTCTTAGCTGACAAGAAGTCTTGAACATTTCTTGCAACATATGGTCGTGCATTATCTTGTTGAAAGATAGCTCCAAGAATGCCTTGAAGGAAAGAAACTACTTCGGGCTCAAGCACGTCACTGATGCACATGTTGCTGTTCAGAGTATCCCATATTCGTACCAACTGGGATCGCCCATGATGTTCAATCGCACCCCAGACCATAACTCAGGGTGTTCGTCCTCTATGACATTCAAGAATGCACTGCGGAAGGTGGCGTTCACCTAGTTAGCGTCTAACACGGATGCGGCAATCATGTTATCACAAATTAAAGCGGGATTCGTCTGAAAAGACCATTTTTGCCAATCTGCACGCCAGTCTCTATGTTCATGAGCCCATTGCCGCCGCAGGCGGTTTTGTGCTAAGGGTTTTTGGGCTGACGGTTTTGGGTTGGTTTTGAGTGAGGGGATCCTGCATAAAAGTGTTACTGCACACAGTCCGCGGTGCAGCAGACGTCGACGAATCGACGAGGAAGACACTGATAACCTATCGTAGTTGACCAATGTGCTGCAAACTGTCTAGATGAAGCTGTACGGTTCGTCAGCGCCATACGAACCATGTGTCTATCGTCGCGCGTTGACGTCACCGTTGGGGGTCCACGCGGTTATTTCCATGTTGTTTGAGGCTCGTCGGTCCAGTGCTCCCAAACTTGGATCACTCTACTGCTGTTACGCTGTTCCCGAGCTGCTATTGCCCGATAAGAACATCCTTCTTCACGAAGGCCAATGATTCTCACCCGTTCAAACTCCGTCAGTTGTTGAAATGTCGCCCTCTTTTGTTTAAGAAGAATAGTTACGTCTCACCTAATGTTTACCACAATCAGATAACCATAGACAACTTTAAACGTCTCGCTACAGTCCTCTATTTATACGGTTTCAGCAGCAGCCCAGAGGGCGCAGCTTAGCCCACGCATACGTGCTGACTCTGAAACTGGAATCATTTGCATAACACACTATGCTTTGCATTCTCTGAAATTTTCAGATCCTTCATGGTGCTACAATTTTCACAAACATGAGTGTATAACCCCGCACAGAGTCTTAAAAGAAAAATGTAAATAATTATGTTTGACGGATTAGAACTACAACTAAGAGTATATTTCTTTTTCGTATTAAAACTCTTTATGTATTAGATATTTATGACATGATCTGACACGAGGTCATTACTTTCTACGCTTTAGAATTCTTATAGTCTTGCTTCTTGTACTATAGTAAAGTGAGGACGGACGCCGCGGTGGGACAGATGCCGCAGAGACTGTATTGGCGACACTAGCGCTCCCTAGGCCAAATTAAAAATTTCGTTGTGTGCCTAAATGCTGTCTTCTGTGTTGTATGCATTTCCACCGCTTAATTGTCAGTATTTACATATTTATGCCGGTTTTTATGGTTCGAATCTGCATGGTAAGTTGCTACAATTATTCTAATAATGATTTATAACATATTTTAAGCAAAATAAACAGAGATTTCATCCCAAAACCGATACCAACTGTAGACTAGATCCTCGCAGAATACAGACATGTGCTTGTCTGTCTCTCGCGTTGCTCACATAACACAAAATGGCGACGCGGCATCTTACCCGCCACTTTGGAACAGATGCTGCACCGAGCTTGAGGGACACATGCCGCAAAATATATTTTTGTTTTTCGGTTCAATAAATGCATCACTGCGATTTAAGTAGAACTTACAATTAAATGAAAGTTTATTAGCGCATTCTGCTACTTATCAAAATATTCTCAGCAACAGTGGTGGTTCACCAAGTATGAATAAGGAAAACGTAGGCCGTTTAAAATTCTCACCATTTAAACTATTAAACAATGGTCAAAAGATCTATACAGCCAAGTATGAGAAAGCAAAAGGCTGCAAATATTACAAGCACAGATTTTATAAACAAGAAAAAAGAAGAAGGAAATAAAAAGCAAAAGAAGCAAGAAAGCGTCAAAGAACGACAGCTTGGCGGAAGTGAAATGTGTTAAAAAAGGAAGGGAAAGATCAACTTGAAAAAAACTCACTAAGAAGAAACTGAAATGTGAGTCATCTTCCGACAGCGACGAAAGTATTATGGATTCTGAAGGCAGTATTGGATTCAATTTGATGACTCTGAATGCTGAGTGTCTGGAGTCATATCAAGAAACAAAGTCTAAAGCGGTCTGGATTCAGTGCATAACATGCAATCGGTGGCTGCATGAGACATGCTCACTTTACTCTTGCAATGGAAAGTGTGGTGGTTGTGGGCGAATAGAAATACGAAATAAACAAATGAGAAGAAAAGCCAAAAATAAAAAGACTACGGCCTAAAATGAATGGAACTAGTACTTAAGATTAAAATACAATGGTCGCCTGGATATAAGCAAGTGTTTTATATCTTTTTTGTAATTATGCTGGCTATTGTTTCCAGTGAAATGTTTTTTTTTCGTTTTTTGCTTTAAGTTTTATTTTTTGAGCTTGCACTTTTGCAATTTCATTAAACTTTTCACAATTTAGTGATAAATATAATTTATGTAAGTTTACTGTTATTTATTTTCATTTTAAGTAGTTTGAAGAAATAAAAATGTGATTTAATTGAACAAAAATAAACAGCACAGCTTTTTTATCCATGCGGCATCTGTACCACACCCCATGCGGCATCTTTCCCAGCACATAAAAAATGATGTTAAAAAAGGACGTTTGGGAAAATAATTATGCCTGCTTTATTAAGAGGGCTTTAAGTTGTTTAACATAAACATTTGATTATAAAGGGTTTGATTAAGGATTTCTGGTACTTAGTTTGTTGTTTTTTGCTTTATTGTACATTTTAAGAGAAGAAAAGTAAAACTGCGGCATCTGTCCCCACTTTACTATACAAATCTCTCACTCAGCACATTACACACTCATTTCACTACTCTTTGTACAAGGTGTTTCATAAAGGACTAAGTAACTTTAAATTTTAATAATTCATTAACTATAATAAATAAAATCTAAAATATGTGGCAGGTTAACAATGTAGCTCATACATTTTGTACAATGTAATTAAAAACATTTGTCAGCAAATGGAGTGAGAAATAATTAAACTTTTCGTAAAATAACTGTATGCAGAACTTATATCCGCTTAAGAAATGTTTAACTTATTTCATCTTTAAATTTATTATACTTTATGAAATATTGGAGTTTAATTTTATAAAGCTCCTTATCGCTTACACTGTATATAGTTATGTTCTTTTATCACTATAAGGATTATTAACGTGTATAATGAAGTGTTATAAAAAATCTAACCTTTAAAGGGGTAAGAGGTGTTATTACAACTTCTAAATTGATTTTTAGCCATCGAAACTATGAAGCATATGCTACTAGTAAAAAACTGACTAATATCAAATACAGCATTAATCCTTTTTCATTTTCTAGCCGATAATGCAAATCAGTTTTACAATCAATTTACAACGCTTTGATTGCCAAATGATTTCAGTGAAGACAGATTTTCGCTAATTGTCGTGGTTCTTATAGGCTATCATACAGACCAGGATAAAAGCAATCTGATATTTTCCTATAACAATTACTGTCTAGTTTTCTATTTACTTTCAATATCAATCTTTTATATATTATTTAAACAGTTCGGAATTAATTAGATTCTGAGCAACTTACCTTTTCATTTAAGACTTTCTCTCATTTTTTATATTTTAAACAATGCGTATATTCTTTAGCATAATATAAGAGTAAGTTTTGTTGTATGTTTTAGTGTGAAGTCAGATAAGTTAGAAACTTTAAAAAATGAATTTTAATATTTTGTATTATTATTTTTTATTTTTTTCTGTACACTATTTTAATGGAACTACAACATGTCTAAGACTTTTTAAAAATGACACAACCATTTACAAAAAATTATATTAATAGACTCTAATAATATATATATTTTATTGATCTTACCTGATCCTCATAATCTGGTCAGAAGCTATACGATATACTGCTATACTTTAATATATATATATATACACACACATATATATATATATATATATATATATATATATATATATATATATATATATATATATGTGTGTGTGTGTGTGTGTGTGTTACATTATTAGATTTAATTCCGCGATTTCCTTATCTTACTCTAAATTACTACTTTATTTTCACTAAATCATTATCCTTAAATAATCTCTATCGTTAACTCTGATTAATTCACTTTAATTTAATGTCTCACTTGTCTTAATCGCTTAAATATTACGCTTTTAGTATTCTTAAATTAAATGTTCCATTCCCGCGCTTTTTTCTTTCGAGAATATTCTTTTAGCGTCCATTTTTACTTTCCCGCGCATTTCTGATGTTATCCTTTTTTCCTTCAAATTCATCCGCTAGCTCTGTTCGCACTCTTTATATGACGTGTCATTCTTAATTATTCATTGGTTGAGAGCGCAACCTACGTCATATTTGTATCCTTACACATGAGGAACAAAAAGTTGATACTCGCTGTGTTTCAGCAGATTTTAGCAGATTCGAGTCGTATTTCCAGTTTTCATCCATCCCCTGGTCACCGTCCTGTTATTCGATTATCTGGAACTTTGTTTAAACCTAATTACTACTACGGAGCGATGGCTAATTGTCTTGGTGGAAACTGCACTTTTTGCAAGACGTTCTAATAAAGTGCTTAGCTGATATTATGAGTTGTTTCAATTTCTTCTGGGAAAACTTCACGGAAAGATGTATTCCATTGTTTTCACTCGACAACTGCATTTCAACAATTTATTCTACTAATATAACAGATTCGAATTATGTGTTCTGACCACTTCTTTTACGCCATTATCGCTGGATGTGATCCACAACTACTATCGTGACAGCCAGTACGGCATTTTCAACGATAAAGCCAATCCAATGTTGCTAGAATGCATCATATATATATATATATATATATATATATATATATATATATATATATATATGCCTATTAATTCTAAAATTATCTAGACCAGGGTTATCCCTTCTACTGAACACCGCATCCGGATAAAGGCATACGATTATTTTCGTATTACATATCTTTTACACATCTGTTTGTACTTTGAAGTGAAAAATATTGTAAATTGTTTTACTTAACTGAATAAAAAAATTACTTGTGGTGTATTTTTTCTATGCAATTCCATCTTCGATTTGTCTTCGAATTTTAAATCTTTCTTTTTAAAACCTGATAATACTTTCTATTCGTCCCTATTTTCGTTTTTAAACCATACAGAAAAAAAATATATACCTGTTTTTGCGTATATTTAAATACAGTAAATCTACTCTAAACGGTTTTCAATTGATAATTTCTAAACCGTTAGTCATTGATATATAGTTCCAAATACAAAATGGTTAAAAAAAAAACTTAAAACGTCATTTTCATGAATAAAAATATTTCTACAGAATTTACGAAATTTACATTTTTATATTGTCCGCAGTTCTATAAGTGATATTTAGAAAAAATTACTAATACACTAACACGTAATACAAAAAATGTCCGATTCATCTAACGCTAAAACAGACCGAGTTATGAAACGTTGATCAGCATGACATATACCAATTTTCAGCATATGAACACAAATGAATTGAGCCATGTTTCGACGGATCGTACACATAGTGCTAAATTATTAGAAATATTTATTTCGCCTGTACATTCCTGCATTGAAGCCGAAAGGAGTCACTTAGAGCAAGCTTTAAGATACCTTTAATTTTTATTAATTAAAGGGGTCCGGGGCTAAAAATTCTAAACAAAAATGCAATTTTTTAAATTGGCTTTAAAAAATACTGAGTTTTTAGCATTAAATACCGCAAACTGCATGCTTTTATCTTCATTAGATCCAGAGATATAACACCTTTTGCCTTGAGAAGCGATTAGTCAGCTGCCCGCTAACGAGAACTTTAGCTCAATTTATCTCAGAATGAAATTTTAAAACCAACTTTAAAACCATATATCTAAATTTCCTTGCAAAATATATGTATGAAATTTTTAACAGTGATTTTATGCTATATTTCCAACAAATTTTCTTCAGGATTTTTAATTTTGAGGATTAATAGGAGGTTATAATATGCTAATTAATGCAAAACTCACTCATAAAATAACTTCTTTTTTTTATTTAATTTTTTTTATAAAATTCATAATCGATATTTTAAGAAATCCTGAAACCAAATTAAATTGACACATTTTCTGTACACAAAAGTGTAAAAATTTTGTAAATCGGGTATGCACTTCCACAGTTATATCAAAAATTAAATATATTTAAAATTTTACAATTTAATTTTTTTTTTAAATATTTAAAATTTTTCAGAATTTTTTACATGCAATATTCTTATTATATTAAAATATATTTCAGAAAAAATTTTCATAACAAAATCTCTATAAATAAAAAAAATAGAATTTTGAGCCCCCGGAACCCCCTTAAGTTTTTGATTAGATAAGTTAATAGCATTTTAATATATGTATTATTTTGTAATTATTTATGTTGTATTATGTTGGTTATGCAATTATTATGAGTAATTGTGACTATTGTTTTTCATCATTTCATTTAATAAAATTGTGCTATTTTTTTTAGTTATATTTTTAGTACAAGTTGAAATTTTTCTTTAACATGTCAGAGTGAAAATAGATTTCAAATTTATATTGTAATGTTCATTTTACTCTCAACTATTATCATTTTTTATATCTGACGATTATTTATATTTCTAGTAAATTTGTGAATGGCCCCTATTTCGCAGCAAAAGATGTGCTTCAAGTGTTTAATCAGCTATTACTTGGTCAGTTTTAATCGTAGAAGAATGGTATTTTTTTTTACTTTTTAGTGTAATAGGATACTTTTACTAAGCGTAACTTATAGGACAGGGTGACCATATTTCGTAATAAAAAAAAGTTTTCATTGAACAAAATCACTTTTAAAATACTTATTTACCTCATTTAAAACATTTTAGCAATTGGGACTGTATGTCTATGCCTAGCGGCTATGACTAACGGTACCCTGTATATATAGAATGTATGTATGTGTGTATACATAATTTAGCCGTGGAAAAACTTCCAAAACTAACATTGCAAATGCCAGAATATGCTGTGTTTAATTATTTTGTTTGTCAGTAAACAAGTACTTTTTTTAAGGTGAATATGAAATTATCTGTAAATATGAAATATATTTTGTGAAGCTCACAAATGGTATTTTACTATATTTAGATCAGTGATACTCACTTCATAAACAGTGGACCTAATACGGCCCCAAGTTCAACCATTGCGTTCCTGAATGCTGGGCAAAAAATTTAAACATGTGAATAAATATACAGTGAATGATATTTATTTTGTGAAATATATTTTGAAAAGAGCTCGAGATACAAATGTAAATAAGTACGAGTAATAAGCCAAAATTACGTCCACTAATAATCATATCGCAATATTAAAATATATATTTGCTTAAAAGACGTTATAAAAATACATTAAAAGTAAATTAAAAATCTATATTGACATGTTTCAACTCTTTTACTGAGTCGTAATCAGAATTTATAACAGAAAATTACAAATACAATGCATATGAAAAATGGAAAAAATCATCAAAATATAAACAAGTAATCATATAACTCGCACTACATTTTCACGATCACACGTGTTCCCCTATGTCGCGACTCTGTAAGTTGTCAAACCATTCAACCCATAAATATTTACTTATAATATAATATATAATATAATATAATATAATATAATATAATATAATATAAAATATAAACTTGTTTATATTTCGATGATTTTTTTTCAATTTTTCATATGCATTGTATTTGTAATTTTCTGTTATACATTCTGATGACGACTCAGTAAAAGAGTTGAAACATGTCAATATAGATTTTTAATTTACTTTTAATGTGTTTTTATAACGTCTTTTAAGCAAATATGTATTTTAATATTATGATATAAAGCTGGAGATAGTTTTCAAAATATGTTACACATAAAATAAAAATAAAACTTCACTTTTTCCTGCATTAAATAACCCTAATACTAAAGAATAGTGTAAGTATCATTTATGGCAATTGATCTTTGCTCTCCTTTACTTCAACATATTTATCTCAGATAGGATTAAGTCGATTGAAAATCATAAAAGTAAATACGTCTTTCGCCAGAAAAAGAAAATCTTAATAATCTTCTAGCGAAAGGAATGGACTCAAACTGACAAAATTATAGATAAAAGCTGACAAATTCGCACCGTCATTCAAAAAACTTAATAAACCAGAAATGTTAATATTTGTTAAGCTAAAATATTTACGAGCTAATTATTACTTTATATTAGCAATTCTTTGTAATTTGTTATCACATGAGAGCAAAAATGTAAGTGAAGTCCTTGAACTCATTTCTCTCTCTGGTTTTGGTTATTAGAAAACTTTTAGTGAGTACCACTGAATTAGATGCTAGATATTACTAAATATGTGCCAAGTTGCAACAGCATTTCTTGTTAAATAACTGTATTCATGCAGAGAAATCTGGTATCCCTAAAAATGTATACACTCGGGTCATTAACGGGTCAAAACTTTCTGATTTTCTTTATTTCCAGTGTGTAATTAATTGGATTTACATGCTAAATATTACTACAGAGGTACCAAGTTCCAACAACATTTCTTTATACATAAATGTATTCTTTCATACATACAGGGTGTCACAAAAAATGTATACACTCGATTCAATAACGAATCATAACTTTATGAATTTCCTTTATTTCCCGCGTGTAATTAATTGGATTTAGATGCTAGATATTACTACAGAGGTACCAAGTTCCAACAAGATTTCTTTTTACATAAATGTATTCCTTCATACATACAGGGTGTCCAGAAAAAATGAATACACTCGGGTCATTAACGGGTCAAAACTTTCTGATTTCTCTTCATTTCCAGTGTGTAATTAATTGTATTTAGATGATAGATATTACTAAAGACTTGCCAAGTTCCAGTAACCTTTCTTGTTAAATAAATGTATTCCTACAAAGGTACAGGGTGTCACAAAAAATGTATACACTCGGTTCAATAACGAGTCATAACTTTATGATTTTTCTTTATTCCCCGCATGTAATTAATTGGATTTAGATGCTAGATATTACTACAGAGGTACCAAGTTCCAACAACATTTCTTTTTATATAAATGTATTCCTTCATAGATACAGGGTGTCCCGAAAAAATGAATACACTCGGGTCAGTAACGTGTCATATCTTTCAGATTTTTCTTTCTTTTCAGAGTGCAATTAATTGAAAAGCATGTGTGAATCAAGATTAACTTATGGAAAATAGGAAGCGTATTTTAAAATGCTATAGAAAGTATGAAATTATAACAGAAGTGCAAAGACAATATCGGATGGAGTTTCAGGCAGATCCACCTATGCGACTCGGAATTAATTGGAAAAAAGTTAAGTTTGAAACGAATGGAACAGTTCAAGATGTTTATAGGAAACGGTAGTCAAGAAAGAGTACTGAAAGTTTTCACGAACCATCCAAAAAAACAAGTCGTGAGATTGGCATAAGCAAATCAAGTGTCCATCACATTTTAAGACGTCGTAAATGGAACAACTGCAGTAGGAGGAAAAGTTACACATTTTATGTACATTTCGTTTAAATTTAAATATTAATAACATGTCAATAAAAGTTATGATCATTCAAACCAAACTGTGTATACATTTCTTGGGATATCCTGTGTTTGTTATGAAAGGGAACGATTTCTATATGTGGTTTTCATACCAGGGAAAAAATAATGTAACATCTAAGAAACAATAAATCCTTCCTTTTCCATTAAATTTTCATTCAATTACACCAACTTTTAAATACAAACCTCATAATTAAAATATTAAAATCATATTTTCAATTGCAGTTTGCGCAAAACAAGCTCTGTTCCTTTCAATCCAAATAGAATGCATGTATTTGTGTTCAATTTATACATAAATGCATTTTTAACACTCATAATAAAGGACAATGGCAGTTATTAATATTATTTAATACTTGAAAGATAAATAGTTATATCATTTTGTATTAATTTTCATCTTAAAGATATTTTTGCGAATATACTTTAAAAGCAGTTATAATTCTAATGAAAGTTGTGCTTGATAAAGATTTGCATTAAGCGGAAGCTTAATAAGCTGTAAAATACTTTATAATGTGGTATTTAGCTTTGTACATTCCAATTAGAGTTTTTGTGTTTCCTATCGTATCTATCATAATAGTTTTGTGTTGATACAGTTAGTTTTCATTGCTTATTGACACGAGATTTCCCTTATATAAAGAAATTACTACATTAAAATTCTATGCATATTAAAATTATACATATTATGTATGTATACATATTCTTTTCTTTTCAATTATAAACGTGTATGTAGACTATGAAAATATTTCTGAATTTACACTGTAATATTATTAAAAAATCACCATGCAAAAAATGAATTTTGTAGGTATTGTTATGGAAAAAAATCTTTGTCTAATCCATTTGTATAGCATATTCTCATCAATATACGCTCTTGTATCTCTATGATATTATGGTGTTGCCTCATTAAAAAGGCCAATTATTAGTATGCCAGTAATTAGTGAAAAAATTTTGGACACATTTTTTAAGCACCTTCTACATCTGTTTATTGAAGGAATGTGCAGAAATGTATATGATTCTTTTCTTTTTAATTTTAAACGCCTATGTAGGCTATGAAAATATTTCTTAATTAAACTGAATTCAATATTATTATGTACACAAAAGAAAAGAAAAAAATATCTCGCACTACAAGTCTTTGTCAGATCCATTTGGATTATCATTAAAATACGCTCTTGTATCTCTATTGTAGTGTGGTGATGGCTCATCTTGTTAAAAATACCAATTATTAGTATGCCAGTTATTAAAAAATAAATTGTCTATACATTTTTAAGTACACTGTAAAAAAAAAATCTGTAGTTATACAGATGTAAAGTTACATGCTTACTAAACTTTCACCTGTAACTGTACGAAAAAAGCTGCAAATCTACAAAACTAGTTTTTGTAAAGCTACAAAAATCTGTAACTTTACAAATGAATCTGCTAAAATTTCAGTAATCTTACTAAACTTTTATTTGTAACCCTGGCTGCAGTTACATGAAAAATTCTCGGAATCCCAGTTTCCAAAAAAATTCTTAGTAACCTTACATATTTTTTTATTTTCGACGCAAAAGTGTGTCTGTTAAATGAAATTTTGTTGTTGCCGTTACATGAAAAGTTCTAGGAATCCAAGTTTCCTAGAAAAAATTTAGTAACTTCACAGATTTTTTTTTACAGTGTACTCTCTATATCAGTTTATTGAAGGAATGTTTATGAATGTACATGATTATTTTCTTTTCAATCCTTTTCTTTTCTTTTCGTTTTGGAATTATAAATGTCTATGTAAGCTATGTAAATATTTTTAGATTTGATCTGAATTTAATATTACTATGTAAAAAAAAGAATAAAAACATTTCGCACTGCACGTCTTTGTCAAATTCAGCTGGATTATCATCAAGATTGTATCCTTATGGTAGTGTGCAGGTGCCTCATCTTGTTAAAAGTACCGCTTAGTCGCATGCTAGTTATCAGCGTATAAATTTCGTGTATATGATTTAAGAACCCTCTACATCTGTTTATTGAAGGTATGTGTATGAATGTATATGGTTCTTTTTTTTCCAATTATAAACGTCTATGTACGCTATGAAAATATTTTTTAATTTACACTGAACTTAATATTAGTATGTAAAAAAAAAAAAGAAAAGAAATAAAAACATTTCGCACCATAATTCTTTTTTTAATCTACATGTATGGTAGATTCTCATAAAGAAAGGCTTTTGTTTTTCTATGGTAGTGCGGTGGTGCATCATCTTGTTAAAAGAGCTATTCATTAGTATGTAAGGGGGAATAAATTGTTTATACATAAAAAAGCACTCTATATCTGATTAAAGGAAAGTTTATGAATGTATATGATTCATAACGATTTTTTTTTCAATTGTAACACCGATGCAGGCTAGGTAAATATTTTTGGATTTACACTGAACCTAATATTATAATGTAAAAAAGAAGAAACGAAAGGAATAAAAATATTGTAAAACGTTTTAGAAAATGCAATTGAAAAAATTATGAAGGGCCACAAAAAGTATTAATCATTTTTTAACATATTTTTCTTTGCGTGAGAAATCTGGTATCTTAGTATCTAGTACACTGTAAAAAAAATCTGTAAAGTTACTAACATATTTCTCGGAAACTGGGATTCCAGGAACTCTTTATGTAACGGCAACAGCAAAAATTTCTGTAACAGCATCTGTTACAGGAATTTTTCTTGTTGCCGTTACATAAAAAGTTCCTGGAATCCCAGTTTCCTAGAAAAATTTTAGTAACTTTACAAATTTTTTTTAACAGTGTACATTAATATAGAACATTTGGTATCATTTGTCAGATGTAAACAAAATTTTTACAGCTGAAATTCATAATTTTTCCTCCTCGATGTTTCCATCACCGATATAAATTAAATTCTCACAAACATACAAAAATACATATGATAATAAATACAATCCATACGCAACCTCTTTTTGAAGATTTTCCCTTTAAATACATTTTTTTAAACAGCACTACTATTTATTTATATTGAGTAAAATCTTTTATAGATGAATTCTTCTAATTGTATATATATATATAAATTAGAAATGATTTTCTGAAAATTAGAAATTAACCTCCGAAGTTCATCAAAAACTTTTGATTATATATTTACAAATGCTTTCCTATTACTACGCATAATAATCTGCAACTTAACTTCTACAAAAATGCCTTAGTATAATAAATAAGGCGTAAATAATACAGTATTTTCGAAATCACCGTGAAAAAATTACTTTCTTAACCGTTATTTATATTGAAATTTAATTATTATTTATAATTATTATTAAATGAATAAAACGTATTAATGGTTTTAAAATTTTATCTAAAATTCTTATTTAAGTGTCTAAAAACCTGTAAAATTATGCCTATGAAATAAAATTTAAATTATATGGAATTTACGCTTATTATTTCATAAAGTAAAATTAATAAACAATCAACTTTCATATTTCCCATAAAAACCAGCTTAGTATTAAATCCATATTCTATTCTGGTAATAAAAATGTGAGTATTTATAAATTTTTGTTGAGCAAAAAAAAGCACAAAATCTAACAATGCATTCTTTGCTTAATTTATTGATGTACTAATTTCTGATGAGTTAAGCACATTTTCCATTCCTTTTTGTCTAAATAAGAAGAAAATATAGGTCACCGATCGCATTTTTAATAAAAATATTTTCACTGATTAAGCATAAATATGTTAATAGATATTTTTAAATAAAAGACAATTTTACCTCTTTAACAGAAAGAGTAACCGTGAATACTGCAGCAAAAACAACTAGAACAAGAAATTTACTCATATTTGTGAATTGTTCAGAGTGTGCTACTCGTTCACTTCTAAGCTAGCATCGGAATAATGCCGCATCAGAGGAAATCCCGGAATAGAAGGGATTCTCCAATAGATGGCAGTAGTTCAGACAGTTGTCATGGAAACCAGTCGAATGCACTTAAAGGAGAGACAGAAAAACGGATTGTCTGATGTCTCATGTTAGGATTTTGCAAGCTTCACTCACTCTTGACAAAATGGAAGGATGTAATGATTTAGATAAATGATTTATGTTTCATTTTCATATGGTGATACACAGCTGTCAGATTATTACATAAGGGAAAGTGAAAACAAATAGTGTGTACCTTTAATCTCGAGATTAAATTTTAAACAGTTTTGCAAACAATAATAATAATAATAAAGTTATTTATTTATTTATTTATGTGCTTTAAAAAATTCTAAGTAAATCTTGATCGCATCAAATTAAAATATAATGTTTTTCAAATATTATTTCGGTTTAATATAACCGTCATCATCATCATCACCATCATCATCAAGTGTATACATAAAACATTGTTTAAAGAAAAACAATAAAGAAAATTCATACACCAAAAATAGATTTAAAATACATTCCAACATTATGAAAATACACACGTATATTACGTAACGTATATTACATATTCATATTACACATATTACAATATTATTATTACATTAAGTTTACATCACATATTTTAGATAATCTGGTCTTCTCTCAACATTTATTCTTGAGTTTTATTCCAAATAAGTAATTACCACACAATTTACAGAAAATTAACAGATAAGCAAATTAATAGATTCTTTATTAAAATCAACTGTTACACCCGCTAATTCGTTATACTCAATATTTTATCTGCCTATAAAATAATTTTTACAGTAACTTCCATGTTTTTACAAAGGAGACCTTTTTTAGAATTTTGTATTAAAAATAATATTTCTTCCACATTTAAATTATAACATCTCTCTAAAAGCACTCGAAGAAAAACTCTCTATAGAAAGAGATATTTACGATTAACATTTATAATGGGTGGCCGTTTCAAGAAACTATTGATCTTATACACACATATACCGGGTGTCCCAAAAATTACTGATGGATTTAAAAATTCAATAACTTGCAAACGGTGACAGATATTAAAGAAATTCTTGCAGGAGTGTTATGTACGATGTCAGGAGTTTTTATTCTGCGTTTCACAGTTTTAGTTAAAAATAGCATCGATAGATGGCGCTACAAGCCATAACCGCTAAAGTCCCGCTGGATTATCGGTCTCTGTCTTCTTCCATGCGAAAAAAGGAGATAAAAATGTATTGAATGGATCCCGAAGTACCAAAAATCGGGTCTGTACTGAGGACCTATTGTTCTTAGCGTCATCTATTGTTTGAAATTCGAACTAAAATCAAGAATCACAGTAAAGAAACTTCTGATATTATACATAACTCTCATGCAAGGATTTTTTAAATATCTGTCACCGTTTGAAAGTTATTGAATTTTAAAATTCATCAGTCATTTTTGGGACACCTGTCATTTAACACAGTGAAATTCATTTGAAAAACTCCTTACAAGTTTTGGGATAGGTTTTGTGCCCTATAGTAGATTGTCTTTTGTATCTCTATGGTAGCAGGGATGTGTCCCATTTTGATAAAAGTACCGGTTATTAGCATGCCAGTTATTAGCGAATAAATTGTGTGCAGTGGCGCCAACTTCAAAGGGCTCGTGGGGCGTGAACCTAGTTAATAATTTTATCTCTCCGCCCACACAATTTTTATTCATTTATTTCGTTATTTATTTATTTATTTATTTATTTATTTAATCGCTGAAGTAAACTTGGTTTTATTGACGTTCTCAAAATAATTTTGTTTGAAAAATAGTAAATACATCAATTAAATTTACAGGAGCACTGAAAGCTCCTTCAGCGGTTGTATAGTTAAACTTTTCTCAAAAATAAATTTCTGCATATTTTTCCATCTGTTTTAATGTACTGAATTAATAAGCACTTAGGTGACTAAAATGTATGTTTTTTTTTTTTTTTTTTTTTTTTTTTTTTTTTTTTTTTAGCACTTTCAATAGTTAATAATTTTTATGGTATTTATAATAAATATTGATGTATTTCTAAGAAAGAATTTGTTAGAATTTTAATAAAATTATCCATTAAATTATAATTAAATTTTAATAATTTTATATTTTGCTTAGAATAAACATAATTTGATTTCGAATTATTATCTTTAGTCATTTGCTCTCCACACGCAAACACTAACAATAATATTTGTATGTGTTAATTTACTGAAACATTTTTCACCCCAGCCAATATTTTTACCCCTTTAGGGGCTGTGGGATATATTATATCCCACCTACTATTAATCAAGATTTGCACTAGAAAAATTTTATTAAATTTTACTTTTTTAACTTTGGTGGAAAAAAGGACATAAAATTCCTTTTTCCACTTTTGTAATAAAATTTTTGGAAGATTCCGGTGTGAATTCGACATTTCAGAAACACAATTGCTTGCCCCTACAAGGGTTAAAAAGTTGGCGCTACTGATTGTGTGTATATTTTTCTCAAGTTCCCTGCATATCTACTTATGGAAAGAAACTTTTATTAACATGATAATTCTACATTTTTCATAAGAAACGTATTAATATAAAAAAAATATATCTGTTACAGGAAGTAAAATAAAACGCATAAAGTTAAAGATAATAGATCAACCATTGACGATTTCTTTTTTACTCAATATTATATGAAAAAAAAAATTGCATCACACATTTATTAAAGATAAAAAATGTAGTTTATTTTACAAGATATAATTTTTTATAATCATTTTTTTTTTATTTACTATTATAAAAGTGCCATGGAAAATTAATAACTTACCTTTAATTTATATACAATGTTAATATTTTTACTTTTATTTTTGCTATATATATTGTTTATTGTTATTATGAGGAAAAAATATACTAAAACATAATGTTAGCTTACGAAGGTAGGTATCTAACTTTAAATTTAAGGGAAATTTTTCAATATGTTTTTCAGGGATTTGACTAGATGAAAACTTCATAAAAAACATAAATACATAAAAACAAAAAACAAAAATAATCATCCAGGTGTACAGCACTACAGAATTTAATATAAATTTAGAAAAAATACTTAACACGTTTCGTGATTGCATTCCAACCATAATTCTGAAATACAAAAGTAATGAATTACAAGATTTCAGAAGGTTTTTTCATGAAATTAAACACATCCGTACTGACTACTAAATATGCTTATAGTAAAGTGTTATCGAAATCCTTTCTGTTAGTAATTACTTTCGCCGCAATTAAGCTCTACAGTTTATTAAGGTGCATTCATATTATTCCTAAGGCAGAATTTGCATATAATGATGCTAAGATGGATTTAGCAGTGTGTTATTAGTCTTGCTTAATAATAGCACCGAAAGCGTGATTCTGAAATTTCACAATATCAATAACCTACTGTTTGGAAAACTCCTAATAACAATGTTATAACTTGTATATATCACATGAAATTGGACTGATTTATATATTTTAGGCATTTTCAGAGTGCATTTCTTATGAAGAATTAAGATTAATTTCTTATGGGTGCAAATTCTTCATATTTTTTCCTTTTTTAATGAGTAATATTATACAGCGCATATTCAAATTTTAGATATATTATTATTTGCAGTGTAAAACAAAAATTATGATTTAAAATCTTTTTTTTAATATACAATAGCTTGAATTTAGGCTATATTACAGGAATATAACGATCTTATCACAAAGATCGGAATGTTTGCATTACGTAAAATGATATATATGACTGACAAAAAATGTATAAGTGATAATATAAAGATAATATATAATAAAAGTTTGCAAATTGATAGTAATGCAAATATCTAACGTTCAGTACTGTAATTTTCAGTCAAGTGCACACGGTATTTTCTACTTTATCATATTTTTAATTGAAGAAGTGACATTAAGGAAAATTAACTTCATAAAACTTTTCATTGGGTTAATTTATTTTTAAAATTTTCTTTTGTAATATAAACAGTATAGTAGACACATGGTTCTTAATCTAGTCTAGAAAATTATAATATAACTGCAAAAGAAAAAGTTAAAAAAATCTTCCGAATTAACCATTATTCTCAAAACAGTTCTTAAATTTGTAGAAATTTAAAGGAGTATTTATAAAAACAAAGTTTATTTTGCTTTCCCTTACTTTTAATAACGTTTCGTTTAGGTAACTTGTAGTTCTTATAGTGTATTAATCATTTTTCTAGATTCGAGGGCAAGTGAGTAAGTAGGTTGCACAAGACAATAAAAAAAGGGAAACGAAGATACATTCATGAAAAGGATGTTTATTTCTCTACATAATCGCCCTTTACATTGATAAATTTGTCCCATCACTTTATCAGTTTTCCAATAGCTGCTGCATGAAAGTCTCAGAACTGCTCTCTCAGCCATCTATGTACCTCATATCCAACGTCTACGTCAATCGGCTGTATGTTAAACATGTGAATATCCTATTACAGTTCCTATGTTATCTATTGTTGTTCGCCTGTCAGCTCTAACCATCTCCCCAACCTTCTGCACTGTATCTTCTGTCGCAATATCAACAGGATGACCAACAACTTTTGAACGCCGCTACTCACACTCTATGACTTTTGTTTCATAAATTTTGAATTAACATCTTACGATTGGATAGTGATTCCACCTATTGACATATTTGGAAACAATTTACTGCTAATTTCCAACTTTTCATAATGGTTTGTAACCTAATTACTGACTTTCCTTCGTATATAAGTTTTTTCGATACTATTCATCCTCAAATGAACATTTTCGTGTTCTACATACAATCCTGTTTTATCGAAAATATGATAAATTAATGGATAAAAAAGTATAAGTGAGAATATGGAAAATAAAATAAAAGTATATGGAACCAAATAAAATTTACATTGATGTTTTGGAAATTACTGGAGAAGAAATGGCTTCACTGTATATTAGACTTCTTTTGTGTGACATAGAAAATATGAATTAAAATAATATATTTTTTAAATAGTTAATTTTCTCTTTTTCTCATTTAAATATCCCTTGCCTATCGATTGAATCATGAATAAAGGCACCATTAAGAGTATCGAAAACAATTTTGATAGTCCTTCAGAAATCCGGAAATTTAAAAACTCCCGCCTAGTTTTGGACTCAACGATGACGGAATTTCGAGGTTATACTCTAATTCAAACGTCTTATGTTTGGTATTGTAATTTTCATCGTATCGTATATTGTGTTTTGTATATTTTTTATACTTTAACTTGAGGAAGTTACATTAAGAAAATTTGAATTTACAAAGCTTTTTGTTGTCTTAAACCTTTATTCACTGACGGTACTTTTAAGTGCCATTGAAGAAACTCTAATATCAAATTTATTTAATCTGTCTATTAGTAAAAGTAACACTTTTCTTTCAATACAAAATAAACTATTCGATCAAATTTAGAAGGCACAGTGAAACAGTCGAAGCTAAATAAATTTTCAAGTGGTAATTTTCTCCACCATTTACAGAGATATAGATTTCGTTTTACTAGAAAATTAAAAGTATTGTAATCACAAGTGTTTTCAACACCAGGCGCAAAGGATGACGGGCCCTATTGTTTGACCACCGCCCCCTGAATAATAGGCCTGAGCGCTGACACAAAAATGGCGGCTGCCGAAGGCGGATTTTTTTCGCAATGTGTACGATCCCTTAAATATCTGTACCAATAATTTTTTTAAGTTTCTTACGCATTATTTTTCTGAGATTAAAGAAGTCAAAGAAATCTTTTATATAATACTGGTGTCTAAATTTAAATGACCGTACATACGTTAAAAAAAACCCGCCTTCGGCAGCCGCCATTTTTGTGTCAGCACTCAGGCCTAATATTTAGAGGGCGGTGGTTTGATTGTAATACCGCTTCATCCACTCCTGGAACTTTCTACTTAGCCCCTGCCTATACCCTCTTTCCATTCCGCAGGATCAGCAGAGAAGCTAGTTTCTATTACTAATCATACTGCATTCGTAATTAGAATTCATTGTCCACTAATTTGTAAAGCAGTTTTTCGAACTTTACTTTTTGCTGTTTTGCACCGTGAATATTTCTATTGGATTCGGTAGTATAGTTCCTATATATTTATTTATCCTCGTGTCAAAAACTTTCGATCGATACCACTCTCGTCAAATTTCAGAACTGGCAGTTGGGAGTATTCCTAGTAGAAAATTTAATTGGTGAAACATAAAATACTGTTTAGATATTATAAAAAACTAATTTTCTATTAACATGTTTAGTTATTAATATAATCACCGTAGTCACAATACAAAAATTACATCAATTGAAAACTGTATTGATTTTTCTAAACATTGCAATATTCAGAGTGGTTAATTTAAAAAAACGTTAAGATGTCTGAAGAAAAAAACTATGCAGTGAGCATGGTTGAAAAGCTATAGAGTGAATAAAAGTATGCAGTGTAATATATATATTTTTTTTAATTCGAAAGCAATAGCATTTAAATGCACTTTCTTTTTTTACTGACAATAGCTTTCCTAAAACAACATGAACAAAAAGGGCGGATGACAAAGCACATTTTTCCTTCCGCACTCATTTAAATATTTCAAAATAACAAAGATTAATTTTGCTGTATTTGTTTCCATATATACCATCGGTTGATTTTTCAAATCATTATAAATATTTTATAGAATTAAGGGGCTCTGCCCCCTACGAGCTACGCTCACCAACCCCTGTTCAAACACCGCAAACTCTAAAATCACGCTAATTTTATCGGCTTCGGAATTTTCGAAAAAATTTCGGAAGATTTCTTTTATTATTATTTAATTTAAAAAAGTGGTGATCTCCCTGTTAACGAGTTGTTTTTGTCTTTAATTAAATCAGGTCAGTGAAACATGTGTAAATAAGCTAACATAAAATGAATTAAGTAAACAGTGTCTTTGTCTATGATATTTTTAACAATACAATAAGTTTTTTTTTATAATAAGACATTTTAAATCTGATATAATTTTCACCCAAGTTTTCTTTTTCTTTTTAATATTCACGTGAAATTACTTTTGCTGTTAGAAAGGTAATATTATTTGCGCTGTATCTAATTCTCAGTAATAGTTTTAAAAGACTATCTCAAAATATGAAATAAATGTCTCGCCTAAATATATTTTTTAATTTAAAATGTTTGCCTATATTACGGTTTGGCAATGGTTAAATATGACGATTTCCTTCATTTACGACGTTTAGCGCATATTAATGGATTTATTATTAAAAAAAAAAAAAAAAACAAAAAAAAAATTCACGTTTAAATATAGTTTTTATGACGTAATTATCGATATCTACCTGCTTTTAATACATAATCATTTAATTTTTATTTGAAAGATTTTTTCCTGCTTATAATAGCCATATGTAAATAAGTCTTTAATTTGAAGGAAATATTATTCTTTGCGCAGTTTTTAAATTTAGCAACAATTTAAAATAATACCCTTTTCTAAAAGTTGTAAAAAATATCTGTCGAAATGCTGAAAATTTAAATTTAAAATAGAAACAAAACTTAAAAAAAGAGTCAAATTAAAAAATAAATGCAGTCTGCACACCGCGAACTTCATATGTATAAAATGATCTAAAAAAGATTAAATTCCCATGTATAGTTTTTGCTCCGATAAAACTTTTTTAATGGAACGACTTTGACCAGCTTTAACATTAAATATCTCTTAAACTAATTCTTCGATTTTAAAACAGCTTTCATCAGCGTGTTTATTAAACATTTCTCTATAATACCAGCGATTTTCACATTTTTGTGCGCAATATTTTTCTAAATATTAACGAAGAAAAACCTCCGGTCACAAAAAATTCAAAACAAGCGGCGGTGACAGCGTTAGTTACTTTTTTTAGAATAGAGAGAAACATTCAGTATAAAACTGTTATTGGTGGTATTATTGTAAAGAAAAGGTAGTTTTACGATGGTTTATATCCTTCGTTCAAAAATTGTTCTTGAGGTAGGATGATGCATGATCAGTCAAGACAATATTAAAAAAGGGCGAATTAATTATAGAAGTTAAAGAATTTTTCAGGTAAATTAACCAAAGAATTGTTTTCATAATTAAAAAAAAAAAGAAAAATCTATAAATAATCTTGTTCAGACTGCAAATTATTTCACATACAAAAAATACCAGGTACTGATATTTTTCAATTAAAATTAAAGATGCGATGTGTTTTGAAAGGATTCTGTAATTTAAAAATCATTAACTAGAATAAAATATAGAAATGAAGCAACTGAAATGTTTATCAGGTAGCTCATACGTTTTACGTATGTTAATTTTGAAAATAGATCTAATGCGATGTCTCAACTGTCAAAAAACTCAAACTAAAAGGCAAAAGTATATCGAAGGTATCTCAGAATATACTTCGTATTTTGTTTATCTTCTGATAACCAAAAAGTTTGTACACTGTAAAAAAAAAAAAAAAAAAAAAAAAAAAAAAAAAAAAAAACAATTGTAGATTTGCCAGCAGAAACTGCTGGCGTACGAATTGCCGGCACATTGTGCTGTTATTTTTACGCAACTACTGTATTTTTCATGTTTAGTCAAGAGACCAAAGAAAGCTACAGAACATTCGACTGTGATCGAGTTTGAGCGCGAGATGAACAGTAATTTGTATTGTAAAAATGTCGTTTTTTTTTTCAGTGTACTTCGAAATTTTGAAATATAAGCAGAGCATATTTAACATTAGAGACAACGTAACATTATCTATTGACAAAATTTTAAACTGTACGTTTTTTTTGTTTTTTTGTTTTTACTCTACTTGGGGGCTCACCCCTGTACGAGCTACGCTCGCCAACCCCCCGTTCAGACACCGCAGTCTCTAAAAGCACGCCAATTTGATCGGCTTTAAAAAGATTTTGGAAGGTTGGATTATAATTTAAAAAACAGTGGCGATCTCCCTATAAACGGGTTTCTATTCATTTCTCTTTGATTGGAGAATTTTAAGAGAAAATCAGCTGCTGTTAAAAGATACAATGGCTGTTTTCGTCTTTGATAAAATAAAATCAGTTAAACATTTCAAAATAAGCTAATATAAAATGAATTAAGTAAACAAAGTCTTTGTCTCCCGGTATTTTTTAACAAAGCGAAAAGAAAGTTCTTTTAAATAAGACATTTAAATGTATAGTTTTTAATCTGACATAATTTTCACCAAACTTTTCTTTCTCTTTTTAATATTCACTTGAAACTTTTGTTAGAAATGAAATGTTATTTGCGCCCAATTTTTAAATTTAAACTGTTTTGCAATGTTTTTTTTTTGTTCATTTTACGTAATAAGTGTAATGCGACGTAATTTCTCCTATTTAAGACTTGTAACGCATGCTAATGAATTTATTATTTTAAATATCCTTTCTCTTTTAAAATTCACGTGAAAATATAGTTTTTATGAAATAATTTTCAATAAGTTCCTGCTTTTTACTCGAAAATATTTAATTCTAATTTAAAAGTTTTTTCTCTGTTTATAATAGTCACGTATATATATAATTTTTTAATTTGAAGCAAACATTCTTTTTTGCGCTGTTTATACAGTTGGCAACAGTTTAAATTAATACCATTTTCTAAAATAAGTTAAAAATATCTCTCGAAATGCTGAAAATTTGAATTTAAAATGGAAATAAAACCTAAAAAAATAAGTCAGATTAAAAAAATAAATGAGATCTGCACACCGGGAAATTCTAACGTATAAAATGATCTAAAAATGAAACAATTCCCATGCACAGTTTTTGCTCCTATAAAACTTTTTAATGAAACGATTATGTCCAACTTTAGCATTAAATATCTCTTAAAATAATTCTTCGATTTGAAAACTGTCTGCATCAGCGTGTTTATAAAACATTTCTTTATAATACCGCCGATTTTTATATTTTTGTATGCATTATTTTTCTTAATATTAACGGAGAAAGACCTCCGGTCACAAAAAATTCAAAATCGGTGGCGGTGACAGCGTAAGTTACTTTTTTTAGAATAGAGAGATACAAATTTTATGAGCTACATGATAGTTTTATACCACGTGCATATTTATAAATTATCAACTTAATGATTTATGAAATTTTAAATTTAGTGGCTCCGTTATGAGGCCGACAAATACTTAAACACATTTTAAAACACTTGAAAGAGGTGTACTCGTATTTCACATTAATTGACTAGAAAAGTAGCTATATTAATTTGACAAAATCTGTCAATATGAATGTTTAGAAATACTGTTTAAGTCAATATTAAGCAATAAAATAACTGATAAAGTATGGAAATAAAAATCAAATATTGAGGCATTATAAGCTGTAGCTAATGAGATAAATACTAAATGATATAGGTAATGTATTAGCATAAAGAAAGCATTTTTAATGATTCAGTAAAAGTATTAAATGTGTACAATTTATTAACAAAATAATGCAAATAACTATCATTTAAAACTGTATTTAAGAGCTCCCGATATTGGAAAGAAATAATAGTTGTAAATTATTATTTTAATTTGTTGAAAAAATATATATCAATTTTATTTTTTAATTAGTTGTATGTAAGTATATGTGGGCATTCTCAAAATCTTTTGACTTTTATGTCCCTCAATAATATTTTTTATTATAGTACATGTTTTTGTGTTTTTTTACTTCAGATACTGGGGAACAAACATCCCATTGCATGATTGCGTAACAATATTAACGAGATAAATAAGTTTTGGATGATGTTGGGGGTCCAAAAATCTGGAAAACTCCTATAGGGTCCCGTGTCCCTGATGTTGATTTTTAAGTTTGGAGCTGCCTGGATAAAATTGTTTCAATAAAAATAATTCGATGTAATTTTCTTCTGAAACTGGAACTATTGTTTTATATAAATATGTAGCAAAAAATTAACCGGCACACATTTTTAGGGTTGTTATTATTTTTTAAACTATGTCCCTGGGTTTCAGATTCCTTACCGTCCCTCTTCTAAAATTATGCAGAAAATCACTTCAGATGCAGCCACAGAATTTTTTCTCATGCATTTTTTCTCATCTTCACTTTTTTTTCAAGTTTTTTCTCATGCAGAAGTATGCTAGAGAAAGAATGTCTAAAATTCTTTGACAGGAATTTACTGCAGAATTTAAATCAGCATTTAAATATCAATTTGTGGCTTTGTGCAATCAATTTGTGTGCATCGTGGCTTTATTGGTATTCTTACCGTCCCCAAGGTTTATTCCTGCACTTTTCGAGGAAAATTAAAATTTTTTATATATTTAATCCAATGTAAATAACTGTTTCTAAAAATCAATGAACATTGTGGCTATCACTTAGTCTTAACATGATTTGCCTAAAAATAGTGGTAATTTTCCTTACTGTTCCATCTTTACCGTCCCTTTTTTACCCATTTCGTCCCTTTTTTCCTATACCGTTACATTTTTTTACATTACCGTCCCTTCTTTAACAACCCTTTGAGACGATGTTATGCCAAAATTTTGTACTAAAAATACTACGTTGTTATTATTTCTTATTTGAATGTCCTGTGGGTACTATGCCAATTCATTATAAGTAAAAATTTAGAAGAAAATAAAATGTTTTTGTGGTAAAATGTTAGGGAAAATTAAATTATCCCAGAGTGTCACTTAAATTTATGTTTTTGATGATCTTTAAATAATAGTAACAGAAAATAAAGCCCTTTGTAAGGCTTAGCAATTAATTAAAAAAATAATTATGCCTAAGGCCATACATTTTGTATGGTTTCAGTATTTTTTGTAAGTAATTTTAGTAACTAAAAGGAACCTCACCAGTTTTACATAAAGAAAAAAAAAATATTTTCATGCAAGACCTGAGAAAAAAACAGAATAGGGAAAGAGAAAAGCTGTTAATGTTGTCATAGTTGTTGAGACATGATCAAACGTGTCAAAGCACATTGTTGCTTGTTGGTTTAAAAATTTTAATCTTTCTCAAAATTTAATTTGTAGGAACCATGGCTTGTCATCTATCTCTTGATAACTTGATTGAAGATACTGGCCCTGCTGGCTCATAGAAATAAACATTGAAATCACTTTGTGCAAGTCTCACTTCATTAATAATTCCTAGCTTACTTCTTATGCAAAAATGTCATTTTTCTGCAGCATAAATTTTGAAAGAGATTTGGATTTCTTTACTTTCTGAAAATTACTGGAGGCTGATGCATGGTAACATCGTATAACGTTTCATTTATAGGAACATACTTATGGTATATGAACAAGTTTCAGGGACTGGCAAGCAGCATTAAAATTGTGGTTTTGAAACCAACAAGCAGGAATGTGTTTTGACACGTTTGATCATGTCTCAACAAGTATGACAACATTAACAGCTTTTCTCTTTCCCTATTCTGTTTTTGTCTTAGGTCTTGTATAATTTTTTTTTTCTTTATGTAAAAGTGCTGAAGTTTCTTCTAGTTACTAAAATTACAACAAAAGTTACTGAAACCATACAAAATGTAGGCCTTAGGCATAATTTTTTTTTAATGAAATTTCTAAGCTTTGCAAAAGGCTTTATTTTCTGTTACTATTATTTAAACATAATCAAAAACATAAATTTAAGTGACACTCTGAGATAAATACTTAGCTGTGACTACAAGAAAACAATAGCTTGACAGTACTGTTTTGACATGTTGCCCTTGCCATATCTCAGATTGTAGTCAAATCTCCATCATGAAATTCTTGTGCATAACACTACCATGCAATACTCTCTGAAACCAGAACTTCAGATTTTTATCTCGTGCTCCACGAGAGATATCAAAGCCTCAAAAGTGCAATTTTTGACATTTTTGAAAAGTTTGGGATTTTGTTTAGAGAAGAGAAAGCAAGTCCCACGTCTGGAACTCTGCGTGTGAGTACAAGTACGTTCGACCTATTTGTAAAAAAAAATTATGTCATGCTGACAGTTTTGTTTGCTAGAAAAATTTCCTCTTGTAAACAGACAAATTTTGAAAAAAAGTGAAATTTTATGTTTAAATTTCATCAATAAGCAGTTAGTTTCAGAAACTACTCTTTTACCAAATTTTTAGCCCAATGTATGTATGTTTAGTGCAATTGCTTTAATCCGCACTTGAATTGGAGAAATATACAATGAATTATTTACAATTCCGTAAACCCTTCTTGTGAGAAAATTGCTGCAGACGATGAAACAAAGATAGCCGCCATGAACAAACAAAAACTAATAAAATTAAAATAATAGTTACTTTGAACTTCCATCATGTTAGGGTTGTTGTACAAAAAAATTCAGATTTTTTAAAAATGGTCGAGCAACCAGTGCTGGACCACTTGAAATGGATTGACATAATAACACATTATGGTTCATGCCAAAGCAGCAGTTACAGTGACTTGTAGCTGGAATCACCAAGTGATAGTTATTTGAGAGTAATAATGAGACAAATGAAAAACATTACATTTTGGTTCACAGTAGTGACTGTTTGTGACATCAAAATGACGTCACTTCAACTGGCTATGCTGTGGGGGTAGAGCTTACAATGATAAAAGTTTTGTGGTGGTGTGAACCAAATTTTGGTGCTGCAATAGCTGTAACAATAAGATGGTGAATATTGTTCCAACATCTGGAGCCAAATGTTGTAACGATGTATTCCTAATTGGTGCAGCTTCTGCAGCATCAAAAATTTGTTAAACCGTTACACATTGTTTAACAGTGTATTTGCTACAATAGATGATTATATGACTTTCTTTTGATTACTCAACATTAAATTTATTAGCCTTTTTCTGCTTTTCACTTAACTTTTGAACACTAGTGTATTACACCACCATATTATTATTACTACATTAATTGCTATTTTTGTAACACATAAACAATTTTTTAAGAACTAAAATTTGGTTACAATTTGTGTACGGATAAATTAATTTAAACAAGAATTGGAGCATGAAACTTAGTTTATAGTTAATTTAAATCAAATTCTATCTATTTCCTTTTATTTAAAGAAAAATATTCCTTTTATCAGCATTTCATACAATGAATAAACAAAGAAAGATAATTACCAACATAATAGGCATTTCATTGTAAATTCCTACAGAAATTAATTCAGATTGGTTAACAATTATTAATAAGTTTCCTGAATGAATACAGACGTAATTACAAAGTTCAATATAAGCATAGTAAATTCAAGTTCTTAAGGATATTTCGTTGTAACATTATAGAAAACCGCTTTGAATTCTAAATTCACTTATAGGCAACTATAGGGAGATTCCGTTCTGATAGTAATTACTTTCACTACTATTAAGATCTGCCGTTTAATAACGTAAATGCATAATCTCTGAAAGACAGAATTTGAATATAATCATGGGAAGACGATTTTAGTACTGTATTATTACGCATGTTAAATGTTACAAAAGCATGGTTCTGAAATTTTATTCTGCTAATAATATCGTGTTTGGGAAACTTCTGTTTACAATATTATAACTGTAAGTATTACGTCTAATCAAAAAATTTATTTAGAGACTGTTTTAGTGTTATTTTTCATTCAAAGGTTGATCTATGTGTGAAAAATAATTATTTTTTCCCTTGTTTTCAGGTTGCGTTTTTCACATTATTTGATCATTTAAAAAACATTAACTTACACATTTCATATTCATAACACAAATATTTTATATGCTAAAAACAATTCTTATACGGGAATAATCAAAGTTTTGAAAAAAGCATTTTAACATCCAAAAATCATAATTTCTTTCATAGTCACTAACCAACTACGAAATATATAATAATCAAATAATTCTCAGATCGATTTCGGATTTTTTTCTTTTTTTTTTTCTGGGTGCAATTTTTAGAGGGTAGGAATAAACACAAAAAAACTGTTGAACACTAAATAAAAATTTAACTTTCATTTAGTGAGAATGAGCAAACGGTAAATCAGTTAACCAATTAATAGTTATTCCAATGCAGTTTTGATTCTGAAATAAAAGCTCTTCCAGAAAACTATCAGCAATCACTATAGATTCCGAGTCAAATTAAAGTTAGCGTAACTAGAAATTCAACGTTTGTGCAGTACTTTTTCCTAATATAAATATTATTAGCATAGCACACTTGTTAATACATATAAAACCTGATTTATATTCAAATGAATTCAAAACTTAGGTTTTTTTAGCCTATCCTGTTTTCTCGATATCCATTTTTTGATTGCCACAATAGAATATATGCTCAGTTCCACTTAAATTTGTCATGCTTACTACTGACATAAATTACAGGAGATAAACGGAAAAACGCTACCTATGTATTATAGACTTAAATATCATAATCGAGAAGAAAAGAAATATATATTAATTTCTAGATTTTTTTTTTTTTTTTACTTGCAATACTCGATCTAAAAATATTTCTAGTTTTATAACCGAATTTTATCAAACTTCTTTTATACACAATTACACAGTAATAGCAACGAGGAAACTTTGCTGATGCACTTTGTTTTTGGGTCATTCCACGTAAAATGGGGAAACAATTTTTAAAAAGTCGTGGCCACATAGTAACCGATTTTTATAAAATTTTATACCCATATTCAATTCATATTAAAATAGAGCTATGCAAAATATCTTCACGAAAAATAAATTATTTTTGGAGTTTTGGACATTTAAAAAACTTGTGATAAAGAATGACATGTGTGCAATCGTCAAAAGTTGCAAGTGCGAAGTTCTGTATCTTGAAAACTATTTAAAAGAAATGATTTTTTTTTACAATATTGTAACCTCTGAAAATTATCTTCCAATGTATGAAGTAATAATAATCTGGCAACACCATGATTAGTCTTTAATTGGTGGTAAAAATTGAAAATTTGTGAATTTTAAATAAATTGAAAACGTTACAAAAATCGAAGGAATACAAAAACATCTGTGAAATTGATGTCAGGTGTAATATTGGATATGAAGATCAAATTCGCCAACTTTGAAAGTTGCCATTTATATCCTTCATCTTAAAAAAAATTTAGAAACTAGTAAATTTAGAAATTCGTAATTTTTCCTCTCATGTATGAGTAAAATATAAATAAAGGAAAGGTCCGACCTTAACAATATTGCACAGACATAAAGATCAATAAGTCCATGATATGCTTAAAAAAATCAAGATTGCCTTTTGATTCCTAACATAGCAAAAATGGGTTGAAAATGGTAATATCTGTTACATTCCATGAGCTATTTCTCTTTGAATTCGCACTTGTTTCTTAAAATATTGCACGATTTCAAGGTGAAGAAATGACTGCTGCCATCTAGTTTTTGTATCTGGATTTAGGATTAATATGTAAATTTTTGTCCAAATAGAATAAATTTTTTCTACTTTAAATATATTCTTGAGGTAAAAATTAACTGAAAGAAAGAATAAAAGTTACTATATTTAAAATATAAACTTTTATCTATAATATCAAATAATTTAAAAGATTTAAAATGTTTCCGTCCACTTTCAAAGAGGTGATAGAAATATTTCATTTTACCCTCAACATTTTTTACTGTTTATTTTTATCTCATTAAGGCATAAAAAGGCAAGAATGAAATTTTCTGTATTTAAAATATATACTTTTAGCTATAACGTCAAAAAAATGTAAACTTGTCAGTGCTGTCCTTCATGCTTAAACGAACAATAGAAACATTGCATTTTTCCCTCAAAAATTTTGAAATTTATTTTCTCTTTACGGAATAAAAAGACAGTTACTAACTTACGCACATCTGTTACTTATTATTCATTCCTAATTATAAATAATTTTTAATATTGTCTTTTCATTCCTAAGGCTAATAATCAAAATTAAAATTTTAAGCATGTAGACGAAACCTCGATTTTGCATCCACTTTTAATGTAAATTTTAATACTTAAATAAACAATCCTGAAATCTATTACTTTACATTTACTCATAAATAGATATGATCTACTTATATATTGATTTTCATTAAAATCTGTGACATGTCTGCCACAGCTGATTTGCGTATTTTGCATGGAATGGCCCTTTTGTAATTGGAATCGAAAAAGGAATAATGATATTCTTATACGAATTTTCAACTAACTAAAAACGTGCTTCATTTTTATAGAGATAATTGTTCTGTTTTTAGTTCATTAAATGCAGCATACACCTATTAAGTCAATATTTATCTAACAGTGTCATGTTTAACGATAATATAATCCATTTATTTAGAAATCTGTAGCTATTCTTTTCTGGTTTAGAAAACCAATTTTCTGTAATCACTATTAGAAAAAAATACGTGGGTAATATGCTACATTATTTTATATGTATTACGAATCTCACAAAATAGTATAGGGTGTAATAAAAATAATACAGCTTAATAAACTATAATAACTTTTAAACTTTACAAATATATTATTTTAATCGTTATAAATTATTTTAATCTTTATAAATACTTTTCTCAGTTTGCAATTAAAGTGGACTTTTTTTACCCGACTGAAAAGAAGGGTTGTGTCTTTCACGCGTATCTGGGTATGTGGATTTCTTTATACCCTCGAAACATATCAACGGTTCGATGGATTTTAATGAATGAGGTCTCTATCAATGTGTAACGGTCCGATGGTTATTGCCTAGATTTTGTTTTTATAAATTCAAAATGGTGGCCGTAAAATACAAAATGGCGGTAGAGACGAAAAAAATTACGCACCCTATTGAGTGGCATATCATTGGATAGGTCTTTCAAAATGAAGAGGATGTTTCATTGACTGTTTTACAGTCAGAAACTCCGTTAAAATATTATGCCCCCTGGAAGTTTTGTATGTAGAATCTCTATCTTTACTGCAACTCTAACCATCCTAGACATCTATAGACCTCATCAAAACAGTGTTTATAGATAGGAACTAACAATTAAACACAACTTAAAAGTGATCAATGCAAGTAAATAAAAAAATAGGTAAGTAATATAAACAAGTAATACAATAAAAAATATTGAGTCAATTTTTACTTAGGTCAATAAGAGAATTTTTTTTCTCGCATTCTTCTTCCTCTTGAGTGGCGCTTAAAATACCTTGATCAAGAAGAGTACTCTCTCGGTCTTAAAATACCTTGACGAAGAAGAGGGCTCTGTATATTATTTAAAATTAATTAATTTAATTTAATTAATGAGTTAATATTTTTTAAAAACTGAATTAACACAAGTGTCATCCACTACAATTTACAAAAAAATTATTTGAGCTTGCTTGGATGAATAATAAGTATTTTATTAACGATTGAAAATTTGAACAAGATATATATAGCGAAAGTTTGAGCTAATAAGTAGGAATTGAAAAAATAGTTTCACATTGATGAGAAATAATTAATTAGTTCGGCAGTTGGGTTTTTTTATTTTTTAAATGTAATTGTTTATTTTTAAGTTTTCGTTTCGGGACTACAAAGTTAAACTCCTATAAGCTGAAATGTAGAAGCATGTAATTTTTTAAAAATTTCTCTGTAAAAATAATAATAATAGCTTAATACTGCAAAGGATTTTTCTAAATCCACTCCAAAGAATATCAAGCAATGGGATCAAAAGTGATAAAGGAACAGTTTTCCACTCAACATTCCTTAAATATACGAATACGCAAAAATTTCGATTGATCAAAAAGGTGCATTTTTCCGTTCTTAAATTTATTAAACATATTTTAGTAAAACAATAAAAATATTAAGTACACGCATAATGTACATTTTTCTGCAATTAACTGTTGACTGCTTTAAAATGTGTAAAAAGTTGAATTTCCTTTCTACGAAAGAAAATATGAGAGGGAGTGGTAATATCAGGCATCAAGATTGAAGGAGAAATTTTAAATAGGGCAAAACCTTTGCGCAACCACGTGTAACTCGGATGACATTTTTGTACCTTTTTCTAAAGAACTCCAAAAACAATTTCAATACTTTTTAAAACTGTCCTTTTGAACTTAGCCATTGTTCTCATGTGAGCGTCTAGCTCCACAATTCTCTCCCATTGTAAAAGCAATGAAAGTCGATATGCATTATGAAACAAAAACATACCCGTGAGTAACACTGACATCACCCGTAAGGCATGGTGACGTCACGGCGACGTCGTTGTGAAGTCACACTGTGATTTTGTGACCGTCGATGTGACGTCACAGTGACTAGAATGCGAGGTCGTTATGGCCGTTTTAGAGGTCGTTTGTGACGTCACATTGTGACCACTCTGTGAAGTCACAGTGTGACAAATTTGTGAAAAGTGTGTCATTTGTGACTATTTTGGCATTAACTTTGTGACGAACCTGTGACGAAAGCGACAATGCTTTGACGTCACACTGTGACCAATTTGTGAAATATGGGTCATTTGTGACGAACTTGTCATAAACACTGTGATTTCAAATGAAAATCAAATTTCAAATTAATTGCTTAAAAGACGCAAATAGTGAAAAAGATTCCATGCTGGCACTCGAACCCGGGCCATTAGTACAGCGCACTGACATTCTACCGACTAAATCACATGGAACGATACCCAGGCTGGAAAATTTCTCACTATTACATGATGGCGAGGCTACAAACTCAGCACAAGATGGAATATTTAGCGTGAGCCACCAACATGATGCAAACACGAAACTTAATTAAATCCAGTATCGATTGAAATTATATTAATACTTAGAAATTTTTCCAGAGAGAACCATTCGCCTTGCATACAATATTTCAAATGAAAATCAAATTTCAAATTAATTGCTTAAAAGGCAATTTTAATTTGAAATGTTGTATGGAAGGCGAATGTTTCTCCCTGGAAAAATTTCCAATTATTAATATAGTTTCGATGCTGGATTTCATTAAGTTTCGTGTTTACCGCATGTCGGTGACTCACGATAAATATTCCATCTTGTGCTGCGTTTGTAGCCTTGCCAACCTGTAATAGTGAGAAATTTTACAGACTGGGCGTCGTTCCATGTGGTTTAGTCGGTAGAATATCAGTGTGCTATGCCCGGGTTCGAGTCCCGGCTTGGAATCTTTTTCACTATTTGCGCCTTTTAAGCAATTAATTTGATATTTGATTTTCATTTGAAATATTGTATATAAGGCGAAGGATTCTCTCTGGAAAAATTTCTAAGTATTAATACAGCGATGAATTTTGAAATAACCTTTTGCTGTAAATATAAAATCTTATCTTTTTACCGTACTTTTTAGCAAAATATCGCTATTTTGGAGTCCTATTCTTCTAAATCATTTTAAATTTTCCACTTAAAAAACAATGCTTATCAACTGACATATTTTTTTATTCAGTTCTATGCTTGATATTAAGTTCTATGCTTGATATTGAGTTCAAGCTTGATATTTAGAATGTGTAAATTTTTTAATTTGTTGTGATTTGTCATTGCTTTATTAAATACGAACATGGAGACTCACGGATATTAATACAACTATTATTTATAGAGCGGCATGATAAGCGATATTTATTTTAATTTTTTATTCCCGTGTATATTGTATTTTGTGAATACGAGCTAAATAGATTTGGTATGTTTTATAGGAAAAGACTGATCTGGGAAATAGAAAAAAAACGAGTAAGAAAAATCATGCGTTAATCATAGATTATAAAATACTTTCCAACACTTTCTGAATGCTTTAACAAGACATCGTAATTTAGGGAAATGACGTGAATAAGATAACTAAGTAAACATTTGAAAAATTGATTTCAGCAGTTACTGTCCATAGCCAAATATGTTTTCCAATTCTTTTGAACAACCCTGTATTTGATCTGTAGGTTGATACACTGAGAAAAATGAAGTACTCAAAAATAAGTAAACCGACGTACTCATATCGAATTGAATATTTTTGGATCAAAAATGAACCCATGCTTTCTCTATTTTGAAACATCACATGTTATCAAACCCAAACAAACGAATAGTTTTGTACCCTGTAATGGTTCATTTCATTTATGGCGGCATAAATGATGTTTATTAATGTAAATATTAAATTATGCACAGCATTTTAAAAATAATTTAAAAGCGCTTGGAAATAATGCTCTTGTCATAAAAATATTCGATTTGAGTATCTTGTTAAGAATTTTGCTATTTTTTTTAATAAATAATCAATTAAACATTTCTTGTTAAGAACTTTGAACGGGAAATAAATGTCAGTACATTTTTACTTTAAATTTTAGGTTTTTCTTTTTTGGGGGGGGGAGGGGGGCAGTACATAATGATTCATATTTGATCACAACCAATGAATAAAAAATGAGTACATGCGTTTCTCAACTTTGAGTACATTTGGATCGGAGCTATTTTGAGTATGTGACGCATTTAAAATTGAGTACTTTTTACTCAATTTTGACTTCCCATTTTTTTAAGTGTATATATACTATATAATGGGAAAATTTAGTTTAGCAAGAAAACACCTAACAGGTTGAAATTCTTTTTCAGCAATTTATACTAATGTATGGAAACATACTTGAATACTTTTGTACAACCCTGTAGTTTACCTAGAATCTTTATTACACGCCACTATTTAGTTAAAATTTAATTCAAACTAAGACACTCTTAAAACTGCTGAAATCACATTTCCAGAAATTATAATTTATAGACGGTCATGTATCCAATTCTTTACGTGATCCTGTATATCGTTTTATCTATATTCTACAAACATTTCTTGGTAAATTAAATGCAGTTCAGCAAAAAAAAGCATAACTCATTTAAAAACCACCTTTAAGCAATTTGCGCCCATACCCAGTAATCCTTACGAATACTTTTGGGTAGCCTTGTATAGGAATTATAGCATTTATATACACCATATACTATGCATAAATATAGTGAATCATAAAAGCGCATATCATAATTAAAAATACATTTCCAGCAATCATCGCTAATGAACAGTAGTTCGGATACAATATAGTATCTGAAATATTTTGTGTGTCCCTGTAAATGCTATATACGTATTATTCGTATTATACATGAAATAATTTATAGTATGTAAATCTCAGCGACATATATCAATTTCATTATATATGAAATAGATTAACAGAATTAAAGTATACCGCAAACAATTCCCTCCACCCCTATATCATTATGTATTTGAATTCCTTTTTTAGCCCTGTAAATGAACAATAACTATTCTTTGCATCGCATAGTCAATAGAATGCATATTTTAGTGCACTTCATAAATGCATATAAATTTTATTCTGTTTGAAAGCGTGCGTAAAATCATAAAAAATCATTTGAAACGATTTTTTTCCATAGGCTGTAATGTAACGGAAAACTTTTGGCTGTCCCTGTAAATGAACAAAGCATGCTACAAACTTCATTACAAATAGGTACCGTGCTATGGTAAACGTCAATAACATCCAAAAATTTCAGGGCAATCCGAGTATATTTTCGAGAGTTAGAGTGCGGACAGACTGCTAGACGGACAGACAAACCGAAGTCATAAGCACTTTTCAACTTGTGTCCTATATTATGTATCCTGTATTATATGGACTTTTAAAAAATATATACTAAAGCAGTTTAATCTATAACTTCCCATCAGGCATGAAAAACACTTTGTTTCAATGCTTAAGTAACATATTTTACTTTTTAGTGCCAATAATTACGCGTATCATAAACGTAGAAAATGAATTTACAATAGAAGAAAATTTAATAACCGATTCAGAATGTCTATAATTAAATGTTTGATTAAAATCACAAACAGAAAAAATGCTTACATGCAATTTAAAAAAATAAATATACCAATTTGAAAAATACTAAAAATAATAATTAGGATTTATAATTGTACTATTAAACAACAGCAAACTCAATAGATAAATTAAATGCCTTATTAGATTTAACAATATCTCAAAAATATTTCGATATGGTATAAGGAATTCCTATTATTTTATAATTTCGGCAAATGTTAAATCTGAAAACATTGGTTTGAAGATTTAGGATTTTGAAAGATAATTTAAAATATTATTAGCACTAAAAGAAAATTCTTTCAAATGTTTCACTACTGTAATATGTAAAGATACATTTTCCCAGTATAATGTTAATTTCTAATCTGAAACAGTTTCGTAATCTTATAATAATCGAACATCATATTTAACCTCAAAATAATAATAACTATAAGTGTTAGTAATCAAAAAATAGTAAGAAGCCGATAAAATAATTCCAAATCATTGTCGCTCCATACATTTTCAATCTCAAGTAAGAGTAAATTAATGTTTATATTAATTCCAGTATGAATGTAGGCATGCACATTCTCTGCGCAGTTTTTTTTTTCAAGCGATGGCAGATTAAGATATTTTTCTTTACAGTTATCGAATTTTAAAATATCGCTTCTAACAGTTTAAAGATCAGTCTCTTACAAATATAACATAAAACTATTTAACTCATATCTACAAATCAGGAATAAAATATTTAAATTAAATAAAACTTACATATACGTTCTATTAATATCCGCGTATCCAAAAATGGTCATTTCCTTATCTTAAAGTGTTGTAGACGTGGTGAAGGTGATGTTCTAAAAACAGTGAACTATTTATTTCCCGCGTCTTCTCATGTTTATTTTTTTGTGGGCAGACGATTTTCAAGCAGATGGTCTGGTACAGATTATTTGTTTTTGCATGCAAGAGATATGAAACTTGAATGCGCAGTAATTTTCTGAAAGTATGGTTAATTAAAATTTTGTATTTGAAGAAATGTCCAATGTATTTAACCTTTTCTTTTTATCCGTACCAAATAATACAAGTTAAAATGTATTGTAAAGTTCATTTTTTCTAAATAATTATAATAATAATATTCATAATTAGAGTTTATTAGATATACCATTGTTTAAATTTTCAAAAGGTGTATAAATAAATTTAATGGTAATAACGAGCCCCCCCCCCTTTTTTTTCTTTTTTTTTTAAGTAAAGTTTGTTTTGCACAAATTTTGTATATTTCTTATATTTTCGGAAAATGCTAATTTTATTTAAAAAGTCTGAAAGAAGTAGAATTTATGACTTGAATACAAATTATAAAAATATTCTAAAGCAAGAAATGCATAGATGACTAAACTCTGAAGACTCTTTCTACGTGCTCATTAAAAGGTGCAGATTTAACTGTAATAGAATTATTTTTATTTTGAAACCACAGAAGTGTTTCGAATAATCCTGGTCGGTAAAAAAAGAAATAAATAAATAGATTTCCTCCCAGCAAACTAAATATGTAAAGTGTATAAATTTAATATTCCTAATTCTAATAATATTATCCAAATGCTAGATAAAATTGAAATCATGAAAAAGTATACATTCACTATCTTAGATATCAAATTGATAAAATATAGCCTGAAAATTTAGTTTATTAATGATTGTATCGTGCACTTTATTTATTATGCCCCCCCCCCTCTCCCCTTTAGTGAGAGAATTTACCATTTGCTATCCACTAATATATTTTATTCCTTATGCCATGTAACTCGTGACTGTTTAAAATATTTCTCTTCATTTTCAAAGATTTTTGAAGTTCATATTTTTGTCACACTGTGATTTACAATATGGTGGTTTTTTTGTCACATATGTGACGTGACGTACGTTACATAGCAGTGACATAACAGTGACCTCACAAATTTTTTTTAATTGCCAGGAAAACATAATTTTACAGTAAATAACATGTTTTGAAGAATTTTCGTAATTTTTTAAAGTTTTCTAAGCAGTTCACATCTCAGTCACAATGTGACATCACTGAGGGGTGGCATTTTGGTCACAGATGTGACGTGACCACAGTGACTTACAGTGACGTCACAACGACGTCACCGTGACCATGCATGCTATGAGGGCATATTCACTTTTGTTACACCTGTCTAATTAATTTAGTTTTATTTCCCTTTTTTTAACTGATAAACATCACACAGTTTAAATTTCTACACCTTCAAATTAAAAAAAAAATATGTTATACGATTTGTTTGAAAACTTTATCATAATTTATTCATTATTTTTATTTTAAAAATAATTTTCAAACTTCATTTTTTTTTTAAATATATTTCTATCGCGTGCACTTTAAAAAATATAACGATATTGTTCAGCATTTTTTCCTGCTGATATTCCATAACGAAATTTAAACTTCATCAATAAATAAATTAATTCATACACAAAAAACACAAATTCAGCAGACATATTGCTCACCCGCAAGAAAACTGACACATCTTGACGAAAGTAAATTTCACAGGAGAGGCAAAAGAAAATTTGCATGATTTTTCTATAACATGAAATTATAGCACTTAGGAATAGCATGCAGGAATAACAACGCGCATAAAAGAATGAAGACGTAGGTTGAGGTTCGGAGGTTTGGGTAACTTTATCTCCCCACAATATCCACCCTCTTTTGTGGTCACAATTGGACATAAAGCGTAGTAATTTCCCGTATGATTTTCCGTATAAGTACACTTATGAAACATTTTGTGTAGAAAGAAGCACCTATTACAACCTATTAGTGGAATAAAACGCAAAATAGATTTTTGAGATGTGTCACTTTTCCTGCGGTGTGTGATATAATCAAACTTCAGGCTTAAAAATACTGATATCATCAGAAACAAAAAGAGTACCGTAAGTAGTTATCTATGACGATTTCTTTGTCTATTAACGCGGCTAATACAAAATTATGCTTTTTTCGAATTTCAAAACTTTATAAAAATGAAATTCTTGATATTATTCATATAAACATGCTTTTTGGTGTTGAAAATGGGCAAATTAAAAAAATTATATCAAATATAAAAAAGTCTATTGGAGTTTTCAATAAAAAAAATTGTTTTCACTCATGTACCAAGTAAGCCCAGATTAGATTCCCTAGTAGTTATGAAAGCTTCTTTTATGTGAGTAACTTATCAGTACAAAAACCCTTAATGGGTTAAAAGTATTTGACATAACATACTATATGACTCAAACAATTTTAAATATGGGTCTTAAAAATAATGAAATGAAATTTCGAGTTACGCTATGCTATTATTAAACAAATATTATTTTCAACATTAAAAAATGTATAAAATTTATTCACTAATGTTTTTTTTTATTCCCATCTCTAATAAATTCAAAACATGGGTTTTAAAAAATGATATCAAAATTAGAGTAGCGCCTTAATGTCACATTAATAGGATTGTTTCAAAATTCAATTACAATAATTTTTCTTTTGTCTTCTGAGTTATAGTTACTCATTAAATAATACTTTTAATTTTCCAATACACTTTTAAATACATCGCACTATCACTGAGCTTGTATTATTCATTGAAGTACGTTTATTCCCAAAAAAATACAATTTATCCTTTGCAGCACGCTATCCAAATTCGTAAGTAAAATTTATGTAAATATTTATTTTGCTTCATGGTATTCAAGTGAAATCAAACGCATGCAAATGCATAGTGCCCCATATACAATACCCCGTACATAGCCGATATGCGCCATATTTGAGATATTAAATGGCATATTTTAGCGTTTTCTTCGATGTCAAACTAGCTGTATATGACAGTGCCGTCTTCTTCACTATTGGGCTTTGCTCCGTCACACGAGATGCTATAATGATGCGTCTCTCATAAACCTTCGTCGTCGGATTTCCAATCAAATCATTTGAAAGATTTCAAAACTCAGCTAGACGGAGTCAGTTCAGCGGAGGTATTGACTCCAAAGTCATTTCTAAATTAACACGCGTTTTAATCAAATGTAAGAGAAATACTTATAGAGAAACCAAAGACGAGTTAAATAGTTTTAGCAGCAGCTAAACAAAAATTAACCGTCCCGTGGGAAATCAAAATTAAAAAGTACAGTAGATCTATAATATTCCGGACACAATACAAAAAATCACATGTAAAACAGCTGACATTGGTGTATCTTTTTGTTTTTTCGAGAACAACTGAAGCAATTTCGGTATTTGTTAATACTTTTTGCAGTATCTAATTTAAAAATGTATTATTAGATAAAAATAATTATAAAAGAAATACAGTAGCTACGCAATTTACAAAATGCAATATTACAGTCTTTTAAAAAAAAAATAACGTAGCTATTGCTTTTTATTGTTTGCCGAACAATCTGCTTATCATCTAGCTACTCCCATTTCCATTTTTTTAACGTATTGAAATCCTTTCAGTAGTTCAGAGAAAATGTACGCAGTTGTCAACCTTTTTACGTGTAACTTTTCTTGTTATTTTGAAAATAGTTTAAAATAATTGTAGGTTTTTTCCAGCAGAATGATTCGCTTACAGTTTAGTTAGCGGCAAAGCTATGTAAAACGTACCGAAAGCACTTCAGTAGGTCTGAGAATATATATATATATATATATATATTAGCTGTTTTACATTTGATTTCGAAACCGTTGTTATACCTTAAAAAATACAGCTACAGTTATTTATAAATTATAATCTAGATTATTAAGAAATAGATCATCAAATAGTAATAAAAATCACTACAAACTAGGATAGATCATTATTATTGACCATTGCCATATTAAATACCAGAAAAAGTATTTTAGATCTACATAGTGTAACAGTGTAAAGCGCAAATTAAGCAAGTCTTGAAGATATTTCGTTGCACCCTTTAGTTACAGTTAATATGGGAAACGTCGCAGCTGTGCCTCCTTCCTATTAATCGATAACAGCATGTTGCCTTTAAACTGCGTACCTCTTTGTTATCTGGACCTTAATAAAACTTTAATATAAGGATGAGATTTTGAAATAAAAAAAGAAATAAATTCGATATATTTTAATATAAGACGCCTTCTTTTAATCTATATTTCAGGCGAATTATTCAGATAATATTCCGATGATGGAAGGAATTTTTAAACACTTTCGTATTAAAATTTTTATTACGGCGGTTTTGAAATCCAAAAGGGCTTTTTACCCGACTGAAAAGAAGGGTTATGTGTTTCATGCGTATCTGTGTAAGTGGATTTATTTATACCCTCGAAACATCCCAACGGCTGGATGGATTTTAATGAATGAGGTCTCTATCAATTTGCATTAACGGCCCGATGGTTATAGGCTAGGTTTTGATTTTATAAATTCAAAATGGCGACCATTAAATACAAAATGGGGGTAGAAACGAAAAAAAATTTACGCACCCCATTGAGTGGGCTATCATTGGATAGGTCTTTCAGAATGAAGACGATGTTTCTTTGACTATTTTACAGTCAGAAGCTCCGTTAAAATATTATACAACCTGGAAGTTGTGTATGTAGGATCTCTATCTTTACTGCAACTCTAACCATCATAGACATCTATAGAACTCATCAAAACAGTGTTTATAGATAGGAACTAACAATTAAACACAACTTAAAAGTCATCAATACAAGTAAATAAAAAATAGGTATGTAATATAAACAAGTAATACAATAAAAAATATTGAGTCAATTCCTACTTAGGTCGTTAAGAGAATTATTTTTCTCCCATTCTTCTTTCTTCTTGAGTGGCCCTTAAAATGCCTTGATCAAGAAAATGGCTCTCTCAGCCTTAAAATACCTTGATCAAGAGGAGGGTTCTCTCAATTATTGAAAATTAATTAATTTAATTTAATTAATTAATTAATATTTGAAAAAAACTGGACTAACATCAAGTGTCATCCACTACAAGTTTAAAAAAATTATTTGAGCTTGATTGGATGAATAATAAGTATTTTATTAACGATTGAAAATTTGAACAAGATATGTATAGGGAGATTGTGAGCTAATAGTAGGAATTGAAAAAAAAAAATCGTTTCAAATTCATGAGAAATAATTAATTAGCTCGTTTTATACGCAGTCGGGTTTTTTGATTTTTTAAATTTAATTGTTTATTTTCTGTCACATTTTTAAATGCATTTTTGTTCGGCAACGCATGGAATTGGCAGGTATTGTTATTCAGAAATTATTTAATAGAAATAGGTGTTCCATTTTTTGGTAAACGCGAAAGATGTTCAGAAAACACTGTAGAACTTGGCATTTTGAACCGAATTTTCATCGCAATACCGCTAGAAAGAAGAAAAACCGATCGTCACTTGAGTACAATAGCTTAATTCCAAACCACTTGAATAGATAGGCCCAACAATTTTAGGTCTTTACCTTTAAAAATGCCACAGGAATTTTCACGTTGTAAAGTAGAATATTTCAAAACCGTCTTACTGGGATCAGGTACCTTTTAAAGTGTCCAAAAATCGATTTTTAAATAGCTTATAATTATATATGATTCTTTAGATTTTAAAAACTATCCCCATTTAAATATTCGCATTATAAGAAAAGTTATGTCTGAAACACTTTCAGCTTTTTCTATAGGATGAAGGAGTGATTTAATCTTTAAGGCCAATTTTCTCAAAACAGCAATTTTGATAATTGCGCTCACGATTTCTGAAAAATGGTTGCCTAGAATTTTACAGCAGTTTCACTGAATGTATTAAATGTACAGAGGCACAAAAAGACCAATTATTATGTTTTTCAAGTCAGAAGTTTAGAATTCACGGCTTCTTTTGTATAAAAAAAAACCCCTTCGATATCTCGAGTTTCGTGAAAAAAAATAATAAATAAATTCCCGGATCTATAAGTTTTATGTTTTTATTATAGGTCATTTTGAAAACACATTATATCGGTACTCATTTTAAAAAAATCTTGATTTGTTTTAGCCATTCAAATGTGGAAAATCACGCGCGCAATGCGGAAAAGGATACTTATTTCGTAAAAATTGTATTATCTATAAAAATATGTTAAAAAACTTTATATGTATAATTTTTTTGAGAACTTCAATTGATAAAATAAATCTTTCTTACTATGTGTTTTACATTTTTAATTAATATTTAATTAGTTATAGAGTGATTGTAATTCTTATAGATGTCACCTTTTCACGCATTTTGCTAGTTCAAAGGGTGCTTGACAGATCGGGAGCGGTTGACTCGTAGGTTTATAATTTTGTATTCCTGCACCAAAAGGTATGAAAACATGGAGAATTGGGAGCAGGAAATCACAATGGTAAACCTACGAGCCTACTGCTAAAATCGGGTTTTTGGATGTTTTCCACCAAGATATTACTTGGCAGACCGATTACGTTTTAATATGCGAATCGAGTTTTAACTAATTCTAGAATTTCAGCCGTGAACTCGATGAGGTGATTGTCGGTGTTACCGCCTCCCAGTCTATGACCTTTTAATCGGTATCATTACTTTGACGAATTCAAAATTTCGAAATCTGTTTTTATCTCTGTTTTTACTCTTTATACACTCGAAAATCATATTTTATATTTTAGAAATCCATATCTAAAGTAAAAGGACAATTTTTAAGCTATAATATATAGAGCGTTATACAGTGGATAAATAGAAATGGAAATGTTAACGACTTCTTTTTTCAAAAAATCATTTTCAAAAGAGGTGGACTCTCCAAATCCGCCAATTTTAAATCATTCAATTTGATATTTTTAAACATTTATTGTCATCTTCTTTATTGAAATCTGTGGGAATTTTCGGAAATTTAGATATTGCGATTTTCTGTGGAAAACTACAGATTTTACTTTCAGTTAATGTTTAAAAATGCATATTTTTAAAACGGCTACTACTGGACTGAGCAATATTTATTTTTTGTCTCATTGTTCTAGGTCATAAATCATGTTCTATGTTCATAAGTCTTTTTTCAAAATGATCCCATCCATTAATTGCCAAAACACCACTTTTTAAAGATATATATATATAAAAAAATAGGCTTTCAACATTAATATATGAAAATTAATTTAATGCAAACGGATATTTACAATCATTTAGTATTTCTTTAAAACGTAAGAAAAAAAATCAGGGAGTCCAATTTAAGCTACCGATTAAATCACAGAGTTAAAAATGTAAAAAAAAAAAAAACAGATTTTGAATTTATAAAACCTTTTACATAATCAATTACTAGCAAAGATACCATACTTCTTCGTTATTTATTTAATAATAATTTAATGCTTTATTACGTATTCATTTTGTAAAACATTTTCAATATTTAAAAATAAATTCATGTAGGATAACTCATATTTTTTTCATCGTATTCTTTTACTATAAAAATGAAAGCTTATAAAATTTATTTTATCTCTGCAGTTGTAGTTTTTGATTAAAAACTTTTATTTTCCCTTAAAAATTATGAACGTATTTATAATGAAATAAATCAGCAATTCTATTTATCTTTGTAAGAAGTATTTATTATTAATACAAAATCAATGCGAACAATGTATATTCACATTTCTGAAATTCTTAGGTTTTTATATGTTTAAAACATTTCAAAAATCGTTTAAAAGTCTGACTGTCCATACTGTAACACAGCTTAATATACTCAGATTGTCATGAAATTTATGTATGCTATTGAGGAATTATATACAGCAATTTATATATTCTTTTATGTACTATAGAAAGTGTGGTATTAACAATGGAGTGTGTAGAATTTATAGTTTCTTTACACAGGTACTCAAAGGATTTTCTTTACATTATGGTATTTTAATCATACTGGACTATTTAAAACGATACTGAAGTTTTATTATCCGACGCAGAATTATTCGATGACTGTTTAACCAATGCCTTTCACATATTTAATTATTTTTCTTTTGAAAGGTAAAAGGGAGTTTGTGGCTTTGTTTATTAAAACTTTCTGCAAAACAATTAGATATTTTTTAACTTATAATAAAATACAAAACGTCTTTATAAAGGGTAACAAATGATTAAAATATTATGCATTTTCAATGCACTTTAATTGTTTTTAATAACACATAATTGTGTTACAGTTTTTTATAATAGATGCAAACATTTTTGAAATCGGGATACCCCAACATTTTAAAATTACAAATATATTTTCTTCTTTTCTGCTCAATAATCGTAAAATGTGTGTTTTCTCCCTTGAAACTAGTCTTATGGTTATATGAAACAAGAAATAAGATTATGCACTATTATACTGTAAAAAAATCTGTTAAGTTACAAACAATTTTCTAGAAAACTGGGATTCCTAGAACATTTTTTATAACGGCAACAACTAAAATTTTCATAATAGATACACTTTTACACTGTAAATCAAAAAATCTGTAATGTTACTAAGAATTTTTTAGGAAACTGGTATGCCTAGATCTTTTTATGTAACTACAGTGTTAAAAATATCGTGAAAAATTACCTCTGCTTTTCAAGGCTATCTATTTTTTGACCAATAAGAGCGCTTCATAGGTGTTAATGTAGCGTTCTCATTGGCCAGAAAATAGAGAGCCTTTAAAAACAGAGGTAATTTTTCACGATATTTTATTCAGTGTACAACCCGGGTTACAGATAAAAGTTTAGTAAGATTACTGTAACTTTAGTAGATAGATTCTTTTGTAAAGGCAACAAATTTCTGTAGCTTTACAAAAACTAGTTTTGTAGATTTGCATCTTCTTTGTACAGTGTACAGATAAACTTTTAGTAAGCATACAGATTTCTGCAACAGATTTAAACAAGTTTTAAGTAAACAGATTTTTGTCACTTTACATCTGAAGAATTACTTTTTTTATAGTGTATATAGTTTTATGTATAGTTTTATGTATAATACTTATTTTATGATAATAGCTATTTATTTTGTTATATGATAGCAACTATTTACTGTATTTATCAAAATCATAATTATATTTTAATATTTGTACACTTAGGGAATTCATTCGATAATATCCTTCCGATTATTCGACTAATTCGATTGTCAGAATTACTCCTGATCCCGTTAATTTTAAACAATCTGGCGTCTTTGTATTTAAAATTTATTGCATGTAAAATACATAAAATAATAGAAAAACTATGAAAAATATGTATAATTCCATGACACGTGTGGGACAAATTTTCTACATATTACAACTGTTTTAGTAATGTTTTTACATCCCCAAATTAAAAGAAATATGCTAATATGAAAAACTCGGATTTTTTTTTTTTTTTAGGTGGGGGGGGGGGGGGCGTGTTAAGTACAATAGAACCTCGATTATCCGAAGTAATTGGGACCGACAATTTTTCGGAAAATCAAAATTTTCGGATAATTGATAATACTTCAGTTTCAAGATTAATGAAATATATGCAATATTTCTTATTATGGTAACAAGTGCTTAATAAAAATAAAGCAATAGAAAAAAGAAACAAAGATAAATTACCTGAATTTTAATTTTGAAATTAAGTAGCACATTTTACATATATCACAAGTGTTCGAAAAAATGTTTTGTTTGTCGCAGTTTCGATTGCCTGTGCTTTGAAGCTCTATCACGGAGTTTAAAAATATTAGTTCACAAGTATCACAGTCTTTCAGCTGCTCCAGCCATGTCAAACCTTTTTCAAAACATTCAAAAGCTTTCAGAATTGCTGATTTGTTCGTTTTCTTCGTTCCACTTCGCATCTTAAGGGGACTCAAGGTAAATTCAAAGAAACCCTATTAAACGGGATCGAAAATATTTATATGTACTCGTAGTTCGGAAAGGACCTCTTGCATGCAAGGAATATGATCGTTAAAAAACTTTCAAAATGAATTTTGTACACAAGGAATGTGATAGCAAAAAAAAAAAAAAAAAAAAAAAAAAAAAAGAAGAAGAAGAAGAAGAAAAAAGTTGTTGAAGGGATTTCGGTTAACCGAGAGTTTCGGTTAAAAGAGTTTCTGATAAAAGAGGTTCTACTGTGTAGTTTATACTTTAACAGCTTATAAGTTAATTTATATAAAAATTTATCTAAGTGTCACGAGAAAAACAGTTTTTCGTTTTTCATGGAATAGCTCTGAAACGGGCAGATTACTTAGGTCTAGGATATAAAATGCGGAGATTTTTAAACCTAATAAGGGCCATTTCAGATCACATTTTGACAGATTTTATACATAATACTCTTGCTCTTTTTAACAATGTTAATGTATCCTCAATTTCAAACTGATATTCTGATATGAAAATCTAAGATATTTTGTTATTTTTAGCGTATAGTTTATATTTTAACAACTTATATTTAGTAGATATGGGTATTTATGTAAGCGTCAGGTACAGGATATTTTGTCCGATTTTTATGGAATGACTCAGAATAATAATAAAAAAAATTATGATTTATTTTAACCATACTTTAAATAATTGTAATTACTGTATTCTGCAATAAATTTTATTGTTACTTTTTTATTAATCCTTTTAAAACAAAATATGTGTATGCTTTGCTTATTTTTGCAAATACTCAGATACTGTCTAAAACTAACCACTCGATTAAAAGAAAATAAAATGTTATTTTCTGCGGAAGTAGAACTACAGAAAAAGTAATGCTTAATTGAATTTTTATCTTTTTTCCGATCATTTCCTATTAAGGGATCTGGTGCCTAAGTTTTCGTAATTGAGTATTAGTGCAAATTTCAAGCACAAATAAAATTAGAAAAAGGATTCTTTATCTCTTGAGTTTTGTTCTTGAAAAATGCGTCTATGATGCAGCTTTTATAGATATCGATTTGTAAACTTAGTTGTGTAGAGTTAAAGAAAAATACTTTTAAAATAGTGCTTTTCACAACACAAGTTACTTCTTCAGAACCATTAGAAATATTGATTAAGTTTCCAGCTGAAAATAACGTTACTTCAATTTTCAGAAAGAGAGTGGAATTACCTTAATAGGATAAGTTAAACTAAGTGTATATATTTTTAGCAAAAATAGCATATGGGTTAACATTTATTCTGTTTTTTAACGAACAGCCGTATTACGTATTGGATAAAGTATATATATATTGTATTCATTTTCAGGAAGTTATTTATAAGTGCAGAGTTTGAGTCAATAAGGTCCAATGAAATTTCTACACTTTTTTCTTCCCACCGCTGAAAAATACTGTCTGCACTGTAAAAAAAAAAATCTGTAGTTCTACAGATGTAAAGTTATATGCTTACTAAACTTTCATCTGTAACAGTACAAAAAAAGCTGCAAATCTTCAAAACTAGTTTTTGTAAAGCTACAGAAATCTCTAACTTTACAAATGAATCTGCTAAAATTACAGTAATCTTACTAAAATTTTATCTGTAACCCTGGTTGCGGTTACATGAAAAGTTCTAGGCATCCCAGTTTCCTAAAAAATTCTTAGTAACTTTACAGATTTTTTGATTTTCGGCACAAAAGTGTGTCTGTTACATGAATTTTTGTTGTTGCCGTTACATAAAAAGTTCTAGGAATCCCAGTTTCCTAGAAAATATTTAGTAACTTTACAGATTTTTTTTTTTACAGTGTACTCCTAATCTAATTAAATATTAAATTACAAGTAAAATAACCAAAAATGAACAAGTCGAAAACTGTACGCCAAACGTGGCGAACGAGGCGCGTTCGTACTTTAACTAGTTTAATAAATATTCAGATCTTTGTGCAATAGCTGTTGCATTCTTATGCAAACACGCATGAATACGAAAGGAGGTTGGTTGATAAGGGCCATTTTTCGCCCATCAGCCCCCTGATGTGACATACATTTTTTTTCATTATACCTTATAACAAATAACAAAAAATAATATCTTGAATGAAAATTCAATAATTGATGGGAAAAATAATATGTATAATTAAGTAAGTATTATGTACACGAATGAACACGATTCTCATTAGTTTTAATCCATATAATAAATAGTAAATACAACACTACATACATAATTAAGATGAATGATGCTTATCAAGACTATTATTTCAATATATGAAATATCGGAAATAATCAATAACCGAAAATAATCATACAGTTTCAGACACTTTTGGCAATGTGTTTTAGATTAGTCTTCCTCCTTGATTTCTTCAGTCGAAGCACTACTGGACCATCCAGCGGTGGCGTCTAGTAGTATATGAGCATACTCAAGAGTTGGTTTTTTAACTTTGGTTGAGTTATGGTGCCAGTAAACCAGGAACCATAATACAGAAGCAACATGCGCAAAGTGCACTACGACCATTGCGCCTACTTTACATTGATAGTTCCATTTTGTGATGTTGCTTAGCTCTGTTTTTATCCGAATATTATAGTTTGTAGCACTTGTGTGTAGCACTGGTGAATAATTGAAATTTAGTCACAAAACGTCTCTCCTTAGCATCCTCTGTTCAAAAATGTTGTTGCTTATTTAGGAATCTAGGTATTTCATTTTCGAGATCCATTTCTTGCAGAAGTTCCAAACAATCACGGAAGCATCTATGAATAATCATAACATCATTTGACTTCAGCCATTCTCTGATATTGTGTACATCTTTTTTTAATATATGTGTAAGTATGTTAGCGTCATTGTCCTTTGAATCCGTGAAGTAAGTTCTGAAGACACTCAAAATGTAACCTGAAGTAGTGACGAACATCATAGGCTTATCCAAAGGTCTTCCTTTGGTGTAACGAGAAAGATAGTTTCTGGAAGGAATAGTTCGTACTCTTCTGGATAGAAATGTACGTGCAATCAGCAACAAGTGTGACAGTATCATTGTCGTCATTCGGAATAAATAATCTTCTTGCTAAAGGCATCGTATATTTTTCAATAACCTGTGTTCTTGTGACGTGTTCCATTCCAAGGTATAGTGGAACAAAGTTCTCAACCAAAACCTGTCTTCCATGTTGCATGTCCGTTAGAGTGAGCAGTTTTAAGCTTTACAAGTAATACTTCCAATCAAGTACGAGATGACTCTATTTCGAGAAACGCATTTTGGACCTTTTTAGTTCAAAAATATAGTTAAAAGCCGACATGGATATACCCATGAGAGTATAATAATCGAACTCGGAAAGGTGTCCCGTTGTGTCAAAGTAGAGGTCTCTCTATTTTGCTACCTTTTTGATACTGTTTAAAAGACTTTCAATATATTTTTCATGCATTGATATATTCTCACTTACAGGGTGTAAAGCTTTCAGAACCAAATCTCTGAATAATCCCTCAATATGACTTTTACAGCATCATTTTCACGACGAAATATAGATTCTAGTTTCTATAAAGGGTTATGTTTGAGCAGCTTTCGGTACAGTCGCGAGGCACTTTTTACCTTTACATATTATTCAACAAGTGTTAGAGTTGTGACAGCAAGGTATCGATAAATGTATATTTGTATCTTATTTGTGGAGTAGTCGGCAGTACTCGTTGACACATAATCGCTTAATGTTACCACAGAAGAAGGAATAGGAGTATTTACAGACCAAAGCACACGAAATATATATGATCTGCATTTACAGTACAACTTAGAATCACTCTGTAGATAGCAGTTTTTCGAACATCTAAATATCGATATACCTTTCCTCTTAGAACAGATAAAAAAATCATTATTTGTTTTTCGCCATGTTTTGCAACAATCACACTGAATTCCAAGCATTATTTATTATTAAGTTCTTCAATAAATATTTACAACAACAGTTTTAGAAAACAACATTGACTTCTGAACAAAGTAAATACTTTTTGAGTGCAGAAAAACAAATCTGAACGCGCTCCGATAGCAGTGCAACTGATACTCTCGCACAAAACATATTTTTTCTAATTGGTAGAAGCGCATACGGAACCAAAATAAAATAATGCTGATATATAATAATAAGCATAATAAGCTTATAAAGAGTAGTATCATTGCAAGTCAAAATTAATTTGTTCATGGCTTCATCAACGCTTCTTAAAAAAAATTGATTTAAAGATACAAAAAACGACAAAAAGGAAGGAAAAAGCCAAAACACTCTATTTTCGGGCTATAATTTCTATGACTTACTATTTTATTTATCACATAAATCTCGTATTAAACAAAAATAAATATTTTTAAGTATACAAAAAACACTGAACAATTTTCGGAATCCGAAACTTTTTTTTCCGCTTGTATGATGGGCGAAAAATAGCCCTTATCAACCCACCTCCTCTATTACGATTATATATATTGAATTCAGTAATACGGAAATAATAGGATTCCATTTTAAATTGAACCTCATTACCATGGCACCAAGAACCTATCATGTGATATCATTGAATTAATTACGTATTATAGGATTTAATAAAATGAAGAAAACATTTATTAATATCTTTTAAGTTTTTATTTGATTTTCCTAAAATTTGAAATGATTTGACAAAATTTTGCAGCGATTATGTATATTACATTACAAACCATTTGCGTGAGAAAATCTACCTTTATATAAGAAGCAATTACTGATTGTTGGGGTAGATATTTTAAAAACAGGTTTTTTTTTTTTTTTTTTTTTTTTTTTTTTTTTTTTTTTAAAGACATCAGCCATTTTTTCTTTTACTTGTAGTTGCTTATTTATTGCTTCATTACTCGTAAATCCAATGTCAAATATTTAAAAAGCATGTTATTTTCACTAATGAACATTGAATTTTAAGCTTCTTTTTTTCACTTACTTTAAGCAAGTTGACATCTCAGGAGTGCATGGATTTGTTAAATATATGGTTATATATATATATATATATATACTTTTTAGGTGGGGGTGGTTTTGGGTTCCTCGGGTCATATAATCAAAAGTTATGAAGGAATTTTTCAAAAGTCGCACAATGGCAACGACTGCAATATGTAGTATTTCTTCTGAAATTTACCTAAAACTGTCTAAGCGTAAACTTATTATTTTTTAATTACGAATAAAATAACCAAAATCGAAAAACTTAAATATTTAGTTTAAGAATGGTCGTCTTATTTAGACTCCATGAGTAATAAAACGCTGAATGTTTACGCTTAAATAATATTTTCGTATAAATTTTTGCCCTTACCTAAAACTTTTTTGCATAAGAAAATCTACCTTTAGATAAGAAGCAATTATTGGTTGTTGGGGTGGATATTTTGAAAACAGGTTTTTTAGAAGACATCATCCATTTTTTTTATTGTACGTAATTGCTTATTTACCGCTTCATTACTCGTATATCCAATGTCAAATATTTAAAAACCGTGTTATTTTCACTAATGAACATTGAATTCTAAGTTTCTTTTTTTTTTTACGCATTTTGAGCAAGTTGACATTCCAAGAGTGCATGGACTCATTAAATACGGTGTATGACATTTGTAAGCATGTTAATTATGAAAGCAATTTTATTTACGCTGATGTTTAAGTGCACCCTTTAATTAACGTCGACTGCAAATTTTGACTCGATGAATATTTAAAATGTATATCTTCCATACAGAATGGGTAAGGTTAAAGTAGGAAACACGTGACCCAAGTGCGGAGTTTAAATTTGATTTTTTTAAAGGAAATTTCTAATTAGTTGATGTTTTTAGCATATAGCGCGCTGTACCATATCACCTTCGGAGAATTTCTGAAAATTCAATCCAATAACAATATCGTGGCTTTGACTAAAAATAAATGATAAAAAAAATAATTCAAATTGTGTTTTGTTATATTTATATTTCAATTATCAACTATATGCGTAAAAAAAATGTACTGGGGGTAAAAGAACGAAAACTTCAAACGTTAAAATTGCTAAATTGTGGAAGTCAAAAAGGAAGATAACCTATTCGACTGGAATTTGACTTTTCACTAAATTCGTATTAACAAAACAAATTTCTGAAGCTGTGTGCACATTGAAATTACAAAAATCTTTTAAATTTTCGATGCTAATGTCAAAATGTCACTTCATATATTCATTCTAAAATAAATTTAAAATTGTGATAGCAAACATGAAGCCGAATTTATGAACGTTTTTTATGTAAAATATCAATTATGAAAATAATATGAGAAACATTTTTTTTTTAACCTATGAAAATTTTCAATTATTTTTAGAGCTTATAAAGGAATAAAAAATATTTTTAAAAAAATTCAATAATTATAGGAGTGGTATTAATTATTTTATAGAAAATGTAAATGATTTTATTTAGTGTTTTCTTTTTCTTTCTCACTTTTTTGTTTATTTCTTTTCTTTTCTTTTGCTTTTTTAACACTTTCCAACATAGTTGAAATGTGTTTATGATTTCGGTTTGTCTGGTTGTCCGGCCGATCTCGGTTACTCTGGGGTTACCGCAAATGTATTCAGATTGTTCTGATCTGTTTGCAAGTTAATGATGCTTACGATAGAACGATCGGTATTGAAAATGAAGTGTAGAATTTTTAGTTTATTTACAGCAGGCATGTCAAACTCATTTACTGCCGAGGGCCAAATTAAGCATTATATACAAAGCCACAAGCCATATTATAAAAAAATATATAGTATTATTACCATTGCACAGAATAAAATTTGTCTATTCAAAACACAGCTCTGTTAAAGAAATTTTAACGCAAAGTTCCAACATAAAATACATAGTTTATTTTATGTTATTTGTCAAAAAAATACTCAAAATTACTTTTCATTAACTAAAAAAATTAAAGTAGATTTTATAAATTGCGTTTATTTTAAAAATTGCTTGTACACAATAATCTGCATTTAGCAAATTCATATGCGTCAATCTTCCGTGTTTTCTGCAAGTAAAAAATAAATATAAACATATTTTGTATCGGAATATCCATTTATTAAAATGTGTCAGATATATTCGCTACTTATTTGTTTTCATTTATTAAATCCATTTTCTTGTTCAAATTATAATTATTTCACATGAAAAATAACTAAAGGTTAACAAAAATAAAATAACAAAAGCAATACTGTACTTATTATATATAAAAAATTAGTCGATTGATGAATACTTACAGAAATTTGGAAAATCCATGTCTATATATATATGTGCTAATATAGAATCATGTAGAATTTTTATTAGCTTCAGCAATAAATTCAGATCAATAATTTGAACATCAATTATTAGAGATGAAGGAATCAGATTAAACTGATTTTCATGCTTCTTCAAAATTCAAAAATCTTCTTTTGAGATAATTTTTTAATGTATTTTTAGAAAATTCCACTCAGATGATTTTTGTAACAGTGCAGTCCGGGATGCCCCTGGAAAACCTCGAATGATGGCAGGCACTAGGCAAAGCTTATAAAATTAATTTCAATCGAAATTAAAAATCCTCAAAATTAATTAGCACTTATTTACATATATTTCGTTTGTTTGCCATCTCTAAGACCACGGTTGGTGCAAGTGTATCTTTATAATGCACGTTCTAACAATTAAGTCAAACAAAGGTAAAATGCCAATGGTTTCGCGGGCCACAGATAAGTGGTTGGCGGTCCGCGTGTTTGGCATGCCTGATTTACAGGAACGGCCAAAAGTTTTCCGGAACAAAACGGTCTATGGGAAAAAACTGTTTCAAGTTCATTTTAATAAAAAAATAATTCATTAGAAGAAGAAAAAGAGAAGAACGCTCAAATGTCAGAACTTATAAGAAAACAGAAGGCTCTATTGGACACAAAAAATAAAGAAATAGCCAACAAATCTATAAAAATAGAAACCTCTAAAAAGATATCAAATCAATACAAAAATCCAGAACAAAGAAAGACGGCAATCTTGATCAACAAGGGAAAGATCGTATAGATGCCGCCATACAGGTGAACAATAATTCAACAAGAAAGAGCGTAAGTGAAACATCAATGGTTTCACAAGCGGGAGAATCCTTGGAAGCAGATCAAATTAAAGAACTAAACGGAAAATAAGCTATATAGAAGGAGAACTAAGATTACAAATAGATCAAGCATTGAAATTACAGGAGGAAACTAATTGTAAAGACAATATTATATCAGAAATACAAAGAGAGAAACAGGAACTAATAGATGGAAAAGAAACAACGCAAATACTAAAGAAACTTCAGAAAATAGAATGTCTTCTAACAGAAACACCATTTCACTTAGGTAGAAGAGAAGTAGACAGTGAAGAAATGAAAACAACAAAAGAAAGTCCTCAAGCCAGTCAAAACCTAGAATCGGAATATTCAAAATCAGCAATAATAATAAGAAGCTTGGATAAACAACTAACAGTGGAGCATATACAAGAAATATTTAATACAGAACTACTAAAATTAGACTCATTACCTCCAATCTACAGCAGATTCTCAAGAAATAAACGAACAATAATAATAAAAACAAATACTGAAAATAACGCAGAAACTTTACTTAAAATAATTGAACGAATAGAAAGTCTAAAACACCTTACAGAAATAATCCACAAAATAGAACACACAATTAAAATAATAATAATAGGAATTCCACTGGTCATTGACCAAGCAAAGTTAATTTCAACTATACAACTCAATCAGCAACAGCCCTCCACGATAAGAATACACAAAAAAACTATAAAAAGAAAATTCAAAAACATATCAACTAGTCTTGGAGGTGGACTACGTTACTGCCAATAATATACTAAAACAAAGCTTAATACCACAAGGCTTCAACATGTGCAGAATCTCAGTATATAGACCAATTGTCATATGTGCGAATTGTCAATTGTTCGGTCATAGGAAGGAGGACTGTAGGAGGCGAGTAATATGTGCGCACTGTGCTAGAGGCCACCAAACAACGGACTGCTCTTATAAATTAGATCCAGGAAAAAGACAATGTACAAACTGTATGCAGATGAAGAACTATTTTCTCCATTCTGCAGGCTCACCAATTTATATATAGACATCAACTTTCAATCAGAAATGAATCTCATTCCTGAAATACTAATAGAAGTTCTTTAATTATATGAATGAATAACTCTAAATATTCCAGTAGAAATAATAACATTGATGTTCAACACAACAACTTTTACACAATAAGAACTTCTATACATTAAAACATTAAATTTACTCAGAACCATTAAACTAATAATAGAATATAGTTCAATTTTAAAATAATCATACCTACAATAATGTATAACTATAATGCTTTACCGGAAAATGACTTGTAAATAGAACAGTTCTTGAATGTGTTTTTGTTAATTGTATTTAGGTGTCGTCTGTGAAAGTCTCATCTGTGAACTAATTGTTATATTATGTGTTATCTCAAATTTTAAATAACCTAAGTTGTCTTGTTTTAAATAATATAACCTTTTATTAAATATTTAACTTTAAAGGATATGGCAGAAATTTCCCTCCTCTGTAGTCCTACTAGTATGCTAACTGATTAATTTCCCTAATTATTAACAGCTAATTAAAAAATTATAACGCATCTCTCTTATTTTAATTATTTAGCCAGGACAATGGAGGGGAATTTCGTATAAAATTCCTTATCTCTTAGTATTAACCTTTAATTAACAAAATATATTATTATCTCCATTCCTTATTATAAAAATTATTCATTATTAATTAACCTATAATTATATAAAAATAGTGGTATACTGCAATTTAACTTTTATCTTAAATATTTACTTTTAATATATTGTTCTCTTGGGCTCGCCCTGACATTTTTTGATATTGTTTATTAGTTATTCTGTTTGTTTTGTCATTTTAATAATTTTCCTTAAACAGGTTCTTCCAGCCTGCTGGGACTTCCGAGCTCGTTCGCGGGTACTGGGGTATCAGCGAGAAGGGGGATATGTGTTTTCCCCTCCTGGACTAATCAGCTCCTATAACGAAAGGTTGGCTGTCTACGAGTGGGTGATTAGTTCATTTTAATGATGTTAGGCAATTTCAAACATTAAGAAATTGATAAGCATATATGTATTGCACGGAATCATGCATTCTGAAGAATATGGATGGTAAAGAATTTCCCATTTATATATAGGGCTACACAAAAGAATTTCATTACATACTGGGCGACGGGAAACTGTTTGCAGCGTATTTTAGTACACTGTCTATTACCTATAAGTACTGAAAATGCGACTTCATTTATGGTGTGCGCATTTAAATAACTTATTTGCTTAGTATCTGCTGTGTATAAATGCAATAGATAATTAATTATACAGAGCTACACAAAAGAATCTGCAAGCATTGCGGATTATCAGTGGGAATGTCTTAAAGGCAGCTTTTAATTGAGTTATGCACTTTCAAGTTGAATTATATTTAGTATACTAAGAAACGTTCGTATAATGTTAATAAAATCATATACAGAGCCACACAAAAACCGGATGATAATGTTTGGAAGTGTGATTTGAGTGTAGTTTTAATTATGTTTTAACCTAAATTATATTTTTGCTTAATATGTAGCGCATTTAAAAATCTATTCGTAATATACAGTGTTGTACAGAATAATTCAAGTATGTTTTAGTATATTGTTAGAATCTGCTGAAGGTGAATTTTCAACATGTTATGCATTTTCTTACAAGGCTATGTTGTAGTATATTATGAAGAATATCTACAGACTGTAGATTAAAGGGAATTTTCAACGTATTATGCATTTGCTTTCTAAACTACGTTTTAGCGTATTATGTAGAATGTATACAAATTATAGATTAAATACAGGGTTGAACAAAGTAATTGGACTACTTTTGCGCTATGGACGATAGTTGCTGAAATCTGGGTTTTAAATGTGTATTGAGTATTAAAATGTTTACTTAGATTTTTTTTAGCTTATTAAACAACGGAGTTTTGATAAAGAGTTCAGGAAGGTTGCAAAGCGCTTCATAATCTATGCTTGAGGCATGCTTTTTCTTTCATGTTTTAACTGCTGTAAATTTTGAAATTGAATATGCAAATTTAGTCATTAATTCTTACTTCTTTTAATCCTTTCACGCTGAATATAATTCTAAAGAAATGATTCCATAAAATCGGGCAAAGCTTTTATTTTTTAAACACATAATAAAACATGGATCGACGAATACAATATATAATCCAATGCTCCACGTCATATATTTCGAATCTCGTAAATCGTTCAACATATTCACAAAATAATTCTTTTAACACGTACTATATTCTTCATTTACAAAGATATTACAATTTTTCTTAAATTTTAGGGAATTGAAGAAGAGAATTAAAATAAATTACTTGATTCTTTTTGAGCGGCGTAAACAGTAAAATTAAATAAATTAAAATATTACTTTTATTCATACGTCGAAAAATTTAAATTACCGATTGTGACTTGGTTGTCACTAAATGTAATATATTATATCAAACCAATTTCGCAGATATGGAACCACTCAAATAATAAGAATCAGACATTAACAAGATATCTTTCTTTAATTTTTGGTGGGGTTATACGCTTCTTTATATTTTTTGTAAAGAAAAGTACAGTATTTAGCATAACAATGTCTTCGAGTAAACATCCAGCGATATTAGAGTCCTGCATGGGTAGAGTTGTATGCGACCCGAACTCGAAAATTCCATTTTCAATCAACCCGAAACCCAACCCGAACTTGACAATATACATGTCCTCTACGTGCAACCCCACCCGAATCCGACAAGATAAATTTCCTCTACGCGCAACCCGACCCGAACAAGAATATATAAATTTCCTCTACGCGCAGTGCGACCCAAACAAGACAATATAAAATTACCCTACACGCAACCCGACAAAATAATTTTCAAAGACCCACAACCCTATCCGAACCCAACACATTTCAACTCATAACCGACCCGAACCCGAAATTCTTCAACTCGCAACTCAACTCGAACTCGAATTGAAAGGAAAGTGAATCCTGTTTCAATACAATTATGTAACGTAATGTACAGTTATATTTCAAATAGCAATTTTTATAAGTTCGAAATTTATTTATTGTCTGCCAAGGCTCAGTGCGAGCATTTTTGTGCAAGTTTAATTTCTAAAAAATTGCAACGTTCTTCTTTGTTGACATGTAATTTATTCTATTCTAAGAGAGTGTAAAAACCAAGAGGGTATATAATTAAAAGCATTATATAGTTCACTTTGTTATTTATTAAGTGTTGTGAGTTATTGCGTTGCCACCGAAACACTCAAGGTCTGAATACACGAGTTGTGACGTCACTAATCGACCGTCTTCTCACTAGTGTTGGATTCACACCGGAAAATTTTGAATAGCAGTTTTCTTTTATTTTGTTTGTGGAATAGCTATCATCTTATAAAACAATAAGAACTATTTAAACTTACTGGTGAGAATTCGGAATCCCTAAATAAACATTCAGCCAGATGCGGAATGCCTCAGCGTTGCCGCATCTGGTTTATCAGATGATAGTTATTCCACAAATAAAATAAAATAAAATTGCTATTCAAAATATTCCGGTGTGAATTCCAAAACTAGTGAGAAGTCGGTCAATTAGTGATGACGTCACAACTCGTGTCCTCAGGCCTTGAGTGTTTCGGTGGCAACGGTTATTGACGAGTCCGTGTTTTAGTTACTTAAATTCAACCAGCGCGCTATCATAACTTTTGGTTACGTCAGCCGGAGCTTTGCTATTTTGTTTTTATAGAATTGAGTGATAGAACAAACTTTAAGATGAGTATCGTTTTGAAGCGTAATCATGTCTTTGTTTCGAACTTTGTGATGCCAAAATATTTATAGAAGCTGTGTCATTTAAAAATGTTTATTATTTGCTGAGTCTTCTCTGTTAATATTTTCTCATTATGGCAGAATTTAAAGAGATTTTAGTTAGGAAAAGTGTGCTGAAAGCTACTGTTAGTAAACTAGAAAATAATATTATTAGTTCGATAGATGATGCTGATTCTAGTCAGCTTGCTTTATTTGAAAATAAAATCGGAAAATTAAATGAGGAATTACCAGAAATTTTTAATGCAGTTTTTTCTCAGTGTAATGAAGAAGATGTAGATAATTCTGTTAATGAGCAACAAACCATGCAGGACAAACTAGCTAATCTTTGGTTAAGTGTTAACCGAAAAAACTCAAAATTTACTTTAAACGTATCGAATCTAAATAATAGTCTTTCTAAACCCCAAATACCAGAAGTGAAGCTCCCAAAACTGACACTTCCTATGTTTAGTGGTAATTTAGATGAATGAGTATCATTTTATGAGTTATTTAAAGCTTGTCTGGATAACAATGAGAGTTTATCAGACTGTCAAAAATTGCAGTATTTGAAATCGGCATGTAAAAACAGTGCACTTAAAATTATTCAGAGTCTTCCAATATCTGATTCAAACTATAAGATTGCTTTAGAATTATTGAAGGAGCGATATTCTAATAAGCGTGAGTTAATTAATGCATTAATTAAGAAGTTAATTGGAATGCCTTGTATTTCGGATAATGCACAGTCTATTTTAGAGAGTGTAGATGTTATAAACGAATGTGTGTGTTCGTTAAGTGTACTTAAACAAGACGTTAGTGGATTTTCAGAATTAATGATAGTTTATGTAATTACAGATAAATTAAATAAATATACGAGATATTGGTGGGAAAGAATATTAAAAAAGTAGGAGGCGGAAACTCTTGATAATTTATTATCTTTCTTGAAGGATCACTCTAGAACCCTTCAAAACAGCAAATCCTCATTAAAAGAAATAAAGAATGGTAACGACATTGTTGTCTACTAATAATAGTTGTTGTATATGCAAGGAATCACATCCGTTGTATAAATGTCCTAAGTTCTTGCAGTTAAGTGTACATAAAAGAATAGAATTGATTAGAAGAAGCAACTTATGTTACAATTGTCTTTTAGATAAATACCATGCAAAAGTCTGTAAGAGTTTAAGTAAATGTAAAGTGTGCCATAAGCCTCACCATACAATTTTAAATCTTCCCAGAGACCCTAAATCTTGTTCAGATAGTGTAATTGGTTCAACAAGGGGGACTCTAAATGTTAGTCAAAAGAAAATCATTGTAATGAGATATTTTGGCTAGTTTAAAAAAGCAGCAGCAACAATAACTTTGGAATCTACAAATGGTGATTACTTAGTAATAATTATGGTAATTATGGCTTAGTAATAAAAATGGTGATTACTTAGTAAGACGTCATAATGACGTCACTACAACTGGCTGTGCTGTAGGGATAGCGCGTAAAATGTTAAAACATTTGTGATGGTGTGAACCAAATTTTGGTGCCGCAATAGCAGTAACCGCAAGATAGTGAATATCGTTCGGACATTTGGAACCAAAGGTTGTAACAATATATTCCTATTATGTGTAGTTACTGCAGCAGTAATTTTTTTTAAACCATTGCACAACGTTTAACAGCGTATTTCCTACAACAGATGATTATGATTTCCATTCGACTACTCAATATTAAATTTATTAGCCTTTTCTGTCTGTTACTTAACTTTGAACGCCTGTGTACCACAAAACTCCATTATCATTATTACACTATTTGCTATTTTACTATAAACTCTAATTTTTAAGAATTAAAAACCACTTAACGCTTGTATACGAATACATTAACTTAAACAAGAACTGAAGCACATACTTAGTTTATACTTGATTTAAATTAAATTATATCTATTTTCTTTTCAATAAAGAAAATATATTCCTTTTATCAGCACTTCATACAATGCGTAAACAAATAAAGATAATTACCAACATAATAGCATTTCATTGTAAGTTGCTGTAGAATTTAATACAGATTTGAAAAGAAATATTAATAAATTTCCTGAATGAATACAGACGTAATTACAAAGTTCAATATATGCATAGTAAATTCGAGTACTTAAGGATATTTCATTGTAACATCATGGAAACCGCGTTGAATTCTAAATGTACTTATAGACAACTATAAGGAGAATCCGTTCTGATAATAATTACTTTCTCTGCTATTAAGCTCTACCATTTAATAACGTAAATGCATAATCTCTGTAAGACATAATTTGCATATAAACATGGGAAGACGATTTTAGAAATGTATTATAACGCATGATAAATGTTAGTTATAAAAGTATAGTTTTGAAATTTTATTCTTTTAATAATATCCTTGTTTGGGAAACTTATGTTTACAATATTATAATCATAAATACCACGTGTAATCAAAGTCAATATTCAGTGACTGTTACAGTATTTTTTTTCATCCAAACATTGACCTACGTGTCAAAAAAAAATTTCCCCCTATGTTTTCAAGTTGTGTGTTTCACAATATTCTACTCACTTAAAAAGCATCAATTTATACATTTCATATTCATGACACATACTGAAAACAGTTCTTATACAAAATAATCAAATTAAAAAAATAAACATTTTAACATGGAAAAATCCAAATTTCACTTCATGGTCATTAACAAACTACGATTATAATAATAAAATAATTCTTAGGTCTTTGTGGTTTTTTAATCTTACTGCAACCTTTACTTCAACTTAAAACTTTACTTTAATTTGATGAGAAAGTTAAAACAGCAAAACAGTTAACCAATTAACAGTTATTAGAATGCGATTTTGACTCTAAAAGACCTGCTATTCCAGAAAAGTACTTATAACCTCTTTAGATTCCTAGTCGGATTACACGTTAGTATAATTCTAGAATTTCAACAATTGTGTCACAATTTTTCTTACTATAATTATTATTAGCATAATACACTTGTTGTTCTATATAAAACGTTGATTTATATTTAAATAAATTCAAAATTTGCGATTCTATTCTTGTCTGCAGAGTTATTCTCGAGATCAATTTTCTGATTGAGATTGTACAATATAATATGTTCAGCTCAATTGAAATCTGTCACGGTTACAACTGACATAAATTACAGTAGATGAAAGGAAAAAATACAAACTAATTGTAATGGAATTAAATAGCATAATCACGAAGATAAGAAAAATTATAGAATTTCTACATTTTTTTTTCACTTGCAAGACTCGATCTAAAACATTTCAGAACTTTATCACGGAATTTTATCAAAATTCTCTATAAGTAATTGCACAGTAACGGCATTGAGGTAACTTTTATGATGCATACTAATTTTGTAATTTTAAACGAAAAGGCAATTATCATATTATTATACGAGTTTTTAATTTGCTTCACTGTAAAAATATCCGACCAGTATTCCTGTAGGAATCGGAAAAATAGTTGCCCTTATCGTGCCGGAAAATTTTCCAATTCAGCTCGGAATAAAATTCGTAAAAAAAAGAAACATTCATTAAAACGGTACTTTACGGATTTTATTCCAATTTTACTTATTTTATTCCGATTTTACTGATTTTATTCCGAGCTGGGTCGGAAATTGTTCCGGTACGATAAGGGCAACTATTTTTCCGATTCCTACAGGAAATCTGGCCCTATTTTTTTTTTTTTTTTTTTTTTTTTTTTTTTTACAGTGTACAAGAACCTAAAACGTTCTTTATTATGCAGATAATTTTTCTGCTTTCAGTTTAATAAATGCAGCTTAAATCTTTAGTCAATATTTACCTAACAGTGTAGCGATGAATGATAATATAATCCATTTATTCAGGAATCTAGAGATAAAGCAATCTTTTTCTAGATTAGAAGACATTTTCACTATAATCTGGATTGGAAAAAAATGGCATGGGAGATGTGTTACATGACAATTTTATATGTATTAAAAATCTAAAAAAATAGTAACGGATGTCATATATCGCAGATTTATAAACTGTAAAAAATTTAATGAATATTTTAGTCTTTAAAAATACATTTTTCAGTTTATAGTCGAAATGGTCGCCTTTTTTTTTCGTTTTTGGGCTACAAACATAAGCAGCTTGAAGCTCAAATGCACAAGAGTGAAAATTATTGAAAATTTCCCTGTAAAGAAAATAATAAACTCCTAACAGTGAAAAGCATTTTTTCTAAAGTTCACTCCAAACATTAACAAGCAATGTGGTCAAAGGTGGTCAAGAAACTCTATTTCCCTTTCATCCTTTCTTAAATATATAACACGAATAAGCAAAAATGCGATTTATCAGCAATCTGCATTTTTTTTTCATCAATTCATTAAATATTTAAATAAATAAGTATATATATATATATATATATATATATATATATATATATATATATATATATATATATATATATATACATATTCATTCTATGTATGATCTATGCTTTTGATTGACACTTGCTTGCTCTAAAATGTGTAGAAAGATGAATTTTCTCTACTATGAATATATGAGAAGGAGGGAAGCAATATCAGACAGGAAGATTGAAGGAGGAATTTTAACCTCTTGAGGTCTGAAGATAAAATAGCACTACAAATACATATTAATTGCCTTTTGCATAAATAAAATGGATCTACAGATTACTCTTTTTCTGAAATCGATACGTCAAAGGGACTGGTAATTTAGGTTCACAAATATGGATATCGAAAATTACTAGCCCCCATAAAACATCGATTTCATTGTCAATATGATTAATTATCAATACAATTTCATTGTCTTATAATTTTCACTTAGATTCCCTAGTAGTTAGAAAAACTTTTTTTAGGTGAATAACTTATCAGTACAAGAACCCTTAACGGGTTCATACATGGTTCACTTTACTGCTCGAAGAATTTTAAATTTTGTATAAAACATATTGGTATCAAATTTTAAGTGACGCTATGTTATTATTAAATAAATATTATTTTCGTCATATAAAATTATACAATTTATTCACTGATATTTTTTCATTCGCATCTCTCATAAATTCAAAATATCTGTTTTTAAAAAAAACATATATAAGTAACGCCTCAAGTAACTCCTTAATGTGACTTGTGTAAAAGTTCAATTAAAATTACTTTTCTTTTGTCTTAAGTATTTTTTCACATTCAAACAATACTTTTAATTTTCCAATACACTCTTAAATATATCACATTTTCACTAAGGTGATATTATCCATTGAAATGTATTTATTTGAAAAAAGGGGTTTTGTCCTTTGAGTCACGCTATCCAAAATCGCGAGTAAAAATTACATAAATATTTATTTTTTTACAGTATTTAAGCTTACTGAAATGTATGCAAATGAATAGTGCCCCATATAGAATACCATGTACATATTCGATATACCCCATATTTGCCGAGATATTAAATGGCAGATTTTAGCATTCTCTTCGATGTTAAACTAATTGTATATAAATATAAATATATATATATATATATATACATATATATATATATATATATATATATATTCGTCGTGCCACAGGGTGATTCATAAATATCGAAACAATAGGCTATCTCCTTAAATATTGCCCCTAGGCACACACTTCCAATTGCAAAGTTTCATAAAAAAGGGTGCAAAATTAGATGAGATAAGTTTCAACTGCATGGGGGGTCTATATCAGAAAATACAAAAAATAAATTTTTATACGACCCCTGTAGAGTAAATTTCCCAATTAGGAATTTTTTCCTTATCCATTCCTGAATTAAACACAAAAAAATTCATCTCCATATCTTCAAAATTCGCAGAGATATCAAAATCGAAAATTCGTGACTTACACCATTTATCCATGCCTCTGAGCGACGAGTTTTTGACTCAATCTGAATGCAAGATAGGGATCATCCACAAATTGTACATTATCAAAAGTCGATATAAGACAGTGCCTCTCCTTTGGACATAAAATAGGCAGCGTATAGATTTACGTTAAACCTGTTTTCAAAGTATGCTGGTGGTCTGCACTAGAGGTCTGCACGGGTCGAAATATCTAGGTCCGGTCCCAAACAGACCCATAGGGAAAAAATGTTGGCCCTGCGTGGAAAAAAAATCAAATCGTAGCCTGGCCCTGCTTGACTCAATTTCTACATAGTTTTTTACATCGATATGGTTAAAAGTTGTTTCGTATGGAGGAGTCTGACCAAAAACACTTATTATATTTTTTCTTTTATCTTGTTTATAAATTTTATTTTTAAAGAAGCGCGAAAAGCTGTGATTATTTGTTTTATTAATGAATCTCTATTTTTATGTAAATGATTCACTTCTCCTTTAATATCTTTAATACATATTCCATGTGTTGGAGACAATGAAAAATGCTATAAAGTAAAATCTTTTAAGATAAAATCACATAGGAAATAAAAAAAAAAAAAGTTATAGACAAGTTCCCTTTTTAGGAGTTGCAAATGTAGTCTATTTTTTCTCAGATTATTTATTATATTCATTTTTCATGGATCAACAGATTTTTCCGTTTAAGAAAGGATTTCGTCATAGGCAAATTTTTTTCACTAGTTTTAGGGTATTTTAATTTTTTTGCCTTAAAATCTTCTATCCTTAAAAAAAAACAAATAAATAAAGTTTTATTGTAAAATAATGGCCATTTAAAAATATATGCATTTGTTGTAAAAGTTTTTGGGCTGAGCCAAATTTTAGTTATTTTTGCACGGATTAGGTCAGTCAGATATAATGATTTTAATACGGGTTGTCTCTAGACCGGGACTGAAAATTTCTCCCAGGGGAGACCTAGGAATAAGGAAGCCAGTCTTGGTTAGGTATAACCAGTGGCTGAGAGGTTCTGCTCTCAAAGCTGGTAGATGGGAGGTGCTGAGTTCGAATCCAATCGCGTCGTTCGGCCCAATCGTTCAGAGTTTTCAGTTCGAATCTTGGAAAATCGAATCTTAGTTCGAATCTGGTCTTCAGTTCGAATCTTTCTTCGAATCTTGGATATCCTTGCGTAAATACGGGTTAGGTTTCCTGAGAAAGACCTATGCGGAAGGCACTCCCCCCCTCCTTCGGGCCCATATCCCCCGTGTAGATAATTGTCCGTCATAAATCACACTAACACCCGGTTGGGTATGAAAAAATACGTTAGTCCCGGCCTGGCCGTGTCTTCAGATAAAAGTCGCCAATCCCGGGTCTGGCCCGGCCCGGTCCCTAAATACAGACTGTTTTAACAGCCTCGCCGGGAAGATAAAAAGCCTGAATTTGTGAAGGCTAAAATTATGAAAAACTCTTAATCGGCATGTTAGAAAAAGCATTGTTTCAAATTACGCATTTAACATTTATTTATGGACATTTAAATAGTACAAAAAGGAGGTGAAAACGGCAAAAGTTAAACTGAATCGGAAGTTTAAGCTACAGAAAGAAGTTACTTTTTCACGTGCAATTTTTTAAAAAGCGTTTAAACATTTTATTAGGAGCCAATCAATGTTTAAAACTTTAAATGTGTTTTTTTGCATGATGTTTTTTTTACTTTTCTTTTTTTTCTTTTTTTTTCTTTTTACCATTTCTTGTCTTTAAATTATTATATGTCAAGAATCATAAATAAAAAAGGTGCAAACTTGAAACATGTCTTTTTTTTATTATTTTACATTAATTTTGTTTCGGCAAATTTGAAAAAAAATTCACTTTTGAAAATATGATATTTAAAAAAATAAATTACCTAATTTTTTAAATAAATATTTTTAAAATTAATATTTAAAAAAATCCTGAAACAAAACTAAAATTTTACTTTCCTTTTTAATTAAATAAAAAAAAATTAAATGCGGTTTATAATGTTTCAAGTTATAAAGATTTATATTAAATCCGCTTAAAAAAGTACTAATCATTTAAATTTTTTAAAAACTTTATGAGAAATATTAGGATGTGATTTTGTTTGCAAATTATACGGTTAACCATCACAAAAAAAAAAGAAAAAAATCAAAATTCTAACTCAACAAATATATTTTTTACATGTTTCCTAGAACTCTTAAAGTAACATTGTTTCTTAGATTGCACGCATTTCAATTTGTGTCTAATCCCTGAAAACCTGATGAATTATTTAAACGGCCATAACTCTGCGAATTTTTCAGATATGAAGATGCAATTTTTTGTGTTTAATTCAGGAATGGATAAGGAAAGTTTTCCTGATTGTAATTTTTACAACACGGGGGCCGTATAAAAATTTAAATTTTCGTATTTTTTCAAATAGACACCCCATGGAGTTTCAACTTATGTCATTAAATTTTGTACCTTTTTTTAAGAAACATTGCAATTGGAAGTATGGTTCTAGGGGCAATATTTAAGAAAATAGCCTATTGTTTCGATATTTATGAATCACCCTGTATATATATGAAAGGATAAAAACCCTTTTAAAATTCAAAATTTAAATTAAATTTCGAAAAGTTTAAATTAAAATCCAAAGTTTCTTTCTGCTAACTTTAAATCTCATTCTAAAACCAGTTTTACCCCTTGTAATTTTGTTTCCTAGCAATACATCTTATTACTTTCAGATATCATTTTCGGGCGATCGTTAAGAGTAAAAATGCTGACGTTCGGAATATTCTCATTTAGTTGTGGTTAGCCGATTCCCAGGCCGGCCAAGCCCAGGTCTGGCATTTGAGCCTGGGCAATCAATCAAAAGCTAATCAACCAATTAATGAAATGTTCCTCCCAAATTTACAACTATGCCCTCTGCTGGAATCTATGATAAACAATAAGATATTAGCTAAAACCCGCGCCAAAAACGAGAGATTTTGCAACTTTGAGAAGCCTGCAAAACCCGTGCCAATATAGCTCCTAAAATCATCAACGTAACGGGCTCGAGGACCTCCGACCGGACTCGCGATCGGACTGTACGATGGAGCACGAAATAAATGAGTTCGATCCAACAAAAGCTTCCCGAGTCCAATTATTCTGCAAGAAATGTCACCTCAAGATGTCCTTACATATATATATATCTATCGATATATATCTATCGTCAATAGATATGTATCGTCACTCGCGAACATTCGTCATCAGATTTCCAATCAGATCATTTGGAAGATTTCAAAATTCTGCACAGCTCAGTGAGGGTAGTGATCCCAAAGTCCTTACTAAACTAAATACTTGCTTTTTCACCGAAACGTCAGAGAAATGCTTATAAAGCGACCAACGATGAGCTAAATTGTTTTAGCAGTAGTTAAAATAATTATCCGTTCCGCAGGAAATCAAATTTCAAAATACAAAAGCTATGCGATTTCGAAAACAATACAAAATTCACAAGTAAAACAGTTGACATTGTTGTACCTTTTTGTTTTTTCGAGAATAACTGAAGCAATTTAGGCATTTTTTTAATAATTTTGTGCAGTATGCGTGCATAAATGATAAAAATGTATCATTCGATAAAAATAATAATCATTGAATTGCAAGAGATATGCTCCCCAAAAAATTATTTTTGTTTTTTTTTTAAACTTATTTACTGCTTTTTATTTTTTGCCGAACAATAATTTTATAATATTGCTATTCCCAATTCTATTTTTTAACGTATTCAAATCGCTTCAGTAGTTCAAAGAAAAATGTACGCCGATGTCAACTGTTTTACATCTGATTTTTTTTCCTTTTGTTATTCTAAAATTGTTTAACAAATTTGCTTTAAAATTTGTTTTAAGTTTAAAACTGTAGGTTTTTTCCTTCCTGATTGATTAGTGTACAGTTTAGTTAGAGGCAAAGCTATTTAAAACGTACTGAAATCGCTTTAGTAGGTCTGAGGAAAAAACAAATACACTTTTACATTTGATTTCGAAACTGTTGGTGTTCCTTAAAAATTATAGCAACAGCCTTTTATAAATTATATTCTATATCATTTACAAATTGCACATCAAACAGCTATAAAAAAACCAGAAACTAGGATAGATCATTACTACTGCTAGTTGCCATATGGAATACCTGTAAAAGTATTTTAGATCTAAATTATGGAACATTGTAAAGCGCAATTTGTGTAAGTCTTGAAGATATTGCGTTGCAGCCTTTAGTTGCAGTTAATATGAGAAACGTCGCAGCTGGGCCTTCTTCCTATTAATCGATAACAGCATGTTGCCTTCAAATTGCGTGCCCCTTTGTTATTTGGACCTTAACAAAACTTTAATATAAGGATGGGATTTTGAACTAAATAAAGAAATAAATTCGGTATATATTAATTCGAAACGCCTTCTTTTAATCTATATTTCAGGCGAATTATTCAGATGATATTCCGATGATGTAAGAAATTATTGAACGCTTTTGTATTAAAATTTTTATTAAGGTTGCTTTGTAATCCAAAGTGGCTTTATCCGACACATTTTTAAATGAATTTTTGTTCGGCAACGCGTTACTCAGAAAATATTTAATCGGAAGAGGTGTTTCATATTTTGGTAAAGGCAAAATATCTGTCCGAAAACACTGTCGAGTTTGGCATTTTGAACCGAATTTTTATAGGAATACCGCTACAAAGAAGAAAATCCGATCTTGACCACAATTGCTTGTAACTCGATAAGTAATTTTTTAATAAAAAAATGGAAAACTCATTTCGATTCCGAACCGCTTGAATAGTCAGACCTGCCAATTTTTTGTCTTCACGTTCAAATATTTGACAGAAACATTCAGATGGCTACACAGAGTTGTTTTCAAAGATTTAAGAAATTTCTGTTTAACTTTTTCCCAGTTTGAATTTCATTTTTAAGATGTAGCATATAAAGTGTTTCTGTCGATTTGTATTGTAGAAAATTTTACTCTTGATGAAGGTTTTAAAGATTAAACGTTGAGATCTATTTTATTCATATGTTTATTTTACACCATCTTTTAATTTGTGAATAAAGTATACGTTGGATAGCAACACCTATTTTATTTTTATTAGAAATTTTCAAGTTGTAGAGCAGAATATTTCAGAACCGTCTTACGGGAGTCAGGTACTTTTTAAAGTGTCCAAAAACCGATTTTTTTAACTGGCTTAAAATTAAATATGATTCTTTAGGTACATTTAAAAACAATCCCCTTTTAAAAATTCACATTAGAAGAAAAGTTACAATCATTAGCATGTCAAATTGTCCAATTATTCCATATTCAATAGTTTGACATGGTATCGACATTAGGGTGGAGTGAATAAAATATATCAAAGAGGGGTAGGTACTAAAAGTTGCCTTCCAGTACATCATCTGTGTGTAATTTTACCACTAAATAAAATGGCTTGAGTTTGCGCTTTTGGTCCAAAAGTTGAAACTTTAGGTAAAATTTGAGTTTTTTTCAAAAAATAAAATCCCTATAGAGATGGTTATTATTTAAAACTGTTATTTAAATCTTTATTACTAAGGCCTTAACATATTTAAATGATAAAACGATTTCTTTTTTCTGTATAACTCGAGAAAATCTGAAAACTTTTTTGTAAAAAAAGACGTTCCCACTCTGTTCTGTCATACAACAAATTGTTGTTTAGGATACAGCTGTTACCTAGTTGCTTCCAAAACTACCCAGGAAGTACCACGTGGTGGTGACTGCGTTTTATGTCACGACAATGCATAGCTTGACCACCCTACCTTCTGAACACATTGTTTTATTTATCCATTGAATTGTGATTCTCTATAATTCTCTATTCTAGCATAAGTTTTTTATGTATCAACCTAATCTATCTCTTCTTTGTATCCACAGACTTAAGATGCTGCTGTTGTGATCTCCTTCGCGTATTTTTCTGCTGCTTGTGTAAGATAAGGCAAACAACGTAATGCAGTGGGGATGATATTAATGTAATCTTTTCAGCCGTCTATTATTTTCACGAAGATTGCACCCGATAAATGCATATTGATTAGGGGTTCTGTTACCAGAACACTTTCCAATGAGTTAGATTTATATAATTATCCTCTTCAAAGTTGATTGTTGATATTTCAGATTTTCATATACCATTATTTACTCTCATCTTTCAACTACTATGTGATGAGCAGCTAGCTGTTCAATGTGATTGACTTCGACAGAGACCATTGAAATCAAAATTTCGTCTGCGTATGTAAAGCAACCCTTGTCCTAAATAACCTTTTTTTAGTATTTTTCTTTTATTCCGTATTATGTTGTTTAGTAGCCGAGTAATTTTCCGTGAGTTTTTAGATGTTTTCCGTTCTTTAGCTGTTGATTACATTTGCTGGTAAAAAATCCTGGGGTCAAACTTGGATTACATAGTACTTTTTGAATGAAGGTAGAGACTCTGATGAGCAATTCACATTTAAAGGAGGAGAATTCTGTTCGTCGTTGCCATCCATTCTGCGAAGAACATGTTTAGAATGAACCCTTACAATGGATCATATGCCAAATCCAAGTCCAGCGAATTTAATCTGCATCATTTATTAGACAAGATCTGTTGGCAAAATTTAGATTCTAGAAAACAGGGATTCACTGGACCAATAGGAAAATATTTGTCAACGTGCCATTGGCTTCTTATTTTAATTTTCGAAGCCATAGAGGGTAATTTTGAAACAATATTTCCTGAAATCGAAAAAGGGTAGTCAGCACAGATCTGAAATATCTGTTAGACATTTGCAAAGTTATTTCAGCAAGATATTGCTTAGAAGAACAAGCGAATAGAAACCCAAGAAACCTGTCCTACGCAAAATGGCTCACGAAGGTGAATAAAATTATTCGCCTTTATATAAGCACTGGTTGACCATCAGAGTCTGTAGGTTCACTCACGAAATATGTAATCCAAGTTTATGTTGCAGGATGGTTTACACCAAATGTAATCCACATCTAAAAATTTGATCTAAAAACTTATGGAAAATTACTCTGCTACTAAACATCCCAGAAAATGGCATAAAACAAATGCTAAAAAAATTATTTTGGACAATGATTTCTTTGCACATCGAGAGCAAATTCTTATTGCAGTGCTCTCTGATGATCACCATCGCATTAAACGGCAAGCTTCTCAGCATCTACAAAATGCAAGAAGTAGAGTAAATGATGGCATATTCAAAGATGAAATACCTAAATGTTGTAGAAAGTCACTAGAAAGACAAATCGTAGGATTTCATGGAAGTTTCATTGAATTTATTATACGTATAGACCAGGGCATGAAATTTCAGTTCAAATGATGCTCGCCAGACTAAAGCTTTCGCTCGCCATTACTTTACATTCATTCAGACAGCAACGTCAGTCACCACACTTGCCCAGAAAATGAACTATTTATGACAAACTGAATTTAAATTGACCGTTGTTAGAAGGAGCTGTCTGTTAAATCAGGAATATTTTACATTCATGAGAAATCTGAACAGTTTTTTAAGTTTTAAGGGATGCAGTATAAAGAACTTTCTGTTGATCGAAATCATAAAAGAATGCTGAAATTGAAAAATCAAAACATATTTACTGCAAAAGAAGAAAAAAAATATTAGCTCAAAATGAGGTTGCCATAAGGTTTTAATGGTTAGAAAAATTGTAGCATACTATTAAAAAGTCATGAAAGAAAAGTTCTTGAACTTTCCGAACTTCATGTCTGTGTAGCGTTGCCTTTCTGCGCTGAAATACCACTTGTCAATCGCAGCTGTAGGGTCAAAATCTGTCAGGAAAAATCCTATAATAGAAATTCGGAGTAAATCACCCATTGTCCCAGACTTCAGAGTGTTCCTGTATACAGTCGTGAGTCGGTTGTGATAGATGAAGCCTCTAGCACGAAGCCACGCTCACTCGTAGAACAGGACAAATTGTTAGAATCTGGAGCGAATTGAGGAATCTTGCTGAGTACTTTTCTCTGTAAAACTTCTCCAGCATATCTTTCAGTGTTAGTGAAGGGAACATAAATTTGAATTCTGCCCACTCTGCCAATGCAATATCCAATTTTTCATTAAAGAGAAATGGGTTGGAATACACGAAGAGCTTTTTTATTTCTTCTAACCCAAATTTAAGACTTTGTTCTTTAGGTGTCCCACCTAAATTGTCAAAAACATACAGAGATGTTAACACATCTGTTGACATAGATTGCAGACTTTCTGTAATGCATATCTTTCATGTTTAATAATTCTTCCTCTTAAAGTCTGAAACTCTCGCTCCCCCTTTTTTATATTTGCCAGCTGTAACACCTTGATTATCCCTGAGAATACTTGGTCCAAAAACCTCTGTTTGTTTGGTTCAACACTAGATTTGAGATCTGTCAGAACTGAGATGCAATGTTCATTTTTTATTTCCAAATGGAATGACAAGGTCCTTGTTTTTTAATGCCACACTTAAAGGGTTCACTTTCCCGTGGAACTCCAAGAGGAAGTACAGAATTTAAAGAAATTTATAATCCTTCAATCTTTTAAGCAAACCCTTAGCTTTAGCACTATCATTGTCTTTTCCGTCGGTCCTCTGTTCAAGATTGCTTGCGAAAGAGCTTCCACAGCACTTCCTTTGATGGATAATCATCTAATAGTGTGAGTATCACTCTGTTTGAGATTTTTTTTTCTCTTAGAATTTCTCCTGTTTCATTTAACATATGAGATCTTTTAGCCGAAACATGATAAAATTTAAAAATACTCCAAACCACTGAATCAAATACATTCAGACATTCAACTTCACCACATGCATCGAAATCAGCCAACAGGGAAATGATGTGCAAGGCAGTGAATGTTTATCAATTTAGCCCAAATAGATTTATTTTTCATAGCCAATCCTTATTTGTATCCAACCATAATTGGAGCACCATCAGTACACAAGCCTACACTATAACACCTCATCCTATATTCATTTGGACCTATATTCTTATCTATAAAATCAGTTATAGCTGGGAAAACAACTGGATGAAGTAGAATTTGGCAGCTCTATTCCTCCTAAAATGTCCTCTTTGATATGATTATCTTTTGCATCCACGCATCGAACATACACATTTGCATGTTCAACATCTGATCTATCTGTAGTACCATCAACCAGAATGCTGATATATGCACACTTTTTAAAATTTTTCCACTATATCTAACTTCATAGATTAAGCAATAAAATGGATAAAATACCTGCATTGTTTTTCATTGCCATACTTTGTTAAAATGTGCACATTTCCCGGCTAAGCACAAAATATCTAGATGATATTTATGCCGCTCGATTGAGGCAGGATATTCGAGTAAATTTAGATTTTGAGATTTAAAGCACAATATTTTAAAACACAAAACTTACTCGCCAATCTTAAATATTTGCTCGCCATTGGCGAGGTCCCGAGCGGAAATTTCGCGCCCTGGTATAGACTGTTATTATGTTTCTCAAACAAGAAATTTAGAATTCACGACTACTTTTGGTATAAAAAAACTCTCAGTATCTCGATTTGCATAAAAAAAGAAAAAAAATGGGATGTATAATTTTTTTTCATTATAGGTAAGCTTGAAAACACATTATACCTGCACTCATAAACAAAAATCGTTGTTTCTTTTAGCTATTCATTGTGAAAAATCACGTGCGCAATGCGTGCAGGAATAATTATTTCGCAAAAATTGTATTATTTATATAAAAATAAATTTAAAATCTTTATATATTTGTATACTTTTTTTGAGAGCTTAAATTGATTAAATAAATCTTTCTTAATCTGTGCTTTAACATTTTTGATTAAAATTAAGTTAGTTATAGAGTGACTGTAATTCTTATAGATGTCACTTTTTCACGCAGTTTGTTAGTTCATAGGGTACCTGTACCCTCTAAGTGATAACATTATTTTGGAAAATTCAATATTTCGAAATTTGTTTTATTTTTGGATTTTACTCTTTATACACACAAAATCATATTTTATTTGTTAGAAATCCATTTCAAAAGTGAGACGATAATTTTTAAGCTACAGGAAGTAGATCGTTTTACAGTGACTAAACTCTAATGAAAATATTTAAGGAGAGTTTTTTCAGAACATGACATTCAAAAGAATTGGACTCTCCAAATCCACCAATTTTCAATCATTCAACTCGATATTTTTAAACATTTATTGTCACATACTTTATTAAAATCTTCAGGAATTTTAAATCTAGATTAACTTAAGCAACAAAAGTTTTGATTGAAAATACAGATTTTACTTTGAATTGATGTCATTAAACAAAAATGCATTTTTTTTAAACGGCTACCATTGGACTAAACAATGTTTCTTTTTTGCCTCATTGGTCTAGGTCGTAATTCATGCTGTATGATTATAAGTCTTTTTTCAAAATGCTCTTTTCCATAAGTTGCAATATACCACTTTTTTAAGGTATCAAATTAAAAAGAAAATAGATTTTCAATTTTAATAGATGAAAATTATTTTAGCGTAAAAGGATATTTACAAACACTTCGCATTTCTCTAAAAAGTATTCCTTATTTATTTAACAATAATTTAATGCCTTATTACATATTCATTTTATAAGTCATCTTGGATATTAAAAAATCTACTAAAAAACAACTTTTCAAAAGTAAAAAATAAGCCAAGCAAAAAAAAAAAAAGAAAAGAAAAGAAAAAAGGTGAAAGTTGTGGCTAAAAAATAGTGTGATATCAAATTTCCAAGCTTATATTGCGGTACTTATTTAGCTCTTTTTGATAAAAATTTACCATATGTAAGTCGAGTACCTAAGTATGCGTTGATAGAAAGCCTTTTCTCCTTTACTAAATACATCATAACGTGTTTCTGAAAATTAATTTTTTTTTAATTATGCATGATGGGCTTGGCGGCCATCTTTCCATATTTTACACAAATTTCTAAGCACACAAGTTCATTGTTAAGATTGGAAGTTCGAAATTGTTACTAAAGCAAACATTTTATTCTTTTAATTTATGGAAATGAGTGCCTAAAAATTTGTGTCTAAAAATAAAGCTGAAGTAACTTCAGGTTTCATCTTATGATTCTCTTTTTTCGGAGGGGGGTTAATTAATTAGTTAAAGCAGTAAAAATCAATTTGTGTTTTCAAAATAAAAAACTTTCTTAATTTATCTGTCTGTAGCTAAAACTATAAGTTCGAAATTCTTAATAATGCAAATATGTTACGAGCTTGAGTGCTTAGAAATTTTGTGTAAAATATGGAAAGATGGCCGCCAAGCCCATCATGCATAATTAAAAAAAAATTAATTTTCAGAAACACGTTATGATGTATTTAGTAAAGGAGAAAAGGCTTTCTATCAACGCATACTTAGGTACTCGACTTACATATGGTAAATTTTTATCAAAAAGAGCTAAATAAGTACCGCAATATAAGCTTGGAAATTTGATATCACACTATTTTTTAGCCACAACTTTCACCTTTTTTCTTTTCTTTTCTTTTTTTTTTTTTGCTTGGCTTATTTTTTACTTTTGAAAAGTTGTTTTTTAGTAGATATCAGTTCTTTTTTTAAAACAAATGATATATAACTGAAATAATTCTACTAGCTCAAATTAAAATTAGTCCTTGTATAGCCTTTATAAGCAGGGAGCAAACACAATATTATACATTTTGTTTACCTATCATTCATTTTTTATAGTGATTAATAATTTAAAAGTAAGGAAAGTCAATTTCTTCTTTCAAAGTATCAGTCTTTCTCAATTTATATCTCCTTAAAATTTTCTACGAAAGATGAAAATTTAGTAAAAAACAGAGTCGAAATAAAATATATATTTACAGTTAGTCTGTCAGTTAATTGTTTTTTCTAACTTTTTTTGCTGACGGTTTTGCAAAATAAATTTACCTTTACAAATACCTACGGTTAATCCGAGAATGAAAACCCGCAGGCATCTAAAGAATCGAAGATCTGTAAATCTAGCAATTCTAGACATAATAAAGGAACATTTTTGATAAAAAAAATCTAAAAATTTAAAGATATAAACTGTACATATAACTTCATCATCTTCATTTAGATCGTGTTATAGAGAAGAAAGAATAAATATGTAATTTTACTCAAGTCTGTTTATCCATACCTATTTGCATAAATGTGAGGATATTAATTTACTATAAAATTTCTCCTAAATTGATTATCTTTAATAGTCTATTATTAAAGCCGCATATACATTAGAATTAAATATTTTTCGGTTAAAAATTGCCTGAAATCTGTAGTCTTATCGTTCGTTAAATTTGTTTTTTTTTTATGCCCAGACCCTTTTTCTGAACTCTGACAAACGATCACAGACATATTAAAGCTATCCAAATTCTTATATCTTTCTATCGTATTTCATTTTTTGAGGGGGGTGTGAGGAAAGAACTTCGTTTTGTTCTCAGAATTCTGAATTATTCATTCAAAAGATCTACCTACATAATTCTTGTTGCAGAATTTTCATTAGTTAAGAGTTGCATCAAGTTATACATCATGTGAATCTATTAAATTAATTTTGTGAAATACTAGATGGGAGCCATTGATATTTCCAGACCATTTGCCTACATTTTAAACTTGAGTCATTTACTACTAGTCATTAATTTTCTATACGAATTAAAGAAGTCGTTGTTTCCATGCCAACTGTACCTTTCACTATTGCTTGCTTGTTTGTTTGTTTGATTTATTGAACACATACATCATATCACATGCGGATCACAGCGGGATTCGAATCTGCTTCCACCTACGCTCTTAAGCGATTAGCGGCATTGTGTCTTATCCACTCAGCCACAGTGGGCCACTATTGCTTTCTCTAATGCCCAGATACTCAAATTTAACCAACTGCACTTAGAATCATGGTCATAACACAGAACATTTATATGTTAGAGCAGTGTTGCCAGTGGGCTACTTTTTTTTAATTCAGATTACTTGATTGCCAGCACTTATTATAAACGGTAAAATTCCCATTGTTTTCGCCTTAATTAATATGTCATTAAATAAGGCACATTTTACAATTTCAAAAAAGTGGTGCCAATCAAGTATCTGAGTTAAAAAAAAAAGTAGCCCATCTGGCAACACTGTGTTAGAGTGGTGACATATGCACAAGTCGTGTACTCATATTCAATTTTTTGTCCAAAGTACGGTAACTCAGTTTTCAGTAATAGACGAGGAAGATTTCAATTAAACTAACCAGAAAAGTTAACAAACATTGGCTTCCTGATTTGATTTTATTCAAAATTGTTTTAACCAACCAAAGATAATGTCCGGGATCCAGATAAATTTTTCTCTGTTAGTAAAATTACATTGACCAATCAGTAGCCTTTATCCTTGCAGGCTTTTCGGTGTTTACTGCAAACATCAAAAAGTTCGGAAAAATGCAGACGTCTGATTGATCAATCCCATCCCGCTAATAGCAAAATATCTGTCTTGATCCCGGCCTATTCAACGCCCTTTAAATATTGGAGAAAGCCTTGACACGTGTCAGAAAAACGTCACACAAAGCACGCAAAACAAAGAAGAAAAATCATTCATTGGCTCGTTCATATTCACGAGCCGATGAATGATTTTGTTTCTTTGCTTTGCCTGCTTTGTGTGATGTTTTCGTGACGCGAGTCAAGACTTTCTCAGATATTTAGGATGCTTTGGCGTATTTCCCCACCATGAAGTTATGAAAAGAGAGGAACAGACATGTCAATCTTCCCGTGTGAAAAACTAGTTACCAAAAAAAAACGAGTTATTTCTCTCTCTTCTGCACTTTTCTCTCTTGATTTTGACCGATAGCAGCCCATTTAGCAGTCTCCAGTACAAGATGCCGCTATATACGGTGGACGCAGGAGGGAGGGTGTTAGCGCGACCAATGACATAATAGGCCAGTTCATGATGTTTAAAATCACACGCAGTTGGATCGAGGTTAACGAAAAAGACAGGCTACCGCGGTGGATCCGATTCTTCTTTTTTTGCAAACCGCTGGAGTCACGTGATGCTCTTTTCACGCACCTTCTTTGGTGCATTCGAGCATCACGTGACTCCAGCGGTCTGTAAAAAAAGAAGAATCGGACCCACCGCGGTAGCCTGTCTTTTTCGTTAGTCTCAGAGTTGGATCATCTTTACATGATGATTAGTACAAAACTGCGAGCCGATTTTCTTTGTGTCCATTGCCGTGTACAGATAATCAACTCCGTGTGACGTTATGAACTGGCCTTATATGTGGTTGGCCACAGTTTAGGAACAGCTACAAATGACTTCATCTATATCTACTCCGAGGTAAACGAAAAAGACAGGCTACCGCGGTGCTACAGCGCCTAGAATATATAGTGTGGAAATCGGCTATCCCAGTAATACTTTAAAAAGTGCTAATATATTGGATCTCTTAAATTTCAAATGATGCTGAAATCCAATTAGTCGATCACAGCGATATCTGCAGGATATTTCCTAAAACTTCATGACGATTTGGTAACAGCGTCTAGAATACCTAGTGTGGAAATATTTTATTAAACAACGCTAAAAATTTGTATCCCGTAAATGATCGACGATACTGCTAAAATTCCAAGTGTCGATCGCAGCGAAATCTGCGGGATTTTCGTATTACATTGTATAGACTAGCAATATCTTTCAGTTATAGAAAATATCCTGCAGATGTCGCTGCGATTTGTATATTTCAGCAGCATCGTTGCACATTTAAGGATACAATATTTTACCACTTTTTTAAGTATTACAGGGATAGCCAATTTCCACACTATATATTCTAGGCGCTATAATTTGGTCTAGATGCCGTGGCGTTTTTTTTTTTTACATTTTATTAACATACATCTGACCTGTGTGCTTGGCGTCAAGCCCGCTGTAATAATATGATTTTTACTTTGAAAGTTTATCACAGATGTCGCTGCGATCAGCTCCCTGGATTTCAACGTCAGTGCACATTTAAGGGATACAACTTTTTAGCGCTGCTTGGATAGCAAAATTCCACAGTATGTATTCTAGACGCTATAGCGGTGCATTACACGTGTCTCTTTCTTCTTTAAAAAATATCCTGCAGATGTCGCTGTAAATGACTGTTTGGGATTCAACATCGTTGTACATTTAAGGGATTCACTATTTCCGCGCTTTTTTAAGTATTGCTGGGATAGTCGATTTCTACAACATATAATCTATGCCTATCACGGAGCTATAGTACAGCGCCTAGAAGATACAGTGTGGTAAACGGCTATTCCTATAATGCTTTAAAAAGTGCTAAAAACTTGTATCCCATAAATCTCCAACAATGCTCAGCGGCAATATGCTGATACGAGCGCCATCTCGTAACTCTTTTCAATATAAACACTGAGTTTTCAAAAATTATAGAATATTAAATATCGGAAACTATAAATATAAGATATTTTGGTCTGTTATAAGCTAATTTAGTTAAGGAATGACGTGAAATAGGTTAAAGAGTCTCTTTTAGAATGACTATCGTTTTTAAATCACTACGATGGCGCTACTATCGACATCTTGTTATTCAGCATCGTTGTACATTTATGGGATTCAATTTTTAGCACTATTTTGTAGCCGTTTTCCACACTGTATCTTCTATGCGCTGTATATATAGTGTGGAAATTGGCTATCTCTCTAATACTTTAAAAAGTGCTAAAATATTGTATCCCTTAACTGTGCAATGATGCTGCTGAAATATACAGATCACAGCGACATCTGCAGGATATTTTCTCAAACTGCAAGATATTGCTAGTCTATACAATGTAATACTAAATCCCGCAGATGTCGCTGTGATAGATACTTCGGATTTTAGCAGTATCGTCGCACATTTAAGGGATACAAATTTTTAGCGTTGTTTGGATAACATATTTCCACACGAGGTATTCTAGACGCTGTAGCCATACTTTCGGCAAAAACTTGAAATGAGCATGCTTCCTGTGCATATATCACCACTCTTATGTATGAAGGCTCTCTGTTATGGTGTTGATTCTGAGCGCTCTTTGTTAAATTTCTATATTTGTGTTTTAGAGAAAGCAATACAGAAAAGTACTGTTACTATGGAAACAACAACTTCTTTAATATTGAAAGGTATAGCAAAGGAGATCAGAATCAGTGCCTTAAATAGTTTCGAATATGTATTGTTGTTATGACAATTAATACCCTACCTGGATGTGGAAATGCAAAATTGTGTTCAACATAATGGAAGATATTCCATCTACATTTTGATCACGTGGTCAAGGTAAAAACTTCTATCGTAAAGAAGGGAAGTCTCCGTAGACGTGTAATGTAAATCCCCGCTAGCCAATGAAACGGTTCATGAGGCAAAGTAGCAGTATCTTCCCTTCTTATCAGATAGAAGTTCCTTGGATAAATTACCGGTATCACGTGACTTTTTCAGCCTCGAACCCATATTTGGAATATCCTCCATTGTGCGCAATCTAGATAGATTTTTGGCTGTCAGAGAAACGAGATTCATCAATCAGAAGCCTGCATTTTTGTGAACTTTTCGCTGTTTGCAGAAATGCAGGCTATTGATTGGCGATTCTCGTTTCGCTAACAGCGAAAAATCTATCTGGATCCTAACCTACATTTCTACAAACATTGCACTTCATCCACGGCACTAAAAAAAATGACTCAAAACTTTCATGACATAGGCCGGGATCCACAAACAGCAAATATTCTCAAACATGCAGGCTTCTGATTGGTCAAACTCATTTCGCTAACAGCGAAAAATCTATCTGAATCTCAGCCATAGTTATCTTCGATGAAATCAATGCAAAAGGATAATATAAAAGAAAAGTATAAGATTTCTAAAATGTTTTGGCGGGTTTATCGCTATTTGGCATAATTTGTAAACTTTAGAACTAATTAACAGTTTTTCGCTAATTATGAATAGAAAATTAATGTTTTTAAAGCTGAATTTTATAAAAGCACGTAGATTGAGTAAATATCTATCCAAAAATTCAATCCTTACTTTTTTCTGTCCATTATTTAAGTCTCTACCTCGATTGAAACATAAGTTGTGACGAAGAAATTAAATCTGTCATTTTCAGTATCTCGACGTTATTTTAAAAAATCTATATCTCTGTTTATAATTAATTTATGAGGATGCATTTGATCTCAAATTGAAGATCTTCTTTATTAGGTCCTTCTAGTGTTGGTTTTATTTTTCTGCGATGATTGCTTCTTTTGATATGGGAAATTTTACGCTGGCATATTTCGTTCATTTAACATGGAAAAGTTGTCATCAGTATAATAAGCAGTTACGGTGTCTTGCCTTATTCTTGGCGTTTGTTTGTTTGGCGGGGTTAGCATTTTTTTTCAGCTTGGCTTGGCAGAACGACCGTCCTGCTTGATAAAATTCATGTTCGATAACATACAATTTCTTCTTCATATTCTTTTACTATAAAAATGAAAGGTCATAAAATTTGTTTTATCTGCGCAGTTGTAGTTTTTGATAAAAAAATATTTTCCTTTAAAAATTATTAACCTATTTATAATGAAATAAATCAGTAATCGTATTTATCACTGTAAGAAATAATTATTATTAATACATTATCACTGCAAAACATGTATATTCACATTTCCGAAAATCTTAGATTTGTATATATAAAAAGCTTTTAAAAATCTGTCTGTCAGTGCTGTAGCACATGTTAATATACTGAGATTGTCATGAAATTTCTGTATGCTTTCGAACCTAATAATGGCCTAATAAGATATTTAAACGTAATAAGGGCCATTTCATATCTTGTGTGGTGCAGCTTTTCTATATATTACTCGTGTTCCTGCTTTAAATTGTTAATGTATACTCAAATTAAAACTAATATTCTAATATCAAAATCTAGGATGTTTTGTTATTTTTAGTGAATAGTTTATAGTCTAACAACTTATCTAATATATAAAAATGGAAATTTGCCTGTCTGTAATTCTATACAAATCCACAATTTGGTAGCCAGAATTGTGAAATGTTACGTACATGTGTATTAAAACACGGCCGAGGCAACTAAAGTAATCCGAAATCGGAATAACTTATAGTTAATTTTAATTAATAAAAAACTACAAATTTAACAGCAGTTTCCAATCAAATTTAAACATTTTTCGTTATAGTTGTTGCCAGTAATTAAACATCCACAATAAAATTCTTGCCACACAATTTTCTTTTCTATTGCAAGATTTCCACGTGAAAAAATTAAATAATCGGTTTAACGAATTAAAAAAGGGAATATTACATCATAACTTTTCTACTGCTAGATTTTCACGTGAAAAAATAAAATAAAATAAATAGTTTGACGAATAAAAAACAAAAGTGAGTGCTGCGTCATAATTTTTCTGTTTTATGATTTCCACGTGAAAAATTATAATTATTTAATTAATTTGACGAATTAAAAAAATGAAATATTACGTCATATTGGCAATATAAAGGACGTGGTGAATATATTACATCATATAAGTGTGAAAAAATGTATTGAAACATGATAAAAATTCGATTATGGAAATATTGGTGTATTTTAACATTATTGATCCAATGATGAATGGAAATAAGATCATCTATAACTACATTATTTTGCGTCTGTTATATAATTTATACATTTTATATCGGGCTTTCATTTGATTCATGTGTACAACACTTCGACTATTTCTTTTATGTTGTATGTTAAATTTTGAAATTGGTTTTTCAAAACGAATATTCTTAAAATTCTACATTAGTAAGTTAATATATATGGGAATTTATGTAACTGTCACGTGCAAGACAATTTGTCCGTTTTTCATGGAATGACCCAGAAGATTGAAAAAATTCTCAAAAGTTTACCATTTATTTTAAACTTACCTAAAATAACTATGTTTATCATATTCTGCAACAAAATTTTTGTTACTTTTCTATTAATCATTTTAAATTAAATATGTTTATGCTTTGCTTATTTACTCGCATTACTCAGATGCAGTGTAAAAATAAACACTCGATTAAAGCAAATAAAATATTATTTTCTGTGAAAGTAAGACTACAATAAAAGTATTGCTTAATTGAATTTCTATCTGTTTTCCGATCTTTTCCTATTAAGTGATCTGGTGCCTAAGTTTTCGTAATTGAGTTTTAGTGCAAATTTCCAGCAAAATTAAATTAGAAAAAAGGATTATTTATCTCTTGAGGTTAATTCTTAAAAATATCTTCCTTTACGCAGCTTTTAGAAATATCGAATTGTATACTTAGTTGTGTAGAGTCAAAGAAAACTACTTTTAAAATAATGCTTTTCACAACACAAGATACTTCCTCTGAACTATTAGAAATATTGATTAAGTTATCTCTTTAAAAATAACGTTATTTTAGTTTTCAGAAAGAGGGTGAACAAAGAAAGCATAAGGGCACATTCATACAGTTTTCTTAACAAAATGCCGTTCTACAAAGCACTGAATATTTCTATAATATTCATTTTTATGAAGTCATTTATTAAATTAAATGCATTGATTGATCCAATACGTTCCAATGAAATTTCTTCCTTTTTTTTTCCTATCTCTGAAAAATAAAATTCCTACCCGCTCGGCCTACAGGCGTAGGTAGATTTCGAAGTTAAGTACTAATTTCATGAACAAAAACTAAATGAAGATTAGAAATAAACTCAATTTAACAACTTTATCTGACCGCTTTTGACGCGATTTTAATTTCATTTTTCTGTAAAAGCTGGTTTTATCAGAATCATGTTAATACGGTAATTTTTTCTTTAACCGCTATGCATTTTTATTTAGCATTTGCTGCAATATTTTATCCTATCTAAAACTTGTCAATATAAATGTTCTAGATAATATTAAGAAAATTTACAATAAACTTAATTGGATTTGATATCTTGAGATTTGACGAAGTTATGAGTTTTTCTCTCTAAAACCCTATTTATTTCGCCCCTTGAGCCTATTTTTAATTTTATCAAAGATATGTCATACATAAATTTTTGTCCCTTTTCCTAGAAGCAATAATAACTTTGAACTGATTTGATATGCGTTGTAATTAAAATATTATGTTTTTTTTTTCTGTTTTCACAAAACCTCACCCAATTTCCACTCCCTGTGGCCAATTTTGCCCATTTGCAATCCCCTCTGAGATATTAGCCATCTCAATGCTTTTGGTGAATTTGAAAACGATCAGTACGTACGGACAAAATTTAGTACATATACACTTACACACATATATATATATATACATATAATTTCACAGTTTTTGTTGGTGGTCGGTAATGTTTATTTTATGGTTATATATATATATATATATATATATATATATAATCTTTTAGGTGGGGGTGGTTTTGAGTTCCTGGGGTCATATAATGAAACGTTATGAAGGAATTTTTCAAAAGTCGCACAATGGTAACGACTGCAATATGCAGTATTTCTTATAAAATTTACCTAAAACTGTCTAAGCGTAAACTTATTATTTTTTTAATTACGAGTAAAATAACCAAAATCGAAAAACTTAAATATTTAATTTAAGACTGGTCGTCTTATTTAGACTCCGTGAGTACTAAAACGCTGAATGTTTGTGCTTAAATAAGATTTTCGTATAAATTTTTGCCTTTACCTAAAGCTTTTTTGCGTAAGAAAATCTACCTTTAGATAAGAAGCAATTATTGGTTGTTGGATATTTTGAAAACAGGTTTTTTAGAAGACATCATCCATTTTTTTTCATTGTACGTAATTGCTTATTTACCGCTTCATTACTCGTATATCCAATGTCAAATATTTAAAAACCGTGTTATTTTCACTAATGAACATTGAATTATAAGTTTCTTTTTTTTTACGCATTTTGAGGAAGTTGACATCCCAAGAGTGCATGGACTCATTAAATACGGGGTATGGCATTTATAAGCATGTTAATTATGAGAGAAATTTTATTTACGCGGATGTTTAAGTACACCCTTTAATTAATGTCGACTGCAAATTTTGATTTGATGAATATTTAAAATGTATATCTTCAATACAGAATGGGTAAGTTTAAACTAGAGAACACGTGACCCAAGTGCGGAGTTTAAATTTGATTTTCTTTTACGAAATTTCTAATTAGATGATGTTTTTACATTTAACGCGTTGTAAGCCTTCGGAGAATTTCTGAAGATTCAATACAATAATAATATAATTATGACTAAAATTAATTGATAAAGAAACAATAATGAAAAATCATGCTTTCAACACATATTATGCAATTCTTTCCATCACATTCACAATACTGTATAACTATAGTTATACAGTACATAGTTATAACTGTATAAAATCAGAATTTTTTTGTTCATTCCGGCATATGATTTATAATTTGATATTTATACATCTGCATCGTATTCTAAAAGTTAGTTCAATTAAATGGATAGCACAGTTTAAAATTTATATTCAGCAATTTCCGTCAGTAAACGGAAATGTACTCTATATCCTTTGTGTATCCATGTATATAATCTATAAAATTTATACACACCAACTAACATGCAGAAAAAAATTTACATTTTAAAACACTTACCACAACTGAAAAGCAATGCCAGCAATTAATCATCCTAGGCAGTATTGTAGAAAAATACTTTATTGTATCCCTGTAAACGAACGATAAATTGTATCAACACCAGATTCTAGTGTAAGCACTTGCAGTCACCGTAAACGATTTTTCTCCGTAGGCCGTAATGTGATGGAATTCTTTTGAGTGTCTCTGTAAATGAACTGTGACCGCTAAACACTTCATTTTCAATATCGAATGCACCATAATAAACTGAAACAACACATTCCAATTTCATAATAATCGCACTATATTCATGCGAGTTACTGCACGGACAGACAAACCCAGTTCATAAACACGTTTCAACTTTGTTGAAAAGTGTTAACAAGTAAAATTAAATTTAAAAAATCAAAAAAACCCGACTGCGTAAAAAGCGAACTAATTAATTATTTCTCATTAATGTAAAACTATTTTTTTATATTACTTACCTAATTTTTTTATTTACTTGCATTGATGACTTTTAAGTTGTGTTTAATTGTTAGTTCCTACCTATAAACACTGTTTTGATGAATCATATAGATGTATATGATGGTTAGAGTTGCAGTAAAGCTACAGATCCTACCTACCCAACTTCCAGGTTGTGTAATATTTAAACGGAGCTTCTGGCTGTAAAATAGTCAGTGAAACATCGTCTTCATTTTGAAGGATCTATCCACTGCGACATGCCACTCAATATTGTGTTTTTTTTTTGTTTTTTTTTTTTTTTTCTTTGTCTCTACCGCAATTTTGCATTTTACGGCCGCCATTTTCAATTTATAAAAACAAAACCTATTCTATAACCATCGGACGGTTAAGACAAATCGATAGAGACCTCATTCATTAAAATGCATCCATCCAGCCGTTGGTATGTTTCGAGGGTATAAAGAAATCCGCTACCCAGATACGCGTGAAACACATAACCCTTCTTGGCAACCGGGTAAAAATAATACAAATTGCATTTATCTGGATTTTTTTTTTTAATTATTAACCCATTTGTTCCTGAATTTTTGTTTTCTCAAATTTGTTGGTAAAAACACTTTAAAATGTTGCAAAATGAACTGGAAAAATACAAAAGAAATTAAGCTAAATTTTTTTTTATAATTATTTGATAAAATATAAACGTACGAAATATGGGAATATGCATAAAATTTGTAATAATATTATACGCATAATTATATGTTTTGTCTAAATATATATAAAATAAGCTTTTAAATTGTATGTTATATTCTAAAAATAATATACTTTTAATAATTTATCTCTTTACAGGGACTCGTAAAAATACAAGTATTAGTATTAATAAACTAAGAATAATCGTATTCGAGGCTTAAAATCAATTTGATTCATATTAATCTTGAAAAGGACTTTACATAAATAACTGCCCCCTAAATGGCCAATAAAAATATGTACCCATTCGTGCCTAGCTCCCTATATTTTGTAAGTCACAAAAATGCATAAAAAATAGGCTTGAACATATAATTTCACAATTTATAAAAATACGTATTTTAACGAAGTCTATGAGATAAGATATTATGTTTTATTTATTTGGATCCTTGTAGAAAAAACGCAAATAACTTACTTTTTACATTTCGCCATCTTGAAAAATGAAAAACTTATAAACTCCGAAAAAAGCTTTTATTTTAATCAAATAAATATCCATCTGATGCTGTCATCTTTCGGTAACAGATAAAGACATTTATAAATAATTATTGCATACAATTTTCATGTTATAAAGAAGAAGAAAATTATACAAATAAATCAAAATTCAAAGCGTCCTAAAAATTGTTCGCTAGATATAAATGGGTTAAACGTACGCGTAAAATTTGTACAGTCGGTAAAACAACGAAGATTTCAAACGTTAAATTTGCTAAATTGCCGAAGAGAAAAAGTAAATTAAGCTATCCGACTGGAATTTATAACTTTTCTTTAAGTTTGTATTAACAAGATAAATTTATGGGCCAGTCGGTACATTGAAATCACAAATAACTTTTAAATTTTCGATATTAACGTCGAAATTTTGCTTCATATTTCAGTTCTAGAATAAATTTTAAATTGTGATAACAAACTGGAAGCTTTTCAAACTAGATGTCTAAGCACAGCGTGCTAGTAAAAGCAAGGCTGGGCGAAAGCAAGCTTGGCTCAGCCTTGCTTTTTCTAGCACGCTGTGCCTTGTCCTATCTTGCACTGAAGAAGAATCTCGTTAGTAGATTCGAAACAGCTGTTTGCTACTTTTCATGTATTATTTGTGCATTTTTAGTCGCTAAAATTGTGCATTTAATAATAGCTTTCAGAACCACGGTATTATGAAAAACATTGTGTTTTGAAATTTTTAAGAATATATTTTATGCTTTGATTGACTTTTAGTTATTTTCAGGATCAGGTATAGCTTATTCGTGAATCCTTTTCTGTGCCTAAATACCCCATCATGCATATTTTACAATGTATATTGTTTATATTAATTAATAAGCTTATCCTAATTTTCCCATACGTATTTATCAAATAACATTTCGTGGAAAATAAAACGAAAATATTTAGCTCATGCATTTACTTGTATTTGCGCTGCGTCAAGTGATGTAATGTATGAATAAATTTGCTAGTCGCATTACTTTTGTACTATGCGACGTCACATTAAAACTCTCCCGAATGAAAATTGTTTTTAATGTATCGTTTTAATATATGACGTAATTTTTACTATTAAATGCATTTCTCGTGTAATAATTTATTTATTTTGAACTTTTTTCTCTTTTAAGATTCGCATGTACCTATTTAACATAATTAAAAAAATTACCGAAATATTGCTATTTGATCGTTTTAAGCATTATTTAAACCACTACCACCATCCACCACCCATTAAAAGTTCTTTACACGTAATAATTTAATTCTTTTAGGCATTTTAAATATGGCGATATTTAATATTTCAAAATTATACTTATGACGTAATTATAACCTTTAAATATGTTAGCGTGTAATAATTTTATTATTTTAAAGTCTTCGTACTTTTTTAATATTTACGAGCAAATATTTTGACGTAATTTTTCCTATTTTCTGCTTTTAACTCGTGATCATTTAATTCTTATTTTATTTTGTTATGTTTTTAATAATTTCACTTTTCAATTTCAATTTGAAAAGGACAACAAAAAACAAATTTAATTTTTAATTTTTTCAAATTTTCCTGAGAAACATAATTTAATCACAATATTATTTCGATTGAAATAAAAGTTAATTTCAATTTCAAATCTGAAAATGAAGAAAAAGAAGAAATCTAAAAATCCATATAGTTTTTCCCTGATCTCCCGTTATTCCACTAAAATGGAGGAATTCAGTTGCCATCATTAGAGGAAATGTAATTAAATTGTAAAAAAAAAAAAAAAAAAAACCTCGAAAACTAATTCAAATTTAAAAATTCTAATACCAGTTTTGACACTTGTGAATCAATACCGATAATTGGTGTTTATTTCACAGCCAAACCTTCCATATTTTAGGAGAAATAGCTGTGAAACATAATCAGTCATTTAATCAGTCGCTTTATAAAATCGTTTGATCTATTCGTTTCATTAGGATTTTATATAAATAGTGTAGATATAGAAAAATGCTAAAAATTCTTAATAGCGGCACATCTGGATCGTTAAATGGAGTCTTGCATAGAGTCGGGTTGGCCCTAATTTCCTTTTTTCGGTCCGGAATGCCCGGATGACTAATTTTCTTTCTGTAGGTCGGGTTCATCCTAGAATACTTTTAGCGGATCATATTTAGTTTTTTTGCAGGTAGATTTTCACAAAAACTTTTAAGTAAAACTATGTTTCAGATGAACACAAATACATATTTGAATATGAATGAGTACATATTCTGTTTACTGCATGATAAATAAAATGTATATAAGAAATGTGATCATAGATTATTCTTCTTTATAGAACATTTTTTTCCATCTGAATATAAAAAATATTACCAACATCTCATTTTTGCTACACGCAGTTTTGATAGTTTTGCATATATGCACATATTTTATGTGAGTAAATTGGGAGGTGCCCAACATTCACAGTTATAAGCAAATTATAGTACGAATATATGTGTTAGGAATTGACAAAGTATTCTCTAAATAGAGGTATCCCCTCTTCGGGAGTTTCCATTTTTGAGTCTTAATTTATATAGATTTGTGTTATATTGTATATTGCATTGTCTTATTGTATATAGAAAAATTATCGTGAACATTATGGAAAAATCAGGTCAACCCGAACCCGATTTCCAAGATTCAAAACCCAAGCAGAAACCAACCCACAACAGAAGAAGTAGAAGTCAACCCGCGCCAACACGACTAGGGTCGGGTGTGTGTAAAAGACGGTAACCCGACCCGATGCAGGACTCTACGTGGTATCACCAAATAACTTTAAATAGCCATTAATTTAGAACAAGGTTCATTCTGTGTAATTCTACGGCGTATGGATATATACGTAGCATACATTTGTCTTATTCACGTACGGTAGACAGTGGAATAAAATGTTGCAATAAAATACCCGACGTAAAATGTAATTAGATGAAAAAAAATCAATCCTTATTCAGTGAAAAATACTGCAAAATTTGCCTTCAATTTATTTTTCAAATTTATGGCAAACTTTATAAACCTCAATAAATTGTGACACTGAAAACATTTACTCTATCGAAAAATAGAATAAAGGTTCATTAGTTAAATCGTGCAACATTAACGAAGCTTATTTTCTCCATTTTTTGGCTATTTATTTTTTTTAACTAAATGTATAAAAATAGAGAAAAAAAAGTAGAACGTTCTTTTATTTTGACTATAGAAAAGTGTATTTTGTCATATTTCAATAATCGAACTGTCACGTAAAGTTAATGTAAAATTATCTTTCATTAATTGCAATGTTTTTCTAAAATTAAAAACTAAATAAAAAATTAACATTGTGTATTACATACTTTTCTAACATCCATTTATTTTGGACAATTTTTAGGTGCGTATATATAAATACGTAGCACTTATAGTCGTCATCTGGTCCATCCGTATCTGTGTCAGTTTGTCCGCATCATATAACATCATAAAACTATTCATCCGAATAGCTTGAAATTTAATATAGATAATCGTTTCAGAATTTTGCCGAGTCACTTCAAATTTTATGAAAATCGAATCAAAACATAAGAAGATATCGATAAAAGTTTTCCTCATTCTATTAAGGCATATCATAAGTAATTTATTCAATGATGTTCCGTGATAGGTAATGATTCTAAGTTGCCGTGGTGATTACGTCCTATTTAAAATGCAGTCATATTATTTCAGTATTATTGAATTTAATATATAAAATCGTAATAAATTTCGTATTCATGCATTTTTGCAGAAAAGTGCAATAGCTATTGCACCAAGATCTGAATATTTATAAAACTAGTTATAGTACGATTAACTGCCACGTTTGATGTACAATTTCCGACTTATTGTATTTTGAAACAGGAGCCACCAAAATATGTAAAAAACGCTTAATTGATGTCATGATCAGGAATTTTGTATTAATTACTTATAATTATGTCTAAAAGTCTGACGAGAAAAATATGAGAAATAATAGTCATTTTATACACTTTACATATAGCTGAAATGTTTTTATGAATTTGGTTTGTCTGTCGGTCTCTCCTTGCTCTGCTCACGTAAATATACTCGGATCGCCATGATACAGATACATAATATTGTGCTTTACTATGGAATGTTTGGTATTGAAAATGAAGTGTGTAGCATGTCGAGTTCATTTACAGGGATACCCAAAACAATTCTGTTACATTTCGATGTATGCAGGAAAATCATTTGCGGAGCATTTTCATGATATTAAACTACTTAAAATATATTTATACATGATGTCCTCGAATTCACGGGCAAAACTATAAGAGAATGTAAAGTACTCATAAAGAAGCGATTTTGGTACAGCAAACTGTGGTCGGAAACAGTGGTGTAGTGGTAAAATAAACAGAGGGTATATGTTCTAAGCAGAGGGTATACGCTCAAGGCACAGATTATACCTCAGTGTATATGTACTATAGCTATCTAGAGAAACAGAGGGTATACGGTCTTCCGTTAAAAAATCCAGAGGGTGTACGGCGTGTGCCCCCGTATACCCTCCTCTACATCCCTGGTCGGAAATGAAAAGTTTGGCGAAAAACAAGAAATGCGGGGTAGATGAAAACAAGCATTTTACTGACATAAAAATTGCATTAAGTGCTCAAATGTGCCCCAGGCAATGTCTAGCAAGTAATTGGCGTACGTTTTCACAGATTCCAAGTGTTCATCCTCATCTGCACCTATGACTCGAGTGCAGATAAGGATACAGTTTTGAAGAATTTGTGCCAGATTAATTTTACCTCTTTTTTACTTCTCTGTGATTTTTAAACTTGTCTTTATGTAATATTTGTACAACATTTTATTACAAAATTTATAAAAAAAAAACTTTTATAATTTTTAATTAATATATTTTTGTGTATTTTAACTAAGATTTTTGAACTCTTTTAATTGGTTTTAATTATATCTATCATTACTGTTTTTATTTAATCACGTGGTTTTTCTCATCCTATCACTAGTCACGTTTTACTCATACATTTTGTTCTCATTTTTACTTTGCCTTGGCGCAGCATGTCCCTGAAGGGACTTTGCGCCATAAAAACCCATTCAATCAAACAACCATCCAAGTGTTCCACGAACGTTTGCAGGAACAATTTCAAGTCTTGCAATGAGGTCCTCATCAGAGTCAACTGGTGTCTCATAAATGAGACATCTGGAACCTTCGAATGTGTACAATAAACACTTGCTAGGCGCTGTCAGGTATGGTCGGAAGTCGCATAATTGAGCACATACTGTAATTGTTATGTCAATAAAACTCTTATTTTCATTTCCTCCGTATTTTTTGTTTTTCTCCAAAGTTTTTCGTTTCCGACCTCACATTGCTACTCCAAAATTGCTTCTTCACGTTGGACTTTTACCTTACAGTTTGGCCAACGAATTCGGGGAAACTCTGCATATATCATTAATGTGCACTTCAAGTAGCTCACTATAGAGTATAGTTTGCAAGGACATTGAAGAATTTAGTTACAATTCTATCTATGAAAGTGCGTTTTTTTTGTAGTACATATTTTTGTTGAAAGAATATTTTCATGTTACTTGGTGTATATAAATTCTACAGACCATTTATAGGGCGTCACAAAAGATCTTGAGTGTATTTACTATTGATGGAAATCGGTTAAAGCGAATTTTTAACAGTGCTATGCGTTTCCTAACTGAACTCAAATTTATAATACTATGCAGTATATATGCAAATCTATAGATCATCTACAGTGCTGCACAAAAAGTTCGGATATTTCTCCACTTTTAAATATTAAACAGAAACTTTGAAATTCATTTTATTCATGTGTTTATTTTAAATCAACTTTTAATTTATGACCGTTGAACTGTTTCCAGTTTGAATTTATTTTGTAAAATGCACCATATAGTTTGTTTTCCTGCTGATTTGTGTTCTAGAAAATTTTAATCCTGATGATGGTTTTAAAGATTAAACCGAAAAGTTGAAATTTAGTTTATTCATGCGTTTATTTTATTTCAACTTTTAATTTATTAATAAAATGTACGTTGGATAGTAACTCCCTTTTCTCCGAATATTGATGATAATCCCTGAAATTTAGTTTCCAAATGTGTTGTGTTTTTTTCTAAATTGTTTACTTAAAAATCATCTTCCATTTATTTACCAGTGAAGTTTCGCTGCAGTAAATGTGTTAGAAAGTGTTTCATAATTTATGCTTGACGTATGATTTTTCGTTCTTGTTTATATTTGTCATTAGAAAATATAATGGATATTTTTTTTCTACATAAAATTTTTAATAGATAGCTTTGAAAAATATTTCTAAATCATTTACTCAAGTTTACATTTCGTGTGTTTAAAAATATACAGAAGCTGTCTCACTGTGAATAATAATTTATCATTTAAATGAAATTAATTAAATATCTTTCTAACATTTAGGCAATCAAAAAGCAAAGGAACATTCTTTAAAAACAGCGACACACTAAACAATCTGTCAATCAACATTCAAATTCAATCAATACTGGATGATTGTCAATCGTCATTGAAGAATTTAAATTTTAGAAAATGCAGCAATTCAACAGTAAAAATATGCTAATACATTAGATACGATAGAAAGTAAAATACACAATACAATATAAATAATAAATTCAATGACAAGAAATAATATAAAATATAAACGACATCAATATCTTTTAAGTTTCAATATATTCAATCAGTTGAAAATTTAATGTCAATTATTCATTCTTTATTGGTAAAAAAGATCAAATTACTTATAGGGCATTTTAAAATTCCTGACTTAGCTTTAACAAGACATACTCTTTCTTTTTTATCTTTTTGTAATATGACCTTAACTATTCTTCTCAGCATATATGTTGTACTAGGTAGGTTGCCTTCCTTTGAGAGCAAACTTTGCTTCTTGAGTAACATAATTTTTAGTAAAGTACATTTTAGATCTTTATTGACAATGATACTAATAACCGCTTTGCTACGCTTCCACAGATATTATGTTATCTTTTGTAGTTCGTTTCCACCACTTTATTGCTTAATCTGGCAAATTAGTTAACCCTTAAATGCCGAGTGTTGCCTTTCGACAACATACCCAATTTAGGCTTCTAAAATACTATTAAAATAATATTGAAGCTATAATGCCTAATGTTACCAATAAAATACATTCTGAAAATATTATTAAATCGATTTTCAACATGTAGATGGCAATACTTGTGTTGTTTAAAAATAAAGATAGATTTATTTTGCAATTATTGCTAAATGTTATTTTTTTTGTGTGTGTGAAGCTTGCGAAATACTCCATTTTGTTTTGCAGTGAGTAAATAAAATTTATTTCTTATCATAGTTCTTAATTTTCTTGTGTGTTTAATATTATAGAATTTTAACAAAGTAAATTATTTTTTCAATTAGCCACCAGTATTGCCGATTAGTAACAAACAGTCTTTTAGCCGTAAACCATATTCAAAACAAAATAGAATTTTTTTAAGTATTTTTCCCATGATTTATTTAAAAAATGAAAGCCCCAAAAATCAGTTTTTAAATTATTTTTGAAAAATCAGGCATTTAAGGGTTAAATATATTTCTGCAATATTAATTATGAGTTTACCAATGTGAAAATGAGCGTGCGTAAAGCTTACTAAATTAGTTGGATCATTAGAGAAAGGACTAATAGTTTTGAATTAAAACATAAATTTCAGCTGTAATAGTAAGAAACCCTTTATACGTGAGTTTTAGATAACCAATTGCCCCTTAATTTGAAATTCAAAGGATTTTACTTCAGCTTCCCAAAACCCACCAAATGTTCTAGAAAGAATAAATTTGCAAAGAATAGTTATTAATGTTAGATAATTTTAATATACGCTAGCAGGATGGTTTTGCTAAATTTTGTTGAGGTTTTAGTTTACTTCCTATAGAGCTACTTCTATTATCTGAAAATATTGTAGTTCCAAGTCAAACTATTATTTTTAAAGGTGCAATAAATGAATCTATAATTTTTTCTAAATCCATATTATGAGTGGCTAAACATATGAAAATTAGAATATAGATTTTATGTGATTACGTTGTTGTTTATATTTTGATAACCCATTTTCGTCCAAAGGTTCGTAAACGCACCATTTCAATAAGTATTTTTTTATTAACACTGTGACGTATATTTTTCAGTAATTTTATTTTTCTGCTTTTTTTAAGGGTTCTGTAGACATCTATGCAATATTAGTAAATGAATTAGAGTAAACACTTTCTATTGAGAAATTTTCAAAATAGTTGTTAGTTCTGAAAATAAAATAAAAATAAAACAAATGTCATAAAAAAAACTTAATTTTTTTTAAATTGAAATTTAATGGTTCGTTGGCCAATGGTGCGTATAAGCACCATTTTATTTCTTAAATAAAATATTATTTTCCATGCTGGAAACTTGTTTTGTGTCTTAATGAATTTAATTTAAGCATATTGCAATGAAAATAATACCGCATTTTATAAAATCTCTACTTCCAGCCTAAAATGGGTTAATATAGGGTCACGAACAGTAGTAAATGGAGGATTAGGCGTTACAGTTCAGTGGGTAAGTTGCCCACAGTTTGATTCTTAACTTTAGACTTATTTTTGAAACGCATTGTACAGTCGTGAACTATTTTTCCTGGCGGTGTTTCTATCTCCAAAAGACTATAATTTCTGCCTCACATATAAATGGAGAGGGTTTGTGCAGATATTTACAATAGAAGTTAATATTATAATAACTGTCAATTTATGAGTTTTAGGAAGTAGGAATGCAATTTTTTTTAGCACAGAGTTGATTGAAAATATTTAATTATTTATAGATTTAGTTTTTTTAATCTTTTGATATTTTTGAATTTTTAATCTGCTTGCAACACGATTGAAATTTTTACCATCTAAGAAAGATGCAAGGTACTCACCTCTCTTTTTTACTTTTTCTCCCTTTTGAAGGACTTTTGTTCATTAGCAAATTCTGTTACCTGAGTCATTGTTATTTGCCAAATTTTTTAATACTTCAAATATTCGTTTGTTAAGGGTCTCAATTTAGATGTTTTTAAGTTGCCAGTAATATATAACAAAGTAATTAAATTTGTAAAAAGTTAGTTAAAAGATACTTTTTATACGAAATACTCAGAATTGTATTTTATTTTATTTTTTAGATTTTTTTTTTGTTCCAGATATAGGTTTGTAAAGGCAATAGCTATTTATATTGCTGCTTATTTGTGATTTTCCACTATTACATCTAGACTTTTTTTCTTCGATGATGTCGAATTATTAGATTTGGTGCTGTCTCATGAATTTTTACGTAATTTTACTGTGTTGTTTCCCCACTTGCAAGTTTTACTGTCAGGGAAAAAAATGAATCAGAAATTCAAAAAGAAATGCCAAAAACGTTCATATTTATTAATTAAAAATGGAAAGAAGAGAACTGTTTGTGTAATGTATAAATAATAGAAAAATCTTATTATCTGAAGAAATGGGCTGTTACGAAATTTTGTTATCCAAAATTTCATAGTCATAAGCACTGTTGCGAAATTAAAAAAAAAAAAAATGTTTTTCAAAATATATACAACTATTGCAGAAAGGAAAGCTTCACTTTATTTAATGACAAATATTCTGTTATTTAATAATACTATGATTATTAGTTGGAAAGTTTCAGAATTGTTTTTTAAAAGAAATTTTATAATCTGGCACGCTGGTTATAAGTTAAGTATTTTTTCGTTTATTTGCTTACTATTTTAGTACGTGATGCAGACCGACCACACAAATCTATTTTACAAATTTCATTCATAATGCTAATTTTTAAGTATAAATACATAATGTAAAGATGTTGCCTTTATTTATTCATTATTTTGATAAAGTTTCAAGTATACATTTTTTGCAAGTGAAATTTTCGGTATCCATACTTTAATTTAAAATTAATATTTTTACATGTGAATAACTTTTAATTAAAATTAAGGCATGAATTAACAAAATATGTTTCAGACCTGATTCGAAAAATTTTAGACGAGGGTTGTTTAAATTAACTTTGGGTTTACAAAAAGAATATCGGATATTGCTGATTTTTTTAAATGCTTGTAATTTAATTTTCAACATAAGATTTTTGTCATTAAAATAAAATTTGAGGAATTAAACATATGCCTTCATGTGATTTGGATCTATGCCGTTAGTAATAAACTAAGCTAATTAAAAAATATACTGAATTCAGTGTTGGAAAATTGGCGCAGAGGAGGAGCCTACTGACACCACTAAATTTTTATAGTATTCTTCAGCTTAATAAAAACTCAGAAAATCTATCATTAGATAAGTCGAAAAATACTACTAAAATTTAGTGGTGTCAAGAGGCTCCGCCTCTGCGCCAATTTTCCACCGCTGTGAATTTTGAGCTGATGAATCTAATTGAATAATTAAAAGATACTAAATTATAAATCGATTTTCTCCACGGTTCTTTCGTTTGATTCAAAACGACAAAAATTATATTATTTCTGAAATTTTATCTTTATTGTAAAATATTTTTGTATTTCTTAATTAAATACCTTAAATTAAAAAGCCACAAAAATAAGTAAAATATACTTGTCATTTTTTGTAATAAACAGGGAGAATGCGTACGATTGTATGCAATAAAGGAAGCATCGAAATTTAGTACAGTTTCAAAAAGTAAAATTTATTAAAAATCAAAATTTTTGAAATTAATATTAAGAAAAAATAAATCGTTCAAATACGCTCTATGAAAAAAGTGAATTTTGTGATATACCGAATCATAATATAATTTCAATAAACATTTGCTGGTTGATTATGATTCAACAGTTCTACTAAAAATTTTAAAAGGATTTTTGTCTTATTTAATAGCTAATAAAATTAATACTAATCATACGATTAAAAGAGGTGGCACCAGATTCTGCTATTTAAATAGAAAAATAAGGAAAATTTCAATCGGAAAAAGTGGTGAAAGACACTTTGGAAATGACAAGTGGTGTACGTACTTTTTTGTATCTGCTATCTATATTATAAAGGAGAAACGTGTCATTGTTACATCGTCGAATACGCAAAAAAAAAAAAAAAAAAAAAAAAAAAAAAAAATACTCACTTTTTTTTATCCGTTTTAAAACACTTATCGTAATATTTTTGAAAACTATATAGCAATTTAGTCATTTTTTATAGTTTTAAAAATAATTTTAAAGAATGATATAAATTTAAGTATCTATATAACGTGTAGACAATTATGAAAAATAAATCCGTTTGCATTTAAAATAATATAAATAGTTCAGCATTTGTTTCCGGCTTTTATTCCACAAAATGAAATAAATCTATTAAACTTTTTTATGTAAAAAAAAGAAAAAGTGTTTCAAAAGTGTTTCACCAATATTCTGTACTCGGAAGCTTCGGTTGTATCCCCTTGTATATATGAAATTCAGATAGAAATTTCGTTCCGTTCGCTTGTAACTTGAGTTCTGAAGAATCGATTTTTGTGGGACTTGCACAGTTAACCCATTTATGCCTAGCGTAAAATTTTTGAGAATCTTCGTATTTCAATAATTTTGTGTAATTTTCTTCTTCTTTATAAAATGAAAATTGTATGGAATAATTATCTATAAATGTCTTTATCTGTTTCCGAAAGATCACAGCATAAGATGGATATTTATTTGCTTAAATGAAGTCTGTTTTCGGAGTTTACATATTTTTCATTATTCAAGATGCCAAAATGTAAAATGTAAGTTTATTTGCGTTTTTTCTATCAAGGACTCAAATAAATAAGTCATAACCTCAGCTTGTAGACTTCTTTGAAATATGTATTTTTTTAAATTGTGAAATTATATGTTCAAGCCTATTGTTTATGCATTTTTGTAACGAACGAAATATTCGCTATACACGAATGGGTATAAATTTTTAAAAGCCAATTAGGGGACAGTTATTTATGTAAAATCTTTTTCAGGCTGATTATGAAACAAATTGTGTTTTAGTCTCAAATACGGTTATTCTTAGTTTATTATTACTAATATTTATAATGTTATTAGCCTCTGTAAAAGTAATAAACATATTTATTTAGTAGTTCATAAAAATACTAATTATAGTCATACAATTTAAAAGATTATTTTATATAAATTTAGACAAAACATATAATTATGCATATTATACTGTTACAAATATTATGCATATTCCCATATTTAGTACGTATACATTTTATCAAATAAATACAAAAAAAAAAAAATACAGTAATTTTTTAGTATTTTTCCAGTTCATTTTGCAACATTTTAAAGTGATTTTACCAATAAATTTGAGAAAACAAAAATTCAGGCACGAATGGGTTAATTTGATATTTTTCACGAAAAAATTTAGTATGGAACATACCGTTCTACTTGGCTTGTTTATAGAATTCTAAGAGAAACTACTATATTCAGTGGAATAACATTATGAACGATTAGCCTTTTTAAAAATTTCTACCATACATACTTTGATCGGACTTTTTTTATTTAGATATTTTTATTGAATGTTTTTGTTAGATAATATATTGTTAGTGTAGTTATAGAATTATTGGTAAAAGTTCTATAATCAGGTGATGTCAATTTTGTAAGATTGGTCTTTTTAAAAAGAACTGCTGAGTGGATTTTGAGGGAATTTGAACTCCCAGTTAAATATTTTTCAGGGAAAATTTTAGAATATAACACATCGTTCTAAATTACTTATTTATAAATTTATGCATTTTACATGCAAATTTCTATAATCAGATGAATAAGACTTTGAATAATTAGCTATTTTAATGTTCTACATTGTGACACTAATGTGACACATTTTGATGAAACTTCCATTTTTATTTCCTTTATATTTTTTTCAAGAATGTTTTATTATGTAACATATCATTCATTCTACGTGACTTAATTATAGAACTACGTGTGAAAGTTCTATAATCAGGTGAAGTCGATTGTGAAGATTGGCCTTTTTAAAAAGAACTGTGGAATGGATATAAATATTACCATTTTTCCAATGTTTACTACAATTTCAATTACTTGTTTCACTTGTTATGAGGATTTGTTTCAAAGCATTTTATAACGGTTTATACATCATTTTTAATTTGCACAAAAATTCATTTATAATTTGCATACTCATATATGTTGATGATAAATGTATTGATTTTTGATGGTTTTATACACATACACACGTAGGATAACCCCGCCAGTCGATGATACACTTCCAGTAGTTGATCAAATATTTCAAATATTGTGCTATTTCACGCGGAAATTAGCTTTACACGTGTCACTAGACATAACACTTTCGCTTGAATCTTGGAGCAACTGTTGTCACATTGTTGTCAGCTGCTTGTTCTAAGAAAATACATTTTATTAATTATTTTATTAGAAAATGTAAAAATTTAGTTTTGGGTTAGTTAGATACAAAAAAAATTATTAACTAATGTAACTTATTTTTACTTTCTTCTATCTCACAAGAAGAAAATATTGGATTCGTGAAAATTTTCGAATTGCGGTTTTCGACGCATTTACAGGTTTTATGGGTCCGAGAACCCGAAAATTATGTTTTTACAAAATGTCTGTCTGTGAGCCTGTCTGCCTGTGTGTGACACAAATTTTGTGTGCGCTCTATCTCAAGAACTAATGAACGGAATTTAATAAAACTTTAGATTCAGTTAGTTCCTGATATAAACTGGTACTGATTACTTTTTGGTGTAAATCGCCCAACAGGTGGCACTTCTATGCTGCATTTTTCACGATTTATGCAATAGCTATATCTCAAGTCCAACTAAACGCATTTTTATAAACTTTAGATTCAGTTAGTCCTTGATATAATTTGGTGCTGATTAATTATTTGTGTAAATCGCCCAACAGTTGACGCTGCTTTGCGGCATTACTCATAATTATCATAATAGCTCTATCTTAATAATTAATTTTCTTTTAGATTTCCGCAGTAGTTCTACCTCAAAAACTAATGCACGGATTTTCATCAAACTTCAGATTCAGCTACAACTTGACATACGTTTTTGCTGACTAGATTTTTGTGTAAATCCCCTAACCGGTGTCACTGATATGCTTTTTTCAGTAAATATTAACTTCTATGAGATAGCAGAAAGTTTTGGGATTGCTACATCCGACTAGTTTAATTTGTAAAATGTTTTAATGAACTCTTACAAAATTATGTCATAATTTTTAAGTAATTTTTTTAATTCTAAAAATTTAGACAAAATACGAATTTTTGTTTTTAATTGTATAAATAAATAGTTTTTATTATATTAGAATGTTCGGAATTCGAAGTTAGGTATGAACTGCATTAAAACCAACCAATTGTAGCAACTTTGATTTAATGACATTTAATGTCCTGTTTGCCAATGTCCCGTAAAAGTCGTTAAATCGTGAGTCTGCGGTAGGAGAGACCGGGGCTAGTAGGCGCAGTTTTTAGTTATTGATTTTTATTAATTTTTTGTTTAAGTTTTTTATGAAACTTTAACCGTACTAGTAAAGAACAGGCATTGGTCTATAAATACCCGGAGTTTTGAATTTGTAGTTTTTGTAGTTTATGTTTAGCGCAAGGCTAAAGTAAAAGGAAAATTGTGCGCCAACCTACCCCGTCACGGCAAGTTGCGTATACTTATGGGATAAGTTGGCATACGCTTTATAAAAATTTAAATGAAGCTCAAAAAAGACACGCAGTTAAGCGAAATGAATTTCCTTATTACCAGTAAGTTTAAACAAAGGCGTTATAGCTGTTCAATGTAAATTCTAAATTATACAGACATAATGAATAAAAGATTAACATTGAGTAATTTCTATACTACTCTATATCATTATAAAAATTACAGTTGTCAAAAATAAAAAATCGAGTGCCTCCGTTTGGGCAAGCCTCGTGTGCCCAAAATCTTGCATTGCAACCACCTTTCTCGTTGTTGTTTGCTGTTTTTCAAGCTACCAGCACACACTAAATCCGGAATCAACTTGCCCCGTGTTTAATGCGCCTACAAGCCCCATAATAAATTTCTTCACAAAAGGGACACGTAATCCTCTAAGCATAAATAATCCAAGTAAATCACATATGTTGTAGGTACAATTAATCATGCACTAAGAAAAACTGCACAAGTTAAATCGCAATTATTAAGATAAGTATTAGAAATTAGAAAAAGAATGAAACAACAAAAAATTACTTACGCGTGCAAAAAACAGAAAAATCGTAATAAATGTCCACTGCACGTAGGTAACGCTGCAAAACTACGATGAGGATCGTAAAAAGCAATAAGAAAGGTAATCTGTGACTGGTTGAGCAATCTATCCACAAACAGGCGATTTATGAGGACTGCGCCTACTTACCCCTGTATCCAACTAGTCCCGGTCTCCCCTGTATACATGCTTACATATATATACACACACATATATATATACATATATATTTACAAATGTAGACGCCAATTTAAAAAATGAAATTAATAAATTTGAATATAAATATGAGTGCTAATATTTATGGTAACGAAAAATATGAAAGAGGAAACAAAAATGCTTTCAAAATAAAACAAATTGTGCATATATTTCATTTTCAAATAAATCAAACGTAAACAAATTCTTTGCTGCTTCCTATTTATACTTCGAGATTTACATATATTTCTTGATCTCATATGCACAGGCGTCGTACTTTAAATCGCGAATTTATTTTTCTAAAAGCATTAAAGTGTTTACACAAAATATATGTTGGCAGAAATGAAAATGTTTTATCATAAGCGAAAAGAACAAAATTGGGAACTGACAACGGAATAGCAGGAAATTTATTTTTTATTATTTATTTATTTATACTTAAAAATATGCAAAAAAATCTATTCCCTAAAAGATTTCTGTTGACAATTTAGATATTTTTTTATCGATTTTTAGAAGTTAGGTACACTGTGACTAACCGCAAATATTTTTTTAATATTGCAACAGTGTAATATAATGATTTCGAAAATTCGGATTCAGCTTGTTGTTTAACCCCCTTATTTTATGGTTGATTATGTGCGACTCTGGTCTCTTAGAAAAAAAAAAAAAAATTCCTTGTCATGCATGTGATCCCTTCAGAAGTTTTGTTTATTAATTTAGAAACATCCAGTATATTTATAAATTAACATATAAGTCGACAGCATAACCGAACATCATGCAGATTAATACTGGAAATAAAAAAAAAAAAATACATACCGGGAATTTAACTTTATGATAACACAAGTATTGGTACTCCATCTTTTCTAAAAGTAAATAAAACATTGTCGACAAAAAATGAACATTCCGCCAAGATTTATAATATTTTTCCGTATGACAACTAGAATAATAAAGTGTGTTCCTAAAGCTTTTTATTCTTTTATAAGATTTCGAAAAATCTGATTACGAACTGATGGTTTCATTATTAATGATTGTGAGGATTCATTTTTTATTAAATGAAACCATTTGTAAGAAAGCCTTCCGTCATTGCTCATTCCAAGTGTCTTCTGATTTAGATTAATGTACTAGATATGTTATTACTTATTAATGCCTCTATGATAAAAGACTTTCTTTTTAACCCGAAATGATATCAAAAATTAACATTTATGATTTAACATTTTATAATTTTTAATATGAAATTCCACCATAACGTGTATTTTTAATTCTTAGTGGTGTGTTTTAAAGCGTTTCTATACAGTAAGAAATAGTACAATAAGGAAGTATAAATGCAAGAAATAATTTGCTGGATTTTCTAAATTTCAATTTTATTTTGTATTTGAGGCACATTTGCAGTCAAAAAGAACTCAGTCGTACAATTTTAATAATTAACACCATCAAAAAAGGTTTTTTTTAAGTCTTTTCTTAGTGTTTCTATTTATTCATTAAAGAATCATCAAATAGTCATAATATATATATATATATATATATATATATATATTTGTACCCCTCAAAATATTGTATGTAAACATTTTTTACGCAAATGTTTGGTACCCATGTTTTCTAATAGTGTCTAGAGTATAATTCAGTTACTTATTTAGCGGAGTTCCTTGTGTTCCGTTTAACGGAATTGATATTAAAAAGATTACGTTCATCTGGTAAATTGTTTCAGAAAATATCTGCAAAAAACAATTTCATTTTTATTAAACTAGTAACTGTTTTTTATTGTCTGTTTTGTATTTACTGTATTTGGAATTTAGAATTTTCACTTTGTATGTTCATATAGTCGTAAAAAATATGCAAACAACTTCAACACACCATTACTTATAAATCATAATCTTTGGGGTACAATCAGTTGAATCTTAATTTTTGAAATGCGTGGAATTTCTAAACGAAGAACGAACGAATTAATATAAAAAAAAAGAAAATTCAGTGAGCAAAACCTATTTATATTCCTTGAACTACTACCTTCATCAATTTTACAAATCAAATCTGTGTTGATTGATCTGAAGAACATTAGAATCATTCACATCTAATATAAAAACTATAACAATAAGCTCCTTAAAATTATTAAATTTAATTAAATAATTTATATTATGGACAGAAACCATCAGGCTCAATGGCCAATTTAGAAAATTATTGAAATTTAGCGGACAACCATAGGTCAGTTATATATCGCAAGTAAGAAATGTATGCAGGCATATTTCGATTTATAAGCAAAAGTGAGAAAAAATTCTGTAAGCGCTGAAAAATTGAAAAATTCCTAATTCTTTTATTTTTGATATTTTTTAAATTATTTGTACGTAATGTTAAATTTAGTCATCAGCAATTCTATACAACTATCTCATTTAATAGTACTTTTAATAATAACAATAAAATGAAAATACAGATGATAAGAATTCGAGTTGCAGCCCCTTTAAAGAGTTAAAAACGCTATTAACACTATATTTAAAACAATACTGTATTTATGCATTATATATAAAACATACATAGTACATTTATGAAAAAAAAAAGAATATCTTACCCGACACGTTCATTCTATCTCAAATCAGTGAATAAAAATTATGCTTGTTTCAACCGATTGGTAATAACGTGCACTATTAAATGCCATGCATGGATTGGGATGTGGGGACCATTTATTTATTTAAAATAGTTCTAATTTTGATTTCAAATAGTAACATATTCTTTCGACATCATATTTGAATTTCTTAAATCAAATCATGACGGAAGAGAATATAGCTTACACTTTTTATACATTGCTATCATTTTTTTACAGCACAACAAAAAAACACTAGATTAATATTGACAAAATTATTCTAATTGGTAAACATATCATATTAGATGTAAGATTCCAACTGGGCGAAAAATGTCCGGACCAGTTTTCGAACCCGGGACCTCCTGGCTGAAGCCGCCAGTGCTCTGCCATCTGAGCTATTCCGGACGATTCTGGTCGAACTTTTTCACCCAGCTAACCTTGATGATTACAGCATCTGGTCTGAAACCTGGTTCAGCTCAACAGTATAAATCTCAGGTAATGGAACTCCAGAAATCGCTGGATACGAAATTACACTAGATTAACTTGGAGAACTCCAGAAACTCTTTTTCTGGAGTTCCATTACCTGAGATTTATTCTGTTGAGCTGAACTAGGTTTCAGACCAGATGCTGTAATCATCAAGGTTAGCTGGGTGAAAAAGTTCGACCAGAATCGTCCGGGATAGCTCAGATGGCAGAGCACTGGCGGCTTCAGCCAGGAGGTCCCGGGTTCGAATCCTGGTCCGGACATTTTTCGCCCAGTTGGAAATTTACATCTAATATGATTTGTTTACCATTAAAATAATTGTGTCAATATTAATCTAGTGTAATTTCGTATCCAGCGATTTCTGGAGTTCCATTACCTGAGATTTATTCTGTTGAGCTGAACCAGGTTTCAGGCCAGATGCTGTAATCATGAAGGTTAGCTGGGTGAAAAAGTTCGACCAGAATCGTCCGGGATAGCTCAGATGGCAGAGCACTGGCGGCTTCAGCCAGGAGGTCCCGGGTTCGAATCCTGGTCCGGACATTTTTCGCCCAGTTGGAAATTTACATCTAATATGATTTGTTTACCAATTAGAATAATTGTGTCAATATTAATCTAGTGTAATTTCGTATCCAGCGATTCCTGGAGTTCCATTACCTGAGATTTATTCTGTTGAGCTGAACCAGGTTTCAGACCAGATGCTGTAATCATCAAGGTTAGCTGGGTGAAAAAGTTCGACCAGAATCGTCCGGGATAGCTCAGATGGAAGAGCACTGACGGCTTCAGCCAGGAGGTTCCGGGTTCGAATCCTGGTCCGGACATTTTTCGCCCAGTTGGAAATTTACATCTAATATGATTTGTTTACCAATTAAAATAATTGGGTCAATATTAATCTAGTAATTTCGTATCCAGCGATTTCTGGAGTTTCATTACCTGAGATTTATTCTGTTGAGCTGAACCAGGTTTCAGACCAGATGCTGTAATCATCAAGGTTAGCTGGGTGAAAAAATTCGACCAGAATCATCCGGGATAGCTCAGATGGCAGAGCACTGGCGGCTTCAGCCAGGAGGTCCCGGGTTCGAATCCTGGTCCGGACATTTTTCGCCAGTTGGAAATTTACATCTAATATGATTTGTTTACCAATTAGAATAATTGGGTCAATATTAATCTAGTGTAATTTCGTATCCAGCGATTTCTGGAGTTCCATTAACTGAGATTTATTCTGTTGAGCTGAACCAGGTTTCAGACCAGATGCTGTAATCATCAAGGTTAGCTGGGTGAAAAAGTTCGACCAGAATAGTCCGGGATAGCTCAGATGGCAGAGCACTGGCGACTTCAGCCAGGAGGTCCCGGGTTCGAATCCTGGTCCGGACATTTTTCGCCCAGTTGATAAATTTACATCTAATATGATTTGTTTACCAATTAGAATAATTGTGTCAATATTAATCTAGTGTAATTTCGTATCCAGCGATTTCTGGAGTTCCATTACCTGAAATTTATTCTGTTGAGCTGAACCAGGTTTCAGACCAGATGCTGTAATCATCAAGGTTAGCTGGGTGAAAAAGTTCGACCAGAATTGTCCGGGATAGCTCAGATGGCAGAGCACTGACGGCTTCAGCCAGGGGGTCCCGGGTTCGAATCCTGGTCCGGACATTTTTCGCCCAGTTGGATATTTACATCTAATATGATTTGTTTACCAATTAGAATAATTGTGTCAATATTAATCTAGTGTAATTTCGTATCCAGCGATTTCTGGAGTTCCATTACCTGAAATTTATTCTGTTGAGCTGAACCAGGTTTCAGACCAGATGCTGTAATCATCAAGGTTAGCTGGGTGAAAAAATTCGACCAGAATCATCCGGGATAGCTCAGATGGCAGAGCACTGGCGGCTTCAGCCAGGAGGTCCCGGGTTCGAATCCTGGTCCGGACATTTTTCGCCAGTTGGAAATTTACATCTAATATGATTTGTTTACCAATTAGAATAATTGGGTCAATATTAATCTAGTGTAATTTCGTATCCAGCGATTTCTGGAGTTCCATTAACTGAGATTTATTCTGTTGAGCTGAACCAGGTTTCAGACCAGATGCTGTAATCATCAAGGTTAGCTGGGTGAAAAAGTTCGACCAGAATAGTCCGGGATAGCTCAGATGGCAGAGCACTGGCGACTTCAGCCAGGAGGTCCCGGGTTCGAATCCTGGTCCGGACATTTTTCGCCCAGTTGATAAATTTACATCTAATATGATTTGTTTACCAATTAGAATAATTGTGTCAATATTAATCTAGTGTAATTTCGTATCCAGCGATTTCTGGAGTTCCATTACCTGAAATTTATTCTGTTGAGCTGAACCAGGTTTCAGACCAGATGCTGTAATCATCAAGGTTAGCTGGGTGAAAAAGTTCGACCAGAATTGTCCGGGATAGCTCAGATGGCAGAGCACTGACGGCTTCAGCCAGGGGGTCCCGGGTTCGAATCCTGGTCCGGACATTTTTCGCCCAGTTGGATATTTACATCTAATATGATTTGTTTACCAATTAAAATAATTGGATCAATATTAATCTAGTGTAATTTCGTATCCAGCGATTTCTGGAGTTTCATTACCTGAGATTTATTCTGTTGAGCTGAACCAGGTTTCAGACCAGATGCTGTAATCATCAAGGTTAGCTGGGTGAAAAAAATTCGACCAGAATCGTCCGGGATAGCTCAGATGGCAGAGCACTGGCGGCTTCAGCCAGGAGGTCCCGGGTTCGAATCCTGGTCCGGACATTTTTCGCCCAGTTGGAAATTTACATCTAATATGATTTGTTTACCAATTAGAATAATTGGGTCAATATTAATCTAGTGTAATTTCGTATCCAGCGATTTCTGGAGTTCCATTAACTGAGATTTATTCTGTTGAGCTGAACCAGGTTTCAGACCAGATGCTGTAATCATCAAGGTTAGCTGGGTGAAAAAGTTCGACCAGAATCGTCCGGGATAGCTCAGATGACAGAGCACTGGTGGCTTCAGCCAGGAGGTCCCGGGTTCGAATCCTGGTCCGGACATTTTTCGCCCAGTTGGAAATTTACATCTAATACAACAAAAAAAAGTCATTCAATTTTAAATTAAATAATTTTTAGTTTTCCCTTTCTAGGCCTCGTACGACCCCATGTATGACTCTAGTTTAGAACGAAAAGCGGTTGTCCGTATGCCGGCTATACACTGGTAAAAAAGGCAAACTGTTCCCAATGTGACCTCACAGCATAATGTATCGATCAACAACATTTTGCGGCGTTTTTCACTCGATGAAAGATATAACGAATGTGGTGGATAATTAATGTTTTCTCGAATAACTTTTCTTAGTTGTTAACATTAAATAGAAATTCACAATCATTCTTTTATTTTAATACATTACTTTGGGATAAATGTGGACATTTCACGAAACCACAGGTGGATGTTTGATATATATATCCGTGATATACATCACAGAAAATCTCTTTAGAACTTAATTATACTTTATCAAAAGAGCTTCATGGTAATTTACTGGCTATAGAGCGTCTTAAAAATACTAATTAAACTTCAAAAAAATTACAAATAAATTCCAAAAAACGTATTATTTTTGTTACAATGTAACGGCTGTTCAAAGTGCTCTGCTCCGATTTTTAGACATGCATGTGCATGCTTTATCATGCACATTAAGTCTTGTTTTAACATGTCAGATTTTTGTATGATCATTACAAATTGGCTGAAATTTTCGGTTAATTACTTAATGGGATACCGCTTACTCTCAATCAGACCTCACGAAAGAGTCTCATTTATTTGAAAGATATCATCTTGGAAAAATAAACTTCGGTAATGTAGCACATTTTTGGAAAAAAATGGAGTATTGACGTATGAGATACGTATACAAAAGTATGTAAAAGTTTAAGCACACATATTGACGTATGCAAATGTTTAAGCACAACGCAAGCTTTTTAATAAAAATGAAATCGTACAACGGAATGCTAACAATGTGTGTGCGTTTTTCAATATCGTTCTGAACTCCTGTTACTGTTCTTGTGACAACAACCCAGAGCCAATTCCATGTATAGCATAAACAAAATATTTAATGTAAAATCTTTCTGATACCTCGAAATCAGAGAGTTAGGTGTTTTGGGTAAAAATGGAGTATTGACGTATGAGATACGTATACAAAAGTATGCAAAAGTTTTAGCCCACATATTGACTATGCAAATATTTAAGCTCAACGCAAGCATTTTAATAAAAATAAAATTGTACAACGGAATGCTAAGAATTAATGAATAACAATACTACTGAACTCCTGATTTAGCCTCTAATATAATAGACGCTAGAGTGACAACTGGAGGTGTTTAACAGTCCTTTGTGATTTTCTTTCTAGCATATGATCATTTAAATCCCCACCAGCGATATATTTGGACAGCCGTGAATTAAAACCTTTATAGAGTATTTTTCATTTACAATTTCCTATTTTAAAGGGATAAATGAGGCATTTTCACATTTATATAGTATGAAATAAAACATACTCGAACGTAGAATTAGATAAAATTGCGAAAAGAAACATAAAACTGGATAAAATGTTTGGATTTCAACAGCTACTGGATGAGCCATTAACACATAATATAAGAGAAACATTGGAGAAATATCAGTGAAAAGCTAAATTTATAAAACGATAAATAGTATAATGCTACGTAACAGGTCCTTATAATCAATAGGTTAAAACAGTCAAAGTCTATTCTAGAGTTTCGATTAATTTATTTCATTATATGGCAAAACTTTTAAAAGTCGATAGAAAGCCATTAAAATTTTCAGTAAGTATAGTTTTTTTTTTCATTTATTTTCAGCCATTTCAGTTAGTTGTTTTCAGGAATAAAAAAGAAATGAAATATTTCTTTAAAATTGGTCTCGTTTTTTAAACGCATTTTACTTTAGATATAAGAATAAAATCTATTTAAGAACAAACTTGATATGTCTTTAAATTCTTATAGAAATATACAGTACAACTTTTACATTAGCAGAATGTTTGGTAAATATAAATACAAAAAGGTAGAAGCTTGCAGTGGGGCAGAATCACGAAAAGCTGGCCAAAATATGAAAATATTATTTAAATTCCACGAAATTTCATACACAGGTGTTTTTTAGGATGCTGATCTAGATTCTAAAATTTAAATTCCAAAAAACAAAATCGCGGATCCAATATGGCGGACTTAAAATGCTTTGACAGTTATTCAATTTCTATAAATTTTCGTATACAGATGTTTTTGAGGGTGTTGAGTAAAATAAAAATAATGACGGATTAAAAATAAAAGCAATGAGATTTTAAAAAGAATATTTCGAATTTCGAAATAAAAAAAGTTTCAAGGCTAAACGTTACAAGGTATTTTCAAGGAACTAGCATATTTTTACTTGAAATTAAACGATGAATTCTTATTTATGAAATACAGTTAAGTACATTAATAAAAAATAAAATACTACAAGGTTTAATTTTTATATTATTAAAATAAAACGAAAGGATATTTTAAAATTCATCTTCTGAATCATCTGTACTATATTAAGTAGACTCTTTATGAGGGGAGGTGTCGAAATATTTTCCTGAAGTTTCTCTGCCTCTAGGGGCAAGGATATTAATTTCTTTAATGGTAATTTACGTACGCTTGAAATGAAGGGATTTGATAACATTAAAAGCCGAAAAAAATCTTCCATTGTTTACGTCCTACTGCATTTTATAGGAAAATCTTCGCGATATCTTTTGGTTAATTTGTTACACGATACTTGAGCGTCTACCGACATTTGTCCAACAGGCAATATTGAGGAAGTTATTATTTCTGTGCCATGAATAAGTAGTTTGTCCACTGAAGTTGGCATATAGAATTGGGAATACAATTCGACGAATTTACAAACTGTTTGTCAGCATGATCCACGAAATTGATCAAATGAATGCTAAGAAATTACTTGTAATATGACGTGGAATCTTTTGATCAAATCTTCGTTTACGTACGTTATGGAAGCAGAATCAGTTGCGTTTTCAAAGAATCCACAAGCTGTATTGTAATCATTTGTACTTCCAAATCCGAACTTTGGTTTATCGACGAGCAGTCCTGATTGTAAACAAAATCCTCTTTATAAATTTTGCTTTGCAATTTTAATTTTTATCTTCTCGTCAGGAGTTCAGGCTTGCCATTCCTTTATATCCCGTTTGTACGCCAAATGCAAGCTACATTCAAAACTTCTTATGCAGGCATGTAACGTGGACATCCCGAATTGTAAATTATTTTCATTCACGTTTAGTTTGAAAATGTCATCAAGGTTATTAAACTGTTTTGAAGTTGCCTGGCATAGGTAACAACGTTAACTTGGCAAATAATTAGTAATGGCATTAAAAATTTTACAATCAATCATCGTTAAAGCTAGTTTGTAATTAACGCCTACTTATTTTCTATGAATGATTATTTTAAAAGGAATAAGTTTACTCTCCTGATCTGTAATATAATCCATTTCCCTCACAGTAGCTTCCGTATTTTCGTGCAAAAAATGGATTCTGATCAGCCTAAAAAATCGAGGCGATGAAGATCTCGACTTTTCCCAGATAACGATTTCTGAATTATTCGCAACACTTACGAGTTCTAGTGGCACTAGAGAAGTGAAACAAACTATTTGAACCTAATTTCTACCATTATCAACGCTAAAGTTTTGTTTAAAAGTACTTTGATCAGATATACTACCATATCCTCCACTTGCAAATCAAATTCAGATTGCTAATGTTCTCGGAAGTCAGATTCTTAATAATTTCCGCTTGCATTAATAAAATACGTTCAGCAGTATGATCTAAGAAAGATTGCAGTTGACAAGATAATTCTTCTAATTACAACAGAATAAACAAAATTATTAGCTATAAAGATAAGAAAATGTATTTCTATCGTATCGGTGATAGAGAATTCTTTTCTTTTCTTTTTTCTTTTTTTTTTTTTTTTTTTTTTTTACTAATTTTTCTTATCAAATCCATATGCTTATGATTATAATACTTATTTTTGATATAATACTTTATAATCTACCCCAAAACAGAATAATCTAAAAATTTTAAAAATGTTTGCCAGCTAAATTACTGAGAAAAGTAATAAATGTCATAGCTTTTGAAGCGACTCAGAAAGTGACATTTTTACTTGCGGTTACAAAAACCTGCACGAAATGCAGAATAGCAGTTTATGGCAGCTGTTTTTTTCATTATTCCTTATATGATTGCTAAGGCTATTATTTCCATTATATATCGTTGCGGAACACTATGGAACTTATAAACTTTTTGATGTTTAAAAGCAAAAAAGTAATATATTTTTAAAATTTTTTTTTCAAAAATAATCATGAAATTATTAATTTTCATGTACTTAATATAATTTTTGAAACACGCGCAAAGAAAGTACACAGTATCATCGTGTGAATACATTTTAAAGCATTAAAATCGGATGATATGGAAAATTGTAGAACGTGTTTAGAGGAACCATTGTTTTGCTCTTTTTGTTCGCCTCAGGTGATAATCCACTAAGCGTCAATTTTGAAATGATATAGGTTGCCAAGGTAAAACGAAAACCTTTTTAAAAATATAGATTCTGACCCTTCAAACATTATTCTAGCTACCTGTATAGTCAAAAATTCCCAAATAGTAACTTATTTTTCGACTTTTGGCCGTCTTTTTGGGATCTTGCCCCACTGTGTGTCATAGAACTGACCTTAAAAAGTGCGGCGCAAAAGTTTGAGTACAACGCACGTATTTTAATAAAAGTGAAATTGTACAACGGAATGCTTTTAAATATCCACTGTACGTGAGTACTATGATCATAAATATATAATTCAAGTTTGGAAAAAAATAATCCTAACAAAAATCAGAAATTACAAAAAAAAAAAAAAAAATATATATATATATATATATATATATTTGTGTCGCACAAGCTTATCCACAAATGTGATTTTATGAAAATATGTCTCTAAACATGATAGGTAGAGGATCGGTGAGACAGTTTCCCCAGAGTATAAAGTGTAGTGATTGCTGTACAAGTTATTAAAATGCAAAAATCTGGGCAATTCTCGCCTGAAAAAGTCATGGAAGTTGGGAAGCTGAAAGCTGAAGGTAAATCCGTTTTGCAAATTTTCCTTATTTTAAATTGGTTTAAACGTGGTGTTCATAGCGTTTTGCAACGTGGAAACCAATTCAAAAATGCGTATCGCTCAGGAAGACCAAGAAAAACCGCTTTTCGTGAGGATAGAAGAATTAAAATAATGGCTGTAACTAGAAATTTGTATCTTAATCAAATAAAAAATCTACTTGGATCAAAAATATCACGTGACACCCTACTCAGACGAATAACTGAATCCGGATTAATCAAAATACAAAAATTTGCCTTTAAGCCTTTCTTGAAACAGTGTCACAAACAAGCAAGATTTCAATGGGCAAAATAACACATGTATTATCGTGAATGGCTTAGTGTTATTTTTCCTGATGAAAAAAACGGAATTTGGATGGTCCAGATGGGTTCTCATGCTATTGGTGAATCTTGAGAAAAGATCCGAAGAGCATATTCAGCAGGCAACAAAGTAGTGATTCGCTAGTGGTATGGGGCTTTTGGCTACAATAGACAAACATCTTTTTGCTTCCTAAATGACAGATAAAAATCACAAAAGTATCAGGAAACTATGATTGAGTATTTATTGCCACTTGTAAACCCCTGTGTGGTCGCAACTGGACGTTTCAGCAAGACAACGCATCGATACACACCTCCTGCTTCACAAACGAATGACTTAGACCTCAGAATATCGGTATGATGAGCAATCCCAGCTCTCAGTCCAGATCTCAGTCCGATAGAGAACATCTAGGGGATCCTGTCACGTGACGTCTACAAGTATGGGAAGCAGTATTACTCAGTACAAGAGCTAAAATCAGCGATTGGGGTATCATGATACGGACTGGCCCCCGAAATCTTCCATACTCTCATGTTAACAATGGAAAATCGGGTATTCGATCTCATCAGGTGCAAAGGCAAAATATAGACTAATAAAAGACTTAGAGGCTTTGTAAACTGTAAATATTTCGTTTTTTTGCACAAACTTTTTGACATCATAGTTGTAATTTTTTTATAGTTTTGAAAGATACCGGTTACTTGACCATATTATGAAGTATATTTGCTGGCAAATGGTAAAAAAATAGAGTTTAATTACAGTTATGTAACAGTTTCCTATAAAATTGGAAAGTTTGCTGCAAATTTTTAACTGTGTAAATTATTTTCATTTTTAAAAGAACAAATAATTTTCAAACCCTAAATATTTCTATGTGAGTTTAAAAAAATTCCTTACTGTATTTCCTCACTAACTTGAAGTTTTTACGTTTTTTTCATATTTTATTATAAAACACGTTACTCATCTGAAAATCTTTTTTTCCTTTTTCGAAAACTGTCTAAAAAAATTTAAAATCATTTTTTTTTTAATTATTCATTTTTCAAAGTTTTATATTAATATTGTAAACAGTCATTTATCTTTTTATTTTAAATCTTTCCCCTCAAAATGTGAATTCTATAGAAAATAGTTGTGCATTTTTTTAACTCATTACTTTTTGAGCGGAAGAATTAGCGTTTGCGAAAATTATGCGAGATAGTATTGTTTATAGAAGTCTAAGTTAAAAAAAAAATCTACTTTATGAAGCAATCAGTTATTTCACGAAAAAGAAATTTCAATATAATCTTCTCCTTAGTCATTTACGTGAGAAATTTCATAAAAAATTAAGAAGAAGAAAAAAAAAAACACGAAATGTATAATTTAAGGGAATTTTTCTTGCAGTTTCTTAGGCCACAACATATTTGGAAAATGCCTGCATTAAATGCCTGTAAAATGCCAGTGCAGGATAGAGCAAGGCACAGTGTGCTAGAAAAAGCAAGGCTGGTCAACCACCCATGCCAATTGACCAGTCTTGCTTTTCCTAGCACGCTGTGCCTTGCTCTATCTTGCTCTGAAGAAGAACCTCGCTAGTAGATTCGAAACAACTTTTTATGTATTATTTGTGCATCTTTAAACGTTGGTTTGCTGCTTTTTAACTTTATTTTTCATTCAAAACTATTTTTATTCATAAATTGTGTTTTTTAAAGCAGTAAATTAAAAAGACAAGCAGGAAAATATTGTGATTTTGAAGACATCAATATGCAGTGTAACTTGATTTGTCAAATCTGAAGATGCATCCAAATGTTTCATAAGAGGAACAGTACACTAAACGATACAATAATGGGGAGACTGTGAACAGCATAGATAGATTAAGTAGAATAATTGCAAGAATAAAAGGATAAATATAATAATCAGTACTGTGAAATTAAAAGTCTATCTGAAAAAAAAAATATTTAAAAGAATGTGGATTTTTAAATTTGTTTGTATGTTACCGATATCTGTATATCAGGGATAGGATATGCAAATGAAATAGCTTTTTAATAAAAGTTTAGAAGAAAAAATTGCGCTGCAAAAGAAAATGAAATGTAGCAAACAATTTTCTTTGATTTCTTGTTTGAAATTGAATTCAACTTCCACTGATCGAACGGGATACCAAAAAGTTTGCAAAAATAAATAATAAAAGTTGGAATCAAATATTGTGTCAGGATCTGTAAAACACGAAGTGCTGTAAATTTCATTTGAAGCTTCATATGGGCCTGTGAATTAAATTGTAAAAAATAGACTGGTGTTTGAAATATTAAATTATTAAAGCGAAATATTAAATATTATATATATTTGTAATATTAAAGGAAAATATTATATAATCACGAACTAAAACGTACAATAACCCCTTCGGGTTATCCACCACTCCGAAAAGAGCTCTTTATCATTAAAAATCTGAGGCCAATATATTTTCGAGATCTAAAACACATTTTTTAAAGTAAAGTTTCATTTTCTGCCACTCTCTTTCGGAAAAATTTGTTTTGTATTAGTTTGTATACTACAGTAATAAGCTTTTTCATGCTGGAATATAAGGTTTTAGGATGCTATAAATTCTTATGGACACATTTTCACATTCAACAAACATATTTTGCAAACAGACATGATAAACTAGCAGCACTAACTTTAACTTTAAAATTAATGTTAGCTTGTTACTCTAAAATGTTTCTTGGAAAACATATGTTATATTAAAACCGATATCTCGGTTTCAATAAGCTGAACACTTTAAAAAACGTTCGGAACATTTAAAGACCAGTGGCATAGAGCGAAACTTTGATTTTATAAATGCTTCTATGAATGTTGAAAAATCTGGTTTCGGAGGTTTTTATGATAAAAAATGGCTTCAGGAATCATTGTTAACTCGCAAGATGTTATTGTATGTTTTTTTTTTTAAGTTGGTTATATTTTCGTATATAAACAACCCCCCTTAATATGTTTTCTGGAACATATGCCAAAAGTATTCACCCAACCAACCAATCCACCGATTCCTGTATATAATCACCCATACACCTATTATAGAAAACAAATTTTCTTTTTTTTTCTTTTAAATTAACATATACTTCAGGAATTTTAACTCTGTGCTTTTTTAAAAAAAGGTCTATCTCCATTAATCGATTTTACATTTAAACGTTCCTAATTGATTTTTAGTAAAAATTTCAAGCGTTTACAACATTAGAGATCGTATTTCAATTCCTACCCTGGATCTATTTTTGGAGCATACATCTAGTTATACGCTGCACTAATGGATATAAGATTTTTTTGTTGTTGATGTTGCCATGTGAAAATTTAGAGTAGCATTTTCAAAAATTGACTTTTACTAATAAGTATTAATAAGCAAGTTATTTTGATTTATTCCCACTTTGAAGTTAGACATTTTTGTTGTGTGCACATGTAGTAAATAACATTAACTCAAGAAAAATAAAATAAAAATTATATAAAAATTTTTATTCGAATTTTAATCATATATATTTTAACAAGCATGTTTTCGGATTTATCATATATTATGTTAGACAATCGTTAATATATACAAGTGATTCATTTGTGTTTATATATTAGATCAAACAATATAAAAGACATGTCAATTTCATTTTTATTACGCAAGTTTCAACTTCTTAGGTGCGTTCGTAATTATATAAATACGTAGCACCTATAGTCGTCGTTCAGTCCGTCTGTCTGTCCGTCCGCATATAACAGAGCAAAAACTACCCAACCGAACGGTCTGAAATGTTAAATATATAATTGTTGCATAACTGTGTCGAGTCATTTCAAATTTTTTGAAAATCGGGCATATAGTTTAATTACAGTGACAGTCAAAAGTTTTCCGTTACATTACGGCCAATGGGAAAAAAAAAAATTATTGCAAGCGTATTTTAATGACGTTACAGCCTTCCGAATGGTCTGAAATTTTAAATATATAATTTTTGCAAAATTTTGTAGAGCCATTTCAAATTTAATCAAAATCGGATGCATAGTTTAATTACAGGGACAGTCAAAAGTTTTCCGTTTCATTAAGGCCAATGGGAAAAATTATTTCAAGTGCATTGTAATGATGTTACAGTCTTTCGAATGAAATGATTATGCACTTATAAAGTGCACTAAAAATATACATTCAGTGCAATATGCGGTGTAAAAAATATTTATAAAACTAGCTATAGTACGAACGCACCTCATTTGCCACGTTTGACGAGCAATTTTCAACTTGTTTTTTCTTATGTAGGGTTCCGCATTTTGTATGCCATGAAAGATCTGAAGTTTCTTAAATACCTGGCTTGTTAAATTTACATTAATATATTTACAAAACTTAAATACACAATTACAATACTTAACATTTTTATATTTCATAAATAGTGGTTTAAAAAGAATCATTTTGTAAAGTTAATATATTTTAATGTACTAGAAAAAAGCATTATAGCGATATAGTACACACACATATATATATATATGTATATATTTCTATATAATAAAAATTACGAAAACTTTAAGGGGTCTTGTACCTTTTAAACGCGTCGAAAATTAACGAGAAACTTCAAAGTTTGAATTAGTCTATCTTCAAAGCCTTTTTATGTATAAACATGAAATTTTAATTTTGATTAAACAGATTGTGCTTTATAATATGCTACCATTAGAAATTTATTAACCCTTTCCAGAATTTGTGTATTGTTGAAATCAAAATAGCTCTTTTTTTACCCCATAAGTCATTGCGCGCATGATATCTTGAGAAAGTATGTATGGATTGGCATGCAATTCAGTAAAGATACTAAACATATATGTGTGTTTAAAATGACCCACTCTTAGGCTAAAATTATTTCATTAACTATATAAAAAAAATATTTTCGTAAAAAAAATTAAAATTTTGCATTTTTAATGAATAAAAATAGTCATAACTAAAAATATTACCATTGTAAATACTTAAAAGTAGATTATTTTAAGCACACGTATTTGTTTAGTATATTTACCGATTTTTATGACAATCCATACATACTTTCTCAAGATATCATGCGCGCAATGACTTATGGGGTAAAAAAAAGAGCTATTTTCATTTCAACAATACACAAATTCTATAAAGGGTTAATAAATTTCTGTTGGTAGCATATTACAAAGCACAATCTGTTTAATCAATATCCAAAATTTCATGTATATACATAAAAAGGTTTTGAAGATAGACTAATTCAAACTTTGAAGTTTTTAGTTAATTTTCGACGCGTTTAAAAGGTACAAGACCCCTTAAAGAAACTCGACTTATTTTCTAATAATATACATTTAAAAAGTTACCCCATATCTATACTTTTAGCATTAAGCCTAACTTTTAAATTTTTTTAATAGATAATAATAGTTTGCGAGATCAGATTTTGAAAAAAATATACACTACGGGATAATTAAATATAAATTTAAGTATTTAATCCTTAGTTTTAATTTCAGACTTTTCTTATTATATAATTGGTAATTTTAATTAGAGTTTTTTTTAGTATCTAATCAATTTATGTTTAGTTATACTAAATATAATTTAAACTAAATCTATGATGCATAACTGGGTATCCAAAAACATTTGTTAAACAATTATTTGAGTTTCGTGTTTCCCATCAATGTTTGTTTACGTTCAGCTATTATAATTCATAAAAATGCATAAACAACATAACGTAACTAACAACTGTAATTTAAAAAATGCTGATTCTTTATAAAAAGATTAAACTAAATTTAAAATTTTTAAACACCTTATATTTACAATTTAAATATTTTAACAAACATATCGAATTTATCTGACATTCTGTTCACAAACCAATTTTATTTTACCGTATTCTTTTATATATCTGATATATTTATAACTAATTTTTATGCAATATGGTGAACGAACTTCATTTTATTTGCTTGAAGTTTTTCACTATGCATTCTTTTGAAAATTTTTGGTAAAGCCCATACTTTAGATTAAAAACAATATCTTTATGGTTGAACTATTTTTCATTAAAATGAGTTAAACAGGAAAAAGCATTACAGTTAAGAATGTCACTTAGATGATATTTCTCTGGAGTCTAAAAAATGTGGATTGAGTAATTGCAAATTAAAGGCAAATTTTATGTTATTCACTTTCATCATCAAACATCTTTAATTATTAAAGTACATATATGAATAAAATTAAAGTCACAGTACTTGTAAGTAGACAAATATGTAAGTAAGAAAATATTTATCATTAATGACTTATAGAAATAATTAAGAGAAATACAGAAAATTACGTCATACTTAAAAACTGAGTTAGATAATTTAGTTGGACAATCTCGTTGGAGAATTAACTAAAACATAAAATCTTAATTGATTTTGCGAGCGATTTTCTCGTTAGAATATGAAATGACACAAATTATGTAACTAGGAATTTTTCTCCGATTACTTCAGTATTTCACAATTAACATTCCTAAATTCAACAAATATATGCTATGAAAACTAAAATTTATAAAAAAAATATATATTAAAGTTTATTAGAAATCGAAATATGGATGGTTATTTAACAGCATGATAAAAAAAAACAATTACTTTGCTTTCAACTGAAGACTAGTTAAAATTAACCAAAATTACATTTTTTTCAGATTTTAAAAGGAATATAATGTATAGTTTAAAGCAGGAAAATTGAGACGCAGTAGACCAAAATGGAAGTGAAAACTAAATACAGTGAAACCTCCTTGAACGGCTACCTCTAAACAACGACTATCTCCAAATACCGGCCACATGTTGATGGAACCAAACACGTTCCATAACATTAGCATTATTACGAACCTCTAAATAAGGAATTCCGAACAACGGTCACTCAAAAGCCACGAGAAAAAAAAATTACAGCTCCTGGTATAATTTCATATCTATTTGCAAACCGAAATGTGAAGCAGATCAAACAAAATTTACTTGATATGCGAACAAAAAATGAAGACATTAATAATAAAAGGGAAATTTTATGTGAATTCTTAGAACGGCAGGCATAACTAACATAAAGGCCAGCTTGTTTGTATCTCTGGTCAAAAATTTGGCAGTCACTGCCCAATTTGGTTCGATACAACAAATGGTGGAAAATAGGAGAGAAGAAGAGAAAATAGATTACAGAATCATCAAAAATTTCCAATATTAACACACATACCGAAGATTTGATGAACTCTCGTGAAATCCAAGATTTTTTCATTAAATCATAATGATGATGAGTTATATAGCAAATCAAGTCATATTTTTTTTTCTTTGGAGAAAAACATTTGTAGAAAAAAAAGCAACTGCAAACCACATATTTTCTTATTGTATTAAAACAATGAGGATTAATTAAAATGACTGTTAGTATTTCTATTTAAATTTATGCAATTCTGATTTTTTTTTTTAGTGAAACCTCTGAATAACACCCACCTCTGAAGAGCGGTCGCTTTTCACCGGGCCCACGGGTAATCGTTATTCAGAGGTTACAAGGTATTATTAATTACTTGTAGAAATAATTACTCGAAATACAGAAAATGAGATATTTTTTATCTGAGCATGCGCGTATGATAAATTTTTTTTTTCATGATTTCATAGTCAACTCTATTAAAATTTTGCGAAAGAGTACAGTTCATATAATTCTACGTCAAAAATCTACTATTATGCTTATCGAAGTAAACAGTTGCTGGGTGAAAAATAAATTGTATTCCAATCTAACCCTTAATCATTTGCGTGGCAAAATGTCATAAAGAAGAATAAAAAATAAGGAAACAAAAACATCCAATGTAAAATTTAAAGGAATTTTCCATCCAACTTATTAGGCAACAACATACTTGTGAAATGTTGCATCTGGTAGTTTACCACAAAAATCAATAATAGAGGTAAGCACGTTACATAGGCTGTTCTACTTTATTTTTCATTCAAAACTATTTATATTCGAAACTTATTTTTTTGAAAAACAGTAAATAAAAAAAATAAGCAAGAAAACATTGTGTTTTTCAAGACATCAATCTGTAGTGTAACCATCGATATATCGTAGCGGAATTTCAATTTCAAAATAAAAAAGTTTTTAAGCTATGAGAATTTCATTTAAAATAACTTTTTCCTTAAAATTACATACACGCTAAAAAAAAATTATTATGATATAATGAAAATGTGAAAAGTGATTCATATTTAACTTAAATTTTTAGATATGAAAATAAAATTACAAACTGCATCAGAGTGTTTCATATTTTAGTCCATTTAGAGACAAAGTCCTATTTCTTGTAGTATGGACTTATCCATACTCATTATAAACATAGTATACACTCAACATTTCGAATGCACTGGTCTCCAAAAGTTAAAGGACAGTGGTTGGATTCTTTCGGTTGTCATACATCTAATGAAATGTATGGCGAATTGTGGTTAAACTTTGAGAATGTAAAAGACAAGTTTGACTTCATCTTTTTCAGTGAAGATTAAGTCGCAGTGACAATTGGGTAGCCAACAATAAATTTAATTATAAAATACTGTTTGCGATTGCCCATGTAACAGAAAATGTTTAGAATTTGCTGTTACTATAGTAAATGACTTTATGGGTATTGTTTAACGTTCGTGTGCATTTGTGTAAGCAAAACAAGCATATTTCTGAAGGTGTTAACATTTCAGCGAAACATTTTTCACATCCTCAAAGTTCACAGACAATTCGTCAAGAATTCTATTAGATATTCGACAAACTTTGTACGATCTCTAGCATCCGGTCTCTCTACCGTAACTTTTGTAGTCCAGTGTATATTTTAAAAAAATAGCACGATACGTCATACCATAATGATAGCTAAAATGATCTGCACTATTGCTCCGCTTTTATCGTGGGCAAATTAATTTCTAAACTGTGCTTAATTTCAAATTTATATCGTCAAATGGGGACAAAATAGAACTTCCAAACAAAGTTTTTTTTTTTTTTACCCGACTGCCGAGAAGCTTTATGTGTTTCACGCGTATATGGGTATGTGGATTAATTTATACCCTTGAAACATCCCAACGGCTGGATGGGTTTTAATGAATGGGGTCTCTATCGATTCGTCTTAACCGTCCAATGGTTATAGGTTAGGTTTTATTTTTATAGATTCAAAATGGCGGCCGTAAAATACATAATAGCGGTAGAGACGAAAAAAAAAATTTACGCACCCTATTGAGTGGCATATCATTGGATAGGTCTTTCAAAATGAAAACTATGTTTCATTGACTATTTTACAGTTAGAAGCTCCATTTGAATATCACACAACCTGGAAGTTGTGTACGTAGGATCTCTATCTTTACTGAAACTATAACCATCATAGACATCTATAAGTCTTATCAAAACTGTGTTTATAGATAGGAACTAACAATTAAACACAACTTAAAAGTCGTCAATACCAGTAAATAAAAATAATAAGTAAGTAGTATAAAAAATAGTTTCACATTTATGAGAAATAATTAATTAGTTCGCTTTTTACGCAGTCTGTTTTTTTTTTTTTTTTAAATTTAATTCATTATTGTCAAAACTGTAGCTCAACGGATTAATTATTTTAAATAAATTTTTAATTAACTTTCAATCATGATTTTATTCATTTACTTTTATTTATTTTTATTATATCAAGCTCGACAAAGCACATTTGATATATAAATGTAAAGTAAATTAAAATTTAATATGGACAAGTTAAAACTATTATGATTTCCCGTGTTTTGTTAAAGAAATTAAAAAAGTCCTTCCGGCCAGTGCCGGGAGGAAGAGGTAGCTTTCATATTCCTTATTTTTTAAAAGCCAGCTTATATTATTCAAACACACGGAGCTCAAATTAGTGGAACCCGATTATAGAAGATTAAATACTAATTTTTGTCAATATTGAATATGAATGAGAATTTCGCCAAATTAGTCAGCGTTATCAAAGCTGGTTTTATTAAAATGATTTATATTTTGTCGCCAAATTCGGTGATATCACAAATTATATTAATAATTATATTAACCCGAATTATTGGTGATAGCCTGCCATTTTAAAACAACATAATGGGTGCGACAAAGCTCACCAATGAACTTGGTCGAGACCTTAGTAATTCCTGTGCACATGTTTACTCATATCTAAATCGGTTGATATATACGAGTGCTGTTGCAGGCAAAAAATCAGATTTTTCAAAATGTCACACACATTCGAAATTCAAACTGCTATATCTCGGCCTTTTTTTTAGATAAAAATGCAAAACAAAAATGATCCGGAATCTTTGTAGCAAGCTGAAACACATAAGAAAAAAATCTTTTTCAATTTCTAAGTTTTTCGTACCTCATTTTAAATTAATTTTTTTTTAAATTTTTAAATGGCCGCCATTTTGAAACAAGATGGCATATGAAGTTAGCAAACGAACTTGGCCGGGAGATTGCTATGTACTATTCACATGCCTTGTCACATCCTAATCGGTTCATAAATACGCGTGTTATCGAGTGACAAAAATCAGATCGTTTCAAAATGTCAGCCATGCTAGAAATTCAAAGGGCTATAACTCAGCCATTTTTTAAGATATAGACGAAACAAAAAATGCTCCAGAATCTTTGTATCAAGGTCAAATACATAAGAAAAAAATATTTTTCAATTTCTAATTTTTTTGTACCTCATTTTAAATTATTTTTTTTAATTTTAAATGGCCGACATTTTAAAACAAGATGGCGTATGAAGCTGGCCAACGAACTCGCTCGAGACATTGCTATGTACTATGCACATGCCTTGTCACATCCAAATCGGTTCATAAAAATGCATATAATCGTGCGACAAAAATCAGATCGTTTTAAAATGTCAGCCATGCTAGAATTTCAAAGTTCTATAACTCAGCCATTTCTTAAGACATAGACGAAACAAAAAATGCTCCGGAATCTTTGTATCAAGCTCAAACACATAAGGAAAAAATCTTTTCAATTTCTAATTATTTTGTACCTCACTTTTAAATTTTAACTTTTTTTTTAAATTTTTAAATGTCCGCCATTTTGAAACAAGATGGCAAATGAGGCTGGCCAACGAAGTCGAGACATTGCTATATACTATGCACATTCTTTGTCACATCCAAACCGGTTCATAAATACGTGTATTATCGCGTGACAAAAATCAGATCGTTTCAAAATGTCAGCCATGGTAGAAATTCAAAGTGCTATAACTCAGCCATTTTTAAAGATATAGACGAAACGAAAAATGCTCCAGAATCTTTGTATCAAGCCCAAACACATAAGAAAAAAAAAATCTTTTTCAATGTCTAATTTTTTTTGTGCCTCATTTTAAATTTCATTTTTTTTACATTTTTTTTTAATGGCCGCCATTTTGAAACAAGATGGCGAATGAGGCTGGCCAACGAACTCGGTCGAGACATTGCTATGTACTATGCACATTCCTTGTCACATCCAAATCGGTTCATAAATACATGTATTATCGCGTGACAAATATCAGATCGTTTCAAAATGTCAGCCATGCTAGAAATTCAAAGTGCTATAACTCAGCCATTTTTTAAGATGTAGACGAAACTAAAAATTCTCCAGAATCTTTGTATTAAGCCCAAACACATAAGAAAAAAATCTTTTTCAATGTCTAATTTTTTTGTGCCTCATTTTAAATTTTAAATTTTTAAAAATTTTTTAAATGGCCGCAATTTTGAAACAAGATGGCGGATGAAGCTGGCCAACAAACTCGGTCGAGACATTGGTATGTACTATATACACACGAAAGTTTATCCAAATCGGTTCGTAAATACGAGAGTTACAGTATGACAAAGATCAGATATATATATATATATATATATATATGGATATATATAAATATATATATGGATATATATATATATATATATATATATATATATATATGGATATATAAATAATTTATATATCCATAATATATCCATAATATATATATAAATATATATATATATATATATATATATATATATCAATTTTAAACGGAGGGTGGTTTCGGGGTCTAGGGGTCATGATCGGTGGAAATATACCAAAATTTTTCGGAATCGTTTTCCTGCAATAGGTGGCTTTTTGTAATGAAAGCTACCTAAAAGAAAAGAAATATCTTCTTTCGGGGTTTTTTTTTTTTTTTTTTTCGTATTCAATTAATCTTACGCAACTGGGTCCTCTTCGAACCGTTTCCATCATGGTTACAATATCAATGATACTTAAAGTAAATATCGCTCACCTGGAAGAAAAGTGACACATCTCGCAAAAAATAATTTTAAGTTTTTTTCCGCTAATAGGTCTGTCATAGGTGCGTCTTGTTACACAAACAGTTTCATAAGTGTAGCTATGCGGAAAATCCCTTTATTACGCTATATGTCCATTTGTGACCTCGGAAGAGGGTCGGATTTTGTAGGGAGGTAAAATTACCCTACCCTCCAAACCTCATCTTACGTCTTCATTTTTAAGGGATTTATGCTTTTATGCACGTTTTCATACCTGCATGCAGAGCTAAGTTCTGTAATTTCATCTTACAGTAAAATCGTGCAAATTTTCTTTTTCTTCTCGTGTGAAATTTACTTTTGCGAGATGTGTCAATTTTCTTGCGAGTGAGCGATAATATCACCGTTAGAGGTTTAAAAAAACTTTGCGCCAAATCGCTTTGCGCAAATACACTGTTTGGATCGGAAGATTAACTCAAAAATAACGGACACTCGCGCTTATCTGCAATCGGAGAATAGACTTACCTTTTATGTTGAACAAAAAAATAATATAAAATTATTATGAACTGGATGAAAGATAGTGCGCTAAAGAATATGCAAGAATTTGTCTTTAGTATTATTATTATGAAGTTAAATTTAAAAACAACATTTTCCAAATCCGTATTACAAACTAACTTATCAAAGAAATTCCGTTAACACAGTGTTTTGTGTGTTCACAAAACGTAGTGTTAGGAATCGACAGGAATTATACAATAATATTATAAGCAAATATTTCAGATTTAACCCCCAGATACCACCTAGTTAAAATAAATAGAATATACCTAAATAAATAAGTAGTACATAACATATATTAGTTGAAAAGTATGAAATCCACAATTATAAACCATTTTGACAGCAATACACAATAAGTTTAGTATGTAAGCAGGTAAAATCTTTCCTCCTAGTTTGCATAAATTGAATAACAGAAAATATAAGTTATAAACACTTTTGACAGTAATGCACAGTTATTTCAGGAAGTAAGCAGGTAAACTTACTGATGTTAAATGTTGAATCACAATGAAAATACTACAGAGATGTACAGGGATGTTTGCTTCGCTGTGGAATTTAAACTAAACTATTTAAACTAAACTGTTGATGCAAATTGTCACAAATATAAACCTACACTATTTTGTCAAATAGCAAATAGTATTTTTTATAATAAAAACAAGACATACATTTCCTTGTATGATGTTTATTATTGATATACAGTAAAGCTTTAAAAATACAGAAAAATCAACGAAATATTAATTTTTTTAAATGTTTAAATTCATTTTTTTATCCAGCTGAAATATTGACATAAGAAAAATAAATATGCAAAGTTCAAAAGACATGAGCTGTTAAAAAAAGTAAAACATTGTTCTTTATTAATTTTCTTGTAGTTTAATTGAAGGTTTGAAACTTTTGTGTGGGAAAAGAAATTTCAAAAGACTTCGTGGAGTAATTGTGTAAAAAGAATAAGCTTTCTGACAAATATTTAAAATAATTAACATAAATCTCCCAAAAAAGAAGAAAATCATCCGAAAGTTTCGTGAGAAAGACGGAACTCAAATCGATACAATAATAGAGAGACTGTGAACATCAAGGATAGATTAAGTGGGGTAATTGTAGAATAAAAAGACAAATATGATAATTATTTCATGAAATTATAAAATGTATGTGAAAGAAAATATTTGAAAAGTTTGTGGATTAAAAAAAAATTATCTTCATGTTACTAAAATTAGGCTAACAAATGAAATCGTTTTTAATCAAAGTTAAGAATAAAATACTACGCTGCAAAAGAAAATGAAATATAACAATTTTCTTCGTTTTTTGTTTGAAAGCGAATTCAACATCCACAGATTGAACGCGATACCAAATAGTATGTAAATATAAATAATAAAAAGTTCGAATTAAAGATTGTCTCATGAAATTTAAAATAAGAAGTGCTTTAAATTTCATTTAAGGATACATATAAGCATATGAGGTACAATGTAAAAAACAGACAAATGTTGCATAATTTAGGAAAACTTAATATAATCACGAACGAAAATGAACAATACCTTCTTCCGCGTAACAAATGAATCAGAAAAACCTCCTTTACTATTATAAATCTCTAAGGCTAATATATTTTCGAGATCTGAAGAAGCTTTAATAAAAACAATGTTTCTTTTGCTGCCACTGATATTCGTAAATGTTCTTTTCGGGTTAGTTTTGAAAGTACATTGATAAGTTTTTACATCCTGGGAATATCGGTTTTTGGGGTGGCATCAATTCTCATGAAAACATTTTCATGTTCAAAAAACATACTTTGCAGGCAAACATGATAAGCTAACAGCCTTAACAATAACATGAAAATTAATATTAGTTTGTTACATGAGAATGTAAAAATTCAATTACGTTGCTAAAAACGTTTATTTGAAAATTGTCAGCATCCTAAAACCGATATTCTGGTTTGAAGAAACTGAATAACACACTATAAAACCTATTCGGAAAGGTTTCGAAAATCAGCGGCAGGAAGCGAATGTTTGATTTTAGGGCGATTCCATACAAGTGTCAAATTTGATCAAAAATATATTTTTTTTTTAATTTTCATAAATTAAGTTAAAAAATACATTGAAATGCATTCCAAGTTTCCAAATTAATGTTTTAGATTCAAAATTTTTATTTTATTTGCAACTGGCAATAGTCCAAATAAACGACATGGCTGAAAGGTAAAATGCTTGCAGTTGTGTACAAATGGTATTCTTGAAGAACACTTGGAAAAAGAAGGTCATTGTTGTTTATTTTGCACTTTTTTAATAAATGAATGTATGTAGTATAATATTTAAGGCTTTACAATAGCCTTAAAGCAATATTCTTGATAATAATGTGTGCACACTAAAGTCTTGTATTGTGTCATTCTGTCACATGTGTTTGTGCATTTTTAACACTTTCCAACAAAGTTGAAAAGTGTTTATGACTTCGGTTTGTCTGTCCGTCTGTCCGTCTGGCCGTCTGTACGCAATCTAACTCCTGTAAATATACTCGGATCGTTCTGAAATTTTTGGATGTTAGTGACCTCTACCATAGCACAAACCCTATTGCAAATGAAGTTTATAGCATGTTTAGTTCATTTACAGAGACAGTCAAAAGTTTTCCGTTACATTACGCCCTATGGGAAAAAATCGTTTAAAATGATTTTGAATGATGTTACATGCTTTCAAACATAATAAATTGATATGCATTTATCAAGTTGGCTAAAATATGCATTTTCTGTACAATATGCGGCTCCAAAAATAGTTATTATTCATTTACAGGGCCGCACAAAAGAATTCCTTTACATAATGATATAGAAGTGGACGGAATTTTTTCCGGCGTATTTTAATTATGTTAAACTATTACATGTATAATGAAATAGATATACGTCGCTAAGGTTTACTATAACTTATTTCATGGATAATACGAAATACAGAGCATTTACAGGGACACACAAAATATTTCAGATACTATATTGTACCCGAAGTACTGTAAAGTAGCGATGATTGCTGGAAATGCATTTTTAATTATGTTATGTGATTTTATGTTTCACTATATTTATGCATTGTATATGGTGTGTATAAATGCTGTAATTGATATACAGGGCTACTCAAAAGAATTCGTAATGGTTACTGGGTATGATTACAAATTGCTTATAGGTGATTTTTAAATTAGTTAGGCATTTTTACGCTGAACCGCATTTGGTTTACTAAGAAATGTTTGTAAAACAGATATAAAATGACATACAAGGTCACGCAAAGAATTGGATACATGGCCGTCTATAAATGATAACTTCTGGAAATGTGATTCCGGTAGTTTTAAGAGTGTTTTACTTTGAATTAAACTTTAGCTAAATAGTGGCGTGTAATAAAGGTATTAGGTTAACTGCAGAGTTTTACAAAAGTATACAAGTATGTTTAAATCTATTAGTATAAATTGATGAAAGAGAAATTTCAACCTGTTATGTGTTTTCTTGCTAAACTAAATTTCTCCATTATATAGTATATATATCAACCTACAGATCAAATACAGGGCTGTTCAAAAGAATTGGAATACATATTTGCTATGGACGGCAACTGCTGAATCAGTTTTTTAAATGTTTTATGTGCTTTCTAAAATGTTTACTTAATTCACTTATATAGCTTATTTCCCTAAATAACGAAGTTTTTTTAAAGCATTCAGGAAGTGTTGGAAAGTGTTTCATAATCTATGCTTAACGCATGATTTTTCTTACTTGTTTTATTTCAAATAGTAGGTAATCGTGCTCGATATGTTTTTGAAAATGCTATCAAAAGAGAATACATAGTTATGTAATGTACGTTCATTCTGAAATTTATTATGAAATTTATTAATCATTTAAAAGAAAAAAAAACGGTTAAGAAACTTTCAGTCCTTCCGTCACGTCAAATGACAGTTAATAACTTCAACCCTAGTACAAATAGGTTGCTCTAAATTTTAATTTTGTACTGCTCATACATCATATTTAAGAGACGTATTAGTTTAAAAACTGAATGGTTTTCTGATTCACAAATTTTTTCCAGTTTTAAGTAACATGTTAGAGTCATGGTTGCAAAAATGTCATTCCGTCACACAATAAGAAATTACTCAAAAATGAAAGAATAAAATCTGTAAAAATTGTTTCAGATATTTTTTTTTATCTTTTAGTCAATAACTGTCATCTACAAAGTGAAAAATTAATTTTTGTGTGAAAATAGCTTAAGGTAATTGCTTTAGCTGTAATTCTACAACTCAAAATGTCATTCCGTCACATATTGGATTGACTTTTATGCTTTTTTAAATACTTTTTTAAATGTAGAAAAATGCTAGTTTCTGAGGTTTTTATGATAAACAACTGCTTTGGTAATCATGGGTAAATCAAAAGATGTTATCGTATATTTCCGTTAAGCTGGTTATATCTTCGTATATTAAAAAACATTTTCTTTTTCTACAGTGTAGATCATTTAACAACAATTAATTGGACAATAAATTAGAAGAGATTATTTTTGTGCCAAATTCCTTCTCTACAAAGACTTGGCATACTTTAAATATTTTAACAAATTGGTGATATAAAAATTACTACTCAATTCGTATCGCACTATCATCCATAAAGAGTTCAAAAACAACTCCGTTTTACCCATTATCAGTTCTGTCAAGTAACTGATACACAAAATAATATAAAAGCAAAATAAGAAATTTAACAGGAAACATGAGGATGATTTTACAAGAATGTCATTAAAGGATTGAAATGAAGTATCATATTTTTCAAGCCAAATTTGTAAATCCTAAGACTTTAATAGAAAAGTAATGATAAAATTTTTTATCTATTATAGAAATCACTAAATTATAGTTTTAATAAAACTTATTGTTAAAAATTACTTTTGTTCTAATTTTACCTGTCAATAATATAAGTGCAATTACAACGTGCTTTTCAGGCCAATTAACTTATTCCAGACTCTAATTTCAAATTTATCTAAACACATGTTTCTAAAAAATGCAACACCATGAAGGAAACACCAGTAGAGTGGAATGACATTCTTTGATCAAATGTCCTGAAATTGTTAAATTAAAAGATTAAATTTACAAATAATAATTTAAAAAATGCATGTTGATAATCAGCATTTTGTGCAGCCACCACGCGTTGCAGTGAGTATTTCTATGCGACGTGGTATCGAATGTAACAAGACTTGAATTTTTATCTGATGAAGAACACTTCAGATTGCTCCTATCCGAACTTAAAGCCAATCTGTATCTGTTAAAGGAGGGCTTCAAGAGTGAGAAACCAACCAAAATAATCCCAAACATGTTCTCAAAGTGATATGTCCTGTGAATAGGCAGGCTAAGGCAGTATTTGTATTTGTTGAGCCAAAAAGAAGGTTTGGCCATTTTTTGCAGCATGTGGACGAAATATGTCCTTTTAAAATACAGCAGAAGTAGGGTACCACTTTGGTTCGCAGAACATATCTGATTTACCAGATTCTATTGAGGTTTCCCACAATTCTTAGCTGCTGTGACTGCCCATGATGCCCAATAGCGCGTTAAACAATCACACTTGGATTTCTTTCACCATCATGTTGTATGAAACAAATCGAAAGGAGGTGTTCATCGTATAATATTTGGACATCTCTATATCCTAAAAGAAATCTAGATTCACCTGAAAATACAACATGTTATCAATCGGCCCGCGCGCCAGTGTCAATGTTGAAAAGAGTATTTTAGCTGTAGGCGTCGATAGTTTTGGGAAAGGGGAATCCTGCACAAAGAGACTCTTGCATGCAGTTGATTGGGCAGCTGACATTGACGAATTGTCTGAGCAGACACCTGTAGAAATGCTCCAGCGTCTTGCCAACTATGTAGATCAAGCTGTACGATCCGTTACTACAATGCGGATGAAGTGTCTATAATCCCATGCTACCAAAAAGCTTTTTTGAAGCTGTTCGTATTCATAGATTTAAAAACTCCTTGGTTAATGATTTATCTAGTGTACCTTACATCTGAACTTCCTGGGTGGATTTGTTGTGTCACGATGCTTCATTTCCGCTGTGATTTCATTGGTTGCTGGAACACAATGGTCTTCCGGTGCTGTGTTTACAGACATTTGGGTTTTCGTCTTGCATGTATTTGGGGGATACTGTTTTTATACATAGATTTTATACACTGATGATGCCTGGAACTCACGAAACGTATACGTCTGGTTTTATTCACATTACCTAATGTATTTATTGCGTGTTCAAATGTTGATTATTGGTGAATTAATAGTACAAATACTTAATTTGGTGATTTAATGGTACTTTAAACTTATGGAATTTCTCATAAGCTACTAACATGGACTAACGGTGTGAACACCAATCAATGGTTCGTTTTAGAAGCGGCCATCTTTAAATAAAACGCTGCGCAATCTCTCCTACCAAAATTGGAGAGTTTGCGCATCTGTTACTTAGAAGAGATGGGTCATTGTTCCCATTAGTTTCCATGTAAGGAGAAATTACGCAGAAATTGGTAAATTCACATAAGAGGAGAGATTGGTAAATTTACATAAGAGGAGAGTTTGGTAAATTTACATAAATTGAAATAAACATGTAAAACATATGAATGAATCAATTTTGAAATAATTTTTGAAAAACTCATAATTATAGAAAATAAATTTGGCAATAAATTTATTTGCTAAACAATACTTTCTCAGATAAAAATTTCTTTAATAAATTAATAATACATTTATTATTAAATTAATTTGATATAGATATTTTTGTTAATAAATTAATAATGCATTTATTAATAAATTATATATATATATATATATATTGTTAATTTATGAACAATTAATTTTAATAAAATAATTTTGTTAACTAAGAATAAATTTTCTAAAAAACGAGGTTTTTTTCTGACTTATAAGTTAGCAGGAAAACTTTGCTTTTCATCGTTTATCGAAGACATCCTGAATTAAATATCTGGAAAGTTTAATTAGCACAGCTAGAGCAAACGGATGAAAAACTGAAGGAAAGGAAACGAAGAGCAATGAGATTGAGTGCACTGAATGTCTGGAAGAGTACAAGAAGACAGCCTTGACTAGTGACTGGATTCAATGTGTTAGCAGGTGCAGCAGGTGTAGTAGCAATGTTGTAGCAGGTGTTTGCACAAATCTTCAACATTTACAGCAATAAGTGCATCGATTGTGGGGAACGACAATATCGGTCAGAAAACAAGAAAACATCGAAACTGTGTAAATGGAATTGTACTAATTTTAAGTTAAGCGTGTTATCAAGTAACTTAATGTTGTTTTCCAAGCTTATTTTTGGGCTTTCTTTTTCTGATTCTTTCATTTTTTTTCATTAAAATTATTTAGTCGTTTTTAAAATTCTTTCCCTTTTCTGATTCTTTAATCAATAGGTCCAATCTTCACTCCTAATAAAATAATATTTGATCACAAGAACCTTACAACAATAAATTTAAGTTTAACCTTCCAACTGCCGCGAACTGATATATGCGTTCACTAATCTGCAGGTTTCACTGCAATGGAAACATTATTTAAATTAATATAATTCAATTGATATAATCAAGTTTTAACAAATTAAGTTATGAGTAATACTCTCAAGGCTTATATATACCTATACGTAATAAAAAAAATTATGTCATGTTTGATAAAACATCTTTTTTTTTAACATAAAAAATGCAAAGAAATCAACATTACAATTTTGACCTTTTGCTCGGCGGTCAGGGGTTAATTATTATTTTTAACAATTTAATTGTAGTTATCATTAACAACATTCTCTCCTACCCATGTGCGCAACCACACCAACACTGTAAGGACAGATTGCGCAAAATAACTTTTTTTGGTTTTATTACAGCTGTTCTGTTAAATTACAGCATAACAACAAAATAGTATTGGAAATGCATAAAAAATATTTCAAGCCAAAATTTTTCATAAATAGAACAAAAAGATAATATTTAGATTTTTTACTATCATTTTGTTGAATTGTGCGCAGACGTACTCTCCTAGCTTTACATTATATAAAACTGTTTAATTTGATTTTATATATTAGATCAAACATTATAAATTCATGTCAATTTCATTTTTATTACACGAGTTTCAACGTCTTTTTCTCTTATGTTAGGTTTTACGTTTTGCGTGTCATAAAAGCTGAAAAGTTTGTAGAATTCTCGGGATGATAAATTTACATTTATAACCTTTCCTTTATGTAACATTTTTATTTCTCATAAATAGTAGTTTTAAAAAATGATTTATTTTGTAAATTTAATATATTTTAATGTACCGATTAAAAAAGAAAAAATGCATTATAGTCGCATAAAATAATTTAATTTCTTTTATATATAATAAAGTTTAAAAATAGTTTAAATAAACTTTTTTTTTCTACTAATAGGCATTTAACCACGTGCCTGTGGAACATATTTGAGAAAAAAGTGTCAAAAATGGAAAAAGAAATTTCTCTTTAATTTGATTTGTAAAGGAAAAATTACAAAAATCCGATAAATGACGCAAAACTGCCGAACTTTTCCCGGAAAAGTATCGCCAGCCATTGGGAAAATGGTAAATTACATATTATTCATTGGACGAACTGAGTTACTTCACGGAATCGAAACGCAGATTTTTCTCTTGATCTCAGGTCAGGCAGTCCAAAATTGGTGCATCTGTATTGCCCGAACTGAGTTTTCGCAGTTTTTCGCAGACAAGGGCTTAAATACTGCCTATCTACACATTTAGCATTAAGTCGGACTTTTAAACTTTTATGAAAAGTACTAATACTTTAAGAGAAATGATTTTGAAAAAAATATATTCTTTCTCATAATTAAATATAAATTTATGAATGTAACCCTTCTTTTTTATTTTCACACTTTTTATATTATCAAATTGGTATTTTTAATCAGATTTTTTTTTCTCCAGTGTAATCAATTTACGATTATTTAGACAAAAGATAATTTAAACAAAATATTTTTGTATAATTGTGGATCCAATAAAATTTGCTAAACAAATATTTGAGTTTTGTTTTTCCCTTCAAGGTTTGTTTAAGTTCAGCTATTACCTTTTGATGTTCATAATACTTTACATAAAAAATGCTCATTCTTCATAAAAAAATTTACTTACATTTTACATTTTTCAGCACCTTATCTTTACTATTTGAATATTTAAAAAAACATATTATCGAATTTAACATTATGTTCCTAAATCGATTTTTGTGATTGAATTTGCTTAGATGTCTCATATATCCATAACTAAAATTTATGCAATATGGTGAGCGGAGCTTAATCATATTTGTTTGAAGTTTTCACTCTGCATTGTTTTGATAAATTTTTATAAAGTCCATATTTGAGATTAAAATCAATATATTTATGGTTGAATTAGTTTTCATTAAAATGTACGAATGATTAAGCGTTATAGTTAAGAATATTGTTTTAGATGATAGTTATTTATATATCTCTGGAGTCTGAAAAATGTGGGTTGAGTAATTGCAAATTAAAGGCAAAATGTATGCTATTATTGTTCATCATCAAACATCTTTAGTTATAAAAAAAATTAAAGACACCGTACCTGAAAATAGACAAAAATATAAATAACGAAATGTATATTATTAATGACAAGTAGAAATAATTAAGTAAAATTCAGAAAATGACTTCATATTTAAAAACTTTTTTCAAGATGGATAATTAGATATAAAATAAAATCTCAACTAATATTGAGTATGACTCTCTCGTTAGATTTTGAAATGACATAAATTATTAAATTGGTGCTTATATTCGACATTCATTTTAGCATTCCCCAATTAACTTCCCTAGATTAAACAAAATTATTCTAGTAAAAATTAAAATACTTCCAACAAGTTAAAAAATAAGAAAACTAATTACGTTTAAACAAAAAAAAACAAAAAAAAAATTATAAAATTTATGTGTATTAAATAATATTAGAAATCGACAACTGGATGGTTATTTAACAGTATGAAAGAGAAATATTAAATTTAATTTTAACTGAAAACCATTTAAAGTGAATCAAAATTACATTTTTTCTGATTTTCAAAAGAATATAATGTACAGTTTAAAGTAGGAGAATTGTAAGACGGTGTTGCCAACTTTTGTTTCTTTATTATAAAAAAAATATAACATAGTACCATATTTTCTCTATAGTCTTTTTTTCATAGCGAAATGCCAGTCATAAAATGAAAGTAATATCATTCAATAGAAATAGTGCAGAATGGTCGTTATTCAATATATATGTGTTGCATTCTAGCAACGTTGGATTGGCTTTATCGTTGAAAATGCCGTACTGGCTGTCACGGTATTAGTTGTGGATCACATCCAGCGATAATGGCGTAAAAGGAAGTAAATGCGTATAAGGCGTAATGGTCAGAACAGATAATTCGAATCTGTTATATTAGTAGAACAAATTGTTGAAATGCAGTTATCGAGTGAAAACAATGGAATACAACGTTCCGTGAAGTTTCCCCAGAAGAAATTGAAACAACTCATAGTATCAGCTAAGCATTTTATTGGAACATCTTGCAAAAGGTGAAGTTTCGACCAAGATAATTAACCATCTCTCCGTAGTAGTAATTAGGTTTAAACAAAGTTCCAGATAATCGAATAAAAGGACGGTGACCAGGGGATGGATGTAAACTGGAAAATCGACTCAAATCTTTCAAAATCTGCTGAAACACAGCGAGTATCAACTTTTTGTTCCTCACGTGTAAGAATACAAATATGGCATAGGTCGCGCTCTCAACCAATGAATAATTAAGAATGTCATGTGATATAAAGAGTGCGGATAGAGCACGCGGATGAATTTGAAGGGAAAAAGGATAATCTCAGAAATGCGTGGGAAAGTAAAAATGGAAGCTGAAAGAATATTCTCGAAAGAAAAAAGCGCGGGAATGGAACATTTAATTTAAGAATACTAAAAGCGTAATATTTAAACGATTAAGACAAGTGAGACATTAAATTAAAGGGAATTTAACAGAGTTAACGATAGAGATTATTTAATAATAAATATTTAGTGAATATAAAGTAGTAATTTAGAATAAGATAAGGGAATCGAGGAATTAGATCTAATAATGTAACATATATATGCTAACCTGGTAGACCTGTGGAGAGGCATGATTTTCAAAAGACAAGTGTAGGGAAGCCGTTGATTTTCGCTCATTGATTTCATAAAAATAAAAATGTATCTTAGAAAATATAAAATGTTATTTCCGTAAAATTATTACTATTATTATTATTTTTGCATGAACCTCCAGTTTGAAAAGCACTATGTCATATTAATAGTTTTTTAAGATGAGCGTGTTTACATTTGCAAATTTTTATTGTATCAGAAAAGATGGATTGAATTTAAGTTTTTAAAAGTATGTTTTTTTTATCAAGAATGATATAATTTTATTGGATGCGACAATTCATCTTTGCTATTCGGACAAAAAATTCAGTACTAGCGAAAAGAATATTGTAAATTTCACCTTTCTACAAAATCCTGTCTTTTTACAAAATAGTAACCAAATTATAGAATGACGCAATGCTTCTATTAGTAAAAAATGAAGTCATATTTTTTTTCTTTTAATATGATACTGCAAACTGTTTTAAAAGTGTAACAAAATGGCGCGATTTTTCCTTCACCAGTACTGAGACTGGGTAATGTTGTTTGAATTTTTGCACTGGCGGAATTTTAAAACAAGTGGGTAAATGTAATCACCGATCACACAGAGGGTTTCGTTTAATATTCCTTTCAAAACACTTTATCCTTTTGCAAAATCTGTTAGTTCAACATTTCGCAACCAGTAAGCGCACTCTATTCTAAACAAACCTCTATGCCGACGAAACTTCGTTTTACAAACTATCCGTAGATATATTAGTCGAGGGGATCGGGCCTATAGCACTAGAGCTAAAAAGGTGTCCCCTGGCGGTAAAAACGGAAACTAAAATATGTACGGCTATGGTTCATAATATGAAAAAGTGGTCAAAGCAGCGTTTGCAAAAGTTAGAAAAGTTCCCCCGGGTAAAAAAAGTGGAGGTTAGAATAACTGCTAAAAATACAGAAATTAGAGTCCAGAAGAATAAATAACGTACGACTTTTTGAAAACTTCATAATTTTTCTTGTGATCGCAAGTGTTCTGCTATATGTATGCAAAGTTTCACATCTCCAACTTAATTAGGGGCTGAGTTAGAAAAAATTGCTTAAAATAGACAAGTTAGATTCCAGAGGGGTAAATATAAGACTTTTTTCAAATTTTTATGATTTGCCGTTTGATGTTATGTGTTCAGCTATAAGTATCGAAAATTTCAAGTCTTCAACTTAATTAATGGCTCAGTTAAACAAAAAAAAGCTTCAAATACGCAAGTTAGAGACCAGATATGTAAATATAAGGTCTTTTGAAAATTTTGTGATTTGTTGCTTATGTGAGGTGCTCAGCTATAAGAATCCAAAATTTCAAGTATCAACTTAATTAGGGACTCAGTTAGAAAAAAAAAGATTAAAATTCACAAGTTAAAGCCCAGATGTGTACATATAAGACTTTTTCAAAATTTTAGAATTTGCCGTTTGATGCGATGTGTTCAGCCTATATGAATCCAAAATTTCAAGTCTCCGACATAAATAGTTTCTAAGAACGGACTCTGTGACAGACAGACAGACAGAGGAGTGAGAAGAATAGGGTTTCGTCAGATGAACTAAACCCGAAAAAATTAAAATGACATGGTCGTAAAATAATTATAATATACATATATAATGACATACCAATACATATGCTGTGCTGCATGTGACTAGCATGAAAATAATAGTATAGACTGCGGGAATACCTGCGCCATAACATATAATCTACCATTATGCTAGATGAAGTAAACAGTTTCCGAAAGAAAAATAAATTTCATTCCAATCTAAACCTTAGTTATTTGCGTGTCAAAATGTCATAAAAAAGTAAAAATAAAAGAAACAACCAAATCACCCAATGTAAAATTTAAAGGAATTTTCTACTCAGCTTGTTAGGCCCCCAACATACTTGGGAAATGTTCCAGCTGTGAATCTACCTCAAAAATCAATAATAGAGATAAGTATGTTGCATAAGCTGTGCTACATTATTTTTCATTAAAAACTATTTTTATTCAAAAATTATGTTTTGTAAAACTTTAAATAAAAAACCCAAGAACATTAATACTGTGTTTTTCAAGAAATCAGTATGCAGTGTAACCTCGATACGTCATATATGAGAAGACAATTTTAAAATAAAAAAAATGTTTGCAATGTATGAAATTTTTTATTTAAAATAACTTTTTGCGTAATATTACACACACGCTTAAAAGATTAAATATACTGTGAATGTGCGTGGAATAAAAAGTGAAATATAGTTCATATTTTATTGTTACAGATCAAAATAAAGTTACAAACTTTCTCAGAGTGCTCCACTTTTTTAGTACTTTTGACGACAAAGCCCGATTTCTAATTCTACGGACCTTTCCACAGTCGTTAGAAACATTTTATCCACTAAACTTTTCAAATATATATTAAAAAGAAGTGCAGTACGCCGATGTCATAAAGATGATGTAAATGACCTACTCTGTGGCTTTCGATTTTATCGGTGGCTAATTCTTTTCTAAACAGGGCTTAATTTCCAATCTATATCTTCCGACAAGGAAAAAATAGAATTTTCAAATAAAACGTGTATGAAATCATCTCAATACATTGATTTTTTAACAAATTTTTATGCAATTCTGAAACTTCATTATTTTTGTTAAAGCAATCACGACAAAGAACATTTAATTGATACATAATTGTACAGTAACTAAAAAAATATGACAGAATTAATACAATAGGTATGTAATTTCCCGTGCATTGTGAATGCAAATTAAAAGAGAAAAACCATCTCCTTTCCTTTTTTCGCTTTCCATTGATCTTCTGCAATTGAGTCCACTTCAAATAGTTTTCATCATGGCTTTAATGACAATGATGTTTAAAGCGTATATGATCACCCTTAAAGGTTTAAACTAGTCGTTGGGTCCACTGTAATACTTACCCATCATCGATATGCATAGCAAAATACGTGAGAATAAAACACGTGTAAACTATTTATAAAATGCATACCCAACTAAGATTACTGAAATTTAATCGGCTTTGACGCACACTTACATTCCAAGTACATACCAAATTTCAGGCCTCTATCTCAATTTGTTCGGTAGATAGCGTGTTTAATATCGTGGCTCGATGGCGTCATAAACTTTAAATCCTCTATTACTGTATTGCGTAAAAGAAACATCCTTATATCTCCAAAAATGATAATCATATTAGCTAGCAGTTTACTATGTAGGATTAACCGTCTCATTTCCAATTGAAATTTATCTTTGAATTGAAATTCGAATGAAATACAGGGTCTTGAAAAATCGAATAGTTTGGAAAATAGGATTGCAAATAGCTCCGCAACTAATTATCAGATCGACTGCATTCTTTATAAAAATTTATGTTGTTTTATTGTATTTCATATTCACTCGTTCAAATAAACAATTTCGAAAATTTTCATATACTTTTATCAGAACGAATATTTCGAGAGTCCAAAAAAATAGTTCCGAAAAATGAGGTTAATAAATTTAAATATTTTCTTCTCATTCTTACATACTAAGTACACACTAAATTTCAGTTCGCTATCTCAATTTGTTAGGGAGAAAAAAAGCGTTTAGAGAAACACACACACTGACAGACAAGCGGACGGCAATTCTTTCAACTGTGTTTTCGGAATCTTCAGTGTCTGAAACGTGCAAATCCGTTAAAAATGTTTTATTTTTTCGATTTTTAAAATGCTTACAGGACATACGCTATAATGATGGATAAGTAAAAACACCTGTACGCCATAACATATTTGCTCAAATAGCCACTTGAGTATGGAGCTGGTGATCGGAAGATTAACTCCAACAAATACCACACACTAGGAATAATCTGGAATCTGAAGACAGACTTTCATTTTATGTTGAACATAAAATTAATACGAACTTATTATGAGGTTAAATCTCGCCAAATTCGCTTTACAAACTGCCGGATCAAAGACGGTCAGTTAACATGGCTTGTTTGCGTTCATAAAATTTAGTGTTATACATCGACAGGGATATACAAAGCTCTACTTTAAGCAAATGTTTCAGGATTATCCCCCAGATACCAATATAAATTGAATATACAGTTCCTAGTCAAAAAATAGTAAAACAGAAAAAAAAGAAATTGTGCAAAAAGATTTTTTATGTATCGTTTATTTAAAAAATGTAATAGTGGATAAAACGTAATAGTGTAAGAATGTACATAGTTTGTAGAATCTTTTAGTATAAAAATTAAAGGAAATAATACAAAAATTAAAATAATTATTTCCACTTTGAAAAAAATCAAAATACTAGAATAATTATTTATCTGGTACAAATTATTAGAATAATGCAATGTAAATAATACGTGTTTTTAAAAAAGGAAAAACAGTTATACTTTAATATCTTTAATATTTTGTAGCATCACCTTTGCATTTCATAACAGCACGAACTCGTTTTGCAAGCTAGCTACAAGTGGTTCACAAGGTTTTCTGACCAGACATGACCATGTCGACTTTATGCTGGAAAGAAGGTCAACTTTGTTTTTTGTTGCACTATCTTGCAGTCTTCTCTTTATTATTCCCCAGAAATTCCCACGAGCCGTTAATTCCCAAATTGGCTCATCCGACCTCAGCAATCTAATCCTTTGTTAATATTAATATTTTAGATTACTTTACTGTGATTTTGATCAAATTTAACAAAATAAATCAATTTAAGTCATTATAATTGCATTCTATTTTACATTACACTACTTCATAAGAAAATAAATATAATTATCTACTATATAAATATCAGTTTTAGCCAATCAGATTGCTGGGCTCGGTTGAGCCAATTTGGGAATTAACGGCTCGTCAAATTCCCTGTTGAATTTAAATCCGGCAAATTCAAAATGTCCGTCGTTAAAATACTGAGCCATATTTTAAACTTCTAATCAGTTTTTGTTGCTGTCCTTTTTGTCCTTTATTCCTTTTTGGTCCAGTTCGCGAATATGTGATCGTTCATCTAACAGCATTGCCAAAAGAATGTTTTCAGAGTGAATAAAATAAGAGTTCCTCTGAATAACTTCATGAACGATTCACATAAAATCTTCTGGCAAGAATAAACTTTTTTTTTCTTATAATTCTATGGAACTGACGTACTCCATGAGTAGCTCCCGGTATTTTCTTTGTTTCGAAACAGGATGTCACGTAAACTTTCATGATATATTCTACTAGGAGCTTAAAGTGTTCTATTAGTTTGGCAGTCGACGTCGACACTTATAGGCGCAGAATTCTGTTGGCTGTAAGTAATCCATCTTAATTGAGACATCGTTCCGAGACTTCTGTTTGCTAAATCTGGAAGACACTACCCCGATGATATTTCTCTATAAATATCGAAGACGTATTTTTGTCTGCACTAAGGACTTTTTTATCAATTTCAGGCAGCGAAACTGGAATAGAAACAAAACTTGTCACAGTAAGGGTTACGCACGTATCCAGATATTTTCCTATTTTAAGAAAACTGGTGTGGCTCGGATGCCTTTCCGTGAATCTTCTGAAAAATGCGGCAAGAAGATATTTTGTTACAATGTATGTCCAACAAAGATTTCAAGCAGTCTAACTGCGTCATTTTTCTTCCGAACATTGACGTTCATTCCATCACAGCCAACGGCAACCAGTTTCCACAATCTAATCCCTTTCTGCGTAACAAATTTGATTATGCTTCGTATAATATCCGCAGTAGAGATTGAATCCGGAGTCACATGTCCTATACAAACAGAACCAGGTTCTGAAAACAAAACAATTATGCAATACCACAGCTATACTCGTCTATTCTTTTCTTGTATTATAATTTTCCTCCTTACTTCCATCGAAGTAGATAGCGTACAACGACTGTGTTACTCGTGTAGAATTAAGCTGTGATAGTATCTTTTGACGTTCTCTCCTACAGCTCACACCTGTCAATAACTTTAAGTGGAGAATGTTTGGGTACAATACCTATATCCCGAAGCTCAGAGGATGCAATGATAGCAGCTGACCTATCCGATGCTCCCGCTCTATCACAAGAAACGGCTAGATTCGACAGTCATATTCACATTTGGCCTGTCTTGGATGTTGAGGGAATTTCATTGTTAGTTGTTTTCTGAAATTTGGCTTCACGACAAACGTAATCGTCATCATCTTCGGAGATATCTTCCAATTCTGAATCAGATCCTAAGACGGCGTTTGCTTCTAAATCTTTAATATTTTTAGAAGCATTATCTTTCGATTCTTTTTGCTTTAGATTCACGTTTTTGCCTTCAACATCGCCTTTCGCTTACACGCTTCAATTTTTGAGTTGCAGAAATGTCAATTGAGCCTATTGCCATTTTTCTCTTATGTTTTCTGAAAAGTTTCGTTCCATACTTGAAACTTTCACGGTACACTTGCAATGTTCGTAATTTAAACATTTGCATACTGAAACATCAAACGAAATACTGCTTGCTTAGTCAAAGAAATATTTCCTAATTTTTTTAGCCAACTTTCAAGATTTGGATATTCTTTTTATATTTTTGTACTTTCTCTATAATTTCTAATAAGACGAACTTCTTGATGACTTGCCACAGTTAGGGAGGCTTTCTCGTAAATTCTTTCAATGCCACAAGGAACCATTTAGCCTTGCGTGCTTAAATCATTCTAAAAATGTTCAAAGTTAGGATTTTTATGGAATTCTTACGGATAGAAACTGAAAGTTTAACGTGGCTACTACTTTATAGTCGCAAATACACTCACAGAACAGTTTTTTTAGAAAATTCGAAATTTAAAAGTGTGCAGGAGAGAGAAACGTTCTAAACTTACAATTTTTTGCGATACTGAAGGGACTAAATACTTTAAATTTGGCATAGGGATTACTTTTAGGATACATATGCTCGATAAGAATGACTTCTGAAAACAAAAATTGGGCGGAATGACTGGGAAACATTCTAAAAAAAATTCTAAATTGTGATTTTATGGAATTTTAAAAAATATTTGTTAATTAAATTTTTTCGCATCCATTTCAAGAGCACAACAATATCACTTGGATTATTTCACGAACTACACGTGCAAAGCTGCGATTTTTTCTAGTTTCTGTATATTTTAACATGGTTCTTCTTTATATTTGCATAACCCTTCAGTCTGAAAGGCAACACTCTGTCATATTAGTGGTTTCTATGAAATGAATGCGACTACATTTTAAGACCTTAATTGCATATTTTTCTTAAAAATTTTCGTGAATCGTCATACCTAAGAATATGCATCTTTATTTTATATTCCATTTTTTATTTAAGTTTTTAAAAAATGGTCAATTTATTTTGATTCATCGAGTTCTGCAACTGGTAATGAAACGAAATCTTCCGTATTAAGTTGCAGCGGTGCCCATACATGCCATTTTGAATGTGTCACTGCTAAAATTTTTGTACTTTCCAGTTCATCATGATGCAAAAAATTAGTAAGGGGCTATGCATATATAACATTATCATTTTAGGGGGGACAGGGTTCTGGCACATTATATCGTGAGATATTTCTAGGGGGAGGCAGAGTTTGACTTTTCGTACACTGTCAGAAAAACTCGTCAATATACACTAAATTATTACTTAAACGGCTATTCGTCAATTCACGGGAAAATTTCGGCAGCACTGCTGCCAGTAGAATTTCCATGAATTGAAGAAAGTATTTTAGAGAGTGTATCGTTATCATTTTTGATTCAACCAAAATTTTCTCTTTTTATTTGTAACTTGGTCTTAACATCAAAATAGTGTGCTATCTATTTTTATGAAAATACAAAGTTATTATTAAAATCACTAAATGATTATAAAATAATTTAATTCCAAGATGTGGACGTTTGGCATTCCTATTTTTTTGTCACACATGTATGCATGTATAATCCGTCGACAAACCAAATGCGAATTATGTTTGAAATGATACTTGTGTTTACTAGCAAATAAAAGAGAAAGAATTCTATACATCTGCTTTGTTGATAAGAAGTTCTGTTTGCTCCACCCTGTGCGGAAATAAATGCAAAAAGACATTATTATTGTTGAATGCATTATGTAACAAAAAGCTATTATTAAATACTTTTAAACAGTAACAATTTCTTTTAAGTGTTATTTGATATAATGTTATTTCATATATAATCTGTTATTTTACTGACTTATCTTCATCTGAATGATGAAAAATTGAGAAAAATAAATATAATCATATCTGTATATCACTTGAAACAAAAGAAAAAAAATCCAAAAAATCTAAAGAATTTTTTATAACGATATCATTCGAGGGAGGATAGCGTATGGTATCGTAAGGGGGGAGGGGGTCCAAAATTACCAAAAAATTGATAACGTTATATATGTACAACCTCTATGCATTGTTGCAATTTTTAATTAGTTATACATATTTTAATAAACAAATGCGTTATAATGTACAGTTATAGAGTTCTAAGCAGGGTTATAGTAAACAGTAATAGGGAAAACCTTGTAGCATTACAGGCATATTTATTCTATAATGATAAGCATTATATTTTTCTTTAAAAGTCTTCTATGTCTTTGAGACATGCACACCTACAAATAGGAAGCAATTTTCTCGCCTTACCACCACACAAAATATACAAAATTCATTTCCGTGATTTATTAGATTTTGAAGCCTTTAAAACGTTCTAGAATGCGATATTTTAAACTTGCATACTCAGACATTCTTTCGCAGTCATGTCATATACTAGAATCCTTAATGTCTTAATAAATATACACACACACAAAATCTGCACTGTTACACTTCATATTAAGTGTGGTACACAATATGAGAAATTCTAATAATATTTCTAAGTGTTTTTTAAAGTTTCTACTCATTTGTAATAGTAAAATTAGTTATTCAAGATACATCCAATAAGTAAATTTATATATATAATGTCTAAAGCTTCCCTTCGTCTGTAATATTCAGCTCTTAATTAATGTTTAATCTTTTTAACTCCGTTTCACTGCGTACGTCACTCCACTGTCTCTTTACATAAAGTAAACTAAGTCTTTTTTAATTATCTAAGCTATTATTTTAATTGAATATTTTTTTACAATAAATAATTATTTTCTTAATTCTAAAGTAAATAGGACTTCAAAGATTTAGTAGAATGGGAGACGTGATAAAATTAACTAAACGGAAGATTTTGTGTCATAATCCTGGAGGTCTTCAAATATTTAGTTGTAATATTTGGAAATATTTAATATTTTGCCCTAGAATTTCTTTTTAAATGTACTTGCGAAACTCTAAAGCAGTCAATACACGAAACAAGTAAAATAACTAAAAGTTACACTAAGTTGTACAGTAATGTTATTTCTATGAAAGAGATTCGGTAACACTAAAACATGACCGGTATTCAGAGGTTACCATTGTTCGAAGTGACCGTTGTAGGAGGTTTCACTGTAATATATATATTTTTTTCTCCTGTGCTATGGTTACTATCTTTAAATAATTATAAAGTAACTTCAAAATTTTACTCAGCTATAGAGATTCTTGAAATTTGCTTTAAGGGAGATGTTTAGATGTTTTAACAAATGTTTTAATAAATTAATCTTTCTTTTATTTCATATTTGATATTTGATGACTTAGTGAGAAGTTGTTTTTTGGCCAGTCAAACTTGGAAAGAAAAAACTAAAATGTATTTTAATATGCGAAAACACAATATAATTACAGATGAAAAAATCCAATTACCTGTTCCGAATTTCTCACTATTTTGAAAATCGTTCTTTATGTTTTACAAACCACAGAACCCTATATATTTTTGAGATTTAAATAAGAATCATAACAATGCTTCCTTTGCAGCTTCCTTCGGAAAAACTTTCTGAGCAGTTTTTATATTGTATTAATAAATTTTGTCAATCCTGAATATAAGTTTTTCGGATGATATAAATTCTCAAATAAATATTTTCACGTTCAATAAATATTTTTTTTAGAAACAAAAATGCTAAAACAACACCATAACATTAACTTTCCTATTATTTACTTATTCTTCCATGCATAAATTCAATTACTAATCAGAAATTGCTTAATTAAGAACCGTTAATAACCTAAAAAACTATAATCAAGGTTCAGAAAAAAGTTTAATGCATTACAAAAACTACTTGGAGACGTTTCTGAAAATCAGTGGCAACAAAAGAAACACTGCTTTTCAAATGTTTCTTTAAATTTCGAAATATGTTGGTTTCTGGAGTTTCAAATGGGATTTTATAAGATAACGCTCGTTTACCGGAGTCGTTAGGAACTCGATAGAGGTTATTTTATATTGTCGTTTGAGATTATATTAGAATCTTTTAGAATAAAAAACATTCGCATTTTCTGTACAGTGTGAGTAATGTCAGCTAAAATCTGAATGATCAAGTGTATGATCAATGCAGAATTTCTTTTTGGATAATAGGAATTGCAAGCATTTGTTGTGATGTCTTTACATTTAAAAGCAATACGAGTTTTTCGAAAATATTGTTACAACATGTTTACGCCGTTTAACCCTCTCCCTTGCGAAAAATTTAACAACAAGTTAAAATTAAATTTAAAAAGTCAAAAATCCGACTACGTAAAAAGTGAACTAAATAATTATTTCTCATCAGTGTGAAACTATTTTTTTATGTTACTTACCTATTTTTTTTACTTGCATTGATGACTTTTAAGTTGTGTTTAATTGTTAGTCCCTGTCTATAAACGTTGTGTTAATGAGGCCAATAGATGTCTATGATGACTAGAGTTGCAGTAAAGCTAGAGACCCTACCTACATAATTTCCAGGTTGCGTAATATTTAAGTGGAGCTTCTGACTGTAAAATAGTCAATGAAACATCGTCTTCATTTTGAAAGACTTATCCAATGATATGCCACTCAACAGGGTGCGTAATTTTTTTTGTCTCTACCGCCATTTATTATTTTATGGCGGTCATTTTAAATTTATAAAAACAAACCTATCCTATAACCATCGGACGGTTAAGACGAATCGATAGAGACCTCATTCATTAAAATCCATCCAGCCGTTGGGATGTTTCAAGGGTATAAAGAAACCCACGTATTTAGATAACGTGCAACACATAACCCTTCTTGGCTTTCGGGTAGTAAAAGAACAAAATAAGTCTGTGTATTTATACACTTAAAATACAATTCTTTGTTATGCGTTTACTGGATGTGTTGTTCATAATCATAGTTTGACACATGATTTTTCGTTCTTGTTTTAACATTGTAATACAGTATTTCAGAGCGTTAAAATTATCTTAAACCATGTTGTGCAAACATAACAGTAACTCTTTTGAAGAAATGAGAGACAACCCTTGGAAAAACCTTTTAGTTTTGAAAAACTGATAGCTCTTCGATTTATAATATTTTTTGTTATAAGGGGGCTCAGGGCTTGATAGATGCCGAAAAACATTTAAACAGAGCTCTCGCTTCGAGTCCATATAAAAACAGAGCTATTCAATGTAACTATTTTAAACTTTCTGATATTTTTAAGGTATGTTTGTAGTCTTATAAAATTATAAAAGGAAGTACTTCAATGTAATAAAATAAAAAAATATAGGAAAATTTATATAACACTATTTTCGAAAAACAATTTAGGTGTCATATCACCATCCGTAAAATATCTTAACGTTGAATTGACATAAGAACCTAATTTTTGCTTTAAAATGATCAGGAAACTTTACTCTATAGTATGAATTAGGTATGTAACTATCAGTAAAAGGAAACCTTATTAAAAAATTTTGAAAATTTGAAAATTAAAAAACTCCAAAAAAATTATTTTTTTTTCATTAAAAATACACAAAATATTAAGCTATCTGAAATATACTGATTCATTCTATGGATAATGGTGTCATATGCATGCAACAAAAAAATTAAGCCATTTCATCAAATAGTTTTTTTTTTTTTAATCTTAACGTTAGTCGTCCGAAATCAAGTTTTGAGAAAACGCGAATAAAAGTTGCAATTAAATGGGTGCGACTTTGAAAGTTATTGTTACATAAATGCTTTTAACTCCGTTAAAAATGCAAATATTTGTATGCGTTTTTTGCGCTGTGTTCAGATTTAATTGAATAATCAAAATAGATACTAACACAAAATCTATTCTTTGAACGTTTTCAAGTCCTGAGCCCCCTTAAAAATCTAGTTTCAGTTATAGCAGTGTCTCTTTTCGTATGTTTTTATTTCTAAGATTTTTTTAGTATTTTTTTAAGTTTTAGATTTCTGCTATTACAATAAACTCTTTTTAAAAAGTTCTAGCTCCATTAATTGAATTTACTTTTGAAGCAAGGTTTCTAGTTCATTTTTACACTGTAAAAAAAAGTCTGTAACGTTACTAAAATTTTTCTAGGAAACTGGGATTCCTAGAACTTTTTATGCAACGGCAACAAGAAAAAATTCCTGTAACAACATCTGTTACAGGAATTTTTCTTGTTGCCATTACATAAAAAAGTTCTAGGAATGCCAGTTTCCTAGAAAAACTTTAGTAACTTTACAGATTTTAGTTTACAGTGTAGTAAAAGTTTCAAACTGGAAAAAAAAAACAGCGAAATTATTTCAATTTCAATCCTGGAAATATTTTTGGAGCATAGATTGTGTTGGTTGCACTCTGATTTAATAAATTTGCTGTTGTTTTTATTATCATTTGAAAATAATGAGAAGCATTTTCAAAAATTAAGTTTTACAGCGTAAATACACTGTAAAAAAAATCTGTAAAGTTACTAACGTTTTTCTAGGAAACTGGGATTCCTAGAACTTTTTATGGAACGGCAACAAGACAAATTCCCGTAACAGATGTTGTCACAGGATTTTTTTTTTTTTTTTTACAGTGTAAGTGATCAATAAGCAAGTCAATTTGATTTATCATTAATTTGATGTTGGCATTTTTACTTTCTTCTATCTTCAATAGAAGAAAGTATTGTAATCGAAATTTTTTTCGACTTCCGGTTTTCGACGGATTTGCATGTTTTAGGGGTCAGAGATTCCAAAAAACATGTTTATAGAAAATGTCTGTCTGTCTGTGTGTCCGTCTGTCCGTCTGTCCGTCTGTCCGTCCGTCCGTCTGTCCGTCCGTCCGTCTGTCCGTCTGTCCGTCTGTCTGTCGCCATTGTACCATCAAAAAGTGTATGAAGTTATGTATAGAATTAAACCAAAATTTTACTATCAGTCTTTGGCTATGGCAAGCAGGTCCTCCCGGAATTTGGAAAAAATTCGCCGGTAGGGGTCGCTGATATAACAATTTTTGTGCGATTTTGAATATTGTACCATCCAAAAGTGTATGGAGTTATGCATAGAATTGAACCAAATTTTTAGTTTAAGTTTTTGGATATAACAAGCAGGTCCTCCCTGAATTTGGAAAAAATTCGCCGGTAGGTGGCGCTGTAAATGCGTTTTTTGTGCGATTTTGAATATTGTACCATCGAAAAGTGTATGAAGTTATGCATAGAATTGAACCAAATTTTTATTTTAAGTTTTTGGCTATGGCAAGTAGGTCCTCCCTGAATTTGGAAAAAATTCACCGGTAGGGGGCGCTGTAATAGCGATTTTTGTGCGATTTTGAATATTGTAACGTCCAAAAGTGTATGAAGTTATGCATAGAATTAAACCAAATTTTTATTTTAAGTTTTTGGCTATGGCAAGCAGGTCCTCCTTGAATTTGGAGAAAATTCGCCGGTAGGGGGCGCTGTAATAGCGATTTTTGTGCGATTTTGAATATTGTACCGTCCAAAAGTGTATGAAGTTATGCATAGAATTAAACCAAATTTTTATTTTAAGTTTTTGGATATGGCAAGCAGGTCCTCCATGAATTTGCAAAAAATTCGCCGTTAGGGGGCGCTGTAATAGCGATTTTTGTGCGATTTTGAATATTGCACCATAGAAAAGTGTATGAAGTTATGCATAGAATTGAACCAAAAAAAAATTTTAAGTTCTTGGCTATGGCAAGGAGGTCCTCCCTTAATTTGTAAAAAAATCGCTCGTAGAGGGCGCTGTAATAGCGATTTTTGTACAATTTTTGTGCCATTTTGAATATTGTACCGCCGAAAAGTATATGAAGTTATGCATAGAATTGAACCAAATTTTATGTGTTTATTTTTGGTCATGTCACGAAGGTCCTCCCTGAATTTGGAAAAATTCTGCCGGAAGGGGGCACTATAATTGCGATGTCTGTACCATTTTCATTATTGTACCATTGAAAAGTGTATGAAGTTATCCATATAATTGAACCAAATTTTTTGTGCATGTTTCTGGCTATGGCAAACAAGTCCTCCCTGAACTTGAAAAAATTCCGAAAGAAGGGGGCGCTATAATTCCGATCTCTCTGCCATTTTCATTATTGTACCATCGAACAGCGTATAAAATTATGCATACAATTGAACCAAAATGTTTGTGCTTGTTTTTGGCTTTGGCCAACAGGTTCTCCTTGAATTTGGAAATATTGTGCGGTAAAGGGGCTCCGTGCTAGCGATTTTTGTATACTTTTCTTGATTTTTCGTAGTTCTATTGTGCATCGGCGGCTCATGCAGCGGCGGGAACACGCTTCCTGCTATGCCGGCTATTCGCAAACAGCTGATAACGACAGAATAAGGAAAATTTAATAGTTTTAACAAATATCATGATATAGATTAACTCGTTTTTAGTCCGTTTAATTGACTTGAGCAGAAATTAAAGATGAAAATCAAAGTTGGTATAGTATTGAACTAATAATATTGAAGTATTAACATGTGTAACTAAGTTTTGAAATATTAGGATGCATAAGATAGAAGAAAGTTTTGGGATTGGCACATCCAACTAGTTTCTATTTACAAGTGGTTAATAATATTAACTTAAGAAATGTAAAATAAAATTTATCTGTGAAATTCAAATACAATTTATATTATATATAATTCAAGAAGCATGTCATCGAATTTAAATTGAATTTCATTAGAAAGTCGGTCTTATATATAAAAATGTTTCGTTTATGTTTACATAACAGTGTAAAAACTATAAAAGACATGTCCATTTAATTTTTTATTATACAATATTCAACGTTTTTTCGATTTACGCAGTGTTCCACTTTTTCCATGTCATGAAAGATATAATGTTCTTTAAACTCACTGTTTGCTGAATTGTGACATGACAAATTTACAATGATATGTTTACCTACTCCATTCCTTTTTATAACAATTTTATTTTCGTAAATAATAGTTTTAAAGAAGGATTCTTTTGAAAACTTAATATATTTTAATGTACTGATTAAAACAGAGAAAAATTATTATAATCACATAAATGTTATAAATACTTTAAAGAAACATTGACTTATTTTCTATTAATATGTATCTAAATAGTTACTGCCTAAACTTTTAAACTATAATGAAAGCTAGGAGTTTCAGAGCAAGTTTAAGAGCAAGTTTAAGAGGAAAAGTTACAAATATATATATTATACTATTTCGTAATCCAATATAAAGTAAATTTATAGATTTAATCCTTATTTTATTTTCACACTTATCCTGTTATATAACTGTTATTTTTAATAAGAGGTTTTTGTCAGTCTAATCAATTTATGTTTAATTATGAAAGAGAAAAAAGCTAATTTAAACAAAAGCTTTTTGCATAACTGGCGATCGGATAAAATTTGCTAAATAAATATTTGGGTTTCATATTACCCTTCAAGGTTTGTTTATATTCAACTATTATCATTTTATGTTCATAATACTTTAGATTAAAAAAATACTGATTCTTTATTAAAAAAATAAAATTTAAATTTAAATTCTGAACTACGTTAAATTATAGTTTAATAAACATGTTACCGAATTCTCACATTTTGTTCCTAAGTCGCTTTTAAAAATGTATTTGATATTTTTAGAACTAAATGTTATGCAATATGGTGAACGAAATTCCAACTTATTTGTTTGAAGATTTTCCTTGAACACAGTAACACAGTTTTGATGATTTTTTGAAAAGCCCATGTTTTACTAGATTAAATTCAATACTTTTATGATAGAATTACTTTTAAATTAAAATATACGCATGGTTAAACATAAATAAACATTATATTTGAGTTTTTTTTTTTTTTTTTTTTTTTTTTTTTTTTTTTTTTTAATGATAGTTGTTTACATTTCTCTCGAGTCCAAAAAAATTAATTTGAATTATTGAAAATTAAAGCAAAATACATGCTATTAACTTTCTTCATCAGGCATCTTTAATTATAAAATAAAAGTACGTCAAACGTGGTATATGTGGTGCGTTCATACTGTAACTAGTTTTATAAATTTTCACATCTTGGTGGAATATTTGTTGCACTATTATGCAAAAATGCATGAATACAAAATGTATTCCGATTATATACCGGGTGTTCCGAAAAGGACTGTTGGATTTTAAAATTCAATAACTTGCAAACGGGGACAGATATTTAAAAAATTCTTGCAGGAGGGTTATGTATGATGTGAGGAGATTTTTACTGTGATTCTTGATTTTAGTTCGAATTTCAAACAATAGATGGCGCTCCATTCAATAAATTTTAATATCCTCTTTTTCGCATGGCAGAAGAGAGAAGCCGAAAAATTGAGCCTGGATTTAGCGGTTAGAGCTTGCAGCGCCATCTATCGATGCTATTTGTTACTAAAACTGAGAATCGCAGCATAAAAACTCCTGACATCTTACATAACACTCCTGCAAGGATTTTTTTAATATCAGTGATCGTTTGAAAGTTACTGAATTTTAAAATCCATCAGCCATTTTTGGGACACCCAGTATATTAAATTCAGTAATACGAGGGTGGCAAGGCAATGTTAGTGGGCATACTCTATATTAAATTCAGTAATACGGAAATAATATGACTCCATTTTAAATAGGATGTAACCACCATGGCAATTTCCTTCTTGGGGCCTTTGTTGCAGCTTCTTGAAAAACGATCCGATTTTATTACAATTTTCTGTTACATTATTCTAGCGTCCTCCAGCTACTTTAAAACTACCAACTATATTCCAGTTAAGGCTACACAGTACCCTAAAAATGACAAAAATATCGAATATTTTTTTATTGAATTTTTCAGTGGCCCATACGGTTGTGAATCATGACTCCAAATTTTAGATCTGAAATCCAAATAGTTTTAAAGATATTTGAACTTTTATGAGTGTTCTCAGAGTGTTCTGGGTGTTTATTTACAAACTTTAAATCCATTTTTCTCATTCTTTTATTTTTGTTGATGTTAGTGTTCGCTATTCCCTAAGGCTATTTTTCTGTTGCAGACAGAGTCTTGAAATTTTCTGGAGAAACTCATCTATATATGTACCACAATAATTAGTATGGAATTAAGTCTGGGTGTTATAGTTATTTTTTTTATGTCAAACTTAATATTTTCAAATTTTTCGTGTTTTTTTAGGTTTTGCACGACATTTTTTTAAAAATTTAAATAAAAGTTACGTTTTTAATTCCATACAAACTTTTGTTCCCAATAATCCAATGAATATAAATTACTTAAAATAACTAAAAAACATTAAAAATTAAAAATGTTATAAAAGTTTTTAAAAACCTCAATTAAAAAAATGGTGATTGCTAAAGTATTTTTGTTTTACCAGAATAAGGTTAATTTTATAATCACAAACAAAGTAATTAATTACTTTTAATGTAACTGTCTCAAAAACTTTTTTGAGAAAGGGTACTGTGTAACCTTAAGATACTGGCCTCCATGCCCCGGTCCTTCTTTTAACCTTAGCTTTTTGAACATTACTCTCATTTTTCGGCAAAAACTTACATCTACTCAGTACTGTGGTAAATTAAAAATCGCGTTTCTTTGAAGGTAACTTTAGGCAAGGGATTTCATGCGTTTATTAAATATCGTGTTAATGTTAAAATTAATTTGTGAAATTTACAGGAGGAAGCTCCTTCCACCGTTTGGAGACGCATTTTCCCATCGGCTTTTAAGGGCCTAATTTAAACGGGATTTGGCGCATTCAACTTAGATGACAATTCGGCTACTTTCTGTATTATGAAATTTTATCTTAGACTTTAATTAGCAAAATTTTCAAACATTAATGGTGCATTCTTTTTTCGAGTGCAATGGACTTGATTACTACGAAGTTTGACTCACTCAACAAGATTTTTTCTCCAGCACGTGCGGAGCACATCTAGTGCATGCTGCTTTAGGTAGCGGGATCCCAGCCTCGTTAGGAAAGAGGCTTGTTGGGAACACACTAGACGCTGCGGAAGTCAATGGGGCCCTAGAAAATAAGTTCATTTAAAAGATTTTCAAAAGATATGAAATCATACAAACTTGAGTTTTGTTTAAGGTCATTATAACGGGCCCTCGGGCAACGCCGGGCGGCGCAGCAAGTCTCTATATACACGCCACTATTTAGCTAAAATTTAATTAAGACTAAACACGCTTATATGTACCGAAATCTTATTTTCAGAGATTATCATCCATAGGTGGTCATGCATCCAATTCTTTTCGTGGCCATGTATATCATTTTATGTATATTTTACAAACATATCTTAGTATACTAAATGTAGTTCAGCATAAAAATGCATAACTCATTTTAAAACCAGCTTTAAGCTACTTTCATTCATACTCAGTAACCCTTAGGAATTCTTTTGTGTAGTCCTGTACACACAATGTAATATGCAAAAATTTAGTTAAACTTAAAAACACATATCAGAACTAAAAATGCATTTCCAGCAGTCATCGCTAATATACAGTACTTCTTATAATATTCGAAATATTTTGTGTGTCCCTCTAAACACTATGCACTTTCTATTTTACAGGTTGTGACTTGTATTAAACCTTAACAACGTATATCAGTTTCATTATATGTGAAATAGTTTAACATAATTAAAATACGCCGCAAACAATCCTTCCTCTGTATATGAATAATAAATATTTTTATACAGCGTATTCTACAGAATCTATATTTTATTGCACTCCACAAATGTACATCAATTTCATTATGTTCGAAAGGGTTTAACATGCCTTAAAATGCACTTGAAACTAATTTTTGCTATTGCAAATTAGTAAAAATTAATTTGCAATAGTAAATTAATTTTTACTATTAATTTACTATTGCAATTAATAGTAAAACAGTTACATTAATTATTTTACTATAGTTATTACATTACAATACTACATTATATTATGCCGTAATGTAACGGAATACTGTTGACTGTCCCTGTAATTGAACTATAGATCCGGTATTCATATAATTTGAAATGACTCCAAAAAATTCTGCAAAAGTAATATATATTTATTTTGAAAACTCTCGATTGGGTAGTTTTTGGGCTGTTATATGCAGACAGATGGACAGACAGACGGACCAGACAACGCCTATATGTGCTACAGCTTTATATAATTACGAACGCACCTAATAAGAATAAATTTAAAGGCACTGTTGCTAAAATTCGACAAAAATATAAATATCGAAATATGTATCGGGCATTCTCACAATCTTTTGATTTTCTTGTCCCTGAATAATAATTTTTATTTTAATATATTTTTTGTGTTTATTTTTATTTCACGTACTGCGGAACATCCCATTGTATGATTGCACAACAATATTAACGAGATAAACGAGTTTTGAACGATGTTGGGGGTCCAAACACCTGGAAAACTCCTATTCCGTCCCGTGTGTCTGATGCTGATTTTTAAGTTTGGAGCTGTCTGGATAAAATTGTTTCAATAAAAATAATTCGATGTATTTTTTTTTCTGAAACTGGAACTATTGTTTTACATAAATATGTAGCAAAAATTTAACCTGCACACATTTTTAGGGTTGCTATTATTTTTTTAAACTCTGTGCCTGGGTTTTAGATTCCTTACAATCCCTCTTCTAAAATTATACAGAAAATCATTTCAGATGCAGCCACAAAATTTTTTTCAAGTTTTTTCTCATGCACAAGTATGCTAGAAAAATAATGTCTAAAATCAGTGTTGGGTATGAACGCGTTCATTGAGCGAAAACTCACGAACTTAGCTCAATTTCTGCGAACAGTGAGTTGAACTTGACTCACTTTTTGAAAAACGAACGTGAGCTCAACGAAAGCTCAACAAATCCGTGAGTTGGAACGAAATTTACAACTCAAACTCAATTTTTTTCATAATTAAAAAAAAAAAATTTCTAGCCGCGTTAACAACACGTTTTTCCCATTCAAATGCCATTTAGAAGCCGACACGGACTCAGGATGGGTCGAGTCTGATCATCGGTTTTCTGGGTCGTGCCTGGGTCTTGCTTCCTCTGGAGTCACAGGCCGGGCCGAACCGGAGTTATTTCTAGGCTTGTGCTTTATTCTTCCTAGATGTCTGCACGGACCAAAATTTTCTGGCCCGGTCACAACCCTGCTTGTTTGTTTTTTTCTGCATAAAGGACTCTTTATAGAGATAACCGGCGTTGGAGGTCTGCACTTGACGGGGTCGGGCATATTTTCATTTGCGACACTAGAGGCCTGATCTTCAATTTTTGCGAGCCGAAACTTATTTTTTCTGAAGACTCGAGATGAGCCGGGCTAGTCATTACTCTTTACGAGCCGGTCTGAGCTTGGGCCTTACTTTTTTCTGAAGGACCGAGTCAGACCAGGCGTAACCATTTTTTACCGTTCCGGAGCCGGAACTGGCTTCATTCTTCCTAAGTGTGCATGGGCCGAAATTTTCAGCTCGACCCAGCACGTATGAAAATCATTGTCTCGGCGAGGCCTGGTCCGTGCAAAAATCTGCAAAATTTGACCCGGCACAAAAAAAATGTGCAAAAAAATCATATATTTTTAAATCTCCATTATTCTACAATTAAACTTTAAAATTTATTCATTTTAAGGAATAGTAGATTTCTAGGCAATAAAATGAAAAAAAAAGAAAAAAAAAGTAAGACCTGGTAGAAGAAGTTGCCTATGATGAAATCCTGACTTAAACGGAAAAATGTGTTGATCCAAAATGAATATAATAATAATTGAGAAAAGAATTATTTCTACATTTACGCCTTATTTGTAGGCTAGGACATTGCAGATTATAAACATGAAAAAAAAAAAGCTACAATATTTTTGGTCAGAACTCCTTGCATGAGTCAATTTTTAACCATATCGACGTGAAAATCCATGTTTTGCAGAAATTCAGTAAAACCGAGATTTTATTTTTTTCCGAGCAAGGCCGAACTTATAACATTTATACCGAACCGGGCCAATAATTTTTTGGCATGGACGGGTCCGGGCTCGGGACGAACTTTTAACTTTTATACCAAGCCTGGCTTTTTTTCTATGGGTTGGGCCATGCAGACCTCTAATCATGCACACCAAGTTAATTTTTTAAAATGCATAAATTGAAAATAAAGAACATAAGTTGCTCACGATAAAACTGCTGACAAATCCACAAAAGGCAGAGTTGATTGTGTTAGTTGTTCTACGTTGAAGCTAATTTGTTTATCAAAATAAGGCATCCTTATTCTTTATATAAACAACCCAAGAGCTGTATTTCCTATTTTCGATTGCGTTTAATGGTGTTTATTTGTATATATGTGTATCTGTTGGGTCTGGCTCTACAATGTTAAAAATATGCAAGCCTGATCTCGGCCCGGCACGAGTCTGCAGAAAAAAACAATGAGGCCCAAGTCAGACACCATGTAACAGTCCGATGCCGTTGTCTACGCTGGACATGTTACATTTCTGAATTGATTTTGTCAAAGTAGCATCGGCTCGTCACGTACTTATACGTACTTATACGTATTTATACTTATTCTTGCGAAATTCATGTTCATTGAAAATAGATCATATTTAATCCGTTTCGTCTAATTTTTTATATCGGGCCGCAAGGCCGGATCATTTTTATTATCGGCCCGGCTCGCGGGCGGAGCCGAGTACGGGCCTCAGGCGAGGCCTGGGCCCGTGCAGACCTCTACTCCTCGTACGAGATAAAATTTTAACCAAATAGACGTAAAAATCAATGTTTTGTAGACATGCACTCGGGCAGAGATTTTAACTTTTTTTGTCGGGCTGGGTCGGGCTCGGGCCAAACTTTTAAGTTTTTTATTGGACCGGACCGGGCCGAGCCAATAATTTTTTTTACGGGCCGTATTCCTGCCTAACTTCAATTCTTGTATCAGGCCGGTCCAAACTTTTTTCTATGAGTCAGGCCGGTCCCGGGCCTGGAAATTTCGGCCCATGAAGACCTCTAGTCTGCAGTGTCTGAACGGGGATTGGCGAGCATAGCTCAGAGGGGGCAGAATCCCCTAGTACATTACCAAAAAAAAAAAAACCTAAGTAAACTAAGTAAGTTTTTAGTAAACTTCGCTCACTTTCATAGATGAGTTTGAGTTGAACGAGTTCGTTTGAAAAATTTTGAATTTGAACGTGAACTTGACTCATTTTTCAGAAATTGAGTTTGATTTTGAACTAGTTCGTTTTTTTTTTTTTTTGTGAGCGTGCCCAACACTGTCGAAAATCCTTTGGCAAGAAATTTACTGTAGAATTTAAATCAGCATTTAAATATCAATTTCAAGCATCGTGGCTTTATTGGTAGTCTCACCGTCCTCAAGGCTTATTCCATGCACTTTTCGAGGTAAATTAAAAAAAAATAATAATCCAATGTTAACAAATGTTTCTAAAAATCAATGAACATTTTGGCTATCACTTAGTCTTAACAAGATTTTCCGAAAAATATCAGATAATTTTCCTTACCGTTCCATCCTTACCGTCCCTTTTTTCCAATACCATCCCATTTTTTTTTTTACCTTACCGTCCCTTCTTTATCACCCCTTTAAGACAATGTTATATAAAAATTCGGTATTAAAAGTACTACATTGTTATTATTTCTTATTTGAATGTCCTGTGGGTACTATGCAAATTCATTATAAGTAAAAAATTAGAAGAAAATTAAAAGTTATAGGGGTAAAATGGTAAGGAAAATTAAACTAGTAAGTTTAACTTAAACGTCAGTTAAATTTAAAAAAAATTCGCTGCTGACCATTTTTTCTTTAATTTGAATCATTAAGGCATTCGTCTGTCAGATTAAAATGTTATTTTAGCAAGTTTAATTTTGTCAGATTTTTCCCCCAAAAGTCAAAAGATTGTGAGAATGCCCCATATAATTAGTGACGAGTAGATGTAATTACATGAAATATAGAAAAAGACTTCATATTTAAGTACTGATTTCTAGTTAGATAATTAGGTAAAAATAAAAATCTTAATTGACTTTACGTACGATTCTCTAGTTAGATTTTGAAATGACACAAATTGTATAATTGCTGATTTTTTTTCTACAACCATTTCAGCATTTTCCAATTAACGTTCCTAAATTAAATAAAATTATTCTAGTGAAAAAAAAAATATTTCCAACTTGAAGTTAAAAAATTAAGGAGACTAATTACGTTTTTAAAAATCCAAAAATAATTTATAAATTATAAATTTTATGGGGATTAAAAGTTATTTAAAATCGAAAGTTGGACGTTTATTTAACAGCATAAAAAATAAATATTAAATTTAATATGCTTTTAATTAAAGCACTTTAAAAGAACGAAAAATTCATTTTTTTCTGATTTTCAAAGTAATATACTATTGTTTAAAGTAGGAGAATAAAAAGGCGGTGTTGCCAACTTAATCTTTTTATTATTAAAAATATCTGTATCATCCTACCAGATCGTCGGTATATTTATTTTTGATTTATTTAGTCTCGGAGTGTCAATCATTAAATAAAACAAAAGCTATTATAAGTAAATTGCAATATAATGGTAGTTATTTTAAATTTAAAAAGAGGCCAAACTTGTCAGAGTTGTTTGGAGGTATCTTTTTAAAAGGTAAGTGTGGGCAAAAGCTGATTTTTACCCACAGATTTAATAAAAGTAAAAAGTTATCTTTAAAAAAATAAAATATTATTTCTTTATTATTTAACAAGTTTTGCTTTTTATTTGCATAAACCTTCAGTATGAAATGCAACACTATGTCATATTAATAGTTTTTCACAGTAAATTTGTTTACATTTCTAAGATTTTATTGCATAGTTGTGTTAAAAGGATTGCGTGAACCAAAAGAACGTGAACGTTAACTTTATATTCGATAATTTATAAAAATATGAATTTATATTCGTTCATCGAGTTTTTCAATGTGTGATAAAATGAAATTCTCGATGAGAAGTCCCATATTACTCACCTAGCAACCTTACTTTGAGTACACCGTAGTTACTGCTAAAAAGTCTATATTTCCGTTTGTAACATATTGCAAACAAGTACTTTGCAAACGCTTAGTTAGAAATGTGGTAAATCACGTATTAAATATTCAAGTACTTTGAAATTTTTTAAAAGGGTTTAAATAAAATTTACAACATTTTAATAAACAAATGCCTTGAACTTTATAGATATAGACTTCCAGGCATAGTTATAGCATGAAAGGGGAAAATGTACTCAACATTTGTGGAATATCGATCACCTCGCCAATTTATTAGTTGGACTAAAACTGTAAAAGTGAAAAAACTGTTTTTGCCCATGTAGAGTCGTGGGAAAAAAAGTAAACACCCCCCTACTAACTCCTCAACAAATTATCGTAGAAAAAATTACTGGTACCGAACGATTAAAAATAAAGTCTACTTCTAAGCGATGTATATAAAATTTGCTTTGGGGGCCATCTAAATATTAAAACGAACCATAACTTTGTTTTTTTTCAATAGCAGTACACAATTCTGACACATAAATGAACTCTACACCCTTCAATTAGCCCCAAAACTAATTTTTACGCAATTCGTACCATAAGTTTCCGAGAAATTAATTATTTTGAAACGAGTGTATTTTAAGGGCTATATCCAAATTGAAGTTCCGTACTCGATTGTTAACCGAGAGAACCCCTTCTTGATCAAGGCTCTTTAAGCTCCTTTCAAGGAGTCAATGAAGTCTGTTAGATTACAGGACAGCAGAATAAATTTCAAAATAGCTACACATTTCTATCATAGACAGCCCCTTAAACCACCATTTTGCCGTTATTTAAGCATAATTTGAAAACTACTTGGAAGAAAAATGTGAAATTTTGGATTTCCATGTAGCAGGACTTAATCAATCTAAATCCATCAAAAAAATTGTAGGTTGCAATTCATAATTTTTTCGAATATTAATTTCACAATTCATAATTAATATCATACAATTATAAAAATTGCAAGTTCAGCGTATTTATGTTTGGGTATATTAGTATTATTGCTACAAAAAAATTAGCACATTAGGAACAGAATATCAGGAGATATAAATAAAAATATAATTTAACATTAGAAGGACTAAATTTTGAATGTTTATAATTCAAAAAGTTATCATTCAAATGACTTGAAATTTGGTGTTTAGGCACAGTTTGAACCGAAGATATCGTTAAAATTGGGTAATGCCATTGAAAAAAATGAAGTTTGGATTCGTTTTAATATGTAGATGGCCCTTAAGAAAATTTTATATACATCATTTAAAAGTAGACTTTATTTTCAATCGTTCAGTACCAGTAACTTTCATCGTAACGTTTCGATAATTTGTTGAGGAGTTAGTAGGGTGTGTTTACTTTTTTTCCACAACTGTACTTTAAAACCCTGCAAATGGATATTCTAGCTATGATCCATTATATCAGACATTCTGAACCTGCTACCCGGGGTCCGTATGTGGTCGCCAAACTTTTATGTTTGGCCCGAGACACATAATCAGTAATCCATATTTATAAAATTAATTGAGATGGTCTTAAAAGATATTTAAGACTTTCACTGTTATTTTAAATGCTTTAGAGGGAGGGTAGAATCTGTCTTGATATACATAATTTCAAATTATGTTCAAGTATCTTAAATCCCGTTTCAATTGTGAAAAGTTATTTTTACATGTAGGCCCTATTTGTAAAAATACCTTCACCTTCAACACTAATTCAACAACTCTTCAACACAAATGTTGTTCCAAATTAATTAAAATAGCGCTGTATATATCTAGAATAAAAAAAGTTTATGCACTGAACAAAAGACTAATTTGACAAATATGATACTTGGCAGAACACAAGATAAGCAAATAAAACAGATGTAAGTTATAAAGTTCCGGTGCTAATAACGCTGTTGTATCTGCTTATAAAAGACTAATTTATTAGAGGATAGCCACCATTTTTTTCCTTCATAACTTAGAAGTTCTCTATTGTTATTTATTATGTTTTATAGTTATTATATAGCTAATGCTGCTTTATAGGGTTGAACTTTTGCCGTATTAAAAAAAGTGGTGCTACAATTTTATTTATTTATTTATTTATTTATTTTTTTTACACTATTGTTTTTAAACAACAAACTCCGAAGAATATTTTTACAACATTTGGAACAGAATTTTAACAAGTAGATTATTGTTTGGAAATATGTGTGTTAAAATTTTTTGGTATAATTTCTCTTACAAACATTCGAACTTACTGATAATATTAACTTTGTTGCATTGTTTTATTGTAATACTTATGTTATCTTACAATTTCAGTTTCTCGATTTCTTACCATTTTATATGTCTGTTGCGGCCCACCTAACGTCGCAAACGTATTTCTTTTAACCTGCGAGAAAAAAAAATAATATGGGTACATTAGATGAAAAGAATGTAAAAACTGAGTCTACAAAATGTTATGTTTCTATACAATACCCTTAACAGTCACAAACATTTTGATATTTAGTATTTTCCTGATAAGTGAATCTGCTAATAATATTAAAATCTTGAATTACAAATTTATTATTTTTGATTTTCTTATTTTAATAATTATTTTACATAGTTACAGCAATTACATTTTTAACATAACTTTCCTTAAAAAAATAAAAAAAACAAATAACACTACAATTAAAATCTTGAATCAATGACGATTAATAGCCAACATATTAAAGAATAAAAGCTTTTAAAATAAGAGAATTTTTTTAGTCTAATTGTGCGTAGTATTTAAGAATGAATCTTACACACATGATGTACTATTTCTCCACTAATACGATATACTTAAGAGGAACAAAACTGAACGATTGTGTATGTATTTTTTTCTCACAAATTGAAATAGTACATAGTGAATTAATGTAAAATCGTGCAGCGTTACATGTATATTTATTCTATAATCAATAATAATTATCACATGTTTCTCTAACATGCTTTTATGTCTTTGACACATGGACGCCTATGAATATGAAGCGCGTTTCTCACCTTATCGCTAGATAAGAACTACAAACTTCCAGGGGCCGATCCAGACAAAATTTGGGGCCTATTTAGAGACCCTTCATAAAATTCTTTTAAAAAACCATCCCATCCACAAAATTCCTTTTTATAAAATAGTTCCCATCACAAAATTCCTTTTTAAAAAAATAGGCCCCTTCACAAAAAATCCGTTCTACAAACAAATATTTGTCATTGATTATTTTTATTTTGTTAGGTTTTAAAATTTTTATTTTGCAAGCAAAATAAGTTAACGAGAAAGGAAAACTTTAACAGAAGGTCTGCCAAAAGTTATTATTAATAAATATCTATTTCGAACTCGAGTAACTGGTTTTCATCTTTCTTTCTAAAATGTTAATTTTCGCAAAAATATAATATATTTCTAAAAATAACTTCTACTTTTCACAAAATGGGTCCCTCAAAAAAGAAAACTTCGTGGCTTCAATTCCGTGATTTATTTGTTTTTGGATATTTTAGAACGTTCTACAATATGATATTTATACATGTAGGTTCCGAAATTCCTTCACAGGAATACACAAAATTGTTGAATATGCTGATAAAACACACACGCACACAAGAACAAGACTATTATACTGTGTATGAAGTGTGGTATACACAGAAGGCACACATAGAAAATTTGATAATATTTCAAAATGATTTATTTTTCTTTTTTTTGTTGATGTGTATCATTAACTTAGTTGTTCAAGAAGCACCCAATAACTAAATTTATATATACAATGTCTCAAATTTTCCTCAGTTGATAATTTCTAGCTCTTAATTAAATTTTTAAGAATTCGTTTCACTGTGTACGACAATCCCATGTCTCTTTATTTAGAGTAAACTAAGTTTTCCTTAATTATCTAAGATATTCTGCTAATTGAAGGTTTTTATATTAAATAATTATTTTCTTAAATCTAAAGGAGATAGGAGTTTGTTTAGATAAAAGATTCAGTAGAATGTGTGACTTTATAAAAGTAAATAAACAGACTTTGCGATTTTGAGTCAGTACCCTGAAGGTTTGCAAATATTTAGTTGCATTATTTGGAGGTATTCTGACACAATATATTAAGAGTTAGATTTTGTCTTTAAAAATATTTGGGGAATTATAACGATATCAATATAAGAAACAATTAAAATAACTAAGACTATAAATTAATTTCATTGCAGTAAATTAATTTAAGGATGCATAAGAGCATCTGAGGTACACATTTAAAAACAGACACATGTTTCATGATCTTTGAAGATATAACATACCACCGAACGATAATTACAATAACCTCTTCCAAGTTGCCCACAAATCCGAAAATAGTTCTGTATCTTTAAAAATCTCTACAGCCAGTATATTTTTGAGATCTAAAGAAGTATTTATAAAAATAAAGTTTATTTTGTAGCCACTGATTTTCGGAAACGTTTCTGACTACTTTTTATTGTGTATTAATTGATTTTCTCAAGCTAGAAAATGACTTTTTAGTATACATTTAGTATACAAGTAAACATTTTCATGTTCAGCAAACATGTTTTGCAGACAAACATGGTAAACTAACAACATTGAAATAAACTTTAAAATTAATAGCGGAAAAGTTAATTTTTTTGCCACTGATTTTCGGAAACGTTTCCGAATAGTTTTTATAGTGTATTAATTGATTTTCTCAAGCTGGAAAGTGACTTTTTAGGATACTAAGAAATCTGAAGTAAACATTTTCATGTTCAGCAAACATGTTTTGCAGGCAAACATGGTAAACAAACAACATTGAAATAAACTTTAAAATTAATAGAGGAAAAGTTAATTTTTATGCCACTGATCTTCGGAAACGTTTCCGAATAGTTTTTAATAATGTATTATTTGATTTTCTCAAGCTAGAAAATGATTTTTTAGAATACTAAGAAATCTGAAGTAAACATTTTCATGTTCAGAAAACATGGTAAACTAACAACATTGAAACAAACTTTAAAATTAATAGCGGAAAAGTTTCTTTTGTTGCATGATTTTGGGAAACATTTGTTTCCGAGTATATTTTATAGTACATTAAACAACATAAAATATAGATCTTTTGTCATGCAATCAATTTTCAAGGAAACATTTTCATGTTTAGGAAATACATTTCGCAGACAAACTTGATAAACTAACAGCATTAAAATTAAATTTCACATTCCACCTAACAAACGGGTTGAATGGACCCGACAGGTGCATTTAAAATATTTATTTAAACCAGAAATTTCATTTAATTAACTAAATTTATTAACCAAATAATAATAAGTTAAATTAATAAGTTAAATAGTTTTAAATAAGAATTCTGATGAAATATATTTTATAAAATTTGAGTAACATTTCTGGCAGTTCTACCGTTAAAATTAACAGCGGAAAATTTTCGTTCCCTGCCACTGATTTTCGATAGCTTTTGGTTTGCGGGTAATTTTTTATAGTACATTAATCAGTTTTCCCAACCCAGAATATAGGTTATTGGGATGCTATCAAATTTCAAGTAAATATTTCTATTTTCAGCAAACATATTTTGCAGTTTGCAGACAAACACGCTAAACTAACTGTATTATTATTATCATCATTAAAATTAATATAGTTTGTTAGGCTTGTATGACGAAATTCAAGTCTGTAAATAAAAATGTTTCATTGAAAATTGATAATATCCTAAAAACTGCTATAGCTGTTTGATAAAACTGAATATTACATTACAAAAGCTACTCGGAAATGTTTCGAAAATCCATATTAGAAAGCGATGCATTTATTGATTTTAAAAATGCTTATTTTGATCTAAAACATATGATGGTTTCAGAGATTTTTAATGATAAAAAATGTTTTCGGAATCATGAGTATCTAGGAAAAGGTTATAGTATATTTTCGTTTAACTGTTTAGACAGGGTGTCCCAGGATTATTAGGACAAACATTAAGGTGAGGTATGGGAGATTACAAGGATTCAGATTTGCATACCAACCCATGGTCAGAAACGCTTTCCTTGCGCAGTAGTGATGATACAAAACATAAGAAAGACAGGACATGAATAAGAGAGGAAACCATGTTTATTATCCTTATTAAAGCAAAAAACGGAAAAAAAATTAAAGAGAGAACGATCGTCATCAAAGTAGGTGTTTGAAATTCCGACACCGGGCCATGATGCATGGAAGCGCATGGAAGATCTGATTTTTCGAAAATACCGGGAGTGTCCCGGACTTACCCAGCAGCTGCCACGATGCGTGCAACAAGTTCCTGAGCAATTTCCAGCATTGCCCCGGCATTTTTATAGCACGAAGAATAATAAACATGTGTTCCTTTCCTGTACGTGTCCTTTCTTTCTTTTGTTTCGCGCCGCCACTACCTCGCCAGGAAAGCGTTTTCGGCCATAAGTTGTTATGCAAATCTGAATCCTTGTGATATCCCCTACCTCCCCTTAAAGTTTGTCCAAATAATCCTTGGGAACTCTGTGTTTTCGTAGAAAAAGAAGCATTTGTTTCTTTTTTTACAGTGTTGTCCATCTTACAACAGTTGATGGGGTAAAAAATTAACAGAAACTATTGATTTTTTTTTTTTTTTTTTTTTTTTTTTTTTTTTTAATATGATCTGCGTCAAATTACCTCTTTACTAAAATTGGGCAGAACTTTCATATTTCAACAAATTAATAATCTTAAAACTACTAATCAATTCGTATCGTAATAGCTGTTACTCAGTATTAGTTCCATCGAGTAACTGATAAAATAACGGCCACGTTTGTAACTCTTAGATAGTAACTCGGTCTGCGATACTGGTCAACGATGATCGCATTGCTGCAAATTTAACATAAAATATGAGAATGATTTTCCAAGAAAGCTGGACTAAAATAAAATATATTTGTTGGTTCCAAATTTAATAAATTCTAAGACATTAAGATTAAAGTAGTGAACTAAAATAGTGAACAAGAACGTCGCAAAAATAAATAATAAAATGTTCGAATCAAAGAATACGTCAGGAACTGTAAAATACGAAATACTATACATTTAATATAACGATACTATGAGCATCTGAGGTACACTGTTACAAACAGACAGATGTTTCATAATCTAGATAGATATAATATCACCAAGAAAGAAAATGTACAATATACAAACTCTTCAGAGTTAACCACGATTTCGAAAAGAGTTCTTTATCTTTAGAAATCTCTAAAGCTATTATGTTTTTGATATTAAAAGAAGCAATTAGAAAAAGTTTCTTTTGTTGCCACGGATTTTCGAATACGTTCCCGAGTACTTTTTACAGTGTACTAATAATTTTTTCCAGCATGAAAATCGGTTTTTAGGATTATAAGAAAACTCAAGTAAATGTTTTAATATTCCGAAAAGATATTCTGCAGATAAACATGATGAACTAAGAACAATACAATAAACCTTAAAATTAATATCGGTAAAGTTTCTTTTGTTGCCAGTGATTTTCGGAAACTTTTACTTCTGATTGTATTTTATTATTCATTAAACAGTTTGCCCAACCCGGACAGTATGTTTTTTTTTTTTTCTTTTTGGAAAGCGAAAATTTATCTTGCAAACAAACGCGACAAATAAAAGAGTTTTTAAATTAACTTTAAGATTAATAGCAGCCAAGGTTTTGTTCTCCGGCACAGATACTCTGAAAAGTTTGTTTATGAGTATTTTTTTATCGTAATTTAATTAGTGTTTCCAACTTGCAATTTAGGTGTTTGGGATGCTATCAAGTTCCAACGAAGCATTTTCAAGTTCGGCAAACATATTTTGCAGACAACATTAACATTAAAATTAAAATAAATTTTTGTTTGTTACTCTTGCATGTCAGAACTCAATTGTGCAGCTAAAAACGTTTAATTGAAAATTGATAGCATCCTAAAACCCATTTTCCTATTTCAAAAAACTGAATAATACATTATAAAAGCTACTCGGAAACGTTTTGAAAATCAGTTGCAAAATGCGAAACTTTGCTTTTATAAATGCTTGTTTTAATGCTGAAGTTTTTAATGATAAAGAACGATTTTCGGGATCATGGGTAACTCGGAATGTTATTATATATTTGTGTTCAACTGTTTATATTTTCGTATTTTAAAAAACATTTGTCTATTTTTTTGCAGTGTAGACCATTTCACAATAACTGATGGGATAATACTTTAACTAATTAGACTATTGAATTTTTTGAAATGTTATCTGTGTCAAATTTGCTCTTTGCTAAAACTGGGTAGACCTTACATTTCTCAATAAGATAATGATCTAAAATTTACTGAGCATTTTGTTTGTAATAGTGCTCAATATACATATTGATATACATTAATCTATACATTAATCTATACATTACTATAATTGAATACGCTAAATTTGAAAACCTATTTATGTATAATGTTTTACTAAATTTATTTCTTCTTGCATCTCCTACTTCAAATTATTTACAAGGTAAAACTATTATAAAGTAAGGGATAGAAGGTAGCGCATAAAGTAAGGGATAAAATACTATAAACTACGACTATTCTACAAACTGGAACTTTTTACAGAAGCTGCTTCAACAAGTAAGGGATAAAAGTAGTAATAAATACTTTCAGGTTCTGTATTCAAAAACAAAATTTTATGGCAAATATAGGTAATAGCAAATTAGAAGATAACAATACTTATATAGAAGGAGGGTAGTGCCTGTTGAAAAATCAATAGACGGAGCTCCTTGAATCTCAACTGCTCAAAACTATAAATTGGTCTTTTTCAGTGTTTTAGATTGTGCCAGGACAAGTATCGAAGGAAGATTTAGCCGATTGATTCCTAGTTAGAAGAAATTCCTAGAAGAAGAAAGTTAATGAAATCGTAATGCTTTGTACAGTTTTTTAACGGAAATCCTTTGTAGTATTTCTAATCTTTGTAAAGTTGAAGGAAATCAATTATTGATAGAGCTGAAATAGTTTGTAGATCTGTATGAAAGTTTTACAATGTCTTAAAAAACTAACATTGAAAGAAAACAAGACAATCTTTGAATGGAGTTGAAGAAATCTGTGAATTGAATATGACGATGTAGAATCTGAATTTGAAGAAGACAAAAATTTTTATGGTACATTACAATGTACAATATAGTAAATTCAATAATGATTAAGTGCTCAAAAACAGTTAAAAAAAAAAAAAAAAAAAACATTTTCATGTTACGCAATATTAGTTCCATCGAGTAACTGATACACTAGATAGAAACACAAAATAAGAACACATTAAAATTCGTCCACGTCACTAATTTAGTGATTGTTTGGGGTTGGTGGAACTTGAACCAGTAATCTCAAGAACAATAGAAGAGAGCATTAATCTCGATCAAACGGGGAAGTCTGTTACTCTAAACTAGTAACTAAATTTATACAATTTAAGGCAGATGAGATCACTGCAAATTTTACTTCTCAAAGAGCTGAAATACAATTAAAAATGAGTTCTTATTACTCAATATTAGTACAATTGAGTAACATATACACTAAAAAAAAAGAAAGGCAAAATGCGAAATTTAATACACATCAAATGAGATGAGTTGAATACGAAAATGTAAGAATGATTTTACAAGTGTGCTATTGAGAGAGTGAAATAAAATATCCTTTTTTAAAGCCAAATTTAATAAGTTCTAAGGTATTAAAACTAAAGTAGTGATAAAATTTTATCTATTATAAAATTACTAAATTTTAGTTTTGAAAAACAAATTTGCAAAAAGTACATTACCTAAATACATTTTTTTATAATTTTACACATCGATTACATAAGTATTATTATGACATGCTTTTCATGCCAATTTAAATTATTCGCGTATCTGATTTCAAATTTAATTTATCTGATTTCATAACTAAAAAAGACAACACCTTTAAGGAATCGTTAGAATGGAATGTAATCCATTACGCAAAATACCTGTATCGGGACAAATAAATAATTCAATTTAGAAAGCAAAAATAAAATTACATGTTGGAAATCAGCATTTTCCGCAGCCACCACGCGTTGAAATAATTGTCCCTGTACGGCATGGTGTCGAATCTAATAGATTTTGATTCTGTACAACAGGAAGACCATTCGGGATTCCTTCTATCCGTACGCAAAGTTCACGTGCATGAGTTGTAGGAGTGATTCACGTGCGAGATACCAAACAACAAAATCCCAGACAGGTTCAAAAGGGTGACATATTCGGTGAATTATCAGGACATGGAAGAATTTGTATCAGATGTTAAAATATCATTATTTAGATTGTTTGATCATTGTTAGCAATATTTGGACGATTATTGTCCTTTTGAAATACAACACCATTAAGGCATTCAAAGCAGGGTACCACTACGGGGTCTCGAACGCCTCTGATATACCTGTTACAGTTGGGATTACCCACTATAATAAGCAACTGCGATTGTTCATAATTCAGAATGGCGCAATCATCCAATCAATCAATCAATCATCCTTGTAGGTTATCTAATATCACGTTGTATGACACAGTCCGGAACGTTCCATTCACCGGATAAACATCTAACGTACACTGTTAAAAATTTTGCAGCATTCTGGCAGGTCATTCGACCGTTTTTTGAAAAAACGGTTTCATAACCATAATTTAACTATATTCTGACCATAAAATGGCCAATAATATGGTCAGAATAGTGTTAAATTAGGGTTTTGTAACCGTTTTCGGAAAAAACGGTCAAATGACCTGCCAGAATGCTGCAAATTTTTAACAGTGTACTGATGGCGATCTTTGTTCGCAAAATTAAAGTGCCATTCATAGGAAAAGATGAGTTGTTGCAATTCGGCATGGCAGTCCACATATCATCAAAATGATTGTAGCTGCAGACACCGATGGTTTTTCGTGAGGTCAATTCTGTACTAAGGAACTCTTGCACGTAGTGTATGGTGCAGCATGCTTTGACGAATTGTTGGAGCAATGACACATCTGTGATAATGTACAAATTTCTGTCACATGCGCAGAACAATCTTTACGGTCCGTCAGTGCCCTGTGAATGAAGTGTCTGTAATCCTGTGCTGACGTAAAATTACGTCCCACACTTCCGGATTTCCGACTCGTCTGGTCCTCTTGTTTCCACTATTTAAATACACGTATCATTGTCGTTATAATGCGGCCCATAAAGTCTGCTGTTTCACGATAAGAAACCCTAACGTAGGCTGTTATTCATCCGTTTTCAAACTCAGTAGATGTTCATATGGCGCTGTCCACCGTCCTCTCTGTATACTGACTTCTCATGATGCTTTTTCCACTAGCAAGGAACCATATACTATTTTCAACGTCCGGCTATTTGTACATCTAAATCTGCAGTTCAGAGAGCGGTGCTCAGTACACGAAATTATAATCATTTGAATACAACACCCTAATTTACAGTCATGGAAAAAAAGTAAACGCCCCTTACTAACTCCTCAACAAATTATTGTAGAACAAAGTTATTGGTACCGAACGATTGGAAATAATGTCTACTTTTAAATGATGCGCATAAAATTTCTTTAGGGGGCATCTACATATTAAAACGAACCAAAAATTCATTTTTTTCAATACCAGTACCCAATATTAACAGGATATTTCAAATTTTCGGTTCAAACTATGCCTAGACAGCAAATTTCAAGTCCTTTGAATGATAAGTTTTGAATTATAAACATTCAAAATTTATTGATTCTAATGTTAAATTACATTTTGATATTTTTATTAATATCTCCTGAATTTATACTCCTGATGTGCTAATTTTTTGTGTAGCAATAATACTAAAATACCCAAACATAAATATGTTGAATTTGCAATTTTTATAATTTTATGATATGAATTATGAATTATGAAATTAATATTCGAAAAAATTATGAATTGCAACCTACAATTTTTTTATGGATTTAGATTTATTAAGTCCTGCTTTATAAAAATCCAAAATTTCACATTTTACTTCCAATTAGTTTTCAAATTATTCATAAAAAACGGCAAAATGATGGCTTAACCCGGTAGGACGCACGCCGTGAAACGTAACGCGAAAACGGGCATGGGGTGTTAGCACACCCCAAGCATATTAAATGGCATAAATACGAAAAGGAGAACTTTACAATTTTGTATGTTATTGAAATTCATGATAATTACACCCTTTCTCGTGAAAAATGATAACTGAAATGTTAATTATCGTTAACTTTAAAAATGAATAAACAATAAATTAAAAGTACTCTCCGACAGCAGACGAATATTTTCGGGCGTGGAGTGTCAAAACACCTCGCGCCAGTCCTGCCGGGTTAAGGGGCCATCTATGATAAAAGTGACTAGTTATTTTGAATTTTCTTATGCTATCCTGTAATCTAGTAGTCTTCAATGACTGCTTGAGTGGAACTTAAGTTGCCTTGATCAAGAAGAGAGCTCTCTCGATCAGCAATCGAGTACCGAACATCAATTTGCATAAGACCTCGTTTTAAAATAATTGAAGAGCTAATTGGAAGAACATGCTGAGTAACAAAAATTACATTTGAAGAAATTTGAAGTGAACGTTTTTGTTGTAAATATCATGATTTATTTTCTGTTTGATACCATGTGTTTAAAATTTTAACAGGTATGGTTCTAAACTCTTTCAGAAAGACTTATTCATATTTAATTTTCAAATATTAAAAATTATTAATATTATTGACATTATTAAATATTAAAATATTAAATATTAATGAATAATGTCTTAAATCTTCAAGACTAAATAGAATCTTAGTAGAATAGAATTTTAGCTTCGCCGTGTGATAGGATACCTCGCTTTCATCCAAAAGATAAAATTTTTTTTTAGAAAATGTAGCATAACATGTTCGTCCACTCAGCTCTTTAATTAATTTCTGTCAGAATTGTGTACTGCTATTGAAAAAAAGAAAGTTATGGTTCGTTTTAATAAGTAGATGGACCCCTAAGCAAATTTTATATACATAATTTAAAAGTAGCCTTTCTTACTAATCGTGTAGTACCAGTAACTTTCTTCCACGATAATTTTTTCCAAAGTTAATATTCTGTGTTTACTTTTTTTTCCACGACTGTACATTTGATATTGCTTTCCGCTCACTGGAAGGATTTTTCCATTGAGTTTCAATTTCTACAAACAGGATTTTTTTTTTTTTAATCTGGCGTTTCTTGTTGAAAATAACACAAAAACTCACTGTTATTGAAGTAGTTTTTATTCTATTCAATATATTAAGATTGTAAATATTTAATGCTTGAAGTGATACTATGACAGCTCTCTTCTATACTTACTTTTGCGAGTAATTGTATATTTTTACTCTCGCTCTGCCAGTCAAAAACGAAGTTTATTTACAAAAGATTAAAATAAAGTATTTTGTCGTTTGAAACCCAATATTTTATGCTGAAAGCAGAATAAAATTTTATGGTTTCATTTGCGGGTTTTATTGAGTTTCTTTAACACGATTTCAAGAAACGGAATATCAAGACATGTATTTTGGGCTGCTATTCATAAGTATTTATTTGTAAATATATGTTTTCTGGAAATCCTGATGTGTTATAATTAATTCTGGGCATTATATGTTTGAAATGAAGAAATTATATTTATATTTCTTCATTTTCTATTTATTTTCGCTTCTATATATAATCGTTTGTGTTGTTGACATACTTAGCCAAACAAACTGTTATGTAATTTGAATCTATTCTCTATGTTTTATGTGCTTTCTGAAACATGTGCCATAAAGTATTTACCCAGTCAACCAATCACCGAATTTCTGTATATACTCTTTCATATATCCATTTTAGAAAATTAACTGCATTTTTCTTGTAAATTAAGGTAGACTTCCGAAATTTTAATTTTATTTATTTTTAAAAGTTTTAATCCATTAATCGATTTTATATTTAAATGTTCCTAATAGATTTTCAGTAAAAGTTTCAAGCAGGAACAATTTCAATTCTAACAGTGAATCTATTTTTGGAGCATACATCATGTTGAATACACGCTGCGTTAATGAATTTACGAACTTTTTTATTGTTATCGGAAAATAAAGAGGATTATTTTCAAAAATTTACTTTTACTCAGTAAATAATGACTAATAAGCAAGTCATTTCGATATATTTTCACTTTAGAAATCTTTGTTGATAGAATTTTTTGTTGTCAGAAATTTTTATTGCATTTACCAATAGTTACAAGCATTAACTTAAGAAATGTAAAATAAAATTTATCTTATGATTAATCAATGAAATTCACAGACAATTTTAATTATATATATTTTAAGAAGCATGTTATTGGATTTAGATTATATTTTATTAAAAAGTCGTTTTAATGTATAGAATCGTTTCATTTGTGTTCATATAATAAATCATATACCATAAAAGACATGTCAATTTCTTTTCTTTCGTACATAAGTTGCTAAGTTTTTCTCTTCAGTAAGGTTCCACATTTTCCCTGTCATGAAAGCTATAAAGTTTGTTCAATCCTTGATATATTAAATTTACATTGATAGGACTCCTTATTTTATATTATCCCCATTGCAAGTAAATATTAGTTTAAAAAATAATTATTTTATAAACTTGATATATTTGGATCAAACGTTTGTAGAAGAAAAAAAAGCATGATAATTATATATGTACGATTATTTTCTATATAATGAAGTTTAATATTACTTAAAAGAAACTTTACTTATTTTCTAGTAATATGCTTCAGCTAGATAGACTCAACATAAAGTAGATTTAAGGAGCTTACCTTTATTTTATTTTCACACTTGTCTTATTATATAATAGGTATTTTTAATTAGAGATTTTTTTCACTCTCTAATAGATTTATGCTTAGTTATGAAGGAGTCAAACGATAATTTACGCAAAAGCTTTTTGCATAACTGAAAATCCGAAAAAAATTACTAAACAATTATTTGAGTTTCGTATTTCCATTGAAGATTCATTTACTTTCAACTATTGTCTTTTAAGTTCATAATACATCACAAAAAAGTGCACATTCATTATTAAAAAATTAAATTAAAATTTAAAATTTTGAAACACCTTATGAATATGACCCTATATGAATATTTTAACAAATATATTATCGAACTTATCACACATTTTTTTCTAGATCTTGAATGTGATTATTTAGATTTCTGAAATTTTTCTATATTTTATGACTTTTTATATAGTGCACATAACTTCAACTTATTTGTTAAAAGATTTTTCATAAAAATAGTTTTGATAAATTTGTAAGCATACACGAGGTGTGATTTATAAGTAAGGGCCGTTTTGTTGTATACGCTAAAACGTAGCGAGCGCACCGCAATGAGTATTTGCGTCATGTTCCGGCATTCCTTGGGAACATCTGTGCTCAGTTGCAGCTATGTAGGTAACCTCTACGGTCTGTTCTGTGCCTTTAAAATGTTCAAGATTATCGAATTGCCCGCTCCGTGCGAGGTGCGGTCAGCGTACACCCGGGACTGCGAACGCTAAGCAGACCGTTTCGAAACAAAAGACACGACATGGTGACAGAGGGACTACTCCATGACAATGCAAGGCCTCACACCGCAGCTCAGACCGGAGTTTTATTGGACTATTTTAGCTGGGAAGTTTCCGACCCATAGCCCCAACCTTGCAACGAGTGATTTCCATCTTTTCAGCTATCTCAAACATCATCTCGGCGGTAACCACTACAACGATGACAAAGACGTGAAAACGGTCGTGACCTCTTGGTTACCAGAGCAGGCGGCAAGTTACTATGAAGAGGGTATTCAAAATCTACTTGTACGATATGATAACAGCTTAAATAAACATGGCAGCTATGTTGAAAAATAGAGAAATGCATGTAGAATCTGAAAATAAATTTGGTTTTTGAAAATTTTCTTTCGTTTGGTTTTTATTTATTAAACGGCCCTTACTTAAAAAACACCCCTCGTATCTATTCGTATCGATTCGTACCCTCATATCGATTAAATTCTATATCTTTAAGGTCGAATTACTTTTATTAAAATATACCCTTAATTAAAAGTAAATAGTTATTATATTGCAAATCTAAAAAAAAAAAAAAAAAGAATGTTATTAACTTTTATTATGAAACGTCTTTAATTAAAAAATAAAATAAATAAATTTAAAGGCAAAGTACCTGAAATTAGAGAAAAATGTAGCATCATATTATATATCATTAATGACGAATAGATATAATTACGTTAAATACAGAAATTTACTTCATATTTAAAAACGTGTTTTTACTTCGATAATTAGGTAAAAAAATAAAATCCTTCTTGATTTTGCGTACGACTCTCTCGTTACATTTTGAAGTGTTACAAATTATTTATTTGGAGATTTTTTTCTCTAATCATTTCCAATTAACTTTCTTAAATTAAACAAAGTTACCCTAGTTAAAATAAAAACATTTCTAACTTCAAGTTAAAAAAATAAATAAAGAGACATTAAAAAAATTAAAAATTAAAAAAATTATGTAAATTAAAATTTTATTTACAATTCAAAGCTGGACGGTTATTTAAAGTATGGAAAAGAAATGTTAAATCTAATTTGCTTTTTATGTATCATAATTTTACATTTAATAAATATTAAGGATACTTTAGAGAAACTTGACTTATTTTTTCATTAATATAAATTTAAATAGTTACTATTTATCTATATATTAGCATTATGCTTAAGTTTTAAACCAGAATGAGTTACATTTTTGAAAGCAGAAATTATTTTTTTCTGTCTTTAATCAAAGCTACCATAAGTTTAAGGGGAAATATTTCAAATATATATATATATATATATATATATATATATATATATATATATATATATATATAATGTCACCCTGCAAGCTAGGCTCGCCAACCCCCGTTCAGACACCGCAGAATCTAAAAACACGCTAATTTGATCGGTTTTAAAAAGATTAGAGAAGATTATATTATAATGAATAAACCTATAGCGATCGCCCTGTAAACGGGTTTCCATTAAATTCCCTTTGATTGCGAAAATTTAAAGCCGAATCAGTTGCTGTTAAGACATCCAATGTTGTTTTCGTGTTTGATTAAAGAAGACCAGTTAAACATTTGAAAGGAAGCTAAAATAGAATGAATTAAGTAAACAGAGTCTTTACCTCCCGGTATTTTTTAACAGCGTTATAAAACGATTGGCATAATACAATTTACTAGAATTACTATAATTTACTGCTTTAACCCCTTCAAGGGCGGTGGTTCATTTTTAGACCACTTAATTTTAATTCTTAAATGCCTCAATGGCATCAGAATATTGGAATGAAAATTTTACTTTTATTAAGTAAGTGAACAACACATTGCACAGTATATAAATACTGTGCAATGATTTCTTTTGATATCAGTGGTGCCTTCGACGTTTTGGATTGGCGTATTGTAGCCGATATCATAAATATCTTACCTATTTTTGATTTCATGAAGTCTACACTTAAAAATTACATGAGTCATAGGCTTATTTGTTTTAAATATACGCATGGATTAACATGGTTTCATGTATTCCGTGGGTGCCCGCAGGGGTCATGTCTTGGGCCGTTTATCTGGACACTAGTTGCTGACAGGATTTTAAAGAGTTGCAAGCAGAGAGGATTACTGATTATTTCTTATGCTGATGATAGCGTTATTATAGAGGGCGCAGATACGCGCTCTGCGCTAGAACATAAAATGAATACTAGTGTTCATCACTTTTCGGATATCTGTTCTATACATCATTTGCAAATTAGTGCAGAGAAGTCAGCCGCAATGCTGTTTGGGAGCCACACTCTTAGTAAAAGAAGACCAATTTTTAAACATAATGGCAAAAGTATCAGTGTAAAGGACAATATTCTGTATTTGGGATTTCTACTTGACAGCAATTTTCGCTGGATGGATCACCTAGATATGATTAGAACTAGGCTTAACGATTTCACGTGTAAAATGCGCCAAACCAGAATCCGTGATAGAGGCCTTCCTTCTATTTATCTTAAAATATGGTACAATACCGTCTTGAAGAAACGTATTTCATATGGGCATGAGATCTGGATGCCTGACTTAAATCAACATGGAATAACAAGATTACTCTCATGTCAACGTCTATGTCTGCTATCTGTCTTAAAGGCATATCGTACGATTTCTAATGACGCATTGTGTGTTTTGGTGGGTGCTCCACCACTTGACATAGAACTGAATTTCTCTTCTAAGCGTTATAATATCATTTATGGAAATGGTACAGTCTTGATTGACAATATGTGTTTTAAAGGTGAAGATTTTATGAATAAACTGAGGACATATAATTATCCTTACTTCTTTGAAAACTTAAATATAAAATTTGTTAAGCCAGTGGTTGATACAGTACCAGTGGTGAATCATCCGATACTGTATACTGACGGTTCTCGAATGATGAACAGTGTAGGAGCTGCATTTACGGTTTGGTATAGGGATTCTTTTATGCTAGACATGAGATTAAAATTACATGACTATAACTCTGTTTTTCAAGCAGAATTGGCTGCGATAGACGAGGCTATCAGTTGGTGCATCGACTCCCCGCATGATTCATTTCATCTTTATACTGACAGCTTGTCATCAATTTACGCTCTTCAGCGCTTATTTCCATCTAACGGTCAGCTTTTTAATATCTTCAACTCTTTGCGCCTGTTACATAATAAAGTCATATATATTGGCTGGATAAAATCGCATGTTGGAATACCAGGAAATGAAAGAGCGGACATGTTGGCAAAATCAGTTATTATAAATGATCTGTATGATAAAGTTCTACGCATTCCTGCACCAACTTCTATTTTAAAGCGTCATTTTAAAACACTTCTACATGATCAATGGCAGGTTTCTTGGGAAAATTCGGAGAAGGGAAGAGATACTTATGCGATATTAAACAAGGTTAACGATTTATTTCTATGTGAATCCCAGGTGATAGGTTATTTTCTTTCTTCACATGGAGCATTTCCACAGTATCTGTTTAAAATAGGAAAACGCCCAGATAACAGGTGTAACTGTGGTGAAGTAGGAAGTATACAACATTATTTGTTTGGACATTGTCCGTTAATGCCTTGTACATTTAAATTCAACAGGAATTGTACACTGAGATGGAATATTCGAAACGTTCTCACCACCCGTTCAAACTATAGAAAACTGTGTGCTATGTACAACGCACTTAATAGGGAATACTCATTTATTAGGTATAAATTTTGATAATTTTTACACTTGTAACTTTTTACTTCTATCATACTGTTAATACTCATCAGTGGTTCGCTACGGACATTACGTGGTTTTCTGACACTACATCAAAGGCTCAACATTGTGCCTTTTATAGTAACTGTCCTTTGTCTGACATTTTTGTTGGCGGTGATTTTCTCTTGAGGTCTGAACATTATGGTGATCTTTCTTCAAGTTAGTTTATCTTATATAAAACTTTTATGAACATTTTTCTTTCGAACACTGAACTCATTTGAACATTAGTGAACAGTGAACTTTTATGAACATTTACACTTCATAATCTTGAACAAGGTTTTATAGTCTTAACTTTTGTTATACATTTAAGTCACTTCACTTTTGTTTTTATTTTTATTATTATGATGAAAGCAACATCAATTGTTTTGTAAATTTACGATTTACTATGTAAGTTCGTCAGAATATGTGCCTTTTTCCCTGTTATTTTGGGTGCTTTCCGATGTCCGGCATCGGTGATTGTTGTGGGGATTTTCCACCGGAGCGTTACATCCTATGCCATTCTTTGGTTGGTGCTCCGGTCGGGTGATCAAGTAAGTGAACAAAACAAATTTACTCTTCTGTTTTGTTTAGAGTACCTTAATTATTTTTCTCTGGCTGTTAGGGGATTTTTTTTTTTTAATTTTTACTCTGTATTTTGGGAAGTTGTGTATTTATTTTGTTTTGGTTGCTATATCAACGAGTCTGTGTTATTGTGTGGTCCTAGGGTTGGTTTCAGCCTGTTTGTATCACGTGTTTCTGAGAGGTGTGTCGTCATTCTGTTTTGTTTATTAATTATTGTTATTGGTCTCTTAGTTACTCTCTGTCACGGGCGTTTTTTCTATTTTTGGTTGCTATTGGTTACTGAAAGAGTCATTTCTGCATTGTACGTCATTTCGCAGGTTGATCCTTTTATCTGGCGACGTGATCAGGTTATCCCGCGGGTTCACCGGTCATTATTTAGTGACTTATTATATCTGTTATTGTGATCATTTTTATTTTTTGGATCATTTGAGTTTTTTTTTTTTTTTTTTTTTTTTTTTTTTTTTTTTTTTTTTTTTTCTTTTTGAGCCTTTAGCTCACATATATATGGTGAAAGTATATTCTGTCGGTAATCGATCTCTCGTGGGCTGACGGCGGTTTCGTTTAGATTTGATAGAGGGTCGTTGAATATTGTTTTTTGAGTGTTTTCAAGAGTATTTGAAGGATTAGAGGCTGCGTTAGAGTATTTTCTGTAAAGTTTTCTCGGCTTTTCATTATGGATGACTCAGAGAAGTGGATTAAGGACAGCGAGGACAAGGAATTTGTAGTTATGATTGGGGATATGACCTCTAATATATATGATCTTTTAGAACATAGAAGATCCAAATCAGACAAAGTTACGACTCCATTGGTCTCAAACATAAAGAAAGCTTTGGATCATATTCTGAAAAAATGTACAGAGGTGCACACTGACAACAAAGTAATGAAGGCTCGATTAGAAGACCGTGCAGAATATTGTGCAATGATGGCGGATATGGCGCAGAAAATTACACGTACTTCGGTCTGCTCTATGGAAGAGATGAAGGAGAAATCTAGAGTGGTACCAGTAAAGAAGAAGGAGGAATTTACAGTAATAGTTACCCATAATGTGGAGAGTCAAGATGTAAACGAACTAAAAGAGAAAATTAAAACAATTTGTAAGGCCAGGGTGGATTTCCCGACTCCTTCAGATGTCTTGGTTACTAAAAATAGACAGGTTATCATGAAGTATAGAAATAGAAAAGAGGTTGAGACAGCGAGGTTGGGTCAGTTATGGTTGGGTCAGATGAGGTAAAGAATGTGGCCAGGGTAAACGTACCCATACGAAGAAGAGAGAGAATACTGATATTAAGTGTAGATACAAAGATTGAAGAAGAAGATATAAAAAAGGAGGTGGAAGCTCAGACAGAGGAAGGTGGAGTAGAAGACTCTTATGTAGGCCTAACAGATAGACTGGAAACAGCAACATTGGATGTTACAACTAAAGCGTTATTTGAAAATTTATTAAAAAAGCCAAGAAGTGAAGTTAGAGTAATAAGAAAAATACCAACGAAACAGGGAAAAACTAATTCGCTACTAGCGTGGACTCAGACAGTAAAAACCTACTCTTGGATAAGAAGCGTATTTGTATCGATTTCGAAAGATATCACGTTGTTGAATTTGTTTCAATAACAAGGTGCTATAAGTGTCAGAAGTTTGGTCATATGGCCAATAAATGTGATGGAGAAATTCATTGCTTAAAATGTGCAGGGGATCATAACATCAAGGATTGCAAGACCAAGAAGGAGAGCTGTGCAAATTGCTATTTTGAGGCTTCGGAAGACGATACTGAGCACAGGGCTGATAGTACAAGCTGCCCTGTATTTATTAAATATAGGGACAGTCTTGTACCTCGGCGTAGCTAAGGGCGACCATATGGTCCCTGCTTCTGACTCTGGCATCAACTTTCTTCAAATAAACTTACATCATTGTGCGGATGCCAATGATGCTCTGGCTAACTATGTTATTTGTAATAATATAAATGTGGTTGCTTGTCAGGATCCTTATATTGTAGATGGGGTGGCTCCTGGTGTTCCTCCCGAATGGCCTGCTTTCTATTCTTTTAACACTAATGCTGCAATTTTTATAACTAACATGGATTATGCTATTATAAGAAACTTGGTTCTAGAAAACAGTGTGACGGTCTCTTTAAATGTGTTTAATAATGTTATTTATGTTTGCTCCCAATATTCATCACCAACTGGCAATATTGACAAAGACTTTGTTGATTTGGGTAATCATTTTCCTCATTTTGAAGATGTACTAATTGCTGGAGACTTTAATGTTCCACTTTTGCAATTTGGATACACAAGACAGAGTGACCGCTCGGAAATACTTCTGGAACATCTGTCAGAAAAGAATCTCAGCATTGTTAATGATCCTGACGCCGTTTCTTCATTCGTCCAAGGTGCTCTCAAGGGTAGACCAGATCTGACTCTGGCTGGCTTAAATATTTGTGAAAAGATTATTAACTGGTCTGTAGATAGTGATACGTTTTCATTTAGCGATCACCGTTACATTAAGTTTTCTCTTGACTACGTACCTGAAAAAAGACATAATATTAGATATAAAACTAAAAACAAAAGTTTTTCAACATTTAATAAAATAATGAAGACTATGGAGAAAGATCTTATGGAAGATATACTTGTAATACACAATACAGATGATTTGGACCGCCACATTAATAGTTTGATGGAAAAATTGACTGAAGTCTCTACAACGTGTTTCAGAAAGGGAACACTTTCACACGAACCTACTATCAGATGGTTCTCGGATAATCTTAGAATACAAAGAAATAAAGTTGCTGCAAGCTACAAAAGACACCGGAGAAATTTGGAGGATGATTCTTTGAAAGAAATATACAAGAAATATAGAAATGAGTATAAGAAAAGTGTTAAAATGGCTAAAAGAGAAAATTGGTTGACCTATTGTGAAAAGACCAATGATGCATTTGGAAAACTACATAAATATATTTGTGGAAAAAACCTAAAGCATAACGATCTTATATTCACTAGGCTTGATGGATCAACTTCCTTCGATTCATATAATGAAGTCGCAGCAATGTTAATGAATGAACATTTTGCAGTAGATAATATACCTGAAAACATTTTCGAATATAATTCTGATACTGTTTATACTCCGGATCCGGTTACAAGTAGAGAATTGAAATACGCACTCAATAGGCAAAACAATGGAAAAGCCCCAGGTTATGATATGTTAGATGCATTGATTATTAAAAATTTCTGCAACTCCTGCCATACTTCCGTTAAAAGAATGTTTACAGCTTGTTTAAGACATGGACATTTCCCTAAGCCCTGGAAAAGAGGTCTAGTAATCTTCTTCAGGAAAAGAAACAAGGATGGGAAGACGGTTCGTTCATATCGTCCAATTACTCTGCTGTGTATTATAGGAAAAATACTAGAAAGAATAATAAAGATTAGAATTGTTCCAAATCTTGAAAGTAAAAATTATTGGGATGAAGCTCAACACGGTTTCCGTGAAGAACACAGTACAGTTACCGCTATGCGAGCGTTGAAAGATATTATAAATCGAAGATTATACGAATTCAAATACGTATCAATGGCATCAATAGATATCCAGGCGGCTTTTGACGCAGTTGTCTGGGAAATTTTAGCTAGAATTATTGATGATCTTCCAATTCAGAATTACTTGAAATCTATTCTAAAAAATTACATCAGCAATCGAAAAATTGGTTTTAGTTTTACAAATGGCATACGTTGGTTCAATATTTTCAGAGGCTGTCCACAAGGGAGCTGCATTGGACCTTTACTTTGGTTAATAATTGCTGATTATCTTATCAAAAGATACAAGATTAAATTTGAAGATTTGTTATCATACGCTGATGACTTCGTGGTGATAGGCCATGGCGATACAAGGAAAGAGTTGGAAACAGATATGAATTCGAAGATCGCTTGGTTCAGTGAATTATGCCAGGAGTTGGAATTGACAATAACCAATGAAAAATGCTTAAGTATGATGTTTGGCAGTTATACCTTAGAAAGTAGACATCCGATTTTTAAAATTGGAACAACATCTATCCCAGTCAAGGATACAGTCTTATATTTGGGGTTTCATCTTGATAGTCGATTTAACTGGATAACACATCTTGAAAATATTAGAGAGAAAATTAAAAACTATACCTCATCAATTAAGAAGACGACAAGAAGAGACAGAGGCTTGAATACAATGTACAGAAAAATTTGGTATACTCACATAATTGAGAAGCAAATCATTTATGGATCGGAAATATGGTATAACGATTTAAAATCCCATGCTTTACTTAAGTTAAGCTCTTGCCAGAGAATAGGATTGATGTCAATAATTTCAACATATAGATCAGTCTCAACCGATGCATTATGTGTTTTAACGGGTATAATTCCATTGCATATTCATTTGAAATATGAGAGTTTAAAATACCAAGTGATTAATGAAGGTGAGCAAATAATGATTGATGGCGATGTAATAGGCCGCACAAATATAATGAATAACCTAGCCACGAAGAATTTCCCGTATTATAATGCTGTGAAAAATTTACATTTTACAGTAGATAAAGATTCGGATTATTTGAGCAAAAGCATTCCAATTATATATACAGACGGGTCGAAGATGATTCATGGTGTTGGCGCTGCATTTACAGTGTATTACGATGGCATATTTATAAAAGATTTTAAAGTTACCTTACATTCGAAGAATTCAATATATCAGGCTGAATTACTGGCAATTAGATATGCAATTAACTGGTTTATCAATTCAAGATTTCATGATGCAGTGATTTTTACGGATAGCAGAGCCTCATTTATGGTCCTTCAGAGAACCTTTCCGGTTAACAGCATAGTTAAAGAAATATTTGATATGTTAATACAGAGTACTAGAAAAAGGATTACAGTTGGATGGACGAGGGCGCATATTGGAAATATTGGCAATGAACGAGCAGACGAACTTGCAAAGAATGCTATTAATGAAAATGAATCCGACTTAGTTGATATACAGAATTTTCCTATTTCACTAATTAAGCAGTTTTGTCGTGAAAAAGCGATCCTGGATTAGCAAAGCTATTGGGAACATTCTGGCAAGGGTAGAGATACGTATAGTATTATGAAAAGAGTAGACACTAAATATATCTGCGCAAATAAGATCGTACAATACTTTATAACCTCACATGGAAGTTTTCCTGTTTTTCTTAATAAAATTGGTAAGCGTGGCACCCCAAACTGCGATTGTGGCAAGAGAGGTGATACAACACACTACCTTTTTGGAAGATGCCCTCTGGTCCACTACTTTTTCTACTTTGACAACTCTGCAAGTATTAGTACAAATATTAAAAGAGTCCTTTTTAATCAAGATAATTATCGACAATTGTGCCACATTTATAATTCTCTAAACGAACATTATTCGTTTATTAAATATAAATTTTAGTGTTGTAATGGGACTATTCTCTTTTACTAGTTTCGCATTCTGTATCTTAGGCTTGACTAAGAGGGCCGATATGTTGCTGTGGGTATATTGATTGAATAGAATGAGCTATTATTTTAACTTAATCATCAGGATATACAGAACTACCTTTTTAAAGTTCTATACTTATTGGAAGTCATCATGAAAATTATTGCGATAGATGGACTATTCTTTTACCTTACTTTATGAAAATAAAAGTCGTTACTGACGTACCTCTTGTTTGAACCATTTACCTGCTTTTTGTTGGAAAGTCTATAACTGGGGATCATTTTGATTTATGCATATTATTAATTTCAATATTTGAACGGTTGTATGAGTATTAGAGAAAAAAGAAGGGAAAAAAAGAGAATGAAAAAAAATACATTTTGAGATTTATCTAGCTGATTGATAGTAGTTTTCAAGTATGTGATGTTTCCTTTTTTCGCATAACTCATAGATTCTTCTCATTTGAATAGAATGGACTATTCTTTTAACTTATCTTTAGGATATATTGAACTATCATTTTAATGCTCTATATTATTGGAGTCAGAACAATTTCAACTATAATATAATGTGTAATACATGTCAGATGGTCTACTACCTACAGTGTTCTTACTGGTATCAGTGTCTCATCTTCTGTATTAGTGATACTATCTGAAACTATCATATGATATTATTGGGATAGATGGGCTATTCTTTTACCTTATTATTTAAAGTATAAGACTATTTTTTTACATGCGATAAGTTTGAACCTATTACTTGTTTCTTGTTGGAAAGTTTGCCGTAACCAAGTTGGTAGACATCATTGTTAGCAGTCAACAAGTATTTAGTGCACCTTCTTTTGATTAGTTTTGTGAACCTCATCATTAGAATAGAACAGATTATTCATTTTCCCTATCATTGGGATTTATTGGATTATCTTTTTATTGCTTTGTACTATTGGAACCTGAACCATTTTAACAGCAGTTTAATATGTTTTATCATGTGATTTCTAGTTGCAATGTTTTTGTTAGAGAAAGTGTTATAAACCTACCACTTAATCCTTTTGAACCTTTATAAGAAGATTTGGTATTATGAATTTTTTTTTTTTTTTTTTTTTTTTTCATAGTGGCATTTCCTGATTGGGAGTATTCTCTGAGGGTGTCTGGACATTTCATTTTTATTGACTTAACTTTGATTTTTTTTTCTTTTTTTTTTTCAACACTCAAGTGGTGAACTTCTCTTTTAAACCTTAATCACTTGTTTAGAATCTATATGAATATCAGATTTTAAGTTTAACTGTTTTTGGAAAAGCCTGATATATACTGAATTTTTTTTAATACTGTTTCTTCTTCTCCACATGTGATGTTGATATTTCGATTGGTGAAAACTTCATTCAGTTTGCTTGTTACTAGACTTCTTCTACAGAAATGTTCTTCTACTAATAAGCTGCAGTTTACTTGAGACTTTCTGACATGCTACCTGTTGAGGAAGTTTGGCTATTGATTCTTTATGAACTTTATGAACTTTACTTTTCAGTTGTGGGTTACCTCAAACCCTCAAACTGTGTAAATTGTCCTTATTTTGGTATTTTATGTTAGTTGTAGGTAACCTATAAACCTACATTTGTTGTTTAATTTAGTTTTGTTGCAAGAATCCTATAAACTTGCATGATTTGTACTTTTTGTCATAGCGAGCTGCTATTTGCATAATTAGGATTATGCACCTGTTCTTTTTCTTATGTTAAATAATTGTCGCTTGTTTAGCCCGTTTCTTGGATAGGGTGAAGCTGGATAGTAGAAGGGTTTTTTCCTGCCAGGACATTCAGTCCATAAACCTCACGGTTGGCGTCCTGGCCAGGTGACCAAGTAAGTGAACAAAAGCATTGTCGCATTTCGAAATTTGTTTGTAAATTCTGCTGCCATTCACTGATTTCAATATTTTACGAATAGAAATACCTTACTCCTGAAAGGGTTAGACGCATATTAATGTGTTTATTATTTTAAAGTTTCCTTTCTCTTTTAATATTCACGTGTAAATACGATTTTAGAGACATAATTTTCAATATTTTCCGGCTTTTAACGCTCACTCATTTAATAGTAATTTTAAAGGGTTTTTTTCTGTTTTTAATAGTCACGTGTAAATAAATTTTTAATCGTTAGGAAGATTATTCTTTGCGCTGTTTTTAGAATTGAAGACAATCTCAATAATAAAAGCCTAAGTCATGTGACTATCATCAACAGTTCCGGGCGGATCCCTTCTTTTTATAATCCATGCGGCCATTTTGGTACTTTAATGTTAGCCAAATATAGGCCATAAGTTGCCAAATATTATTCTATCGTCATTATTTCACTTGTGTTATAATAGTCCAAGTGATGTAACTGACATAAACAATTACAACCATTCGCTTTTCATAAGAGAGTTTTCCATTTTGATTAAAGAATCAAACTTATTTTTTCGAATAAAACTACATAAATGTTGCCATGATCGCAAAGAATTCTTGGTACTTTTATGCTAGCCGGGTGTAAATATCGCCCATAGCTTTTTTAAAAATCGCCAGTTAGCATTTTATTTTTTTTATTTTTCGAGTGGTAAATTAAAACGGTACTACTTGGTTATCCCATCGACCAAAAATCTATCGCAAGACTATAAGATTAAATGCCAATAATGGTTGATCGTAAATGTCCAATTCACTTCACTGTAAGGAAGTTACACGTGTTTACGCCATCAAGTGATTTTTATTTCGACATTTTATTTTTATTAATGTTATACTAATTTATTTTTTCATTCGTTATTTAAAATAAAAATTACGTCAATTTGTATAATTTGGCGAGTGGTTTGGCGATTTATATAATTTGGCGAAATTGGTCGACAGGACAACTAAGTAGTACCATGAAAACATTGCTTTGAATTTGAAATTAAATGTCAGGATTTGTTGCATTATTTAATCGGGTTTGGCGTGATTTTTTTTTTACGACAATTTGGCGAAAAATTCGTTTTCGAATACCAGTTACATATGTATTTTTAAATTATCTTCTATTATTTTTAAAATGAAATAACAATAAAGAAATAAAAATTAATTAATAACTATAGAGCAAAACAATTTATATATATATTTTTTAATAAAAAGAAAATAAATGCAAATAAACATTTATTAATAAATAAGCAACAATAGCCGGGTTACCATGTCAGGCAAAATAACGCCATTTTGGCGTAATTTAGGTACCCCGGTGCGTATATGAGACATCTGCGCCTAATATTTTTCTTTTCGTTTCGTTTAAAAAATAGGAAAGAAGTGAAATCCATTAATTTTATTTTTTTCAGTTTTAAATGAAAGTTTTGTATTAAATAAAATAATAATGAAATACAAAAAAAAAAAAAAAAAAAAAAAAAAAAGCATTGTTCTTAGCATACATTTAAGGAAGGCCAAACTGGTCGCCAAATTAATTTACAATAATAACCTTTTCTAAAATATGAAAAAAAAAATATCTGTTGTGATTAAAATTTGAGCTGCCATCATTAGAAAAAAGTATTTAAAGTTAGAAAAATAATTAATATTTCAAAAACTAATTCGAATTTAAATATTCTAATACCAGTTTTGAGATCTGCGGATCAACACAGATTTTTGGTGTTAACTTCATCGCAAAATATTCCATATTTTAGGAGAAATCGCCGCGAAACATAATCAGTTTTTTAATCAGTCGTTTCATAGAATCGTTTCATAAATTCGTTTCATAAATTCGTTTCATTAGGATTTTATATATATAGGGTAGATATATACTACATCATAATTCAATATAAAATAAATTTAAGAATTTAACTCTAACTTTTATTTGTTTAATTTTATTTTTTTTATCTTTATCTATCTATCTATCTATCTATATATATATATATATATATATATTGTGTGCGTGTGTGTAATTGGTACTTTTTATCATAGATTTTTTTAACGGAATAATCAATTTACGTTTAGTTATAAGGTATATATAGTTATATAAGTTATAATTAGGTATAATTAAAAAACAAATCTTTTTGCACAACTGGAGCTCCGATAGAATTGACTAAACACCCATTTGAGTTTCTCATTTTCTTTCAAGGTTTGTTTATATTCAACTATTAACTTTTTACATTCTTAGTACTTTACATAAATAATACACATTCCTTATTAAAAAATTAAATTACAATTTTACATTTTGAAACTCTTATCTAAACTATGGGAATATTTTAACAAACATATTATCGAATTTATCTTACAGTTTGATTCTTATTCGTTTTTCTTGAATGTATTTTTTTTTTTCTGATACTTATTTGTGCAATATGCTGAACAGAACTGAAACTTATTTGTTTGTCGTTTTTATCTCAACACAATTTTAATCATATTTAAGCCGGAATGTTATAATAAAATCAATATCTTTATGGCTAAATTACTTTTAAATAAAATATACGCTTAATGAAACGTAAATTGGCATTATATATGAGAGAGATATTTTTCTTCTAGATGATAGATTTTTACACTTCTCTCGATTCCAGAAAATGTGGTTGACTTATTGCAAATTAAAAATAAAATACATGTTATTAACTTTCATTATCAAACATTTTTAATTATAAAATAAAAAAAGGATAAATTTTAAGGCACAGTACATGAAATTAGTCAAAGTATAAATATCGAATTATACATCAATAATGACGAGTAGAAATAATTACGTGGAATGCAGAAAATAACTGCATAGTTAAAATGTGATTTCTAGTTCGATAATTAGGTAAAAAATAAAATCTTAAATAAAATCTTAATTGATTTTGCGTACGATTCTGTCGTTTGATTTTGAAACGACTCAACTTATATAATTGGGGATTTTTTCCTAAATTATTTCAGGATCTTCCAATTAACTTTCCAAAATTAAAGAAAATTATTCTTATGAAAATAAATGTATTTCCAACTTTAAGTTAAAAAATGAGATGACAAATTACCTTAAAGAAATATATATATATATATATATATATATATATATATATAATTTGTGTAGATTTCAAATTATTATAAACTGAAAGCTGTTTGGTTATAAAACAGTTAAACAAATTATTAACCTTAATTTGCTTTTAAAAATTTAAATTTTTGCATCAAAATTAAAAAACAAATTTCTGATTTTCAAAGAAACATAATATACTTTAAAGTAGGAGAATTAAGGAAAGGTTTTACATATATAGGTAATTCCATGAAAACTTGTCATGTCTGTCACACAGCTGAAAAACGCTATGCTTGTTAGCTACCAATATTTCAGAACGGAAAAATGTGACTTATTTTATCGTAGATTGAATATCGATTGAATAACACGAAACAAACATTTCGAAAATAACGGTGGCCAACAAGCATGGCAATTTTCAGCTGTGTGACAGACATGACAAGTTTCCATGGAATTAGCTTATAATCATTTTATTATGAAACAAATTCAACATTTTTACCAGATTTTCTATACAGTCAGATTTTTTCTGTTTTAATCACGAGTGTCAGTGATTAAACGAAACAAAAATTATTATATAGAAATTATGATACAATGCCAGTTATTTTAAACATAGAAAGAGGCTAACTTGCCAGCGTTTTGGGGAGGTATGTTTTGCAAAAAACAAGTGTAGGCAAACCATTTGCCCATTGATTTCATAAAAATAAAAAGTTTTCTTTAAAGAAATGAAATGTTATTTATGAATGAAATGTTTTTCCTTATGCTTGCATAAACCTTCTGCCTGCAACGCAGCAGTATGTTACATTAATATTACAGAGTGAATGAGTTTACATTGCAAAACTTCTATTACAGGTTTTTCTTAAAAGGACTACCATGACTTTTATTTTAACGCGTACGTGTAGTGTGAACGTTTAACGTGTACTTTTTTATTCTATTTTTGAAGCTTTTTAAAAATTGCTCAATTTATACTTTCTTCTTCAGATCAGTTTTAAAAATATTTTACGTAGAAACAGCAATTAAACTTTTTACAGATTTTCTTAAAAAAAAAGAAAAAAAACTACAATTACAATCTTAAAACTATTAAAACTGAACGATTAATCGCCAACATATTAAAAAAATATTTCAAAATAATAAAGGAAATTTTTTCGTCTAATTTTATATACTATTTAAGTACGAATCTTATACTACGTATTCCAAAAATGACGGATTTACTTGGAAATTTCTATTATTTTATTTCTATTATTTTTTACGTTAAATTCGTATTACTTATGTGTCATTCTGTTTCTCAAAATATTCTGTTTTTCACAATTACGTGGAGAAAGCTATTCATTTATATCGCTTGCCATTTTTTAAAATTCCATTTTCTAAATAGATCCTTCATTTTTTATGACATCTGGTACTTCAGTACTATTTCTGCACTAAATAAACGAACTTAACAGAAAGAACGCTGAAAGAACAGATATTGATAAATATATTTCAACAAACGTAATTGGTAAAAAATGAACCAGTGTCAAGCCGTGCAGCATTACATACATATTCTATAATGAATAATAAGCATTATATGTTACTTTAATATGCTTCTATGTTTTAGCCTCATATAAATAGGAGGCAATTTTCTCACCTCACCGCCACATAGCAAACAAAAAACTTCATTTCCTCCATTTATCACCTTTTAAAGCATTAAAAACGTTTTACAATGCGATATTTGATATGCGTATGCTCAGAAATTCCTTCCCGGTCATGTCATACACAAGACAGCTAAATATGCTAGTAAAACACACACAAAAAATCAGCATTGGTACTCTGTCTATTAAGCGTGGTACGTAATGTGAGAAATTCTGATAATATTTGAAAGTGAGTTATTTTTCCTATTTCAGTTCATGAGTAGTACTAAATTAGTTAATCAAGTTACATCTAGTATATAAATATATGTATACAATGTCTAAAATTTCCGTCAAGCTATCATATCTAGTTCTTAATTAGCGTTTTTTTTTTTTTTTTTTTTTTTTTTTTTTTTTTTTTTCGTTTCTTTGGATATGACACTTCAATGTCTCTTTATATAGAGTGAACCAAGTCTACTTTAATTATCTGAGCCATTCTTTTAATTGAATATATTTTATAGTAAATAATCTTAATTCTAAAGGAGTTAGGAGTTTGTTTGGATAAAAGCTTTAGTAGAATTGGAGACATTATAAATTTAATTAAAGAGACTTTGCGATTTTGTGTCAGTTCCCTGCAGGCTTGCAAATATTTGGAGATATTTAATATATTGCGTTAGGAGTTGTCTTTAAACATATTCTGGAATTTCTAAAGACACAAATACAGAAAAAGATTAAAATAACTAACGGTTAATTTAATAAGAAATATGCATTAATTTTAAAATCTGAAAATAAAATTACGATAAACTCTCAGATGATATTCATCAATTTTAATAAAGGAAATTAAGAAATTTAACCCTCTCCTTAATAGAATTTTTACTTGATTTTCTATTGTTCAATTGTTACTAGCTTTAAATAATTATAAAATATATAATTTTAGTTAATTATTCAATTATTTAACAGCAGGGAAATTACGCTCGAAATTATGTAATATATAATACGTGAATTATCGCATTTCTAAGGAAGCGTAGGACCAACATTGCGAAAAATGTCCAAGCCGGGAATCGAATCCGGAACCCTTGGAATAGTGATCCAAGTGCTGTACAATTTAAGATACGAGAACGATGACCAGCCTAGCTTTTCCACATATGTTGGTAAGGCTGCAAATGCAGCATAAGATGGAATAGTCTTCATGAGCACACAATCCTTTGGCGAAACATGAGACACACATAAACCCAGCATCGATGAACACATATATAATTTTAATTAATTTTCAATTAATTAACCGCAGTGAAAGTACGCTCAAAATTATTGACTCATGAAGACTTTTCGATCTTGTGTTGCAGTTGCAGCCTTACCAACATATGTGTGCGAGAAATACTAAGCTGGGCATTGTCCTTGTAGCTTAATTGGTAAAGCACTTGGGGCGCTATTCCAAGGGTTCCGGGTTCGACTCTTGGCTTAGACATTTTTCGCATTGTTGGTTCTACGCTTCGTTTGGAATGTGATAATTCACGTATTATATGTTCAATAATTTCGAGCGTAATTTCACTGCTGTTAATTAACTGAAAAATTAATAAAAATTATATATGTGTTCACCGATGCTGGGTTTATATGTGTCTCATGTTTAGCCGCAGGATTGTGTGCTCATGAAGACTATTCCATCTTGTGCTGCAGTTGCAGCTTTACAACATATGTGTTGTGAGAAATGCTAAATTGAGCATCGTCCTCGTAGCTTAAATGGCAGAACACTTGGGGCGCTATTCCAAGGGTTTTGGGTTCGACTCTTGGCTTGGACATTTTTCGCATTGTTGGTTCTACGCTTCGTTAGGAATGTTATAATTCACGTATTATATGTTCAATAATTTCGAGCGTAATTTCACTGCTGTTAAATAACTGAAAAATTAATAATATATATATATGTGTTCACCGATGCTGGGTTTATATGTGTCTCATGTTTAGCCGCAGGATTGTGTGCTCATGAAGACTATTCCATCTTGTGCTGCAGTTGCAGCCTTACAACATATGTGTTGTGAGAAATGCTAAATTGGGCATCGTCCTCGTAGCTTAAATGGTAGAGCACTTGGAGCGCTATTCCAAGGGTTCTGGGTTCGATTCCTGGCTTGGACCTTTTTCGCATTTTTGGCAATAATTTTCGCATTTTTGGGATATATAATGCGTGAATTTTCGCAATGTGATAATTCACGTATTACATATCCTATAATAAAATAACTACAAAACTTTACTAAGCTATAGAGATTTTTGAAATCTGTTTAACGGATTATCCAAATCGGATCCAAACGGATTATCCGTTATCCAAATTATCGTAGATATTTAGATATTTTAGGAAATGTTTTAAGAAAATTTCGTTCTTTCAATCCAAATTTGATGACTTCGTGAGAAGTGATATTTTTGTTTAGTCACGTTGTAAAAAAGAGAAATGTTTCTTAATATACAAAAACACAATAAAACGACTAATGAAAATACACTAAAAACGCTTTCAAGTATATTTTTGAGATTGAAAGAAGCATTTGTAATAACAAAGCTTCCTTTGATGCTACGGATTTTCTGAAACGTTTCCGAATAGTTATTACAGTTTATTATTTCCGAAATTTTTTTTTCCGAATATAGGTTTTTCAAATGTTATCAATTCCCAAATAAGTACTTTCATGTTCAACAATGATTTTTTACAGACAAATATGCTGAAATAACAACATTAATATTAACAATAACATTAATATTTTTTCGTTCTTATTTTATGTGTAAATTCAATAACATAGCTGAAATTGATATTATGATAATTCGTACCATACTAAAAACATTTCTAGAATAAGAGCTACATTTTTTTACAGGCAAACATGTTAAAATAACAATATTAACATTAACATTAGCAATAACATTAATATTATTTCTTTGAAATTTCTTTATCATTTCATTATTTTTTCTTAACATTAATATTAGTTATTTATTCTTCATGTGTATTCAGCCACAATGCTAAAATCGCTATTTTAATAATTAGTACCATCATTAAAACTTATAATGAGGGTTGAGGATTTCGATAAATACACTATAAAAATTAATCGTAAACGTTTCTGAAAATCAATGGCAGCGAAAGAAACTTTTTTTTTTTTTGTAGATTTTGTTTTATATTTTTAAATATATTGGTTTCTGGAGTTTCTAAAGATGAAAAAAAAATCCGAGCCGTTAGTAACAATGGAGAGCTTATTGTATATTATCGTTTGCCGTTATATTATATTTTTCTAGAATAAGAACTACTTTTTTTTTTTTTTTACAGACAAACGAAGTAAAATAGCAACATTAATATTAACATTAACAATAACTAAAATTCATATAACAATGAAATTTATATTTTTCTAGAATAAGAACTACATTTTTTACAGACAAACGTAGTAAAATAGCAACATTAATATTAACATTAACAATAACTAAAATTCATATAACAAAGAAAAAAAAACATGTACAAAAATTAATTTCAGGTACATACATATAATATAAAATTATTTAAAATACATTAGAAAAACCCAGAACGTTTTCAGCCATTACAAGGCCGTCATCAGTGGGATTTAAATGTTTTTATTATTTTATTTGCGCTTATTCGAGAATTGTCTAGAAGAAATCATTGTAATTTAAAGGTTGTGCATCAGATGACATGCCAGAAAAAGATATTCTGACATCAATTCTGTAAAGCATCTAACGCACAACCTTTAAAAACCAATGATTTCTTCTATACAATTCTCGAATAAGTACAAATAAAATAATAACAACATTCACTTCCCACTGATGACGTCCTAATAATGGGTGAAAACGATCTCGGTTTTTCTAATGTATTTTAAGACATTTTTTATGTATTTTAAATAAATTTCTATTATGTGTATGAACCTGATAGTAATTTTCATACATTTGTTTGTGCTTTTTTATATGAATTTTAATTATTTAGCTCAAGGTGGATTGAGCTCTAGAATTTTAACTTTCATTTATTAACAATAACATTAATATTATTTCGCTATTCTTTCATATATAAATTGATTACGAATCTACAATTGCTAATTTGATAATTGATACTATCCTTAAAATCTATATTAAGATAATTTTGATACATACAATATAAAATTAATCGGGAGTGTTTCTGAAAATCAGTGGTAACAAAAGTAACTATATTTCTTTAGATTTTTTTAGATTATTAAATATATTGATTTCTGGCGTTTCTAAACATAAGGAACGCTTTTCGGAGCCGTTAGTAACACGGAAGATGTTATTGTATGTTATTGTTTGCCGTTATATTTTACTTTTCCAGACCGTGTGGTGATCAGTAATGATCAAGAACGCGTATCTAGTTTGCCTTACTTTTCCAGAATAAGACTATTATTATTATTATTATTATTTTACAGTGAAAGTAATTTCAGCTGAAATTTGAATGATCAAATGCACAGTTCAATATTCCTTTGGACGCAAATGATGGCCATTGCAAGAACGCCATTGTGTCCTTAAATTTAAAATCCATATGAGTCGTTTATAAATATTGTTATAATATGTTTAAGATGTTTAACTCCATCGCTTGAGAACTATTTAACCATAAGAAAAAACAAAATCCTTTTTTGTTTTCATACACTTAGAATGACGTTCTTCGTTATGTGTTTTCTATGTGTTATGTTATGCGTTTTCTAAACATTTTATTTACATATCTTATTAAACCTTAATTATGAAGTTTACTTAATGTTTTCTGGTTGTGTTGGAAAGTGCATTGTAATGTAAGCTTGACTTATTATTTTTCGTTAATGTTTTAACATTGCAATATACTTCGGAGCGTTAATTTTATACTCAACCTTGCTGAAGAGCCGAAATGGGAACACTTCAGAAGAATCGAGAACCAACTCTTCGACAAAACTTTCAATTATGGAAAAGTGATAGGCCATCGAAATATAATATATACAGTAAAATCTCCCTAAAACAACCACGTTCCGTTCCAACAAAAATTGGTCGCTCCGAGAGGTGGTCTCTTAATGGAGTTCATGTTTAAATCTAGATTTTAATTGTTGAAAAAAGGTAACAATTAATATTACGAAATTTATTTTTCACATTAGGAAAAAATATAAAAATTTAAGTATAAAAAAAAGTTAATTACATAAGTTAAATTACTGCAGAGTTTAAAAAATGAATACATTGACGCTTGCTTTGATTTTACGTTTTTTTAATAACTTTTATTTCCAAGTCCTTTCAAAGTTCAGCTGGTAGACGGGAGGTGCTGGGTTCGAACCCAATTGCGCCCGTCGGCCTAATCGTTCGAAGTTTTCGTGTTTTTCTTCGAGGTGTGGATTTCCATGCATAAAAACGGGTTAGGTTCCCTTAGAAAGACCCCCACGGAGGGCACTCCCCCTCGAGCCTATATCCCTAGGGTAGATAATCGGCGGTCAAAAATCAACCAACCAACTAGCCTTTCGAAGTTCAGTAAATAAATGCTATTTTTTTTTTTGGACGGAAACAAATAATCCCGATTTCATTAATTTATCTATTGCTTTGAGAGTTTCCTGACAGAATAAGGCAGGGTAGTTTATTATTTGTCATCAGAGTTAAACTCATTGCCTAAAAAGGCACAAAGGGGTTTAAACACTTAAAAGTTACCGGAATAAAAAAAAATCTAAACTTAGTTTAGAAGTTTGGTGAATAATGCACTCTCCGGAATTATTTTTCTAATAAAACCTTCTTCAAGCGACCAGCAAAACACGGATTTTTTTTTTTTTTTTTTAGTTTCTTCAAAGAAATGGGTCGCTCATGGAGGGAGTTCAACTGGGATGTTCTCTGAATGGAGGTAAAATTAGTATTGAGCCTATGGGAATAAATTTCGTTCCATGAAAAAATGGTCGTTCAGGGAGGTGGTCGTACAGGGAGGTTTCGCTGTATGTTAAAAAAAAAATCTAGTTTCAGCTGTTTCAGTAAAGTTTTGTTTGTTTTTACTTATAAAGATCTTTTAGCATTTCTCAAAACTTAACATTTCTAATATTCCCTTCCACATTTTCTATAAAGGTGTTTATCCATTAATCGATTTTACTTTTAACTATTGCTAATTGATTTTTCAAAAGTTTCAAGCGAGAAAAACATCGAAGAAAATACAGGCTTTATCTGAAAAAGTAGGCAAAATTTTACGGGGTGATAGAACGCAGCTATACGAGAAAATTTAATCATAGAATGTATGATCTGAACGCAAGCGGTGAGAAGTTAAAAGGTTATTTTCCACTGTCGCAGTTAAAGAATTAACACAATAATGAGAGTATATATTTGAGAAAATATTTTAATAACAGGAATGTAATTAATGTACATGCTCAAAGAAACTGCTAAAAAGGTATTTCTCAAGTTGTAATGCACACGCTTCTCACCTGCGGGATAAGGACTGACGCAAATTTACGACACCAGGCATTTCCCGAATATCACCGGCAACAACTGTAATCCTGGCGACTAGATCCATATCGGTTTCAGTGTGGCACTCATAGATTAGGCTTTTCATATGGCCCCACAGAAAAAAGTCGAAACACGAGTGATACGGCGATCTTGGTGGACAGATTATGAGAAACCTCGACCAATCTACCACCCTGGTACAGTGAAAAACTACCTTTTAACTTCTCACCACCTGCATTCCGACCATACATTTTGTAACGAAATTTGCTCCTATAGCTGCGTTCTATCACCACATAAAGTTTTGCCACTTTTTCAGATACACCCTCTATTTCAATGTCTACCCTAGTTCTATTTTTAGAGCATACATCTGTTGGATCCACGGTTGTTTTCAAATTCAAGTTATAAATAAGAAGACTTATTACGCTTTCAAAAATTTAAAAAAGAAATTTAAATTATAAAATTCATGCCTATTTGATGTTATTTAAAATCGAAAGCTGGTCGGTTATTTAACAGTGTGAAAAAAAAAATATATATTGAATTTAATTTGCATTTAATTGACAACATAATATGCAGAGTAAACTCGATATTTCATATCCGAGGGAAAATTTTCAAAATAAAACAAATTGTTTAACGTATTAAAATTAAATTTAAAATAACTTTTGACGCACTTAAAGCATGAAATATACTGAAATGAAAAGGGAAACGCGATTCACATTTAATTTATAGGCATCAAAATAAAATTACAAATATTGCAGTATATTCTATTTTATAGTCCAGTCAGCGACAAAGACCTATTTATTGTATTATGCACTTTTCCATAGTCAATAGAAACGTATTATACACTAAACATTTGAAACGTATTATAAAAATTAGCACAGTACTTCGATGTTGTAAAGATGGTGGAAATGGCCTGCTCTGTCCCTTTCGATTTTATTCTTGCAAAATTCTTTTCTAAAAAGTGCTTAATTTCAATTTTATATCTTTGAATAGAGAAAAAAATAGAACTTTCAAATAAAAGTTTTATGAAAACTGAAGCTCAATTCATTGATTTTTTTTAATAATAACTTTTTCTATAATTCAGAAGCTTGGTTATTTTTTCTTAAATCAATTTCGACAAAGAACGTATGTTTGATTCATAAATGTAAAGTAACGAAATAGAATATGACCGAGTTAATACAATTGGTATGTGAAATCCCATGCTTGGTGAATGCAACTTCAAAATGAAAAAAATATTTCATTTTTTTTCCGCATTCGATTAATCTTCTGTATTTGGCTCCACTACAAATCGTTTTCATCATGGTTACAATGACAATGCTGTTTAAACTGAATGTTATCAATATTAGAAGTTTAAAAAAACACCTTTACGCCATAATACATTTGCTCAAATACACCGTTTGGGATGGCTATGATGATCGGAGGATTAACCAAAAAATACTGAGACTAATCTGAAATCTGAACAGAAGCTTTCATTTTATGTTAAATATAAAATTAATATCAAGTTGTTACGAAGTTAAATATAAAAAAATCGCTAAATTCGTATTAAGAACTATCATATCAAAGACAATCGGTTAACTTAGTCTTGCGGCGTCCATAAAACTTTTCAGCGACAGGAATCTATAAAGCTGTACTTTAAGGAAATTTTTCAGCGTCACCTAGTTTAAATAAATTGAATATACTTAAATAACTTTTGTAGTTATGAATTACATCCGTAATACTGAATATTTTAATTGTAAGAATATATTTATGTATTTGTTTTATTCCATACATTTTAATCCTAGTTACCAATGTCAAAATTAATGCAATTAAGTCAAATTGAATAATAGAATATCTGCAATTATAAATCTTTTTGCAACAATACACAGTAATGTTAGGGTGTAAGCAGGTAAAGTCATACCTCCTTGTTTACATAAAGTAAATTGTAGAAAATATGAATTATAAACATTTTGACAGCAATAAGCAGTTATTTCAGGATAGAAGCAGGAAAAGTTATCTCTGTAAAATGTTGAATTACAACGAAAATACTATACGAAAGCAAATCATTTGCCCTTGTCTGTGGAAGTTGGACAAAACTGTTCATAAAAATTGCCACAAATATAAGTCTGCACTCCATTACTCAAATAATAAAAAATATTTTCTTATAATAAAAATAGGACATATATTTCGTTGGATGATATATTTTTTTATTTCTTTGGAATTAAGCTTTAAAAAGAAGGAAAAATTAACGAAATATTACTTTCTTTTAAGATTCTTAAATCCATTTTTTTATCTAACAGAAAAAATGTAACAAAATAAAAATATTACATGTTTAATATTAATATTTTTCGCAGCAACCACTAGTTACAAAAAGTGTTTCCATACGACTTGATGTAGAATCCAACAAGTTTTGAATTTGCATCTGAGGAAAAACATTCCAGATTGCTTTTATCCGAACCCAAATGTCAAATACATCAGCTACAGGACGGAGGACAACACAAATAATCCCAGACATGTTCTAAAGTCGACATATCCGGTTAATTGGAAGGGCAAGGAAGAAGCTGTATAGCTGTATTTGTTTCATTGAAAAGAATAGTTGACACTTTTTAGCAATATACTGAAGAGCATTGTCTTTTGAAATATAGAACCAGGAAGGTATTGGAGAAAAGACCCAACTTCGGAATGCAGGAGATCACTGATGCACCGATTGTTGTTGAGATTATTCACAATTCTTAGTTGCTGCAATTGTTCATGATGCCCAATAGCGCTAGGCGTCCCTACAATCACACCAGGCGTTCGTCCAGTATCACGTTGTATGATATACTACGAAACATGGTGCTCACAGATGCAGCATCTAACGCGCTGTGGTCATCTCTGAAATCCAAATTAATGCTGAATCAATCGGAAAAGACAACTTGTTGCCAATCGACCGCCCAGTGTACGTCCTGATAAAACCAATTTGAGTAAGTCTTAAATGCCCTGTAAACTGTCTAGATCAATTATATATATTTTTTTCTTATTTATAATTTTTTTTTCCAAAATAACAGATATTAAATTACACAACATTAAAAAGATAAAAACACTAAAAACAATTTAAAAGGACATTTGGGATTCATTCTGAATCCCTCATCAGCTAATTCATTATGTAAAATTCAAACTAAGGAGTTCAACAAGCAGAAAAACATTACATCAAGTTGCCAAAAAGAAAATTATAGTTAAAACAAAACTGATTGTTCTATTGGTAGAGATTCAGCCTCATTAATTGTTAAATCAGCATTTCTAGTGTACCAAGCTTCCAAAAAAATACGACTTGCATAAATGCTGCAGTTGGATCTAATTATAAAAGCATTCTACAAACTCGGAAAATGATCAGTTTTCATGGCGTGGTCAACAATCTTAGAATTTAAATTTTTATTTCTAAAAGCATGTTTATGCTCCTTAAGTCGTATTTCAAGTGTACGGCTGGTTTCTTCTATGTAGACTGCATTACACTAATTGCACGGAATTCCATAAATAACATCTTTAAACTGTGAGCTGGGATATCTATGCTTAAAATTGCTTAAAATATGCTTAAGTGGTTTTTGTGGGATGAAGGACGTGTGAATGCCAAGTAGTCAAGTGCAAATGGGAAGTGAAAAAAATCATAAATATGAATGTATTCAGACGTAGTCCTTTTGTTTATGTATAGATCAAGCTGTAAGATTAGTCACTACCATGCGGATGAGGCGTCTATCAACCGATACTGACATAACTTTTCATCGTCCACTGCCAGATTTACTACCTGTCTGGTTATCTTGTGTCCACTACTTTAACACACGCATCGCTGTCGTGGTATTCCGCCACATACAATCTGCTAGTGCACGATAAGAAAAACTCCATCAAGTAGGCCATCATTTATCCCCTTTCAAACTCAGTATGTTGCTCATATGACGTCCTCTGTCTTCATTGATGCATACGGACGTTTCTTTAAACGATTACCACTGTCAGATAACCACATACTATTTTTATGTCTTGCTAAAGCTGTCTATTTGATAGCGATATTATTACATGTTTTCATCATACTTACATTAGTGAGTAATTGTATACGTTTACTTTTGCTCTGACAATCAGTTTATTTACGAAAGTTTAAAATAAAATATTTTGGTTATTCGAAATGCATTATTTAATCTACAAAGTAAAATTTATCTTTTTATCTACTGGTTTTATTGGGTATTTCCGATAGGTTTTTGGCGAAAAGAATATCACAATATCTCTTTTACACTGCTATTTATAAGTATTTACTTCGAAATACATTTTTCGTTTATATATTTGAAAAAAAAAACAAATTATATTTTTATTTGGAAATTTTCTATTTGAATTCCCTTCTATATAAACAATTATGTAGTTTGTATACTTAGACGAATAAAAAGTTATTCCATTTTATACGTGTTCTATATCCATAGGCTAAACACCACTCATCCAACCAACCAATCAGTCTTTTCCTGTGTACAATCCGTCATACATTCTTTATAGAAAGCTAGCTGCATTTTTCTTATAAATTAAGATAGACTTTGTGAAGTTTAATTCTCTTTAAAAAAAATTCTTTCTCCATTAATCGATTTTACATTTAAAAGTTCCTAATTGATTTTTAGTAAAAGTTTCAAGAGTTTACAACATTAGAGAAAGTATTCTAATTTCAAACCTGGATCTATTTTTGGAGCATACATCTTGTTGGTTACAAGCTACGCTAATGGGTTTGATATTTTTTTTTATTGTCATGTGAAAATTTTGAGAAGTATTTTCAAAACATAATTTTTACTGCTTAAGAAACTGACTTATAAGCCAGTAGTTTTGATGTATTTTCACATTGATGTTAGACATTTTTTTTTGTATTTACAAACATTTAATAACACTGTAAAATAAAACTTATGTATGAAATTCAAAGTCAATAGAAATTATACATTTTATGATGTGTGTTTTCGGATTTATCTTATATTTTGTTAGAAAGTTCGTAAAATATATACAACAGTTTCATTTATTTTTATACATTAGATCAAACAGGATAACAGACAGATCAAATTCTTTTTTTATTACATAGAATTCTACATTATTTCTCTTATGCAGGATTTCACTTTTTCCATATCATGAAAGCTATAAAGTTTGTTGAATTCGTGACATGTTAAATTTACACTGATATGTTTCCAGCACTACCTTCCTTTATATCATTTTTATTTCTGTTAAATAACAGTTTTAAAAAGAAAATCTTTTGTTAACTTAATGTATTCTAATATATTGATTAAAGAAAAGAAATTAATTATAATCCTATAAACTATATATTACTTTTTTCTATTTAAAAAATATTTAGAATTCTTTAAACAAACTTGACATCTTATCTATTAATATACATTTAAATAGTGACCAACCACTTATGTATGTATTGGGTCGAATTTTTTAATACCGGGATTTTTTTTCTGTCTTGAATGAAAGCTAATAATAGTTTAAGAAAAAAAGTGAAAATATACATATATATACCACATTATAATTCAATATAAAGTAAATTTAAGCATTTAACCATTATTTGTATTTTCCGAGTTTCCTTATTATGTAATTGGTATTTTTAATCGGAGATTTAACATTATATCTAATCACTTTAAGCTTAGTTATAAAAAAAAAAAAGAAGGATAAAAAAATGCTTTTTGCATAATTGGGGATCCTGTAAATTTAACCAAACAAATATTTGAGTTACGTATTTCCCTTCAAGGTTACTTTATATTCAGCTATTTTCTTTTTAAGTTCATAATAATTCGCATAAAAATTGCAGGTTCCTTATTAAGAAGATAGATTAAATGTTAAAATTTTTAAACATTTTCTCTTTACTACATGTATATTTTATAATATTATAGAATTTATCTCACATTTTGTTCCTAATTCGCTTCTTTTGAATTTAATTGTTTAAATTTCTGATATTTTTATGACAAATGTTTTAGGCGATATTATGAACAGACATTAAATGTATTTGTTTGACGTTTTCCCTGAACATAATTTTGATATTTTTTTAAAAATCCTATATTAAATCGATATCTTTATGGTTGAATTAATATTAATTAAAATATACGCCTGATTAAAAATAATTAGGAATTATATTTGATTTTTTAGATGACAGTTGTATACATTTATATCGAGTCCAAAAAATGTGGATTGGGTTATTGTAAATTAAAGACAAAATTCATGGAGTATCGAAATATATATCATTAATGAAGAGTAGAAATAATTACGCGAAATACAGAAAATGACTTAATATTTAAAAACTAATTTATTACTTCGATTAATTAGGTAAAAAAAAAAATCTTGATTGTTTTGCGTACGACTATCTCGTTAGATTTTGAAATGACACAAATTATATAATTGGAGATTTTTTTCTCCATTCATTTCAGCATCTCTTAATTACCTTTCCTAAATTAAACAAAATTATTCTAAAGAAAATAAAATTATTTCGAACTCCAAGTTAAGAAATAAGAAGACTAATTACGCTTTTAAAATTAAAATGAATAAATTAAAAATTATAAAATTTTTGTATATTAAAAGTTATTAGAAATCGAAAGCTGGATGTATATTTAACAGTATGAAAACGAAATATCACATTTAATATGCTTTTAACTGAAAACCGTTTAAAATGACTTAGAATTAGATATTTCTGATCTTCAAAGCAATATAATGTAATTTAGCGTAGAAAATTTGAGGGGCGGGGATATCAACTTAGTCCCTTTATTATAAAAAAAATTTCTACCATCATTAAATAAAATATATTATTATATAGAATTTATGGTAGAAAGCCAGTTATAAAAAAAAGGAGTAACATGTCAGCCTTATTGGGAGAATTATTTCGGAGTTTTTAGTTTGATTTCCCTTGTATGTATAATCCATTTTGAGGTTGACATACTTAGTTTACAAGTTATGTAATTTCATTCGATTCTGATTTTTTATGTTCTTTGTGGATAACGTGCCAGAAAGTATTTACTCATCCAACCAGTGCGCGAAGTCCTGTTTATAATCTTAAATATATCCTTTATAGAAAATTAACAGCATTTTGTTCGTAAATCAAAGTAGACTTTAGAAAGTTTAATTCTATTTTTTTTATTAAGTCTTTCTCCATTAATCGATTTTCCATTTAAAGGTACCTAATTGATGTCAAGTAAAAGTTTCAAGCGGGCACGACTCTCTCGTTAGATTTTGAAATGACACAAATTACTTAATTGGGGATTTTTTTTTCTCCATTCATTTCAGCATGTCTCAATTACCTTTCCTAAATTAAACAAAACTATTCTAGTGTATATGAAAAGATTTCCAACTCAAAGTTAAAAAATAAGAAGACTAATTGCGTTTTTAAAATTAACATGAATAAATTAAAAATGATAATATTTTTGTATATTAAAAGTTATTAGAAATTGAAAGCTGAATCGATATTAAACCGTATAAAAAATGATTATCAAATTTAATTTCTTTTTAACTGAAAACCATTTAAAATGAATTAGAATTAGATGTTTTCTGATTTTCAAATCAATGTAGTGTAATTTAATGCATAAAAATTCGAGGCAGTGTTATCAACATAGTACCTTTATTATAAAAAAACAAATTCTACCATCATAAAATAAAATGAATTATTATATAGAATTTATGGTAGAAACCAGTTATTTTAAATTAAAAAAAAATGACTAACTTGTCAGCCTTCTTGGGAGAACTTATTTCGGCATTTTCAGTTTGATTTCTCTCGTATGTATAATCCATTGTGTCGTTGACATACTTAGTTTACAAGTTATGCTACATAAAATTATGTAATTTCATTCGATTCTGGCTACTTATGTTCTTTGTGTATAATGTGACATAAAGTATTTACTCAACCAACCAGTCAGCGAAGTCCTGTTTATAATCTTTCATATATCTTTTATAGAAAATTAACCGCATTTTGCTTGTAAATCAAAATAGACTTTATGAAAGTTTAGTTCTATTCTTTTTTCAAAAACGTCTTTCTCCATTAATCGATTTTCCATTTAAAGGTACATAATTGATTTCAAAAAAAGTTTCAAGCGGTTACGACTCCTTAGATTTTGGAAATGACACAAATAATATAATTGAGCTTTTTTTTCTCCATTGATTTCAGCATCTCTCAATAACTTTTCCTAAATTAAACAAAATTATTCTTGTAAAAATAAAATATTTCCAACTCAAAGTTAAAAAATAAGAAGACTAATTACGTTTTTAAAATTAAAATGAATAAATTAAAAATGATAATTTATTTGTATATTAAAAGTTATTAGAAGGCAAAAACTAAATGGATATTTAACAGTATGAATAAAGAAATATCAAATTTAATTTGCTTTTAATTGAAAACTACTTAAAATGAATTAGAATTAGATTTTGTCTGATGTTCAAAGCAATATAATGTAATTTAATGGATAAAATTTGAGAGGCGATGTATGAACTTAGTCCATTTATTATATATAAAAAAATCTACAATCATTGAATAAAAGAAATTATTACATAGAATTTATTGTAGAAAGTCAGTTATTTTAAATAAAAAAAGAGCCTAACTTGTCAGGCTTGTAGGGAGAACTTATTGCGACATTTTAAGTTTGATTTCCCTTGTATGTATAACTCATTGTGTGGTTGACATATTTGTGTAATTTCATTTGATTCTGTTTCTTTATGTTCTTTGTGGATAATGTGCCGTAAAGTATTTACTCAACCAACCAGTCAGCGAAGTCCTGTTTATAATCTTTCATATATCTTTTATAGAAAATTAACCGCATTTTGTTTGTAAATCAAAGTAGACTTTATGAAAGTTTAGTTCTATTCTTTTTTCAAAAACGTCTTTCTCCATTAATCGATTTTCCATTTAAAGGTACCTAATTGATTTCAAAAAAAAGTTTCAAGCGGTTACGACTCTTTAGATTTTGAAATGACACAAATAATATAATTGAGTTTTCTTTTCTCCATTGATTTCAGCATCTCTCAATTACTTTTCCTAAATTAAACAAAATTATTCTAGTAAAAATAAAATATTTCCAACTCAAAGTTGAAAAAAAAGAAGACTAATTTCGTTTTTAAAATTAAAATGAATAAATTTCAAATGTTAATTTATTTGTGTATTAAAAGTTATTAGAAATCGAAAACTAGATGGATATTTAACGGTATGAATAAAGAAATATCAAATGTAATTTGCTTTTAACTGAAAACCACTTAAAATGAATTAGAATTAGATTTGTCTGATTTTCAAAGCAATACAATGTAATTTAGTGTAGAAAAATTGAGAGGTGTTGTTATCAACTTAGTCCCTTCATTGTAAAATAAAATCTACCATCATTAAATTAAAAAAAAAAAAACATTATATAGAATTTATGTTAGAAAGCCAGTTATTTTAAATTAAAACAAGAAAGAAAAAATCATGCTTCAAGCATATTATGAAGCACTCTCCAACACTTTTAGAATAATGTATCAAAACTGCACTGTTTAATAAGTTAAAATAGTATTATTTCTAATAGAACTATATGGAAACACACTTGAAAACCGAATTTCAGCTGTTCCCATCTACAATCAGGGAAAATATTCTAATTTTTTGAGCAATCCTGTATAGGGTATATAGATTTTTATATATTAACTACTTGCGTGCAAAAATTTAGTTCAGTTAATACATAAATATATACATCAGTTGAGATCTCCCCTTCAGCAATTTCAACTAATAAGGAAAAACACGGAAAAGAGGCACGTCAATTCTTTTTTGCAACCTTGTATATGAAGTATAGAATTTAATATACAACTATCAACATGCGAAGAAATAGTTACATTTAAATAGTTAAATTTAAAAGCGCATGCCGGAATTGAAAACGCACTTTAAACAATTATTACTCAAATGCAATACTATAATCGATTTCTTTTTTGTGTTCCTGTAAAAGAACGACAAATGCTATTAAAGAGCTATTCTATCGTAATCATCTTGTACTCAAATATTCAGTGATTTTTATCCATTTCAATTAGTGCTCTCGATGGGATACGTATTTCAGTTATACGTTTAAACGATATACGTATATACGTACAATACGTTTCTATGAAATACAAATGCCTTAAAATATACGTTTAAACGTATCCGGATACGTATAAGGGTACATCGGTTAATCGTATATTTAAGCATACGTACATTTAAAGTATACGTATATTTCAAGTATCGTATTTACTTTTAATAACAATGGACCTCATCAGTCTTACGTAACTGAATGGAGAATAAGCTGGAAATATATTTGTATTTTTATTGCAAAACCGAAAGTTACTACCGTGAATTTCAAAATGTACTTCGCAAATTTTTACTTTGAATTCACTTTAGATTTTTTGTTCATCTCGTGGTATTGAGATCAGACACCCCGTTATTTTTATATTTGTGTATATAATGTATACAAATTGTATCCGTTGTAAGAAACTATCAAAATTAAACACTTTTTGAGTAAAGAATGAGAGTATAAATGTTTCAGATTTATTGTGAATCCTTGTTAAGTATGATTTTTTTTTCTATTTAATCTTTTAAAAATTCTTTACTCGTCTATGTTACACTCAAAATTGCGTCCGGGCGCAAATGTTATTCTTTCCATGGAGCTAATTTTTTCTACCCTGTTAATGTATAATGAAAATCCATTTTTTTTAATCGTGACACTCGTGGTATTTTTTATACAAAATGTTAGGGCATTACGTTTAAGATTTGTTAATATTGACAAATATCATTTTTTGTATAAAGTACCTATAAATTTCGATTACTTATAAATCGGCAAATAATCGACTTACAGGTTTTAGAACGCAATTACACATGCTCAAAATGACTTGCCTTCTCTTTTCTTTTTAGAATAAAACATATTTTCAAAATATTTTAAATTTAGAAAACAATATTCTTAAACACAATAAAAGTATGATTACAAAACTTCCTAGGAGTCGTATTCATCAACGTCATTATAAAATATAAAGCAAATTTAAGTCTGTTCTGTGGTCGCATGAAAAATAATGTTTCGCGCCGAGGATCAGTGCCGCAAATCAAAAGAAGCTATGTGCTGTGCTACAGATCTGCGAAAGGTAGCTTTACAGCTACCCACTTTCAGTAGTAAAACATTTCATAATAGTTTTTAGGGAAAACAACGAAAATCAAAACTGATGAAAAGTACTCACATTTTTTTTAAGTACCTATGCACAACAACTGGAAGGTAGGTAAACCACAGGTTATCGTGGCTCTTTCAACAAAGAATCGCAAAGGCTCTGGTAATCCGAGAGACTCTAGAGGATATTTCTCAATGTCTTAAATCCACAGATAAGCATCTATTTTCATGCCTTGAACGAGAAACGTTTAGATGTTTATACGTTTAACCGCTTGGTTAAGATCCGCATTTACGATGTACCGTATATACTGTTTTGAATAATACGTATAACCGCCGTAGCCATATTATATGTATCTGAATCCGTATTCCCGTATCATACGTATTATACGTATACTCGTATAAACGTTTAATAGGGAGCACTAGTTTCAATACATTTGAAATTGCGCAATGTGATAAAAATACTCTGCAAACTATTTTTCTCCATATACCATAATGTACCGAAATTCTTTTGGGTGCCCCTGTAGATTGACTATTAATCCCACATACTTCATATACAATACCAAACATGCCTCGTTGACCCTAATTAAAGTTTATCAATTGTCTAAAAATCTGAGTAAACTTACAGGAGTTAGAGCATGGACAGACGGACATAAAAAAAACGATTGCATAAACACTTTTAGACTTTTAAAGGTATATAAAAATATTATACAGACATACATACAATAAATACAATAAACCAAACTGGAGTGAAAAATTAGCCAGAGCCAGGAATCGAACCCGGGACCACGGTATACAAGACTGCTGCTTTAACCACTGAGCTACTCCGGCCGATACCTGAGTTTGAAATTTCTCACTAATAAACCATGTTGGGGAAGTCACCAGCCATCTATACATCTATATATTTTTTCACCCCAGTTGGGTTTATTGTATTTATTGTATGTGTGTCTGTATAATATTTATATATACCTTTAACTGTTGAATGCAGGCGTTATTTATGTGTGTATGTGTGTTTTAATATATAATGTAGTACGTGTGTTTTATTATACTTTTCAACTTTGTTGGAAAGTGTTAAAAAGAGACTAACTTGTCAGCCTTCTTGGGAGAACTCATTTCGGCATTTTCAGTTTGATTTCCCTTGTATGTATAATTAAATTTGCGGTTGACATACTTAGCCGAACAAAAAGTTATCTAATTTCATTCGATTCTGTTTCCTTATGTTCTTTGTGGATAATGTGCCATAAAGTATTTACTCAATCAACTAGTCAGCGAAGTTCTGTTTATAATCTTTCATATATCCTTTACAGAAAATTAACTGCATTTTCCTTGTAAATCAAAGTAGACTTTAGAAAGTTTACTTCTTAAAAACTCTTTCTCCATTAATCGATTTTCCATTTAAAGGTACCTAATTGATTTTAAGGAAAAGTTTCAAGCGGGAACAACATTAGAGAAAATATTTCTGTTACATTCCTAGATTTATTTTTGAAGCATACATATCGTTTGTTACACGCTGCTTTAATGAGTTTGCGACTTTTTTTTTTTTTATTGTCATCTGAAAATAAATAGAAATATTTTCAAAAAAAAAAGAAAAAACTCTTACAGGGTAAGCAACTAATAATCATTTCGATTTATTTTCACATTGATGTTAGACATTTTTGTTGTAGTTACAAATAGTTAATAACATTAATTAAATAGTGTAAAATAAAATTTATCTATAAAATTCAAAGACAATTTCAATTATATATACGTTAAGAAGCATGTTATCGGATTTATCTTATATTTTATTAACACTTTCAAACATAGTTGAAAAGAGTTTATGGATTTGGTTTGTCTGTCCGTCATCGCGTAAATATATTGCCATGAAATGGATATATGGTATTAGGGTGTACTATGAGATATTCGGTATTGAAAATGAAGTGTGTAAATTTTCGGTTCCTTTACAGAATCCTCAAAAGAATCTATGAGGAAAATTTTTCTGCCGTGTATTTTAATGCTATTAAATTATTTTAAACATATTTAAATTGATATACATCACTGAAGTGTACTGCAAGGTTCTTACTATAGAATATGGTGTGCTTAGATCTTATCTTTTATTCACAGGGACGCACAAAAAATTTGGGTACATAAGAAAATGACCAATAATGGAACTATTGAAACATACGAACAATAATTTCTGGAAGTACGTTTTCATTTGTGGCATACGTCTTTAAATTGAACTATTTTTAAATATTACCTGGTGTGTATAAATTCTACAGATCATATACAGGGTCGCCAAAAGTTCTCAACAACATCCATTTATCGGCGGAAATTACTGAGTTGAAATTTTCAAATGTTCTATACATTTAACTGCACTAACTTTTAGCATACTGTGTAGTATGCATATCTGTAGGTCATATACAGGGCTTAAAAAATCGTATAGTATAAGGACTATTCTATTCATGGTAATAGCAGAAATCAGATTTTCAAATGCGTTATGCAGTTTCCAAATTGTTCAATTAGACGTCATATTTCACCTTAGACGTCATCAGTGAAGTTTTGTTATAGTATTCTGAATGTGTTGGAAAGTGTTTCATAATCTATGCTTCACGCATAATTTTTCGTTCTTATTTTCTTTTAAGCAAGGTTGCACTTTTTTCATGTCATGAAAGCTATAAAGTTTGTTCAATTCTTGTCATGTTAAATTTGCATTGATATGTTTACACCACTCCTTTCCTTTATGTAATATATTTATTTCTGGAAAATAATAGTTTAAAAAAAAAGAATTATTTTCCAATCCTAATATTTTTTTATGACTATATTAATGAAAATAGTAAAAGCATGATAATCTAATGAAATTTGCATCATTATTTTTACATAATAAAGTTTTAGAATACTTTAATGAAACTTTATTTTTTCTATTAAGGTGGATTTAAATAGTTAGACTCAACATAATGTAAATTTAAGGAGTTTACCTTTATTTTATTTTCACACTTGTCTTATTATATAATTGTCATTTTTAATTAGAAATTTTTTCACTGTCTAATCAATTTATGATTATATATGAAGGAGACAAAAGATAATTTAATCAAAAGCTTTTTGCATAACAAGGATCCGATAAAATTTACTAAGCAAATATTTGAGTTTCGTATTTTCCTTCAAGGTTTGTTTATATTCAACTATTATTTTTTTTAAGCTCATAATACTTCGCATAAAAAAATGCATATTCTTTATTAAAAAGTTAAATTAAAATTTTTAATTTTAAAACAATTGATCCTTACTATATGAATATTTTAACAAACATATTATCGAATTTATCTCACATTTATTTTCGTATGTCTTTTTTCTTGAATGTAATTATTTAGATTTCTGAAATCTTTATAACTCGATATTAAGCTTCTTTTAATAGTGCACAGAACTTAAACTTATTTGTTTAAAGTTTCTCCATTAACACAGTTTTGATCATTTTTAAGCCGATATTTCAGATTAAAACGATATCTTTACGGTTCAATTGCTTTTAATTAAATTATAATCTTAATTAAAAGTAAATAGTCATTATATTTCACACACACATATATATATATATATATATGTGATAGCTGTTTATATTTCTCTCGAGTCCAAGAAATGTGGTTGACTTATTGCAAATTAAAAACAAATGCAGGGTATTAACTTTCTTCATCAAACATCCTTAATTATAAAACAAACTAAGAATAAATTTAAAGGCACAGTACCTGAAATTAAACAAAAATATAATATCGTAATATAGAGAGTATACGGTGTAGGCAGATGGTGTACGCTGACGTCAAGAACGTTCTTAGATACGGTATACGCTAATGCTTTATTTGAAAAGCAGGGGGTATACAGATCTTGTTAAAAAACATCCAGAAGGTACACGGCGTAACCCCGTATACCCTACTCTACATCACTGCCATTATCGACGAATAGAAAGAATTACGTCAAATGCAGAAAATTACTTCATATTTAAAAACTGATTTCCAGTTCAATAATTAGGTAAAAAATAAAACTTTAATTTATTTTACGTCAATTCTCTCGTTAGGTTTTAAAATGATACAAATTATATAATTGGAAATTTTTTTCTCCAATCATTTTAGCATTTTCCAATTAACTTTTCTAAATTAAACAAAATAGTCTAGTTACGATAAAAATATTTCCAACTTCAAGTAATAAAAAAAAATAAGAAGACAAATTACGGTTTCGAAATAAATAAATTAATAAAATATTTTGAAATTTTGTAGATTAAAAGTTATTTAAAATCGATATTTGGACGGTTATTTATCCGTATGAAAAAGAAATATTAAATTCAATTCGTTTTTAATGTATCATTATTTTCTATATGAAAAATATTAAAGATACTTTAGAGAAACTTCACTTATTTTTTATTAATATGTATTTAAATAGTTACCATCTGCCTATCCATCTAGCATTATGTCTAACTTTTAAAACAGAATGAGTTACAGTTTTTAAAAGCTATTTTTTCTTTTTCTGACTTAAATCAAAGCAACTACTAGATTAAGGGAGAAGGTTTTAAAAATATTTATGTACTACATCATAATTCAATATAAAGTAAATTTATTTATTCAACTCTTATTTTTATTTATTTTTTTTTTATTCTTGATTTTTTTTTCAATTGTGTAATTGGTATTTTTAATCAGACATTTTTTCACTGTATACTCAATTTATGTTTAGTTATAATGGAGACAAAATATAATTTAATCAAAATCTTTTTGCATGACTGGATCTCCGATACAATGTACTAAACAAATATTTGAGTTTCGTATTTTTCTTCAAGTTTTGTTTACATTCGGTTATTAACTTTTGAAGTTCTTAATACTTCAGATAAAAAATGCAGATGCTTTATTAAAAAATTAAATACAAATTTTATATTTTGAAATACCTTATCTTTACTATATGAATATTTAAAAAAGCCTATTGTCAAATTTGCGTTACATCTTGTTCCTAAGACACTTTTTCTTGGATGTATTTTTTTTTTATTATAACTAAATTTTATGCAATATGCTGAAAAGAACATAAACTTATTTGATTGAAATTTCTACCTCAACACAGTTTTGATCATTTTTAAACCAAACTTTTATAGTAAAATCAATATCTTTATACTTGAATTACTTTTAATATACGCTTAATTAAACGTAAACAGACAGACATTATATTTGACATATACATATTTTTTTCTAGATGACAGCTGTTTACATTTTACTGGAGTGTGGTTGACTTATTGCAAATTAAAAATAAAATGCGTGTTTTTAATTTTCATCATCAAACGTCTTTAATTATGAAATAAAGTGGGAATAAATTTAAAGGCACAGTTGAAATTAGTCAAAAATATAAATGTCGAAATATCTATTATTAATGACCATTAGAAACAATTACGTGACTTACAGAAATTGATTTCATATTTAAAAACTGAATTCTAATTCAATAATTAGGTTAAAAAAATTTAATTGATGTTACGTACGATTCTCTTATTACATTTTGAGATGACACAAATTATATAAATGTTTTTTTTTTTTCCAATCATTTCAGAACTTTGCAATTAACTTTCCTAAAACAAAGAAAATTATTATAATGAAAATGAAAATGTTTAGAACTTTAAATTAAAAAATAAGAAGACTAATTACCTTTTTAAAAATAAAAAAAGTCCTTAAAAATTATAAAATTTGTGTAGATTAAAAGTTATTAAAAATCGAAAGCTAGGTGGTTATGTAACGGATGACAAAAAAGCGCTCAGAAGGATGATACACTGTGAGAAATCTACAGCTTTTGTCGCATAGTCACTCCACCGCTTTTATAGAATATCTCTACACAGGAAAAACCTCGGAAACGTTTCTCTATGTGGTGGGGCAGCAATGTGGCCCAACGGTTCTGTTATGTGTCCGCATATTTCGGTCAGATTTTCGTAACGTTTCCACACATTTCGGTCAGATATTCGCAAAAGGTTTCCACATACATCGGTCAAATATTCGGAAACGTATCCGCGTATTTCAGTAAAATATTCAGAAACGTTTCTGTGTGCTTCTGAAATGCTTCTGGATATTTCGGAAATGTTTGTGTATATTTCGTATATGATTGTATATATTTCGAATATGTTTGTGTATATTTTGGATATGTTTATGTATATCTCTTAAATGTTTCTGTGCATTTAGGAAACTTTCCTGAATTATGTCATATATATATTTTTTTTATTTAAGAAAGAAATACCCATTTTAAAAAGAATTAATATTATTCGATGGAATCTTATTGCATAATAATTTTAGATTTACTGTTAATCATTTGTTGCACATGCAAATTTAAATAACTCTTTCGAAATATATACTCTTGTCGATAAATCTATAATAGATATTATATATTGTATATTTGATTAATGAATAATAATGTAGTTTTAGTATTAGTAAAGTACAAATAGCACTGTTTATACGTTTTTCCATCTTTTCGTTTTGAACTTATGTTCTAATTCACAACTTTTGAAATGACGAAATGGATCGTTTATATGACCGAAGAAATTGATAATTTCACTTCTATTAATGCGTTTTATCCTCGTTTATGAATGACATATTTGTAAAAAGGTAATATCGAAAATTTGATTTGTATATATATAAATAGATCTTTTTTAAAATGTGGATTCGTGATCTCTATCCTGTAAATAAATACTTTATGAAAACGTTTAATTTCCCTACATATAAATAGATGGATTCTTTTATACCTTTAAATAATTATTTTTTCTTATAAAAAGATACACTAATTAAAAATAATTAATGTCTGCAAATAATTACTTTATTTACGTGAATTGTATACTAATAAATAGATAAATTTTTTTCAGGTTTTCTCAGCACTTCTCAAGTTATACAAATAAAATAATACTTTTAAAGGAATATATTTAAAATCATTATAATTGTAAAACAATATATTAAAAATGTACTTACAAATATACAAAACTTTTTCATAGATATATCTATTTATAAGTACAATAGAGCGCCAATTATCGGAACTCCATCTACCGAACTTTCAATTATCCGAACAACCTATTTCTCTCAAAAATTTTTCTTAAACCAAACTTCCAATTATGTGAACAGCCTATTTCTCTCAATTTTTTTTAACCGAACTTCCATTTATCCAAACAGCTTATTTCTCTCAAAAAATATTTTTAATGATGATGAGATTGTGGATAAGATTTAAGATGAAAAAGTAATTGAAGAAATGAAAACGAATGCTCTGAAAATGATCCAGGTCCATCACATAACGAAACCTTTGAATATTTGGAAACAGCTATGAAATGACTGGAACGGCAGAAGGATTCTGATCCAATTCATCCTAATCATCATATATTTAAGAAGAATTCGAGATGGGGCGGCATTGGAAAGAACGTCTTCTTTGAAGCAAGCAACAATCGAAAGTTTTTTGCTTAAATTATAATCGCTGGAGTTCAGAAAATGATAAAAAGAGAAAAAGAAAATTTTAAATGATAAAAATGTAAAAAAAAAAAAAAAAAAAAAAAAAAAAAAATCAGTTTTTAAACACGCTAGCACTAGCTGGTGCTGCCAGTCCTAAGCCTGGATAAAGCGTGAAAGTATTAGTATAGTCAGGAACAACCCTTAAATTGTCTGTCCATTTATCCGAACTTTTGCTTATCCGAACTAGGATCGGTTCCGACTTGTTCGGATAATCGGCGCTCTGTTGTATTAAAATCACGAAAATAAATTAATTACTCAACAGATATGAAATATTGTGAAATAGTATTCTATAATTCTGAGATTAAAAGTATAAAAAAATCCATCTATTTTCGTAGGGAAATTAAAATTTTCAAAGTATTTGCAATATGGAACTCACGAGATCGAATTTTTAAAACGAATTTTTTATAGATCGATAAATCAAATTTCAATAAGATCTTTTTTACAAATATATGATTCATAAACAAATAGGATAAAACGCCTAGTATAAGTGAAATAATGCATTTCTTCAGTCATGTAAACGATATATTTCATCGTGAGATGGAACATAAGTTCAAAACGAAAAGATGATAAAAAACATATAAACAGTACTATTTGTACTTCACTAACACAAGTATTCAGGGTTCGTATGCTTCAATGACATTTTACGAGAATTTTCATAAATTAATATTCGAGTAATTAATTAAAAAAATTCTATCTTCAGATATACCAAGCAGCACTTTATGAAATATCTGCTACGAAAACACTTAAGATCCCTTGATGCGTACGAATCCTGTTATTATTCGTTAATGAAATATCTAGGCTTATGTCTATTATAGATACATGGACAAGAGTACATATTTCGAACGAGTTATTTAACTTTGGATCTGCAACAAACTAGAAACAGTAACTCTAATATTATTATTCAATAAAATTCATTCGAATAATAGTATTTCTTTTAAAAAAGTATTACTTTCTTAAATCAAAAAATATATAACATAAATGCTTACTTTCTTCAAAATATCCGTTACGTCTCTTCATTCCTTTCATCCACAGAACAATAAAAGTCACGTGATCATGACGTTTGTAGAACGTATTGGACATGTGCAGAAAATCCGAATATTCGCATTCAAATACTTTACACGAAAATGAGAGTAATATTTCCTATTTAATAAATTACTCAAGAGAATTCATAGTTTAAACTACATTTTCGGAAACATTTCCGCTATGGACTGTAACGTTTATAATTTTTGTTTTTTACAACGTATTCGCTTCAAATAATTTACACAGAAGTGAGAGTAACGATTCCGATTTATTCCGTAACTCAAGAAAATTAATAGTTTACACTACATTTTTGGAAACGTTTACGCTATAGACTGTAACGGTTCTGAATTTTTTTACAGTGTATTCTGACCAATGAGAATGCTCCGTAATATAGTCAAATAGTTGTTTTCTATAAAAGTGTTGGAATGGTTATGCAGCAAAAGCTACTGGTTTTTAACAGTGTACCTTACTGAGAGACAACATAGACGCTTAAATGTAATGGGCAAAATGGGCTTCAAATCAGCAAATATTAGTGAATATAAGCAACAGAAACTGACAAAAGCGGATCGACACAGCTGGAAGACGCGCACTAAAGTTTACACTTGAAGCCCGTAGAACTAAAATAATTGCAACAAAGCAGCTGATGAGGCTCTGCAACATAAAAAAGAATGTGTTTATCCACATTTTAGTGCGTTGAGTAATCCTAAGTTGTTGTAATATTTGCTTTTATGATGTAATGTTAACTTTAAAGGCTTTTATCACAATACTATATTTTTTTGCATTGCGCGCACTCTCATTTAAAAAACAATTATCGAAGAGCCTTGAATTTTTGCATATTACTATTTTTTATGTGTAGTTTTATGCTAAACCTAAATTTAGACTGTTTTTAGTCATAGAAAATTGTATAATGAAAAGTTAAACAGACACATTTTGATAAATTTATTGAATATGATTATAAAAGCCATTAATAACGCAAATGAATTTGAACATACTTTCAAATTTAGGTTCCGTGCAAAACATAGTAGTACAGAGTGTCTAAAAGTTCCCATATGGACGACATATGTATTTATTATTCACAAAAGAAAAAAACATTAAAACGATTACTTTTATGCTAGTGGTAAAAATCACTTTTAACATCACGTAGGAAATATCGATAATAATCACGAACTTATATTTATAATAAATGTTGAAATTATCGAACGCTTTCAAGGGGGAAAAGCGGAAATTTTTTGTGCATCTTTGTAGAAACGCATTTTAACATGCTGGGAGTGTCTTCTTGTATCCTTTGAATAATGGCAATTTTCAGATCATCTACTGTTTAAAGATTATTTGCATAAACTTTTTTCTTTAAATATCCCACACAAAAAATTCCGCGATGCTCAGATCAGGGGAGGGTTAATAAAAGATGGTTTCATCACTTGTATGGATTGTTGCACCATCTAGTTGGAACAAATAATTTTGTTCATTCACTTTTAGCTATACAACAACTTGCTGTATATGTTCCCTGTATTGAGAACTATTAACAGTTGATTCGAAAAACAGATGTCCAACTTTCCTTTAGCGTGATACACCACACTGTACGCCAATTTTTTGAGAATGTAAAAGATTGCTGTAACAAATTTCGGCGTTCCACTCCTGTGCTTATCTTCCACAGAGCCTGTATTATGAAATCGTTGAATGAGTCGATATAACGTACCTTTACTTGTCATTGCATCATTTGATTACTTATTTCGCCAAACATCTTTGCACCATTCAAACGATTTACATTTAAAATAAGTTTCGAGCAGCGCAATTCTCTGAATGAGTAATAAATGTATTTCACTATGAAGAATAAAATAACATAGAACTTTATTATCGCACCAATTAAGTGAGAAAAGATCCAAATGATAAAATCTCAAGAATTGAGGCAATGTTAAGCTGAGCATAAAATTTAAAAAATCGCGGATATTTTAAATATTGCTCGCAAAATGCATATTTTAATATTCATATTTTTAAAAAGCGATTTTGATTGTTATGAATTTATTAATTAATATTGCCAAATATATGCTTTGAAATGTTTATATTTTCAAACAATAGGAATGTGTGAAAGTATAGAAACAAAGTGCTGTATTTCATTCATTGCTTTTGAAACTACACAGTATTTAATACGCCTTTGAATAAGGTAATTTTCCTGCTGATCAACGTGATCTTACCCCTCTCCTTAATTACGTAGAAGTTTCGATAGTATTTTGTAAATGTGTTTGAAAGTTTTTCACAGTCTATACTTGAAGCATGATTTTTAGATAATGTTTTAACATTGCATTATACTTCAGAGCATAGATGTAATTCTACAGATGTAAAGTTAAAGAAATCTGTATACTTACTAAAATTTTATCTGTGCACTGTACAAATAGAGATGTAAATCTACAAAACTGATTTTTGTTAAGCTACAGAAATCTGTAGCTGTACAAAAGAATGTAATAAATTAAATTAATCTTACTAAATTTTTATTTGTAACCCGGGTTGCAGTTACATAAAAAGTTCTAGGCATCCCAGTTTCCTAAAAGATTCTTAGTAACCTTACAGATTTCTTTATTTATAGCGCAAAAGTGAATCTGTTACAAGAATTTTTGTTGTTACCGTTACATAAAAAGTTCTAGGCATCCCAGTTTCTGTGAAAATTGTTAGTAACTTTAAAGATTTTTTACAGTGCATAATAGGAACGCTTTACATTAATCAGGAGGATCTTGGAGGAAAATTGCTAATTTAAAAAAAAAAAATCATAGGCCATAGAGATATGGGGCATTCTCACAATCTTTTGATTTTTGGGAGAAAAAAAAAATCTAACAAAATTAAACTTGCTAAAATAACATTTTAATCTGATAGACGAATGCCCTAATGATTCAAAATAACGAAAAAATGGTCAGCAGCGAAATTTTGTTTTATTTAACTGAGGTTTAAGTTAAACTTGCGAGTTTAATTTTCCTTACCATTTTACTCCTATAACTTTTTATTTTCTTCTAAATTTTTACTTTTAATGAAATTGTATAGTATGCACAGGACATTCAAATAAGAAATAATAATAATGTAGTACTTTTAATACAAAATTTTTGTATAACATTGTCTAAAAGGGGTGCTAAAGGAGGGACGGTAAGATAAAAAAGGGGGATGCTATTTGGAAAAAGGGACGATAAAGATGGAACGGTAAATAAAATTACCACCTATTTTTAGGAAAATCATGTTAAGACTAAGTGATAGCCAGAATGTTCATTAATTTTTAGAAACAGTTGTTAACGTTGGATTAAATTATTATTTTTTTTTAAATTTACCTCGAAAAGTGCAGGAATAAACCTTGGGGACGGTGAGACTACTAATAAAGCCACAATGCTTGAAATTGATATTTAAATGCTGATTTAAATTCTACAGTAAATTTCCTGCCAGAGAATTTTAGATATTATTTCTCTAGCATACTTCTGCATGAGAAAAAACTTCTGTGGCTGCATCTGAAATGATTTTCTGTATAATTTTAGAAGAGGGATGGTAAGGAATCTAAAACCCAGGGACAGAGTTTAAAAAATAATAACAACCCTAAAAATGTTTGCAGGTCAATTTTTAGCTACATATTTATATAAAACAATAGTTCCAGTTTCAATAAAAAATTACATTGAATTATTTTTATTGAATCAATTTTATCCAGACAGCTCCAAACTTAAAAATCAGCATCAGGGACTCTGGACGGTATAGGTGTTTTCCAGGTGTTTGGAGCCCCAACATCTTTCAAAACTTATTTATCTCGTTAATACTGTTGTGCAATCGTGCAATGGGATGTTCCCCAGTATATGAAATAAAAAAAAAGCACAAAGAAGTGTATTAAAATAAAAATTATTATTCAGGGACCCGAAAGTCAAAAGATTGTGAGAATGCCCCGTATAATATTTTTGTTTAAAAAATAGTATAAACTACCCCAGAGACTTTTTTAAAGATACTTTCATTATATAGTTTTTAATTTTTTATTTCTAATATTGCAATAAACTCGCAGTAATCTTATCTAAAGGGTCTCCAATTTTAATCTTTATTTTAATTAAGTACTGGAGGGTTTAAAAAAATTCTTCAATTAAAATAACTCGTTGTAACTAATTAGAGATAATTAATCAGTTTAACTAATTTTCTAATCATACATTCAATAATAAAGAAATGCAAAGCCATTATAGGTTTTTTTTTTTTTTTTTTTTTTTTGTAGTTTTAAGGTTGAAATGCGTTTATGACAAAAAAAAATAATTACGTAATAAGTTAAAATATATACTTTCGGATGCCGTCAAGTTGGAGTTTCATATTTTTTTTAAATTGTATGACATTATAAATATTAAATATTTCGTGTGGAAAAAAATCACACTAATTCAGTTAAATTTGTTAACATATTTATTAATATATTTCTTATATTTCAATGAAAGGCAAAATTCGTCTCGCATATCAGAAGTAAACAGCCATAAAATTCCATATTAATTATAAATATTTTAATTTATGTATTTATATTTAAATATCTACAAGATTTATTGTACGTTTAATACACAATAATATTACTAGGTGTTAATAATAATTGTTTATTTTATGTTACCATAGAATACTTTTCAAAGGAAAAAAATCAAACGCATGTTCCTTTTGAAATTATCAGTTTTAAACAGCTTGCAACAAATTTCCCTGTTAGTGATTTTTGAATCTCTGAATATTAACTGTATAATTTTTTCATTAATTTTTATGGAGAAATTGTTCTAAATACAAATTTTCATTGTTGTATCATTAAAAAATAAGTGGGTTACAAAAATAGGTTAGGGGACTGTTCAAATATTATAATTGTTGTTTGAAACTTGAAGGGTATTACGATGAAACTAGTAAAATAACTATACAGTAAAATTTGTTATGACAACAATGTTGTTCATCAAGAAATCCATAAATATATAGTTGGCGTACTAACAATTAACACATATTACATGACAGGAAAATAATTTCCTCTTTTATTCTAATTTAAGTTTGTCTATTTTGAATTTTCACTCGTAATTTGAAGGCGATGGTCAAAAGAGAAGTAAATTGCAACTGTTTACGAGAAAAATTTTAAAATTACGTAGTCTTTATTTTCTTCCAAATATTTTAATGGGCTACTTTAATTAAACAAATAAATCAATATATTTTTTAACTACTCAGTGCATAATTGTTAACATAATTTTTTTTTCATTATGAGATAACCTATAATTAATTTTACGTCGCATTTTAAATTTACACATTACGCAAGTGATTTCGTTCGTATGTAACTCTCGAACCAAATCATATTACCACGAAATTTTGATATGTTATAAAGCTCCGACTATGCCTAATGACATGATGACCAATATTAAAAAGCAGAAAAACCAACGTTTAAAAATGCACAAATAATACATGAAAAGCAAGCAAATAGCTGTTTCGAATCTACTAGGGAGATTCTTCTTCAGTGCAAGATAGGGAAAAGGAACCGTGTGCTAGAAAAAGCAAGGTTGAGCAAAATTATAGACAGAGACGCACTGCCTTATATACCCGATGCGGGTAGCGAAGGCGCAAAAAACAAACAATGAGTGAGAAGCAGCGGAAACGACTGGGTGGACAAGTAGCGACATCTACCGGAGAAGGAGAGAAATAGAAACCAAAAAAAGGGGAAATTAAATTAATGCTTTCCAAATACTTGGAAAATCAGGAGTACTAGATAAGTCATTGAGTAAAGAGTGGGAATTTTTAATGATGTGGTAAGCTTACCAAAAATCAAGATCGAGGTTAGAAAAGCATTTTTGCATAATGATGGCTGAGGAAAAATCGAATCTATGTTGAGAAGACCAAGAATGTTGAGCAATAGAAGAACGTTTAAGCTCTTGATTTTTAACATAACCTTCATGCTCTTTTAAACGAAATATAAGAGCACGTTTAGTCTGGCCAATATAAGAAAGGCCACACTTTCAAGAGATTTGGTAAATACCCCTGATATCTAGGCGATCAACGGGGTGTTTGAGATTCGAAAAACTGATTTTATTAACAGGAGAAAAAATAACATTAAAATCAAACCTTCTTAAGAGTTTAGCAACTTGCTGACTGATTTTAGAAAAAAATGGTAACACAACTGATGTATTAGAGTTGGAATTTGAATGCTTTTCAGAATGGACTGATTTCGTCAAATTCTTATAAATAGAATCAATAATATTAGAGGAATAACCACGATCAACAGCAATAGGTTTGAGGTAATTATGTTCAGCACTATGTAACTGAGGAGTGGAACAAATATTGGTAGCCCGAAAAACAAAAGCATTGAAAGCAGCGAATTTCTGGTTAAAGGGATGAGAAGAATACCTGTGAGGTGGGAGACTGACAGCAAAAGGTTTGCGAAAGACGGTAGTCTGAAAGCCATTTTCACAACGAATAACAAGGACATGCAGGAAAGAAAGACAGTTATTGGTTTCAATTTCAGAGTTAAATTGAATGCAGGCATCAATGGAATTCATAATAGAGAGAATATTATTAATATCCGAATCCATTTCAACCAGGACATAAACATCTTCAACATAACGAACACAAAACGGAAATTTTAAAATTTCAAAAAGTTTGACCTCAAAATAGTGCATATAAATATCGCACAAAATTGGACTAAGAGGATTACCCATAGCCAAACCGTCAGTCATACGGAAGAAATTACCATTGAAAACAAAAGTATTTTGCGACAAGCAAGCGCGAGTGATAAGGATAAGATCCTCGATTTCAAAATAAGAGTAATGGTATCCACAAAGCCTTTTCTTGAGGCAATCTGAAGCCCCCTCAACCGAAACGTTTGTAAATAATGATTTAACATCAAAAGAAACCATCACGTGACCCTGCGGCTTAAAATTATTTGTCCTAAAATCAGTCAGCAAGTTGCTAAAATCTTAAGAACGTTTGATTTTAATGTTATTTTTTCTCCTGTTAATAAAATCAGTTTTTCGAATCTCAAACACTTCGTTGATCGCCTAGGTAACTGGGGTATTTACCAAATCTCTGGCCAGTGTGGCCTTTCTTATATTGGCCAGGCTAAACGTGCTCTTACATTTCGTTTAAAAGAGCATGAAGGTTATGTTAAAAATCAGGAGCTTAAACGTTCTTCTATTGCTCAACATTCTTGGTCTTCTCAACATAGGTTCGATTTTTCCTCAGCCATCATTATCCAAGAATACTCTTCTAACCGCGATCTTGATTTTTGGGAAGCTTACCACATCATTAAAAATTCTCACTCTTTAGTCAATGACTTATCTAGTACTCCTGATTTTCCAAGTATTTGGAAAGCATTAATTTAATTTCCCCTTTTCTTTTTCTCTCCTTCTCCGGTAGATGTCGGTACTTCTCTTCCCAGTCGTTTCCACTGCTTCTCTCTCATTGGTTGCTTGTGGCGGCTTCGCTACCCTCATCGGGTATATAAGGTAGCGCGTCTCATTTTGCTCAGCCTTTACTTTTTCTAGCGCGCTGTTCCTTTTTCCCTCTCTTGCACTGAATAAGAGTCTCCCTAGTGGATTCGAAACACCTGTTTGCTTGCTTTTCATGAATTATTTGTGCATTTTTAAACGTTGGTTTTTTTTTTTTTTTTTTTTTTTTTTTTTTTTTTTTTTTTTTGCTTTTTAATATTGTTCCACAAAGACTTTATTCGCTAATTTTATAATGACCAATATTCAAAATTTAGATTTCAAATATGTATAAAAAAATTAAAAGCCAAACAGATTCCAAACAGAATAGAAAATCATCCAATGGCAGTTTGTTCCATGTTTTTAGAAAAGTACCGGAACAAAATGCTTTTATAAAAAGTACCTAGTCTAATGTTAATCATTTTCATTTAAAAAAAAATCTTTATACAATAGTTAAAACTGATAATGTAATACGAAATTTACAATTCAAATAAAATGACAAATGACTTTAAATGTCTGTGTTGTTTTTTACATTTTTTGAAAGAAATACTGTAGAGCGCCGATTATCCGAACAAGTCGGGACCGACCCTAGTTCGGATAAATGGACAGACAATTTAAGGGATGTTCCTGACTATACTAAAACCTACACACTTTATCCAGGCTTAGGTGTGGCAGCACCAGTTAGTGCTAGCGTGCTTAAAATCTTTTTTTTTTTTTTTTTTTTTTTTTACTTTCATCATTTAAAATTTTCTATTTCTCTTTTTATCATTTTCTGAACTCCAAAGATTATAATGTAAGCAAAAAATCTTTCAATTGTTGCTTGCGTCAAAGAAGACATTCTTTTCAATGCTGCCATATCTCGAATTCTTCTTAAATACGTTAGTTGAATAGGATCAGAGTTCTTCTACCGTTCGAGCCATATCATAGCTGTTTCCAAACATTCAAAGGCTTCGTTATGTGATGGACATGGGTCATTTTCAGGGCATTCGTTTTCATTTCTTCAATTTCTTTTTCATCTTAAATCTCATGCAGAATCTCATCATTATTTTAAAATATTTTGAGAAAAATAGGCTGGTCAGATAAATAAAAGTTCGTTTTTTTTTTTTTGTTTTTTTTTTTTGAGAGAGAGAGAGAGAGAGAAATAGGCTGTTCGGATAATTGGAGTTCTGATAATCGGCGCTCTACTGTATTTCAGTAAAATTACTTAACAGTGTCAAAAGGTTTGACAGATGCCTGCTGAGTATGCATTAAACTTAAAAAAGTAATTTTCGTCAATGTAAGACATAAATTATTTAAGAAACGAAAGTCGTTTAAAGGCAAAGTGGTACAACTCGCATCTATACAGTGAAACTCAAACATGTCCATGACTAATGTTGTTGTTATGTCGTATAGCGTGACGATACAAACCAATTATTCAACCGATTCCTATTCAATTGCTATTAAACCGATACTTTGATTTTATTAGAAATTTATTAACTTAAAAATTTTGCAGAATTTCAAGTCTTATCTACGAATAGGGGGGAAATTTTCTTTTTAAATGCAGTTTGTTTGAAAAATTTTACATTTTACTGATCTGTTTTGTTTTCTGGTTTTGGTTAAAAAAAAAAAAAAACAGTATGATTTTTGTTAAAATCTATGTCTTTCGTGTGCAGCTCGATAACAAAAGACCGTTTGCATTTTAACCAATGTAAGTCGTTCATCGACACATCAGTCATACGCAACAATTCGTTTGCTTAGTATACCATAACAAAATTAAAATTTCATTAATTAATAACTAAAATAATATAAATAAAATTGAAATTTAAAAGATATTTAATCGAAAGCAGCTGTAAGTAACGAAAACTTTGGCGATTTTTCTTCGGCTATAAACCTTGCTTTTAATAAATATCTAAACTTTATCTGAATACATAACTGATATTTTTTTCTTAACAAAATGGTTTTTGATATTGCTACGAAATAATCTAAAAACAAATAGAGTATTGTAAAAACATCTATTAGACGAAAATTTTAAAAACTGGTTTTACCTAAGGTTTGAATGGTTTTTTACACGGGAAAAATGTTTTGTAACCCGGATCCTTTGGTTTTATTTTTAAATATTCAAAAACAAATAGCTTCTGTATGCACTACAAAGTTTTTTTTTTTTTTTTTTGGGGGGGGGGGGGGCGGTAAATTACTTTATAGTTCTATTCAGAGCCGAGTTATCGGAATTATCACGTACACCGATAGTCATACTTGTAGATTGATAAGACTAGATACTCTTCGTGTAGTTAACTGAATTTTCCCAAAATTACTGACTAAATCATCCAGTCTTTAAAGCCTCATATAGCAAGACCTTTTAAAGTTCTTTAGAAAAACTTTTGTATGATAGCACCTCAACATAAGAGCATAATCACAGACTGTGTTGGGTTATTAGCAAGCTCAAAATAAGGAAAGCCTGAGACCAATATTTAGGTATATTATGCTGAATAGTGGAAAGCTAGAAACTAACGCTGCTCACATGGAGAAGGCTGATTCTGCTCACCATGACCATTGCATATTTTCTGTATGATTAATGAAACATTTTAATTCCCAAACTATTAAAACACTGGGATCATCAAGTAATGCTCACAAGCTTAAGGAACGACACGAATATAATAATATTCCCTGAATAGAGATTTTTCTCATATTTAAACTTTTATTTGAAGGTTCATCAATTATTCTTCATGTTCTTTAGATATTTTCAGTATGTTTATTGAAATAGTATAATTTCTTAACAATTCTAACATCAGGATTATACCGGGTATCCCAAAAATGACTGATGGGTTTTAAAATTCAATAACTTGCAAACGGTGGCTAATATTAAAATAATTATTGCAGGAAGGTTATGCATGATGTCAGATGATTTTTTACTGTTATTCTCGGTTTTAGTTACAAATACCATCGATAGATGGCGCTACAAGCAATAACTGCTATATCCAGGCTCGATTTTTCGGCCTCTCTCTTCTTCCATGCAAAACAAGGAGATTAAAATGTATTGAATGGATCCAAAACTTCCAAAAATCGACTATTTTCTGAACACCTATTGCTCTCAGCGCCATCTATCGTTTGAAATTCGAACTAAAATCAAGAATCGTAGTACAAAAATTCCTGACATCATACATAACCCTCCTATGATATATTTTTTTAAATATCTGTCACCGTTTGCAAGTTATTTAATCTTAAAATCCATCAGTTATTTTTGGGACACCCAGTAAATGTAGGAATATAAACAGATATTTTAAAGTTTTTCATCTAAAATAATTTAGTTGTTCAGTGTTTTAATTATACATTTATGATTTGCAATTTTTCACTTTAAAGTTTTCTCTCCAAATGTGCATTTGTGTATATTCTTTTCATATTCTTTATCACGCATTTCCTGCATATTGTTACATACATATGTTTATATTATAATAATGTAAATATACTCAACAATGTAACATAAGTTATATTTTTCGAAGTTTCACTTAATTTAAATATATAAACGAACATAAACTATTTTAAATATATAGTTAAACATTTCAATTGTTTAAAAGGAAATTTATAGAGAAATATTTTTCATATTGTCTTTTTTTAACCTGTTTCTAAATTAACTTCATTTTGAAATGTCATAAAAAACTGAAAATTGAAAAGAATTAATTAAATTTGCTTGCAATGTATGCTGAAATAATGAAATGCACTAAACAATTAGGAAATTAGCAAGCTGAGTTACATATTATAATATTCTGTTATAGAAAAATTTGATTTCCTAAAGTTAACAGTATATTTTTAATTTCACAGAAAATATACGTTTTAACTTTACCATCCCCAAAAATGTTAATTTAAGTTTTAAATACATCATGTGACTTGCATTCAAATGTTAAATATTCGCCATAAATTTCATGGTTGAAAACAAAATATGCTTCTTCTTTACTAAAAATAAAATCTGTGTTTTATGTTAAAACATTTTTAGGATCTCACTCTCAACTTTTTATCAATTGCACAGTGTACAGGTGGTAATCTACCACGCTGCTTTATTCAGCAAAATTATTTTCTTTAATTATTTTTATGCTAAAAATGAGTGCATTTAATTGTGGACATATTTCCTATCAGTGTATTTATATGACCAATACACTGATGGTATAAAAACTGATGCTTTATGTAGTATATTGTTTTTTAGCGTCCGACAGAAACACATTCGAAAGGCAGTATCCATTTGCTACTGTGATAATGGCCAGGTTAAAATACCTAGCTTGATTTTCTTATTAAAATAGCTGCCCTTTATTCATGGAGGAAAGAGATAGATGGAGATGCAGTATGCCGTAAAAACGTTTTACATTCGCTCAAATTTAAATGCACTCACTCGGCCCAAACAAAACAGGTATCTGGAACAGGGACAGAAATATTTGACATCCCCCGTGCATAAATTTTCCTCTAAATGAGAGTGGTCTGTTTATTTTTAAGCATTTTAAAGCAGTATTTCATTGTATTATGAATTAAAAACTGTATTACTAAAAGATTTCTTCTTCTTTTTTTTTTTTTTTTTTCGTGAGAGAACGTGTTTGTTTTGGGGCCGGATTTTATGGTTACTTTTTTGGCGTCAGCACCAGCCACCTTACTTCATCTCTATTCTTTCTCTTTACTATGTGATCTTTATTAGACGATTAGTTTTAGTAACAAATTTGCATCCTACCTATAATTTCTATTTTTGCATAATTAGTGGCGTATTTAAGCTGGTGATTGTTTGTAAAAATATTGTATTTCAGGGACCCCAATACATTTATTTTTACATGGATATAAGACGTAATGTTCAAGAAAATCGATATTTCTGTAGTTTACTTCTTATTGGTATCTCTCAGAGGTCTCAATATAGGATCGATAGTTTACAAATTTCGCCCCTAGGAGAGCTTGTTTTGGTTCCATTAGGTCTGGTGAAGATACTTTTCATATTGATATTGTTCTTGCTCCTCTTTCCGGTCGTAAGCTTTTTCAAGATGCTTTACTACGCTTTAGAACGCTTCCAAAATTAAAGTGTGTTATTTATATTTTATAAGAAAGGTACAATAGTAATTAAACAAATAATCATAAATTGCACCAACATATTATTTGTATACACATTTCAAATGCAGAATTTGTGTATATACAAATATTGAATACATATTTAGCACTATATTATGAATTTTCCATTCTTAAAAAAAATAGTAATTCTCAGACCTTTAAAATAATATTAAAAGAAATGTTATTCTCCAGCATGTTATTGAAAAAAATTTGAAAATATAGTTTTCTAAAATTGCGATTCCAAAGCTATATTTTAAATATTTTGTTGCAAAATTATATTTACTAAAATATTACGATAAAGATAATTTAATATATTTTCTTGATATTTACTCCGATACTTTGTTTAATTGTGGTAAAATAATTAATATGTACTCCAATCGTATTAAAACTTAGTTCGGAATATAAATAGACAACAGCAAAAAAATTTCCTTTAATTAAAAAACAAACCGTTAAAAACACGACGTTAAATGCATTTTGAACGCACAAATGAGTCCTCGGCCATTTATATATTAAACTTTTTTTTGCTCATTCAGCTAATAACAATAATTAATCTTTTTACCTTATTATCTCATTTACACCATAACTTGAAACATTTTTGTTTTAAAAGCGTATCTGTATCCTAAATTAGAATGTCCTCATGGATAGTATAACTACAGTTTTACCTACCTTCTCAAGTGTCCTTTTACTAACAGTTAGCGTTTAAAACGTCCTAATTGATTATTAGGGCAAATTTTATTCACAAACAAACTTTCTAGGAGAGTTTAAGTGTTCTAATGAATGTTTTCCTTATTACTAATTGTAGGTTCCACTTAGGTTTAATGACTAGCTGTTTAGAAAATGCTGCATAAAAATTACGGTGAAGAACTCTTAAAATACCATTTTTACCAAGTGAAATTACTGGAAGTTTTCCCAGTAATTAGAATATTCCTTTTTTATGCAATTAATAACTTGCTTCTACAGAACTTTCAAAAGCAGTAGAGAGAATTTTTTGAATTCAGCGATTTGAAATATTTTAATGACGCAATAAATTTCTGTTTATATTTTACTGCTTAATGCATAAATATTAAACTATCTAACGATTATTTGCAGTGTTCCCCAGGGAAAATCTCGTGATTACAATGCTTTTTAAAACTCTAGTTAAAACAAAAATTACAAAATTTGAGTTTCTTTCTTTGGTAAACTATTTCAAACTGGATGCCGAAAATCGTTTTCATTTGCATTGAAAAAAAATTATAATCGATATAATATTTAATGATCATTATCGTGTTTAGTTAAAAGAAGTAGAATTGTTAGTTTTTCTTCAAAGCAGGATTTAAAATAATCGAGTCAATTTTTTTTATTTAAAATAAATGATTGAAATGACAGAATATATTATTAAATGTCTGCTTTATATGTTTTTACGAATTATATTTCCCTTTTGATAAACAGAAATTCGTCGCTTCAAGAATATATTCAAATAAAATGCCACTCTAAACATCAGTTTTTTATTTACAGAGTTTTGAAATTAGAACGTCAATTGAAATCACTTGTTTTTATAGTTTTCTTGATACATTACACAGAAGAAGTAAAAATATAAAAGAATCAAATGCAATATTTTAACACCTTGCTATACCTTGAAATGTATTTTTTTTTTCAGAAAATGGAACACCATTTAGCTATGTTACACAATACATTTATTTTTAACATTGAAATATATGTTTGAAATTGTATACTTATATTAAATTTTAAAAAGAAAGTGCTTTGTTTAAGCTCCACTCATATAAATGAATCTATTTAAACGGATTTTATCTTGGTATCAGATAAAAATATAGAAAGGTGTTAAACGAATAAAGTTATGAATGATAAATAATGGTGAAATAATTATATTTAACCCTTCATGGAAGTAAGATATTATACTGATTCGGTATAATGATATATGGGGCATTCTCACAATCTTTTGACTTTCAGGAATAAAAATCTGGGGAAATTAAACATGCTAAAAAACATTTTAATCTGATAGACGAATGCCTTAATGATTCAAAATAAAGAAAAAAATGGTCAGCAGCGAAATTTTTTTTATTTAACTGAGGTTTAAGTCAAATTTGCAAGTTTAATTTTCCTTACTATTTTACTGCTAAAACTTTTTATTTACTTCTAAATTTTTACTTATAATGAATTTGCATAGTACCCACAGGACATTCAAATAAGAAATAATAAAAGTGTATTACTTTTGGTACAAAATTTTGGTATAACATTGTCTTAAAGTGGTGTTAAAGACGGGATGATAAAATAAAGAATGGGGAAGGTATAGGATAAAAAGGACAGTAAGGGGAAAAAAGGGATGGTAAGGATGGGACGGTAATGAAAATTACCACCTATAATTAGGTAAATCGTGTTAAGATTAAGTGATAGCCACAATGCTCATTGATTTTAAGAAACAGTTAATTACATTGGACTAAATTAAAAAAAAAATTATTTACCTCGAAAAGTGCAGGAATAAACCTTGCGGACAGTAAGACTACTAATAAAGCCAGGATGCTAGAAATTGATATTTAAATGCTCATTTAAATTCTGCAGTAAATTTCCTGTCAAAGAATTTTAGAAATTATTTCTTCAGCATACTTCTTCGTAAGAAATAACTTGAAAAAAATTCTGTGGATGCATGTGAAGTGATTCTCTGTATAATTTTAGAAGAGGGGCGTTAAGGAATCTAAAACCCAGGGACACAGTTAAAAAATTAAAAACCGTAAAAATGTGTGCAGGTTAATTTTTGCCACATATTTATATAAAACAATAGTCCCAGTTTTGGAAAAAAATACATTGTATTACTGTTATTGAAACAATTTTATACAGACAGCTCCAAACTTTAAAATCAGCATCAGGGACACGGAGTGTATAGGAGTTTCCTGGATATTTGGACCCCCTACGTAGTCCAAAACTTATTTATCTCGTTAATATCGTTATCAGTCATGCAATGGGATGTTCTGCAGTATAAGAAATAAAAAAAACCACAGGAATATGTACTAAAATAAAAATTATTATTCAGGGACTTAAAAGTCAAAAGATTGTGAGAATGCCCCATATTACGTTTCTCTTTTCAGTAGTTTTACAGATGTCTACAAATCAAAAGTAAATTTTCACTATAAACGCAAATTAATAGCTTAATTATTATTTATGTTTTCAAGCTGTTAAAAAAAAAAAAATTACATCTTCAGTTACACTGGAATAAGTAACAGCATAACGTTTATGTATTCTGTATAAAAACAATTTATTATCAAATTAAAATGCTACTTTGATCATATTCTCATGCAAAACATCTTTTTCCAATTCAATTTAACTTGCTAATGAATTTATGTACAACATAAAATTAAATTCTGTCTTTATGTTGACAGATTTTTGTTTAGGATAAAAACACGCTATCTTTATGACTAATCTGTTTTTTCTTCTTTTAAGATTGCTTTGGAAAATGAACCAGCATTTTTTGTAATTATGCTAATAATTAATTTACATATTTCTATTAATCAAATGATCGTTGTTTAAGGTAGCTTTAAAAAATCATGCTTGGAAATTATTTTATAGGTCAAGATAGGTCATAAAAAGTCAGTTAATTCAACTGAAGTTCAGCACAAATATAATTAAAAAGATTTACTAAAAGACGTATAATACACTTAAAAGTTAACACTTTCAAAACATTAAATAAAATTCTAAAAGTCTAAAACCTACAAGTTTCAGACACCCTGTGGCCATCATCAGGGTCTTCTTTCAGTTCAAGAGAGAAAAATAATTATTAGTTCGTAAAATTCAAAAGTAAGCATACTGAGTTGAACACGCTCCCAAAACAGCGCCATCTGTACAGCTGCCGTCCAATCATCCAACCTCAAAAGAGAAAAACTTGAAGAAACCAGATTATCAATGTCAGTAATTGCGTCAGACCTCTTTAACACTGAGTTAAATTCTGTTTCAAAAAATCCAACCATGAGTCAATGAAGTAAGACCCTGATGATGGCCACAGGGTGGCTCAAACTTGTAGGTTTTATACTTTTAGAATTTTATTTAATGTTTTGAAAGTGTTAACTTTTAACTGTATTATATGTCTTTCAGTAAATCTTTTTAATTATATTTGTGCTGTTAATTTCAAGACGTAATAATCCTCCAATTTATCAACTGCAGTTTTTCAGCAACTTTCCAATCGAAAGTAGGGCTTATTGGGTAATTATGAACATAGAGTAACTCAGAATAAGTGCCACTAACACTCGTGTGACGGTAGATGATAGGATACTTATTTGTCCGCTGTTGGCACGCTTGCTCGCACTTACGAAATTCCTTAACAGTTCAAAGTTCAACAAACATTTTTCTAGTGCATCTGAATATTCTTTGTTTCGAACAGATAAAATCAATGTAAGTCATAGTTTTTTATTAAAAATTGTAAGTTATAATTACTCTAACATTTTATTAATAATTTTTGTTAATAATTTTAATAATTTTTTATTAATATTTTGTAATATATTTTGTTATTTTTTGTTAATAATATTTTTTTATTAATAAACTTATTTTCAAGGACCTACAGAACCATTCATTACTGTTTTGTTAAACATTGTACTGTTTGCGATATCGAGTGATTATGAACATTTTTCTCTAAGTGTCTTGTTCCATGTTAATTCGTATTGAGTATCAATATATAAGTCATAACTGTTCGCGCAGCTGAAAGTTAAAGCTTTTCATGAACTTTTGTTCAGAATTGAAAGTTTAATCTATATCTTATTGTCAGAAATGAAATCGGCAACCAATATAACTGAATTCATTATGTTTAAATATATTAAGCTGTGAAGCCTCCAAAATTAGGTACCTTTGAAAAAGATTTTTGTTTTAAAATATAAAATCAAAACAGACCGCAGCTTGCGTAGCACGCCGCGCGAGAGAAAGCGGGGACTCCAAATCTAGGTTCTCTTGCATAGATTTTTATTTAAACATATAAATTTATACAGACTCAAGATACACTGCTGAAGACAATGCCCTCGCCTCCCCCTTATTATTACTTTTGTATGGAAAGATTTTTGTATAAAAATATACAATTTCAACATTGACTTTTTGTAGACTTAAGGTTATTATCACGGGACTGGATAACGCTGGGTGGGTCAGCTAGTAGTAGAATTGTGTATGTATGAACTATTGTTGAATAAAATGTTTTGTATGAGCATTATATTATTGTAGTATACCATCTCGACACAAAAATAGATTTTCACAATTACCTCAACGTCATTTGAGTAATTATGAATATCAGAGAAAATTGCAAACAAGCAATTTTAGGAAATAATTACATTCCACAGCACAAATAACTAATTTTATTTGAAGTATAGGAGGGAAAAATTATCTTTAGGGTGTATTAGAAGGTATTGCGGGAATCAAATGCTCATTAAAGCTCTCAGCTGTTGAAAATAACAAAATTTGATCGCAATTAACCCTGCATTTTCCACTTATTCTAGGACGTTAAAACTGAAATTATGCAATATTAACAAATAACGTATATCCGAAAAAATAGCAAACCTTTTTATCAGCCATTCTAATGTGGACTACGATTTTCTGGTAAAAAATCTGCGGTAAAAAAAAAAAAAAAAAAAAAAGTTAGTCACGGTTTATTTGTGTAACCCAGCGTATTGGTGTGCCGTGATTGGATCTCAGGTGTTCTGCGAAAATTTTCTGTTACGTTCGGTCAATATACTATAGAGTAACAGAAGGGAGATTATTTTCAACATAACTTACAAACGAAACAGTGCGGGAAACAGTGTAACAGTTTTAAGGGCCCCCCTAATATACATATACTTAATACCTATAACCAGTCGTAAATTGAAGCGACTAGCAAGCATGAGTACGTACCGAAAGAAAAAGTCTTACTGCATTGAAAAACCTGCGTTTGAGAGGAAAATTAAACTTGCAACAAAATGCAGGAGACATTTTATTGGACGAGATCCAAAAGTCCCGCCAGCTCAAGATCTAGAGAAATGAAAATGAATGAATGACAGACAGTAAGTAAATTTCAATATATATATATATATATATATATATATATAATCATTAATTAAACATTACCGACCATCATCAAAAACCGCGATATTGTGAATGAAATGACAATAAAAATGGATGCCACAAACCTATAATATACAACTGTATGTATAAAATAAAGTGCCTTATACTTAATTACAAGAATTAATATGGAAGAAAAAAGAAGAATATGGATACCGAAAAAAATAATTGAAAAACTTATATATTGAATTACGTTTTCAACAGTACAGAATTCAATGATATAAGCAAATCGGTTGTTTTCCGTGAGAAAAAAGCTAAAAGCTGAAATTTTTTTTTCTCCTGTACTCAAACAACCAGTATGATCAAGAGAATAGTTTCAAGATGAAAACAGAATAATATCAAATGGCATGAAATGGAAAAAACAATACAACCTTTTAAATATATAATTTATAGCATAAAAAATAGAAATATTACACAACATACCGAATAATATCCCAGTTGTTTTCAAAATATCTTCCTGCACATGGTATCCAAAAGCACGATAAGTTTAAGGTGAATTAAACAGTTAAGTTAACGCAGAATTTAAAACCTATGGATTCAGTTAATTCATTTTGAAATATCGTGATAAATTCAATTAATATAATATAAATAGAAAATAATTACAATATTTAAAATACCTAAAAACACTATTAAATTGTTTAATTTCTATTTTACAATATTGCCAGTATTGAGCGTTCAATACCACATGGTGTAAAAAATTAAAATTATTACTCTAACAAAATTTTGGTGCTGCCATCTATTATGTTATTTTAAAACTATTATTATTATTCAAATGTCATAAGATGAACCAAATAAAAGCTAATGAATTTAAAATATATCAACTGCATTACCACACAAATCCTAATATATAAATAATACCATACTATATATCATTATTCAAAAATATTAAATAAATGAAATGTTAATAAAATTCTTTCAATATATTCTATTACCTTACCCATTTAATCCACACTGAGAAATTAAATAATTTTATAACATTGATAATATATAGAATATAGCTGTATGCTATAACATAAAACAAATTATATATATATATATATATATATATATATATATATATATATATATATATATATATATATATATGTGTGTGTGTGTGTATATATATATATATATATATTGCAATTAACAGAAAAAAAAGTTTAAGTATCTCTAGTATTGTAGGGTTCAGAAACCATTTCAGCGAAGATTAATAATTTTGAAAATACAATGTAACTTCAAAAATCCGGTATTCAGAAATCCGGTAACTTCAAAAATTCGCTATCAAGACGATCTTTTCCCTTCGTTTTTCTTTTACTCTTTCAAGTTATGGGTGAAGTAAAATAGCAATTCTTTATGAATTAAAAACTTAAATATTGCAAGTAAAAATGGGAAAAAAAAGAATATTTGACTTTTTTCTTCATTTGTCACAGGCGATTATTTTCTGACCAAATTTTCTGGGAGCTGCACAGTCGCTAACTTTCGGGACAACTTTGGCGATGCATGACATAATATATGGCCGGGACGAATTTTCGGCAACAGCGAGATCAATGATGAGGAAAAAATTTCAGGTTTTCATATTTCCCGTGAAAAGAGCGCAATTTATGTGCTGATTGAACGCGCAAAATCTGAAAATACATTAAGTGTCAAAAAAAGAGACATAGATGACTGGGTAGGCATTGACGAAAATGCATAAACAATGAAAAATTTAACGTACAGCGAGATCGCTGACGCTGTGCTAAATAGAACCGTCGATAATGCTAGTAACAGCTCAGAAGACGAGGATGAACAACCGGCAGAAGAAAAGGTGTCACTAGAAAAATCCATAAATTTGACTGGACAATTAATATCTGCTGTAGAGAAACAAGACTGTATTTCCGAAGCATTTTTCATTTGTATAAAATAAAAATAAATGACTTGTTAAAGAAAGGGCAAAAAAACTGAAGCAAACAAAGTTGACATGGATGTTTTCGAAATTACAAAAGCAGAAATAATTTCACTCTTTATTAAATCCTTTTTCTGTAACATAGAGAATATCAATTAAGGTAAGTTTTTTTATATTTAATTTTCTCGTTTTCATACATAATTATCGCGTAATAATGAATTAATTTATGTCTAAAGGCAGTATTAAGAATATAGTAGGGGAGGTAGGGGAGGTTTGATACATAGGGAGAATTGATACATTGACAATTTTTCTCAACAAATGGTATTAACAGCCATTGTAACAGATGTAAAGTCTTCTTTTATTAGCAGAGGCCATCATTAGCTGGACTTAGCAGTGAAGAAGTGACACCGTTTTTAAACGATACCCAAAATTGTCATCTTTAGATTTATTGAAAAACACTTTCGACTTGTGAATGTATTTGATTTGATATTATGTTGTGTGTAGTACAACTTCGAAAGATGTAAAAGAAAGTAACTTGACTAACACATATTTACATGTTAGAGTATTCAACATTCTTCCATAAGTTGAAGTTATTAAATTCATCTTAAAGTAAACAAGTTGCTAAAGTTACATAAAAGAGTTTTGTTCTGTACTAAGAAAAAAAAGTATTTTTATTAATTAAGGTACTTAAGTTAAAACTGACGACTCTAAGAATGTGTTCTTCTATTTCAAATCAAAGGTGCGAAAATATTCTTTATGCATTACACATGTGACTGACCATCAATTCTATGTGAATAATGTTGCAACGATTCGAATGGGGCCCCCTAATTTATCATTGCCCAGGCCTCAATTAGTCATGATCAGGGCCTGATAATATAGAAGGTTTCAATTCATGTAATATTTGTAGAAATGTTGTAGATTGGAAAAGTATCTTATAAAAAGAGGTGACCACTATTGAGGAGAAGGTAGAAATACATTTGTCTGTATATTTTTTTGGAACTTTGAACAAGAATGCCATTGCATAGAACGGGGGGGGGGGGGGGGGAGAGAAATTCAATTTTTTTTTTTTTTCAGACCGATTAAAAAATTATGTATATAAATACAGGAATACCGGGAAATATTGCCCCGGTAAAAATCACCATCGGAAAAATCGCTCCGGTAAAAATCAACACAGGACATCACAAAACTTTCTGCTTTTCGTGGAACGTGGATTATAAAAATATCTAAAAATTATTTCATAAAGGTCTTTTTTACATAATGTGTGAAAGGTTATAGCAGAATTTGCACTAATTCAACAAATTCAGATCAACACCTAGTTGTATAAAACAACAAGCTTTTCTTTGGGTGCTGGGGGGGGGGGGGGGAAACAGCAGTTTCATGCACATAAAACATAGATCTGCTCTCACAGAAACTGGCATAACAGTTTAAGAAATTGCTATCGATTAAAAGTATGTCATTTTCTTTCTAAAATACATATTATTCTCTATAAGTGTACGTGCTCTTGGCATGAATTTTTTTTTTTTTTTTTTTTTTTTTTTTTTTTAAGAAATAACAAAATTATTATTCGTAAAAATGAATTTTTTTAGTATAATGAATTGATTTTGAATATCATTTATTCATTTCTAAAAATTCTATCTAAAACTCCAATGTTTGGATATTTTGATAGTTTATTTATTTAGTTTTAGTTTTGTTTATGTAACCTTAAGCACTATTTTTACCTTTTTTTTTTTTCTAGAAAAAAAGCAATATTTTGTTGTATTGACACAGTAACCGAATTTTAATATACTTGAATTAAATTTCTTCACGAACGGTTCAATAGCAAGAAAAACATTAATTCCTTAATTTGCTTAATGTTTAATAATTAATAAATTATATGTTAATTTGATTTCGACTATTATGAAAGAGCTATTTTTTATTTAGTAAAAAATCACATAACTGAAATTTTTAAAACTTATATGTTTGTAGGACTTTTTTAAATGTCATTTTTTTAAAGTCATTAATGACTTATTTTGGTGTGCGCAGTACGTGTATAACATAGTACTCAATATAACTGTGTCAAATGATTTTCAAAAAATATCAATTTACACAACAACAGAAATGTAATTCTAGATGTATAGATTTATTTCTTGTTATCAGAAAGTATAGTTTAACTCATTTTAAAAGTATTTTGTATTAATGCAGATCAGAATGATTTCTACATTTTCTTCATAAATTAATTTAAAATTTAAATTTCGCGTCTTTCGTTTAAAAAAATACAGCGTACAGGAAATAAAAAAGAGAAAGCACAAACAATTTCAAATTACTGAAATATCGTTTAAAATGTTGCAACTTTATTATCAAAATTATGTTTTAAATTTAAAGGTATAATCATCTTCAAAAGATGAAGATTTTTGTACCTCGTGTTGCTTCCGATGTAGATCATAAAAAAAAGGTTTTCATATTCATATCTACTTGCATTCATTTAAATATTTTTTTCAAAATAAAAACGATTAAAACAATTTGAAAAAAAAAAAAACTAAGACAAAAACCTTCTATTTAAACTATTTATATTTCATGCTATGTAACATGAAAAGAAATGAAGGAAATTCATAATAATGAAGTAAATGTCACATATTAAATTGCAATTTAGCTTAAAAATAAGAGAAAAATTTTGCAACTGTTAAAAATCATTTATAATCATAGGTTTTCTTTGTTTTATATTTCGCATAAATATTTCTATCTTAGAAAATCTTTTTCTGTGTAAGATTGGAAACACATAAAAACTTTCACAGTATTCAATGTATCATATGTGAAAAGGAAGCTTCCTCCTTTCCGTCTTTCCCACAAATATTGCAAATACTTTAGCATACAAATATAAACCCCTTTTGTTCAGCGATCCTCCCTCAGTACAAAAGCGGCAGATTAACTAATCACTCAAGACGGGGGGAGAAAATTTTGTTTTGAATTTTTTCGTGCATCTTGAAAGCTTTGAACATAACTTATTAGGGGAATTCTGTACGAGTAGCTAAAGACTTTTTTCAGGTAGAAATGTTTCTTAGATTGATCCGCTTAAAGGTTTAATAACAATAGTGTGTAGATTCTGGAAAACACGATGGATTTATTTTAATTGTCAACCAACTGATGCAATACACTTTCGGGATGTACTCAGACAGTATGACAAGTTAAGAAGAGGGTTTCTCTGTTCCAACGTAGAGTCTCAAAATTCTATTAGCAGTAGTGATTCACCTTGGAGGAAATATTGGTCCAGAGACTCAGCAAAAAGGTCAATTGAACACACGCCTCTTGAAAGAGCTTACAATGTTTCAGATACATACTTCTGGTCAGTTAAAAAGTCATCTTTACCAACAGCTAGGTGATCAGATTAAATTGGCTTAAACTTCGCAATTGGTAATGATTCGCAAATTGCAAGACATCAACGAATTGAGCCAAAATGTGACAGAGCACCAGTCTTTTCTCATCAAGATGTTCAAAAAGGTGTCTCAGCGGAAGTTCATTGAACTGATGGCAAGGAAGCCACTAAAGTGGTTTTTTAAAGCTTGTTCTCAAGTAATCATATAACATCACCTTTGCATACTGCGTTAAGGTCAGTGTCACCACATTCGATCGCAATTATTTTTAGAGTTTGCATTTCATTTTTCTTCAAAAAATCTATAAGGTCATTGCATATAGAAGTCATCTTGTAAGACGATGGGGTCAAATGACCAAAATAATAGAGATTTGGTTTTAGTATCAAAGAGGTATATTCTTCCTCGATTTCTCGAAGACGAAACTTTTCCTCCTCTTTAAACTTTCAGATATTTATATCTATAGAGCAATCAAAGTATAGAGCAAAAGCAGTATATTACAGAAAAAAACGAACCAAGTGAAATGTGGCCTTTTAGCAGCGAGAAAATAATTTTACTTGCAAAAAGCTGCAGGTGTTTCTATCATTAATTTTTTCGATAGAATTACCGTGATCATGGTTAACAATCTGCATGAAATTAACAATAGAAAATGCTTTTTCCAGCCTATTATAAATGTAAAAAATCTGGAAACATTATGAAAATTATGAAAACTGAACAAACGAAAAATTTAACTTTTTAACATTTTTTAGAAACTTTGGCATTGTGGCGGCGGTAAAAGAAATTATTTCAGCAAAATGAAATTTTACGATTACATTACTAATATCTTGGTGTGGCTATTGCGTTCTATTAGAAATTGAATTGGTATGTTTGGATAATTCTCTAAAGAAATTTATAAAATATGTTTTTTGGCGATTTTTCTGAACTTTGGCTCTCTTGCGGCGGTAAAAGATATTAACCAATCAGTGTAATATTTTACGTATTTATTCTTTTTTACAACTTTCCCGCGCTTCTACATATCCATTATAAATATTTCGATTTTTTCGAACCCCCCTAATGGGCCTAGAAACTTAAAATTTGGCGTGATAGGTTCTTGTAAAATGCAAATGTCTCTATAAATACAGTTAAGAGAATCGTAATTTAAAAGGGTAAAATAAACGAAAAGATTTCTAAAAATGTTCTAAATTGCGATTTGAACTGAATTGTTAGACAGAAACTTAAAATTTTACATGTTAGGTACATATAAATTTAGAATATGGTATGTTAGATACTTATAAGTTGTAAATGGTCTCTAAGAACAGTTTCTAGAAAATTCGAAATTTAGAAGGGTAAAATGAGCGAAAAGCAATCAAAAGCTTTTCAAGTACGATTTCTGTGGAATCTCAGGAAATACCAAACTGATTTCCAAAGTAATTTTGGCAAATTGATGGTGACCATCCCTGCTCCAACATAATCTATATTTTATGTTATTGCCACCACCACCAGGAGGTGGTAGATAGCTTGAAGTATGGTATGATGGTTACTTTTAAGATGTAAATTCTTTCTATAAGAACGGCTTCTAAAAAATTCGAAACTTCAGGTGAAATTAAAATGAACGTAAAAGCTTCTGAATAAATTGCAACTTGTCATGTGTTTAGAATAAGTTTTAGTTCTCCTCATTAATTAAAGTCTTATTTTCGCCTAATGTAGTGTAATAAGGAAGTTTAATCAGACTCTGGCTTAATTAGTAATTTTTAAATCATCCGTAGTAGTATAATTTCTTCTAATAAAAATAAGTACACAAATATCACTTGGCATATTTCAAATTTTACTCGAGTAAAACTGCGGGTTTTGCTGCTTTATTCATAATTTGCATTTAAATCTCGACTGCATTATATATCATTTTTCAAGGAACATTATTTATGATAATATAAGGATCCACATTAAATAATATCAATGACGTTATCTTCTAACATTCAAAAGATCTTTTATCCCACTATTATTATTTTATATTATCGTTATTTAACGGTATTTACATTGTTCTAAAAATAAAATCTCTGAGACAACTAATTAGTATAGATGTTTTTCTTTTGAAATGAGAAAAGAAATATTTAAGAGAAACATCAGTGTGAATCTCTTTAAGAAACATGTACAATATAACTGTAACGATAAATACAATTTAAACATATAAATGTAACGTATTTGCATTATTTTATTAAAGTTTGTTTAACACAAAAACCTATTAGTATAAATATTTTTTTTTGTTTGAAAGGAGAGAAATAATTATTTAAAATAAACAATTCTATGCATTGATGTTAATAGCATGCATAGTAAACTTCTAATTATTAATATAAAAACCCCGAAAATTTTAAGAAATAATTAAAAATATTTTATTGTAATATAGACGAGTTAGAAATTAGCTTATTTTAATTAATATTAACTAATGTTACGATAAAATGTGTTTTTAAATTTGTACTGTTTTTGTGCGAGATCATTAATTATAAATATGGTATATCCATCTCAATTTCTTTACAAAAATATATTTCGCAAAATATTTCTTTATAAAAATATAACCTTTAATGTAATAGTCTACTAATTTCACAATATTGTATCATAGCAAATAGACATTACTAATTTTTGACTCGATCTGAGCAACTTTCTTTTAGATCATGGTTGAAATACATACTGATTAATAGGAAATAAAAAGAAGTGGCTAATACGGTGTCTCCAAATTGGCATTTGGGAATTCTCGAAGAAAACTAATCAGTTCAGATATCTTTCCATTGAAAAGAGAAAACAAATATTTCAGATAAACACCAGTCTGTTTTCCCTTAAGAAACATGTGTAATATAATTGTAATAATAAATCTAATAATCATATAAAAGTAAGGTATTTGCATTATTTTAATTTAAAATTTCAACATAAAAACCTATCAATGTAGACATTCTTTTTAAAATGAGATATATTATTAATTAAAATAAACCATTCCATGTTTTCTCTTAATAGCATGCACTGTAAAAATCGAATGATTTGTATAAGAAAAACAGAAAATATGAAGAAATAATTAAAAATATTCTATTGGCTGGAAGATTGATTTAATGTGTCACACAAACTAGTTTATATTTTAACTTAGTTTAATTAATTTTAACTATAATTAATATAGCTTATGTTTTTGAATTTCTCATATTTTTGAGTGATATCATTAATTATTAATATAGTAAGAATGCATAGAAACTGCACACCTTACTTTTTAAATAATATAATAGCCTATAATTTAACAACCTACTTCTCTATAATATTGTTCATAGGAAATACACATTAATATTTGTTGGTTTAACTTACTGGAAAACCGTCGGAAAATTTGCTACGAAAGCAGTTTTGTGTGGAAATAAATAATTTTTAAAGCATTTAATTCGTTTCTGTACTTTACATTAGGACTCGATTAATGCTCCAATAGTACAAATTAGAGTAAAATCGGTGAAACAGGAAATTTCAGTTTTGACTCGATTTGAGCAACACAACTTTCTATCAGGTATGCTTGAAATATTTAGCTATAGGCAATAAAAATAAGCAGTCAATACGGTATCTCCAAATTGGCATTTCTGTAGGTTCTATGTTTGTGCTGCAAAATTTTATTTTATCATTTTTTGCTTGATTGTTCATTAGTTATAAAGTCTCTTAAATCCTTATTTAAATTTACCGAAACATTTACATCACTGTAGATAGCATATTTAATAACGATTTAGTTCGGACATAGTAACTTTTATTATTTATACAATCATTTTTACTGCTTGCTTTTATACCTTTAATCTATTTAGGTAAGACCGGATTTCCTACACTGTTAAAAATTTGCTGCATTCTGTCCAGTCATTTGACCGTTTTTTTTTAAAAACGGTTATAAAACCGTAATTTAACACTATTCTGACCATATTATTGGCCATTTTATGGTCAGAATATAGTAAAATTACGGATAAGAAACCGTTTTTTTTAAAAAAAAACGGTCGATTGACTGGACAGAATGCTGCAAATTTTTAACAGTGTACGTGGGATAATGCCAGATACTGTAAAACGATATTTAAAGAGACGGTAATTTTTTTTAAAGAAATGTCAGTCAAAATTACAGCGACAAATATAATTAAAATTCTCCTAATGCTTTTTAAAAAGTGAACTTCTTTACAGCATTTTGTCGTATTGTAATAGATATAATTTACTATACTATCTTTAAATATTACACCATTAGACATTGTTAAAATAATGTTTCTTGAAATCCTTATCTATATGTGTAAATAAAATATTTTATGTATTTTCAAATAAATAAATAAATACATAAAGTGTAAACATTCTCATTCCTTGTACGATTAACGTATCATTCCAATTTATCCACACCGCTGGGTTAAGACCGTATAAAGATAGGTACAGAGTACGTACGCAAAATTACAATACATTTTTATGGAAATTCTGGCTTAAAGAAACAATGACAATAAAGCAGGTGTTTTTATTATAACTTCTAATTCTTGGTATTACTTTCATTTGAGATAAAAAGTTTGTTATATAAGGGGGTTTTGCTCTTATAGCTGATCATAAATTATTTCCTAACCCGTTAGTTCTAAAATGAATGCTTCAAGAAAAAAAAAATCTTCCAAATATTGTTGTCGTTATATTAAAAGCAATTTACTTGAAATGGTTTTTTTTTTTTTTCAAAGTTGCGAAATTTTGTTAATTTTAAAGTTCCTTCGAATCTATAAGCTACATTTCAAAAATTATTTTAATCTAATAAGCAAAACAAAACTTAAACCATTTTCTACAAGTTCCGATAATTTGAATTATATAAATTTGTACTGCTTTGGTGCTCTATTCTTGTTTAGTACCAGAAAAATTTAAAAATAACGCTGAAAATTTTTAATTACTGTTTTGTTTGTTTGTTTGTTTAATAAAAGCTAACTTTACTTTAATTTCGTTCTCAAAATTTGTGATTTACAGACATTTCACTATATTCTATGTTTGATTAAAAAAAAATTAGTATATTATTATTACTTGTAGTTGTTCTCTAGAAACAGTTACAAACACAACATAAGTAGTTTTCAATAAATTGTCATTTTTTATTTATTTTTCTTAATTTAATTTTTTTTATTTTAATTTTTTATTGATTTTTTAGTTTTTCTTAGAAAACCACCAGAACGAGCCTATTCCAAGAAAAAAGGAAGCATCAATATCTAAACCTTTCTTCTAAATCTACCCGTTGACATTCATTAAATACTAACTCCTTTGACCAAACCCAGTTAATGCAAAATGACAATTTGTGTAAAATCGCTTATGATTCAGCTGCTTTTAGAGAGCAACTAAAAATAAGCTCACTCTATCGCCGATATCCTTCTGAATTTTCACGATATTTGATTGGCTATTTTTATGAGTTGCTCCTTAGAGTTGGCTATTAAATTATCAAAAAAATCGTCCGCGCATGCGCAGATAAAAAATTTATCTCATACAGCTACTCATATTTCATCAAATCTTTAATATATTTACATTCCTATTGCACTATATTATTTATACTAAATTTCTTAAATTTTCTGAAACTGACGTTAAATTTGGCCAAACACCCTGCATGATATACATAAAAAACATACAAGAGTTTTTGTAACTTAAAAAAAAATCGATATATCTCCATGAATATACTACGTTGTATTCTTACATAAATGAATACACATATTGTACAGTATTAGCATATTCGTAAGATGTAGCAATAGATCATTTCGTGCATTTTATTTTAGAGGGTGATCCCAAATATTACTATTTTTCTTCGATTTTTTGTTGGCACACAAACTGTCCTTCTGATCAAATCGCCGTTGACAAATATGAAATCAAACGTAATCTTCATAATCTTGAAGTTCCAGAAAATTCTGATACGTATAACTTTTAGTATTAGACAAAAGGTCTAAAATTGAAAGTTTCTGATGATTAATAGCTATATAGCATATATATATATATATATATATATATATATGTGTGTGTGTGTGTGTGTGTGTGTGTGTGTGTGTGTGTGTGTGTGTGTGTGTGTGTGTGTATGTGTATATACACTACAGTCATATATTTCATATATATAGTCATTTTTAAAGTAGTATAAAATTCTTTCGAAATAACTTTTCATGGTTATGCTTATCCTGAAGAAATATTATTCTATACAACCAACCCACTAACTTTTATAAATTTAAAATAGAAAAAATAAAACACCTTGATAAAGTAAAGTGGAATATATTCTTGCTAAATCTTTGCCTAAAGTGATGTTTATGTACAGAAAATTAAATTTAACAACAAGCACCCTAAGCATTCTTAGTATGGAGTATTTCTTAAAAGCTCTTTGTATGCTTAATGTTTTGTTTGATAATTAAGTAAAAGTAGCACTAATTATCTTCTACATTAAGTGCATGTCTCGAAAGTAAAAGGCAATCACCGATTTTAAAGGAAAATTTACTTTTATCGCTTTTTAATCTGTTATTAAATAAGGAAAATATTTTTAATTGAAAATAAAAATAGTAAAATCAAGCAATCCGATTTTAAAACGACACAAGTGTCGGTACTTTATCTGCGATTTTTTTTTTTTTTTTACTGCAATTTTTTTTGGTTGTTGTTCATTTCCATCCATGTAAAACAATTTCCTGGAAGATTCATGTCCATTTAGTAAGCTGAAAGATAGAAAGTACAACTTTAATTTGACTGGTAAAAAGAGAGAAATTAATAATTTATTTGCGTATGCACTTTTTGTGTATTTCCTATACTACTCGTACTATTGCAGCATTTGAATGTTGTTGAGCAATCATGGAACAATATGACTACGAGATAGAATATCGTGTAGCAACTGGAATGATTCATCCAGGGCTTAATATGCGCCGGAGCCCGGCTCCGATACTTCTCTTTTTTTAGTAAATACTTAAATATTGGTCGGAATTCACCAGAGCTCATAAATACAGGGCTCCGGAGCCCAGTGCAATAGCGCTTCCGAAAAACAGAAGCCTAAATTACCTTTCCCTTTCTTTCTCACCTCCAAGCTTTTACATTATTTTTTACCACAACATTTATGTGTGACTTAATGTGTCGCACATGTACGAGATGGAGATGAAACGGACTCAATTTTTATTTATTTTGTATCATGAACGGTACCCGTGCTAAGACTCTATTCTGCACATTTACGAAGTCACTTTCATTTGCAAGTACATATAATTGACATGTATTGTTATTCTTATAGAAAGCAATCGAGCAGTGTTTCCCCTTTTTCTATACGAGCATTGATTCTTTCCGATAATGCTGTCAAATTTTTAATTTAATCTGATTTCCAGGAACTCACCATAAAAGATTGTTATGCGGAAGGAATCGATTATAGTTTGATATGCACACTTTATAGGAAATTGTAAAACATTGTTCCATTCTTTAGCATATAAATATTAATTTCTGTAAAGTTCACTCATTTTTCCTTAAAATTGCATAACTACGAACTATTCCTTTTTTGTGTTAACACTATTTCCTAATCATAATCTTTACCATATTTAATCGCAGAATTCCGCATTTATTTAACATTAAAATTAGGCAACGATTACTATTGAGAAGGAGTGATAACTAAAAAGTGGAATAGTTGACAGCTAAGTATACTGATAGACATATTTAAAATTTTTATTTTGCTAAAGAAAAAAAAATGCTTTAAATTTTGCAAATAATGTACTAAATATAAATATGCAGGTTGGAGTGGCAGGGGGAGGGAAGGGAAGGGAGAACGGTACAGTTGCTGTACCGATGCCGCAGAATATTAGGGCTCCGGTACTTTTTTTGTTAGGAATTAAGCCCTGATATAGACGTATATAGCCCTGATATAGCACCATACGTCCCGATAACACAATCAGCACTGATTATACCTAGATCCCAAAAAGAAGAAAAAGAACAATAGCAAAAGCGCAAAGGCTAGATGAATCCATTAAATAGATCCATTCGCAAGTTAAAGATGGATCATCCAATAATTACGCATTAAAGCATAACGGATTGTACAGATTCGAGACCGGAAAAGAAATTTCCGTAGTGCCAGAAGAGATGCAACGAGAAATTATACGGAAAATTCATGAATGAGGGTACTTAGCAGCGTGAAATACAGATGAACCAGCGAGGTAAGAATTTCACATAGCTGGATTAAGGAAGAATGTGGAATCAGTTTGTGCAAACTGTCTTGAGTGTCTCTTGTATAACAGGAAGCAACGAAAAGGCGAAGTTTTTCTAAATGAAATAACCAAATGAAGACCTTTAGAAACACACCACATTGACCATGTAGGTCCATTGCAACTCAAAAATAAAAGGTATCGATATATTTTCTCTATTGTAGATGCATTTATAAGGTTTACTTGGTTTTAGTCAGTGAAATGAAAGTCATCCAAGGAAGTGATGGATAACTTGGAGCGGCAACAAACAACTTTTGGGAATACAAGTAGAATTATATCCAATAAAGTGTCATCTTTTACTCCAAGCGAGTTAAGGGAATATTGTTCAAGCTAAAAACTCCGATGCCAAGAGGAAATGGAAGGGCACTACGTAGAGCATTACGTAGAGCAGTACTAAGTAGAAAGCATACACAGAACACAGATATCAGTGTTATCTAAATTACCTAGCAGTGGTGATTCCAAGTGGTATAAGTATGCGTTAAAATTTCAAAGGATTATCAATAGCATAATGACAAGAAGCCCCAAGTATAGTCCCTTTGATTTAATGATAGGAGTTAAAATGAAGCACAGCGCCATATAAGACGTCAAAAGAATTTTTGAAAATAAATATAACTGAGTGTATTATGGAGGAACGGGAAGCCATGAGAAAAGAGGCGAAGAAAAACATACTCAAAATATAGGAAGAAAACAAAGTGCAGTTTAATAAGAAAAGAAACCAACCAAGAAAGTACAAGATAGGAGATATCGTCACTAGTAAGAGAACGCAGTTTGACAACTTTACGAAACTGAAAGAAAAATATTTGTGACCACATGGGATATTTACAGACAAGAATCACGATCGACATAAGTAGAAAAAAATAGGAGATCATGAATGTGCATTAAAGCCGTCAACGAGGCTCTGAGTACTTGAAGCCATGGCCTGTATAAAATGTCATACATTAAGTATAAGTGTGTGCATGTTGAATATGTAAGACTGTGTTGTAATCAAAATTTTCTGTACAAGAAAAAATATAATCTGTGAATTTAGCAGTGGGGACATGAATATCGAAGAAGCCAAGATATTGATGTCGAGACACCATCAGGCGAGATTTGATAAGTAAGATTTGATATTTTAGACATAGTTTATCTTACTTACAATGTGCGTGATCAGAAAATTAACTAACTAGATGGTATTTATTTATTTTATCTAATTTGAATGCATGATATATCAAAGATAAATTCACGGATCACGAAGACAATGACTTTAGAATTTGAAATTCAGAAAAGGGTTGTCTCTCTGTTTTATCATTCATTAAGCACTAACATGGAAGCAATCAATAAAGCAATTGGCTGAACTAGGCCTAATTAGAACGTTCTACAAATGTCGTTTAAACTGCAGTTTTTAACTTTTAGTCCTGGTGTTTTTGAAAAAGCTAGTTATGCATTGTAAAATTAAGTGTTGCAAATGGATAAAATTCAAGTTCGTATTATTTCAGAATTATGAAATATATGTAAAATGCGATTATGAACCGTCGGTTTGATTTTTTCCCTTTCTTCCACTAGAGATTCGAAATAAGAAAAGAAAAGCGAAAGGATCGCGGACCGAACGCACGCGCCGCGCTCCGCGAATTCTGCGGCGGTGGCGGTCAAACCGACGACACCGGACAAAGGGTCTAGCTGGATAAGCATAGCGAAAAGGCCCCCATGGCCGATGTTTGAAATAAAATGTGTGGTAGTCCCACCATGAGAATACAATATACAGTGTTATTAGCCTCTCACCTTCAATTGTCCTTGAGATGGGGAAGTATGCGCCGGCGCTACTATTTTTCAAGTACGTTTTTCTACGTACAAAAATACGTACAAAAGTTAAAAAAGTGAAACCAGCGCCAGTTATTTAAGAATATATTGGGTAATATGTATTAGTTATATTATATATTTTTTCATACTTTTACTCAAATTTTAACATAGAAAAAAATATGTAAAAAAAATTATTAATGTAGTAATTTTATATTTATACCAACCAAAAAATTACAGAATAATGTTCAATGTATGTACTTTAAAGAAAAAAAAAATTCGTTACAATCGAAGATGCGCTTTTTGAGTTATAAAAAAAGTAATGCTAGCAGTTTGGTAAAATATTCGTAAATTTCCATGTTTGCATCTGCAGAAATATGTTACTATCAATGCATTGGTCGATTCGTGACATTTCCACTCGGGCTGAATGCGCAGTGCGCCAAAATAAGAGAAATGTTTTATACATACCATTTCCCAGTAGGTTTGTTTCGTGTTTGTAAACATTCTGCTATTTTGGCGGACTGCGCATCCTTCTCGCGTAATAATATCAAGTCGATGGTCTAGTCGATTGTGCAGGAGAAACTGAATAGGGGCTGTAAATACATAAGGTTATCAACTGTTTGGCAACTTCGGAATCCCTCCCAACCTTCCGATATTATACCTCATCCTTCCTCGAATCCCCTCCCCTTAATAATATTGTTATCAGTGTCTAAAAATTCTTTTTATATTTACATTTTTCCCTTTTTTTATACGTTTACAATGATATACAGGTATAATTGTACATTTTTTATTCGCATATTTTACTGATTTAAATGAAGAGAAGAAATTCATAAAATATCACTGTTATATAAGAAATAACTTTATACCAAATAACATTTTAAAGAAATATTGTTTAAAAGTTTTTAATAATACCTCTTTGTTACATAATGCATCGAACAGTAATATTGTCTTCTTGCATTTCGCCCTTGTACGGGAATACACAAAACTTCTTGTAAACAAAACTGGTGGACATGTTCTTCCCCGTCTTTTACTAGCAAAAATAACAAGTATCATTTCGAACCTAGTTTCTCTAACAACGAATTATATACGCATATGGCAACAGAGTATTAATGATGAACGTTGGGTTATTCCATATTTTGGAATGAAATATTTTACAATCATTCAATGATTTTAATAAGAACTTTCTGTTTTTATAAAAAGAAGAAAACAGACTTTAAAAAAATTAAGATAACAGATGCAAAGAAAAATATACCTAAAAAGTAAGTTTTAGTTTGGTAAAGAATGATAACGATATCAAATGACAAACCTTCTTCCCCATACAGATATATTTTAACGTCAAGTGCCCGAACACCACACACACACATTCTCCCCCTAAAGTGATATGCTATATATGTACGCTATACAGCCCCATAGCCTTAGCCTTCTTCTATGTGAAAATCATGTGTAGGTAAATGTTACCATTTTGTTTGTCAGTTCTTGATATTATTACGCGAGTAGCATGCGCAGTATGTCAAAATAACAGAATATTTAGAAACGCGAAACAAACCTTTAAGGAAGTGATATGTATGGAAACATTGTCTTATTTTGACTCACTGAGCATCCTAATCGAGTGGTAATGTCACGAATCGACCAATGCATTGACAACAGCGTATTTCCGCAAATACAAACAGTGAAAGTTACGAATATTTTAGCAAATTGTTAGCATTATTTTTGTTATAACTCAAAAAGCCCATCATCGATTTTAACGAATTTTTTTTTCTTAAAAGTACATACATTGAACATTATTCTGTAATTTTTCGGTTGGTGTAAATATAAAATTACTACATTAATATAATTTTTTAAATCTTTTTATTTATTTTTCTATGTTAAACTTTGTGCAAAAAATGTGAAAAAATATATCATGTTAAATATTCTTCAATAATTGGCGTTGTTTTCATTTTTTTAACTTTTGTACTTCTTGAGAAAAACATATTTGAAAAATAGTAGCGCCGGCGCATACATCAAATATTATCACAAAGACATCTCAAGGGCAGGGGCTAAAAACACTGTATATTGTATTCTTATGGTGCGACTTATTACCGAACGTGTTATTTCAAGCATCGGCCTCGGGGGCCATTTCACTATGCTTATCCAGCTAGACCCTTTAACAGCAAAATTACACAAATTAAAGACATCGAAGAACGGTGCTCTGAAGCTATCGGACCACCCCTGGGGATTCGAGCTTTAATGCCGCGGGCGATATGAAATATACTTAGAGCAATAAATATATTAATAAATTAACATGTCGCACACCACCTTATTGAATATTCACTGAAATTATTTTTCGAAAAAATGTGAAATTAAAATTATAATAAATATATAGAGCTCATTCCATTAAACAGTTTTTGAGTTATGCTTAACAAACTACAACCACTACAATTTACTTTGCAACAATTTATAATAATGTTAAACGTAGGATATCAAAACTTTAAATATCCACAATTCTTAAATTATTTCAACGATTGATTTACTAAAAAAAGCGAAACAAGTTGTCTAAATTAGATAACTGTATTGAAATTTTCAGAGGTTCTGAGATTTTTTTTATATAAATATAAAACTTTCGTATAAAAAATATATATATTTAATTAAAAAAAGATAATTTTCTGTCAAATAGGTATTCCCGTTATTATTCTAAACATTTTAGTGTTTAGAATATATGGGGGTGTTATATTATCTTTTATTTTGGCCTACTGTAATTTGATATACGGTTTCCTAATGGTAATATATTTTTATTTTAAATATGTCTACAAAAAGGAAATAAATTAAACTGGGACCATTAAAGATAATTTAAATCATCAAAAATAACGCAGAAAAAATACTTTATTTAAAAAATTATTTTTTTTAAAAATAAGATTAACTATGCTTTATTCTTTTCTGCTTTAGAATTCGTCACCACAAGCTGTGGCGTCCCATTATGCTATGCACATTATGATTTATAATTAATACATCGTTCAAATAACAGAAAATGAAAAATCTGAGCCTCGAATGCGTTCGGCTTTGCCTTGGATTATCCATATCCAAATTTTCAGACTATGTGCGTTAGGCACTAAGCATCACAGACGCGCTAAACCCCCACCCGCACTCCTTAGACATAGACAGACAAACTTCTTTCTTCTATTAGTATAGATTTTTAAAATAGTTTCAAAATATTGAATTACATTTTCATTTACATATCACCTACATACATAGTACGTCAAACACCTATCATGACGACTCTTTTAATTATAAGTTTTTTTCAGCACAATTAAATTTTAAAATCTCAAAAGTTTTTATATCGAAAAAAATACTTATTCATTTTTCTTTTAAATTATATTTGAGTATAAAATTTCATGCATTTGTTCATTATTAACATAAGATATAGAAATTACGATTTCATAACACTTATATATATAGTAAGCCAAACATAAGCAACCTATCTATCCTATTCTTTTAATTACAAGTTTTCTTTCAACACGTAATCAAATTTTCTTAACTCCGGTATAGGCAGAATTTAGTTTACACAAAATGTTCTGTAGAATAGGAGAGTTGATTAAATTAACTAAACAAGCATTCGAGTTTGCTAGTATACCCTGAAGGCTTTCAAATATTTAGATGAGATGTTCGGGGTATTTAATTCTTAACATAAAATTTACATAGTATCACATAGTATTATTTAAAAAGTCATATATAATCTAAAGAAAAATTAACAAGAAGATCTTCTAAAAAATTAATAATGATTCTTGAAAAAGCAAATACATTTCTTATTTCTAAAACTAAAGTGATTGGTATGAGGAAAAATAATTTTTAAAATGTGTAACTGGAAAATTTTATGAAAAGTAAGACATTACTTTCAATAACTTTTTATTACTAATTTTTGATTTTATTTTACAAAAGTAATGCTAATTTATTTACATTACTAAGTTTTAGCTTTTTCTATATATATATATATGGTTCTCGGGTAGGATTCTGCCGGATCCCCGAACATTTGAGCTTCTTCATTAGGAGTTGTCGCGAGTGGATCGTTTTATGCGTCAAGGCATAGCAGAATTCCTGCAGTGGAGGAAGCATTATTACGCACAGCAGAGGATAGTCTTTGACAAGCTCATAAGCTGTTGGACGTGCGTTGGGTGTTGAATCAGATGAACGAAACCCTAATAAATGATTGTGACAGTATCCTTTATGAAACCTTAAAATCTGTATGAGAGTTTTGGATCATCCTGAATGCAAATGAATAGTAATTTGCCCTTTACGAGTCTCAACTCTTTGACAGCGGGTCTGTATATATTCATTTTTATTTTATTCGCATCAATTTCTGATAATGGGATATTTTCTAGGCAAATCTGTCACAAAAGTATGTTTTGTAAATTACGGTGCGATTGGATATAAAAGTAGTCGACAGTCCTACCTCGAGTTAATTTAAAGTAAAGTATAAAAGGGATGACTAATCATTTTTATTTCTATAGGGTGAAATCACCAGTTATTGACAAGTAACCAGTAACTGACACTTCAGCAAAAATGTACTTGGAATAAGATATTTCTTGTAAAATTCTTCAAAATAAGTCATCTAGTGATGACTTATTTATAATATATATTTTTTATATTACAAAATAAGTCATCTAGTGATAACTTAGAGAGACATTTATTTTTATTTAGGAGTGCATTTATTCACTATTAGTAGGCCAAGAACATCCAATGAGGAGAGAACTTTTAAGAACACAAAACTTGCCATTTTGAAGGAACCGTCTTCTTTTTTAAATTAACCCTTAATCGGAAACGTGAAAATCCCGTGCACAAACAGAACACTTAATAATTTACCAAATAGTGAACTTAAACATTTAATCTTTAATAGTAATGCATTAACAGGACCAATTTTTTAATATAACAGCATAAAAATAAGTTTGGAATGTCGGAAAGAGAAAATATTAAGGGCAGATATGTAGACGCAAACATCCCACACATTTCCGGTTAAGGGTTAAGTTAGTGTTTCTTTTAATCTATTTGTAATGCAACCATCATAAACCTTTTCTTACAGTTATACTTGCAGAAATTAGTTCAAATATGACTTTGATGCATTAGGCCCACGATTTATACTGTATAATTATTTAATTTAGCTTAATGGGGGGTGTCATTTTATTGCTTCCAGGAATTTCGTTTCACCAGTCTCCAACAAAGGTGTCAGTTATATTTTAAAAAGTTTAAATCTATTATTTGAACTGCTTAAAAAAACATTATAATGCATTAAAATTATCTTGTAGTAAACCTCATTAAAACTTACATTAATCTATGAGGCTCTGACACCACTTGTCAGTTACTGGTTCGTAAATGTCAGTTATCGCACAACAGCTCCATATATAATAGGAGTTCTGAGCCCACGGTCAGAAGCTTGCAATTCAAAGGTAAAAAGTAGTCCGCGTTCTCAACGTTAGAAGTTAATGTGCTCATTTACTGTTATCCTAATTTATGCTTCTCTACTTGATCTATATAGTGAAACCTCCCTGTGCGACCACCTCTATTAATCGACCACCTCCCTGAACGACCTTTTTTCATGGAACGAAATTTATTCCCATATCCTCAATAGTAATTTTACCTCCATTCAGTGACCATCCCAGATGAATTGCCACCGTGAGCGACCAATGAAAATTCCGTTTTTTCCTGGTCCCTTGAAGAAACTTTTATTAGAAAAATAATTCTGGAGAGTGCATTAATCATCAAACTTCCAAACTAAGTTTAGATTTTTTTTTTATCACGGTAACTTTTAAGTGTTTATATCCCTTTGTGCCTTTTTAGGCAATGAATTTAAATCTGATGACGAATTAAGAATGAGGGTCAATAAACTCGCCTGCCCTATTCTGTCGGGAAACTCTGTAAGAAATAGATAAATTAATGAAATCGTCATTATTTGTTCCCGCCCCCAAAAAATTGCATTTATTTACTGAACTTAGAAAGGACTGGGAAATAACAGTTTTAAAAGATAAAACCGTAAAATCAAAGCAAACGTCTATTTATTCATTTTTTAAACTCTGCACTAATAAACTTATGTAATTAAGCTTAGTTTTGATACTTAAATTTTTATATTTTTTTCGTAATGCGAAAAATAAATTTTAGTATCATTAATTGTTACCTTTTTTTTTTAACAATTAAAATCTAGATTTAAACATGACCTCCATTAAGAGACCACCTCTCGGAGCGACCAATTTTTATTGGAACGGAACGTGGTCGCTTTAGGGAGGTTTTACTGTACTTATCAAACTATTAAATGATTCTGTAGACGTGTAAAGGAATTCGATAAACAGCATTTTTGCCACGAATGGTAACTAAAATTATCATCACTGTAACCTTCAGCGCTGACTGCTGGATATCATGTCTGGAAAAAGAAGAAGAATCTCCTGTTATATATGGAGCTCAGTTTCTAATCATAGAAAACACGGAAATAGGGTACAGAGGCGTATGTAGTATGATATATGTGGAAAAAAAATTAAGTATTTTGTTTTTATAATAAAGATTGAATAGTAATTGAATAATAAAGATAATTATTTTAAAAGCATAAATTTCCTAAATATAAAAATATATATTTTTGTAGTCAGAAACTGGTTCACTTTATATCAGTTATTGCTTTTTCAAAATGGGAATGGTGTCATCTACAGGAGTTACTCACCATAATTATTTTTAAAAAATAATTTATAATAATTCAATATATAATTTTTTTTTTTAATTTTGTCAAAAATACTTTTTTATGTATCTCTACTATCCTTTAAAAAAAAAATAAAACAAATTTAGAATTTATAATAGAGATTTGAAAACGAAAGAAACCTTATGGTGTCTGTTAGTAGGGGTAACGCCCTACAAGAGAAATATTTTTAAAACTTTTTTTTTTAAATCTAATCAATTCTTTCGGCAGTTTTAACAATTTCAGTATAAGATTTAAAAGAAATAATTAATATGAGAACCGTTATCATATTATACACATTATCATCACATACAATTTATTTCAGTTTCTTAAAAAAATAGCAAACATAAATTTTATGATAAGCCTTAAAGGTTGGAAATTATATCGTGCTGATAACGCAATAAACTTAAAGCAATTTAATACATTTAATCCAAGCTAAGTCCTTGATTATTTAAGAAACGGCCAAAAAAAATCCGAAATCCAAACACATATTATATAAGAGATTTTAAGCTTTTAATCCTTAATTATAATTCTGAAAATTTGCTAATAAAGCTATTTAGATGGATTTTTATTACCTTATAAAGCAAGATTAATGAGATTTCTCGGTAAAGAATCTTTCTTCCTCTAAATATTAATATTCTTTAACGCAGCTTTCTGGATGCATTTATAACATTTTATAAAATAGATGGCCGTTTTTTATGTGAAAATTTAACAGAAATAAGTAATTGGAGTGATGAAAATAAATAATTTTCGTTCACTTTCAAAAGTAATTTCTTTTTTCACGAAATTGATATTTCGAAATAAATATTTTAAAGTTAATAATAATAAATGTCATAAATATCGATATCTTTATATCTTTTTAAAATAAAAGAAATGTTTATTTTATTTTCAGTTTGCATTTGAATGGTATTTGTTTTAGAATGACTCTTTTATTAAGAGGTACTATTAAAATACAGCGAAAAACTGGAAATAATATAATGTATAATGATAATATTCGCTGTTTTTTCTTATTATTATTATAAATCACATCAATTTCACCAGGATTAAACACCTATTACGTTTGTGTGTTTATCTGCTGATTTGTTCTCTAAATTTCTTTAAAAGTATACTTAGAATATTTTCATTGTTTCTTAAGGTAATCAAAATACTCAATTATATTCCAAAATATTTATCATGTTGTGCAATGTTGCTTTTACAGAGACACGTCAAATACTTAATTGCACGGAATTTTCTACTGCGCATCTAGTATGAAACAACAATACTGTAGACAATGCATTTAATTAACACAAAAAGTAGATGATGCAGATAATAATGTAGATAACAAAATTATTTGTTTACACTGGAACGTGTAGCACCCACATAGCAATTTTAGTTTGCAGAATATTTACAGCATTCTTGCTTTGCAAATCTGCAAAGTTGCAAAGTTGCAGCAAGTTCAGCATGACAATACTGGAAGTTTAAAAACAAGACTGCAGCCATATAACGCAGTCGTGCAAGTTAAATACTTGCTGTATCAAATTTATTGCAAATTATTGGCAAACAGGAAGAAAATTTAATTCTGTCATGACTAAAGTACTACAAATTCTTTGCAAACTAGTAGAAAATTTAGCTTTGTCTCGTCAAAAATACTGCAAACTTATTGCAAAGTAGAAATCTTGTCATGGAACACTATCTATTTACAACTGTTACACTATATGTTTAACCCCTTCAGGTATATTGGTGCATACGCACTGATATATACGCACCATCAGAAGGTGTATGCATGGTTTTTATCACCATTAACAAGTAAATGTTATATTTCTACTTTTAAACTAGAGTCTTTTTCGTATTTGATAAGTAAAGCTTTTTAAAAAAGTGGTGTTAACCGAAAAATGTGTGTAGGAGATGCAGTTCCAAAAAGGTTAAAAATCATTGACTCGAATGGGGTTAAAGGGATAAATAAATAAATATCAATTAGTAAATAATACTGAGAAAATTTCATTTAAAAATTAAAATTTTTAATATCAATTGAAAATGGCCTAAGGCGTAAACATAATGAAGTAAATTAGCATAACTTTTTTAATTTGTAAGCATTTTTATATGAAATAATTTGTAGATTCTAGATAAAATGTTACTTTACAAAAGATAACTACACTTGAACAGTTAAAATAACAAATATCTTTCACTGGGTTCCTTAACTTAACTAATCAAAGAAAGTTAGATTCCTTAATGGTAAAAACGATGTGCGTGTCTTGCCTTTGCATCCCAACTTCTGCAATTTCTGCGCATGTGCTATTCTCTCAACAGAGGAATTTTTTGCTTTCGTCACTTTCGTGAATACAAGACGGTCTTGCACCAGTTTCACAACAAACTACTCATACAAGTGGGCGATTGTCTACCTGGCGGCAGGTTCGCAGGTTTATCAAGTCAAATTTGCCCCGCAAGATAATTTCAGAAAAAAAAATCAAACTTTCTGCTAATGTGCATGCTATCTGGGAAAGGATTCCGGCATAAATTCGCTCTTGCTAAAATGCAGTTGACGTGCAAAAAATAACTTTCACCGATTTAATCACTCCCTACATCCGGAGTGTTTTTTTAATATACAATATTCAATAAAAACACATATTTTCAGTTCAATTGAAATACCAAATTATGAAAAAACATAAAAACCTAGCAATATCTTCATAACATTTTAAAAAATGAGTTTTTTCCTTTTTAAAAAAAATATTTCATGCTTAAGCGAGACACGGTACACTGAATTCAACTAAATATATATCAATTTCCATATTACTGTATGTACTACTATTACAGTTACCTGTGAATTGAAATAAAAGTTTTACAATACCTTTTAAATGGAGTGAAATATTTCAAAATATGTCAAAAAAATACATTTTTTATTTACAATTACCATTTCTTTATAATCCAGTGCCTATAAAATAATTACAGTATCACCTAGAGCTTAGATTATAATTCAGAACATAGTGAGCAATATGGAAAGTCTTCAGACAAAATTTTACTAAAATAGGTTTAAAACATTTTATGTAATGAAGTTTATGAAATATGGACGTAACGCAAAAATTGGTTTTCCAGAAACCGCATTTAAAGATACCTATTATCTCTTTTAGATACATACAAGTAATTATATTCTGTTCAGGCATAAGTATAAAGTTATGCAAGAACAGCACTTATCATCAATAAACTAATGTTATAATATTCTGAAAATGAAAGAAGTACATTAAAGTTCTTTAAATAGGTTTTAACAAACATATCTACATGTTTTGTATGCATAATCGCCGACTTTGTCAAGATCAATATTGATTAACAAACTATTTCCGCAAATTTTTTAAGTGTACTTCATTCACTTTTAGCAAGTCATAACTTCAGATATGAGTATCTAAATTTCACTAAATAATTCTCATTTACAATCGCTGGAATCCAGTGTGTATGGGTTTTTATGGCGCAAAATTTGTTTAGTGACGTGCTGCGCCAAAAAAAGGATAAAAGGAGAACAGTAAAACTCATAAAAGTTAAAATCAAGACATTGACATTAAAATAAAATTATTAATAAGATAAAAATGAAAAAGCTATGAGAAAGGCTTCTGGATGGGACATCCCAACCAGATGCAGTTATACAAGTGTACAAAACAAAGATTGTTAAAAATTAAACCGGTAAAGTATAAAAGTAAAAATAATTCAATAAAAAATGTATCTGGATGGAAGAAGTTTTGTGTGATGTATTGCAACGTGCATTTGTCTCAAATTTTACACAGTAAAACTCTGCATAACTAGCCCTCTCGAATATCAGAAACCTTTTTAAAAGTGAGCACTTTTTAAATCCTCAACATTTGTATAATTCTATGTTTTTTTAACTTTGAACAGCGGGAATCTCCGATTAAAATAAAGCTTCCGCGCTCTTCTGGTGTCCGAAATTTAGATGTGGTGTCAGAAATTCAAATGTGTTTTATAATATATGTCGTATATTTCCAAACTATATATATAAATTTTGTATAAATAAAACTTTGCATTTATAAAAGTTTCTTCAAGAGTACTACTTCGTGTATATATGGCTAAATAACAATGTATTAACACAGACTTCTTCGTCTGTTAAAAATTGCATAAAATGAGTTCCTGTGCAACACATACTTAGACTTAGGAGATTATAATACACATTAACCCATTTTCGGCCAAAGGTGCGTAATAGCACCATTTCAATAAATATTTTTTTATTAACACTGTGACGAATATTTTTCACTATTTTTATTTTTCTGTTATTTTTAAGGGTTCTAGAGAGATCTATAAAATATCTGTAATTCAATTGGAGTAAACACATTCTATTGATAAATTTTCAAAATACGCTAGTCTTTTAAAATTGAAACGGTTGTTGGCAAATTCGACGTTTTGAAAATGTATAATTATTCCGCTTCAGATTAATCATATGTTTTTGTAATGGATTAAAGTTGCAAGTTCTGTAAATTAAATAATAATAAAACAAATGTCATAAAAGATATAAAAAAAATTATTAATTTTAAATTTAATGGTGCGTTAGGCACCATTGACAGAATACATGAAAATCAGGAATGCATTTTATTTCTTAAATAAAATATTATTTTTCATGCATGAAACTTTTTTTTTGTCTTAATGAATGTAACTTAAGTATATTTCAATGAAAATAATACCACATTTTATAAAATTTCTATGCTTGGTCTAAAATGGGTTACAATGAATCGATGTAACTGAAAACTTTTAAATGTCCTACATTAATTTTTAAAATGCGATCAATCACAATTTATGGTTGTTAAATACGAAAGGTCGGCATAAGTATGAAATTTTCAACTATCAATGGCGAAAATGAAAGTTTCTCAAAAAAAAAAAAAAAAAACATTTTATTAGAATATTTTTTATTGCTTAACTTATTCCTCTAAAACTAATTAAAATTCTAATGAAAACAAGGGTAGATTTTTTCTCATTTTTTTCGCATATATTTATTTAAAAAAAATGAAATGATAAAACATTTTACCAGTCATTGTCGGAGAATAGTATCTGTAATGGACTACTATCTGTAATATACTAGTAACTGTACAACGAGATTTTAATCATTTTCGCTTTTGCAGGATGATGAAAATTTCTCTTCTTTAATAAATAATATTTATTTTAATCACACTGATAAGTAAATATTGCTAATAAAACATTAATTATTCACCATCGTATTAAATACTAATTTTCTCACTGAAAATGTTTCCATTAAAAAATATCTTTTCAATTCTTTAAAAGTGTGTTACTTTTTTCTTTACAAATATGTAAGAAAACCTCACAGTAATTACCAAGTTCTTTTTCAATACCATGTAAGTTTACTAAAAGGCATTCAGCATAAGTTTTCTTTTAATATAAATAAATACAGTTTTAGAATACATGTACGAAGTTTTCATTCTACAAAAAATATTCTGTCTCCCTTTAATGAATGTTTAATTAATATTTTGCCGAAATATTTATCTTACAAAACAAAGAAAAATGTATTTCTCTTTTTAGAAAAGTTTATAGAAATATACTTTTAAATTGCTAATGATATGACAAGTTTGTTTACTAGATATTTTCACGGTATACATTTCTACGAAGCTTGTATTATTTATTGCATCGAAGCTTATATTATCTAAAATTAGGATTTTTAATAATATATTTTCTGTTTGAATGAAAACTTAAATTAGCTTAGAGATAAAATGAAACCATGCTCAAAATACGTAGTACAAGAAATATTTTTCAGCAACCTCTAACTTAAAAAAATATTTTAATCACTTAAATTTTTGTTCAAAAAATATTTTTTCTTTTAATTCATAAAAGAGTTTTTTTAGATAATACATTATTTTCATTTTTAATTTGTTATATTCTACAAAGTGTTTCATTTTTGAGGTTTTACAGACATTTGGCTTATTTCGGTGAGCGTGTATTAACGCACCATTAAATCCATTGTTGTTACAAAATCTATACAATTGCACGAGTTACATATAATATGTTTGCTATTTATCACCAGGGGCATGCTAATGAAACAAATAGAAAATTACACGTCACACGTGGCAAATGAGGTGCGTTCGTGCTATAACTAGTTTTATAAATATTCAGATCATGGATCAATAGATATTGCATGTGTTTAATTTAAAAATGAATGAATGCAAAAATTATTACAATTATACATATTAAATTCAGTATTACGGAAATAATATGACTCCAAATTAAACATGGTGTAATCACCATGGCAACCTGGAATCATTACCTATGATGGATATCATTGACTTACATTACCATGATACAGTTTAATAAAATAATCACATGGTAAGCTAGAATCATTACGTATCATGCAATATGATTGATATTAATTACGTATGATAAGATCTAATAGAATGAAAAAAAGCTTTTATTAATATATTTTAAAGTTTTGACTCGATATTCATAAAATGTGAAATGGCTGGACAAAATTCTGCAACAATTATATATATTAAATTTCCAAACATTAGGTTGGGTAGATTTTGCGCTGTTATTTACGGACAGACGGTCGGACCAGGCGACGACTATAGGTGCTACGTATTTATATAATTAAGAACGCACCTAAAAATGTCTTAAAATTAAATTATTAATTTATAATTAACATCTAGATCTATTTTAATCTTGTATTGTCATCGGATACACACGTGTGGAAAGAAAAGTATGATGTGTCGAAAATGGTGACAACTTTATATGTATTCACAGATGTAATTACCACCAGAATTTTTATACTGAGAGGCCCTTTGTTCAGGAACAAGGGAGCGATTGACATCGAAGGGAAAAGTAAAGTTCATTCAGTAATGTTTCTTTATATGTGCGTTTGTAATTATATAAATCACCGGTTCCTTTCATAGGGGTCTAACCCACTGCTGGGTCGCGTAATAAACGAGATTTGCCGTAAAAATATATCTTTTACTTCATTCGTTCAAAAAATATAACAAATGAAACATTTTACAACTGCATTAATCATGAAAGCTATTAGCTTAAACTAAAACATCGTGAGAAGACAGTGTTTTTTTAAACAGTCAACCACTATTATGTTGTGACCACGTTACGAGATTTTGGAGTAGTTGCGTCATCGTTAAAGCAAACCTGGACACTAGGGTGGAGTGAAAAAACCAAAAATCGAAAAATCAAAAGGTAATAGCGCGCAAAAGTTGTATATGGTCCTCAGTAATAAAACTGCGCTGTTTTTTCCGGTGCTCTCGGGCCCACCAATTTCCGCTAAACTCTTCCAAAACACCTTGAAGAAGCTATAAATAAAAATAAAGATAAAGCTGGAAAACAAAAATGTCATACCGCGGAAACGTTGTGTGTGGTACGTAGTATTCACAGTTTTTTCGAAATTAATGTTTACCTTCCGGTGGCCCGGGTTCCTCCTATTTTTGCGAAATTCCTCAAAAATGCCCTGTACAACTTATAAATTGAAATAACCATAAAGTTGGAAAATACAAATGTCATACCGCGGAAAAGTTGCGTATTGTACGTAGTAATATGCCTAGACAGTTTTTTTCGAAATCGCATATCTTCCACGGACCTGGTCATTCGAAATTTTGAAAAAAAATTGGCATAAATTCCTTTTATTTGTTGTACCCCAAACTGGCGCGGCAGCTTCAGTGACCACTCTGACACACCTTTCTACACTTTGAGTTTTGCATGGAAACTCAGCAAACAAAGTTATATCTTCATGATCATGTTTGTTAATGTGCATCTTTAAATCATCGCAAAAAAGTTTAGTAAAAATAGGTGGTTCTGTAACTTCTGCCTTATCCCACTGATTCATCTCAATATAATCTTCTGCGCTAAAATTGGATACAGGAACTTGGAACCACCTAATTTCTCCACTTGTGTTCGCACTTCGGGCTTTAAGGATTCTACGGTATCCTAGTTCGAGGAAGTGTTTCCGATCATCAGTTACCATGCCATGCCACTCAGCAGATTTTCCGGATGGGCAAAAAAGGTATTGCGCTGGATTACTGGGTGAATTATAACTTTAACTGCCTGGGGCAATTCCACGGAAAAATAAACTATTTCCCAAAGATGGCTTGCACTTAATAGCAAACCGTACAAGTGCGTACACCTTGACTACAAGCTCCGTCAATATCTGCAGATTGAACGTTGGATCTGGACTTCACACATAGGGTCTCAAAATTCTATTGGCGAAGATAACCCATCTGCTATGTGAAAGTCTATCGGGAAATCTGTTTGTTAGATCTTCCAAACAACTTCCTTTCTTAATAGATAGGATCACTTTCTTCGGGTATTTTTGATCGGTACTGAGATCTTTAATAACTGTTTCGAGGTTATAAGTATCTCGAATAGTCTGTAAATAAATGATGGAAAGGGATTCACACTTGTCCAATAAATTTCGAATCGGACCACTATAACTGTATGGTCCCCTTCATCCGTCTAGCACGAACTGATTAAATAGAACTTTAAATTTTTTAAACATTTTAAAAAGATTTAAATGTTTGTTTTCATTCTTGAACTTTAATTGTTTGTGTATTTTCCACAGATAAAATGTTTGTATTGTACTCTTGCTTCTTGTGGGATGCATTCTATTATACATGTACAACAGATAAAAAGGAATTTACAGCAAATTTTTCGAAATTTCGAATGACCGGGTCCCTGGAAGATATTATGCGATTTCGAAAAAACTGTGTAGGCATATTACTACCTACCATACGCAACTTTTCCGCGGTATGACATTTTTATTTTCCAACTTTATGGTTATTTCGATTTATAAGTTGTGGAAGGCACTTTTGACAATTTCTCAAAAATTAGGGGGGACCCGCGCCACCGGAAGATAAAATTTGATTTCGACAAAACTGTGCAGGTATATTACTACGTACCACACACAACTTTTCCGCGGTATGACATTTTTGTTTTCCAGCTTTATCTTTATTTTTTTAATAGTTTCTACAAGATGTTTTGGACGAGTTTGGCGAAAATTGGTGGGCCCGGGGGCACCGGAAGATAAAATTTGATTTCGAAAAAACTGCGCAGTTTTATTACTGAGGACCATACACAACTTTTGCGCGTTATTGCCTTTTGATTTTCCGATTTTCGCTTCACCCTACTGGACACCCCGCTCTCGAGAGGGTATGGGCGCGCACTCTACCCGAGCATTTATTTTCTCCTATTTTCATGTTTGTTTTTGATTTAAAATAGTCTTGCTTTGCTTGCGAAACTAAGTGATTGTTTACGTTTATTTTCTTTTGAGTGTAGATTTTGTGTCATTAAGGAACGGTGGTTCAGACAGGGTCGTCCCATAAAAGATAGAATCCAAATATTGAGGAACATTAAACTCCACTACTACTAACAGTAAGTGTGAAAGTGTCACTGACCCTCAGTCAAGTATTTGTAATTACAATGCAGGCAACGCGAAAAAGCAAAAGGCATGTCTGCGGAAGTATAACCCGGATTATTTAAAATACGGGGTTTTTGTTTTCGGGGACTGAAGGGGAGCCAATACCCCAGTACGTAATTTGTCTGAAAACTTGTCCAACGCATGCATGAAGCCATCAAAACTTGAAAAGCACTTGTCAAACAAGCATCCCGAGTACACAAGTAAAAAACGACATTATCTTTCGACTAAATCTAGAAAGGAAAAGTCAGTATCAGGCCAACAAAACAAAAAAACTACAATAGCATTTTACAAGTTATCTTTGTTAATAAAAAGCAGGCCGCCGCTCACACAGTTTATAAGGAATTTTTTCACCTGCGGCAAAAATAATATGTAATATTTCGTTTGATGAAAAAAAATGAAATCTCCTTATCAAACACTACTGTAAAATGTACAATGAAATGAAATGCCTAATTGGGTCGACGAAGTAATGATTTCATTTCTGAAGAAAAGTGATTATTTTTTACTACAGCTTGATGAAAGCACAAAAATTGCTGGCCAGGCAAATTTATTAGCATTTGTTCGTTTTGAGTTAAGCGAACTTGGAAGAAGAAATGTTGTTTTGCAAGCCCTTGTCCACAAGAACGACGTGACAGGAAAAATTTTAAATGTGCTGACATCTTTTTTAAAGAACATGGGATTGGTTTGTCAAAATGACACACAGATGATCAAATTTGTAATTCCAATTATCTGCATTGTAATTACAGTTTAATTGTATGTAGTTAAAAATAGTTGGAATTACATATCCAAAAAATGTTTTGCAGCACTGTAACCGGTATCACCACCCATCCCATTATTTGACGAAATTTCTGTGTCTGAATATATATAACTATAATCAATTACATACAATTAATTTGGAATTACGTTGCAGATAATTTTAATTACATATTTGCCCAACTCTGTTTTAACAACTGCTGGGGCCCGTACTATGTCCGACATTTATTCAGGTTTATTTGCCAAAGATAAGTCCGTGGCCTCTTCAGTGCAATGGATTCAATGCAGTCTTCATCGAAATGATTTGGCAGTAAAAAGTTTGGACGAGTGCCTAAAGAAATCTCTAAATGATGCTCAGAAAATTGTTAACTTTATGAATGCACGGACTAAAAACTCAAGATTGTTTGGGCGTATTATGTGACTAAATGGGTTGTGAGCACAAACAACTCCTGCTTCACTGTGAAGTTCCATGGGCGTCAAGAGGTAAAGTACTGTCAAGATTATTTGAACTTCGTGAGGAACTAAGAATATTTTTATTGGAGCACCATAGTGACGATAAATCCATAAGCTACTTTACTGAATATCTTTATGATGAGAACTGGCTAAAACACCTTCCATATTCGTCTGATATTGTCACAGTACTCAATGTAAGGAACTTGACTCTGCAAGGAAAGGACGTACACAAGTTTTATATCCAGAACAATGTCGATGCAGTGATTTAAAACCTCGAAATATGGATATACAATGTAGAAGAAAATAGTTTTGATTCGTTTCCTGTCTTGCACGACTTCCTGGAATCATACGAAATCAAAGTGAACAAGGAAACCGCAAAAACCATAACTGAGCATCTTGAAGCATTGTCATCTGGCGTAAGGTAATTTTTTTAATTTTCCTTAAAGTCTAATTAACTAGCGGACTTCGCCTGCTTCGCTGGTCGGTTTCTCTAAAAGAACCTTGAATCAAACGAAACATATCTAGCAAAGATGAAATGAGTTTACCTATTTTTTTAATACGTTTGTTATCTTGAATATCACGCTTCTACCTAAAATGGCTGCTGAGATATGCCAATTAGGGGAGGGGATTTTCAAAAATCTGTCTTTAGTGCTCTCTCCACCCCCCACCCCCCAAATTTTCATGCTTCTAGGTTCAGTAGTTTGGGCTGCGCCTTTTATATATGGAGATAAAGATTAAAAACTGTCTGAAACGATTTTCCCCTATAGTCCGTAATGTAATGGAATACTTTTGAGTGTCCCTGTAATTCTCAACTTCCGCCCACCGCGACCAAACTGACTTACTAACAGCAGGAGACCAAGGGCTATCTAACCACTACAACCGCGTGTGGGTGGCAGTAGGTGTTCATGGAAAAAAGTCTGTCTTTATCCACAGACAATTGACTTATATATAGAGAGAGATTTTTAAGCCATTTTTATTTTTAAATATTTCTTTTTATTTCAAGTACCACTAAGGATTTTAGATTTTTGTATACACTAAAAAGTGAAATATTTTCTATGCATTTACTAATAAAATAAAGCAGTTTTAGAAACTACTTTTCAAAAATTGTGGAGGATAACTTTTGGATTAGAAATCCGTTTGAAGAAAAACATGTGAAAAGCCCAAAACTCTCAACACTTGAAGAAGACTCATTAATTGAGCTGTCTTGTGATTCTTCTTCGAAGACAGTTTTCAAGGAAATATCCTTAATTTTCTTCTGGATGGATATACGAGTAGGATATTCAGAAATATCTGAATCAGCTTTGAAGTTCTTGATGGCATTCAACACGACATAGTTATGTGAACACGATTTTTATACTTTGCTGTTTTTGTAAAACAAGTACAGAAACAAACGGCGCGTGGAATGCGACATAAGATTAAAATTAACCAGTTTTAACCCTGATACAGATTTCATCATCTGTAAATACTACTGCCAGAAATCGCACTGATTATAAAGTTGTGATTTAATAATAATTAAACGTATTTTTCATTATCTTTGTAATATGTGGGCTATTTTAATTATTATTCTACTTACACAATTTCCCGTAAAGCATGGTGACGTCACGGCGACGTCGTTGTGAAGTCACACTGTGATTTTATGACCGTCGATGTGACGTCACGTGACGTCGATGTGACGTCATAGTGACTAGAATGCGAGGTCGTTATGGCCGTTTTAGAGGTGGTTTGTGACGTCACATTGTGACCACTCTGTGAAGTCACGGTGTGACAAAATTGTGAAAAGTGTGTCATTTGTGACTATTTTGGCATTAACTTTGTGACTAACCTGTGACGACAGCGACATTGCTTTGACGTCACACTGTGACTAATTTGTGAAATATGTGTCATTTGTGACGAACTTGTCATAAACAATGTGATGATTTCAAATGAAAATCAAATTTCAAATTAATTGCTTAAAAGGGCAAAGGCCAACATAGAGAAAAAGATTCCAAGCCGGGACTCGAATCCGGGCCATCAGTGTAGCGCACTGACATTCTACAGACTAAACCACATGGAACGAGACCCAGCCTGGAAAATTTCTTACTAGTACATGTTGGCAGGGCTACAAACGCAGCACGAGATGGAATATTTATCGTGAGCCGCCAACATCGGGTGAACACGAAACTTAATTAAATCCAGCATCGATTCAAACTATATAAATACTAGGAAATTTTTCCATAGAGAACCATTCGCCTTGCATACAATATTTCAAATAAAAATCAATTTCAAATTAATTGCTTAAAATGCAATTTTAATTTGAAATTTGATTTTCATTTGAAATATTGTATGCAAGGCGAATGTTTCTCTCTGGAAAAATTTCCAAGTATTCATATAGTTTGAATCGCTGCTGGATTTAATTAAGTTTCGTGTTTGCCCCATGTCGGTGGCTCATGATAAATATTCCATCTTGTGCTGGCCCCACCAGTGGCTGAGAGGTTCTGCTCTCGAAGCTGGTAGACGGGAAGTGCTGGGTTCGAACCCAATCGCGCCCGTCGGCCTAATCGTTCGGAGTTTTCGTGGTTTTCTTCGAACCGTGGATTCCCATGCGTTAATACGGATTAGGTTCCCTTAGAAAGACCTCCACGGAAGGCACTCCCCCTCGGGCCTATATCCCTCGTGTAGATAATTGGCCGTCAACAATCAACCCAACCCATCTTGTGCTGCGTTTGTAGCCTTGCCAACATGTACTAGTAAGAATTTTTCCAGTCTGGGTCTCGTTCCATGTGGTTTAGTCAGTAGAATGTCAGTGCGCTATACTGATGGCCCGGATTCAAGTACCGTTATGGAATTTTTTTCACTATGTTGACTTTTGCGCCTTTTAAGCAATCAATTTGAAATTTGATTTCCATTTGAAATATTGTTTGCAAGGCGAATGTTTCTCTCTGGAAAAATTTCCAAGCATTAATACTGTGATGATTCTTGTTATAAACACTGTGATGAATTTTAAAATAAAGTTTTGTTTGAAATATACAATATTATCTTTTTACCGTACTTTTTAGCAATGTATCGCTATTTTGGAGTCCTATTCTTCTAAAATGCTTTTAATTTTTACACCGAAAAAAACAATGCTTATCAACTGGCATCCTTTTTTATTAAGTTCTAAGCTTGATCTTGAGTTCCAGCTTTATATTAAGAATGTTTTGTGTGTTGTGATTTGTTATTATTTTATTAAATACGAACATGGAGTCTAACGGATATTAATACATTTCCTATTTAAAGAAGAATAAGATAAGCCATATTTATTTAAATTTTTTATTCCCGTGTATATTGTATTTTGTTAATATGAGCTAAATAGATTTGGTATGATTTATAGGAAATGGCTGATCTGGGAAATAGAAAAAACAAGTAAGAAAAATCATGCGTTAAGCGTAGATTATAAAGCACTTTCCAACGCTTCCTGAATGCTTTAACTAGACATCGTAATTTAAGGAAATAACGTAAATAAGATAACTAAGCAAATATTTTAGAAAACGCATAAAACATTTGAAAAACTGATTTCAGCAGTTACCGTTCATAGCCAAATATGTTTTCCAATTCTTTTGAATAGCCCTGTATTTAATCTGTAGGTTGATATATACTGATATATAATGTGAAAATTTAGTTTAGCAAGAAAATGCATAACAGGTTGAAATTCTCATTCAAAAATTTATACTAATATATAAAAACATACTTGAATACTTTTGTACAACCCTGTAGTTTACCTAGAATCTTTATTACACGCCACTATTTAGTTAAAATTTAATTCAAATTAAAACACTCTTAAAACTGCTGAAATCACATTTCCAGAAATTATAATTTATAGACGGCCATATATCCATTTCCTTGCGTGACACTGTGTATCATTTTATCCATATTCTACAAACATTTCTTAGTAAATTAAATGCAGTTCAACATAAAAATCCATAACTCATCTAAAAAACACCTTTAAGCAATTTTGCGCCCATACCCCTTAAATCTTACGTATACTTTTGTGTAGCCTTGTATATGAATTATAGCTTTTATATACACCATATACTATGCATAAATATGGTGGATCATAAAAGCGCATATTATAATTAAAAATGCATTTCCAGCAATTATCGCTGATGAACAGTACAATATCAACTTTTATAAATATCATAAATTATAAATATTTTTTTATAAATATTATAAATATCAAATTTTAAAAAGTATAGTAAAGCAGTTTAATCTATAAACTTGTTATCAGGCATGAAAAACACTTTATTTCAATGCTTAATTGTCATTTTATTTTTTAATGCGAAGTATCGAACGTGTATCGAAAACGTAGAAAATGAGTTTACAATCGAAGAAAATTTAATAACTGATTCTGAATGTCTACAATTAAATGTTTGATTAAAATCACGAACAGCAAAAACGTGCTTACATACAATTTAAAAAAATAAATATACCAATTTGAAAAACACTATATAATTAGTATTTATAATTGTACTATTAAACAACAACAAAGTACAATAGATGAATTAAATGTATTATTAGATTTAACAATTTCTCAAAAATCTCTCCATATGTTACAAGGAATTCCTATTATTTTATAATTTTGGCAAATGTTAAATCTGAAAACATTGATATGAAGATTTAGGATTTTAAATAATAATTTAAAATATTATTAGCAATGAAAAAAAGTCTTTCAAAAGTTTCACTACTATAGTATGTAAAACGGCATTTCCCATTCAGTATAATGTTAATTTCTAATCTGAAAAACAATCCCAGAACAGTCTCTTTCTATAGGTATAATATAAAACTATTTAACTCATCTCACCAAATATACAAAACAGGAACAAACAATTTAAATTAAATAAGACTTACTTTTTGAGCTCCATAAATTAATTATTAATATCCGTGTGTATCCGAAAATGGCGACGTCTTTTTCTTCCATTAAAAAAAGCACACGCAAAAGCTTACATTTTAGACTAGTAACTTACCGCATCTGTTAGAACAAAAAGTTCTCTGTTTACCCTGCGGTATCGTGGCAGACGATTTGGGGCAGGTGTGAATTTATTTCCTTTTATATAAACAGATATGGAACTTATATGTGCAATCATTTTATGAGACTGTCTGTATTTAAATTTTTGTATTTGAAGAATTTTCCAATGTATTTTACCCTTTCTTTTTATCAGTTTTAACCCCCCCCCCTCCCTTTTTCTAAGTAAAGATTGTTTCACACAAATACAAAATATCTTCCTAAAAAATAAAAAGATATAAATAAATATCGAGGATAAAAAAAATTTCTTTGTCAATCGTCATTCTTTTCATGTTAATTTCCTGTAAAATAAAACAATTCGTAAAATAACTTTTTTTTAGAGTCATATCTCTAAAGCACAAATTTGAAATACAAATAATAAATTATATCATGGGTTTTGCATAAATTTTGTATTATTTTTATTTATTCGGAAAATGCTAATTTTATTTTAAAAGTCTGAAAGAAGTAGAATTTTTAAAAAAAATAGTTACTTAAAATAGGTACACTAACAGGAAAAAATATGACTTGAATGCAAATTATAAAGCAAGAAATGTATGTATGACTAAACTCTGAAGACTCTTTCTACGTGCTCATTAAAAGCTGCAGATTTAACTATAATAGAAATTTTTTAGTTTGAAGCCACAAAAGTGTTTTGAATACCAGTGGTCGGTAAAAATAAATTAAAAATTTTCCTTCCTGCAAACTAAATATGTAAAGTGTATATATTTAATATTCCTAATTCTAAATATGTTATCCAAATTGCTCCAGCACGTACCATTTTTCCGAGAAACACTTTTATAATAATAAGAATAAGAGAAGGATTATTATATTAAATTGCAATACTAGATAAAATTGAAATCAGGAAAAAAGTATACTTTCACACTCTTAGATATCAAATTGATAAAATATAGCATGGAAATCTAGTTTGTTGATACTTGTACCGTGCATTTTCCTTTATATGCCCCCCCCCCCCCCACCATCTTTTCGTGTCTGAATTTACTACTTGCTACCCACTAATATATTTTCATTCCTTATGCCGCTGTAACGCGGGCCTTTTTAAAACATTTCTCTTCATTTTCAAAGATTTTTGAAGTTCATATTTTTCTCACACTGTGACTTACAATATGGGTTACAATTTTTTACAATTTATTACAATTTTTTTTTGTGAGTGTGTCGTGACCTACGTTACATGCAGTGACATAACAATTCTTTTTTATTGCCAGAAAAATAAAATTTTACAGTAACAACATGTTTTGAAGATTTTTTGTAATTTTTTAAAATTTTCTAAGAAGTTCACATCTCATTCACAATGTGACATCACTGAGTGGTGGCATTTCGGTCACAGATGTGACGTGACCACAGTGACTCACAGTGACGTCACAACGACGTCACTGTGACCATGCATGCTATGAGGGTTAGGATTACCTATTCTTGTTTTTGTGGATAATGCATCCTTAGTACGAAAATTTACCTTTTTGGTAGGATAAGATAGCCGATAGCTCATGGAAGTCATACAATAATGTCCATACTGATATTAGATACACTCTCATATTAAGTGGATCGCGAAACTGTTTTTTACTTAAAGGTGGATCGCGTACCAATAAAGGTTGGGAACCGCTGATGTAAATACTCAGCACTTATAGTTGTCGTCTGGTCCGTCCGTCTGTCTGCATATAACAGCTCAAAAACTACCCAACCGAATGGTTTGAAATTTAATTTATGTAATCGTTGCAGAGTTTTATCGTCTCATTTCAAATGTTACGAAAATCAAATCGAAATTTAAAAAGATATTAATAAAAGTTTCCTTCAAAAAATTAAATACTAATATACGTAATTAATTCAATGATATCCCCTGATAGGTAATGATTCTAGGTTGCAATGATGATCATTCTACTAAATCCTATAATATACAATTAATTCATTGACATCCCATGATAGGTAGTGTTTCTACGTTGACATGGTGATTACGTCCTATTTAAGATGGAGTCATGTTATTTCCGTATTACTCAATTTAATAAATATAATCGTAATAAATTTCGTATTCATGCATTTGTGCATAAGAGTGCAACAGCTATTGCACCAAGATTGGAATAGTTATAAAACTAATTATAGTTCGAACGGACCTCATTTGCCACGTTTGATGTACAATTTCCGACTTGTTGCAATAATTACAATTATAATTTTCATGTTTAAAGTTTTTAAAAATGTATTGTAATAGTTTTCTCAATAAAATGTATCTTAGTATTTATTCACCAAAAAAATGCCGTTTTTAAATGAAAACGCCTCTGACTAGAAACGTCTTCTTAATACGCACAATTTGGTTTATTGTGACCTACAGCCAAAAAAGGTTGTTGACCCCTGGACTAAATGATGATTTACATTTGCTGCAAATGACTTTTATAAAAATGTTAGTGCTGAAAATATCCTAACAGTAATGTAAACTTTATTCAAATACACTATTAAAGTTTCGCTCTATTAATGAATGTTTTTCAAAATTGCTAATTGTAATTTTATTTTATTTAATTAGCAACTCTTTTAGAAATATTGCCCGAATATCTGGTTTAAGTACTCTTAAGACAACATTTTTAGAATATAAAATTACCAGAAAATTACGAAGTAGTTACTTTTTCCTGCATTAACTAATTAACTTCTTCAAAACTTTCAAAAAGAGATACTATGTGTTTTAGTGATTCAATTAATTAAACTAATCCAATCTTCCAAACAAATATTTCGTTATTAGTACTTCCAAACACATGTTAAGTTGTTTTGTGTGCAATTAATAAATGTATTCCAGTAAGTTATTTTTGTGTTTATCATCTTTTAAAATAAATTCTATATTATATTATTTTTTATTTAATTTATTACGAAAAGAATGTTACTAAACATAATTATAATGGAAATACGATTTATCTATATGTAAGAGTTTTTTGTACGGGCATATATCATATAAATGTTACAATCCAACTAATTATAACCTAATAATAATTCATTTAAATAATTTATAAATAATCTCGAAACAAAAATATGCTAAATTCGAAAAATACCGATTATCAGGAAAATTCGGAAAAAGAAGTATTATATTTTGATAAACCAGACATCAGGGAAACTATCAAATATATGTAATCAAATGAGGTGAATTAAAGTTTTGTCTCAAAAGTTGCAATAGCAAAACAATATCACAATGTCCTAATTCCTAATCCACTTTTCAAAACCAAGCAACTGAAGAAAGTAATCAATAAAATAAAATTTTCACAGTGGTTTCCTTACAATAACAAATTTAACTATTAAAGCAAATTATCGAAAAAGAGTAAAACCAACACGAAACTTAATTCGAAAATATAATACGTTATCATGACGGCCCACCTGGTAAAATAAATGTAAATGCATTATCTTAAAAATACGGCGATTACAATAACGGAGTTTTCTGCATTCGCCCCCTTAAATCATTAAAATGGCAATCATAAATAATAATGTTACTTTGACGCAATAAAAGTAGAATGCCTCAGCTTTATAAATGCGAATGTCCTTTTTCATTGGCATGTGTTATAGAAAAATACACAAATTCACTGTTAATACCGAAAATACGCAAAAGCAACCAAACTGGGTAGTATGTGATAAAATTCTATTCCCATATGGCCTAAAAATACTGCCATTACATTATATCATGCGCTGATGATAAAGCATTATTTTTAAATGAAAGCTTACGTTTTTAATTCATAAAAATTAAATACATAATAATTAGCTAAAAATGACTTAATTTCCTAGCACTTTCAATCGTGAGGGAGTTTTATTGTATAAGAAAAAAAAGATGACTCTAAAAATACGGCTACATCGTTTTATTTCCAATATAATATAAATCACAGAAGATGTTACTACAGAAAATATTACCAATGCTGCCTCTCTGTTAAAGTATTAAAACAACTAGCAATAAAATATACCTGTAATTTACAAATTAAATCGAATAAAAAAAATAGCAGCCGTTTGTTTAGAGACATTTTGACGTCACATCGAAAGCGTTTGATAAAAAGTGACGTCATATTTCAGAGATTATATTTTATTTTTTATTTAGTTCCCTGAATATTTTTATTGAAACTGAAATAGCTGTATTAAAATAAATGTTTTAACTCTAAATAAATGTAATTAAAGTTTCTACGTCCTTTTAACGAACTTATTGTTATTTTTTTATCTGTGTCTCACCCCGGATAATAATGGATACAATCGTATGATATTAGCTAAACTTTGCTCTGAATCACACCTCTCTGTCTAGAACCAGGCACAGGCATAGAAAGTGTTGCGCCTAAAAATCCACATTATTCCGAGAGTCGGGCTGCATGAGGGTGGTCCTGTAAGACCGACTAACGGGATAATCTGCTATCTCATCATCCGTGGATCATCGCAAGGATTCGTCCGCATACTTTACCTCCTAGCGCTGAACGCTACTGCGTCCGGTGCCAGGTTCTTTGTCAAGTTCCACACTAAAGTGGCCGAATCCCGAACCCGATCAATTGAAGAGATGACCCACGAACACCCTCTGTATATATATATATATACAAGTATAAACAGGGTTCATTTGAAATGGAATAATAAACAAACAGTGAAATTTATTAAACGCATTCCTTCAGGAGATAATTGTGCCATGTGAGCAGTTCCTGTGGTAATTTTTGTTGCTTTAGTACCATATGTCAACGACAGATCGCATTGCTTTGTCCCAAAACGCAAGAGTTCCCAAATAACAATATAAAGATAAATAAAAAAAAATATTCAGTTTTAATCTTTTCGTTGAAAAACTATTAAAATAAGAAAAAAAAGATTTTTGTTTTTACTTTTTATTGATTTTTTTTTAGCATTCTTATAGTTTGAGGCAGTTCTGGGCTAAATTTGGTGACATTTGGTACTAAAACAAGGAAAAGTTATTAAAAATATTACTGACTTTAACCATTAATCTTCTGCAAGAATAACATTAATGCCTGTCACTGTTTGCTTAACCCTTTATCTACTGACGGTACTTAAAAGTACCTTTAAAATAATTTGTTATAAAATTAATTTAATTCATCGATTAGTAGTAACACAGTTTAGAAGGAGTTATAGATGCAGTAATTTATCTTGTTCCAAAAGCATTATGGGTTACACAAAACGAAAATAGTTTTAAAAGGATGATTTCTTTTGCCTTTGCATCTTTTGAGGTTTCTTGGCGTTGGAGGAGGGAGGGAAATTTTTTCAATTCAGAAATATTTCTATATTTCTATTGTAAGAACATTATATTTGTACTTTTCCTAATTCTACAAAATATTAAGAAAAAGATTTAAAATAAAAGATTTGAGTGGGGTTATACATATTGCACAAAATCCTTCTAAACACTTCAGTCCTTCTAAAATCCTTCTAAAATTTATTAAATGGTTATGTAAATCTTCTAATGTAGTTTCAAAAGTTCACGAAAAAGCTTTAGAAGGTAAAATTTTCACGAATTCATAATTCAGTACATAAAGGGTTAATATTCCATTTTAGAGAACCTTGTAAAAAATCTATTTCTAGATATGTATAAATACCAATACACACACAATATTCTTTCAAAATTGAGTCCCCTCTGAATAAAAATTGGAAAAATGAGCTTATGAAATATATAAATCTGATATGTATTCCCTGTTAATCCTTTTTCATGTATTGTACTCCATTTATTTACATTTATAAGATAAGAGAAAAGATCTCCTGCTTCTCACTCGAACAGAAAACCCAAAACAGATAAGAATAAAAAGCTTTCCTTTGATAAGAATGTAATCAAATCAAATCGATCTGTCCGCACATAAAGAGATAAGAAGAAACTAATTGGAAAATACAGAAAGAGTCAATAAAATTGATAGAAAACAAAGAATGAAGTAATCTGCTTTGAAAACAGCATAAACAAAGTTAACAATCTGAGATGTTTCGTTATTTTGCAGTGAATAAGCCGTGAAGGTTATTTTTTTAATCCTATGTTTTAAGTTACAAAACAAAAAATTTACAAATATTTGTTTAATGAGAAATACCGTTTGTTAAAATTTATCGCGGGTAAATTAGCGTTTTTGAGATTATGAAATGTGATGATAGTAAAGTAAAATATCTTAAAACTAATTAAACATTTTCTATAGTTCTTTATTGAGAAATATTTTATAATTTTTGATTTAGTAAATAAAAAAATATATTATTAGTATTTTTTTAAACGTATGTTATGTATAGGTTGTTTTGAAATATACTTGCGATAGACTATGAGCATATTAAGAAATATAACTCGAACTGCCGTAGAATTTCATATGTAAAGAATTGTCTAATTATAAATTAAAATTATGATTTCCCTGAAGACACATAGGGGAATCTTAAGGAAGAATAAGTGCCCAATCCTCAGATGAGGTACAACTGGAAAAGGAAAAAAACGAAAGCCATATTATCCACCGTAGACTTTTTCTACGTACAATATGAACGCTTTGGATTCAGGAATTACGAATTCCAAATGTTTGTTCAGATGTCAAAGAGAGAGTGAACATTACATAGGATAGATAGAAGCTGTATTGTTCGTAGAAAAACAATATGTAAAGCAACACAAGTTAAATGATATAAATTATTATAAAAACGAAACTTAGAGTGCGCTTGGCAAACAACTGATGCAAAAAAACATATTAAGAAATAAAACTCGAACTGCCGCAGAATTTCATATGTAAAGAATTGTCTAATTATAATTTAAAATCATGATTTCCCTAAAGACACACAGGGGAATCTTAAAGAAGTATAACTGCACAACCCTCAGATGAGATACAACTGGGAAAGGAAAAAAAAAGAAAGCCATATTATCCACCATAAACTTTTTCTACGTGCAGTATAAACGCTTTAGATTCAGGAATGACGAATTCCAAATGTTTGTTCAGATGTCAAAGAGAGTGAACGTTACATAGGATAGATAGAGGCTGTATTGTTCGTAGAAAAACAATATGTAAAGCAACACAGGTGAAATGATATAAATTATTATAAAAACGAAACTTAGAGTGTGCTTGGCAAACAACTGATAAACTTCCACAAAAGCGATTTAAAGCGCATAATACCAACTGCCTCTAGATAATGAGAAAAAGCCTTGACACGCTTTCTTATGACGTCAAAAAACGTCACACGAAGCAGGGAAAACAAAGGAAAAAAATCGAATAACTTGCATGTTTCGATTTTGTTGGCTCGTGAAATTATTAGTTATTATTTACAAATGCTAATTAATAATTCCACGAGCGAAAGAAATGGAAACATGGAAGTTGTTTGAAATTATTCTTTGTTTTCCCTGCTTCGTGTGACGTTTCGTGACGTCACAACAAAGCGTTTCACGGCTTTCTCCCACCTAGGTGACGTTGATAATACTGAACGATTCACTCTCACACACTGTACAAAAAATCCGACCAGTTTTCCTGTAGGAATCGGAAAAATAGTTCCCCTTATAGTACCGGAAATTTTTCCGACCCAGCGTGGAGTAAAATCCGTATAAAAAAGGAAATAGGCAATAAAACGATATTTTACGGATTTTATTTCGAGCTGGGTCAGAAATTTTTCCGTTACGATAAGGGTAACTATTTTTCCGATCCCTACAGGAAAACTGGTCGGATTTTTTTTTACAGTGCACAAACCACAGAATATCGTTACTGTACTGAGTAAATGCAAGTGTACAAGGGCTTTAGGCATCTGCGAATAAGATATATTAATACGAGAAACTATTTAAATGCAGCTGAAATGGTTAGCTACTGTTGTAACGAAAATATCACATTATAAAGAATGTAATCTTGTAAAGCATATAACGCTAGGTACACGATAGATTCAGAAATATTTATTTTCAGCATGGCTAAACATGGTCTAATGAACACGATGACGAATGATTGCGTCGGGAGAGATTTTCGCATATTTGCATGATTCACTATCCAACTTTTGCAACTAATGATTAAAGAATGGGAAACTAGTTTTTTTCTGAAAATCATTGAAATATATACGATATACTAACGTTCACTTACACTACCGCGTGACTGCAGGGATTTGAAATCTTGTTACGGAAGCGAGAACTGTAGCATCTGAAAGCAAACTGGAAAAACTTTTTTGTGGAAGTTTGTTCATAATTAATAGATGCATGCCTATCATATACCGAATGGTCAAAGTTTTAATGACGTGGGTCATTCTCCGCCTACAGAATTTTAATGTTTGCTATAGAAACACGGTTTCTGCATTCTGGCTATTGTTTCATAAGGCTATATTTGATAGAGAAAGTATCTTTTATGTTTAATCGGTATATGCGGAATGAGAAAAACCCACAAACACAACGTCTTGTACGCACCAAACCAGTTTTATTGGATATTGGTTGGCAGGCCATATCACTTAATGAACGCCTATTGGAAGAATGTATTAAGAGTTTTCAATGTGCTAACCATATTTTAATACGTCCTGTAGTAGAAGACGTATGCGTTAATGTTCGTCCATGTCTTGAAGCTACCGAACGACCGCCTGCGTCGAGCTTATTATTAGTCTCAGCTCGGCTGTTGGGGGCGGGTGTGTGGATTAACCGTCACAGAGAGTGGCCTCTTTCCGTCCGCTGTCCTTTAAGCTTTTCTTCTCTTATTCTGACTCTTTTGCAGAAGTCAGGTTCATAGGTCCCCGTCACGTTCCGCGTATAAGGGAGTATAGCGGAAGCCAGGCTGAAAAAAAATGAAAATTAAAAATAAAAATTGAAAATATAATTACTTTGCTGTATGTCCTTTTTGATGTCGTCTTTGTAAACGTATCCGTCACCGTCCATTATTTTTGTTATCTCCTCCCATTATAATTGTTATTTCGGCTAGGCATCTGTCCATTCTCGAATCCACTTGATTTTCTAGAGATACATGAAGAGATAGGAGACACCCATGGACTTCAACGCAAGTATATGTTGCTCTATCGACGTTAGGAATATTAGTTTTATATCAGTATTCATGAAAGACTCATTCAAGAAACTTCAACATTTGAAATAATGAACTACGCAACGTATTCCACGGGCGCAACTTCCTTCCTGGCCCTTAGAGCAAGTTCTGATATTTAAGATGTCAATATAACTACCCAGGTTTTGCAAATAGCTCTCGCAAGTTCCGTGATGCATAAATACAGCTTGCTCTTTACATAGCAAAGCGTCATCTTTGTACTTAAATCATTTCTTAAGCTTTTCTAACATAGCTTAAAACTATATTTTACTTTGATTTGTCTAATGTCTAGTTGAATGTTCATCTGTACGTGGCCTAACTCTTGTAAAGGTACTTGCACTGTCATACAAACTTTATATGTTGATGAAATTTACAATAGAATTTTCTCTATTGAGCATGAAGTGCGTAGTACTTCTCAAACTATTCAGTTACATTATGTTCTAGGTAGATGAATTATTTGTTTATATTTTGTATATTTCAATGAAGTTACAATATTTCCAACAGAATGAAGCTGAGAAGCAAAAGTGATAGGTGGTTTACAACGTGTTTCCCCTGGAGTATAGAATCAATAGCGTTTATAATTAACTTACGGGGAGTGCACATAATAAGTCCATTATATAGGCTTAGCACAAATGAATGACCGGAGTTTAAAAAATTTTATTTTCAAAACTATTGCACATGTTATAATAAGTGGTATAGGAAAATAAAGAAGAACATTCCAAGTTTGCTTTTAGTTACAAATGTTCGATGTGCGAACCTTTCGTAACACGGCAAACATCTAATCTGTAATCAAGGTCGTTCAACACATTTGGCAGTTTTGCACAGTTCATGATTCTTAATGCAGCACTGATCCACCGTGTATATTTTACAGTGCATATAAATACATATTATCGGATATTTTTTAATACTTAGAATTTTCAAATATTTAAGATCCTTTACATCTTTCAATGCCTTGTAACTTTGTTCAGCAGTGTATGAGACAACTTATATGAATCTCTGTGGTATGAATTTTAATCTTAAATACATAAGTAACTTATTCTTTTCTCTCATAAAATATTTATATGGATGGGAAGTATCTAATTTTTCTGTCAGAGTGAATAAGGAAAGCGAGTCTGATTTCTAAGCTAAATGTTGATTATCTTGATTGTGAGAATATCCTATTATAGCAAAACGAGGTATAACGAACCTTGGCTTGACCTAACGAAGAAACCATCTGTTAAGTTCAGCATCCTACACTTATCCCATACACTGGATAAAGCGAACACATAGGAAAAACGAATGAAAATTGTAGTTTAAAGTTATAATATTAATCGACAGAAATAGGAATTTATAAACCATATAACCCTAAAAAAAGTGTTTCATATGTTCTGTCTTTGCGTATTTAGAATGTAGTTAAAAAAGTTGAAACACTAATACAAAAATAGCATCAACCCATTTCTTACCCTTTCACCGCCCGAGGGTTTTTCTGTATTTTTATAAGAATGCTTGTAAATTCCAGGATAAATATATTTAATAATCGCAGTTTAATGCTATGATATCTTTAATATCACTTCTTTCTATATATGGTTCAAAATAAAATTATGTTTAAAATATTTTTGTCTACAGCCAATTTAACATGATTTCTAGAAACGGAAAAAATCCGGGCCAGCCGGTTAAAAATACTTTGACTATGCTTCATTGTTCTAAAATATGGTTGTCGTTCATTTTATGTACAGCTTATATAATCCTGTGCATTAATTTTATACTAATAACTAGATTAAATACCGATTGCTAATCATTGATTATTTAATAAATTACATTTCTTTTCCAAAAAGCATTTGACAATTTATAAAAAAAAATGTTGTGAGATGAAATGAATGGAAAAATATTTTTGATTAAAAGTTTGTTAAGAAAAGTTATTTTTTTAGTAAATAGTAATTTAAAAAAAATAATAGCATTTGCCTTTTAAAATTTTATCAATCTAATCATAGACCGTCTAAGATGCGGGATATTTAACGGCAAGAAAGGATGTAGTTCGAACATTCGAGTAACTGCGTTCTAAAGAAATCTAGCTTTGTTAGTCAACTCGTTTTCATATAAAACTATGAGATCCAATGTTTCTCAAAATATCTGGGCCTTCTGCAACAAACCGCGTGTGTGTTGAAACACGCATTTAACAGTTCAAATTTGTCAGGGATCGGAATTTACAAAAATCTACTGTAACTGATTTGTTCTTTCTGTCTTTTCCCAAGAATTATTTAGCATTCTAAAAAACATTTGATTCACAAGCAAAAGTAAAAAGCCATATTGAATTCATTGGGCTCTCGAGATTTCATACACCCATTTATGTCGCTATCTATCGTAAATGTAATTTTTTTTTCACACCTTTTATCATCGCAATATTATAACAAGTGGGTGAGTGTGGTCACAGATCGCACAGAGGGTTTCGTTTAATATTCCTTTCAAAACACTTTATCCTTTTGCAAAATCTGTCAGTTCTACATTTCGCAACCAGGGGATACACTCTATTCTAAACCTCTATCCGAACGAAACTCCGTTTTACCAACTATCCGTAGATATATTAGTTGAAGGGATCAGGCTCATAGCACCCGGGATAGGTAGACGCCCCCTGGCGGTAAAAACTAATATAGGTACGACTATGGTGCATAATATGAAAGAGTGGTCAAAGGAGTGTCGACAAAAGTTAGAAAAGTGCATCCCGGGTGAAAAGGCTAGAGGTTAGAAAAATTGCTACAAACACAGACGTTAGAGCCCGGAGTGGTATATAACATAACACTTTCGAAAATTTTATGATTTTTCGTGGGATCGTAAGTTTTTTGCTATAAGTATGCAAAATTTTGCACCTACAACTTAATTAGGGGCTGAGTTAGAAAAATTGCTTAAAATACACAAGTTAGAGCCCAGAGGGGTAAATATAAGACTTTTTCAAAATTTTATGATTTGTCGTTTGATGTGAGGCGTTCAGCTATATGTATCCAAAATTTCAAGTCTTCAACTTAATTAGGGGTTCAGTTAAATATAAAAGCTTAAAATGCACAAGTTAGAGCCCAGAGGGGTAACTATAATACTTTTTCAAAAGTTTATGATTTGTCGTTTGATGTGAGGTGTTCAGCTATAAGAATCCAAAATTTCAAGCCTCCAACATATATAGTTTGTGAAAACGGGCTCTGTGACAGACAGACAGACAGACAGAGGACTGAGACGAATAGGGTTTCGTAAGACGAACGAAACCCTAAAAACGATCATTACCGTTTTTATGGTTAAGAAAATCGAGTACTCGGTTTTATTTTTAAAAAATCTTCATCTGGCATTTTCCGATAGATGCATTACGAGCGCCCTATATTGGTTACTTTTTGAGCTATGCTCTTTTCTGCTGTAAAAATACATCTGTTCATCCTGACAATGATTTTAGTGCACACTGAACCTCTGCATGAATCTTCGACACTCATATGGAGTGTCTGCCAAATCAATTAAAGAAATTAAATACGCGAGCATCTCTAATTTTAATAATTAAATTTGATTTTTTTTATTTCCTTTATATATTTTTAAAGCGTATGTATAAAATCCGCTTAAGAGAAATTTACAACTTAATTTAATTTATCACAATTCAAGATATCTGTTTCAGTCTAGCATAAGCTTGAAATCTTGTTTGATCAATATATTTTCTGTACATGCATTTAGAAATTGCAATCTAGAAAACATATGCTGATCGAATGAAGACAAATAGTGAAAGTGATTATATCTTATGTTTAGAAAACAACTTAAATGATTTTCTAATATAGCTTTCCGATTTAAGAATAATAACAGACACAAACTGATAACGGAATTTTTGAAATAAAAGAAAAGAAAATTAATTGTCGTGAATAAACAAATTGTTATCTTTTGATAAATTACTTTATTTAAATTTAATAGAATAAATAATTTTTTTGTGCTTTTCTAATGCATAATATAATTGCACAACAACAACAAAAATATATAAAATATTAATCTGATGTGTGCAAGACGCCAAAAAAACGAATAGTTGTGCTGGCAGTAAAGAATCGCTACCAGATAAAGTGTTTTCTATCACAGTTTTAATCTGCTGCTGATTCCAAAAAACAAGTCGTTTTCAGGATCGTTACCCAAGTCAAATGCCCTATATGACAAGAAGTACGCAATCACAGGTAACTGAATTTGTGTCCGTTTAGAGTTCAGTTACTACACCATTTATTACTGGAACATACAACTAAAAGAAATTATTTGAAGGTGTGATTTGACAAAAAATTGAAAGAGAACCAAAATTCTTTTCTGATGTATTCTGGAGGATGAATTCCACACATGTACTTGCATGAGAAAGGATGTCACTTTGCAAAACATCCGTATATGAAAACGTCAAATTCCCGTGTATCCACGACTAAGCTACTTAATTTTGCGCATACGAAAGTATCGCGTTTTTTAATGTCTGTTTAATTATTTCTTCAAAAAGCTTTGCACACTATCTGACTGAAAAATGCTCGCAACGACTATCCTACACTTTTGCGTAAACGCATTGAACCTTCATTGCAGAAATAATATGTGTTTCCTGTTGTAAGCGTCATGGAGAATGGCGTTACACCGCATGTTAACAGTTAAAGGAAGACATTTCATTCAGATGCATTTGATAAGGTGCAAGCAATAAGTGGAATCTGTAAAATTACTTTGCTTCCCCATCAAGAAAATCAAAAACTGTAATATCCATCCGGCCCATACAAAAGTAAACAGAACTAGATAACAGGTATTCTGCCTCTTTTTTAGAATGTAGTGTTGCACCCACCACCCTATGGAAAACAAATATATAAATATCGATAGTACAAAACATGTTTCAGATTTAAGGCTTAAAATACACGCTTTCATTTTATATAAAGTGACGTCATTTGCATCTGCTGAAGAGTTCCGCATATATGATGTAGTATTAAACAACATCTATTGAAAAGAATGCATGGGGCGCCACTATTGTGGAATAATACACAAACTCAAGTAAAGGAGATGTCGTTATTCAAGACACTCGACAAAAAATCGGTTATCTAATGATTCATAAGCCTTCATTTGTTTGTAACATTAATATGGATATAGAAAATTAAATACAGCTTATAATAGATTCATGTTTTATAAAAAATCCGTTAATACATACAGAGTAATAAAATTTCATTTTTTCAGCTTTTTTATCGGACTTAAATAAATGCAGAGATAAAAAGTCACACATATATACTTAAAAAACACATTTTTATAAAAGACGATATTCTTGTCATAGCAGGTATTTTAATTAACTTTTCTTTTCAGTTTTTATGAGAAAATGGCAACAAAATGATATAATCTACTATTTTCCCTTTACTTTCTACAGACATTGAGTATATCAGTTGCCATTATAACAGAAATTTCATTAAAAACTGCAAAAATATTAAGATCTGAAAAATAAATGGAGATGCAATTTTCAAACAAATTGCTTTTGAAAAGCCTTTTTTCTTATAGAAAGTTGTAAAAATTGAAAATGTGCAGCGTTTAGAAGTTAAAAATTCCTGTAGATATTATCAGTATTTAACCGTACAATGATACATATGCTTCGTTTTGCGGCTGGCTTTTGTAACGTTGTTTTATTTTTTAGGGGCGTCAATTTAACTGTTGCCTGAAAAAAATGGCAATGTCGAGGGTTAATAAGTGTATATGTTTGCCTTACTGCCGATTTTCATGTCTTCTAGACTGTAAATTGACTAAAATTTAGACAAATTGCAAAAAATCTGAATACAGATACACTTTACTGCTCTAAGTTTTGAAATAGCCAGCCTATCGTATGCATGTGTCGTAGACTAGTTGAGAAATCCAACTTACTGTAAAGATCATAGGCTGTTTGTAAAGAGACTAATTGGAGAATCATCTCCCTTTTACCAATCATCCTATTATTTTTCGCACTTATTGCAAAGACTGTTTGCAACTTTAGGCTAATTAGAAAAAGTCTATCTGTTTCTCCAAAAAAATCAGGATTATTAAAATAAGTCCAAAGAAGTGAATGGTTTTGCGAAATTTTTGTATAAAATATAGGAGCAGAAAATTTTTATAAAAATTTTATAAGAAAATTTTCTTATTGATAGATTCCAATAAAGCGATTAAAAAACTAAGGTTAGTGACTGCATTAAAATTGTATTTTAAGGATATGTTTTTCGCTAACATCCCGTGCAGAAGTATCAATAGAGTGGTGAATCTTGGTGAATAATCTAGGCTAGGAAGATGATTGATGTTTTCCCAGCGTAACTAAGAGAATATGGGGTGCTGAGTAAAAATGATTATGAAAAATTATAAAAAAAGAAATTTTGTTAATGAAATCAGCCAATGAGGCAGATTTCCAAAGTTTTCCCAGCATTGCGTAGAGAAGATAGGAAGCTCAGCGAAAATAATTTCAAAAATATATCACAAAAGTTCTTTATCAATCAGATCTTCAGATGAGGCTGATTTTGCATGTTTTACAAACATTACGTAGAGAAGATTGTCACTGGATGAAAATATTTATAAAACAATATCTAAAAAAAGTGCTATATCAATCAAATTAGCAAATGAGGCAAATTTTGAAAGTCTTTCCAGCATTACGTGAAGAAGATAGATTGCGGAAGGAAAATTATTAAAATATGCATATACAAATTTTTGCATAAATGAAATTGGCAGATGAGGCAGATTTTTAATGTTTGCCCAGGATAATGCAGAAAAGATGGGTTGCTAATGAAAAGAATTCTACAAAATATATACGAAAAAATGTTGTATCAAGTAAATCGGCAGATTTTTAAGGTTTTCAAAACATTAAAGTAACGATTATATAAGCAGTTTCCATCTTCTTCTTCTTTTCAACTATTTTTTTTTAAAGTCAGAAATCCATCTTCCCTGCATAATGATGGGGAAATATAAAAAATTGCCTCATCTGCATGGTTCATTATTATAGAATAGTTATCGTATGAATAATAGTTCCGATAAGAACTTCCACCAAGACCCATTTTTTCATTTCATCTATGGTAATTTATCCATCGAGATCTGCTGCAAACCCGAAGTTTCTTGCTAAAACCTCCCTTATTAGGGAAACAATTCCCCTTTTCCAATCATCCTGTTATTTTCCAGACTTATTTTAAAGAGTCTTTGCAGCTTTGGGCTAACTAGTAAAAGACCAGCTGTTTGTCCAAAAATTCATGATTGTTAAAATAATGCGAAGCAGTGCATGATTATGCGAAATTTTGGTATAAGGTATAGGAGCAGAAATTTAAAATTCACAAGAAAATAAAAAATAGTAAAGTATAAAAAATTGACAAGTAAATTGCCTTATTGATATATTCTATTAATGCGATTGCAATCTAACAATAGTGAATTCACTTAATTTTTAAGTGTATATGTATTGCAAAGAATCCGTGCAGAAGTATCAATAAAATATCCAGATGATTAAGATTTTTAATAAATTTTTTCAATTAATTTTCAGTAGTGAAATTACGCTTAAAATTATTGAATATTTAATACGTGATTTATCACATTGCTTACTAAGCGTAGAACCAACAGAGTGAAAAAGTCCAAGGCGGGAATCGAACCCGAAACCCTTGGAAAAGCAGTCCAAGTGCTCTACCATTTAAGTTAAGTGGTCGATATTCAGCATAGCATCTCTCACTCATATATGGGTGATCTTCAAAGAGTGTTGTGTTTTACTGTCTTTTCACATTCGCACAGAAAAATAGATAAATATCATAATTTTAATTATTGAATTTTAACTATCATTTTTTCATGATAATTAACACATATATTTTTATTTATAAAGAAAATTAAAAATAAAAAATATATTCTTTTGAAGTCAAAATGTCATTACCGTAGGTTGTCCCAAAAAGCAATTTATTTTGTAACTATTTAAATAAGTTCTATTTAAAACAGATATAGTTTTTTAAATACATTTTTATTTATTAATATGGTACTAATTTAAAAAAATATTTATTTTCATTAATTAAACTTATCTATAATTCTTAATAATTATTTTAAACAGTGTCCTAAGAATGAGTGTCATTGCCATGCTTCTGACAAAAATTTCATCTGGAATTTTTTAGTGGGCAGCACTTATCGGGTTTAGGTGAATATAGTAAATAGTTTTATAGTTTCAATAAAACAAGTAAAGGCTTTGAATGTTTTGCTGAGTATTATTTTGTACGTCATTACCGTACCCATTTCTAATTGTTAATTAAATGAACTTTTATTTCTTAATTTGTTTTTATTATATAAGAAATAGAAAATCATTGTATGGGCCAGAAGATATAACGTCTGCCATTTATGCCTGGGAAAAATCAAAATATTTTGCTTACCCCTTTCGCCCCTGATTTAATTTAGAAACAGATAAAAAAATAAATTGTAGGTTAAATAAGCTTGAATAGACATAAATAACTATAATATGAAGTACTATATCATTTCGATAATTAATGAAGCGATTAGTTATTATCGTATGAATAATAACTAATAAGTGTATATATTTGCCTTACTGTTTATTTTCGTGTCTTGTAGACTGTAAAATGACTAAAATTTAGACAAAATACAAAAAATGTGAATACAGATACACTTTATTGCTCTAAGTTTTGAAATAGCTGTGCTAACGTATACACGTGTCGTAGACTAGTTGAGAAATTCAACTCATTGGAAACGTCATCGGCTGTTTGTAAAGAGACAGACTAATTGGAAATCATTTCCCTTTTACCAATCATCCTGTTATTTTTCACACTTATTGCAAAGAGTGTTTGCAACTTTAGGATAATTAGAAAAAGTCTATCTGTTTCTACAAAAAATCCGTATTATTAAAATAAGGCCAAGGCAGTGAACGGGCGTGCGAAATTTTAGTATAAAATATAGGAGCAGAAACTTCAAATATTTATAAAAATTTTATAAGCATATTTTGACTTCATTTAAAATTTTATTTTAAGGATATGTTTTTCGCTAACATTCCGTGCAGAAGTATCAATAGAGTGGTGAATCTAGGTGAATAATCTAGGCGAGGAAGATGATTGATGTTTTCCCAGCGTAACTAAGAGAATATTTGTTAATGAAATCAGCCAATGAGGCAGATTTCCAAAGTTGGTATCTAGGTGAATCTAGGTGAATAATCTAGGCGAGGAAGATGACTGATGTTTTCACAGCGTAACTAAGAGAATATTTGTTAATGAAATCAGCCAATGAGACAGATTTCCAAAGTTTTCCCAGCATTGCGTAGAGAAGATGGGAAGCTCAGCGAAAATAATTTCAAAAATATATCACAAAAGTTCTTTATCAATGAGATCTTCAGATGAGGCTGATTTTGCATGTTTTACAAACATTACGTAGAGAAGATTGGCACTGGATGAAAATATTTATTAAAAAATATATACGAAAAGTGCTATATCAATCATATCAGCAAATGAGACAAATTTTGAATGTCTTTCCAGCATTACGTGAAGAAGGTGAATTGATGAATGAAAATTATTACAATATGCATATAAAAATTTTTGTATAAATGAAATCGGCGGATGAGGCAGATTTTTAATATTTCCCTAGGATAACGCAGAAAAGATGGGTTGCTAATGAAAACAATTCTACAAAATATGTACGAAAAAATGCTGTATCATGGAAATCGACAGATTTTTAAGGTTTTCAAAACATTAATGTAACGATTATATAAACAGTTTCCATCTTCTTCTTCTTCTTTTTCATTATTTTTTTAAGTCAGAAATCCATCTTCACTGCATAATTATGGGGAAATATAAAAAAATTGTCTCATCTGCATGGTTCATTATTATAGAATAGTTATCGTATGAATAACAGTTCAGAAAAAACATCCACCAAGACCCATTTTTTCATTCCATCTATTTTAATTTATCCATCGAGATCTGCTGCAAACCCGAAGTTTCTTGCTAACACCTCACTTATTGTCACGCGAAGACATTCACGCGCTAATGCTAAACATATGGGAGCATTCAGATTTCTCTCTTGAATTTTAATATTTTTTAATAATTTTTTTCCATGTGTTGGCTAAGGACAAACTATAACCGGACTAGTTCTTCCTTTTAAGAATTTAGTTACAGATTTTTTTTTTCATAACGTTACTTTCGAAATCGGAACTGGTTCGGAAAGTGAATGTAGCACAATTAGATGCTCCCATGGGTTGTCGATTCAAGAAGGAGGCGGCATTACGCAGCCCTCGATTTATGCAAGAACGGTGGAACGTACTTGACGCTTTATCTATTTTGTAACGAGTTCTGAATGTGAACGTATCACATAAAAGAAAATTTAACCAAAATTAAAAAAGTAAAAAATACCGTGTTAGAGAGCATCTTCGGCTAACCTTTTCAAAAAAATCGTTTAAAAACATTGAAATGCTAAGAAGAAATTTGAAGGAAAAAACTTACATAGGTTTTTTATTAGCTTGCGAGTGTCTTGTCGTGACTAGTATAATACCTTAAGAGGCTACTTGGGAAGAAAGGAAAACGCTAATGTTAAGTCTATAGAGGCGCTATTTTCAAATTTTCCGCTTTCATTTTAATATTTTTGAATGCAGTTTTTGGATAGGATAGCTGAGGACGATCTAGAATCGGGCTAGTTTTTATTTTTTTTTATTTTGGTTACAGTTTTCTTATATTGGGATAGTTTCAATTTTAGAACTGCTTCCAACCAATTCCGAAAGTGAAAGTATTTTTTTTTTTTTCAAAAATTGAAACCAAAATCAAAAAAGTATAAACTAGCCTGGTTGTAGATCGTCTTGAGCTATCCTATACAAAATAAATCATAAAAAAATAATAATATCAAAGCGAGAAATTGGAAAATAACGTTACCATAAGAATAACATTCTCCTTTCTTCGAGTTACTGAAGGAACCTCTTATTCCACTGGTGAGGTATTCATGTATTTTCAAACCAGACTTTTATTGATTATTATTCATCATTTTCTTCATATTTTCCAATCATGTACATATAATAGCATATTATATTATTCAATGAATATATTTTTCAAAACATATTAAAATATTAATTTCTTCTAAATATTTGATGTATACACTACACACTCATATGTATGAAACAAAATTTAATTTTCTACACACAGTTAATTTAATTGATTTCAGTGCTAGAATCTTCGTTTTATAAAATAGATAGCGATTTTGTCATTCCAAAATTAATTTAATAAAATATAAATAAATGTTCTAGAGAAAGCAATCAATAGCTGATATTTCTTTCTGTCTTATATATTCATATATACATCAATAAATTTTAAAATCTGTTCTACTATTCTACCTTTAGGAACAAGCTTCGTGATATTGTCAAGAGACAAAGAATAAGGAAGGATCGATTGAACGTGTAATGGGAAATTATACTTGTTTTCTGCGGAAAATATGAGAGATAGTAATAGAAGCTGACAGGTGACAAATACGAAACAGATATTCGTTGGACAAGGTAATGTGCAGGCTGTCGTTTGATAATCTAATGGTTATAAAATAAATTAGTTTTTCTTTGATAGATAGTACAAATATAGAATATAGTAATATAGTAACAAAAATAAAAATATAATACAAAGATGCGTTGTTCACTAGTGCGTTATTCATGGATTTTCAAACCAGACATTTATTGATTACAGTGATAAACCAAAATTGACTGTTTATTTTTTTCTTAAATTTAAAGCTAATATTCCAGTGATATACACTCTTGAGTAAACAAAAATTACATAAACAATTTTACTTAGTTCTTATTTTTTTTAAATGAAGTATATGTATTTATAGGTTATTACGATATATCACAATTTAGGAAATCGTACAATAATGCATAATAATAATACATAAATAGTAAATTTACCAGTAGTATTCTTGTACATACACATTTTCCACGTATTTTCCAGACATTTTACGCAGCTGAACATAATTTGAGCGTATTAATTTGAGTATATTAGTACCTATTTTTGAGTTTTTATATTTATTTTCAGTATCTTCTCTTTTGATGAACCAACAGTAATTGGCAAGCATTGCTGCATTCCATCGGGATCGATAACGAGATTCTATAGCAGAAATTTGTTAATGAAATTGTTCGCCATGCTTGTCGTGAATTGCTCCCATATTATCTGGGGAAAAGTCAATATGAGAGTGCAAGAAATGAAGCTTTAATAACGTATGACAATTTAGCTTTTTAAAATTGTTTACCGTATTTTAAACTATACACTTCTAATATATACACTAACATAACAATAACACATACAATAACTATACCCTTCTTGTAATGTCTAACTTGGTTATTCCTTAAGAAATTATACATAACGTCCTTGAATGAAAGCCATTAAACTTCAGATTCAGGTATACATTGATAAATATAGTAGCTATCAAACTTCAAATTCACTTAGACGTTTACACAAGTTGTTTCTGATAAGGTTTTGGTGTTAATCGCCCAAGAGATGGCACTGCTGTGCATATTTTCCCAGATTTTCTCATTAGTTATATCTCAAAAACTAATGCACAGTTTTCATCAAACTTCAGATTCAGTCAGACGTTAACACAAGTTGTTGCGAATTAGGTTTTAGTGTAAATCACCGAACAGGCGGCGCTGCTATGCTGCATTTTGCAGCATTTACACTGTTTTAGCAATAGTCATATCTCAAGAAACTAATGCATGGAGTTTCATATCTTTAGAATCATATTGGTGGGCATAGCTTGCCACTTAATGTTGGCACTCTGATAGGGAATTTTGTAGTATTAACATGTATGAGGTGGAAGAAAGTTTTGGGATTGGCACATCCGACTAGTTTTTTCGTCTGCTGTATTTGTTATTTTAAAATTTTCTAAATTTCTACTGCCCCAGGCTAAAATCCCCACCTCTTTTCCGGCCATTTGAATGTTCAAAACTTGAATTTACTTGAAAATGAAACACTTTATTAAAAATTGCATATTATAATTTATTAGTTTATTTAATTTGTAGGTCCTTATATTATTTTTTTATCCTTGAAAGTCCTTAAAAATACTTGATTTTTATTTAAAGAAATGTGTATGAAGCCTGTATTATTATATCTATATATATATATCTATTTCTGCTTTCTCATTCCTCTGTAAAATGTATACAGAATGTATACAGAGTTAAAATAGTCCTTCATATGAATTGCTGCTTATTATGTTTTGGTGTAAATCGCTCAACAGGTGGCGCTGCTGTGTAGCATTTTTCAAATGGACGAAAAACAACTTATTGGTGCCTAGATATATTATAAGTAGCAGATATTTGTTCACATTCAGGGTCATTAGACTGTAGAAACAAAGTACATAAAAGGCAATAAAATGACATAATGAGATATATTTAAACACAGATATCTCTGAAAAGGAAATCAACTTCACCTTTTTGTGACTATATCCTAAATTCCCAAGGCTATGGTTACTTCAATCTGTTAAAATTTTCCAAGAAAAATTTTCTTGTTTATCAGTGTTATTACCAATTTTATGTATTTTTCTTCAAAATTTCAAAATCGTGTACATATATTAGCATATTATATTATTCTATGAATATATTTTTTTTCAAAACGTACTAAAATATTAATTTTCTTCTAAATATTTGATGATTACAAGCGCATATGTATGGAACAATTTTTGATTTTCTACACACTGTTAATTTTATTGATCTCAGTGAAAAAGTTCTTATTTTATAATTTTGTAAAATTGATAACGAGAATCATTCAAAATTAATTTAATAAAATACGACTAAATGTTCAATAGAAGTTATCAGTAACTGATATTTGTTTTCTGACATATATATTCATAGATACAGCAATAAGTTTTAAAATCTATTCCACTGTTCTACGTTTAACAACAAGCTTTGTGATATTGTCAAGAGACAAAGAATAGGGAAAGATCGATGGAGCGTGTAATGGAAAATTATATTTATGTTCTGCGGAAAGTATGAGAGATAATAATAGAAGCTGTCAGGTGACAAATATGTAACAGATATCCATCGGACAAGCTAATATGCAAGCTGTCGTTTGATAATCTAATAGTTATAAAATAAATTAGTTTTTCTTTGATTGATATATATAGTACAAAGAAAACGGATTTTCAAAACAGACTTTTGTTGATTATTAACAGTTTTATATATATATATATTTCAAAATTTCCTAATCATGAACATATATTAGCACATTATATTATTTTATGAATATATTTTTCCAAAACATATTAAAATATTATTTTTTCTAAATATTTGATGCATACACACTCATATGTATTAAATTACTTTTATTTTCTACACACTGTTAATTTAATTGATCTCAGTGAAAGAATTCTTATTTTATAGTTTTATAAAATCGATAACGATTTTTATTCCAAAATGAACTAATAAAATACGAATCAATGTTCAATAGAAAGTTATCAATAACTGATATTTGTTTTTGTCATATATATTCATACATACAGCAATAAATTTTAAAATCTGTTCCACCTTTCTACGTTTAGCAACAAGCTTCATGATATTGTCAAGAGACAAAGATTAGGGAAAGATCGATGGAGCGTGTAATGGGAAATTATACTTATGTTCTGCGGAAAGTATGAGAGATAATAATAGAAACTGTCAGGTGACAAATATGAAACAGATATCCGTTGGACAAACTAATATGCTTGCTGTCGTCTGATAATCTAATAGTTATAAAATAAATTAGTTTTTGTTTGATAGATACATAGATAGTACAAAGATGTTTTTAGAGAGTAAAATAAATAATTAAAAGAATGCAATTTATTCGCAAAGCTGTAAATTAACCTATAAAATCTATAAACAGTTTCAAATAAAATCATAAGACTTAATGCAATATTCAACTTTATTTCATTCAGGAAACCACACAATATGAACTTTAAAAAGCTCACTGTTTGACTTGTAAGGCGTCCAAAATAATAATATAGATATTTCAAGCTAAAAAATATACACGTTATTTAAAATTTCTTAATACTTTCGGCCTACAATTCCTGAAGCCATCTCTAGGGAATCTTTTTATTAATAATTGCTGTTCCCTCCATAAAATACTAGTAGAGCACCATATAGACTCTTCCATTTCAAACAAAGTGAATGATTTGTATGAATGGAACAGCAATCAATAATAAAAAAATATTCGCTGTCTTTCGACGCGTGAATTACATTTCGAAAGTACTGATAAATTTTAAATGAAATGTATATATTTCTTAACTTTAATATTTATATTATTATTATTATTTTTATCGCCTAATAAGTAAAACAGTGAGCTTTTTAAAATATATATTATGTATTTTAGATAATTTTAATTTAGCTATTTATCAGAAAATGTAATTAATATTCAAGTTCTCTGATAAAACAATAAATAAATAAATACGAGGGGTGTTTTTTTAAGTAAGAACCGTTTGAAATTAAAATCCAAACGAAGCAAAATTTTCCAAAACCGAGTTTATTTTCAGATTCTACATACATTTCTCTATTTTTCAACTTAGCTGCCAAGTTTTTTGACTTGTAAGGCGTCCAAAGTAATAATAATATAGATATTACAAGCTAAAAAATATACACGTTATTTAAAATTTCTTAATACTTTCGGCCTGCAATTCCCGAAGCCATCTCCAGGGAATATTTTTATTAATAATTGCTGTTCCCTCCATAAAATACTAGTAGAGCACCATATAGACTCTTCCATTTCAAACGAAGTGAATTATTTGTATGAATGGAACAGCAATTAATAATAAAAAAAATATTAGCTGTCTTTGGACGCGTCAATTACAGGTCGAAAGTACTGATAAATTTTAAATGAAATGTATATATTTCTTAATTTTAATATCTATATTATTATTATTATTATCGCCTAATAAGTAAAACAGTGAGCTTTTTAAAATATATATTATGTATTTTAGATAATTTTAATTTAGTTATTTATCAGAAAATGTAATTAATATTCCAGTTCTCTGATAAAACAATAAATAAATAAATACGAGGGGTGTTTTTTAAGTAAGAACCGTATGAAAGTAAAATCCAAACGAAACAAAATTTTCAAAAACAGAGTTTATTTTCAGATTCTACACACATTTCTCTATTTTTTAACTTAGCTGCCAAGTTTGTTTAAACATGATACCGTACAACTAGATTTTGAATACCCTCTTCATAGAAACTTGCCACCTGCTCTGATAACCAAGACGTCATGGCCGTTTTCAAGTCTTCGTCATCGTTGTAGTGGTTGCCGCCGAGATTATGTTTGAGATAGCGGAAAAGATGGAAAACAAGCGGCGCAAAGTCAGGGCTGGGGTCCAAAACTTCCCAGCCAATAGAGTCCAATAAACCTCGCGTCTGAGCTGCGGCGAGAGGCCTTGCATTGTCATGAAGTAGCAATATTCCCTCTGTCGGCATGCTGCGTCTATTATTTCAAAACGCTCTGCGTAGCTTTCGCAGGGTGCACTCCTGGTCGTACTCTGACCGTACCTCACAAGGGGCGGGCGATTCGATAATCTTGAACCTTTTAAAGACACAGAACAGACCGTAGGGGTTACCTACACAGCTGCAACTGAGCACAGTTGTTCACAAGGAATGCCGGAACATAACGCAAGCACTCGTTGCACCGCGTGCGCCATCTATTAGTATATACAACAAAACGGCCCTTACTTAAAAAACACTCCTCGTAGATAATTTGTGGAACGACAGATTTGCTCTTAAAATATTTCTTTTTTAACACTAAGTAGCATAGTTATAACTTATTTGCGCCTATCAGTAATTTTCTGCTTTTTAGTTCACGCTATATCAAACGCCAAAAGTCGTAGAGAAACTTCCAATAGTTAGGCTAAAAAGTCTATAAAATGTTGTCATTCGACTAATTCCTGTGTCATTTATAAATATTATTCTTCATTTTATTATAAATTATTTCGAATCTATTGTAGCAGCTGGTAGCTACTGTTTCTTAGCAATTTTATGTTATTATTCGTTGTAAAATGCCACGAAAATTTTAGGATTCTACTAAAAAATATTTATAGTAGGCAGTAGACGAATAGTAAGGCTTGTAAAAGACCATCACATGCTCTTATCCGAACAGTTCATGTATCATTTTCAGTTCTTATTCTTTATTTTACTATACTTTCTAATAGATTCTATCAAATGGTAGCTATTGTTTCCTAACCATTTTACTTCTATTATTCGTTGTCAAATGCAACGAAGTTTCATGATTCTACAAAAAAATATATATATTCATAAATAGTAAGCAAAAATGCAGTAAGCGAATAATGAGACCTCAAAAAGTCCACCACATTTCTTATTCGAACATTACACCAATCATCTATAATTCTTATTCTGCATTTTACTATGGACTTTTTCGAATCTATTCTACAGTGTGTCCCAAAAGTATATTGAGGGACGATTTTTGGAAATAATAGTTCACAAAATGAAGCAATAATTACAAAAAAAATAATAAGCATATGGAATCATAACATATGTTTATTACAACAAAGAAATACAGTATAAGCTTTATGGATTGTTTTAAAAAATTCAAAATTAAAATAAGCTGTCCTAAAAATATATGAACTTTTCGAGCACTTTGTATTTAAATTCATATTTTGGATCGATTCATTTGAATTAATTTTAAAATCATATCAGGTATGCTTGGTACGAGTGTTTAGAGAATGTGTGGCAGTATAGAAAATCGACTCTTCTCTACTTGCTGCTTTTATTCTTGAACAGTTGACCATGGGCATTCACCTGAAGACTTTTTCGTATCTAATCTACAGAGCCTCTCAAAAATATATTAGCAGAATTTTTTTTAAATAACAGTTCAAAAAATGAAGAAATAATCCCGAAAAAAATAAAAAGCATATGGAATCATAACATATGTTTATTACAACAAATAAATACAGTATAAGCTTTACGGAATTATTGTAAAAAATTCAAAATCAAAATAGGCAGTCCTAAAAATATATGAACTTTTCGAGCACTTTGTATTAAAATTCAAATTTTGGATCCATTCAATCGAATTAATTTAAAAATCATATCAAGCATGCTTGGAACGAGTGTTTAGAGAATGTGTGGCTGTATAGAGAATCGGCTCTTCTCTACTTGCTGCTTTAATTCCTGAACAGTTGACCATGGGCATTCACCTGAAGACTTTTTCGTGTCTAATGTACAGTGCCTCTCAAAAATATATTGACAGACTTTTTTTAAAATAACAGTTCAAAAAATGAAGCAATAATCCCGAAAAAATAAAATAAAAAGCATATGGAATCATAACATATGTTTATTACAACAAAGAAATACAGTATAAGTTTTACAGAATTTTTGTAAAACAATTCAAAATCAAAATAGGCAGTCTTAAAAATATATGAGCTTTTCGAGTATTTTGTATTTAATTCGTGTCAAATAAACGAAATTTCCGATCTTTCGTGCCTGATCGACAAAACTCGTGGTTTTTTCTTGCTCGACCAACGAAATTCACGATTTTTCCGAGTTCGATCGACAAAACTCGCAATTTTTCCGTGCCCGATTGGTGATGTTAGCTATTTTTCCGCGCCTCATCTTACAAAATTCGCGATTTTTCCGTGCTTGATCAACGGGATTTGCTGTCTTTCCGCACCTGATCGACAAAATTCGCGATTTTTTTAGTCCGATCAACTAAATTCGCGATTTTTCCGAGCCTCATTGGCAAAATTCGCCGTTTGTCCGCACCTGATCAACGAAATTCGCGATTCTTAACTGCCTGATGAAATTGTCAATTTTCCCGGGACAAATAGACGAAATTCACGATTTTTTCTTTCGACCTAAGGACAAAAAGTCCAATTTTTTCCAGTTATAAATTGACGAGATTCGCGGGTCACACGTTAACCCATCGCGGGTCACAGGTTGTGCATCCCTAATTTAAAGAAAACAAATTAATGTAAAAGAGATTTTCGCATTTGAAATATCATTTTAACAACCGGTTCACCGAACTCAACACAAATTAACAACCGGTTCTACCGAACCGGTGCGAACCAGCTGAATCCCACCACTGGAAATGCCTTAAAGATAGAAGCATTTTAACAGATGCTGTTAGATGTGAAATGAATTGAATGGCTATTTCAGTTAGTTTGAGAGCAATAAGGAGAATATTAGTAGGTTTTGATCTGAAAGGTAGAATTCCGAAGAAAAAAATTTTTTTCAGCACTACAAGGAACGAGTTCAGTGGGCAAAAGAACACATTAATTAGTCAGAAAACCAATGGGATCAAATAATCTGGAGCGATGATAGTAAAATATCGCTCTTCGGTAAGGATGAGCGAAAATATGTGAGACATAGAGCAGGGCAAGAACTGCATCCAGATTCCATTGAAGCATCTACAAAGAACCCAACAAATGTCATATTTTGGGCCTATATGTCTGCAGATGGTGTGGGCCACATTCAAGTGATTGATAGCATTCTGAATGCAAAAAAGTACATCGAAACTTGTCCTGGAACCAAAATTGATACATTCCATCAGTGATCTCTTCCACAATAAAGCACTATCCATCTTTCAGCAGCATTCAGCTCCATACCATACGGCAAAGATCTGTAAAGAATGGTTTAAAAATAAAAGCATAAAATTATTAACATGGCCAGGAAACAGCCATGATCTGAATCCTAAAGAATATTTGTGGCGATGAATGAAGATCTTTGTACAAAAAACGCGTCCGTTTAATAAAACACAACTTATTGAAGCTATAATTGATTCTTGGCAACAAGTGATTAAAATGGATGAACTCCAAGCACTAGTTCTCTCAATGAAAAGACGCTCAAGAGTTATCCTACTAAATATTGAATGTCTAAGTGTAACTTTAAAATACAATGAAATCTGAGATAGATCATATTTTTCGTATGCGTAACTTTGATTGCAATGCAAATATTTAAATTTTATTTTACTTATTAAATTCTACGTTAAATTTCCTTGAATGTGATATATAAACATTTGTATTTAAGTGAAATTTATTATATTCTTCAAGCACACAAATTTATAAAACATGAAAATATCAAAAAATGACCTCAATTTTGGGCGCCACATTATGTCTGTTTTATATAAATATATAACAACTCCCAAATATATACTTCCCCAAATAACGACTTTTTATGACAAATAGTCTGTTTGTGTACATGGTAACATGCTATTGGGAAACATTAATTTTTTACATAGTTTTGAAATTTTATATAATTTGGAATTTATTTTATATTTCGTTTACCTTTTAATGTATCGAATTTTATCTGAAGCGCCAGTGTATCATAACTTGATAAGTAACAGAATGGTGTTGAGTGTAATTTAGTTTTTCTGGAAAAATAAGAGTTAATGCAAAAGTTGCAGATAATATTAAGAAGATTTATTATAAATTTAAACAGTCTAGTGAATCGACGAAGCTAATTGTTTTCTTTTCTTCTGCAACAGTTCCCCCTTTTTTTCATTATTATTATTAATATTATTATTATTATTATTGCGGTGAGAGTTGGTCATATTAAAAACTTCTCAATATAAAAGTTGTAGATAGTATTATTTAGATTTATAGAAATTGTAAATTAATCTTGATATCATGAGAATTGACGAAGTTATGATTTTTCTTCTCCCTAAAAGCCTATTTTTTTCGCCCCTTGACCCCATTTTTAATTTTATCAAACATCTCTGGTACATACGTTTTTGGTGCTTTTCCTAGAAGTACGAATAATTTTAAACTGATTTTATATGTATTATAACTAAGAAGTTATGTTTTTTTTTTCTGTTTTCACAAAACCTCTCCATAATTCCACCCCTTAGTACGTACTTGAACGAGATTTTCTGCCACTTGATTTTATGTATTGAAGAGATTTGTGCAGAATTATGGAAGTTATCGTGTCCATAAAAAAGTGATATATATACAGTAGTGGCCAAAATTTTGGACATTTTTTGAAATTTTCATGTTTTATAAGTTTTTGTGCTTTAAGATAATAATAAATTTAATTTAAATAATGATTATATATCAAATTCAAGGAAATTTAATTCAGAATTTAATAAAAAAATAATTAAAATATCTGCATTACAAAAAATAAGATCTATCTTAGATTTTATTATATTTTAAAGTTACATTTACTCATTCAATATTTAGTAGTATCCCTTGTTTTTTATTGCAGATTCGCAACATCTTTTCATTAAGAGAACTAGTGTTTGAATTTCATCCTTTTTAATCACATAATTCCAAGAATCAATTATAGCTTCAATAAGTTGCGTTTTATTAGATAGATGCTTTTTGTGCAATGATTTTCAAACGTCGCCACAAATTTTCTATAGGATTCAGATTAGGGCTGCTTCATGGGCAGGGTAAGAATAGTATGCTTTTAATTTTTACACGATTATTTGTATATTTTTGCCGTACGGCATGGAGTTCAATCCTGCTGAAAGATACATGGTTTAATAAATTGGTAAAAAATGGTAAAATAAATTGGGGAAGAGATCCCTGTTGAAAGGTATAAATTTTTATTCCAGGACAGTTTCGAAGTATTTTTTTCATTCAGAATGTCATCAATCACTTGAAAGTGGCCCACACCATCTACAGGCCAGACAAACAGGCCCAAATCATGAGAATTGTTGGGTTCTTTGAAGTTGCTTCAATGCAATCACGATTCTGCTCTTCCTTTATTCTACGTCTCACATATTTTCGCACATCACTACCAAAGAACGATATTTTACTATCATCGCTCCAGAAAATTTGATTCCACTGATTTTCTAACCAATTAATGTGTCCTTTTGATCACTGAACTCATTTCCTGCGTTGCTGAAGAGTTAAAAATGCTATTCTACTCAGAAATTTACCTTTCAGTACAAAACGTGCTGATCTTTTCCTTATTGTTCTTGAACTAACTGGAATACCCATTGCATTCATTTCACATCTAACAGCATCTGATGAAATTCTTCTATCTTTGAGGCATATACATTTTATCTTTCTATCGTCAGAAGCACTTGTACTTTTTTTTCGGCCTGATATTTCCTTATTTACCACTGATTCAGTTTTTTCATAACGTAAGCACAACGTTCGTACGCCAGATAAAGTGACTGATACACCAACCTGTCTTGCAATTTCAGCATAAGATAGACTGTTTTATCTCAATATGACAATTCTTCTTCTTTTTGTAGGTGTCCAATCAGTTCTTGCTGTTGATTGTTTTAAATTATTTGCATTAAGAAAAAAATTAGAAATATTAAAAAAAAATATATTCTATTTAGTTACTCTAGTATTTACTCTTCTCCAAAATTCATTCCAGCAAAATACCACTTTTACAAAACAAAATATACTACAGTTTTGTTACTAACATTTGATTGGTTCCCAAAACAATCGTTGTGATTGGCTAGGAAGCTTTTGTTACAATACACTTCAGCATTCATGACTAATTAATTGTGTTTGTATTTTAGAGTAAAATAATCGTAACTGTTTTTGTAATGCAGATATTTTAATTCTGTTTTTTAACTCACATCGTTTTAGTTATACATTAAATTTCCTTTAGTTATACATTATATTTCGTGCCATGAATGCCGAGCTCTATTGCCAGCAGTTGGATCGCGTCTACGACAAATTGGTGCAGAAGTATCCAAGATTGGTCCGCCGAAATTGCGCTTTATTTCAGCAGGACAATGCCAAACCGCACGTAACCCAGAGGACCAAGGACAAGTTTGCACAATTGGACGGCGTCGAAATTCTTCCACACCTCGCCTACAGTCCAGACGTGGCTCCTTCCGATTATGGCCTTTTTCGATCAACGCAATACGTTTTCAAGGGCCGACAATTTGAATCCTTTAATGAAGTTTAAGAAGCATGTCAAGAGTTTTTCGATTTTAAGGAGTCGCCATGGTACCAACAAGTGCGGAATCAGGCAGAAGAATGGCAGAAAGTCGTGGACTATGATGGCCTCTTCTTTGAAGAATTTTCCTTGTTGCTTTTGTTGTTAATTTGCGCAAAGCAACGCAACTTTCACAAATTTCCCTGAACTTTTTGATCAACCTAGTATTTAAAACTTCTTAGTACTTTCGGGCTTTCCCAAGTCCATCATCAGAGATTATTTTATTGACAATATTTATATTATCTATAATATTATTAAAATATTCTCTAGTGAAGGGATTGGGAGAGCCCAAAATTACTAAAAAGTTTTAAATAAAATGTATTATTAAAATATTCTCCGAGGAAGGACTTGGGAAATCGCGAAAGTATTAAGAAGTTTTAAATTAAATGTATTTTTAACATGTAACATCTCTTCTATTGTTTTAGTCGCCTTTTAAGTAATCTAGTAAGCTTTTTAAACTGCATAGTGTATATTTTATGTTTGAGTCAAGGTGAAATATTGCATTTCGTCTTGTGCTTTTACTTTTGTAATTTTTAGTTCATGAATATTTCCATTGCATTTTGCATTTGATACTTAGATTTATAATCCAATTTTGGTTCTTATATATTCATTGATTAGCGTTTGTGAGAAATACATCATTAAGATAGATGATTTGCGCGTTTTAATATGCACTTAATTATATTATTTTCTAGAATTCTTATAAATGTTTTCAGTATCAAACCATCATTTCTCATTTCTTTGTGAATTTAAATTACAAGATCAAAACAAATCAAATGTTATCTTTAAATAAGAGATTCGGCCATTTTTGTAATGCGAATTTTTTATTGATTTTTTTTCACCTATGTCAGAATGTCACATGTTTTTGTTTTAAGAAAATTGCAAAGAAGATAAATATAGCATCTACGAAAGATAGTGAAAGTAAGGAATAGAACACAGGTATTACTAGAATTTTTTTGAAGGACTAAAAATTCTCCTTGATTTATTTTGGAGTCACGAATTTAGCTTTTGAACCCTTACAGGACCATAAAGTTGCTAAGAGTAAATATTAGTATGTACTTTTTGTTTTCGGATAGCAAATTGACGCTATTGCGGATGCGTCAGGTCTACTTTGATTTAACCAAAATAGGGGTGAGCGGAGTTTGCTTAGCTGATTTTTTTAAGAATGCGCTTTAGAGGAAATACTATTGATTTGTGTAAAATCGTTTTTGTAATTAATATTTTTAAATAACGAAAACGCTTAAAAAATTTAAAATGTTATACAACATTCTTTACTTTTCGCGAAACAAAATTCATTTTTATTTTTTAAATTGATCGTTTCTTTTAAAACAGGAAGCAATTTATTCAACGGGCGATTGTTTTCTCCTTGACATAAAAATCGAGTACAGTTTGTCTAATAACGCTGCAATCTGTTGGAAATCTGGGCAAAGTCTTGCCCCTCAAAATTTGTCGTGTGGCTTGTTCGGAAGCTATCTTTCCGAACCGGTTTTTCTTTCTTCATTTCGGTCGTAAAGGCACTCTCTTTTAACTGTAACTGTATGCATATTTCTTGTTCTAGTTTGATGTACTGAGTAAGTATATCTTGTGTGAAATAACTCCATGGAATGTTGTGGTATGAGGTGATGTAATGAAAGGACGATGGAACTGGAGTTTAAACTTACTCTTTGCTACAGTTATAATATGTCAATATAACAAAGTTTCCAGCAAAGGCTGGAGGTACATGTATATCTTTATTATTTAAGTTTTAAAATTGAAGCTGAATTAATAAATGAACTGTTATTTTCAAATGAACTGTTTCATAGATGTACTTTATACTTAATGCCCCACCAAAGGACCTTAAATCCCTGCGTTTTTATAACTCTGCTTTATTTATATCATGGTTAAGGGGGCATGTGGCATGTCATGCTATTTAAATGTCAAATAGATGTAATAGGGTGTGATTTAGATGAAACCGATACTGTATAATGGCACAAGCTCCAGAGTTAACTTATTCGTTTCCGAAACTATCAGATTATAATTAAGCTTGACGTCAAATGTGTATTGATGTGTATTGACCGAATGTGTATTGACCGAAACTGCTGGACGTTTATTACAAAGCCAGATATCGCATGTAAAGTGGATGCCTCTGATCGTGAGAAGTACGACTTTTAATGGCGTAAACGAAGAGCTTATACGACAATTTGTCAATCCATAGAACGGAAATTTATGATACTAATTGCTCAGATAGAAAGCGGCAAAGAAGACTGGGATATTTTAAAGTTAACCTATAACTGATATTACCGGTCTCACAGACCGGTGCTTTTTTTCAATTTTCGTAGTTTAACTAGCAAATTTCAGTTTATCTACAAACACTACTGAAATTTTGTTTCGTTTGGAACTTTAGTTTTATCACCAGAGACTTTTGAATAGGTGAATTTTAATTATAACACTCCTGTACAAAAAGTTCAGTACAAAAAAACACATCCTATGAGTTAATCGCGGCTTTTATTCATCTTTCGATGAAGTGGTCTCAAAGACCGCTTCACTCTAGTTATGTCACATTTTCTGTAACATCAGTTAAAGGTTAAACTTCAAACCAACTTCACGGGCACGCTTAGCAGGATTAGTCTATGAATTTTTTGAGATGAAGTTGAACTAGCAAGAAGAAACTATCGGTTTATTTTCTAAAAAAATTGAATTAAAAAAGGTTCAAATCAAAGATGCAGGATTTGAGATGCCAGATCTGTTAGTATGTTTTCAATTAATCCGTCGATTACCTGAGGAGTACGATAATCTAATTCAAGTGTTATTTAGATTAGATGATAAGGAATCCAAATTAGAAAGTGTATATAAGCGGTTAATAAGTGAATATGGCAGAATTTGTTTAAAACGCAACGATGAAGGTAAAGCGGTTATCGCTGTAGGTGATGTTTATGCAACTAAGTGTAAAAACCTTACCGTTAAACCAACATTCCAGTGAAGAATTTTGGAAGCGGTAAAAAGCCCTGGTTTTCACGAAGTGGAAGCGACCTGGATCACACTAGACGTTTCGTATACTTCACCAGCTAATCTTATGGGACCCAATTTAATATGCAATTACTGCAAGCGACCTGGTCACACAGATAGAAGATGTTTCAAGAAGATCTCTAAAGGGAAAAGCAAGTTTTCTACAGTGAACCTACAAAGTAATCTGAATTCGCCTTAATGTCCTCAAGTGATGGAAAGCTCGTGGAATTTCTTCTGGATTCAGCAGCTACTTCTCACTTTACGAATTACAGGAGTCTATTTGTAACATATAGGGACCTCCCCCTTCAACAAGTGATAATAGGAGACAAGGATTGTTCATCGGAAATATTGGGTATTGGTGATATTAACCATACTAGATGTAACAGGTAATGTAGAAATAACTTAAAAAATATATATTGTATGCTCCTAATATGAGAAGAAATTTAATTGGTGGGTCTAATTTAGACATTGCAGGAAACCAAATTAAATGCGGAAATAATAAAATGATTGTATATGATAAATTTAATAGATTTTGTTTTACTCTACGTAGAGTACATAAATTGTATATTGTTAACGGTTATGCTTGAAAGTGTGAAAATTTTGCTTATTCTACTAGTTTAAATTCAGAGATTGTACATTGTAGATTTTGTCATAGAAACTTACCTTTACTTGAAAAAATGAGTAAAAATAATTGTGTTAAATGTATTGAAAATATTAACTGTAAAAACAAAAATAAGATGTGTGAAACTTGCGTAATTGCAAAATCTAATAGAAAATCTTTTAAAAGAAATTACGTGCATAAACGCATTTCTAGTCAAATCCTCGATAGAGTGTATATGGATTTGTAGGGTCCTAGCCCTGTTTACTCGTTAGGAGCGGGAAAATACTTTTTGTCAATAATTGGCGATTATTCTAGAAGGACTGAAGTTTATACAATTAAGGATAAAACGGAAGTGTTTGTAGGCTTTAAAAGATTTTTAATTAAAGCTGAGCGTCAAACTGGTAAAAAGTTAAAGTGTGTACAAACTGATAATGGGTTGGAATTTACTCATAAATCATTTGAGAAATTGTTAAATGATTTAGGTATAATAATCGAAAGATCCTCCATTTATACTGTAGAACAGGTGGGTGTTGCTGAAAATTTTAATAAAGTAGCAATGAATGCAGTTCGAGCAATGCTACACAATAGCGGGTTAAAATCGTCATTCTGGGGGGAGGGGAACTCTTTTGCATTTGTTCATACAAAAAATAGGACTGAACACAGTTTAAATCAAGGTCTTACAGCGCAAGAATTATGGGCGGGATAGAAACCTTCAGTAAGATATTTAAGAATTTTTGATTCTTTAGCATTTGTTCATGTTCCTAAAGTTAAACGAAATAAACTTCAGCCTAAAGCTTTACTAGGTATTTTAGTTGGTTATGCCATGAAAACTAAGGGATTACGTTCCAAAAGAAAGGCGAATTGTAGAAACTATTCATGTGATTATAGATGAATCCAAAAAGGGTGTGGAAACATTATTTGGGGAAAAAACAAATATAAGGATTTGATTGTGAATTTAAAGAATCTCAAATTGAAACAAACGGTTTAAATAACGCTTCTTTAGATCTTAATCAGGAACGACCAGGAGGGAGCTTAAATGAAGATGAAGAGAAAAAGGGAAGTAAGGTAACTGTAAGTTCTATAAATATTTCAGAATGGAAAAGGATTGAAAAACCTAGAACAAAAAGTAAGAGAATTAACGTATATTATTATACCCCAATAACAAATAAGAGACTGAGATCTTTAAATGATGTTAAAAAATATTGTAAGGAAAATAAAATCCCTTTTGAACCAGATAAATTTGACTTTAGACCTAAAACTACTCATCCTAATATTGATACTCTAAGTGAGCGCTATACTAGTGATTCAGACTATACATATTTAACTGAATTATTTCAACATGAGTTTTACAATACTGAAATCACTAAATCATTTGAGGATGCATAAATAAATCCAGAAAGGGGGAAATGGAATGCTGCGATGAGGGAAGAACTTGAGATGATGAGTAAGAGACAGGTTTGGCGGTTGGTGATCCACCGAAAAATTCCCTAATAGTAGGAAGTAAATGGGTTTATAATCTAAAAAAAAAAAAAAAAAAAACGGAAAAAATGGTAAAAGTTCAAGGCACGTCTCGTGGATCAAGATTTTAAACAGAAACCAGGTATTGATTTTAATGATATATTTTTACCTGTTCTAAATGTTTCAATTATAAAACTAATGTTTATTTTATTAGTTTTTATGTTAAATTGGTATCATATTCAATTAGACGTAAAATCAGCATATTTATATGGGTCTTTAACCCTCTCATGCATAAATTATTTTTCATTATTCACAAAAAATCTTTTTTTATGCTAAATGAAAACCCATCATAAAATAATTTTATTTTTATGCTGCATGCTCGCTATTATCTGTCCACAAATCAGATCTCCACAAATGAATGCTGAAAAGTTTTTTGCTTTATAGGACAATACTTATCTGTCCTCATATGAGGCCCGTATGAATGAGAGGGTTAAAAGAAACTGTGTTTATGAAACAACCTCCGGGATTTGAAATGATAGGTGCTGAAAATAATTTGTTTGTTAAATAAATCAATTTATGGATTAAGGCAAAGTGGCTGCGAATGGAATTCTGAATTAGACAATACATTACATAATCTTGGATTTTGTAAATTGAACTGGTGTAACTGTGTGTATAAACTGAATAGAAATGCAATTTTAGTTGTCCATGTAGATGATATAGATTTGTTTGCCAAAGATGAAAATGTATTGCAATCTGTAACTAATCTGTTAAATGATAGCTTGGAAATTACTGAAATAGGATGAACACAGTACTTACTAGGTGTTAACTTTGAACAGATTAATAGTTCATTATTCGTTTATCAAAGAACTTATATTGAAAGATTAGAATTAAAATATAAAGAATTGCCTAAAAGTTATGCTAAATTACCTTTTAAAATTGGCTCTGTTTACCAGATAAAGTTAACAAAAATGAAATTATCGAAAATAAATTAATAAAAAAAATTCCATACCGATTTTTAATCGGGTGTCTGTCATTTCTGTCAAATAGATCAAGACCTGATATTAGTTTTTCTGTAAATGTAATGTCACAATTTTGTAATGGATATACATATAAACACTGGTTAATAGTGGTAGATATTTGAATTATGTTTTTGCTACTAAAAATTTTTTTAATTAAATCTGTCTAATGTAAAATCATGTTTATGTAGATATTCAGATGTTAATTGGGGATGTCAACTTACTAAAAGACATTCAAGTAGTGGTCATATAATTTACTTTGGTAATGTTCCGTTTGCGTGGAAACCATCGAAGCAGAAATGTATTGCACTCAGTTCTATGGAGTCTGGGTTTATCTCTTTAACTGAGAGTGTAAAGGAACTAACTAGGTATTCGAGAGTTTTAAATTAACTTAATTTATATGATAAAATAAAACCAATTCAGTACTGTGATAATGAACCTGCCATTTATTTTTCTAAAAACAGCCAAGAGAACTTTAAAACAAAACACATTGACATAAGATGTCAATTTATTCGTCAGTTCATAAATGAAAATGTTTTTAAGTTAAAACCTGTAAGTTCTAAAGATAATAAAGCAGACTTTCTGACAAAATCTCTTCTGTATGTAAAATTTCAAAGAGCTATTTGTAATATTTTGATTTTAATTATAAAAGGAAAGAGGGGGTATTTACGAAGGATAGGGACGCATGTTGAAAATCTGGACAAAGTCTTGTCCCCCAAAATTTGTCATGTGGTTTGTTTGGAAGCTATCGTTCCGAACCGGTTTTTCTTTCTCCATTTCGGTCGTAAAGGAGCTCTCTTTTAACTTTAACTGTATGCATATTTTTTTATTCCAGTTTGATGTACTGAGTAAGTATATGTTGTGTGAAAACACTCCATGGAGTGTGGTGGTGTGAGGTGATGTAATGGTATATATCTACATGTATATATTTTTATTATTTAAGTTTTAAAATTGAAGCTGAATTAATAAATGAACTGTTATTTTCAAATGAACTGTTTCATAGATATACTTTATACTTAACGCCACACCAAATGACCTTAAACCCTGCGTTTTTATAACTCTGCTCTATTTATATCACAATCGAATTCATCTGTACTTGTGTTTTCAAAGACATTCTTTTTAACTCTTTTTTTTACGCGAACAAAAAACAGGATTACGCTCATCTCCTGCTTCTCGATAAATTTTTTTAATAGTCCTACTGAAAGCCCCGGCAATTTGACTGGTTCGTTTTGTAGAATGAACTATCGGAACATTAATTCTCCTTTTTCTGCTTCTTGATCACAAAACTGAATGACATTATGTATAATTTTCTGACTACCACTCCTGAAAGATTTATTTCTACTCAAACTGCGCATTTGAACACTAAATATAGAAATTTTAATTTGAATGAAAACGAGATATTAGCAAAATTTTTAAATTTGATCGGAAATAAAAAATAACAAACAAGTAAGCCCCAATCTCAGTAAAAACGCAGACTAGAAAGCCGAAGTACAACTTCAGAAAATGGCCATTTCTGCGTAACACCCCTTTGAATAGTGAAATCGTCCCAGAGTGCTAGGCGCGGATTTCAAAAACGAACAGTAACTGTTTATTTTAGTTTGTTTAGACATAAAATTAAAAGAAAATCTTAAAAAATATATAACAATGTGTATTTTTTATGGAAAATATTTCTCACAATGAAGTATAAAAGTAACACAAATATAGTTAGGATTTATTGATTTATTATAACAAAATGTTATCTAAAATAATTATATATTTCTATACAAAATGACGGGCTAATTATGATATTCTGCGAAGCAATTTCTTTCGGCTGTGAAGTAAAGATGGACATTGCACTTAGAACATAATATAGTATGCGTCCTATTTTCTATGCGGCTTTTAGCACATTTTGCACATTTTTTTTTTTTTAATTTAATTGCGTTCGTCATACGTTCTATTTTAACATTCTGTATATAAAAAAATCAGATATGGTTATCATTAAATACGACAATCACCAATTTTAAATTAGGGGGAAATGTTTCCCTTAGTCGTGAGATGTTTAAAATACTACAAAAACAAAGAAAATAATGGAATTATTTACATTATTAAAGAAAAAGCTGAACTTGACTTGCACGAATGGTTAAAGGGGGTAATTCTAAATTTTACACAATATATTCGACTGTAACATGTGCAAATGAAGCGCAAAAATAAATAATCAGATTTAATGATATTATTATTGTAAATGTGACTTTTATAGCATAAAATCAAATTTTATAAAATTAATGAAAATGTATCGCTGCCATAATTCTTTATAAGATGGAAGGATAACTCATAATACTTTCATTTCTATGAGAAGTTTAACCAACTTTTAATCAATAAAACATGCTAAATGTTATTTTATATATGGGGTATTAAATATAATTATAATATTGTATTTAATAACCCATTATACTAAAATATAGGGGGATGGGGGATGGTTGTTGTGGCCAAGGAATAATAAATCTTTGACCGATATAAATTGAAATTTTTGTGCAGATGTGAAAAATATATCAGTAACTTTTAATACAATACCAGAGATCTGCCTTTCAGCTAGTACCTTACAGTTAATATTTCGCAAATTATTCGTTTACGAAACAGCCCAATCAATTATGCCCACACTGTATATTTCAGCTTTGTGATTCTTTGAACTCTTCTTGAAAATATACACGGATCAGGAGGACAGTTAGATTAAAGATTTGAAGTCTAGGGAAATTTTAGTTTTTAAATAATAAAAATAATAATAAGAAAAGCTATAATAATAATAATGCTAATAATAATAATAATATAATAAGATTATTTTGTAGTCTGGAAACGTTTTGAAATCTAAAAAAAGTTTGAAGTTTAGAAACAATTTATATTCGCAAGTGTTAAAATGGCCTACAATATCAGGTTCTTCAAAAAGAAAAATAAAAGTTTAAAATGTAATTTACTTACAAAGCCGCACTTAATGGATAACACCGCTTAAAAATTTAAAAATAAATATATTATATGTCTTTTTTGCTGCAGTAATTCCTGAAGGATTGTTTTATGGGACTGGAATTATTGCCTAACGGTAATTTTGATTTCTTTTTTCTTTTTTTTCCAGATGACTTCAAGCCATAAACAAAAAAAAAAAAAAAAAAAAAAAAAAAAAAAAAAAAAAAACACACACACACACAAAAGAAAAATATATTTTTCAGACTGCAGCGTTCTATTTTTGATTAAAAAGATTAAAAATATTTCTCTAAAATGAAAACATATCGTATTCGTATCTATAGTATTATTTCATAAAACTATACATATGTCGTTATTTTATTTCTTCAAAAGAAAAAAACAAAGAAAGAAAGAGTAAATTAATTACATCTAAATTCAATAGCATGCCGATATACCTTATTTTAAATTTGAAATGTAAGAGCATTTTACTATGAACGTTTTACTAAAAGTGAAAAAATGTATTAAAAATAGCAAAAGCCGAAATCATTTGATGTCATTTAAATTAAAAAAAAAAATCAATGGTTATGAAAAGATTGGATAGATGGTGACACTACACAATTTTTAATGCATTCCACAGAAAAATTTATTAATTGAGTTTTAGATTTACATTTAAATGTTTTGCCTCAAAGATAATTAATTATTTATATTTAATTGGAATTTTTTTTTTAATTTTAAATGCTTTATTGTAGTTTTATTAAAATAATATTCGTATATTAGAGTTTTATGAAAATATTTTTAAATTCATCAGTCTCCGCTTTAAATCATATTTATGAAGTGTATGGTGCTGACATCTATTATCATTAACGAAAAACAGTAATTTTATTAAGTAGAATTTACTTAGTTCCATTTTACAGAAGTAGTTAAAAACTATTGATTTTCAACTTAATATGGGTTCTTAAGAATGTAAAAAATGTTTGAGTTCGGTAATGAAATATGGTTAATTTAATATTCAATTAATATACGCGACAAGTTGTATTAAGAGCTTATATTATTGGTCACTAGTTATTTTTCTTTTCATAAAACCAAACTTTACAAATTTAAATATGTGTTATAAATAAATAAGTAAGAAAATAGGTAATTGAAAGGGATTAAAAAATTTTTCACCAATTAATTCATGATATTTTCTCCTCGTTTAAGTATGAAAAATAAGGAATTAAACGCAAAATGCATATAAAAGCACAAATAATTGTACAAAAAATAATTTCAGACGCACACATATAATATAAAGATATTTAAAATACAAATTAAAAATATCTTAAAATAAATTTTAAAAAACACAGAACGTGTTCAACCATTACAAGGCCGTCATCAGTAGGATTTAAATGTTGTTATTATTTTCTTTGCGCTTATTCGAGAATTTTTCAGAAGAAAATGTTGTAATTTAAAGGTTGTACGTCAGATGACAATACAGATAAAATTATTGAAATTTTCAACAAAGCGAGCTATCATCTATTATGCTACAAATATCTACATGTACCACGGATATCGCATGATAATGCATCGTTACAAGCTGTATCTTCATTAGCAATTATTTCTCTTATGTCGTCATCTTGGTAATTATTTGTACGAAAGATAATTTTCGATTTATTAAAATCTACAATTATACGTTGAGTTTGAGCTAATCTTGATAAGGGGAAAGAAAATAACAACAGCATGGAAATCCTACTGGGCTGGGTTGATTTTTGACAGCCAATTATCAACACGAGGGATATAGGCCCTGAAAGGGGGAGTCTTTCTAACGGAACCAAACCCGTATTTACGCATGGAAATCCATGGCTCGGAGAAAATCACGAAAACTCCGAACGATTAGGCCAACGGGCGCGATTGGGTTCGAACCCAGCACCTCCCGTCTACCAGCTTCGAGAGCTGAACCTCTAGGCCACTGGTGAGGCTGAAATCCTACTGATTAACGGCCTTGTAATTGTTGAACACCTTCTGGCTTTTTCTAATGTATTTTAAGATATTTTTAATTTGTATTTTAAATATCTTTATGTTATATGTAAGCACCAGAAAGTAATTTTTGAAAGTAATTTATTCGCGCTTTTATATGCATTTTAATTATTTAACTCAAGGTGAATATAACACTAGAATTTTAATTTTCATTTACTGGAATTAAACTCTATTAAATAACTCTTCCTTCCTACTCTGTAAATCTACATTTACCTTATAAATCTGTAAAATTTGCTTTGGATAAAGTTTGCAGAATTTACAAATTTGCCGATAACTTTACAATTAATTGTTAGAAGTAAACGGAGATTTACTTTTTGTATCATAAATATTTGTCGGATTTTTCTGTAATTTCACGATTAAAAAGAACACGTTTGACCTCATATTTATCAATATCGATTTGGTAAGGGGGCAAGATATTTTTAAAAAATCGCTATATCCCCATTAAATTACACTCTTCCTTCCTACTCTGTGAATCCATACATTTACCTTATAAATTAGTAAAATTTGCTTTGGATAAAGTTTGCTAAATTTACAAATTTGCCGATAACTTTACAATTAATTGTTAGAAGTAAACGGAGATTTACTTTTTGTATTAGAAATATTTGTCGGATTTTTCTGTAATTTCAGGATTAAAAAGAACAGGCTTGATCTCATATTTATCAATAACAATTGAATAAGTTGACAAGATATTTTTAGGGGATAAGATATTTAAAAAAAATCGCTATATCCCCAAGAATATACGTGCTATTCTTACGAAAATCAGTAAACATGTTGTAAAGCATCCACAAATTTGTATTGTACAAATTTGCTGATAACTTTACAATTAATTGTTAGAAGTAAACGGAGATTTACTTTTTGTGTTAGAAATATTTGTCGGATTTTTCTGGAATTTCAGGATTAAAAAGAACAGGTTTGATCTCATATTTATCAATATCAATTTGATAAGTTGACAAGATATTTTTAGGGGATAAGATAATAAAAAAAAAATCGCTATATCCCCAAGAATATACGTACTATTCTTACAAAAATCAGTAAACATGTTGTAAAGCATTCACAAATTTGTATTGTACAAATTTGCTGATTACTTTACAATTAATTGTTAGAAGTAAACGGAGATTTACTTTTTGTGTTAGAAATATTTGTCGGATTTTTCTGGAATTTCAGGATTAAAAAGTCCTTCCAGCCAGTGCCGGGAGTAAGAGGTAGCTTTCATATTCCATATTTTTAAAAAGCCAGCTTATATTATTCAAACACACAAAGCTCAATTTAGTGGAAACCGATTATAGGAGATTCAATACTAATTTTTATTAATACTAAATCATTATGAATCAGAATTTCTCGAAATTACTGAGCTTTATCCAAGCTGTTTTTATTTAAAGTAACTTATATTTGGTTGCCAAATTCAGCGATATCTATTTGCCATTTTAAGACAATATTGGCCTGCCATTTTAAGACAACATGGTGAATGAGGTTAACCAGTGAACTTGGTCGAGACCTTAGTAATTCCAGTGCACATGCTCACTCACATCGGAATCGTTTCATATATACGAGTGCTGTCGCAGGCAAAAAATCAGATTTTCTCAAAATGTCACCCAAAAAAGAAACATTTTTCAACTTCTAATTTTTTTTCACATTACTTTAAATATAATTTTTTTTTTAATTTACTGGCCGCCATATTGAAACAAGATGGCTGATAAAGCTGGCCAGCAAACTTTGGCAAGACATTGCTATATACTATCCACATGCCTTCTAACATCGAAATAGATTAATAAATACACGTGTTATCGCGTGACAAATATCAGATCGTTTCGAAATGTCAGCCATGCTAGAAATTCAAAGTGCTATAATTCAATCATTTTTTAAGATATAAACGAAACAAAAACTGCTCCGGAATCTTTGTATCAAGGTCAAACACACAAGAAAAAAATATTTTTTAATTTCCAAATTTTTGGTACCACATTTCAAATTTTAAATTAAAAAAAAAAAATTTAAATGGCCGCCATTTTGAAACAAGATGGCGGATGAAACTGGCCAACAAACTCGGTCGAGAAATAGGTATGTACTATGTACACACGAAATTTTATCCATATCGGTTCATAAATACGAGAGTTACAGTATGACAAAGATCAGATATATATATATATAAATTTTGGACGGACGGTGGTTTCGGGGTCTGGGGGTCATGATCGATGAAAATATACCAAAATTTTTTGAAATCGCTTTCCTCCGAACGGCTGCAATAGGGAGCTGTTTATAATGAAAGCTACCTAAAAGAACAGGTTTGACCTCATATTTATCAATATAGATTTGGTAAGGGGACAATTTATTTTAGGGAATAAGATATTTTTAAAAAATCGCTATATCCCCAAGAATATACGTGCTATTCTTACAAAAATCAGTAAACATGTTGTACAGCATCCACAAATTTGTATTGTACAAATTTGCTGATAACTTTACAATTAATTGTTAGAAGTAAACGGAGATTTACTTTTTGTGTTAGAAATATTTGTCGGATTTTTCTGGAATTTCAGGATTAAAAAGAGCAGGTTTGACCTCATATTTATCAATATAGATTTGGTAAGGGGACAAGATATTTTAGGGAATAAGATATTTTTAAAAAATCGCTATATCCCCAAGAATATACGTGCTATTCTTACAAAAATCAGAAAACATGTTGTACAGCATCCACAAATTTGTATTGTACAAATTTGCTGATAACTTTACAATTAATTGTTAGAAGTAAACGGAGATTTACTTTTTGTGTTAGAAATATTTGTCGGATTTTTCTGGAATTTCAGGATTAAAAAGAGCAGGTTTGACCTCATATTTATCAATATAGATTTGGTAAGGGGACAAGATATTTTAGGGAATAAGATATTTTTAAAAAATCGCTATATCCCCAAGAATATACGTGCTATTCTTACAAAAATCAGTAAACATGTTGTACAGCATCTACATAATTAGGTGGCCAGCAAAAAATTAAAGAAAAAATAATACTTGGGATCACCCTGTAAATTAAAAAGCACGAAATGATCTGTCGCTGTAGAATACAAATTTGTGGATGCTGTACAACATTTTTACTGTTTTTTGTAAGAATAGCACGTATATTCTCGGGGATATAAAGATTTATTTTTTTTTAAGTTTTAAAAATTCATTGATGTTTTTAGCTTTTATCACGCAGGGTTTTCATCCAAATTCAACGCCAGTTATAAAAAAACAAACAAAAAAAAAAAAAAACAAAAAAATGGCAAAATGCAGTAGAAACAATATAGTGCAATTGGAATATAAATTTATTAAATATTTTATGAAATATGAGCAGTTGCATGATTTATTTTTTATCTGCGTATGCGCGAACGATAACAAAGATTTTTTTACATAATTTAATAGTGAACCCTATGGAACAACTCATAAAAAAAATCCAGTTAAATATCGTGAAATTTCAGAAACATATTGTCGATAGAATGAGCTGATTTTTAGTTGCTCTCTAAAAGCAGATGAATAATAAGGGAGTTTCCATAAATTGTCATTTTTCATTAACTGACTTTTAGAAAAAAAAATAGTATTTAATGAATATCAATGAGCAGATTTGGAACAAATGCTTTGATTTGACATTTCCTTTTATAATGGAATAGGCTCGTTCTGGTAGTTACCCAAGAAGAACTAAAGTAACAAAATCTTCGTTATCGTTCGCGCATGTGCAGATAAAAATTATTTCATACAACTTATCATATTTCATAAACTGCATTTATATTTTAATTGCACTATAATGTTTCTACTACATTTTGCCAATTTTTCTGAAACTGGCGTTAAATTTGGTTGAAAACGTGATATAAGCTAAAAACATTCCTGACATTTTTGAACTTTTTAAAACGATGCTATATCTCCAAAAATATACGTGCTATTCTTACAAAAATCAGTAAACATGTTGTATAGTATCCACAAATTTGTATTCTGTAGCGATAAGTCTTTTCGTGCAGTTTAATTTACAGGGCGATCCCAAGTATTATTTTTTCCTTTGATTTTTTGCTGCTCCCTAATTTTCCCCCTTATCAAATCGATGTCGGTAATATAAGGTCAAACCTGTTTGTTTTTTTATCCTGAAGAATCTGACAAGTATATTTCTAAATACAGGTCAAAATGTCTAAAATTGAAACTGTCCGATCATTAATGGCTATATAGTGTATATAGGTTTCAATTTACAAGTTTTATTAATCACCTTTTTTATTAATAATTGATATTTCAGAGCTAATTTCAATCCAAAATATGCATGCGCTTTATGTTTCTTCTTTTTAAAGGTATGATAAGAATCATGGAGAATTTATCTAGAATTTTTTTAAATTTTAATTTGTATGGGAGATAAAATATACCGCATCCGCATACACTTATAAATGACATTCTATGAATTAACCTCTATTCGAAGAGTGTCGCATAGTTAAAATATAGTATAGGTACACTCCTAATTTTTCCTACAACTAATTTTGAATAGCAATTTTCACCCTATTTACTAACAGGAATTCTGCTATTAATTTAGCCAAAGGTTTCTATTGAAAAAAAAAATTGGGTAAAATATTAAAAAATGTGAAAGGAACGCTCGCTGCAAAGGATCTTAAAACAAGAGATTTGATTATTTTTTGTATCATATAGAACTGAAATTATACATATTCTTCAGAACACAAAATTGTTCAGGAATTATACATGTTGACAGTAGTTTTTCTTTTTTCTTTTTTTTTTTTCTACTGTACGATTTAAAATAAAGCAATAAATAATATTACACTGTAATTTTAAAACAGCAATCACAGAAAATAATAAATAAAGGATATAGACGTAGTGTAAGTTTAAAAAAAATCTTGTGGCTTTACGATCCATGCAGAATCAGGACCTACAGTGCCCAACTCTGTTAACTTGACCCTGGGTCCGAGGTGTTATGCAGCATATTCCGCGGGTGGTCAGCCTAACGCGAGACCCTTGGTGTTTAGTTCCCACGCAAGTTTGGTACCTATTTTCTTAACTCCGAAGGGACGTATTTTAATTTAAAAAAATTCTGTTGCTATGGGAAATTGGCAATCAAAAGATATAATAATCTACTATTTTCCAAGTATTGTTCTTTACTTTCTACAAAAATGAAGTAGTTCAGTCATGAGCATTAAAACATTTCATTAAAAACTACAAAAAAATTAGTGCATCGGAAATAAATTCTAATGAAGTTTAAAAAAAAATTGCATTTAAACGTACCCTTTTTTTTTTCTATAAGACGGTATAAAAAATTGAAAATGTGGGATGCTTAGAACTTAAAAAATTGAAAATGTGGGATGCTTAGAAGTTAAAAAATTGCAGTAGAGATTATCCCTTGCAATGATACATCTTCTGTTTTACGGCTGGCTTAAATAACGAAACGATATTTTTTAGAGACGATATTTTATTTGCTTGACGAAAGAAATAGCATATAGGGGGCTAATAAATCCGTTTTATTTTATGCTTTGATGGGAATTGAGATATAATGAATACACAAATAAAGTAAATTTTGTTTTCGTAAACAAAAAATAATACTAATGAAAAAAAAAAAAAAACATTTTCTAAATGAACAGCAGTTTATGGCTTAGGAATCATTAAATTTCTTTTAAAATATTCTACATGAATAAAGCTTGTGTGTAAGTTTATATCAATCTCTAACAGAACTGATTTCTAAGTATGCGTTGTAAATATTGACGATTTGCAAAAACATATTTGAATTACTCGTTGGCGGCCACCAAAATACTTACCCTTCATGGATATACCTAATATAAAATATGAAAATAAATGTCTAATACTGAAATTTAAAAGGCTTTGTCATACATTCTAAGTACATCTTTGTATTACATTCTAAGTACATACAAAATTTCTCGCCTTTATCTCAATTTGTTCGGTAGATAGAGTGTTTAAAATCGTGGCTTGCCGACTTTATAAACTTTAAATGCTTTATAACTGAATTACGCAAAAGAAACATCCTTATTACTCCAAAAAATGATAATCATATTAACTAACAGTTTACTGAGTCGGATTAAGCGTCTCATTTCCAATTAAAATATATCTTTGAATTGAAATTTGAATGAAATACAATGTCACGAAAAATCGAAGAGTGTGGAAGATATGACTACAAATATCTCGGCAATTAATTATCCGATTCACTTTATTCTTTATGCAAAATTTATGTTTTTTTAGTATATTTTATTTTCACTCCTTAAAATGAAAAATTTCGGAAATTTTTATATGCCATTTATCAGAACGAATATTTCGAGAGCTGAAAAAAACAGTTCCGGATAATTGAGGTTACTGAAATTCAATAGGCTTCTTTTCATTATTATATACTAAGTACAAATCAAATCCCAAGTATCCATCTCAATTTGTTCGGGAGATAGAGCGATTGTAGACGCACACACACACGCAGGCAGACGGACGACATTTTTTTTTTCTTCTAAATATGTTTTTTTTTTTTTTTTCGGAATCTCCAGTGTCTTAAGCGTGAAAATCTGCCATTTTTTTTTTTCGATTTTTAAAACGATTACAAGACTTACCCTATACTACGTATGATTGGGAAATAAAAAAAGAAAGGCAAAGATCTAAGTTTCATTTCTGACTAGAGAACTTGCTGGTAAAATTTCCCTTTTAATTTTGGGACAACGCACAGTTGAACGTTTTGATGATCTAGTTGGACAAAATTCATTTTTCTAATTATCTCGGAATTTGGCAAAACCTCATGTACTGGTATTTGAATGTCTGTACTTTTGAGATCAATACGAGTTTTGTCAAAAAAAAAAAAAAAAAATCAGAGGTGTTGATTAATTAAGACCGTAAAGAAGCCATTAGCGCACTTGGTTTGAGGAAGTTTCAAAAGTTGAAGTAGCTTCCTCTAAGTTTGAAAGCACGTCATGACTATTGTGTTTTACTTAAAAGCACGAGTTTTCTGAACGTATATCACAAGCATGTCGAGTCCAGATTTAACAGATTTTTGTTTGAAAATCAGCGATATTAATTCTACTTAACTGCTTTTTTCAAAGGTTGTAATTCTAAATCATCCTTGAGGTTGTTTACAAATTTTATCTTGACTTTTAACAAATTATTCAGCTTTATTCAGCAATAAGCATTTTTTAAAATCAAAATGCCATCTCAAAAATATTGAAAAATTAAAGAAACTCCTGCAGATAGTTGCAGATCAGTAAGTTTTTTTAATAAAAAAGCATCATATTAACTTGCAGTGCATGTATGTATGTTTAGTTCAAATCTTGCAAGTCAAATTTAAATCATTTTTAATTATTCTATTGATCCTAAACAACGAATACATGTGTAATTTGAATGACAATGCAATATTACTATAATTTAAAGAACGTAGAAGTTTGTTTAGATTACTGTTTTTACGGGGCTCCACAAAAATTTAGATTAAAACTTGCAAGTTAATTTTAAACCAATTTCAATAATGTAATTGAGCTGAAACTTTGCCCAGAATATGTAGTTCTGGTGACAATGCAATATTATTGTAATTTATGGAACGTAGCAGTTGCGCTTTTTTACAGGGCTACATAAAATATTAGTTCAAATCTTGAAAGGCAATTTTAAACAAATTTTAATTATCTGATTGCGCTGAAACTTTGCCTACATGTCTTTTTCCAATGACATTTCTATTAACTTATAATTTGACTAACGTAAAAATTATGCATTTTTAATAGGGCCACACAAAAGATCGCGGAAAGATTGCTGCTAAAAAGCATAAATTTTTACTAAATTTCAACAAAATTATTATAGGTTATTGAGATACACAATAGCATTTTTAAAGTTAAAACAAGGTGCGTAGAAGTTGTATTTCTTCTACAGGGGCACATAAAATATTCGGATACATTACGATTTACGCACGTACGTTACGACTTACGATACGCAAAAATTTTATTTCAAATTGAATAAAATTTATATAAGTTATTTATTCACACAACAGCATTTTTTCAACCGAAAATAAATTTGGTAGCATTTATATGTTTTACAGGGTACCAACAAAACATTAAAGTTTTTTTAATATGATTTTATTTAAAAAAACTTTTTTCAGTATGACTACACATATTTCTCGAGAAATTTTGAGTAGACAAAAATACAAAAAATAAATGAATGTTAACTTACATGTGTGCATTAAACTGTCTTTTACTTAATTGTTAAATAAGTATGTTTAACGCATTATTTGTAATGCATTATATAGCGTGCCCACTAAAGCCCTTCCCACCCTCTTAATTGCCGAACGGTTGCAGCTATACTAAAAAACGTGGTGTCTACTGTTATGCTCCGGTATCTTGGCATTTCACGCGCGGAGATTCGGACGATTCTATTCTGGATAATCGGCAAAAGGTTGTAACGTACTGGAGAGAATGGATTCCATAATTGGCGCGTTAGCCGAAAAAAGTGACAACCATAAGCGGATTCTTTCATTTTTTTTAATATATTTTTATAAATGTAATGTTTAACCCTAGAACTACCGGGCATTTTATTCAAGTTTTATAAAAACATTCTACACCAGAATTTTTACTTAAAACTATTTAATTTGTTTATTTAACTTATTATTGTCTGATTTATACATTTAGTTTGTTTTGAAGAAATTTCTGGTTTGAATAAATATTTTGAATGTACATGTCGGGTCCAATGGACCCGTCTGGTAGACGGAAGGTTAATTGTGGCCGTTTCTAATAGCAATAATTTTATTAATAATTATGATATTTAAAAACTTAAACGATGCTTCTGATAATAAAAATGATGATACTAATTATCGGAATGAACTGTAAAAGCACCTAGACATATTTTCAACAATGGCAATTCTTTTTATATATAAGAATTAATGCGGATCATTTCATAATATTTTAGATATAAATTTATTAATGATTTTATAATTAAAAAGATGCTTCTGAATTTAAAAAAAAAATGCCTACATTATGTTAGGATGTGTATATAGATTGTGTATATAGATCTCTTTTTTTTTTTTTTTTTTTTTTTTTTTTCTAACTAAATTTAAAATGTTAGACATTTATATAAATTAATAGAAATTACACGTGACTTTAATTTTAAAGAAGAATAAATGCATTAATTAAGGGAAAAATTCACTTACGATAATTAAACACATGTACAATTAACCAACTCTTTATCTCACTTTAAAGTAGATAAAATTTGTTATGCTCCCAGTTTGCATATTTTTATTTTTATATATAGGATCATATAAATGCCTTTCAAGAGCTCGAAATTTCATACACTTTCCCTAAGATTAATTAGAGAATGAATTCATTTCCTTCTAATTTTATTTTATTATCTCTGTTTATCCTATTTCACATTTATTCCATTCATGCATATTGAGATATTTTTAACTATAGATTTCGATATTTAAAAAAAAATATATATATAAGTATCAGAAACGGATAACTGATTAATTCCGATATTTTTTATTGGCTTTTCCATAGTACCCTTAAAAAATAGGGAGGAAGGGGGGATTTTATGTTTAATTAATGGCATTGGCTTTTTGAATTATTTGTTTATTTAATCAATCGATGGTGCATTGATAGGAATAACTTGAGCGTCTATCAGATTTTACGACTAGTGCTGAGTGACCATCTGAACTACACTTGACGTGACTCTGCATGGTTGCAGTGTTAAATTAAGTTATTATAAAACCTTATATTATATTTTAAGAATGTACACTAGGGATGTTAATGTTAAACCTATGAGAGCATTCACTTCAAATGTATCGCTTATATTTTTAAATGATTTTTTTTTCCTTTTTTCTTTTCTTTCTTTTTTTTTTTTTTTTTTTTTTTTCGTAGAATAGCTGAAGTTGATCTCTAACCGGACTAGTTTTCACTTTTTCGAATTAGGGTGCTTTTTAGGTGCGTTCGTAATTATATAAATACGTAGCACCTATAGTCGTCGTTCAGTCCGTCTGTCTGTCCGTCCGTCTGTCTGTCCGTCCGCATATAACAGAGCAAAAACTACCCGACCGAATGATCTGAAATTTTTAATATATAATTGCTGCAAAATTTTGTCGAGCCATTTCCAATGTTATGAAAATCGGATGTATAGTTTAATTACAGGGACAGTCAAAAGTTTTCCTTTACATTACGGCCAATGGGAAAAATTATTGCAAGTGAATTTTAATGATGTTACAGACTTCCGAATGGTCTGAAATTTTTAATATATAATTGCTGCAAAATTTTGTCGAGCCATTTCCAATTTTATGAAAATCGGATGTATAGTTTAATCACAGGGACACCCAAAAGTTTTCCGTTACATTACGGCCAATGGGAAAAAATTATAGCAAATGCATTTTAATGATTTTACAGCCTTCCGAATGGTCTGAAATTTTTAATATATAATTGCTGCAAAATTTTGTTGAGCCATTTCAAATTTTATGAAAATCGGATGTATAGTTTAATTACAGGGACACCCAAAAGTTTTCCGTTACATTATGGCCAATGGGAAAAAATTATTGCAAATGCATTTTAATGATTTTACAGCCTTCCGAATGGTCTGAAATTTTAAATATATAATTTCTGCAAAATTTTGTCGAGCCATTTCAAATTTTATGAAAATCGAATGTATAGTTTAATTACAGGGACAGTCAAAAGTTTTCCGTTACATTACGGGGAATGGGGAAAAAATTATTGTAAGTGCATTTTAATGATGTTACAGACTATGCACTTATGAAGCGCAAAAAGATATAAATTCAGTACAATATGGGGTGCAAAAAATAATTATAAAACTAGTTATAGTACGAACGCACCTCATTTGCCACGTTTGACGAGCAATTTCCAACTTGTTTTAATAATGAGTACACTTTCAATTTCAGAACCGACTCCGAAAGTGAAAGTAACTTTATGTATTATAAAATAAATCTAAAAATCTTTATACTAAAACTTTATTAAAATCGAAAAGTAACCCGTTTATAGATCGACCTCAGCTATTCTAGGGAAAAATCATTTAAAAATGTTAAAATGCAAGCGAGAAATTTTAAAAGAATGTTCCGTTCCTCCTCAAAAAATTTCACCACTTTTAAAATTCCATTTCGCTCCTTGGAATGAATAATTTTCTTTTTCCGTGGCATTTTGTTAAGGCGAATATAGTTGACAAAGATCGATAATAATAATTTAAAAGACAAAGAGCAAGATCAACCTCAAATAAAAGCTACCATCTGAAATAGTAAAATCACCATGGAACAAGGAATATACATTTTACAGTTATTTCCAACTTCTTAGAGATCACAGATAAAAGAGTAAACTTGTACTGGTGGTGAAAATCCCTATTTCCGGGATTTGGCGGATTGTCCGTTCGCCAATTACGCACTTGTACTTGGCAACCTTTGACCCTGAAACCCCTGGTCAGAAATAGATTCTCCCAAGGTCATTTGCCGAGATACCAGAGCTTAACAGTAGGTTTAGTAAAGTGGATAGGCCCTACCAGATGACACCGCTTATAGTGTCACCTCGTGAAAAACAGCTGTCCTATTTCGAAAACAAGATTCATGCTCAGAAGGAGATTCATTTAGCATTCATGTTCACAAGGTGTCCTTTCGAACTAAATCGATATGCCCTACAAATTTGTATTTCTCTTTTATCCCATATTTCGAGCCATTTTTACGATAGGAACGCTAATGCCGCCATTTTGCACCATGTGGTGCTGAAAGCGATCTCATCTAGTAGCCCATAGCCTCTTTACTATACCTAGACACTATGTTTATGAATATCGATGCAGTCGTTCGGCAGTTAAGAGGATGGGAACGGTCTTTAGTGGGCAACCTGTATTTTTACTTTACGACATTGTTGTTACATAACCAAATATTTATCACTGTTTGAGTATTTTATTAGTGATGCATTAAAAAAAAAAAAAAAAAAAAAAAAAAAAAAAACAGGAAAAACTAATAAAACTACGACGAAATAATTTTGCCCTCCTAGATCGTCAAAACGTCCCACTGTGCTCCTGCGCCGTATAATTTTAGAATGCGCATACGCGAAACTCCTATTGATGTAGCATTACAGATTTAATTCATCGAAAAAAAAACATAATGATTTAATCCAGGTCGTGACATCATTTTGTAAAAGCTTACAGAATGCATTTTGCTGATAGAATTCTGCTTTTGAAACCATGGATACAAATTTGTTTTGCCACGGAACGGTTGAATGTACTACATGAAAGCACTTTGACGGCAGATTTAGCATTTGATTTTCATGTGAAAAGGAAAGAACGGCTGTGCATTGATGTAATTGATATTTCAATTTGCTGAGGGCAATTGCTCTCGAATTTTTGTAAGGTTTTTGATAAAAGGGATATAAAAAACACAGATAGGGATTTTATTCGGTTTTAAATCGATCTTTTCTATTGCAATCGGATAAATAATTCCAAGCCTGAACAATTTTAACGACAAATTTCTATCTTTCACCAAACTATCAAATTTCTGTCATACAACAATCTTCACAAAATATTACGCTGAGAAACATGTTCAGCATTAAGTAGGGAAGATTATGGGTTTTTTATTTGTTTAGTTTTGAATCAGACATGATAGTTTTGTTTACAGTTCGAGGTTTAATTTTTTTTCCGATAGTTCATTGGGTGGTTGGAGTTTATTTTAAAACATGAGATGCGACATCAGATATAATTATCGGCGAGCATACCTTTATTGATATATGTTTTTTACCTTTTCCGTAGTTAAATGTGCACTTTGATAATTCATTCTTTCTTTTTTAAATTATGTCTTTTATTTGAAAATTTACTAAATATAACTTATAGGACCGGGGAAACGTATACAAATTTAAATTTCGTATTTTTTTAAGAAATGTTTGTATTGACCCAAATATCTTTTAAAATATTTCTTTATCTCATTTAAAGCATTTTTGTAATTGGAACTATACGTCTATGACTAACGGTTTAGGAATTAGCCATTGGGCACCGTTGAGAGTGGACAAGTCCCTGTATAAATTAAAATCATAATACGGAAATAATACAATTCCTTCTTAAATAGGACGTAATCACCATGGTAAACTAGAATCATTACCTACCATGGTATGTCATGGGATATTTTAAGTATGATAGGATTTAATAGAATGAAGAAAACCCTTTTTTAATATCATTTTAAGTTTAGTTTCGATTTTCATAAAATTAGATATGACTCGACAAAATTCTGCAACGATTATATATATCAAATTTCAAACCATTCGGATGAGTAATTTTTATGATGTTATATGCAGACAGACGGACGGACCAGATGACGACTATAGCCGCTACGTATTTATATAATTATGAACGCACCTAATAAAGAAGTGTGAAACGGGTAATAGATTAGGAATTATATGTTAAAATTATTTTTTCAAAGAAATACAATAATACACACTCTATATCTTATTTATATATTTATTTTAAATATGTTTTCTTTTACTAAGACTCATTTAGTTCCTTAATTTACAATTAAATTTCAGTTCGGATTACCCAGACTGTCGTACTATCGTAGTTCGAATTAGCGAATTCTTATTGTATTTATTTTTTTAAATAAAAAGAAAATCATAAGCATAGTAGCTAATTTTTATCATGCTTTTTCATGTTATACTTTTACAGTGATGAAAGCTAAAATTTAAACTTTGCAGTTTGAATAAATATGCGAAATAAGTACAAAAGTAACATTATTACTTAAAACTGTCCTGTTTCTATTCTTACATATAACTTCTTAACTTTTATCGGCATGAAGTTCTGTAAATGAACTTTAAATGTCATTTTGATAACATAAAGGAAACGCTTACTGAAGCAAAAGAATTGTTAGTTTTGCTCAATTATCAGTGACCTACTTTTCCTTTTCACTTAAAATCATCAAATCTTTAAACAAAGACTTTCTAACTTCCCATTACTTTGCGAGTTTCACTATTTTAAACTGGATACTTGAAATCGATACTGCTACTTTGTGTTCCAATTAAATGAAATATATGGCATGTAGTGTGTGCGAAGTGCGCCGCCTAATTTGTTGTTTTCATATTATATAGTATCAGAAACGTTTTAAACAAGTTCGAAATTGCACGTCAAACGTGGCAAATGAGATGCGTTCGTACAACAACTAGATTTATAAATACTTTTTGCACCGCATATTGTACTGAATGTATAGTTTAGTGCAAAATCGTTTTCTCACGTCACAATGAAGGAAATCACTGAAAAGCAGATGCGCATTTTAACCGTTCTATTCCTCGCATTAATGTTCACAAGATGTCTTTTGTAGTAAATAAGTATCTCTCTAAAACTTTGTAAATCACTTTTTTACCCTATCTCTTTCCATATAAATAAAAATACATTTATTTTACTTAAATAGGTGTCACAAATAAAAATCAAAACATATTGATATGTTTCGGTTTAATCGTAAAAACCGTAATCATAACACACACATAATCAATAGAAATGAATGACACTGGGTACCAAAAGATAATCTAAAAACCATAAAACATAAAACTGCAAACATGGCGCCCTCTATGATCTACGGTTATAATTACGGTTTTTACGATTAAACCGAAACATGTCAATATGTTTTGATTTTTATTTGTGACACCTATTTAAGTAAAATAAATGTATTTTTATTTATATGATAAGAAAGGGTGAAGTAAATTTTGTTTGAGTTTTTATGAAAACTTACAACGGTTTTTGACTATCTCTTTTCGTTTAGGCCATAGGAATGCTAACTCCGCAGATTTCTACCAGGTGTCGCTGTAGACGGTTTCATTCAGCAACACATTGCTACTTTACTATACTTTGACACCACTTTTATGATTATACAACTTTCCGTTCAGAAATTATTGGGTTGATAATGGACTTTAACGGGCACAATGTATGTATAAAACACTAAACGCTGTGCTGACGATGTGAACGAAACACTAAACTATTCTAACTCCACAGTTTCCCACCAGGGGGTGCTGTAGACGGTTTCATTCAGAAGCGCATGGCTACTTTACTATAACTAGACACCCCCTTTTATGACTATAGCTCTTGCCGTTCAGAAATTATTGGGGTGACAACGGACTTTAGCGGGCACAATGTATGTATAAAACACTAACCGTTGTACAAACGATGTGAACGAAACACTAAACGATTCTAACTCCACAGTTTCCTACCAGATGGTGCCGTAAACGGTTTCATTCAGCAGCGCATGGCTACTGTACTATACATATACCCCAGTTTTATGACTATGGCTCTTATCGTTCAGAAAATATTGGGGTGACAACGGACTTTAGCGGGCACACTGTATGTATAAAAACCAAAACGATGTAAAAATTAAAGATATCTAAACAAAACAATTTGAAGTAAAATTGTTAGCTCAAAAGATTTGCGAACATAGTATATGTCCGAGGAATGTCTGAAGTATTGGGTCGTTCGGAAAGTCGTGTCCGCTTGGGAAAGTCAATTCGTACCGGAAAATTCTATCATTTAATTATTAGACATTGATTCCAAAAAATAATGCCTAATTATTACCGGGAAAAATTTTCCCAAACGGACACGACTTTCCGAATGGCCCAATAGATTGATAATAATCATATTCCGAAAAGCTCTTCTGACACTCTGACAGTACTAAAAATGTCCTAATCACACACGTATTGATAAAATTTGCTTAATGATCCCCCTTTGAAAAATATTTATGACGGCATTCATTTCTATTTATTAGGACACATTAAAATTTTGATAATAAACTCTAATCTAAATTGAATTTGAAATTACTGATGAAAGAGTTTTGGTATGTTCCTTTTCAGGAGACATTTCTAAACAGGGCGGAATAATTTCATGAATACTGAAAGTTGACAATTTAATTAACAGAATAAAACGGTACAGATTTCGAAAAGGTTCGGTTTAACATTTAATGTTTGAAAATAATTTTAAATTATAAGGGAGGATTTCTAAAACATGCATTTGATTATTTATATATGCGACAGTTTAAATGACATTTTGATGGGTTATTGTGACCGATTGCAAATTAACATGTGCATGTAAGATTAGAAAATTTTCCACAATAAATGTTATGGTGTTAATTTCTAACTAGCATTTCTTTTTTTAAAAGTATACTTTATAGAACACATTTCAGACAATTCCCGCGCCGTCCCTAAGTATATTCCTTTTCATAAGTTTATATGCAAAACAATTTTTTTTTTTAAAGTAAATCGCTTTTGAAAGCTTTTTAAGACACATTTATAAATAAATATTTCTGATATCAAAAATATATTTTCAAGCTAACCTCAAGAAATAAGTTTTAAACAAATAAAATATCCCCCCCCCCCCAAAAAAAAACAGCTTTATTAATTCCTAAAAAATAACTGTATAAACGAAGCAATTTAGCAATACATTTGCAGTGATTGTTATATTAAACTTTATTTTACATTTGATTTTTGCATGCGTTACATAAGCAGCCTTACAAAAGAAAAACATTTTTCAAAAAATATTTCTATCTTTAAAATAAAAAACCTACTACAAATCTTATTTCTGTTTAGCACAAATTAGCAAAAGCATAAGAAATATAATCTGAAACATTATTTGCTAATTTTCAGTGGCACAACTTTAATCTAAGAACTAGGTGAGAAAATGGTTTATAATCTTGTAAGAAAAAAATATCCCACTAATTTTTTTCTGTTGAAAATAATCCTATGAAATAGATATAGACACCACCCGTCTTGGAATACCAATATTATGCATATCTTATAAAAGTAAAATTAACATAAAAAATATCGAAACACATTAAAATTTGCTAAATAAACTTGTTTTTTATGATTTTGCATAAAGTATTTAATCAATCGTCTAAGAAAAATTAATTATAGAGGTCGACATATAAATTATAAATTGAAAGAAAACAATCAAAACATAAAACTAGTTGGAACTACTCTACTAGATACTAGTCTATTAATACTAGATCTTTAGAACTAATTGGATGTCGCAATCCCAAAACTTTCTTCTATCTTATACATGTTAATTTTTCCTGAAAAATGTAGCATAGCAGAGCCATCAGTTAGGTTAATTACACCAAAATCTAATCAACAACAACTTAGTCAACTTCTGTCTGAATCTGAAGCTTGATAAAAATCCGTCCATTACTTTTTAAGATACAGTTATTGCAGAAACCGTAATAAATTCTGCATAGCAGCGCCTCATCTTGCAAAAACTAATCAGCACCAATTTATATCAGGTACAAACTGAATCTGAAGATTGATGAAAATGCATGCATCAGTTCTTGATACACAGCTATTGCGGTATTCGTGAAAAATGAAGCTTAGCACCGCCACGTGTTGGGTAAATTGCTCCAAAAACTAAGCAGCACTAATGTTTTTCAGAGATTAACTTAATCTGCAGTTTGATGAAAATTCGGGCATTAGTTCTTGAGATAGATGTATTGTGATAAGTATGAATAATACAGCATAGCAGCGCCACCTTTTGGCCGATTTACACCAAAAAGTAATTAGCACAAAACTATATCAAGGACTAACTGAATATGAAGTTTTATGAAAATATTTGCATTATTTCTTGAGAAATAGCTATTGGAAAATCGTGAAAAATACAACATAGCAGCGTTACCTGTTGGGTGATTTACACCAAAAATAAATCAGCACCAATTTGTATCAGGGTCTAACTAACCTAAAGTTTTATTAAATTTCGTTTATTAGTTCCTTAGATGGAGGATCCACAAAATTTGTGTCACATACAGACAGACAGACATTTTGTAAAAACATGTTTTTTTTGAATCTCTGACCCCTAAAACGCGTAAATCCGTCGAAAACCGGAATTCGAAAATTTTCACAAATCCGATACTTTCTTCTTGTAAAGATAGAAGAAAGTGAAAGAAGACAAACAATATTTAAATATATCGGGAGTAAAAAATTAACCATATCTACACATATCCCTTACGGAAAAACACTTAAAACTTTTTTATTTTTACTTAGCAGATTTTTGAAAAAGCGCATAAACTATACACTTTTCAAGTCTCATTTGTTCCAAAAAACTAAAAAGAAATAGTGGCAAAGTAAGTGTTACTTAATGAAAAATGAATGTAAGCACATATTTTAATATATAGACGAAAACCAAATCATAAGTTGCGTTTACCATTTAATATTAGACATTCATTTACGTTGATAGTGCCTGTATCATTTTAATACAAGGATGTACAGCAAAATTAGTATGAGTGTGCGTGGGGTAGGGGGTGATCACTTGTTTTTCAAAGATTACACTTCACGTTCGATGATGCTTATTATTGAAAGTGGATTCACTAAATTTAATCTGCCTTACCCCTTTTTCCCTTCTCTTTCCACATACACGTATATGTATATGCATAAATGTATAACCCCTTACATACAAATACAAATCCTCCACATATTATACATAACGACATATTTATATACGCTTAAATTTATAACTTATTTATAAATATGTAATGTCCTTTTGTGCCTCGTGTTTATTAACGTACATATACTCCTAGTTCATTCATATCACGAAGGCTTATTCATTTACAATGAATTGTTGAATAACCTAAGTCTCTGTAATACCTTTCATTTATAATTCGTTTTCTAACTCAGTAATGTTTATTGATATAAGAGGAGAACTTAATCCAAACGCCGTTATTCTGCACAAGTGCACGATTTATTTATGGTGCAATTCAAATGCAATGTCTTCTGTGATTGATTATGATTTAATCATGAAGAGAGTGATCCCAAATTCTACAAAGAAAATATATAGGTTGGGAAATAATCAAGTACGGTTCACCTGTTTGCCAATACGATATTGCTTTTAACCACAGAGACATGAGATTTTCTCATCGTATAACATTTGTGATATGTATATTTCCTATTGTCATACATATTAAATTTGTGTTTGAAGTTTCATGAAATAAATATGTTCGAAATTGCGTTACTTTGTCAAACAGGAATATGTAAATTGTATTTGTGTTTTTATGTGTTCTAAAGATGAATGAGCAAATCAAATCGAAACATGTCAATATTTTAATGTTTATTATTGATATTTGACGTTTTTTAAGCAATTAAAGTGTTTTTAGTATATATTTTGAAGTTTTTGGAATATATATTTTATGTGTTACTAAGAATAGACGTAAATTAAGACTTTTTCTTATATTAAATATAGTAGTTGAAACAGGATTATTTCACCATTTTTTCAGTTTGCAATATCCTTTACAAAAGATATACACACTATACATATTTAAATGCATATTAAGTAACTTGTTTATTTATTTATTTTAAATCACTCTAGCAGAAAATTATTTTTATAGTTTATGATTATACATGTGTTTCTTTTAATTTCAAACTTTATTAATTTCATGTCTGTAAAGTCTAAATAACAAAAGTTGTAATAGAGAGTGCTTTGCAACTCCTAAATTTAAGATTATTTTATGTAATTATACGTTTTTAAGTTAAAAGTGAGATAGGTGATTTTAAACATATTCCAATCTAGTTGAGAAGTGGTACTGAATTCACCATACTTGACCGCCTTCGTGAGAGCATATATGCATTTTTACAGTGTCAATTGTTCCAAAAAAAGGGGGGGGGGGCAAAGCTGCCATTAAGCAGTGAAAAATGAAAGTTAGCACAATTTATAATATACAGACAAAAATCAGTTATAATTTGCGTGTAGCATTTAATAGTAGGTCGTTATTTATGTTGAGTGCCTGTATCATTTTTGTTAAGATGATGTGCATGAAAATGTGTGCGTGTGTGTGGGCGGGGTGATTAGTTTTTATCCAGGACTACGCTTCACGTTTTCATAATGCTTATTACTAAAAGTGAGTTGACTAAATTTATTTTATATTACCCTTTTTTCTCCACTTTGCACACGCATGTATATGTATCTGCACACACGCATAAACCCTCATACATATTAAAACAAATCCTCCACACATTACATATAACAACATATTTATATACACATAAATTTATGACTTATTTAAGAACATGTAATGTGCATGTATGCATCGTGTTTATTAAAATATATATATATATTCCCAATCCATTCATATCACGAAGAATATTCCTTTACAATCAATTGTTGAATAACCTAAGTCTTCGTAAAGCATTTCATTTATAATTCGTGAATGATTATTGATATAAGCGGAGAACTTAACACAAATGCCATTATTCTACTCAAGTGCACGCTTTATTTATGATGCAGCTCAAATGCAATGTCTTCTGTGATTGAATATGATTTAATCATGAAGAGAGTGATCCCAAATTCTACGAAGTAAATATATATGTTGGGAAGTAATCAATACGGGTCACCTGTTTGCTAATACGATATTGCTTTTAACCTCAGAGACATGAGATTTTCTCATCGTATAACATATTTGAGATGTATATTTCCTATTTTCATACAAATTAAATTTATGTTTGAAGTTTCCGGAAACAAATATCGTTCGAAATTGCGTTATTTTGTCGAACAGGAATATGTACATTGTTTTTGGGATTTTATATGTTCTAAAAATGACTGAGCAAATAAATCGAAACATGTCAATATTTTAATGATTGTTATTAATATTTGACGTCTTTCAAGGAATTAGAATGTTTTTAGTATATATTTTGAAGTTTTTGGAATATTTATTTTGTGGTGTTACTATGAATATACATAAATTAAGACCTTTTTTTGTTTAATATAGTAGTTGAAACAAGAATATTTCAATATTTTTTATTTTACAATATACTTTACAAGAGATATATACTCTATGCATATTTAAAAGAATATTAGGTAATTTGTTTATTTTTTAAAAATAACTGTACCAGAGAAGTTGTAATCGAAACCCTATAAATTACCAATAAAAAAAACCAAGTAAAATTAAAATTGTGGGATGATTATAAGATAAATGAATTGAAGTAACATAAAAATTTGCTGGTCCTGTGTTGCCACCGTCGCTATGACGTGAGCATATATTTTGGTGGGATATATTTTGCATTATAATATAGATATGTAGGACGTGCTACAGCATTTAGTTTTTTGCCATTATTTAAAACTAGTATTATTTAGTTAATAAAATGTCTCGCAAAGAATCACTGCTCCTATATATCTATGTGTTTCGTTATTCGAAAATATATTTAAAAATGTAAAAAACAGAAAATATTTAACGAACAAAATAGCAAAAATCTTTTGAAAAAGTAAATGATACAAAAAATGAAAAATGAAACTTATTGCAATGTTTTGAAGAATTTTGAAAGAAATATAAAACATACTTTATATGCTAGAATACTATTATAAAATTATTTTCTTTTCCAGAACAAACCTGAATTTAAATGTAGCATTTACCTAAGTTTTGCATATTTTGTTTCTTTAAAGTTTCCTTCTAAAAAAGCAAAATAATACTTTATAGAGTTTTCGAATATTCTGCTTTTCTTTATTTACGAAATAAAAACAGACACGAAAATTTTAAATAGTTTTCAATGCAAATATCACTAAAGGTATTATCGTGAATTCCTTTTTTTTATATATTTTATTGGAACGGTATTAGAAAACGTTACGGAAATATATTTTGTTAAACTTTGAATTTTACAAAATATTTTAATATTCTGAAAGCTTGAGTGTTTTGTGAATACAAATGCTGTTTCAGCTATAAAAATTTCTCTTTCCGAAAACACGTGTTTTTAAAATCATACATTCTGCATATATGCAGAAATCAATGTTTGAAGGATTTGTTAAAATACTTAGAAACAGATGCAGAATAGTTTAAAGAAATTTTGCAATATCATATGATACAAATTACGTTTTAAATTCATATTTACGAAGTGTAAAGTGAATTTCTCTTGATTTGCCCGATTGATTACATTATTAAAAGAGAATGGTAATAATTGTTGTTTTGTTTTTCATTTATTTTTTAGTATGTAGTGTTTATAGTAATGTAATGTATGCCTCGCTTCGAAAAAAAAATCATTTAATAAAATGATGAGAATTTGTTAAATTTCTATATAATATAACGGAAGTATATTACGATAGTTAAAATGAAACTACGGTTCACTAAAGAATTAATTTTAAAGTGTGATCTGGAGAAATACACAATTTTGCAGTGCGATTCATGTTTCTTAGTATTTCTTTTAAGTTTCAGAAGTTGTATTGAACCTACAATATTTTTCTAATTAAAGAGGTGTTTCAAACTTTTTAAATCTGAGAATTGTGCTTTTCCATTAAATAATACCTAGGACTACAGAATCATTATTCTTTTCAATTAAATAATACCTAGGACTACAGAATCATTATTATTTTCAATTACATTTTTCTTCTTTTTAATCCTTTAAGCCCCGACAGTACTTTAAAGTGAAATTTAAAAAAACTTGTTATAAAATTCATTTAATACATCGAATATCATTAATTAAGTTTAGAATAAATAATAGATTCTTTACTTTATCTTGATCCAAAAGCATTATTTGTTTCACAATACAAAAAATAGTTTTAAAAGTATGTTATTTTTTTTTCATTTGGATCTCTTCAGTTTTTTTTTACATTGGATGATTGCGTGTGAAAAGTTTCAGCATGGTAATATTTCTATATTTTATAATAAGAAAATATTTGTACAATTCCTAATTCTATAAAACACTTAAAAATTATTTTAAATAAAATATTGGTGCCGAGTTATAAATACTGAAAATTCCTATACATTTAGATTTCCTTCATTAATTTTAATTGACAAAATCCTTCTAAAATTTATTAAGTAGTTGTATAAATCTTCTAATGTTGTTTAAAAAATCCTCGAAAAATAATTTAGATGATGAAATTTACATGAATCCATAATTTGAGACATAAAGGGTTAACAAAATTAATATGATCACACCTTTTGCATTTAGAAAGACTCCTTGTTATATATTTCCAGAGTTATAAATTTTAAGACGGAAAATGCTTTAATCTGATTTAAATCATCTTTTGAACAGTACCTTCAATATTATGCATAAGTATTTATCAGTAGGCATTAAATATTATGTTATCGAACATGAAACTGCTTTCAAATTAAAATACGTGTCATGAAATGTAATGCCATACTTAAAATATTTTTATATTTCGAAATGAAATTTATTCAAATCTTTTACCTGAAATATCAATTCCTAAGATGTGGTAGAATTTCTCGATTACAGAATTTACCGAATATTAAAAGCTTTTTCCCTAAAAATATAAACACTTAGGTTGCCTTAAAATCTGATAGTTTTATGTTATAATGTTTTCTCCATGTACGAAATAAACCTGAAAATTTTATGTTTTATTGGCTTTTTTTATTATGACTTAAAAACATTTGTTTTTATATATTTTTTTTATATATATTTGACATTTTTTACATTTACTTAAAAAACTTTTTTCTGTTCTGTAATATAAAGAACAATCGTATGCTTATTCAATAGACATTTTCTCTTATTCTTTCTAAGATTAAATTTGAACGAATTCTACATATATTTTCATTATTGTTAAGAACACACCCATATTCTAAAATGCATTGTTTTCAACTGCACGAAGATTTATTTTTTTAAATATAATAATTATTATTTTTTTAACTTCTGATATTTAGTATGACATTTTTGAATGCAATTTTATTGGACTTAATTAAGAAGATAAATTAAGGAGGTAGATGGATATTTGTTAGCATTGGGGCATATTAGTGTAGGGAAGATGCTTCTAGGGATGATTTATATATATATATATATAACACGAATTATTGTTCTCGTTCAAAATAATCACGGAAATTAAATGACGAACCATCTATATATTTATGAACAATGCACATTTTTAAAATCATGTCTCTTGATATCCCTCAGTCGAATATTTCATTATCTGTTCGTGCCTCCTGTTTTTTTTTAAACTTAAAGCAAGGATTTTAAATAAATTATATATTTTCAATGTCTACTTTAAATAAATTTATGCTGTAAAACCAATGACAATGTGAAAATACAATAAACGTGAAACTGTTAAAAACAGACTAATTTAATTATAATTAATCACATAATTGCTATGCGATTCGCGACTAGTTTGCATTGAGTAGCTATCTCAATAGGCAGTGTCTTTAAAAGATTAATTGAAAAACTTTCTTGAAAAACGCGACGTGGACCAAGGCGGCGTTGCAATTTTGCAACCTCCTTTCGAAGTGTGCTTAGCACAGTGCCAAGTTTAAACTTTGAAAAAGGGATTTGTCTTAGGTTCAGTATTAAAAGAAAAGATTATTACGATGCTCAATTTGGGTTTATTAAATGCCAAGTGAAGTTTAATTTTGCACTACTTTTACTGTTAGCACCGAATTAAGTTCACCATGAACAAATTAGGATAAGATTAAAAAAATCGTTATACAGAATAGAAATATTTGATACCATTTAGTCTTCATATCCCTTTGAACTTTCAAGTGTAGCTATTTATCTTCTAGTACTAGGAGGGACTCTACCCCCCTGCTCGCTACGCTCAGAAACCTCCCGCGTAATCGCTTTGCGATTCTGTTCGGTATCGCGAAGAAATCCCTATTTTCTAGACAACCTCAGACGTAATTTCTTACGAGCGTCTGGGGAGAGAACGACTTCTAATAGTAGCACTTAGAAAAAATTCGGCTCCCATTTCAAGAGGGAAGAAAGGGAGAAAACAGTCTGCGTTCTTCCCTCGACCTTGTGTAACTTTCCCTTTTCGCTTGCATTTATTATCGGATTATCGGAACATTAAAATTATAAATAAAAAATGTCGAATGTTGAATTTTATAATTTGATTCTCAGAAAAAAATGATTTTTTTTTCAAAAATAAATAACATAATTTAAAAAGGAAATAAATAAAAAAGAAGAATGTCTGTTATTTATATAAAAACCTTTTATATATAAATCTGTAAAAATTATTTTTATAATTAAAGCTTCATATTTTAATATTATAATATTTTATTATATATGTATATATTAACATATTTTTAAAAAAATAAGTAGATTTGTCAATTCTGCAATATATTTATATATAATATAGTTATTTGGCAATTACTATTATATATAACTATATTCAAAAATCTGTGTCCACAAAATACTGATTTTTTTTTTCTTTTTCACCTCCGAAAATTCATTTTTACAGTATTCATTTTTTATTAAGTTTTATATATTAATGATTCACCTTTCTGTGTGTTTACCTATTCTTTTTTTCAATAAGACCAATTGTCTTAAATGTTTAATATTTTGTTAAGATTAGCACACACCTCATCGTATTCCTACTTTTTTTTTTTTTTTTTTTTTTTTGCAAGCTTGTGTCAAAATTTCCAGTTTGGGGAATTCGATTTGAATATTTTACAATGACTTTTTTAATTTATTATTAAATGATTTTGTGAAGGAGGTATGAGATAATATATTTTTTAACTATTACATTTAGCAGATTAAGTAGGAAGGAGGAGGGGGGGGGGATTGGTTTAAATTTTTTAACTTACTTAAGCACGAAAATATCAATTTTCCCGCTTAATTTACTGCATCTATTTGACATTAAATGAAATTTCCCTTCCAGAGTTGCAATCTCTATAAGTTCTCTTTTCTTTTCTTATATATATATATATATTTCAGTGTGATTAAAATGCTAAAACTTCGACATGTTTTTCAATTAACTCGATTTTTAAATGGACAAACCTCATGGTTCATAAAATTAAAGACAGGATTTTCCTTAATATAAATTGACTGTTGATGAGTATTTGCTTAGTATTTTTTTTAAATAAGAATATTAAGCAAAGAGTCATTTGTACATTATTTTTACAAACATGTCATGACATTTCATTTATTTTTTAAATCTTTATGTCCCAAATTATGAATTGATGAAAATTTCATCTTCTAAAACATTTTTTATGAATTTTTGAAACTACATTAGAAGATTTACACAATCATTTAATAAATTTTAGAAGGATTTTGTCATTTAAAATCAATTACTTAAATTTGTATTTATAGGAATTTTGTGCAATATTTATAACTTCATTCAAATCTTTTATTTTAAATATTTTTATAGAATTGGGAAATGTACAAGTATAATGCTCTTATAAAACATAGGAATAATTCCGAACTGAAACTTTCCCCCCACAATCTTTCTCCGTCAAGAAAGCTGAAGAGATCCAAATGAAAAAAAAAAAAATCATCCTTTTAAAAATAGTTTTGTTTTGTTCAACCAATAATGCTTTTGGAATAAGATAACGTAAAGTACCTATAACTCATTCTAAAATGTACTACTACTAATTGATGCATATTTTATATCAAGTTATTTTAATGGTACGTTAAAGTAGCGTCGGGGCATAAAGGGTTAAATAATTAATTAATCGGATATCTGGTCCTTACAGCTATAGAGCACACATAGAATTAAAAATATGAAAGAGAATGTTGTAAGAAATTAAAAAGAAGTGTTGTTTTAAAATCTTCTTAATAATTTTTAAATTAACTTTTCAAATCTTATTACAATAATTAAACTTTTCCTTTATTAAGTAATTTTTCTTCATAAAACCATTTAATAATGTGTCAGTAAGATATTATAAAATATCTTTAAAAAAAAGTACAAAAGTTATAAAAATCCTTTAACTGTAAAATTTTGCATAAGCTTACCACCCCCCCCCCCCTCACACACACACTCACACTCACACACAAAAGAAAAATAATATCATAGGATATGATGAGTATTTTCGAACGAATATATTATCTATAAAAATACTGCAGAATTCACAAAACAACTTATTTTTTAAGTCTGTTACCAAAATATATTAAAATATAATAATAATAAAATATAAAGCTATAAAAATATTTTTTTCAGATTCATCTCACAAAAGATTTTCAGATAAATAACAGCCATTTCTATAATTCTATTTTTATTATTATTATTATTATTATTATTATTATTTCCTTTTGAAAACATTTCATATTTGCAAATTCGATGCTAGGTTTTTTTTTTTTTTTTTTGTTCAAATTATAAGATTCAGCATTCTTCGCTGTTTATAATTTTAACAATTTCCATAATCGAATAACAAATGCAAGCGAAAAGGGAAAGCTACATAAGGCTGAGGGAAGAACGCAGTATATTTTCCCTTTTCTCCACAGCTGGAGTAAGGAGAATTTTTTCTAAGTTCTACTGTTAGCAGTCGTTCTCTCCCCAGACGCTCGTTAATTTCTTTGCGTTTCCATTCTGGATTGGTTCGAGATCCCTTATTTTCTATGCATTGGATTTTTAGATTCCAAACGCAGATATCCCATGCCCCCTTTCTCATTAGTTAATGGAAATTATCTTCGTTCTGCAAAAGTCACTCTTTCTATATACCCCTCCCCCCCCCCTCCCCCCCCCCCCAAAAAAAAAAAAAAAAAAAAAAACAGAAGTCTATCGAAATGCAGAAGATCCATTTTCCCGCCCATCCCATCTAAATTCTCTACTTTCATGGTTTTCGTGAAGCACAATTTCCGCTAAGAAAATTCAGGAAGTTCTGGCCAATCAGATGTGTTTCACGGTATCGACGCTTATTTTCATTGATCCATTTCCAAATCGTTACTATTTTTTACATATAGAAGGACATACTGCTATATCTAATCCTATTTTGTATATTAAAATAGCAATTAAAGCCTTTGTGCAGGAATATTAAAAAGCAGTAAACCAACGTTTAAAATGCACAAATAATGCGTGAAAAGCAGCAAACAGCTGTTTCGAATCTACAGCGAGATTCTTCTTCAGTGTAAGATAGGGAAAAAAGAACATCGTGCTAGAAAAAGCAAGGCTGAGCCATATATATAGCTGATTTTGTATAGTTTTTCCAAAGTCTTATTATTATTTTAGCAACATTTGTCTTAATATTACAGTTAATAATTAATATGTCTGTTTTACGGAGCCCTCTCTGAGCAAGTAATGATCGCACTTGACAGTTTATTTTTTGTCTCCAGGTGCACGATATAATTAAGAGCCTTTGTTTTCGCAATGAAGATTTACTGTGTTTATAAATTCGCTTCCTTTCATTTATGTAAACTTACACTTATAATTATTCTTAAAAAAAATAATAATAATATTTTCAGGGCTCGCAGCGTTCCTAAAATTTTCGCACTTTGCTACCACTAAATTAAAACGATAATCTTTGTTGTATAGTTCTATAATAGATGTTAAAAGAATCTACCATGAAGAATTCTTATTTAAAATACTGGTAGCATAGTGCGAAAATTTTAGGAACGGTGCGAGCCTTGTATTTTGTAAAAACATTGTATGTATTTAATGCATTTTTTTCTTAGTGTACATTCTACACCCATATAAAATATTCATGATATAGTATAGTTTTAGATACTTATCTACTTTCATTTCGTTTCTCGAGCAGAAAAGTAATAAAATATTATTAAAAATTTTATATGTGCTTATTACACATTTTTCTTAGCGTATGTTCGAAATCGATATTAAATAATCAGTCGATAGTTTAGTTTTATATACTTAGTTTATTTCTGCTCTTTGAGTCCTTTCTATAAAATTGTCCGTTACACTTGACCCGCAAGAATAAAACTTTAATAATATTTGTATTGCCTAAAGCGCAATAGTTTGTAAAATTTAAATGCATTATTCTTTCCAGTAACTATTATAGTATTCTCCTTCTAAGCAAAAATTAAAATAACCTTTTCCTAGGTTGTTTGAAATTTAAGTAGCTTAAATAAAATACTAATAAAACTACTGAATTCAAGTCGTTTGATGTAAACGTAAGTAATGATTTGTTGTAAATTTATTCGTTCTTTTATGAGCTTGTAAAGTCTTTTGGAAAAATCTTCAGAATATACTCATTACATCTTTTTTTTGTAACATGAGGCTTTTTTCCAATTTGATACGGTATTATAATAATTTTAATGCAACGGAAAATAGTAACTTTGTCAAGCCGAAGGCACAGTATTTTATAGTTTGTAGTGTATTTATTACTGAATATTCCTTTTCAAAAGTTTATAAAATGATTCATAAAATATTTATAACGAGATAAATATAGGAAATAATACTTAACAGATTTGTATTTTACCTGTTAACATATGGTATATGGTATTTCGTATTCTATAATATCGTTTGTGAAAGTGTTTTACAAAAGATGAAACAAATTGGGAGGGCTACTCAATTTTAAATTGCATGAAATGGTAAACGAACTAAACAAAGAAGCTGTGTTCTGTGTCACGTTTAACACAAATTAGTAAAAGCATAACGAATTCAATCTAAAGCATTATATTCCATTTTCAGTGGCATTATTTTAATCTAAGAATTGGGATATGAAATAGTTTTTAATTTTTAAAAGAAAAGTGATAACAACCAAATTTTTCTGTAGAAAATAATACTATAAAATATATATAGACACCATCCAACATGGAATATCAATATTATTCATATGTAAACAAAAAATTAAATTAATAAAACTAATATAAAAAATTTCGAAACACACTTAAATTTTGTAAATAAGCTTTTCTTTATGATTTTGTATAACGCATTTAATCAGAAATTGAACGTAAACAAACATAATTCTTTAAAAAAAGACAAACAATATTAAAAAGTGTCGAAAGTCCAAAAATTAATCATATCTGCTCATATTTTTTATGGAAATCCCTTAACACTTTTTTGAAAAAGTGCATGAACTATTATACCCTTTTCCAGTCTTATTTATTCTAAAAATATTTTAAAAGGTGCAAAGTGGGTGTTACCGAATGAAAAATCAAAGTTTGCACAATTTTTAATATATAGATGAAAGCTAAATCATAATTTGCGTATATCATATAATAGTATACTTTATTTTATGTTTCTAGTGCCTGTATCATTTTTATACTAGAATTTACAGAAAAATTATTATGTCTTTGTGTGTGTGTGTGGAGGGAGGATCGCTTATTTTTCCAGGACAACGGTTCATGTTTTGATACTACTTATTATTTAAATTGTGGTTACTAACTTTAATCTGTGTTACCTATTTTTCCGTCTCTTTCCAAAATGTATAATCACATACATACAAAAACAAATCCTCCACACATTACATATAACGACATAAATTTATAACTTATTTTAGAAAATGTACTGCGCTTTTGTGTATCGTGTTTATCAACATATATATATAATTGCAATTCATTCATATCACGAAGAATATTCATTTACAATTGTTGAATAACCAAACTTTCAATAAAACATTTCATTTATAATTCGTTTTCTAACTCGTGAATGATTATTAATATAAGTGGAGAAATTAATACAAATGCATTTATTCTACTCAAGTGCACGCTTTATTTATTATGCAATTTAAATACAATGTCTTCTGTGATTGAATATGATTTAATCATGAATAGACTGATTCCGAATTCTATGAAGTAAATATATATGTTGGGAAGTAATCAAGTACGGTCCACCTGTTTCTAATACCATATTGCTTTTAACCACAGAGACATAAGATCTTCTCATCGTATATAGCATTTTTTATATGTATATTTCCTATTGTCATACATAATAAATTTATATTTAAAGTTTTAGGAAACAAATCTCTTTCGAAATTGTGTTATTTTATCGAACAGGAAAATGTACAGTGCGTATAAAATCTTGAGCTACAGATCTCTGTAGCTTTACAAAAACTACTTTTGTAGATTTACATCTTTTTTTGTACAGTGTACAGGTAAAAGTTTAGTAAGCATACGGATTTCTGTAACTTTACCTCTGTAGAATTACACATTTTTTTACAGTGTACATTCAGGAACATTGATAACAGCGCACCAAGAAGAAAAGAATGCATAATCGCAAAACTTTGCAAATAGGAGACCGTTTAAAACCGATAAAAATAGCATGTAGCTACGCAAAGAAGAAAAAATAGATGCTTAGAAAATTGCAGTATGGACTTAAAATTAGGAAGAACGCACGTACGTCCTGGTATTGTAATAGAAGATTTCCTGACATACACAGTTACACTCTTATGCAACACGACGTACCTCAGTTACCCAAGAAATCGCCAAAGATTTCGATTTTTACTTTTTATTGAGTCAGATGTTTAATTGCATAGTTTCATTACATGCCTATTATTATTTTTTTATTTATATTATTATTTTCCTTTATTTTTTAATTAAGGAAATTTTAATTTCGAAATGGAAATTTAACCACAACAAAATGCTGAAATATTGAACTATTTATATTGTTTTAAGTGTAATCGGCTCAATATTTTATAATCAGGCATCAAGCGATAGTTAAAAAATGTTTATGTTAGAAAATATTTTGAAAATTATAAAAAATCAGTAAACTGAGATGCAGATTTCAAACAAATCAAATCGAAAAAAAAACTATTCCTATACGACGGTGTAAAAAGTGAAATTGTGGTATGTTTAGATATTAAATGAATTGAAGTAAAATCAACATTTGTTGGCCATCTGTTGCCACAGTCGATATAACGTGAGCATTACGGAGAGACATAATTTTTGCTTTATACACTATAAAAGAAATGTGTAAAATTAGTAAAAATTTTCTAGGAAACTGGGAAGCCTAGAACTTTTTATGTAACGACAAGAACAAAAATTCATGTAACAGATACCATAAATCAAAACTTCTGTAAGGTTACTAACAATTTTTTAGGAAACTGGGATGCCTATAACTTTTTATGTAACTGCAACAAGGATTACAGATAAAATTGTAGTAAGATTATTGTAATTTTAGCATATTCATTTGTTAAGCTACAGATTTCTGTAGCTTTAAAAAACTAGTTTTGTAGATTTACATCTTTTTTTTTCAAATAAAATTTTAGTAAGCATGTAACTTTATATCTGTAAAATTACAGATTTTTTCCACAATGTAATATAGATATTCAAGACGTGCTACAGTACTTGTTTTTTGCAATTGTTTAATACTAGCATTATTTAATTAATAAAATGCCTCTCGAAGAATCACCACTTTCCTTATTCCAAAATATATTTAAAAATGCGCAAAACAGAAAATATTTAACGAAGAAAATAGAAAAATCTTCTCAGAAAGTAATTGAAACAACATATGAATTTACTGCAAGGTTTTGAAGAATTTTGAAAGAAATACTTTATATACAAGAATACTATATGAAAATTATTTTCTTTTCCAGAACAATAGTTACCTGAATTTAAATGCGACATTTTCCTAAGTCTTGCATGTTTTGTTTATTTAAAGTTCTTTTCTAAAAAGCAAAATAATTCTTTATAGAATTTTCGAATATTCTGTTTTTTTTTATTTACGAAATAAAAACAGACACGAAAATTTTAAGAAGTTTTGTACGCAAATATCACAGAAGGTATTATCGTGAATTCCTTTTTTGCATATATTTTATTGCAACAATATTATAAGATAATGTTATGGAAATGTATTTTATTAAACTTTGAATCTTAGATAATATTTTAATTTTCTGAAAGCTTAAGTGTTTTGCGAATACAAATGGAGCTTTTAGCTATAAAAATTTATCTTTCCGAAAACACTTGTTTTTAAATTCATACTTTCTGCAAGTATGCACAAATTAATGTTTAAAATGTTTGTTAAAATACTTAGAAATAGACAAAGAATAATTTAAAGAAATTTTGCTATACCACATAATTAAAATTCCGCTTTAAATTCATAATTAAGTAGTGTAAACTGGATTTATCTTGATTTCCACGATTGATTAGATGATTAAAAGAGAATGGTATTAATTGTTGATATTTTTTCATTTATTTATTAAGATGTTGATAGTACCCTCATAGCATGCATGGTCACGGTGACGTCGTTGTGACGTCACTGTAAGTCACTGTGGTCACGTCACATCTGTGACCAAAATGCCACCCCTCAGTGATGTCACATTGTGACTGAGATGTGAACTTCTTAGAAAACTTTAAAAAATTACGAAAATTCTTTAAAACATGTCATTTACTGTAAAATTATGTTTTCCTGGCAATAAAAAAAAAAAATTGTGAGGTCACTGTTATATCACTGCTATGTAATGTACGTCACGTCACATATGTGACAAAAAAACCACCATATTGTAAGTCACAGTGTGACAAAAATATGAACTTCAAAAATCTTTGAAAATGAAGAGAAATATTTTAAACAGTCACGAGTTACATGGCATAAGGAATAAAATATATTAGTGCATAGCAAATGGTAAATTCTCTCACTAAAGGGGAGAGGGGGGGGGGCATAATAAATAAAGTGCACGATACAATCATTAATAAACTAAATTTTCAGGCTATATTTTATCAATTTGATATCTAAGATAGTGAATGTATACTTTTTCATGATTTAAATTTTATCTAGCATTTGGATAATATAATTAGAATTAGGAATATTAAATTTATACACTTTACATATTTAGTTTGCTGGGAGGAAATTTATTTATTTATTTCTTTTTTTACCGACCAGGATTATTCGAAACACTTCTGTGGTTTCAAAATAAAAACTTTCTATTACAGTTAAATCTGCACCTTTTAATGAGCACGTAGAAAGAGTCTTCAGAGTTTAGTCATCTATGCATTTATTGCTTTAGAATATTTTTATAATTTGTATTCAAGTCATAAATTCTACTTCTTTCAGACTTTTTAAATAAAATTAGCATTTTCCGAAAATAAAAGAAATATACAAAATTTGTGCAAAACAAACTTTACTTAAAAAAAAAAGAAAAAAAAAAGGGGGGGGGGCTCGTTATTAACATTAAATTTATTTTTACACCTTTTGAAAATTTAAACAATGGTATATCTAATAAACTCTAATTATGAATATTACTATTATAATTATTTAGAAAAAATGAACTTTACAATACATTTTAACTTGTATTATTTGGTACGGATAAAAAGAAAAGGTTAAATACATTGGACATTTCTTCAAATACAAAATTTTAATTAACCATACTTTCAGAAAATTACTGCGCGTTCAAGTTTCATATCTCTTGCATGCAAAAACAAATAATCTGTACCAGACCATCTGCTTGAAAATCGCCTGCCCACAAAAAAATAAACATGAGAAGACGCGGGAAATAAATAGTTCACTGTTTTTAGAACATCACCTTCACCACGTCTACAACACTTTAAGATAAGGAAATGACCATTTTTGGATACACGGATATTAATAGAACGTATATGTAAGTTTTATTTAATTTAAATATTTTATTCCTGATTTGTACATATGAGTTAAATAGTTTTATGTTATATTTGTAAGAGACTGATCTTTAAACTGTTAGAAGCGATATTTTAAAATTCGATAACTGTAAACAAAAATATCTTAATCTGCCATCGCTTGAAAAAAAAAACTGCGCAGAGACTGTGCATGCCTACATTCATACTGGAATTAATATAAACATTAATTTACTCTTACTTGAGATTGAAAATGTATGGAACGACAATGATTTGGAATTATTTTATCGGCTTCTTACTATTTTTTGATTACTAACACTTATAGTTATTATTATTTTGGGGTTAAATATGATGTTCGATTATCATAAGATTACGAAACTGTTTCAGATTAGAAATTAACATTATACTGGGAAAATGTATCTTTACATATTACAGTAGTGAAACATTTGAAAGAATTTTCTTTTAGTGCTAATAATATTTTAAATTATCTTTCAAAATCCTAAATCTTCAAACCAATGTTTTCAGATTTAACATTTGTCGAAATTATAAAATAATAGGAATTCCTTATACCATATCGAAATATTTTTGAGATATTGTTAAATCTAATAAGGCATTTAATTTATCTATTGAGTTTGCTGTTGTTTAATAGTACAATTATAAATCCTAATTATTATTTTTAGTATTTTTCAAATTGGTATATTTATTTTTTTAAATTGTATGTAAGCATTTTTTCTTTTCTGTTTGTGATTTTAATCAAACATTTAATTATAGACATTCTGAATCGGTTATTAAATTTTCTTATTTTGTAAATTCATTTTCTACGTTTATGATACGCGTAATTATTGGCACTAAAAAGTAAAATATGATACTTAAGCATTGAAACAAAGTGTTTTTCATGCCTGATGGGAAGTTATAGATTAAACTGCTTTAGTATATATTTTTAAAAGTTCATATAATACAGGATACATATTATAGGACACAAGTTGAAAAGTGCTTATGACTTCGGTTTGTCTGTCCGTCTAGCAGACTATCCGCACTCAAACTCTCGAAAATATACTCGGATTGCCCTGAAATTTTTGGATGTTATTGACGTTTACCATAGCACGGTACCTATTTGTAATGAAGTTTGTAGCATGCTTTGTTCATTTACAGGGACAGCCAAAAGTTTTCCGTTACATTACAGCCTATGGAAAAAAATCGTTTCAAATGATTTTTTATGATTTTACGCACGCTTTCAAACAGAATAAAATTTATATGCATTTATGAAGTGTACTAAAATATGCATTCTGTTGACTATGCGATGCAAAGAATAGTTATTGTTCATTTACAGGGCTAAAAAAGGAATTCAAATACATAATGATATAGGGGTGGAGGGAATTGTTTGCGGCATACTTTAATTATGTTAATCTATTTCATATATAATGAAATTGATATATGTCGCTGAGGTTTACATACTATAAATTATTTCATGTATAATACGAATAATACGCATATAGCATTTACAGGGACACACAAAATATTTCAGATACTATATTGTATCCGAAGTACTGTTCATTAGCGATGATTGCTGGAAATGTATTTTTAATTATGATATGCGCTTTTATGATTCACTATATTTATGCTTAGTATATGGTGTATATAAATGCTATAATTACTATACAAGGCTACACAAAAGTATTCGTAAGGATTACTGGGTATGGGCGCAAATTGCTTAAAGGTGGTTTTTAAATGAGTTATGCTCTTTTTTGCTGAACTGCATTTAATTTACCAAGAAATGTTTGTAGAATATAGATAAAACGATACACAGGATCACGTAAAGAATTGGATACATGACCGTCTATAAATTATAATTTCTGGAAATGTGATTTCAGCAGTTTTAAGAGTGTCTTAGTTTGAATTAAATTTTAACTAAATAGTGGCGTGTAATAAAGATTCTAGGTAAACTACAGGGTTGTACAAAAGTATTCAAGTATGTTTCCATACATTAGTATAAATTGCTGAAAAAGAATTTCAACCTGTTAGGCGTTTTCTTGCTAAACTAAATTTTCCCATTATATAGTATATATGCACTTAAAAAAATGGGAAGTCAAAATTGAGTAAAAAGTACTCAAATTTAAATGCGTCACATACTCAAAATAGCTCCGATCCAAATGTACTCAAAGTTGAGAAACACATGTACTCATTTTTTATTCATTGGTTGTGATCAAATATGAATCATTATGTACTGCCCCCCTCCCCCCCAAAAAAAAGAAAAACCTAAAATTTAAAGTAAAAGTGTACTGACATTTATTTCCCGTTCAAAGTTCTTAACAAGAAATGTTTAATTGATTATTTATTAAGAAAAATAGCAAAATTCTTAACAAGATACTCAAATCGAATATTTTTATGACAAGAGCATTATTTCCAAGCACTTTTAAATTATTTTTAAAATGCTGTGCATAATTTAATATTTACATTAATAAACATAATTTATGCCGCCATAAATGAAATGAACCATTACAGGGTACAAAACTATTCGTTTGTTTGGGTTTGATAACATGTGATGTTTCAAAATAGAGAAAGCATGGGTTCATTTTTGATCCAAAAATATTCAATTCGATATGAGTACGTCGGTTTACTTATTTTTGAGTACTTCATTTTTCTCAGTGTATCAACCTACAGATCAAATACAGGGTTGTTCAAAAGAATTGGAAAACATATTTGGCTATGGACGGTAACTGCTGAAATCAATTTTTCAAATGTTTACTTAGTTATCTTATTTACGTCATTTCCCTAAATTACGATGTCTTGTTAAAGCATTCAGAAAGTGTTGGAAAGTATTTTATAATCTATGATTAACGCATGATTTTTCTTACTCGTTTTTTTTTCTATTTCCCAGATCAGTCTTTTCCTATAAAACATACCAAATCTATTTAGCTCATATTCACAAAATACAATATACACGGGAATAAAAAATTTAAATAAATATCGCTTATCATGCCGCTCTATAAATAATAGTTGTATTAATATCCGTGAGTCTCCATGTTCGTATTTAATAAAGCAATGACAAATCACAACAAATTAAAAAATTTACACATTCTAAATATCAAGCTTGAACTCAATATCAAGCATAGAACTTAATATCAAGCATAGAACTGAATAAAAAAATATGTCAGTTGATAAGCATTGTTTTTTAAGTGGAAAAATTTAAAATGATTTAGAAGAATAGGACTCCAAAATAGCGATATTTTGCTAAAAAGTACGGTAAAAAGATAAGATTTTATATTTACAGCAAAAGGTTATTTCAAAATTCATCGCTGTATTAATACTTAGAAATTTTTCCAGAGAGAATCCTTCGCCTTATATACAATATTTCAAATGAAAATCAAATATCAAATTAATTGCTTAAAAGGCGCAAATAGTGAAAAAGATTCCAAGCCGGGACTCGAACCCGGGCCATCAGTATAGCACACTGATATTCTACCGACTAAACCACATGGAACGACGCCCAGTCTGTAAAATTTCTCACTATTACAGGTTGGCAAGACTACAAACGCAGCACAAGATGGAATATTTATCGTGAGCCACCGACATGCGGTAAACACGAAACTTAATGAAATCCAGCATCGAAACTATATTAATAATTGGAAATTTTTCCAGGGAGAAACATTCGCCTTCCATACAACATTTCAAATTAAAATTGCCTTTTAAGCAATTAATTTGAAATTTGATTTTCATTTGAAATATTGTATGCAAGGCGAATGGTTCTCTCTGGAAAAATTTCCAAGTATTAATATAATTTCAATCGATACTGGATTTAATTAAGTTTCGTGTTTGCATCATGTTGGTGGCTCACGCTAAATATTCCATCTTGTGCTGAGTTTGTAGCCTCGCCATCATGTAATAGTGAGAAATTTTCCAGCCTGGGTATCGTTCCATGTGATTTAGTCGGTAGAATGTCAGTGCGCTGTACTAATGGCCCGGGTTCGAGTCCCAGCATGGGATCTTTTTCACTATTTGCGTCTTTTAAGCAATTAATTTGAAATTTGATTTTCATTTGAAATCACAGTGTTTATGACAAGATCGTCACAAATGACCCATATTTCACAAATTGGTCACAGTGTGACGTCAAAGCATTGTCGCTTTCGTCATAGGTTCGTCACAAAGTTAATGCCAAAATAGTCACAAATGACACACTTTTCACAAATTTGTCACACCGTGACTTCACAGAGTGGTCACAATGTGACGTCACAAACGACCTCTAAGACGGCCATAACGACCTCGCATTCTAGTCACTGTGACGTCACATCGACGGTCACAAAATCACAGTGTGACTTCACAACGACGTCGCCGTGACGTCACCATGCCTTACGGGTAATGTATGTCTCCTTACAAAATATTCATTTATTAAAATGATGAGAATTTGTTAAATTTATATATATATATATATATATATATATATATATATATATACAGTGTGTCTACTTATAACCTGACCGACCTTTATTTTCGCAACCATTGGTCCTGGATGCATACTTCCAATTACAAAAGTCAAAATTAGGTGCAGGGTTAAGATAAAAAAAAGTTTGAAGCGAAAAAACAATTTAGTGATGAATTACAGAATCTAAATTTTTATACCATCCCCCGGTCCTATAAGTTATATTTAGTAAAATTTCCCTGTTACACTGGCAAGTAAGGCAAAAAAAGTCCCGTTATTCCACGATTAAAACTGATAGAGTAACAGCTGTTTAAAGTTGCAGTATATTTTTTGCTGAGGGGTCATTCACAAATTTAGTAGAAATATAATTTTGTCAGATATATTAAAGAAATGGTTTAAAGTAAAATTAGCATTGCAATATAAATTTGAAATCTTTAATCATTCTGACATATTACTGCAAAATGTACAATTTGTACTGAGCATTATAAGAGGATAAAAATAACAGATTTTTTGTTAAATAAAAGGATGAAAAACAACAGCCTCAATTTTTTACAAAATTATACATATTTTAAAATGCTGTTGGATTACACTGTCTTTCAAATTTTGGGTTGTGGCATGTTTTTTAGCTTTTCAAAATTCATTCTTATGTATTTTATAGCATTGAATCCGATAATGACCTTCATTTTAAACCATCACGTCAGAAAATTTCTCAAATCGCAAATTTCAAAGTTAAAAAGCTAAAAGTTAAAATTGTCCCCTCCCCCTCTTCTCCCAACCTCATGGGACCCCCAAGCTGTTTAGCTGTAAGAAACCCAGTATAAGCCAAAACATGTAATAAATTATTGAATTAAATAAAATTAAACTGAATAAAAAAAATCTTACATCTATTTTATAGTGTCAGATTTTTCGCTGTTTTTTAAGATTGAAATTTAGGATTTGGGAAAAATCTTGACATCATGGTTAAAAGTGAAGGTAATCTTTTGATTCAGCGTTAAAAAATACATAAAATGTAATTATAAAAGTTACAAAAACACAAACATCGCAGGTTTATGTTATCTAATCTAAAACTCTTTCTTAAACTTCTTGACGGTAATCTATCCGATTTTTTTTTGTGTTACCCTCTAATATAAGTATGTATAAGATGGTAAGAGTCAAAAATCATAATAATATTGTTTTGTCATCGGATTTAAGTCACTATGTAAAATTTAACATCGATCGGACATTTGAAAGTAAATTAAAGTTCGAGTACAAATTTTAAACTGGAAAGACGATCATTCCAAGTTAAATAAAACCTTAGGAAAATAACATAATTTTAGTTAAAAGAAACCATAGCCTCAAATCCTTACAAAATAAAACATATGTTGAAATACAATTATTTTAACTAATCTGAAACTTAACTAATAAAAGTTAATCGTAATATTTGTACGATTTCTTTCAAAGCGCAGATAACTTGTAATAAGTTTAAGAACTTTATACACGACCCCTGGAAGCATGGTCCAAATCATCTGTTTTGATATGCAAAAAAGTGGTATAAGTCATGCATTCAAAGTTTCATAACTCGGTCAATTTTAATGTTAGCAGAATGGGACTTTTTTTTTTAATCTTACTTAGTAGTGTCACAGTAAACTTTCAGTAAATATCACTTATAGGACCGGGGGACCGTATAAAAATTTTAATTTCGTAATTTTTAATGATGTTTTTCTTGACCAAAATCGCTTTAATAGTAATTCTTTACCTTATTTAAATATTTTTTGTAATTGGAAGTGTGCATCTAGGGCCAACGGTTGCGAAAATAAAGGTCGGTCTGGTTATACATGGACACACTGTATATAACGGAAGTATATTATGCTAGATAAAATGAAAGTACGGTTCACTAAACAATTAATTTGAATGTGTGATCTGGAGAAATACGAAGTTTTGTAGTGCGATCCATGCTTCTCAGTGTCTTTTTTAATGGTGACAAGTTGTATTGAACCTATAATATTTTGGTAATTAACTACGCGTCTCAACCAATTTTTAAATATAGAATTGGGCTTTTTCATTAATTAATATCTAGGATTGCAGCCTAATTATTCTTTTGAATGATTTTCTTCTTCTTTTTAACTGCTTAAGCCCCGACGGGGCTTTAATTGCCATAAAAAAAACTCAAAGAAAATTCATTTAATATATCGATTAGTAGTAATTCAGTTTAGAATGAGTAATAGAATCTTTACTTAATTGTGTTCCAAAATCAACATTGGATGCAAAATCCTTATTGTTTGCTATGAAGTACTTAAAAAGATATTTTAAATAAAAGATTTGTCTCGAGTTATAAATATTGCGAAAAATCCCTATACATTATTTTTCCTTCATTAATTTTAGTTGACAAATTCCTTCTAAAATTTATGAAATAATTGTATAAATCTTCTAATGTTGTTTAAAAAATCCTCGAAAGATAATTTAGATGATGTAATTTTCATAAATTCATAAACTGGTACATAAATGGTTAATAAAATTTATATGATCACACCTTTTGAATATAGAAACACTCCGTGTTTATGAAATATTTCCAGAGTCATACATTTTAAGACTAAATATAGTTTAATCTGATTTAAATTATATTTTGAACATTACCTTCAATATTATGCATTATTATTTAACAGTAGGATTTAAATATAATGTTATCAAACATAAAACTGCTTTAAATTAAAATACGTGTCAAGAAATGTAATGTCATACTTAAAATATTTTTTCATTTGGAAATGAAATTTATTCAAATCTTTTGCCGTAAATATCTTTTCCTAAGGTGTTGTAAAATTTCTCGATAACAGAATTTACCGAATAATAAGAGCTTTCCCCCCAAAAAATATTTCGACACAAATATTTCATCATTTAGGTTTTTTTTTTTTTTTTCAAATAGGTTAGTTTTATGTTACAAAGTTTTATCCATATATAAAATAAACCAGAAAATTTTATGTATTTTTAGGTAGCTTTCTTTACAAAAAAGCTACCTATTGCAGCCGTTCAGAGGAAAGCGATTTCAAAAAATTTTGGTATATTTTCATCGATCATGACCCCCAGACCCCGAAACCACCCTCCGTTCAAAATTGATATATATATATATATATATATATATATATATATATATATATATCTGACCTATGTCACACTGTAACTCCCGTAATTATGAACCGATTTCGATGTAATTCGGTGTGTGAATAGTACATACCAATGTCTCGACCGAGTTCGTTGGCCAGCTTCATCCGCCGTATTGTTTCAAAATGGCGGCCATTTAAAATTTTTAAAAAAACTTAAAACTTGAAATGTGGTACCAAAAAATTTAAAATGGAAAAATATTTTTTTCTTATGTATTTGACCTTTATACAAAGATTCCGGAGCAGTTTTTGTTTCGTCTATATCTTAAAAAATGGCTGAGTGGCTGAGCATTTTGAATTTCTAGCGTGGCTGACATTTTGAAACGTCCTGAATTTTGTCACGCGATAAAAGGCGTATTTATGAACCGATTTGGATGTAATTCGGTGTGTACATAGTACATACCAATCTCTCGACCGAGTTCGTTGGTCAGCTTTATCCGCCATTTTGTTTCAAATTGGCGGCCATTTAAAATTTTTTAAAAAATTTAAAATTTGAAATGTGGTACCAAAAAATTGAAAATGGAAAAATATTTTTTTCTTATGTATTTGACCTTTATACAAAGATTTCGGAGCAGTTTTTGTTTCGTCTATATCTTAAAAAATGGCTGAGTTATAGCATTTTGAATTTCTAGCGTGGCTGACATTTTGAAGCGTCCTGAATTTTGTCACGCGATAAAAGGCGTATTTATGAACCGATTTGGATGTAACTTCGTTTATACATAGTACATACCAATGTCTCGACCGGGTTCGTTGGTCAGCTTCACCCGCCATCTTGTTTAAAAATGGCGGCAATTTAAATTTGAAATGTGGTACCAAAAATTGAAAATTGAAAAAATATTTTCTTCTTATGTGTTTGACCTTGATAAAAAGATTCGGGAGCAGTTTTTGTTTCGTCTATATCTTAAGAAATGGCTGAGTTATAGCATTTTGAATTTCTAGCGTGGCTGACATTTTGAAACGTCCTGATTTTCTCACGTAATAACAGGCGTATTTATGGACCGACATGGATGTACCTTGGTGTGTACATAGTACATACAAATATCTCGACCGAGTTCGTTGGCCAGCTTCATCCGCCATCTTGTTTCAAAATGGCGGCCATTTAAAAAAATTAAAAAATAAAAAAATTTAAATGAGATACCAAAAAATTGGAAAATGAAAAAGATTTTTTTTGTATGTGTTTGACCTTAATACAAAGATTCCGGAACAGTTTTTCTTTCGTATATATCTAGAAAAAAATGGCTGAGTAATAGCATTTTGAATTTCTCTTGTGGCTGACATTTTAAAACGACCTGATTTTTGTCACGTGATAACAGGCGTATTTATGAACCTATTTGGATGTAACTTGGTCTGTACATATTACATACCAATGTCTCGACCGAGTTCGTTGGCCAGCTTCATTCGTCATCTTGATTCAAAAGGGTTGGCATTTAAAAAAAATTAAATTTAAAATTCAAAATGAGGTATTAAAAAATTGGAAAATGAAAAAGATTTTTTTATGTGTTTGGCCTTGATACAAAGATTCCGGAGCAGTTTTTGTTTCTGAAAATTTGTTCTTTTGTTGATATCTTAAAAAATGGTTGATTTATAGCACTTTGAATTTCTAGCATGGCTAACATTTTGAAACGATCTTGTATTTGTCACGCGATAACACACATATTCGCCTATTTCGATGTAAGAAGGCATGTGGATAGTATACATCAACACCTCGACCAAGTTCGCTGGCCAGATTCATCAGCCATCTTGCTTTAAAATGGCGGCCATTAAATTAAAAAATATATATATATTTAAAGTGAGGTGCAAAAAAATTAGAAATTGAAAAAGGTTTCTTTCTTAAGTATTTGATCTTGATATAAGGATTCAGGAGCATTTTTTGTTTGTCTTTACCTTAAAAAATGGTTCAGATAATGCAGTTTCAATTTCTATTGTGGGTGACATTTTGAAAAATCTGATTTTTTGCATGCGACAGCACTCCTATGTATTAACCGATTCCGATGTGAGTGAGCATGTGCACAGCAATTACTAAGGTCTCGACCAAGTTCACTGGTTAGCCTCATCCACCATGTTGTTTTAAAATGACAGGTACTTTAAGAAATTGCCGAATTTGGCAGCCAAATATAAGTTACTTTAAGGAAAAGCAGCTTGGATAAAGCTGACTAATTTCGCGAAATTCTCATTCATTATATTGATAAAAATTAGTATTGAATCTCCTATATCCGGTTTCCACTAAATTGAGCTTCGTGTGTTTGCATGATATAAGTTGGCTTTTTTAAAATAAGGATTATGAAAGCTACCTCTTCCTCCCGGCACTGGCCGGAAGGACTTTTGGCATATTGTTATTGCGCCTTAAAACTTTTTTATTTTTACATTTTCTTTATATATTTGATATTTTTTGCATTTACTTACAATTGTGGACTATTTCACAATTTACTAAGCGGGCCTCTTTCAGGTAGAATGAAACGGCGCTAACAGTCACGTGATTTAACTAGAGAATTGTTATTAAAACATTTTTGTTCTTTATATTTTTAGTAATGATGTAAATTTGAACGCAGCGTAGACTGCTTTTTTTTGTCTTGGTCTTCTAAAATAAGAAGAAAACTGCTGTATATTTTTAATTTGTCATGAAATGAAGCCTGGCTGGATGTTAAGTTCCAGAAATTTAAGATGATTTTTCTAAAATCTGTAAATATGATGCATAAAAGTAAATTATGTATATAGTTGAATAGTCAATAATAATCTGCAAGAGTATCTGTTACTGATGATTATTCTTAGATGACGAACACAAAAATAAAGCATTTCGATTTTATTTTTCTTCAGAACATAATGCGTGGAAGTATGCTGTAGTGTAAAATTATATAGAATGTAAATAGATAGTAATGTAAATAGATAGTGTAGATATTAATGTAAAATTATATAGAATCCTGACTTCTTGAAATTTGCTCTCCCACTAATTTTCATGAACTGTGCTGTGAATCGAAATTCGTGGACCACTGTATAAAAAAAAAACAAAAAAAAACAAACAAACAAACAAACAAACAAAAAAAAAACCGGACTAAAAAACGGAAATACTACTGGCAATCTAGACGCCAGTACTATTTCCGTTTTTTACGGGAATTTTTACCCATAAATTACAGAAAAATTTCCGTTTTTAATCAGAAAAACGGAAAGTTTTCTGTAATTTATGGGTAAAAATTCCCGTAAAAAACGGAAATAGTACTGGCGTCTAGATTGCCAGTAGTATTTCCGTTTTTTAGGGTTTTTTTTAGGTGTATGATTATTATTCAGTAACAAACATTTATGTGCTCTGCGATATAAAGAATAATCATACGCTTATTCAATAGACTTTTTCTATTATTCTTTCTAAGAATAAATTTGAAAGAATTCTTCATATATTTTCATTATTGTTAAGAACACACCCATGTTCAAAAATGCCTTCTGTACGAAGGCACGAAGACATTTTTTCTAAATATAATTAGTATTTCTTTTTAACTTCTGATATTTAGTATGACATTTTGAAATGCAATTTTAATAGACATAATAGGAAAAATAAATTGAAGAGATGGATGGATATTTGTTAAGCATCGCGCAGTTTTGGACATCTTAGTGTAGGGAAGATGCTTTCAAGGATGATTTATAAAATAAAATCACACGAATTATTGCTTTCGTACGTATGCATTTTTTTTTAAAAACTACCTCGTGTATAAGTCGGTCTCCCATTTTCAACTCCCAAATTTTGTCTAAAATTCTTCGACTTATACACGAGTATATGCGGTAATTTTTTTTTACCTTCTGATATTAAGTATGACATTTTTAAATGCAAATTTATTGCACTTAATAGAGGAAATAAATAGAGGAGATTGTGTGGGTGTCGCTTGAAGACTTGGATGGATATTTGTTAAGCATCGGGCCATATTAGTATATGTAAGATGCTTTCAATGGAATTATGAACAAATAGGAGAAGACATATGCTGTAGAGACTACAAGTTGCGGGAGAAGTAACTGAGGAGGTTGTCACAAGTGGCGGCTGATTTTAGCTCATTTCGTAAGAAATACTACCTATTGCAGTCGTTACCATGGTGCGACTTTTGAAAAATTGCTTCATAACTTTTCATTATAGGACCCCAGGAACCCAAAACCACATATATATATATATATATATATATATATGTATGTATGTATGTACTAAATTTTGTCCGCACGATAAAAGTCGCAATGATACACGGATCGTCTTCAAACTCGCCAACAACTTTGAGATGGCTAATATCTCGGCGGGGATTGAAAATGGGCAAAATCGGCCCAAGGGAATGGAAATGGGGAGGGCTCAAAATTTTGAATACCGTCTTAATATGATTCTGATAAAACCAGCTCTTACACAACAATGACAGGAAAAAATAAATATTTTTCGTTAAGCAATTGCCAACAATTAAAAAAAAAACAATAAAATTCTCACCACAACAATTGTTTTTCTATTGCAAGATTTCACGTAAAAAATTATTAACTTATAAATAGTTTGACGAATTGAAAACAAATTGAATATTACGTCATTAGTTTTCTAGTGCAAGATTTCCGCATGAAAACTCAAAATGAAATAAATAGTTTGACGAATAAAATATATATATATATATATTGCGTCATATTGGAAATATAATGGACCTCAGCTGGTGAATATGTAACGTCATGTGAGTTTGAAGAAATGTATTAAAACATGATAAAAACCCGACTATGGAAATATTAACATATTTTAACACTTTGAGGTTCTCTGAATTTATTTTATCCATTTTTAAACCTATTCCATATACATGCGTGTGTGTATTCGTGTATATTATAATTTTCACAAATGTTTAGCTCCCTAGAGCTCATTCTTAGTGAAGGAACTGGGTTTATCTCTAATCTTGATTTAAGTTTTGTTGGTGAATTTAGTACTTAACTTCTAAATCTACCTCCGCCTGTAGGCCCGAGCCGGCAGGGATTTTTTTTTTTTTTTATGTCCGATCAAAAGTTTCTGATTACCGTTCCACCTGTAAATTTTGAATAGAAAATTTTACCTTATTTCAGCGGCTTTTTCCAGCAAAATCAGTCTTACAAATATGGTAAAAATTTCTATTCGTTTTAAGTGGTAGGAGTTAAGCCGGGTATTATAATCTCTTTCACCGATACTGCCTGGAGGTTGTTTATGTTGTCACAATACGGCGGAAACGCAGGGAGCAGAAAGTACTACAGCAGAAGTGAACCTTAATCAGTAAAAATAAATGTATGTTATTCCCAGTAATTATAACTGAAATTTTGCCTTACTTAGTCGTTTAAATAAGAAGAAAATATCTACTCAAATTTACTGGTGGAAGCTTGCCCCCGCTGTAATGAGACATTGCAAAACCGGTTACAGGAAAAGCTTCGCTATTTTGAGGATATGCCATTTCCTCTTTACTCATAGTTCTATGATGTTTTCAGCGATGATTTATTCAATAAAATGACACGAATTATTGCTGTCGTACAAAGTAATCACGGAAATTAAATGACGAATCATCCGTATATTTATGTAAAATGAACATCTCTTAAATCATGTCTCTTGATATCTCTCAGTTGAATACTTCATTATATGTCAGTGCCTCCTGTTTATGTTTTTACTTAGTGCGAGGATTTTAAATAAATTAGATATTTACAATATCTTCTTTAAAGAAGTTTATACAATAAAACCAATGACAATGAAAACGCCAATGATAAAAAAAAAATTCCGTTTATGCAGATTTTCTTTTATCGGCTATTATTATTGACATCTCAAATATATCATTCTTTTTTAGGTTTCCGTAAAAACGGAAAGGTTATGAGATCCCTCCTGCGTCTGTCCGTTTGTCACAGCCATTTTACTCGTAAATTATGGAGCGTGGAAAGTTCAAATTGGCTGAAGTAATACATGCTTAACCTATATATTTATAGATTAGTAACCGATCACAAATATATCCAGGAAAACTGTAGAAGGGCTTATTAAGTTACTTGAAAAGAAAGTCTTTTCTTTGTATATTGGGTGGGGTATCACGTAAAAGCTTTCGTAACGCCGAATTCAAAAATACATTTGTTTTAATTTTAAGTAATATACTTTCAGAGATATTTTTGAAAAAGTAATTCAAAAATATGTTTCCCGCCCCCCCCCCCCTCTATTTCCTAATCTACTGAAACTAAAATTATGAGAAAGTTACAGATAGTAGAAGTTAATTTAATCCTTGCAGAAAAACTATAGCAATTATATTAGGTCCCATAGTTTTTGAGAAAATCGCATATTCCCGTGACATACAAATTTCTATTTTCGGGCGTTCAGTAAAGGCATTGAGGAGCGCTAGAGGTTTCTATTGTAGAAGAAATATAAAAAGGTTGTTGATAATGATTTTCGAAAAAAAAATTTCGTAATTAGACGAGATATTAACCCTTAAAAATACGGACGGTTTGCACATACATAAAGACACGGTCGGCGTACATATGCGCAATCGGCTTTTAAAGCCTAGATAACAGTTTTAATTATATATATGTGTAATACAATGTCCAGTAGTAGTATAAAAGCTACAAACGTCAAACTGTTAAAAACAGGCTAATTTAATTAGAATTAATTCCTGTGTTATTCGCGACTAACTTGCATTGAGTGGCTCCCTCAATAGACCATGTCTTTGAAAGATTAATTAAAAAACTATCAAGAAAATCACGGAACGGACCAAAGGATTGTAAGTTTTCGATCTCCTTTCGAAGCGGGCTTAGCGCAATGCTATTTTTAAACTTTGAACAAGGGTTTTGTTTCAGGAGCACTGTTAAAAAAAAAGATTATTACTACGCTGAATATGGGTTTATGAAATAACAAGTGAAGTTTAATTATGCACTACCGTTATTGTTAGCACCGAATTTAGTTCATCATGAACAAATTAAGATAAGATTAAAAAAAGATTTATACAGAATAGCAATATTTGTTACTATTTAGTTTTCATATCACTCTGAACATTCTTGATATAGTTATTTTTTTCCTAGAATATACAGTATATACAGTATATATTCTAGTATATACAACTTTATTTTGTAGTTTTTTTTATAAAGTTTTATTATTTTTTTAGCAACAATTGTTTTAATAATACAGTTACTACTTAATATATTTGTTGTACGGAGCCCTCTGTGCACGAGTAATTACCGCACTTGACCATTTATTTATTGTCTCCAGATGCGCGATATAATTAAAAGCCTTTGTTTTCGTAATGAAAATTTACTATGATTATAAATTCGTTTCCTTTCATTTATGTTATTTACACTTATTATTGATGTAAAAAATAATAATATTATAAGAAATATTGTATGTGTTTAATGCATTTTTTCTTAGTGTACATTCTACGCCGTATAAAATATTCATGATATAGTACAGTTTTACATACTTACATACTTTCATTTCGTTTCACGAGCAAAAAAGTAATAAAATGTTATTAAAAAGTTTGTATTTGCTTATTACACATTTTTGTTAGCGTATGTTCGAAATCCATATTACAAAATAATCAGTCGATTGTATAGTTTTACATACTTAGTTTCTTTCTGCTTTTAGAGTCATTTCTATAAAATTGTCTTGTACACTTGACCCGTAAGAATAAAACTTTAATAATATATATATTGCCTAGAGCGCAATAGTTTCTAAAATTTAAATGCATTATTCTTTTCAGTAAGGATTATAGTATTCGCCTTATAAGCAAAAAATCAAAATAACCTTTTCCTACGTTGTTTGAAATATAAATAGCTTAAATAAAATACTAATAAAACTACTGAATTCAAGTCGTTGGATGCAAACATAAGTAATACTTTGTAGTAAATTTTTTCTTCTTTTATGAGCTTGTAAAACCTTTTGGAAAAATCTTTTGAATAGACTCGTTACATCTTTTTTTTTTGTAACATAAGGCATTTTTCAATTTGAAATGGTATTATAATAATTTAAATGCAACGCAAAATAGTAACTTTGTCAAGCGGAAGGCACAGAATTTTATAGTTTGTAGTGTATTTATTGCTAAATATTCCTTTCCAAAAGTTTGTAAAATTATTCATAAAATGTTTATAACAAGATAAATATAGGAAATAATATTTCCTATTCTAGTTCCATTTTCTTTTTTCTCAGCTTCAACGGTCTGAAATCAGGCTCCTTTTAATGCAAATTTGACATTGAGGAACAGATAAAATTTTCACATGGTACGAGGTCAGGCGTATAAGGCAGATTTCCAAAACTGTGATGTTATACTTGACTAGAAGCGTCTTGACAAATAATGCAGTGTGAGCCGGTGCGTTGTCCTGATAAAATCGCCCATGACTTGTTCTGCCAAAATTCGAGTCATTTTTGTGGTATTTTTTCACGGAGTTGAACAAGGACCTCAAGGTACTAATGTTGATTAATAGTTTGGCCAGGACTTCAGGAACCCAGTGAAGGTACACAATCCAATGAATAACGAAAATTTTCTCCGTTGTTGAGATGGAAAGGCGACCTGGCCGAACATCATCTTTAATGTCTTCTCGGCCATTTTGGCAACGCATAAATATTCATTGCACTATACTTCTGTTAACAAAGGATGAGGTTAGTAGCGGATTTTTCAAAGATAAAAATAAATTTCACATTAATTCGTTGCTCTTTTGTAGAAAAGTTTGTATGTATTTCTCAAGATTTTCCCGGAAAAACACTAAACCTGGATCCAGAGCAAATGAAGGTCACGGCCAGACGAATTGGCATACAGCCAATTTAGAAGCGGTTATAGAAGGCTTTACGCTACATAACTATTTGTCGTACGAATTTAGCGCATGTTGTGAATTTGGCACAGTTCTTCTGTAGTAGCATTAGTCTCGTTGTTAAATAACCACACCTCGTACAATTTAAGCAAATTTATACAAGAAAATTAGTAACAATAAAAACTCAGACGTTCAAGTAAAATTTCCGTTTATGCAGGTTTTCTTTTTATCTACAGCAAATCAACACAACTGGCGATATGAAGCAATTAAAATCATAAAACTTTGTAAAATTTGCTAATCTTGTCAATGATCTCCCATCGTCTCCTTTCCTATCTCCAGCGTGGAAATTACTTTTGTAATTCTTTTCCCTCTTCTCTTGTTTCTTTTCTTTTACTTTTGTTTTTTTTAAAAAAGGATTTTTTGGTTTTTTCTTGCTTTATTCTTTTATAATTCTTTATTTATTATTATTATTTATATTTTTTGATTTACTTCTTTTATTTTATTTTAATTTTGTTTATTTCTTTTATTTCCATTTTTTCCCTATCAATTTCTCTTCTATCCTTTTGGCAACACTTTTCTCTTCTGCATGTACCCCTTTCAGCTAGCGCCATCTGTCGCATTCTTTGCAACATTCTCACCTTTCAGTTCATTTTTGACCTTGTCCGCTTACGGACACGTCTTTACTATAGCTGATGACGAGCTGTTATATTTTTAGCTCGAAACGCGTCCTATTTATTGTTTTTATTTTATGGTGATTTTTTACAAAGTTTTATTATTTTAATTTCTTTTTATCTGTTATTATATTTAACACCCCGCAAATACCATAAATTTTTATTGTCTCCACATGCGCGATATAATTAAATGCCTTTGTTTTCGCACTAGAGGTTTACTGTGTTCATAAATTCGTTTCTGACATTTATATTATTTGTACTTATTGCCAGAAAAAAAAAAGAAAATTAATATGTGTTTAATGCAATTTTTTTCTTAGCGTATATTCTAACACCGATATAGAGAATCCAAGATATAGTTTAGTTTTACGTACTTATATAGTTTCATTTCGTTTTTTGAGTCAAAAAGTAATAGAATATTATTAGGAAATTTGTATGTGCTTATTTACACTTTTTTGTTACCGTATGTTCGAAACCGATATAAAATATTCATGCGATAGTTTACATTTTCATACTTAGTTTCTTTCCGTTTTTGAGCCATTTCTATAAAATTGTCTATAAACTTGTCCTATAAGAATAAAACTTTAATGATATATATTTATTGTCTAAGCGAAATAGTTTCTAAAATTTTAATGCATTATTCTTTCCAGTTAGGAATACATTATTCTCCTTCTAAGCAAAAATTCAAAATAACCAGTTCCTAGGTTGTATGACATTTAAGTAGCTTAAGTAAAATACTTATAAAACTACTGAATTGTGGTTGTTTCATGTAAACATGGGTAACACTTTGTTGAAAACGTATTCCTTCTTTTATGAATTTGGAAAAATCTTTTGGAAAAGTCTTCAAAATAAATTCGTTATGTTTTTTTTTTTCTTTTTTGTAACATACTGCTTTTTTCAATTTGATATGGCATTATGGTAATTTAAATGCAACACAAAATATTAAGTTTGTCAAGCTGAAGGCACAATATTTTGTAGTTTATACTCTATTTATTACTAAATATCCCTTTTCAAAAGTTCGTAAAATTATACATAAAATGTTTATACATAGAGAAATATAGGAAAAGTAATTTAACTAACTATTTTATTTGTTAATTATATAAAATATTTAGTATTATAAAATTAATGTATTCTGTAATAATTATTATCTTTCATAATTTTTACGATATCTAATAAAATTCAAATATATAAAGTGTTTTCCAGATTTTTTTTTTTTTTTTTTTTTGAGTATATGCTATGCAAAACATTGTTTGAAGAACACATTTGTTTTTTACATGATGTTTTACAATTTTATATTATGACGGATGATTTCTATTACATGCATTTGATTATTTAAATATGCGACTGTTAAAGTGACCTTTTGATGGATTATTGTGATAGATTGAAAGATAACATGCGCATATAAGATTAGAAAGTGAGCCACAAAAATTGTGAAAGGTGATAATTTCCTATCATTTTTTCATTAAAAATCATAGTTTCTCACGCATATTGGAAACAATTCATTCGCCGTCTCTGAAAATATGCATTTTCATAAGCTTATATGCAACACTACTTTTTCTTGAACGTAAATCGATTTTCAAAGCTTTTTAAGACATATTTATAAATAAATATTAGTGATTTCAAAAGTATTTTTTTACAAGTTTACCTAAAGAGATAACTTTCAATCAAATAAAATAATTTATAAATAAAACGGCTTTATTAACGGCTCCTCAAAATAACTTTATATATGAAACACTTTAGCATTAATTTTGCATTGATTGTTATATAAAGCTTTAATTTATATTTGAATTTTCCATGCATTACATATGCAACTTTACAAAAGAAAAATTTTTCGAAACACTTTTCTATCTTTGAAATAAAAAACCTAAAACGGATCTTATTTCTGTTTAACACAAATTATCAAAAACATAGAAAATTAAATCTGAAACAATATATGCTATTTTCATTGGCATTACTATATACATATAATCTATTACATATAATCTAAGAACTGGGTGACGAAATTGTTTATAATTTTTAAAAGAAAAGTGATCACAGCCAAAATTTTTCTGTTGAAAATATTCCTATAAAATAAATACACAGTCCATCCGACTTGGAATATCAATATTATTCATATGTTAAAATAATAATAATAAAACTAATATAAAAAATTTCGAAACACACTAAAATTTGCTAAATAAGCTTTTGTTTATGATTTTGTATAACGCATTTTATCAGAAATTTAACGTAAATAACCAAAAATGCTTTAAAAAATCAAACAATATTAAAAAGTATCGAACGTCAAAAATTAATCATATCGACTCATATCCTTTATGGAAAAACCCTTAACACTTTTTGTAAAAGTACATGAACTATTGTACCATTTTCCAGTCTCATTTATTCTAAAAGCGTAAAAAAAAAAGTGGAAAAGTGGGTGTTACTGAATGAAAAATGAAAGATAACACAATTTTTATTATATAGACGAAAGCGAAATCATAATTTGCGTATATCATTTAATAGTATGCAGTATTTTATATTTCTAAATCCTGTATCGTTTTTATACCAGGATGTACAGCAAAATTACCATATCTTTGTATGCGTGAGTCTGTGTGTGTGTGTGTGTGTGTGTGGGGGGGTGATCACTTTTCCCCAGGACTACGCTTTATGTTTTGATACTTCTTATTATTGAAAGTCGGGTCACTAAATTTAATCTGTGCCAACCATTTTTCCTTCTCTTTCCAACATGCATAATCCCATACACAAAAACAAATACTCCACACATTACATATAACGACATATTTATATAAGCTTATTTATGACTTTTGTGCATCGTGTTTATTAATCTATATAGATAAAGGAAAGTCTGGATTTTGTATTAATCAACGCGCAGCCCAAACTACTGACCCTAAAATCTTGAAATTTGGGGTAAAAATTCTTCTTATGACATAGAGTGCCGCTAAGAAAGGATTTTCTAAAATTCCACCCCTAAGGGGGGGGGGGGGGGTAAAAAATCGAACGAAGTTTAATAAAATTCCTTAAAAATCTGATTTTATAGCTACTTTTCAACTGATAACATATTTTGGTGTATTTTTGTATGCTGAATCGAATGGTACAAACTAAATTCTTTTAAGCCCAATAGTTCGCGAGATATTTCATATATTTCTAATTTAGCGATGTCTTTGGCGCCAAAACCTTGAAATACCTAACATTATAAGTGATAATTCATTCATATTCATTCATCTTATACATCCGTTACTGTAGCAACGGAAGAAATTCAAATGAAATGTTTTTGTTAAATCTTTTGGTTAAAGAATTGAACCGGCTATATGAGTTTGAAAAAAAAATAAATACAAACGCCTTGAAAAAAAAGAAAAAAATATATTGAATTTATTTAAAATACAGGGAAGCGATCCACTTAGAAATGAACATTATAAAACGAAAATATTTAAAAAATGAAAGCAATGTTTATACGATTTAAAAAAGTTTTGTGGTACTTACATCCGGGCCATGTCAGATACAACTGCGCCAAGCAAGGCAATTGCATTAATTACAGCAACCCTTATTTTTTGTCCATTAGATAGTTTATTTAGTATAGTTTTAAATTAATTTTATTATTATAGTTTTATGTTATATATTATTTTATGTTATTGTAGTTTGTAGTTTTATGTTATATATTTTATTTATTTATTTACCTAAAACAATTTGCCATTTTTAACAAGGTTATGTATTTAAGAATGTTAAATTACTTTTTTGAACGTAATTGGAAAACGATAAACAAGATTGGCAATTGGCAACCATTTTTGGCGGTCTATCTCATGGTCCGAATAATGCGTAAGTATTACTTTTTTCAATAGAAGAAATCGGAATTGAAATAATACATCGCGATTTATCACTTGCTCCTGGATAAAAAGAAAAAATGGGTACATTTATGTCAGCCATATCCGTATGTAAATATCGCCATTAGCATTTTTAAAATCGCCAGTAGCAGTAGTTACATTCCACGTATGTAAATTTTAAAAAAATCTTTGTTTTAAGTTATGGCATTATTTCTTATTGTTTTACTTTTCATCTTTTTCAATGGCATTAGTGTAAAGCATGTATTATAAATGAAATGAGTGAAATGTTTTTATTTTGAATGAAAATAATAAAATAAGAATAAGATATGGAAGCAATATTTGTTGATTTATTACTTGCGCCCGGCTAACATTGAAGTATCACAAAAGCCATATATTCACCTTTCTTTGGGTAATTGTTCATGTAATTTCTGGTTAATCTTCCGTAATCGGATACTTCTTCAATCGGTGTATTAATTACAATGTTGAAAGCATAGTTTATGTATGAAGCGAAAACTTCATGATGAATTAATTCTATTACAGAAAATCGTATCATCATCATCTTACTACATATTTAAAACGGAAATTTGTATTTTATTCCTATTCTTTATAATATTTTGATAGGATATGCCATTATTAGTTAGGTAATGTTTTTGGAACGGTTTTTATGTATACACACAGTGTTCTACGTTGCTTAGTTTTAGTTATAGAGCTATTGGAAAAGCTATACAGAAAGGTGAACGCAATTATGAAAGATACATCTACTGTCTATTATTACATATATATAATCCAAACGGAAATTTCGTTCCGAACGCCGAGATTTCGAGTTCTAGCGCATGGATTTTTACGGAACTTATACCGTTAGATAGGTATCGTTCCAGGGAAGGTTTTAAGCTATAACACATCATTCTATCTAGATTGGTCATAGAATTGGTACGGAAAATTCTATTATTTTGGACTTTGTTACTTCATATTTCCTTAAATAACTGGGCTCCTATTGGTCGTAGAGCTTAGATCTCGCGCCAAAAGTAGCTCCGAAGCACCCAAGCAAACTTTTCCCCGCGATTATTTTGCCGTCTTCCGATTTCCTCTAACTCTATTAGGGGCCCGCGTAGGTTCCCTTTAAAATATTTTTCGTAGTAATTTCAGCAATTATCTTAAATTATTGGTTAAGACCGCCGCCCTCCCGATTCATGTATCTACGGAAAGGTTGCATGAAGGAGTTTCGTTCAGATACGCTTTCGTTGAGAATAGAGTGCGCTCCCTGGTGGTGGAATGTGGAACTAACATAACGCGATATTGTTAAAATTAGGAAATCTAACAATGCGATCTGTTTTAAGCTTTGAGATAGTTCATAACACATAATCTATTATCTATTCTATTCTATATATATAAAATCTATTATCTATTCTATTATCAATTATATATATAAAATCCAAACGGAAATTTCGTTCCGAACGACTAGAATTCGAGTTCTACTGCATGGATTTTTACGGAACCTATACCGTTAGATAGGTATTGTTTCAGGGAAGGTTTTAAGCTATAACACATTATTCTACCTATATTAGTTTTAGAATTATGACGGAAAATTCTGTTATTTTGGGCGATAAGGTTACCATTTTATTTCTTGGCGAAATTCATCGTTGATAAAAAAAAAATTGAAACGTCTATTAAACCTCGAAAATTAAAAGAAAAACTGCTACTAATTTTATTTAAATGAAAAGAAAAAGAAAAAAAAGAAGAAGAAAATCCGTTTTAATGAGTGATAATATTAAAAAACGGAAACATTTAATCAAAACCTGAAAGAAATATTCGTAATGCTTAAAAATTAATTTAACCTTCCGTCTACCAGACGGGTCCATTGGACCCGACATGTACATTCAAAATATTTATTCAAACCAGAAATTTCTTCAAAACAAACTAAATGTATAAATCAGACAATAATAAGTTAAATAAACAAATTAAATAGTTTTAAGTAAAAATTCTGGTGTAGAATGTTTTCATAAAACTTGAGTAAAATTTCCGGTAGTTCTAGGGTTAATAAGAAATATTACACTTGATACGGAATATTTGGCTCTTTATCGCTTGCATTAGATATGGAAACGAATCTGAAAATTTGATTAGATGAAATTTTAACGACATTTTCTTTCTGTTCTGTTCTTTTCTTTTTTTTATATCTAATTGTCCCATCACGTGACTTATAGAAGAAACAAGCAGATGTAATTGTGAGTCACATGTGTAATTACTATTTGTTTCTTTACAATTTTTTATTTTTCTTTTGTCGCCAAACAATGTGATTTTAAGCCAAAAATGCATAAGCGTGACATTAGCTTGAGTATGTTCTCACAAATGGTGTTTTTTTAGGTGAAAGAGATCATTTTTTGAGTACATTTTCATATTCAATTGTAACTTATATAGATATCAGTTAATATTTTAAAAATGAAATCGAATACTTAAATTTCAGTGTGAATTTCTGCCACACATACATATTGTAAAATAATTTCATACTTTTTAAAATGTTTTTCGCCGTAATTCCGAAAGCATGTGATATTTATAAACTCGAACTCAGATCAACGAATATTACCCATTTTATTTAAGCAAATATTATCTATTTTCTCAAGTCATATCGCAAATTTCATTTATAGGAAAATTCACAGATTCGAAATCTAGATAATTTTTAAGGAAATTTATGTTTTAATACGTTATTACTATGGAAAAATTCAACATTTTGAAAAAAAAAAATACAAATCTTTTGTAATTCGTCATTTCTTCTTCGTCTTTCTTCGTACTTTCTCCTCTGTTATGTAATATTTCAAATGATATTGGACTAATTTTCGATGATCGATTCACCGCAAAATCGCATATCTAATATAGTATATAAAATAAAGTCTGGATTAGGGGACTAATTAACGCACAGCGCAAACTATTTAACCTAAAATCTTGAAAATCGTGGTAAAAATACTTCTTATGACATAAACTTCTGCTAAGAAAGGATTTTCTAAAGTGTCACCCCTAATGGTTTTTGCACAGGGAGGGGAAAAAAATCGAATATCAAAATTATGCGTCAAATGATAGCATATTTTAATGTAGTTTTGTATGCTGAATCTAATGCTACCAAATAAATTTTTATAAGTCCAACAGTTCATGACACATTTCATATTTTTCTAATTTGGCGGTGTCTTTGGCATCTAAACCTCAAAATATCTATCATTACATCCGTTACTCTAGCAACGGAAAAAATTCAAATCAACCCTTTTGGCTAAAAAATAAAAACGGCTCTATGAGTTTGAAATAAAAATGCAAGCATCTTAATTTTTAAAAAAATAGTGATTTTATGTAAAATAAAAGGGGAAAAATTACTGAGAATTTAGCGTTATAAAACAAAAATGGAAAAGGTACTACTTAGATATTCCGTCGACCAAAAATCTATCGTCAAACTATAAGATTAAATGCCAATAATGGTTGATCGTAAATATCAAATTCATTTGAATTTAAACAAACTACACGTGTTTACGTCATCAAGTGATTTTAATTTCGACGTTTTATTTGTATTTTTATTAATGTTATACTAATTTATTTGTTATTTCGTTATTTAAAATAAAGATTATGCCAATTTATATAATTTGGCGAATGGTTTGGCGATTTATATAATTTGGCGAAATGGGTCGACGGGATAACAAGTAGTACCAATGAAAATATTTAAGTATGAAAGCAATGTTTGTAACGACTTAAAAATTATTTTCATATATATAAACTCGGTTTATGGCGTCAGATGCCGTCATCCGAAGAATCTACAAGAGTCTTTTTCCATTTTTTCCGGTCTTAGGTTCCTCAATGAAAGAAATTGGAATTGGAATAATATTGTGAGATTTATAAATTGCTCCTCGATAAGAAGAAAAAATGGGTACATTTATAACAACCGTGCGCACATCTCGCTGATAGCATTTTTAAAATTCCCAGTAGCAGTAGTTACATTTTGCGTATGTAAATTAAAAATATTTTTTTGCTTTTAATTATGGCATTATTTCCTGTTATTGTTTATCTTTTCAGTTTTTTAAATGAAATTAGTATAATGCATGCATTTTAAATTAAATGAGTGAAAGGTTTGTGTTTTAAATGAAAATAATAAAATAAGAATATGCTATGAAAACAATCTTTATTGATTTATTACCTGCGCCTGGCTGACATAAAAGTATCACAAAAGCACTTTTCTTTGAGTAGTTGCTCATGAGAATTCAAGTTAACCTTCCGTAATCGGAAACTTCACATATTGGTGTATTAGCTTTAATGTTGAAAGCATCGTTTTTGTTTGAAGCGAAAACTTTTCTATGAATTCTATTACACAAATTCGCATCACCATCATCTACTATATATTTACAACGGAAATTTGTATTTCATTCCGATTGTTTATAATACTTTCGTAGGATATACCAAAATTAGTTAGGTAATAATTTTGGAAAGGTTTTAGTGTATACATATTGTTCAAGGGTACTTAGTTATAGAGCAACAGTAAAAGTTCAAAAAGTAAGTGAACCTGATTATGAAAGTTTAGCCTTTTTAAAAAAAAATCTACGGAACATATTTTGTTACAAGTGGCCCTGTTGCACGACTTTTAGGAATGGTGTTAGTATATACGATTTCATTATATGTTGATTAGTTACAGAGGTATTAATTCCTGTTGTCATAACGGTCTCATTACCCGACCATAAGTGCGCTGTTTATAATCAACTAAAACAATTACTTCTTAATTGCTAAATTTTGTCCAACGCTTAAGATAACATTATATCGCAATGGCGTTCGTATCGTTTTCAGTAATGTGCAAGGTCAAGCTGAAGATCCATATTGTTTAAAATACAAGTTCAAATTCACCATTTAGTTTAATCCAAGGTTCATTTGGAAATATTGACCAGCGCAGCGGGCATAGCCTGCTAGTAATTATATAAAATCAAATTTGCTTTTCCTTCCACCCGTTTATAATTTGAGTTTTGCTGGATGTATTTTGATGGGACTTACACTGTTAGTTAGATTATTTTTTGTGGATGGTTGGTACTTCTTGCATGGATGGTACTTCTCTGTAGCGAAGTTTTCTTCTGGGTTATTGTTTTTCTGAAGCACAAACTTGGCAACAAATCAGATTGCAGAAAATTAGATTAAAAGAGAAAGTTTCAAAACTAGGTGAACCCGAATATGAAATATTATCTTTTATTTAAAGTTCTACTGAACGTATTTTGATTGGAGTTGTACAGTTAGGTAATATTAGGTATTGTTGCAATATTTGAAATGTCATTCTACGTTTTTAGTTATGGAACTATGAGGAAAGTTCTCAGTGGTAAAGTTGAAAAAAAAAGTAGGATAAAATCTACAGGCATGGTATATATTAGAGAGTATATATGTTATAGCTATGGAGTGCAGAGTTTCTAAAAAACACCAGAAGGTCTACGGCGTATAGTCTATGCTACATTCCTAAAAATTCTACAATCACGTTAACTTGATTATGAAAGATATATTTAACTATCAACTTCAAATTTAAAATAAAAAGGACAATTTCGGTCCGACCGCTTATAACTTGAGTACTTTTTAATGGATTTTGAGAAGATTTGCGTTGTTAGATAAATTTTCAAGAATTTGTTTCATATATAACACATATTATTCTACGTTGCTCAGTTATAGAATTATGTGCGAAAGTTCTTTAATCAGTAAACCCTATTTTGAAATATTAGCCTTTTTAAAAGGTTCTACTGAGTTAATTAGCACTGTTGTTAGATATTTTTTCAGGAAAGATTTTATTATAAAACACATATTGTTCTACATTGCTTTGCTATAGAATTATAGCTGAATGTTGTATTATCAGGTGAACCCGATTATGAAACATTAGTCTTATTAGAAGGTTTTACTGAACGGATTTTGATGAGACTTGCATTTTTTAATTTTCAGGGATGATTTTAATATGCTACATATCGTTCTTCCGTTCTTTTTTATAGTGAATTATAAGTAATCAACTAAAAGATTTGCTTCATAACAGCCCAAATTTTGTCTGAGACATTAGAAGATATAAAACCGTAATGGCGTTCATATTGTTTTCAGCAACGCGTATGATCATTAGGGATAGATGTATTTATTGCTATGAAACACAAGATCAAATACACCGATATATTTCGTTTAATTAAAGTTTCGCTTGGAGAAACCGACCAGCGTAGCGGGCGAAGACTTCTTCTACTAATGTAAAGCGTAAATTCCATTTCATTCCGATTGATTACAACTCAGATTCTACTGAACATAATTTTGCAGAACTGACACTATTAGATAGTAAATTTGGTTTATAAATAGTTTAATCTAAAAACCATCGTTCCAAGTTGCTTAGTAATAGTTACGGGAGTTCTAAAATTAGGTGAACTCGATTAGGAAAGATTTCAAGTTTTACTGAATGGATTTTAATGATAGTTGACCAGTTAGATAATATTTCAGGGATTTTTTCAATATTTATCATATCTTTCAAAACTGTTTAGTTACGAAGCTATGCAGAAAACGTTCTATGTGGTATAGTAAAGAAAATTGGAGGATAATACGCTACAGACAAAGGATGTATACTAGAATGCTATAGTTATGGACGTTGTGCAGAGTTTCTTTAAAAATCCAGAAATGATGCGATGTATACCTACCACTACATCCCTGAGAGTTCTATATAATCAGGTTAACGCGATTATGATAGCTATATTTAACTATCTCATTGTATGTAAAATGCAAAGAGAAATTTCATTCCGGCCGCTTTTAAATTTACTTCTACTGAATTGATTTTGATGGGGCTTACATTGTTAGTTAGATAATTTACAGAAAAGATGTTAGTATAAAATATAATGTTCTACGTTGATTAATTAAATAATTATGGGTAAAGATCTAAATCAGAAGAACCCGATTTTGAAAGATTGGCTTTTTTTTAAGGTTCCGCTGAATGAATTTTCACGGGATTTAAACTGCTAATTAGATTATTTTTATGAAATGTTTCGGTACATTTTCCAGTTTAAAAGATCTTGCTAAGTGAATTTCGATGCAACTTGCTCGGTTAGTTAATTTTTCAGTGAATGTTTTAGTATAAAGCACATATCATTCACTTGGTGTTGCTTGGTCATCAGGTTGCTTGATTATAGAATTAAGGCTGAATGTTTTAGAAGCAGGCGAACCAAATTATGAACTATTAACCTTTTCAGTATGTCCAATTAACAGATTCTGATGAGATTTGCATTGATAATTTTTCATGAACCCTTTTAAGTATAGTATATATTGTTCTATCGTTCTTCACCGAAAACTACACAAAATGATCAACGAAAGAAGTTGGCCCTTAACAGCCTAAATTTTGTATGGCTCAAAAGATATAATAGCGTAATAACATTCATATTGTTTTCACCAATTAGATTGGGCATTCCAGGTAAATATCCATATTGCTTTAAAACGCATGATCAAATTCACAGATATATTTCGTTTGATTCAAGGTTTCTTTAGAAAAACTGACCAGCGTAGCGGGCGTTAGGCTGCTAGTATATATATATTCCCAATTCATTCATATCACGAAGGATATTTATTTAAAACTGTTGAATAACCTAAGTCTCAGTAAAACCTTTCATTTATAATTCGTTTTCTAAATCGGGAATGTTTATTGATATAAGCGGAGAACTTAATCCAAACGCTATTATTCTACTCAAGTGCACGCTTTATTTATGATGCAATTCAAATACAACGTCTTCTGTGATCGAATATGATTTAATCATGAAGAGAATGATCCCGAATTCTACGAAGTAAATATATAGATTGGGAAGTAATAAAGTACGGTCCACCTGTTTGCTAATACGATATTGCCTTTAACCTCAGAGACATGAGATTTTGTCATCGTCTAACATTTTTGATATGTATATTTCCTATTGTCATACATATTAAATTTATGTTTAAAGTTTTAGGAAACAAATGTCGTTAGAAGTTGTGTTATCTTGTCAAACAATATTTGAATTTTCTTCAGTTTAAAATATCCTTTAAGAAAGATATACACTCTATATGTATTTAAATTCATATTAGGTAACTTCTTTAATTACTTATGTATTTATCATCACTTTATAAGTGAAATGTTTTTTAAAGTACAATTCTTGGTTTTAATGGTCATATAGTTTATGATTAGAAGTGTGCTTATCTAAATTTCAAACTTCATTAATGTCATATGTATAAAGTATAAATAACAAAAGTTGTAATTTGAAACACTATAAATTAGCTGAGTGCGTTGAAACTCTAAAATTTAGGTGATTAAAGGTAATTATACTTTTTAAGTGAGTCTAAATACGTAACAGCTATAGTCATCGTCTGGTCCGTCCGTCCGTCTCTCCGTCTGTCCGCATATAACATCGCGAAAACTACCCAACCGAATGGTTTTGAATTTAATATATATATTCGTTACAGAATTTTGTAGAAGCATTTGAAATTTCATGACATTCGAATCAAAACTTAAAAAGATATTAATATAAGTTTTCGTCATTCTATTAAATCGTATCCTATGTAATAAGTTATATGCCGTCCCATGATAGGAAATGATTCTAGGTTGACAAGGTGATTAAGTCCTGATTATGATGGAGTTATGTTATTGCCATCGTAATAAATTGTAAAAATATTGTATTTAAAATAAAATACACTTTGCTAAATGGTACACATTAAAATATACATTAAAATATCAACGTTTCGTTTCTCTTCTGCGACCATCTTCAGGATGAGACACAAGTTTATATATCACATACAAGTCTAAAAGTTTTCCAAGAATTCTTGAACAACTTTTAGACTTGTATGTGATATGTAAACTTGTGTGTCATCCTGAAGACGTTCGCAGAAGCGAAACGAAACGTTGATATTTTAATGCATATTTTAATGTGTACCATTTAGCAAAGTGTATTTTATTTTAAATACAATATTTTTATATATTTCATGGTGCAATCGTCCAATTTCTAAAATTAAAGAAAAGTAATAAATTGTGTTTTCTCTTATTTTTGCATAAGAGTGCAACAGCTATTGCACCAAGATCTGAATATTTCTAAAACTAGTTATAGTACGATCGCACTTCATTTGACACGTTTCACGCACAATTTCAGAGTTTTTTTTAAAGAAAAATAGTTAATAGTATATCATATACTTGGCTGCCATTGCGAATATTATACTTTTCTAATCCTATTATTAATAAAAACATTCGTCATAGTTTGCTATTTAATTTTAAAGTGATATAGATTTTTTAAATCACTTTCGAAAATAGTTGAAAAGTGTTTCTGAATTTGTTTTATTTGGCCTCCTTCCCTTGATTATATTCACGTAAATATACTCGGATTGTAAGTGATATATATTAAGTATGTAGCATTTATAGTTCGTTTACAGGAACACTAAAAAAGACAGTTTCATTGTATTCTACCGAGGAAAATTGCTTGCAATGTTTTTTATTAACGTGACAATGCTTCAAACATATTGGAATTTTGGAAAAATACAAGATATTTAATGTGTAACAGGAAGTACATAGCATTTATCATTCGTATAAACAGATACGCAAAATTATATTCTACTTCATCGTGGTATATGGATAAAAATAATTGCTATGTGTTACACTAATGTTTTTACACTATTTTAAACATATTGAAACTTGACATACGTTAGTGAATAGCACAGCATGGTTCTTATTGTAGAATAAAGCATGCATAGCAATTATTGTTAATTTACAGATCATGTTTGTAATTGTAGAATAAGGTGTGCATAGCACTTATCGTTAATTTACAGGATACATAAAATAAATCAATTACAGTACTATTGATGAACCGTAATTGCTGGAAGTGCGTTTTCAGTTGTTGTATGCGTTGCTACATTGAACAAATATTTACATATTACTTGTTATATATAAATTATATAGGCTATATACAGGTTTCCACAAAAGAATTCATTTCCGTTTATTAGCGCAAATCAATGAAGGGAAATTTTTAACTGTATTATACGCTTTCGAACTGAACTAAATTTTAGCGTGCTATGTAGTGTATACAATTCTATAAATATTGTTAGTTACCACATGAAAATCCATTTATATTGAAATGGTTATTTTTTTAGGAGTTATAAAATTTAATTTTTATACGACTTCTGGATCCTATACATTCAGAAACTTTGATAATAGCGCACAAAGAAGAAAGAAAGGTATAATCGAAAAACTTTGAAAATAGAAGATCATGTAAAACAAATAACAATAGCAAGTAGCTAAGCAAAAAAAAAAAAAAAAAAAAAAAAAAAAAAAACAGATGCTTAGGAAATTGTAGTATGGACTTAAAATTAGGATGTACACACGTATGTCCTGGTATTGTAATATAGATTTCCTGACATGCGCAGTTTCAGCCATATGTACCACAGCGTACCCAAGAAATCGTAACTCAAGAAATCGCCAAAGATTTCTCGATTTAATTCATATTGTATCAGTTGAAATCGCCAGTGATTTCACTGTTTGATTCTTATGGTATCAGTTGTTTAAGCGCATAGTTTGACTACACGCCTATTATTATTTTTATTTATATTATTATTTTCATTCATTTGTTTATTTAGGAAGTTTTAATTACATTATGCGATATTAAACGGTAAAAATGCTGAACTATTGAACTATTTTCATTGTTTTAAGTGCAATCGTCTTAATATTTTGTAATCAGGCCTAAAGCGATAGATGAAAAAGTTTATGATAGAAAATATTTTGAAACGTTACAAAATCAGCACACTGAGATGCAGTATTAGAGATCTGCACGGGCCGGTCCGTGGGCCGGGCTCTGGACTATTTTCATTCCCGGCACTCGGGCAGGGGCCGGGTCATACTTTTTTCTGAAGGCTCGGGCTGGGCCTAGTCACTACTCTTAACGGGCCGGGCCGGGTTCGGGCCTTACTTTTTTCCTGAAGGTTCTGGCCGGGCCTAACTTATCTTTTCTGCTCAGACTCGGGTACTCCGGGTCTAACGGACTACCCGGAGTTACCAGGGTTACTCGGGTTTCATTCCTAATCTTCGCGGACCAAAATATTCATTCCTAGTTTTGACGCAGCCCGTATGAAAATCATTGTCTCGGCGTGGCCTGGTCCGTTCAAAGGTCAGTAAAATCAGGCTTGGCACAATTTTTTTTTCAAAAAATGCATACATTTTTTAATTGCCATTGTTCTACAATTAAACATTCAAATTCATTCTTTTTAAAGAATAGTAGTTTTCTACACTTATTAAAATACAGTTAATATAGTAAAACGTGTGAAAAGAACCTGTCTATGACAGAATCTTGTTTTAGACTGAAAAACATGTTGATCCATGCAAACTTAATATACTACAACGTAAGAAAAGAATATATAATACACTTACACTTGCTAAGAAGGGAACTTGTCTATAACGCATTTTTTTCTTTTCTATGCAATTCAGTCTTAGATTTTACTGTATAGCATTTTTCAGATTTTTAACACTTCAATACATGGAATATGGATTAACTATATTAATGATAACTGGAACATTTACATACAAGAAATAGAGATTCATTACAAAAATAAATATAGCACCCTGTGGCACTTCTATAAAAATGAAGATTATAAACAAGAAAAGAAAAGTTAAGATAAATATTTTTGGCTTGAACTCATCGTACGAAACAAATTTTTAACCAAATCGACGTAAAAATCAATGTTTTGTAGAAATTCACTCGGACCGGGCCGAGATTTTAACTTTTTTTCGGGCCGAGCAGGGTTCGGGCCGAACTTTTAACTTTTATACCGGGCCGGGCCGGGCCGGGCCAATAAATTTTTTTTCTACGTGCGGTCCGGGCTCGGTCCGAACTTTTAACTTTTTTACTGGGTCGGGCTAATATATTCTTTGTACGGGCCGGGTCGAATTATTTTTCTCTGAGTCGGGCTGGGCCCGGGCATGGAAATGTCAGCCCGTGCAGACCTCTATGCAGTATTCAAACGAATTACATTAAAAAAGGCTTTCCTATTCGACGGTATCAAAATTGAAATTGTTGTATGTTTAGAAGTTAAAAGAATTGAAGTAAAATCAAAATTTAAGGGTTATTTCTTGCCACCACCGGTATGACACGTGAATTATGGTGGGATGTATTTTTGCTTTTGTACTGTTGATATCAAAGACGTGCTACACTATTTGATTTTTTTTAAATTATTTAATTAATAAAATGCCTCTCGAAGAATCACTGCTCCTATATACCTATGTGTTTCATTCTTCGATAATACAGGGTGGGCCAAAAGTCCGCATCATAGGAAAACACATGTATTGTTACAATATGTTCTCAATATTGTTGCCTCCGTTGTCAAAACACAACTGCAGGCATGTACATTTATGTACAGTCGTGGGAAAAAAAGTAAACACCCCTACTAACTCCTCAACAAATTATCGTAGAAGAAAGTTACTCGTACCAAACGATTGGAAATAAAGTCTACTTTTAAATTATGTACATAAAATTTGCTTAAAAGGCTATCTACATATTAAAACGAACCCAAACTTTCTTTTTTTCAATGGCAATACCCAATTTTAACAAGATATTTCAAATCTTCGTTTCAAACTACGCCTAGAGTTCCAAATTTCAAGTAATTTGAATGATAAGTTTTTGAGTTCAAAATTTAGTGCTTCTAATGCTAAATTTCATTTCCATATTTCTATTAATATCTCCTGAAATTATACTCCTAATGTGCTAATTTTTTGTCTAGCAATAACACTAATATACCCAAACATAAATACGTTGAATTTGCAATTTTTATAATATGAATTATGAATTATGAAATTAATATTCGAAAAACTTATGAATTGCAACCTACAATTTTTTGACGGTTTTAGATTCAGTACCTGGTTGAACGATTTTTTTTTTCAAAAATTTCTTTTACAATAATACATTTATTTGTCATGGGCAGCGAACTCGATTATGAAAAATTCATGGATTTTTTTGCCCTTTCTAGAAAACGCAAGCAAATTAATTTATTAAAAACTACATAATTTTTGCTCAGTTTCTTTTTCAAGATAGGGAAACGGGAATGAAAAAAAATCAACATTGTTTAAACTATCCTTTTAGGATTTCTAAATTGATTGCTCAACGCTTAGCGAAAAGTCAGTGAATATGGTGTGAGATGCAGAAGTCATGACATGTTTCAGATATAATATAAAAATGCTTGTTTTCTTTTAAATATAATGTCATTTGGGAGGGAGGGGGGGTAGTGGAATTCAATTTTTTTTTATTGTAAACAATTTCGTAAAAAAATGTATATAGAAGAAAATTTGGATTGTCATTTATAAAAGTAAAAGACTTTTACTTGAATGCGATTACCCCGTCATATTCTGACTGCTAGTCTCCCTGTTTTGTAAATATTTAAATGATTATTCTTCAACAATCGTTGTCCAAGTCAGTGGTTGGCGGCAAAAATGAGACATTTCGGGAACTATGTGGCAAGTTTGGAAGAAAAATTGCCTTGCTTTTTTAAAAACTGCTGCAAATTTTGCGCCAGTGTGTATCGATATGGTACCAAACTACAGCGATATTTCTAACAATATGTTGTAGTTTTGAACATAGCAAAATGTTCATATAAGCGCTGTTATCTATCAGAATTATTAACATATTTACAATTATATTTATGAAAATACTCATGTTCATGAAATCAACATTTGGTAAAATCAATTTTATTTTTTCTAGTCAGTTAAAACGAATGTTGCTGTACTTTTGCCCTACATAGGCCGTTATCTAGTGCTCAATTTGATATATAAGGCCAGCAGTTAATGCCGCCTTCTAGATAATCCTTTGAACTTGTTGCTGATAAATGAACATTAGTATTGGCGGCAATTTCGATTCCGGAAGAAAAAATATAAAATGTTGCTTTAACCATATCCAGGGACCGATTTACAAATTTGGGGGCCCTGGACACAGATGCTTACGATGGGGCCCCCTTGACCCGAAATTTATAAGGGGATTGAGTAAAAAAAACAAGGTACTTACTAAAATAATCATTATTGACTTTAATAATTACTTTAAAATATCCATTAAAATTATGTATGATAATCATAAATTTACATTTAAATAATTATTTCACAATTATGAAATTTAAATGAGTAGACGGTTTATAATAAATTGTGTGGTGTTGATTATCTTTCCCTATACGAGTCTATATATCTGGAATGATAAAGTATGCAACAACTAATAATAAATTTTCGACAACACCCCGCTACAATTACTTAAAATATTAGGGACTCTACTGCTTGCAAGCTACGCTCACCAACCCCCAAATAATCTGACGAGAACAGGAAAAGGATTAAATAAGAATTAAAAATACAATATATTTATAAAGTGATAAAGATAATAGAAAATATTCACTATAATAAAATACAGCAAACTCTCTATAAGGCGGACTCTGTGTAAGATGGAAATCTGTCTAACTCGGAAAAATTCCCAAGTCCCTGCGAGTCCATAGGCATAGAGTAAAATTTGTCTAAGGCAGATTATTGTCTACTGCGGAAAAATTTCTTGGTCTTGATCGATTCTGCCTTAGACAGAGTTTACTGTAATTATAAATGGATGTTTCAGACAAAATATACAACGTTATAAAAATACAATAGACAAAAACAATAGGAAACACAATAGAATGTAGAATGAAATGTAAATTGCATTAGATATTAAAACTATATCAGATTTTGGACAATAATTGAAAACCTTTCAGCAGCATTTGGGGGCCCCCTAAAAATTAGGGGCCCTGGGCACGTGCCCCAAATGCCCTTCCGTAAATCAGGCACTGACCATACCAATTTTTTTTGCCGAAGTAGAGACTTTGTTCGATGTTTTTCTCACATTCGAATAAAGCATATTTCATAAAAATCGTCGGAATTGTTTTCCATTGGTACCACCATTTTGAATAATGAGTTTGTTTCTGTTAGAAAAATTAATCTCTTTCAGAATTAAATAAACACTATCAATCATGTTAGACAAGCTAATCTCTTTCAAAATTATATAAACTCATCATTAATGAAGATAAACTGTTTTTTCCTGTCACTCAAAAAACGCTTTAGCTATCATAAATAAAAGACTAAGATTACTTCCTGTTTGTGAATATGTGGATAAGAAACAAAACATTCAAATTAAATGACTATTATTGTGACACATGAAAGAACTATTTTCTTAATTTATGACTTTAAGTATTTTATTCATATCTATAATTAAGATTCATTTTATTTGTTATTTTAATCATTTATCAATAATCCTTTTGTGTATGTTATAATTTCTTCAGTATGTTTTCTGCAATGTAATGAGAAGGGAGAAAAAATGTATGCTCCAGTTTGTATTTATAAGCGTAGATAAAATATAGTTTAAAACCAGAATCTTCACAACGTTCCTGAAATATATATCTCAAAAAGGATACCCAATCTTTTAATAAAATAAATTCACCAGTTCTTATAGGTGACACATCGCTGAATATTTCAGTTTTATCTTGGATTTAATCATCTTCTTTTCATTGGATATGTTGAAGAAACTTATCTGCTTCGAAGTGGACGATCTACAATTAAAAGGTAAGGAGCTTTACCTTATCTTTATTTTGTGATTGAATGTGAATATTGTTATTTACCTTCAGTCTCATTTTTTTAATCTAACAATGATTACGAGACTGACGCGCTGCCTTCCTTAAATATTAAATATTAGTATTTGATAATTTAAAGGGTTTATTTGAAAATTAAAAGGTGGTAATAGAAGTCAAACATGACGACACCAAAAGATGCACAGATAATAGAGAAGCTTAATTCGAACAATTATAATGTATGGAAATTTAAAATCGAGATGCTTCTCATTAAAGAAGATCTCTTTGAGATCATTACTGATGAGCCACCAAACCCAATTACGACCGATTGGTCCAAGAAGGACTAGAAGGCAAGGGCTATAATTAACCTCAGCATTGAGGATAACCAGATCGTCCACGTAAAAAATATTAACAAAGCTAGAGATACCTGGAACACATTAAAGGCAATTCATGAACGCAGCAATTTATCAAGTAAGCTATACCTTTTACGCAAGTTGTATAGCACAAAATTACCTGAAGGTGGTGACATGGTAAAGCATATCACAAACATACTAGAATTAAGTGATAAATTATCTGCAATCGGAGAAACAATAAAAGACAATCATATTTCAGCGCTGTTACTGTGTAGCTTACCAGCTTCGAATGATACATTAATTACTGCATTAGAGTCCCGTAATGAAGAAGAATTGACACCTAGTTTTATTAAAAGTAAATTGATTGATGAATATAATCGCAGAAGCGATAGTTCAGAACCCTCTGAAAACACCGCAAGAGCATTTAAAACTACAAAGAAATTTAACAATACGGGTTACAAATTCAATAATGCGGGATACCAGAAGGAACAAAAATACTGTTCAAATTGTAAATTAAAAAACCATAACACTAAAGATTGCTGGCATAATTACAACTATAAAAATAAACAAAACAATACTTCACATAATGCGAACTATAAACAAAACTACAAAGGAAATTTTAATTCTTCGCTTGTTTTCCAAAAGGATGATAAATCTGTAAGAAATGATTATGTATCAAATTCGGATAAAAATGCCGATTGCAATGAATCTGAAAGTCATCAAGGTAATAAACATTCTGAGTTTATCATAAAACCGCGCAATAACAAAGCGTGGATAGTTGACAGTGGCAGTTCCAGTCATATAACAAATAATCAGCATTCATTTACAGAAATTAAATCAAATGAAAAAACTAATGTTGTAATTGCAAACGGAAACAAATTAGTTTCTTATGGATCAGGAAATACATTAATAAAAACTGTAACTTCAAACGGTGAAATACACAACATAACACTAAAAGATGTGTTATTTGTTCCAGATATTGAATCAAACTTATTTTCTGTTAGTAAAGCTACAGAAAATGGATGCGAGATTTTATTTAAAAATGACAAACGTAAGTTACCGTATAATGGAATAACTCGCCTGGAAGTGGCAAAGAAAAATAACTTATATGAAATTCAAACAGCAAATGGAAGCACAAACATAAACTATGTAAATAAGACTTACATTTGTAAGGATAATAATTGCATAGAATTATGGCACAGAAGGTTTGGCCATAAAAATTTTGCATCTATCAAACAAATCGAAGAAAAACAACTAGCAATAGGAACACAAATAAATAAGTGTATACATGGCACAACTTGTGAAACTTGTATCAAAACAAAGCTAACAGATGCACCTTACCCCAAATTAGCAGATTATAGAGCCACTAAACGATTAACGTTGATACACTCTGATGTATGTGGGCCTTTCCAAGTACCAACAATAGGGGGGAAAACATATTTCTTAACATTTATAGGTGATTACTCAAGATTTACAATTCTGTATTTATTACCAAAGAAATCAGAAGTTTATGAAAAACTTAAGGAATTTGTTGCCTTAGTTAGTAATAAATTTGGCGAAAAGCCGAAAAGTATAAGAACAGACAATGGAGGGGAATTTAACAATGATTGAGTGAATAACTATCTCATAAAAAACGGCATAAAGCACCAACACACTGTTCCGTACTCTCCGAGCCAAAATGGCGTAGCCGAACGCAAAAATAGAACTTTAATTGAAATGACGTGAGCTTTGCTTAGCGAAGCAAACTTGCCTCAAAAATTTTGGGGTGAAGCTATCTGTACGGCGAATCACCTGCAAAACCGCTTGCCAACGAAAGCTAATGAAAAGTCCCCGTATGAGCTTTGGAATGAACGTTCACCAAACTTGCATTACCTAAGAGTGTTCGGCTGTAAAGCCTTTGCATATATTAACAAAAATAAACGACATAAATTAGATGATAAGGCAGTTGAAGGCATTTTTGTCGGTTACGACAATCACTCCAAAGGGTACCGCATCTACACAAGTGGTAAAGAAATAATAATCGCAAGAACTGTGAAATTTCTAGAAAACAAAAATACACACGAAAAGGTAGAAACACAGTTAAATTTGAGAGAAAAACAATCCGATGAAAATGACAAATCACAGAACAAAACTTAGTAGAAATTGAAGTGACAAACACTGAAGACACACCAAGTGAGCCAAAACAATTAACACTAGAACCAAGGCGGTCAGATAGATCAAATAAAGGAATCCCTCCAGACAGATTCGTTTACATGACAACACAAGAACATATAAAAGAAACAGAAAATTTTAATGACATAATAAATATTGAAAACCCAGAAGAAAAACAATACTGGTTAAATGCGACACAAGAAGAAATAAATTCTCTTAATAAAAACAAAACATGGACACTAGTCGATCCCCCACTAGGTAAAAAAGTAATTGGATCCAGATGGATTTGTAAAACTAAATATGATGATCAAGGAAGAATACAGAAATACAAAGCGAGATTAGTGGCAAAGGGATATTATCAAAAACATGGCGTAGACTATGAAGAAACTTTTGCCCCTGTTGTTTCATATACGACACTTAGATCATCCATAGCAGCGGCAGCTTACCACAAATTAAAAATTAATCATGTCGATATCAAGACGGCTTTCTTGTATGGAAACATAGATGAGGAAATTTACATAACTCAGCCAAAAGGCTATATTATTCCAAATCAGGGAAACAAAGTATGCCGCTTAAATAAATCCATTTACGGGTTGAATCAAGCAGCCAGGGCATGGCACACTAAGATAACAAAATCATTAAATGATTTAAATTTTAAACAGTCTAATTCAGACACATGTTTATATATTAGAAATGAAGGAGAAAGCAAAACGTATATTATTGTTTACGTCGATGATATCCTGATTGCAGGACAAGATGACGAAATTAAAGATATAATAGAAAAACTTAAGCGAGAATATGAATTAAAAAATCTAGGAGAACTAAGTTATTATTTAGGAATCAAAATAGAAAAAAACAGCAGAAGGTTACGAATTAAATCAAAAGGCTAAAATCGAAGAACTAGTAAAAAAGTTTAATTTAGAGGATGCTAAACCAGTCGGTACACCGATGGAACCTAATTTTAATAGATTAAAACATAATGACAATAATAAATAAAACATAATGCCAAATAATATTAAATACAGACAGGCGATAGGTTCATTGCTTTATATCGCATCTGTCAGTAGACCTGACATTTCTGCTGCTGTGAATATATTGAGTAGAAGAAATGAATCCCCACGTCAAAAAGACTGGATAGCAGCTAAAAGAATAATACGATGTTTAAACTGTACTAAAGAATTAAACTTGCGCATTGACACAAAAGCAGAACCGATTTTTATGGGCTTTTGCGGATGCTGATTGGGCAGGTGATACTTGTACAAGAAAATCAACCAGTGGCAACCTTTTTACCTTGGGTAATAATCCAATTCAATGGATTACAAAAAAACAGTCATGCATTGCTCTTTCATCAGCAGAGGCTGAATATGTATCAGCCGCAAGTACAGGGCAAGAAATTATTTATTTATTGAAACTCCTGGAAGATTTAGACTTAGCACAAACAAAACCTATTTGTTTATATGAAGACAATCAGAGTGTATTAAAATGGTTGAAAGTGAGAAGTTTTCAAAAAAAACTAAACATATTGGCATTCGTTTCCATGCCATAAAACAACTCAAAGAAGATGGAATAATTGAATTAAAGTACTGCCCATCGAAATATATGATTGCTGATGCATTAACTAAACCAGTCCCCAAACCTGAATTAGTGAATCACAGAAATTCAATGAACTTGTTTGACTCATCAATCTGAAGAGATTAAGGGGGCATGTTAGAAAAACTAATCTCTTTCAGAATTAAACAAACACTATAAATCATGTTAGACAAGTTAATCTCTTTCAAAATTATATAAACTCATCATTAATCAAGATAAACTGTTTTTTCCTGTCATTCAAAAAACAGTTTAGCTATCATAAATAAAAGACTAAGATTACTTCCTGTTTGTGAATATGTGGATAAGAAACAAAACATTCAAATTAAATGACTATTATTGTGACACATGAAAGAACTATTTTCTTAATTTATGACTTTAAGTATTTTATTCATATCTATAATTAAGATTCATTTTATTTATTATTTTAATCATTTATCAATAATCCTTTTGTGTATGTTATAATTTCTTCAGTGTGTTTTCTGCAATGTAATGAGAAGGGAGCAAAAATGTATGCTCCAGTTTGTATTTATAAGCGTAGATAAAATATAGTTTAAAACCAGAATCTTCACAATATTCCTGAAATATATATCACACAAAAAGGATACACAATATTTTAATAAAATAAATTCACCAGTTCTTATAGGTGACACATCGCTGAATATTTCAGTTTTATCTTGGATTTAATCATCTTCTTTTCATTGGATATGTTGAAGAAACTTATCTGCTTCGAAGTGGACGATCTACAATTAAAAGGTAAGGAGCTTTACCTTATCTTTATTTTGTGATTGAATGTGAATATTGTTATTTACCTTCAGTCTCATTTTTTTAATCTAACAGTTTCAACAGTAGAAAACGATTTTTCTCGAATTAGCGACCTAGCTAGATCAATTTCTTGGGCTCGAATTAGTATAAAAACCAAGTTTTGTGAAAATCGTTAGAGCCGTTTTCGAAATGTAGCAGCATCCTCAGCACTGAGTTTGTTTTAATCTGTCAAAACGAAAATTCGCGAATTCAAAACCTAGCTAGATGAGTTTCTCGTGCTCGAATTAGTACAGAAAACACATTTCGTGTAAATTGCACAAGCATTTTCCCGATTTATAGTAAGCAGAAGTTTCAGCACTGACCTTGGGTTACTCTGTAAAAACGAATTTTATTGAATTCGGTATCTATCTAGATCTTTTTTTCGTTCTGGATTTAGTACAGAACGCAAGTTTCGTGAAAATCCGATCAGTGGTTTACGATATCATCCGTAATCGGGAAAATCGCTTGCTCGTTTAATATATATGATTAAGTCCTGCTTTATGGAAATCCAAAGTTTTCCGTTTTTCTTCTAAGTAGTTTTCAAAATATGTTTAGAAAAACGGCAAAATGATGGTTTAAGGGCCGTCTATGATACAAGTGGCTAGATATTTTGAAATTTCTTCTGCTATACTGTAATCTAGCAATCTTCAATGACTGCTTGAGTAGCGCTTAAGAAGCCTTGATCAAGAAGAAGGCTCTCTCGGTCAACAAGTGAGTACCGAACTTAAATTTCGACACAGCCCCTAAAATACGCTCGTTTTAAAATAATTAATTTCTCGGAAACTTTTCGTACGGATTGCATAAAATTTGTTTTTAAGCAAAGGTGTAGATTTCATTTATGCTGTCAGAATTGTGTACTGCTGTTGAAAAAAGCAAATTTATGGTTCTCTTTAATATATAGATGGCCCCTAAGCAAATTTTATATACATCATTGAAAAGTAGACTTTATTTCCAATCGTTCTTTACCAGTAATTTTCTTCTACGATAATTTGTTGAGGAGTTAGTAGGTAGTGTTTACTTTTTTTCCACGACTGTACCTAAGAATACTGGCCACTAAGATTGGCGTTTTGGCATGTCACTCAGTAGTACTGACATAAAAAAAAAGAATTAAAAACCTCCTATGAAGCGAGACTTTTGGCCCACCCTGTATATTAAAAAAATGTGCAAATCAGAAAATCTTTACGAAGACAACGGCAAAAATCTTTTGAGAATGTAAATGATACAACGTATGAAGTTACTACAATATTTTGCAGAATTTTGAAAGAAATATAAAACATACTTTATATACTAGAACATTATTAGACAATTATTTTCTTTTCCAGAACAATAGTTATCTGAATTTAAATGCGACATTTTCAAAAGTGTTGCATATTTTTTTTTCTTTAAAGTTTCCTTCTAAAAAGCAAAATAATTCCTTATAGGGTTTTCGAATATTTTGTTTTACTTTATTTACGAAATAAAAACAAACACGAAAATTGTAAGAAGTTTTGAATGCAAATATCACTCAAGGTATTATCGTGAATTCCTTTTTTGTATATATTTTATTGCAACGCTATTAGAAAAAGTTATGGAAATATATTTTACTAAACTTTGAATCTTACAAAATATTTTAATATTCTTAAAGCTTAAGTCTTTTATGAATACAAATGGTGTTTTTAGCTATAAAAATTTATCTTTCAAAAACAAGTGTTTTTAAAATCATACACTGTGCATATATGCAAAAATAAATGTTTGAAATATTTTTTTCAAATACTTAGAAAAAGATGCAGAATAATTTAAAGAAATTTTGCAATATGATATGATACAAATTACGTTTTAAATTCATACTTACGAAGTGTAAAGTGAATTTCTCTTGATTTTCACGATTGATTGCATGATTAAAAGAGAATGGTATTAATTGTTGATTTCTTTCATTTATTTATTAGCATTTAAAACAATGAGGATAATTTGTTAATTTTTTTATACAATGGAAGTATATTATGATAGTTAAAAAGATACCACGGTTCACTTAAGGGTGTCTGGGACACAAAAATCTTCAAATTTTCCGAAAACATTTTATTTCATAAAACATTTTTCTGTTTTTCCTGCTTAAAATGACACTTAAATCATGTTTCTATATGAATTTGAACAAAAAATATTAATTTTTTCGTTTTTGTTTGTTTTCAAAAATTCAGCTTTCAAGCAATGGCTGTCGTGAAAACGACTTCTTGTAAAAATGCGTTGTTCTTCATGATAGGTTTTTTCACCATTTCACATATTTAAATTCTTATAACTCTAAAACCATTAAATATACAGGGTTCAAACTTGGAACATATATTTTCAATTGTTTTACTTTTTTCATTCAGTATATTTGAAAAAAAAAATATATTTACATTTCAAAATATGATTAAAAACAAAGTTGCACCACTTTTTTTTTTAAATCTTTTCGTTAAATCTTTTTAATTTTTTTTATAAATTATTTTTAGAAATGCTGAATCAAAATGAAAACTTATATATTTCTGTTTATTTAAAAGGAAAAAAATTGAAATTCCATAAATAATATTTCGAGTTATAACGATTTTAAATTACCCAATTTTTTTAATAAATTTTAAATTTAATTTTTTTTTAATCTGAGAGGTTTTATCATGTGATTTTGTTTACAAATGATAAGGTTAACCATCGCAAAAAAATTCAGAACTTTAACTCAATAAATAAAAATAATTTTAAAATGTGTCCCGGACCCCCTTAATAACTAAATTTAAAGTGTGATATGGAAACATACATAGTTTTGTAATGTCATGCTTCTTAGTATCTCTTTTAAGTTCAAAAGATGTATTGAACTTATAATATTTTAATAATAGAAACGTTGCAATATTTTTAAATCTGCTAATTTTGCTTTTCCATTAATATCTAGGACTACAGCCTAATTATTCTTTTCAATTAGCTTTTTCTTCTTTTTGACCCATTAGGACCCGACAGTACATTAAAGTAGCATTAAAAAACAACTTGTTATGAAATTTATTTAATGCATATGTAGTAGTAATTCTGTTTAGAATGAGTAATAGATACTTTACTTTATCTTGTTCGAAAAGCATTATTTGTTGCACAAGAAAATGGATTAAAAGGATATTTTATCTTTCAGCTGAATCTCTTGAGTTTTTTTTAGGTTGGAAGATTGAAGGTTCAATGTTTCAGTTTGGTAATATTTCTATATTTCCCTTGTAAGAGCGAATTATATTTGTACATTTCTTAATTCTATAAAATACTTAAAAAATATATTAAATAAAAGATTTGTGTCGATATATAAATATTGCAAAAAATCCCCATACATTCAACATTACTTCATTAATTTTAATTGAAAAAATATTTCTAAAATATATTAAATGCTTGTATAAATCTTCTAATGTTGTTTAAATTGTCCATGAAAAATAATCTTGATGATGAAATTTTCATGAATTTATAATTTGGAACATAAAGGGTTAAAAAATTAATATGATCTCGCCTTTTGCGTGTAGAAACACTCCATGTTTAGGAAATATCTTCAGATTCATATATTTTAAGTCAGAATAAGGTTTCAATTTGAACCATACTATTAATATCACGATAAAGGATTTATCAGTAAACGTTAAATATCATGTTATCAAATATTAAACTGCTTTCAAATTAAAATACGTGCCAGGAAACGTAATGTTATACTTAAAATATATTTATATTTCGAAATGAAATTTATTCAAATCTTTTGTCGGAAATATCAATTTTAAAGATGTGGTAAAATTCCTCGATAACAGAATTTACCGAATAATGAAAGTTTTTCCCTAAAAATATATCAGCACAAATATTTCATCACTGAGGTTTCCTTCAAATCGGTTAGCTTTATGTTACAACGTTTTCTCAATGTACTAAAAAAATCTGAAAATGTTATGTATTTTTAGCTTATTTTTATTGCGCCCTAAAAGCATTTTTTTTTTTTTTTTTACATATTTGACATTTTTTACATTTATTTATAAACATTTATGTGTTTTGTGATAAAAAAAAATAATCGCACTCGTATTCAATAGACTTTTTCTCTTAACCGTTCTAAGATTAAATTTCAACGAATTCAACATATATTTTATATTCTTAAAAGCACACCCATATTAAAAAATGCCTTTTCAACTGTACGAAGACTTATTTTTTCACACATAATTTTTAATTATTATTTTAATTTATTTATATAATTCAGTAGAGACAATTCTGGTGACGATTCCGGGTTGCGCCGATCCTCGGAAAGGAAAAAAAAAACATATCGTGGCCATGTTAGGCTTAAGCATTCTGATGCTGTATTATAAATCGAACAATTGCTTTATTTAATCTACATTGCATCACATCTTTTCTTCTTCATTTTCTCTAAAACCTTCAAAAACTAAACAATTATAATGTTTTAAGTTCTAAATTAAAAATAAGCAGCTACCAACAACATATTAGCGATATAAACAAATGAACCGTTGTCATTCAGAAACACAAGTTCCAAATCAAGAAACAAATTAACGACTTTTTGACGATTCATTAGAAAAATACGGTTAACATCTGATTCTGCTTTAAACATATTTTTAAAAGCATATTAAAGCCTTTAAGTATTTTGAAATGCGTTTTTCATTATTGTTTACATTTATAAGCAATAATTGTATTTACGACTGTTTACATTTACAAGCAGTCAGTTCACGACCTACATATGAAAATATTACGTAATTTATTGAATAAATATTTTTAAAAGTATTATCAATGATTTCAACAATAGTTTTAATCATTATCTTCATTCAATTTAATGATTATTCATCATTATTCATATGAATCATTCATATCAATATTGATTCATATCAATGATACATATATTTCACTCTTCTGTAGTGGCAAATATGAAACGTTGTTTCTTTAGGAAAAACGTGCTGATATTTCGCCGCTAATCGCTTTGATCTATCTGCAGTTATTCTTGAACGTTTTAAAACAATTTTTTTTAATTTTTATTATGGATTTTCCGAAAGAATCGCTTTCGGAAAGAAGGCACCAATTGATCAGGAAAAGAACTGCACGTTGGCGATCGCGGCAATCAACGGATTTCTCAATTTGCCTGATAAACTCAGCTGAGTTTACACCCAGCAGAATTAAACATCGATAGGCACAATTTTTTGTTTATTTTTTATCTAAACTACGCATATTTTAAGTTCATGTTCATTCAGATTTTTAAAAGCATTTATCACTCACAGAAACGTTTCATTATAATAAAGATTTAAAAATGAAAATTACATTTTTTTTTACTAAATTTTTGTACCGTTAAAAAACATAGCTTTATGTATGTGCATTACTTTGAATGATGCACATAATGGTGTTTTAGTTTTGGCCAAATATATGAATCAAATTTTAAAGTGTCATCTAAAATTAAAAAATAAACATCTGATATTATAAAGAAATGCCACATGTTTTTTTTTGTTTTATTTTTAAGTTACTTATTTCCCCTATGCATATTTTAAGCTGGATTTAATATGTTTTTGTGAATTATTTTTTGCTGTTTCAAAAATGCAACAGCTTTTTGGTTTTATTTCAAACTTTTATTTCAACTATGCATATATTTTAAGTTTACGTACAAATTATAGTTAAAAGCATTTACAAACGTGCCACTTTTCAGTGAAAACATGGAATTCTACGTTTTCGGCACAATTTATCATCCCTGGGATTGATGCAAATCTGTATCAAAATTTGTTGACATTTTTAGGACGGGAGGGGGGGGGGGTAACAGAATTTGACGAAATACAACAAAAATGCCAGTACGAGCAGCGCCAAATTGAATTTATTTCTATTCCTTTCGCATTCGACTTTCTCTTTCCCATGACCTACTGTGCATTTAGTCCATGTATAGAAACAAACAGCATGAAAAAAAAAAAAAAAAAAAAAACATAATCAGGAGCTTGCAACTATCGTCTGTCTGCTTTGCCTCAAGGATTGCGAAAATCATCAAAAAATCGTAGGAAAATGGTGGTTTCGTCAAACGAATGTGAATTTCATCAAAGGATCGCAGAAAAAAACACAATTTTTCCCAAAGGGTCCTTAAGAACGCATACTTCGTCTAAGGATCATGGAATATGTTAATTTCACCAAATAATCCTGGAAAAAACATGAATTTCATCAATGATTGCAAAAAACGCATTATTTCATGAAAGTATCGCGAAAAATGTGAATTTCGTCAAATAATCACGGAAAAAATATGATTTTCATTAGAGGATCACAGAGAAAGCGAGAATTTCATCGAAAGGTTGCAAAAGTGCATGTTTCAACATAAAATCCTGAAAAAAACGTAAATTTTGAAATCGGGAGATCTTGAAGCTTATTAGTTCATCAGTATCACGTGAACAATTAGTCAGATAAATTTTCTGTTACATAACTAATTTGCCGCATACATTCGGATGCACCTGTGCTTCTGTCAACGTATTTTGATTGTAAGGTAAGTCTCGCTTGCTCTGTTGTTTATTTATTTTTGTTTTTTATTAGGATTTTTGCATTAGATCTTTTAAATGCACCCTTTATTGGCCAATATATCGATTTTTACATGGTTTACCAGTTTAGAGACGAAAGATACAGCCAACGGCTGCCGAAAAAATTCAAGTCTGAAAACATCGAGTGTGTATTACCAAACCTCAATCAAAATTTAAATTTAATTCAGTTAGAAGAGAAGTACCCATACCTTGACGATGTTTCAGACCCTGACTAGTATCCGTTTTTCTAAACATTAAATTATTGATTTTTTTTTTTTTTTTGAACTTTAACTGATTGTTTGTTTTTTGTGTAAATATTAATTTTTTTTTTTTTTTTTTGTATGAAAGTCCTTTTTCTTTCCTGAATCGCCGTTTCATTTATTGGTATTTATTTATATTTATCCTTTTACTTTTATTTTATATTTAATAAATTTTTAGGCAGTTGTGACCGAGATTTTACCTGTATTTGTAAAAAAAAAATTCAAGATGGCGGAAAAACTTCGTTTTTAAATCTTTATGTTACTTATAAATCCATGTTTTTACATCATTTTCTATTTTTTGGGGCAAAATCATTGATTTATAAATAACATAAAGATTTAAAAATAGTGTTTTTCCGTCATCTTGAAAAGATTTTTTGCAAAATTTTTTTTCGCCAAGCGGCACAGGATGCGGAACTCTTCCCTGAATTTTGTCAAAGAAACGGGAGAGGTGTAATTCGTCAAAAAGGCGCAGAAAAAGCGTAAATTTTGAAACAAATACCCTAGAAAAAACCCTAGAAAAAACACTCATTTCGTTAAAACGTTGCGAAAACAACACGAATTTCACCAAAGATGTGCGGAAAAAACGAGAATTCCGCCATTGGGTTGTTGGAAAAAGCTCTTTTTTTTTCGCGCATGAGGTGAATCACATTTTCTTCTTTTGAAGATTGACCTTTGCAAACACAATTTTTTGAATACTTTTGATGACTTGCCACTATCTGAATAATCATGCATATCAATTACCTGTTTAATTGAGTCTGACTTAATGTTGTAAACTTAAAATAACACTTTCCCTTCATTTTTGACGGGGGCATATGCTACTTTAATAATGTTTTAATTATAATAATATTTGATTTTAATAATAATTTTTAATTATTATTTTAATTCCTGATGTTTAATGCAATATTTTTATAGGCAATTTTATTGGATTTATATTTGGTGATAAAATGAAGAGACGGATACCCTTAAGATACATCCATATCATGGATTTTTGTTACATATGTTTATACATATATGTTACATATGCGGAAAATTGACATATTTTGCCTTTTTTAAGGTAGATTTCGTATATATATATGAAATACTACTTATTGCAATCTCCCCTATGGTAGAATTTCTAAAATTTTTTTGCAGATCTACACCGACGATGACCCCTAGAACCCAAAACCACTCTCAGTAAAAAACTTTATATATATATATAAACCAGTATAAGATTATATTTAGCCTGAACCAGCGCACCCCCCCCCCCCTCACAGAACAAGAAGAACAAGAAAAATAACTATGTAAACATTAAAACTTTAAAAAAAACTAGGGAAAGATAGGCTGCCGCCTCTAGTTGTAGGAGAATACAGCCAACCCTTATATATTAACTATGAATTTAACCCTTAAATGCACAGTGCGGTGGGGGAGCATGTGATAATAGCCATCGAATGTTTAACATTTGATTTTGCTATCACTGTTCTGGCCGAAACCCACTGCCATTAATGCATATTTTATCGAATGCTCGGCTGCTTTTGAAACATAACCCACTGCCGATGAGGCCGCAGCCTATCTTTTCCTAGTTTTTGTTAAAGTTTTAATGTTTACATAGTTATTTTTCTTGTTCTGTGAGGGAGGGGGGGGTGCGCTAGTTCAGGCTAAATATAATCTTATACTGGTTTATAATTAATTTATGTGTTTTTCTGCAGCTGTTTGGCGCATTTCACATGAATTTATTTAGTTTTTTGTTGGTGATTACTCTGCTTTACGTTTATATATATATATATATATTACCGTCTTCCCCCGAATTGGCCGGCACGCCGGAAAAAATCGAGATGCTTCAGCATGCCGGAAAAACTCGTATTTACCGGCATGACGGAAAATATGAGCTTTCGCTTTTGGAGGACGGGCGGCCGATTTATTTTGGTTTTCTAACAGCATTTTTCATTGTAAGGAAAAAATATCAATATTTTTTCTCTCTGTCACTGTCTCTATATATGACGAAGACTATAATTCTCTGGGTAAACGATGTATGGGGAAAAGTTTCCGAAGTCTTAATTAAACAGGTGTGGTTAAATTAATGTGGTTTAACTACGAAAAGAAACATAGACTTTTTACACAATCGTCTGAAAGAACTTAGTCAAAAGAATGCTATTCCTGATTCTGATGCCAAAGACGAGGCTTCTGGTCTATCAGAGGAAGAAAGCAAATATAGTGATAATGAGTGATTAAATATACAGCAAATTTTGTATTTCTAATTTAGGACTAAGAATGGAAAACACTGAATGTCCAAAAGAGGAAATTTTTCAAGAGAGCGACAAAAAAAAAAAACCTCATTTGCCACGTTTGGTGTACAATTTCCGACTTGTTTGAACTATTACTGCTAAGGTTAGCACTTCAAGCGTTTTCATGTTTGTTAAGCTTGACATTTAAGACATATTTTCAGGAAAAAAAAATTATTATTATTATTTTTTTTTTTTTTTTTGGTATTTCAGCGTTTTCAATTCTTAGTCCGCTGATCTTTCTTATTGAATAAAACCCTGTATTTCAGTAAAATTTCAGTTTTTTAAATTATCATATAAAATTACATTTTTGACATAATGAAATCACATATTTCTCTCTTTATATATTTAGATAATTATTATATTTTTTCTTATTTTATATATATTAAGAATATTTCTGTTCATGTAATAATTTATGAGATAATCTATTTCTACATTGTAAATATCGGATGGGTGCTAGGCGGAGAGCTTTGAGTGAAATGGTATATTAGACGCATGAAACACGTTTTTATTTTCTTGAATATGTAAAAAAGTAAACTAAATAATAAAATGAGTGGGGACAAACTCTATATTGCACCCCTTCTCCTCGACACCAATCGCTGCTACTGAATACAGCTAATGAATACAGCTCGCGTTTTTCGGCATGCCGGAAAGACCAGGGACTAATATTAAAAAATCTGGTCTCCCTCGAATTTTGCGGCATGCCGGCTAATGCGGGGGAATACGGTATATATATATATATCACTTTTTTAGGGACACGATAACTTCTGTAATTCTGCACAAATCTCTTCCAAAGTGATACATAAAATCAATTGACAGAAAATCTCGGCCAAGCTCGTTAATGGGCAAAATCGGACCAAGGGGTGGAAATAGGGAGGAATTTTATGAAAACCAAAAAAAAAAAAAAAAAAAAAAACCATAACTTCTTAATTTTTATACATCAAATATTTTTATACAAATCAGTTTAAAGTTATTATTACTCCTAGGAAAAGGGCCAAAAATGTATGTATTACAAAATTTTGAAAAAATTAAAACGGACACAAGGGGCGCAAAAAATAGGGTTTTAGGGAGAATAAAATTCATAACTTCGTCAATTCTTAAGATATCAAATTCACATAAACTTATTATAAATCTTGTTAATATTATCTGCAACTTTTATACTGTCAAGTTTCTGACAGGACCAACTCTTACTGCAAAAAATAAATAAATAAATAAATAAATAAATAAATTAAATAAATAAATAAATAAATATAAACGAAAAAATTAAGGTGGGTTAATAAAAGAAAAAAAAATCAAAACTTCGTCAATTCACAAAATATCCAATCCGCTTAAATTTATTATACATCTTAGCAATATTATCTACAACATTCATACTGACAAGTTTTTGATAGGATCAACTGTACAGCACAAATTAAACAAAAATAGGGGTTGACGAAAAAACTATCGTATTAAGGATGTACTCAAATCCAAAAAAACTTACTTTTTGTCTCATTTTTAAATTCATTTTCGCTCTCAAACGCATTCAAGTGGCAGGTTCTCTTATTCAGAAACTATATAATATGCTGTATTGGTCAATTTTTTGATAAAGGCAGAACATAATTTAAAAAATGCTGTCAAAGTGGGCATTTTGAACCAAATTTCCCGAAGCGATAGTGCTGGAATCGAAAAAAAAATGGTCGTAGTGAGAAAATAATTTTAAATGAAGCTCCAATTAATTGAACGAAAAATAAAAACACAGGTCGCTTATAAATATCTTCTAAAAAATCACGTCAGTAAGTTTCATGATTTTACTTTTAAAAATGAGTCTGAAAATGTGTCAGAAAATTTCGAGTTCTTGAGCGGGGAAAAATATTTTTTTCGATACCGACTTAATATGATTCTGATAAAACGAGCTCTTACAGAAAAAATGGAATTAAAAATTCGTCAGAAGCGGCCAGATAAAATTGTTAAACTGGGTTTATCTCTAATCTTGGTATAGTTTTTGTTGGTGAAATTGGTACTTAACTTCGAAATCTACCTCCGCCCGTAGGTCGAGCCGGCAGGGATTTCTTTTTTTTTTTCTTTTTTTTTTTTTTTTTTTAAGAAGGGATTAAAATTAATTGAAAAACTAATAATTGCACATTATTTTCTATTGCTTCAAGTGTTTAAAAATATTTTTTTTTGTTAAATTAGTCACATATTACGTCGGAATACAGGTCAACGCGGTTGCGTTGACCTGCACCGAAATATCAGTGCTTCATGGGCAGCATCTTAACTTCCTATAGAAACAAAAATATTATATAATATCAGTTTCTTCTTGTAAAATAAGACTGTAGGTAATGTCCATCTGCCTAAATTTTTGAATTTTTGAAAAATAAGAAAATTGTGCTATTTTGAAAAAAAAATCATTTTTCGTCTACAATTTTTACCTTTAAACTTATAAGAAAAATATTAAAATAAATAAATATATAAATATAAATGGCTCGAAATCCCTTAGAAAATTTAATTATGCGTATAGAAGCGCAAATGTTATCCAAAAATGTTAAAATTTGTTCACGTTATCAAGCCGTCTTAATTATCTCGAAAAATGTAGTTTCCAGAAAATTGCGTTTAAAGTTTTAGATGAAAAAAATATACTAATGTTTGTTTTGATACTATACTTTATACTTAACTTAAACTTAATTTGCTATTCCTGAGCCATACTGTGGAGCCTCATATGTCTTAATATGCTCATGTAAAATGTTTTACTTATCTCTATGACTCTCTTTCGTCGCTTATGCCGCTTTGATTCTACCATGCCGCAGACAGCTGGCGTCCTTCTTTAAATCCTTTTACTTGTAATACCTCTGTCATTATATATGGCAGAAGCAATCTCGGTGGCATTTTAAAAATAAAGAGACTTTCATGAAAAAATTTATTTTTTTAGCATTCACACTCTCATTAGCGTTCAAAAAAAGTATATTCTTTAAAATATCTCAAAACATTCTCACAAATGTAACTACCAGTAAAAGAAAACACTTATTTTTGAGTTTTTACGTGATACCTGAACGCTATAGCTGGTTTTATATTGTTTAGTGAACTCGGTATTATCCATCGAGCGAGTGCTTACATTTTTGCTCATATCTTTCTCAATAATTGAGATATCACTTTAAATCTTTTTGCCCATAATTATACACACTATAAATATCTATTTTCCGTGGAAAAGAAAAATCGATTATTTGAAAGTTGAGAACGTATTTAACCACTTAAAAATCGGGCAATTTTAGCCATATTAGTGTAAGAAGAATATTTTCAGGGATGATTTTTAACAGAAAAGACAAGAATTATTGTTCTCGTACGAACTAATCATGGAAAAGAAATGAATTATCATTCTTATGTTTATTTACAATAAACCTCTCTTATACCACATCTCTTGATGTCCCTCACAGAATACTTCATTTTGTGTCCGAGCCTTCTGTTTTCTTTTCTTTTTTATTACGTACAGTGTGGATTTTAAATAAATTAGATATTTACAGACCATACTTTAAGTAAATTTATACAATAAAACGAGGGACAATGAAAACGCTAATGCCCAAGAAAATTTCCGTTTATGCATGTTTTTGTTTTATCAGATATTTTTTTAACTGCAAATACAAAACTTTTGTATTGTCTCCAGATGCGCGACGTAATTAAAAGGCCTTGTATGTTCACTGAAGATTTACTGGGTTCATAAACTCGTTTTCTTACATTTATATTATTTACACTTATTATTATTGCTAAAAAAATATGAAATTTTATTAGAAAATCTGCATGTGTTTAATGGAATTGTTTCTTAGCGATATAAAATATTCATGATGTAGATGTTTTACATATACTTACTTAATTTCTTTTCACGTTTTGAGACAAAAAGTAATACAATATTATTAGAAAATTTGTATGTGCTTATTACACATTTTTCTTATCATATGTTTGAAACCGATATAAAATATTCAGGCACTAGTTTAGTTTTATATACTTAGTTTCTTTCCGTTCCTTGAGTCATTGCTATAAAATTGTGGGGTACACTTGAAGTGTAAGAATAAAACTTTAATAATATATATATTGCCTAAAGTGCAATAGTTTGTAAAATTTAAATGCATTATTCTTTCCAGTAAAGATTGTATTATACTCCTTCCAAGCAAAAATCTAAAATACCTTTTCCTAGGTTGTGTGAAATTTAAGTAGCTTAAGTAAAATTCTAATAAAAGTACTGAATTCAAGTCGTGTGATGTAAACAAGAGTAACATTTTGTTGTAAATATATTCCTTATTTTATGAGCTTGTAAAATCTTTTGGAAATATCTTCAGAATATACTCGTTACATCTTTTTTTGTAACATAAGGCATTTTCTCAATTTGATATGGTATTATAATAATTTAAATACAACGCAAAATAGTATTTTTGTCAAGCCGAAGGCACAATATTTTATAGTTTGTTTTGTGTTTATTGCTGAATATTCCTTTTTAAACGTTTGTAAAGTTATTCATAAAACGTTCTTACTGAGAGAAATGTAGGAAATATAATTTTGCTGATTTTATCGGTTAATCATATGGGGCATTGTATTTATTATTTTAATATTAATGTATTCAATAATAATTATTAGCTCTCATAATTTTAACGACATCTAATAAAATTCAAATATTATATAACACACACATATGTTTTTTAATATTAACATGTATAATAAGTGTATAATACATGTATAGTATAACATGTATGTTTTTTAATATTAACATGTATAATAAGTGTATAATACATGTATAGTATAACATGTATGTTTTTTAATATTAACATGTTTTCCAAATTTTTAATTTTTTTGAGCGTATGAGCAGCATTTTTTTTTAAAAAACTAAATTTGATTTTTACATGATAATTTATAATTTTAATTTAGTTTTGTCTCTGAAATAATAAAAGAACTATATACTAAATCCTAAGTTTCATCCATTTTCAATTAACATCATGTGTTCTTTTTTTTTAGGTTTTTCAAACGCATTAACGTATAGAGCATAAGCATTACTAGTTCAACTCTGATTGAATAGTAGATCGAATAGTGTAGATTGAATTTTATTTTTTTAACGGTGATTTCTGATTTACTTACTTTATCACAAGAAAAGGATTTTCGATATTATAATATTTACTAAATATAAGTGAAAACTTTTAAAGATTTGCATATTCGTGTTACAAAATCTACATATTGTGTCTGACTCGTATCCCATGATTATCATACTTCCAGAAGCGCATCACAGAAAAGAATATTCGAATTGTTCAAAACGCTTTATGGTAATTAATTGTAAATTATTTTATTAATGTTCACCCAATAATAATGTTCAGTCGTATTAGTTAATCTTACACTAGAAATTGTTTATTTAACGCTTTCGAATAACTTTTAAGTACTTCCTTATTTCAGAGAATTTTCACACCCTGATGTATATTGCACCTAAAAAGAACATTGAAACATATTCCGCTTTTAATGATACGAAAAATTTAAAATTCATAAAATCAAAGTATCATAACTCGGTAGATTTTAGTCATAAAAGAATTCGAATATTTTCTATCTCTGAAGGTATTTAAAAGAAAAGCTGAATTTTATCAATTTTAAGTTTTTTCTAATTGAAAAAAAAACATTTTTAGTCAGGACGTCGTATTAGTCCAGTCGTATTAGTTATTCTTACACTAGAAACTGTTTATTTAATGCTTTAGAATAACTTTTAAGTGCTTCCTTATTTCAGAGAATTTTCACACCCTGATGTATATTGCACCTAAAAAGAACATTGAAACATATTCCGCTTTTAATGATACGAAAAATTTAAAATTCATAAAATCAAAGTGTCATAACTCGGTAGATTTTAGTCATAAAATAATACGAATATTTTCTATCTCTGAAGGTATTTAAAAGAAAAGCTGAATTTTATTAATTTTAAGTGTTTTCTAATTGAAAAAAAGCATTTTTATACAGGACAATAGCAAAATTTTTACAATAAATATTTTACAGCACTTACATCTTTCCTAATATAACTTTCAAAACTATAAATGCAGGACATATAAAACTTAAATTTCATAATGGTATCGGAATTTCTTATTGTTAAATCTGATTTTTAATCGGTTTTTATTTTCTTTTTTGTAACATTGATTTTCATTTAATTACGCAAACTTTCATTTAAAAAAACTCAATGTCACTATTTTTTTCTAATATATTCAAAGATATTTTAAATATATTATATATTAAATACTGTAATGTCAATGATAAAAGAATAATAAAAGCAACTGCAAAAATTCTTACGCTAGTGAACAACCGTAAACCGACATTTTTGATTATATTTTAATAAATAACTTTCTTTATAAATTTATATTTAATTGTGAGATAGTTTGATTTCGTAATGCTTCGTGGAGTAGTCTCTCGATTCTACTCATAAAAACATTCAAAAAATAGAATTAAAAACCTTTAAGGCAGATTCATAAAATTAGCCCAAAATGAAAATTATGTTCATATATATGCTGAAAGATTACACAATTATTTTAAGACAGTATGGAACAGGAAACAAAAAAACCAGTTTCGTGAGGAAACAGCAAAAATAACACATAATATAAATAAAACTTATAAGCATAAACTTATAAGCATAAATCAAACACTTTGTGAGAATTTTAATACAAAACCTAAAATCTTTAATAACGATTTAACGCATAAATACATACAAACATGACACAAAATATCATATACGATCGTTTCGAAGATTCCCGGATCCCCTTCCTCAGTTGCGAGCGAGCGAGTAAGAGAGAGAAAGAAGAGTATTAAAACGGGTTTGAAGAACCTCTCGTTTATGTAACCTCGAGTACTGGGACAAGATTGATTGAAAAGGCGAGAGAAAGAATTTAAATATCTTAAAGAAATGACGTAATTGAACTGAACTAACTGAAAAAAGGAGTCATTTATCAGGATGCCTCCACATTAGCGAGAGAAAAGGTGTGATGGACATATAATTCACCAAGGAATACTTATGTTTATGAATATAGTAAGCTTCGTAAAAGGCTAGATCAAAAACTGAATTATATTTTTGAATAATTTTAGCCTCTGGATAATTAAACTGGTAGGTGGAATTCCAACAATGTTTAGCTATTGTGGATTTATCACATTCCTGCCTTATAACCTAATTCTGATGTTCTTTCAGCCTAATTCTAAGAGCACGCTTCGACTGCCCAATTAAAGAGAGACCTAATTCACGAAAAATTCTATAAACGCCCCAGGTATTATGGTCGTCAATTTGATTTTTGAGACTGGAGAAAGAAACTTTATTGGCTGGAGAGAAAACGACTTTAAAACTAAACCTATTGAGAATACGCGAAATTTGTGTACTGATTTTAGAAAAATAAGGTAAGACAATAGCATTTTTAATTTCTTTATTTGCTGGAACAGAATCAGTGATGGTCGGAGATTTAGACAAAATACGGTTAATGATATTCAAGCTAAATCCACGGTCGATGGTGACTGCTTTAATATAATTAATTCCACTATTAAATAACTCAGAATTTGAAGAAATTTTACGTGCTCGGAAAATAAGAGTATAGAAAGCTGCAAATTTTTTATGTGGGGGATGGCTGGATCTATAATGAGGGGGCAAACTTACAGGAAAATGTTTTCGGTAAACTGACGTCAAAAACTCACAATCATTACCAATTACAAGGACATCCCGAAAAGCCTTTCTGGATCTTCTATTTCTAAAAATTTCTTTACTACACAATCACTATTATATTATGCTTTAATTTCGTAGGTATAAGAGCACAAAAATTCTTCATATACACATCGAAAAATCCGAGTTTGTAGTGTGACTAGGTACACCCAGTCCATTCATATACAGGGTGCAATATATTATCTATAGCCGACCTTTAATTTCGCAACCGTTGGTCGTAGACATATAGTTCCAATTACAAAAACGTTTCAAATGTGGTAAATATTTATGTTGTGGCATTATTTAAAGTAAAAAATCAATTTTATTAAAAATAAGAAATCTAACTTTTTACACGGTCCCCCAGTCCCTATAGTTATATTTAGTAAAAGTTTACTTCTATCATAACAGGTATAACACAAAAAGTTTGACATCTGTATTACAAAAATTGACGCAATTATTAAATTTCAAAGTTTGAGATTTTTTCGCATGATTTTGTCTTTCAATGAGGGATCAGTTAGACGATGAATTAAAGTCATTCGATATCAAAATCAGTGTCCAATAGCCTTTTTACTGCGAAACCACCTTTAGCCGGTATCAATAAATTCGGGTATCACCAAAGAGGGTTATTTCATTTAAAAATTTTACCTGACATTTAGTGGTCGTATACAAAGCAAAGAATGAAATATTGAAATTAAACAGAAAAATAAATATCAATATATTATAATATTAGAAAACGGTCTACTTTAAAAAATGAATGTGTCAAACGCTGTAATCTGCTTGAGATACTGCTCAAAGTGTTGTTTAATCCCTTCACGGTTGCTTAATGTTTGGAAAAACCATCAAAAAAGTACCTATTTATTTTATTAGAGAAATTGAATAATTATTAGGTTTCTAAGTCAAATATGCAATTAGTTTTTTTAAGGCGAAAAAAAAAAGATGTTATAGAACAAATTCATATTTGTAGAAAAACTTTCATGCGAGAAATCTGTGTCGTAATATTTGTTTTACACCATACAAATTAATGCGAATAAGACCTTTATTTTTCACATCTTAGAACTTTATTTATCATCATCTCACAATTTTTTGCAAATAATATTTGAAATAATATATACACATTAAATTTTAATTATTAATAGTTTTTTTGAGTGTTATATATTTCGAAACATGCAATACAAATCCCAACTTTACAATCAGCGACAAAAGCTAAATAAAAACGGCAATATTCAAAGACTTCACACGGACATGCCAGTTAAAATTTTCTGATTTCAGAAGTTTTTCCAGCAATTAAATCTCCAGCCTGGAAATATGACGGGCACGAGAAATAACGAACGACACCTCAGCCCGTGATATGGACGGGAGCGAGAATTAAGGGGTTAACACTCTTATGGGTCGAACAACGCTCAAACGTCAAAGTAGGTAGAATCGACAACCGGAAAATAAAACATACTCACTAAGAACTACATAAATGGCAGCGGAATGCAAACGACCAGCCGAGCTATGACGATCATCAAAATTGGGATTATGCAAATTACAATAGTACCGCAGCGCCACACGTTCGGGATAAAACACGAGCCATCTAGCAGAGGACTTGCTAGTCAGCGCTGAGATCGTGATGGCAAGCTACGTATACATGCAATATGCCGAAATGGTACTTATTTATGGTGAATGTCAAAGGAATGCCAGAAAGGCTGCAAGTGTTTATTCAGAACGTTTTCCTAGGGATCGACATCCAACACATGAGACTATAGCTGATGCATTGCACCGTCTTAGAGAGACCGACTCTGTTGCACCACGACCCAGAACAGTAGACGGGCAAAGTGTAATGTTCGAGTGACATCGGAGGAGGGACTGGGATTCGCCCTTTTAATTCCACAACTGAGCACGGCGGAAATAAGCGAGGCATGTGGTCAGCATGTCTGACATTTATTACATACACATGATGCGCATCGGTAACATCCGACACTGATGCAAGCATTGATGCTGGGTGACCACGCACGATGATTTGATTATTATAATTTCATGCTCAACACCTTAGAGGAAAATCTGTCGTTCCTTTGTGATATTTTGTGGACAGATGAGCCAATGTTTATACGGGGTGGCATTGCGAACGTGCACAATGTGCATTACTGGTCTCCGGAAAACCACCACATCGCCCGCAGAGTACGACACGTGTGGTGGGGTATATTGGGAACCCAGATTTTTGGACCCATCCTCTACGATAGGACCTTAACGGGCGATCGTTACCTGCATATGCTACAAAACACCGTACGTGACTGGTATTAAGAGCAGCCTCTCTGACATTCATGACGGGTGTTGTTTAACATGATGGGGTCCTCTCCGGATAAAACATCAAACGTCCGGGCATATCTGGCCACATAATTCGGTCAACAGATTCTTGGATATGGTGATCCGGTAGAGTACCACCGTGTTCGCTGCATTTGACTCCCATGGACTTCTACATCTGGGTTCTGCATCAAGGCAGAGTCCACTTCTCTGCTTTATCTGAAGCAGCACATCATCCTTGATTGTCGCACAGTTTGCACACCTGCTGTGCTCTAACGTGTCCAGGACTCAGTACTGACACACATTCAGTTGTGCATTGCCACCAACGAAGAGCACTTTGAACAGTATCTGTAGTAGACTCCGGCGTTTGATGTATTCATTTTTATAGTAGACCGTTTTCTGATATTATAATAAATCTATATTTTTTTTTCTGTTTAATTTCAATACTTCATTCTTCGGTTTGTATACGACCCCTAAAAGTCAGCTAAAAGTTTTAAATGAAATAACTTTCTTTAGAAATACCCCAGTTTGACGATACCTGCTAAAGGTAGTTTCGCAGTAAAAAGGACATTGCACCCTGATTTTGATCTCTAATTACTTTAATTCATCTTTTAATTGATCCCTCATTGAAAGAAAAAATAATGCGAAAAAAAACTCAAACTTTGAAATTTAATAACTGTATCAGTTTTTGTAGTACAGATGTTAAACTTTTTGGGCTATATCTGTTCTGATATAAGTAAACTTTTATTAAATGTAACTATAGGGACTTTGGGACCGTATAAAATTTAGATTTCGTAATTTTTATAAAATTGATTTTTTACTTTAAATGATGCCACAACATGAATATTTACCTCATTTGAAACGTTTTTGTAATTGGAACTATATGTCTACGACCAACGGTTGAGAAAATAAGGTCGGCGATAGATAACATATTGCACCCAGTATAATAAAGACAGAAGTTGGTGTGTGTGTGTGTGTGTGAAAGTATCTGTGTGTCTGTGTCCTCTATGTTGAAGAGACCGTTCCTTGCAGAGCTACGAGATACAGCAGGTTGGTACCTGTATGTCTGAAGTTGTGCTACTCAAAGCCAATTTTTTACAAATAATTATCTGAGATATTTATATGATAATGAACAAACGTGTTTGTACGTAATGCTGACGTTATTTTGGCGGTAGCAGCGACAAACGATTAAATTTAAATTTTTGTGCAATTTTTCCAATTTCTAAATATTGCACAATTTATTTTTTTTACACTTCCGAATAATAAAAAAAAATGCACTTTCTATTGGATTTTTTTTTAAACTGTGTCACAATTTGTCGAAAAAGTGAATGGCTCTCTACTCAAGTTTTATTGTTTTAAAAATATTTTACAATCATGGTTGTTTTTTCAAATTTATCTCTATCGCGTGCAGACGATTACGATTTACGGAAGATATATCCGTTTTGAACTTAAATTAATATAAATAGCTCAGCATTTGTATGCAGCTTATATTCCATAACGAAATTAAAATATTCGTCGATCAATCAATAAAACAATACAATTTATATAAAACACAAATTTAAAACGTGAAATCAAACTACACACTTAAGACACTGAAATGCGCAGAATCAAGAAGTCTGATTGCTAATCGAAATCTTCAGCGATTTCATTAGCCTGTAAACTCCTGGTACGAATCCAGTACTATAGTACCGCTTTTAATAAATTAAAATAAAAATTAACGCAATATTGCTATTTAAAAAAATAAATATGATTTTTTATATTTTTTGGCACACTGCTCAAAAAAAATAGGGGAGCAATCAAAAAAGTGAAGAGAACAATGCGAGACAGTCATGCATGGGCATAAAATTGAGAGTAACATGTGTATAAATGCGCAATACAGGAAAAAAGAAGCAAAAAAAAATTGCAAGAGAGATTTAACTTCTTGAAACGATGGGTATAACGTGATAAGATTCGTTTAGGGCAACAATTTAGTTACATTTAAATGACAAAAAAAGTACTGTTAAGGAATTACGCAAGATTTTTAATATGGCGTGTGGTCCCTTCGAATAGAAAAAACTGTCGCATACCTGCTTTCCATGGATTCGATGACATATCCATAAGTTTTCGGAGTACTGTTCCACTCCTCAAGAATCGCAATCTCCAAAATCCCAAATGGACAATAAAAGTAGGTCCCATTCTAGCTGCAATGTGTTGTCCGAGCGTGTTCCATGCATGCTTGATCGGATACCGTTCATAAGAGCATGTTGACTATTCCATATTCTGTATTGTTTCAACTTTAAGAATATTATCCACAAGACGAGTTGTATGCGGTATGGCATTATGATGCTTGGGAAAAAAGAAATCACCACTTGCTGCAACATAAAATACGACATGAGGTCTCAGTACCTCATCTGTATAACATCAGACCGTCGAAGTGCCATTCCGAATGATATGCAGGCCCGTGCGTCTACCTATGCTGATTCCAACCGATAGCATCAACCCACCTCGTGTGTAATGTGATCTTTCGCGAACGAATGTGGGATTATTTTGAGTGCCCCCTTCTCTCCATGCCAAAACACATCAGATGTCACATCTGGGCTGAATCTGGACACTTCTGTAAACAGAATTTGACTCTAATAACGTTGCCTCCAATATCGATGTTCAGTTGACACCTTCTTTGGGCCTCACAGTCGCTTGTGGTCAACGTAATACAGACCATTGGCTTACGTGCATAGAGACACCCTGATGAAGCCTATTTTAGACTGTTTGGCTGGACACCCTTTGTCCTGTGGCCAAGAACACCTGAGTTTGCAGCAGAGTAGCACTGCTTGTTCCATATCGACGAGCTGTTAACAGGATATATCGGTTTTTAGTTTCTGTGGTAGCACATGACCGACCTTGCTCTTGTCGATGTCTAACATTCCATGTGTCTTGGAATCGATTCCATAGTCTTGCATTGACACTTCTTGCGACTTTAACAGCGTCCGCTACACTTCGACGTGTTTCCCCAGATTCAACTGTCCCGATAATACGCCAAGCCATGGATTTTGGTAATTCACATTGTTGTGACATTTTCAAGTCACCTTTTCTCAAAATACAAGATGAGGAATTGAATTTTACAACTGGGATAGTGAAAAAGACGTTTCTGAAAAATCCCTATTTTTGCACTTATTTCCTTTTTCTAGTTTTGACGTCATAAACTTTAACTTTCACGTGAAATTTTCTTTATCTGTTTTCTACTACACTTTAACCCCTTAACGGTCGCATTAAATTACGGTTTAAGAATTCATATTGCTTATTGGCACCACTTTTTTGAAAAAGAGATACATACCTTGTTTAATGACAGGCAAAATGATACCGTAATAAAGTCAATTACACTATTCTATAAAACTGGAGGGAAACAAATCTGAATAATCTGAAAAAAAGACACAGCCCGTGAATATGACGGGATCAAGATTTAAGGGGTTAAATTATGGATGTTGTATTTTACGTTACTTGTCAGTGTAAATATTTGCGTAATATTGTTAAAATCATGTGCTCCCCTAATTGTTTTGAGCAGTGTATATTAAATGTAAAAAAATATCTTAGAATTATCAATTTAAAAAAATAGTTTTCACGTACATTCTGTTACTAGGAATGCCCGGGTTTATATCCTTGTTATAATAAACACATACAGTTTTGTTGACAATTGAAAGAAAACAATACTAAACTCTCATCGGTATCTTTTCTATCGTTTTATTTCTTTTTTTTCTTTGAATATTTTAAATTCAATAGCTTAAAATACGAAAACGTTTTACTTTTCGAATTAAATGTAAATTAAATTAAAAACTTTATTTAAGAATTAATTTAAATATTTACGTGGAAGATAGAATAGTTAATCTTATCAAACCGTTTTCGACTTACTTTTCCATTCAATTTAAAACAAAAACATATTAATTAAGCAAAGTCTTTCATAATGGTAATTCCATTAAGGTATTGTCTTTTCAGCATTTTATTGAAAGTTTTGTTTTGTGGCTATGGTAATTCCATTATTATTTTTTTCTATAGAAGTAGTATCTATTTATAAAATCTCTAATCCAAAAGTTAAAATACTTCCTTATAGAAATCGATTCAAGTTCAGGGGAACATTTTTCTTAGTTTAATTAGTTATGCAACTTGACAGAACATTTGAACTTTGTCTGGAATATTTCTAAAATTTCAGATTTGACCGCAAAATTTACAATACTAATTAATTCAAATTCAAATTTATATATTAATTTTTATATTTATAATTTATATTAATATTTATATATTAATGTAAATATTATTTAAACTTATTTCCATTGCTTAAAAAAAAAATATCTAAATTGTTCTTGGGATATTTTTAAGAACTTCAACTTTAATTATGATAATAATTAACCTAATTTGGGAGAGTTTTAATATCAAATGTATATCTTTTAAAATTGAATACAGGTGATTCAAAAAATGTATACAATATTTATTTTCAAATAATTGCACGTTATTCTTTTCCTTTAAGGTTTAATTTGAAATAATAACTGAAACCAGATTAAGCCAACACTGTAAAAAAAGACAAATGCCTCTTAATCTAAAGCAATATAATGAAACCACAAACGAAAATATGAATTAACGTCTTTCGATTTACCCATGATTTCAAAAACCCTTCTTTATCTTTACAAACCACATAAAACAATATATTTTTGAGATTTAAAGAAGCATCTATAAAATTAAAGTTTCCTTTGTTACAACTGTTATTTGGACACGTTTCCGTGTAGCTTTTTTTTAGTGCATTAATCAATTTTCTCAAGTGGAAATGTATCAATTCTCTCATAAATATTGTCATGTTCAACATGCATGTTTTACAGATAAAAATGATAAATAAACAGCATTAAGATTAATATCGAAATTTATGTTATTCTTCCCTTTATTCAAATACGCAGCTGAAAATATCTAATTGAGAATTAATATAGCATCCCAAAAGCTAATATTATGATTTGACTAAATTAATTAGTAAAAACTACTATGAAACGTTTTCAAAAATCAGTAGCATGAAAAGAATTTTTATTTTCATAATCACTTCTTTAATCTTCTCACCGCCGTGAACTGATATATCAAATCACTAAGCTGTACGTTTCACTCTAATAAAAGCATTTTTATAAATAATATAATTCTACAGGTATAATCCATTTTTAAAAGATCAAGTTGTAATAAATATTAAGGATTATATTCTTATTCATAATTATTTTTTTAATGTCACATAAAAAAAAAAAATTATTTTTCTTCAACATTTTTAAAAGATTACAGAGACAACAATATTACAATATTGCCGTTTTGTTCGGCGGTCAGAGGCTTAACCCGAGAGTAGTCTTGTCTTTTTTTCAGGACGCTATTAGTCACGCTCGGCCTTTTTGCCGCCGGTCCTCGGTATACAGAAAATGTAAAATAAGAAACATTTTTCATTTGTTATTCGAACATTACATTTCAAAGAAGTTATAAATTTGCAGTTTACTTCAATTATACGTTATATTAATGAGATTTGGAATAATGGGAAATAGTAAAAAATGAACTAACATCAGGGATCGTTGCGCAGACTTTTTCACCATTTTCAACTTTGCTTGTAAAAATTTGCATGAAGAAAGAACATCGATGTCTTGTAACTTCACTATGGTGGTAGAAAACATTGAAAGTCAACTACATGGTAATTCTTCATTGTATCTGTAAGGGGATATGTGTTAGGAGAATTAAATTTATATGGATGGGAAAAAGACCGAAACGCAACTACTGCCGGGTTAAATATCGAAAATGTACTTGTTTTTGATTTTTCTAATGATATAGAGCACTTTTAGGAATTTTCGTGTGAATCTTCGAGAGGTATATATTTGCTCGTCATTATATTACATTTTAGCATATTAAGAAAAAATATATTTATTTATTTATTTATTTATTTACAGTCTAGAGCGAACGCAATCCTAAAATGCTACTAGAAGTCCGGAGTGCAGAAATAGTTTAGTAAAGAACAGAAAAACTGGCCCATTACGCCACTTACAGCAAGAATTAGAGATAAGTTTGTTGAAGAGAAAACTGCTCAAAATGATTCCGAGCAAAGTTCGGGAAATTCATTCATGGAAATTTATCATTTCTGAAAATTTAATCAAATAGTCATTAATTCATTTGAATTTGTAAGCTGTTTGTAGTGTGATTTCGAACAAATGTCACTTCATTCTGAATAGAACTTAATCAGCTGAGAGTGACTTCGTGTTTTCTGAACAGCCTATAAATCTAATTACAGAATTAAACAAATATTGAATATTGTTGCAGAAATTATATATTTTTTTATATATAAGGCATACATTTGGAGTTTTATAATAATAATTTTTTGAAATATATGTGTTTTCCAAAAATATTTTCTATTTTTCCAAAAAAAAAAAAAAAAAAAAAAAAAAAAATCTGTGTGGTTTAAAGAGGTTCAGTCGCGAAGATGATTGAAACATTTATATGCTCCTGAAATCGTAGAATGACATGTAAGACCTGAATTAAATAGCACTGAATAGCCGTTTAATAATTTTGCAAAGTTGATTTTTTATAATATTTTCCATCTATATGTTTGAAGTCGAAATACCTATTTTATTCGAAAACCTTGTACAACTAAATAGCTTTTTAAAATGCGCAAAGATGTTCTTTAAAGATGTTTGTATTCCGAAACCTATTAATTATTCTTGGGGAAGAAATTAACTTCATTAATACAATAATTAGAATTCTAACTACAACTGTTATAAATAAGTCGGTTAAAAAAATCTTTAACACATACTAATTAATACTTAAGCCTGATTTTGAAATAATCTGAAGTATATAAATTAGTTAATTAGAATCGATTGAATAACTCAATTATTCCTCAAACACAGCTCTTCAATTGTACATTTGATAGATTTTTAAAATATTGTAAATTTCAAAGTAATAAATGATAATCCATTAACAGTATTAAAACACATAATCCATTTCATTGAATCTATAAAATATTTATTATTTACCATTGAAATTAATCAAAGGATCTATTTCCTTGTAAAAAGCATTCATTCTAATCCATGAAACGTAATAAGAAAGATACTGTTCCACCGGAGTTTACATTATACATATGGTGTAATTGCATATACAATTCCACCGTGAACAAATATTTAATTTGAACTAGATGTTTTCTCCATTTCACGAACAATGTTAATATACAGGAAGGAATATACAGGAAATATATAGGACGGAAAGTGTATAAGTTTACCAACTGTTTAATTTGTGGAAGGATGTAGCTACTGTTATTATAATGGTTTCTGTACATAGTTAAGTGGGTATGAGCAACATTTCTACCCGCCTGGGAGCACCTCTGTTAGCGAAGAGCGAAATTTAACAATATTTTCTCGACAAAAATGTTATATTTTTTACGTTTATTCTTACAAGTGTTTCTTAAGCTTTATATCACCACTATTAATCAGTTTTCCCTGTCTTTTTAGCAGTTAGGATAAAGCCTTGTTTCCTCTTGCATAAAAAAATAATAACATATACTTATATATGCACCTACCTGTATAGTAGATAAATTTTAACACAATTATTCAATTGGAAAGTAAACCATATACGTTGTAAATTTCCAAGTGGGTGAAAAATGCCCTGCTAGGATTCAAACCAGGGATTTCTTGGATGAAGTCGCGAATGCTCTGCCAACTGAGCCATCCCGGACGCATCTGGAGGACATAATTCCCTCAGCTAACCTTGAGGATCACAGCATCTGTTAAGATATCTGGAGTTCCATAACCGATGATTTGTTCTGTTCAGTCGATTCAGAGATTAGACCAGGTGCTGTGATTATTAAGTTCAGCTGGGTGGATTAGGACATCCAGATTCGTCCTGGTTGGCTCGGTTGGCAGAGCATTCGCGACTTCAGCCAAGAGATCCCTGGTTCGAATCCTGGCAGGGGATTTTTCACCTAGTTGGAAATTTAGAACACATACCTGTATAGGACGGGTGTCCCAAAATTACTGATGGATTTTAAAATTAAATAACTTGCAAACGGTGACAGATATTAAAAAAAATTCTCGCAGGAGTGATATGTAAGATGTCAGGAGTTTTTATGCTGCGATTCTCAGTTTTAGTTACAAATAGCATCGATAGATGGCGCTGCAAGTAATGACCGCTATATCTAGGCTCAATTTTTCAGCCTCTCTCTTCTTCCATGCGAAAAAAGGAGTATAAAATGTATTAATTGTACCAAAAATCGGGTCTAGACTGAGCACCTATTGCTCTGAGTGCCATTTATTGTTTGAAATTCGAACTAAAATCAAGAATCACTGTAAAAAAATCTCCTGACATCATACATAATCTTCCTGCAAGAATTTTTTAAATATCTGTCGCCGTTTGCAAGTTATGGAATTTTAAAATCCATCAGTCATTTTTGGGACACCCGGTATTTAACGCTTTAAGCATACAAATACATAAATAAAAATATTTGTGCGATTTAAAGAGGTCGAATCGCGAAGATAAGTTAAAGATTTCTATGCCACTGAACGTAATTCCTATCAAAACATATTCCTTACTTTTCTTAGTTTTTTTCACTTTATAATTTTACTGTATCTATTTACCATTCTGAAACGATTGTGTTTTATTATTTAACCCAGAACACATCTATCTTGTGTAATTCACATAACCTTTTTCAGACATAACAAACTGTTCCATCGGGGTGCACCTCGCAGTATAAAAATGGATTCCAAGAAAATACTACAATTGAATTCTAACTACCACTGTTTTCGTATTTATTTTCCTATACTATGTTTGCCTAATTTAATTGGAAAATGTCCGTAATTAAATAAACCGGTTATATCTCTACGAAAATAACGGTATCCAAACTTATCCAGAAAACCGTGTTATCCAGGTAACGGTGATCATCTGACTTATCAAAGGTGTGTTGGTGTTGTTTATGACGGCCAATTATATAGGCTAGAGATATAGCCCGACGGGGGTTGTCCTCCCTAGGGGGCTTTCTAAGGGATCCTGACCCGTATTTACGCAAGGTTCGAAGAAAACCGCGTAAAACTCCGGACGATTATTCCGACTGTCGCGAGTGGGTCCGAACCTAGAGTCAAAGAGTCATACAAAGAGAGAAATGTTTCACATTCACATTTCTAAATTTCATTAAAACAAAATTGTTGTCAGAATGTGGCTTTCACTGTAAAATTTGCCAAGTAGTCGGAATTCTTGTAAGAAAATTAATGTATAGGAAATTGGGAATGTAAGTTTGATTTCGCCATAAACCATCCGACACATGGAAAGTCTTATTGTACAACCCTTACTCTACCACATGTGCTTGACCAGGTCGTGACTTGTCGTCAGTACTGCTTATTCCCTTATGAAAATCCCTACACCATCGGAATACCGACCTGGGTGATATACACTCCGTGACATACACATTTGTATTCGACGATAGATTTCACTAGCACTCACATTTTCCGTTCTTAAAAATTGTACGATTGCGCGTTGACACCGTTTGGAAGCATCCGTGATGCAAGCGATGGATTTTAACGTGCTCCCACGCTATCACACACCAATAACGCGGGATCTGACGATATCGCATGCGTTACCAGAACTCTGCGCCCTCTATAGAACCATGCACAGTCATATTTCTATTCAAATGGCAGAGTTATTACAACAATGCCGCTTTCATTTGGGCGACCTATATACATGCTATCAAACAAGATGTTCATGACCGAAGAATGCAATTTTGGAAGGGTGTGTATGATTTTTTTGGGGGACACTCTCTATAATATTTAATTATTCATGTTATAATTAAATAAAAATTGCGTTATTTTAATCTATAATAATAAAGAAAGCAGTTTGTGTGTGAGTGAATGAGTGAGTGTGTCGACGGTGTTCTCGAGAGACCACAGCACGTAGAGCTACAAAATTTGGGTAAAAGGTACATCTATATATGAAGTTTTGCACCTCGAAGCCCGATTTTCGATTTTTTGATTAGATTTTTTTAATTTAATTTTTTATGCGATTTTTAACCTTTTTTTTGTGTTTCGCGGCGATTTTTCCATAAAAGTGAGAAGAATATGGTTTCTTTCTTTTAACCCAATATAGTAAATTTTGTTCTCTTTTCAAAAAAGTTTATTCGGAATTCGTGCAGTGATTTTTGAATTTTTAGCGAATTTTTTATGCAATTATTGAACAGTATTAAATGCATTTCCATACCTATAAGGAGTTGCCGTAGAGGGACATAGTTCTGCCGCCAAATGCAGCCAAGTTTATCACCAACTTGGCGGTATATCGCCAAATTTGGCGACAAAAATGAGTCGCCAAAAGTGACGCCAACTTGGCGATATCTCTAATATTTCGCCAAATTCCCATAGACTTCCATTGTATACCAATATGGATTACTTTCTTACAGAAAATCAACAAATTGAGATATTTTAATTCAACAAAAACTAATATTAACTTAAGGGATTATATTAATTCGACTTTTCCACATTACGAAAAAGAATACAGTTTCTTTCTTTTAACCCAATATAGTAAATTTTGTTCTCTTTTCAAAAAAGTTTATTCGGAATTCGTGCAGCAATTTTTGAATTTTTAGCGAATTTTTTATGCGATTATTGAACAGCATGTAATGCATGTCCCTACCTATAAGGGGGTTACCGTAGGGGGGATCCAGTTCTGTCGCCAAATAACGCCCAGTTTGTTGCCAACTTGGCGATATATCGCCAAATTTGGCGACCAAAATGAGTCACTAAAAGTGATGGCAACTTGGCGATATCTCTAATATTTCAACAAATTCCGATAGATTTCCACTGTTAAACAATAGGGTTCACTTGCTTATAGAAAATCAACAAATTGAGATATTTTAATGCAACAAAAACTAATATTATCTTAAGGTATTATATTAATTATATTTAAGGGAGTCCAAGTAAATTAATTACGAATAAAAGTAACATGACCTAATGCTTATCATGATTTCCAAAACATAAATTTTAAGAGAGCCCACGGATCAAAGGAATTAGATTTGAAAATTTTATCCAATTATAGTAAATTTTGACTTTCGTGATTTTTCAACTTTTTGTGATTTTTAATGCGATTTTTACGTTTCTTCGCGATGTGCTGCAATTTTTTGAAATTCCATTTTTGACCTAAAGTACATTCTTTCCTCATTTCGATAAAGTTTATTCGGATTTCGTATAACAATTTTCGAATTTCTGGGGAATTTTGTATGTGTTTTTAGTGTAGCGATTTGCTACTATTTTTCCACATTAGTGAAAGGAATCAACTTGCAATCTTCGAACACAATATATATATTTTTTTCTCTTTTCAAAATCTGAGAAGCGATTTAAAATTTTTTCGCGATATCTTATTGTGATTTTCAGAGCTTTTTCGTAATTCCTGCTGTTTTCTGACGTACCCGGGCAACGCCGGGCAAGTTCGCTAGTATATAAAATAATCTCTAAGCTCAATTTCTTCTACATACACGGTTAAAATAAATTCAATCTTATAGTTGCGTTAATATGCGTTGGGAATATTTTCCTTAAGTATACGTAAGTGCATAAAGTATATCAGAAATTTATAAAATATCACCGTCATGTTATTTAGATTATAAAGCTCTCGATTAAACAAATGTTGCTCCTAATTTAACAAGCTGTTTCAAGCAAAGAATTATTTTATGGAGAATGATCACATGTTGCGATAAACTGCATTAAATTATATTACAAAAGTTTTTATTTCAATTATTTTTGTCTGGAAAGCTTTATCTGCTTTTTAGAATATTTCGGAAATAATTAACAATCATAATTAAATTTCTCGAACGCCTTTTAAAAAGAAAAACAAAACGATATATCCTTCTAAATCTAACATTGAGATGATATAGTTAATTTATTATCTAAGTAAAAATAACATAAATTTTACGGAAGAGAATACAGTGAGCATCATTAATATAATAATTAAATAAAATTTAAGTTATAATGAAATATGAAAAGCAGCATCGAATTTAGTTCTCTTGTTTTATTTAAAAAGCTTTGCCTTTATTAAGATTCCTTATAAAATATGTCGATTAAAATTGGTTATGATCAAGCTATTTAATTTAATTAAATGTTAGTAACTTAAATGTAATTAAACTTAAATGAAAAATTTTGCTGCGCACTGGGGTATATTGCTCTAATAAAATTAATTATTGTTAAAATTTACATATACATAAATGTGATAATGTGAATTTTACATATGCAGTCTGTATGACTTTTTTAGCATAGAAAAAAGAAAACATAATAATGGAAATTCAAATATCTTCTTGGAACGCATATTAAAAAATATTTGTTCTTTGGTTTTACGGACCTTGTAAATGTATTTGGGATTTTGCATGATTTCTTATAGACAAAAGTCAAATGTATCATAATTTACCTTATTCACAGTACGTTTTAACCAGATTTCTTCGGAAAAGCACAATGATTAAAAATATTTAAGTGCAAATTACGTAAACCTATAATGCTAAAACGTAAAAACAAAAATAAAACCACACATATTATTATTTTTTTAAATCAGCGTTTCTTTATTGAATACTAGCAAACCCCGCAGCTTTGCTCGCGTAATATTTGAAATATGCCAAGTGATATTTATATGTCTAATTTTTATTAAAAGGTACTATATAAAGTTTTATTTTATTAAAAGGTAATATTTTATTTTATTAAAAGGTTTTTTTTATTAAAGGTACTTATTACTTTTAGGAATAATTCAGAAATTACTACTTAAAACACTGTTTGATTAAACATCATTATTACACTGCATTAGGCAGAAATGAGACTTAAATTAATAAAATGAAATAAAACTAAATAAATGGTAATTTAGAAAATATTTTGAAACTTCTATGCTCAATTAATACACTCATTTCAGTATCCATTTGAAGTTTTGAATTTTTTAGTAACCATCTTCTTACATGTTAAAATTAACCATCATATCAAATTCAAAGTCCTACCAACTCTCTCAACATAAAGGTCTGTGTTGAAACAGGAACTGTCACCATTAATTTGCCAACATTAATTTTGAAATCGGTTTGTTATTTCCTAATATTCCACAGAAACGTAATTTAAAAAGCTTTTAAAGCCCTTTTTCAGAGCGTTTTGTTGTTCCTGTGAACCCCAGGTGGTAGAATCACCTGCATAAAATATAGCCTGTGTAGGATCAGATGACTATTACCATTGATTCGCAATTATTACATTTATAATCGGTTTATATTCTCTGAAATTGCCTAAAATCGTAATTTAGAACTTTTTTAGAATGCTTTTCGCACCTCTCCTTCGCTTCACCCCTTTTTAATTCGAATTTATTTTCGACGTTCCTTCGGGGGCATTTATATTTTATAAGTAACTACCATGTCATATTTAAAGTTTCTAGCCTTTTCAGTATCACAGAAAACGCAATTTAGAAAATTTTTAGCTCCTGCAACCCTCTGGTGGTAGTGGAACAGACATAAAATATAGCTTATGTTTGAGCAGGTTCTATCACCAAAATTTGTCGTCATTATTTTTTTAATCGGTTTGGTAATTTATAAGTTTGCTTAAAAATTGTAATTTATAACGCTTTTCACTCACTTCATTTTTTAAAATTTGGAATTGTCTTTCGACTGTTCTTAGAAAGCAGTTGCATCTTGTAAGTAAATACCATGCCATACTTCAAAGTGTTAGACCCCTCAGTTGTGCAAAAAATGCAAATTAGACACATGTTTTTCTTTTGCAACACTCAGATAGTAGTGACAGCAACATAAAATATAACCTATGTTATAGCAGGGACTGTCACCATTGATTTGCAACCATTACTTTTGAAATAGCTTTGGTATTTCCTTAGATTGAATAGAAATCGCAATTTAGAACATTTTTAGGACGCTTTTCGTGCATTTTCACCCCTTTTTAAATTTCCAATTTTTTCGAAAGTGTTCTTAAAGATTATTTATATCTAATAAATGTGTACCTTGCCTAATTTTAAGTTGCTAGCCTCTACCGATCACAAAAATCGAAATTTAGAACGCTTTTTTGCTCTTGCAACGTCTTGGTGATAGTTATACTGACATAAAATTGCGTCTATGTTAGAGCAGGGGCTGTCAGCATCCATTTCCTACCATTACGTTTGAAATCAGATTCATTCTTCCTGAGATATTGCCGTCAAATCGGCATTTAGTACGTTTTTAGAACACTTTTCGCGAATTTTGCTCCTGCATCTCCTCTGGGGTAGTGGAAACAGATATAAAATATAGCCTATCTTGGAGCAAGATCTGTCACCATCATTTTTACACAATTATATTTGAAATCGGTTCAGTACTTCCTGAGATTGCATAGAAATCGCAATTTAGAAAGGTTTTTAGAACGCTTTTTGCGCATTTTGACCCCCTTTTAAATTTCGATTTTTTTAGGAAATGTCCTTAGAGATCATTGATATCTTATAACTAACTACCATCCCAAATTTCACGATTCTAGGCCCTTCCGTAACGCAAAAGCCGCAATTTAGAGCGTTTTTCTCCTGCACCCCCTTTAGGGTACTGGCACCGACATAAAACATCGTCTATGTTGGACCAAGGGTTGTCACCATCATTTTGACGCCATTATTTTTTTTTAGATCGGTTTGGTATTTCCTGAGATTGTGCAGAAACCACCATTAGAACGTTTTTTAGAACGCTTTTCGCCCATTTTGACGCCATTATTTTTTTAGATCGGTTTGGTATTTCCTGAGATTGTGCAGAAACCACCATTAGAACGTTTTTTAGAACGCTTTTCGCACATTTTCACCCCTTTTAAATTTCGAATTGTTTAAGAACTGTTCTTAGAAATCCTTTATATCTAATAAGTAACTAATATTTCAAATTTCATATTTCTAGGCCCTTCGGTAACGCAAAAATCGCACTTTTAGAACGTTTTTTGCTCCTGCATCCTCCCCTTTCGGGTAGTAGCACCGACATAAAACATAGCCTATGTTGGAGCAAGTGTTGTCAGCTTCATTTTGACACCATTATTTTTTAATTTGGTTTGGTATTTCCAGAGATTGTGTAGAAACCACCATTTAGAACGTTTTTTAGAACGATTTTCGCACATTTTCACCCCTTTCAAATTTCGAATTGTTTAAGAACTGTTCTTAGAAATCCTTTATATCTAATAAGTAACTAATATTCCAAATTTCATATTTCTAGGCCCTTCAGTAACTCTAAAATCGCATTTTTAGAACGTTTTTTGCTCCTACACCCCCTTTGGGGTAGTGGCACCGACATAAAACATAGCCTATCTTGGAGCAAGCGTTGTCACCATCATTTTGACACCAATATGTTTTAAATCGGTTTGGTATTTCCTGAGATTGTGTAGAAACTACCATTTAGAACGTTTTTTAGAACGCTTTTTGTGCATTTTCACTCCTTTTTAATTTCTAATTGTTTAAGAACTGTTCTTAGACATCCTTTATATCTTATAAGTAACTAACATTCAAATTTTCATATTTCTAGGCCCTTCAGTAATGCTAAAATCGCATTTTTAGAACGTTTTTTGCTCCTACACCCCCTTTGGGGTAGTGGCACCGACATAAGATATAGCCTATGTTCTAAGTTGGAATAACACCATCATTTTGATACCATTACTTTTGGAATCGGTTCGGTAGTTCCAGAGCTTACCTACGACAAATAAACAATTTTTTCCTCTTTATAATAGGAGTATAGATAAGACTGTATTTCTCCCATCGTCGTAGATAATATCCCAACAATTAGCATAAGAAAGTTTTATGCGCAATGCAAGCTATACGAGCATCATGGTTCTATATTTTCTCAGTTTACAACGGTACAGTTTTCTATTTCAACTTTTCTCAATAATCATATAAATAAACAAATAAATAATACACCCTTTTGTGTTAAAGCTGTGGTTGATTCCAAGGGTCGACTTTGGGAAATTTTGCAGAAATTGTCCTCTTTGATATACAAGCTTTTTTTATAAATTGACAACTGCGGTTTTTCTCTGACTGCATATTGCACTTATCTTTGTAGAAACAGGAATCGGCAGTATTCTTACATTTAAATAATTGTGTTACACTATTATTTAAATCCAGTTGATACAGTGTAAAACTTAAATTCATTTTATTGTGTGTAAATATTTTCCGATAAATTAGATTTGTGCCGTTGAAAAGCAAAAATTGGACAACACTATATATATATATATATATATATATATATATATATATATATATATATATATACCGGGTGTCCCAAAAAGGACTGACTGATTTTAAAATTCAATAACTTGCAAACGGTGACAGATATTTAAAAAATTCTTGCAGGAGGGTTATGCATAAGGTCAAAAGTTTTATTACAGTGATTTTCGAATTTAGTTCGAATTACAAACAATAGATGGCGCTGCGATCAATAGACGCTGAATTCAGGCTCGATTTTTGGTACTTCGTGGCCCGGATAATACATTTCCATCTCCTTTTTCAGCATGGAACAAGATAAAGGACCAGAAATCGAGCCTGTATTTAGCGACTATTGCTTACAGCGCCATCTATTGTTTGTAATTCGAACTAAAATCGAAAATCACTGTAATAAAACTTTTGACCTTATGCATAACCCTCCTGCAAGAATTTTTTAAATATCTGTCACCGTTTGCAAGTTATTGAATTTTAAAATCAGTCAGTCCTTTTTGGGACACCCGGTATATATATATATACATACATATATATATTAAACGTCCCAATGTGTAAAAATAAGAAAATCTCGTCTTACGAGTGCTCTTACCTCTAAAAATCATTATTTTTTCATTTAAAAATATACATTCATACAAAAAAGACTTAAATATATACGCTGTAAAAAAAAAAAAAAAAAAAAAAAAAAAAAAAAAAAAAAAAAAATGACCAGTTTTCCTGTAGAAATCGGAAAAATAGTTGCCCTTATCGTACCGGAAAAAATCCGCAAAAATAAGGAAATAGTCAATAAAACGGTATTTTACCGATTTTATTCCAATTTTACGGATTTTATTCCGAGCTGGGTTGGAAATTTTTCCTGTACGATAAGGGCAACTATTTTTCCGATTCCTACAGGAAAACTGGTCGTATTTTTTTACAGTGTAAAATCATACAAATTTGAGGTTCATTTAAGGCTATTATCACGGGCCCGAGCAACACCGGGCGAGTGAGAAAGTAGGTAATAAAGAAACTTTCACTTTGCCTGTGTGTAATGGGTATGGAAATCTACCACAAGTAGAGGTGTGAAAATTTGAGTGAGAAGGTAGTCCCTGATACACATGAAGTTCATATATAAAATTGTTTCATAATTAGCTGAGGTATTATTTAAAGACCATAACGAATTCTCATTAAAAATATGCTTTTTCTCTGAAAATGGTGCACGTGCCGCCTTTCCGAAGCAACAAGCAGCAAAAATAGACTCTTTATTGCATTTTGAATACATTGCATTTATACATTGCTCTTCATTGCATTCGACACATTTTTCACCCGGTAAGTAGTGAAAGTGTTCTTCTTACTCGGAATATTTTCAATGCATAGATCTTAGTAGCATATTGGTAATTCACATGAAAAAAATATATAAGGTATTTTTATAATTTATTTCCACTACTTTTAATGGAAAACTATTAGAAGCATATTGGTAATTTACATGAAAACGAGCGTGAATCAGATATTTTTTATAATTCCTTTCTTAGCCTTTTACCAAGGCGAGAGTGTCTTGAACTTTTTTAGTACTCGACATTTGACTTGTAATAGCAGTTCTTTTACATTTAATTCAAAAAACAATTAGACGCCCCCATTGCCTTTTTAGGTGCATTCGTAATTATAATAATACGTAGCACCTATAGTCGTCGTTCAGTCCGTCCGTCTGTTCGTCCGCATATAACAGAGCAAAAACTACCCAACCGAATGGTCTGACATTTTAAATATATAATTGTTGCAATATTTTGTCGAGTCATTTCAAATTTTATGAAAATCGGATGTATAGTTGATACAGGGACAGTCAAAAGTTTCCGAAACATTACGGCGAATGGGAAAAAAATATTTCAAGTGCATTTTTACAGTGTTTCTTTTAGTGTTACAGTCTTTCGAATAGAATGAATTGATATGCAGTTATTGAAGTGCACTAAAATATGGATTCAGTACAATATGCGGCGCAAAAAATATTTATAAAACTAGCTATAGTGGGAACGCACGTCATTTGCTACGTTTGATGTGCAATTTCCAACTTGTTATAGTTTGTATTTGGACTATCCTGTAACTTTTATGCATAAATTTATTTAATTCCACATGACAGAAAAATTACTTATGAACAATAGATCTTTAGAGCAATTTAGTAAGGCTGTAAGAGGATCTTTTTCCTTATTTGCAAGCTTTATTACATTATATGGCCATGAAAGTTACTTTATTCGTAGAGTCTCTTCATATTTACAGATTCTTAGAGGCCTATTTTGTGTCTTGCATATTTCACCATCGAAAAGGTACAAAGCACGTTACTAGCTTTATGAGATTTGCACAATATACAACTGATGAGGCTGTTTTTTGGTTTAGCAGGCTCGGTGTACTTCACGGCAGTTTTGTTATGCAATATCCTACGTACTTTTAAATTATTTCTGAAAGAGGTTTATAATGCCTGCTTTTTTGAGAAGATATATTTGTAGCTATTTTTCAATGTAATCGAGACTTTAAGTAGCATACACAGTTTGCAGTTTTACATTTCACCACAATGTGTGCTTCAAAATTAATAACTAGAAAACAGGAATTGTGATTTTTCAGTATTTAGTGCCGCCCCCGATGAAAAAAAATATAAATATAGGTAGTAGAAAACATATTTCAGTTTTAAGACTTAAAACACGCACTTTTATTTTATATAAAATGATGTCATTCGTATCCGCTGAAGAGTTCCATATTTACAATCCAGTCTTAAACAACATCTGCAGTAAAGTATGGACATGAAGTCACTATCGCTGAATAATGCACAAATCCAATGTAAAGCGATGTCGACATTCAAGAAACTCGACCAAAAATTCGGCTATCTACTTATTCATATGTCTTCATTTATTTGTAGCATTAAAAGATATACTTAGAATTAAATATACTGTATCCATGTTTTAACAGAAATCCTTCATGTATATATTTTCAAAATAGGACGTATTTTAATTACATTTTTTAGTTATTATTGGAAAATAGCAACAAAAAGATAAAATAGTCTACTATTTTCCATCTATTTTTCCCTTACTTTCTACAGAAATGTCGTACTTCAGTCGCCAACATAAAAAATATTCGTTAAAAACTACAAAAATAAAAATTAATATATCAAAGTTAAATTGAGATGCAGTTTTTAAACAAATAGAATTTAAAACTTTTTCCCTATACGACGGAATAAAAATTGAAAATGTGCGATGCTTAGAAGTTTAAAAAAATGCAATAGAGATTATACCTTATTACTTCTGCTTTATTTTACAGCTGGCTTATACAACGGATTACTTATATTTTAATTATATTTAATTTAACGGAACTTATATTTTAGAGACGATATTTTAAATGCTGGTAGAAAGAAATAGCATCCCGGGGGGTAAGAATATTAAAGATTAAAAAAATATATATTTATAGTAAAAAAAAAAAAAAAAAAAATGTTTTTGGTGCAAGCATTTTGTTTATTAACCAAAATCACTAGCAACTATCTGTGGAATGCTGAAATTGCTTTTGAAATTCCTTTATTAACTAACATAACAAATGCTGTGCAAATGTAAATACAAAACTGAATTAATATATTGTCGATGTTTTGCATGATAAATGAACTTAGGAAAAAGTCAAACGGGTTTTTCGAATAAACTAAATCATTTATCACTCTGAATACACGTGCAAACTATCAAACAGTTTCAATCCACAATTTAATTTAACTGGAATAACAATTGCATCTATTGTTTAAGAATGTTTATTTATCTTGATGTAAATGCATATGCAAGTTTCTGTGCTAAATATAGATTTAGAGATGGTTTATATATGTTTTATTTTTAGTTTCAGCATAACATTACATTCATTCCAGATTATCATACAAATTGGATCAGTAATTTCTAAATCTGCATTAGTCGTAAATTCAAAAATATTTTGAAATCAATAGGTGAAATGGCACCCACAAAAGATAGATTTCTTAACAAAGTTTTTCTGCTAATATTAATAGATAAATATTTAATTTTGTGTCCCAGATTTCAGTTATTTATGTTATAGACCTTAACATAAAAAAACTGTTCTGTTTTTCTTGAAATGGGATAAGGTGCGCTACAAATGATAGAAACAATGTATGAATCATGTTTTAATAAGGAAATGGATATAAATCATTAAATTCTGCATCTTAATACTTAACATTACTTTGCATAGGTGCAATGTTTTACAAATTTTCAATACGAGTTTTTCCAAATAGCAATATTTTTGTAATTAAATTTCAAAATTGTGTGATAAAATAAAATGAAGATTACTATTGAGAAGTAGTGGTATTAGGAAATTACTATTTTTGGTAGCTTGTTTATAAGTCACATGGACATATTTGCTTTAGTTTTCAGTCACACATTTTTTTTTTTTTTTTGGTTCTGTACCAGACCATTGGAATATGTAGTGTTATTGTTATTGACAGATATTGTTTTTTCACTAAATGACATATTATTAGTGACTTTTGAGTGGCGGTGATAAATAAACCTATGCAATTTATGTCTTCACTTATGAGTCTACATCTAAGGGCACATTTCAACAAAAAAGTACAAAATTGAATGCAAAAAGGAAACAAAATTGGTATTATGTAGTTCTTATAATGACTGAATCTATTTTAAAAACATCATATGACCATTTCATTTTGAAATATCCAAATATTTTGTACGTGTTTGTAGCACAATTTTAATCTTAAAAGAAAGCTTTAGTGATTAGTAATTTAGAATGTAGTTTACTACTTTATTTATATCAAATAGGTTTTGTAATTTAGAAAGAATAAATAAATTAATAACTTTATTTAATAAAAAAGTTGTTACATGCTCTTCGTCCTTTGCTTTTTAGTCATGAAAAATAAAATTAAATTGCGATACATAATAAAAATGAAATTTATTATGTGATAGCTGGTTTTCCTATTTAATACAGTATAGTATTTAGCAAGTGGCGTTAAAAATAATAAAATAAAATGATATTTTTACATGTACAATCCGTTAGAAAAATAACAGTTAAACTTCGATAATTTCTTCATTATATAATTATTTCATTTTTTTTCTTCTTCTGAAGTTATAGTAAAATAAAGTTAAATAGAATAAAAGATCTTTTCGCTGTTTAAGTAGCAGAGTAACATAGTTTGCACGAAATCTTTTCTCTTTATGGATTTCTATGTTACTTTTCTATATAAGTTTTCTTTCTTTGTAATTTCTTCGATGTTTCTCAGCCACATACACTCTAAATACACACATGTTTTATATGTACAGCGTTTTATACTCCATGGTTAACTGTGAGTTTTTATAACATTTGTGTCTATATACTAAGAAACTCATTTTTGAAGCTTTTCTTTCATTAGAGGCATTGTTGCTTTCCTTTATAAGTCATCAAAAATCTCTTTATTTGTGTCTGATAGGCCTATTTTGTGTCTTGTATATTTGAGAATCGAATGGTTCAAAGTACGTTACTAGCATTATAAACTTTACACAATATCCAAGGTTTTTTTTATGTTTAGCAGGCTCGATGTACGCCACAGCAATTTCACCATTCAACATCCTACTTACTTTTAAATTATTATTATTTTTTTTTAAATGTGTAAAATACCTGATTTTTTGAGAATATATGTTTGTAGTTATTTTTCAATATAAATAGAGACATTAAGTAGTATACACAGTTTACGGTTTACATTTTACCACAGACTATAAAAAAAATCTATAAAGTTACTAAGAATTTTCTAGGAAACTGTGATTCCTAGATCTTTTTACGTAACGACAACGATAAAAATTCATGTAACAGATACACGTTTGCACTGTGAATCAAAACATCTGTAAGGTTAGTTAGAATATTTTAGGAAACTAGGATGCCCAGAACATTTTATGTAACTGCAACCCCGATTACAGATAAAATTTTAGTAAGATTACTGTAATTTTAGTAGATTCTTTTGTAAAGCTTACAGATTTATGTAGCTTTACATAAACTAGTTCTGTAAATTTACCTCTTTTTTGTATAGTTTACACATAAAATTTTAGTAAGCATACAGATTTCTGTAACTTTATATCTGTAAAATTGCACCTTTTTTTATACTGCAGTGTGTGCTTCAAAATTAATAAAAATATTAAAGATAAAAAAAAATGTATTTATTGTGAAAAACAAATTTGCTTTTCGTACAAACATATTGTTCATTAACGAAAATAGCTAGAAACTATCTTTGGAACACTAAAATTACATTTGTATTTGCTTCATTTACCGACATAACAAATGCCATGTAAATGTAAACACAAAACGGAATGAATATATTATCGATGTTTTGCATGATAAATGAACTCGGGGAAAAAGACAAACGGTTTTTAGAATAAACTAAATCATTTATCACTGTGAATACACGTGCAAGCTGTCAAACAGTTTTAATCCACAATCGATTTAGCTGAAACAACGTATGCATATTTTGATTAAAAATATTTATGTATGTTGATACAAATGCACATGGAAGTATTTGTGCAAAACTTAGATTTAGAGGGGTGGTTTAAATCTGTGTTTATTTTTAGTTTGATCATCTCGTTGCATTCATTATACATCATTATATAAATTGAATCAGACATTTCCCAAGTAACATTAGTCGCATATTCAAAATTATTAAGAAACAATAAAAACTGTGCTACAGGAAAATAATATATTATTTTTTAACGTTTGTGTGCTCAATATATCTCTTAAATCTTTAAATTTGTATGTCAGTTTTTAATTATTTATGTTATAGGCATTATCAATTAAAAAGAAAACTTAAAAAAAAATGTACTTGGTGTTTTTCTTTTTTTTTCTTGAAATGGGATTTAGAACCTTACGAAGGATACAGAAAATGTAATCAATCACGTTTTAATAGGGCATTTGGCAAAATGGACATAAATTATTTAAGTCTGGACCTTAATAGATAAAATTACTTTGCAAATTTACTAATTTTCAGTACGGTTTTTTCCTAATAGAAATATTTTCATGATTAAAGCGAAAAATTGTGTGATAAAATAAAATGAAGATTACTATTCAGAAATAGTGGGATTCAGCATTTAAAATTTATGGTTGCTTGTTTTTATAGCACATACACATATTCACCTTCGTTTTTGGTCACATTTTTTCTTGTCCCATTCCCAATCATTAACGATTTTGAAAAGTATTCTTTTTCTTTATAAACCTCATAAACCAAATTAGTTTCGATATTTAACCGGCTCCCTTACCATTAAAAAACAAAAAAACTGCAAAAAATCATCATATTTTTTCCAATCCCATCATATGCACTTCATATTGCAAAACCTGGAAAACTACCAATCAAATATTATATATTATTTATTATATATATTTTTTATATTATATAAGAATATTTTATTTCTTTTAAGCTTCAGGCCGAGTAAAAACGTGATAAAACAAATCCTAGCGATAACTTATGTTGTGCCCGAGATTTCTCGGGATAGTAATTAATTGTAATATATACGATCCCGAGATAACTCGGGTTAACCAAGGAATCGGTTAAAGATATTTTTATAAAAACAAAGTTTTTTTTACAGCCACTAATTTTCGATAATGTTTCCGATTAATTTTTATAGTGTATTATTCATTTTTTTGAACCAAGAATCATTTAGAGTCTTTGAAATAAGAAACTTTTGGATGCAAATAACACTCAAGTAAACATTTTCATGTTCGAGAAACACGTTTTACAGACAAACTTGGAAAATAGCAGCATTAACATTAACATTAAAATTATTATTATTTATTTCTCTTGCATACACAAATTCAATTATTCAGGTGAAAATGTTTAATTCTGAATCGAGATCTTCTTAAAAACCGATATTACGCTTTGAGCAATTCAACATACGGTACAAACTGTTCGGAAGCGAATCTGAAAATCAGCAGCATAAAAAGAAAACATGTTTTTATAAATGTTCCTTTAAAGTATGAAAATGTATTGGTTTTTTGAGATTTTTAATGATAAAGAAATAATTTAAGAATTATGGGTGACTTGGAAGAAGTTATAGTACATTTTCTTTAATAGTTATATTATATTTTTATAGATAAAGAAACATTTGTCTTTTTTAATATTATATTGAAAGATAAAATTCACTTATATAGTATTGAAGCATTTGTTATTTGTTTTGGAATTTTTTAAATTATTTTAGTAACATGTAATTCTCATTTTTTAAATATTGTAATATTATTAACTAAAAATCTGGGCTATTGCACCAATCTATCATCCTCATAATATCACTGAAAACTTAAAATACATATTAGTCTTTCATTATGAATCTTAAAATCATAAGATAAACCTTTACATTGTGAAATAAAGTAAAAAAAGTCAAATGAGATGCGCTCTGACAATAGCTAGTTTTATAAGTATTCAGATCTTGCTGCAATAGGTGTTGCATTCCTACACTGTAAAAAAACCACTGTAAATTTGCCAGAACAAGCTCGATCACAGTGAATGTGCTGCATCTTTCTTTGGTTTCCTGACTATATTAACATGGAAAATACAGTAGTTGCGTAAAATTAACAGCACAATGTGCTGGCAATTTGGACGCACTTTTTTACAGCACAAACTGCTGGCGTCCAAATTGCCAGTACGTTGTGCTGTTAATTTTACGCAACTGCTGTATTTTCCACGGTAATATAGTCAGTAAACCAAAGAAAGATACAGCACATTCACTGTGATAGAGTTTGTGAGCGAGATGAACAGTACTGTGAAAATGTCTTTTTTTTTTTTTTTTTTTTTTTTTTTTTTTTTTTTTTTTTACAGTGTATGCAAAAATACATGAATAAAAAATTTATTACGATTTTATTTATTTAAGTTCAGTAATAGAGAAAAAATAGGACTCCAACTTAAATAAGACGTAGTCACTATGACAACCTAGAATCGGTACCTATAACGGGATAACATTGAATTAATTGCGTATGATACGATTTAATAGAATGAGGAAAACTTTTATTTTCTTTTTAAATTTTGATTCGATTTTCGTAAAATTTGTTATTTATTAACCATTTGGAAAAATGGTTATTGTTCTCGTGAGGATGGGAAATCAAAAGCATATCTGAAGGTTTTTATTGGTTTAATCCGCATTTTATTCGTTTTCTGATTGGTCTATACAGTAATATGTCTTTCCCTTTACTTTCAACAGAAATCTGTTGCCACTATGACAAAAAAGTAATAAGAACTACCAAAAAAAATTAATAACTCAGAAACAAATTGAGATACAGCTTTCAAACAAATTGCATTTAAAAGTACATTTTTTCCTCTATACGACGGTGTAAAAAGTAATATTGCGGGATGTTTAGAAGTTTAAGAATGAAATTTCATTTAGAATGGTTTGTCAGATTTCTTGGAAATCTGACGATGGAAAAACCTTTTCCCGAACAGCCAATGAAATGCTTGGATAATACATAAGTTTCAGGTGGATAATACATACGAGTCGCAGGCGATTTCCGTCGCTTGCAATTTTTACGTGTAATAACACTATTAATGTTTAATTCATGGCGTACGTAATGTATGATCAACTCCGTGCTATTTTTTATGTCTTAAATTTTAGTCTTTGAAAAAATCATTTTCCAAATGGTCGTTGTAATTTGTTAAATTACATTTTTTAAAATTATTTTGCATTAAATTTCAAAACATTCGGTTGGGTAGTTTTTCCCCTGTTATATGCGGACACACGGTCAGACGGACGGACAAGACAACTACTATAGTTGCTACGTATTTTTGTAACTATAAACACACCTTAAGAGTCTCAGAAATATATCTCTCAGATGTAAATTGATTGGTGTGTAAAGTAATTATTTTAGGCCGAGTAAATCTGGACTTTCGTTACTTTTTTGTCTAATTCCTAATGTGTCATTTACTGCTTCAGTATTGCATGTAAAAGTGATCGTTGGAGCTTTTTATTCATAAATGCTATTTGTCAACAAATATTATTTATTATCTTCACTTACTTCATTGGACGAAAAGGCGATATTTTGGCGTTTATAAATGAATATTTATCCCGTAAAAAGCTTTCATAAATTTGTAAATTATTCTCGCCCTTAATAATATCAGAATATCATAGATTGTTGATTTTGGAATATTCTAAAACGCACAGATTTAAAATTACCGTGATTTACAAGAAAATCTGTGCATAATGTACCATATTGTGATCTAACAAAAAATACTGCGATTTAGTATCATTGGAAATGACAATGAACATTAATGATTTGCCAACTTCATCTAAAGTGACCAACCCTTAGTTGATATACTGTAATTATTGGCTGAATATGAATAATTAATTTTTCATCAACGCAAGATATTTTTTTTTCAAAACATTCAGTTGGGAATCAGGATTCATATTATTGGCAGCAGAAAAATATTTAATTCATGTTTGACAGAAAATGTTGTACATGATCCGTCTTCACCAATATGTAATTCGAACTAACGGCAAAAACTAACTTACGAAGTTTTAAATGAGAAAATTGTTAATTCCGTTTATGTTCTTGTTGTCGATCCCTCGTTTCACGCATTAATTAACTTCTATGGTACCAACTTTTAGGTTAACTAAGTGTACAATTGTACTTCATTTCACTAAAAATAATACTGAAATAATCATTAAGTTGAATTTACGCAGAGTTTTCTAGTAGTTTCAAATTCACTAAACATTTAACAGTGTGAGAGTAAAACAAGATCATAGATCGATAATTAGAAACCGCAAAACATTTTCTAAATAACAATATATATATTTTTTTCAGTTGATTTTGTCAATCGTTTTAAACAATATTTTTCTTAATGTCACATAAGTAGTAGAACAGGAAGAGATTAGGAGAATATTAAATGTCCATGAATTCGGATTGGCTAATCCGAAGCTAGGAGGCGAAGATTTGTTGGTATAAACAAAGAATTCCGAAATGTTTAAGAATTAAGAAAATATTGCTATAAAATTTAAATAGTAAGATATAATACTGACTAAAAAGTTTAACTTAAATAAGTATAAATAATAAAGTTTTAAACTGTTTAGAATTGTTGAAAAATCGTTATAGCCATAATCAGAAAGGACAGTAAAAATTTTGAAAAAAAATCGGCAATTTTTTTATGACATATTTATTGCTATACATTTAAATAAAATAAAAAAAATATATATATAAGACTACCATAATTTCAAAAAAGTTAAAGTGAAATAAGTTTTTTTTTAAGTTAAATAATAAAACAGAGCGGAGAAAAGAAATATTCGCCGAGGAGGACTACTGATCTAAAAAAGTAGTGCAGTAGAACCTCTTTTATCCGAAACTCTTTTAACCGAATCTCTCGATTAAGAGAAATCCCTTTTTAAAGTTTTTTTTTTTTTTTTTTTTGTTATCGCATTCCTTGCGTGCAAAATCCATTTTGAAAGCCTTTTTTTAGTGTGTGTGTGTAATTTATCTTTTCCGAACTACGAGTACATATAAATATTTTCGATCCCCATTCTTAGAGTACCATTGAATTTAACTTGAGTGCCTGAAAGCTGCCGAGTGGAACGGGGAATACGAACAAATTGGCAATTCTGAAGCTTTTTTAATGTTTTGCAAAACGTTTGGCATGGCCTGAACAGCAGAAAGATTGCACTACTGGTGAACTAATAATATTAAAATAACTCCGTGATAGAGCTATAAAGCAAAGGCAATCGAAACTGCGAAAACAAAATATTTTTTTCAAACACTTGTGATATTTGTAAAAGGTACTTAATTTCAAAATAAAAATTCAGGTAATTTATTCTTGTTTCTATTTTTGTATTGCTTTATTTTTATTAAGCCCTTGTTACCACAATACGAAATATTGCATATATTGCTATATATTTCTCCTTAATCTTAAAAATCAAGCATTCTCGATTATATGAAAATTTCGATTTTCCGAAAGATGGTCGGTTCCAATTACTTCGGATAATCGTGGTTCTACTGTATATCTGGATCCTTACCAAACACAACACTATATTGGATTTTACCTTATAAAAAAAGCTTTTAAGTTTTAGAAGGTGCAGTTCCGTAGCTTAGCTAGTCATCGCCACGGCGTACATAGGTGTCCGTCCTTATTGAAAATGTGATAAATTACTTAGTCAACAAAATGCATAGTAGTACATATTTCTCTATGCTATAATTTTTATAAATTATTTTCTTTTGAATTTGGTATTCTTTTAAAAGCTACTTTCACCTGTAGTACGATTTATGCTATTTGGATTTTATGGGCAAAAGATAACCTGCTGAGCTTCATTTTCGAATTTGTGATCCAGCAAAATCAAATTTATAATTACATTTTTCTGTCACATTAGAGTACTTTATGTACTTTTTCTGTTAGTGTTCTTTCTCTATTTTATGTTAGTGTTCTTTTCATATTTTAAAATGCATTCTATTAGCTGCCGACGTTTCTGTTTTTAAAATTCAGACATGCATATTTTGAGATAGAAATTTTTAAATAAAATTGCGATATTTCTACTGTAGTAGTTATATATTTTTATTAGGAAAAATCCAATTGAAATATATTTACAGTGCGTGTAAAAGCTTTAAGGACAGCAAAAAAGTGTAAGAATTTTGATAAATTTAAAATGCGACAATTGAAAGGATAATTTAATGTTGATCATAAAGTTGAAATAATAATAAAAAAGTCAACAAAATGTATCTGTGTGCTTTTTATTAAAAAAAAATAATAATAATTATGCAAAGAAAACGCTATTTTTGACTATATAAAAAAATATGAGGACACTAGTATTAAAGTTCTACACACGGGTACTAGATTTTTTTTAAATGTAAAAATGTTACGTAGGGTAGACCGGGGCTCGTTTAAGCGGTTTTTTACAATGAATTTTCTAATTTTTAGGTTTTAACTAAGGAAATTTTAGACATTGTTGTTTTATAAAGCAGTTAATAAAGTCAAAATTTGTGTATTCAGTAGTTTTCCTATCTGTGTTTTTAACGGTATTTTTTTTTTTTATTATTTAGGTCCAAATCTTTTGTGTACGCATCAAGTGAAGCACGTTTACGCATATTATAAGTGATACCTAGGAGTAAGTGAAATAAATATTTAATCAAATTGAAATGTTTTATTTATAATTTAAACACTATTTTAAAATAAAAGAATTAAAGAGAATCAATTAAAGTACATTTTATAGGCTAAACTGAAAACTTAGGTATTATTGTTAATTTAAAACAGAAACTATAGAGTCACCTTCATCATCACTGTTACAGTTTTTACAAACAAAAAATAAAGTATTTTTTTTTGCACACTTGTCATGGGACCACCTTTTGCATCTAAGACATTGAACACTTTCTTGTCCTTTTTTGGATTGGTTGTATGATTTCAAACAATAAACACACACACGTTTTCATCTTCGTCAACAGACTCATTCACTATTTTCTTTTTTCCAGAGTGTACCAAATTTTTCCCTTTTGCAGTTTTTTGTTTTATACTTTTTCCTTTGCTGTCGTCTTGTTCTGCTTCCATAGAATCTGGTAAATTTTATGTAATTTCTTCTTTTTGTTTTGTTCTGCCATCATTATTTTCTTTTTTGCTTCTAAATGCTCTTCTCTGAGGGCTCCTTTAACCGGAGTATCAGTTAGAATTGCGGGCTTCCTATTTTTCTTCCCTTTTCTTACCCCCTGCCAAGCCTTGGTCCTGCCTTTTCAAATGGTATCAATTGTTCACGTTTACGCAGTAAGAACTTGCGTAAATGTGCCCCAGTCTCAATGTGTAAACTTGCACCATCGCATGCTTGATTTATTTTTGACGTACAACGAAAACTAATAACATTTCTGTTCATACAAATACGGTTCTCAAAATTGATAAAATTATGCAAATGTTCATATATTTGTTGAGCCTAACTAAGTATTATTAGTTCCCAATAAGTTTCAATAACTTCAACACAAACTTTATTCACCTTGACAGAAAATAGGTTATCCCTTCCGCATGCTAGACCGAAGCTCGACTGACGCTCAAAAAAGCTTGATAATACCCGCTAGGGAGCAGCATCAATCTGTTACTGGTTGCGCGCCAGTTATAACTCGTTTCGGAAAAAGTGCAGTGCGTAAAAGTGCCCCGGTCTAGCCTATAGTTATTATTAATTTCCAAATTAAAAACTCTTATGTATAGTGATTTTTATCACGTTTTCTATTAAGAGTTTTGTTAATTGTATAATAATGGGTCAAAAGCAAGTAAACTGAATGAATATGAGATAAAGTTCTATTGAATCTTTTTCATTGTCAGGAATGAGTTGTAGGTCTATTGCAAAAAATATAGGAAAATCTAAAATCGTCATGAACAAACTTTTAAGGTTAAAAGACGAGTATGGAGGGAGAAACGGCTAGAGGCAGACCAAAATCTTTGTCACCCAGAGATGAAATGGTAGTTTTAAAGTTAATATCAACTTCAACATATTCAAGTAAAGACATTTTTCAAATCAGAGTGAGCAAGAACACAATCTGCCATACAGTTAATCGATTTGAGAATTCCCGATACACAGCAAAAATGTGTAAACTGTTTTTATTGACTAGGCATAAAACCCAGCATTTACAGTTTGCAAGACAAGTGATGGCTTGGGACAACAAATGGCTGCAGGTTATTTTCTTCCATGAAAAGAAATGGAACTTAGATGGTCCTGGTGGCTGGAAATATTATTGGTATGATTTGAGAAAATAAAATAAAATTTTCTCGAAACATCAGTTTGGTGGCAGATTCATTATGACTTGGGGTTGCTTTTCGTTGAACGCCACGAGGTCACTTGCATTTCTGTCAGGAAATGTTAATTCAAGGGTATACCTCAAAACCCTTTCTGACCATCTTTCACCTGTTGCAACACTTCTTTCAGAAGAAAAATGGATTTATCAGCCAGATAATGTGCCAATCCACTCTAGCCAAAATTCTAGTTCGACAAAACTTTGGCTCCAGAAGAAAATTATTGAAGTTTTGCTACGGCCACCCAGAAATCCTGATCTACCGAGAACTTATGTGGAGATCTAGAAAGACGAGTTTATAAAAACGGAAGAAATTTTTCCTCAGCTTCAAAACTCAGATCCATGACTGATGATGAATGGTACAAAACCAGTCATGAACTGTGCCAAAAATTAATAATGACCATAAAAGGTAGAATATTTGCAGTCATTAAACGCAACGGTGTGGGCACTATACGCTATGTATTTATTCCTTCAATTACTTTACTTTCGTAATAAAATTCTTACAGATGAATTTTATTGATTTTTGTATTAGCTTTTCAACTTTATGATACATACTGTAGTAAAATTTTTTTCATCTAAATTTGAAGTTTATCAAAAAAATTAATATTTTTCGCTATCCTTAAAGTTTTTACACGCATTGTATTTGACTTGAAAAAACACAGAAGTTTAGCAGACATGCACATTAGGGTGGAGTGAAAAAAACGAAAGTTGGAATTTTGATTTCGGATAGCAGCCAAAAGTTGCCTTTTAGTACCTCTAATAAACATGCAAAATTTCAAGAATTTTGAAAAACGCCTTCAGGGCTCTACCAGGAACTTTATATTTTCATTGTTTCATACAATAGGTTCTTACCATAAAATATACATTTACAGAGTTTTTGATAATCTCATTTAACATTTTTAAATTTAAAATGTTTAGTGTAACTTCCTTTATAATTTTTAAACTTTAAGTCTTTATTTTAAAATATTTGAAACGTTTTATTGAGTTTTACAAAATTGTTTGTTCTCATTTGTAGAGTCAAAATGAGTGCGAAAGGAGGCAAAACAAAGTTTACCATTACTTGAAGTGCAGTGGAATGTCCCCCATTTGACGCTCCTTCAAAACTGAATGAAGTTGTTTAAAAAAAAAAAAACAGCAGATGTTATAAAATATAACTTACATACAATACAATAATTAAAACGCAGCAGGAAAGGCGAACTCTCGAAGTCAATGTTAATTAAAATCATCAGAGAAAAGATCGAAGAAATTTGGAAAAAAACATCAAATTGTAGTTTCCCAGAGGCGTATTGATCAAATACTAGACAACAATTTTACTGAATACTAGAAACATATTAGATTCCCCTAATCCAAAAGAAAAGACAATTGCATGAAGAAGGTCCTGTTTTACAAAGCTGAAGCTGTGAGTAAACTTCTAGACATTACGGCGTGCAAATGCAAACCTATTCCTAAGTGTACCTGCAAAAAATCAAAGAAGGTGTCTCTAAAAGCACAAGAATTTCTTCTTGGCCAAAGTTCAACAAGTAAGATGGATATTGGCATGCTCGATAAAGCCAAGTAAGTTAAGGTCTAAAGCAAATTGAAACAAAGAGACGACATAAAAACAAAGTACTCGATGAGGGCTAGAAAGGAAATTTTAAAGTCTGCAGCTAATCAGGGCGGTACTGTTGTTATGTATTGTGGCAGTGGTGATGAAGAAAGAAGTAGTTGCACTTCATCAGGGTGTGAAGAATTAATACACGTATCACAAACATCTACTTCTAAGAAAGAGTCACAAAAACAAATGAGAACACATCTACCTACTGTTTCAAGGGTCTCAGATAGTTGTGTAGCATCAATAACTTCTGCAATTCTTCTTGTAACAGAAAATGATTCATCACATATAATTGACAGACACAAATTACGTCGAGAACGAAAGAAAACTAGATAATGTGGTAACATAATGGATCGGAAACCTTTAGAAGCAGGAATCGAAAGTATGTATTTTGATGAAAGAAAAAAAAAAACACTACATCAAGAGAATTGGAGCTAGATTACATCGAAGAACTGTATGTGAAGATCATGTATCTTTGATTGAAGAGCCAAATTCACTGTATCTGGGATATATTAAACCATCTTTTGGATTAGAAAAGCATATTGCAGAAAGCACTTTAAAATACTTCACTGAAACCAACTTAAACCTTTATAAAATTATGGCCATATATTGTGACGGAACAACTGCAAACACTGGGAGAAAGAATGGTGCCATTAGATTTTTTGAAACAGAGATTTTTCGTCCCTTGTAATGGCCAATATGTCAGCTTCGACGTACTCTATTTCGAATTCTCTTGATGTAGTGTTTCATCTTTTCTTTCATCAAAATATATACTTTCAATTCCTGCTTCTAAAGCTGTCAGATCACCTTAGATAAAGCTTTCATTTTAGCATATTCTCTAGTTTTCTTTAGTTCTTTGCGTACTTTGTGTCTGTCAATTATATGTGATGAAACGTTTTCAGTTACAATGCCAATATCTTGGAGAATTGCAGAGGTTATTACTGCCACGCATCTATCAAAACCCCATACTGATCTGAGACTTTTGAAACCGTACGTAGATATATTCTCATTTGCTTTTGTGACTCTTCCTTAGAAGTAGATGCTTGTGATATGGACGCTTCGATATACGCTTCTTCATACCCTGATGAAGTGCTACTACTTTTTTCTTCATCACCACTGTTACAATACATAACAACTGTTCTGTCCTGATTAGCTACACATATTAACTTTCCTTTGTTTTTATGTCGTCTCTTTGTTTCAATTTACTTGTCTTGTCTTTACTGAGCATGCCAGTATCCATCTTTCTTGTTGACCTTTGGTCAAGAAAAAATTCTTGTTCTTTTAGAGATACCTTCTTTGATTTTTCGCAGATACACTTAGGAAAAGGTTTGCATTTGCACGCCGAAATGTCTAGAAGTTTACTTACAGCTTCAGCTTTGTAAAATTGAACCTTCTTCATGTCATTATCATTTCTTTTGGATTAGAGGAATTGAATAAGTTTCTGGTATTCAGAAAAATTGTTGTCTAGTATTTGATCAATACGCCTCTGGGAAACTACGATTTGATGCTTTTTTCCAAATATTTTCTCTGAGGATTTTAATTAGCTCTGACTTCGATGAATATTCACCTTTCCTGTTGTTCTTCAGTTATTGCCTTGTATATAAGTAAAATTTTATAACATCTGCTATTGTTTTCAAAACAACTTGATTTAGTTTTTAAGGAGTACCAAATTTGGGACATTCCACTGCACTTCAAGTAATGGTAAACTTCGATTTGCCCACAATCGCACTCATTTTGACTCTAAAAATGAGAAAAAACATTTTGTAAAACTCAATAAAACGTTTCAAATATTTTAAAATAAAGACTTAAAGTTTAAAAGTTATAAAGGAAGTTACACTAAACATTTTAAATTTAAAAATGCTAAACGAGATTACCAAAAACACTGTAAATGTACAATTTATGATAAGAACCTATTGTATGTAACAATGAAAATATAAAGGTTCTGGTAGAGCCCTGAAGGAGTTTTTCAAAATTTCTGAAATTTTGCATGTTTATTAGAGGTACTAAAAGGCAACTTTTGGCTGCTATCCGAAATCAAAGTTCCAACTTTCGTTTTTTTCACTCCACCCTAATGCACATGCTATAATATACATTTATATATTGTGTATTGAGCCTGAACATTGCACAAGAGCGTTAAGAAAAATACCCATTTCGTTCTGTGATGCCCATTTAAGAATTTATCAATTTTAAATGTTGGCTACTAATGCTTCATTTCAATATTTTTTTCTGATTATGTATGTTAAAGATAATTTGATTTAGACATAGCGTTAAGTAATTTCACTGTAAAAGCTTAGGTCACATGTTGAGGAGCGAGTAGAAACATTATAGATTTCGTCCAATAAATAGTAGTCGAAAAAATTATTTAAAAAATTAAATTGCATTTATAACAAAAAATATTTTGAAAGTTTTTAAAAATAAAATAAATGGTCAATAAATATTACAAAAACTTTTTCACTTAATTTTTCTGGTAACAATGATTTATGAAATTCTCTGTCTGAATTGTTAACAATTAAATAATAAAAAAAAAAAAACTTATTATGATATCGAAATCACATATTAGTATATTTTCCCCTTGTCGTTTAATCTCCACCTTAGAAAAGGCTCCTTCTTATTTAATTTAAACCGTTAGTTTTATTAAAAAAAATATAATTTATCACATTATACTCTTATGATACCTAATCTTCTTTTAAATACATTTCCTGTTTGTTGCCTTTTAATATGTATATCTTCCATCTTTGCCTGCTCTCCGTACTACTAAAAAAACGGAATCGGCTATGATGAACCTTAAATTTGATTCACTCTTTTAATCATCAAATCAATCCATCTCCTTGTTTAGTCATGTCTCTATGCCAGACTAACGATTTTTCACCAGAAGTTAAAAAATAAAATAAAATAAAAAAAATCCTTTTATGTGCTTTTTTTGGTATGTCCGATGTACTTATGCGACGCACTTCGACCCCATGCATTTTTTCTGACCTCTACAGAAATATAAAGATCACCATATATGTTCTATATGAGCGCCTGTCTAAAATTCTAGTATATCGCCACGAACCCTTTTCTCTATAGATAAGGTCATAACTGCTTAAAAATTCCTTTTTTATACTATGCTAATTCAAGGATGTGGCGCTGGTCCGTTCAGAGGGGGGCGGGGGGAGACGGTGCAAATTACCAGGGCCTGACTCTTGTTTAGTTCCAACGTTGCGTAAAGTCAAAGGTTAAGTTTTTAAATTTCCATATGTCTCATACTTCAATCATTTTTATTCCAAATTAACTGAGGAATTTAATTAAAATGTAATTATATTTTCAATAATTTAATTTTTTATTTAAAATCTTTATATAAGAAAACAATTACAAATATAACATAAAGTGTAATACTGAAAAAGAAATAATAAAATTGTAAGCAAATATTACTATATGGATTTTTTTTTAAAGTACCATCCAGCAAATTTATTTTCTAATAGAGTAAAGCCTGTTTATAACTTAATCCCGCAATAAACGAAAAAAAATGTTCCAGCTCTCCCGACACCCCCCCCCCCCCCAAAAAAAAAAAGGCTATTATACTTTGTTCAATTTAACTGCATAAAACGGAATTTACCACTGGTCGTTTTCCTTTCCGTCTAAGCAGGTTTTATTGTATATTACTTCTGGGCCGGTAATAATATTCTTAAATGAACCTGAAATTCGTATCGCATGTCCGTACAGTCAAAACTACCTGTCCGTACAAAATTACTTTTTACGTCATGACAACAGTTTGTAAACTTCTTGCTGCTGTTTAATTCGCATTTTCAATACAGTGCTTTGCAGAAATTGCACGTTTCACCCGCAGTTATGCATGCCCCGAGATGTTTAAATCATTAATTTGGATTTCAGAAGCAACGCGTGCATGCTACAGTTATTAAGGCTATTTTGCCGATCGCTTAACGACGTTCTCGATCAATTCTATTTGGATTTCGAATCTATTTCTATTCGACTCGAATTCGGTTTCTTCTTCACTTTCAAGAATTCACCGTGATTTTTTAGGGGCATTCCAAATGATATTTTGAAACTACATAATTGCAGTGAAAGATCCTGCACCGAAAAAGCGAAAAGTAAACAAACCCGATCGTTCTAAATCCTGCCAAGGACTCTTACACAATAACCAATCAGATGCGTTTCTCGGGCGTTGCCATTGAACAGTAACAAATAATACCGATTTCTGTGCCAAGTACGTTAGCGTAATATACACATAGATAATTCAACCATATGGAACCGCATAACACATTTGAAAACCCAATTTCAGATGTTCTCATCTACAAACGGAAAATTATCCGAATTTTTTCAGCAGCCCTGATGATATATAGATATATAGAGATATGATATATAGATATATAGAGATATGATATATAGATTTGTATCTATTAACTACATGCATGGCAAAATTTAGTTTGCTTAAGAAATACATATACATCAGTTGAAAATTACCCTTCATTAATTTCCTCTACTAAGGAGAATGGTTCAGTTTTGGAAAAAAGGAAAAACCACTTACTAACTCTTCAAAATATTATCGTAGAAGAAAGTTACTGGTACTACACGGTTGGTAATAAAGTCTACTTTAAACATCTACATATTAAAACGAAACATAATTTTGTTTTTCAATAGCAGTACATAATTCTGACAGCATAAATAAACTCTACACCCTTCAATCAGCTTAAAAACAAATTTTTATGTAATTGGTACGATAAGTTTCAGAGAAATTAATTGTTTTAAAACGAGCGTATTTTGAGGGCTGTATTCAAATTCAAGTTCGGTACTCGATTGTTGACAGAGAGACTTATCCGATATTCTTGATCAAGTCATCTTAAGCGCCCCTAAACCAGTCATTGAAGACGGCTAGATTACAGGATAGCATAAGAAATTTCAAAGTCACTTCTATCATAGACGACCCTTAAGCCATCATCTTGCCGTTTTTTAAGCATAATTTTTTAAAACTACTTGGAAGCAAAATGTGAAATTTTGGATTTCCATAAAGCAGGACTTAATAAATCTAAATCTATCAAAAAGATTGTAGGTTGCAATTCATAGTTCTTTCGAATATTAATTTCATAATTCATATCACAAAATTATAAAAATTGCAAATTCAACGTATTTATATTTGAGTATTTTAGTATTATTGCTATACAAAATATTAGCACATTAGCAGTATAATTTCAGAAGATATTAATGGAAATATAAAAATGTGATTTAACATTGGAAGCTCTAATTTTCGAATATTTATAATTCAAAAACTTATCATTCAAATGACTTGAAATTTGGTGTCTAGGCATAGTTTGAACCGAAGATTTGAAATATCTCGTTAAAATTGGGTATTGTCATTGAAAAAAATGAAGTTTGGTTTCGTTTTAATATGTAGACGGTCTCCTAAGCAAATTTTATATACATCAATTAAAAGTAGACTTTATTTCTAAACGTTCGGTACCTGTAACTTTCTTCTAAGATAATTTGTTGAGGTATTAGTAGGGGATGTTTACTTTTTTTTCCACGACTGTACGTGAATACTTATATGCAACCCTGTATATGAGGTATATAATTTATATATAATGAGTAAAATGCAAAGAATGAATAAACATTTTTAAAACGCACATTCCAGCAATTATTACCCAAAGACAGTACTGTAACCAATTTCTTTTGTGTGTACATGTAAAAGAATGAAAAACTCTATGAATGCCCTGTTGTAACGTAATCGTAGTGAAGTTCAGTGATTTATATCAGTATCAATGCATTTAAAACAGCGTAATCTCATTAAAATACTCGGCAAGCATTTTTCCCCAATATATCATATTCTAATGTAATTCTTTTGAGTACCCCTGTAAATGAACTATTAATCTCGCATACTTAATATACAATATTAAACAGTTTTTATTAACCCTAAATAACGTTTATCACTTGCGTGAAAATCCAAGTATATTTAATTGAGTTAAAGCGCGGACAGACAAACCGAATGCATAAACACTTTTCCATTTTAGTGGAGAATGTTAAGAATTGATATTAAATTGGTGTTGTGATAGAGTGGTTGGCTTTACATTATATGTTGCAAAACGTGTAGTTTACTTTAAATCTACTGTTTGTTTGTTATATCATTTCATAAATCATTAAATGCGTTGTGTTTAATTAATAACCATTATTATTATTTTGCCGTTCAAACGGTTGGTATGGATTTTTTTTTAAATCTTCATGTTCATTTATCTAAGCAAACAGACAGGGATATTCTTAAAAATATCATAGAAATTTAAACGTCAAATTTTATTAACAGAGAAAATGATAAGAGTTTTAATTATCTCAAACAGATTGAAAAATTTAAACTTTTATACACCGTTTTGTGTTATACCAAGCTGAAAATAAAACAAATATATATTTAACATTTTACATTTCTTAAGAAGGTGTATTATCAAAAGTTTGTTTTAAAAGTTCAGTGTTAAATAGATAAACGCATGCGAAAACATCATAGTTATTGCATGTCATTTAAAAAAAATTATTTTCAAATAGAAATACTTCAGAAAGTTATTTAGAAAATCAGTAAAATATATCTAAAAGTTATTCCCTTCTAAATGTAATTTTAACTTTAAGCAAATCAGTTACTCATAACTGTCTTTTATTCTCTCTTTTTAAGGATTTTATTTCTTTATTTATCATTCTCTGGAACAACAGCAACAAAAATGCTGAAGTAAAATACATCTCTTATCGTACTCAATCTCTTTCTGATGCACGAATGATCTTATCTTTTTCAGTAGAATGACATATAAAAACTTAAATCTTATAGACAAATTTAAAAATGAAAGGTTTCAGATATTTTGGCAGAAGATAAAAATTGAGAAGAAATTTTTGAAACGTTGAAACTTGATTCAAATATATTTTAGTGGATTCACATTTATTTGATTTTATATTTTTAACAATCGGCTCACCAATTTTTACGTTTTAAGAGTATAAAAAATGGATTTATATATCTAATAAATTTCCAACCATCTCTTAATATTACAATTAAATTTATTCTCTGTATCTTTCCTTGTACATATGTATACATATATTTCGCTCTTATTTTTCGATTTTTTTTCATTCAGTTTCCACTGATACAATGCAAACTAACCGGAACAATGCAAACTAAAAACGGAAATCGCAAATTTGATTTACGGAGATGAGAGGTTTTGAAAGAGTTAATATTTATATTTTAAAATATGGATTTTGGAATTCGAGAAGAAACTGACTGCAGACGTGGTATGTAGGTTTTGAATTTTCGTATTTTGATTCATTACGCCGATGTAGTATGTTAAATATCTCGTAAAAAACGGAATTCGCGTATATGAATTTCGCAAAGGAATTTGTTTCAAAGGGTATTATTATTGGTATTTTTCAAAATGGATCGCAACATTCTAAAGGAAAATGAACTTAAATATGATCTGGTATTTAAAAAAATGTTTGTCATTATCAGAAGCGTGAATGCAGATTTTTAAAGATTGAAGAAATTGCGAGATACACCGAATGACTCTCTGGAATTTTTTTGGAAGGGTTAACATTAATAATTTTTCAAAGAGATAGCTGCGTTTTTAACTTAAAAGTACAATTTTTAATTCGGTAAATCGTTTTTCCTTACTTCAGTTGGTTATGCGATTTGAGAAAAGACGGGAGGATACGAATTCGACTTTTCTTAAATAATATTTTAAAAGTGTAAATTTAAATATTTTTTCAAGCAGATTAATATGTTAGAAAGTAGATTTATGGAATCTGTTGTCTTCTGTTTTTTCGTATTTTGAACGTTCCAGAGGATGCACGTTGGATGGATAGAAAAGAAAACGATTTAGCACTTTCGGATCACTTTTTCTTCGGTACTTCGGAACGGTATCTAGGTAAGGCAGCGAAACGACGTTTTTTTGGCATGCTCTTTATAATTACGGTTTTTAAATAATATCTTGGTTGATTATCCAAAAATGAAAATCTGAGCCTCAGGTGCATTAAGGGGTCAGGTACCTTTAAAGCTGAGAAAATGTATGCAAGTGAGACACTGATATGGATTGCTATATCTCCGCATCTGATTAGCTTTTGGATATGAAACTTTAAAACACATTAAAAGAGTCATAGGCTAATAGCTAATGCTCTGAAAAAAAGTCTAGATGCATGTAATTTTTTTTTAACTTCGTTTGAAATTTAAGGTTTTTTTAATAAACGAATTCACCTTATATGTCTTGCGGGCATGATTTCTCATAAATAAATTGTGAGAGTGAGCCCAATTTTTTTTTATTGAGTAGAGATATAATATATGTAATGACCAACACTGAAAAAAATATAACAATTAGTTTTTGAGAAAATAAATATAAAATAAAAATAAAAAAACTAAAATCTTTAACAACGATTTTACTCACAAATAATGTACAGAACGACAAAATATTCCGTACGATCATTTCGAGGATTCCTGGATCCCCTCACTCAGTGAGAGAAAAAAAAGAATTAAAATGGGTTCGAAGAACCCCTCGGTTAAAGCCCCGAGTACTGGTTTATGGACTGATTGAAAAGGCGGAAACAAGAGTTTACATATCCTAAAGAAATGACGTAATTGACCAGAACTTACTTAAGAAGAGTCACTGCGTAGGATCTCTCCACACTGGTGAAAGAAAGGGGTGCTGGTCATATCATTTACCAAGGTAAAAATATGTTTATGAATATAGAGAGCTTTGTGAAAGTCTAGATCAAAAACTGAGAGAAACGGATCCTGTGCAGTGAATTTTTTTCATTTAGTTCTGGTCAATTACGTCATTTCTTTACGATATATAAACTCTTGTTTCCACCTTTTCAATCAGTCCATAAGCCAGTACTCGGGGCTATAACCGAGGGGTTCTTCGAACCCATTTTAATTCTTTTTTTTTCTCTCACTGAGGAAGCGGATCCGGGAATCCTCGAAACGATCGTATGGGATTTTTTTGTCGTTCTGTACATTATTTGTGCGTAAAATCATTGTTAAAGATTTTAGCTTTTCTATTACTATTCGCACAAAGTTTAATTTATGCTAGTAAAATCAAAAATCTCAAAATTTTGAAATTATACATAATACTTATACATAATAATTATACATTATACAAAATTTAATCTGATTATTTATCAAAACATTTAAGTACTTAGATACCTGCTGAAGGTAAATCCTTAGTAATACATCAATAAATACATAAACATAAATTGGGAAACAAAGTATCGTAACATCACATACCTCCATACACTGTCTGTCGTTAGCGTGATTCAGATCACAATTGGGTAAGACACTAGGCACTCTTCAGTATGGTAGAGGCACTACATTTCGTAGAAGTCCCGCTCTTCAATCCGAGCGGTTATTAGGTCATTTTGTGCATCTATAAGGTTGTTAGTTTCATTTAAAATTTCATGAAATTCTATACAGCCATTTCTTGGAAATTATGCGCGCAGTGACCAAAATCAACATTTGAGAAATTTGACTTTAAATACCCAATTGCCCCTTGATATCATAAAGAGATCTCAAACTGTTTCTTTTTAAACATTCCTTAAGAATAACATTTAATATAAGCTATCAAATAAAAAAAAATATTTTTGGACACTTTCCAAAGTACCTGACATCTTAAGATCTCCCTTGGAATATGCTCATCAAAGTTTTGAGACCTCTAAGAGCGGTAGATTTTCCTAGCCATCACACACAGACAGACATGCACAACAACATATTTCTTTTATTAGTATAGATAATACAGAATAAAGCTGATTTTTAGATATAAATCCATATTCATTTTGTCCAATATTTTTTCATCCACTTAAATTATTACTATGTTGGGAAGATCTGGGTCCATCTAACGGTACCAACTTAAACTACCCAAACATACCGCTAACCTGGGGGAGAGGGGTAACCCCCAATAATAATGTAGGTTAACCACTTCTAATTACTAATACCTGGAACGTCATAGTGGTAATTTAAATACATTATAATTAAAATCATTGTGATCGTAAATAATGGTCCTGGCTAGCTTCTGATAATTTAAACATAATTATCTTAAGTTGGGGTGGGGGAGGAAACGCGTCTCCAAAACTGCCCCAATTTGCGTTGTGAATATTTAAGTGAATAAGTAGCGTTTGGACGGCGTGAATTATCAAAAATAAAACTACAAAATTTACGCATAAATAAAACGAAAGAACCCGAAAATAATCTGAAATACAATATTAATGTTAAAGTAAATTAACAGACTCATGGATAAATGACGTATGCCAAAATTAACATTTAACATTATTTATTTACAATAACAAAATATATTTACAAGTTAAGTAAAAGAGTGTCCCATGACACAAATGTTCCAAAGAACAAATGGAAACTCTCATTATGCATTACTTAATTTAATCTGATTATTTATCAAAACATTTAAGTACTTAGATATCTGCTGAAGGTAAATCCCTAGTAATACATCAATAAATACATAAACATAAATTGGGAAACAAAGTATCGTAACATCACATACCTCCATACACTGTCTGTCGTTAGCGTGATTCATCTCACAATTGGGTAAGACACTAGGCACTCTTCAGCATGGTAGAGACACTACATTTCCTAGAAGTCCCGCTCTTCAATCCGAGCGCGCGTTGCAAAAGGTCTAAAACGACCAATAATGTTATTATATCCTAAAACGGGCAAAATGATCCAAATAAACTCTTCTGTATTATATAACTGCATACCAGCAGTAAAACTACACGTCTGTAGACATCACTGCAAAACTCAGATCGAATAATCATGCAACTCCGCTGAAATCAGTAAGAATAATCATGCCATCTCTGTTACTACTCGTTCCTCTGCTCTCAGATAGAAGAATCAGGCCATATCTCTGCAGACTACTCAGATCGAATAATCATGTAATATAGTTTTGCTCCTTACGTAAAAGACCTTGTATAACAATAGACGGTTGGACTTGCAGCCCCCTGTTCAATCGTAAGGAAGCTGGACTGGATCCCCCCATTGAAGTACATCCCCGCAACTGCGTGATTCGTTACCTCGAATCTTAGGGATGCACTTCGAATTTACGGGATGCTAAAACGCCCCGCCTCTGAAGAGGGGCTCGTGGGATCATGAGATCTCTTCGTGCGTGTGGTCCGTCTGTGACAAATATATGGACTCATAAATTTTAGTGGAGCCAGTAATAAATAACTCTAGACTGTATGTCAAAACTATTGTTAAAGAGCAGACTCAGTGTCAGTTTGGAAAAGATCACCTCCTAAGATAACAGGAGATCTGTGGATGCATTTTTCATACCTGTTGTCTTTACTATATAAGTATACATATAACACACTATATTTAATACAAAGTTTATATAAAATAATAATAATAATAATAATAATAATAATAATAATAAATTGGCAAAATATGTAAATAATTGTATTTTTATGGTATTAAAAATATCTAAAAAACCTGCTGAAACGATATCCATGCCATTTGCATTTATGACACGATATCGATTCCAGCAATTACTATTTATTTTTTTAAAAAAATGTAAGTTTGAATATTATAGTATTACTGTAAAACATGTTCATTCATACATATTTATTCAAAACACTTAAATTATTAACTTATTAGGATATATTTTAATTTAATTATTCGTTTCTCTAACGAAATACAAAAAAGAAAACTTCAAAGGAATTTCATGGAAAATGAACTTAATTCCAAATGAAAATATTATTTACACGCTGTTTATTTACATGTATGTAAGTAAGTGCATCTGATAGTTCTGGATTTCATGTTATTAATCATGTTAGTTTAAATTAGGTTTTTCATTTCGAAAATCCGTTCATAGTCTTAAATATTTTACAGTTTATTTGTAATAAATCATTTTTGTTAATTGTTAACAAGTGTATGACGTTGATTGTACTTTCTAACTTAATATACACGCGAATTTCTTTTTCAACGTGTACAATCTTAACTATTTCATAAGTAGCTATTATTATAAATGAAGCATACAAAGAACTTAGTGGAGTAAAAATAATAATGATTTTTCATTAACTGTGTGAAAACAGGGCCTTCAAACATAACATGGTTGCAAATTTATCTGCAACATATCAATTTCACCCCCGGTTTCTCAAAATTTACTTTAAACAAGTAAATTCATTATAGTAATTCTTTTTCCTAAAACAATTCATACTTCTACATTCATTTAGTTTTTTTTTCCTTTCATAAGGAACTTTTCTCAACACATATAAAGATTTATGGTTTCAGATATTTTGTTTCACTTCTTCAAAATTCTCATTCTCGATTATTTATTTATTTATTTCCCTTCCTAACGGTTTTTAGTTAACAGCAATCGTGCGCAGTTATAATTCGTACAGCTGCACTTCCCCTTTAACGGTTCACTTTCTTTAACGTATTTTTATCTGCACTATAAATAAACCACTCTCATTTCCTATTAGAACTTGACGGGTCAAAGAGGAAATAAAGAAAATAATGTATTTATTGGAAATGCAGTTTTAAATTATATTTTCATTTATCATCATTATGCTTTCTACATTCACATACATTTGTTAAAGATTACTCAATCAACTGCAATCTGTTTTTCTTAATATAAACAAATGCGAGACTTTTCGTCGCACTTATTCTTGAAACATGTAGGGTTGCTTCACATCCTTTGGGTGCGCCGAAAGACGGGGCTGCCACGTAATTTGTCTGCTAATCCTGTCGCCAATGCTTTGTCTTTGTAATATAGGCGTCAAAATCTTGATTAGTTGACAATAATACAATATGCCAAGACATATGAGTTCAGTACGCATTATGACACAGTTCGTCCATGACCGCCTGACTGGAAGGTCCGTTAAAGGACCGCTGTTGCTTTCCTTTTCTTTTTTGTTACGTTGCGTAGCAGTGATGAAACGCATTTGTTTATACACATCGAGATACTTAATGTGTCCTTCTGTATTGCTTCATATCCGAAGCTCCATTTTTATGAGATGTCTTCCTTTGTTTTTGAACATAAATAAATAAGTGATTGTACTTTCATCGATATGTTGGAGTTTTTTTTTTAATCATCTGTTCAGCGAACCCGAGAACCACCATCTGATGCGATCCCCTCGATACATGGCACACTTCAAGGGGATACCCTTGGCCAAGTTCTTGTTTAAAAACGCCGTTTGTGAACCACTGCGAATTTAAAATATTTTCAATATGAAACCAATAATTAATTAATACTGATATTGCATTTCAAGAACTTTCGATTTCAACTTTGATGACATATTAATTCCTTATAAAAGCAATATACTAAATACTGTTTTCCTAGCAGAGAGCATCATCTATTTTCCGCTGCAAGTCTTTCAACATAAAAATATTCGATAGCTAAAACACTTTATGCAGAAAATGTATAAAGTATTTTGTCATTTCGTTTATGTTCAATTTTGTTATGCGAAAGGATACCTCACTACGATACTTGTTGAATGAATGAAATCGGAAATTCCATATGAAAAGAGAGTTTCTAGCAAAACTGAATGCCATAAATTTTCTGAATACGTAAGTAATATGATAAATGCAATGAAAATACCTTTACACAAACTAGCAGAGCTAGTCTATACAGAGCTTTTACTACTATCATAAAGGAGTAGAAAAGATCAATTTTATACATTATATAAAATGAACATGTTTTGACGAATGTTATGACATTAAAGGAGAAAGGTTACTATGAAAATATGTCAGTCTTAATTTTTTGTATATAAGATAAATGTACCAGTAATGGACCACTTGAATATTTTTGTCAGTTATAATAAAATGTTATGAAAACTTTTTCAAAGCAATATATTTCTTTATGATTAACTAAACTTGCATGCATCATATGATAGGAGCATGTTTGATCATAACAAGTTAGTCTATAGAAAATAAAATTAAAAATTCTAATATTGTTTATGCTGCATGTTGTAAATTAAATTTCAGGTACACTAATTAGTAATGGGCACCACCCACAGTTATGAGGATAATAACTGTAACGGATATGTCATATACTATATGCTTGTCTCATGAAACAATATCATTCCTATCTGTCTAAAATGTTTAAATACATCCTCAATAACAATAAATATCAGAATAAAAAATAAAGCACATTTTATTTAATAGAAAATAAACATTTAAACGCAAAAAAAAAAAAAAAAAAATGAAAATTCATTTGAGAAGAATATAAGTGTAAAAGAACATTTGCATTTTTAAAACTAAAAAAGATTATTGTAAAACATTTTAGGCATATTTACGTATTATGTTGTGTAATATTGAATATAAAAATTGTAGTAACCGTATATTTATTTTTTTTTTGTCATAAGGATTGCGCAATCCCTCTAGGCAATACTTTTGGGTATATGTTAAATGTTCAGTAAAATAACAGCTAGCAAAATGATATGTATGAGTATATACAGGGTGCATAAGATATTTCAAAACAAATCAACGCCTGCTTTCAAACAGGAATATACACTAGAAATAGAGCATTTTTTTAATTTTAACGTTCTGTACGAGTAAACATATATACACTGGATGACATCATTCACTGAATTCATTCAGAAACTATTTTTGGCTACATTTGATGTTTCAGCTTCTTCAGGAGGCGCTTGTCTATGGTCAAGCAGTTGTTCCTGGTTCTCTCGGGTAAGAACTGTACTCTCCGCATCACATACTACGTCTAACGAATATTAAATGTTCTCATGAATCACACATTAGATTGTGGCCACATCAACCTGCATCTACCTAGCGAGTGCTCTTATCGACGTCGCAGGATTTTCACAGACTTGACTAATGAATTCTGGAGTTTTTATGATTTCATGTTGCTGACAATGTTGTTTCCTGCATGAAACGTTATCACGTGAAACTTAGCAGCCTTCAGTTCTGTAATTACTATAAAGTCAAGTGACTGGGCGAGTTTCAAGAATGTAGCAATCTCAAAATTGATGTGTTCTTCAGCCAATGCCTCTTCATTTCCTCAGTTAGTCTAGGTTCTGACATAGAAAAGTTGTGGAAAGTCTCTTATAATAAAGATACTTTTAGAAAGCAACTTAGTATATCGCCTCTATCATTCTGAGTTTCCGCGATATAAGTTTCCCTAAATAGCGGATTCCCAAATTATGATTTTTTTAGGGTTCCGTACTTAAAAAGTGAAAACGGAAGCATTATAAGATCACTCCTGTGTCTGTCTGTCTATCAGAGCCATTTTACTCGTAAACTACGGGACGTGGAAAGTTCAAATTGGGGGAAGTAATAAAGACTATTGACCCAAATATTTCCAGAATATTAAACATTTATAAATATATTTAGAAAAAATGTAGAGGGTCAAATTAAGTTACTTTAAAAAAAATATTTTATTTGTATATCGTGTGGGGTATCGTGTGAGAGTTTTTGTAATGCTGAAATCAAAAATATATTTCTAATTCCGAATCTATTGAAACTAAAATTATGAAAAACATTAGAGGTAGTAGACATTAATTTAAACCTTGAAGGAAAATTATAGTGATTAACCTAGGTCACACAGTTTTTGAGAAAATAGCATTCTTCATTTGCACTCAAATTTCGATTTACGGGCTTCAGCAAAAGTGTTGAGCAGCGCTAGAGGTACCTATCGTAGCTTAAGTAAAAAAGCATTGTTGATCCTGAATTTTGGAAAAAAATCGTCGGTAATTAGCCGAAATAGAAACACTTAAAGACACGGACGGTTTAGACATACATAATCACAGGGACGGCGTATTCTATGCTCCACCGACTTTTAAAGCCTAGATAACAAATTTTAAGGATATATTTGTGTAATATGATGTCCAGAAGCAGTATAAAAGCAATAAACATCAAATTGTTAAAAAATTTATTTATTTAATGAAACTTTATGAATGACTTATTTAATGAAAATTAATTACATAAATACTATGGTATTCACGACTAGTTTCCATTGAGTGGCTCTCTCAATACCCTACTATGTGTTTAAATGTTAACTAAAAACCTATATGGAAAACACATATACAAAATAGCTATATATGCTATTATTTAGGTTCCATATATCTTTGAACTTTCATGGTATATCCATTTATGCTTTTCTAGTACACAGGGTGGAAAGGAAAGTCCCTTGAACCTGAAAATACTTGCGAACGGAGAGAGCTACAGCTATGCAAGTGAGGTAACAGTATAGTAAAGCGACTACGCCTGACTTAATGAAAACGACAGCAGCACCCGTAGTGGGGAAATTTGGAAGATAGCCACTGCAAATCGAAAACGAAAAGAGATAGAGCAAAATTTCCAAATAGAATGTTTTAGAGCATAAATTAATTAGTAGAATACGACATTTGTTTTACATGGATAAGATAAATCTTCGTCTGTTTACCCAAAAACATCCGAAATCAATGCACTCCATTTTGTGTAAACGTTTGAATGGAATAGACAGAAGTTTGAAGAAATACGCACAATTTATGATATAAATACGTACTTATCTCAATAGATTTTGATAACATCACACACAAAAAAAGACAAACTCTCTCACAGTGATAAAAAGTTAATATTCAGTATGTTCGAAAAGTTTGCCATTCCTCATGATACACGTTTGTATTCGTGAGAATATTTCAACATGCACATTTCTCAGCTTGGAATTGCAAGCCTCTTCAATACGATAACATAGATTTAACACTTTCAAGGGCGGTGGCTAGACGGTCTAGCCACCTAATTTTAATTCCAAAACTGACAAATGGCACCTAGAATATTTTAATAAAATTTTGCTTTTGTAATGAACGTGCAAATTAGCGGGTTTTTATTTTCTGAGAAATTCCTTTAAATATTCTGGTGTCAGTCAATTATTTCACCAGCTTACAAACATAATTCTTCTGCTTCTGAAAGGGTTAATCTAAAATTTTAAATGCATTTGTAAATTAAATTTTTACAGACATTACAGCACAGTACAACGTCACAATCTGCAATTGTGCACTGCTACATTTCCGGAATGTGAATAGATAAAATAGAATCGTCGCTCATCGATATCGGACATTTTTGGGTATGCAGGCGACGATTTATTTTACCCGTGTGAGCCAAATGTCGCTTCGTACTAATTAATGGATGCTCTAAAACTTTCTAATTGGAAAATTTGCTCACTTCTTTCCTTTTTCTATTTGCAATGGCTATGTTCCGAATTTCTACACTAGGGGCGCTGCTATCTTTTGCATTAGGTCGGGCGTACTCGCTTTACTGTACCGTTACCTTCCTTGTATAGCTGTAGCTCTCTCCGTTCGCAAGTATTTTCAGATTAAAGGGACTTTCCTTTGAATTCTGTATACTATACAGCTATACCCAACTCTACGTTGTATAGTTTTTACAAAGTCTTAGTATTCTTTTAGCAACGGTATTTTTTTTAATAATATACTTACTAATTTATATATTGTTGTACGGAACCCTCTGTGTGCGAGTAATACTCGCACTTGACCGTTTATTTTAAAGATCCTACGATTGCGCAGTTAAACATTATTCCATACAAATGCTCATGTCTCTAATATTCAATATATTTATGTTTTACGTGCAATATACTGTTTCTACTGTTTTTTGTCAGTTTTTCGAAAAGTTGTGTTAAATTTGGTTAAAAGCTGTGTGTGCTATAAACAAAAAAATTATTGAATTTTTCACAGACATATTAACATCTTCACAAATGTAAGTGATATGCTTACACAAATGCATACACATTTTGAACAGGACAAAAAGAGTCATTTAACACAGTAACAGTCTATTTTCAGTATTTTCTGTTGCCCAGGGGTTCGCAAATATTATATTATTGTTAAATATATTATTTGCCATCTAATTGTCCTCCTGACTACATCTTCACTGAGAATCAAGAAGTCAAACATGTTATTTATATCCTAGAAATTTAAAAACAATTCATCTAGAATTTCAGTACGCATTCTACAACACGTGTAAAATCGAAAGTGTCTAGCCACTTATCCTTAATTTTTGGACATGAGTGTATATCTAGAGTCTGGCGGTACATGCAACATTAATGCACAAGAACATAAACGTGACATACGAGTTAATGACATACGAGATTGTGAGATTATTAAACTAATTGTAAAACTTGAAAATACAGAATATTTTTGATCTACGGTTCATAAGTATCCAAAGATCCGCCGGAAATAATGCATGTGAAGTTCTATCCGAGTTTGTTGCCCTGCTGAAAGTTACATTCTGAAACTTTAAAAAACGACTGTTTCCGTCTCGATCGATAACTATATTGCTTAAAGGCTTGTCTAAAACTCGAAACGTCTATTACATTATCTTGTTTTGAGTTTTAAATTTTGTATATTAGTGCATTTTACTGAATGTCTCATTGATTTTAATAGACATACGTTTTTCAATCGTTTATATTTTTATAAGCTCAGAACACCCATAAAGTTCACTCGTCTCGTACCGTTAGGGTTCCATGATTCGTTAATATAATAATTTTAACAAAAGTAACCTACCTATCATTTGCAATACAATACAAACTTAATGCACAGTTAACTGCGTTTTTAAACTGTTATTACATGGAGAGGAATCTAAAGTAAAGTCGAGCAAAATAAGTAATCATGTAGTCCCACCTACACTACTCATGTATTTTGGCCACAAATTAGTTGTCACATCTGTCTCTTTTCTGAAGCATTTGAATTATAAATATTGAGAGGTTTTACACATTCCAAGTTTATGATATCACTTTTTAACAAGGCGGATGTTTAAGTGAAAAAATTTACGTTACCATTTACAATGATTTTTTTTTAATATATTTTATTTAGTAAAAATTGTAACTTTCATTAATAAATAGCCTAGAACAATATCTGACATTTGATAAAGTTAGAGAAAATACATGAATGTTAAATTCAACATTTTAGTGCATTTAAAATATTATAAATAACTCTAAAAAACTATTCTACAACGACATCTAATTTGTAACAGAAAATATCTTAAATGCTAAAGAAGAATCTTCCATTGTGAGCAATTCATTCACTATTTGCCTGTATATCAGTTAGAATATCAAATTGTATTTTTAGGAACACTAAAAAAGGGGTTAGCAAATGAGAAAATGACAAAAATTAAATTCTTTTTTTTTTTTTTTTTTTTTTTTTTTTAAAGAATGCACAGTCGGTAATATTTGTCAAAGATCATATTTGAAAGAAATTAAAAAAACAATTAATTAATCGTTAATTAACTTTTTATGTAATGTTGAAACAAATATTTTTTTTAATGTCAAAAGCATATGATAAAAAATACTACTTAATTATTAAGGTTCATTTAATTTGAAGAAATAGAAAAAATTCTGGCTTTTGAAAACTACAACATCAACGATATAACAAAAAATGAGTTAAAATATTTGAATTTTTCATATCCCTTAAAAAAGGGTAAAAAGAAAGTCAAGTAAAAATTAGATAAATAACATTATACAAAAAAATAAAGTGCTGTTAAAGGATTGTGACTAGTATTAAAAAAAATAAGATCTTATTAACATTTTAAATAAACATTTATTCATGTTATAAAAGAATGTATTTATAATACATTATTGTATTTATAAAAACGTAGCTGTTTCCATATGAGACTACATGGAGACAGCAGACATTAAAAAACAAATCCTTTTTCAATGGATTCATTTGAAACTTGTTAAAGATGAACTCAATTAGTTACATTCAAAATTTGATAATGAAATAATATATATATTTTTAAATTTCTCAATTTTAAAATTTTTATAGTAAAGAATAATTTTCATACTTTAAAATGTCCGATGCTCATTTCTTTTTCATAAAATATGACAATATTTATTTATGAGATACTTTTTATATATTATAAAGGAAGTTGGCATGAAATGTAAAAGTTCGGGAAATATACATTAAGATTTTTTTAAAATAATTATTCTTGGTTTAGTAACTATAAATTTCCATATTCTTATTAATTTCAACACTAAAATGCTCCTGAAATGCAACTTTTTATGCTGACATTAATTTATTTTGTATAGAGGATATACAGTATAAATTTCAGAAGAATCTGATAATTAGGAATGAGCATAAAACTTCTCAAAAGTAAGAAACGTGGGAAATTTTCAGGTTTCAGAAAACAATATTATAAGTAAAACAAACTGCATAAATATATAGTACTGTTTTTACAAATATAAAAGCTTATATCAAAAGCGACAAAATTAAAAAATTATTTTTGCTTCAGATACATCTGAGAATATGGTTTTATAAAACCACAACTAATATATATATATATATAATATACTTGTCGAATTTCATGATTTTAAAAATCCACTGTCACCTGAAATGGTACATCATTAATATTTATTCGCTTTTGTATATTGTCTTGCTCAATTAATTATGTGTATGCGTTCATGTGTGACGGAGAATCTAAGAAAACTTTGTAATATTGACACAAAAATATCGAAAAAAAAATCTCTATTGTTTATATGTATTTGAAGTACACTGCAGCATAACTCAATGAAAAATTCCTGATTAGAAACAAATTGTAACTTCTACGGCCGTAAAATGTATTGAACAAGCGTACAGGTATATGGCATTTACAATCTAAGTTAATATTTTGCAGGACCTAAAGGACAAGCCCTGTTTTTTTTTTTTTTTACCATGGGCCCTGAGGTACTAGGCTGCATCTGTTCCGGTCAGGTTGTCAGCCTAACGCGGCGTTCTCATTGTTTAATTTTCAAGCAAGCTTGCTACTAAATTTATCGACCGCGATAGTATGATAGGTAAAGTGAACGTTTCTCAGTCCGCAACCGAACTGGGGAACTGTTGTGTAGTAGGCAGGAGTGTTCACCACCACACTACTGAGCTTCAGTTAGGAATTATCCAGCTTTATGGAACTCCTAATGTTAAATTCAGTTTTAATTATTGTTGTAAAATGATTTAAAATGCGATATACTTTTAAGCATATCTTAAAAATAGCTTTTCAGAATGAATTATAATTTTGTATTAGTTTATTTCAAGCTTCTAGAAATGGATTTCTCTTTTTAAAAAAAAATCTTATGTTACTATCCATATTTGTTTCAAGAATTCGATTCGAAACTATATTTATTGTGTAGTTGAAAATCTTTTAAATAGTCGCATTTTAGTCGCATAAATAATCATAAAAAATACGCCAGATAATACATTTTGACATTTTTCAGTCCTGTTCGAAAACTTTTAGATGAATAACGGTTATTCTTGTTTTAACATCTGTTTAACTCAAAGAATAAATTTACAGAGAGTGAACGCATATGTATTTTTTGATAACTGCATTATGTTATTTTATAAAAGGGCGAAAATATTTCATTAGTCTTCTCTGGAAAGTTTCCGCTACTTCCGTGAATTCTTTCTGAAAGAATGAACAACCGTAATTAAATTTTTTGAAAGTCTTAGACAAGATAAATACATTACTTTATGGCTATGAAAGCCATCATTTCAAGGGAAAATATATTTTATAATTTATTTAAAAGAGAGATATACAGAATTTGTTAAGTCAGCCGCATAGAAGAATATTCATTTAATAATTGAATGACGATGTTAGATGGAATTATGTCATGAAATCTTTAGTTTAAAGTTGAGAAAATTTTATTGTATGTTTAAATTAGATTTATTTTCATTAAATATGAAAATTAAAAGTATAGATAAATAATAATAGCTAAATTATTTAACTACACATCTTGTTGCATAAAATTAAAGTCTTACATGACCATTTGATAGAATGGAAATAACGTTTTAAGAATTAAAATTGCTTTATCTTCAAATTTAATTTGTTTAAAATTTTACTAAAGGCATTAAAACAAATTAGCGCCCTCTTAAACACGAGGAAGCACCCGTAAAATCTTGCTGTTTAGGCTTTTCTCATAAACAGTATTCCGTATGATCGTATGGTTTAGCATTTCTTTGTGAAAATGTCATGTACAATTTTTTTCATTTAAAATTTCTTCATTCAAAGCTTATTAGATAAACAATATTATTTATCGTATCTATCGATTAATAATTTACAAAAAATGAAATCGGCAGGTTATGAAATTAAAATTTTAATAACTATATTTATTTACGATGAAAATATTTGAAGCTTTCCTTAGTTTTTGAGAAACTTAAACACACATTTCCTTTTTCACAAATTTGTTTTTGAATGGATGTTACAGTTTTAATGACGGCACTTACGAGGCACACATACACACACATAATAATTTCACACATTTAATTTCACATATGAAGGAATTCGTGCATATGACAAACAAGACTTTTTTCTTATTGGTTAGGCTCACAATGTATCTTTTCTGATTCTTATTTTTTTTTTCTCATGAAAGGAATTACTAATTTCATTTAAACAAAACAAGGGGTTAAACACGGGCTTCCCGGTTTAGAGAATTTAGATGAAAACGATCATATATATTATTTCTGATGTTAACAGACTATCTTCTCTCCACATACGAAAGACACAACAATGAATGAGGTATTTTTCCAAAGGTTCTGCAAACGGCCTTTGACGTACTATACTTAAAAAATGTTAAAATACGTTTCTTGATAAACAAAAGTACAGTTAATTAAAAATTAATGAAGAAACGTATGAACAAATAATGTCAAAGATTGCGGCTTGAAAGCCTCGCACGGGGTCTACTGTTTTTCTTATTATTATTGTAATAGAATTTTTTTAATTTAATATATTTTTTTAAACCCCCACTAACAATATGAAGAAAAATTATTAGAATTTATTACTTATTAGAATTTATTAATAAAATGCTGATTTTTTAAACCCAAAATTGATAAAGTGAGTAACAATTTTCGCATTTTTTATTAAGTAGTTCTGTGAGGTAATGAAATTCTAATCCAGAGCAGTTTGCGAGAAGTTATAGAAATCCTTCGATAAAAAATTCCTCGGGTGGAGACTTAAAGCTCTCTTCATTATTTTTTTCCAAAAATAATAGCTGTAAAAAATGAATGATAAGAAAACAATGTCGTTTTAATTTCAAATGTGTACATATCATATTCCCAGAAGCGTACATATTTAGCGTTAAACATTCTGAAAAAAAAAATCAAATTAATGTTCAGAAAGATTTTCTTATATTTCTTTGGACACCATGTCAAACACCATGTTAATATCTCTCAGATGTAGGGAAATATTTTAATAAAATTGCATTTGAATATTATCTAGACGGTATGTTTGGAACCATGATATCGGCGAAAATTATGCTAAAAAATCGGACTAATTATGTGCAACATGCTATACATTCTATACATTGGATTGAATTGAATGATGCTGCTTAATTAATATTTTGTATAATTAATAATTTTACTTTATCTTACTTTATGTTTATTCGTTTCCTGTACTTATCTTGTCCAAGGGAATCATGGTGGGATCTTCGCGTTTATGGTTTTTTTCGCAGGTATTGAAAAATAGACATTTTTCGAATATAAAATTTTAAACGTATTGCTACGTTTAAACTTATGAACAAGATTTTTATACTAACTACTGTTTTTTCCTGCCAACTTTAGAGCTATTTATAAGGTGTTCATTTTCTGTCCAAGCACTTGACTCCATTTCTTGTGACAGTGGTTATATATCAATAAAATTGTAAATAAGCACGACCGCCTTTTGAAATTTGATCTTAAATTAGATTTATTAACCACTAAATAAAAAAAATGTAACATGAAAAAAAAATTGAAACCTAACAAGCGATAAAAACGAAGTCTATGACATGACAGAAGATGATTTTCCCAGGCTCTGAGAAAATACTTGCAAAGTATTTTTGACTTCGGTTTGTCTGGCCGTTTGGTCTGGCAGTGCTCACATAAATACTCTCAGATTAATATGCAAATAATGTATGTTATTGAGGTTTGTCATAGAACGTTCGTCATTTAAAATTATGTGTGTGTGCTTTTCTAATATTTAATATTATCATAAACAAAGCAGCAAAAGACTACATGTGAACATGTATTTTTTTCGCTTTGTGTGAATCTGCTTTGTTTTCGCCCTTTGAAAACTAAAATCATTCTCAAAAACAAAAATTCAAGAAATATTGTAATGACGTTTTATTAGAATGTTGTTATTATAATCTACACTGTCAGAAAAACTCGTCATTAACTAAATTATTCCTGGTTTTGTAACAAATAATTTCCGTACATGTTCAAACTTCTAGAAAACATGTTTTACACGTGAATTCTTACCGAAAGTCTAAAAAAGAGGGAAAAAATCCGTTAATTCCCAGCACGCATGCGCACTATTAATACTAAAATTCGAATTTATTTTTTAAACGAAACACGAAAAATTCTATAAATCAAGATTTTTAATTTAATTAAAAAGTAAAACAAGTTTTGGAATTTAAGAATAAATAACAATTACTTTTCTCATTCATTAAAAATCATTCATAGTTTCTTTTTTTAATTTTGAATATATAGAATAAAGTGAAATAAAATTCAATTTAGAAAGTTGTTTATAAAAAAAATATTCGCATTTAAAGTATATTTTAAACGAACGCATTTAAAAGATATTTTAATTTAAATATTAAATCCAAAAATCGATTTTACTTAAATATTATCGCTTAAAAAATATTACTCATATTTTACGTCAAGCAATCAACTTAAAAATATTTATAATATATATTATTATCGGATCCTAATACTAAAGTATTAAAACCACCTCCCCAATCTCATTAAAGAAAGAAACGTTCCAAAATTATCTTCAAAATTCAAAACTTTTTAATGAAATTAATCTAATCAGAACCATCTAAAGCAAACATATTTACTTCTCTTTCACTACAGTACAATTGTAGCCCAATGGTTAGCGTGCACGTATCGTTGCACCATGATAGATAGTTCGATTCCAAGCTCAGCTGTTTTTACCCTTTTCCCACTTTCTTCAACTGATGTATATTTTCCCACCTGTAACGGAGATCAGAGAAAGGGATATTCGTCAATTAACGGAAAAATCCTGATAGCCCTAATGCCACAGTTTGTCAGCCAGTTTCTCTGTTTGCGTACGCTCTTTCGCTGTGAAGGATGAGGCCAACGTTACAACATTGGGTATGCAGGTGCTCCTAGTTCAAGGTGCATTCGAGACTATCAAAAGAGATATTTAGGAATTTCGATTTAGTTTTTCTAATTCAATTTTAAAGGATTTTTGCACTAAGTATTTTCTGTAACACCTTCGCATCTTTGTTTTTGAATATCGCATCTTCACAGCACAGTGTATAATAAATAATGTTAATGTAGATACAGTTAACCTAAAAAATCTCAATGTAATTTTTGCATTTTTGGTGTCTAATAGAAAAAACTTTTAATTAAACCATTTATAAATATGTAATTTTGGTTTTAATTCCACTAAATGCCATATTGGAATATACTTTGTTCTGCACTGATCAAATCACTAATAACTATACTTTTTTTTCTAAATTTGGAGAAAATAAAAAATGCCTCAATATATGTGTGCCGTTTTGATTTTTACAATAAGAATTTTGAAACTTACGAGAAAAAGCTTGAAATTAACGTATGAAAATTTTCTGCTTTTGTAAAATTTCAAGTTTCAATGATAGAGTTTCGCCATTTAGATCCTTTAATAGTGTTACTGCTTGGTCTATTCGTGAAAACTAAACAAAAAGAAATACCCTTGTGATGTACAGTCGAGAAAAAATAAAAGTAAACACCCCTTACTAACTCTGCAACAAATTAATGTAGAAGAAATTTACAGGTACCAAACTATTGGAAATAAAGCCTGTTTTTAAATGATGTAAATTAAAATTGCTTAGGAGGCCATCTATATATCAAAGCGAATCCAAATTTGGTTTTTGTTTTAATAGCAAGACTCAAGTTTGACACCAGAAATAAATTTTACACCCTTCAATTAGCCTAAAAATAAATTTCCATGAAATGTTTACGATTACTTTAAGAGAAATTAATTATTTTATAATAAATATAGTTTAGGGCCCGTATCGAATTTGAAGATCAGTAATGGATTGTTTAAATGTGTCAGAATGTCTATGTTACTCTCCTATTAGTGTACTATTTCTTGCCAATATGACCATTTTACTCGCTTAATATGTTTCGTTGTTGTAAGCCTAATTATCGCCCAATGACGCAAGATGTGACGTTCGATAAGGAATTCTTCCTACTTTCCGAAAATGTATAAAATATTTGAAATAGGAATCGTCTACATACTCCTGTTTTTTGCATTATATTTATATAATATTAGTATCAATGCAGCCCAGAAAAAGGTGTAGTTCGTGTTCTTTTAAAAAATATTTATAGCATTATAAAAGCAAATATGCATAATTATAATATTTAAAATAATAAATATACTGGTGAAATTCAGTTACTAACTCCAGCAAAAATATGGATATTATGTATATCATTTTTAAAACTCACTTTTTATGAAAGATTTTTTCATATACTCTTTGCGGTGATTGAAAGATTTTTTTTCCGTGATTGTCAAAGATAATGGGCGCCTTAGACAGGTGTTGTTCAGAACTTAGTTTAGTATTTTGTCGACACTGCTACTGCGTCGTTTCCGAACCTGTATTACAACGAAGTTAAACATCACTAAAAACATGATCCCCATCCTTTTTTGTAACATTTAGTTTTGAGCGATTTCCAACATAGTTCAAAAGAATCGTTCGGTTCTTCTGGTTGCCCGTCTGTACTCCAACTTTTGAACACATTCTCTCGAAATTCATTGAAAGAAATGAAAAAAAAAATCCTTTAACGTTTGTTTAAAAATGTTTATGAGAATGCTTAAAAATGTTTAAGGGAATGCTTAAAAACCAAAGAATCGTATTTAAATGTAAAATAACTACGTTTGAAAAATAAAATACAGAATTCTCATACTAAACAATTTTAAACACTTATGCATGTAAACAATACCTTTTGTTCCTTTAAGAACAATCACTTTTAGAAGCTGATAAATTTCTGAAAAATTCTTGTCAGGACTACAAAAGAAAGCAAATTAGAAGAATGTTACATCCTCTAAATACACAATTTCTTCTATTAAACTGATTTTCGATACCGCAGGAATATTCCAATCAAATATTTACTCTGGCGGGTTGTTTTTAGAAACCTTCAACAATTTTACGAAATTAACGTGAAAATAAGAAAACATTTTCTTGACATAAAATTTAAATTTTAGACACTTCAGCCATCGTAACAAGTTTTCAGAGAAACATGAAAATATAACAGCATCAAGAAAAATATTTTTATGAATTTTAATAATGATCAAAATTAAGTTTATATTTTTAATTTATTTTGGCAGAAATTTTAAAATTGCTAAAAGTTACGAATTTGTCAGCTCAAAAATATAATATTCTGATACAAGAGAAGATCCATAATAACGCAGGTAAAAATTATGATAAATGATCGTGGTGCTTTCGAAAAATGAAAAATAAGTACAGTAGAATCTCGTTAGAACAAGATTTTTTATATTTTTATTTGGTAGCCATATTTTGAAACTTTCTGAATTCCAACGGTGTAAAAACAACCTAATTTTGTGTTATATTGTACACAAAATTTCTTTTGTTGTATATATTTTTAATTTCATTACAATAAAAATTATGAAATGCATTGTAGTTAATTGAACTATAAAAAAAATTAAATTAAATTAATATGATACTTAAACTACCCTAAAAACTTAGATTCAGTTCAAATGAAATAAATCTTAGACCTTTTTTCCACTTTTAAGTTGCAAATATTTGTATTGCAGATTTTGTAAGTTTATTAAAAATGATGGCCTACATGCAAAATGCAAATCTTAAATAAATAAAGGTCTAAGAATTATTTCGATTTTATTTGAATATAATCTAAGTTTTTTGGGCGGTTTAATTATCATATTCTTTGAATTTTATTTTTATTTTTTAATCAATTAGTTTCAATTCAATTAGTTTAATCATATTCCTTAGAAGAATTGTTAAATGCAGAAGTAACTGAATGAAATATCTTAACACCAGTCCATATCTTAAACAAAGTTGGAAATAATTTTTTTTTTTAATTTGTTATGCAAATTGTGTTTTTGTTTAATTATTTTGACGTCGCTTATTAGTTTTCAACTGCACTTTGAAACTTGCTGTCTAGTAAAATAAAGCCTTATCTGGTAACATATTCTGCAAATTAACTCCTTAAAATAAATCAACTCCTTAAAATAATTAAAATTAATTATAATAAACACATGATCATTTACGAAACTGTGAATCAATCGATCAGTAGAAAAAATACTCAATGGAACGCTTTTTTATAGCCTGAATACAAATAAATAATAGCTTTAAAATATTAAGCTTCCAAAGTCGCTGTAAACAGAATCTAAAGAATGTTAGAAAGATTTAAATCACGAGAAAGATAACTATGGATATCTCAAGGTGCAACTTTAGATATCTCAGGATTTGGTTCTTCTTTCAGTACTGTCGATACACGGTAAAAAAAAAAATCTGTAAAGTTACTAAAGTTGTTCTGGGAAACTGGGACTCTTAGAAATTTTTATGTAACGGCAACAGCAAAAATTCCTCTAACAGCGTCTGTTCCAGGAATTTTTCTTGTTACCGTTACATATACGTCGTCATCCACAATCGATGCACTTATTGTTGTAAATCAAGCAGCTTTCGTACAACCACCTGCCACAAGCAATACATTGAATCCAGTCAGTGGTCAATATTGTCTCCTGGTACAGTTCCAGGTATTCAATGCACTCATCCTCATTGACCTTCGTTTTTTTCCTTCAGTTTTTTATGCCACTTTTTTCCGGAAGCACTTTATCGTCAGCAGTTTTTTTTTCGTAGCGGCATCCTTCTTAAGATTTTTTTTTTCGTGTATATCTTGTGGATCAGTAACATTAGTTGGACTCTGTTTCCTTTCGATTTCGATGGCATTACACTACTTGGAATGGGTGAAAACTTTTCCAAAACATCGTAGGTGTTATTAAAAAATTTATTTTAGTTAACAAAATTAATTTATTAGCAAATTAATTGTTCATATATATATATATATATATATATATATATATATATATATATATATATATATATTAAAAAAATATATTGCAATAATATTAACAAAAAATAATTACATAAAATCAATTTAATGACAACTGTATTATTAATATATTATTCAATTTTTTAAGTGCAAAAATATATTTTTTTTTTCAAATTAATTTGTTGCCAAATTTGTATGTGGTTCACTGAAATTATTTCAAAATTGATTCATTCATTTGTTTTATACGTAATTTGCAATTCATGAAAATTTATCAATAAGCTGCGTAATTTATCCTAGCACTGAAACTTATGGGTAAATGCGCCATCTCTCTTAAGTAGCAGATGCGCAAACTCTCCTATTTTTGTAGGAGATATTGCGCGGCCTTTTATTTAAATATTACTACTTCTAAAATGAATTGTTGGTGTTCGCATACTCAGTCTAGGTTAGTAGTTTATATGAAACCGTTTAAGTTAAAAATATATTGTAATATTGACATGCTATAAAAATTCTGACGAACAGTTACGAAAATTCAAACACTTACATTGGCAAAACAAAACAAAATAGCAATACTTTTTCCAAGACGCTTGGAACAATCAATCCACGTAGACACTGTACTAATGCTGCTGTACAACTACCTGGAGTCGATACATGCTAACGCTACTCCTTCCGTCGAATATATTTTTACGCTATCTCTCCTACCGCACGATCTCTCCTGCCTTTACCTTAATGTCAGGCTGTCATTTTGAGAAGTTCAAAATATTATCATTATTATTCAAAATTCTCTACAAGAATTTAAGACACTTAAGCACATTTGGATTTTTACTACTTCGTTTTTGTTGAAAGTTGAGAATGTAAAATTTCAAGTTCGCCAAGATTGTTTAGATAGAATTAATAATTATATAAAAAATGTAATATAGAAATGTTAAAACAGTGAGGAATTGCAACGAAGCTATTTTATTTTAATTGGAAAGGATTATTTCCATATTATATGAGGGGCTCACAACCATACTAGACCAAGTGAAAAAAAAAGAGATAGTCCATTTAGAATTTGCATAAAATCTGTTTTATACACTCCAACTGTAAACCAAGTCTAGAAACATATGACACATATGAGAAAGTATGTGAAAACATACTTGGTTCACTATGCAGTGGATAAAACAGATTTTATGCACTTTCGAATTGGACTACCTCATTTTTATTTCAAAATGGACATGGACTACTATGGTTGTGCGCCCCTCATATAATGTTCACAAAGCTCTATAGGAATGATTTCACATTTAATTTGTTTCGTTGTAATAAACCCTATTCAGTTAGAACCCAAAGAATGTTTTGTGAATACAATTTTGCTTATAAATTTCTGAGAGCAATAACAGATTGCAGATTTGTTTCTTAACCTGGGGATGGACATACACGCATGCAGCATTAAAAACAAACAAACAAATTTAAAAGAAAGAAAAGAGACTGCAATACCTGTACAACGATGCAACGAATTCATTCATCGATAAACACCAGATGACTACCACGGAAAATATGATATAATGTAATCATTACTTCAGTGCATTTTAATATATCCAGGAAAAATATACAGTAATTAAAAGAAATTCTGTTAACAAAAGCATCCGGAAGGACGAGGGTAAAATCTTTGAACGTAGTTAGAAAATAATAAAACTCATTCTCTCTGCTAACAAAAGAACACATTACGATGTTCTGTGGCCACATGTTTTCATTGGTCCTTAAGTGTAAAATATCCCAATTCTTCTAAAGTGTAAAAATATTTACTATTCAAGATATGTTGGTGCATTGAAATCGATTTTTATCCGAGGTGTTTCTAAGCAACATTTTAGCATTAAAATATAAGACGTAACTCCTTTTTCGCAAAAACTTGCCAACCTGCAAAAATGTGCTTTAAGTACCGTTGTAATTACCATACAAATGGTACATATCCCTATGAAGAGATACACTGATACAAGCCACCATACCACCATCATGGACACTGATACAAGAAATTGTTAGCCGCAATCACAACAATTATATTTATTTCTTCCAAGGCCACTGTTAAATGAAACATTCGCAAAAGGTGAAAATTTTTTAAACCCATTTAACAGTTGAGTAAATTCGGAAATCTGCCACTTTTTTCTCGTCAAGGTTCACGTGTTAATTTATTTGACGAGCAAGATTTGTTGACTGAATGCGAAAATTTTGACCTTTCTCATTAATCAGTGATTATTTTCATAATATCTATACTTTGTCGCAAAACCGCTGTTCATCGAGTTGGGTAGATGAGCCCAAGATTTCTAATACCATGGCATGAATCCTTTTTCTCTTTTATGCTGCCTTGTATCACTCAATTTATAAGACAAAGCATAGCATTTGACGTGTTCTCGACATTAGGTAGCAATTCACCAATCCATGTTTTTGTACGTATCCAACAATTTTAAGAAAATCATATTTCATTTATTTTTATATGTTGTTATTTATATTGCTTTCGCACCATGTCATTCTTCATGCTATTATTTTGCACAGTATTGATGAGACGTCATATAAACTAAATCATAGTAAAATAAATTATTTTCATTCCTTAAAATGAATCTTTTCTATAGAGACCACCGGATTCATTCTACTTTTCCGAGTACAGTGAATCATTTAGAAAATCGTTTTAAGATATTTAAATTCTGGGATACAAATTTTCATTTAAAAATGAAGATATTTGTTCTTGCAGAAGTTTTAAATTCTAGGGTTGTTGATTAGGCAAATTTAAATTTATATTATAGAAAGAAAAAGTTTATGGATTGGGAAAATTAAAGAATCACAAAACGTTTTATTTTAGAACAGAAACATAACTGTGTGTTTACAAAACTTATGATTTTTCCATTGAATTCTCATCCGCTCTCTCTAAGCAAGATAAACGCATCGGCTACAATCAGTTTATCATTGTACTCATTCTACGTATTTTAAACGTAACTGAAACACTTATGAGGCATTTTTGAAAGGAAAACCTACAATCTAAAATATATGGTTAACTCTTCTAATCATGATTCACCATATTGAATAAATTCTGCATGCTTTCTACAGAAAAAAAAACTTATATTTAAAGTAGTTTAAAAGTAATTTTATTTTTTTAAAAAGTAATGTAATTTCAAATTTTATTGTTAAGATTGTTAAAACAGTTTTTTAATTATATAAAAAAAAACATACTGATATTTATAAACATTTTGCATTTTGTTCATTTTTTTAGTAGAAGTATATTTTAATATTTTAAATTATTTGCAAATCCGTTTTTGTAAATATTGAAGTGTTATTGGCGATTACGTTATATGACAAAAAATAAATACGAAATGTTCGGTGAAAATGTATTAAAAAATATCTCTGAGAATGTTTGCTAATGTACACTGCATTGTAATTAAAATATTCTGCAATCCGAAATATTTTCAATCTTACTTTAATAATCTTTAGATATTCTAGTCGCAGAGAAATTATAGGATATTCATCAAAGGAAAAATATATGTATAATTCAGAAAAAAGCTTTAGGATCCCTTTTCTGAAAGTGCTAGATTAATTCTAACTGTAAGATATTTGATTGTTTATGATTTCATATCTTACTGTATAATAGTAAGAAACACACATGTATTCAATCATGTACAGTCATGGAAAAAAAAAAAAGTAAACACCCCCCACTAACTCCTCAACAAATTATCGTAGAAGAAAGTTACTGGTACCAAACAATTGGAAATAAAGTCTACTTTTAAATGATATAGATAAAATTTGCTTAGGAGGCCATCTATATATTAAAACGAACCACAACTTTGTTTTTTTCAATACCAGTATACAATTCTGACATCATAAATGAACTCTACATCCTCCAATTAGCCTAAAAACAAATTTTTATGCAATTCGTAGCATAAGTTTCCGAGAAATTAATTATTTTAAAACGAGCGTATTTTAAGGGCTGTAACCAAATTGAAGTTCGGAAATCGATTATTAACCGAGAGAGTTCCCATCTTGATCAAGGCACCTTAAGAAATCAATGAAGCCTGCTAGATTACAATACAGCAGAAGAAATTTCAAATTATCTAGTCACTTCTACTATTGACGGCCCCTTAAGAGGACACTGCAGTCACAGGCAAAATTAAAACAAGATGGCCGCTCGCGTTTTAGCTAAATTGGAAGGATGGTCTAAATTCAAATGATTGACAAGGGAACTCTTCCAATCAGCAAATGGCCAATTATCTGTCTCGATTCCACCCCCCACCCCCTTTCGGCTGAGAGCTACATTTGATCATTTCCAGTGAGTTTCAGGTCTAAAGAATTTTTTTTTTCAACTGTCTTCACTTTTAGCGTAGATCAAAGCCGCTGCTTTGTGGATACCCTCGATAACATTAAAAGCCGTAAAAAGAATTTTAATCTGTTTATGATAAGAGTGCAAAAACTAAAAGGATTTCAGAAAATAAATGAATATTTTATTTAGATATATTTCTTTTTTTTATATTCAGATTCATTTTACAGTTTTTACAAACATAAAATTGAAATTATTGCCGTATAAACACTATTTTATTTCACATAACGCAATTGCATTTAAAATCAAGGGGGAGATATTGAATGAGGGGGGAAATATCAGGTACAAATATTCTAAAATAACTATCTTTTGTGGGGATTCTTTTTAAAACGTGAAATTTATCAAGAAATTTATAAGAACTATTTATAAGTGTGTGTGTGTGAGGGGGGGGGGGGATTTCTGAACACTAAATATTTTTTAAACGATGCAGTCAGATAAGAATATTTTTGTAGCGGTTCGTAATCTAAATAACACTAAAATACTTTTCTTTTCATTACATTTTTTTTTTTTCATTTTTAACACTCTCCAAGAAAGTTTAAAGGTGTTTATGAATTCGGTTTGTAAGTCCGTCTGTCTATCTGTCCGTGCTCTAAATAGCGTAAATGTAGTCGGATTGCCATGTAATTGATATACGATATTCAAAATCATCATGGTATGTTCGGTATTCAAAATGAATATCGAATGAATTACCATTCATGGTTCATTTACAGACGCACTCAAACGTATTCTCTTACATTATGGTCTATGGGGGGGGGGGATCATTTAGGGTGCATTTTAATAGTGTTACACAATCTTAAACATAGTTAATTTTATATACTTTAAGATACACTTTAAAATGGTTACTATAGACTAAGTTATGTGTAACGCTTAAAGTACGAGTATAGGGGACTCAAAAGTATTCCGTTATGTTATAGCCCATGACGAAATATCGTTTGCGGAGTATTTGATTGATATAAGTCTGTCACAATGATAATGAAATTGATATGAATTTCTGAGTTCTAAACCTACTTTCTGTACAACATGAGCATTTAACAATTATTTACGGGGTCAGACAAAAGAGCTTGGTTATATATGATCTACGAGGAAAATCTGTTTGTAGTGTATTTCGATTACGTTACATTATTTCAAACATGACGAAATAGATGCACATTACCTCGATTTGTTACAAGATGCTTGCATTCGAATATGGTTTGCATTTCATTTAGCGTTCATTTACAGGGACACATAAAATATTTTGATACAATACTGTCTCCGACGTGTTAGCTATTAAAAATTAATGCTAAAAGTGCATTTTCAATTACAGAATGCGTTTTTAAGTTTAACTAAATTTTTGCGTACTACATGGTGTGCTTAAATTTTACAGACCAGGACTACACAAAAGAATTCGTAAACATTAATGAGAATGAGTATGAATGGCTTAAAGATGCTTGGTTTTTTTAGTTATAAATTTACAAGCTCAACTACATTTATTATGCTAAGAGATGTTTGTATCATACAAATAAAATCCTATACAGGGATATTAAACAAACTGGATACATTGCCGCCTATGGAAAATAATTCCTAGAAGTGTGATTTCAGTAATTTTAAGCATGTTTTTGCTTGAATTAGATTTCAGCTTAATATTTGACGTGTATAAAAATCTGTATGCTATATACAGGGCTACACAAAATAATTCAAGTATGTTTCGTCTATTGGTAGAAATTGCCGAGGGTGAATTTTCAACTGTTTTATGTATTTTCTTACAAAATTAAATTTTAACATAGTATGTAGAATCTCTACAAATATATCATATACAGAGCTGCACAAAAGAATTGGAATATCTTCCGGGTTATGGGCGCAATTGTTGAAATCTGTTTTTCAAATGTGTCATACGTTTTACAAATGTTTAGCTAGGTAACTTCTTTACTTTATTAAACGGCGAAGTTTTGTTACAGTGTTCTGAAAGTGTTGGAAAGTTTTGAAGCATGATTTTTCTTTTTTTGCTTATGGATGTATTCGGCTTAGTCGATAACACCTTTGGTATCTAAGTTTGGTGGTTCTTTCTGAGCTAGTCCGAATGAAAGGATTTTAAAAGATTTTGAGAATATACTTGCACGTTGACGAGAAACCACAATATTTTCCTTTGAAATATATCTCTATAGACATTTTCCTTTCAGAAATACAGTTAAAATGTGTTTTGTGCATAATTAAATGTATACCTATCGTTTTATTGTTAACACTTTCGCACATAGTTGAAAAGATTTAGTTAATATTATAGATAGTAAAGATTTATAATTAGGACCAAAAAAAGTAAAAATTAAAAAGTTTTAAAGACTGTAAATTAGATTTTTTTAACTTCATGAGTTGAGGGTAAGACAAGGGAAGAAACAGATTTTTATTTTATTTTATTTTTTTTTGGGGGGGGGGGGGTGAGTTTAATAGATGACTGATTATGTAACTTATTAAAGATTTACAAATAGGGCAAAAACATTGAAATCAGGAGTTTTAGAGACTTTAAATTTTATGAGCATGGAAATAATGGAGGGAGAAAAGAAAACGTCAATTTTATATGGGGGTGGAAGAAATTATATAATCGATTATTTATTGTTCAATATGAAACAGATAAAGCTGAAAATGTATTAAAAAAAGATTTTCAAAGATTTTAAACTTAAATAAGGGAAAGAAGGAAAAAAGGGGGAGGGATTTTATTTGATGACTTATTTATTTACCTTACTAAAGAATAAGAAATAGGACAAAAAAAGACTAAATTTTGTGTTCTTGGTAAGGGTAGAGTCAGAACAAACGTCAATTTTGGTGGGGGAGGAGTATAGTTATATGATTGATTATTTATGATTACAATAAATTAACAGATAGAGTACAAAATGATTTAGAAAAAGCAATGACTTTTAAGGTTAAAATTTTGTGACCTGAATGAAAAAAGAGGAGTAAGCAGAATTAGTTCTTTTTTTGCGGGAGGGGGGGGGGGAGGGAAGTTTATTGGTGACTTATTATTTACTTACCTTAGAAAATATTTACAAATAGGTTAAAAAAATAATAAACGAAAAAATTTTAAGGGATTTAAATTTCAGATGCTTGGTAAGAGGGAGAGGCGAGGAGGAAATACCAATTTCAGTTGGGGTGGGGGGGGGGAGAAATTTTTATGATCGTTTGTTTATTGTTAAAATAAAGTGGCAAATTGAGCAGAAAAGATTTAAAAAATTTAAAGAGTTTTAAAGGGTTTTTATTTTTAAATATGGGTACCGTGGGTGAGGGAGCAAAAGGGAGAAATGACATTTTCGGAAGGGGCAATTTACAAGAACTTTTAATGAAATGAATGTGGTGAAATAAATTGATAATGAAATTTATGACTGATTATTTATTGTTAGTTTAAAGTAACAAATAAAACAGAAAATTAAAGAAAACATTAAGGAATTTTAAAGATTTTAAACATTGATACTGTAAAGGGAGCAAAACGGGAAGCGAAATTTCTGAAGAAGGGGAGACAAAGAGTGCAAGATGTTTGGATAAGAATATGGTGTGCATCGCATCTATTGTTCATTTACAGGGAAACATTAGGGTTGATTGCTGAAAGTGAGTTTTAAATTATGATATGTTTGATTTATGATAAGTTATGGTATAAGTTAAGTTAAACTAATATTTTTGCACAGGCACATAGGTGGTGTATATGAATTGCATAGACACTACACAAAAGATTTTATCAGTAGTACCGAGAATGACCATGAATTACTGAAAGATATTTTTTAATTTGATTTATGCATTTTCAAGTTCAATTACTTTTAGTATAGATGTTTGACCCGTAGTCGGTGGCAGACATTTAGCCGACAACCAAATAGCCGTCAAGACATTTAGCAGATAGCAGTTAGCTGACACGTGCATTTAGCCGATACGTACATATAGCCGACAACACGATTAGCTGAAATTTACATACAGCATACAGGACAATTGACCGAAACGGACATATAGCAATAATTTTAGCAATACAGACAATTGGCCGATAGGCAACTGGCCGAACGTGGCAATTAGCCGGGAGGACATTTAGCCGAAAAGGCGATTAGCCGACAGGACATTAAGCTGATAGTATAATTAGCCGGCACTTTTCTAACATTTTCGACACCCCTCATGAGATACATCGCATTGGAGCCCTTTGATCACTCTTTCATATTATGTACCTCCCGTCCCCCCTCCCCCAATTTGTATCACCGGGAGCATTTTTCTGACTTTTCCGACATCCCTCAAGTGATATATCATTGGACTGGGCAGCCCTTTGATCACTCTTTCATATTATGCACCTCCCGCTAGGTTACAGTTAATTTACAGTTTGGTTACAGTTGCGATTAGTTACTCTTAGATTGCGGTTAGGTAACTGTTAGGTTATAATTATGCTACGTTTAGGTGATAATTAGATTACACTTAGGTTACAGCTTGGTCATGGTAAAGTTATGTTACAGTTACATAACAGTTAGCATATGATTAGGTTATAACTAGGTAAACGTTAGTTACAGTTAGATTACGGTTACGTCCCAGTTAGGTTACATTTAGGCTACAATTAGGTTACTGTTAGGTTTTAGTTTTGTTACGGTTACTTCATAATTATGTTACACTTAGGTTACGTTTAGATTATGGTTAGGTAACTGTTCGGTTATAATTAGGTTACGTTTAGGTGATAATTAGATTACGCTTACGTTACAGCTTGGTCATGGTAAAGTTGTGTTACAGTTACAGTACTGCTAGCATACGATTAGGTTATAATTAGGTAAACGTTAGTTACAGTTAGATTACGGTTACGTCCCAGTTAAATTATATTTAGGCTACAATTAGGTTACTGTTGTGTTTCAATTAGGTTACGGTTATTTTATAATTAGGTTACCCTCAGGTTACGGTTACGTTACACTTAGGTTACGTTTAGATTACGGTTAAATAACTGTTAGGTTATAATTAGGTTACGTTTAGGAGATAATTAGAATACGCTTAGGTTACAGCTTGGTCATGTTAAAGTTATGTTACAGTTACATTACAGTTAGCATACGATTGGGTTATAACTAGGTAAACGTTAGTTACAGTTAGATTACGGTTACGTCCCAGTTAGGTTACATTTAGGCTACAATTAGGTTACTGTTAAGTTTCATTTAGGTTACGGTTATGTTACACTTAGGTTACGTTTAGGTTACAGATAGGTTATAGCTATGTTACAGTTTGATATTGGTTAGGTTACAGTTACGCTAGAGTTAGTTTATACTTAGGTTATAATTAGGTTAAGATCAGGTTACAGTTACGTTACAGTTAAGTCGGATGAATGTCCTGTCAGATGAATGTCCATGTCGAATAATTGTCCTCTGTCGGCTAAATATCTTGTCGGCTAACTGTCGCTGTCGACTAATTGTCATGTCGGCTAAACATCCTGTCGTCTAATTGCTGTCTGCTAAATGTCTCGTCGGCTAAATGACATTGTAGCATATAAATAAATAGTGGTATGCCAAAAAACTGGATACATGGCCGTCCATGGATAGCAATTCTTAGGCTAATGTTAGCCTTAGAAGTGTGATTTCAATAATTTTCAGCGTATTTATTTCTGAATTAAATTTCAGCTCAGTATGTGGCGTGTATAAAAATTTGTAAGGAACATACAGACCTTCACAAAACAATTGAAGTACGTTTCCGTCTATTGTTAGGAATTAATAAATGTGTATTTTAAAATGTGTTATGTTTTTCTAACTGAACTAAAAATGTAGGAAAGGGTTCATAATCCATACTTGACACATGGTTTTCCTTTCTTGTTTTATTTATTGTCAATAATTCATCTTCTTATGTTTTTGTATTTCTTAGTTGCAATAATCATGATTTTAGGGTTCCGTACTTAAAAAGTATAAACGAAATCATTATAAGATCACTCCTGTGTCTGTCTGTCTGTCACAGCCATTTTACTCGTAAACTACGGAGCGTCGAAAGTTCAAATTGGGGGATGTAATAAAGACTATTGACCCACATATTTACAGATTATTAGACATTTACAAATATATGTGGGGGAAAACGTAGAGGGGCTAATTAGGTTATTTGAAAAAGAAATATATTTTCTTTGTATATCGTGTGGGGTAACGGTTAAAAGATTACGTAACGCCGAACTCAAAAATACATTTCTTTTAATTTTAGATATTATAATTTCAGAGATATCGTCGAAAATGTAGTGAAAAAATATGTCCCCCCCCCTTCTGTTTCCGAATCTACTGAAACTAAAGTTATGAAAAAAATTAGAGGTAGTAGAGGTTATTTTAATATTTGCAGGGAAATTATAGCGATTGCCCAAGGTGGCATAGTTTTTCATAAAAGCGCATTTTTCTGTTACATACAGATTTCTATTTGCGAGCATTCAGCAAAGGTATCGAAGAGCGCTAAAGGTGCCTATCGTATCAAAAGTATAAAAGCATTTTTTATAATGATTTTCGAAAAAAAATCGTTGGTAATTCGCCGAGATATTAAGACTCATGTCCCTGTCGGCGAAGACAATAAGGAGCTAATGCTGATCCTATGGGGAGGAAAAAGTAAAGAAAGGTGCGATGTAGAGACGGATCTCGGCTATACAATGCCAAAAAAAAAAATATTTTAAAATATCGAAATACAAAAGAGATATTAGAAAAATCCTTCCCCATACGATTAGCATTAGCTCGTGAGTGCCTTCGCTGGCAGGGGCAAGAGCCTTAACCCTTAAAGACACGGTTGGTTTGGACATACATAATGGCAGAGGCGGCGTACTCTATATACCATCGGTTTTTAAATACTAGACAACAACATTTAATGATATATTTGTGTAATGCAATACCCAGTAGCAGCATAAAAGCAGTAAATATCAAATTGTTAAAAACAGACCAATTTAATTTGAATTAATCGCATAAACACTATGGGATTCGCGACTAGTTTGTGTTGAGTGGATCTCTCAATACGCCGCCCTTGTCTTTAAATGATAATTAAAGACCTATTTGAAAAAACGCGGCACGGACAAAGTCGAGTTGCATCTTTGCGACCTCCTTTCGAAGCGCGCTTAGTACAATGTCAAGTTTAAAATTTGAACAAGAATTTTCTTTCAGCTACACTCTAAAAAAAAATATTTCTATGTTGAATTTAGTTTTATGAAATGCCATATGAAATTTAAACATGCAGTACTTTTATTGTCAGTACCGAATTAAGTTCATCATATGCAGATTAAGATAAGTTTAAAAAAGAGTTATACAAAATAGCAATATTTAATTTTATTTCGGCTTCATATCTCTTTGAACTTTTGTTGTATACTCATTCATACTTTTCTAATATATTCAGCTATACCGCCTTCTACGTTGTATAGGTTTTTACAATGTTTCATTATTCTTTTAAATAATACAGTTAATAATTCATAAATTTATTGTACGGAACCCTCTGAGCGCGAGTAATACTCGTACTTGACCGTTTATTTTATATACAAGTTATATGCATTAGTCTGCCAAGTCGTATCTTGGTGGAAACCATCTGCAGAACCTCAATTTAGTGGTTGATCTGCAGGTTTACCATTGTGTTTTCATGCACCCAAACTTCAATGTTTTCATACATTTGGGTGCAGGAAAATACAATGATAAACCAATCGATCAAATACTAAACTCCGGTCTGCAGGTGTCTTCTATCAAGATATGACTTGGCAGACCATTTGCAGTTTAATATGCTAATTGAGTTCTATCTAATCCTAAAATTTCAGTCTTCAACTTGATGAGCTGATGGTCTGTGCAATTGCCACCCGTCGAGCAAATCCCTTCCTGTGAAATCTTGTATCACTCTTTAGGAATCTGTGGACAGGCACAAAAACATCCTATCTGTGATTTTATACCTAGATTGTGTATAAAAACCTTTTTTAATTCATCACTCTGAATATGGAGTTTTTTGTAACAAATACAGTTGTAGTTTTTTTTCTACAATTGTTTGAGAAAGACTTTGTTTTTATTTTCTCTGAAAACTTCTTGGATTTTTCATTACATTGATATGCAATTCTGATAATGAGTTTCTTAGAATTCCATTTCAAAGCAATATTTCGAATTTCTTCCAATTTTACCAAAGCATTCTTTTTCATTATCAGAAGTCAGAGAAAATAAATTTATTTTTCTGCATCTTTATATTTAGATTAAGTTATAATTTTATTTTCCCCACATTGCTGATAGAGATTTTTTTTACCTTGTCAGTTGCAAGCTTACAGTCAAATATCTCCAGACGTTCTCCATCGTCTTCCTTTACTTCCAAGTTAAGGAGGAGTTGCCGTAATATCCTTTACCAATCTGTGTCCTATATCGGAATTTGGTAAATTAGCAGTGCTTTTAGTTTATAGTCTTTACTTGAACTTGCCGATCATGACAGTGTTAAGCTATCATTCGTTGTTGCTAAGAAACTGTTTTTATTAGTTTATAAATTAGTTTGGTAAATTAGCAGTTTTATGAAGCTAAAACTTTAGCACGACTCAATTTCTACAAAACATGTCGATATTTTTAAAACAACGTTATTCTACATTATTCAGAAACCAGATTTACGCACAGTTTTTATTTTCAGATTATATTCGTAATTCATGGAACATAAGGAATAATAACAATGTTAATGATTATTTAGACTACATTGATGACTACATCGAAGAGGCATTTTAACCAAAGCAAAAGTCAGTTCCTACCCACAGAAGATTTTTTTTCGCATTCAGTGAGACAAGAAAATTGTTTATTAATAGATGTTACTCAGAAAATACAGCATTAATTTGAAGAAATACTGTTTATAATTAAGTGAATTAAATCAAGCAATCCGCTAGAAGCAGCTTCAAATAATCAACGATTAGGCATTGTTTTCCAACAAGACTGCAAGACCACATGTATCTAGCCCACTTCAAACACAAACTGTTATAATTGAGATGAAATGTTAATGTTTCAATCCAAGAACCATTCTCCAAAACTTGCATCGTCGAATGACCGTTTATTTAGATCACTTCAAAACATTTTGAGGATAAGATATTTTATTTTTTGGAAGATTTGAGAAAATACATCGAATCTTTAGCCAGATGAGCGCTAATTATGTAACTGCTAGGTATTGAAATTTTTACGAAATACATTTTCTTTAATTTCCATCAACAATATGCGACAAACTTTTGCATCAGTCTCAAATATCGGAATTTGGTAATGGATTCTTCTCTGGTCTTTTTCTATAAATTTTAATAACACTCCATCTTTACTTTCAATTTACATTGGTATCCTGTTAAAGATTGCGTTACTTAAAATTTTTATTTCATGTTGTATTTGTAATCACACATTCTTTCGTTTACTACAATTCATTATTCAATGACACAGTTTTATAAAATGAGTAGAGAGGGAATTAAGGCTAACAAAGCAACAGTTAGTAAACTTGTCATTAGCTTTTCAAGAATTATAGGAGAAGGATAATACCGTCATTAACTAGTCTATCACTGTGAAAGTCTGCGTTATTTACGTAGAAAATGTCAGTAGGTCATTTTTAACAAACTGATAAAACATTTTATGGGCACCAATGAATGATAGCTTAACATTGTCTTGATCGGCAAGTTCAAGTAGAGGCTGCAAAGTAACACCGGGAACAAGAAATTTCTATCCGAGGAGACCTCTACTTTAAAATTTTTAGACAACAAAGACTTAGAAACTGATACAATCAATTATGACTGGTATTCAATCATAGAGTCTTGCTTATAGAAAAAGTTTCAGGCCGAAATGTGCTGGATCGAACCGTAGCTTCCGACTTCACGAGGATGAAGTAGGCATACTTCTAATACAAATTTTTAAATTTTTTTTTATCCTATTTAATAACTTCAGTTAATTAAGACAATAATAACATTTTAAAATAAGTGTTAGAAATTTGCCTGATTTGCCTCCGTTAGATCATAGCTTATAGATCGATTTTGGCAAAGTCAAAAGTGGAGGTTCTATTATGATTTTATCAGATACTAGCAAACCCCGCGACTTTGGTCGCGTAATATTTGAAATATGCCAAGTAATATTTATATGTCTAATTTTTATTAAAAAGTACTAACTAAATTTTTATTTTATTAAAAAGTAATATGTTATTTTATTAAAAGGTACTTATTACTTTTAGGAATAATTCAAAAACGTTACTATTTACTATTTACAATACTATTTAAATACAATTACTATTACTATATACAAATACTATATACAATTACTATTTAAAACACAGTTTGACTAAATATCATTATTACAAATGCAGAAATGAGGCTTAAATTAATAAAACGAAATATAACTAAAAAAATGATAATTTAGAAAATATTTTGAAACTTTTATGCTCAATTAATACGCTCATTTCAGTATTCATTTGAAGTTTTGAATTTTTTAGAAACCATCTTCTTACATCTTAAAATTAACTATAATGTCAAATTCCAAGTCCTACCACCTCTCTCAAGATAAAGGGCTATATTGAAATAGGAACTGTCACCATTAATTTCCCAAAATTAATTTTTAAATCGTTTTTTTTCCTAATATTCCACAGAAACGTAATTTAGAAAGCATTTAAAGGCCTTTTTTAGAACGTTTGTTTTTCCTGTGAACCCCAAGTGGTAGAATCATCGGCATAAAATATAGCCTGTGTAGAATCAGAGACTGTTACCATTGATTCGAAACTATTATTACTTTTATAATCGGTTTATATTCTCTGAAATTGCATAGAAATCGTAATTTAGGACTTTTTTCGAACGCTTTTCACACCTCCCCTTCCCTTCACCCCTTTTTAATTCGAATTTATTTTCGACAGTCCTTCGAGGGCATTTATATTTTATAAGTAACTACCATGAAATATTTAAAGTTTCTAGCCTTTTCAGTATCACAGAAATCGCAATTTAGAAATTTTTTAGCTCCTTCAACCCTCTGGTGGTACTGGCACAGACATAAAATATAGCTTATTTTTGAGCAGTTTCTATCACCAGCAATTTGTCATCATTATTTTTTTAATCGGTTTGGTATTTTATAAGTTTGCTTAAAAATTGTAATTTATAACGCTTTTCGCTCACTTCATCTTTTTAAATTTGGAATTTTCTTTCGACTGTTCTTAGAAATCAGTTGCATCTTGTAAGTAAATACCATGCCATATTTCAATGTGTTAGACCCCTCAGTTGTGCAAAAAATGCAAATTAGAACATGTTTTGTTTTTGCAACCCTCAGATGTTAGTGACAGCAACATACAATATAACCTATACTATAGCAATGACTGTCACCATTGATTTGCAACCATTACTTTTGAAATAGCTTTGGTATTTCCAGAGATTGAGTAGAAATCGCAATTTACAACGTTTTCAGAACACTTTCGCGCATTTTCACCCCTTTTTAAGTTTCCAATTTTTTCGAAACTGTTCTCAAAGATCATTTATATCTAATAAATATGTACCTTGCCTAATTTTAAGTTGCTAGCCACTACCGATCACAAAAATTGAAATTTAGAACGCTTTTTTGCTCCTGCAACGTCTACACTGTAAAAAAAATCTGTAGTTCTACAGATGTAAAGTTACATGCTTACTAAACTTTCACCTGTAACTGTACGAAAAAAGCTGCAAATCTACAAAACTAGTTTTTGTAAAGCTACAAAAATCTGTAACTTTTCAAATGAATCTGCTAAAATTTCAGTAATCTTACTAAACTTTTATTTGTAACCCTGGCTGCAGTTACATGAAAAGTTCTCGGAATCCCAGTTTCCAAAAAAATTCTTAGTAACCTTACAGATTTTTTGATTTTTGGCGCAAAAGTGTGTCTGTTACATGAAATTTTGTTGTTGCCGTTACATGAAAAGTTCTAGGAATCCAAGTTTTCTAGAAAAACTTTAGTAACTTCACAGATTTTTTTTTACAGTGTAGGTGATAGTGATACCGACATAAAATAGCGTCTATGTAAGAGCAGCGGCTGTCAGCATCAATTTCCTACCATTACGTTTGAAATCAGTTTGATTCTTCCTGAGATATTGCTGACAAATCGGCATTTAGAACGTTTTTAGAACGCTTTTCGCGCATTTTGCTCCTGCATCTCCTCTGGAGTAGTGGAAACAGATATAAAATATAGCCTATCATGGAGAAAGATCTGTCACCTTCATTTTTACACCATTATATTTGAAATCGGTTCAGTACTTCCTGAGATTGCATAGAAATCGCAATTTAGAAAGGTTTTTGCAACACTTTTTGTGCATTTTGACCCACTTAAAATTTTTTTTTTTTTTTAGGAAATGTCCTTAGAGACCATTGATATCTTATAACTAACTACCATTCCAAATTTCACGATTCTAGGCCCTTCCGTAACGCAAAAACCGCAATTTAGAACGTTTTTCTCCTGCATCCCCTTTCGGGTAGTGGCACCGACATAAAACATAGCCCATGTTGGAGCAAGGGTTGTCACCATCATTTTGACGCCATTATTTTTTAGATCGGTTTGGTATTTCCTTAGATTGTGTAGAAACCCCCATTTAGAACGTTTTTTAGAACGCTTTTCACGCATTTCCACAATTTCAAATTTCGAATTGTTTAAGAACTGTTCTTAAAAATCCTTTATATCTAATAAGTAGCTAATATTTCATATTTCTAGGCCCTTCAGTAACGCAAAAATCGCATTTTTAGAACGTTTTTTGCTCCTGCACCCCCTTTGGTGTAGAGGCACCGACATAAAGCATAGCCTATCTTGGAGCAAGGGTTGTCACCATCATTTTGACACCAGTATTTTTTAAATTGGTTTGTTATTTCCTGAGATTGTGTAAAAACTACCATTTAGAACGTTTTTTAGAACGTTTTTTGCTCCTACACCCCCTTTGGTTTAGTGGCACCAACATAAAACATAGCCAATCTTGCAGAAATGGTTGTCACCATCATTTTGACACCAATATTTTTTAAATCGGTTTGGTATTTCCTGAGATTGAGTAAAAAATACCATTTAGAACGTTTTTTAGAACGCTTTTTGTGCATTTTCACCCCTTTTAAATTTCAAATTGTTTAAGAACTGTTCTTAGACATCATTTATATCTTATAAGTAACTAATATTCCAAATTTCATATTTTTAGGCCCTTCAGTAACGCAAAAATCGCATTTTTAGAACGTTTTTTGCTCCTGCATCCCCTTTGAGGTAGTGGCACTGACATAAAATATAGCCATATACATAAAATATGTTCTAAGTTGGACTAACACCATCATTTTGATACCATTACTTTTGAAATCGATTCGGTAGCTCCAGAGATTACCTCTAACAAACAAACAAACTTTACTTCTTTATAATATTAGTATAGATATACTTTGCAATAAAATGCTGATTTGGGTGGACTTTCTGCTGAAAATTCCTTCATGAAAACATTTCATTTATTAACATAATCAAATTAAACCTCGTGAAATTGGTCTCCTTCTTCACACCCCCCCCCCCCTTTCTTTATCATTTTATGAGTTTCTCCATCTACACTGTTCGTTTTTTTTTATTCAAAAGAAGGCAGATGGCCCACTGTCTTTAGTAATGTGGACTATGGTGATTTCAAGTTAACTTAGAAAACTTAACCAATCTGCTGATTTTCGCCAACGTCTTATAACGGTGGATGAAACATGAAACCGCCATTATTCACTAGCGATGAAACAGCAATCTAAACAATGTGAAAGAGCAGCTGAAATTGCGCCAAAGAAAGTGAAAACGATTCCATCTGCTAGAAAAGCCATGGATACGGTTTTCGGAATTCACAAAGTGTGGTGACCATAGACCACCGGCAAAAAAGTAGAATCGTCACCGGACAGTGCTATGCATTTCTACGGGACCAATTAAAGAGTGCTTATTCCGACAAAACGTCCATACCTGAGCAAAAAAAGTGTTCTTTAACACATTCGTTAACACATGCCTGTAGTTTTCGCTACGAAAGACAATGACCTACGCTCTGTAGTGCTTCCACATGCACCGGATTTTGCTCCCAGCGATTATTTCTTTTCTCAAACCTGAAGAAATGGCTCGGTAGTCGGAAATTCATTTCAAAATATGGGGGTAAAGCAGAGACCACCACTTCATTTCCAATGTTAGATAAGGCTTATTATACTGAAGATAATAAAAAGTCTGAAACTCGTTGGTTTAAATTTTATAAGTTGTAAGGAACTACGTTAAAAAAATGAAATATTGTCAAAATTTTTCTATTTTCTTTGTCGGTCTGATAATCTTTCGAAACACACTCGTATCGACATCAAATTTTATTTTCCCTCCAAAAAAAAAAGGCAGAGTTCATGAAAAATGCGGGTCCTAGTTGTAATTAATATTCGACCCCTCATGCTGAGAACATGACACTATAAAACTTAGTAAGACGGAAACATAAACAATAGGTGCGAAATACCTTTTTAGATGGGTTATTTGCGTCTTTGCAGATACAATTGCCGGGTATTTTTAGGGGAATAATGAGAATTCCGTTAAACCAGCGTTCCGTTACAGCTACGTATCAGAAAATAAATTTGTTAGCTAGCAGACATTTATAAAATGTAATATTTTACCATACAGTCTCCTTATTTTCAGTTTAACATTATTATAGTTAATGATAAATTTTCGCGTTTCCTTACAAAAAATATCTTTAGGTTACCTTTGAGAACACACACAACACTGTAAAAAAAGACTAAAGTACGGAAATACTACTGGCAATCTAGACGCCAGTACTATTTCCTTATTTTAAAGGAAATATTTTACGGTAAATTACACAAAATTTTCCGTTTTTTTCTGGAATTTAACGGATTTTTTCTGTAATTTAAAGGGGAAAAGTTCCGTTAAAATACGAAAATAGTACTATCGTCTAGATTGCCAGTAGTATTTCCGTAATTTAGTCCTTTTTTTACAGTGTAGTAACGGGGAAAAAATGTAAGCGCTAATAATAAGTCTGTGGGAGCGTTATTTTCAAATATCTCGCATCCTTTTTAATATTTTAAAATGAAATTTTTTGCATAGGATAGCTGAGAACGATCTACAACCGGGCTGTTTTTGACTTTTTTGATTTTGGTTAGAGATATTTAAAAAAAAAAAAATTACTTATACTTTCGAAACTTGTGGAATCGGTTCTGAAATTGAAACTATCATAATAAAAGAAAACTATAACTAAAATCGAAAAAGTAAAACCTAGCCTGGTTGTTGATTGCCCTCAGCTATCCATGCAAAAGAAAAAGAATCATTTAAAAATATTAAAATTAAAGCGAGAAATTTGAAAATAACGACCCCATAGATTTTAAAATTAGCATTTTCATTTCTTCCCGTGCATGGAGTGGGCTCTTAACAAAAAATATGTTACACAGGACAAATTTCGCATTTTCTGCGACTTTTAAAGGTATACTGTCCCCATAAAAATGACAAATATTAAAAATAATAAATATGAATTTTTTTTTAAAGTTTCGAACAAATTGATCACTTTTAAAGTTAACAATCTTTAAAACTTACGAATTCTAAGTTCTTGTTAAAACTTAGTAAATTTAAATTGTTCAAATTATGAAAAATTAAAATAATAAAGTCATCAATGAATGTTCTTAGGCATGTTTTAACGACATGAAAAATATGCTAAAAATTAATATAATAAGAAAATGAGTAATACAGATGAAAATCAACTTTCAGGAATTTCTACCAATTAACGGAAGTGTATTTGCATTCTTTTGTACAGCACTTACATTAGCAACAAGATTTTATACACGTTACATGTTAAGATAAAATTTATTCCAGTATAAACATGCTTAAAACTACTTAAATTGCACTTCCAGAATTTATCATCCATAGGCGTGCATGCATACAATTCTCTGGATAGCCTTGTATATTATTATATTTAGTTTTTTCTTTCGGAACCGGTTGGAATCCGTTCTGAAATTGAAACTATCCTAATATTATAAAAAAAATACTAAAACCAAAATCGAAAAAGTAAAAACTAGCCTGGTTGTTGATCGTCCTCAGCTGTCCAATGCAAAAATCTATTAAAATAAAGCGAGAAATTTGAAATTAATGCCCCCATAGACTTAAAATTAGAGTTTTTATCTCTTCCCGTGTCTGAAGTGGGCTCTTAAAGAAAGATGGGGACAAATTTCGCATTTTTTGCGGCTGTTAAAGGTGTACTTTTTTGTTAAAAATAACAAATATTAAAGGTAATAAATATTAACAATACTCCTTTAAAGTTTCAAACAAGTTGATCAAAACTTTCAAAGTAAACATTCTTTAATACTTACTAACTTTAAGTTTTTGTTAAATCTTTGTAAATTTAAATTGTTCAAATTATTGAAAAATTAAAATGACAAAGTCATCAATGGATATTCTTAGGCTTGTTTTAACGGCATGAAAAAATGGTAAAATTTAATATAATAAGAAAACGATTAATGCAGATTAAAGTAAACTTTCAGCAATTTCTACCAATTAACGCAAGTATATTTGTATTATTTTGTACAGCCCTTGCATTCGAACAAGTTTATATACACGCAACATGTTAAGATCAAAATTATTGCAGTATAAACATGCTTAAAACAACTGAAATCGTACTTCCAGAAATTATCATTCATAGGTGCGCGCATGCATCCAATTCTTTGAATAGCCTTGTATATTATTATATTTATCTTTTACAAACACATCTTTCTAAATATAGTTGAACTTGAAAATGTAGAACTAAATTTAAAAAAAAATAGCAATTCACTCTCATTCTCCGCAATTCTTCCTAGTTCTTTTGCGTAGCCCTATACACGGTCTATAGAAATCATATGTATAATCTAGTATTAAAAAAGTATATCATAGGTGAAAACTGACTTTTAGCAATCATCCCTCATAGAGAATACTTCGTATACAGTATTGTATCCAGCAACTTTTATGTGCCCCTGTAAATGAAATAAAATGTGATTCACATCATATTCTAATGTAAGCATCTTGTAGTAAACCTCAGTAACGTATATGAATTTCATCTTGTTTAAAATGTTGAAACAGAACTAAAACACGCCGCGAGCAGTTTTTTCTGTAATAAAACTGAATTCTTTTCTGTGATAGTGTAAATGAATGATAAATGCTTTGCAACCCCTTCAGCAAACATGTTAGTACACCTCATGAATTCATATCCATTTCGCTATGTTTGCAACAGAGAAACATTATTAAAATACGCCGTAAAACGTTTATTCTTCATAGTCGACAATATAAAGAAATGTACTTTTGAATTCCCCTGTACACGAACCTGTGCACTTCAATAAGGTGCATAGATTTAATGTTTAAATTGCTTTACATCATTAAAATACACCGCAAATGATTTTTTCACATAGGCCATAATATAAAAGAATACTTTTGAATGTCCATGTCATGAAGTATAAATTATTACACGCTTCATTATCAATGTGATGTATGCCATGATAAAATTCAACAACGTATTTCAGTTACATCACAATCCAAGTATATGTACGCTAGTTAGAGTACGGACAGAAAAGCAGTCAAGCCCAACTCATAAACATTTTTCAACTATGTTGGAGAGTGCTAAACATCTGAGTACCCGTCCAAAAGTTTTGTGTTGGATATACATATAGAAAATACAGAGGGCGTAGAGAAAAACGCGGGACCTAATAGTAATTAAAATTCGACCCCCTCATGCTAAAAACATGACACTATAAACCTGGTAAGATGAAAACATAAACAATAAGTGCGAAATACCGTTTTAGGTGGGTTTTTTCCGTCTTTGTACACACAATTGTAAGATATTTTTAGGGGAATCTTGAAAATATTCCATTTAAACCAGGATTCCGTTACAATACGTATTGAAAAATAAATTTGCTATCTGACAGACTTTTATAAAATGCTATATTTTACCTTATAGTCTCATAACTTTTAGTTTTACATTATTATAGTTAATGATAAATTTTCCCGTTTCCTAACAGCTAAAATAATACCTTTACGTTACACGAGAACCCACATTAGTAACGGGTGAAAATATGAAAGCGCTAATGTTAAGTCTATGGGAGCGTTATTTTCAAATATCTCGCTTCCTTTTTAAAAATTTAAAATGAATTTTTTTTGCATAGGATAGCTGAAGACGCTCTATAACCGGGCTAGTTTTTAGTATTTCGAATTTGGTTTCAGATATTTAAAATATATATATATACTTTCACTTTCATAACCGGTTGGAATCCGTTCTGAAATTTAAACTATCCTAATATAAAAAAAAAAACCAAAATCGAAAAGGTAAAAAATAGCCTGGTTGTAGATCACCCTCAGCTATCCTGTGCAAAAAACATCATTCAGTAATATTAAAATCAAAGCGAGAAATTTCAAAATAACGCCCCCATAGACTTAATATTAACCTTTTCCTTTCTTCTCGTGTCTGAAGTGGGCTCTTAAAAAAAGATGTGTTACACAGGACAAATTTCGTTCTCGACTGTTAAAGGTGTACTGTCCCCTTAAAAATAATAAATATTAAAGTAATGAATATTAAAAATATTTCTTTAAAAATTTGAACAAGTTGATCTACAATTTTAAAGTTAAAAATCTTTAAAACTTACTAACTTTAAGTTCTGCTGATTTCTAATTAAAAAAACAGTTTTTCGAAATTAAAACGTTAAATTGTCGAATATTTTATACATATATAAGAATAGGAAACTTGAAACCCAGTCTCCTGGCCAGTCCACAAACATGTTCTAGCAAATTCTGACTTCGTAATTTTATTATTTGTTAGCTATTTTAACTTAAAATTACTTTAAAAACAACGCGTCTATTTTTTAACCAATATTGAATTCAGGGGATAGCCCGGGGGGGGGGCATCCACCTCCCGGAGCAATGAGTGCCTCCCCCCCCCGGAAGATTTGATATTTTGCATTTTCAATGGTCAAAAAGTGCAATTTCCCCCAGAGCTCTATTATGCCCCCCCCCGGAGCCTCGGAAATCCCTCCCGGAGAAAAGTGACTGAATTCAACACTATAATAAACTCGGGCTGAAATTTTGTCCCCTAGTAACTTGTACATGTTTTACCTCCCTGTATACGGCTCTAAAATTTTATATATACAAAGTAAATGCGTAATATCCTTCGTTATTCATAGAAATATAGAATTTGAAATATTTCATTCTTTCAAGAGTATTTTGTCGAAATTAAACAATAATCGTAGAAAAGAATAAATCCAAAGTATAAATAGGAGTGATCTATTTTACCACGTTACAATAATTCAATCACACCAAAGGAAATATTAAATAGTTTCCATTTGCTAAAATGTGTCGGTCTTAGCCAATCAGATTTTTAATAGGGCGGTGTTTTCATGTCCGATATGGGGCGGGCAACATATCATTACGAGGCCGTTTTTGACACATGTTTCATCAAAATCTTTACAAATTTTGCTCAGCCTAATTGTAGTAGAACTATTGAAAGCATGTTATTGGAAAGCTTAAACTTTATATTTTCGTTGTCATTTTTAAAATTTACCTGAATTTTGCTGATATGAATGTTATAAGACTAAAAAGGACACAGCACCTCGAATTTCACTGGATCCTAAATTGACAGGATCCTGAGAATTAAACTACAACGAAAATCGGAAAAATAAAAAATAGCCCGGAAACAGATAGTCCTCATCTATCCTGTGCAAAAAAAAATCATTTAAAAATATTAAAAATCAAGCAAGATATTTGAAAATATTGTTCCCATAGATTTATCATTAGCGTTCGAACTTCAAGCCGTGACTAGTGTGGCCTCTTAAACCATCATTTTGCTGTTTTTTAAGCATAATTTGAAAACTACTTGGAAGAAAAATGTGGAATTTCGGATTTACATAAAGCAGGACTTAATAAATCCAAATCCATAAAAAAAATTGTATGTTGCAATTCATAATTTTTTCGAATATTAATTTCATAATTCATAATTCATATCATAAAATTATAAAAATTTCAAATTCAGCGTATTTATGTTTGGGTATATTAGTATTATTGCTACAAAAAATATTAGCACATTAGGAGCATAATTTCTGGAGATATTAATAAAAATATGAAAATGTAATTTAACATTAGAAGCACTAAATTTTGAATGTCTATAATTCAAAAACTTATCATTCGAATGACTTGAAATTTGGTGTCTAGGCATAGTTTGAACCGAAGATTTGAAATATTTTGTTAAAATTGGGTATTGTTATTGAAAAAAATGAAGTTTGGATTCGTTTTAATATGTAGATGGCCCCTAAACAAATTTTATATACAGCATTTAAAAGAAGATTTTATTTCCAATCATTCGGTACCAGTAACTTTCTTTTACGATAATTTGTTGAGGAGTTAGTAGGGGGTGTTTACTTTTTTTTCCACGACTGTACCTTTTACTTTTATGGGAAACTGAAAATCTGTATTGGAATACATGGACATTTTTTTCATTTCATTTCCGTGTTGCATTTAAACTAAATATAGATATTTATAGGCATTTTCTGAAAAGTTTTGCGCTATTATTCTGAAAAGTTTGTGCGGTGATTCACCATTATTCAAATAAATATTTAGCAGATTAAGTGACATTGCAACTGGCTTAAAAGTGATTTTCTAATTTAATCTAATGCACGAGGATGGTTCAATAATTATTGTCCCGAACGTGTACAAAATATTTGCGATCATTGACGTGAAATATTGAAGACTTATATATTTATTTGATGTGAAATATTGTCTTAGATGCCCATATGCTCAATTTCTGAAACGTAGCTGCTATATTAACATTTTATTTTTCGTTTTAGAGAGGTGGAACCTAATTTAATATATAGCTTGAAAGGAGGGGTTAGGCCGGAAATGCTGGTTCGTAGCTTATGGGGCCAGATCTTCAGTGATTCCGTGATAGATTTATGACAGTGGATAAGACATGGCACAAATCTATCTCATAACTGCTTGAGGCCTGCACTGTAAAAAAAAAAAAAAAAAAAAAAAAAAAAAAGGTAACGTCCCATGTAAAATCCAGAAACGTTTCGCCTTTTCTCAGGTTTTCAGAATAATTTAGCTCTATCCTGTGAAATTCTGGTTTTCTTATCTGAAACGTTCCTGAACAAAAGTTGGAAACAGCAAAACGCTGCGGCCGCCATTTATTATTTTTTGCTATAATCCGTTGCTCGCGCGCGAGTGTCGAAAACGAATTCCTTAAATGAATGTAAAAAAATCAATATGGAATGCAAATAAATCAATAGACGACATAATCCTTTACGTCTGTATTGTCAACCATTCAGATGAAAATACAATACCTCTGTGACATCGCTAAGAGATTATCTCTCGTACTTGTCTGTGGAATGTTTAACGAGCAGACCGTGTAAAAAAAATACACCTATTATTTGGATCTCCATTAACAAGGGGACCATCAAACATGATTCTCGCCGATTTTGATTAATTTAAAGTATGTTTTAGAGTTCTTATCTCTAATTATTCTTGTGAAAGGATTTCTTCAAATGGGCCTTAGATTTTCAGAAATTAGATGCCGAGGTTTAGCATACGTTTCAAATACCCATTAGTTTGCAGCTCTCAATGTGTCTTTCGTGGTGTGGACGCAGAAGGCTCGCACGCCACCCGTACGGCCCGAGTTCGATGCTACCTCTTGACTTTTGTTTTTCTTTTTTAATTAATTTTATATTTTAACACCTTACAATTTGATTTATATTTGATATATATTTGACACTTTGAATTGCTGCAAATGTGATTTTTTTTTCGGAAAAAAAATATACAATTACGTTTAGGATTTTTTTTTTTCATGAAAATTTATATGTATTTTATCTAACTTGTAAACTAACATAATTACTGACGAAAATCCAAAATATTTTATGTCTAGATTTTTTTCTAATTATTATTTACATTTATATATTTTTATATTTTAAGCAAAGTTCAGAAACAATATATCATATATATATTTACTTTATTTAATTTTAACTGAAAATTTATTTTTTCGTGTAAATTATAAATAATAATTTTGATATCAATTTCAAAATATTTTTTCATTCCAACAAATAATCATAATAAAGCGAAAATTGTCAACTGGAAATGTAAAAATCGGCTCCGGATCCCGCATGCTGTGAAATGTCAGTAATGTTTTGCTGTCAACAGAAATATTCCTGGTATTTCGCAGGAAACTTACTGGCATTTCTGTAGAATGTTTTTAACATATACAGTAAAGTTCCAGTCATTTTCAAGAAATGTTTCTTGGAAATAATGGGCAACTCAACTGCCCATTTTTTCCCACGAACGTTGCGGAATTTTTTTTACAGTGTGGCCCCATAAGCTACAAACCAGCCTTTCTCCCCCAACCACTCCCTTTCAAGATTGGTGCCACCTCTCACGACTAAAACAAATATATATATATATATATATATATATACCAGTTAATGTTAACAGTGCTCTGAAATTGAGCATATAGGAATCTAAGACATTATGCTTCAATATTCCACATCACCCATCGGACTAATTATCTATACAGTGTCGGGACAATAATTATTGAACCACCCTCGTATGATCCCTTAAACTTGCTTTTAAATATGTCCTGACAGCATCAGAAGCAGTTGCCTTAAATACAGTATAACCTCGAAAATCCGGCATCATCGGATCCGATACTAAACCGTATTTTTGAAAATTCCGGATTTCTAAGAGAATAATCAAGTACCATCGATATTATAAATAGTGATTTTAATCAAAATTTAATTCATAACTAAATGATAACTATGAATTTTGAAAAATCTAAATATTAAAAAAAAACTTATTTACTTAAAATTTTTATGTTACAATAACAACAACAAAATAAAAACTTAATTTTTTCCTATTATGACTGATTAATTTAATCTTTCTGGACGTCACCTTTTGTATAAAATTACAATATTTTTGGCTTCTGTTCTCTTATGACATAAAACTGTTAACGATCCTATTCCACACCCAGCACATAACATTTTCAAAAAGTTTTTTTCTAATTTTCTTATCAAATCTACTTTTTCCAATTTAAATGCTTATTTTAGAAGCAACATTCCCTGGATTTGAAATAGTCTTTAAAAATTTCCAAAATTTCACGGAGGAAAAAGACACCTGCTTATTCTGCTATTTTTCTTTCTTCCGTAAGTTAGATGTGTAAAAACAATGATAACTTTGATCCCGGCTTTTCGAAGTTGCCCGATTTTTCAAGTCACTCTGTATGTGGAAAACAATTTTTGCGGATTTCCGAACATGCAGGTTCTAATTGTCTAAAAGTTATAGGTATAAATTTAAGATTTTCCAATAATCTCAAGTTTTGATTGACAATCAACATGGAAATCATGGTTGTACAAAAGAAAATGCTGTGAAGTGCTTAAAATAATTTTATATCTAAATAAATCAATATTTTACTTGTATAGTCATGGATTTATTTTGAAACATTGTTGGTCTTGCCAATTAGTCCTTTAAAGTCGATGTAAAATTGTATTTCAAAAATTTTAGTATGATGATCATAAAATGTAAATGTATGGTGTTTAGTAAGATGGTCATTAAATTCTTACTGCTATCCATGAATTTAACATGCATGGTAATCTTTATAATAAAAGGTTTATAAAGGACTTTCTATGAATTAAAACAATATCTTTCTCTTTTTCTGCAAAAATTGGAACTAGAATTATTGTACAATTTCGTGGAGTTTTTTTTACTTTGCAGAGTATCTGGATGCATGTCGAAGTTTTTAAATGTATTTTATAACGTGTTTTTGTGTGTCATATACACCGAAGTGCCATTACATTATGACCACCTGTTTAATACGACGTAGGACCACATTTCCCCCCCAAAACCGCCAACAGACGGCTTGACCCTAACTCGACAAGTTGATTATAGTTAGTCTGAGTTGTCTGAGGTATCTTGTACCAAACGCTCACCAACTGGTCTTGTAATTCTCGCACATTGCGATTAGGTAGCGTGGCAGCACAAATTTGGATTTCCAGGTGGAACTACAACTGTTCTATTAGATTCATGCCAGGTGAATTTGGAGGCCAGGGCATGATTTTAAAATCACTAGAATGCTTCTGGTACCACTCTCTGACGATTCGACTCGTATGACATGGTGTATTATCCTGTTAGTAAATGCAATCACCCGCCGGAAACACTACTGCCATTAGTGGCTGCCCCAGGTCTGCAACGATATCCACGTAAAACTTAGACATCAGGGATTGTTCTATGGGGATTATGGGTCCTAATGTACTCCATAAAAATATCGCTCACACGATAATACACCGCCACTGGCTTTTTTCCAACCAACTGTGCATCCGGGAGCGAGGGTTTCCGTTTGAAATCGCCATATTCGCACGCGCCCGTCGATGTGATTGACCAGAAAACGTGATTCGTCAGACCATGTAACTTTCTTCTATTCTTCTATCCTCCAATGCCGATGTTCATGGGCCCATAGCAGGCGCTGCTAGCGATTACATGCCGTCAGCACAAGAACATGTTCGGCCTTCGGCTGCGTAGGCCCTTACGCAGCAATGCACGTGACACTGTGTGTTGAGAAACACTGTGTGGGTCGTCGCATTTGTAGCTGTTGGAAATTTCCGCTGTTGCAGCTCTTCGGTCACGACGAATAATGCGAAAAAATCCGCTCTCCTCAGGAATCAATGCACCGCAGACGAATCACCACTGGCCGGCGACTTGTCGTTTCACAGTTTATGCATCAATTTCGATGCGTGCTCACAACAACTGCACGTGAAGAGCCCACCAAACGCGCCGTTTCCGATATCGACGTTTCTAGTCGCCGAGCCGTAACGACTTGACCTTTATTAAAGTATGTTAATTCTGATTTTTCTCCCATTATGTCGCTAATCACGTTACGTTTTGAAATATAGTGCAAGGGCGCTTTATATACGACAACATCAGCCGCACTCATGCCGTAGTTTTGTTTCTGGGCGAGCTTATTATAATAGATGGTGGGTGGTCATAATGTAATGGCTCTTCGGTGTATATGATCATATATGATAATATTCAAAACGGATTAATATTATAAGGAAATAGTTATATATAATCCGTAATTAAATAAATTAAGTTTCAGTGAAACACTTCATTTATAATTCGCAGTCCAATTCAGTAAAGCTTATGCTTATATCCGAAATAGTTATTTTCTTGCCAATTAATCATTTAAATTAGATGTAAAATTGTATTTCCACAATTTTAGTATGATGATCATAAAATGTCAATGTATGGCGTCTAGTATGATGCACCAAAAATGTCAATGTATGATGTTTAGCATGATGATCAATAAATTGTTACAGCTGAACTTTTATAATGTCTTTCAATTTAACATGCATGACAATACTTTATGAAAAGATATTTGTAAATGAATTTCTACTCATGACAAAAATATATTTCTCATTGTCATTCAAAAATTAAAACTGGAGTTATAATACCATTTCGGATGTTACTTTTTTTAATGTGCATCTGGATGCATAGTAATGTTTTTTTAATGTACTTTAACACTTTTTTTAGTGTGATGCTTAGTAATATACATAACGATAATCAAAATGGATTAATATTATATGAAAATAGATATGTACACTCCATAATTAAATAACTGAAGTTTCAGTTAAACATTTCATGTATCATTCACAGTCTAATTCGGAAAAGCTTATTCTTATATCCACTAAACGTAATCCAAATGCCATTATTTTAGGCACGTGTAAGTTTTATTTACGATTCATTCCATATGCAATGTGTTCTGTAATGAAATAGGATTTTAACATGAAGGGATGGAATAAAATTTACAAAATAAATACATATGTCGTGCTGGCGAGTAATCATGAATACTTCACCTGTTTTCAAATACTATATTGCTTTTAAGATTAGACTCATTAGAGTTTCGTGTTGCATAAAATTTCGATATTGTATTAATTTATGCGATCAATTGTCATAATTGTAAACGTGTGTTTAAAGATTTTAGGAATAAACTTCGCCTTACAGCTTTTGCTCATCAGAAATATTTCATTATTAATGCTTAAATATAAAACCATTTTTTTCTGTTAGAACATTTCTTTAAAAAAATTATTTTATGTATATACAGAATGTATTTAGCTTTATATGTAGATAACAACAGCTATTATTAATATTTATGTAGGTAACGATTTTTTCTCTATAAATGTCAAAATATAATATTAAACTTAAATACAGTCAAAAATACATAGTTTATTTAAAGTGTTATTAATTATCAAATATTTCCAGAAAATATAATTTATTAAAAATCTGTTACCGTAGAATAGTTTTTAACACGTTAAATGCAACGGTGACTGACACTGAAGCTGAAAAATTTACAATGTTTTAAGTAATTTTTAAAAAAGTATAATCCCGTAATAAATAAAAGGTAAGTAAATTTTAAATAAATTTTCCGTAATTACTTAAAATAATACATATATTTTTAGTTTTATATCATATTTTAGATCGGCAGTCATCGCTGAGTGGCGCGTTCTAAAACGAACGTTCAGTGTCATTCGCCGTTGACTAACGTGGCACTTAACGTGTGAATACGACACGTGTAATAGACTTTTAATTTCTTAAAGCTTCAAAGTCTATTTCTTGCCAATTTCCAGAACGGACAATTTTAAAGTAATTGAAACATTAGATTATATGTTCTGGCAATACACGTATTTAAATTCATACTTTATATACCGCAAATTGCAATTGTCCTTCACTTATAAGCATGTAAAGTTATTCAATCTTTTTATAAACATATTTGTTTGTTTTCCATGCATTTCTGTGTAAATTTAATTAGTTTCCAATAGTAGTCTTTGGTTATATCTTAATCCACATACCCTATTTCCAAAATTTAAGTATTCTGTAAAAGAATGTTGAGATGGAGAATGTTTACAGACTAAATTCGTATGAGAATTTACATAATTACATCTAGGAGTATCATAAAATAATTAAAACGTAACTTAAAAAAAAGTACTAATTGCAATTTAAATAAGACTTCATGCATTAAATATGCTAATTTCTCCCATATAATGATACCAAAACTAGAGAGTCTGGTTTATTGTTCTAATATGATAATAATTATAAAAAAGGTAAAAAAAAATACATTTCCCATAAATATATATATGAATAACACTGGTCATCATCAAAGTTCTCCAGTGAAAATAATTGTTGGTCCGTATATATTTCAAATTTAAATATCTGGACGATATCTCAACCAACATGATATTCGCTCAGGCAACTGTTTGGTATTTACATCTAGTCTATTATAGTTTAACAGAATCAATAGCAGAAAAAGGAATTCCAATAAACTGTGAACGTGTAACTACACTTTAATTAATTAATTTTAATTATTTCGAAATAATCAAAGTGTAATTAATCATCTATAGTTTATAGGAAATCCGTTAGCTGAGGTTTATTCTGTTGAGCTGTTTCATATAACAAACCAGATGCCATTTCCAAATGGTTACTTGAGCGAATATTGCATTGTCTGGGATGTAGTCCAGATGGCTAAATTGGATGAGCAATGACAATTGAAGCGAAAAATTCTGTGTTCGAGTCCCAGCCTATACACATTTTTGCTTAGATGGAAGATATACTACTGCTATTTATCTTGATATTAAACAAAACATTTGTTGATTTGTCATTTCAGAAAGTGCACGGTGACTAATGTCCATATAGTGTATATAGCCAAATATATGGAATATCTATTTTGAATGCTATCTAATTTTAAAGTTAGTTAAAATCTTGTGTCACGAAATATGATTAGTGAACGTATTTTAAAAAGTAAGTGTGATTTACCTGATTTAATTGTGGTAGAATAAATCTAGAAATAAATTTGCTAACTAACATGCCTTTTAAATTTGTTTAAGTTCAGAAGTTGGATTTTCCCAATGATTTCTATGAAAACTAAAATGATATATATATATATTCAATTATCGCATTTTTTTCAGTTTAATTATATTACCCCCAAATGCATAAGCCGAGATTCATTGTTTATGAAATATCTACAAATATGTATAATCTAGGGCTAAATAAGTTAAATTATTAAAGAATAAATTTAAAACAGTTTATTTAAACATTATGTATCTGCCAGCTGCCAGAAGTCTTCAAACATGTTATCAAATTTTAAACCGCTTTCAAGTTATAACACGTGACATGAAATGTAATGTTGTATTTGAGATTTATGTATATTTCGAAATGAAATTAATTTAAATCTGTCGTTCAAATTGACAATTTAGAAGATGAGATATAATTTCTCAGTAAGTTAATTAAACATGCACTGAAAGTTTTTTTTTCAGATACCTTTCAACTTACATATTTCATCATTTAGGTTTTGCTTCCACTCAGTAAGATGTGTATAGCAAAACTTTCTCCATACATGAAATGTAATTAAGGATGTTATATAATGAATCGTTTTTTAAAATATTTTACTTGTTAAGACAGACGCTTTTGAATATAAGAAATCATCATATATGCTATAAAATATCACTTATTTGTCATTTTTCATTATGACATTTTCGCAAGGCACCATTTCTCCGAAACAAAAAGTACGAATCGCATATTCTCTTATAGCAATTAAAACACTATATTTTATTTGTTAAGAACGTGCTTTGTATTCCGAATACAAAATTAGTTTTTCTCCAGATTTATAAATTATCATTTCTTATTCATTAATGTGTTATGTATAGCTAAAATCACATAAAATACTTTATGGATAATTAATAGGCTTGATATCTCACGAAATTCATTTATTTTGTTTAATTTCCGAAGCCAGCTTATGCTAAATTCTTAAATGCAAGAGTGTTCATTTTTTACCACTTTCAGTAAATAGTTTAGAAATTTATGGAAAATAGTTTTCTCTTCAAAAATGTCTTATAAAATTTTAATTTAGGACCTTTTGTCTTCAGTTTGTCAAATAAAAAATGTATATTATGACCTTTGATTATGAAAATTTTTACTTTTCTATTTCAAATGTAAAAATAAAACTCATTCTAAAAAATCATTTTGTTTGCAAAAGAAATATAAATATATTTTGAAATTCTGAAACATACATTTAATACACTAGTAGTGTAAAGTAATGCCCTATTTTTTTTAAACCAGGCTTAAGGTACTATAAAATGATAATTTTTATTGAATTTATAATTTGTATGAGATATTTCAAAATTTAACATTTACACTCATACATCTAAAAATTAAATTAACAAATATTATATTGAAGATTTCAACTTATAATTGCTGAAGTTCTAAATCCTAATTATTAGTTTTATACGTACAAGGTGACTATGTTTAAAATTCCATTCGAAGTAACTATAAAACAAAAATTACTGAATGAAAAGTCTTTAAATGTTTGGAAATAATCCATTTTACCTCTGCAAAAAAATGTTACGTCTTCTGAGAAATTGTTTGTATGTTGCATTCAAGTCCAGGGATTTTTCGTTTATGAAACCTGAAGCATTTACAAAATTTCTAAAAAAATTGATCTTAGATGTTTCCACCACCAGATAGTTTTGTACCACCTGAACAATATGTTTCTAATTTTTTTTTAATTGTATCTAATAGTAATATATTTAAGAAATACGTTTTTTTCTAATAAATGCCAGTATGTTTTAGGAAACACGTTTGCTTATAGAAAAATAATACATGCTTTTTTTGTGAAAAGACAAAGTATTGCTTGTATTTTGTAATTTTTTTTATTTATATGCACTTCAAATCATTAGAGATAGTCATTCGTAGATGAAGAAATCTCACAATCAATTATTCTAAACTTAGAGAAAATGGCTTTAAGAAGGCTCAGTTTCATTGAACGTATTATCACTCATATTAGCAATATATTTCGACATAGACACTGCATTGTAATAAAACAATAAACGTTTCTTGATTTAGCCAGGATGTTTATGAAATCATAAAACAACCTTTTCAGAGTTACCCGCGATTCTGAAAAGCGGTTTATTATCTACAAAAATCACAGAAAACAATAGATTTTAATTTTTTAATGAAAATGTTTAATTTCTCTTTCAAATGGAAAAATAAAACGCATTCTAAAAAGACATTTTGTTTGCAAAAGCAGTAGAAATATTTTTCGAAATTCTAAAACAAAAATTTAATACACTAGTAGTGTAAAGTAATGAACTATTTTTTAAACCAGACTAAGGTACCATAATAAAATAGCTTTTATTGAATTTATTATCTCTGAAACAACAGTTTCTTTTGTTATATGTAGTTTTCGGTAACACGTCAGGGTAGTTTTTAATCAGTGTATTAATCTTTTTTCTCAACACGGCAACAACACTAAATATTTGTTTTTCGGAAATTATCAATTCACACGTAAACGGCAGTAGTCAGCAGTAACAACGGAATGTTCATTTAAGCTGTTAATTTAAAACGTTTAGTTAAGAATTGATAGCACATAAAAAACCGATATTTCTTGTTGATACCGCTGGAGAAAACTGATTAATTCACTACCAGGACTATTCGGAAATGTTTCTAAAAATTGCGGGCAGCAAATGAATTTTTTTGTTTTCGAAATGACTCTAATTAATTTGCTTATAAAGGTAAAGGAATACTTTTAAGATTCGTGAGGAGCTCCGAAGTGATTATATTTTATTAACTAAAGCAATCTTGATAGATCTAGACACATTTAATTTTTTTTTTACAGTACAGCAGCTCAGCATTAATCCACGAAAAATTGGTTCTTGTGATATTGTATAGAACTATAGAGGAAATTTATCAGACGATAATAAAAAAACGAGTTCAACGACGTGGCTGCAGAGATCATAAACTGCAAAAAAAAGTAATATTTTTCTTCTTTACCCTGATAATAATCAAATAAACATCATGTCCCAAAATCCTGTATTGGAGAATGAACTGGTGAGCTGGCAGGCCGAGGAAAGACATTAGATCCTTATAGAAATTGTTGCGAGAGTGGGTGAGTATGTGTGTGAGCATTATCTTGCTGATAAATGGCACCTAGGTGACTTAATAGCACAGACAGTACAATATAACGTCAAAATAACGTCTACGTATATGTAAGCCATTAGAGTACCTTGCAGCACGAGTAAAAGTGATCAGTTGTTCCAGCAGATTGCCCCCCAGACTGCAATACTGCGTGTTATGGCTGTGTACCGCTCAGTAACAAATGCAGGATTGGACTGCTGACCTCTCTGCATTCACACACATACAGTAGTCACCAGCACAGAGGAAAATTCATTCGTCACTAAATATTGCATTTCTCCAATCAGACTCAATCTATCTTCCTCGAGATCCACACCAATCCTCACAACACCGCCTATATTGAGGAGTTAGAAACAACTGCCTAAATAGACGTCCAGAGCTGAGCCAAAAGTCGGCCTCTGATCTAAATATGGTATGCCTTGATATCACTGCATCCATATCAACTAGCAAGTGGCTTTGAATAGATGACAGTGGCATTGTCGGTGTCGCTGTGGCAGCTCGCCTGATTGCTCTCATGCATTTACGCCCCGGTTGCGTCCTGAGCCAATCCAGCGACTGGCCGTGCCTTCCTTGATCCACTGATGCCAACACCGCGGAACTACAATATCGCTTCGACCAAAATGCTGGATGATACGTCTGTTGAACCAACTCGGTTTCTGAGGCTTGTGAAAGACTTGTGTTCGACCCATTTCGAAGTCAAACCACTGTTTGTAGTGCCGTCGAGTACGTCCTAAAGCTATCAATCTATCAAATCCCATGTATATCAACAATGGTAGTCCAGATCTAATTACCCATGAATTCGAGTACCAGCTTTTTTAAATGTTATATGCTGCGCAATTTAAATGCGTCTGTTGAATGAACCCGCTTTTTGAGGCCTGTGGACTTCCCTTTCGAAGTCAAACCACTGTTCGTAGTGCCGTAGAATACGTCCTAAAGGTATCATTCTATCAAATCGCATGTATCAACAATGGTAGTCTAGATCTAATTACCTGTGAATTTGAGTACCGGCTCTTTTAAATGTTATCTGCTGCGCAATTTAAAAGTGCATTACTCATCATATAACATCTGCACGTCAAGTTTCGACGCTCTGGTTCAATTATTTCTGGGTGCATGTATTTTTTGCAACAGAGTGTACTATGGACATTAAGTTAAACTGTTCGGCAATTTAGGTATTTCATGTGAATTTTACTTGAATAACTTATATAGATATCTGCTCTATGATATTTACTTAACTGTGCATAATATTTTTCTTCGTTACAGATCTTGCATTAAATTTCTTCATTAATGCATATTTTTATAACTACATTTCGATGCACATTTTTATGATGGTTCAAAAATTCGCAAACATTGGGAGCCGTCCTCACATTTGTGAACCTATTGTGATCCAGGCTCAGGATTTTCTACTGTGAACCATCACCAATTCAGTGAACCACTGAGAGCCTGCTCCGGGGTTTACTTGGATCAACACTTGAGGCGCTAACGTCTAGACTCTAGAGGCTAATGAAAACTCTTAATGGATTCCTCTAAGGTTTTGATGCACTTATATTAACAGTTAATGTATCAATTGGAAACTGATTTGTTAGATGCCTGATACTATCGATTTGAAATTTTATTTAATTTGCCTTTGAAAATGCATTATTATAAAGTACACTGTTAAAACTCTGTATCATTTGCTGCATTGTCACTCCACCGCTTTTATAGAAAATGGTTACTACACTGTATCATGGAGCATTCTCATTTCTCAGAATAGTGATATTCTATAAAAGCGGTGGAGTGGCGATGCAGCAAATGGCACAGATTTTTAACAGTGTAATAAAGATATTATAAAAATCTCACTCCTTAACATAAAACTTTACTGCCATACATTCAAAAGCAAAATAAATTACTCAGGAAAGAAGTTATTTATTTTTTCATTGGGCTTTTTTGACTAAATAGCCAACACATTCGAAATAAGAGAGTACGAAACTTAAAATTATTTTTCCCTCAAAGCACAAACCTTCTACAATTTCAATGCATTAGTTATTCAACTAAGAATTCCATCATTCTCCATTTCTGATGGTTTCAATAACAAAAATTCAAACCTGCCTTTACCTAGTTTGCGCAGAATTCTATAGATGCAATTTTAGTAGAATGTAAATAAAAAAAAAAAAAAATATTTTCAATCATTAGATGTATGCACAATTCAAACATTATTATAAATTTAATATTATTTTTTAACATTCTGTAAAAAAGATCTCTAAAATTCTTCTGGAAATGTTCCTTTATAAGAAGGAATTTTATTGTAAGAAAAATTATATTGCATTCATACAAAATTGCCTTAATTTAAATGCAAAAAATTTTTATAAGAAATATATTAAACTGTAGGAAATTAAGAAATATATGCAGTGTTTTTTAAATTAAATAATGTTATTCTATAGTTTGTACACTGTTAAAAATTTGCAGCATTCTGGCAGGTCATTTGACCGTTTTTTTCCGAAAACGGTTACACAACCGGTAATTTAACACTATTCTGACCATATTATTGGCCATTTTATGGTCAGAATATAGTTAAACTATGGTTATGAAACCGTTTTTTCAAAAAAAAACGGTCGAATGACCTGCCAGAATGCTGCAAAATTTTTAACAGTGTAATCTTGAGCACATAATCTTAAAAAGAAACAATGACGAAACGTAGTCAAACACCATTCACCAGGACTAGTACATTTTAAATGTAAATTGGATAAATAGTAATCCTTATAAATGAATAATCATAAAATAAGAGTAACTGAAATGTGAAATAGCATAAAATCGCCAAAATATTATAAAAGTATATATGTATACATAAATATTATATGTATAAATATTATAAAAGTATGCATAAAGTTCTTCAAAATAAAGGCAGCGGAAAATAAACACATAAGAAACATATTACATACACTGACTGGTCGTAGTAATATTTTATTCATTTAATCATTTATTTAATTATTAGGACATTTAAGATAATTTTATAAAGTGTCTAATGTATTTTAAATTTAAAATTATTAGTTTATATAGTTTTTAAAAAAAGCATTGACAGCAATATTTATGGGAATTTGAATTGTTAAAATATGTTGAAATTCTTATCTTCGACCTTATCATTTATTCGTTCCTTACTCGTTAGTAAAAAATATATATATAATATAAATACAAAAAAAAAATAAATATTATATATAGAGAGTTTCTAAAAAATCTTTCAAAAGGTCTCTTTTTACTAGAAGTTTCCAATAATAAATTATTTGATATGAAATACTATTATAAATCGATAATGCGCATAATAGAATAAATGAGATGTTGCATTCCGCATGAAAATTTGCTATCTACAAAGTTTCGTTACAATGATTGTCAGCATGTTTCCCATCAAAGGTAGAAGATACATAGTAAACTTCTATAACTGCATTTTGTCATTTATCAAATGCGATTTAAAACTTTCTGAACGAAAACTTTTCTATCAAAATTTGATTTATATTCATACAATATTGCCTGAAGGCGCAAACAGCTATTTGCGATTCCATTGTAAATAAGCCGACGAAATATTTTCTTATAACGAATACCAATAAATTGAAACGATTTCTTAGAATGATTGAAGTTGAAAAAGTAATATGTATAATTTTTTCTTAGGAATGAAATGATGTATCCAATAAATGATTTGATAGTATTTTTTGAATGAATAATAATCTTTTTACATTCAATATAATTACATAGATTAAAGATACACGGAAAATAGAGAATTTAGTCTTCAAAGCTTAATTGATTAAAAAAAAAGATTCGATAAAAAAAAGTACTGCTTTATTGGAAAATTTATTATTCTAAAAATATTTATAATCGTAAATATATATTAGTTTTAAAATATTTGATACGTAATGCATGTATACATTATTTTTTAGGGTTCCGTACTTAAAAAGTAAAAACACAACCATTATAAGATCAGTCCTGTGTCTGTCTGTCCGTCTGTCACAGCCATTTTACACGTAAACTATGGAACGTGGAAAGTTCAAATAGGGGGAAGTAATAAAGACTATTGGTTCTCATATTTACAGATTATTAAACATTCACAAATATATTTAGGGAAAATGTACAGGGGCTAATTAAAGTAACATGGAAAAAAAATATTTTTTTGGTATATCGTGTGGGGCATCTTGTGAAAGCTTTCGTAACGCTGAACTCAAATATACATTCCTTTTAATTTTAGGTATTATATTGACAGAGATATCGTCGAGAATATAGTGCAAAAATATGTCCCCCCCCCCCCCCCCCTCCATCTATTTCCGAATCTCCTGAAAGTAAAATTATGAATAAATTAGAGGTAGTAGGCGTTAATTTAAATCTTGCAGGAAAATTATAGCGATTACCCTAGGTCACATAGTTTTTGAGAAATGCACATTTTTTTGTTATACACAAATTTTGATTTGCGGGAATTCAGCAAAGGTGTTGAGGAACGCTGGAGGTACCTATCGTAGCAGAAGTATAAAGCATTGTTGATAATAATTTCTTTATAAAATCGCCGGTAATTAGCCGAAATATTAAGCCTTAAAGAAAAGGACGGTTTGGACATGCATCATGACAGGAGCGGCGTAATCTGTGTACCATCCGCTCTTAAAGTTCTAGATAACAACTTTTTATGAAATATTTATTTAATGCAATGCAATGCCCAGTAGCAGTATAAAAGCATTAAACGTCAAATTGTTAAAAACAGACTAATTTAATTAGAATTAATCACATAAATACTGTGGGATTCGCGACTAGTTTGCATTGAGTGGATCTCTCAATATGCATCCCGTGTCTTTAAAATTAATTAAAAGCCTATCCAGAAAAATGCGGTACGGATCACGGCGGCATTGCACATTTGCGACCTAATTTCAAAACGCGCTTAGCACAATTCCAAGTTTAAACTTTGAACAAGGGTTTTGTTTTAGCTACACTGTGAAATGAAATGATTATTACTACATTGAATTTAGTTTTATGTAATGCCAAATGAAGTTTACATGTGCAACACTTTTATTGTCAGTACCGAATTAAGCGCATCATAGACAGATTAAAAAAATGAAAAAAAAAAGAATTCTACAGAATAGGAATATTTGATATTATTTAGGCTTCATATATCTTTGAACTTTTAGGGTATACCCATTCCTACTTTTCTAGTATATACAACTATACCCAAACCTACATTGTATAGTTTTTTACAAAGTCTTATTATTCTTTTAGCAACGATTTTTTTAATAATACGGATCTAAAATTAGTAACACCATTAAAATATAAATTTAATTATCAATAACCTAAATTACGCAGTATCAAATTGAAGACCTTTCATTTACTATATGATCTAGAAATCCTCAAAAATGTTTAGTGCAAAGCGTTTAAGTTCATTAATTATGAAAATTTCTTACTTTCTCGGACACACACTCTGGAGCGCATTTTGCAAACTCAGTTGAAAATATCATTTATTTTATGAAGAAATAAGCTTCAGTGCTGCCATTTGTTGGTTTTGATCCAAAGCCAAAAACATTCAGCTATATAGAAGTAAATGTAAAAATATTAAGAATTCAAATACCTCAGTTTATATCCTCCTCTATTTCCGAAGAATCACATGTGATACTTCAGAACTGACGAGGATATACTACAAGGTGCATAGCAACCAATTGCGTTGCATTTAAATTTCATGAAGAATTTCGCTTGTTTGAAGAGAAAAATAATATTGAAGCCAATTAATTTTACATTTCAAGTTTCTACACCAACCATCCCAAAAAATAGTAATTTAGAATCTTTTTAAAACGTTTTCTCCACAAGTCATCCTTAGTTTTGAATTGTGTACCCAGCGAGAATTATTTACATCTTATAAGTGACCACAGTGTCAAGTTTCATATTTCTAGATCTAACAATATTACAGAAATCGCAATGTTAGAAATTTTTGTGTTGCACTATTTTAAATTTCACTATTTACACCTTAAAAGTAACAACCGTGTAGAGATTTGTGTTTTTATTCCTAACAGTTTTATAGAAATATAATTTAGAACGTGTTTAGAACGTTATCCGCTCGCTTCGCTGTTTTAAATTTAGATTTTTTTAACCGTTCTCCCTTAAATGCCTCATTTTTCAAAAATCATTGTAATAATGTTTTTCGGCTTTCATTTTTTAAATAAATCATGGGAAAAATACTTTTAAAAAATCATATTTTGTTTTAATTATAGTTTACGGCTAGAAAACAGTTTGTTACTAATCGGCAATACCGGTGTTTAATTGAAAAAATAATTTCCCTTCATAAAGTTCTATAATATTAAACACACAAGAATTTTAGGAACTATAATAAGAAATAAATTTTACTTACTTACTGCAGGTCAAAATAGGATATATCGCAAGCTTCCAAACGAAACAAAAAGAATAAGAAGCAACAATTGAAAAAATGAATCTATCTTTATTCTTAAACAGCACAAGTGTTGCCATCTACATGTTGAAAATCGATTTAATAGTATTTTAGAATGTATTTTATTGGCAGCATTAGGCATTATAGCTTCAATATTATTCTAATAGTATTTTAGAGCCTAAATTGGGTATGTTGCCGAAAAGCAACACCAGGCATTTAAGGGTTAAGGAGCATTTACATTTTATAACTGACCACCATGCGGAATTCCAAGTTTCTTGTCCTAACAGTATCGCAGAAAACACAATTTTTGAACTTTTTTTCGTCGTTCACTATTTTAATTACGAAATTTTTTAAGGAAACTAATCTGTTCGAGCATTGTGTAATATCTAAAATGTAATTGCCATGTCCAATTTGTTTTTCTAACCCTAACAATGCTATAAAAATAGTAATTTGGTGCTTTTTAAAATCGTTTCCCACTCATTTCACCCTACACAATTTCGAAATTTTTAGAAACCGTTCTTAGGGTTCCATTCTTTAAATTTTATGTGTAACCACCATGCAAAATTTCAAGTTTCTAGATCTAACGATATCACATAAATTTTAGAATGTATTTAGCTTCTGCACCCCTTGGGTGTTATTGTACACTGTAAAAAAAAACGACCAGTTTTCCTGTAGGAATCGGAAAACTAGTTGCCCTTATCGTACCGGAAACATTTCCGATCCAGCACGGAATAAAATCCGTAAAATATCGTTTTATCGACTATTTCCCTTTTTTTATGGATTTTATTCCGAGCTGGGTCGGAGAATTTTCCGGTACGATAAGGGCAACTATTTTTCCGATTCCTACAGGAAAACTGGTCGGATTTTTTTTTACAGTGTAACGATATAAAATATAAGATATGTTGGAGCAGAGATGGTCATCAGTATTTTGTTACAATTATCTTTCAAATCAGCTTGGTAGTTTCAGAGATTATCCCGTAGGAACAAACATACAAAGGTTAATAATTTATAATATTAGTATAGATTTTTATACATTTAAACACATCTACAGTAATAATATCGAAATACTAAGATATAATACACCTTCATATTTACAAACAACACACACAAAAATAAATCTAAAAACACTTTTCTCAACTCATAAAAGAAATAGACTAATGCAGAATATTGTTAAATCTATTATGTTTGTTCAAAAATTGACAACGTTTAATTTTTATTCAGCAATAGGAGTTATTTCTGAATTTTTTCTCGTAAAATTAAATTAAGAGCCAGTTCTTCTAATTAAGTGATAATTTATCCTATTTTTCTTGTTTAAAGAGTAAATAATAAAATATTGGCTTCTTAATTAAGGAAAACGGACAAAACTATAAAATAATTTGTGTGAAGTACTGGTTACTTCCACTTCGGGTACTTTTTGTTTATCCCGGCTGTGTGATTCTGGCAAAAAGATAAGCACGAAATTCCTTCAAAGTTTTTTCTTAAATAATTGCAGAAAATATGTACAGGAAATTTCCAATTACACTTCGTGAATCTCCCAGGTAAATTTAAAATCACTGATAATCCTACACCATAATATAACATTCCCTACATGAATGATTTTGAATGATTGGAGTGCTATTGTCAGAAATAATATAATATAATGATTTTTTGGGTGTTTTTATCCATAAAGCTGATCTCTTTCTCTGTGTTTTAAAATATATTTCTTAAAAACTGATTGAATGCATTTTTGAAGGGAAAATAACATGAATTTCAAATACTTAGCAAATCTCTCTCTCTTTTTAGGTGCTTTCGTAATCATAAAAATCCTAACACCTATAGCCATCGCCTGGTCCGTCCTTCCGTACGTCTGTCTGTCCGCATATAACAGCGCAAAAATAACCCAAACGAATGGTTTGAACTTTATTATATATAATCGTTGCAGAGTTTTATCGCGTCATTTCAAATTTTATAAAAATCGAATCAAAACTTAATAAAGATGTTAATAAAAATTTTCTTCATTTTATTAAATCGTATCATACGTGATTAATTCACTGTTATCCTATGACAGGTAATTATTCTAGGTTGCAATGGCTATTATGTCTTATTTAAGATGTAGTCCTCTTATTTCCGTATTACTGAATTACATTATATATAATCGTAATGCATTTTGTGTTCATGCATTTCTGTATAAGAGTGCAACAGCTATTCCATGAAGATCTGAATATTTATAAACTAGTTACAGTACGAACGCACCTCAGTTGCCACGTTTCACCTGCAATTTCCGACTCGTTTGAATATTTTTTTAAAGACTGAAATACTAAAAGGTAAATTTTATTCCTTTAAATGTTCGTTGATTAAAATGAGGATTTGAATGTGGTTTTACTTTGCGGAATAATGTTAATACTTTCTTGGCCGAAGGATTAATCAATTTCACCAAAACAATTGTAGCTTACGTTTCTGTTTAACTTGAATTAATAGATTAGTTAAGTAAAATCTATTAGAATTTAAGTTGTTTCAACATTGATTTTACGGCAAGTATAGTGATTTTCAAGAAAGTTAATGAAATTTAACATTTAACATTTTGTTTGTAGAAAAGCAGGACGAATTTCTAAATGTCCTATGCCAAGAGTAAAGTTTGCACTATTAAAAATTCCAAGTCACTGTTAATTTGAAATATTTCTTTAATTTTTAAATCTTTACTCAAACAAAATATTTTTAATATTTTAAACTCAATTTTTGACTTTAAGAAATGTATTTGTTTACTTTTCACAAAAATGATTTTGTTTGTTATTTTTGGTCAATAAATCTGTTATTGTTTAAAAAAAAAGTAAAACTTCTATTAAAATATTAAATTACCCTTATCGATTGCATTTTAAGATATATGAAATGTTTTTTTTTTTTTTTCTATTTCAATATATTTTAATATTTTAAATCAGTAATATTTATTAATTCGACAAGAAATTATCATCATCTATAATCATCTTAACTGCTTCCATTTATAAAATTATCAAAAGAAAAATTTCATTTGACAATAAAATATTATACTTAATTTTATATGATTATATCTTTATATGACATTGTATATTAACTGTAATGATTTAATAGTAAATTATAGAAGCAAGGGATGTTCAGATAAAATCAGCAAAAAATTAACTATTTCATGCCTAAAATTTGATTAAACTATTTGAAAGATAAATTAAGTTGTTCTTATAATGTCAAAAAGGTTAATACTGATATTTTGTAATTAAAAAACAATAAAAATAAGGAAAATGAAATTATTTTAACTCAACTTCATATTTTAAAACTTACAGTTCAAGGATATCATTTTCATCTTGAAGAAGAAACTAAAAGGTAAATTAATTAAAGTTAATTAAATATAAGGTTGCAGCTAAATATATTATTCACTTTACGATTAACTTTCTGCAAAAAATTTTTGATGATTTGAATTTCAATAAAGTTGTTTGAGATAATTATGTAAAAGAGCTGTTTTATTTCTGCTTTGTAATTATATAAAAAAAAAACCATTGAATAGCAAAAATGTTAAGTATACACAGTCTCTTTGATTCGATTTGACAGTGAGGATTATATATATTTTTTTGTTTATGGACTGCATAGTCATGTGATTACAAGAAACCCGAACATAATTGTTAATACAAATGTTAAATTTCAAAAGAATTTTGAAAAAAAAACCCCAAAATATTATCAAAATAAATTTTATTCAGGTTTTAACGATTCTGTAAACACTAATTCTGCTATCTTGAAAACTTTTAAATACATGAAATAAAAGAACATACTTATATCTTTCATCTCAATAAAAATTGTTTTTAAAATCATATGCATTTTAAGATTTCATTTTTTCCAATTTTAAAAGTCCCGAGACCCCTTAACAATGATATTAACAGTTTTATTAAGAATCAAATTATATAAATAGCTAACATATGAAAGCATTTTTTAACATGGAATTTTTTTTTTTTTGAAGAATTATATCAATAGTGAAAAATCATGACTATCAAAAGTCTGCTAAAAATATTTAATTATGTTAAAGATTTGCAAAAGAATTTTATTATTGTAACAGTTAATAAATAAGTGGCTAATTAAGGTATATTACGAAAAAGTATATGTAGCATGTATATTAAAAAATACCATTTTCATTTGCGGTAGCAACCGAATGCTTTCCCAATGTAACAAGTTTGTAGAACAACTTTATACATGCAAGATAAAAAAAAAATAATTGTGATGTTAATGCTGTTATTTTATGAAGTTTGTTTCCAAAATATATTTCTTGAATAAGGCAATGTTTACTTGAAAATTTTTAGCATTTGAAAAATCCACAATCCTGGGTGAGAAAACTGATTAGTAAATAAGCTATGAAAATTACTCGAAAGCATTTCTGAAAATCAGTGACTGCAATTTTTTTTTTCAAATTCTTCCCTAAATCTTAAAAAAAAAAATAACTTTTGAGATTTCTAACGTTAAACAACGCATTTGGGAATCGTTTATAACGTAGAAGATGTTATTGTATAGTTTTGTACGTGTTTACATTATGTTTTCCTATATTAAGAAACAGGTGTCTCATTTACAGTGTACAGTATAAATTTTTTGTTAAGTATCTGTACAAAAATTTTTTTTAGATTTAAAAATCATATAATCTGATTAATATAAATAAATAAAAATAAAGTATTGAACATTTCACAGACTTGCATTGCTTTCATTTTTGAGATTTCTAACGTTAAACAACACATTTGAGAATCGTTAGTAACTTAGAAGATTTTATTGTACATTTTCGTACGTGTTTACATTATATTTTTCGATGTTAAGAAACATATGTCTTTTTTACAGTGTACACTATAAATTTTTTGGTAAGTGACTGTACTGCAAGGGAATTGTTTTTTAGATTGAAAAATAATATACTTTGATTAAAATAAGTAAATAAAAATAAAGTATTGAAAATTTCACAGACTTGCATTGGTTTCAATCTTTTTAGATTTCTAACGTTAAGCAACACATTTGGGAATCGTTAGTAGCTTAGAAGATGTTATTGTATAATTTCGTACGTGTTTAAGTTATTTTTTCCTATATTAAGAAACGTGTGCCTTTTTTTACAGTGTACACTATAATTTTTTTTTTCTGTATTACAAGGGAATTTTTTTTAGATTTATAAATCATATACTCTGATTAAAAAAATAAATAAAAATAAAGCATTGAAATTTTCACAGACTTGCATTGCTTTCATTTTTTAGATTTCTAACGTTAAACAACGCATTTGTGAATCGTTAGTAACTTAGAAGATGTCATTGTATATTTTTGTACGTATTTACATTATATTTTCCTGTATTAAGAAATATGTCTTTTTTACAGTGTACGCTATACATTTTTTGGTCTGTGTCTGTATTACAAGGGAAGTTTTTTAAAATCATATAATCTGATTAAAATAAATAAACAAACATAAAGTATTGAAAATTTCACAAAGACTTGCATTGGTTTCATTTTTAAGCTTTCATCTGCAAAAACGAATGCAAAGTTACAAAATGTCGATGGCATCATAGTTGGCATAAAACAGCTACTGTCTAAAACACGTTGTGACAATTCGTTAGAACTGCAACGTGTGATGTTCAAATTTTGAAAGAACTATAGCCGTGTAAGATGCATTGTGATAATACGAATTACCGCAATACATGGTGCGGTCAAAGATTGCTAGCGCAATGAATTATATATTGTTGCTTCTTCAAGTTAGTCACAACGCGTTGTGGTCTATCTTTTTACCAATGTGCGTTCACGGTCTTTGACACTAATATATATTATATACATTGGCGGTCAAAATTTTCCGGCCTGTTACTTTATTTCATTTGTTTCACAGAACGTTTCAGCGAAGAAGAAGCACAATTGCTCCAAAAGTTACGAATAAGCAAATTACCTCTGACCACGTAATCATTTTGATAGGATACTGAAGACAATTGAGGCAAAGGAGAGGAATTCGAATTTCGCATGTGCCAGTCATGTTTCCTCCCACTCGTCATCCGTTGATTTTTGCTATCGCTAAAGTGATTTTTTGGCCGTGTTTGTTAATTAATCAACTTGAATAACGTATCTGAAATCCAAAAATGAAAAGCTGCAGAATTTATTGTTCCTAAACGCGAGATTTGTTTGTCACTAAAGGGACAATCATCTCGTGAGATTGTGGCAAAGTTGTCGATCGGAAAATTTGCTGTGAACGATATTTAAAAACAAAAAATATAAAGATTAACCAAAAATATAAAGATGGTCATGGGCTTCGGAACTTGCCACGGTCTAGTGGACCCTGGAAAACGACTATTCTTGTGGACGGAATTATCAGGAGAAAAGCAGTTGACGACCCGCATAAAAATGCTGCTACAATTACCTGCGATTTACGGTGTTAAAATATGGTTGGAATAAGTTGGTCTACCGTGTCAAAACGCTTACGTGACGTAAGAATTTATGGAACAGTCGGTGCTAAAAAACCTTTCATAAGTAAAAAAAAAAAAAAATCAGAGGGCCCGACTGGCGATTGCCAAGGAATACAAAGCCTGATCAAGTGAAAACTGGAAAAAAGTACTATTTTCCGATGAATCAACGTTCAATCTTTTTGGGAGTCATAACAGACACTACAACTGACAAACTAAAAACAAAATATAAGATATGTTATTCCTACAATGAAGCATGGCGGAGGACACGTTATACTGTGAGGAGTATTTTCTGGAAAATGTGCCTGTGCATTATTTGCAATCCGCGGCAAGATAAATAGTGATATGCATAAGGATATCTTGCAAGATCATTTTCTGTCTTATTGGAGAAAAAATTGTGGTCGCAACTATTTGTTTCATCATGATAACGACCAAAAGCATACATGCAAGCTCGTCAAGCTGTGGTTTTCGCACAAAAAAAATTCGCTTTTGAAACAGACAGTCCAATCACCTGATATGAATCCAATAGAAAATCTTCGAAACTAACTTGAAAAAGTGTGTGGAATTATAAATATTCAAATGCAGGAACATTTTCACAAAAATTGCAAGAACCGTAAAAAAATCTTATCATTGACGATCTACAACCCTTCACTGAATCGATGCCACGTTGCTGCGCCGCAGTACTTATTGCTAAATGTATAAATACAAAATAGTAATTGTAAATGTTGTTGATCACTTTTATTTTCTGTTATAATATCATTTTTTTCCAAACTTGCCAAGTTGGCCGGAAACTTTTGAGAAGATGTGTTTTCTTTTGTAATTAATTTTGTCAAGTAAATTTATGAATATTTATTTTTTATTCCATAAATAAGTTTTTAACTATTATGTCAATAAAGTGTATCAGTATCACTTGGAGATTCCTCTTCTTAAGGGTATACTTTCAAATTAACCAAAAAATTTATGCTGGCCGGAAACTCTTGACCGCCACTGCATATCTAAATCGGAATTTAACGATGTAAGGTAACACGAATCGCACAGTCTTATTCCTATTTTAATACGTTTACGAAATACCGGTAATGGCATATTTTTAGGTAGCTTTCTTTACAAAAAAGCTACCTATTGCAGCCGTTCGGAGGCAAGCGATTTAAAAAAATTTTGGTATATTTTCACCGATCATGACCCCCAGACCCCGAAACCACCCTCCGTTCAAAATTGATATATATATATATCTGACCTATGTCACACTGTAACTCCCGTAATTATGAACCGATTTCGATGTAATTCGGTGTGTATATAGTACATACCAATGTATCGACCGAGTTCGTTGGCCAGCTTCATCCGCCGTTTTGTTTCAAAATGGCGGCCATTTAAAATTTTAAAAAAAATTTAAAACTCGAAATGTGGTACCAAAAAATTAAAAATGGAAAAATATTTTTTTCTTATGTATTTGACCTTTATACAAAGATTCCGGAGCAGTTTTTGTTTCGTCTATATCTTAAAAAATGGCTGAGTTATAGCATTTTGAATTTCTAGCGTGGCTGACATTTTGAAACGTCCTGAATTTTGTCACGCGATAAAAGGCGTATTTATGAACCGATTTGGATGTAATTCGGTGTGTACATAGTACATACCAATCTCTCGACCGAGTTCGTTGGCCAGCTTCATCCGCCATTTTGTTTCAAAATGGCGGCCATTTAAAATTTTTTTAAAAATTTAAAATTTGAAATGTGGTACCAAAAAATTGAAAATGGAAAAATATTTTTTTCTTATGTATTTGATCTTTATACAAAGATTTCGGATCAGTTTTTGTTTCGTCTATATCTTAAAAAATGGCTGAGTTATAGCATTTTGAATTTCTAGCGTGGCTGACATTTTGAAACGTCCGAAATTTTGTCACGCGATAAAAGACGTATTTATGAACCGATTTGGATGTAACTTCGTTTATTCATAGTACATACCAATGTCTCGACCGGGTTCGTTGGCCAGCTTCACCCGCCATCTTGTTTAAAAATGGCGGCCATTTAAATTTTTAAGAAAAATTTTAATTTGAAATGTGGTACCAAAAATTGAAAATTGAAAAAATATTTTCTTCTTATCTGTTTGACCTTGATAAAAAGATTCGGGAGCAGTTTTTGTTTCGTCTATATCTTAAGAAATGGCTGAGTTATAGCATTTTGAATTTCTAGCGTGGCTGACATTTTGAAACGTCCTGATTTTTCTCACGTAATAACAGGCGTATTTATGAACCGACTTGGATGTACCTTGGTGTGTACATAGTACATACAAATATCTCGACCGAGTTCGTTGGCCAGCTTCATCCGCCATCTTGTTTCAAAATGGCGGCCATTTAAAAAAATTAAAAAATAAAAAAAATTAAATGAGATACCAAAAAATTGGAAAATGAAAAAGTTTTTTTTTTGTATGTGTTTGACCTTAAAACAAAGATTCCGGAACAGTTTTTCTTTCGTCTATATCTAAAAAAAAAATGGCTGAGTAATAGCATTTTGAATTTTTCTTGTGGCTGACATATTAAAACGACCTGATATTTGTCACGCGATAACAGGCGTATTTATGAACCTATTTGGATGTAACTTGGTCTGTACATAGTACATACCAATGTCTCGACCGAGTTCGCTGGCCAGCTTCATTCGCCATCTTGTTTCAAAAGGGTTGCCATTTAAAAAAAATTAAATTTAAAATTCAAAATGAGGTATTAAAAAATTGTAAAATGAAAAAGATTTTTTTTATGTGTTTGGCCTTGATACAAAGATTCCGGAGCAGTTTTTGTTTCTGAAAATTTGTTCTTTTGTTGATATCTTAAAAAATGGTTGATTTATAGCACTTTGAATTTCTAGCATGGCTAACATTTTGAAACGATCTTGTATTTGTCACGCGATAACACACTTATTCGCCTATTTCGATGTAAGAATTCATGTGGATAGTATACATCAACACCTCGACCAAGTTCGCTGGCCAGATTCATCAGCCATCTTGTTTCAAAATGGCGGCCATTAAATAAAAATATATATATATATTTAAAGTGAGGTGCAAAAAAATTAGAAATTGAAAAAGGTTTCTTTCTTAAGTATTTTATCTTGATATAAGGATTCAGGAGCATTTTTTGTTTGTCTTTACCTTAAAAAATGGCTCAGATATAGCAGTTTCAATTTCTATTGTGGGTGACATTTTGAAAAATCTGATTGTTTGCATGCGACAGCACTCCTATATATTAACCGATTCCGATGTGAGTGAGCATGTGCACAGCAATTACTAAGGTCTCGACCAAGTTCACTGCTTAGCCTCATCCAGCATGTTGTCTTAAATTGACAGGCACTTTTAGAAATTGCCGAATTTGGCAGCCAGTTACTTTAAAGATAAGTTACTTTAAAGAAAAGCAGCTTGAATAAAGCTGACTAATTTCGCGAAATTCTCATTCATTATATTGATAAAAATTAGTATTGAATCTCCTATATTCGGTTTCCACTAAATTGAGCTTCGTGTGTTTGCATGATATAAGTTGGCTTTTTTAAAATAAGGATTATGAAAGCTACCTCTTCCTCCCGGCACTGGCCGGAAGGACTTTTGAAGCATTTATCAGATTTTTGTGAACTCGCTTTGATAAATTCTAATCTTTATGGGTGGTGTTGGTCGTTTTTGGTGGTGTTGTAGTGTTGTTTATGACGACCGATTATTAACACGAGGGATGTAGGCCCGAAGGTGGGATGCCCTCCTTTGGGGGTTTCTAATGGATTCTAACACGTATTTACGCAAGGACATACGAGGTTCGAAGAAAACCACGAAAAATTCCGGACGATTAGGTCGATGGGGGCGATTGGGTTCGAACCCATCACCTCCTGTCTACCAGCTTTAAAAGCAGAACTTCTTTCTGGATTTTACCGTATCATATATATACAGACGTCCACTTTTATCTTTTCCCGCTATTTATTTTCTGCACATTTAACTTTAGCCACTTACGTCAAAATAGTTATTTTTATAAAATTAGGAAGTTTTAATTTTTTTACTGCCTCTTGATCCGGTAAGTTTGGTTTACAAAAAATTTCTCCAATCTGAATTTTGTGAAGTTACAGCGTTTTCTAATATTAAAAAAAATATTATCTTCTACCAACTAACACTGCTAAGCAGCATAAAAAATAAATATTTATTTTACAATATATATTGCATAACTAAAATGTACTTTGAGAAGTATTGATTGTGGTACCTTAATCAAATTACTAGTAATCCTCCGAAATTGTAAGCTGCTTGTAGTGTAATTTCGACAGCATCTTCTTATCCTGAATAGAACTTAATCCTCAGACAAGGATTCCGTGTTTCGTGAACAGCCTCTGGATATGAATACGGATTTAAATGGGCATTGAATCTATGTTTAGAATGACTGTATTGGTTAAGCACAAGATATATATATATATATATATATATCTAAATTAATTTTTGAAAATACCAGGTGAGTGACATCATGATACCTAGGTTACAAAGCTGACAGCTAAATGTGCAGAAGAAAATTTAAAATGCTAACAAATATTTAAGATTTAATATATACTAAAGATTAATCATCAACTATACCAGAAATATTTATTCATCAAAGATATCAATTATGTATTGAAATTAAGAAAAATTTTTAAAATTTATTAAGAAACAACATATAAAATGCACAGGCGTGCAAAAAATGTTTCTACTCTCAACATTTCCCCCAATCCACATGAAAATTTTATCCCAAATTTTACGGTATGTTATAGGTAAATGCTGTATTATCATAGGTATAGAAAATTTATTTTTTCAATATTTCTCAACTTATGTGCAAGTACATATGGCAGTGGTGATTCTGAGTGAAAAAAAAATTCTGAAATTCACAGCTAATTTTCGGAAAGGTTACAGTAGAGTGGGGGAATGGGGTGAAATCCACTCCCAGCACTATGTTTTTTTCACTTTGACGGAATTCGCGGTTATTTCGCCTTATTTTGACGAAATTCGCGGTTGTTTTGCCATCTTTTGATGAAATTCGCGGTTGTTTTGCGATCGTTTGACGAAATTTGCGGGATTTTTAACATATTTTAACAAAATTTGTGGTCTGTTGACGAAATTTGTTTCCATTTCACGATCTTTCGAAGAAATTTGCGTTCATTTCGCAATCTTTTGACGAAATTTGCATTCATTTCGCGATCTTTTGACGAAATTTGCATTCATTTCGCAATCTTTTTAATAAATTTGCATTCATTTCGCGATCTTTTGACAAAATTTGCATTCATTTCACGATCTTTTGAAGAAATTTGCATTCATTTCGCGATCTTTTGAAGAAATTTGCATTCATTTCGCTATCTTTTGAAGAAATTCGCGTGTTTTTTTTGCGTTCCTTTGACGAAATTCGCGTGTTTTTTGCGTTCCTTTGATGGAATTCGCGTTTTTTGCGTTCCTTTGACGAAATTCGCGTGTTTTTTTCGCGTTCCTTTGACGAAATTTGCGGTTGTTTCGCGATCTTTTGACAAAATTTGTGGTTTTGTGACCATTTGACGAAATTTGCGGTTCTTGCGTGATCTTTTGACGAAATTCGCTTTTTTGCGTGATCTTTTGACGAAATTCGCGATTGTTGCGCGATCTTTTGACAAAAATTGCGGTTGTTTCACGATCTTTTGACCAAAATTAGCGTTTTTTTTTCGCGATCTTTTCATAAAATTTGCGTTCATTTCCTGATCTTTTGACGAAACTTGCGGTTCTTTCACGAACTTTGAAAAATTTGCGGTTATTTTGCGATTTTGTGACGAAATTAGCGTTTTTTCCGTAATTTTTGGACAAAATTCGAGGTATTTTTATGTTCAAATTTACAGATTGATGACCGATTTTTTTAATTTTCGGAACCAAATGCCTTAAATTTTCGGAAAATTCGAACAGAATCACCCCTGATATATGGTACATATTATTCTGAGATCGATTTTGTGAAGGTCACCATACGTATCTTTTTATTGGTAGTGATTTTTTTTTTTATCTCAGGGAATTATGGAATTCGTTGTTAAAATCGAAATCAGTTGTAACGTTTCTGCAAAATTTCCCCAGGTGGTTAAATTTTCCCCCGATCCCAGATCGCCGTATCGGACATATTCTGCACCTCTCAAAATGCAATGTGTATCTTTATCTCGTTTGTAATCTGTCTATGTCTCAAATTTTCAAAGGAATTAAACCAACGCTTTCTACATTTCACAGAAATATATATATATATGTGCGTTTTATATACAGAGTGATTCTAAAGTCACTATACATTTTAGTGATATACTTATTGAATGTTTTTTCTTGGAGGTAATAAGACAGAATGCTAACGAAAGAGATACAAATCTCTGTTGTGTCTACTCGTCTTCGAAGAATGACGTATGAACAGGTGCGGGCATACTTCATGTGTAGATTTGGGAGGCCACGCACCATTAGGCTGGGAATAAATACCATAATTAATAAATTCCACATACCGCTAGTGTTGCAGATGAAGAACGTCCCAGAGGGTCAGGGAACAATGCCAGATACCGTGCAAAGTGTGTAGGATGCGATCAAACGTAGCCCTACTGTATCTAGCAGGAGACTTAGTAGAGAGCTTGGTAGTCCTCAAACCACTATGTGGAAACCCCTCTGTTACAAGTTGCAGAAACGGGCATACCCCATCCAGATCGTACATTAGCTGAAGCTGAGAAATACGCAGCCAGACAAGCTTGCGTCATGACCTGCAAGAAGCTGCGGATAACGATAATTTGATGAAAAATGCTTTGTTCCGCGACCAAGCTAAATTCCACACCTGTGGACATGTGAATGGACACAATTGTAAGGTCTGGGCCGACAAACTAGGCAGACCAAGTCTGATGCAGTAGTGGCAAGATGACGCTATGTGGGTACATGTGGACACTATGTGGGAATATGTGGTTAGGAATAACGGGGTCAACATTTACGAAACCTTTATGTTCACAGAACAAACCGGTACTGGAAATATATACATCCATGTGTTGGAGCAGTTTTTTTTGTGCTCCAGCGATTATCTGATGGGATTATGGACACACCCTACTTTGTGCAAAACAACGTATATGATTTTTTATTATTATGTTAATGTTAAGAATATGTTCTATCTTGTTAAATAAAAATCATGTTCAAAAATTTATTTTAAAATTTTATAAAGTATCAGCAAATTGAATTACCTTTTTCTATACAAATTATGTCTGAAAGTCCAATTTTTGTTTTAATCTATTCTATAAAGTTTAAATTTATCGATATTTTGAATCGAATGAAATCGTATGCAAAAGCAACGTTGTTTATACGTCAGCATTAATCACGGATGTGTTTTTGTTTTGTAATACACATAGGTCTTTTCTAAAAACGTTTGGAATCCATATTATTCGAGAAGCATGAACTTTTTAAAACGTTGAAAAAATACCTGTTAATTACAGTTTAGATAATTAGAATCTTTAATTTTTAAATAGAGGATTCCAAACCATGATAATTAGATTTTTATTTTATAAATGTATGATAAACAATTTATTTTTTTAAATAACATAACTCTAGAAAATTTTAATTTCCTCAAACATACTTGTAGTATTTAAAAGCATTACATAATTTATATTTACGTGAATGGTATGCAAACCATATTGGTCATATTTATGGAGTATTCGTGTGATTTCCTCTTTACAAACCATCATTTTTTTACAATAGAGGGAAAAGAGGGAATCACTCGAATAAGGCACTGTTTGTCAAATATAAAAATATAAATCCAGCCATAGTATCACATGATTTATACAATCTTTTTAAACAAGTTACTAAAAGTTACAGTATTAAAAAAATTAAAACAATTTTATTCAGTTTAAAATTTAAAATTTTACGGAGATTGCAGCAGAAGATTAATGAGCTTGTTTGTGATAACACACAGTTTAAGGATTTATTAACGAACTTTTTATTGTATAAAATAGGTAAATATCAACAGTGTAAAACTGAAAAAATATACTTCGTTTGTACATTTCAGCAAAAAGTTTTGATAACTTATAGTCCAGGCAATAGGGAATTTTACCTAGCAAATTAATGGTAGTTCTGGAAATCGGCTTACTTTATGTTTTTTGGGTCGCTGAATCCGAATTTGTAACTTACCACCAAAATTTCCCCTGTCAACCCCCCAAATTTTGGTAAAAAGTCCCCCCAAAAAGGTTTTTATTAAAAAAAAATGTTTTAGGGAAAAGGTATCTAGATATTCAGAAAGTAGACAAAATTTTCAACAAATTAGATATATGACATTATGACTTAGGATGAAGGGGAAGGGGAGATCTGCATCGGAACATGCGCGCGGTGCTGCGTGGACTAAGTTGCGCAATTCCACTTAACCACTCACACGTTTAAATTCACCGTCTCATCTCCCCTCCGAACTTTCCGTATAAGGTTTACTTTAAGTTTTTTGGGTCGCTGAATCCGAATTTTGAACTTACCCCCAAAATTTCCCCCCACGAACCCCCCCCCCCCAAATAGTTGTTATTAACTTAAATTTCTTATTGTTTTAGGGGAAAGGCATTACAAAATTCAGAAACTAATCAAAATTTGCAACAAAACTGATATATGACACTATCACGTAGGATAAACGGGGAGAGAGGGGGCTGCCTCGGAAAATTCACAGCGCGCTTTTCTCAAAAACCAAATTTTTTCAAAAAATCATATTTTTTGGGGTAGTTACAAATTCGGATTCAGCGACCCAAAAAACACAAAGTGAGTCAAAATCCAGAACTAGTATTAATTTTTCCAGGTAAAATCCCCTATTGCCTGGACTTCATAACTTAGTGCACGTAGCGCCGCAGTGCATGTTCAGAGGCAACCCTCCCCCTTCATCTTACGTCATAATGTCATATATCCTATTGGTTGCAGATTTTGTGTTTTTCTTGTACAGATTTTTGCTTCTTCAGGTTATATTTGTTGAAATTTCTTAGATGTTTGTTGGTTATTCTTATTTTAATAATGGTGCAAGATTCTGGGTCTGACGAATGCATTTAATACATAATGGGTTATATATAATCTGTGTGTTTATTTGCAGCTTTAGCGCTTATCGCATGGATTTTACTTTTATTTTTTCATTTTTATTTTTAGTTTTATTTTTAACCTTTTTTGAGCTTATATATATATAACCATTAAATAACCATTACCGAACACCAACAAAAACTGTGATAGTATGAATGAAATGACAATTACAAGTACAGTATACCCCAACACACATAACATGAATACCAAAAGTACTATCTTACGAGTATTAAAATGGAAGAAGAAAAAAAAAGAAAAATATGGATACCGATAAAAATAATTGAAAAGCTTATGCATTGAATTACGTTATCAAGAGTACAGAATTCAAATATATAAGCAAAATAGTCGTTTTCTGTTGAGAAAAATAGCTAAAAGCTGAAAAAAAATTTCCCGTACCCAAACGACTACATAACCAAAAGAAAAGATGCAAGATGAATACAGAATAATATTAAATGCCATGAAATGGAAAAATCAATACAACCTTTTAAATAATTAATTTATATCAATGAAATATAGTAATATTACACAGCTTACCTATATTAACCCCATTTTTATTTAATCCAAATACCCACCAGCACATATTATCCATTACCGCGATAACTTTAAGGTTATTTTTGCAGTTAAGTTAACACAGAGATTAATACCTAATGGTTGAAGTTAATCCATTTTGAAATACCTTGATAAATGCAATTGATTAATATAAAATACCTATTAACACTTTTAAATTTACTTAACTAAAGTAAAAAATTCCCAAAACTATTATTTTACATTATCGCCATTAACTAGCATTGGTGCCACACATAGTGTTTAATGAAAAATGATAGAATATTATACTAATAATAGCTGTAGACATAATACAAATTAATTTTGGTGCTGCCATCTATAATGCAAATATGTAAGCATTTTAATCTAATTACTTAAGCTATGCTTCTTTATACAATATCAAAAACTATTTTTAATATTCTTTATCCAATTATAAAATTATTATTATTCATTTAACTGTCCATTTATATAATTATATTTAGTTGTAATGAAAATTGATATTATATCCCTAGTAATTAATATTTTAATAGTATAGGTAGCATAGGTAATAGCATAGGGTAGCAAAAGGGAGCATAGTAACCGAGTTCAAGCTAATGCTTTCAATTTTTACCATCTGCTTTATCCAACACATCCCAATAAATAAATAATACCGTATTATATATCATTATTCACAAAGATATTAAATAAAGATAAATGTTATTAGATTAACCAGAATTATTATTATTAAGATACTATGTATCATAAAGACATAAATAAACATGTTTATATTGAAATTTAACTATAACAGATATAATAACAAGTTATTAGAATATAAATAGCATATAATGCAATATATGTATATATATATATATACGTTGGTACTTTTAGCGTTTTCTATTTTTAGTTGTCATATGGTTTAACGCATCGTAAAGCTGAAATTCTTATTTACTATTCAAAATAAAAAAGAATTCAAAAGTATTTGTAGTTTCGTTAAAAAAGCATGTTACCTTAGCAATGCTGTCGGATTCGATTAGATTTCAATAGCAGTAAAAATTTAATAGTTAAAATTTTATTCGATTAATATTTATAACATATTTAATTTATACACTAGAGAAAACGTAGTATAAAATATAAATAAATGTCTTAAATATATTCCCAAAACGTTTTATTTAAAATCGTTTGAAGTATATTAATGAGAAATTCAGAAGCTTAAAAAATCACAGTTATACCTCAAATAGTATTCTTAAATTGTGAATTTTAAATTTTTTAAGACAACAAAATTCAACATTTTATTTAGTTAAAGAAAATGGCCTTTATGAAATTTTAAATATAAATTGTATTCAAAGATAAATAATATTTATTTAATAGTATAATAAATATTAATTTTTATCAAAAAATTTTAATCCAAAGTTTATTTTTTAAGTGCAGTTCATAGACCTTTGAAACAATGATCACAATGACTATAATATATGATGTAGAATAATATTATATGATGGATATCTAGATGAATAGCTGCTGTGAACAAATATTTATCCTAAACTAGACAGTTTCTGAATTTGACGAACAATGAGAGTATATAAATATATTACGTTGAGTAAAAAGTTTTCCGCCAAGGGGAGATACCTTCGCAGCAACAGCTGTCATTTGTGAGGTTGTTAGTTTTTCAACCAACCAATTTTTGAATTCGAAAACAGAGCATAGGATCTAGATGACTGTATAAATTGTTTGTTAAAAATTTACTATTTTGTGCTTCAAAAAAGTGTTTAAAATGGAGCTATCACGTCACCAGCTCAGAACGATTCGTACTATGAGTTACTTAAGAAACTCAGTGCGACTGAATGCCACAGAAAAATGTGTGAAAGTTTAGGCATCAATGCTGTTTCTTATGATACAATCAAAGTTTGGTTTCGGAAGTTTAAAGCTGGAAATTGCGACATTGAAGCTGAACCACATTCTGGCCGCCCTATTGAAGTTGATTGTGAGCAGGTAAAGAAAATCATTGATCAAGCCAGAAAAGTTTCAACACAAACTATTGCGTTAGATTTTAACGTTCTCCAAAAAGCAATAGTTAACGCTCTGAAACGCATAAATCTAACGTTTAACTTCAACCGCTGGATGCCTCACGAATTGAATGCTGAAGAGAACCGCAAGAGAAAAAACTGTTGTTTGTCTTTGCTCAGAGATCAAAGGAAAGAGAACATTTTGGACAGAATTGTGACCTGTGGTAAAAAAAAATAGGTGTACTACAACAGTACAAACCGTAAGGGAGGGTGGTCTGCACCTGGAGAATCAGCAGGCTCGGTTGCTTTGCCATGCATCTGGTGGGATTGTCGCGTAATTCTGTACAAAGAGTATCTAAAAAGCGGACAGACTATAAATAGTGTAATATACAGCAACATGCTGTTCAAAGTTCGCGAGACCATTTGCGAAAAACGAAGAAACGAGTTGAACAGGAAGGTGGTTCTCTTTCATCAAGATAACGCCCGGCCATACGTTAGTGTGATGACCGGCTGGATTACAAGCAAGAGTGGGATTTAATGCAACTTCCACCATACAGCCCCAACATGGTCCCTTCAGATGTTCATTTATTTTCTCATCTGCAGCTGCATCTTGATGGAGCAATCTTCGATTCAAATGAGGAGGTCACAAATGAGGTCGATCTATTTCTGGACTCGCGCACGCCACAATTTTTTGCAGAAGGGATTGATAAGTTCCCGAAACGTTGGCAGACGATTGTAGATTTAAACGGAGATTACTATCCGCTTTAGTTTTGGTGCTTTCGTATGTATTTATCATTTTACAATTAAAAAAATGGCGGAAAACTTTTTATTCAACGTAATACAATAAAACACGCATTTACTATCAATTCTAAAATAACATATCACTTTAAATCTTTAAAATGGAAATTTGCAAGAAATACAGAAGCATCTCAGGATATGGAAATTTGGGTATTGTAACCGAATAGGATAAAAATATTGACATGAGAATGAATGACGTAAAAATTAAACAAAATTTTAAATTGTAATATATGGCAAGTACTAGAAATGTTTGTTACAGACATTTTAAAAATATTATGTTCCACCCAATTCAGAAAAAAAAATATTCATTTTAAACTTATGCTCTTTTTTAAGAAAGTTTTATATATGCATTGATACTTTATTTAATTTAAGAATGAAATATGTATATTCTTTTTATCCAACAGTTTAAAATATTACATTTATCAAAAATTATTGCTTTAGTATTATAGAATTTAAGATTAAAGATAATATTTAAAAAAAAAACTTTTTTGTGTGAAAATTATCAATACGTTGAACTTATTCAAATTATAGAAACGAAATAAAATTCACACATTTAATATACTTACTTCATTATCTGGAAACACATGATCAGATATCTCAAAGATAATATGTATTTATTCGCATTGCATGCGGTATAGTCGTGCATTATATAAATAAATAAGTATAAATGTAAAAATAAAAATCCTCTTTTATAGGCATTCAATGTGCATCTTGAAAATTACGCCTATATTATTTACTGCATTTCACGTTTTTTGCTCAAACATTTCCGTTAAAATGCATTCACTTGGGGCAGATACCAAACTCGATTATGAAAAATTTACTGTTTATTTTACGCTTGATAGAAATATCTAGCAAGTGAATTTATAAAAAAAATGAATAATTTTTGTTCTGTTTCTTTTTCAAGATAAGGTAAGAGAAAGAAATTATGAAATATTCTTTAAACTAATATTTAAAGATTCCTATATTGATTTCACACAGTATAATCGTAAATTAAGGGGGCACAAGTCCTTTAAACCTTCAAAAAATCAGTTTTCGGTTTTTAGTTTATTTTGAAAGCTTTAAAATTTCTTAATGGTATGCAAAAAACCCCATTCAAAATTCTGCATTATTTCTTGAGTTATAATCAGTTATAGACGTTGAGTATAATTGAATGTCCGTAGATATTGAAACTTTAAAACGCGTTTTCTCAGGCTAGTAAATTTGGAGTTTGCGTACGCTGTTATTTTTAAACTATGCAAGCTACAGCTTAAAAAAAAAATAACCCAATATGTGTTTATTTATAGTCTACATGCTAAAACCAAAAATAAATTCACGAATATTGGTTATTTATTTTTTTGTATTTGAAAAACTTGAAAAAAAAATTTGAAATATGTGAACTTTTTTTTTATTTTGTGCTAAGATTAAATTTTAAACAAAACATTTTGCGTATATTTTGTTTTTAAGTTAGAAGTAGGTATATTATGATTCCATTTTGTTCAAAAATAGTTCTTTATATGCATAATTTAGAGTTTTATCATGCGCGCAGCTTTTAAACAAGCGTTAGTGATGAATTTTTAATATTTAAATTTAAATATTAATTTTGTATATAGAACGTTTATTTTCCTGGAAAATGTAGTTAAGGATGTATACTTTAGGCAGAAAAGAGAAAAAAGATCTTTAATTGAATATTGTTTGTGTTTTGGTACTTTGAATAACGCGAGATGTTTTTGATCGTTTCGACAAGCACAAAGGTCCTGTGCCCCCTTAACTAATACTATTTTATTAATTAATGAAAGCGTATTTTTCAATATTACACTCTTCTGTTTCATTTGTATTTTATTCCCTATGTTTTAGCCGTTAAAACATTTCATTGTTACAGTTTGTGGCAGCCACTTGACATATAGTGCTGAGCACGTATTTTCGTATCATTAAAACAATTGTATTTTCAACTCCAATACAATCGTACGAGTTGCGAAGAATAATTGTCGATGTATCACCTGTAGCTGGTTAATTGAAAAATGCCTTAAAAGTAATGCATTGATTTATAACTAAGTTGTAAAAATATTATAAAAATGTTATTTTTCTATTTCTAGTATATTAGGAACTGGGTTAAAAATGCATTTCAAAAGTCCATCTTTACATACAAAAAACATGTTGAGTTTAAATAAAACTTAATAAAAAGCATCACCCTATTCTAGTTGCCGAAACGTCAGTGAAGGCTTACTGTGGAGACACGAAAAGTTTTGATTTCCGTTTGTCTGTCTGTCTGTCTGTCTGTCCGTCTGTCTGTCTGTTCCGCGATAACTGCCGCAAAAAGCACCCGATCAGCTTGAAATTAATTGGGCATATTCGTGAGATACCCGGACGTAGCTGTATAGTTTTTGGTTAAATTTGGTTCATTCGTTCGTAAAATATGGAAGATTTTATTTTTCTTTATAATGCTTTTCTACGGCAAGTCAGACGATTTTCAAATTTCCATTTGTTGAAAGAAAATGGCACGTTTTATTAATGGATTTAAATGTCAAATTATGGATACTAAAATTCCAAATAAGGGTTTTAAATTATTCCTATTATATTGAAGTTTTATCAATATATCTATCAGATTTTTTTATTTACGTGTATAATGTTTTGAGGACATTTATACATGTATTCCAATAATATAAAGAATTTTTAAATTAATTTTCTTGTTTTACATGATACATATTTCTTTTTTTTTCCTTTTCTTCGTTGCCTAGCGACTGTTATTCGTAGCCTATCATTGCGTCAAATATGAATGAAGTTAGTAAATTACGTTAATTTTGTAGCAGGTACAATTAAAAGGCTATCACAAAAAATATTTTATCGCGCCAAATCGATGCAATTTATGCAATTAACAGTGGGCACGATAATGAATTATTTTCCAGTAGATTTATAGATCTCCAGATATGCATATTTTGGGGGGCTTTTAATATGTTATTGCTATCGCATGGATTAGGATGTTTAAACTAATGTTTAACCATGCTATAAGTGAAAAAAAAGTACAGTTAAAGGCATGTAAATCCTTTTTAACACTTTCCAACATGGATGAAAAGTATTTATGACTTCAGTTTTTCTATCTGTCGCCTGCCGTGTTTCTCAACGTGCTCTAACTCGCGTAAATATTGTCGGGATTACATGTAATTGATATACGTTATTGAGGTTTGCCAAAGTATGTTTGGTATTAAAAATGAAGAGTGTAGCATTCATAGCTTAATTACAGGGGCACTCAAAACTATTCCGTTACATTATAGTCTTTGGGAAAAATCGTCTGCGGTGTATTTTAATAATGTTACACAATTTTAAACGTAATCAAATTTATATACTTTATTAAGGTGCACTAGAACCTGGTTACTATAAAATATGTTATGTGTAGCACTTACAGCATGCGTACAAGGAACTCAAAAGTATTCATAATATTACAATCTTCGAAGAAAATCCTTTTGTGGCGTTTTTAAATGATGTTACTCTGTTACAAAATAATAAAATTGATATGTATTTTTGAAACATTTTTGTAGTATATGGGGTGCAAAGCATATGTTTTTTTTGAGGGTCACACAAAAGTGGTCGATTAAAATGTGGTCTACGGGGGAAAAAAAACTCTTCACAGCTTATTTTAACACATTAGCGACGGGAAACGAGAATTCTCGTTTTTATTCAGAATACATCATTGGCTAAGGGAGTGACTTCTACCTTACAGAAAAGACATTTATATTGTGTTGTACATATTTTTTTATAGATTGTAAGACATTCTATATTACATCCGTACATTGAAAGATATTTACTGCTGCATAAACATGAAAAACATATCTCAGAAACCAATTTCCGAGACACTTTCAGAAGAGGGAGGAGCTTCTACTGTTTTTAAACCCTGATTTAATTAAATTGCCTGTCGTCAGTGTGTTAATTTGTGTTGCACTAATTCAAACATTATGAAATTACATTACATTACTGTGGTTGACTACAAGAAGCTTGAATATGATTTGTATCGTATTTATCGTTCATTTATAGGGTCACATAAAAAATTTCGGATACAGTTCTCGTCTATTAGGGATGATTGCTGAAGAGCATTTTCGATTATGGTGTGCGTTTTAACGTTAAGTAAATTTGTGCCTAATAAGTAGTGCTTAAATATTGTATAGACCATGTACAGGGACACACAGATGAATTCGTAAGTATAAATGAAAAAGAGCGCGAATTGCTTCAGTGTGTTTTTTTTTTAATTTGAGTTATGTATTTCCCAGCCCAATGGCATTTAGTATACTAACAAATGTTTGCAGAATTTAAATAGAACCATATACAGGACTCCGCAGAAACTGGATATAATGTGCACACTATGCATACTAATCCCCGGAAATGTGATATGAACGGTTTTAAGAGGGTTTTTTGTCTGCATTAAATTTAAATGTTATAGACGACGCGTAAAAATCTTCACGTAATATACAGGGCTGTAGAAAAGAATTCATGTACGTTTCCGTCTATTGGTAGAATTTACTAAAGGACATTAACACAATTAATTGATAATTACAAATGTAAATTAAATTACACTACGAAGGGGTTCAGGGGGGCAGAGCCCCCCTAAAGAAATCTACTTTATTATCTAAAAATTACCAGAATAAGTAGCTCATGAGATTTTCAGAATACCATTACATAACAAGGGGTTTAATTTAACGCTTCTAATGTCAGAAACCTTCGAAATATTTTTTCGTTTTATAAATGTTTATGTAATTTCAAAACTTTAAATTTCGTTTTTTGTAGAAAGATTAATATTACTCAAAGGGTGCTAAACACAATGAATTGTAGAGCTGACGTTGAGGCTCCTGATCTGCAGATTTACTAGTTTATTGCCGAAACGTCAGTGAAGGCTTACTGTGGAGACACGAAAAGTTTTGGTTTCCGTTAGTCTGTCTGTCTGTTCCGCGATAACTGCCGCAAAAAGCATCCGATCGGCTTGAAATTCACTGGCCATGTTGATGAGGTACCCGGACTTAGCTGTATAGTTTTTGGTTAAATTTGGTTCATTCGTTCGGGAAATATGGAACATTTTATTTTGCTCTATAATGCTTTTCAATGGCAAGTCAGACTATTTTCAGATTTTCATTTGTTGAAAGAAATGGCTCATATGAAAAATGGATTTAAATGGTAAATTTTTGATGCTGAAATTTTTAAATAACATTATTAAATTATTCCAATAAATTATGTCAATATATTTGCGAGATTTTTTTAATTAGGTTTATAATATTGGGAGGAATTTTATGCATGTTTTCCAATAATATAAAGGATTTTGTTTTATCAAATTGACATAATGCATATTTCATTTTTTTTCTTTTCATTCTCTGTTGCCTAGCAACGTATTAGGTCCTAATAATATTAGTATAATTGCGTGTATAATGCTTGAGTAAAGCCAACGTCAAAACAGATGAATTAATGCATTTGTATCTTTGCATATAGAAGGATTTTAGCCCAGAAATAAAAATAGGCAATATTTCATTTATTTTATTTATTTTATTGAAATATTTTGCTTAAAAATACAAAAGTTCATTATTTTCATAGAGAATAATGTAACATTTTCCCATAACATTTACCAATATTTCTTTAATTGTTGCCAAGAAAATCAAAACCCGGAATAATATTTTCTTTTAAACAATTTTCAATTGAAATGTTTTGTCGTGAAACAGGAAAATGAAAAATAAAATTAAGAATAGAAAAATTAATATGGCTGCATATTAAAAATAAAAAGGAAACTCTCGAGTATTTCTTAATATAACAAGATGAAAAGTTTTGAGTAAGTACGCATAGCAGGTGAATTAGACGTCATTTATCGAAAACAAAGATGCTGGAATAAAAAGATCTTGGGTAAAATAAAATTAACTATTATTCACGGAGGAAAGAGATAGATGGAGATGCAGTAAGCCGTAGTTTGCAATACGATGTGCGTTATCGCTCAGATTTAAATGCCCTCATTCGGCCCAAACAAAACAAGCACGTGGAACAGGGACCAAATTCTTTGACTTCATCCGTTTTTTTTTTTTTTTTTTTTTTTTTTTTTTTTTAAGCACGTCTTTCTGTTGTGCCGAATGTAGCGGATTTTAAGGTTACATTTTTGGCGTTACTTCAAGATTTATTGTCTGTGTACGGTTAACAAGAATATTTTATTTTAAATTAAAATTTTTTTAATTTATAAAAAAACTTATGCTTATCCTTATAAATCACAGTGTAAAAAAAATAAATCTAAGATAAACTATAACCATCCGCACAATCAATAAAAAATTACGAATGTAAATTTAAATAGACTACGGAGGGTTCAGGGGGGCAGAGCCCCCCTGAAGAAATGCTATTTTTGATTTAAAAAGTTACCAGAATAAGTAGCTCATCAGAACTTCAGAACATCAATGTACAACCACTTGTTTAACACTTTTAATTGCTGAAACTTTACGAAGTATCTTGTATGCTCATAAATATTTATGTAATTTGAAAACTTTAAAAAGCGATTTGTAGGAAGTTGAATATTATGCAATGAGTGTTAAAAAACAATGACTTGCAAAGATGACGTTGAGGCTCCTGATCTGCAGATTTACTAGTTGCCGAAACGTCAGTGAAGGCTTACTGTGGAGACACGAAAAGTTTTGATTTCCGGATGTCTGTCTGTCTGTCTGTCTGTCTGTCTGTCCGTCTGTTCCGCGATAACTGCCGCAAAAAGCACTCGATCAGCTTGAAATTAATTGGGCATATTTGTGAGATACCCGGACGTAGCTGTATAGTTTTTGGTTAAATTTGGTTCATTCGTTCGGAAAATATGGAATATTTTATTTTTCTTTATAATGCTTTTCTACGGCAAGTCAGACGATTTTCAAATTTCGATTTGTTGAAAGAAAATGGCACGTTTGATTAATGGATTTAAATGTCAAATTATGGATACTAAAATTCCAAATAAAGGTTTTAAATTATTCCTATTATATTGAAGTTTTATCAAGATATCTATAAGATTTTTTTATTTACGTGTATAATGTTTTGAGGACATTTATACATGTATTCCAATAATATAAAGAATTTTTAAATTAATTTTCTTGTTTTACATGATACATATTTCTTTTTTTTTCCTTTTCTTCGTTGCCTAGCGACTGTTATTAGTAGCCTATCATTGCGTCAAATATGAATGAAGTTAGTAAATTACGTTAATTTTGTTGCAGGTACTATTAAAAGGCTATCACAAAAAATATTTTATCGCGCCAAATCGATGCAATTTGTGCAATTAACAGTGGGCACGATAATGAATTATTTTCCAGTAGATTTATAGATCTCCAGATATGCCTATTTTGGGGGGCTTTTAATATGTTATTGCTATCGCATGGATTAGGATGTTTAAACTAATGTTTAACCATGCTATAAGTGAAAAAAAAGTACAGTTAAAGGCATGTAAATCCTTTTTAACACTTTCCAACATGGATGAAAAGTATTTATGACTTCAGTTTTTCTATCTGTCGCCTGCCGTGTTTCTCTACGTGCTCTAACTCGCGTAAATATAGTCGGGATTACATGTAATTGATATACGTTATTGAGGTTTGCCAAAGTATGTTTGGTATTAAAAATGAAGAATGTAGCATTCATAGCTTAATTACAGGGGCACTCAAAACTATTCCGTTACATTATAGTCTTTGGGGAAAATCGTCTGCGGTGTATTTTAATAATGTTATACAATTTTAAACGTAATGAAATTTATATACTTTATTAAGGTGCACTAGAACCTGGTTACTATAAAATATGTTATGTGTAGCACTTACAGCATGCGTACAGGTAACTCAAATGTATTCATAATATTACAATCTTTGAAGAAAATCCTTTTGTGGCGTTTTTTAATGATGTTACTCTGTTACAAAATAATAAAATTGATATGTATTTTTGAAACATTTTTGTAGTATATGGGGTGCAAAGCATATGTTTTTTTCAGGGTCACACAAAAGTGGTCGATTAAAATGTGGTCTACGGGGGAAAAAAACTCTTCACAGCTTATTTTAACACATTAGCGACGGGAAAAGAAAATTCTCGTTTTTATTCAGAATACATCATTGGCTAAGGGAGTGACTTCTACCTTACAGAAAAGACATTTATATTGTGTTGTCCATATTTTTTATAGATTGTAAGACATTATATATTACATCCGTACATTGAAAGATATTTACTGCTGCATAAACATGAAAAACATATCTCAGAAACCAAATTCCGAGACACTTTCAGAAGAGGGAGGAGCTTCTACTGTTTTTAAACCCAGATTTAATTAAATTGCCTGTCGTCAGTGTGTTAATTGTGTTGCACTAATTCAAACATTATGAAATTAAATTACATTACTGTGATTGACTACAAGAAGCTTGAATATGATTTGTATCGTATTTATCGTTCATTTATAGGGTCACATAAAATATTTCGGATACAGTTCTGGTCTATTAGGGATGATTGCTGAAGAGCATTTTCGATTATGGTGTGCGTTTTAACGTTAAGTAAATTTGTGCTTAATAAGTAGTGCTTAAATATTGTATAGACCATGTACAGGGATACACAAATGAATTCGTAAGTATAAATGAAAATGAGCGCGAATTGCTTCAGTGTTTTTTTTTTTTTTTTTTTTTTTTTTTTTTTTGAGTTATGTATTTTCCAGCTCAAATACATTTAGTATACTAACAAATGTTTGCAGAATTTAAATAGAACCATATACAGGACTCCTCAGAAACTGGATATATGGTGCACACTATGCATACTAATCCCCGGAAATGTGATATGAGCAGTTTTAAGAGGGTTTTTTGTCTGCATTAAATTTAAATGTTATAGACGACGCGTAAAAATCTTCACGTAATATACAGGGCTGTAGAAAAGAATTCATGTACGTTTCCGTCTATTGGTAGAATTTACTAAAGGACATTAACACAATTAATTGATAATTACAAATGTAAATTAAATTACACTACGAAGGGGTTCAGGGGGGCTCTGCCCCCCTGAAGAAATCTACTTTATTATCTAAAAATTACCAGAATAAGTAGCTCATGAGATTTTCAGAATACCATTACATAACAAGGGGTTTAATTTAACGCTTCTAATGTCAGAAACCTTCGAAATATTTTTTCGTTTTATAAATGTTTATGTAATTTCAAAACTTTAAATTTCGTTTTTTGTAGAAAGATTAATATTACTCAAAGGATGCTAAACACAATGAATTGTAGAGCTGACGTTGAGGCTCCTGATCTGCAGATTTACTAGTAATTAAATTGTCACAGAAAAATGACAAGTAATAGCTGACTGGACATTCTGTTCGCTATCCTAATATCGATACAATTTTTCATGAAAGACTCCCTCACATGTAAAACTTTCAACAATTTTAAATTTCCACATTGTAGAACTAACGTTTAACACCATATTTCAGTTCTGGGGAACTCGGAAAAATGTGTAGTTTTTACACTTTATCTTCATAGAGTTAGATGAGTTAAAATTTTGAAGATACCAATATTAAGAGATCTTTTACCTTTTAAACACGGCGAAAATTGACGAAAAAATTCAAAGTTTGAATTAATGTATCTTCAAAACCTTTTTATGTATAAAAGTGGAATATTGATTAAACAGATTGTGCTTTGTGATATGCTACCATTAGAAACTGATTAACCTTTTACAAAATTTGTGTGTTGTTGAAATTACAATATCTCTTATTTTTACTCCGTAGGTCATTGCGCGCATGATATCTTGCGAACGTGTATATGCATTGTTATGCAATTTGTGTGGATACTAAGCAAATATGTGTGTTTAAAATGACCTACTTTTAAGTATTGCCAGTGGTAATATTTTTATTTATGATTATTTTTATTCATTATAAAATGTAATTTTTGATTTTTTTTTACAAGGATAATTTTTTGCGTAGTTAATGAAATCATTTTGACCTAAGAGTAAATCCTTTTAAACGCACATATTTCCTTAGTATCTACACCAAATTTTATAATAATACAACATCCATTTTATAACAATCTCAAGATATCATGCACGCTAACTGTGTGAAAAAAGATCTATTTTAATTTCAACAATACACAAATTCCGTGAAAGGTTCCGGTTTCTAATGGTAGCATATTACAAATCACAATCTGTTTAATCAAAAGTCAAAATTTTACTTTATACATGAAAAGGTTTTGAAGATAGACTAATTCAAATTTTCAAAGTTTTCGTTAATTTTCGCCACGTTTAAAAGGTGAAAGACCTCTTAAATCCAACTGACAAACTTTAATTTATATATTCCCATATAATCATCAGGATGAAGTTTTTCTAATGAGGTACAAAGAATAGAATCAAATATTTTTCATGCATTTCCTCAATTCAGAAAACATACTTTTATCTATGAAATTAAAAAAAAATGTCATATGTCAAATGTCACATTCATTAAGCTTTGCATAAGACGAACCATAATAGTCAAAAACATGGGTCAATAACGATAAAGGGCAATATGTAGGTGTTTTTTAAAAAACAAGACCAAAAGTCACCTAATTTGGACGCTTTAATACGTAATCGGATAAATTACACACATTTCTGAGCTGCCGAATTGTACTGTTGGCAGAGCGCCAAACTTGTAAATTGTCACTTTTGGAACTTTGTGGGTACAATATTCCGGGAAGAATTTTAAAAATATAAATTGAATCTTCTGAAATTCATTCTTCGGTATTTGTAAATTCAGAAACTTCTTCACTAGACATGTTTATTCCATTATATTATGAAGATACTCTAACGAACTCCGTTAATGTTCGCAAAACTTTAAAAACAAAATGCCGTGTCACTCGGTATGCAGCAGATAGCTGCTAAAACTTTAACACAAACAAGAAATAACATTTTAAACACACCTTGTTTATTTTCAATAGTGCACATAATTTACTAAAAACCACATAAAAATCTGAGTTATTAATAAATATTAATGCCCATGAAAAGATTTTTATTGTCGAAAACAGTTATTCTAACTACAAATATAAGAGCCCGATATAAGAAAAAAAAATTAAAAAAAATTATAAATTATACATATACAAATCATTCCAGTTATTAATTTTCGAGATATAGATAAATTATACATTACGATAGTATAGGGTTTTTCTGACATGAAACTACTACTAATATTCCATTATTTTAGAATATAAAACATTTACTTATTTGATCACAGAGACTTTTCGATTAAATAAGATGAAGAATACCTTTTTGAATTTCTGTTGAAAACGATTTTAAGCAAAAAAGATTCAACACCACTAATATAAACGAATCTTCTCCTTTTGTCAAAGAATCTAGAGAACAAAAATCTCAAATGTAACAGTACTTAAAAGATCTGAGTAAATTTTATGGTGTATATCTGTATGTTCCAGATACTTTTTGGTTTACGATCTTAATTCTATTCTTTTAAATTTATTCTTAAACCACAAACAGATTTTCTTTTACTGCTTTGTATATTTAAGAAAAAACAATATAAGTTTTACATTTTTCTGGTTTGCTTTCGTCTCTAATTCAAAAATTTTCCAAATTCAAAAAGAGGTGTAAATCATTTGATAAATGGAATTTGAGTCAATTTGAAACCATTTAACGACCTGTCTTCCAAGAAAAGACATATATACACGAAAGGCAGTCAGAATTTCCAGTCGAAAGGTACCTCTGTCATCTCTCTACGATAATTTGTTGATGAAATAATATAGATTTTCACCGTTTTTTAGATCTGGTACATTACTTATAATATCGCAGACATATGTCTCGTCAACAAACATTCAATTCAGATTAGATGGATTATGGGATTTGTTAAGAATAAGAAAATTTAAATGTTCTATTAAACAAGTATTAGGTTGAAACCACCAGTAGTTTACGCATTGTGGATTCTTTCTTGTTCAAATCACTATTACAAAGATTAATATTAACACAATTATTCTAATTGGTAAACAAATCATATTAGATGTAAATTTCCAACTGGGCGAAAAATGTCCGGACCAGGATTTGAACCCGGGACCTCCTGGCTGAAGCCGCCAGTGCTCTGCCATCTGAGCTATCCCGGACGATTCTGGTCGAACTTTTTTACCCAGCTAACCTTGATGATTACAGCATCTGGTCTGAAACCTGGTTCAGCTCAACAGAATAAATCTCAGGTAAAGGAACTCCAGAAATCGCTGGATACGAAATTACACTAGATTAATATTAACACAATTATTCTAATTGGTAAACAAATCATATTAGATGTAAATTTCCAACTGGGCGAAAAATGTCCGGACCAGGATTCGAACCCGAGACCTCCTGGCTGAAGCCGCCAGTGCTCTGCCATCTGAGCTATCCCGGACGATTCTGGTCGAACTTTTTCACCCAGCTAACCTTGATGATTACAGCATCTGGCCTGAAACCTGGTTCAGCTCAACAGAATAAATCTCAGGTAAAGGAACTCCAGAAATCGCTGGATACGAAATTACACTAGATTAATATTAACACAATTATTCTAATTGGTAAACAAATCATATTAGATGTAAATTTCCAACTGGGCGAAAAATGTCCGGACCAAGATTCGAACCCGGGACCTCCTGGCTGAAGCCGCCAGTGCTCTGCCATCTGAGCTATCCCGGACGATTCTGGTCGAACTTTTTCACCCAGCTAACCTTGATGATTACAGCATCTGGTCTGAAACCTGGTTCAGCTCAACAAAATTCGACCAGAATCGTCCGGGATAGCTCAGATGGCAGAGCACTGGCGGCTTCAGCCAGGAGGTCCCGGGTTCGAATCCTGGTACGGACATTTTTCGCCCAGTTGGAAATTTACATCTAATATGATTTGTTTACCAATTAGAATAATTGTGTTAATATTAATCTAGTGTAATTTCGTATCCAGCGATTTCTGGAGTTCCTTTACCTGAGATTTATTCTGTTGAGCTGAACCAGGTTTCAGACCAGATGCTGTAATCATCAAGGTTAGCTGGGTGAAAAAGTTCGACCAGAATCGTCCGGGATAGCTCAGATGGCAGAGCACTGGCGGCTTCAGCCAGGAGGTCCCGGGTTCGAATCCTGGTCCGGACATTTTTCGCCCAGTTGGAAATTTACATCTAATATGATTTGTTTACCAATTAGAATAATTGTGTTAATATTAATCTAGTGTAATTTCGTATCCAGCGATTTCTGGAGTTCCTTTACCTGAGATTTATTCTGTTGAGCTGAACCAGGTTTCAGACTAGATGCTGTAATCATCAAGGTTAGCTGGGTGAAAAAGTTCGACCAGAATCGTCCGGGATAGCTCAGATGGCAGAGCACTGGCGGCTTCAGCCAGGAGGTCCCGGGTTCGAATCCTGGTCCGGACATTTTTCGCCCAGTTGGAAATTTACATCTAATATGATTTGTTTACCAATTAGAATAATTGTGTTAATATTAATCTAGTGTAATTTCGTATCCAGCGATTTCTGGAGTTCCTTTACCTGAGATTTATTCTGTTGAGCTGAACCAGGTTTCAGACCAGATGCTGTAATCATCAAGGTTAGCTGGGTGAAAAAGTTCGACCAGAATCGTCCGGGATAGCTCAGATGGCAGAGCACTGGCGGCTTCAGCCAGGAGGTCCCGGGTTCGAATCCTGGTCCGGACATTTTTCGCCCAGTTGGAAATTTACATCTAATATGATTTGTTTACCAATTAGAATAATTGTGTTAATATTAATCTAGTGTAATTTCGTATCCAGCGATTTCTGGAGTTCCTTTACCTGAGATTTATTCTGTTGAGCTGAACCAGGTTTCAGACCAGATGCTGTAATCATCAAGGTTAGCTGGGTGAAAAAGTTCGACCAGAATCGTCCGGGATAGCTCAGATGGCAGAGCACTGGCGGCTTCAGCCAGGAGGTCCCGGGTTCGAATCCTGGTCCGGACATTTTTCGCCCAGTTGGAAATTTACATCTAATATGATTTGTTTACCAATTAGAATAATTGTGTTAATATTAATCTAGTGTAATTTCGTATCCAGCGATTTCTGGAGTTCCTTTACCTGAGATTTATTCTGTTGAGCTGAACCAGGTTTCAGACTAGATGCTGTAATCATCAAGGTTAGCTGGGTGAAAAAGTTCGACCAGAATCGTCCGGGATAGCTCAGATGGCAGAGCACTGGCGGCTTCAGCCAGGAGGTCCCGGGTTCGAATCCTGGTCCGGACATTTTTCGCCCAGTTGGAAATTTACATCTAATATGATTTGTTTACCAATTAGAATAATTGTGTTAATATTAATCTAGTGTAATTTCGTATCCAGCGATTTCTGGAGTTCCTTTACCTGAGATTTATTCTGTTGAGCTGAACCAGGTTTCAGACCAGATGCTGTAATCATCAAGGTTAGCTGGGTGAAAAAGTTCGACCAGAATCGTCCGGGATAGCTCAGATGGCAGAGCACTGGCGGCTTCATCCAGGAGGTCCCGGGTTCGAATCCTGGTCCGGACATTTTTCGCCCAGTTGGAAATTTACATCTAATATGATTTGTTTACCAATTAGAATAATTGTGTTAATATTAATCTAGTGTAATTTCGTATCCAGCGATTTCTGGAGTTCCTTTACCTGAGATTTATTCTGTTGAGCTGAACCAGGTTTCAGACCAGATGCTGTAATCATCAAGGTTAGCTGGGTGAAAAAGTTCGACCAGAATCGTCCGGGATAGCTCAGATGGCAGAGCACTGGCGGCTTCAGCCAGGAGGTCCCGGGTTCGAATCCTGGTCCGGACATTTTTCGCCCAGTTGGAAATTTACATCTAATATGATTTGTTTACCAATTAGAATAATTGTGTTAATATTAATCTAGTGTAATTTCGTATCCAGCGATTTCTGGAGTTCCTTTACCTGAGATTTATTCTGTTGAGCTGAACCAGGTTTCAGACCAGATACTGTAATCATCAAGGTTAGCTGGGTGAAAAAGTTCGACCAGAATCGTCCGGGATAGCTCAGATGGCAGAGCACTGGCGGCTTCAGCCAGGAGGTCCCGGGTTCGAATCCTGGTCCGGACATTTTTCGCCCAGTTGGAAATTTACATCTAATATGATTTGTTTACCAATTAGAATAATTGTGTTAATATTAATCTAGTGTAATTTCGTATCCAGCGATTTCTGGAGTTCCTTTACCTGAGATTTATTCTGTTGAGCTGAACCAGGTTTCAGACCAGATGCTGTAATCATCAAGGTTAGCTGGGTGAAAAAGTTCGACCAGAATCGTCCGGGATAGCTCAGATGGCAGAGCACTGGCGGCTTCAGCCAGGAGGTCCCGGGTTCGAATCCTGGTCCGGACATTTTTCGCCCAGTTGGAAATTTACATCTAATATGATTTGTTTACCAATTAGAATAATTGTGTTAATATTAATCTAGTGTAATTTCGTATCCAGCGATTTCTGGAGTTCCTTTACCTGAGATTTATTCTGTTGAGCTGAACCAGGTTTCAGACCAGATGCTGTAATCATCAAGGTTAGCTGGGTGAAAAAGTTCGACCAGAATCGTCCGGGATAGCTCAGATGGCAGAGCACTGGCGGCTTCAGCCAGGAGGTCCCGGGTTCGAATCCTGGTCCGGACATTTTTCGCCCAGTTGGAAATTTACATCTAATATGATTTGTTTACCAATTAGAATAATTGTGTTAATATTAATCTAGTGTAATTTCGTATCCAGCGATTTCTGGAGTTCCTTTACCTGAGATTTATTCTGTTGAGCTGAACCAGGTTTCAGACCAGATACTGTAATCATCAAGGTTAGCTGGGTGAAAAAGTTCGACCAGAATCGTCCGGGATAGCTCAGATGGCAGAGCACTGGCGGCTTCAGCCAGGAGGTCCCGGGTTCGAATCCTGGTCCGGACATTTTTCGCCCAGTTGGAAATTTACATTTAACACTATTACAAGGTTCTAAATTTATTTTATACGTAATTTTGTTATTAAAAGTATTGTAGAAATACATAAAAAAGTATTGTTGAAAAATTTTTGAAAAATTATTCTTCTTATTACTAAAAATTAATTTTTTTCATAAATAGGTTCAATAACTCCAGTAACTCATACCATCCAAATTTTGAAAAAACAATAACTGTCAAATAGGTTATAACAGTAAGGAAAAAAAAATGTTAACATTAGATGACTTTACTTTACAGAATTGGACAAGAAAATGCTTATTGGAATTTGATTTTTGCTGAACCCTCAGTTACTGGTTAGGGGTCAATAACTGGGGTTTGCACCCTATTTTCTGATTTTACGTAAAAATTCATAAGATGTTTATTTGGCATTTAATAGCACTTTTCTGAATTGTAATATAAAACGTACACAACGCTTTATGAAACGGCAAACAAAATATTTTTGCCTTAGATGAATTCTGAATAATTATATATTCAAAGTAAACAGTTGAAATATGGCAAATATTTGCATTATTAAAATATCCTGTAAATAGTATGTGAAAAGCAAATTTATCTTGAAAGTTTTACTACAGAAAAAATTCTTTGGAAGCAGTCACTCGTATCGTTGTCATTAGAAGAAGTTTTCTTGTAATAAGGTAAAAATACAGGAAGTTATCTTTCAAAATCGAAGAAATTGAGCGTAAAATGAAGAGAATATAGTGCACTTTCGGAAGTAAAATAAAATGAACGTGGCGCTCCTTTATCCGTCTGAAAATTTTAATGTCGAAGAAGTTTGAGCAGAAATTGTTAAATCAACCGAGAAGATAAAGTAAAGTAGTTATCGGTTTTGTTTTGTTTTTTTAGTCTAAAGTGCATATTAAAAACACTATGAGTAACAAAAGTATTTTTTTTTTATTTTTGAAAGTTATTAGAGACAAAGTCTTAATTCTTTCACTATGGACTTTCGTGTCAGCTTCAAAAAATCGTAGTTCACTTTTGGATGACATCCAAAAACATGACATAAGATAGTATCCCTGAATTGGACTTTCTTGAAAATTTAGCTTTTTACCTTAATCGCGAAGTTATTGTTAAAGATAAATCTGATTCCACAATACTCTCTGCAGCCTGGAAAAACCTTTTCAGTACTACTATATAATTTTTGTATCAACTAATATAAGTCTGTTTTTTATATTTAATTCATTTATTTGTTTTTTAATTTGATGTGTTTCCATATTTTAATATATGTGTGTGAAAAAACAATAGAAATCACAATAGATCTCCACCCCGTCCTCCAATGAGCTCTGGCTTGACACCAATGGCGTCACAAACGGCAATGGCTTGGAGCCAGTAGAATGCACGCTACAGGGCGCCTGGCTCGGAGCTGTCCTTGAAGTAACCGATTTCTAACAGTTCGTTGTGTCATGTGGTACCAACTGCAGCTCGAATTTCTGCCGCAGACGCAGTACGATGCGCCACAGTCGTACGCCGAATACGGCGATCTTCCCTCTCAGGAGTGCCACGTGGCCGCCTGGAACCCGGTCTCCTTGAGGCAGTACCATCCCTTGACCACTGCTTCCAACAATCATGCACAGTGAATATATTCCAGCCAAGTCTTTCTGAAATATCGCGGAAAGAAAATCCACCTTCTCGTAGCCCGAATATGCGACCTCGATCCAACTCGGTGAGCTGTTGACAGTGGCTGCTTTGTCTTGTTAAAGGCATTCTTGGCTAACATCAACACAATACGCCACATTTCGCAGCTAAATAACGCCCACGAACATTACAGCACGCATTTAAAGTAAACCTGATCTCCAAGTTCTGAGTGGCGCTACCAGCGCCACACTTATGCGCGAAGCACGAAATTTCAATCGATGTCATCTTTCAGATGTATAAACACGGCTACCAAATTTCGTTTATGTAACACAAGTCTTTCTTGGTGAAGGGATTTTATTTTTCCGTCAGTGTGTTATTTTAACTTTAATTTCATGTACTTTTTCTGCCAATTTGCTTCCTTACTTCCCTGCAACTCCGTGTTCTTTTGTTTTGATTATAATGTTCTGTGATTGTCTGTTGTCTTCTGCTTTCCTATTGGGTGTTGATTTTTAATTTTCTATTTGCTGTTTCTTCAGCTTGTTTCCCTTCCCCTTTCCCTCATTTCACTCTTGCTGCTGCTTTCATAGTAGAAGCACGTCTTCTTCGCGCCTAAGCCAAGAAAGAGTCAGATCTTTCGAAAGTCCTAGCGCATTTAAAAGTTTTTGATGGTGTTTTAAGAAGATATATTAGTTCTTATCCAAAAAACCGTTACCTACATTTAGAAATGTATAACGATGGTTTCAATGATTAGCGCCGTGACAATAGCTCATGTGTGACTTGTAAAAAATCGCGTAATTTCAATTTCTACATCACTGAATAGGGAACGATGTACTTTTAACTGAAATTTGTTTGAAAACTGCAGGTCAGTTTAGTGAATTTGTAAGGCTTTTTAAATAATTTTTAAGCATGGTATTTTTATAACCATCATTTGAATGTCAGCATTGAACTTGTTTTGCTACAATAATGTAAGTCAGCTCCTGACAAAGCAGCCGCACTTCAAAATTGTTTGCCCAGGCGAAATTAAAATTGTTTTATTTCTTTTTATCCAATATTAATCTTCGTAATTGGGTTCTCTTCCAGCAATTGCTGTAGTGGCTGTAATTTGCTTTAAAGTGAATGTAGATGTTTTTAAAATACTTATGATGAAAAGAACATTTGCGATATATTTCATTTGCATGTGATCACGATTGAAAAAGATTAACTATAAAAACAAATGACACTGGTTGGCAAAAATAACAATAGTAATGACACTTTTTCCTCCAAGAAAATAAGATGGATGTACTTTATAAATTTCATATTTCTTATTTTAAATGCGTTATCTAAATTTCACTTTCAAGCGCTGCTCTTAAGAGAGCCCTTTTCTTGCCTGCCGTATAAGTTTCCAGTAAAAATTGCTAACATTTTTCATTCCATTTCCGGTGTATCTCTTTCCATTTGAGTTACATTCTTGTAAAAACTTTCTCCATGTTAATCAAAAACAGGTCTCATATTACTAGGAAAATAATCCAAGTGAGAATCTACCAAGTATAGTTTTAGAGACTTACTACCTTCCGATGTTCTAAGTGAGGAGTGTTGATACTCCTCAATTTCTTCGTAATTTTGATATCCGTTTCCCCGAAATTCCTTACATATGCTTTGAAAAGTATCCCGTGTTTCTTTCACGACAGCATTTAGTTTTTTTCTAGAAACTAAATTATATATTTCAGAAAATAAAATAATGAAAACTTGTTTTTTAGGTTAAACAAAAATATTTTCTTTTATTTTGGGGTTGCTCATACAAACACTTGTGCATCAAATATTTAAATCTTTCACCGTATTTATTCATTGCGTTCACACATTGTTTAATATATTCAAGTTTTATGTGAAGAGGATGCAAATAAATTTAACCTTGTCAATTAATGCATGGTGTGCAACAAATTCCATGTCAGGGATATATTCTTCTTGCAGTGGGCATTTTATCACAGGCATGCCCTTGTATCTTGCGCGGCTGTCTCATTCACATAAAAAATGCATTTTGTGAAACCATATTGTAACCAGTTATGAATGCTATAACATTCAGATCAGCACAGATAATCATACTGACAGCCTTCTCAATCTTTTTTTTTTCAATTAACTTTGATATTTTAACTACGTTTTCTTGATATGAAATACATAAGCAATAGGTATTGAAGGCTTCAGTAAATTAACTGTTTGACAAATTAAATTATCTTAAACAAAAGCCTTTGCATTTTCCGCTCGACGGAGACGCTACGTAAATTCCCTTATAAAGTAGAATACGAATGCGGGGGTCGTACTTGTCCTTAAATTTCAAGACCATGAAATTCTGCAGTACCAGTATTTTCTGATAGAAAATCTCTTCTGAACTAAGGAGACATTTCGCGAGTTTAATCTGGATTTATTTTTCTATAAAAAAATACTCATATTTGTCCTGAAAAATTCGCTGAAGCGTATGGCTCTTGGGTGATTTGAAGTGGAATATGTATGATTTCATATCGCCGACATTAAGAAGTAAGTGGAAATTCTTTTCATTAAAGGATGGATATAAAATAAAGTGCAAAAGAATCATCCAGAAATAACAGACCGAAAAGTTTTTGCTCCAACGTTTTATCAAGGTAAGCAATTTAAATTTTTAAAGCAACCCCATACCAAAAAAAGTATGGGACTTATAACAGGATAGCGATTAATTGATTTAGTATTGTTAAATCTGTCAGAGACAATCATTATTTTTTAGGGAGGATTTTGATGTCGACTATTGTTATTCATAAACTAGGGTACTTTGGCTTTAAATTGATATTTGTAAACGAAAAGACAGATTGGAATTTTATATTTATATAAGGGGATACTAAATAAAGAACGATGACAATAATTTTTTATTAGCACACTTTATAGCACACAAATTTACTTTTACGTTCCATTGTTAGTTTAATGTGTAATGAATACGTGGTCTTTTTTTATTTATTTCCAGTAATATGTCAGTGCCAGCCATGAAAGATCAGATACTTTCAGTATCGCCCACTGGAAATATGAAGGCAACACACAATGAACAATATGATATTGACTGCTGAAAATTAAATTGTGCTTTCGCTTGAAGAAATCTCAATCGATGCGTATGGTGTAGGAGACATGCCCTACAGCACAGTTAGAAGATGTATTGAGATGTTTAAGACAAATGTCAGAGGAACGTATATTTGTACTCTTTTTGTTTCAAGTCAAACAAAAGCCCCTGTTAGCTAAGGTGTTTCTTTTCCCGTTGAAACAAGAAGCGTGCAAATATACTTTCGTCTGGCATCATCCTAAGGAAGAGAAAGAAATCATCATTAAACGAAATTGGACTCGGAATTCCAGTAATTATGCTTACAGAAGTCAACATTAATACAATCACTATTATAGTCCGAAAAAATCGCTACACTGTATGATTTTGCTGTATAAAATTGGCAGCTGGGACGCCAGTTTAAAACCATAAAATTAACTGTAATAAGCATTAAAATTAGCAAGTAATATACCGTTAAGCGGTAATATACTGTATATAATTCATTTATACGACGGTTTATTACTGTGTATTTTACGGTTATATACTGGCAACCCAGCTGCCAGTATTATACCGTAAAATCAACAACTTTTTTTGCAGTGTAGATATCAGAACTGTTAAAAATATTGCAGTTATAATTGCGTGCCCCCCACATGTTAATAACTAAAAAGTGAACAGGATACGTATTTGTGCGCGGTGCTTTCCAAGACTCATCATACCCAAACAACACAACGTTCAAACGCAAGTTTGTAAAAAAATTAAAGGCAATGTTACAGGAACATGAGTTGAATTTCCTAATGTGAAGAAATACCTTTGTGGAATGTATTTTTCATCTTTAGAATCATTGGTGAAGAAGGGGCCGAATTTGAGGGAGCTGCTTAAAAAAGTGTTTCTCAGCATCAGATTGAAGTGTGAAAAAAAATGTCGGACAAGTGCCTTATATTGAATATGAACTATTTTGAAAAGCATCATTAAAATTTAGACAATGAATGATAATATAATGTTACAAAAAAAAATGTAATCATTCTTTAATGAACAGACCTCATAAATGCTTTTTGTTAAAATGTTTAGTTTATTCGTTTAATGTAATGTGCAAACTTTCGGCTCAGATGCATTTAATAATACTTTTTACAAACTATCATAGAAAGCTTAATGTACTTGATCTAATATCACACTGCAAATAATGTAATACAATTTTTATGTCTGTTTTTTACATTAAATTACCGTATAAATGTTCTAGAATTAAAATATTTTAAATTCCATGCAAAAAACGCAGATTTCTGCAGCTTAGTACCTATACATACTGTGGTTTGGATTGCTTTTAATGTATATTTTATATAACATAAGATTCAAAATTAAGGTTGATATATTTCTTGTACATATGCCGAAGGAGATGAAGTAAAACACCTCAATAAAATTAAGTCACGTTTTTCTAATATATATATATATATATATATATATATATATATTTGCTTACTTTCAAACTGTTAAATAATATATATATATATGAATTTTAAAACGAGTTTTGTGAAGTGTTTTCTTTTAATCTGAATAAATATTTTTAAGTATATATACTTGAAGGAAAAAAAATGAGTTTCTTTGTTCATATTTTGCATATTTTTAAACACTTGGAAGACTACATTATGAAAAAATGTATAACTTGAAGGATTTTGTAGTTAAGAATATGGAACTCCTAAAAGACATTTTTCTTGTCATGTTTCAAAATTCAGGATGGACTTTTGCAAATAAATGAATTTATAACGCATGTGACATAAAGTAGATTACGGAAAAGATTGTGTTACAGTACTCAATCTTTTTTAAGGATAAATAAATCCGCGACATTTCAATGATATAAAAAAAATTATTTATTTGATTTTGTTTATTTTTATTAGCTCAAAATTATACTTGATTTAATAAACTTTTGAATTTGACACCCTCTCATTAAAAGATTTTTAGGAGAGAAGTTTTATGAAAATGGATTTTAACATTGTTTGTATAGGTTTCAAAATGCAAAGAAACAGAAAAAATAGAATTTAAACTACAAGAAAATATCCATTTGTCGAAATTCTGTGGCATATCTCCAGTATAGCAAGTATAGTCCAGTGAAGTCACTGCAAGTCACATTAATTAAGTCTAATCTCTGATTAAAGAACCATCACTGAGCAACATCGCCGTGTGTCTAAATCTTCTTCCATTTTTTTAAAATATAAAATACTTTTTCAATATTAGTATTGATAGCAAAAAATATTATCTGTTTTTGGCCAATAAAATGTTCCTGGCGTTAATGTGATGACATTGGAGGTTACGTACGTTGTGTTACAACTAAGATTAAAAAGATATCACAGTGAAATCATTTTTTGACCAAAACGGTAATTTTAATAGAGTTTAAGAATGAGAAAAAACATGTAAAATATGTCAATCATTATGCTTTTGAATATTTGAAAGTAATTAAATTGTATTAGCCCATCTAAAAGTAACTTATATTCAGTTATTGATTTACTTAAAAGAAAAATATTTTTAATTAAATCAAATGTTGTTAATGTACAATTAGGAAGTATAATTCGCATGTAATTAATAAGCACTCCTCTAGATTGTTATTATAATTATTATTATTACTATTATTGTTATTATTGTGAATTTAGAAAGTTTTATATTTTTCGAAAAATTAATCATTTATGTTAAAATAACTGCAAACAGTTTCGGCAATTGTAAATTAGCGCTGCCGCTGGAGCTGGCAAAAAAACATCGGAGATAAAACCTTGTTTTACTGAGAAGGGATTTTACGTGCTTTTTTTTTAACTCTTCCTACAGTATAGCACCACTATGACTTAACAAAATGGTCACAGTTTGACGTCGCAGAAGATATTAAAAACATCCATAACGACTTCACATTCACCTCACTTTGATTACCTATCGACGCGACATCACCTTAAGTCACAATATTGTGTACATATAAGTTAGATGTTCATTTAATTTTTCCAGCTTGTGTACTTAAAAAGAAATCAGTAAATGTTGTAACTTAAAGGCGAATTTTAATTGCCTTTATTAAAACTTAAACATTTTCTGAGAATATATAATTAAAGATAACTATGCATAACCGTGGAACTGTATTCTTCTGTTATGGAAATTAATACTGCCTTTTATAGATGATTTTATTTTAAAAACACATAACAAATAATTGCACAAATTAAATGACTTTAGCATCATGTCAGCTAATCATTAACCCTTTAAACGGTTTTGGAATTTCAATGCCCTTTTTCACTGATGAGAGGAAACCACAAATTTATTCTTATAAAAATTGCAGTTGTCATCCCTATTCTTTTATGGGAATTTTAAAAAAGAATTTTACTCGGAATTGTTTTATAGTTCAGTTTTCGTAACTCATCTTACATGATTTTTTTAAAATTCTGAATCCAACTAAATAACATATTTAATATTGGATATTATCTGTTTTTTTTTATATAAATATTTGAGTACGGGCAAGATAATAAATAAATGTAAATAATTTACAAATGGTAAAGTTATACAATTGGTGTTTGATAAAGTGAAACAGTATTTTTCTTTATCAATACGCTTTAATCTTTTTAAAATATCAATTGAAAAAGAAATCCATTTTTTAGTGTTTAAAATATATTGTAAATGGTGAATGTAATCTATCACATTTTTCTTACTATTCAATAAGTCGCATCTGTTGCGGAAAAGTTCTGCTCTCAAAGCTGGTAGACGGCAGGTCCCAATTGCGGCCGTCGACCTAATCGTTCGGAGTTTTCCGTGGTTTTCTTCAAACTTGGATATCCTTGTGTAAATACGGGTTATGATTCCTTAGAGAGACTCCCACGGAGGGCACCCCCCTTTCTGGCCTATATCCCTCGTGTAGATAATCGGCCGTCATAAACAACACCACACCACACCTACTATTCAATAAATCAACATTTAAAATAACCATTAAGTTTAAGCTTTTATTCATAGATTTAAAAAATGTATCTCTGTTTATGGTTTTTTTATTAGTGAAACTGCTGATATGTAGTGCATGCCTGTATCACAGTTGATTTAATATTTTTTAAGAATTTAGCAGCTTTCGGTTAAGCAAATGTTATTAATGTTTTAACAGCTTTTACTATCAAAGAATAATTTTATAAGGAATAAACACACATGTATTCTGATAACTATTTTATTCTATATTATAACATTTCGAAAAGTTTAACGATTTTGTCTGAAAAGTTACAGCTGTTCCTTGAAAACTTCATGAATGAATGCAAAATGATAATTAAATATCTCGAAAGTGTTTGGCAAGATAAATTATTGCTTCATTTTCATGTTTCTGACATTAAAATGATAAATATTTATTCTTATTTAAGGAAAAATAGCATAACGAATTTTACAAAAGAAAATGCATTGAATATTTATAATTGAATAATTAAACAAAGTTTAAATCAACTGTGACTTGCAGTATTTAATTTTAGTTCTTTGTTATCTTTTAAAAATATCTGCTTCTATAATAACTGCTCATAAAATATTGTTTAACATTAGTTATAAATGTTATATGTAATTGAATTTTAATAATTTATACAATTTTTATTAGTACTTGCATTGCACATAAAATTAAACTCCAAGAAGAGATATATTAATAAATATATAAATATTTTAGATTTATGAAATATAGCGTTTTTTTTTAATTTTTGCTATACATGAATGCGTAAATATTACATTTCCATTCATGATAAAACTTTTCTGCGGATAAAAGAGGAATAATAATATTATTATTTACAATATATAGGATAGCCTGGCGTAATTGTCAGACAGAAAAATCTGGGGTAATTAAAGACATCCATGATACTCGCAAGTCTCGACAAAATAGTTTATTTTTTAATCAAATCGACTATTTTTCAATTTCAATTAATATTTTCTGAGTATGAAGCAGGTCTCTCTGTTGTACAAAATTAATTTCCTAAATGCTATAAAAAATAACTGGTAAACGTTTTGCTTCACTAATTTCAAATTTCAATTTAACGGGTGTAGCAACATTAGTAAAAGTGCTACTTCGTGTTTGGATACTAGGGCTGTTATCGTTCTGAAAACAAAAAAAGTAACATTATTTGGTTGTTCAGAAACACAGGGGTAATTATCAGGCGGCCTTTGGGGTAATTTCCAAACGCTAGTATGTGTTACAAAATGCCTTTTGGGGTGAACCTACATTGCATGTTTGCGAGTGTCTTACGGAGGATTTCATATTAAAATATCTTTTCCAAGCGACATCTGTAAGTTAAAATGAAAATACTGGGTAGAGTTTAGGCTAAAATGTTATTCGTACCTGTTTTCAAAACTTATTGTTAACATTGGCTACGAAAAAGATTTTACTTAAAATCCATTTCATTATAAATTATTTATACCATATATCCAAACACTCTATCCGGGACACTTGGCTAATTTTTGTGTTTTATGTTGGATAATTTTAGGTAGCTTTCATTACAAAAAGCTACCTACTGCAGCCGTTCGGAGGAAAGCGATTTCAAAAAATTTTGGTATATTTTCATCGATCATGACCCCCAACCCCGAAACCACCCTCCGTTCAAAATTGATATATATATATATCTACTAAAAAACAACTTTTCAAAAGTAAAAAAAAGCCAAGCAAAAAAAAAAAAAAAGAAAAAGAAAAGAAAAAAAAAGAAAAAAGGTGAAAGTTCTGGCTAAAAAATAGTGTGATATCAAATTTCCAAGCTTATATTACGGTACTTATTTAACATTTTTTGATGAAAATTTACCATATGTAAGTCGAGTACCTAAGTATGCGTTGATAGAAAGCCTTTTCTCCTTTACTAAATACATCATAACGTGTTTCTGAAAATTAAATTTTTTTTAATTATGCATGATGGGCTTGGCGGACATCTTTCCATATTTTACACAAATTTCTAAGCACACAAGTTCATTGTTAAGATTGTAAGTTCGAAATTGTTACTAAAGCAAACTTTTATTCTTTTAATTTATGGAAATGAGTGCCTAAAAATTTGTGTCTAAAATTAAAGCTTAAGTAACTTCAGGTTTCATCTTATGATTCTCTTTTTTCGGAGGGGGGTTAATTAATTAGTTAAAGCAGTAAAAATCAATTTGTTTTTTCACAATAAAAAAACTTTCTTAATTTATCTGTCTGTAGCTAAAACTAGAAGTTCAAAATTCTTAATAATGCAAATATGTTACGAGCTTGAGTGCTTAGAAATTTGTGTAAAATATGGAAAGATGGCCGCCAAGCCCATCATGCATAATTAAAAAAAATTAACTTTCAGAAACACGTTATGATGTATTTAGTAAAGGAGAAAAGGCTTTCTATCAACGCATACTTAGGTACTCGACTTACATATGGTAAATTTTTATCAAAAAATTTTAAATAAGTACCGTAATATAAGCTTGGAAATTTCATATCACACTATTTTTTAGCCACAACTTTCACCTTTTTTCTTTTTTTTTTTTGCATGGCATTTTTTTACTTTAGAAAAATTGTTTTTTAGTAGCTATCAGTTCTTTTTTTAAAACAAATGATATATAATTGAAATAATTCTACTAGCTCAAATTAAAATTAGTCCTTGTATAGCCTTTATAAGCAGGGAGCAAACACAATATTATACATTTTGTTTACCTATCATTCATTTTTTATAGTGATTAATAATTTAAAAGTAAGGAAAATCAATTTCTTCTTTCAAAGTATCAGTATTTCTCAATTTAAATCTCCTTAAAATTTTCTACGACAGATGAAAATTTAGTAGAAAACAGAGTCGAAATAAAATATATATTTACAGTTAGTCTGTCAGTTAATTGTTTTTTCTAACTTTTTTTTGCTGACGGTTTTGCAAAATTTACCTTTACAAATACCTACGGTTGATTATCGTTAATAGTCTATTATTAAAGCCGTATATACATTAGAATTAAATATTTTTCGGTTAAAAATTGCCTGAAATCTATAGTCTTGTCGTTCGTCAAATTTGTTTTTTTTTATGCCCAGACTCTTTTTCTGAACTTTGACAAAAGATCACAGACATATTGAAGTTATCCAAATTCTTATATCTTTCTATCGTATTTCCTTTTTTGAGGGGGGTGTGAGGAAGAGCCCTTAAGAACTTCGTTTTGTTCTCAGAATTCTGAATTATTCATTCAAAAGATCTACCTACATAAGTCTTGTTGCAGAATTTTCCTTAGCTAAGAGTTGCGTCAAGTTATACATCATGTGAATCTATTAAATTAATTTTGTGAAATACTAGATGGGAGCCATTGATATTTCCAGACCATTTGCCTACATTTTAAACTTGAGTTATTTACTACTATTCATTAATTTTCTATACGAATTAAAGAAGTCTATGTTTCCATGCCAACTGTACCTTTCACTATTGCTTGCTTGTTTGTTTGTTTGATTTATTGAACACATACATCATATCACATGCGGATCACGGCGGGATTCGAATCTGCTTCCACCTACGCCCTCAAGCGATTAGCGGCATGGTGTCTTATCCACTCAGCCACGGTGGGCCACTATTGCTTTCTCTAATGCCCAGATACTCAAATTTAACCAACTGCACTTAGAATCATGGTCATAACAGAGAACATTTATATGTTAGAGCAGTGTTACCAGTGGGCTACTTTTTTTTAATTCAGATTTCTTGATTGCCAGCACTTATTATAAACGGTAAAATTCCCTTTGTTTTCGCCTTAATTAATATGTCATTAAATAAGGCACATTTTACAATTTCAAAAAAGTGGTGCCAATCAAGTATCTGAATTAAAAAAAAGTAGCCCATCTGGCAACACTGTGTTAGAGTGGTGACATATGCACAAGTCGTGTACTCATATTCAATTTTTTGTCCAAAGTACGGTAACTCAGTTTTCAGTAATAGACGAGGAAGATTTCAATTAAACTAACCAGAAAAGTTAACAAACATTGGCTTCCTGATTTGATTTTATTCAAAATTGTTTTAACCAACCAAAGTTAATGTCCGGGATCCAGATACATTTTTCTCTGTTAGTAAAATTACATTGACCAATCAGTAGCCTCCATCCTTGCAGGCTTTTCGGTGTTTACTGCAAACATCAAAAAGTTCGGAAAAATGCAGACGTCTGATTGATCAATCTCACCCCGCTAATAGCGAAAAATCTATCTTGATCCCGGCCTATTCAACGCCCTTTAAATATTGGAGAAAGCCTTGACACGTGTCAGGAAAACGTCACACAAAGCAGGCAAAACAAACAAGAAAAATCATTCATTGGCTCGTGAATATGAACGAGCCAATGAATGATTTTGTTTCTTTGCTTTGCCTGCTTTGTGTCATGTTTTCGTGACGCGAGTCAAGAATTTCTCAAATATTTAGGAGGCTTTGGCTTATTTCTCCACCATGAAGTTATGAAAGGAGAGGAACAGACATGTCAATCTTCCCGTGTGAAAAACTAGTTACCAAAAAAAAACGAGTTCTTTCCCTCTCTTCTGCCCTTTTCTCTCTTGATTTTGACCGATAGCAGCCCATTTAGCAGTCTCCAGTACAAGATGCCGCTATATACGGTGGACGCAGGAGGGAGGGTGTTAGCGCGACCAATGACATAATAGGTCAGTTCATGATGTTTAAAAGTCACACGGAGTTGGATCGAGGCTAACGAAAAAGACAGGCTACCGCGGTGGGTCCGATTCTTCTTTTTTTACAAACCGCTGGAGTCACGTGATGCTCTTTTAACGCACCTTCTTTGGTGCATTCGAGCATCACGTGACTCCAGCGGTCTGTGAAAAAAGAAGCATCGGACCCAACGCGGTAGCCTGTCTTTTTCGTTAGCCTCAGAGTTGGATCATCTTTACACGATGATTAGTACAAAGCTGCGCGCCGATTTTTTTTTTTTTTTGTGTCCATTGCCGTGTACAGACAATCAACTCCGTGTGACGTTATGAACTGGCCTTATGTGTTGTTGGCCACAGTTTAGGAACAGCTACAAATGACTTCATCTATATCTACACCGAGGTAAACGAAAAAGACAGGCTACCGCGGTGCTACAGCGCCTAGAATATATAGTGTGGAAATCGGCTATCCCAGTAATACTTTAAAAAGTGCTAAAATATTGAATCTCTTAAATTTCCAATGATGCTCAATGAATCGATCACAGCGATATCTGCACGATATTTCCTAAAACTTCATGACGATTTGGTAACAGCGTCTAGAATACCTAGTGTGGAAATATTTTATTAAACAACGCTAAAAATTTGTATCCCATAAATGATCGACGATACTACTAAAATCCCAAGTGTAGATCGCAGCGAAATCTGCGGGATTTTTGTATTACATTGTATAGACTAGCAATATCTTGCAATTATAGAAAATATCCTGCCGATGTCGCTGCGATCTGTATATCTCAGCAGCATCGTTTCACATTTAAGGATACAATATTTTAGCACTTTTTTAAGTGTTACAGGGATAGCCAATTTCCACACTATATATACTATTCTAGGCGCTATAATTTGGTTTAGACGCTGTAGTATATAATTTTTTTTTTTACATTTTATTAACATACATCTGACCTGTGTGCTTGGCGTCAAGCTTGCTGTAATAATACGATGTTTACTTTGAAAGTATATCACAGATGTCGCTGCAATCAGCTCCCTGGATTTCAGCGTCAGTGCACATTTAAGGGATACAACTTTTTAGCGCTGCTTGGATAGCAAATTTCCACATTATGTATTCTAGACGCTATAGCGGTGCATTACACGTGTCTCTTTCTTCTTTAAAAATATCCTGCAGATGCCGCTGCAAATGACTGTTTGGAATTCAACATCGTTGTACATTTAAGGGATTCACTATTTCCGTGCTTTTTTAAGTATTGCTGGGATAGTCGATTTCTACAACATATAATCTAGGCCTATAACGGAGCTATAGTATCTAGAAGATATAGTTTAAAAATCGGCTTATTAAAAAGGTGCTAAAAATTGTATCCCATAAATGTTGAACGAGGCTGAACGATGAATGTCGATCACAGCGACATATGGTAATTCCAACGTAACTATTTCAAAAGACATCAAATGAGAAAACGTTTCGCTCAGAGAAGATCTAGAAAATGTTGCTGCTATCGACATTTGTAATTCAGTATTTTTCAATATTTATGGGATTCAATTTTTAGCAATTTTTAAAGTATTACTGGAATAGCCGGTTTCCACACCCTGACCATGATCTAGGTAGTTTTTTCTTTGTTATCGCAACGAGATTGACCAATTAGAAGCCAGAATTATTGCTAACTTTTCACTGTTTGCAAAAATGTAACTGGATCTCGGCCTATATTTCTAGAACTGAGCTCAGGAATAGTACAGAAATCAAACTCCGTATTTTGATACATTAAGGCCGGGATCCAATTAGGAACAAGTGTGTCGCCATAACGAAGTAGCGACATATGGCCAATAAAGGTTTATTGGTAGAAGTGATAAAAACAAATGATTAAAGGTCTTTGCGAGCGTGTCATTTCGTCAGGCTAATGCATATTGAATTATTTCCCTAGTCTAATAAAGCTCGTCCATGCGCGTATCGTCTAATGGAGGATATTCCAAATATGGGTTCAAGGCTGAAAAAGTCACGTGGTACCGGCAATTTACCTAAAGAACTTCTAACTGATGAGAAGGGAAACAGGAAACTACTATTGCTTTCTCCCGTGAACTGTTTCATTGGCTAGCGGGAATTTACATTACGTCGATGGAGCCTCCCCTTCTTTACGTTAGACGTTTTTGCCTTGACCACGTGAACATATCGTAGATAGAATAGCCTCTATTCAAGAAAGTGGATTGCCGTACTATAGCACCTAGAATATATAGTGTGGAAATTGGCAATCCCTGTAACACTTAAAAAAGTGCTAAAATATTGTATCCCTTAACTGTGCAACGATGCTGCTGAAATATACAGATCACAGCGACATCTGCAGGATATTTTCTCAAACTGCAAGATATTGCTAGTCTATACAATGTAATACTAAATCCCGCAGATGTCGCTGTGATCGATACTTGGGATTTTAGCAGTATCGTCGCACATTTAAGGGATACAAATTTTTAGCGTTGTTTGGATAGCATATTTCCACACAAGGTATTCTAGACGCTGTAGCCATACTTTCGGCAAAAACTTGAAATGAGCATGCTTCCTGTGCATATATCACCACTCTTATGTATAAAGGCTCTCTGTTATGGTGTTGATTCTGAGCGCTCTTTGTTAAATTTCTATATTTGTGTTTTAGAGAAAGCAATACAGAAAAGTACTGTTACTATGGAAACAACAACTTCTTTAATATCGAAATGTGTAGCAAAGGAGTTCAGAATCAGTGCCTTAAATAGTTTCGAATATGTATTGTTGTTATGACAATCATATGTATTGTTGTTTATGACCTCCCTGGATGTGGAATGCAAAATTGTGTTCAACATAATGGAGGATATTCCATCTACATTGTGATCACGTGGTCAAGGTAAAAACTTCTATCGTAAAGAAGGGAAGGCTCCGTAGACGTGTAATGTAAATCCGCGCTAGCCAATGAAACGGTTCATGAGGCAAAGTAGTAGTATCTTCCCTTCTTATCAGTTAGAAGTTCCTTGGATAAATTACCGGTATGACGTGACTTTTTTCAGCCTCGAACCCATATTTGGAATATCCTCCATTGGGCGCAATCTAGATAGATGTTTGGATGTTAGAGAAACGAGATTCATCAATCAGAAGACTGAATTTTCGTGAACTTTTTGCTGTTTGCAGAAATGCAGGCTATTGATTGGTGATTCTCGTTTCGCTAACAGCGAAAAATCTATCTGGATCCTAACCTACATTTCTACAAACATTGCACTTCATCCACGGCACTAAAAAAATGACTCAAAACTTTCATGACATAGGCCGGGATCCACAAACAGCAAATATTCTCAAACATGCAGGCTTCTGATTGGTCAAACTCATTTCGCGAACAGCGAAAAATCTATCTGAATCTCAGCCATAGTTATCTTCGATGAAAACAATGCAAAAGAATAATATAAAAGAAAAGTGTAAGATTTCTAAAATATTTTAGCGGGTTTATCGCTATTTGGCATAATTTGTAAACTTTAGAACTAATTAACAGTTTTTAGCTAATTATGTATAGAAAATTAATGTTTTTAAAGCTGAATTTTATAAAAGCACGTAGATTGAGTAAATATCTATCCAAAAATTCAATCCTTACTTTTTTCTGTCCATTATTTAAGTCTCTACCTCGATTGAAACATAAGTTGTGACGAAGAAAATAAATCTGTCATTTTCAGTATCTCGACGTTATTTAAAAAAACCATATCTCTGTTTATAATTAATTTATGAGGATGCATTTGATCTCAAATTGAAAATCTTCTTTATTGGGTCCTTCTGGTGTTGGTTTTATTTTTCTGCGATGATTGCTTCTTTTGATATGGGAAATTTTACGCTGGCATATTTCGTTCATTTAACATGGAGAAGTTGTCTGCAGTATAATAAGCAGTTACGGTGTCTTGCCGTTATTCTTGGCGTTTGTTTGTTTGGCGGGGATTTCATTTTTTTTCAGCTTGGCTTGGCAGAACGACCGTCCTGCTTGATATATATATATATATGACCTATGTCACACTCTAACTCTCGTAATTATGAACCGATTTCGATGTAATTCGGTGTGTATATAGTACATACCAATGTCTCGATCGAGTTCTTTGGCCAGCTTCATCCGCCGTTTTGTTTCAAAATGGCCGCCCTTTAACATTAAAAAAAAATTTTAATTTGAAATGTGGTACCAAAAAATTAAAAATGGAAAAATATTTTTTTCTTATGTATTTGACCTTTATACAAAGATTCCGGAGCAGGCTTTGTTTCGTCTATATCTTAAAAAATGGCTGAGTTGCAGCATTTTGAATTTCTAGCGTGGCTGACATTTTGAAACGTCCTGAATTTTGTCACGCGATAAAAGGCGTATTTATGAACCGATTAGGATGTAACTTCGTCTATACATAGTACATACCAATGTCTCAACCGGGTTCGTTGGCCAGCTTCCTCCGCAATCTTGTTTAAAAATGGCGGCCATTTAAATTTTTAAGAAAAATTTAAATTTGAAATGTAGTTCCAAAAAATTTAAAATTGAAAAATTTTTTTTCTTCTTATGTGTTTGACCGTGATAAAAAGATTCGGGAGCAGTTTTTGTTTCGTCTATATCTTAAGAAATGGCTGAATTATAGCATTTTGAATTTCTAGCGTGGCTGACATTTTGAAACGTCCTGATTTTTGTCACGTAATAACAGGCGTATTTATGAACCGATTTGGATGTAACTTGGTCTGTACATAGTACATACCAATGTCTCGACCGAGTTCGTTGGCCAGCTCCATTCGCCATCTTGTTTCAAAAGAGTTGCCATTTAAAAATAAATTTAATTTAAAATTTAGAATGAGGTATTAAAAAATTTGAAAATTAAAAAGATTTTTTTTATCTGTATGGCCTTGATACAAAGATTCCCGAGCAGTTTTTGTTTCTGAAAATTTGTTCTTTTGTTTATATCTTAAAAAATGTTCGAAATATAGCACTTTGAATTTCTAGCATGGCTAACATTTTGAAACTATCTTGTATTTGTCACGCGATAACGCACGTATTCGCCTATTTCGATGTAAGAAGGCATGTGGATAGTATACATCAATACCTCGACCAAGTTCGCTGGCCAGATTCATCAGCCATCTTGTTTTAAAATGGCGGCCATTAAATTAAATATATATATATATATTTAAAGTGAGGTGCCAAAAAATTAGAAATTGAAAAAGGTTTCTTTCTTAAGTATTTGACCTTGATGTAAGGATTCAGGAGCATTTTTTGTTTGTCTTTACCTTAAAAAATGGCTGAGATATAGCAGTTTCAATTTCTATTGTGGGTGACATTTTGAAATATCAGATTTTTGCATGCGTTAGCACTCGTATATATCAACCGATTCCGATGTGAGTGAGCATGTGCACAGCAATTACTAAGGTCTCAACCAAGTTCACTGGTTAGCCTTATCCACCATGTTGTCTTAAAATGGCAGGCACTTTAAGAAATCGCCGAATTTGGCAGCCAAATATAAGTTACTTTAAAGAAAAGCAGCTTGGATAAAGCTGACTAATTTCGCGAAATTCTCATTCATTATATTGGTAAAAATTAGTATTGAATATCCTATATTCGGTTTCCACTAAATTGAGCTTCGTGTTTTTGAATGATATAAGTTGGCTTTTTTAAAATAAGGAATATGGAAGCTACCTCTTCCTCCTGGCACTGGCCGGAAGGACTTTTTACCATTTTAACCAACACACCTTTTTCTTTATTCCTTTTATTTAAATAATTGTGTGATAACAGTGCCAAAATTCTCTGTCTATTTATTGTCGACAAGTTTTCTATGTTACTAGATGACAAGCCTGCCGTTTTCTGGGCCCGTAATAATAGCCTTAAATATACGTAAAAAAAGTGTCTAATGATTTTTTTTTCTTAACTTTAAAAAATGTAATTAGAAAGAGTTTGCGAGAAGGGTTTCTTTTAATTTTGTTTCATGAACTACTATCGGCTATCATCGAATTCGGGTAGATTTATTTATTATATTTCTTACTGTTCGAACTCTTTGAACATTTCCGACGTCTGTGTACAATTTGTATGCTAAACTATTGATATTTAATAGAGTCAAAACACTGTTTTAAACACTAGTGTCGTGAAGGAAATTTTCACCTTGCTATTAATAAACTTTATAATATACTTATAACTACTTAAAAGTTGACAAAAATATATTAAAACATATAAAAATATTATTTAATGTAACCCGAGATCTTTCGAACACACACGTGTTCATTTTCAAAGGGATAAAAGATGATTGACTGAATAGAAATACATTTTAAAAACAAAAATAGTACGCATGCGCATGCGGAGTTCAGTCCATTTCTCTGCAGAGGCTGAAAAGATCAGTTTATACTATCAGGAGGTCGTGATATATTTAGGATATTGTACCAAATTGCGGGAATATTATAGGAAAGGACATCATTTCAAACATTATCACTTCTATGTAAACTTTCAGTGGATTCACGGATTATTGATGAGTAGTGGTTAGACGTTGAAATGATAATTTTATCTTTTTCGAAGTTTATATTAATATTTTCTGTTTGATGTAATCTGGATAAAGCTGTATTTGGTTTGTTAAACTTGATATCAGAAATGTGCTCTTTTAATCTTTCCTTAAATTTTCGACATGTCATACCAATATAAAATAAACTCTTATGCTGTTCTGTGCTGAATGGGATGATGTAGACTCCAGCTTTTTCATAATCGGGAATAGGATCAATTTTGCTGTCAATCAATTCTTTCAATTTTGTTGGAGGTTTAGCTATTAAATTAATATTATATTTTAGTATATGCATATCTTAATCTTTCATAGAGCTTTGGGATATATTGGGATATGTTCATCTGGCAACACTGCTCATAGGGAAGAACGAAATTCGCCAAAAGTATTTTTCGGAAACGAGTTCTCTTCAAAAGGTCAGTATTCGTATTTTCTTAAACGTATTGCACTAATAGAATGAGAAATGAACTTACATTTGGTTCAGAATTTTTCTTTTTCATTCCTAAGCCAACGTGTAATTTTATTTCGAAAAAAGGTAATTAGGGAAGTCGCCGGGTAGATTAAATGTTAGAACAAAATAGTTGTTTTCGTCCAAACAACAAAATAGTTGTTATCGTCCAAACACTAAAGCTTCATAAATCAAAAATATAATGTTTCCTTACCTTGTGTACAAATCAATGAAAAATATACATGTTTACTGGTAAAAGAGTTTGGAGGAAAACATTTATTTTCGCGCCCGGTCATTTAACAGTTAAAAGAAATAGTTCTTATTCTCCAAACTCTGAAATTTCTATTGGATATAAACATACTATTATTAAAACCGTTTAAATTTTTATTGATCGGACTCTTTGAAATTTTTATAAACTAGGAGGCTCCGCCCTCTACGAGCTACGCTCGCTAACCCCCTTTCAGATACCGCTAACTAAAAAAGCACGCTAATTTGATCGGATTTAAAAAAAAAATCGGAAGACTGAATTATAATTAAAAAAACAGTGGACCTCCCTGTTAACGGACTGTTTTCGTTTTTTATTAAATCAGATCAGTGAAACATTTGAAAAAAGCTAATATGAAATTAATTAAACAGAGTTTTTATCTCCAAGCATTTTTTAAAAACGCTATTAGTAAGTTATTTTAAACAAGACATTTTAAATGTATTGTTTTAAATCTGACGCCAAAAATCTCATCACCGAAGTTTTCTTTCTCTTTTTAATATTCACATGAAAAATACTTTTGTTGTTAGAAAGAAATATTATATGCGCTGTCATAGAAGTCACAACAATAGTTTAAAAGATTATTTCAAAATATGAAATGTCTCGCGCAAATAAATTTTTTAATTCAAACTGTTTGGCAATAGTATTGTTTGGCCATTTTAAATCTGACGTAATTTTCTCCATTTACTACTTTTAACGTATATAAATGAATTTATTAGTTTAAAATTTTCTTTCTCTTTTTAATTTCAATTTAATTTGATTTATTTTCGCCGAATTTTATGAAACATATATAAGGGTTGCTCAAATGGAAAGTGGGTACGTGCGATAAGAGACTATTTTTTATTGAATGCCTACGTGGGGCGTAATGCCCAGGTTTACTTCAAATCTATATAGGAACAGTCTATGCAGGAAGCATCAGGATTTTCTGTAATATAGAAAGTTTATCTCGCGGCAGGCTGCGGCGGAATGAAGCTGATAGTGACAGGATATTTCTGTAGATGTGCTTTGATTAATGTCAGATAATGAGGAGAGATGAGCAATAATAGGGGAGGAGGGGGGGTGAAATGGGCCAAAACAGAGCTATACATTTTTCTAATTTGTTTTCTGAGATTCGATGCAGAAGTAATTTTTAACATGATACATGATGCAAACAGTCTAGAATAAGGTACAAGTACAATAATATGTAAAAAAAGGTAAAACTGATATTTTTTTTTCTAAAAATAACAAACATGAAGCTGAGAAGAAAAATTAACAGAACCCGGTGCCAAAAACAACGCTGGAAGACGTCCTAAATGAAATTAATGGTAATAAGTCAAATGGCGAAATATGTGATACATTACATTTAGAATTTGGAATTCCACAACAATGCATTTAAGGTGACTCCCTCCTCCTTCTTTTGGAAGGCGGTGCATACGATTACTTGACTATGCTATGGAGCATTCTTATTGGTCAGAATAGATATATTCTATAAAAGAGGTGAAGTAGTGACTATGCAGCAAACGCTACAGATTTTTAACAGTGCAAGTGGTCTTTACCTTCCACTAATACCATCTATGCTGTATGGTTGGATGGACCACAGCGCTTCGTTGGGTATGAGAATGCGATCTCTGTGGAAATTTTGAGCAAGTTACATTATAAATTGCGAGATAGGCCTTGCGTCAGAATTACTGCAGCTATAGGAGCGCCACCTAACAGGGATAAAAATTAGGGTAGGAGGTGTGTACCAAATACGGCGTTCAACAGTGAAACCTGTTCGCGGTAGAGACCTATAAATCGAAAGTAAATACTAAAGATTATATTTAATAATTGAAAACTTACCAAACAAAATACATGGATACGTCCAGATCGGAACAACGCGCAGTAGTACAGTTTTTTATTGTGGCAGTTGAGCATAATGCGGGCATCTATCGGCGAACGGTAACAGTAGAAATAGTAGCTGAGTGTTAGTACTTAGTTGCTATTACATTGCGCAATGAATAATATTATTATTATTTATTTTCATAAAACAAACAAAATTCCTACAAAACTGCCATAAATCATGTACCTATAGTCAAACATTTTATTTAGAATTTCTCATACAGGCAGTGGCTGTTAGAGACAAGGAAACTGAAACCTCATATTTATATAGATTACACTTTTACTAAAACTGTTATTTAAAATATGAAGTTATCGTTAAAAGCGACAGAATTGCAAAAGTGCATTGCGGAAAATGGTAAATATGGGCCATGACTTTCAAATTAAAAGGAAATGACTAAAAATACAGACGTATATTTCAATAATTTTTTTCTCATTATGTTATGCTTCATCAGATTTACATGCATGATAAATTTCCTGATAGGTATTCAGAACATCGCTGTCTACAGTTACCACGCACAGGGAATTTTCATGTTTTCCTTAAGTTGCTGAGATCAGTTACATCTTAAATTTATACAATGCATTTGATTAACAATAATAATTTTAGGTGGGAAACATCTACGTTTTTTACGAGTGGGGGGGGGGGGAGAGGTACGGAGATCCTAGTAATGGGGAACTGTGTTTCTTAACTTTTTGGAAAGTGTTCTTTCAAAAGTACACGTTAAAGCGGGGCAGATGCTGCCCAAGCCGCCGTATAGAGGTTAAAGCAATTTCCTGTTAAAGTACGGTATTTTCACTGAAAATTCTGTCTATTACACAGATGATTAAATTACGTTCTTTTTCTTTTTTCTAATGCAAGAATAAACTGGAAACGTTTAATATTTTCAGCCATTAAAATTTGCTACTCTTGCGGTTTTTCGCCTGCAGTATTTTGAAAAATAAAAAAATATACTACTTATAGTAGATATCCGAGATTAAATACGGAAAACAATTTTTTATAAATGCAGGTGCTCCAAAATCGCAGAAAATCGCATCTGTGAATCTTCTTAGACTTTTTCTACGACCCTTGTTTCATTCATATTAGTTCTAATTAAAAGCTTTACTTTTAGTTCGTAGCCAAGCCTCATTCACTAGAATTGGATTTATAATACAGGATAATCGGATTTTAATCTAATTTTGAACCATTTATTTAAAGATGGAAATCTGGAAATTGAGTGTGTTATCCACAACTCATAATCTTTTAAATAATAGTTTATTAAAATTCTCTCAATTGTACCCCGAGTTCGACAATTTAGCTATATAAATAGCCATTTAATGACGTTGAGTTTCGATATTTTGCATTGCTTTATATTGAAATATTTATGACTAAATCTCTATTCAATAAAATATAAATACTTCTTATTAAGAAAAATCAATAAATGAATGATATTCATAGGTAAAAGTTTATTTTAGAAAGGAATATCATTTAAAGCATTAAACTATATGCATCTGTACGTTTTGATTAATATTTAATGATTGAAAACTTACCAAACAAAAAAGAAAAATTAAAGATAAAATTTAAACACGTACTTTGAAAATGATGTTTTTATACTAATATATGAAATTTATTTCAAAAACAGTGATATGTTTCTGTTTTTATTCAGTTTTAGACTTCGATTTAAAAAATTGGGCTTATATAAAATGAAGTTAATTCAATAAATATTCTCTGAAATCTAACAAATTTTACATAACGAAATCACAAATTACATTAGTTTTGTAGGACCACATGCCGATATATATATATATATATATATATATATATTGAATAAGAGAATACATGTGCAGGTATTTCATGCATTCCCATACTCTAAATTGAAAACATATTCTCCCCCATTGCAAAATTTTATCGGTATTTTTGTAATATATTCACAGTATTTTTCACATCTGTCAACTTACGTTTGTTGGGTTTAATAACAGATAGAATACATTATTCTTGTAACTTTAGTATAATTTCATTCTGTAAACATATTCACCCCCATTGCAAAATTTTATCGGTATTCTTGTAATATGTTCGCAGTATTTTTCACATCTGTCAACTTACGTTTGTTGGCTTTAGTAACAGACAGAATACATTATTCTTGTAACTTTAGTATAATTTCATTCTTTTGATGCTGCCGTTTCAAAAATAAGAAATCTCTCTCTGAAATATATGATTTTTCTTTAAGGTTTCTTTTGTAAATTGCAAATGTATAAATGAGAAAACAATATATATGGAAATACATATACGGAAATTTTTACATCTTGCACGTTGTTTAATTGTGTATAACAGTTACAGGTTAATGAAGTTTAATAATACACTGCTTTGTTTGAAATTGAAATATATATATTATAAAACAATATCTAAACATAAAAATAAACCATAAACGCGACCGTTAGTGGCTCTGATGTTATAACGACTAAGCCAAGGACTTGAGGAATAAAGTTAATTTTTTCCCTAAATTTATTAACTTCTAAATATCACACAATATCTATTTTTACACCATCAATTAGGAAAGTAATTTTTCGTTCAAATGAAATTTGTTTGAAATCTGCATCTCAATTTACTTATATTTTATAGTTTTTAAAATAATTTTCTAGCATGATTTTTTAAAAGTCAATTTTTCTAGCATGCAGCTTGATTATGAAAGATTAACTCGTTAAAACAGTTATTGATTTAAACAGTTAGCATTTATCTCTGGTTATTATTCCTCAACGAAATTATTATTTTATAAATAAATAAATAAATAAATAAAACACAATTTCAACAAATAAGTAATTTAAATACGCTCTTAAACAATGAAATAATCAGAATCGAATAGGCTTCAGTAAGTAGCGCAATTTTCGAAAATATGTACGACTAATTAATTTTAGAATTCGACTGAAAGAATCGCTTTTAATGCACTTTAAAATTTTATTTAATTGCATAATTTTTATTTTTTCTTATAAAAAGGTATTTATGTCCTGTTAGTGGGCAGTCTCAAAAGATATATATTAATATTTTTAATTAATTTCACTTAAGTTATTTACACCTAGCTCGTAAGCCTGGTTGTGTAATATGGTTTCTTTCTAAAAGAATTTCAAACAGTCATATTTTTGTTAATAATTTTACAAATTTGCCCCTTCAAGTTTTTATGTATTTTGTGTAGTAATATAGCCAAGTATTAATGTTATTATATTTGTTTACTGTCATTACTTTCCATGAAAAGCAATTTAAGCCACCACACTCTAGAAGAAAATTTAATAATAAGGCATTCAAAATATTTTTCAATAGTATTAAGTAATCCTATATTTATTAAAATAAAAAAAGTTTGTTTCACTGTAGTATACGGTTGACAGGACTTTCTAGGCACATCTGTAGCTGGTATTCTAATACGGTCAGTACTGATTTTTTTCTGAAAATGGACTGTTTTAGGATACTTTTACCAACGAGTTATGGCGACAAGACTGTAAGCTCACTTGCGCTTACCGGCTTTTTTTTTTTTTTTTTTTTTTTTTTTTGAGCCAAGAAACACATTGTCTTGTGTGCATAAATAATTCTTTTATGCACATGGAAAATAGTTCCTAATGTTGGTTATGATTAGTGACCTTTAAAAAAACGTTTTACTGGCCATAATAATTTAGAAACACACGTATCAATATATACAGAAACTACTTTACTTCTGCATGTGTGTAAATATGCTTGTGTTTGTTCTCAAAAATGCCGAAATATAATTTAACATATTAAAATTGTATAATCAAATATTTGGGATATTTATTCATTATTAATATGATCGTTATTGATACAATTAAAAGTTTGCATAAAGAGTTTCAATATCAAATTACACAATATGAACTTTAAAAAGATCACTGTTTTACTTAAAAGGCTACAAAAATAATAGTAATATAGACGTTACAAGTTTTTAAAAATACACATTTTATTTCACATTTCTTAGTATTTGCGGCCTCCAATTCCCACGGCCATCCTCAGAGAATATTTTTATTATTAATTGCTGTTCCATTCATACAAATTCGTCATTTGGTTTGAAATGGTAAAGTCTGTATTTATTAATCTAGCTGAAAATTGAAATAGTGCCATGAACTGGACTTATGCTGAAAAAATATATTTAAATGCAGTTGCATTTTTTTTTAAATACGTCACTTTGATCACATACGCCGCTTTCATTTTAAATGCGTAGCTGGACAGTAGTAGAAGTAGCAGCGTATCGGATTAAACTTCCGTTGAGGAAGTTATGTTTACTATTTAGTTTCTTACTTAATAGTAAAGAAATGTTTAAAATTTCTGCATTAAAAGCTATCGCTAGGCACCAGAACGCACTCAAAAGCTAACATCTACCAATGACAGCTTTCTTTTCAAATTTCTTGTTTGCATTTCAATATATTAAAGGAATTTTTTTCTGCATAAGATATCTTATATCAATGTCTAACGGTGTAATTTGGTACTATTTTTTAATTTAATAGCACTTTTAATTTCGGTATCTCTTCCGAAAATATCCTAAAAAAATTAATCCAATATTCAAAGAGTTAAAAAAAGAACCGCCTAGAAATTGATCTCGGCTATTCTCATGCAATATATACATACACACACACACAAACACACACATATGACATTTTGTAATAATTAAAATAAGTAATTGCATTTCTTAATGCATCAGCATATCAGTGGTTTTACAGAATATTTGCATAAACTCATGAGACGTTTAATCAAACCACCAACACACATTTATTTTTTACGTTGTTTTAAATATATTTTCCTGTAAAAGTAATCCTTTCTATCTTCATGAGAAAAGCTCATAAATTCCACAAAATATGCGTATAAGGCCTATAGATGCTCAGAGTGGAGTTTATGTGAAAAATGGAAAACTCTATTTTCCAGTTCATCATTCAGAACAATGAAAAGGAACATATGATCGTGAGATGTTTATAATTGAGAACTATAGTGAAAAATCACTACAGTTTTAAAAGTTACATTACCGTAGACTTTATAAAAAAAATAATTAAAAAAATAAATTCGCCAATCGTGTTATTTAAAAGAAACAAAGTCGCTCGTAATTCTAAATTATTATTATTATTATTATTATTGTTGTTGTTATTTTGGTCAAGCACAAATATAGCCATATTAGAATTGACTATATTAAGTGGTTGATTATAAGTCAGTGAAGGTAGTAGATGAAGGCAGGAGTTGGCACTGAAGGATAACCCTGGAGCATCGAGATGTCTCCCCGGAAATTTGGAGTTTTATGCTTGTTAAGGATCTAGAAGTACAGTCCCTGCTTGGAACTCCACAACACCCATCCACGGAGCTTCATAAGTCTCTACCTGAGAAAAATGTCTGCATCCTACACTATGCTGGTAATTCTTTATACAAAACTCAACAACCACTTGACGGAATGTGCTCTTATTTTCATTAACAAATTTCAAGAATCTAAAAATCGTAGATTACATTTTATGGATTTTTTCAAAAAATAATTAAGATATATATGCATCGTTTAATACGTTTAAAAAATATATAACAGACATAAATACGCAATAATATATGTAACAAACTTCTATTAAAAATTGGTGAACAAAACCCATCATGAAAAAAAAATGCATTTTCACGAGAAGTCGTTTCCATGATAACCATTGCTTGAAAGCTAGTTTTTGAAAAAAACCAAAACGAAAAAGTTAATATTTCCAGCTCTAATTAAGATATAAACATTATTTAAACGTCATTTTAAGTAGAAAAAAAATGGGGAAATTTTTAATGCAATAATGTTTTTTTTTTTTTTTTTTTTTGAAAAATTTGTGTTCCGGATTTCCTTAAAACACACTTTAAGTTTATTTTATTTAACATAAACTGAAAAAAGGCATATTTTGCAGTCGAGTGGCGTTTTCCGTTTTTCTGGGACATTTTAGTAACTTTGACGTATTGGTTGGTGTTTTTATTTTTAGTCGGTTGAACAATCGTGAGAAAAAAGGAAAAACCCAATACCCAATACTATTAGACTCTGCAAAAAACTATTGTAACAGAAAGGTACTGGTACCAAACGGTTGGAAATAAAATATACTATTAAATGATGTATATGTTACGGCCAAAACCCGGAGTTTGGCCAATACGCGAATTGGCCGGCCAATTCGGGAACTGGCCGAGATTCTTGGCCAAAACCCGAAATACCTGAAATGAACAGCGTATTTCGGGTTTTGGCCGGCCAATTCGCGAACTGGCCGGGAAGCTTTGGCCAGTATACGAAGTGTTCAGCAATGGGTATCCACAGCCGGTAATGTGTTTCTTTTAGCTTTCATGCAGCCATGCATATGATCTACAAACCAGGTAATACACAACAAATAAATTAAATTTTAAAAGCCTATCACAGCTGAAAACGCACATCAAGCAATAATGGGTCATAGCCAATCCAATAACCAAATTATTTGAATAACTCTCCAAATAAACGACAAATTCTACCTATAGTCAATAATCTATAGAAAACATGTTGTAGAGCATATGAGTAATGTATAACAGTTTCATTATGTTTGAAGTAGTGTAACGTCATTAAAATACCCTATAAACGATTTTTTCACATATATCATAATTCTTTATCGGAATATTTTTGGGCGTCCCTATAAACGAACTATAATGGCTACTTAATCAATACTCAACAAAAAAAGCATATTGCTCCCCACATGTGTAAAGTATGTGGATTTTATTATGTTTGAAATAGGGTGACATCATTTAAGTGCACTAAAAATGTTCTTTCACAATTCACTGGAATGTAACGAAATACTTTTGAGTATCTCTGTAAAGAAACTATAATTGCTACTTATTTCATATACTTTAGATAACAGTTTGTTGTCCATCTTAATGATGCATACTAATTTTATTATAATTGAGATAATGTAACGACATTAAAATACACCGGAAAAACTTATCTCATTGATGATATTGTAATGAAATACTTTTGTGTGTCGCTGTAAATTAACCAAAAATAGTACACACTTCACTTTCAAAACCGAAATTAATTTATAAACCTAAATAATATAACAAGTCAATCTGAGTCTTTACTCGAGTTAGAGCACGGACAGGCAGACGGCCAGACAAATTGAATTCATAAACCCTTTCAACTATGTTAGAAAGAGATAAAAAGTAACAATTGGTTTCTATATACACATTTCACGAACTGGCCGATCGCGTATGGCCACTTCGCGAACTGGCTGATCGCATCTGGCCAGTTCGGGGATTGGCCGGCCAATTCCCGAATTGGCCAGTCAGTTTAAAGCGTTGTTAGCCAGTTCGCGAATTGGCCGGCCAGTTCGGGTTTTGACCGATTTCGGGTATTGGCCGTAACATATATAAAATTTGCTTCGTAGCCATCTACATATGAAAAGAAGCTCGAACTTGGTTTTTTTAATAGCAATACTCATATTTGATGACGTAAATAAATTCTACACACTTCAATTAGTGTAAAACTGAATTTTTCCATGAAATTCGTACGATTAGTTTAATGGGGTCCGGGACACATTTTCAAAAAAATTTTATTTATTGAGTTAAAATTTTGAAATTTTTTTGTTATGGTTAACCATATCATTTGTAAACAAAATCGCATGATAAAACTTCTCATATTTTTTTTTAAATTTAAATTTTAAATTTTGTTAGAAAAGCGGGGTCGTTTAAAATCGTTATAACTCGAAATATTATTTATAGAATTTCAATTTTTTTCATTTAAATAAACAGAAATACATAAGTTTTAATTTAGAGCCAGCATTTTAAAAAATATTAATTAAAAAAAAATTAAAATATTTAACGAAAATATTACAAAAAATGTGGTGCAACTTTAAAAAAAAAATCATATTTTCAAAAGTAAATATTTTTTTCAAATATGCTGGCTCAGAAGTAAAGTAAAATAATTGAAAAAGATATGTTCCGAGTTTCAACCCTGTATCTTTAACGGTTATCGAGTTATAAGAATTTAAATATGAGAAAGGGTGAGAAAACCTATCATGAAGAAAAACGCAATTTCAAAAAATGAAAAATTGAAGATTTTCGTGTCACGGACCCCTTAAGAGAAATTAATTATTTTAAAATGAGGCTATATTAAGGGCTATCCAAATTGAATTTCGGTACTCGATTGCTGAAATGCTACAGAATGACTATGCCACTTCTGTTAATGTACGAGTATTATTTCTGACCAATGAGACCATTTCACTCGCTTAATGTGTTTCAACTATTGTCAGCCCAAACGTTTCAATAAAATGAGTAAAATATATATATTTTTTCAAATTATGTTTTACTGCTTATCGTAGGCGGTCTTAAAGCATCTTTTTGACGTTTTTTAAGCATAATTCGAAAACTAATTTGAAGACATTTTGAGATTTAGATTTTGCATATAGCAGGACATAATATAAATAATTTATTTTAAATAATTATCGGTTGTAATTCATATTTATTTCGAATAATAATTTCTTAATTTATAATGCATACTATAAAAAAATTAAATTGCAAATTTAATGTATTTATGTTTGGGTTTTTTATTAATATAATCTCAGAAAATAATATCACATAAGGATTATAATTTCAGAAGGTATTAATAAAAATAAGAAAATGTAATTTAACATTAGAAGCTTTAAATTTTTAATGTTTATAATTCAAAAACATGTCATCCAAATAAATTGAAATTTTGTTTCTAGGCATAGTTTAAATCGAAGATTTAAAATATGTTGTCAAAATTAGGTGTTGTGCTTGAAAAAACAGAGTTTGGACTAATTTTGATTTGTATATGGCTCCCTAAGCAAATATCATATACATAATTTAAAATTAGACTTTATTTCTAATCGTTTGGGTTCCAGTAACTTTCTTCTATTCTAATTAGTTGCAGAGTTAATAAAGGGTGTTTAATTTTTTTTCCACGACTGCACGTAGCAGAAAGAATAACAAACACGAAGCACTAACAAAAATTATCTTCAACATGTTCCGTGTAAAGTTACCTATTTTATGCTTTTTTATGCTTAAAATAAGATAAAATAAAGGAGCATTATAAAGATTTGCACTTAACTATTTTAAAAAAAATTGTATAATATATCTGATGGCCATATAATTAAAAATTTTCTTTAACGTACATTTTGCTATAGAGGAATGAAATATTATGGACTTCTTTAATATGAAGGATTCTGTGGCTTATAAAAGGAACTGCGTTCCAAATTGGAATCATAATTTCTAAATGTTTGGAGGTTTTAAGGCATATATGTTGTTATTACTAGAGTATACTTTCAGAAGGGTAGTACTGGTAGTACAACTGGAACATGCATTCTGCATGCATTGGGACCATGGTGGACCAATGGACCATGATTAACTTAATTTTCTCTTTAAAATAACCTGAACATGGTGTATATATCCGCCGCGGCGAGCGGCCAATCTTCGTCCGCAGCCCTTTATTCTTCTACTCTAGTCCGACTCTTTTGCGGAAGCAAGATTCTTAGATCCCCAGCCACGTCCCGAATGAAAGACTCTCTAGCAAAAGCCAGATTGAAATTAATGATATCAGGTAAAAGTTTTTCTGGCCTTAGAATGCCACACTTCTATCTGAAATTAACACCTCCGTATCAGCATGTGTATATGAAGATCATCAGATGTAATACCAGTTTTTCGAATATTTTGATTAAAAATATCAAGTAGTAGTTTTCAGAAAACTTAGATGCTTTTATTCATATTACTAAGAAGAGATATATGTATCGATATTTAAATCGATATATATACATATATATATATATATATACCAATATCTAAATCGTTACATATAGAAATATAACGATAATACAAAATCGGTAAAAGTTGACACATATTGCTCTTTCAATGGTATTTGTTGGGCCAACCTAAAAAAAGAGAGAAAAATAAGAAACAAATAAAAACTAAAAAAAGAGAGAAATGCAAGGGAAAGAACAGCAGAAAAACGTACTATTTGAGAACCACGAGAAATGCTAGAAAAGCGCATTCACATCTGTATGGTGGCGCCATCTCTGCTGCGGAGGGAAAATTAAACACTTTTGAAATTTTCTTATAATACCAGCTATACACAAACAGATATTCCTGTTGTATAGTTTTTAGCAGCAACAATAGAATAACGAATGGTCATCTATCATACGTGGATCCACAGGTACGGAAGAGGTTAATGGTACATTCAAGAAGCAGTTGGTAATACTTTACAGGACTTCTAATAAACTAATTTGCACTTGTAACCTTGTAAGACACCGTATCATAATAAATCGAGGACCCTTTATAATTCTTTAATTAAAATTTTTGCTGTACTTTGTACCGTTTTGAAAATAGGAAGACATCTACATAGTTTGCCGCTATAGGACGTTGTTGGCTATTTCATTGTATTGCACTTTACCACGATACCACTTTTATGACTATAGCTATTACGTATCGAATACAATGATTAAACAGAATATTAGTGCATCATAGTACCAGAACATTCATTCGCCAAAAATTTAACATTATATATCATGGCAGGTATAAGACAAATCTTTTGTAGTCTGTTATAAATACAAATTCTAGATATTTTTTGAAAAAAATAATGTATTTATTTTTTGTGTACGAAATATTCTCATTGCATCATTTATATTCGTATAATAGTGGTGTATTCTGAATCTAGATGGAATCTAGTTTCGTCTATATTTCCCTTTCCGTGTAGAATTTCGAATGCAATTTATTCATGGTGCAATATCTCGTATTTCAGCAGAAGGTAAAAATCTAAACTTCTAAGTATTTTCCTCAACACTTGAGTTACTCATTTTTGTGTTAGAAAAATTTTACGTTGCATCATTCATACTGGTTTACTACTGACGTATTCTGAAAACGGATGGAATACAGTTTCGTTTGAATTTCCATTTGTGCCTAGAATACGGAGTACTATTTATAAAAGGGACAATATATTATATTTTATCACATCGCATTTGAACAAGGATAAAAGAGAAATTCTGAGGATTTACAGCACTTTTTATATTAAAAAGGCTTTTTATATGTCATGGATATTGGATTGAAAATAACATTTTTTGAAAACATATCGAAAGTAGTTTCGTCTGGAATTTTGAGCATTATTTGTTTAGAGAGCAATTTGTTAGATTTTAATACATCAATTTGAAACAAGAAAAAAAAAAAAAAAAAAAAAAGACCTATCAAATATTTTATCCATATTAGTTATATATATATATATATATATGTGTGTGTGTGTGTGTGTGTGTGTGTGTGTGTGTGTGTGTGTGATGACGTAAGAGTCAAAATTCGTCTTATCCAGAAAATGTTTTTCTGTTTTCAAGCGAATAATCGACCTAAATTAATGCTTCTAAAAAATAAAAAATGCCATTATCGTCGAGAAATGAATAAATTGGTCTTATGTAGAATAAACATAGAGGTACCTTCTAAATAATAGCAATAATAGCAGTAAAATAATTTCAGTGCTTGCAGGTAAAAGTACAATATTAAAAGTATTTTCATTTTAATTTCGAAGTGTTGTTATTAAATGACCTTGAGAATCAGCAAATAAATAAATAGAATGCTAAATTCATATTTAAAATTTTAAACTTAAATTTACACTATGTGCAAAATATAAAAAAAAAGACAAAAAATATTTAAAAAGATGTTAAATTACTTTAACACTTCTGAATACTTTCAGCTGAAACACAGCCTTCGTCAAAGAATACAAAAATACTGTTATTAACGTATCACTTTTCAAATTTCCACAACACCAACACAAGTTGAGACACCAACTACGTGAAATTTGAAAAATAATACGTTAATAACCATATTTTTGTATTCTCTGACGAAGGCTGTGTTTATAGCTGAAAATACTAAGAAGTATTAAATTAATTTAACATATTTTTTAAATATTTTTGTCACATTTTAAGTATTTTGCACATAGTGTAATTTTAAGTTTGACCTTGAGAATCTTTGCTATGGCAAAGCGGAGTTCGTAACAGATACAACTGGGGCAGGAAGTGCATGATTTATTTCACAAGAATGAATAATCATATATCCAGCATAGATAATGAAAAACATTCCAACAGATTCAGGATACTGTTAAAAACCTTCACAATTAATTATGATAAAATATGATGGCTAAACAATCAATTTTGTAAAGGCATAACGCATTTGAAAACACAATTTCTGTTACTACTAGAGAAAGTCGGGAAAAAATCCGTTTTCTTGTGCAACCCTGTATATGATCTATAGATTTGTATGCATGTTGCATACTATACTAAAAATGTGTTCAGTTAAAGGAATAGCAGAATTGCAAATTTCCATTCAACAATTTGCATGCCTAAACGAAAATATACTTAAGAACTTTTGTACAATCCTATATAAGATCTATAGAATTTATACACATCAAGTAATATTTAAAAAATAGTTCAATTTAATAACGGGTATCAGAACTGAAAACGCATTTCCCTTAATTATTGTGCATAGGCTTCTATACATGAATTATTGTTCAATGTCTTCTGTAGCCAAATACTTTTATGTGCCCCTGTAAATGGACGATAAATTCTATGTACACCTATTTCTACAGTAAGTACACTTCAGTGATATATATAAATTTCAGTATTATAAAAAGACAGTGTGATATTATTAAAATACACTGTAAACGATTTTTCTCCATAAGCAATAATGTAACAGAATTCCTTTGGGTGTCTTTGGAAATGAGCCGTAAATGCCACACGATTCATTTTCAATTCATAGTGATATCCAATAACATTTATATATTTCATGGCAGTCGGACTATATTTACTCGAGTTAGAGGGCAGACAGACGCTAGACAGCAAACCGAAATAGTAAACGTTTTTCAAAAATATCGAAAAGTGTTAAAAAAAAATTATTATGTATAATTAGTTATCGGTTAATTTGCAGCAGTGAAAAAAATGTGAGCTGTAAAAAAAAAAAAAAAAAAATCCGGACGCTACTTGAAATTTAAAACCTTTTTGCAATTATTGCTTTGATACCATGCACTTCATTTAATATAGTAACCCGCATATCACAGTAACATCCAATCGATCCGCAATTAATAATTTAAATTTGGGAAATTAATTTTAGACTGCTTATTTTTTTTAACTGGTCATCTCACTTTACTGATGGCAAACAAATAAATCTATTACCCATGCAATAAAAGAACATAAAACCACGATTCACCCATAGACATTTCTTACTTAGTATAAAAGATTGTAAATAAAGTTAATATTATATATCAAAATATTACTTTTTCTTCACAGGAATATGCTTTAATTTTACTTAATTTCATTTCAATAAAATAAGTATTTTACATTTTTTTTTTTTTTTTTTTTTTTGTATTTCAGGATTTGAGAAAATAAAATATTAAACATTTTAAAGATGCAAATAAATACGTAGCATGTATTAATTAACCATTAATTGGTTTTAAATAGATCAAATTAAAACTAGAGTACTCATATTTTTAATTTGAGCAAGATTACAAACCATGGTTGCATTGGATAAACCCTAAAAAAAAATTGAAAAAAATTGTAGTCAAATAAAAGTATGAATTAATATATTATTTTATTATTTAAAAGAAGTTTTCTACAAAACATACCCAGCAAACACATACCTTTCGGCACACGATCGGACCGCAGCCGGCAGTGTCGGTTAAGTGTCGGCAGCATGTCGGAAACGGAAACTTATAAATCTGCTTTTTCGACTGCTGGTTACCGTAATCGGTCCCCTTATGGTTATAGATCGGCAAGTGACACAGGACCGATATAGGATTTCTGATAGTGGCCCGATTAGATTTGCCAACATCGGTCCGAATTCGGAATTTTAAATCTTAGCCAACATTTTTTTCTTTTCCTTAATTTTGCTTGAATTTGAGTTTTGATAAGATATGTATATTTCATGTATTTCATATGAAATTGTAACAGCGATAAACAAACATTTTTTTTTCAAAAATAGCTTTTTTTTTAAGCTGTTATTGAATTCATTTTAAAAAGGCTTACAATTATTTGAATCATCAAAAGAGTTTTTTAAATCACCCCTTAAAATTATTATTCGTTATAAAACTAATCGTAGACAAAAAACTTCATAAATTAATTATTTTCTAACTATATACAGTAAAACCTCCCTAAAGCGACCACGTACCGTTCCAATGAAAATTGGTCGCTCTGAGAGGTGGTCCCTTAATGGAGGTCATGTTTAAATTTAGATTTTAATTGTTGAAAAAAGGTAAGAAATAACGTTACTAAAATTTACTTTTCACATTAGGGAAAAAAATAAAAAAATTAAGTATTAAAGCAATAGTTAATTACATAAGTAAATTACTATAGAGTTTAGGAAATGAATAAATTGGCGTTTGCTCTGATTTTACGGTTTTATCTTTTATAACTTTTATTTCGAAGTCCTTTCGAAGTTCAGTAAATAAATGCAATTTTTTTGGACGGAAACAAATAATGTCGATTTCATTAATTTTTCTATTTCTTTCAGAGTTTCCTGACAGAATAGGGCAGTGGAGTTTATTGACTGTCATTCTGAATTTGTCATCAGAGTTAAATTCATTGCCTAAAATGGCACAAAGGTGTTATCAAACACTTAACAGTTACCGGAATAAAAAAAAATCTAAACTTAGTTTAGAAGTTTTATGAATAATGAACTGTCTGGAATTATTTTTTTAATAAAACCTTCTTCAAGCGACCAGAAAAAAACGGAATTTGTTTCATTTTATTCCAAGAAATGGGTCGCTCATGGAGGGAGTTCAACTGGGATCGTCTCTGAATGGAGGTAAAATTAGTATTGAGCCCATGGGAATAAATTCCGTTCCATGAAAAAATGGTCGCTCAGATAGGTGGTCGCTTAATGGAGGTGGTCACACAGAGAGATTTCACTGTATTCATTTTAAAAGCAATATCTATGTTTCTAGAATTATTTTACAAGCTATAAAAATATAAAAAACTACCCAACTTTTTAGCATTAAAATTTAAAAGAAAGATTCAGAAATCTCCCACTTCTAAAAAATTACTTACCCCCCCCTCCCCCCAATATATATATATATATATATATATATATATATATATATATATATAAATTAATATTTCTATTTTATTTGATGATTAAAAAATGTTGATATGTAAAAGAATCATTACTGTACATAATCACTAAAAATATATGCTACGTTAAACCATGAAATGACAAAAAATGAACTCTTATTCTAATTAAAAGTGATTAATTACCAACTTATTTTTTATTAAAATTAGTTTTTCGATGTTACAAATATATATTTCTTGAATTAACGCATTTAATTACATTATAATTCCATAATTACATAATAATAAGAGAAAATTGTATTAAGAGAAAAACCTCTGAAAGTCACTTATTTTATTTAATAAGCATTCTTAAATTTATAAGAAAGATTCAGAAATATCCCCCATTTAAAAATAATCTTCCAAAAGAAAAAAAAATGTAAATTAATATTTTAATTTTATTTTTAAATTAAAAATATTGATAAGTAACAAATTAATATTGCAACATACTCATTAAATATATGTTCTACTTTAAATCATCAAAACAACATAAAAGGAATTCTTATTCTAATTAAAAGTTAATAATTACCAACTTTTTATTTATTAAAATAAATTTTTCCATGTTAAAAATATATATTTTATAAATTACCGCAACGCATGTAATTACAGTATAATCCCAATAAGAAAATTTGATTAACTGAACAAGACCCCTAAAAATATTTTTTAATACTTAATTATTCTTAAATTTAAATCTATTCTTAATTATTCTTAATTATAATTTTATCTTATTTAAACTTAAATTTATTCTTAAATTCCTTTGCTTTAACGAATTCGCTAAAATATTCATTTCATTCATTTAAATATTAAATTAACTTTTAAATAAACGCGCGCAAGACAATTACAAATAAATAAATAAAAAATAAAATAAATACACGGCAAAATTCTAATTTTCCCATCTACCATTTACCTTCAATGATAAACTATTACGTATCGATAAGACTTCCCTTTATTGTCTCATATAATCCTCTCCTGATCACGTCTGAGTGGCCGAGGGGTTAAGGTGTCTACTTCCTGTCCTGGGTTCGTGGGATCAAACCCAACCTTATCCAGCGCCGAAACACGTTCCTTTCAAATATGCATTGCGCGTTGACTCATAGATGGCGGCATCAAAACATTTTTTTTCAATTGATGCTGGTGTCGGGCTGCGGCCGGCATTCGTATGGATAGCTATCGGCATAGTGTTTTGCCGATACCGGACCGGCTGTATGCCTATCTGTCGGGCGTCATTCGCTCGGCGTGTTGAAAAAGATACGGAACCGGTACGGCAGCCGACATCGTGCCGATACTGTCGGTAACGGCAAAGCGGCTGTCGGCCGATTGTTTACCGATAGCTCTGTGTTTTCTGGGTAGTAACGGCATTTTCTTGGTAAAAAGTACAATTAAATAAATTATATATTAGTTTATATATTAATATTTAGAATAACTTGTGTTCTACAGATAGAGCATAAAATATTAAGGTTCTGTATTATTTTTTATAATATTACTACAGGGTTCGTACGGATACCGTTATTTTCAAGGCCGAATATCAGAATTTTTTTATAGAAAAAAAATCTAGTTTAAACGGATGAAATTTCGTCTTAATACAGGAGAGATTTTCCATAAGAAAATACTGGTACCGAATAATTTCTTTGTCATGAAATTCAAGCACCCGTACGAACCATGTTACTATAAACTTTTAAAGCAGTACAATCAAAGGCATGAAATAAAAGAAAATTATATTAACCCATTTATGTCCGAATTTTTATTTTCTCAAATTTGTTGGTAAAATCACTTTAAAATGTTACAAAATGAACTGGAAAAATAAAAAAAAAGTTACGCTAATATATTTTTGTATTTATTTGATAAAACATAAACTTACTAAATATGGGTATATCCATACGTCGAAAATGCATAATTATATGTTTTGTCTAAATTTATATAAATTAAGCTTTTAAATTGTATGTTATATACCATAATTGGTATTTTTATGAACTATTAAAAAATACATTTATTTCTTTACAGAGATCAATAACATTATATGTATTATTATTAATAAAGTAAGAATAATCGTATTTCAGGCAAGAAGGCAATTTATTTCCAAATTACTCTGAAAAGGACTTTACATAAATAACCGTCCTCTAACTGACTAATTGAAATATGTACACATTTGAGCCTAGCGCCCTAAATTTTGTACTTTACAAACATGTATTAAAAGTAGGATTGAAATATAATTTCGCAATTAAAAAAATGCATATTTCAACGAAATCTACAAGCTAATATTCAGACTTATTTATTTGGGTCCTTGATACTAAAAATTCTTTCATCCCTTCGGAGTCGATAAAAAGAGTACCAAGCTTGCTTGGGAACAAAACACCGAGGGTCTCGCGTTGGATTGACCACCTGACCGGGGTACATGCTGCATAGCACCTCGGGGCCCAGAGTCAAGTAAACAGAGTTGAGCTCTGTAGGCCCAGATTCTTCATGGGTCGTATAGCCACAGGTTTAATTTTTTTTAGATACAAAAATACAATACACTTACTTTTTTCATTTTGCTTTCTTGAAAAATGAAAAACGTATAAACACCGAAAAAAGCCTTCATTTAAACAAATAAATATCAATTCTATGCGGCCATCTCTCGGTAATAGAAAAAGGCATTTATAGAAAATTACTTTATACAATTTTCAGGTTGTAAGGAAGAAGGAAATTATAAAAAAAATTCTTAAAATTTGAAACGTCGCAAAATTGGGACGCTAGGCATGAATGGGCTAAAGACGAACTGACATAGAAACATTATTAAATGTTTGTACATATAGTTGAAACTAGGGATGGTTAACCACACGAGAGGCTTGACCCACCCATCAATTTTCATATTTAAAGGAATTTCAGAGTTTTATCAATAGGTGTCAACCAAAGCTACTGGAATGATCAAACAACAGTCTTCGTTTCATAGAGATAATCGAAATAGGTGCGGAAAAATCAATTGTGAGGCGTTTTCAACCTAAAAGTTGTGTTTTTTAGAAATATTTTGTAGGCTTTTTTCAAATAAATTATATAATAGAAATTTAAGTATGTAGGTTTAAAGTAATGCAGAAATATCGAGCTTTCATTCCAGGTATAAAAACTGTACAGTAAGTAAGGCTTAACATAATAATGTGGTATCCTTCAGAAAAGGTCTATGTAGGGAGGCTTGACCCAAACATTGTGAAGGAGGGTTGATCAGATGAACAAGGCTCCCTTAATTAAGTGGTTTTGGAAATCTTTTTATTATACACTGTGAATAATGAAAAGTTAATGGTATATACATAAAAGAATGTAAATTTATTCTGTAAAGCTTCAGTAAAATAGTGTGATAGAAAAGAAAATGTTTAGAACTACTATAGAAAAATGTGAAAAATTGTTAGAAAATGGGAAAGTTGATAGGGACGTTTTTTCATTTAAATATTGCTTGCAATAGGTAAATAGAAACAGTAGAAAAGACTAGAAAGAATTAAAGCAGCAGTTTTAACCCTTTGAGGTGCAGGGGTATGTTTATAACACCACTTTATTTTAATTCCGAAACATCACAATGACACTAGAATTTCGCTAAAATATTTTCATTTAACATGTATGTGAAATATAGCCTTTTTTCTTATTTCCAAATAAATTTGTTAATAAATTCCGGTGCCCGTCATTTATTTCAACATTTAAGTACAGAAAGTACTTTGCACCTTAAAGGTTTAAATCATGTTAGTGATAAGTTAAGTGCTCATGCTATTGCAAAAGAACATAGCATAGATCGAAAAACTTTAGGAACGTATGTAGAAAAATTTCACCAGAGGGAACACAGTGAGATGAAGCCAAACTATGTGACAAGTACATTTATCAGATAGAGTGTCACAAAAAATAGAACAAGAAAATTAAAAAAAAGGACAGTGGCTCCTAAATCTGGACATAATAACAGGAAACACTATGAAAACGGAACCTGTCTCTAACAGAATACTGCCTGAAATGTTAAAATTTCATTTTTTCTGCTGTACAATTATACCTGCTCAGAAAGAATCCAGTTTTAAACAAAATATTCTCCTCTGACATGCGATTGCACCTTAACAGGTTTGCTTAAGCCTCATTAAAAAAAAAAAAATAATTAAAGCATGTAGAATAAAGTTATTTTGCTTTATTTTAAATTCATTTTATTTCTCTTAATAAATAGTGCAATATAAAACAAAGTGGGTCAAGCCTCCCATATAGTGGGTTAACTCAGCCATATGTGGAGACCCTTGACTCATTATTTTTTCATGAATAAAATCAATCATTTTTCAAATTTCTTATATGTTACATTTATGTAGCAATTTTATTTTCATAACTGATTGTATACCGAATAAAATGATACATAAAACTTTATTCTAAGTTCAATATATAAAAAATAAAAAATCATTTTGTAAAAAGGGGGTCAACCCTCTCTAGTCTCCCCTACATAATGTTTGTACAACTGTTTGTACATTGGCGTGCACATCTAAAATATCTTTTCTTTTATCTTCATTCTCGTAGAAACTCTTTTAATTCTTTTTTCTGTGTATTTGAAAAGACAAAACGATTCATTAAGTTAAATGTCATTCTACTAATTTAACTTTAAAATAAATGCAGACATAGAAAAACTTCCAGGGACACAGGCTTATAAACACATTATTAGGGCTTCTTATAAAGACACTCTGCTGGTATACAAATTATAATTTGATCAGATAAATAAATATAACAGAGAACTACCGACAGAACTTATTTAATATCCGCATTTAGCAATATCGTGGTACTATAATAATACAACCTTCAAAATTTTTAATACAATTATGTTAGAAATTAACAAATATATTTTCGAAATATAAAAGAAATACATGTGAAGAAAGTAGATATATTTACTCTTTGTGTCAAATTTCATCTTTTTTCAAAATTCTTTTCAAACTTTTATCTTCTGTCAAAATATCTGAAACATTTCATTTTGAAATCTGTCTATGGGATTTAAGCTTTATACGTCATCCTACTGAGAAAATATAGGTTCATTCATGCGCGTAGAATATACTCGAGAAGAGAGAAACTCTTTTTATTTATTTAGTTTACTTTTCCTCCAAAGTAAACTAAATAAAGAAAGAAGCTGTTTAAATGTAGATAATAATCAATAACACTACATAATAAATAACTGATATGAATATATGATCTGATTTCTTAAGGTTAAGGACTAAAAATCAGATTTATTAAGAATGATTTTGCTGAATTTGAAATAAACACTTCTTATTTAGAGCTATAATTAAAAAAAAATAATATGAGATATGACGCATTTTTTATCTTTTCTATTGACCGAATCAAAATGGAAAAACAAAAAACTTTAAAAAATGCCTTTTAGTTACAAAAATTTAAAGATGTAAAACATAAAAAAAAATATTTTTTTATTTAATATTGTGTAAATGCAAAAGTTCATGCTCGATTTCACAGATGGCAGAAGCTTACAATTTTGACTCTGCTCATGTTTCTTTTATAACCATACTATTAAGTGTTTTATGTTGTTTTATGACTTCCAATTATCTAGAGGAGGGATATGGTCCCGAAGAGGGGGTGCCCTAGCTTTACGTAATGAAATCCAAGGTACGAAGAAAACCACGAAAACTCCGAACGATTTGGCTGAGGGGCGTGATTGGGTTCGAACCCAGCACCTCCCGTCTACCAGCTTTGAGAGCAAAACCTCTCGGCCACTGGTGGGGTCCATATTGTTCAGTGACAGTAATGTATATGTGTCGTGAGTAAACGCAAAGTTAATTTTTTTTTCAAATTAATTGTTGTGCAAGGTTAATGTTCAAAATGGAAAATGAAAAATTACATTTTCGTCATTTTATGCTGTATGAGTTTAAAAGAGAGTGATCGTTGCACGTGCTACAAAAAATACTCAAGACGTTTACTCGGATCGTTCTCCCGCTCTAAGGACCGTTAAAACGTGGTTTTGAGGATTTCGAAAAGGCGATTTCTATCGAGGCTCGGACTGGCCCGCCGGCCCATCAGCCCAAGGGCCGGTGCGCCCTCGTCCAGGTAAAAGTTCGCGCCCCTAAGTACCTAAGCCGCCCCAATATATTTTCAATCTTTGTGCACATACATTCTGACGAGTGTACTATATTTCGAGAATTTGTTTAGGGATAATCATGCATTAATAGACAGACAGCACATCAAAGTTATTTTTTTATTATCCCAAAGAATTTGAAATGTGTCGAACAATATCAGGATTGGAAACCAAAGTGGACATCTTTGCATGCGATTCAAAGAGAAAACATGCACCCAATGAGAGGTTTGGTAGTCATGGCGCCCTGAACGAAATGTTTTTCACCTCCTCTTTGATTGATATCTTTCAGATTTTAACCAAATATTTCGCATATTTTCAGACCTTTCCTTTTAGTACCTCTCCCGCCCTTCTCCCTTAAAGCCGTCCCTGAATGCACCTATAATCGTGCTTTTTGAAAAGCAACTTGTGAAAAAAAAGGAGAGAAGTATCAGAAGGCAAAAAACTTTTTGTATGGATTTTGTTGTTGATTGGAAAAACATGATATTTCTTTTCGGAGAATACAAAGTTGATAATACCAGGGCTGCCACAGCGACTATTTTTTAATTCTAACCGGCACCACTTTCTTAAAACATAAATCCTTAACAGACACTTTGTCAACATTTGCAAGAGAAATATACTTCAAAATTTATATTCGAAAAATACTGTTGCGAACAGATTATAAAAATAGTCGCCTGTGGTAGCCCTGTGATATTTTTGGATTTACAATCCTGCAAGCTGTGGGATCTCGCGGACAGCGTTTTCTCATTCATAAAATCTATCGTCGTTTTCGATAGTAATTCTCGTTTTATTTAATGACAGATTTTCCACGGTTAAATAACTATGAGGATATTAATAGTATGTACATTGAAAAAAAAAAGAACGTATAATTTAATCAATCGAAAAGCCTGCCAATAAATAAAGCAGTGACTACTATTAGAAACTATAATGGGCTTTTTGATTAAAATATTTTTTTTTTACAAAAAAGACTTAAATGAATATTAAAATGTTTTATTAAAAATGTTTTTTAAATTGTTTACTTAAAATATTTATTTATTTAGATTTGTGTTTCATTTCTAAAAATGTACTGACCTAATTTTGAGAAATCTGAATCGGTCGCGTAGTTTCGGATAAATCGGTGAACATACATAAAAACAGAAAATACTTATGCGTCTAAATAAAATCCTACTCCCTTTTTAAAAAAAATCGGTTTAATACTGGCTACGGGATTCTGCAGTTTGCTTGAATACAATACTTGGTGCACTTCTCTCAATTATGAAACTTAAATATTTCCCTTGATTTCTAACAATGACAACAGTTTTCCTAATCAGGGGAAGAGTGTGCTGAGAATAGTAAATTTGCTCAATTATTTTAGCGAATTTCGAATAACAAAACGAATTTTTAAGAGTATATTTTTTATGTACAAACTTTTTTATAGTGCGATATCAATAAATCACTTTATGGATGCATAAAATCATTTTTTAAGGATACAAAATAGTTATTATTTTCACAAACAAGTATTATTTTCATATTCAAATAGCCTTATATTTCAGCATTCCAATACACTGTAATATATGGTACATTTTGCAAAAGAACGAATGAAAGATGAGATTTAGTTCTGAAAATTTTTATTTCCATTCAGAAAGTACATTTTTGTTCTAAACATAAATATTTTTTAAACGAAGTTTCCATACTGAATTTTCCTTGTGTGTGGTGAGGGAGACACCTACATATTCCACATTTAAAAATGCTACTTTGTTAATAATATGAATAATTAAAAAAAACCCGTAGTACATAAAAAGAAATTGTCAGATTGCAACAGAAATTGAAATAATGACATTTTTAACTGATTTGATAACTAATTCACATTACGTTAAAGGAATATTTTAAGAAATAGGTTAAAGCCCTTAGCAGCACCGCAAGCAACTCTTTTTGGTGCTGGTGGTTAGCTTTTCTAAAGATCATCAATGCATCAATGGTGATAAGTGGAAAAAAAATCTGGTTACTCCTTACTAATTACCCTAATAATAATCGTAAAAAAAAATATGTAGGTACCAATCGACTAAAAATAATATGTACTAATTATTGCTATGTATAAATTAGGTTTCTGAAGTCATCTACTTATTAAAATAGTACCAACTTTGAATTTTCAAACAATAACACCCATTTTTTACATCTTATTTGAGTTTCTTGTATCGAGACAGCCTGGAAAAAGGCATTGTTTATATGCCTCATTTTAAATCTTGAAAGGGTTAGAAGCATTTAAATTTGAGGATTTTTAAGTTAAATCTATTTGAGAAACTTAATTTGTATCTTTATAAAACTTATCTGATTCATTTTTTATTAATTTATTAAAGAGATATACTGAATAGACCCAAACTTATTCCAGACATTTTTTCTATTCAAAAACTATTTTTAATTAAGAAAACTATTAATTTAGTTATATTAAAAAATATATTAGGAACAAACCATAATTATTAAAAACATCGATGTGTAGAAGTCATTTGAATAACTAGTTTTCAAGATGTAGCGAAATTTTTCGTTTCCATAACATAAGGTGGAGCGTTACCTGTAATCAAACGAGCCACAGAAAAAATCTTAGAAATGTACCAAAAATATTTTGTAGGATTTTCTTTGATCAAAAATAAATTTTTAATAAATATATAATTCTTGTACAATTTTACTGGTGACTATTTGAGTGCTTTCGGTACTTTTTCTTCTAAGATCTTCAATTTACTTTACGAAATTTAGGGATAAACACCTAACACATTTGTTTTATTACTGCATTAAGATTTAAGAAAAGCATAAACATTTTATAAATTTCCTGGCTAGCTAGAAACTCAAATAGGGTGTCAAAAGTGGATGTTACTATTTGAAAAATCAACATTCGTATATTTTTTAATATGTAGACAGCATCCAAAGCAAAATTTATAAAAAGCAATTAATAGTAAACATTATCCCAAATCAGTAGTTACCTTGTCTTTTTTACACAGTCATTTTTTATGGAAATTGGTAGGGGTGATCACTTTTTGTTTTTCCAAGGTATCTATCGATAAAAGAAGAAAACAAAAAAGCCGTAGTCTTAATATCACTCATCTACTACAAGGTAATCTGTGTTCAACTTAGTGTAGCTTTTAGATATATACATTATTTGTTTAAAAAATTGCGTAGTATTCAGTAGGTTTGATGGAACGTTATACATGCACGGAGAATATAGCAAAGCCATTATTATTACTTGGTTCTATGAGAGTGTGTCAAAGCTTGTCAAACCATATGCAACACAAGCAAATAAAATTGACTTGAGTCTACTACAAGGTAATCTGTGTTCAACTTACTGGAGCTTTTAGATATATACACGATTTGTTTTAAAAATTGCGTAGTATTCAGTAGGTCTGGTGGAACTTTAAACATGCACGGAGACTATAGCAAAGCCATTATTATTACTTGGTTCTATGAGAGTGTGTCAAAGCTTGTCAAGCCATATGCAACACAAGCAAATAAAATTGACTTGAGTTGGTTAAAATTTTTGCGCCCTTTGAAAATCTAAGATCTGCGCCCTTTACACTGACCCAGTCCGACCCTGTTTCTATTTAAACGAAAAAAATCACTTTGGGCGACCTTCTGGCAATGATTTTGACATAATCCATGATTTAGTGAATAATAACCCAAGGATATACTGAATAGTTTTCTGAGAGACTAAATGTTGGCAATTCGACTCCATTTTGCCATTTAAGGGGACGGTGGAGTTTAAAATCTTTAAAAAAATATATATATATATATATATATATATATATATATTGTAAATTTCAAATTATATATTATTCAAGGGTACATTATATACATTATAACATACATTTATCACAAAAAAATTAAAAAAAAATTATTTTTGAGAAAAAAATGGAATTTTACGCGTCGTGTTAGAAATCTTCGAAGTGCCCCATGCGTCTTCCATATCAATGAAAATCCCCAATATTTTTTTTATAAAAGTTTGGTTTATATATAGAAATAAAATAGAGCATCGAATTTTACATATTTGAATTTAAAGGTTAAAAAAATGAAATTTCTTTTTAATTTTTTTTCGAAAAAATTTCAAATTTCAAATTTTTTAATTTTTTAATTTTTATTTTTTGTAAATTTCATATTAAATATTATTCAAGGGTACATTATATGCATTATGGCATGCATTTATCACAAAAAAAAAATAAAAAAAAATTAGAAAAACTTTATTTTTGAGAAAAAAATGGAATTTTACGCGTCGTCTTAGAAATCTTTGAAGTGACCCCTGTGCGTTCCATATCAATAAAAATCCCCTCGGCAAAACCTCTTGGCCACTGGTGGGCCCCATATTGTTCAGTGACAGTAATGTATATGTGTCGTGAGTAAACGTAAATGTTTTTTTTTTTTTTTTTTTTTTTTTTTTTTCAAATTAATTGTTGTGCAAGGTTAATGTTCAAAATGGAAAATGAAAAGTTACATTTTCGTCATTTTATGCTGTATGAGTTTAAAAGAGAGTGATCGTTGTACGTGCTACAAAAAATACTCAAGACGTTTACTCGGATCGTTCTCCCGCTCTAAGGACCGTTAAAACGTGGTTTTGAGGATTTCGAAAAGGCGATTTCTATCTAAACGAAAAAAAATCACTTTGGGCGACCTTCTGGCAATGATTTTGACATAATCCATGATTTAGTGAATAATAACCCAAGGATATACTGAATAGTTTTCTGAGAGACTAAATGTTAGCAATTCGACTCCATTTTGCCATTTAAGGGGACGGTGGAGTTTAAAATCCTTAAAAATATATATTTTTTTTTTTTGTAAATTTCTACTTAAATATTATTCAAGGGTACATTATATACATTATAACATACATTTTTCACAAAAAAAAATTATTTTTGAGAAAAAAAATGGAATTTTACGCGTCGTGTTAGAAATCTTTGAAGTGCCCCATGCGTCTTCCATATCAATGAAAATCCCCAATATTTTTTATAAAAGTTTGGTTTATATATAGAAATAAAATAGAGTATCGAATTTTACATATTTGAATGTAAAGGTTAAAAAAAAATGAAAATTGTTTTAAAATTTTTTCGAAAAATTTTCAAAATTTCAAATTTTTATTTTTTATTTTATTTTATTTTATTTTATTTGTAAATTTCATCTTAAATATTATTCAAGGGAACATTATATGCATTATGGCATGCATTTATCACAATTTTTTTTTTTTTAATTAAAAAAACTTTATTTTTGAGAAAAAAATGGAATTTTACGCGTCGTCTTAGAAATTTTTGAAGTGCCCCCTGTGCGTTTCATATCAATGAAAATCCCCTCGGCAAAACCTCTCGGCTACTGGTGGGGCCCATATTGTTCAGTGACAGTAATGTATATGTGTCGTGAGTAAACGTAAAGTTAAATTTTTTTTTTTTTTCAAATTAATTGTTGTGCAAGGTTAATGTTCAAAATGGAAAATGAAAAATTACATTTTCGTCATTTTATGCTGTATGGGTTTAAAAGAGAGTGATCGTTGTGCGTGCTACAAAAAATACTCAAGACGTTTACTCGGATCGTTCTCCCGCTCTAAGGACCGTTAAAACGTAGTTTTGAGGATTTCAAAAAGGCGATTTCTATCTAAACGAAAAAAAAAATCACTTTGGGCGACCTTCTGGCAATGATTTTGACATAATCCATGATTTAGTGAATAATAACCCAAGGATATACTGAATAGTTTTCTGAGAGACTAAATGTTAGCAATTCGACTCCATTTTGCCATTTAAGGGGACGGTGGAGTTTAAAATCCTTAAAAATATTTTTTTTTTTTTGTAAATTTCTACTTAAATATTATTCAAGGGTACATTATATACATTATAACATACATTTTTCACAAAAAAAAAATTATTTTTGAGAAAAAAATGGAATTTTACGCGTCGTGTTAGAAATCTTTGAAGTGCCCCATGCGTCTTCCATATCAATGAAAATCCCCAATATTTTTTATAAAAGTTTGGTTTATATATAGAAATAAAATAGAGTATCGAATTTTACATATTTGAATGTAAAGGTTAAAAAAAAATGAAAATTGTTTTAAAATTTTTTCGAAAAATTTTCAAAATTTCAAATTTTTATTTTTTATTTTATTTTATTTTATTTTTTTTGTAAATTTCATCTTAAATATTATTCAAGGGAACATTATATGCATTATGGCATGCATTTATCACAATTTTTTTTTTTTAATTAAAAAAACTTTATTTTTGAGAAAAAAATGGAATTTTACGCGTCGTCTTAGAAATTTTTGAAGTGCCCCCTGTGCGTTTCATATCAATGAAAATCCCCTCGGCAAAACCTCTCGGCCACTGGTGGGGCCCATATTGTTCAGTGACAGTAATGTATATGTGTCGTGAGTAAACGTAAAGTTAATTTTTTTTTTTTTTTTCAAATTAATTGTTGTGCAAGGTTAATGTTCAAAATGGAAAATGAAAAATTACATTTTCGTCATTTTATGCTGTATGAGTTTAAAAGAGAGTGATCGTTGTACGTGCTACAAAAAATACTCAAGACGTTTACTCGGATCGTTCTCCCGCTCTAAGGACCGTTAAAACGTGGTTTTGAGGATTTCAAAAAGGCGATTTCTATCTAAACGAAAAAAAAAAAATCACTTTGGGCGACCTTCTGGCAACGATTTTGACATAATCCATGATTTAGTGAATAATAACCCAAGGATATACTGAATAGTTTTCTGAGAGACTAAATGTTAGCAATTCGACTCCATTTTGCCATTTAAGGGGACGGTGGAGTTTAAAATCCTTAAAAATATTTTTTTTTTTTTTTTTTTTTTTTTTTTTTTTTTTTTTTTGTAAATTTCTACTTAAATATTATTCAAGGGTACATTATATACATTATAACATACATTTTTCACAAAAAAAAAAAAAATATTTTTGAGAAAAAAATGGAATTTTACGCGTCGTGTTAGAAATCTTTGAAGTGCCCCATGCGTCTTCCATATCAATGAAAATCCCCAATATTTTTTATAAAAGTTTGGTTTATATATAGAAATAAAATAGAGTATCGAATTTTACATATTTGAATGTAAAGGTTAAAAAAAAATGAAAATTGTTTTAAAAATTTTTCGAAAAATTTTCAAAATTTCAAATTTTTATTTTTTATTTTATTTTATTTTTTTTTTTTTTTGTAAATTTCATCTTAAATATTATTCAAGGGAACATTATATGCATTATGGCATGCATTTATCACAATTTTTTTTTTTTAATTAAAAAAACTTTATTTTTGAGAAAAAAATGGAATTTTACGCGTCGTCTTAGAAATTTTTGAAGTGCCCCCTGTGCGTTTCATATCAATGAAAATCCCCTCGGCAAAACCTCTCGGCCACTGGTGGGGCCCATATTGTTCAGTGACAGTAATGTATATGTGTCGTGAGTAAACGTAAATGTTTTTTTTTTTTTTTTTTCAAATTAATTGTTGTGCAAGGTTAATGTTCAAAATGGAAAATGAAAAATTACATTTTCGTCATTTTATGCTGTATGAGTTTAAAAGAGAGTGATCGTTGTACGTGCTACAAAAAATACTCAAGACGTTTACTCGGATCGTTCTCCCGCTCTAAGGACCGTTAAAACGTGGTTTTAAGGATTTCTAAAAGGCGATTTCTATCTAAACGAAAAAAAAAAAACCACTTTGGGCGACCTTCTGGCAATGATTTTGACATAATCCATGATTTAGTGAATAATAACCCAAGGATATACTGAATAGTTTTCTGAGAGACTAAATGTTAGCAATTCGACTCCATTTTGCCATTTAAGGGGACGGTGGAGTTTAAAATCCTTAAAAATATATATATATATATATTTTTTTTTTTTTTTTTTTTTTTTTTTTTTGTAAATTTCAATTTAAATATTATTCAAGGGTACATTATATACATTATAACATACATTTATCACAAAAAAATTTAAAAAAAATTATTTTTGAGGAAAAAAAGGGAATTTTACGCGTCGTGTTAGAAATCTTCGAAGTGCCCCATACATCTTCCATATCAATGAAAATCCCCAATATTTTTTATAAAAGTTTGGTTTATATATAGAAATAAAATAGAGCATCGAATTTTACATATTTGAATTTAAAGGTTAAAAAAATGAAAATTGTTTTAAAATTTTTTCGAAAAATTTTCAAAATTTCAAATTTTCATTTATTTATTTTTTTTTTTTTTTTTTTTTTTTTGTAAATTTCATCTTAAATATTATTCAGGGGAGCATTATATGCATTATGGCATGCATTTATCACAAAAAAAAATTAAAAAAACATTAAAAAAAACTTTATTTTTGAGAAAAAAAAATGGAATTTTACGCATCGTCTTAGAAATCTTTAATGTGCCCCCTGTGCGTTCCATAGCATAGAAAATCCCCAATATTTTTTATAAAAGTTTGGTTTATATATAGAAATAAAATAGAGCATCGAATTTTATATATTTGAATTTAAAGGTTAAAAAAATTTTTTTTTGGAAAATTTTGAAATTTTGAATTTTTTTTAACCTTTAAATTCAAATATATAAAATTCGATGCTCTATTTTATTTATATATATAAACCAAACTTTTATAAAAAATATTGGGGATTTTCATTGATATGGAAGACGCATGGGCACTTCGAAAATTTCTAACACGACGCGTAAAATTCCATTTTTTTTCTCAATTTTTTTTTTTTTTTTTTACATTTTTTTTTTTTTTTGTGATAAATGTATGCTATAATGTATATAATGTACCCTTGAATAATATTTAATTTGAAATTTTCAAAGAAAAAAATATATTTTAAAGGATTTTAAGCTCCCCTTAATACAACTTGGGTACACTTCGAAACACGAAACTCGATGTATTACAAATCGGCAGTGTTGTCGCATCTGATTTCGCCTTATGTTGCAGATTTTTATACGCCCAGATTTTTTATTTAAGCATTTCGACTTCTCACCAGTATGTTTTAATAGTTATTCTTGATTTATAATATAACAGACATCCCATAAATATAATAAAATAAAAGCTATTTAAAATTATCTGGTGTAATTCAATTTTTATAAATAAAAAATTCGTCAAATGCAGCCACACAGGATATCGGGAACAAACTTTTGCAATCAACAATTATTATTATTATTATTATTATTATTATTAGTAGTAGTACTAATACTAGTATTTTGCATTGCAGAAAAATCCAATGTAGGTTTTGTGAGCTAAGTACGATATTTAAATTCAAAGATGAATTCAAACTTTAAAAGAATTAATATTAATAAAGCTACATGTAAACGTTTAACAACAGCCTTACATATTTACGTATGTAATGAAATTTTTACAGTTCATTAAAAAAAATTAAATTTGAGAAAGTATCATTGGATTTAAATTTGAAACGCAGTGTTACTTCTTTTGTAATGATAATTAATGTCTTTAAAAAAGCAAAATTATCTTTAATAACAATTATTTTACGTTAATGCTGCTCATCTATGCCAACACCAATTTTATTTCATAATAAGAAAATTTAAAAGCATTATTAATATTCAGAGCATTTTCAGAAAGAAATAGTTTAGTATAAAAAAACAAGCAGTTTATTTTCTAAGACATTTGTATCATACAAAACTAAATTATTTGTTTAAAATTGAATAAACGATCGAATTTTATAAGAGGCTAACAATAATCGTAATTTAAATAACAAATAGAGAATAAAAGAAAAAAAATTGATTTGGAAAAATATAGAGCCGCAAATAAGTAAATATTTATTCTTGTATCTATATTTCTATACGAAAAAGATGTGCATGCGAATGTATATAAAATGTTTTACTGCGTAAAAATGTAGGTCCTAAATTTTATGGCGCACCTGCTTTACAGTTAGATTTGTATATTTCTTGCACATTTATACTACAAAAATGTATGTTTTTTTTATTGTGTGAAAAGGGTATTTTAACACATTGCATATAAACAAAATACTGTAATCATTTTTGATTTAGCACAGAGCGATTATTATTTTTTTTTAATGTAGGTGAAATTAACGGTTATAAACTAATTTGGAACATAATTATACAAGAAAATTATGGTGAGAATATAATAAGTTGTTAAATATATGAAAATAAAATGTAGTAAAACACCTAAAAATTTCACAACATTTAAACTAAAATGAATGTTTGAAAAATACTAAAAAATGAAATATTTTTATCAGTATGGAATGCAGGATACAAGGTTATGTCTGGCATGTTTCGCGTATTTTATATTGTGACTCTATTTTGCAGCCGTTCCCAAACTGTGCTATGTACTACCTATGTAATGTGCTATGTGACCCCATAAATCCTCGAGGATACACAAAATTGAGTATTACGAAGTAAAATTCCTTATTATCAATTAAGAATATTTATTAATTAAATATAGCAACTAGAAACGTCTTCTAGGTCACACGCCCCCCCCCCCCCCCCGAAAAAAATCTATATTTTAATAACTTAAAAAATATGCTTTTCGATATTGTTATGTAAATATTAAATACAAATAACTCAATCAAGAAATATATATATATATATGTTTTTACAAAAATGTAAAAAAAAAAAAATCTTCAGTTCTTTTTCCACCGAATTCAGAATGATACGAATATGTTATTTTTTATAATTTTTAAATGATTTTTTTATTGTAGGATTTTGATGATATTTTGAATAGATTTAAGGATTTAAATAAGGATTTAAAAGAATCTTAATTTATAGCAATATGTTAAGAGAAAAAAATGAATAAAAAAAATCAAGTGGGAAAAGGAGAACTAGTTTATGTTAAAGTACGTGGGTAAATCAAAATTTATCCGCAATGTAATTTTAAATTTTATTGCAGTTCATCTAGGAAGCAAACGTTAACATCATTTTTCAATATAGTCCCGTTGCTTTCCAACTCACTTGGTCCATCGTCCAGTGTTGCCAGATTAGGGGCTTTTTTGTCCCCAGATTGTTGATTGTCACCGTTTTCTTTAAATAGAAATATTCGGTCAATTTAAAAATAGATTAAAAATTCTGTAAAATGAGGCGGATTATACTATTTTTAAAAAAGTGGCGACAGTCAAATAATCTGAATTAAAAAAGTCCCCAATCTGGTAACATTGCCATCGTTGCTCAAGCTTCCTGATGGATTCAGAAAAGAAGGTTTTCGATTGAGCAATGAGCCACTCATGCATCGCGTCCTTAAGTTCTTGGTCCGAGGTGAATCATTTGTCCCTTAATGTCTCTTTGAGTGGACCATACAAGAGGCAGTTCGAATGGGCACAGTTGGGTCTAACAGAACCATGTCACGTGCACGCTCAATGTTCCCATAATTTCTGTCCGTACACGGTCGTCAGGCTTCTTCCTCGTGCGTAACACTTGTGCGGAAAATTTTGAATTTTTCAATCCATTCGTAGACACACTGTGGGCAAGGCACTGTTCCCGTATTGTGCCGAAAGTCTTCGTTCGATTGCTGCCCTGATAAACCTTCCGATGTAAGAAGCAATGCAGGAAGAATTATGTCAAAATTGTGGATAATTTTTGACTTACACACGCATTTACACGCATTACATCAATTATCTATGATATGATGCTCAAAAAAAAAAAAAAGCATTTTTATTCATATCTGGTTTAAGACATTATTAAGAATCTTAAAACACGAACTACTAAGATGAATACGTTTAGAAAAGTATTTTCTCATAATTTTGTTTATATATTTTTATGTATAGTTCCTTTTCTATAAGCAATTGTCAAGAAGGTTGTACATTCTTATTTTAATACAGAACATTAACTAAGTATGAAGAAAAAATTGCAATTCGAGAAAATTGTCCTTTCTTTAAGATTGGAATTTCTTTAAGATATGTATTATGAGTTAATATTGCTTTAAATGGCATTTATTTGTTTTATTGTTATTGGCTATTTAATGTATGTCAGTAACATTACTTATTTTTGATTGAAAATAAATAGATGCCAGGCAGATATAAAAATAACATTGTTTGTACAATTGCACATTGGGAAGGTATTTTCTTTATTTCTAAAATGTTCTTTCTCATCACATCTTTCTTATTTGCTCCTTCCTTTCGTGTGTTAAAAGGATCAGGGTCTTTGGCACATGAAATATGACTAAAATTCGATTATATTATACTGACTTAATTATTTCCCTTTTTAACCCTTTATGTACTGAATTATGAATTCAGGAAAATTTTATGTTCTAAAGCATTTTTCGCGAGTTGTTTAAACTACTTTAAAAGATTTACATAATCATTTAATAAATTTTAGAAGGATTTTAAAAGGATTGAATGATTTATAAGGATTCATTAAAGTTGATTTTATTGAAATTTCGTGCAATATTTATAACCCCACTCATATCTTTTATTTTAAATATTCTTCTTGGTATTTTGTAGAATTAGGAAATGTACAAATATAATGTTTTTACAACAAAAGTATAGAAATATTTCCGAATTGAAAAATCCCCCCCCCCCCCAACGGCAAGAAAGTTGAAAAGGTGCAAAGGCAAAATAAATTATCCTTCCGTTTTTTTGTTTTTTTTTGTGTGTGTGTGTGTGTAACCAATAATTATTTTGGAACAAGATAAAGTAATGCATTTATAACTCATTCTATACTGTCTTACAACTAATCGATCTATTAAATTAATTTTGTAACAATTTATTTTAATGGTACCTATAAGTACCGTGAGTAGATAAAGGGTATATATTAGAAGATATATATTGTACGATTTTAACAATAGTTTTTTTTTCTTTTTTTTTCGAATGTATATGAACACAAACTCAAAGTTCGTATAATTCGTAGTTTTGATGACAAATACGCAATTTCTACTATTTTTATCATCAATTTACTCACTATTTTTAATATTTTATTAAAACAAAGTGTAGCACGAAACAAAGTGTAGTAGTTGCTTTACGCAAAGAAGGGTTTTCGAGAAGTGTGATCACCAAAATAATTTAAAGACATCATTCAGTCTACAATTACTAGCGTGAAAAATTGAAGCTTCAAATTGATGATGTCGAGAGGATAGCCTCATCAGGCCGTAACGTGGGAACTACAACGTCTGAAAATTGATATCTGAACCAGGCGTGTCTCCGTAATCGTGCTTCTACTTTAAAAGTTTAATTTTAAAACGCCGGGGGTGTTCATTTAACTGCACGAACTGGCCATAAACGGCTTACGTAATGTGGTCGCCATGTATATCGCTTCGTCCAAAAACCATTTACTTACAATAAAAAAAAGAAAAAGCGACTTTCTTGAGTGCAAAAACATGTTTCATGGGCAAGGGATGGTAAAAATTCCATATCCCGTGCTGTTTTTTTTTTTGGCGAGTTTTTTTTTTTTTTTTTTTTTTTTTGGCATTAAATGAATCGATGTGGTTGCGATCTTAGCATTTGGAGTAGCATTTTTTCTGGAAAATTGATTTCATTCATATGTTTTTTGTGTAATTTTTTTGCATTTAGCATATTTTTTGGGGAAAAATTTATAACTTTTGTTTTAATTTGGCATGTATAGTAAATATAATAAATATATAAAATTATATCTAAGTACATAATATTTATTTATAGGTGTATATATCATGTATGTATAAGGTATATCTCTATATGTAATATATATACATAAAAATAAAACTATCTGTATAAACATAGTATTTTTTAAACATGTGACATATATAACATTTATTAAATATGTATATGTTTATAAATATTTAAAGACAATGTTTTTCCGCCAACTTGAAAATTTTATAAGATGCTAAAATGGCTTTTTTGGCGCCATTTTGTATTCCTTCTCCAATCGCGCCAACTAGCACAGGATATGGAACTCTTTGGAAGGGATCAGTAGGACTTAGTAATCGTTTCGGTAGTATTTAAATTTAACCTGTACGGTTCGGACGGCAACCGGTATGTTAGGAGACGAAAACGTGAAGCATGTAATCAACACTGTCTTTCGCCGACTGTGAAATTCTTATACTCAGCCCAAATATCTGGAAAAGTATATCGAGCACAGGGATTGGACGACTGAAATTATTACAGAACATAAGTTTTCACCGACATCTTGAAGGAGTGTTTACGGTCAGTTATTCGAAATAATTTTAAAATTGCAAAAAAATGCCTTTTAACAAGACTCAGTCGAGAAAATTGGTAAATGAAATTTAATTTATTCGTAAATGATTTTGTTGTGTCACTTGCATTTTTTTTTTATCTTCACATCATAACATATATTAATAAAGTAATTTTCCAGGTATTCCCAACTTTCTGTGCAACTACTATATGAAAAAATCTTGTATTTAAGCTATGGACTGAACTGAGAATATTCCTGATCCGAATAATATTCAAAATGCTTGGCTTGTAATTGGTACTAAAATTTCAAAAAAGAAGCAGGCTACCAAAATTAAACTAAAGTATTATCATTAGTGTTTTGGCACCATGTAATTGGTCGCGATTACATTCAGAAGATGATATTTTCCATGCCGGATACTGCTAGGCTGTCATCGCTGCTCGCGCAAAATCTACAAAGTATTAAACTGACCTTAAGTGTATAACTACAGCAATGGAAATGTCACATGACTGCAGTTATGAAAAAATTATTATTATCTACTGAATTTGTGGTTAAAAACTTTGTCCAATGGTTTAATAAAAAAGTATATTTTTAACGTTCCGAAATTATTCAGCATAATTATGTATTTCCATAAACTAATTTTTATGGCAAATGCTAAAGTTTTCTTTTAATGTAGCAACTTTATCTGTACATAAAACATAAATATAAAACATATTACTCGCGCACTTTTCCATTTTTTTACAGGTAATCAATGTTTTTGTCCGCCAATGTATATATTTTCCATACCGGATACTGCTATTATTATCTACTGCTTTTATCTCTATTTTGATAGAAAATAGATTTTTCACGTTCAGAACTTATTCAGCATAATTATGTATTTCCATAAACTAAGTTTTACGGAAAATGCTAAAGGTTTCTTTTAATGTAACAATATTATCTCTATATAAAACATAAATATAAAATATATTACTCGCGCACTTTTCACTTTTTTTTTACAGGTAATCAATCTTTTTGATTTTGAACAATTTACAATTTACAATAAACAAATTACAATTTTGATTTTCGGAGAAAATTCGGAAGGCTTTTTCTTGTTGAGAATTTTACTTGCTGTTTTGCAAAATCTTTTTTTTTTTAAATTTAGAATTCTACTAAATTTAGAATTCTTCTAAAAAACATATACGATCATCACGAAAGATTTCCATTTCAAAAATCAAATTGAAAATTAATTAATAATTTAGAATCAATGCAATGTGACATCTAAACTATAAATAAAATAATAGTACAAACTGTCTTGAATTTATAATTTCCAGAGAAACTTGCATTTGCATTTGAATTATATTCATTAATATAATTATACTTTAGAAATCAATGCAGTGAGAATTTATTACCTTTAAAATCAACTATAGATTAAAATGAATTCACACTTTACATTTGCATTCAAAATGATAAATGAGTTATTTTATTCGAAAAACACGTATGTCTTTTCAGAAGTTCATTAATCATGGAAAACATTGACAACAATTTGAATTTAATGTTGTAATTATTTTACATTTGTTAAGTCTCTGAATGGTGAAAATACAAATGTAGTATTAATATTTAAAGGACAGTTTGTATTATTATATAAGTTAGAGATATAGGTCAATTAAAGAAAAAAATTACACTGATAAACTAAATTTTGGTTAGAAAATTAAAATATTTGGGAGTTTACAGCTATGATAATTTTTCTTTTTTTTCTTTTCTTTCTTTACTTTAGAAGAAATTCCTCTTTCATTTTTGATGCATAATGATCTTATCTAGAAGGTGACAATTAATTTTAATATACAGGGTTATTCATAATTCCCTCTGGGGTTTTGAAGCTCTGTAGTAAAAAAAAAAAAACTAAGGCGAATACAGCAAAAAAGAACATTTGAAAGAATACAGAAACAAATCAAGTTTCATTGTTAGCAGTTGCCGATAGACCACTGAAGGCAGTTAGTAAACAAAAATGCCGTTTGCAGGCGAACAGAAAGCGTTTTGTGTCTTAGAATTTGCAAAATCTGAATCAGTGTCTTGATTCACCGGGCATTTTGTACGAAATATAGAACACAGGGACCAACTAAAAAGACAATTCATGTGTGGTACAATAAGTTCAAAGAATGTTAATAGTACTATGTTCAGCAGAATATGGCAGGACCTGAACTATTGCATTGATATATGACGTGTGACTAAGGGTTCACACATAGAACACCTGTAAGTTATATAAGTAAAACTTCATTTGTTTCTGTATTCTTTCAAATGTTCTTTTTTGCTGTATTCATCTTAGCTTTTTTATTACAGCGTTTCGAAACCTCGAAGGGAATTATGAATAACCCTGCATTGTATATGTTTCTTTAAAATGCTATGAATTAGTTAATATCACCTCATTGTCCTAGGTTAAATTCTTCTATTTTTAAGTTGGTTCTCAAATAATAATAATAATATCATTCAACAACGAGAAACTTTCTAATACATTTAAGGACCTAATTTTAAATATGCACGATTTAAACTGACAATCAACGTAATCAAGTAATAAATATAGTAAAATTAAACATTTTCAGAACTTTTAATTTGATTCTGTGATTTTAGTCCCGAAAAAAAAAAACACCCTTACAAAAGTTTTAATTATTTTCTTTTCATCCGTTTTCGTTACCTAAGCATAGTGTAGGAGGAATATTTCCGTATTCTTAGCATATTAAAACTGTTCTAAACAATTTTCATTAATTTTTAAATAGTTTAGATCGATACAATATGCATTCAGCATGCTGCTTTAATTTAAACACGTGTATAAGTGTTATGTATTGTTAGTCTAAATGATACAGTGAATTCGCGATATTCTGAACATGGTTTACACCAGCTATCGGTTTATTTTAACTCACCAGATTGCCCCAATATTTTTTCATTATAATTAGTATTAATACTAGTCTGTCAATTTTAACTTTTCTTTCATCAATCCGGTTATTTTGAGCTAAAATTTTAATATATTAAAAAAAAAAAAAAAACCAAGTCACGGTATTTCTGAAAATGACTATGGTTCAAATGATTAGACTCCTAATGTCCTTAAAAGGTCTAATGAAAAACCGGTAATGTGTCCAACTTATATTTTGAAAGCTTTTATTGAGATATTTTCAGCAGGTAAAAGAATTCAAATGTTTACACGAAATACAAAGTTTATCTTGGAAACGTAGGAATTCTAAATCACTACACATGTTATGATTATCACTGCTCTCATTTAATTCTAATCGTTTGGTGTTGTACCTCACGCATGAAAAGGGGTTTTGATTAAATCAAGAGCAACGCTTTTGAGCATGAATAGGGCTATGTTCATACCGGGTTTTCAACAAATGACTCTCTGATTATAAAATTTAAAAAACTCGGATCGATAGAAGAAGGAAACAAGTGGTATGCCCGTTTTGAAATACATAAAAATATAATACCGAATTAAAAAAAAAATATTTAAAAATGTTCAATATATGTTGCGTTGTATGCAGTTGTAGTACAGATAATAATTGTTTAATTGATATAATTGTAGTACAGAGTCGAACAAATAGGCTGCAAATTGTCCTATGCAAGCAGTCGTTTCAATCATAAGCCGCGCTGCATATCCATTGAAATTTCTCGAAAAGCTTCGTAATTGTTTTCCAATGAGGACTTTTTGGAACTTTAAATTTTTAAATTGTGATTGAAAACTGCGCTTTGTGCGGTACCACTGTGATTTAACCTCCGATACTCTATCACCAGAAAAGACATTACTCCACAGAATACATAACTATGCATTTCCTTCAGAAAGAAGATTGATCACTCCATGCTTGAGAGTACCCTGTTTAGAGACATGTTTGTGTCTAAAGAGCAACCTGTCGACAAATTTTTAAACTATTGTAATGCGTATTAAAGCGCATTTTCAGCTATGGTATGTGTTTTAATGTTAAACTAATTTTTGCATACTTCATGATGCGCATAAATTCTATAGACCATATACAGGGCTACGCAAAAGAATTCGTAAGGTTTGCCAAGAATGAGCCAGAATTATCGTTATAATTATTATTGTTTAGTTGGAGTTATGCATTTTCAAGCTCAACAATATTTATAAAAAAATATTTGTAAAACTGAATTATATATAAGGCTATGCAAAGAGCTGGATACGTAAGGATGATGCTTTTCTGGAAGCACAATTTTAGTAGTTTCAAACGTGTGGTTAATTTCAACTGGCCTAAATTTCATTTTAACATGTAACCTGTATAAAATATCTTTGCTAATACATAGGGCTGTACAAATGAGCTCAAGTACATTTCCATTAATTAATCGAAATTGCTGAAAGTAAATTTTCAATTGTATTATGCGCTTTCTTTGTATAATAAATTTTAGCATACTAGTACGTAATATATATTTTATAGATCATATATAGAGCTGCACAAAAAGAATAGAAAGACTTTTCCCGCTATGGGTGGTAATTGTTGAAATCTGGTTTTGAAATGTGTTATGCGTTTTCTAAAATTGGTAACTATTAATTAGCTATGTTATTAACTTTTTAAGCGGCAAAGTTTTGCGAAAAGTTTTTCGGATTGTTGTAAAATGTTTCATAATCTATGCTTTGTTGCAAGAGTTTACTTGCTTGTTTAATTTGGAGACAGATTTTCTGCAACCCTGTAATGTAGTAAAGTTTTCTCTCTGCTACTTATTAATTTTTAATAATTTATTTATTAGATTTTTTTTATCTAGATCAAAACAACGTCGGGCAAACATGTCAACTAATATATTAATATTTAAATTTTAAAAATACATTAAGTATAAAATTCAATGAAAGACATTCCAAATCTATTTTTTAAATGTATTTAATGATCATTAAAATGTTTAGTTCGTTATATATTTCAGATTCCTATATTTAAGTTATTATGCTCTTATATAGAATAATGTTTTTGTCAAAGATATTTTTGAAAATATTAACATACTATTTTATAAACATCATTTTTCAAGTCTTATAAGAGTGTCTTTCTTTTATTGACAGCATGAAAAATAATTTCTGTATCACATAATTTGAAGTTCATTAGGTTCATTTTTTTTCTTGATTTCTCAGAATTCGAAATACCGAGCGTCGACTCACACTTCATTCATATTCAATTAAAACATACACCTTCTCTGATTAATAATTACAATAAAAATGCATACTCGATTTTATTAATTATAATGCATGCACACTCAGTTGTTCATTCATTTATTTTTATTTTGCGACATTAAAATCTGTAATTGAAACAAAAATACATATATCATTATAATTATTTTCTCTGAAATGTAAAATATAATCTTAGATTTCTACATTTTTTAATATTTTTTCCAAATTTCTAACTAATTTTCTTGTTTTCATCGCTATCACTTACAAAACGTATATTTATGACAAAGCTATATTTCAAAAGAACTTTGGTATCCTTTATAGTTGTTTAATGTTTATGCCTTCAGATTCCATGCATTCAAACGTTTTCAGAAAAAGAAAATACATTTTCAAACAACATATTATAATATATCATGCCATAATACATATAGTCTGCATCGTACAGCGAAATTGTTTCTAAAGTATAATAAAATTAAATTCTCAGAAATACTGATATACACAAACATATACGTCAATTCATAATAGCACTAAATCAATGTGTTGTATATGAGAACGAAAGCGATGAATTCTTTTCTGAAGATAATGTTACGCATAAGTCTTATCTGTCACATGTATTGTTCCTAAAATCACTGTGAAAAATTAACCTGCCAAATGTGATTATACTCTTTATATTTCTAGACACTTTGTTTAACTTGTTTTGGAAGTATGTAATTGTATTTGACAAGTAAATGATTTTCTACTAACAGAGGGAATTAGAATGTCTAAAGCTCTAAGCAGGAAAACAAGATTATAAAAATCTAATTTATTTTCCTCTCAGACTCTTGGAAGTATTGAAACACTAAACAACAATATAAACGATAAGACTTTTTTGGGCCTGAAAAACATTATAAATTCACAATCTTCATAGTATTATATATTTTTTAATTTTGGTCTTAAAAAATGGGTAATTTTTTAATGGCCTTCTTACACAGATGGCAGCATCGATTTATATAAAAGTTATATAAAAACGGAGGTCGCATAAAACAATTAAATTTCGCATTTTGATATGTAAACCGTTATTGTAAAACAAGTGCCTTGAATAAAATATATAATTAAATTGTATACTTTTTGTAATTGGAAATATATTTTTGTATACTTATTTTGTATTTGTATATTTCTGTACTTTTTAAAAGGGAATTTAAGTTCGATGATCACTTGTTTAAACAGTCACCATTACATCTGTTTTCAATCCCACAATAGGTGTAAGGTAATATATAAATAAACAATTAATTATCCTATATTCATCATAAACTTTTCTTGTCCTTTTTTTCTAAACTTTAGCACTAGATCATCCAATAAGAGTAATTATGAATTACTGAGGTTTTCTTTGTGTTGAAACATGGAAAGCACTATTATTACCGTATGTATTTATCACTAAGTCATAACAATTGTACCACGTATTATAATGTAAGTTATTGGATATATTATGTACTAATTCCCATTTCATATTTGTAAAAATATTTCTTTAAAAAGTGCTATTATAATTTCATAGTGGATAAATAATTTTCCTTATTTTATTTATAGAGTAAATATTGGTTTTCAAGTAAACTTGAATTACAAGTTTGATTTCTATATTAATGTAATGCATTAAAGAAAGGATTTTGGACATTTCAATAACCTAATTAATGCCGCTATGATTTTTTTTAAATTAATGAAAGCGAATTTCAATTTTTGACTAACGATATTTTTGAATAAATTTTATTATGTTAAATATATCTTTTAAAATTAACCTTCCAAGCACATGTAAACGACAGGTTTACAAAAGATAAATCATCTTTCAGATATTAAAAACAATTGTTCCTTCTTTAACAGTAATTGAGTGTCATCTATTCGTATGATGACTCATGATAAACAACGGGTGTTTTTGTTAAAAGATTAAAGACATATAGAAATTATAATATATAAAAATATTGTTTAGATATTTTATGAGTGTAAAACTCAGTTATATGTTGATAAAAAAATTGTATTATGAATATAAAAATATAAAAATAAAATTAAGTGAAACATTATAGAATATAGTATGTAAAAACATGAAAGAATATAGTATGTAAATCCATTGACGCAATAATTATATACAAACTATCTCCAGAAAATATTATTTTTAGTTTTGGTATTTATTGAATGAGATAATAATACTAATGTTTTGTAAAAAAAGAAAAAAAAGTTTTACATTATACACTACTTTTTTTCTAAACTGTTAGTTAAGTTTTTTTTTCATTCTCTTCTCAATTATTACTTATAAATTTTGTAATTTAAAGTTGTATCTGATAAATAATATTTGAATTCCTTATCGCAGTTAGAAAAAAATATGCATCTAGAATAATTTAACTTTTCCATTATAAACTGCACATTTTCAAAAATTACGTCAAAAAATATACTTAGAAAAACCCTATTAAATCATGTCATAAAGCATATTTACTGCATTAGTGGATACAATTCTTTCTAGAGATTATTAAAATCAAATGCCTAGTATAATTGGCATGAATGAACTAGGCGCATTATGCCATATCATAGCAATACAGCATCTAAGTCATGCATATCAGAATTCGCGTTATATTCTTTTTTGAAGATATTGTTACGCCTAACTATTATCTGTCTATGCATTGTCCCAGAAATCACTGCGAAAAATTAAACTGTCAAAAGTGATTATGCTTTTTATATTCTCTGACACATTCCTAAAGATATCCTGAAAAGAATTCCGTGGGATTTGTGAAGGAATTAATTTTTTTTTTCAGAATAAATTAGAATTTTTAAAACACTTCGCTCTAAAAGAAGGTAATAAAAATGCAATCATTCTTGCTGTTAAACTCTAGTAAGTACTGCGATATTAAACAAAAACACATTAAAAACGAAAAGACTTACTTTTAGTACCGGGAAATATTAAAAAATGCATCAAATTCAAAGTAACTATAATTCGGCAAGCTTTGGTCGTAAATATCTGGTATTTTAATTTTATTCTTCTCATACACAGGACAACATTTTGCTAAATATATCACAATAAAAAAGAGCCGCAAAAATTTAAATTTCGTATTTTAGAGCATACACATTAAATAATGGATGTCCTTTTTATAATATAAAATCTTATATCTAATTGCGTTTGATTTGCCTAGTTTTTCAAATAGAAAATATATTTATCGTTAATATCTTAGTGATAATCGGCACTTGTAAGCGGCCGTTTGAAAACTCGAAATATAGATGGAGGGATTCTATTTGATTTGATTTGATAGCCTAAGAGGGACTGTTCAGACCAGAATCTAGTCTGTAGAGCATAGCATCCCTCCCGGTCACCTTTATTAAGGTTTGTTAAAGAAAATTACAATGGAAAATGTACAATATTCAGCCGGAGCTGTACCCGCCGTTAAACGCGACAAGGGCGGGTTGAAAATAAGATAATAATGCTCAAGGAAAAAATAATAATTATAAGTTATGGTCTTAGACCAGATCGGCTCTGCCAGGTAACAACCCTCAACGCGACGGGCGGCAAAGATTGAGAAGATGTTCCGTATTGGGAATTTCAATTGACGGCTACTAGGTAAGGTTTGAGAGATCTCTGAGAAAAAGATATATTTTAAATAGTTTACTGTTAAGGGCATGTCTATTAAGGACATTGCGAAGCCATTCCTTGGGAGGGATGGCAGGCTTTTTAATATGCTACTGTGCTGTTAACGGGCAGGTGAAATAATAATGGGAGGGAGACGCCACTGCGCCACACTCGCAAAGGAATGTGTCTGCACATTTAAATTTGTGGAGGTAAGTTCAAATGGGACTATGCCCCGTGAGAAACGCTGTTGTGTGTTGATATGTTATAGTGGGTTACTGATACTTTCGGTATTAGATTATATGTCTGTCAGCCTTTGTCGGTATTGTCCCAGATTAATTGTCATTCCTTAATTATATTAGCTTTAAGTGAACGTTTTATGTATGTTGGTGGAAGTGGTAGATGGTTGTCTATGTGTGATTTAGCAGTTGCTTCCTTTGCGAGTGCGTCTGCTGTTTCATTACCCTGAACGCCCGTGTGCGCTGAGACGTTGCCAAGACCTACTCTATCTTGGAGGGACTTCAACTGAACTTTTATCTCGAGGATTAGCGGATGTTTGGTCCTATGAGCATTGATAGCTTGCAGACCAGATAGACTGTCACTATAGATTTGCAGGATGGGGTGTGTGGTGTTTATTTGAACCCAGTCTAGGACTTTTAAAATTGCATAAAGTTCTGTTGATAAACAGAGTTGCAATCATCTAGTCTGCAAGCCCACTGATGGGTAACGGCTCCCCGTTCCATTGCGCAGAATGCAGATCCTACGCCGGTGGCTGTTCCGGACCCATCAGTAAAAAGAGTAATCAGAGGTGATGGGGAGAAAGAATTAAGTTTGGTGTTTATTTGGAAGTAAGATGTCTCATCAGAGGGGTGTATCTGCCAGCTTGAAACTTTATGTTTTATTGTGATGATTGGAAAGTATTCACTTGCTGTCGGTTCATGTTTGAGGTGGAGAATACTTCCCTTGATGTATTCATAATTGAGTATTGTGTGGATTGGTAGTATGCCTGTTAAAGTATTTAGCGCGTCCGTGGAGATTGTTTTGTACCCTCGTGAGATTTGTAAGAGAAACAATCCCTGTTGTGAAATTAATTTAGTTATTGCTTGTTTTGTTAGGTGTCTCCCTCCCCCCATATACTTGCGCCGTAAGTAATTATTTTTTCTACTATAGTGTGATACCATATTTTAAGCATTAAGTTGCTAATGCCCCATGTTTTTTATGTCATTTTAAGTGAGTTGTGATAAAAAGCTATGAGTTTTAGTCTAAGATGATGTAGATGTGCTAGTCAATTTTGATGCTTGTCAATAGTTATACGTAAAAGTTTGAAGTACAGGACATGGTGCACACTGTTCCCGTTGACGCGAATAACTGGATTCCTGTTATGCAGGGGCCGTGGTTTCGCAAATGTCAGTGCTTGAAATTTGCTTGGTGAGAGTTGAAGATTTAGGTATTCCAGTAGCTGGCAGAACATGGAAAGAGCTGAAGCTGCCTCTTGCTCCACGTCCAGGCGGATACGGCCCGAGAAAATAAAGGTACAGCCATCCGCAAACGCGCAGAGGAGGAAACCACGTTTTTCTAATACTTTTAGGATTATATTTGCTATTAGAAGCCATAAAATGAGTCCGAGGCAAGAGCCTTGTGGACAGCTCTTTTACAAGTTGTGTATTGAAGTGCCAGCGCCCAAATTTATTAGAATGCTGCGCTCTGATAAGTAAGAGCGAATGACTCCAGCAATATTTTTTGGGCAGTTGAGTACTTTTAGCTGTTGTATGATTTCACGCTATTCCACATTGTCGAAGGCACCCTGTATATCTAGTGAGACTAGTGTGGTGTAATTTCCACGAGCGATGCTATCAGTGAAGGATTTTAAGATTGCATGAAGAGCTTTTTCGCATGATCTGTCCTTTCTGAACCCGAATTGGTGCGGATGGAGGATATTATTCGTTTCTAGAAAAAAGGTCAGTCGCTGGACCAGGAGCTTTTCAAGTAATTTTCCTAGCATTGGCAGAAGGCAGATTGGCCGGTATGAGCGCGGTTCAGAGGGTGACTTCCTGTGCTTCAGGAAATATAAGACTTCCCCTTGTCTAAGGACAAGTGGAAAATAATTGTGTGAGAGGCAAAGGTTTGCCCATCGTGTAATTAGTTGTGGAAGAATTTTGAATGCTCGTTTTAACAGTCTGGAATTTATGGCATAGGGGCCTGGTGTTTTTTTTTTTTTTTTTGTCATTCAGTGTATTAAAGGCCGTTCTTAATTCTGCCTTTGCGGGACTTTCAACTGCGATGTTTGTTCATAAGTCCCTATATCTCAAGAATTTATGGTTTGATATCTTCTTGTTATTGCTCATTTTAAAGATAATTAAACTTTCTAAAAAAAACTGTTATAAAATTTACTCTTAAACTGAAACTTTCGAATGTTTTCCTTCATTTTTTGGTATTTACAGAAATAATGAGCACTATTAATGTGACTTAAATAAAATTATTCTGTTGCCTGTAGTTGGTAAAAAACTAGCAGTTAAAATATCAGTCATTTTATGCTAAACTATAGTAACTCTCTATTTGAGAAATTCAGTTTTAACTTGAGATTTAATAGACGAAATTCAGACCATAAATATTTCAGATAATAGTGCTGACGTACATTAATTGTATAGAAATCCACGTGAAAGTCACATACTGACACAAAACGCACAAGGAAAGGGAGCTATCAAGCAAAAGAGTCATACTTCCTTGTTCTTCTGATGAAACCGAATTGTAATATCTCTAGGTATGACACTTACTACACATGAACCTCTTGGCTGTGTAGGTGTAGCAAACGATGAAAATTTTTGCTCCGATAATGAGGTCCACTGTGCTGCCATTTCGTTACTCTTTTTTATTTAAATTTGTTGTCACTACTTTTTAAAACTAGCATACTTCGCCTTCTTTTCGTATTATTTAATCTGCCATTAAGTATAGCGAATGTATCTAAATATAAAAAATGGTGGCAGTCAAGCAATCTAAATTAAAGTAAGTAACCAACAGGCAAGACTGGGCGCTGATGCGTTCGACCTTCGAAAAAAATCACCCACCATACAAAAACTGTACGTCATTAGCAAAGTCCTTTTCTCACGGAACTAGTGCTCAAACAAATATCCGAACATCTAAAAGTGCTATAGATAACAAACAAAAAGCTCTGCCTAAGAACTACAATGATTGAAACAAGTAACAGTTTGGGAGAATGCTGCGATGAAATAAATATATGCACAGATGTCAAGATGTCAAACAAATAGGAAATCATATTTGTTATAATATCGTTGATCTAATAACTTTAGCTACCATATCTGTTTTCTCAGAGGAAATAAAATTAATGTACAAAATATTTTTATTTTCTTAGAAATGATATTGCAATCGTGTCTAAAAAAGAAATCTTATGCCTGAAAGCCGAACCGTTAACTTATGAAACACAATCAAAAGTAACAGATAAAATTTGGGTTCAGAGGTTATAGAAGGAAAATAACAATAAACGATCCTGAGATCTTCAAATATATAAACGATATATAATTTAGATGTATTTTTGTTACGCTGCTTGTTATAAACAGTTAAACATGAGATGATGATTTATGGGTAATTATTAAAGTACCGTAATTTCCGGAGTATAAGCCGGAAAATAAGGTATATTCTATTATATCTATGAACGGCATATTCTATTTAAAACCAGAAATTTTGTTTGAAGAATGAAGTCAATTAAATGCTACAAAACAATCTTGAAGGAAACACAGTTATCGCAGTTTATACGCCGGAAATTACAGTGCATACAGTGTAATTTCTTCCAAGGTCACTATTTAATTATGATCATACACTGATTCCGTTTTTTTTTTCAAAAACGAAATCTGTTTGAAATTATGAATACTATCACCGTGAACAGTAGTGACAGGTGAAGAAAAAACGATGGATTCCAAATTACTTTCGGTTAACAACTCTGACACAGTGCATTTGTATATTTCATGACTAATCAGCAGTCTTCTCACAAAGTCAAACGTATTAGAACTTGAAAAAAATCTCGTGGAAATTTTATAGAGAAAATGAAGTTAATGATTGGCATGCATGCTACATGAAATACCCATATGGACTTTAGCCTCACTTAGTCGAAAATTTGAATTAAAAGCCACTGAAACAGAACATTATGACTTTTGTTAGTGGAAGATGCTGAAAATTAAACGTGGCAACGAAAGTAAAAAAGGAATGATTTGCTTGAAAATTTTTTAATTCGTTTACAATGATTAATGCTTAAATAGGAATGTTCATTTTATTTAATCTCAGAAATTATGCGATCATAGAAAGCAAATATTTCTATATAAAAGGAGCTGTTTTAAAAAATCCACCTGATGGAACTATTTCTTTATCAATGACACCTTAATCTTCATGCATCATAAGTAAACAACAGCAAATAAAACATGTAAAAAAAATAAACATAAATCGTAATAAATTACACCGGCAGTTTTGCACCAAAAAATAAAAAATATTTTTCTTAATTATTAGGAGGGCCTTAAATAATTCTTTATACGCTAAAATGCCTTAATCTTCTGGATATATATGTATATAGATGTATGTATGTATGTTATGTATATATATAAATAATTTTTTGTATGAAAATTGCTGATATTACTTGATATTTCACACCCATTTTTCTACGTTTTTTCCCTTATACATATATTAACATATTTATCAAACATGATGAACATAAACTATCGGTATAAGCAACTAAGAAAAAGGTGGACGGAAGACCCGGTCATGGAATGAGCCGCTGGAAAAATTTAAAAGCTAAATACAATACCGGAAAAATTTAAAAGGTGAATTCAACTAGTTTAATACAATGCGCGAGTGGGGTGGATTGGAACAAAGAGTTTATTACTTCGGTCGACCGCTGTAGTTTTAAGTTCATCACATCTCTCGAGTTTGAACAGTTGTATTTTGCCGAGCAAAAGTCTTCTTTGTACTCAAATAAGAAGCACAATACATATTCTATGCCCACCACCTAAATGTTAAGGTAATTTATGTAGTATTTATTTAATTGGATAGAAGATAATAGGAAGTGAGCATGTTTAAAAGCAATTTGAAATAAGGAAATAGGATTGTGCTTTCTTAATAAAACGAAAAATATGTTTCGCTTAAATCTGATAACTTCATATAATACCTACTGGAATAAATTAAACTAAATATATGAATATCTTGATGGTTGAAACAAAATATAAATCTTATTAAATTCATACATTAATCTGATTCTTTTTAAGTAATCGGTTAAATTGAAATTCTTTTAAATTTCATATAACAACTTATTTTATAGTCATAAATGTGATGTATTATCTCGCTCTGTTACACTTATTTTTAGGTAGATTTCGTATGAAATACTACCTATTGGGATCGTTCCTATGTTGGAATTTCTGAAAAATTTTTGCAGATCTACACCGATTATGACGCCCAGAACCCAAATCCACCCTCAGTAAAAAACATTATCTATCTATCTATCTATCTATCTATCTATCTATATATATATATATCACTTTCTTTTGGACACGATAACTTTCGTAATTCTACACCAATGTCTTCCAAACTGATACATAAAATCAATGGGCATAAAATCTCGGTCAAGTTCGTTAATGGGCAAAATCTGAGCAAGGGGATGGAAATAGGGAGGGGTTTTGTAAAAACAGAAAACCCCCCATATCTTCTTAATTTTTGTACATATCAAATCAGTTTAAAGCTTTTATTACTTCTAAAAATAGGGCCAAAAATTTATGTATCACAGATTTTTGATAAAGTTAAAAATGAGCTCAAGGGGCGCGAAAAATAGGGTTTTTGGGAGAAAGAAATTCATAACTTAGTCAATTCTGAAGATATCAAATTCAATTAATTTTATTATAAATCTCCTTAACTACAACTTTTTTATTCACAAGTTTTTGATAGGATCAATTCGTACCGCAAAAAATAAATAAAAACGAAAACAAAAAGGGGGTTTGAAGAAGAAAAAATTCCATAACTCCGTCAATTCAAAAGATATAAAATCCCAATGAATTTATCATATATCTCCTTAATATTGCCTACTACATTTATATAGACAAGTTTTGGATAGGACCAATTCTTACAGCAAAACCAAATTAAGAATACATAAAAGAAGAAAAAGTCAGAAAAAAAAAGAAGAAAAAAAAGTTGAAGAAAAAAATCATCTTAGTAAGGGTGTATTCAAATCCAAACTGCTTATTTTCTGACTCATTTTACAATTCATTTTTGCTCTCAAAGGCTTCCAATTGGTACGTTTTCTTACTCAGAAACTATATAATGTATCGTAATGGTCGAATTTGTGATAGAGGCAGAATATATTTTTTAAAATGCTGTTAAAAAGGGCATTTTGAACCGAATTTACCGAAGCGAATTGTGTTGGAAAAATCTTTGTATTAAGGATGCACTCAAATCCAAATTGCTTATTTTCTGACTCATTTTTAAATTCATTTTTGTTCTCAAACGCATTTAATTGGTGGATTCGCTTATTCAGAAACTATATAATGTACCGTAATGATCGATGTTTTGATAGAGGCAGAATATATTTCAAAAAATGATGTCAAAAGTGGGCATTTTGAACGGAATTTCGCGAAGCGATTGTGTTAGAAACGAAAAATATTGTCCTTCTGAGAAAATAATTGTTTTTATATCAAGTTTTAATTAATTGAACAAAAAATAAAAACACAGGTCGCTTATAAATCTCTTCAAATATCACGTCAGCAAGTTTCATATATTTTTTTTATTAAAAATGAATCTGGAATTTTGTCAGAAAATTTCGAGTTGTTGAGCATGGAAAAGTATTTTTTTTAATACCGCCCTAACATGATTCTGATAAAACCAGCTATTATATAAAAATGAAATAAAAACTCGTCAAAAGCGGCCAGATAAAATTATTAAAGTGGATTTATCTCTAATCATGATTTAGTTTTTATTTGCGAAATTAGTATATTTGACTTCGAAATCTACATCTACCTGTAGGCCGGGCCGGCAGGGATTTGTTTTTCTTGGAAATGTTAAATTGGTACTTTCCCTTTTTTCATACTGAGTAATGAAATAAAGATTTTTTTTTTTTTTTTTTTTTTTTTTTTGTATTTCAAAATTTAATACTTTTATTGGACATTTATGCTTTTTCCTTATTATATAATTGCATTGGTTTTATCGGAAATCTGCGTTATAATACTTGAATATTAAATGTCATTGGCAATGTGCTGCTGATTTTATTTAAATAACCCAGGTAAAAAAGTCAGCAAAAAACCTTTAAAAAAAACATTCAGGAAAACTGAAGGTATTTCGGACAAAAAAATCTGCGGGTTTCCTTTAGGCAAAAAACCTGAATTAACCCCCCACTTTTTTTGTCCGAAATACCTTCAGCTTTCCTTTAGGTAAACAAACCTGCGCATTCCCTTACCATGTTGTCCGAAATACCTGAAGTTTCCCTTTAAGTAAAAAACCTGTGTCTTCTCTTTACATAAAATCATGTAGTATCACTGTACAGCCTGCTTTTGTCTTAAATAACAGTGGTTTTCCTGAAAGATAAGCCAGTGAAGTGGTAGAAGGAACACTGGAGGTGCATAAAATAAATAAGTGATCACAGGCCGTTCCAACAATGTCACAAGGTGTGCTGGCAAAATTGATAAAAGTGCCTCCTCAGGGGGGGATGCAAAGAGGGGTCAGGGACATCAGATGTGTATAACATGAACAATTAGTTATAGGCCATTCCAACACTATGTCATATGAGGCGTTTCGACAAAATTTAGAAAACAGCCCCCTCAGGGGGGAGCAAAGTGGGCGGAGGGACATCAGATGTGCATAACATGAATAAGTGCTCACAGGCCTTTCCTACAATATGTCACATGAGGAGTGTCAGCAAAATTTAGAAAAGAGCCCCCTCGGGGGGAGCAAAGTGGGGGCAGGCACATCGGATGTGTATAACATGAATAAGTAGTCACAGGCCGTTCCGACAATATGTCACATGAGGGGTTTCGGCAAAATTTAGAAAACTGCCCCCTCAGGGGGGAGCAAAGTAGGCGGAGGGGCAACAGATGTGCATAACATGAATAAGTAGTCCCAGGCCTTTCCGACAATATGTCACATGAGGGGTTTCGGCAAAATTTAGAAAACTGCCCCCTGAGGGGGGAGCAAAGTGGGCGGGGGGGCATCAGATGTGCATAACATGAATAAGTGGTCACAGGCCGTTCCGACAATATGTCACATGAGGGGTGTTAGCAAAATTTAGAAAAGTGCCCCCTCAGGGGGAGCAAAGTGGGGGCAGGGACATCAGATGTGTATAGCATGAATAAGTAGTCACAGGCCGTTCCGACAATGTGTCACATGAGGGGTTTCGGCAAAATTTAGAAAACTGCCCCCTCAGGGGGGAGCAAAGTAGGCGGAGGGGCAACAGATGTGCATAACATGAATAAGTAGCCCCAGGCCTTTCCGACAATATGTCACGTGAGGGGTTTCGGCAAAATTTAGAAAACTGCCCCCTGAGGGGGGAGCAAAGTGGGCGGGGGGGCATCAGATGTGCATAACATGAATAAGTGGTCAGAGGCCTTTCCTACAATATGTCACATGAGGGGTGTTAGCAAAATTTAGAAAAGTGCCCCCTCAGGGGGAGCAAAGTGGGGGCAGGGACATTGGATGTGTATAACATGAATAAGTAGTCACAGGCCGTTCCGACAATGTGTCACATGAGGGGTTTCGGCAAAATTTAGAAAACTGCCCCCTCAGGGGGGAGCAAAGTAGGCGTAGGGGCAACAGATGTGCATAACATGAATAAGTAGCCCCAGGCCTTTCCGACAATATGTCACATGAGGGGTTTCGGCAAAATTTAGAAAACTGCCCCCTGAGGGGGGAGCAAAGTGGGCGGGGGGCATCAGATGTGCATAACATGAATAGTGATGGGCAATAACGAGATGTTTTTCTCGATTGTATGGACATCTCGATATTTTTCGATTGTGTAAATTTTTACTCGATGACTCCAGTTTTTATACATCATATATTATATACGTCATACATTTTATCAAGAATCGTCTGCGAGTAAACTGGAATGAGTCGGTGTTAATAAAGACAAGATGACTTCACCCGCTAGTGGGCCCCTCCTTTAATCGGGGTCCCTAAGTTATACGTAATCTTGTAATATGAAATCACGAACAGGTTACCCGCTATATACGACATCGTATAGCAGGCGTGGTGTGCACGCTCTACAAAATCTTGTAAAAAATATATATTATCGAAACGAACGAATCTTGGGGGGAGGGGTCAAAGTGAGCGGAGGGGCAAAGTAGCTGCATGATACGAATAAGTCGTCACAAGTCTTCAGGCCTTTCGAACCATCACACGAGGGGTCTGGATCTGAATTTATAAAAATGCCCTTTCCGTGGGGGCAAAGTGTGGGGAGGGTTGCGGGAGGTGGATAACATGAGTAAGTGGTCACAGACCATTCCAACGATATATCACATGTGGGGTCTTGGCTAAATTTGTAAAAGTGTCTCCCGGGGGGGGAGTGGGGGGGGGACAGACACCGGAGGAGCATAACATCAATAAGTAGTCATAGACCTTTCCAACGATATCTCACATGTGGGGTCTTGGCTAAATTTGAAAAAGTGTCCTCCGGGAGAGGGGGGGGGGGTGTCACCAGAGGAGCATAACATCAATAAGTAGTCACAGACCTTTCCAACGATATCTCACATGAGGGGTCTTGGCTAAATTTCAAAAAGTGTCTCCCGGGGGGGGGAAGTGGGGGGACGAACATCATAGGTGCATAACATCAATAAGTAGTCACAAACCTTTCCAACGATATCTTACATGAGGGGTCTTGGCTAAATTTGGAAAAGTGTCCCCCGGGGGGGGGGGGGGCAAAGTTGTGGGGACGAACACCATAGGGGCATAACATCAATGAGTAGTCACAGACCTTTCCAACGATATCTCACATGAAGGGTCTTGATTAAATTTGGAAAAATGTCCCCCGGGGGGGGGGCAAAGTGTGGGGGACTGTCACCGGAGGTGCATAACATCAATAAGTAGTCACAGACCTTTCCAATGATACCTCACATGAGGGGTCTTGGCTAAATTATGAAAAGTGTCCCCCGGGGGGCAAAGTGGGGGACGGCCACCGGAAGTGCATAACATCAATAAGTAGTCACAAACCTTTCGAACGATATGCCACATGAGGGGTCTTGGCTAAATTTAGAAAAGTGTCCTGAAATGTCATATATTTTAAGTAATATTTATCGGAGGGCTCCATAAAAAAAAATCCGATCTAAAATGATAAAACAAAAAAACTACCCCCCGCAGTGGGGGCCAAATTGGGGAGGGGAGGAAGAAAGTCTCATAATATGAAAGAGTCATACGAGAGCTTTCCGATAACATATCACATGACCGGTCCAAAAAAACTTTGAAAATTGCTCCCCCTCCCCCCTTGGGCCCACTCTTTCGCAACGGAATTCACGCAGCCCCCACTTTAAAATTTTTATCTTCAGTAAATAATATTTATTGGAAGACTTCATAAAAAACTCACATCTAAAATGTTATTTAAATTTATCATAGAAATCGGCTACGGTTTTAAAAATTTGTTCGCCCCCTCACTACCTCCCGAATTTCACCTTCGGGAGAAGAAAGGTTCATAATATGAAAGAGTTGTGAAAGGGCTTTTCGATAATATGTCACAGGAAGAGTTCGGTAAAATGTTTTAAATTGCGCCCCGCCTACTCTCACGTCCTCGGAATTCACCCGACCCACCTTCCTCTTTGAAATTTTTATATTTAATAAATAATATTTATCGGAGGGCTCCAGGTATGTGACAGCTTGGTAGGGCTAAAATAAGAAAAGCATTGAAAATTAAAGCTTCATTTCACAGCTCATTGTCATGCCCATTTCTTTCTCCAGCTTGCCCCTCGATATCTCTTCTCGGCCCTTCTTGGCCAAGAGTGAAATGACAACCATCGAGAGTAACATTTCGAGAAAGGACGAAAACTGATTTCTCATTCTCGACAATGTCATATGAAATGTTGAACAGAGACCGAGAGCGAGAAGTGACGAAGGAAGCAATGAGTTACAATCGGTGAGATACCTCGAAGTAAGCGAAAGGTTTGCCCTCGAGCAAAATGTCTCCTCGAGATAAACGAGCGGTTTGCGTCCAGAAATTAGATCTCGAAGTGCGAGAGAGAGCTCTCGCAACGTCGCACTTCGAGAGAAAGGAAGCTTTCAGAAGAGTCAAACTTACCGCGCTTCTGGTGTAAGTCATGATTTCCCAAAGGAGTACACGTTCTTTTCCATTCGCTATTGTTATTAAGCAATATGGGTTAGGAGGCATAGTGGTTTATGTTATCAGTTCGGGTTTCAGTTGTTGATATAGAAGTTTTCTAATGAATTTGGCGCCAGTTTGTTTTTGATTTTCAATGCTTCTCTTATTTTAGCCCTCCTAAGCTGTCCCATATCTCTTAATGTTAAAATGCTATTGTTAAAACAAAACTGCACTGCAAATTATGTGTTTTCAAGATTTTAAGTGTCGCCTCAGGAAAGAGGATTTTTTAAAATTATTTTACCCCACTCATGTAACATATTAAAATAAGGGTAATCTCATAACCTTTCTAAATCTACCTTTCTTTTGTCAATCCACCGAATTTTAGACCCCTGCGCTTAAAATGCTCTAAAGGAATATACTTAGCGGCGGTTTTTTCCATACTCTGGTACGGTATCTTCCACTCATAGGGAAATTATAAGACTAACATCAAATTGTGTCTAAAATCGAATAAAAAATATGGACATATGTTTCTTAATTTTAATTCCTTTCTTCGCCTCAAGAGGGAGCTTTAACATTTTGTTTCTTCAAACCTTTAGTATACTGTTTGTCCAAAAATTATAAAATTCACAAAATAAAGTCTTTTCACTCTTCCCTATCTTCTCGTATCAATTTTATTTTTACTACCACCAGGGGACACCGCCCAGTGAGACATTTTACTTTTAGCCTCAGGCTATTGGTATTTTTCATCTGTTTTTCATAATATTTTGTCTCATTGTTTTTCTTCATTGTAGATACTATTCTCCAAGTTCTTGATCCATTCTGACTACTTGGGCACTCATTCTGGACCAGCTGTGGCCCATCGGGCCCCTCTTCATTTGTCTGGCTCTAATCACACGCTTCACTTGTTCTTTTTTTTTTTTTCTTATTCAATGGTTTGGTTTTTTTACCATTCTCAACTTCTCCTAGTCCTCTCTTACATGAAGTTGTTGGTTTCATCCTTGGTCTGCCCTACTGTCAATTTGGGGCTTAATGCCCCTGCGGTGGGGGGGGGGGGGGGCGTTCCTTCTACTTTTTCCAGACCTATCATCTAATACCACGTTGGTAAGGATTGGAAGATTAAAATTATCCAAAATACCAAAAATGAAGTCCACTGAAGTTTTATTTTAGTTATAGAATTCCCTATTAGCGGATATATTTGTCTGTTTATCTTTCTATTTTTTGATAATACTCCTTTGTTTTCGATAAACGGAGAAATTCAACAGCATTAGACACACTTTAGATATTTAGGGAACTTTAACTTGTACCAAACCTTCTGCCTTTATCGAAAAGAAGAAAATGCTAATGCGCCTAAAATAAAAAAAGAAGCTAGCAAATGTGTCAGAAACTAGCTACTTTGGATTTCGATACAGACTTGAAGAGTCATATTGGAATCGTTAGGCACTGGAAAACAATTTCCGTGTTAGACAGGTTTCCTCTTAACAGTTATATTTGTCTGGTTATTCTAATGTTTCTTGATAAACGGAGAATTTACACAGAATTAGACACACTTTAGACATTTAGGGAACTTTAATTTGTATCAAACCTTTTGCCTTTATCGAAAAGAGGGAAATGCTAATCGATTCTAGCTAATGCGTTTAAAATAAAAAATGAGTTTTTAAATGTGTCATAAAGTAGCTACTTTGGATTTCGATACAGACTTAAAGAGTCATGTTGGAATCGCTAGGTACTGGAAAACAGTTTCCGTGTTAGACAGGTTCCCTCTTGGCAGGTATCTTTATCTTACTATCCTTACGTTTTTCGAAAGAAACTTTTGTTTTCGATCAATGGGGAAATTCCACAGCATTTGACATTTAGGGGAACTTTAAACTGTATCAAACTTTTTGGAGTTATCTAAAAAGTAGAAGGGTTATTTGATTCAAAGGCACCATAGTTACGCGATTTGGACATTGCAGTTTCATAAAGAAGAAAGGGGAATTTATTCCAATGCAAACAAAATCATTTTAAAATACTGAAATTCAAATGAGATAGCTTTATAAATTTCTTCCATAAGATTAGCATTAGCGAGCAGGTCTTTTCACTTGACTGAAGTAACCCCTTCAGCATAAATCAGGAGCAAATAATTGCGATAGCAGAATTATCGGGCAAACCCTATCACTACTATGAAATTTTCGGCCAGAATAATAGCTAAATTTTCCAACAATTGTTTTTAGCTTCTCTCGTTATAATCGATTGTAAAACATCTCGATTGTAGATTCTAGGAATTAATCGATGGCTGTATCGATTGTGATTTTTTACGATGACGATTTTTCTCGATTGTCGAATTTTCGAGAATCGCCCATCACTAAACATGAATAAGTGGTCACAGGCCTTTCCTACAATATGTTACATGAGGGGTGTTAGCAAAATTTAGAAAAGTGCCCCCTTAGGAGGAGCAAAGTGGGGGCAGGGACATCGGATGTGTATAACATGAATAAGTAGTCACAGGCCGTTTCGACAATATGTCACATGAGGGGTTTCGGCAAAATTTAGAAAACTGCCCCCTCAGAGGGAGCAAAGTAGGCAGAGGGGCATCAGATGCACATAACATGAATAAGAGGTCACACGTCTTTCCAACAGTATGTTATATGACAGGTGTCGGTAAAAGTTAGAAAAGTGCCCCCCCCCCCCCTTGAAATTTTTATATATTACAAATAATATTTATCGAAAGGCTCCGTAAAAAAATTCAATCTAAAATGATGAAAATACTGCAATAAAAAAAAAATCTGAAAAGTAAGACATAATAAAATTCCCCAAAGCAGAATATGATTATAAATGTGCCATACATTGACTTCACTGCAGAACATTTCAAATTTTCATTTTCACGAAAATCCACCATTCAATTGTAGGAAAAATTGCGAAATTTGTCACTCAATGGCAAGGAAAAAAAAAAAAATGGCAAACTCTTTAATCGTTTATTTAAAAAGATTGCAAAATTCATCAATCGGTCGCAAGAAAACTCGTTCAATTCGTCAGTCATGGAGAACAATTAATGAAATCCTTTAGCTTGCTGTGGAAAAACATACAAAATTCGACGAACAGTTGCGAGAAAAAAATCCACGATTTTCGCCAATCGGTTGCAGGTAAAAAAACGCAAAATTGTCAGTGCACCTCTAGAAGAAACAGCGAAAAAAAAACTACGATCTTCTCTAATCGTTCGCAAGAAAAAGCCTCAAAATTTGCTATGTTAAAAGGAAAAATTCGTGAAAATTGTCAATCGGTTGCGGTTTAAAAAAAAATCGTGAAGATTGTCAGAAGAATCTGCGAAATTCGTAGATCAGTAGCGGAAAAAAACTCACGACTTTCTCCAATCTGTGTCAAGACTTGCTTACTGGTTCAAGGGAAATATCGCAAAATTTTAAAATCGGTTACAGGAAAAAAAAAAAAAGTGAAATTCGTCGGTGTATTATCGAAAAAAAATAGAATTAGTCGATCAGTCGTGCAAAAAAAACCCCATGAAGATTTGGCCAATCAGTCGCAGAAAAGCGACAAAGTTCACCAGTAGACCGTGAGAAAATAATCACGATATTCACCGATCTGTCGCAGTAGAATGCGAAATTCGTCGATCGGTTGCAGAAAAAAAGGATTTTTTACCAACCGTTTACACGAAAAAGAGAAAAAATTTGCTAATCAGTAAAAAGAAAATATAATGAAATTCGCTTATCAGTCGCATGTAAAAAAAACTCTGAAGTTGTCAGAAAATTCACGAAATTCTTCGATCAGTCGTGGAAAAAACCAACGATTGTTTCCATCTGTCGCAAGAAAAAATTGGAACATTTGCCAATCAGTCTTCGGTAAAAAAACATGAAATTCATGGATTGGTCATGTGAAAAATAACTACGATTTTCGCCAAAAAGTTAATGAAAAATATCACAAAATTCACCCACCTGTCGTGGTTAAAAAATGCAAAATTCGTCAATGAATTGTGGAAAATATATCAAAATTCTTCACCCAATCGCAAGAGAAAAATTGTGAAATTCATCGATTTGGTCAGAGAAAAAAGGCCAAATTCGCCAGTTGACAGAGGGAAAAATCTGAAATAATTCGAAAATCATCAATCGATTGTTGGAAAAAAACCCCGCTAAATTACCATTCGATTAGGGGGGGGGGGGGGAAGAAATCACAAAATTCACCAATAATTTCATTCGCGTGAGTATGTCAGGGTTTTATGAAATGTCTTTTGCATTTCTATAAAAGATGCAATTGCACTTCTTCATATATAAAGAAAATTTTCCTGTGACTTTTTTTTTTTTAATTCACACAGAACATTTGATTAGCTGAAGTACATTGCAGAACATTGCAAAGTATTCAGCTTTGGGAATGAAATTCTTTGATCAGCCGCAGAGAAAATCTGTGAAATTCAGTCAGCGACCATATGAAAAAAAAAAAATTCAACAACTGTTTATGGGAAAAAATGAAGTTTGTTGATTAGCTAAGAAGAAAATCGGCAAAATTCATAAACCGGATATGTGAAAAAAATCACACGAGTTTTGCCAATCAGCCGCAAGGAAAAATGCAATATACGCCAATCGGTATGGTTTAGATGTATTATAATCCCGCATTTGACATCTTTGATTTTTTTCTTGCATGAAAACTCCTTTTTCGCCAAGTAGTAAATGTCGCCAATGGTTAAATATTGTTGATAGATTAATATAACATTGAAAAAACTGAAATATAATCATTATAACTATTAATTAAAAAACATTTTTAATTCACGCCAAGAAAATAATCCAAGATGGCAGATGTGGGATTACAAAACATTTGTTCTGAAATAAAATATCACAAAATTTATCAGTTGGTTGCGGGGAAAAAATTGCAAAAATTCTCATTGAATCACCTGAAAAAAAACTGAGAAATTCAACCGTCGATTAATGGGAAAAAAAAAATCTAGAAACCCTTCAGTCGATTGCTTTAAAATATTGTGAAATTCGTCAATTGGTCACAGGAAAACAACATGAAATTCAGCAGGCAATCATGAGAAACAATCGTGAAATTTTACAGTTGGCTGCAGAAAAAAATGTGAAATTCGTCAAACAGTTACAGGAGAAAAACATAATTCGTCAGTCAACAGGGAAGAAAATCAAGAAATTTCATCAGTTGCAGGAAAATATCACAAAATTAAAAAGGTCAAAATAAAAAAGGACTAAATGCAAAATATTTTCAGTGAACAAGGTTCTTGAGTGTTTGTTTTTTTTTAAGTGTCCAGCTGGCAGTAATTTTTTTCTAGAGATCCACACTGTTGAAGGCATTTTTAATATAATTGTAGAATAAAATGAAATAAGTGATTACTACTCTATTGTTATTCATACTGCTTAATATGTTTCTGAATAATTAATTTGTTAAGACAGTGTTATCATTGTGAATTTGTATTTTTTTTTTTATTATTATTTACATTTGCTTATGGATATTTCTTTTAAAGAAGATTTCAATATAAAAAAGAATGCAGGTGTGCATTTTTATTAACTGCCTCTTAAATAGGAAAAAAAAAAAAAAAAAAGAAAGAAATCTTGTTTTTCACCCTTTTATGATATGAATCCATGTATATTAGCATTGAGTCTAAGCCGCTTTAGCAGGGCGCAGCGCCGGCAGCCTTTTTTTTTTTCTTTTTTGTGCATGGCAAAGCTCTTTTAAACCCTTCTGCTCTTTTTAACACTTCCTATGCTCCCTGTGGCAATTCAACTGATCGCGGTAAAATATCGCAAACTCTAGGGACTCTAAACAAACCAGTTCAAAATATTTTTGTGAATAATGTACAAGTGTGCCCTTTTTTAGAATAGGGGAGAGTTGGGAGGAGTGGGACAGATTTCACAATTTATTTTTTAATTCACTACTTATGTTTTACCAAGAGTATAGCTTATAAAAATCTAATAGTATGTTACTTAAGCTATGTTTAAAAAATACAAACGCTGTGAAATACAAACAACTGGCTTTTATTTGCACGTTTTAAAATGTTAACATTTTTGTCCCACACCAAATGTGATAAACTCCTTATCACTGTCTATATCCTCAACTCTGCCAATATAATAAACAACTGTCTTCTTCGTCAAAATTTTAACAATTACAAAGTCATTTATCCTAATTTTGGATCATCAGTTAACCAATCAAATTCTTCAGCAATTTCATTATCATTGTGAGTAATCAAATCAAAAGTCTTCATCTGTAGAGTCATGCAACAAAAATTTCCCATCAATGGAATCATCAGATAATTCATTTGCTTTTTTCTGTTTCTTCCTTTTCACCTTAAGAGTTTTCTTTTTACACAATCTCTTCTGCTTTTTATCAGCGGCTATTTTTTCAATTTCTTCTTTTTCTGGTGTGTCAGTGATGATTTTTTTATCTTTCCTTTTTTCTGTCTTTCTTTATAGTTTTTGTGGAAATGCTTTGGGATAAGGGTGCATATCGGAAGGACTCAAATGTGTTTGAGAACATGTCCCATTCCTCCCTCTGCTGAATATTTTTTAAAAAGGCTTATTATATATATCATGCTACATTTATGCTTTATTTGGCTGCTAGTTTACAAACACTATATCTTTAAGTTTATTATACAATTATAATATTTTTATTTTAAATATAATATAATTGAAAAAAATCATTGAAAGAATAAGAATTTGTACTTACTTCTGAGGTATGAAAATAAAATTTTCCCTTTTAAATACAAACAATAATACAGCTGGTGTAACAATTAGAATCAAACATGAAGCTATAGATGCTTTATGTAGTGGACAAACTAGAACTTAATTCTAACAGTTATTTTGGACATAAATGCTGCTGTCCCACTCCTCCCACTGTCCCATTCCTCCCAACTCTCCCCTAGTGTTTCTTTTTTGAAAAATTCCCGCCCGGCAGTCTTTTTTTCTAGTCAACACTGCATATGTAATGTAATATTAATGTTAAAAAAATGAAGGAGGCACGTAATAAAAATGCACACTTTTTACACGATTAAATCAAGTTGACAAAAAGATCTAAAAACAAATATAAAAAACACCAACTGACCAGTAGTAGAATTGACATAAAAAAGCCACTGGTCCCAAGGAACAGTAAGCATGAGAATTTATTTGTCCACATTCATCACTGGTCTGCTACATAAAATTCTATTTCATCCCTTTAACCCTTTGAGTGACAATTAATTACTTCATCTGACTAAGATTTAATCGAATTTTCTTTGTTTTTTTAAATAAAATAAAGTTATGCGATATGTGTTTAGTTGCAGTTTTGGCAGGGAGAGGAAAGTTTATGTTTACCTGTCAGAGAGGGGGGGGGGGGGGGGAGTTACTGGTCCTGCAGATTATAAAATTTTTCAAATTAGTGGTCCAATTGAATTTCTGGTGGTACAGAACAGTCCCAGCGGACCCCCAAGGAAATCGAATGCTGAACTGACAGTGAATAATATGACTTTTTAAATATTTACTACTCAAAAACATATTAAGCAATATGAACTGAACAAGCACAGAATGAAATCAGTTATTTCTTTTAAGCCTGTAAATGATAAAAGTAACAATGCAAACAAGAAAAAATTACACAAATAAAATTTACATACACAATAAAACATGCGAATCTGCTCAAAACATGGAAGATTCTCACCCATTACAGAACAGTCCTTTTTAATAATTGTTTTGTACACACAGGAGGTAAACGCAGGGATCGATCCAGGCAAAATTTGAGGGTTTTAGGGCCCTTTCACAAAAGTCTATTTAATAAAATAGGCCCCATCACAAAAATAAATATTATAAAATGAGCCCCTTCACAAAAATAAATTTAATAAAATGGGCTCCTTCACAAAAATAAATTTAATAAAATGGGCCGCTTCACAAAAATAAATTTAATAAAATGGGCCCATCCTCAAAATTCCTTTTAATAAAATAGGCCCACTTCATAACATCTTTTGCATATAAACTATTTTAAATATGTAATTAGTAAATAAAACCAGGTAATGCGAAACAAAAACCTTAACTGAAATTTAAAGAAGTTTCTGTTAATAAATTCTTGATCCGAATTTGAGTTACTGGATTTCAACTATAGTTACAAAATATTACTTTTCACAAAAATAACTTTTAATTTTCACATAATGGAACCCAAGAATAAAAACCTGCATCGACCCCTGTTTGTTAAAGGCCCCAAGAATCTATATATAATTTTTAATGATGTTATGCACTATAGAACAATATTATTGCTCTAAATTTGTCTTTAAATGTTTTTTTGTGAAAAAATTACTTTATTTAAAATAATTATACACATGTAAAGAATTTTAAAATTATTTTTCCCATATTTCATATTCTGTATTATAAATTATTCTACAATATATAATTTTTTTTAAATTAATTTTATGAGTCGAATATTGCAGCTAGTGACATTAAACCCCGCTAAAAGATTTGCCAGAGATATTACACCTCCACTGAGTATTAATCAAGCATCTATGTTCCTAAAAAGATTATAGCTGCTTGATTTTTAAAGAAACCAAATTACTTACTCATAAAATGATATTCCAATACAGTGATCTGCTTAGAAAGAACTTAGGTCCTTTAAAGGACCCTTCACAAACTTTTTCCCCTCAAAACAAGGGCCCTTCACAAAACGTTTCCACCTCCAAACTGAGCTTTTTACGAGTTTAATTATCAAGAAGTAATTTAATCCTTCTATCACTTTTATGCATAATGGAAATATATGCATATATCTTCTTAAAAGTATAAACAAGAAACTGCACATAACGATTCTTTTAAATTCAGAAAATTATGACTAGATTTTCCCCAAAAATAAAAAGACGTATTAATGAAAATATCAAAAAATAAAATAGTTCTCTCTAGGATGTATTTGAAAAGTGAAGTGTCACGCCGTTTTTAAAACTAAGAGATTTGTATCGCTATTATTTTAAAAAATAGTAAAAATTCATCTTTAGTCATACACGAAGATTTCTTGTAAAACATTATTTCCATACCACAGTATTTCTATACGTGGCGATCTGGTTTATCGAAAGTGGTTAGTATCGCATGAATGGCTGAATACAAAGTACCAAGCTATAATATTAAAATAAGTATAATACAAGGCTCACTTATACCCCTCTTACGGCTATATATATATCCATTTAAAAATTAATTAAAATGTGACTAATATACAGATAAAAAGAGCCCTGCAAAAAGGAAAAATAGAATAACAAAACGACAGCGTAACGACTGCTCCCGCTTATTTTCCGAGTGGCGGAAAAGTAAACATGCTTTCTGTGTGTTGAGTTGATAACTTCCTTCTCATTCTCCCATGACATGGAGTCAGAAATACAGCTACATGAGGGCTGCTGTCATCTCGAGGGCCCGGGTTCGAGTCCCTGGGTAAGACATGGATGTAATTGTGTATGTCCCATTGTAGTTATATAATATATGTAATGAAAAATAAAAATTGTTGTGACTTGTTGTTGTTTCTATGTATAATAAGGATCATTCGAGGCGACAGCCATTGTAGCTATAGGCCCCAAAGCATTCTCCACCTCGGTGGACTTCAAATGTTAAATTACAGCTACATGATCAAAAATCAAATGTTGCAACGAAAACTTTGTTTTTGAAGAAGTAACTTTTCTAAAGACTGGAATTCACGCCTGATAGAGGATAAGGGCAAATTATGCATGTAATAACCCCACCTATATTTTTCAGCTTTAATCGTGGACGCTACCAAAATGAGGAAAGGGGGGGGGGGGGGACCCTGCCCCTCCCTAGATTTTAAAATTTAAGTAACTAGATATTTCTTTTTGTTATGTTTTCAAAAACAATATAAAATGTATTATTTTCGAGTAACTAAATTAAAAGAGCCTCTTTTCTTTAATGTCAGTTGTGCAAAATTCTTAGTTTCTTTTTTAAAGAGGTGCTGTTTGTGTTGTTTTATGATGGCCAATTGCCTACACTTGGGATATTGGGCCGAAGGGGGGTTGCCTGGGGTCTTTCAAAGGGAAGCTAATCGGTATTTAAGCAAAGAAATCCAAGGTTCGAAGAAAACCACGAAAAAAACTCCGAACGACTAGGCCGACGGGCGCGATTGGGTTCGAACCCAGCATCTCCCGTCTACCAGCTTTGAGAGCAGAACCTCTCGGCCACTGGTGGGGTGGTTTTGAAGAGGAACTAAGGATTTTGAGCTAGGACGACAGGAGTGGCATGGTGGAAGTGGGGGGGGGGGGGGGAGCGGAGTGCATTGTATCCCTTCCTGCATTTTGAAATTTAATTAACTAAAATTTCTTTCTTTTTTTTGTCTGATTTAGAAGAGCACAGTAAAATATATTCTTTTCGAAAAACTTAAAATGAAAAACTAAATAAGATATTTTTAGAAAAGGGAGAAGGGAAATTGAGGGCCCTCGTTAGATTTTGAAATTTAACTAAAATATTTTTTGTGCGTGTTTGAATACGATTTTAAATATTAATGAAAGGGACTTTGAAATAATTTGGAGATTTTTTTTTTTTTTTTTTTTTTTTTTTTAGGGTGCATTTTTTGTACGTGTTAGACTTCGAAGGGTTATATTTTTACTGGTGGTAATTTAAGAGAAATTTATGACAAATTTTAGGATAAAAAGGGGACTTTGAAATACTTTCGTGATTATTTTTTTTCGTTTTAGGGGGAATATTTTGAGATTGAAATTTTTGAGCTTGTTAGAGTTAGAGGTGAAATTGTTACTGGTTATAATATTAGAAAAAATTGTGGCAAATTTAAGGTCAAAAAGGGCTTCGAAAAAATTTCGTGATTTGTTTTTCTTTTTAGGGGAATTTTCGGAGATTGAAATTTTTGAGCGTGTTAGAGGTGAAATTGTTGCTCGTAATAACTTCATAAATGGGGTAATTAAAATTTTTAACTAGTAGACTCTTCAAAATAATTTCGAGATTTTTCTTTCTTTTTGAAGGGATTTGTAGGGAATTAAAAAATACTGTTTTAAATGGTAATTAAAAATCTCAACGAGGGGGACTTTTATTTCTAGAATGGGATTTTTATATAGCTATTTAAAATGGTAATTTTAAATATTAATTAGAAATTTTAACGAGGGGGAGTTAAGAATTTTTGACTGAACCGGAGGAAGACGTTAGATTTCCGGGAATTATCTAATATATTAATTTCGAAATAAATTAAAAATATTAATGAGGAAATGCGGGCATATCAAAATCTTAGATACCATAATGTGCAATAATAAAACCTTTAAGTAAAACCTTCATGTTACCTGGTAAAGAAACAATTTTCATTTTCCTTCAACATACCTCATGTGATTTCACGAAAATCTTCTACGTCATTGAAGGTAATTTGGAGGTTATAACTTACAGAAATAAACCTGTATGAAATCTTTTAAAAAGAGGTATATTTCTCTTAAGATAACCTTTAGTTTTCATTTGCCTTAAAGATACCCGTTGAAACCTTCAAAATGGCTGCAAAATCTCAAAATTTTTAAAGGTTTTTCTCTGATTTTTTTACCTGGGAATGCAGAATTCCTTTTTAGTTTTTAGTGAGGCTAATTTTTAACTGTAACATGAATGAAATTTAATATGTTTGTATGTAGGTTCATTACTTGTAACACTAAATTACATAGATGTATATGAAAATACACTTAACACTAAATATTATTAATGACACTTTTTACCAAACATGTTTAACAAGTTTCTGCAATTTTTAAAGTTAAAATAGTATTCGATTGACTGTTTTGAACTTTTGTGTACTTTGTATTATACAATATCAAGTACAATGTATTATACACTATCAAAAATATTTCACTTGTGAAAAACATTTACTTGTCTCGCTTATCCGCTACTTTATAGAGTATTACGTAATTAAAGATAAAATCGTTATCAGCTTACCAAAATATTCCTGGTTTATTATAAAAGCAGAAGCATTTCAGAATGATATTAAAATAAAACAAAACTAGTATGTTGTGGCCATCACAAAACTTTCTTCTACATAAATCACGTCAATTAAATCATTTTAAATAGTAAAAGAAATTACATCAATTTATTCATATAAAAGTATACCTGAATTTGAAGTTTGATGAAAATTCGTGCATTAGTTATTGAGATAGAGCTGTAGGGGAAATTCTGAAAAATGCAACATAGCAGCGCCGCCTGTTGAGCGATTTGCATCAAAACACAAACAGCACTAATTCATATTAAGGTATACCGGAATCTGAAGTTTGATGAAAATCCGTGTATTAGTTCTGGAGCTGGAGCTACTGTGGAAATCATAAAAAATGCAGCACAGATGCGCCACCTGTTGAGCGATTTACACAAGGTACAAAACATCAATTCATGTCAAGGATTAACTGAATCTGAAGTTTGATAAAAATCCGTGCATTCGTTCTGGACATTGAGCTATTGTGGAAATCGAGAAAAATGCTGCATAGCAGCGCCACCTGTTGAGCGATTTACAGCAAAATATAAACAGCACTAATTCATATACTGGTATACCTGAATCTGAAGTTTGTTGAAAACCCAAGCATTAGTTCTTGAGATAGAGCTATTGCGGAAATAACAAAAATGCAGCATAGCAGCGCCACCTGTTGAGCGATTTACACCACAAGGTGCAAAACGTCAACTCATGTCAAGCATTAACAGAATCTCAAGTTTGATGAAAATCCGTGCATTATTTCTTGAGATAGAGCTATTACGAAAATCGTGTAAATGCTGCAAAATGCAGCATAGCAGCGCCATCTGTTGGGAGATTTACACCAAAACGTTACCAGCACTAATTCATATCAAGGATTAACTGAATCTGAAGTTTTATGAAAATTCGTGCATTAGTTCTTGAGATAGAGGTAGTGCAGAAATCGCGAAAAATGCAGCATAGCAGCGCCACCTGTTGGGCGATTTACACCAAAAACTAATCAGCACCAATTTATATTAGGGACTACTTGAATATAAATTTTTATAAAATTCCGTGCATTAGTTCTTGAGATAGAGCGCCCACAAAACACACACACGTCACACACACACAGATAGACAGACTCACAGAGTTACAGACAGACATTTTGTAAAAACTTGTTTTTTGGAATCTCTGACCTCTAAAACGTGTAAATCCGTCAAAAACCGGAAGTCGAAAATTTTTACGAATCCAATACTTTCTTCTTGTAAAGATAGAAGAAAGTAAAAATAATTTAATAAAATAATAGATTGTTTAATACTATCAAATCGACAAAAATCCATTTTTAAAATTTTATGAAAAATGGTTAAATAACATTTTATATCAGCTACACATTTTATTAAGCATTTATTTTTACATCTTTGATCATGCGGTTTATAAGAAAGTGTTTATTTCCAATTAAGAAAAACATAAGTATATGAATTATATGTATAATTATCTTGATGCTAAGTGCAACATGAATTGAAATGTCTCAGAAAAAGCGTTTATTAAATAATTCTAAAGCAAAAATAATAATGCAGAAACCGATTATGCTGTAATAAATATAGACGAAGAAAGTTTCTCGTGTAATTAATATTAATAATTTTTTCCTGATAGAACATTATGATTCTATATATGTTTTAACTTGTAAGCGTCAAAGAATAGAGTTCACTCTCAAAACTGCGTATAAAAAGCTTTATTACGTTCGTATCAACATAAGTTTGAAACCATTTCCTTTCATCGTTTTTTTAGCACTGAATATCAATCTTACGCGTTAATAGCATAGTTATAACACTAATATTGCTGAAAAGAAATTATTTTATGCATTTTATGTATTTAATATATGGATTTTATGTTCTTAATATGATGTTCTTTATATTACGTTTTATAATGTTAGACTTAAAAGTAAAAGATTAAATGTAGCCAAGAATTTATCTTGCGAGAATTTTTTTTTCATGTATCTCTGAACATAAAGAAGCATAACTAACTTATACTTTATATTACTTCATAGTTAATATATATTTTAAGAAGTACCGGATCATTCAAAATAGCTGATTTAGTTTTCTTTCGTATATTTCTTAATTTTCAAATGCAATAATACATGAAAATAATAATATATAAATAATATTTCGTCCTATTCATATTATATCACATACATGTTAATGTGCTTGCCTTATATTACACATATAGCATCTAGAATCTAGACAATAGGTAATTGAATTAATTCTACATCCGATGACGATGGTTTTGAGTGAATGAGTTCGGTACAGCATTATTATACATATATTTTTTATATCGTCCATTGTAATTTATTTCTAGATGTGGTGCATAAGTTTTATTTTTTATAATACCCAGTAGAAAAAAAAAATATTTATTTTGAAATCGCAATTATAAAAAAAACATTTACAGTAGAGTTTGGGTGGCCAAATGTCTTGGAAATTCTAGGACAGGCTCAAACTCGAGGATTTTATTTTATTTAGTTCCTGAAGGTTTTGATTTAAAGGATTGGTGTATTTTAAGAAAGCGACAAATTCTTTGGATAAACAAAAATAATCCTAAATCTTAAAAAAATTATAAATTAGAAAGTTATGAAAGGTTAAGAATATTCCGTTTATTCGTTTAAAAATTTGGTCAACGTATGCATAACAGTCAGTCCTTTTTAATAAAGCGGCTGTTTAAAAGTAATCTGGCAAGTAAAAAAATGCTTATCATTAGTTTTGAATAATAATTTCACTGTTAGTCTTTAGTGAAATTAAATTTTTATACTTTCATTTAGAAAGAAATTTTGCAGAATGAACATATTACCGAAAAATTTTTTGAACGCTTCTCCGAGATTAAATATTTCTGAAAGCTTCAAATATACGACTTCTAAATTAGCTTTTTTTTTCTTCAAGCACTCCTCCTTGCAGCTTGTTTATAATCTAAAAAACTTGAATTTAACATAAGAAGTTCATAACATTACATCTGCATAATTCCTAATTTTTTTCACTGTTTTGGACCGATGTTCAGTCGTTGTTCATCAGTTCGGTTAGTATCCGAAAATAAAATCACCAAATAATCTAAATTTGGTATTAACCAAATCATCGCCAAATTATCTAAATACGATGTCAAACTTTAATGCTCGTACTGAAAATTTAAAATATTACAATTTTGTTAAGTCGGTCCTCTAAGTGCATTTTTGCAGAATATATTAAACATAATTTCCGATCGAATGACTATTTGCATTTATTTCTGCGTCTATTTGGCGATACAATGTATTTCGTGCAAAAGGAGTCCTTTTTTTGACTAACTATACCATGATTATAAATATAAAAATTGTAAATGAGTAAAATAATAAATATACAAAGAAAGATGAATCTTCAAGCAGTAGGTTTTAGATGGTAATTGCGCAGAATATACGTTTTTCATTATCGTACACCTTTCAGTCGATACCTTTCAATTATCGTACATTTGGAGATATAAAAATATTTGTGGATATGTCACAGCGAGATTTTCCATCAAAATTTTGAGATTTTAACGTATAGCTACTATTTAACTGACTTTCAACTTACCAAATGTCTAAAGGAATGAGTTTAAATTTTTGAATAATATTCAGAAAACGATACTTATATTTGTCAAAAATATTCTTTATTTATGCGGATTTAAAATCTCAGCGTCAAGGTATGTGTCAATGTACGCAATAACAGCCAAATGAATATTAGAAAAGTTAATGTATGATGCAATAATATAAAACAAAAGTTAAGTGATCGTATGAAATGTAATACTGAAAAAAATCTCTCAGCTCTTATATATATATTAAGATAATGTTACATATAATATTTTGATATAAAAATTATTTTTTTATTACTATTTAATATACTGACTTTCAAATGATGTCTTAGAACGCAGTTGCAACAATAGATGGAATATTTCTTTAAATTGCATGGAATCTTTTTTAATATGAATTATTTATCTTTTTACAATAAATTCCATATGCATAACTTACATCGCATTGAAACCTTGTTTATTTTATACACGGTTGAGTTTTTGACATGACAAGCGTCAAAAACTGGTTTAAACTGTCAAAAACTGGTATAAACCGTCGAAAACTGTCAAAAACATGTAACAGGCTTAAAACATATTTTAACAACAACAGGCAAACGTTAGATAAATCAATGTTTTATGTTTTATTTAAAATTATTGCAATTTAATAATTAAAAAAAATTAAATTATTAATTGCAATAAAATATTTTTATTTTTTGGAATTTTTAATCGGAAAAAATCATTTTGTACAATTAAATAATTCGGATCAATTTTACCCTGCTGCATGCTGAAGTACACGACCTATTTAGCATCAACTTTTTACAACCAACTGATTGCCGAGTTTAGAGTGTATGATGCGTTAGAAAATAGCCTGTCTCTTAATTCATGCTGATCTACTAGGACTTAATAGCAAAAACATTGCTAGATACGCAAGTTTTGAAGCAGGCTCAGCCGGCTCAGCTATAGCATTTAATAATACCAATACCTTTCCACCAAGTAATAGGGTCCTCCCTATAGCATTGAAATAAGAAGACAGGAAAGGAGATTCTTTAGCTTCATACACAATCAGTAAGGGTAAGCAACCATAAATTCTCTCTGTAGACCAAGTGCGAGCAGAATCAACTGATACATCAGTCAACGCTTGACCCTGATGGTTTGGATTCAAAATGTAAGCCAATTAATGGTATGGTTTCATGATTTGATCCCTTCAATTATGCACTTTTTCAATATGGGGCTTAAGTAAATTTCCTTTTAGCAAACGAGCTAATATTGTTCAGTTTTTAAATCAAAAACATATTTTTATATATTTAAAAAAAGCATGCTTTAAAAAGATTTTAACTTTAGGCTTTTTTTTTTAATTCTCTTATTTTGTAAATGTTTAAGATTAATAATCCAATTTCAATTTTGAATGGAATGGTTATTGCCTAGACTACTATAAAATTGATGCACATTATCTTGTTATATATACAAAAAAATCTGCACTTTTCTAATTTTTTTTTCTAAAAAAAAAAAAAAAACCTAGGTAATGCTGCTTTAAAAAATAATAGAGAAATTAAAATGATTTTAAGTAAGAAAAAAATGTACAGTTTAGGGGTCTGCTTTTTAGAAAAGCATAATTTTACAAAATAAATAAATAAATAAAAAGTTTACCCTGTTAAAAATTTGCATTTAACAATAATAATTTACTATTTATGTACTAATTATTGATATACAGTAATAGGGAATTTTAAATGTTATGTGTGGCATTTAATGTGAAATTTTACTGATCAATGTAGTATTTGAGGTTTTTGACAAGTTTTTGACAAATGGTTTTTGACAAGAGGTTTTTGGCATGACGGTTTAAACCAAGGTTTAAACCCGACATAAACGGACACATGTCAAAAACCTGCCAACCCTGATTTTATACCAACCTTTCTATTCTAAAACAATTCTTATAATAATTTGTAATATCATTTAATAATGTAAAACAACAAGAAAGTATTAAGATCGTCGTTGACATTTATAATTAGGTCGAAATAATGATCAGTTTATAATATTTTATCAAACACAAAAAGACATTTTTTTGTAACAAATTTTAATTTAACGGTTACAAAGTTTAGAATCACAAGCCAAGAAATAAGGCTTATTAAATTAAGAAGTAAATAGCCTCATTAAATTTGTGGAGTCATAATACTGATTAAACCGTCTCATCATTCAATATTAGGAGATGAGAACAGCCTAATAATATAATAACAACATAAATGCAATTATGAATATCTAAGATAATCATTACATACGAAAGCGAAATATTTCTGTTTTAAAAGATGAAATTATTTAATTCATAAAAGAATATGTCTAAAATACAATTATAAATCATATAAGCAATTTTCCCTTTCCAGAATTAATTTTAATATAATAAGATAAATACGTCTAAACTGCTGACATTCCGTGAAATAATTTAGTTAATTCATATGAATTATGATTGGATGATTATCAATAACTGAATTAAAAATTTACTTATTTAATATTTTTATAAAGTATAATGAAACAACATAGCTTTACAGCATGAACGCTTATTGAAAAGCTTATTTTTAAATTCTGAAAGATAGAAACTGGTTAATGCTAATTGGCTTACAGCAACAAACGTTCCGTTTTAAATTAAAACAAAAAAGAACAACCACTTTAAATCTTTAAATAATATAATTGCATTAGTTAGGCACTGCTTTGAACGATTTAATTTGTTATTGAAAACAATTTAGTTAATTAATGTGGCTCATGGAATAATATTATTAAGGAAGTAAAATACTATTTAAGCAATGTAAATTTACAAACAAGAGCACGAAATCATGCATTTAGGCATAGATTATGAAACATTTTAAAACATTATCATAATATTGCTGTGAAATGTTTTTCACCTTTCAATACAGTAAAATGATATATTCAAATGAACAATTTAGAAAACTTAAAACGTAATTGAAAATTCATTTTCAGAAATTGCAGTCCATAGCTGATAATGTGTGCAAACTGTGTCATGCAACCCTGTATACGATATAGAACTAATACAAACCAGTTAATGCACTAAAAGTTAGTTACGTTTAAAAATACATACCAGAAAAGAAAACGAACTTTCATTAACAGCCGTAATCGGTCCTGTAAGCGAATTCTTTTTAAGTCTTTTTTAAGTACCCGAACCATAAATCCTACACACTATATATTACATAATCTATAAAAACAGTTGCAATGCAGCTCAGTGACGCACATCATTAACATTATTTATTAAATAGCACAACGTTACTGAGATAGTTTGCAAAAATTTTTTTTTTCGAATAGAACATAAAATACTTTTTTTTTTTTACAATCGAACATAATGTGATGAAATTACAAATGTATTCGTGAGTAAGCTGACGTCATTTTCTTGATGGCAACAGCAAGCAATTTAATTTAACTTTTACCAACCATTACTGCATTTTTTAAAAATTTCTAAATGCCGAAACATTTTAAAATTTTACGCCGTCGAATAGAGAAAAAATGGCTTTCCAATACTTTTTGTTTGAAAACTATATTGCAATTTGTTTGAAAACTGTATCACAATTTACGCAATTTGTTTGGTTCTTAAAAGAATTTTCAAAGATGATTTTTTTTAATCTATCTCTGTCACTGACAGACAGACGATTACAAAAGATAAATCTGTTTGCACATAAATTAATATAAATAAAATAGTGAAGCATTTATGTTTGGCTTATATTACGTAATGTTAAAACGACAAAATTGTTATCTAGTCAGCCGATTTTACTTGTCACTTATGGCTAATATGTCTTTAAAAATTTTAAGTAAACTTATGATGATTTCATAGCTTTTCTTTCTACATTTTAATGCTTATAGAACTTGTTTATTTTAAAAGCAGTGGCTTCATTATCTAGGATATAATGTTAATTCTTTTCTAAAACATAAATTAATTTAAAAGAACTGACATTAAACTTAAGGGTTTCATAGTGCGTTAGCTGTTCCGTAATCGACTATTCTCAGGCCTATCGTTTTTACTTTCTTCTATCTTTAGAAGAAGAAAGTATTGGATTCATGAAAATTTTCGAATTCCGGTTTTCGACGAATTTACACGTTTTAGGGGTCAGAGAACCCGAAAAACATGTTTTCACAAAATGTCTGTCTGTGAGTCTGTGGTTCTGTGAGTCTGTCTGTTAGTGACACAAATTTTGTGGCCGCTCTATCTCAATAACTAAGGAACGGAATTTAATAAAAATTAATATTCAGTTAGTCCCTGATATAAATTGGTGCTGATTAGTTTTTGGTGTAGATCGATCAACCGGTGGCGCTGCTATACAGCATTTTGCACGATTTCCACAATAGTTCAATCTCCAGAACTAATGCACGGATTTTCATCAAACTTCAGATTCAGTTAGTCCTTGACAAGAGTTGACGTTTTATAGATCTTGGTGTAAATCGCTGACCAGATGGCGCTGATATGCTGCATTTTTGAGATTTCCGCAATAGCTCTATCTCAATAATTAATGCTTGGATTTTCAACAAACTTCAGATTCCTGTATACCTTCATATGAATTACTGCTGTTTATGTTTTGGTGCCAATCTCTCAACAGGTGGCGCTGCTATGCTGCATTTTCAAAAGTTCCACTAAGCTCTATCTCAATAACTAATGCACGAATTTTCATCAAACTTCAGATTCAGATATACCTTGATATCAATTGGTGCTGTTTATGTTTTGGTGCAAATCACTCAATAGGTGGCGGTGCTATGCTATATTTTTTCACAATTTCCGCTATAACTCTATCTCAAGAACTAATGCACGAATTTTCATCAAACTTCAAATTCAGATATACATATGGGACAGATAGATCATCAGATATACACATATATATATGGGTGCTAAATTGACGTAATTTCTTATATTATTTAAATGATTTAATTGACGTGATTTATATAGAAGAAAGTTTTGTGATGGGCACAACATACTAGTTATAAAGTGGATTTGTCCAGTTCAGTTTCTTCAAAGGTATAAATTGCCTTTCGATAAACCTGTTCTTGCAATTCTCTTTTCTGTTCGTTTCTTTAAAGTTATCGTTATGATTTTAATATGTTTGAGTTTAAGTTAAAGTAAGATATTTAGTTTCAGTTTACGATGTTTTAAAGAACAGTTTTAGTTATGATTTGGATTTAAGCTGTTATGAAAAACTCCAGGTGCATTGAAGTTTAATCCTGTTTTAACCAAAGTTATTTTTAATGATTCACTTAGCTATTTTAAACAAAGTTGTCTCTGAATACTTTTCAACTTAAAGCAGTATTTTTATGAAGTTTACTATACATTGAATGAAATGGAATTTAAATAAAGAACTCTCGTCAACAATATTGACTTTTCTATTGTTTATAAAGATTCAACACACAATTTTATTACAGGTATTTTCCACAGCACGTTTATAGTTTCTCTGTTGATAGCAGTATAACTGTATATAAGACCTGTATTGATACAGGCTAAGAAAATTTTATGTTCGCCGAAATACAATTACCACATTTTGAAATTACTGTAGAATTTTTTTCTTGGCGCTAATTGATTTTTCAGTTGGGATTATCTGTTCTTGTTTTCATCCAAGAATATATGAAACGTTTATTGTAATTGCATAAATTTGTCTCCCAGTGTCAACAATAATTCGAGCTTTGAATAGAGAACCTTCATGATTTTTTGTACATAAAAATAGCAGTAGCTAGAACAACATTTATTTGTAAATGAAGCGTGAACTGAGATTTAAAGAAATTGCACAAAACTCAACTCCATTTGATTTCATTTTTTTATTATTCTCTGCATATTCATTTATAGACTGAGAGGCGTCAGCAAAGACAAACACCTCATCGAGCTCACGTTTGAAATTCGAGAATTAGTTAAAACACGTTTCGCATATTAAAACGCAATCGTTCTGCCAAGATATATCTTGGTAGAAAACACATGAAAACCCGATTTTAGCGCTGACTCGTAGGTGTTTTCCTGCACCCAAAGATATGAAAACATGGAGGACTGGGAAAAGGAAAACACAATGGTAAACAAAACGAGTCAACCACTAAAATCGGGTTTTCAGGTGTTTTCCACCAAGATATGACTTGGGAGACCGGTTGCGATTTAATATGCAAATCGAGTTTTAACTAATTCGGGAATTGCAGCCGTGAACTCGATGAGATGATTGTCTCTGCTGTCGCCTTCTTGTCTATTTGTCCAGATGTAGTGTCCCATTTAGTTATCGAATCATATTTTAACTTCTATGGAGCAAATAAACATTTTTTTCTTTTACAAATCTAGAAAAAAAAATATATAATGATATTTGATAATTCCATGTTTTATCAGAACTTGAGAAAATATAAATTTCAGATACATTTCAAAGATGTCTGTAAAATGAAATTAAACTTCTTGCGAAAATTCACTCTTATTATATTTGAGTGTATTTTCAAAGCCACTCAAAATCTTCATTTAAAAAAAGTAAATTTATCAACAACTTAAATAATTGGTTTCTTGAATGCATTCGTGTGTACGCAGGTAAAGTATAACTGAATGAAAATATTTCAAAGATTTTAATAATAAAGATATTTAAGGACATGTTTTAACCTATCCTTGTTACATTTAAAGTATATATTAAGAAGGGAAAATTTTAAAAGTAATTTCAATTAATGAGGTGAACAAATACTCAAATTTAGTCAATAGTAAGGATATTATCATTTTAAGAAACTTTAATTAATATTTAATTTTATATGTTTGGAATAGATTTGACGTTATCTAAAGGGTTCTGAATAACATCTTCAAATATCGCATGTTTAGATTTTTCTATCATTAAGATATTTAAATGTAGTTTATTTGTGCTTTTAGAGAAGTAATATATTACTTAAGAGGTCATTAGATTTTAGAGTACATAAAAATAATTTGAAAATAAGTTGAGAGTTTAATTTTATTATATTTATGCTGTTCAAGTAAAAATATAAGTCAATTTGAATAACATTATTTGAGAGTGAACATCCAAAGCTTTTTTAGCTGTAAAATGTGTAATGCTTTGTAAGACGGTAATTTAGTAGAAAATGTAGAGCGTTTTCTACTAAATTATATATATATATATATATATATACATATATGTATCGTTATACAAAATTATGAACAGTGTCTTTCCACAGATATTAACTATAAAATAATTAAATGTAGTTAACGAGTTATTAATATAAAATATTTTTGCTAATATAAAAGGCAATATCAGTATGATTAAAATATAGACCGGACTAAATAACTTCGGTTCGTTTTATCGCGGTTTTACATTGACCTCTTCGTTCCTTATGTTCAGATACATGGACCTTATTTATTTTCCGTTTTAAAAATGTAATCTCTGACATAAATGAAATCTAGATGTTCGAACGATATGTCTGAGACTTTAAATAATGTAAATAAATTAAAAAAAATTTCCCTGAAATTAAATTTGAGAAACAAAATCATTAAAAATGCATTAATACTCAGTAGTGAAGATGTTATGGAGCGATAACCTTATAATATTAATATCATTATTATTATTAATTAATTAATATTAATAACATCATGCATTATTTTGTAAATGCACATTCAGGTTAATTAACAGAGCGTAGTTAATATTTAAATAATTAGTAAGAGAATGAATGAACCAATTAAAAAAATAACAGTAATTTATATATTTGAATATACTATCGAAGATGGAAACTCGGTCATATATCGATATAAAAAAAAGTAACACTTTGGAAAAATTAAAGAACAGGGAAGTGATAAGCGCATAAAGATACAACAGAGCACTGACCAATATTAATACAAAATATATCGTAAATATTTATTTTTAAAAAGTTACAAAATTAGCTAATTTAATGGTTATTTGCTAAGCTGTATTAGGAGAAGCAATAGACTTAAATAATGAAGCAGAATTTGCGTGTAACAAAGTGGTACAGTCGTGGGGAAAAAAAGTAAACACCCCCTACTAACTCCTCAACAAATTATCGTAGACGAAAGTTACCGGTACCGAACGATTGGAAATAAAAGCCTACTTTTAAATGATGTATGTAAAATTTGCTTAGGGGGCCATTTACATGTTAAAACGAATCCAAACTTCTTTTTTTTTCAATGGCAGTACTCAATTTTAACACAATATTTCAAATATTATTTGCATATTATTTTGAACGATTTCTTCATTATATTTGGAAATATAAGGCAATTAAAAAGACTGGGATAGAAGGAAGATTCCAAAATTTGTTGTGCAACTATGAAATAGAAGTCAAATAAATGGATTCATTTTGCAATATGAACTTCGCATTTTTCCGAGGGGTAGTAGTAAGAGTATAGTTGAACGTAGGCGCAATAACTTACTTCCCTGTAGGATAAAAGAGCGCTAGGTTTCGAGAGTCATGAATGAGATTTGCCAATAACAATGATAAGTTGAAGTTACTCAAAGTATATGTATCTCTGAGAACCCTGCTATCTAATTAAAAAAATTAGGGTCTAAGTATTGGGAGGTTCTCAAAAGGTGGGATCATTAAACGTTAACAATATGTAATTTTTTAAATTTTCAAATTTAAAGCCAATTTTTCTTTAATAGTATAGTATTTTGTCTATAAATACAATATATTAATAGTTTTAATAGTATGTCTACAAAATTATACACAAACATTAAAAGACAGCAACTATGCTGGAAAATTAATTATTAAAGCATTTAATTAGCAGTTGTGTACGTTACAAATTTTGGTCATTTTTTCGCATGTACGTTACAGATTTTGGACGTTGCGCTTAGTATTTAAAAAATTCTTAACACTAAGAATGTAGTAAATGTGTCCTATAATTGTATGTGTATATTTATGTATATGTATAATTAACTTTTTGTTATCGAGTAATAATAATAATAAAATCAAATGCTTTGTCGCGTACGTTACTTTCGGACATAACAAAATACAAAAAAAATTCTTTATAGAAAAGTCCTTCTATCTTCAAAAAGGAATAAATCAGCCTGCCATCTTTTAACGAAATTATCAAAAAATCATCCGTTTAATTTATGCATTCGTTGTTTACCATTAGAACCACCTGTAAAAAAGTTAAAACTCTTTTTCTTGGTGGTACATTGGAGCAGTTAACGTTATGAATGTCCGAAATTGACCTCTTTAGCATAAAATATTAAAATTTTAAGATATTTATACAAAGCTTTTACAATAAATTATGTCATTTTCTGTCTCTGAATAGAATTAAAAAGTGTAAAAAATAAATAAAGTCAATGATAATTAAAATTATGTTTGAAAGGCTTAAAGTTATGACGTGTGTCCAGTGCCCACCTTTTGAGAATCGCCCTCTTGTTAAAACTTTATCTAACAACCTAAAATAAATTTGTTTAAAAAGTAATTTATAAAAACTGCCGTTATATTTTAAGCAATGTAATATTAAAACCTAATGTATTATATAGAATTTTACACAAAACCAAAATAAAGACCTGAAATAATCATGGAAATTATTTAGTATTTAATTTAGCGGGGTGGAAATGTAAATTTGTATTTGTTGTCATTTTTGTTTTACTCGTTTCGGTTCTCAGTGAATAGTATAAACGTTTCATTCACAATTCTTCATTAGTCATGCTAAATGGTAAACATTTTAAAACTTTGTATGTATACTGGGATAACACACACCTAATATTCATCGTATGCATATTTATAGTAACACTCAAACGAACCGAAGGATAGAAATTGAAAGCAGGACAATGTAAGTAAACAAAAGGAGAAAATACTAATTTGTTAAATATATAACGCAGTTTTTGGAGTTAAAGATATGAGTAAATAAAATTTGTTTTTAATTGTTTTTAATTTGTTATTAAACTTTTTTTTAATTCCTTGCTACTTAATTTTTGATCAAAATTCATGAAACTGATAAGGAAGAATCCTGATATTGCTTCAAAAGAAAAAGTGTATGCATTTTTATTTTCGACTTCATTAAGACACTTAAATTTGATTTTTAACTTATTATAAGGCAGAATTTTGATGAAAATCGATATGGAAATCAGAAAAATATCTCAAAAAAATGAACTATTTTAAAGATTAAAAATTCGAACACAGATTTGTTTGTAATAGTGTTTTACGTGATTAAAATCCAAAATCGAGGAAATATCTAACAAATTAGGACGCAAGGAGCATTTTTAAATTTCGTTTTACAATTTAATTTTTTTTAAATATCTTCAAATTATAATAAGATTGGAAATTTCTTTTAAGGTTTTATATACACTCATGGTGAAATGTATATTTGCACAACATTTCAAATCTCTATTATCAAAATAATTGAAAATTTTTTAAACGTCCACCGTCCACTTTACAAATAGATAGTAACTAATCAAAAGGCGCGCTTGAAAATTTTATGTAAAAGTTATATTTTTTAGGCTGGTCTTACATACAGTTCTGAAACTGCCCTTAATTCATTGTTATTTCTCAAATGAACTTTTACCTTCGGATTGAGCCACGTTTTAACGATTGTCGATGCAGTTTTGTGGGTTTTTTATAAACTTGTTTCGCATGAACAGTGTATAAAGTAGGTATGTTAATTAATTAATTAAAGTTATACAGATTCGTTTTGAAAATAATATAATTACTATGTGTAACGCTGATATATATATATATATATCAGCGTTACACATAGTAATGTTTACAATATGTTTATATCAATATATACAATATGTTTATATCATATACAATATGTTTATATCATATTATATATATACAATATGTTTATATCATATTATATATATACAATATGTTTATATCATACTAGTGAAAAATTATCATATATATATATATATATATATTTATTTACGGAGATGAAAGAAAAAGAAATATTTAATATTATAGAAGATTTAATATTATTGAATTTAATCTTAAAAAAATGGGAAGGTATTCAATATATATTATTTATTAAATTATTTATTAATATTTATTAATATTTAATAAATTATTTATTATATTATTTATATAAAAAATTAAAATAAAATATATGTTTTTCTTCTTAAAGGTGAAACTACAATAGCGTAAAATAAAGTACTCCATGTGTTTTAGATGGAAGAAGTTGAATACTGTGAAAGTTCTTTCTGACACAAAATAGATTTTTAATAATATTAGTGAAAATAGATATTTTTTGAAAATAACAGTATAACAGAAAATAACTTTTCTGCAAATATTCGATATCACTATCTTTGACTTCTTGAATTATTTCATGCTTTATTTATTTTTTTAGGGAAAAAATAAGGGTTTCTTTAGAAATAAATGGAACGTATCATGCATAAACATATATTTTTAGATATTTTATTCTTCTTGCAAATATTATTAATACTTTCTATTAATATGGATACTTGTTTTTCTACTTTATCTATTTTAATACTAGAATGGGATGTGAAACAATGAATAACTAACAAACCGCTGATGTTTTAAGAAGAATAAAGAGCGTTCGATCATTCCATATATTATATACAGGCTTCGTACGTATCAAGGGATTCAGGGGATATTAGGTGTTTTAGTACCAGAAATTTCACTAAGTACTGGTCGCTATATCTGAAGATTCCATATCTGATTTATTTTTTTTTTCATTAAATAAGGCAAGTATTTATTTGAGAAAATTCTGATAAAAAGTCCTTAGAAGTCCTTGAAGCGTACGAACCCTGATATAGCGCTTGCTAAAACGTTAAACATCTTTACTCTTATTTATAAGAAAATGATGTACAAATTTTAAGGAATAGAATCTGCGTTCTTTGATAGAAATTTATATATATATAAATTTCTTTGGTAGTAAGAAGCCAATGATTTTAATCCTATGGTTAAAATCAGTGATTTAAATCTTAATTTAAATCAGATGATTTTGTATAAATCGTTGATTAAAATTCTTTGAATATAAATATGGTATCTTAAAGATAATTTGCCTATTAAATAAAAAAAATCTTTAAATAATTGTTTATTGAGCCTTTTTCCTTATGCTTGTAAACATTAAAGTAGAATATACTTGTAAAAGTTTTAATCAAGTATAAAGGCCGTTAAAAAATATATATAATTTGCCATAATTCACGTTGTCATAATAACTTTTATTGAATAATTAAATCCCTCACTCTTTTACGAAAGGATTTTTTCTGAGTGAAGCATTCCGTTGCCTGCGGTGTATTCTGTTTAGCTGTCTGTTTGATAGACCATGTACTGTTTGCCGGTTGTCGGTCCGGGTTACTCAATAAGTAGGGTGCTGGCAATTTAAATACAAAATATTGAGTTCGTCTCCCGGCCTGTGCATTTTTTTACTCGGTTTGAAATATGCTGTCCGTATGATATCTTTACTATTTAATTTGTTGAGCTTAAATTAATAGAGTATTTACTCTTCTATGTTAAATATGCAGAACACGCAAAATAAATATTTCTACTTTAAAAAATTATGCTGTTAAGTTCTCATTCGACTTTTAAATGTGAGTATACAGGTCAACAAAATGTCTTATGCCCTGATTATAAATATTTATTGCGCGGGAACTATTATAATTTACATATGGATGTTTGGATACGTTGTATGTACTGTTATAATGTTTTAATAAGAATAAATACTGCATGAAAATTCACAGTGTGCCCCCTTGTTAGCAAGGAGAATGTCAATGCGGTGTTCTAGTTACCGGTCAGTGTTTGCTAACATGCCTTCTGTAACAGTACACACATAATCTTTTATCTTAGTCTACAGTTCAGGTAACAGTTCAGGTACAGTTCAGGTAAACAACTGATGAGTCTAAGACTCTGTCCTTTATATCCCCCAAAAGGAAAAGTCAAAAGGAGTAATGCCAGGAGAGCGTGGAGGCCATGGTATTCGTCCCGTCTTTCCAATCCACAATGACGAAAATTTTACGCCTAGGAACTCACGAAATATGGAATAATAGTGAAGGGGTGCTACATATTGCTGATAAATAATCCATAGTTGAAGCGAACGCCTGGATTGAACTATAATACCTCATCCCTGAGCTACTAAGGGTGCACCTGCCGACATTTTATGGAACATGTGGTCTTATTAAATAGTTTGGAACAGTATTTACAATGCATCCATACAACCACATGTCTTTTTATAATAGTTTTTATCAAATAAATATTTTTTTATCATGGCAAGACTTTGCGTTTAAGCTATATTATAAAAATGTAATTCAAAGGAAAACAAAAATATATATCTATAACACCTGCACCAACAGTTATTATGAAAGGATTTGCAGGAACATATGTTGAAAACGTATGTTGAACCAACTATCAAAATGCTGATCATAACAGGAACTACATCAGCAGAAATATTAGCAAAAGTATATTCCATACATTTTGACTTATACAACAAATTAAGAAATCAGTCGGATTTGAAATCTTAACATCTAACAAGATTTTATTTTTTAATTCGAAGTACTTAATGAAAAGTAGGATCACTGGCTTGGGAAAAATATTGATATTTAATGTTTTGAATAGTAAGTGTGGATAGCAAATATGACTGTTTATTCATAAAATCATATTTATTGTGTGTGTATGTATGAAGTAACTTATATAATTTTTTTTTTCTTTTTTTTTTTTCAATTTCTTTTAATCCAAAAAGAGCTGCCATTACATTTTTTTATCTGTTATTTGTGCTATGAACTACTGAAATTATTTATTTTAGCGTTTAGCATTTCTCTAACTATCAATTGTAATTCCATTAATTAAAGCATAAAAATTTGGAATATGATCCAGAATATAACTTCTAATTGCTGCTCTAAGGATTTTAGAAATTTGCAAATTCTTGGTAGTCATTAATTGTCTTATCACAGCTGAAAATTCAGAAAAATCCGTTGTTTTTACTCTTAAATAATGATTCCTATAGATCCTCGTTGGTGAGCTGGCTAAAAATAGATTTTATTTTAATATTTCTTCAAAAAGCTTAATTTATAAAAGACTGAAATTGAGAAAAGAGGCTGTTTTAAATTCAGTCTCATGGACGTTTTTCTCGGATTCTTCACGGCATGCATAATAAACAACTCTAAAAGATAGATAGTGCAGAAAATACACTGTTCTGGCATTGTAGTGATCAATCACGATTTAAAAGAAGCTCTTTTCAACTTATTTTTCGTGTTTCTTAAACAAAATATGTGTAGAAAAAAAGTATATTTGGTATATGATTGTTTAAAATCTGTATTTTTCAAAGTTTATTTTCACTAAATAATAGTGTAATTTGTATTTTCCGTAATGTTTTGTTATTGTATATTATTATTATTATTATTATTATCAGATTTTTGTTAAATGCAAAACTTTAAATAAATCTTTCTAGACAGAGATTTATACTGTTATATATTATAAGAAACTCTGTTATTTAAAACAAAAATCAAATTAAGCAGCTTGTGTTGAAAGATTACTTTTTACGTGCGCAATTATTTGTGGTATCATGCTTTTATAAAATGAATTATTAAGTATATAGTTTATCGGATAATATAAATTCTGAACTGGGAGTAAATGTAATACAAATATAAATTAAAAAATATATCATTATATATTAAGAAAAGTTAGATAAATAATAAATTTAAAAATAAAATTGCTGATGCGGTTTAATAGAAGGGAAAAGATAAACGATTGTAAGAGTTTCCAGAAATTAACAGGCAAAAAATGTATACATTTTTAATAATTTTTTTTATAAAATCGCCCATCATTATATCGCGCCTTTTGGGTCACATGTAAATCGAGGGACCTACGCAAAAGCGCGATTTACTGAGGGTATAAATTTAGGAAAACAATATTGGTTTTATTCAAGGTTGGAGTAGCACACTTGAGATTTACTGTAACAGATTGAAAAATGACCAGACCAGGACTGTGCTACTAGAACTCTGCTACTCCAAACTTGAATATAGTTTACACAGTTGAAATGAAATTTCCCTCTATTCATTATGAGTTTGGAAAATTATATTATGCAAGTAAATGTTTCATATACAATTTTTCAGTTTATACACCTGTTACACATTTTTAATACAACGCACAATATAGAACTAGACTTATTAAAAAAGAACGTTGTATAAAGTGTAGTTTATGTAAAAAGTTCTGTTTATTAAGTCGAGGAAATGATAGAGCGAGGGACAGAACACAAAAAAGAACATGATATATATGAATTAGCGACGTAACTAGACGTGATAAATAAGAGAAACGTGGAGCGAATAATGTAGTATTTTTTCCGAATCTCTGTAGAGAGTAGAATTTTTTCCCTTTGTGATATGGTTACTAAATCTGTTTTAATTTTCTACATAAAGTAGTTTGTCACAATCAGATTGTTTGCAAGAAAACAATGGGTTAGTTCGTAATTTTTCCTCTTTGTCATAATACGTCCCTTTAAAATATAAAAGAGCAGAAAAAATTGTTAAAACGTATGTTTCATACTTATGAAAATAAATAAAGTCAAGAATATAATCATTTAAAGCAATAAGGCACAGAATAATAACAATAAAGAAAACAAAAATACAGTTTTTGAACTGTTGTACAAGAATTATAAAAGTTCATATGTTTCAACATCGTTTCTTCCTTTTATGTTTATTCTTTTGAAACTAAAACTTTTATAAGGTGATAAAATTCCGAAAAATTCTTTACAAGATACAAATTAAAGAAGGAAGTGCATCCGGTGTTTCGATAAGCAATTTCTTCTATTAAATTGATTTTTGATAGCTCAGGAAAATTCTAATCAAATATTTATTCTGGCGGGATGTTTTTAGAAATTTTCAAAATGTTATGCGATTAACTTGAAGAGCAAGGTAACATTTATCAGACATAAATTTTAAATTTTATGTATCGAAACAAAGATCTCAGCTTTCGCAATAGTTTTGTAAAGAAATAGTGCAATAAATAACAAAACGTAGTTATTTTTAATGAAATATAAATCTGTCTCAGACGGTATTTGTATGTTTAATATTTTATCCAGAAATTTAAAATTACTAACAAATAAAATATTTCAGAAATATAGCGCTTGGGTGTATAAAATTAAAAAATATGTATATATTTTTAGAAAAATCCAGGTTAATTAACAAGACGCATATTAATACATATAAGAAGTAAAAATTTCAAATGTTTTTGTAATGTAAATAGCCTTAGCACTCTTAAAAGTTCAGAAAATTCAACTGTTGAAATATATATATATTAAAACTAATTATTTCGCATCACTTTAACCGAACATGAATAGCATTTACTAACAGTTATTGAATATTTACAAAAATAGAAATTTAAAGAAGCCTGTCCAAAAATGTGTTTTTGGAGCAGCCCGCGTCAGGCAGTCAAAAACTTTTCAATATTTTTTAATGAAATTTTGAGCATATATAGTGCACGGTATAATGTATGAAATGTACCTAAAATTTCATCTTTTGGTGTGAAAATATTTTCTCTTCTTGCCGTTATAAATGTAAAATTTCAAAAATTTTTGTCTAAGCAAAATGCAATTTTTCTTTTTAAAATATAAAATTGCTATAAATAAACTATGTTTTAGGTTCAGCATAAGAACAAGACTTTAAAATGTATGTAAGCACCAGAAATTTGTTTTACATTCAGAAACTCTTTTATCACCTTTTCGCATTTTGGGATTCAGATTTTCTACTCATTATGTTTAAACTAATTTTTTCTTTATTAAATGTAAATTTCCAACTGGACGAAAAATGTCCGGACCAGGATTCGAACCAGGGATCTCCTGGCTAGAGCGGCCAGTGCTCTACCATCTGAGCTAAACCGGACGAATCTGGTGGAACTTTCCTCTCCCCAGCTAACCTTAATGATTATAGCATGTGATCTGAAACCTGGTTTAGCTCAACAGAATAAATCACAGGTAATGGAACTCGAGAAATCGCACGAAGCGTAATTACACTAGATTAATTTTAACACTATTGGTTGTAGTGCTCCCGGATTTATTCGTGCTAAATGCCCTACTTGCAATCCTGTGATAAAAACTCAAAGAAGGTGCTCCCCACAACACAGAGAACATTTCTTAGACGTTTGGACTAATTTAAATGATCCAGATGTCTTACTCGAGAAGCTAGATGCTTACGATGTTCTAAGGACAAATCCCGTAAATTCCAAAGTAGTGGAAATCCACCCGAAAAATAAAAACTGGTCAAAAACGCAAGAGAGTGTACCACCGAGCTCTAATAATAAAACGGTCCCGAATAAATCCTATTCAAAGAAGAAAATCGTGTCAGACAAACCACAGATTGAAAATCGCCCCAGCCTTGAAATAGTATGGTTGTGATGCACCCGGATTTATTCGTGCTAAATGCCCTACTTGCAATCCTGTGATAAAAACTCAATCTTCTCATTTCAAGCAAATCCAAATATACACATGCTCAACCACAACCACACCTTTAACCACAGTAAACCTGTACATTAATGGGGTCTGTGGCAAAGCTTGCGTAGATACCGGATCTAGTCACAGCCTGGCTAGTGAATCCTTGTATTATGTGCTAAAAGAACAAGGTGCCACGTTTCAGAAGACCTCTCAGAACATGTCTTTAGCGAATGGCCAGCGGTCAAAAGAAGACAGTTTGACGACGACTGTAAATGTAGAAATTGAAGGAAGAAAATTTCGTTCAGATTTTATTGTGTTACCTGAAGCTAAAGGAAACAGAACCCTCTTAGGAAGAGACTTTCTTGATAAATCAGGGTTTGTACCAGGCGTTAAGAACAAACGTTGGTCCTTCGGCGATATGCCACATATAAAGTATGGTTTTGCAGATCCTGTTCCAAAGCCTCTTGAATGTTCTGGCCAGAAGTCAGAATTAAATTACTTGCTGAAAAGGTATGAAACCATCTTTCAGCCAGGGGGAGGAGCCATCCCGTCCTCTTGTGAAATTGGTATAGTCTCCATTGAGATAACCCCGAAACCAAAGAAACTTGCTGTGAAAGACTTGATCGAACAACGACAAGACGAAAGAAAACAGTAAACGGACAGAAACCGGAGAGAAGGACCTCAATAATCTCCTGGTGATCATGTATGGGTAGAACTTCATCCCGTTAGCAAGGCTGGTCAGAAAAGAACTGCCAAATTCAGTCCTCGACGTGACGGACCCTATGTAGCGCTGACACAGCGCTCGCCTACTTCCTATGAAGTTGCCAGTTTACAAGCTCGTGAAGTTCCCTTAGGAACATACCATACATCTGCCTTAAAACGTTTTAATAATGTTACCGACTAACCAGTTATTCCACTCAGGAAACATGGTAGGCCAAAGAAAATGTTCCTGTTCCCTTGCCGAGACGTCTAAGGAACCAGAGGGGGAGGATGTAACAAATATTTAAAGACTGCTACACTAGATGGCAGCACACGACAGTCCCCAATCTAGCGGGCTGCCAAATACGTGTTCCCATAATTCATTGCGGATTAGCTTTTACGCAGGGAGAATTTTTTTGAGACGCAGAATGTAGAGGTGTTCAAAATACAAGCTGTTTGCTTGATTTTTTCCCCCGGAGCTTTTTATGAGAGGCGAGAAATGATAAAATGTTTTGCAATCAGCGGATTTCTTCTGAGTTTTGGTGATGTAAATATGTACAGTATTCCTGTAAATAAGTCTTGTAGTACAGAGATTCATTAAACCTTACTTTGTACTAAAGCATAGAGTGGCGTTTTTTGTTTCTGAAGTGATGAGTCGATTGATAAAAGATTGTAGCGTCTACTTATGGAAAGTAAGCTGACTATAAGTGTAATTTTTTCCCTTTTGATCTGAAAAAATGACTTGCAAGAAAAAGAAATACCTATTAAAAATCGTGATTTATATTGTATAATTTTTACTTTCTTCTAACTTCAACAGAATTTACATTGTTCTAAAAGTGTTAAATTTCTGTAATCAGGTGAAGTTAATAGTTAATTAACTTGATTTTCAAAAATAAATCTTAAATGAATATTACAATGTTGCATATTATTTTGAATGACAGATTCTTACTATTTCTAATTGCTAAAAGGTGCAATATTAAAAGTTTAAAAACTAATTTAATTGTCTGATTACATGTTTCGACTCTACACGAGTCTACTTTAAAACAAATAAATAATAATATTCTAAAATTACACGATCTATGATGCAATGAACTGAAACGTCATCATTCAGTTTTTCATGTAACGCACGTTATTTTTTTTATTTTACTCGGATGTTTATTTAAGTCCCGAGTTACACAATGGTTGCGAAAATATAAATAAACAGCCAAGTAAACACCAAAAAAAATAATAACGTGCGTTACAAGGAAAACTGATGATTGTGTTTCAGATCATTGCATCACAGATCGTACAATTTCAGAGTATTATTATTTAATTGTTTTGAAAATGACTCGGGTAAAGTCGAAACATGTAAAGAGATAAAACAAATAAATCTATTTTACTGTTTTTAAAGTTTTAATCTTGCACCTTTTTGCAATTAGAAATACTATATAATACTATATAATACTATATAATACTATATTAGTGTTAATTTGTTATATATTTACATACGAGGGTGTATCAATAAGTTTTTTCCCTCACATACAAATAATTGAGTGAGATTTATGAAATTGCTACATTTTATGAGTCCTTTTCTGTATAGTCAGTGTGCACAATAACACATTTGTGCAACCGGTATTTCAAAGAGAAGGGGGAAGATCTATTCCAGGAGGCGCGGTAATTTACCCAAAGGGGAAGCGGTATTTTTCTAACTTTTACCGACCGGGGTTGGAAAGGCCTGTGACAACTTATTCATGCTATGCACCTCCTGAACCCCCCCCCCTCCTAATTTTCCGTCCAGGGGGGACTTTTCTAAATATTGTGGACATCAATGATGCTCATGGGGGTTGCAAATTAGGGGGGAGCGGCTCGGGAGGTGCATAGCATGAATAAGTGGTCACAAGCCTTTCGAACAATATGTCACATTTGGGGTCGGCAAAAGTTAGAAAAATGACCCTTTTTGTGTCTACCATCGCGCCTCCTGGAATACATCCTCCCACCTCTCTTTGAAATACCAGTTTAATAAATGTGTTACTGTGCACGGTGACTATGTAGAAAAGGACTAATAGAATGTAGCAATTTCATACATTTCACTCAATTATGTGAAGGCAAAAACTTGATATACCCTCGTAAATATCGATGGCAGATTCTTTTTTAATTATTTGGTTTGCCATTCTGTTTTGAAATTTGAGGCATTTAAAAAGACTGGGAAAGAAGTAAGTTCGCAATATATTTTGTATAAATTTAAAATAAGAATAAAATAAGGAGATTCGCTTTGCAATATGAATTTCGCATTTTTCTGAGAGAGTTTCCGAGAGAGATATAGTTGAACGTCAGCGCAATAATTTCTCTTTAGGATAAAAGAGCGCTAGGTTAAGAGGGTCATAAATAAGATTTGCCAACAACAATGAGAAATAGAAGACATTAGTTGAAGCTACTCAAAGTATAATTGTCCGACAATCCTGCTATTGAAATAAGTAATTTTAAAACTGTCTCTAGCCATCTAAAACAAATTGGTTTAAAAAGTAAATTGAAAAAACTGCTGTTATATTTCATATAATATTAAATTATAACTTATTGTATAGAATTTTTCCATAAAACTAAAATAAAAGAGGCGAAATAATCGTGCAAAGTGTTTAAATATTTATTTTGACGGAATAGAAATGCAAGTTTTAAATTTGTTATCTGTTTTTTCTCATTCATTTCGGTTCTTTGCAATATATATATTTTATTCACAATTCTTCAGTAGTTATGCTAAATATTAAACATTTTAAAACTTTGTATATATACTAAGACAACATGCACCTAATTTAAAATGTATGCATATTTATACTAACACCCAGAGAAACCAAAGGAGGGAAATTTAAATCAGTAATATAAGTAAACAAAAAAAGCAAATGCTAATTTTTAAATAAATATATAATGCAGATTTAGAGCCTAAAATATAAGTAATTTTTTTACTGCTTGAAAACTATAAAAAAAAGGAGAGAAAGAAGTTATATAGATCCTTTACACTTGTTTAGAATCAAAGTAGAATCACAATTAGGAGCATAAAAAGAGATTTTGCGCCCGTGATAATAAATACAATCTCATATTTTATTTCGACTAAAAATATTAAATAATAATTGAATAAAATTGAGTCTTTGTGTTTTTGCATTACGGAAAATTTTAAAATAAACATGCAAGAATAAATGCTTGCGAAAGTGATATTATTATTAAATTCCTAAAAGGATTATTATTTAATTTTCATAACGAATTTATAGTAAATATCCAAAAGGCGCGTGCGAAAATTGTATGTAAAAGTGATATTTTTTAAGCCGTTCTTAGATACAGTCTTTAAACTGACCAAATTTTACTGTTATTTGTCAAATGAACGTTTACCTTCTGATTAAAATACATTTCAATGATTTTCATAGTAGTTTCGTGGATCTTTTATATATTTTTTCTTTTTTTTTTGCGCAAACGGTGTTGCAAGTAGGTATTTTAATTAGTTATTTAAGGTTTTACAGATTTATTTCGGGAATAATACAATTATTGTGCGCTACACTGAGATATTATTTTGTTTTACGGAGATAAAAAAAGAAAAATTTAGTATTATACAAGTTTTACTATTATGTAATATAATCTCTTTAAAAATATGGGAAATATTTGGTATATATTTGACGCAAGTGCACAATATTCAAATGAAAAGTAAAATTTTTGTTTATCTTGTTAAAGGTGAAACTAGAACAGCATAAAATAGAATACTCCAACTGTTTTAAATGAAAAAAAGTTGAATACTGCGAATGTTATTTCTGACATTAAAATTATTTTTAATATTATTGATGGAATTAGAATTTTTTTTCAAATTAACAAATTAATAGGAAATATTTTTTAGAAATATCCGATATTCTTATATGTGTCTTTTTCTGTTATATTCTTTATCTCTGTCATTTATTTGTTTAATGAAAAAAAAATGACGGTTTTTTCAGGAATAATTGGCGCCTACCATCTATAAATGTATATTTTTTAGATAATTTTTCTTCTTGTAAATATTATTGTTATTTTCTATTGATGTGTATAATTGGTTTTTTAATTTATCTATTTTAATACTAGCATGAAATAGAAAACAATGGATAACTAAACAAAGCATTCATGTTATAAAAAGAATAATGAACGTCCGCTGATTCCGTATATTACATAGCGCTCACTATCTTATTTGTATCAAAATGATATAAAAATTTGAAGAAGTACAATCATCGTTCTTTAATAGAAATTCTTAGATAAACTTTTTCGCTGGTAGTAAGAAGGCAACCATTTTAATCTGATGATTAAAACTAGTGATTTAAATCTCAATTTAAATCAGATGATTTTTTTAAAATCGTTAATTAAAATCATATGTATATAAATGCTATATTTTAAAGAAAAATTGCCCATTAAATAAATTAATAATATTTAAATAACTGTTTATAAGCTTCATTCCTTAAACTGGAAAACAACAAAGTACAAATTTTTTTTAGAGTTTTAAAAGTACAAAAGCATTTAAAATTTAATTTAAAATATATATTTAATTAAATTAGTCATAGTTAAAGTTGCCATAATAACGTTGCCTTTCTTTGAATAATCAAATTATTCACTCTTTCACGAAAGGAATTTTTCTGAGTGGAGATTTCCGTTGCCTGCGGTATATTCTGTTCAGCTGTCTGAATGACAGACCAGATGCTATTGACAATATAATTACTAGGTGAAATGTGTCCGTTGGTTGTCGGCTCACGTAGCCCAATAAGTAGAGAGTTCTGGCAGTGCAAGTCAAACATCTAGGGTTCGTCTCCCAGCCTGTGCATTTTTCACGCAGTTGAAAAATATCAGTTCGTATGATATCTTAACTAACTAATTTGATTGAGTTTAAATTAATAGAGTATTCACTCTTTTACATAAAATAAACAAACCAAGCATAGTAAATTTCTGTCATTAAAAAAATGATTCTCTTATTGTAAATATTGTATTCTATAATAAGAATTGTTTTAACGTTTTTAATGAGACCAGATGTAAAATATAGAATTCCACATACTGCAGGAAATATCAATGTGTGCACCTTTCACAGCACGGAAAATGCGGTGTTCTAGTTTTTGCCCCGTGTTCGCTAGCATGCTTACTGTTACAGTACACACATCTTTTATCTTAGTCTTCAGTTCTTCAACGTCAACAGCAGCGTCCATAAGTGTCAATGACGCTGTCCTTGATATATCACAAAAGAAAAAGTCAAAAGGAGTAATGTCAGGAGAGCGTAGAGGCCATGGTATTGGTCAATACCTTCCAATCCACCGGCCCGGAAATTTTACATATATTAACTCACAAATTATGGAACGTTTGCGAGGCGGTCTCCATCTTGCTTTTAAGTAATCCATGGTTGAAGCGAATTTATAGACAGAATTAGAATACCGCGTGACCGAACTACTAAGGGGCCACGCATTGAAATCTCATGAAGCATGTTACCTTATTAAGAACTTTTTAACAGTACTTACAATACGTACAAACAAACATATATCTCGTTATAATAGTTTTCGCACAATAAATATTTATAATCAGGATAAGACCCTGTATTATAAAAATTGAAGCTAAAGGAGAAAAATATATATATAACGACTGTGGCAACAGCTTTTATGAAAAAATTTACCGGAATAAAAATAGTATGTTGAACGAACTATCAAAATGATTATCATAAAAGTAACTGTAACAGTAGGAGTATCAATGAAAGAATATTTCCTACTTTTGCACTTATACACAAAAATTAAAGGCATCAGTTAGATATGACAGATTCATACGCAGCAAAATGTTTTAATTCGAAACGCTTAATGAAAATTATGACCACTGTCAGTGTAATAATGTTGATATTTAATATTTTGAGTAGTTAATGTGGATAAAAATATAAATTTTTATTTATACAATCATGCTTACTCTGTTTGCATGTTTGAATTACCACATATAATTATTTTTCTTGTTATTTTATTTTTCTATTTCCAAATAGAGCTTTCATGAGGGTTTGTTTTATCTGTTGATAGTGCTATTATCTAACGTAATTATATATTTGCAGTTTTTATTATTTCTCCAATTATTAACTGTAAGTTCATTAATTAAAGCATAAAAAATTAGAATATATTCCAGACTATACCTTCTAATTTCAGGTTGTGGAAACTTGCAAATTCTTCGTAGCCATTCATTGTTGTTATACAGGGGAAAAATAATAAAAATCCGATGTTTTTTCTCTTGAATCATAATTCTTATTTATTCTTGCTGATGAACTGGCTGAAAACGGTTTTATTTTAATATTTCTTCAAAAAGCATATTTATACAATACAAACAAGAACTTATACAAAAGGTTGATTTAAATTCAGACTCATGGACGTTTTTCACGGATTCATCACGGGTCGCATAATAAACAACTATAAAAGAGATAGATCGTGCGGAAAATATACTGATCTGGAGTTGTAGCGATCAATCCTGAATTAAAAGAAACTCGTTTCAATTTCTTTTCCGTGCTTCTTAAAAGATATATATGTATCAACAAGAAAATGATTGTTTAAAAGCTGTTTTTTAACGCTCTTTTTAGATAATGGTATAATATGTATTTTGCAGAAAGTTTTGTCATTGCATGTTATTATTATTATTATTATTATTATTATTATTATTATTATTATTATTATTTTCAGATATTTTTTAAATGCAGTATTTCAAAGTTTTACTCTTACATATTATATGAAACTCTGTTATTAAAAAATATATATCTGAATTAGCAGCGTACGTTGACAAGTTGCTTTATACATGTACAATAATTTTTTGTCCCATGCTTTTAGAAAATGAACTATTTTATCGGTTAATTGAAATTCTGTAGCGAGAGCAAATGTAAGAAATATAAAAGAAAAAATATCTTTATGCATTTTGAAAAGTAAGTTAAATATATTTTTTTAATTATTTTTAATTGCAGAGGCGGTTTAACAGAAAGGCGAAGACAGACAATCATAAGTTACAAGAAATTGAGAGGCCAAAAATAGATGAAATTTATATTATTTGTATTTGTATATTTTCTTAATACAGTTTCCCCTAATTATATCGCGCCTGCGAGGTCACATTTAAGTAGCGCCAATACATGCAAAAGTTCGAGAAATCGAAGGTATTAAAAATTACGAATATGATATATACAAGTAAATGTTTTATGTTTCTCTGCAGCTTTAAAGTTTATACCCATATCTCATATTTTTTAATACAACTAACAAGTTCATTTTCTGACTAGGCAGGAAGGCCTGCCTAATGGTTTGAGCACAATAAGTCCTGTCTTACTAAGTATGTTTACTAAAACTCCCGTGTATTGTAAGATTTGAAAAATATATCAAAATATTAATTTAAGATAGCAACCCAGTTGTCTGAGAGTGCTACTAAAAAATATGAATTATATGAGAACTGAAATAATTTTAAATGAAACGCTAGTTATTATAAAATTGCGCATTCTGCATATCCACATGAATTTTTACAAGACAACCTCTAAATAAAAAATACAAATTTTAATCCATGAAAAATTATGATACACATGTTCAGCCACAAAACACATGTTGTTTTCTGATTGTTAAAATAAATAACTCATAAAAACAGTTAAAATATTTATACTAGCTACATTATAAAGTTCCATTTCTAAAGCGCTGATAATGCATGCGTACAACACTAGATTCTTACCTATTATGAGATAATTCTCACAGTAATACAACTAACAATACAGAACTACTCTTATTATAACATGCTATTGTGTAAAGTTTCTTAAAAGGGGCAGTTCATGTAGAAAGTTTTATTTATTAGGGCACGGGAGGGAACACGAGAAAAGAACATGATTCTGAAGGAGAGAAGTAATCAGATGTGATAAATTGGAGAGAGGTGGGCAGTTACTGTAGTTTTTTTTTTTTTTTTTTTTTTTTTTTTACCGAATTATTGTAGTTTGTAGAACAAATCATTCCCATTGTGACATGGTTACTAAAGCTGTTTTAATTTTCTCTGTGACATAGTTTATCGCAAACACATTGTTTGCATGAGAACACAAATCTCACAAAACAATGGGATAAATGTCGCAATTTTTCCTCTTTGTCATAATACGTTCTTTTAAAATATTATAAAAAAACTGAATTTTTTTTTTAACATATGTTTCATACTTATGAAAATAAATAAAGTCATGAACATTATAAATATTTAAAGAAATAAGGAAATGAAAAATAGCATTAAAAGAATAAAAATGCAGTTTTAGAACTATTGTACTAGAATTACAAAAGTTCATATTGAATGCCGTTTCTTTCTTTTATGTTTATTATATTTAAACTTAAACTTTTAGAGGGCGATAAATTTCAGATTTTTATTTATTTATTTTACAAGAATACAAAATAAAGAAGAAAATGCATCAGGTGATTCGATAAGCAATTTCTTCTATTAAATTGATTTTTGATAGCGGCGGAAAATTCTAATCAAATATTTATTTTGCCGGAACGTTTTTAGAAATTTTCAAAATGTTATGGAATTAACTTGGAGAGCAAGATAACATTTGTCAGGCATAAATTTTAAATTTATTCATCGTAACAAAGAGTACAGTTTTCTCAATAATTTCATAAAGAAATAGTCAAATAAAATAACAGAAGTCAGGTATTTTCAATGAAATATCATTGCTTCTAAAACTATTTTTGTATATCTAATATTTTGCCAGAAAGGAAAAATTTCTATCATAAGTAATGTCAATAAAACATTTCAAAAATATAACGCTTACGAGTATAAAATATTTAAAAAATATATTTTTTAGAAAAAAACATGCATATAACGAGATGCATATTAATACATGTAAAAAGTAATCATTTACAAATAAATTCCTAATATAAATATATATTAAAATGACTTAACGCTATTGAATATTAAAAAAAATAAATTTTTGAAAAGATATATATATGCTAAAATGTAATGATTTTGAACCACTTTAATCGAATATGAATGACACTCTTATTAGTTACTAACATTTATTCAATATTTTCAAAATTAGAAATTTAAAGAATTTTTTTCTTAAAAATGTGAATTTGGGAGAGTGGGTCTAAGGTAGTTAAAAAAGTTTCAATATTTTTCACGCAATTTTGAGATAGATTGTATATTGTATCATCTATGAAATGAACCTAAATTTTCATCTATTTATATATATATATTGTCTTGTCATTATATTTGTAAAATTTTGAAACTTTTGTATAAGCAAGATAGAGTTTTTGTTTTTAAAACATAAAAAAAAACTATAAATAAACGATTTGTTGGATCCAGTGTGAGCAAAAGATTTTTAAATATAAATTAACACCTTTTTTTCTTTCTTTTTTTTTTTTTTAAACATTCAGAAATTCTTTTAAAATCATTTGCGCAACTTGTGGTTCTAATTTTCTGCTCATTAAATTAAAAAAAACCCTATAAAAACTAATTTTTACAATTTTGATCTGAAAACAAAAATATGACGTGAAAGAGAAGAATGAATCTATTAAAAAATTGTGTTTTCATATTATTTCATTTTTAAGATATAGAATGACAACGACTGTTATTTTTATTTCATTTTTTTAATATTTAATAATTCCAAGATTACTTAACTAGTTTTGACTTGACTGAATATCATAATACTGTAATATCATTAAAAAAAATAAATATAGAAAGAAAGTTGGTTTTAGATTGTTTAATTCACAAAAGCACTGGTTCAAATAATAAACATTTTTTTAATAAATGTTGAAATGTGTTTCACTATACAAAATAATAAAAAAAAAAACAAATAATTTTAATTGTTCTGAGCATCCGACGGTGATTAAACTTGTAATTTTCACCATAAAATATGATCCATTTCAATTTCCCATTTTCTTTAACCCTTTAGTGCGCAGCTTTGTGTATATGTAAACAACAGTATTTTGAATTAAAAATTGTTTTTAATTCATATATACCTAATTCACACCAGAAAATTAAAATAGCTATATTTGCTTTAATTAATAGCAGACATTCCGTACTTAAATGAACCGAAATTAACTGTTAAAACTTTCTGGTATAAAGTCAAATTCTCTGAACTACGTAATTTCTAGAACGTATTCTATTTTGGGAATTAAAGGGTTAATGGTTAAGTTTTGTAAAATAGATAATTATGTAATGTATTTGAAGACTTATTAAATTATTTACTAATTTGCAATATTTTAGTGTAAAACATCACACGGCAGTAGTTTTTACTTGTAGTGCAGATGTACCGTCGGGAAAAAAAGTAAACACCCCTTTTCAACTATGCAAAAATATATCGCAGAAGAAAGTTATTGGTACCACATGATTAGCAATAAATTCTACTTTTAAATGATGTGTATAAAATTTGCTTAGGGGGCCATCTACTTATTAAAACGAACCCTACCTTTGTTTTTCTCAATAGCATTACGTTTCAATAGCTGTATGTTCATTTATGTTGTCAGAATTGTGACTTTCTGACAAAAGAAATGAACTCTGCACTCTTCAATTAGCCTAACAACAAATTTTTATGCAATTCGTACGATAAGTTTCAGAGAAATTAAATATTTTAAAACGAGCGTATTTTAGGGAATGTATCCAAATTGAAGTTCGGTACTCTCTTGTTGATCGAGAGAGCCCCCTTCTTGATCAAGGCATCTTAGACGTCACACAAGAAGTCTTTGAAGACTGCTAGATTACAGGATAGCAAAACAAATTTCAAAATATCTAGTCACTTCTATCATAGACGGCCCCTTAAACCATCATTTTGTCGTTGTTTTTTTTTTAAGCATAATTTGAAAACTACTTCGAAGAAAAATGTGAAATTTTGGATTTCCATAAAGCAGGATTTAATAAATCTAAATCCATCGAAAAATTGTAGGTTGTATTCATTTTTTTTTCGAATATTAATTTCAAAATTCATAATTCATATCATAAAATTGTAAATATTTCAAATTCAACGTATTTATGTTTGGATATTTTACTATTATTGCTACACTAAAAATTAGCACATTAGGAGTATCATTCCAAAGAAAATATGAAAATGTAATTTAACATTAGAAGCAGTTTCATTCCATGCAAAATGAGCAAATCAGCTGTGGCAGACATGTCAGAGATTTTAATGGAAATCAGTATATAAGTAGATCATATCTATTTATGAGTAAATGTAAAATAATAGATTTCAGGATTATTTAATTAAGTATTAAAATTTGCATTAAATGTGGATTCAAAATCGAGGTTTTGTCTAAATGCTTAAAATTTCAATTTTGATTATTAGCCTTAGGAATGAAAAGACTATATTAAAAATTATTTATAATTAGGAATGAATAATAAGTAACAGATTGGCGTAAGGTAGTAATTGTATTTTTATTCCGTAATGAGAAAAAAAATATTTTTCACATATTTTGAGGGAAAAATGCAATATTTCTATTGCATTTCCATCTTAGCATTAAGGACAGATCTGACAAGTTTACATTTTCTTTTACGTTATAGCTAAAAGTATGTATTTTAAATATCGTAAATTTCATTCTTGCCTTTTTATTCCTTAATGAGAAAAAATAAATAGTAAAAATGTTGAGAGAAGCTTTTTAAATCTTTTAAATTATTTGATATTATAGATAAAAGTGTATATTTTAAATATAGAAATTTTTATTCTTTTATTTATAATTAGGAATGAATAATAAGTAACAGATAAATGTCGGACCTCTCGATTATTTATATTTTGCTCATACGTATGAGGGAAAATTACGATTTTGTAATTTTTTTTAAGTTTCTAAATTTCTTGAAGAAAAAAGAACTAAATGGCAACTTTCAAGCTTGGGAAATTTGATCTTCATATCAAATATTACATCAGATGTCAATTTCACAGATGTTTTTTAATTCCTTTGATTTTTATAACGTTTCTAATTTTCTCAAAATTCACAAATATTCAATTTTTACAACCGATTAAAGATTAATCATGGTGTTGCCAGATTATTATTACTCAATAAATAAGAAGATAATTTTTCAGAGGTTACAATATTGAAAAAAAAAATCATTTTTGTTAAATAGTTTTCAAGATACAGAACTTCAAACTTGCAACTTTGGACGATTGCACACATGTCATTATTTATCACAAGTTTTTTAAATGTCCAAAACTGCTAAAATAATTTATTTTTTTGTGATGATATTTTGCATAGCTCTATTTTAATATGAATTGAACCTGTGTATAAAATTTTAATAAAATCAGTTGCTATGTGGCCACGACTTTTTTTTTAATTTTTTCTCATTTTACGTGGAATGACCCAGAACTAATTTTTGAATGTTTATAATTCAAAAACTTATCAATCAAATGACTTAAAATTTGGTGACTAGGCATAGTTTGAAAAGAAGATTGGAAATATCTTGTTAAAAGTGGGTGTTGCCATTTCAAAAAATGAAGTTTGTGTTCGTTTTAATATGTTCATGGGCCCCTAAGCAAATTTTATACAGATAATTTAACTTTTTTCCAATCTCTCTGTATCAGTAACTTTCTTCTACGATAATTTGTTGAGGAGTTAGTAGGGGGTGTTTACTTTTTTTTCCACGACTGTACAACAGAAAAAATGGTTGACGTATTATATGAAAAATGTATCTCTGATTTTTTTTCATTATTTTTCCTGTGTAACAAACCTTTCAGAGAATCATATATAATTTTTTTTCGAAACAAAATAAAAAATCTAATCATTTGGGTTAAATTACGATTCCATTGTGTTTCATATAGTTCTTTACAGAAGTTGTAATTTTCTTTATGCGGGGCGTCATTCTCAAGAGCACAAAAGTACAGTAATTTAATCAAAAAAGTAATTTAATAAAGAATTAAAAAAAAAGTAATTTAAGTAAAGTAATTAAAGTAATTTAAGCAAAAGTAATTTAAGTAAAAGTAATTTAATCAAATAATACACAGTATTATTTGATTAAATTATCTACTATATAATTTACAATTCTGAAGCATTTTTTAAAGATATTGACAAAGATTTAAATTTTTGTTGTTTAACGATGAAGCCACGCTTTGCAGGAAATGTAATGAGAAATGTAATTCTTTACAAATTGTTTGAATTACGGTGATATTCCTAATGTTTTTTGCACATTTAAATTAACATCTGTGAGCTTTTTCCTCCTATTACTTCTCAGGTTTAAGTTCAAGCGAAAGCTTTTAAAATAATTAATCACTATAGTGCATTATGGGATAGGAATAAATGTGAATTTTAGTTTTAAGTTTCAGAAAGATCCAAAGGAATCATACGAAGTAGTGAAAGTAGCGTATGCAGATATACCTGTAACGGAAAATACAGAATATGAATGCTTTGAACATTGTGGTAAACTAAAGGACTGAAAACATGAATGCCTTTTTGAAAAGTCGCTGATGAGCAGAACAGCAAGAAATTTGAGTGATTGGATAAAATTCCAATACAGGTTTGGCGTTTGTCTTCTCGACAGTTGTGAGGGAGAAGGGATCGCGTGAAATCTATGATCCACTCTAAACATAAAATGCATAGCAATTTTTTCTTAAACTATCTAGTAATAATAATAATAAAATCTGTGAATGAATTTTTTTTTTCATTAACATATGAAAATGCGATAAAAGACAATCATTCTTTTGTATGGAAGAAGAATTTCACTAATTATTTCCGACAGTTATATGGACATCATAAAAAATGCATAGCGCCATCTCCTTTAATGGCAAGTAAGACTATATATTATGAATCTCGCTTTCGTCAAGTTTGTGTTATAATACATCGGGCTCTTCGCTCACATCTTGTGCTTTACTAATATAGTAAAAGAATGTCTCAGTATATAAAACAATATCCTTAAATATCGGTAACTAAACTATGACATGAATAACTTTTTATCATTTTTCTTTCACTTAAGGCTATTCTCAAATCCAAACAGGAAACTTTACGACAAAAGTTTTAATTTATTTTTGTTCGGAAGTGCATAAATCTAGCAGGTGTTGTTCAGAAACTATGTAATCGAACTGTTTTTTCCGTTTTTTTTTGTTTTTTGTTTTTGCAAACGCAATGCTTCTTCAGAAACTAGTGTCGAACACCCATTTTTTTTCATGCACAAATTCATCATCGCATTGAAAAACCATAAAAAGCGTTGGTATGATACACGTACAATGAAAACTGCCGGCGTAAAACACTTGCAAAAAAGACCATTGCGAGGAACGAAGAAGTGGCTACAAGATATGTATTCAAGTAGGCTATTTTTTTTTCACATGTGAACTGAGTAATGTTGTAGCATTTGTTTTAAAATGTGTTTTTGAGTTGTGCTTGTGTTCACATATTGAAAATAAAAATGTAATCATTTGTTTTAGAGTGCTGAATATTATGTTACATAAGAACTGATTAGGATTGAATGCCTCGATATAAAAACGGCAATTTTAGTCATACGTGTATCGTTCCAATTACATTTATGGTTTTCTAATACGCTGATGAATTCGCGCAGTTCCCATTCGAAAATAATGAATTTTTTCACTGTACCCGTAACCGTGAGAGATCTATTGTTTAAAATATTTACGATCTTGAGCTCATACCTTCAAATAACTAAATCTGAAATTTCCTTTCGATTGGTTGAACGATTAGGTCGCTAAGGGTGTATATGTCGTAGGCTAATTGAGAAATGAGGCTCTATGCAAAGAGCCTAAGCTGTTAGCAAAGAGCCGGGATGATTGGAGAATTCATCTCCTTCTTTCCAATTAGCCTGATATTTTTCAGGTTTATTGAAAAGAGCCTAGACAGCGTTAGGCTAATTGAAAAATTACCACTTATTTCCCAATCAGGGTGATTTTTTTAGGCTTATTAGCCAATAACCCGACCTGAACCCGAATTAATTACAATAGACCGTACACCGATACGAGCAAGAAAAAATAATTTCTGTCGACCCGCAACCCGAGCAGAACTTGATAAAAAAAAAACTCGAAATCTGACACGAACCATATATGATAACCGACAAAAGTATTCTAAAGCACCATGACCCGATTTGAGTAAAACAAAATAATTTCCGTGAGCAAGCGGAAACCAGACACAAAATAAAAATCCCATTAGAAAAAAACCGAAATCTGACATGAACCAAATCTTAACGCGACAAAAATATTCCAAAGAACTATAACCCGATCCGAGCAAGACAGAATAATTTCCGTGGATACGTAACCCGACCCGAACCCAAAAATTTTGTTTGAAAAAACCCCGAGATATGACCCGAACCAAATATGATAACCGACAAAAATATTCTAAAGAACCATAAAGCGATCCGAGCAAGGCAAAATAATTTCCTTGGACACGCAACCCGAACCAAACCTAAAAATTTCATTAGAAAAAAACCTTAAATCTGACCCGAACCAAATCTGAATTCGACAAAAATATCCCCCAAAACCACAACCCGATACGAGCAAGACGAAATAACTTCCGTGGAGACGCAACCCGATCCGAACCTAAAAATTTAATTTGAAAAAAAATCGATATATGGACCGAAACAAATATGATAACCAACAAAAATATTCTAAAGAACCATAACCTGATCCGAGCAAGACAAAATAATTTACGTGGACACGCAACCCGACCTAAACCTAAAAATTCCATATGAAAAAAACCTGAAATCTGACCCGAACCAAACCCGAATCCGACAAAAATATCCGTAAAAACCATAACCCGATCCAAGCAATACAAAATAAATTCCGTGGACACGCAACCCGACCCAAACCTAAAAATTCCATTAGAAAAAAGCCGAAATCAGAGCCAAACCAAATCTGAATCGGACAAAAATATTACAAAGAACCATAACCGAATCCGAGCAAGACAAAGTAATTTCGGTCGGCATGCAAACCGATCCTAACTTGAAAGTTCTACTTGAAGTTGACCCCAAACCCGAACAGTACCCGAAATAAAAATACATCAGACCGTACCTGATCCGGGGAAGGCAAATTAATTTCCGTGTTGACGCAATACGACCAGGATCAGAAAATTCCATTTGAAGTCAACCTGAAACCCGACCCGAACCCGATCTTAAAACGAGAATATTATTTTAAAGAACCGTAACCCGATCCGATCAAGACAAAATTATTTCCGTCGACTCGCAACCGGATACGAACTTAATGGTTCCATTTGAAGTCAACCCGAAAACCGACCATAACTAAGTTTCGGACTGAGTTCAATTAGAACATTCAGGTTCGGATTGGGTTGCCTGTCGGCGTAAATTATGTTTTCTTGCTCGCATCCAGTCATACTTCTTTGGAATATTTTTATCGGGTTAATGGTTCGGAGACGGGTGTCAGGTTGACTTCATATGGGAATTTTAGGTTTTGGTCGTGTTGCGTGCCCACAGAAACTATTTTGTCTTTTTCGGTCCCTGTTATGGATCTTTGGAATATTTTTTAGGGTTCAAATTTCGGGTTTCTTTCAAATGAAATTTTTAGATTAGGGTCGGGTTGCGTGTCCACGGAAATTATTTTGTCTTGTCGGATTGTGGTTCTTTGGAATATTTTTTTAGAGTTCAAATTTCATTTTTTTTTCAAATAGAATTTTTAGGTTTGGATCGGGTTGCGTGTACACGGAAATTATATTGTCTTGCTCGGACGGGGTTATGGTTCAATGGAATATTTTTGTCGGCTTCAAATTTCGTTTTTTTTTTCAAATGAAATTTTTAGGTTCGGGTCGGGTTGCATTTACAGGGAAATTATTTTGTCTTGCTCGGATCTCTTTATGGTTTAATGGAATATGTTTGTAGCGTTTAGAATTGGTTCGGGTAAGATTTCGAGTTTTTTTTTTCAAATGGAATTTTTAGATTCGGGTCGGGTAACATGTCCACAGAAATTATTTTGCCTTGTTCGGATCCGGTTATGGTTCTTTGGAGTATTTTGTCGGGTTCAGATTTGGTTCGGCTCAGATATCGGATCTTTTTTCAAATAAAATTTATAAGTTCGAGTTGGGTAACACGCCCACGGAAAGTATTTTATGTTGCTCGGATCCGGTTATGGTTCTTTGGAATAATTTTGTTTCGGGTTTTTTGAAATGGAACTTTCAGGTTCGGGTCGGGTTGCATGTAGACCAGTGGTTCCCAACCTTTTTTAGCCGCACCCCACCTAAGCGTCTATAAAATCATGATGTACCTCCCCCTCACTTCTATATCTTATAAATCGTATTACATAAAAAAAACTTCCATTTTTCTTGAAGGATCAGGAAATACCATTAACTTTGATAAATATTTTCAAATTCTTTAATTTATGAAAATCGTATTTAAGTGTTTTTAACATAACTCTATGAATGCAGTGTGGCCATAGATCTTCGCATTTACATCTACAAAGTTTTATTGTTTCTGGGCAACTTACCTCAGATTTAAAAGTAATAAATAGCCACATTTTATCTTCGTAAAATTTCTTGAAATCTCTCTCACATTTTGTATTGCATCTGATAGAATTGATACAATTTATAATGGATTTTAGTATGTACTTTACTAATAACAAGTGATTTTTGTTTATCACTGAGTCTGTATGGATAATATAATTCAAAAGTAACGTTTTGCATTCGCGGTTTTATCCATTTTATGTAATTATTTTTCTTTCTACTAATAACATACTTCTTTGATAGCAGATATTCTTTTTCCTATTATTATTCTTTATATATTTTCCTATTATTATATTATATTTCCAATTATTATATTAAAATTTGAAATCTCATTTCTCAGATTTCAAATTTTAAAATGCATATGTCATGAAGTATGTTTATATACTGCGTATGTAGTCTGCAGAAAAGCCATAAGAATTTTACTTTGTACCCATTTCCTTCCGCGATGCTCACAGGTATTTATTAATTTCATAAAAGAAGTACCTCATTTAAATAATTCAAAACATTTTTTTTAGATTAACCATGTCAAAATAGATTTTAATAAATAGAATAAATTTTAGATATACCCTACAAAATTTCATAAGTGAAAGCGCCATCATGAGACATATTGCACTATGAATAGAAGTTTTTTTTTTAACAATAAATAGAACAAAAAAGAGATGTGTTTAACTAAAAAATGTTAAAACCAGAAAATTTAACATGATTTTTTAATACATAAAAGATATCCAAATATTAAAAAAAAGAATTCTGACAATTATTCTGGTATAAGTGTATTTTGATCTTTCAAATAGAAAGGTTTCGAAAATTAATTTTTATTCACTTATTTTTAATTTTGTCATTTATTATTTCTATTTTTAGACTACGACACTAATGACAGAAAATTTGTTAATAAGAAATCTGAAATTGCCCTTTTTAAAAGTCATATTGCCCCCATGTGGGGCGTACGCCCCACGTATGTAGACTGAAATTATTTTGATGATGTAGACTATTACACTGGTTGTTACACTGGTGGGGATGTTACACTGATGTAGACTGAAATTATTTTGTATTGCTCGGATCGGAGTACGCTCTGTTATAATTTATTTTTCTGGTTCGGATTGGGTTATGGATTAATAAGCCTAAAAAATCAACCTGATTGGGAAATAAGTGGTCATTTTTCAATTAGCCTAACGCTGTCTAGGCTCTTTGCAATAGGCCTGAAAAATATATGGCTAATTTGTTGGTTGGTTGTGTTTATGTCGGCCAATTATCAACACGAGGGAAATAGGCCCAATGGGGAGGGGGTGCCCTTCGTGGAGGTCTTTCTAAGGGAACGTAACCCGTATTAACGCTTGGTAGTCGAAGGTTCGAAGAAAACCACGAAAACTCCGAACGATTAGGCCGACGGGCGCGATTGGGATCGAGCCCAGAACCTCCCGTCTACCAGCTTCGAGAGCAGAACCTCTCGGTCACTGGTGGGGCATCTGGCTAATTGGAAAAAGATAGATAATTCTCCAATTAGCCCGGCTCTTTGCAAACAACCTACACTCTTTGCAATGAGCCGGATTTCTCAATTAGCCTACGGCATATATATATATAAGGGAAGTTTTTTATGATCACCCTGTCTGAACAACATTTAATAATCGAAATATTATTTGCAACTGGATAAATATACATGTACAGCTATTTACATAATTGATATCACATACATAAAGACGCAATGCTCCATTCTATAATTTAAGTGAAAAAAAAATATCACTCTCTAAAAACTACAACAATAAAAAAAATCAGGCAGCCAGTTTTGCTTCGTTGTAAAATGAGAGAGGTTTTCAAGAGTGAAAGCTAAAGTTGTAATCATTCATGGAGTCGCAACCTAATCTTTTTAAAAATGTTTTTTTTTTAACTACGGGTGTAGGAAGCAGCAAAATGGGTCAGAACAGAAAATGCCCACTATTATAAATAACAAAAATGACCATTATAAATAACAAAGCTTAATAATTTATTTCCAATCGTTCGTTTAGTACATTTTTCTTTATGTTAATAGTACATCCAACCTTGTTCATATATCTCTTCAACTGATAGAAGATTTGAAGATTAAAGACGTGAATTATCACTATGCGCAAACCAACAGAGTGAAAAAAATGTCCAAGCAGAGAATCGAAACCGGGTCCCTGGAATAGCTGTCCAGTGCTCTACCACCAAACCACAAGGACCATCCCCAGCCACGTGGCTTAGTGGTAGAGCACTGGAGTGATAAGCCAGGGGTACAGGTTCGATTCCCGGCTTGGAAATTTTTTTCACTCTGTTGGCTTACTTTATGATAATTCACGTGGTTAATATTCAATGCTTTCAAGCGTAGTTTCACTACTGAAAAGTAGTGGAAAAAAGTAATTTAATAGATAGAAGATTGTTGAGAGCAATATTTTAAGTAGTAAGTGTGTGTACTTTAATTTTTTAGAGTAATAGATAAAGAATATAATATTTAAGAAATTGAAGCACAAAATAAATTTGTATGCATATATTGTTCAAAACTGAAGAAATAAAGTATCAGAAATGCCTAAAAATATGCATAAGATGAACCCTTGCGCATGTATTCAAAAGCCATTATCACTGGATTAAAACTTGCAGAAAAGATTTCCATCAATTTAAATTCAAAACCATAAAAAAGGATTTGCATATGGACAAAAGTTTAAAAGGTTTCCTGTATTGTTTGCTGAACTTTTGTTTAAATCAGGGAAATTAGATAATTCTAATATATATATATATATATATATATATGTATAAATAAATAAATAAATATATACATATATATATACTTTTTTGTGAAATCAGTTGAAATGTATTTGCAGAATCATTCATATTCCATTTGAAATGTTGAGCATTAATACCTAAAGGAAGGTAAATATAAATTAACGGATTGCCAATATTTATTTCATTTTAATAGCAGTCCATAGTTCAAGCATAATTAAAATGCATGTATTAAAAAATATATGAAAAATCACTAAGTTAAAATAAATATATTCTAATTCTATAATTGCAGTATTTTCTAAGTGATAAGCATTATCTTATAATTTAATTCCTAAATAAATTTTTGATTCAAAATACTTCATGACAAAAAATATTTTCTCTATGACTGGTTTCTTTTTAGATATTCGCGGAAATTATTTAAATTATAATGTGAATCAGCGCGTTACTTTGCAAACAGATGATTTCATTAAGATCCATTCATGTGGATCATTTTTTTTATCTTATGCAATTAATAATTACTTTCTAATGTGTGTCTGCAAATAAAATAATACTTTACGATTTTTTTTCTAGTAATAGCATACAATTCTTCTCATATATTTGTAATAAATGTAAGAGTTTACATATATATATATATATTTATCTTAATCTTTGCTAGTTTTTTCACTGGTAGAAAATGTCTCTATCTTAATTTTTGTTTTTGTTTTTATAAATATTTATTAAAATTTAAAATTTGATCATGTTTTAGTTACGCAACATACAATGAAGAATACCAGAATGTAACAAAATGAATTATATTTTATTTTTAAGTGTATATAATTGAGTTAGAAAACAATTTTATGTATGGTAAAATATTTCGAGTTTAGGGGAGGCGGGGTTAGTTGTGCCATCGAGCTTTCTGACTGAGCCTATAGGTTGCAGCACCTGTCGCGTCATGTGAGTGAAGAGGTTGATTGTCTCAGTGTGCTGCGTATGTTTTGAAGTATAGCGTTGCGTTGTTTTTGAGATAAAAATATTTATCTTTTTTCCTATTGCAAAAGTAAATTTTTCGACCTACGTTGGAATCGCCATTACCACAAGTGTATGTAAAGTTCCCTAACATTATTTAAATACTTATATTTAGAGCTGTTATTCTATGTATTTCATTTGTTAATCATGCCAGCATTTCGGAAACTAATGAATAAAGTTCAAAATGGAGTAACGCGGGGGTTGTTTTGATGTCATCTAAGGGGCACGTTGTGACAGTGTCTCTACTTACCCCAGGATTTCGTTGTAGTGTAATTTGGGAATTTAATAGGAACATTTTTACAGATGAAAACTTCCAATGTTCCTCAGTAACTGATCGACCGTTATCCATCAGCGTATCCCGTAGCGTTAAAGACCAGAATCACAATGAAAAAAATATTAGTAAATGCGAAACTGTTAATAAACCAAGCACTTCAGCAATAACTTTAATCAATGATGGTGAGATAGCAGGACCGTCTTCAGAAGTACGAAATATCATTGAATTAGATGATTCTATGACAATTGATATTAGCAGTGTGTCAGTGGTAAGGCTTCAGAAATAAGACTACTCCGTAAAACAGGACCTCGAAAAGACAAGCGTAAATGCATCTATTCGTAAATGTTTAAAATCTGCCATTCTAACAAGCACACCTCTAAAAGAGAAAATTCGAGCAGAACAAAAAGCAAAAGAACGCAAAAAAACAAATTGAAGAAGAAAAAGCAAAAAAGAAACTCTATGGAAAGGCCCAGCAGTGCATTAAAAAAATTACATCTAGGTTATTGAAAAAATGGAGAAGCAAGTAACCGATAGCTCTGAAGATGACGAAAATTGCTTATGTCTAGTTTGCTTGGAGCAATACAAAATTTTTAGACCCAGAGAAGACTGGGTGCAATGCATGACATGTAAAAGATGGGCGCATGTCAAATGTACCAAAAATGAACTTTATTATATTTGTATTAACTGCAAATTAGACGCTGAAACAAGCGATGACAATGAGCGATTAAAAATATAGAATATAGGCCTATACGTTGTAGTAGGGTACCGATTCAAAGATCAATATGGCCAAAGATTAGTGTTGGGTTACTTTTTTACTTCTTTCCTGATTAAGACAGTTATTTTTCTTTTTATTGCTATGTGTCTCTAAAAGTATCTTTATAAAGGACTGAGAGTTTACAAGTGTTAACTATGTAACTATTTTATTTTCATTTGATTTACAACATTATTAAAACATGAAAGTGTTTTAATGTGTTAAGAACGTTATAAATGAAAAAAAATCTCATTCTTGATTTAACATATCCCATTTAATCGCTTTTCTTACATAATTTGTATATGTTACAATGTGTCATTTATGTGTCACAATGTGCCCCAAGTTTGTCACAACTTGTCCCGTAGCGGGCGTTAGTAGTGAAAAATTTCGAAGTTACGTAGAATTCATTTTGTGCTATGAAAAAATTAATAATGTTAATAGTAGTTTTATAAATATGTTACGCAATATTTACTCGAATGATATTATACACTAAATGTTTCGCATCATCGCAATAGCAAAAATGTCGAAAATGTCACTACTAACGCCGGTCTCCCCTATATAAAAAAGATACATTTTTATTATGTATATATGAGATGCGTCAAATACATATCTCTGATATTATCAGGCAAGCGATGGTAAGCAATGATGTAAGTAAGCAATGATGTAAGTAAGCAATGGTGTAAATAAAAATAAAATTTAAATAAACATTAACTCTTTATGTACTGAATTATGAATTCATGAAAATTTCATCTTCTAAAGCATTTTTCGTGAATTTTTAAAACTAAATTAGAAGATTTACATAATAATTTAATAATTTAATAAATTTTAGAAGAATTGAAGGATTTAGAAGGATTAATTAAATTTGAATTTTTAGGAATTTTCTGTAATATTTATAACCCCACTCAAATCTTTTATTTTATTTTTTTTCTTAATATTTTGTAGAATTAGGAAATATACCAATATAATGTTGTTACAATAGAAATATAGAACATTTCTGAATTGAAAAATTCCTCCCCACCCCTCCAACGCCAAGAAAGCTGAAAAGATGCAAAGGCCAAAGAAATCATCCTTTAAAAAAGACCTTTGTTTTGTGCAACCCATAATGATTTTGGAACATGATAAAGTAATGCATCTATAACGTATTCTGAACTGTATTACTACTAACCGATATATTAAATAAATTTTATAACAAGTTATTTCAGTGGTACTTATCAGTACCGTCAGTAGATAAAGGGTTAAAGACTATTTAAATTAAGTATATTAACATTTAGGTTATATCAGTATGCAGGGAGATTGCAAATAAAGTTCTGATTTTGAAATTCTATAACTTACAATTTACTGTCGGAATGACCTGGAATTTCACCTGAATATTGATGAAGCAATGAGAATTTGTTTATAAAAGGAAAAACAATTGAAATATGCACCTATAGGTCATTGTCAGCATCCATAAAGGGAACGTGACCAAGGAAAAAAAAATGCCACTAGACCAAGGAAATTCTTTGGCTATGAAATTTACAATTTCCAACGGAAATAAACTTAATAGATGCACTGCACAATTTTCTTTTGTAAAATTCATTAAAAAAATTTTCAACTCAAATAAAACCAAATGAACGATAATGTAGCCCCTTCCATCAAATGGTACTTTAATTTAAACAAATCCTGCTGGGTGCCTGACTCAGACGTCGCAGGACTGTCGCTTGAAGCTGTAGTTTTTGTAAATAATGTTCCATTTCCAAGTTCTTTTCTTCCAGTTTTCTTTCTGTTGTTAACTTCTTTTCTCCCCTTCTGCTTCTAAGGTTCATTTTTGTGTCTCTTCTTCTTTCTTGTGTTTCTGGTTCTAGCCTCCTTTCTTGTGTTTCTGCTTCTAATCGTCTTTCTGCTTCTAATTGTTAATTCCTTTCTTCTCTCTCAGCAGCAAAACATTTAAGCCTCATTTTAACGAAATCTAGATAATCTCCGAATTCACATTTTATTCACGTTTAATTTACATTTCATTTATACCCCGGTTCAAAGCATCTTTATATTCAGATCCCGGTCAAAACCCAATTTATTGTGATATTAAGGCAAAAAATTATGCTTTAACCATAATCAACATTACATTTGAAATGAAAAATATTAATAGAGATTTAATCAGACCTGAAATACAATAGTGAAATAGTTGTATGTTTGGTTTGAAATATTTTCAAAATGTAGCTGAAGTAAGAAAAGTATTTATGCATTTTATCTTCAAATAGATCTAATTGCTTAAAAATTTGTTTGAAAATTCAACCTGCTTTTTTGGCTCAAATCTATACGAGCTTATATATACATCCTAGTGAATGTACTCATCACTCGTGATATTAATACCTCGAGTAACTTTATTATTCGTTGACCTCTATATAACATTTAGTTGCTGTTATATAAACACTTAGCTCATCTTCTCACATTCATTGTCACATCATCTTCTATATACATCTTGTCACATCATATTCTATATAAATATTTTATTTTAAATGAAATGTCAAAACGCATGCATTTTATGTAAATCTTGAGTTACTTTAAAACAATTTCTGCTTTAATATATGCTCGTGTGTCATCGCTGTATTTTTGTGATTTGGCTGAATTGCAGTACATTTTCCTGAAATAGTTTTAAGTAAATCAACACCCAAACAAGTAGAATGTAGGCATGACTAATTCCATACTACTTATATTAGTATTGATAATATATTGTGACACAGACGGATATTGATATTAAAACAATCAATATATTTAGATTCATAAAAATAAAGTTGAGCGATTCAATAACAAAAATAAATATCGCTTTTTTATTCAAAAATTTTATTAATCATAATTAAAATATTTTTTCATTATGTATTACAATTCATTCTACTTTATGTCCGCCATTACACCTGTGTATAAGATAAAGGTTTCTGTTTAGGATATGTATGTATATATATATATATATATATATATATATATAATTGCAGTAGAACCTCGATTATCCGAAGTAATTTCGGCCGGCCCTCTTTCGGAAAATCGAATTTTTCGGATAATCATGAATGGTTCACTTTTAAGATTAAGGAGAATTATATGCAATATTTCGTATTATGGTAGCAAGTGCTTAATAAAAATAAAGCAATAGCAAAATAGAAACAAGAATAAATTACCTGAATTTTAATTTTGAAATTAAGTACATTTTACATATATCACAAAATGTTTTGTTTAACGCAGTTTCGATTGCCTTTGAAGCTCTATCACGGAGTTCCTTAATCATATTAGTTCATCAGTATCACAGTCTTTCTCCTGCTCCAGCCATGCCAAACCTTTTACAAAGCATTCAAAATCTTCAGAATTGCTATTTTCTTCGTTTTCTTTGTTCCATTCCACGTCTTACGGTTGCTCAAGTTAAATTCAAAGGAACTCTAAGAAAGGGGATCGAAAATATTTTTATGTACTATTATATTGCTTGATTCTCCCTATCATTTTGATTTTGCGACATAAAAATCTTTAAAAGAAACAAAAATATGTGTAATATCATATGAGTTTTCATAAAATGTAAAATCATTTTTTTTAAATTCTACATTTCCTGATATTTCATAAAATCTTCTGGTTAGTTTTCTTGTTTTCATCGCTACCTAGTTACAAAATTTTAATATATGACAAAGCTGTATTTGGTAAAGAACATTTGTTTTCTTTATAATGAACTATTAATCTGATAATTAAAATGATAACACTTTTTAAAAATCATCATAAAATCAAAACAATGCATAGGACGCGTTTCGAGCTAGAAAATTAACGGTCCGTCATCAGCTACTCTAGACACGTGCTTACAGTAGCTGATAATTTTCAAGCTCGAAACGCGTCCTATGCATTGTTTTGATTTTATGGTGATTTTTACAAAGTGTTATCATTTTAATTGTGAGTTATCGCTAGCTTTCCGAGCTCTTTCTATTAATAATATAATAATAAAAAAATGTCACCTTATAATAAGAATAATTTAATGTTGCTACCTTAAAATTTCATGCTTTCAAAACTTTTTACAAAAAAAAAAATGTTTTCCAAGCAGCATAATATATTATATCATGTCATAAATGATATTTATGGCATCATAGAGCAAAAACGTTCTAATAGTAAAAATACATTTTTCGAAGAATTCACATACATGAACTCTTCGTTTTGCATCAATTCATTATATAACAAAACCTTAGTGATGTATATTAGTCTGAAACCACTAATTATTTCTCTGAATATAATGTTACGTGTAAGTCTTATCTGTCATATGTATTGTTCCTAAAATCATTATGAAAATTTAGCCTGTCAAATGCGATTATGCTGTTTATATTTCTAGACACTTTTTCTAACCTTTCATGGGAAATACGTAATTGTATTTTTATAGAAATTGCTTTTCTACTAACAAAAATTTAGAATTTTCTTCTTTTCATCGCTATCACTTACAAAACGTATATTTATGACAAAGCTATATTTCAAAAGAACTTTGGTATCCTTTATAGTTGTTTAATGTTCATGCCTTCAGATTGCATGCATTCAAACGTTTTCAGAAAAAGAAAATACATTTTCAAACAACATATTATAATATATCATGCCATAATACACATAGTCTGCATCGTACAGCGGAATTGTTTCTAAAGTATAATAAAATTAAATTCTCAGAAATACTGATATACACAAACATATACGTCAATTCATAATAGCACTAAATCAATGTGTTGTATATGAGAACGAAAGCGATGAATTCTTTTCTGAAGATAATGTTACGCATAAGTCTTATCTGTCATATGTATTGTTCCTAAAATCATTATGAAAATTTAGCCTGTCAAATGCGATTATGCTGTTTATATTTCTAGACACTTTTTTTTAACCTTTCTTGGGAAATACGTAATTGTATTTGGATAGAAATTTCTTTTCTACTAACAAAAATTTAGATATTTTAAGGCTCTACGCTAGAAAATACTATAGTAAAAATCTAACTTATTTTTCTATTTAACACTTGAAAGTGCTGAAAAAATAATAATAAATGCAGAAGTGCGTTTTTAATGCCGGAAAACGCTGTGAATTCATAAAATTCACATTATTATTCTGTGGTAATTTTTTGTCAAAGTATGGAAACTGTTTAATTGCCCTTTTAAGAACAAAGTAACATTGTTTTAAATAATTATAAAAGTTATAGAAAAGGAGGGAGGCGTATAAAATAATTAAATTTCATATTTTAAAATGAAATATCATTTTAACTATGTATCGTAAAAGAACTTCCAATCTAAAATTTGTATTTGTCATATATACTTTTGGAAAATTATTGTATACTTTTGTATACTACTGACTTTGCATTTCTATATTTATATACATTTTGTAATTGGCAGTTGTTTTAGACAACCGTAATCACATCTACTTTGAATCCTCTGGAGTAACGAAATAGATAAGCACAAAATTAATTACCATTCTTCAATAACTTTTGTGTTCCATATTTCTTTATTAACATTTAGTACTAGATCATTCCATTTCTCTTAACTAACATGCAATGTTGTCTGATAACATGCAATGTCCATTTATGAGATCCTGTATTCGAGAGATACACAGTTCGAAATTATCGCAAAATAATACACCTCATTGCCATTTTATATTGTTAAAAAATATTTGGAAAAAATGCTGTTATATTTTCTTATTAAACAAATGATTTTTCTTATTTCAATTATACATTTAATATTAATTTCCTTACATTCTTGAATTATAAGTGATATTTTCATAATTAGAACTAAAAAAAGGGATTTTGAGAATTACAATAACATGATGAATGCTACTATAATACATTTAAAATACGAATTTTTAAAAACAATATTTTTGAATTATTTTTCACTAAATATCTTCGAAAATTAATCTTTTCAGAACGTGTACTGTAATTGACAGGATTATAAATGATATCTTCTTTCAGATTTTATAAATACAGTAGAACCTCTTTTATCCGAAACTCTTTTAACCGAAACTCTCTCTTAACCGAAATACATTTTTAAAGCTTTTTTTTTTTTTTTTTTTTTTTTTTTAACAATCAAATTCCTTGTATGCAAAATCCATTTTGAAAGCTTTTGTTTAACTACCATATTCCTTGGGTACAAGTGGTCCTTTCCGAACTACGAGTACACATAAATACTTTCGATCCCCTTTCTTAGAGTTCCTTTGAAGTTAACTTGAGCTCCCGTAAGCTTCGGAGTGGAACGAAGAAAACGAACAAATTATCAATTCTGTAGCTTTTGAATGTTTTGCCAAAGGTTCGGCATGGCTGGAACAGCAGAAAGATTGTGATTCTGGTGAGCTAATAATATTTAAAAACTCCTTGATAGTTGGTTGGTTGTATTTATGAGGGCCAATTATCTGCACGAGGGATATAGGACGAGGGAGAGGGAGTGCCCTTTGTGGGGGGTCTTTCTAAGGGAACCTAACCCGTAGTAACGCTTGGAAATCCAAGGTTCGAAGAAAACCACGAAAACTTCGAACGATTAGGTCGACGGGCAAATGGGTTCGAACCCAGCACCTCCCGTCTACCAGCTTCGAGAGCAGAAAAACTCCGTGATAGAGCTTCAAAGCAAAGGCAATCGAAACTGGGATAAACAAAACATTTTTTCAAACCCTTCTGATATATGTAAAAGGTACTAAATTTGAAAATTAAAATTCAGGTAATTTGTTCTTGTTTCTATTTTGCTATAGCTTTATTTTTATTAAGCACTTGTTACCATAATACGAAATATTGCATATATTTCCCCTTAATCTTAAAATTAAAGCATTCTCGATTATCCGAAAATTTCGATTTTCCGAAAGAGGGTCGGTCCCAATTACTTCGGATAATCGAGGTTCTAATGTAATTTGCCTTCTCTGATGTTAAATGTCGTCTATTCTTCTGATGATTAACTCATTATAACTAAATGATGTAATTTGTTAAAAGACCAACGATGAATAAAAATTACATTATTTTAAGATTGCTTAGATATTTTTAAAGTAAAAATATACATAAAAATGTGTTACAATTTGATAAACACTTTGTGTTTTGAATGCAAATTTGTAAAAATAAATTTAAGTAAAAATTAGTAAATATTTTGTAAAAGTACTTACACAATAATTATACTCCGAATTTTTCTACTCAAAATATTTGTTTCGTTTTTGTACTCATTGTCCCCTATTACGCTAATTCTACATTTTGCACTTTTAATGAAGTGTTGTATATATTTTTTTCCCGTTCTTCTCTTCCTTATTACTTATAATCTCTGAAAGTTAAAGTTAATAACGTTGATAAATAACCTTTTAATTAAAGCAGATTTACTATTCCTATCTTCAAACAGCACATGCTAACAATTTTCACAGAAAAGGAAATATATATAAAGAAGAATAAAATTGTTTCTATCTCAAATTAAAATAAAATTACTGGGATAATGGACATAAATGAACTTGACATACTACGTCAAATCATAATAAAACAGAGTCTGGGGTATATATTAGAATACATTTCATCGATTTTTTGTAAGATATTGTTACACATAAGTACTATCTACCATGCAGTGTTCCTAATATCACTGAGAAAAATTAACCTGTCAAACGTGATTATGCTCTTGATCTTCTATGACACATTCTTTAAGCTATTTTGGAAATAATTCGGATTTGTGAAGAAAATCTTTTTCCTCTGACAAAATAAATTATTATTTTTTAAACTGTACAATTGAAAACAAGGTAATAAAAATTAATTTATTTTTCCTGTAGAATCCTTGTAAGTATTCAAAAACTAAACAAAAATACATAAAAAAGAAAAAGACGTATTTTTAGTGACGGGAAGTAATGTCAATTCATAAAATTCAAAATACCATGCAATTGCATATGTTTCAGTCGGAAAAGAATACGAATTACGCTCTTTTTAGACAATGAATAGCATTTTTCTATATATAAGTCAGTCATATAAAATGTTAAATTTCATATTTTAATGCATACACTTCATATAATGAATGTACCACTTATGAAAAAAAAATGCATAGATAAAAGGTGATCTCGAATTGTGTAGATTATGCAACTTGAAGTATGATTATCATCAGGTAATTTTATAAATAATCATCATTAGTCTATACTATATATTATAAAAAGGTAAACATTGTTTATTTGTTGCAGATAAGCTCTGGAACTACCGAACCAATTCCAAAAGTAATGATATTAAAATGATGGTGTTAGTCCAACTTAGAACATAGGCTATATCTTATGCCCGTGTCACTGGCTAAAAGGAGGTGCAGTAGCAAATATCGCTCTAAAAATGCGATTTTTGTGTTAATGAAGGGCCTAGAAACATGAAATTTGGAATGGTAGTTACTTATAAGATACTAATAATCTTTAAGGGCATTTCATAAAAAAATCGAAATTAAAAAGGGATGAAAATGCGAGAAAAGCGTTCTAAAAAACGTTCTAAATGGCGATTTTTACGCAATATCAGGAAGTACCCAATCGATTTCAAAAATAATGGTTGAAAATTGATGATGACAGCCCTTGCTCAAACATAGGGTACATTTTACGTCGGTGCCACAACACCCAAAGGGCGTGCAGGAGCAAAAAGAAAAACGTTCGAAATTGCGAATTTTGTATTACTGAAGGGCCCAGATACATAGAATTTGGCATGGCAGTTACTTATTAGATATAAATGATCTCTAAGAACATTTCTTAAAAAAATCGAAATCTAAAATTGGGGATTGCGAAAAAAGCGTTCTAAAAAACGTTCTAAATGGCGATTTTTGCGCAATCTCAAGAAGTACCAAACCGATTTAAAAAATAATGGTGTCAAAATGATAGTGACAACCCTTGCTCCAGCATAAGCTACATTTTATGTCAGTGCCTTTACCACTAAAGGGGATGCAGGAGAAATAAAAATCCGTTCGAAATTGCGATTTTTGTGTTACTGAAGGGCCCAGATACATGAATTTGGTATGGTAGTTACTTATTAGATATAAATTTTCTCTAAGAACATATCTTAAAAAATTCGAAATTTAAAAGGGGTGAAAATGTGCAAAAAGTGTTCTAAAAAAACTTTTAAATGGCGATTTTTACGCAATCTTAAGAAGTACCAAACCGATTTAAAAAATAATGATGTCAAAATGATGGTGATAACCCTTGCTCCAACATAGGCTACTCTTTATGTCGGTGCCACTACCCCAAAGGAGGTGCAGGAGAAAAAAAAAAAAAAAAAAAAAAAAAAACGTTCGAAAATGCGATTTTTGTGTTACTGAAGGGCCTAGAATCCTGAAATTAGGCAAAAGAAGATATAAATGATCTCTAAGAACATTTCTTAAAAAAATTCGAAATTTAAAAGGGTTGAAAATGCGCGAAAAGAGTTCTAAAAATGTTCTAAATGGCGATTTCTACGCAATCTCAGAAAGTACCCTACCTATTTCAAAAGAAATTGTTGGAAATTGATGATGACAGCCCTTGCTCCAACATAGGCTCTATATTATGTCGGTGTCACTATCACCTAGGTGTTGCTGAAGAAAGAAACGTTCTAAAGTGCGATTTTTGTGTTACTGAAGGGCCTAGAATCCTGAAATTAGGCAGGGCAGTTATTTATAAGATACAAATGATTTCTAAGAACATTTCCTAAAAAATCGAAATTTAAAAGGAGTGAAAATGAGCGAAAAGCGTTCTAAAAAACTTTCTAAATTGCGATTTTTACGCAATCTTAAGAAGTACCGAACCGATTTTAAAAAAATAATGGTGTGAAAACGATGGTGACAGCCCTCGCTCCAACATAGGCTGTATTTCATGTCGGTGCCACTACTCTAAACAGGGCGAAGGAGTAAAAAAACGATCTAAATTGCGTTTTTAACCCGAGAGTAGTCGCGATATTTTTTAGAACGTTAGTAGTCGCGCTCGGTCCATTTGCCGCCGTTACCAGCAGGCCGAAAACGAAGGGGAAACTTGCCGGTGTTATCAGATGATCGAAAACGGATAACGTAGGGTGAAAATATTGACTGAACTTTAAAAGATTACAGCAATTATTCATTTTACAATCTTTTACAGCAATTATTTATTTCGCTTAAGTATATATTCAGTTGGCATCTAGATAAATATTTTTAATAACTCTTTCTTCGTTTTGCATAAATACTTAAAAGTAAATAGTAAATGATTTGATTGAATTTCTGATGTTACTATGAATCAATAATTAGTAGGAAAACTTTTACTAATATGAATCTAAATTTATGATAGGTTTTTTTTTTGGGGGGGGAGGGGGGGGAGGACAGAATCGGAGTCAGGTAGAATTTTTTGATACTCCGGCACTCTATATCCGTTTAAAAAAATAAAATTAATAAATTTAGCATTAATATATTACACTGACATTAAATTGAACAATTAAACTGAAAATAAAAATGGAACCTATGACATGCAACAGAAAATCAAATACAGTACCACTAATTCACCAGCATATTGCGGACGATTAATTCATTTAAAACATATGAAAAACCATCAAATTTGATGCCATAAACAATTAAAGACAATATATATATATATATATATATAAACTTTCTGTACAATAATACCATTGCAAAATAAGGAAAAATGACCAATAATTATGAAATCACAAATACCACATAAACCAAATATTATTAAAAATGTATAAATATATATATACATAATAAAGAAAAAGGTAAAAAATACTTAACTTCGAAATTATAAATGTAAATGTTGTAACTACGTTTTATTTATTTATTTATTTTATGGGGTGTCTGTGTGTGTATGAGGGGGGAGAGGAGGGGGGAGGGCTCTCGAGATTTTGTGATTAAATCCATTTTTCAAATGAAAATGCACGATTTGTAGTTTTTCTACTTATTTCAGGGTGGGAGCAGCGCCCTTGAATAAAAACTCTGGATACGAATTTCGCTCATATAAAGTAAATAATAAATAAGTTATTGAAATTATATATTTAATTTAAATACATTTGCAATTGTAAATTTAAACCCTAAGATGGATAAATTATTTTAATTAATAGAATCACTGAAAGGTTCATCTTAATAGGGATGTATTTTACAGAAACTATTGAATTAAAATGAATATTCAATTGTACATTTCATAATAAGGTATTAATGTTATAATTTATTGTTTTATAATAACGTTCATTAAATTAATAAAAACAATAAGAAAATTTTCTCCGAAATTATAAATATGCAGAAATAATTTAACTTAAATGAATTTTATCTCATATTCTGGAAAACATTATTCTGAAAAATAGTTTGAACAATTGATGAAGGACAACAAATTTAAATTTGTTAGATACTGTCCCCAAGCCTCTATTGGATTTCAATAATAATTTCTGCGGCATTGTTAAAAAAATGTGTTTTTACTTAATGTATGAAAATTTAAAAATAGATAAATTTTATAAAAATACTTAAAATATTTTTTTTTAATCATAGTATAAACATTCACTGAATTATCCAAAAGAGATTTTTATTTGCGTAATTTCTAACCTACATTATAAAATTCTCATTATTTTTCTTATTGTACAAAAAATTATATGTATGTTCTTCGCAAATATACACACTACATTTCTGAGAAGATTGTTTTATCTTTCGAATTTGTTTTATTGTACAAAAACGATACTTTTCAGATTTTGGATATACGGCAATTTTTTTTACTGATTCCCACAAAATTCTCTTCTCTCTTTTTTTAATGGTTTTGCAGTGTTATTGTCTGTTTTCTTTCATTTATATGTTCGGGTAATAAATGGAAAGCAAGTTCTTTCAAATAATGATGATGAATTTCCCTTTTTTTCCATATTTAAATAATTATCGATTTGAGAATTTATTCCCGCAATATTTGACAATGAAAAAAAAATGTAAGTGACCATCCATCATTTTTTTGTGCGAACTGACTACACAACTAGTATAATAAAACAATTTTAAGTCACATTCTAAAAGTAAAAAAAAGTACTCTTTGAACGAATAAAATAGCAGAAGGAAAGAAAGACGAAATAACAACAGACAGAGAGTCCGTACTTCGAAGAAACCTTCCCCACAGATTTCGCGGAAATGGGAAAGGATGAACACGAGGGGGAAAAATTCAACTAACGCAAGTGGTCGCAACGCGGTCATTTAGACCGATTGAAAACTAAGAATGCGATAAAATGCTAAGAAATAGCAGGAATGACTTGCCATTTTACTACACAAGAGTGTGAACACTCAAGGTCAGCTACACGGAATTTGGCTATCGTAACTTTAACGGGAAATGAGTTACAGGAAGATAACGAATTTCGGGCGGGGAAAAGACCAACGCGCGACTATTAACGGGTTAATAATAATGCAGGAGCTAGCAACTTGAAACTAGGCATGGTAGTAAATTATAAGATATAAATTATTTCTAAGAACATTTCCTAAATAATTCGAAATTTAAAAGGTGTGAAAATGGACGAAAAATGTTCTAAAAAACGTTCTAAATTACGATTTTTAAGCAATCGTATGAAATACGAAGCCGATTTCAAACATAATGGTTACAAATTGATGGTGATAGAATCTGCTCAAACATAAGCTATATTTTATGCCGGTGTCACAACCCCTAGAGTGTTGCAGGAGCAAAAAACTTTTTAAATTGCGATTTCTGCGATACTGAAGAGGCTAGAAATTTTTAATATAGCACGGTAGTTAATTATAAAATATAAATGTCCTCTAAGAACAGTCGAAAATAAATTCGAAATTAAAAAGGAGTGAAGTGAACGGATGGAGCGAAAAGTATTCTAAAAGAGTCCTAAATTACGATGTCTATGGAATCTCGGAAAATAATAAACCGATTACAGAAGTTATTGTTTGGGAATTAAGAGTGATAGTTCCTGATCCTATTCGGGCTATATTTTATGCCGGTGTCACTACCACCTGGTTGGCAGGAACAACAAGAAAGCCTTTAAAAACATCTAAATTCCGTTTTCTATAGAATATTAGGAAATACCAACCCATTTCAGGGTTAATGTTGACAAATTAATGGTGACAGTCTCTGTTTCAACATTTTTCGAGACATTCTATTTCAACTCTGTTTCGGCATTTTATGTTTGTGCCACTAACACAAGAGAGGTGGTAGACTCTTAGACAAGAAGCTTGAAATTTGACATGATGGTTAATTTTAACATGTAAATGTGTTAAGATTGTTTCTAAAAAAAATCAGAACCTAAAATGAATATTGAAATGAGCGTATGAAAGGAGCATAAATGTCTCAAAATACTTTCTAAATTATCATTTATTTGGAATTAGTTTTAGTTCTTATTAATTAAGATCTCATTTCAGTCTATTGCACTTTTATAATAAAGTTAAGTCAAACTGTGGCTTAATTTGTAATTTTTGAATTGTTGCAAAAAGTGTTCTTCTAATAAAAAATAGTCATGCAAATATCACTTGGCATATTTGAACTATTACGCGAGCAAAGCCGCGGTATTTTCTAGTAGGGAATAATTAGTCCTGAGATTTCGTGAAGTTTATAAAGGGAGTGTTTAAAACAGCCTCCTAATGCATGTTCCCGAATGTGCGACCTTCTAGTGTGTGGAACGGAGTAATTATGACGTCATCGCGATGACTTAATTTCTGTGGGAATTTAAGTGGCGTGTGAAACCAAAACGCCCCACTCACGGTAGCGAGATCGCGCTCTCCCATGTTCAAACAAAATAGAAAAAGTACGCCTCCTTGTGGCTTGTATGCTGTATATTTTAATAGAGAGTTGTGAAATAAACAATCGCTTGCATTTATTCATCTGTATTTCGCTTCAGCTAGTAAATCGTCATCCGCGTGGCCAGGGATCTGCTTATTACATAATTTTGGTTTATCCTTGTTCTGCTTGAAAATCTATTTTATTAGTAATACACTATTCTGTGGAAAAACTTGAAGACGAACGTTATTCATAAGGTGCTGTAAAGATAATAAATATTAATGTCTGTTTACGACTAAAACAACGACTCGATTTTGTGGTTTTACGAAGTTAAATTGAACGTTAAAATGGAGTATAAGAAAGTCCATGTATATAGATCAATCAGCTACATTAATAGAAGCGTGGTAAAAAAAAGAGAAAAAAAAACATATACGCGGAGTAACAAGCACAGAAGCCAGAGCCACTTGGTAAAAATATACAAACAATTAAAGTTATCTTCCGAAAGTCAAAAGTTCAGATGTTACACAGAGAGTTACTTATTAGTAGTGCAATATCATTCATTAAAAACGCGGAATTTAAAATCAAGTTCACAAATTGGCTTATTAAAATGTTTTGAACCACTAATTGAGTTCTGTACAGATTTAATTCGTTTTCGAAGTTGTTGAAACATCTGGGAGATTAAATTCAACATATTTGATGGTTTTTACAACAATTTTTATTATGCATTTTGTGTGAGACTGCTACTTTTGGGTGCCTTTCAAAACCATTAGCCGATTTACGTTATCTCCGATATCACAAGCATTTATGATCTGATATCTTCGTTTTATAGCTCATTATAAGGGAAATTAAATTCACTATACAAATGTCTGCTAGGCAATATACTCTTAAACAGAAATTTTCGAAGTAATTTATTGTAGTATTTATTGAAATAATAAGCAAAGTTAATATAATTCAATTAAAACTGTTAAATTACCTGTAATTTTAGAACAAAGTTTTATAATACATGAGAAATGTAATTTCCTTTTCCTTGAGCTATAATAGGAGACTATTAAACCATAATAACTTTAGATGTCGAGCCTAACGTACATGTCCTAACTCTGTTGAAAATTACGAGAAAGTGACATTCTTACCCAAACGCACAAATAAATGCTGCTACTAAACAATGAATTCCTACTACCAAAATGTCTAACATTTCCAAAAATATCACAAGAGATCAAATATTTCCGTTGGTTAGTTTGCGTATAAAAGCTTCCTCAATTCTAGTATTTCATCCCTATCAGTATATGTTAGCACAAGTATTTATTTGGTCCAAGTTCATAAGAAACCTAAGATTCTATTTCTGCTGAAATTTAGCATCCTTATAACCTTGTATCCGTGAAACGTATCAACTGTTAACCTGTAACAGCTATTGCCGGACTCACTTAGCATTTGTGATAATCATTCTATTACCCCTCTTTTTTCTTTTGATCGATTGAAAGGATTGTTCCGGTATCTTCCTCTTTTGGGACCTTGAAAAATCTCTCTTATTTGCTAAAGGTTTTCGCTCGCGTTTTTTTCTTTTATTAAGTTTATTTCTATGAGAGAGATCCAGAAGTCCGCGCCGTACTTTTAACGTAGCATATTTTTGCCGTGTCAGAGAATGGCGTTGAAACTTGGACCGATAAATATTTTACATTCTTTTGATACGTGCTATACGGAAACTTTTCAGAGACTTCTATATGAAGCCGGGAGTGATTTTTTCTGATGAAGATGAGTGTGATGAACAACACTTTTATGATAGTTCACATTCGTCTGAGAGTGAAATTTCTGAATCCGACAGGGAAGAGACTGGTGATTCAAGAAATTGGTGCTCTTAGTATTATTATGGAAAAAACTTTTAAATGGTTTCTATCGATCCGATCATAAATGTCAAAACTCCAGCCCATAACACTGTCCAGCTCAGTAACAACTCCAGCTTACAAAAATAACTTCATTATTGCATCAAACGGGAGTACTTTTTTATTGCACCAATTTCACTCTGACTTGTATTTGTGTCATTTTTTATGTAATTTCCCTCCAGTAAGTTAAATCTTTCCTGCTCAAAAAGTAAATGAACTCTACCATATAGATGATCATCACGCAATTTATGTTGGACTGGCATCTGCGGAGGCTCTATTGAATTAAAAATACATCGTACACCGTAGAGAAGCAGTTCTGTTGAGACAATATCGGTAATTCAAATTCAGTTTTATGAAATTTACTATAAAATGATGCGTCTACCATTTTATTTTATTACTGTTTTAGTGTTGTGATTTTCTTTATGTAATGAGACATGTTTTTATTGAAGAAGTAGTTGTATTGTCTAACTTACCAAAAACCAATCGTAACTTTTTGTTCTAAAAACATTAAAATGTTCGAAATTATTTTCTCATTTTAGTTTAAATTTACTTGTCTTTTCAGTAAAAACTAATTTACACGGAGAATCCTTTTTGAACTTTTCAACCGATTACATTCAAACATATTTGTTAAGGACATTGATCTGTGCAATAAATGAAAAATTGGAAGGCAAACGACAGATAATATCCCCAGAATTTATAATCCGTTATTCTTATATAATAGCTCAATTGTAAGTCGATGGTATCTCCTTTATATTAAATTTAATTATTTTTCATAAGGTAGAACACTGTTGATTTGGACAATAAATACTTTAGTAAATAAATGGTTCCCGATTACCGTTGCAGGCTTATTTATGATGTCAACGATACACGTCAAAAATGAAAGAACGGCATAATTAAAATTATCAGGGGATCTAACGCGATTAGAAAATATAGTGATTGGTGTGGAGATCCTAGGATATAAATATTTTTCATTAAAATATATGATATATGTATTTTTTATTTAAGATATATTTTTTTTTTAATTTTACTCTAACAACAGCAAAACGTATTTTCATATAAAGGAGGTAAATTATGTTTTCAAATACAATATAGAAAATTGTTAAAATCGGTGCCTTTGTATTAACCGAATTGCATGGGTGAAAATAGAAGACATCGCCAAAAATATCACTTAAAACAAAAGCCTATTTGATTCTAATTATATATCTAGAATTCTTTTATTTATTTATTTACTTATTTTTGGGGTATTTTTATTTTGTAATGGATTATTAGCTAGAAACAAATTCTGAATTTGTTCTTTTAAGTGAAAACGCAAGTATAATATTCACCGTAATGAACTTCTGAATGAAGAAAATAATTTGCGCTTCTAATCTTCACTATTGTCCAGTAAGCAGCACTTCGCTTCTAAATATGCTCCCCTCCTACATTATACCTATTTTGTATCCTCCGGTATAACGAAATATACAGAAATTTACTATTTGCCATCAATGAATATGACGCACTTCCGCTTATTTTTCAGATGTTCTTTGGCATTAGATTCTGCAATATTTCACTTAAATAACATACAGACTTTCCTGATACAGTGGGGTGTCCAAATATCAAAGTTCGTAATTGGGAGGCAAAACTTCAGAATTCTCTTCTTATAAAACGAGTGATTATGAATTACCACCGTTACCTTTACATCCATGTCATGAAAAGTAATATAATCGCATCTGTATTTGAAACCTACCTGTAGCATCTGTAGCCATGTTATTTAATAATTTAACTATTGAATATGTTAAATAATATTGATAATCGCATGTTATGAAATACATTTATTTATAAAGAACGCTTCATTTTTCATACTGGATAAATTATCTTTTATTATCGTAATTATTACTTAATTAAAAATTTTCAAACAGTATTAATATGAACTGGAAATGCGAAATTGAAATATTTTTGTAGTTTATGAAAATGTTTTTGACAGTTGTTTTTGACAGTTTTTGACTTTGCTATCATTTTCTCAAATGAAACAAAACGAAATGCATGAAGTAATAGCTCCCTCTAAAAGTATTTTTCAAAACACGTGATAATGACGGGGATTAGAAAGAAAAATCTTGTTTCAGATTTTAAAAATAATCTGTCATCTTCTGGTGTTGATTCAGTGTCTTTTGTTGCTCTGGGGATTAATTTATTACAATTAAATGTATAGATGTTGTTTTAGTGAAAGAAGTAAGAGAAATATAAAATATTACTGTTTTAAAGTCGTTCAGACATTCATATAAATAAAAATATATGTAAGAATGAATTATAATTTGCTAAAGGGTTTATAGTACAAGTATAATTATCATCTCATTACAAATGTAAAATTAAGTAAAAACATGAGAAATTATAGAATGTAAAATCATTTGAACGATTGTTATATACGCCAACCTTTTCACAAAAAATTAAATTTTAGATTTGGGCTTTATTATCCGACATGATTAACCAGGAATGAAGTTTGATTATAGTCTATCCTGCATGATTCACATGATTATGCCCAATCCTTCTTTTTCCTGTTTATTTTTATGTTAGTGAATTATCATGAAAAATCTTATAACCGTAGACTGGAAATCTGATATCTTTTTACAGGTTGTTGATTATCGTTATACCATGGAATTAAGTTGCAAATTGGTTGGCAGACGAATTAAAGTAAATTTAGAAGATGTAGTAGTTGAGAGTCTGGTGGATACTGGTGGTCAAATCACAGCGATTAGACATGATTTCTATCAATTAATTGATTCCCTCCGCCTCAAAGAAGAAAGTATACACTTGGAAGGATTGTCGTTATACCATCGAATTAAGTTATAAATTGACTTTGACGTTCGAAACTTATCCAAGAGATATATTTTCTTTCTTTCAATAATTCTTCGCCAATTATTAAATGTTAAATACTATGATTACGATTGACAAATTTTATCTTGGATATTTAGATTAAAAACTGCAAATATCTAATAATGATTACCATTTAGTAATGTTTGTCTTCACATTTCTGACATATAATAATTAAACAGCAACAACAACAAAATAATAATAATAGAAATGTTTTACCAAAACCGTTGGGATCTTATAACGCCAGTATCTAGATAGATAACATCCCATTTTCGACCAAAATCTATGTCATGGATTCCTCACACACGACAATTCCCCTTATTATTGGTAGGGACCTAATCGCTGAAGGAACAGTAATTTGCGACCAAAACGGAATCCCCTGCCATTAACCGTAAATTACATTAGCATGGGACAGAAACAAAATTCCCTAGATACAGACCCCAAAGTCGATAATTTTATGTTAACTCAAGAGAGTGGTACTAGATGGTTTTTTATTGAATAAAATGAAGTAGTTTTCAAATGAAGTACATTTTCTGATTCAAAGTATGTTCTTATGATTAAAAATGTGCACTTTTACCAAGTATTGAACATGCAACACTTATATCAAATTTTAAAAATAACTTATTAGAAATGTCAATTAAAAACAGTGAAATGGAATATTGTAGCTTTTTTCTGACGAATGATGCTGAAAATCGTATTTGACATTAGGAATAAGAAACAAAAACTTGCTCTAAAATACTGTTGGTTTACAGTGATTATTGCTTTGTTTTCAACCTCCTGATATTTAAATACCACTATTTTCGTATACAAATGCTTTCTTCATTTGATCATAGGTATTATGCTATTATAAAAGCAAAAACGTCTAGTTAATTAGAGTGCTATTCAAAAACCTGGAGGTTACTGACTATGTTATTGGTTAATAATGTCTCGTGAATCCTCATATATCATGAATAAACAATAGGAAATAAAAGATTTGGTATTCTCAAATATAAATCACAAAATTTTTAAACAAGGAATTTAACCGCTTTTTCTTCTAGATTAGTGAAGTAACTCCAACTGGGGTAAACGCGGTATAAAAACAAATTCTAGTTCTTTGGCTTAGAATCCACGTGATTTTATTATTTCTGTTACAAAAAAGTCAAAAATCATCTTTGGACTTTTTGCATTATATTTATTCATATTTCATATATTTAAATTTTTGTGTGTAAAAAAGGAATAATACGCCTTCTGCAATTGGGAGTCCCTGCAGATGCCATGAAAGTACGATTGATAGGCCTTTTTTCACAGTCAAATGCACATGAAACAAATTTGGTCGCTAAATTATGGAAAGGCATTAAATTCTCCGAGTGAATACCAACACTTTCTTTTAAAACTTCAATTTTGAGAAAGCAGCATTTTAAATTAAAAAAATGAATAAATATATACTGCTTTTACAAAAATTAAAGATAACAACAAAAATAGTATCTTTGTGAAGACGCATCAGAATTGAAAATATCTTTCTGCATCAGATACATTTGCGCATATCTCTCTGGGTATATATATAAATATAAATTTTAAAGGCATTATATATACAGTGTGTTCTAAAATTCGAGTGACAAATTCAGAGAGGTGATAGTTGAGAGAATGAAAAATTGTCATAGAACATGGGTCGCAAACCACTTATTTAGTCACATACCTCAAAACTATACTCGGGTTGATGGCAATAATTTCAAGAAAAATAAAAAATTATAATGTAAATGCAACGATATGTACCTTGTTTTGTGTGAAATGTGGTAACATCACAAAAATTTCTGGAAAAACATGTTGCTCAAGCAATCGAAAATACCGTATCAGGGCAGCCAAAGGCGACAATTTTTATATTATGTTCAAACCACTATTTTTAAAAGATACATTTTGAAGTATATTTTTCTTGCAAGAGCTGTCAAAGCGTATATAAAATATTTTTGTTTTGAAAATGGGGTGCGAAATAGAATTAAAAAATAGTGGCCAGTGGCAGCCCTGCATATGAACGATACTCATAGCCCAAAATGTGGGGCGTTAAGTGCATCGTGCTGCCGTGTATAATGAAAACTTCTACCACTTTCGTTTCATGTTATCACCTTTACAACAAGGGTGAGAATGTCTGTTAAATGTTTTATTATAGAATACTTCAGATTTTTTAGTCTTATCCTCAACCCAAATTAATTTATTATGAAAAACCCTGTATTTTTGATTAAATACCTGGTTTGTGACCCCATGTTCTATTGTAATTTTTCATCCTCTTGATTGTTACCATCATCCCTTTGAATTTGTGAGTCGAATTTTGAAACACACTGTATATATATATATATATATATTCTTCAAAATGAAATACAGTAAATATATTATTCCATGGCCCACTCTTCAAGATTAAGGAAACTTTAATTTATTATTTTAATTTATTAAGTTTCATATGATAATGTGAAGTTAACATGTTCTAAAGCAATCTGAAATGTGGAAAGGTGCTGTACTTATATGACGTTATCAACCTTTTGGTATTTTTGGAGCCCCTCCCCCCCCCCCTTACGATACCATACGTTATCATCCCTCGAACCACCCCCCTCCGACAATGATATCGTTATCAATGTCTAAATATTCTTTTGATTTTTGGAAAGGGTCTGTACTTATATAATGTTATCAGCTTTTTGAACCCCTTCCCCCTTGCGATATCATACGTTATCATCTCTCGACCCCCCCCCCCTCCACCTCTTCAATGATATCGTTATCAATGTCTAAAAAACCTTTTGATTTTTGGAGCGGTATACAAATATGGTTACATTTATTTTTCGCATACTTTATTGATTAGAAATGAAGAGAAGTCAATAAAATATATAATGTTATATATGAAATAACTTTATGTCAAATTAAATAACACTTGAAATAAATAGTTACTATTTAAAAGAATTCACTAATAGCTTTTTTATATTCTCATAAAAATAGACAACAGACTAAAAAATATAACATACAATTTTGATGTAAAGACCAAGTTACAAATAAACAAAGAAAATTTTGGCTCGGTGAAAAATGATGACGATATCAAAACAAAAATCCCCCCCCATCCTGCTAGAGATATTTTACGATATCATATGCCAGACCCCCCCTCTCCTCCCCGTTAAAATCATAACGTTATATATGCACAGCTCCAAATAGGATTATACTTTTTTCATATTAAAGAAGAAGAGCATATTAAAGAAAATTTATTAAATATTTATTTCTTTTCAGCTTGATAACTTTAAATAATACGTTCGCGAATAAAGTAAAAAAAAATGTATCTATTATCTTATATGGTTGAAACTAAATATAAAATATTACATGTCTTCATGCCATAATTTGATTTTCTACCTTTCTGAAAATCATCGGTTAAATTGTAATTTATTTTTTTATTTTATATAATATACAAAGTTTCTGGAACGACAAGCGATATGTTAAATATATTTTTTTCAATCCATTGTTTTCTGTAAATTATAAATTATGGGGAATAGATAATTTAGAGAATAGTAATTTTGCTACTTACTTTTTTTTTTTTTTTTTTTTTTTTTTTTTTTTTTTTTTTTACTGAACAGAGAAATAATGAATTATATTTAACATACTTTTTGTTTTGTATTTCGACAATTGATGCTTTTATGTTTATATGTTTTTTTCTTGATATTAATATACATTTGATATCTTGGAACTCGTTATAATACTTTGATAATAAATGGTCATGGCAGTGCTTCTAAAAATAATGGAACAATAGAGATATGTTTTTAATACATATTTTTTTAACTTACCAGACTTAACCACCTCTTCAATGATATCGTTAAACATAGACATTTAACTTTGCAGTAATTTTATATTTCAGAAAAAATAAATGATATTATGTATGTGAGACCATTACTAGGAATTGAAAATCATATAGTTATATGGTAAAATAAATTGAATTTAACTTTAACTAATCATAATAATAATTTTCGAATAAAAAATAATTTTTATTAAATTGTCTGTATTTAGCTTGTTTTTCTAAATGAAACTTACTTTCAAAATTATTTTAATTGGTATAAAATTCTACTTTTAGTTTCTTTTATACGCTACTGTGCAAAATTCATGTAATTTAAGATAAAACCTTTTTAATATTATTAAAATATTCATGATTTATTATAAAGAGAAGAAGAATAACAAAGAGTATTTTAGAAGTATAACAAAATAAAATAAACTATTGTTTTAGTAGAAGATAATAATAAAGTGTTTAAGGCTAACAAAAGTAACAAAAATTGCTTTTGAAAATTTTATAAAACTTGGTCAAATTTTATTTTTATGTTATTGTACAACAATAACAATTTTTACTAAACAGTTTTATGTCTTTGATCATGAGGTTTACTTTGTAGGATTAATTACCTTTTAATGAAATCATTATTATATGAATTATTTGTATATTTATGAGAATGGTAAATAGAACATGAATAATCATTTTTGAGATATAAAATAAAGTAGTTTAAGTGAATAATTCTAAGGCAAAAGGGAAGTACTGAAGGTAAGGTCTTCCTCTGTTTTGTCGTCTTCATTTGATAGTATCTCTGCAAACGAATATAACAAAGAACCATTGTTTTACTTAATCCGTATCCGCAATTTCAAGTGTAGATTGAATCCTTTTACAAAATCCGAAACTAGCAATTTTGCGAATACTTTTAAAAGGTAGCTTGTAGCTGCTACTTTAAAAAAATTAATTGTAGCTGTAATTATTTACATTTTCGATAAAGTATATGTAGTTCTTGTTAACTACAAAATAAAAATAGTGTTTTTCGACTTCCGACCATGAATCATATCTCTTGTTGGTACAGTCATGTTAAATTTGCTCTACTCCTCTTGGGCAATATTACAAATTAATTTCAATTTTCATGCATGGAAACATCCTAACGCTCACTTTAGCAAGCTAGTGACTACATGAGGGAATGCCAAATGACTCTACCGCTATTTCGTCAAAAGTGACACGTTTTATTTCCATTTGTGATTATTTCTTTGCTGAGTGTGAAATTTAATCTACATATGGTCATAATTTGCGTATTATGAAATAGATATTAAAAGTAATATGTATTATAAACTTTAGAAGTTTTATGAAAAATCTATTTATATAAGCTTTCAATGTGCGAATTCAAAAATAGCTTTGATATTTTTGCCTCAGAAGCTATCTGCAATGCAACTTGTTTTGCAACTATTAAATTGGATTTAACATTACTAGTTCAATACTTTACATATACCTAATATTAAAGTCTTTCATTGAATAACTTACCGTTTGGTACCCGTAAGTACAATTCACAAAAGTCTTTAATCTTAAGTACACTGCTGACCATTAAAATTGCAACACCAGGAAGAAATGAACTGACGAGAGTCAAAATCACATGAAAGGCAGAAGAAGTTGGAATATGCAAAGGATTAGTATTACGCATTAAACGAGGCAGGCGGGAGAAACGACGCCTGAGGCACTGCATAAAAGAAAAGTTTCGTAGTGAATTTCTCATTGGGAACGCGCTTTGTAAGGTCGGTCTTTGCTCAGAATATCGTGTTATGCCTCGAATAATAAGAAGAAACGCTTACCACCAAGTGTCGGTATTCGATAGAGGCAGTATCGTTTCCTATCGAGAGTGTGGATTATCTTTCCGTGATATAGCCCCTTGCATTCGTCGAAATCCACCCACTGTCATGCACATATGGAACCAATGGTTTACTGAGGGTCATACATGCTGCATGCAGGACCTCAACGCCCTCCCATGACTAACGCCGGAGAGGACAGACATATTGTGAGGTCGGCCCTGCAAAACAGTACAACCACATCACGACTCATTAGTCAGGAAATGGACATGTTTGAAGCGCGCCCCGTATCCGCTTGTACGATGCGACGACGTTTGCAGCAGTGCGGACTGTCAGAACGGCGACCAGTACTGCGGCTACCCTTGACAATGCAGCATAGAGAGAGTCGGCGACTCTGGTGCGCCAAACGACAAAGATGGATGCATGACTGGCACAATGTTGTCTTCTCAGACGAGTCCCGGTTGTACGTGCTGTATTCTCATGGCCGTATACTTGTCTGGAGGCTCCCAGGAAAACGCCTGTCGCCTGTTTGCCATCGATATCGGCATAGGGGCCCTGCTTTGATGTGATGGTTTGAGCAGCCATTGGGTGCACGACATGCACATATCTTGTTCGGATCAACGGTAATTTGAACGCAGATCGGTACATTTCTGACATCTTACGTCCAGTGGTTCTGCCCTGTCTTCGAGGCCTGCCAAATGCCATCTTCCAGCAAGATAACGCATGACCACATGTTGCACGTCATGTTCTGAACTTTCTCGATACACAAGGTATTCGATTGCTGCCCTGGCCTACACGGTTTCCAGAACTGTCACCCATTGAAAACATCTGGTCAAGAATTGCTTTGAGACTAGCCCGCCACCCTTCTCCAGCTAATACGGTTGATGATGTGTGGCAAAGACTGAAGCAGCATGGAAAGAGTAGCCCGTTTCTTTCCTCCAAGCCCAGTTCCACTCCATGCCTAACCGGATATAGGTCGTTTTAGCTGCCAGGGGTAGCAGCTGTTTCTACCAATTTCGCACCCTTGTAAACCCCCAAACTCTTTACAAATTTAATCATTTTGTTTTCATGCCATACTGTTTACGTACAATAAATATCTTTTTTTGTATTTTCAATTTTTCATGGTGTTGCAATTTTAATGGCCAGCAATGTATTTCTACTGAATTTTTTTATTGATTCACTATAAATATTATTCCATAATCTTGTAACAAACATCTAATGAAAATACAATTCCTAAATAAATGGCTATTTCCATTTCTTTCTACATCTATTTGTCTATAAAATATAATTGCTGGGGAAAAGGATTACGTTTTTTCGACCGACTGTAACATGGTTTAAAATAAAGTAAAATAAAAATTCTGTAAATGAGTTTGAAGTAAACTAATACACTTTTATTATACTGAATCATAGGCTGTAAACGCTATTTTTGTTTGTTGAAAAGTTTGTATATATTTGATACATAATACATTTCAATTATCGTATATTTAGAAGTATAAAATTACCTGCGGATAAGTCGATCAGTGAATTGCCGTGGAAATTTTTAACTTTAAATTTTTAACTTTTAATTTATACTTGTCATAAAATGAACAATAACTTATTATTTTTCTAAATAAATGAGTTTAAATATTTGAAAAAATATCCAGAATATAATACTTATATTTGTAAAAAAAAAATGCTTTATTTGTGCGGGTTTATAATGACAGCGTCAAGGTACTGTACATGTTAACAGCCTAGTGAATTTACACTAATACAGTGAATATTTATAATACGTAAATTTAATGCATCACGCAAGTATTAAAATAATATACAGGTTAAATTAATCCTAGTAAATGTATTTTTCAAATAAAATCTTCCAGCTCTTATATACAGGGTGTGACGTGAAATGCTTCAACAAACTTAGAGGGATGATAGTAGGGGAGACCGTGGATAGTAGGCTCAATTTTTAGTTATTGATTATTATTAATTTTTAGTTTAAGTTTTTTAAGAAAATTTCACTGCACTTTCAAAGCACAGACATTTTGGCTATAAATATCCTGCGTTCTATGTTTGTAGCTTTTGTAGTTTATTTTTAGATGAAATCTGAAATAAGAGAAAATATGTGTGCCAACCTACCCCGCAGCTGGGCAAGTTGCCTATACCTATGGGGTAAGTTGGCTCACGCTTCATGAAAAGTTAATTTAAGCTCAAATAAGGCGCATAGTTAAGAAAAATCAATTGTATTAATACCAGCAAGTGCAAACAAAGGAATTATCCCCGTACAATGTAGATTCTAAATTATACAGCCAGAAAGATAATGAATAAAACATTAACATTGAGTAGATTCTATCGTACTCGATATCATCATCATCAGAGTTACTGTTATTACAAAAGTAAAATCGAGCAGTGTCTCCGTTTGTGCAGGCCACACACACTTTTATCGGTATTTGCTCTGTCTAAATTACCAACACACACCAGATAATAACCTTCCTCGTCATCTGAGATATTGTTAAGATTCGTGCTTTTCTCAATAACAAGTTCCCTTTAATTATTGTTGAAAATAAAGTTTTCCTTATTATCTGTTTACCTTTGGCCAACTTTACCTGTTGCTTTTATTTTCTTCTTTTTTGTATTTCATCTTTTTTCCTCTGTAAAGCTTACTTTTCCTCTTCCAATGCCTTCAGATTTGATGAATCTGTCAATAATCATGTAGCTGCCTTTTGCCTACGCCTATTTTCCTCTATTTTCTTTTACGATTCTTTTTTTTTTTTTATTTGTCTAACATCCTCAGAATATAATTATCCAACATCCTAAGCCGAAATCGGAGGAGCTCGAATGACTGCTGGAGATAAAACCAAAAAGATGATACGGAATCTTTTAAACTCCAGCTTCTTGCCTGTCATAGCTGAGTTATGAACATCAGCACTCGTTTAGACTTCATTCTTCATAATTTTGAAATAGAGGACCAGACTTATCCAAGGAATGTTAAAAACTTTAACAGTTTGCCTAATAGAGTGTCCGTTAATTATTACGAGTTCCACATCATTTCTTATAATATTCTTCGGTGTGTTAATCTGTTCAGTTTTTCTTAGGTAATTACGCATGTTTTTTGTAAAACAAGAGTAATTAATTTATCAAACGGGATAAAATAGCGAGAAAATATTACGAAATAGTGTAACGGGGGTTGTTGGCGCACCGAGCCAACTTGCCCTGTGTATAATGCGCCTACTAGCACCATAAAAAATTTCTTCACAAAATTGGAGATGTAACCCTCTAAACATAAAAAGTCCCAGTAAATCACATATGGACTAGGTAGACTGAATCATACACTATGAAAAACTACAAAAGTTAAATCGCAATTATTAAGATAAGTATTAGAAATTAGATAAAGAATGAAGCAACAAAAAATTACTTATAAATTCAAAAAGAAGAAAAATCGTAATAAATGTCCACTGCAGGTGAGTAACGCAGCAAAACCACAGTGGGGATTGTAAAAAGCATGAAAAAAGGTACTCTGTGACTGGGTGCATCATCTGTCCACAAACAGACAAATTATGAGGAGTGCGACTACTTACCACTGTAGCCAACTAGCCCTGATCTATACTACTCATGAAGACGATCAAAAAATGCAATAGAACATGGGGTCGCAAATGGCCTTTAAAGGATAAAAATCGAGAAAATGCTTCTGGAAATGGACAAAGTGAGACAAAAAAGACACACCCGTTAAAACTATTTATTGAACAGAATAGGTACAACACAGCTTGTGATATCCAGAGAAAACAAATATTTTACAAAAATTGTTCAAAGTGTCGAACGCGGACATTATTACACAGAGTACTTCTACGGACGAACGACTGGCGGTCACGCTCGAAGACTTCGGGAGCCCTGCCTACGTGGGCCCTGCGTTTGGCTTTCTTACAAGTTTTTGTTATCTCTTTCTGACCGGATAGGCACAAATTGAATGGAAAACCAGCTTCGTGCAATTAGACAGTTCTGCAGAAAAGCAGCATGCAAGATTTCGATATTTTTATTAGTTTTGTGATTTTCATCCTTAAAACTTCATTAATATTCATAAACATTTTATATTTTTATTGCATCTTTCGACAATAAATTCCATTTGCATGATTTACTACGTCTAGAAACATTGCGGTGTCTTATACGACATTTCCTAATCTAAAGCAATTATAAGAATATATTCTAATATAATTAAACATTTAAAAACAACAAAAAATATTAAGATAGTCATTGAGATTCATAATAATGTCAACATAATATCAAATCTCTAAGATGTCATCCAAAAGAAAAGGTCATTTTTTGTAAAAAAACGTTAATTAGCAGTTCAAAGTCTTAAATCATAAGCCACGTTTGAGAGGTTTGACGATAAATTAAAAAAAATAAATATCATCATTAAATTTCTGTGACTCATAATGATGATTAAACTGTCTCATTATTCATTACTAGAAAATGGGAGCAACCTAATAAGATACTAACAATATAAATGCAATTATACAAATCTAAGATTATTTTTGCGCACAGAAATGAAGTTTTTTACTTTTAAAAGATTAAAAGTAATTAATTCCTAAAAGAATATGTCTAAAATACCATTAAAATCATATAAACTATTTTCACTTTACAGAGTTAATAATAATATAACAAGATAAATGCATCTAAGCTTCTAAAAATACCGCGAAACAATTTAGTTAATATGGATTATTTTTGGATGATTTTCAGTAATTGTATTATATATTTCAATTAGTTATTATTTAACTAAATATAATTAAAGGATATAGTTTTACCGTATGAATGTTTAATGAAAATATTTCTTTTAAATTTTGAAAGATAGAATTTGATTAATGCAAATAAGTGACGTAGTTCACAACGTTCATACGTTTTGTCATAACTTAAAATGAAGAAGAAAAAGCACTTTAAATAACGTAATTCCTTCAGTTAGTAATTGCTTTGAAGACTTACATCTGTTGTTGCTTGCAAATGAGTTAATTTATATTGATTATAGAATGAAAATATTTGTTAAATTAAATATTATTTAAGCAAAGTAAATTAAGCTAGAACGCAAAATGATTAATTTAGGCATACATAATGAAACATTTTACTAGATTATCAGAACATTCTTGAGAAATTTTACTTTTAGATGGGATAAAATAATAAACAATTTAAAAAACACATAACGTAAGTAAACTCTCATTTTTAATATTTGTTGTCCATAGCCGATAATGTATGAAAATTGTTTCACGCAACACTTTATATAACATATAGAATTTATACACTATATTTAATACAAAAAATAGTTAAGTTTAAAAATAAATACCTCAGCAGGATTGACGAATTATCGAAAAATAATCAGTCCTTTAATATAATTATTTTGTGTGGCTCTGTACACGAACGATAAATTATGCACATTACATAAACCAAAGAAAGCTGTTGTAACGCCCCTCGGTGACGGTTATCATTTCCATTATGTCTGAAATAGTGCACCGTCATTAAAATACTTCACAAACAATTGTTTCCCATAGATCGTAAGGTCATGAAATTTTCTGAGCATCATTGAAAATATTATTATAGGTGCAACTTACTCTAAATTGTGTATAAAACACGTTGTAAGACACCTAAAGGATGCACATCAATACCATTATGTTTGAAGTATAGTGACATTTCGAAAATCCTCCACAAGCGACTTTTCTCCATATATCATAACACAACAGAATTACCTTTTGTGTCACTGTAACTAAATGTAGCTGCTACATATTTTGTTTTCGACAGGGTGAAGGCTATAATAAACAACCTATATAACATCTATAAATTTATTTATTAATATCTATTTTCATATTTCTTTATATCAACTCAATAAACCTCACACAAATAAGTTCAGAAATGTACGGTTATTCGACAAAATCATATTATTTTTAATAACAAAAAGTTCAAAATTTATGTATATATATATATATATTCTTTAACAGCATAAATTTTATAAATCTTCATTCGAAAAACCATTCGAAAAACAATTCTTTTCTTAACAAACAAAAAAACACTCTCAGGTTTTACTCAAATTCAAAAACAGTGGAGCAGAATCGCTGCGAACAAGCGCCAACGTTCTACCCTTATTTAGAATGACTATAGCATTACAACTGTTATCAAATCTTTGAACAACAAAGGATTTTTAAAGCGAGGTTACAATAATGATATGCGCTAATACTAACGTATTATACACAAGAGAATTATTAACACACTGTAATTTAACGTAAATATCAATATATACATTATATGCAATAAATTATTTCTTAAAATTAATTACTATTTACATTATACATATTAATTGACAAAATTTAAATCTGTTATACTTGACACAGTTTATTTTAATACAATTTCTCTTTCATTTAATCTGCTTTGTCTATATTATCCTTAACAGAATAGATTTTTACAATCCGTACAATGTGCCACTTTAACCCTTATGTCAATGACCGGGTACCCCAGGGCATAAAATAACATAGAAAGTAGGCGACACTAGTGTCTCCTAGTACCGAACTATTGTCGCCCAGTGACAGGGGATGCTGTCGGCAATTTTTAAGTATAAAACAGGTGAATAACATAAGCTGTGACTCAGGAGATGATAAAAGTGGCTACAGACGCCGAATAATGTTCACGAATTGCCTTTTATATGGAAAATGGTTCAGAATCTGAGTTATCTCCTCTCAATCCATGCCCAGCACTATTGTAATAAAGAAACCTAGTAATGTATCGTGGGATGCTTAATATCGCATATGATATAATGAAATAAAAGACAATAGCAGTTAAACAATACTGATTATTTTGCTATCTTAGTGGACGGTTCTATTGATAAATATGGATTTCATAATAAGTTTGTTACAGCATGATTTATTACATAAGAACATAAACTGAAATTAATTTTTCTAGGAGAATATAGATCCAAGCAAGGAGCAGAATGCCTCATAATTTCTATGAAGATCTTATTTGATAACTAGAGTATTAAGAATGTGGCAACGAAACAGTTGACAGGCTTAACTGCAGTTTTGGAAAGTGCAAATACAGACAAAAAACAGTGGCTTTTGGGTTCATATGAAACAGTATTTGGGAAGTGACTTGCTGAGTTTTTGGTGCGTTGCTGACAAGTCTGGCTTAGCTATGCCGGTTGTGGAATCATCAGTTATCGAAGTTCAGTACTGTAAATCAAATATAAAATCTATAGCAGCATCTTATACAACTTCTATTCTACGATTTGAAGAACTTTTTAAAAAAAGCTGAAACAGAAAATCAAACTGCAAATTAACAAAAGCAGTATGGCACAATCATCCTATCATGCAAAAAAATTTAAATAACATTGTGAATCATCAACCCTACTTATCAAAAACTAAAAAGCTGCTGCTCACGAGTTCCTCCGATAATGGGTGAAAAGTAGTGAACAACACCACCTGACTTGCCTAATGCCTAAATATTCTGAAACACTGAAAAACTTCAGAAAGACAATAAGGTCTTTCATTTCACTACTTGATACCAAATTGCCAAAGAACAGTTTTATGAATGCTTTGATTCTTAGGCAATTGATGGAAATAAATGATGGTACTAAGGAATCTGAAAGTGATTCTGATATTGAAGAAAATCCTCAAAGACGTAAACTTAACAAATTAGTTTCTACCAAGAGATGATGGTCTGCAGCGAGAAAAGAAACTGTATTAAGTTGCACAAAATTTATTTCCTAAAATCTGGAAGAGTGTTAAATGAGCATCTGTAATAGGACATATACATTTTTAAATGAAGGAAGACCAGCATAGGTTATTAGTGCAATCCGTCCTGATGGTGAGAGCCTTCTGGTTAAAACGGAAATACATTACGGTAAGTAATTTTTTCGCAAAGCTAAGCTCTCAAGAACCCTTATGCGGAACATATCAAACGAGGTGGGCTTGTTTCAGCTATGACGCGTTCTAACTGCCAAGGAAGAGCACCCTCCAGCGGATATCACTAAAACTGTACCCCAAACAACATCTATGTCGTCTGATTGCCAGGTACCGAAACACTCCCAGCTACTAGAGACTAAGACCTGTACCATTTGGGATTCACACACCTCCCCCTCCCAGGGATCCCAAGTAAACCGAACACCCCAAGAGTGCTGGACTCAAGACTAATCAAGAGGTTTATCAAGATGCATTTACTATACCAAACACAAAAGCATCCGAAGGCAGAAACCTACATGAGGAACGACATAGTGCTTCAGCAATGGATCAGAAGTGAAGGTGCCACTTACGAGACCTGGAGAATCGTGGAAAATTTCCTGATGAGGCCATAGACAGTCCCTCGCTAAGGTGCCTCCGCACCTCAAGGTGATTCTCTATATCTGTATAATATAAGCCGCAAAGCAGAGCCGTACCTCTCGACTCCCTGCGCAAGAACTTTCTACTTCCTGGCCGCTGGGCTCCAAGTACTGGGGCGCCCTTTCCCCCTGGAATGCGGCCAATACGTGGAAATCGTAGTAGCCACTAACGACCCCGGAGGATCGTAGAAACATTCCTCCCAATCTCCAAAGTAAAGCTCCCGCTCAGGGGTTAATAATTTGAATAGTCTTGAGAAAGCTTATTAATACGACTGCCGAGATCAGAAAGCATTGGCTATGCATAGACACGCTGGACTGTTTTTCCCGAAAGTCCTATTTTGGTTCGAACGTTGCCATTTTACTCACGAGTATCCGGCCGGGTTGCATGCGGCCTGCCGAGAGATGGAACAGGCCACCCTACCTCCCGGTTCTTCTCCCATAGTGGCATCATGCGCGGCTACCTTCTGATCAACGGAGGGAATCCTTCCTTCTCGACCGGACTAAAGGGTGGCTCACAACTACTCCAAATGCAGCGAAGCGGGCCCAAAAGATGAGAATCATTTGGCAATAGTGCACCAAGCTTCTGACAAAACTCGACCAACAGGCAGCACAGCGGGTTTCATCATAACGCCTCGCGCGCCACTGCCGACCATATGAAATCAATGTGTCTTGTTCTTCAGAGCACGCTCTCCCTCCTCCCCCCCAGTCTCATCCCAAGATAATTAGGTAGATGTGCTTTTATCACATTAGCTAGCCTTTGACCAGAGTCACAAGTCGTCCTAAACCAGACATTAGGATTAGCCTACGGAAAGCTGCTCCGTTATGTGCTATCCCACCTTGCCTTGAGAACTGAGGTAGTAGGAGATTGTCAGAGGTATCCGCATCCGACACCCCCGAGACAACATCCCACTGCTAGCGAGCCAGTACAATAGGCCTGTCCACATACATTCCGTTGTACAGATGAAACGCTACTGGATGCACTGCCGGGATCCAGATTATCTTTTCCACTTAAGCGGTTAATTCGGAACCACACGGTGAGACCTCTCACGAACTTTTTTGCTAAAGACAAAATAGTCAATTCTACTGATGATATACGGCTTTGTATGCAGCTGAAAAATTGATTCCTTCTTCATGAAAAGATGGTTTAGGGCAACAATTCGGTTTCATGCAAATGATTGAAAAAATGTATTGTTTAGAAATGATGCAAGATTTTTAATATGGCGTGTAGTATCCTCGAACAGTTAAGACTGCTGAGCACTTGTTTTCCATGAATGCGATGAGGTTATCGATAAGACTTTGGGGAATACTGTGCCACTGCTCAAGAATTGCAATCTCCAAGTCCCGGAGAGTAAAAGTAGGCCTTGGTCTCGCAGCAATGCGTCGTCTGAGTATGTCCCAAACATGCTCGATCGGATTTAGGTCAGAAGAGCATGCTGGTCATTCCATATGCTGTGTTGTTTTAGAGCTTCAAGCATGTTTTCCACAAGACGAACTGTATGAGGTCTGGTATTATCATGCATGGGAAAAAAGAATTCACTAATTGTTGCAACATAAAATACGACAAGAGACCTCAGTATCTCGTCTGTATAACTTCTAGCCGTCAAAGTGCCATTCTGAATTATATGAAGGCCCGTATGTCCACCTATGCTGATTCTAGCCCAGAGCATCAACCCACCTCGTCTGTAATGTGATATTTCACGAACGAATGTGGGATTATTTTGAGTGTCTCTTTCTCTCCATGCCAAAAGACATCAGATGTCAAATCCAGACTGAATCGGGACTCGTCTGTAAACAGAATTTGGCTCCAACAACGTTGCCTTCAAACTCGATGTTCAGTTGCCCACCTTCTTTGGGCCGCACAGTTGGCTGAGATCAACGGAATTCAGACTATTGGCTTGCGTGCATAGAGACCACACTGATGAAGCCTATTTCTGACTGTATGGCTGGACACCCTTCGTCCTGTGGGCAAGAACAACTGTGTTTGCACCAGAGTAGCATTGCTCGTTCCGTCTCGACGAGCTATTAACAGGATATGTCGGTCATCAGTTTCTGTGGTAGCACATGTCCGACCTTGCCCTTGTCGATGTCTACCCTTCCATGTGTCTTGGAATCGATTCCACAGCCTTGCATTGACACTTCTTGCGACCCCCAAAAGCGTCCGCAACACTTCGTTGTGTTTCCCCACGTTCAACTGTCCCGATAACAGGTCAAGCCATGGATTTCATTAAATCATATTGTTGTGACATTTTCAAGTCACCTGTTCTCAAAACACAAGCTGAGCAATTGAATTTTACAACTGAGACAGTTTCTGCAAAATTCCAATTTCTGCACTTATCTCCTTTTTCTACTTTTTGACGTCATAAACTTTAATTTGCAAGTGAAGTTTTTCTTATCTGTTTTCTACTACGCTTTAAATTATGGATGTTTTATTTTACGTTAATTATCGGTGTAAATATTTGCGTAATTTTGTTAAAACCATGCGCTCCCCTAATTGTTTTGATCAGTGTATTTTATAGATAGAGTTTGATTAAAAAAAAATAAAGATCAAAACCTGTTTACTTATTTAGTTCCACTTTTTACAACGGACATCTTTACAATCAACATCTTTTGTAAAATTCAAAAAATGTTCAACCACTATAATCATTATTGATTTGGAAGTTTGGATACATGTTATAAAATTAAACATGGCAATTCTTATGTCATTTTTAATTTGATGTTTTTTAAACATCAATCTAAAACTATAGTTATGGTACTATTTCACTAAAAATAGTTATTTAATGATTCAGGTCAAACTTAGTTTCTTAATTCCAGAACTTATTACAGGCTCCAATTGCCTAATTAATATGATGTATTATGGCTATGAAAAAATGCAAAGTGTAAAAACCAATAAAAGATAAGCAAAATTTTAATATGATTTCAGAAGATAATTTTCTTACATAATTTTTTAAGTAAGCATACAAATTTAATACGTAATATGTAATGTTTGGCCCATTACTGACATAACGATTAGCTATTTGTCTGAACTAAGAACATAGTTTTTCGTTATTGTTACCAAGCTATAAATTAGGCTGTTTACATGATTCAGTGAAAATTTTGTAGTTTACTAACCAGTAGCAGAAATAAAATATACATAATTGGATATAGAAGTTTGTCAGCCTGGTCGATATTCTTATAATTTGGTTTGTTAGGGTTTGATAATTTATGAACATTTGTTTGAGAGAATAGATGAAACCTAATGTAACCCAGTGAAAATGTCTTAAAATATGCCCGGTACCCGGGTACCTTTATTCTCTTTTCATCCCGTTTTCAAGGTGTTGATATCAAAGGAAACTAAAATGAATTTAGACACCCATTATTTGGAGTATTCACTGTCCATTAGTATAATCACATTAAAATTTGGAATTTTCTTTATTACTTTTTCGATTCATTAAACATTTTTATACCTGTCACAATGACCACGGTACCCGAGTACCCAAAGAAATTTTCTGTGGAAAAATACAGAAATTGATAAATTATTTAGATTTAGATCAATAAAACTTGAATTTAATTTGAAAAAAGGGTTAGACATATTTTTTAAGGTAAAAAATACTTCATTTAAGTGAGAGTTTGCGGACAAGCTGTACAATAGCAAAAGGTGCGGGAATGTACAGCACATACTGGCTTTCCACATTATTTACATGTTTTTCTGGTTTTTCTGCGCCGTTTTGGGGGCTCTAACAAGCACATCTGACACAAACTGCTTTATCCCCCTTGTTTCATCTCACCTTAAGCTTTTTGGACTGAGTTCTGAACGTGTGGAAGCTTAAAATACGGTTAAAGATTTTTTTCAGTTTACTTTCATTTCCCGATTTGGTCGAAAAATGTATCATATTCTGTGCATTTTGCAACTGATCTTGAATTGCTGGAACCCTCAAGATCCCACATAATTCTCGCAATAAGAGGCGACAATTGTCTGTTTCATTTATAACCACATCACTATTTACAGTATGTATAATGTAAGTTGCAAGTACTGCTATATCCACAATATAGAAATATAATTCATGTGGCCATGTTGTTTTACGCCTATGTGCTGTATATTGCCCAATAATTTATCCATTATATCCACTCCATATTTCAGTTTCATTATAAAACTGAATCATTTCGAGTTTATCTTTCGGTGCTGTGATGGTTTTATCATAATGCATAGTAGACATTAGAATGGCAGCTTTGTTCCTTTTTGGAACTTACGAACAAATACTTATACATACTTCTTACGAACAAATACTTATGTGCGGAAATAACTGATCATCAACAATTTACTCTTCCGTAGGTATATATTTTTTCAATAGGTTAGGATTTAGCATAGTCCATAAATCACGAATTGATGCAGCTTTCACAATTTCATTCATTTCATGAACAACAAAGACATTCCACTCATATGTTCTGGTTGTTAAAACGAATAAATATAAGAATATTCCAGTATCGGTCTACACTTATACTTACTCGATAAAACAGATATAAGTTTCCCACATCTCTAATATGGGATCTTTGTTTGAATTGATGACACCTGAAGTACAGTAGAATCCCGCTAATCCGAAATTCCGGGAAATTCGAACTGATTTTATTCAACGTATAAATGTCGTGAAAAACGTGTAGAAGTTAGAATTAAACAAAAAATTACAATAAAGCATGTTCTTTTTCTAAACAGCTAGAATAGAATTAACAAAATGCTCACTAATGTTAAAGTACATATGTACACAAATATGTGTACATATGTGCACAAATATAAAATGAAAACGTGCACTGCAGTCTTACTGGTAGAACTCCATCTTTAAAAAAATCTGGAATAGCAGCTTGTTTGCCAGTACTATAAAATTATATTTTAAAATGCAAAAAGTATTTAATTCGGATGATAAAATTTATTTTTCCTTTCAACAGTTTGATTTCCCAAATTCTGTACACAACTTTTTTTTTCATCTCCCCTTCGTCGACGTGATGACTGAGCTATTTGCAGATTCGTAAATTTAACCGTTTGTAATGGGTTGTTACGTAATTACTCATCCTGAAGGTCAATTGTATTATTATAAACATCAGAAGTTATTAAACAAAGAATGATATTTTTTTCGAAAGTTGTGCTGGATTATCCAGCATGCCGGACTTTAGGATGCCAGATTAGAGGATTTTTACTGTACTACTGAGTACTTATAACTTACTTTTTTTAGCACGCATCTTTTTCTTTTCTATTTTTATCTAAATTCCGGATAATCCGAAATTTTTGCAATCCGAACAGGCACCGGTCCCAAATAGTTCGGATTAGCGCGCTTCTACTGTACAAAATATTTATAAAAATGCATCAAATTCCTCTTTTCTAAATACAAACAGTTATACAATATGAAATAGGAGTGTTATAGGTCGCGTATGTTAAAATCGCAGCAGGTACCCGGGTACCCGGTCGTTGGACACAAGGGCAAATTTTGGTCATTGACATAAGGGTTAAATATACAGAATAATATAAAAATGATCAACCTTCAATTAATTAAAATTTCAAAAGAAGTTTTTGAAATTTATTTTCTTCTAAAAAAGAAAAAAAAAGAAAGAACCACAATAAATAAATTATGTAATACCTAAAATACTAATATCATTAAAAATTATCATTTATTTAAAAATGTTTTTTTAACGTAAGAAATATATAATTAAGAACACTTAAAAACCTTCCTAATGTGATCGCAAAAGCGTAGACTTTGCTTTTTAGCTTTCGAAACCAAGAATGTATGAATTGGTAAAAGAAAGTATTCACAGGTGGAATTTGCAAGATTTCATTGAACATTTTGAAGGTTATTTCATTAATTTTGTTATTTCGAAATATTTATCCCTATTTTTATTGTATGCACACGTAATTTCTATAAGTTATCTTGAAATTAGGGTTAGCTATGTACCATGTTGCGTATTACTCTTAAAACGACATTTCCAAAACTGAGCAAAAAATACTCAAATTTGAATATCTCGGATAGTCAAAATGGCTCCGAATCAAAATTACTTAAGTTTGAAACATGCGTATACTCATTTCTGAAAACATGCACGCACTCAAGAATAAAACATCATGTGATCCTAATTGAGTATGTCCGTGTTTTCAGATATGAGTATATACGATTTTCAAACTTGAGTAATTTTGTTTCGGAGCCATTTTGGCTATGCGACATACTCAGATTTGAGTAGTTTTTGCTCAGTTTTGAAAATGTCGTTTTTAGAGTGCAATATCCTCTGGTTGTGATGTCTTAGTTATGCTATCATCGTTCCTTCCTCTAAAGTCCTTCCTCTAAATATCTTAGCTTCTAAATATATAATAGATCAACACTTTGTAATAACATGCTATTTCTAACTGGTAAAAAGGTGTAAGATTAAAACTTCAAAAACTGTAAAATAATTTTATTTGACTGTTGACTAGAAGGAAATTTAAATACATAAAACAGTAGCTTGTAGCTGATATTACATATAATAGAAAAACCACAGCTCTGACAAGATTAAATCAAGAAGAAATCATCCAAATTTCAATGAAAGCAAGATAATTTTTCCGTCCAATCTATATTGTCCATCCATTATAAGAGGAACCATAGAGATTCAAACAGGTACAAATTCCATATTTAATGATGCAGCATCATTTAAATTAATTAACAAAACTGTGGCTCTAGTTAATGGTTGCGAAAATAGAAATAAACATCCAGATAAATTAAAAAATAACGTGAGTAACATTAAAGACTAAATGATGGCATTTCAGATCATTGCATCATAGACCGTGCGATTTCAGAATATTATTATTTGTTTTAAAGATGACTCGAGATTGGTCGAAACATGTCAACAGCCAAATGAAACTATATTAATGTTTTTAAAGTTAGAATATCTTAGCGTCTGTTCAACAAAACAAATTGTAGTATACATACGTCATTGAGTTTCTTAAACTTATAACAAAAAAATATATAATCATATGTAATAATAAATTGATCGTTTTACCAGAGCTTACTTAAATACAAATTTTGAATATATTTCAAAGTACTCTGTAAAATAAAAGCAAACATCTTAAGGGCATCCTTCTTCATTATATTTTTAACTGTACTTTAAAATATACTCAGAATTTACATTTTTAAATACATTTTTATGAATAACGGAAATAATTAGTTACTTGAACGCAGTCATGTGTACTTAGGGAATATATATCTGTTGAATACATTAATATTTTAGGAGATGTTTTAACCAGTCATTATTACATTCTCAGTATATGTTAAGAAGCAGAAATTTAAAGAGTAATTATAAATAATGAAAAGAGTAAATACTAGAGTTCAGTCGATAATCATGACATTTAAGGATATTTTCAATTTTAATAAACATTAAGTATATATTTTTACCGATTTGAAATGGATTTGACATGAGTTAAAAGTGTTCTTAATATCGTCTTCAAAAACGTAATGTTCAGGTTATTCTACCATAATAGTATTTATATGCAGTTCTTCTGTGTTTTCGAAAAAGTAACAAAGTACTTAAGAAGTCATGAGATTTTAGGGTACACAAAAATAATAGTTTGAAAGTAAATTGAGAGTTTAATATCATTATACTGCTAATCTGTAAGGAAAATAGCAGACAATTTGAATGACATGATTTCAGAGATGCATCCAAAGTTTTCTTTGAATTAAAATGCTTAATACTTTGAACAAAGGAAAAAAATGTAAAACGTCTACTATTAAAGTTAATTGTCTGAGCGAAGCGAAGGCTAATACTCAGCGAAAAATTACTGCCCGGACACATTACAGCTACGATGGATATTAACGCCATGTCCTACTTAAAAAAAAAAAGCCTAATAAAAACCTTTCGTCAAGCATAACTCAAAAAATATTTGTCGGATTTCTTTTCTGATTGCACCAGACGGTACCTATGAGGGCCACCTACTGAATGCACCTACTATGAAAAATATGTTCCAAACCGTTTAAAAATTATATTAAAAAAACTGATAAAAAAGCACAATTTATCTGCATACGTCACAGAAATTTGGTGTGCGTCACTTTCACCGGTGGATGTTTTCGTAGACAACTGGTTTGAACACATGGAGCAAATAAAAAAAAAATACGCACGCAGTAATATTGAATAGATCAGTTTCAACCACGTGATCACAAACCTTGCAACAATCCGTGACAACCAGTTTTGGTGGGCGAACAATTAATAATACAGTACTCCGTACCACGGTGACTGTTTTTAGCCTGTTGTATAAAATCTGGCCTGTTGTGTGACATACAACAGGCTAAATCCGGCTATAAACTCATGCTAAAAGATAGTCATCAGTCTATCGACTGGAAATTAACAGATTTTTTTAATACTCGTATGACGAAATTTAGAAACGATTGTGGATGATTAAAACAAAAGAAATGAGTGTTTATTGCTCCGGGATGTTATCTTTCTCTAGATGTCTGTCTGTCTATCATACAGCATGCAATTTTCTTGTAAAGGATGATATTATTATGCAGTAAAAACCTCCATAACGGACACACCCGATTAGCGGACACCTCTATTTAGCGGGCATTTTTTCGATTACCAACCCTTAAATAACTGTACATTTTTTACTCTCTGTAGCGGACACCTCCAAATAGAGGACAAATTCTGCCCTCCCGAGGTGTTCGCTATTCAGGGATTTTACTGGTAAAACCTCCATAATGGACACACCCGATTAGCGGATTCCTCTATTTAGCGGACATTTTTTCGATTACCAACACTTAAATACCTGTACATGTTTTACTCTCAGTAGCGGATACCTCCAAATAGAGGACAAATTCTACATTCTCAAGGTGTCCGCTATTCAGAGGTTTTACTGGATGTATATATTATTGATAGTTATTCTAGAGGGCCGCACAAAAGAATAAGAATATATGAAACGAATATAAACTAAATTCGGGATTGGTAGATCACTGATGGTAATGTAATTTTAGGATGCTGTTACAGTCATCCGCAGCATGTTTACAGAGTTTCGTTCATCTAACACTGGAGGAAACACTGTCTCACTCCTTTGTCTGTCTGTCCGTCTGTCACAGAGCCCGTTCTCAGAAACTATACATGTCGGAGACTTGAAAATTTGCATACTTATAGCTGAACACCGCACATCAAACGGCAAATAATAAAATTTTGAAAAAGTCTAATATTAAATCCTCTGGGCTCTAACTTGTGTATTTTAAGCAATTTTTCTAACTCATCCCCTAATTAAGTTGGAAACTTGAAAGTTTGCATACTTATAGCTGAACACTTGCGATAACACGATAAATCATAAAATTTTGAAAAAGTCATATTTAACCCTCCAGTCTCTAACTTCTGTATTTTAAGTAATTTTTCTAACTCAGCCCCTAATTAAATTGGAGACATGTAATTTTGCCTACTTATAGCTGAATACCTCACATAAACGAGAAATAATAAAATTTCAAAAAAGTCTAATATTTAACCCTCTGGGCTCTAACTTGTGTATTTTAAGCAATTTTTTCTAACTCAGCCTCTAATTAGGTTGGAGACATGAAATTTTGCATACTTATTGCTGAACACCTCACATCAAACGATAAATAATAAATTTGGAAAAAGTCATATTTAACCCTCCAGTCTCTAACTTATGTATTTTAAGCAATTTTTCTAACTCATCCCCTAATTAACTTGAAGTCTTGAAAGTTTGCATACTTATAGCTGAACACTTGCAATAACACGATAAATCATAAATTTTTGAAAAAGTCATATTTAACCCTCCAGTCTCTAACTTCTGTATTTTAAGCAATTTTTCTAACTCAGCCCCTAATTAAGTTGGAGACATTAAATTTTGCATATTTATAGCTGAACACCTCACATCAAACGACAAATAATAAAATTTTGAAAAAGTCTAATATTTAATCCTCTGGGATCTAACTTGTGTATTTTAAGCAATTTTTTCTAACTCAGCCTCTAATTAAGTTGGAGACATGAATTTTTGCATACTTATTGCTGAACACCTCACATCAAACGACAAATAATAAAATTTTGAAAAAGTCTAATATTTAACCCTCTGGGTTCTAACTTGTTTATTTTAAGCAATTTTTTCTATCTCAGCCAATAAGTAAGTTGGAGACATGAAATTTTGCATACTTAAAGCTGAACACCTCACATCAAGCGACAAATAATAAATTTTGAAAAAGTTTAATATTTAACTCTCTGGGCTCTAACTTATGTATTTTAAACAATTTTTCTAACTCACCCCCTAATTAAGTTGGAGACATGAAAGTTTGCATTATGGCTGAACACCTCACATCAAACCACAAATAATAAAATTTTGAAAAAGTCTATTATTTAACCCTGTGGGCTCTAACTTGTGTAATTTAAGCAATTTTTCTAACTCAGCCCCTAATTAAGTTGGATACATGAAATTTTGCATACTTATAGATGAACACCTCACATCGAACAACAAATAATAAAATTTTGAAAAAGTCTAATATTTAGCCTGTAATATTTTGTCTCGCGCAATTTTTAAATTTAAACTGTTTTGCAATATAATTTTTTGTTCATTTTGCATAATAAGTGTAATGTGCCGTAATTTTTTATATTTAAGACTTCTAACGCATGTTAATGAATGTATTTTGCAATATCCTTTCCCTTTTAAAATTAGAATGTAAATATAGTTTTTATTGCGTAATTTCCAATAAGTGCCTGCTTTTTATACCTAATTATTTAATTCTAATTTGAAGGGGTTTTTTTCTGTTTATAATAGTAACGTGTAAATATATATTTTTTTAATTTGAAGCAAACATCTGTGTTTGCGCTGTTTATACAGTTGGCAACAGTTTAAATTAATACCATTTTGTAAAATATGTAAAATATATTTGTCGAAATGCTGAATATTTGAATTTAAAATAGAAATAAAACCTCAAAAAATGAGTCAAATGAAAAAAAAAAAAATTAATGGAATCTGCACACCGGGATCCTCTATTGAATAAAATGATATGAAAATGATTAAATTCCATGTATAGTTTTTGCTTGTCTAAAACTTTTTTAATGGAACGATTTTGACCAACTTTAGCATTAAATATCTCTTAAAATAATTCTTCGATTTGAAAACTGTATGCATCAGCGTGTTGATCAAACATTTCTCTATAATACCACCGATTTTCATATTTTTGTATGCAATAGTTTTCTTAATATTAACGAAGAAAGACCTCCGGTCACAAACAATTCAAAACCGGCGGCGACGGCAGCGGTGACAGCGTTAGTTACTTTTTTAGAATAGAGAGATATATAAAAATGAAAACTTGTCTATCTGTCTGTTTGTAATTCTATAAAAATACACAATTTGGAAGCCAAAATTGTGAAAAGATACGTACATGTGTATTAAAACATGGCACAGGCAACTAAAGTAATCCGGAATTGAAATAATTCATAGTTCATTTTTAATTAATAAAAAACCACCAATTTGACAGCAATTTCTTATCAGATTTAAACATTTTTCGTTATAGCAGTTGCCAACAATTAAAATACACAATAAAATTATTACTACAACAATTAATTTTCTACTGCAAGATTTCCACGTGAAAAATGAAAATGAAATAAATAGCTTGCCGAATTTAAAAAAAAAGTGAATATTACATCATAACTTTTCTATTGCAAGATATTCACGTGAAAAATGAAAATGAAATAAATAGTTTGACGAATTTAAATGAAAGTTAATATAACTTCATAACTTTTCTATTTCAAGGTTTCCACGTGAAAGAGGAAAATATTACGTCATATTGGAAATATAAAGGACGTGGTGGATATAGTATAACGTCATATGAGTGTGAAAGATGTATTGAAGCATGATAAAAACCCGATAAGTGAAATATTGGCGTATTTTAACATTATTGCTCCAATTATAAATTGAAATAAGTTCATTTATAGCTGTATTCTTTTGCGTCTGTTGTATACATTTATACATTTTTATGTAGCGTTTTCATATGATTCCTTCATACAACATTTCGACTGCTTTTTTTAATGTTTGTTTTGTGTTGTATGTTATTTGAAATTGATTTTTCAGAATGGTATTGATTTTTCATGTATGGTATTTTGAAATTGATTTTTCAGAACAAACATCCTTCAAATTCTAGGCAACGCCGGGCCCTTTAGCTTGTAACAGATAAATTGCTTTTGTATCTGTACATCTAATGCTAATATTATAAAGCGTTATAATATTATAAAGTGTATAATATTATTAATACTTGTACGTTTGCGAGGTGTTATCTCTGAAACTACATAGCCAACTTAAAAAAATGTTGGTGGCCATCTCTGCTTCGAAAAAAGACTATTTTATGTCAGTGCAAGAACCTACATAGCTGCAGGAGCAAAAAAGTTCTAAAATTGCGATTTCTGCGATATTGATTGGGTTAGAAACTTTAAATTTGGTGTGATAGTTACTTTTAAGATGTAAATACTCGTAATGAACGCTCTCTAAAAGGTTCAAATTTACGGATAAATGTAAAAATTTCTAGAAAGGTTCTAAACTATGATTTATTTGGAATACTGAAATTTTTGTGATACTGTTGTGGTTAGAAACTAGAACTTTGGCACGGCAGTAATTTATAAGATGTAAATGCTCGTCGTAGAACGAATTCTAAAAAATCGAAAGACTATACAAAGCGGAAAAAGATCTAAAGATGATCTAAGTAACGAAGTATATGGAATTGTTAGGAATATAAACATGAAAATTGACATGGCTGTATTTATCATGACGTAAATTCTCGCAATAGAACAATTTCTAAAAATGTAGTTATATAAAACAGTGCAGAAACAAAAAACTTTCGAAAATTTTCTATTTCTGTGTTACTGCTGAACCCAAAATCTTGAAATTTTGCTTCGGGTTAGTTTTAAAATATACAATTGTCTCTATGAATGGTTTCTAAAAAATTTAAAATTTAAAAAGATGAAATTAACGGAAAGCGATCTCAATTACCATTAATTTGGAATTATTAGGTATAGCAACTTTAAATATTTCATAATGCTGCATTTCCTCCGCAAAACATGCAATTTAAATGCAACAAAACTGATAGATACCCACCTAGCATTAAATAAATTGTGTAAATATTGAATAAAGACCTGTATGAAACAGTGAGTAGGTTGCCCGAAAGTACTTGTTAAAGTGTTTCTTCTTTAGGCTTTTCTCTCTCTCGCCAAGGCCACTAACAGAGGGAAGTGCAGTTTTAAATGTGATATGAATTTTTTATCTGATTCATTTTTCTAGACATTTTATCATAAGGTCATATTCTCAATCATCATTAGTAGATTTTTTATATATTAACTTATTCTGGTGAAATTTCATAATCGGGTTCATATTGGCGTATGTTAGCTTGCATGATTTGCTGAATAAATATGTATGGATTTGTAAATTACTTCAAATGACACTTTGACAGCTCAAAAGTTATGCAGACGATATATTCAGATTTTGTGTCATACTTTATGTTGCAATCATTGCCGATTTCTTTTATTTAATACATGCGAAATACAGCTCAACTTGTGCAGAATATGTTTGAAAACAAAACAATACAGCGTATGTAATGGCCAGCGTACACGCATCATTTTAATCCGATTGAGCATATCAAAAACACACTCTAACGAAACATTGTATGCCACTGTTGATGTATTCGGTACTTTGATACTATATCTGATTTTGAGGAGAAAATTCCTTAACTGTTATCGACAACCTCATTGCATCCGTGGAAAACAGATAATGTACAATATTAACTATTCCGGGGAAGCACACACCATATAAAGTATAGTTCATTCTTTATAAACATCATATATTTGTCATTTAAAGTTACTCAAATTGGTGCGGAGCGTCTGATTATGCTCTTGACATCATTTTATACAGTTAAAATTCCGATATAAGATAATTTAGTGTTTCATTTTCTATTTTACTTTTAATATATTGCGTACTTTCAATTTTATATCCATGCATGGCTGTCTTGCATGGTTTGATTTCCCATTTTTTTAAACAGTGTATACGAATTTATATATAAAATTTTGTAATTCTACGATTCATTTATTTTCATCATTTCAATTTATCGCAGTGTATGGACAATTAAAGATAACATCTCATTTTCTTTGCTTCCACATGTTATTATTAAATCTATGTTCTCAGCAATATCGCTCAGACTAATCCCTCTGAGGGAAGTCCTAGTTTAATATCATTTCACTATAAAAAGTTATAAACAGTGCTTTTTCACAGACATTAAAAATTAAATAATTAAATATAGTTCAAAGATTATTACTATAAAATATTTCCACATATAAAAGAGTCAATATCAGTGTTAATAAAATATAGACTAAATTAACTTATCTTTGTTTGTTCTCTGTTTTTACAATAACCTTTTTACTCCGTAGTTCCTCAATTTTCCCCGTTTAAAAAGGATACTGTAACGTTATAGCAATTCCGGTATCAGAATAATATGCTTCCATTTCCAACATTTGGTGTAATGCAAATAAATAAAAACTTTTGTCCTGAAGTTAAATTTAAGAAGAAATAATTGAATAATAATCTTTTATATTTTATTAATATTCAGAAGTAAAGAGGTTATGCAGAGATAGCCTTATATTATTAACTTCTGTATGCATTAAATTGTAAATACACATTCAGCTTCATTAGTAGAGCGTGGCCCATATTTATAAAATTAGCTAGAGAAAATGTTAATTAATTGGAAACAGCACGAATTTAGATATTTAAATATATTATCGACATTGAAAAGAGGGGGCAATTTTCCACAGAGCAAAAGAAAACGCTTTGAAATAATAAAGAAAAATGAAATGGATACGCGTATTAAGATAGGGTACATCACTCGCCAAAATTAATGAGAAATATGGTCTAAATATTAATTTTAAAATTGTTATGAAATTAGCTAACTATAACAAAGCACCCGCCACGATTTCTCGGTTTACTGAACATAGACGAAAATATATTTTATTAGAAGACGGTAACATATTTTTTATATTTAATATGTATATATAAGATCATATATATTTAAACTGACCACCAATTAAACCAAAACAAAAATACACTGAAAAAAAAAAAAAACGGCAATTTTACAGTACTGTTCATCTGGCGCATAAACTCGATCACGGTGAAAGTTCTGTATCTTTCTTTGATTTTCTGACTATATTGACATGAAAAATACATTAGTTGCGTAAAATTAACAGCACAATGTGCTGGCAATTTGGAAGCCAGCAGTTTGTGCTGTAAAAAAATGCGTCCAAATAGATACAGCACATTCACTGTGATCGAGTTTGTTCTGGAAAATTTACAGTGGTTTTTTTTACAGTGTTTATAAAAAATATAAATTCCTCATTCAAATAATAAAGTTTAAAATTTACTTAGTTTGGTATTAGCTTTATACCAACGATTATTTGTTTAAAAAAGTCCTTCCGGCCAGTGCCGGGAGGAAGAGGTAGCTTTCATATTCCTTATTTTAAAAATGCCAACTTATATTATTCAAACACACGGAGCTCAATTTAGTGGAAACTGAATATAGGAGATTCAATACTAATTTTTAACAATACTAAATCATTATGAATGAGAATTTCGCGAAATTAGTCAGCTTTATCCAAGCTGCTTTTATTTAAAGTAACTTATATTTGACTGCCAAATTCGGCGATTTATTAAAGTGCCTGCCATTTTAAGACAACATGGTTGATGAGGCTAACCCGTGAACTTGGTCGAGACCTTAGTAATCGCTGTTCACATGCTCACTCACATCGGAATCGATTGATATATACGAGTGCTGTCGCAGACCAAAAAATCAGATTTTTCAAAATGTCACCCACATTAGATATTGAAACTGCTATATCTGAGCCATATTTAAGATAAAGACAAACAAAAAATGCTCCTGAACCCTTATATCAAGGTCAAATACTTAAGAAAGAAAACTTTTTCAATTTTTAATTTTTTTGCACCTCACTTTAAATATATATATTTTTTAATTTAATGGCCGCCATTTTGAAACAATATGGCTGATGAAGCTGGCCAGCGAACATGGTCGAGATATTGATGTATACTATCCACATGCCTTCTTACATCGAAATAGGCGAATACGTGTGTTATCGCGTGACAAATACAAGATCGCTTCAAAATGTTAGCCATACTAGAAATTCAAAGTGCTATAATTCAACTATTTTTTAAGATATAAACAAAAGAACAAATTTTCAGAAACAAAAACTGCTCCGGAATCTTTGTATCAAGGCCAAACACATAAAAAAAATCTTTTTCATGTTCCAATTTTTTAATACCTCATTTTAAATTAAATTTTTTTAAATGGCAACCCTTTTGAAACAAGATGGCGAATGAAGCTGACAAACGAACTCGGTTGAGACATTGGTATGTACTATGTACAGACCATGTTACATCCAAATCGGTTCAAAAATACGCCTGTTATCGCGTGACAAAAATCAGGTCATTTTAAAATGTCAGCCACAATAGAAATTCAAAATGCTATAACTCAGCCATTTTTTTTTAGATATAGACGAAACAAAAACTGTTCCTGAATCTTTGTATTAAGGTCAAACACATACGAAAAAAATCTTTTTCATTTTCCAATTTTTTGATATCTCATTTTAAATTTTAAATGTTTTTAAATTTTTTAAATGGCCGCCATTTTGAAACAAGATGGCGGATGAAGCTGGACAACGAACTCGGTCGAGATATTTGTTTGTAATATGTACACACCAAGGTACATCCAAATCGGTTCATAAATACTTCCGTTATCACGTGACAAAAATCAGGACGTTCCAAAATGTCAGCCACGCTAGAAATTCAAAATGCTATAATTCATCCATTTTTTTAAGATATAGCCAAAACAAAAACTGCTTCCGAATCTTTTTATCACGGTCAAACACATAAGAAAAAAATATTTTTTCAATTTTCAGTTTTTTGGTACCACATTTCAAATTTAAATTTTTCTTAAAAATTTAAATGGCCGCCATTTTTAAACAAGATGGCAGATGGAGCTGGCCAACGACCCCGGTCGAGACATTTGTATGTACTATGTATAAACGAAATTACGTCCAAATCGGTTCATAAATACGCCTTTTATCGCGTGACAAAATTCAGGACGTTTCAAAATGTCAGCCACGCTAGAAATTCCAGATGCTATAACTCAGCCATTTTTTAAGATATAGACGAAACAAAAACTGCTCCGGAATCTTTGTATAAAGTTCAAATACAGAAGGAAAAAATATTTTTCCCTTTTCAATTTTTTGGTACCACATTTCAAATTTTACTTTAAAAAATAATTTAAATGGCCGCCATTTTGAAACAAAATGGCGGATGATGCTGGCCAACGAACTCGGCCGAGATATTGGTATGTACTATGTACACACCGAATTACATCCAAATCGGTTCATAAATACGAGAGTTACAGTGTGACAAAGGTCATATATATATATATATATATACATATATATGTGACAAAGGTCAGATATATATATATATATATATATATATATATGTGACAAAGGTCAGATATATATATATGTCAATTTTGAACGGATGGTGGTTTCGGGGTCTGGGGGTCATGATCGATGAAAATATACCAACATTTTTTTGAAATCGCTTTCCTCCGAACGGCTGCAATAGGTAGCTTTTTGTAATGAAAGCTACCTAAAAGAGGCCAAAATTTTCACAATTTATAGCAATTATATTTCCATTATTCTGATTATTTTAATATTTAAGCATCATGTTGTCCAAATACAAATCTGTTAACATGTGTTTTATATATATAGTTTTAGTAAAATTTTACAAATGTTATCGATTGTTAGACAGAAATTAATGCTTAGCTGTTTACATTGTTTAAAACGTAATTAAACGTGATAATCTTCTGTAAGGCGTTGTATTTAATAGCTAGTTAACTTAATAAAAAAAATTAATATTTCATTGTTGCATATTGTTTTGAACAACACATTCTTAATGAGTTATCTGACATTATAATTTTTCGACATTATATTGTGTATACAAAGGTAGTTAAAAAGAATCTCGCAAAGAAGAATGTTCTCAAGATTTTTGCATGAATTTAAAGTAAGACAAAAAAGCGTAAACGGCGCGCAATATCAACTTCGCATTTGTACAAAAGAGGAGTACTGGGGGTACAGTTGAACATAATTTCAATAACTTGACTGGCGGATAAAAGAGTTTTATCGGTGGAGGGTCATGGATGAGATAGTTGAAGAGATAATTAGTTGAAGTTCATTAGTTGAAGCTATCCTATGTATAGCAGATCAGGGACCTTTCTACTGAAATATTAGGACGTAAATACTTTTAAAACCGCTTCCAACCACATAAAAATTAAATGTCAAAAACTGCCATTATTTTCTCTACAATATAGTATTAATATATAACTGATTATGTTCAGTTTTCTATAAAACTAAATTGAAGACCCGAAATAATCGTGGAAAATAATGAAATATTTCATTTGCCGGATTAGAAATATATGTTTGAATTTGCTATTATTTTTTCACTTTTTGTTGTACTTGGCGAAAAATTGAAAGGTTTCATCACAATTCTTTATTTCTGATTATAAACATTAAACATTTTAACTCTTTATATGAATACTGAGATAACAAACACACAATTAACATCTTATGCGTATTTATAGTAACACCCCAATGATCCGAAAGACAAAAAATGAAAAAAAAGTCAATATATGTAAACAAAAAGAATGAATTCTATTATATTTTTATAATAACATAATACAGCTTTTGATCCAAAAATATACAAAAATGCTTTTTGCAACAATTCAAAACTTTAAAGACCAGAGACCCTTCTAATGAAATATCAGGGTGTAAATACATTTAAAACCGCTTCCAACCACGTAAAAATTAAATGTAAAAAATGCCATTGTTTTTTCTACAATATAGATTAATATATAACTGGTTGTGTTGAGGTTTCTATAAAACTAAAATTAAAGACCTGAAATAACTGTGGAAAATAATTAAATATTTAATTTGAAGGAATAGAAATGTATTTGAATTTTCTATTATGTTTTCACTTTTTGTTGTCCTTGCGGAATAATTGAAATGTTTATTCACAATTCTTCATTTTTCATAATAAACGTTAAACGTTTTAACTCTTTATACGTATACTGAGATAACAATCCTACAATTTATATTGTACGCATTTTTATAGTAACACTCATATGAACCAATAAACAGAAATTCAAAAACAAGTCAATATGTATAATAAAAAAGGAACAATTCTGTTATATTTTTATAATAACATAATACAGTTTTTCTGTCAAAAATATAAAGAAATAATTTTTGCAACATTTTAAAACTTTTTTTTTAACGAGAGATTTTACGACACTTTGTTGAACAGAATGACAGTTTGATGCATAAAAAGTGAGTTTGCGCCCAGGATCATAAATCTTTTTTTCTATTTTGCCCCTAATAAAAACATTTGATAATTAGATAAAAAAGAGTGCCTTTGCTTTTATGATTTTCTAATAGACCGGGAGAAAGACATTCCCCTCATTGAGTGCACGGATGAAATTCTAGGATTAATTAAATCTCGATTCGCATATTAAAACACAATCGGGCTGCCAAGTACTATCTTGTTGGAAAATACCTTAAAACCCGATTTTAGCTGTTTACACGTAGGTTTACCATTATGTTTTTCTGCTCCCAGTCCTTCATGTTTTCATACCTTTCGGTGCAGGAAAACACAATGCTAAACCTACGAGTGTACAGCTAGAATCGGGTTTTCAGGTGTTTTGCTCCAAGATATGACTTGGCAGCCCGATAGCGTTAAAATATGCGAATCGCGATTTAACTAATCCTAGAATTTCATCCGTGAACTCGATGAGGGTATTGTCTGTGCTGCCGGGTCACGGTCTATAAATATTGTTTAGTAAAACCAGAATAAATTTTTGCCAAAATGAGTTTATTACTAAAAATCATAAAATAATAATAATTAAATTTTCTAACCAAATTGATAGTAAACATTCAGTGGGCGCGCAAAAATTTTACGACAAAAGTGGCATTTCTTAAGCCGTTCTGAAATACGGCATCAAAACTGTCCCGAATTCTTTTTTATTCCACTAATGAACGTTTAATTTTCGATTAAAAACGGTTTCTATGATTTTTAAGGCAGATCTGTGGGTCTGTTACAAATTGTTTTCTCGCGAACGCTGTAGCAAATAGGTACATTACTCAGTTATTTAACGTTTAAGAGATTCTTTTAGGAATAACATAATTATTATGTGTAAAGCTAATATATTATTTTGTTTCGCAGAGATAATATATATATATATATATATATATATATATATATTTAGTATGTAGACATTTATAGTATTATGGAATCTCTTCTTAAAAAATCGGAAGTCATTCAATATATATCTGACTCCAATATGGAATATGGAATATGACTTCAATATGGAAAATAAAATTTATGTATATCTAGGAATAGGGGAAATTACAATAGCGTAAATTAGAATACTCCAAGTGTCTTATATAAAAAAGTTGTATATTGTGAATATTCATTCTGGCACAATAAAGCTATCTAATAGCATAGGTGAAATTAGATAACTTTTTGAAAAACAAAAACGGATTTTTAAAACAAAATATTCTGCAGGCTTATCGTTGTCTTCTTACATTAGTGCATGCTTTATGTATTTTTCTTAAAGAAAATATAATGGTTTCTTCAGTAATAAATTGTACCTATCACCTATAAACGTATACTGCTATTTTTTTAACTTATTGAAAATATTATTATTATTTTCTATTTTTGTATATAATTGCATCCCTAATTTATTTATTTTAATTCTAGAATAAAGTATGAAACAATGAATAACTAAACAAACCACTCAGTTTATAAAAAGAATAACAAACTCCCGCTCATGTCATGTATTGCACATCGGTCACTAATATGTTAAATTTGTTAAATTTTATTTTAACAAAATTATATACTATTTTAAGGAGTAGATTCTGCGTTCTTTAATAGAAATTCTTAGATTATTTTTTATTATTGATAAGAAGTCAACGATTTTAATCAGATTATTAAACTCGTTGATTTAAATAACAATTTAAATTAATTTGTTTTATTCAAAATAGTTAATTAAAATCATATATATATGAGGACCCCAGAAACCAAAGGATATAAGTGGCAAAATTGAAAAACTGAGCTAAGTGCACAGGCTATCTGGAAATAAGGATATTTGTTTGGAGGGAAATAAATATAAGATATTTTCTAATTATGTACTGCGTTCTGGGGGTCAACTACTTAAGCCTTTTAAACTATTTAACTACTGAACTGTTTAATCTCTACTTTAAAAAAAATATTGTTCTCCACATTTCTTTAACAGTTATTGAAATAAGAGTTCAAAGACAGCTGTGTAATAAATAACAGTTTCATATTTTAATTCTGTCAATTACTATTGATGTTACAACTTTGAACTCAATTTACTCCAAATCTAAATTCTATCACTTCTATTCCTTCGCATTTGTGGTCTTCATGTATTTATATTTGATATTGTAAAGATTTTTTCCTTATTAAGTAAATTAAAAAGGATCAAATAATTGTTTATAAGTTCCGTTCCTTAATCTGGTCAACAAGAAAGTGCAATATGCTTGTAAAAGTTTTTATCAGGTTTAAAAACATTTCATTTAAAGCTAATATTTTATAAAATTTATCATAACCCACGTTGTCATAATAACTTTCATTGATAATAATCAAATTACTCACTGTTAAGCGAATTTTTCTCAGTTTTTCTGAGCGAAGAATTCCGTTGCCTGCGGTATGTTCTGTTGAGCATTCCGCATGACAGACCAGATGCTATTGCGAATATTTTTATTGATGAGCTAAGCTTTTAAAACCGATCATGTGAATAAAAGATCTGGGTAAGACAGCTCAAGACTCGTGTTATGTTACCTTAGATGCTTAAATATGTATTGTTTTGATTTTTTAAAATAGAGTATCAAACAATTTTGTATGTTATGTAAAATAAATAACGCGATTGACAGAAATACTTTTATTTTTGGTTCAACAGAAACATTTCTGGAACGGTATAGCTTCTTTAAAAAAAAAAAAAAAACTGCATTCCGATAATGAAACGCACACGAAAAGCCTATTACCCCACCCATATATTTTTAAATGATTCAGAGTTACGATCTATAAATTAATTTTTCTTAGTTTATGCTTTTTTTTCCTCTCTGTCCTATCTAACAAGGTCGTCTTTGAAGATTCGTCAATCGGTAGCTGGGTGAAATGTGTCCTCCGGTCGTCGCCGGCCCAGATAGCTCAATAGGTAAAGTTCTAGCAATTTAAGCCAAAGATCTTGCACTCGTCTCCCGGCCTGTGTAGTTTTTTTTAATTATTTGGAAAAATTCACTGATTACGACTGAGTTTTAAATAATAAAGGATTGCCGCTTTTATATTACAAAAGCAAAAGAAGCAAAATAAATTTCTCTGCATTAAAAAAAAAAAAAAAAAAAAAAATCTCCTATTTTCTCATTCGACTTTTTTAGCCGTGAATATACAGGGTGTCCGGGCTATAAGTATCCAAAAGTTATGGCTTATTATTACAGAACTATCCATTAGGATATAATAGACTTCAACTCCGTGGATTAGAAACCCCTCCGAGATTTTAAAACATTGAACAAAACAAAAAACTGGAAGTGTGGATGAGTGGAAAAAGCGTATAACAGAAGCAATTTGTCTAATAACTCCTGATATGCTACTTTTTGAAGTCTATTGATATTAAAACTTTGAGAGATGCTATTGTTATTTAAATATATATTTTTTAATTCTAATGAATAGTTCCGTAAAAATAAGGCATAACATTTGGATAATTTTCGCCCGGGCACTCTGTATAATAACTGTTTGAAGCTAAATGAAAATAAAAAATATGTATGTAACATCTGCACCAACAGCTATTGGGAAAGAATTTACAGGAATAAAAAATATATATAATCAAAATGTCGAGCATATAAAAGCTACATTACGTTGGAATAATATTTTCTGCATTAGAACGAAAGTAGTCGAAGAGGAAAAATTAAAACAAAGCAAAACTTTACTTATTAATTTAAAGCATTTAATTAAAATTGTGACTATAACCAGTGCAATAATGTTATTATTTAATATTTTCGGTGATTCATGTGGATAGCAAATACGACTGGTTATTCATACACTAACTAGTTATTTATATTTACTCTGTGTGTAAGTATGAATTGACAGATATAATTGTTTTTCTTCCTTTTTTTCAATTTTTCATTTATTTTAGAATAGACTTATATATACTTAAGCCTAGATTTATGCAATTACAAAACTTACAAAATGTAAGTGCAAAAAAGGAACTTCATGAATATATGTTTTATTTGTTATTTGTACTATAAACTAAATAAATTATTTATTCGCAGTATTTATTATTCCTTCAATCATTAATTATAATTTCATTAATGAAAACATAAAAATATAGAATACGACCCTTAATATACATTTTAATGGCAGGTTTAATTGTTTTTGGAAATTACAAATCTTCGTATCCATTAGTTTTCGGAAGAAAAAAATATGGTGATTTTTCTTTTAAATCAGGATTTTTATAGACCTTATTTGGAGAACTGGCTAGAAACGGTTTTTATTTTAATGTTTCTTCGAAAAGCATATTTATACACAAGGCTGAAAAAAATATAAAATAGTGTTTTAAATTCAGACTCATGGACGCTTTTCTCGTATTCATCGCGACTTGCATAACAAACAACTTTAAGGCGATAGATCGTACAGAAAATAAACTCTTCTGGCATTATAGCAATCAATCTTGATTTAAAAGAAACTCATCTCAACTATCCTTTTCATGTTTCTTAAAAGCAATATATATATCATAAGGAAGTATATTTCATACATGATTCTTAAATATCTACTTTTTAGGGCAATAGTGTAACATATAGTTTGAATAACGTTTTGCAAATTGTATATTATTATAATTCTTTTTTAGACTGGTTAAATTTGCAAAAGTCAAGTAAAATCAATCTAGACAAATACTTATACTCTTACACTCGTTTATTTTATGAAATCATATGCATTATTTCGGTTGTTAACATCCCTTTTTCTTTCTTTTTTTTTTTTTTCTTTTTTTTTTTTTTTTTTTTCTTTTTGACGCACAACGTTCAATGAGGTATCATTGGACAGGATTTTATGCACACATGTGTCATTTCATATAAAATTTTAGTTAAAAGACTTTATTTAAAATTTCACTTAAATTAGAAATTGGTGATTAGCAGGGATAACCGTGGGGATAACGGATGAAGCGGGAAAGATAATTGCGAATTCTTTGCACTGGTACAACGGTGTCTGTTTATTTTTTTATCGCATTCAATAGTATACTTTTAAAAATATTTAAATACACGTACAATTATTTTTTGTGGCATGGCTTTAGTAAGTCAATTTATAAAATTGTTTTTTATCGGTTTGCTCAAACTCATAAATGGGAGCAAATGTAATAAACACAAACTAAGCAAATATCATTAACTTGGTGGCATGGTTTTAAAAGTAAATTTATTAGTTTGGTATTTATCGGTTTACTAAAGCTCATAAATTGAAGTAAATGTAATAAACACAAATTAAGCAAATATCATTAACTTGGTGGCATGGTTTTAGAAAGTGAACTTATAAGTTTCGTATTTATTGGTTTACCCAAACTCCTAAATGGTAACAAATGTAATAAACACGAATTAAAAAATATATCATTAACTTGGTGGCATGGATTTAGAAAGTGAACTTATAAGTTTCGTATTTATCGGTTTACCCAAACTCATAAATGCTAGCAAATGTAATAAACACGAATTAAAAAAAATATCATTAACTTGGTGGCATGGCTTTAGAAAGTGAATTTATAAGATTTGTATTTATCGGTTTACTCGAACTCATAAATTGAAGCAAATGTTATAAACAGAAATTAATCAAATAATATTATATATTAAATTAATTAGGCTGAATAAATAAATGTAGAGGCCGTTTAATAAAGGCTAAGATTGACGATCGTACGAGTTACTAGAAATTACGAGGCAACAAATAGATAAAATGCATATACAATGAACAATGCTATTGTCCCTCTTTATATCGCACCTACTTTAGTAGCGGGATATTTACAGAAGCTCAATATACCGAGAGTATTAAAAATTAGGAAGATGATTTTAGCCAAGCAAATATCATATAGTTGTCTTCAAAATGTCGGTTTACATCCACATGATACATTACTTAATACAACTGACGATAGAGAACTTCACTTATTATAACTTAATACTGCATAAAGTTTCTTAAAAGTGCAGTTCAGGTAGAATGTTTTATTTTTTCTGGAGAAGAAAAAGGGGAGGGAACCCATGAAAAAATACAAGATATATCTGAATGAGCGATGCGACACGACGTAACGAAGTGCCATCTATCAGAGGGGGTGGGGGATTACTACCGCTTGTTTTAAACCGAATTTTTGAAGTTAGTAGAATAAATCTTCGACATTGTGACATGGTTAATAAAGATACTTCATTTTCTATGTAAAGTAGTTTGTCACAAACAGCTTGTTTGCCTGTTAACACAAACATTACAAAACAATGGGATAAATATCGTAATTTTTCCTCTTTCACATAATACGCTCCTTTTAAATATCATAAAAGGATACAAAATAAAAAAGTTAAAGCATAAGTCTCATACTTATGAAAATAAATAAAGTCATGACTATAATAAATATTTGAAAAAAATAACGTAAAGAATAATAAGGTTAATAAAATAAAAATGAAGTCCAAAAAGTAAAAAAGTTTATATGTTCGAATTTCGTTTCTTCCTTTTATGTTTATTCTTATCAAACTAAAACTTTTATAAGGCGACAAATTTCCGAAAAATTCTTTACAAGGATACAAAATAAAAAAAGTAAACACATCCGGTGTTTCAATAAGTAATTTTTTATATTAAATTGATTTTTGATAGCACAGGAAAAATCTAATCAAATATTTATTCTGGATGTTTTTAGAAATTTTCAAAATGTTATGAGATAAAGTTGGAGAGAAAGATAACACTTGTCAGGCATAAATTTTAAATTTTATTCATCGAAACAAAGAGTTCAGTTTTTCAATAAATTTTATAAAGAAATTGTGTAATAAAATAACAGTAGGCAGTTATTTTTAAAGAAATATCAAGTCGTCAAGGAAGACATTTGTAGAAAAAAATGCAAAGTTAATTGATAACTTACAAATATAAAAAATTATTTTATTCAAACTTATGGAATTATTTCATCCAAACTTCAACGAAAATTCATCGGCACTCGGAGATGGGTCAGACTCAATCGTAACTTTATTGATCCTTCATTCTGGGCGAGCGTGTGATTCATTTGCATGTCAAAGCAACCTGTAAGAAATTTGGCGAACCAATTTCATTCTATCTGCTGCGGAGTAGCACTAGAGCCCAACATAAAATTAATGTATTGTGCGGTCTGTGATGCCGCAGTTCCACATAATAACTCATAATTCATAATAGTGCGAATTTCCGATCGTTCCATTTTCAGGAAAATTAATTTAAAAAAGTTTTTAATAATTAAATACATGAATACATCAAATGATTGACATGTTTATTACTAAAATAGGAGTAAAGACATTTAAAAGGCTTTAAGACATTAAAACTAATTTACAGATAATAAATATTAAAGAATTCGCCGGAGTCCCGAGTGCTTTCAACTCTGGTCATCATCAAGGGGTGAAGTAAGAAGAAATAAGCAAACCTCTAGAATGCACACTGATTTAAATAGTTCAGGGCGAAACCAAATGGTTGAGTCCAAGGAGCGAAGTACATCGTTCATTCCCCCTCCCTCCGCCATTTTTTAAATTTTGGATTCGCCCTGAACTATTTAAACGAGTGTACATTCTGGGGGCTTGCTAACTTCTTCTCTTTTCACCCCTTGATGATGACAAAGGTTTGGTCGAAAGTACTCGGGGCTCCGGCTAATTCGTTTATATTTAACAGTTTTAAATTGGTTTTAATGTCTTAAAACGTTTTAATTATTTATACACCTATGAATCCTATGTACTATGAATCATTTGATGTATTCAATTTTAATTGACATTTTAAGGTGAATTTGAGGTTCTTTTACATATTGATTTTCTATATATTTAAAGTTTTTAATATTTATTAAAGCTTACAAAGATTTCTTTAAACAGTCAAGATGCGTATATTTCCAACAAAAATAACAGAGCGGTAAAATATGAAGCCAATGTAAGATAATAAGATGTTAAATTTGACAATATTATTAGCAACAAATTTCATACTTGACTACCTAATACAATTGCGTCTAAAAGTGTTATAGTATGTTTAGTTTTTTTTAGCCGGAAATTTAAAATTCCTAATGTAGGGGAGAATGGGGATGAAAGGGACATTTTGTCTTTATAACCTTATAAAATAATAACAATAAAATGTATCACTTTCAAATTTGCTCCTACTACTCGTCTAAAACCTTTGCTTTGATACTACTAAAACCTCTTATGCTCAAGTACAGTAATTAAAAATATGTATCCATTTTTATAAATTGGGAGAAATGTCCCTTTTAACCCCATTGTAGGGGATGAAAGGGACACTGTGCGAGGTTGAAAGGGACACGCATAAATAAAATACTTTTATGAACATTTTTTCTTTTTATTTGTGATTACATTATTCAAAAATAAAAGATAATTATACACGAATACAAATAAAATATATTACAACATATAAGAACATAAAAACAAAAAAAAGTAACATGTTTAGGCCTACTTGACATAATTTTTTTTTTTAATCAGTCAAAAATTTAAAAAATGATTTAGCTCTAGCTGTCTTACCACAAGTTACGGGTTTAGGAAACTTCACCACAATATCATTAATATTCACATTATTCATGTAAATAGTATCAGTAAATACAAAACGGTTTTATTCTGTTTTTTTTATGAAAAAATGTACTTTGAATTCTTTACGAGTGCTTTCCTGGAGTTTGTGGCTATAGTGCGACCAGAACATCACCATAGTTATTCCATTACTTTTCGCAAATTTTATTGTCTTAATATTTATACTGCTTTCACACATATCAAATAAAAGAAGAGAATGATCAGTTTTGGAACAACTAGAATATTTAGCCAATGCAAAATTGCTTTTAAAAACTTCTGTGATCATTGACCAACTTTGATGAGAAAGTCCAAGTTTTAGGGATGGGGCACCTCCTATAATGAACTCTTTGAAATTCTTCCTTGAGAAAACGAATATCGTTGAACAGAGCTACCCGATGCAGAAATAAAACACAAAAGTGTGACAAGTTTACCACGTTCAGCTGATGTTATGTGATAAAATATTTTTTCACTACGTTTTGCTACTATATTAGGTGGTTTGTGTTCTGTCATTAAGACTGTTTTATCCCAGTTATATATTATGTTCTGTATAAATGTATAGCGATACATAACTAACTGAAGGTTTAAAAAAAATATCAACATTACCTTTGTTGAAACTTATACTTCTTGTTAAACTAATGGCTTTAGGTTTCTTAAGAAGAAGTAATGAACTTGATTGCATAAAATCTTGGAACCAATCAATTCCAGCTTGCTTCTTTGTTTGCCAAGATAAGCACATATTTGGAGAATTCAAAGCAATTGAATACTCATATGTACAGTTGTCAAACCGTAGTTGATATTAGATGCTTGGAGAAAACATGAAGCTAACTCTTTTCATTGAGCTTCACTAAGGGAATTTTGGTAGGAACAACCTGAGGGGTGTCTCTTTCAAACACTCAGTATCTGTCCCTTTCAACCCCATACCCACCTATTGAAATTAAAAATGTATTCATGCATGAGAGTATTTTAGCTAACAAAATATACTGATATTCACATAAAATGCATACTTTACAGTCCTAAATAACATAATTATAATGCTAAACACAATATTACTTTTATAGAGAAAAAAAGAAAAGCAACATCAAAATTTACTTTTTTACATCAAAAACCAGGTTTTGCTTTCATCACCTACAACGCTACAATTGCTGAGGTTAGTTATAGGGATTATTAAGACAGAACAAGTATCGTCATCGATTGAGCCAAAGTTCGAACTTCGTACATTTTATTTTCTTCCTGAAATGTTGAGTGTCCCTTTCATCCCCAGTCTCCCCTACATGAAGGAAATAAATCTTTTAGAAAAATGACGCTCGGGGCGTACAACATATCAACGTAGCAAAAAAACAACGTTTTATAATGTTAATAATATATAGAACTCGAGAAACGTCCTCTGTACTGCTATTTACATAATTAATAACAGGCACACGAAGACATGATGCTACATTTCATGATCGCAAGTGAAAAACATAGCACATTCGAAAGAAAAAAAAAACATTTTCAACATTAAAATTAATGTGAGAATAAAAATCCCAAAATTACTGAATGGGGTATATAAAATAAATTAAAATATAAATAAACATTAAAAAATAAAAATAATGAACGTTTCAGTCATCATCTATGACCATCGTCAGGAAAGAGTTTTATATTGCTTTAAAAGAACAAAGTCAAACCGTCTTGAATTTTAAAAGTTCGCTATGTTTCCAATCATTTAACAATTTAACCAATCGTTAGAAAGGAAATATGCAGTGGCACAATCTATCTGATAAAAATTGAATTAAATTAAAATGAGTTTAAAGATGGAAAATGCAATGACGCCATTTACTAGAAGACAGCAGAATAAAAGAAAAATCGAAAACACACTATGGCATCCAGTGAAAATTCCGACATCCATTATAAATTGAAGAAAATAAATGCAGAACAGAGGAATGGATTAAAAAGAGTCAACTTTGCTAGTAGTACAATAGTAGAACCTTGTCTAACGTTAAAAATATAAGATGAATAAAAAATATCCGCATATGATTATTTTAAGATGTTCATCCAAAGTTTAGAGATAAAAAATGAAATGTTATCATTACATAACTTCATTTCTTATTACCATAATGTCAATGGATCTTTCCTGTAGGCCGTCAATAGCGTTATTACATGGAATTATTATCTTGGTATTACTAAAGTCTGTGTTACTGTCATGGTTGTTGAAATAAAATCTAGCTGGAACTTTTGTCTGATGATATTGCGAAATACTTCTTTTATGTTCTTTCAAACGTTCTAGAAATTTGCTTTTGTAACTCCAATAAAAAACTTTTTTTTTTTACCATTCTTCAAAATAATAGGTATTTCATAAACTCCGGCACGTCCTTTCGCAGGTGTCGTATCCAGATCACTATCTAATAAATTGGTAAGGTAAGGAAAGGGAATAGCAATAAGTTGAATATTAAATCCGAGAACAATTTTCCTTAATTTTTCAAAAATGACAGGAACATACCTGAACAGATAATATGTTGGATACTGCTGGTTATTAGGCAGGTAGTGAGTAGGGAGATAATGTTACCCGTGAATGATATTATAAATGTATTCAATGGGAAAACCATGATCTATGCCAATCTGCTTTATAAAATTAATCTCATGCTGTAATTGCGTGCCAGAACATATTAAAAGGGCCCTTTCTATGAAAGATTTAAATGTTGCAATGCGGTAATGAAAAGGCAAGTTAGCATTGAAGGGGATAACCGTATTTTCTTTCATAGGCTTTCTATAAACAGCGGAGCTGACCATTACGGTGAAGTTATGTAATTGTTTATAGAAAGCTTATGAAAGAAAATACGGTCACATATTTTATTCATCCTACATTTTTAATAATGGACAATGTACTACTCTTCTGCATCCAGCAAAATTTGTTTCTTTTTATTCTATTCTTCTGTTCTGTATTTAGTTTCTTCAACTCATAATAGATGTCGCCACTGCATGTATTACTTGTATTAGGTTTTTCTTTTATTCTGCTGTTTTCTAGTAGATGGCGCTATAATATGCTCCATCATTAAATTCTTTTTCATTTTATTCACTCTTTATCAGATAGATGGTGCCACTGCATATTTTATTTCTTACGATTTGTTAAAGTGTTAAATGATTGGAAACATAACGAAGTTTTTAAATTCAAGATGGTTTGGATTTGCTCTTTTAAAGTAATATAAAACGTTTTCCTCAAGATGGTCATAGATGATAACTGAAACGTTGATTATTTTAATTTTTTTTAAGTTTATTTAGATTTTAATTTATTTTATGTACACCATTCAGTATTTTTGTGAATTTTATTCTAATGTTAATTTTGAACTTTTCATGGTGTAAATGGCCAGATCTTTGTTTTATAATTTGAACCATATGATCACACACTTTCGGTTTGTATCCAACCAATCAAAATCGTCAATTTGTCAGTGTGTATTCACAAACAATTAGCGTCTATAAAAACCAATAGGCACACAAAACGCACCAGGTTGCTAGTGGCGTCAGTTGAAACTGCTCCGGGAGTGAAATGAAAAGCTGCAGTCGTTTATGATGTCGCAGAGCCGTCCTGCTGAAAGTTTTTCAAAATACGTTTATATAAAACAGTGAAATGTGTCAAAACACCAACTGGCCACCGTCGACTATTAACAACCACAAACGGTATTACCTTTTCAGGGACAACGTACTTGTATTCGTAAAATGTTGAAATAATTTAATGGCACCAGTATTTACAAGAAATTTTATTTGTAAACAAGTAAACGTATATTTTCGTGTATTTAATAAAAGTGAAATTTTCAAAAAAAAATTCGGGTGCCAATGTGGCATTGGGGATTAAAATTACGTGATGCCATAGCGGCATCACCGCCCTTCAAAGGGTTAATTTATTTCTAAAAGCGTTCTTTTAGTATATTTTGCGTTATCTTAATAACAAATAAGTGCCTGTCTATATATCACTTAAAATGATAGAAGCAAAGGTCGCTAAAAATACCATTTATGAGGGACGGAATTTAATTTATATTTTCTAAGTAAGTGTGTTAAATTTTAAGATATAAGAATATAAATAAGAATATAAATAAGAATTTTCTGCACACTTTTTTAAAAATTACAACACATAAAATACCGTAGATGCTAATAAAATAATAATAATAATAATAATAATAGTGCTGGCTTGCATATACATTCAAATCTATTATCATTAAGAAATGCTTTATTAACATTTTTATAAAAGACCTGTTATGTATTTAAATTCAAAACGATTGAAAAAGGATTTGCAAATGTTTTATAGTTTAAAATTGATTAAATATTTTTTGCTTCTGTTTTTTAAATTAGGGAAATGAAATAATCATAAAAGATAGTTTTTATGGCATCAATGTAAACGTAATTATACAATCTTTCAGTTTTTATTTGAAATATTGACCGTGATTTTTACAAGGAAATAGAATTAATGCATCAGCAGTATTTGTTTAATTCTTAGAAACATTTCATATCGCAATTAAAATTTATGTATAAAAGTACATTTAAAACGTGATTTTAAACAGATTCTTGTTGTTTTATAGGAGGGTGTTCCAAGTCACAAGAATTATCTTGTACTTATTTTCTAAATATATATTTATTTTGAAATTCTTTATTATGAAAGAACATTATTTCTTCTATAGCACTTATTTTATTAGATGTTCACGGTACTCTGGGTCATCGCTTAGACTTTTTATTCGGGGTGGGGGGGGGGGGGAGGAGATGACTTTAAATTTCTTATGTCAAATTTCAGTATTTGCCAATTAATTTTATAATTTTTCCAAGTTACCACAATTAGAAAATATAATATAGTTCTTATTTGTTAAAAATTTAATAATATTCCCTATTTGATTTGTAACATTTGCCAAGTCTATCAAAAATAGAAAGTGTGTTTATTAAAGTTTTAGCAAGTTATAAATTTGCCAAGTGCAAAAGCATTCGCGAACGTTTTTTTTTTTTTTTTTTTTTTTTTGGGAGGGGGGGAGGGGGCTCCTTAGCGAGGCCCCTGACGGTACTGGTTGAAACAGTCTTAGGGTGTCGTATAATTCTTTAACAATGGTTTCATAAAATTCCATTCATGTTGACATTCTTTTTATCTTCCTTGAATAATATTTACACATTAATGTATGTTTAAAAAATAAAATATTTATCGATACATATTTATATTGAAGATTTCATCACGTTTTATTTGTTTTACAGGCAATAAAGAAAAACAACTAAACAAGTTAATTCGATTTTATCTTAAAGTGAATACATTTAAGTTAGAAATTTTTATTATGTATGGTAATGTATACTGAATTTGATACTGTTTTGCCCTTTTCCTTTTTCAGTTATGTGTATATGATACACGTAAAATACACATTAATTACATTAATATGTGCAATATTGCACTGTTTTGCCCTTTTCCTTTTTCAGTTATGTGTATATGATACACGTAAAATACACATTAATTACATTAATATGTGCAATATTGCATTGCATATTAATTGCATGCGACAGTAAGTAATTATATATGTAAAAATAGTATGTTCACAAATGGTTAAATAATACTTTTAAAATGAAGTTTAATAAATTTTAGATTATTTAGTATGTGGGGTGCTTATAATTAAAGCAGTTGAGATTTATAAAAACTGTAATATAAAACTAATGAGTAGAAATACATGGCATTTCATATGACCATTCGTGAAACAAACGAAATTTGTTAAAAAAATAAATAAGTAAATAAAATAAAATATGTACTTATGGATGACGTAATCAACGTCGAATGTGGGAACTCTGCCAAGGGGAAAATGTTCTCGTTAAACAATATTGTTGTCTCTGACACTAACAATATCAAAATTGTATCGAAACAGCTCAGAATTATCTACAATCATATTATCACAGAATACGAAAAGAGTGCACAAACCTGTGTAAATGAAATAAGTGTTTTTTTGGTTTTTTACAAAAGCATTTTATTATAACCTTTGAAATTTGGAGATTTTCGCAATTTTCTTTTCATATTACAAATGGATTAGTAAAAAAATAAAATAAATAAAATAAAAAATTAATTAAAAAAAAATGATTTTTTATTTTCAAAAAAAATTACAGTTAAAATTTTAATTTTCAACTCAACTTCTTGAATAATTTCATATTATATTAAGCATGCACTTTGTTGGGAAATAAAACTGTCAACTTAAGCACGAACGTCTACTTATTTTAATTTGTAACGTTTACATATTAATCACTTGAAATCAAGAGTGCACTCTTGTAGAATTTCAATGTGATTATTTTACCTGCCTTCAATAACCTGCTTCATATTTTCATAAGGGTAAATTAAAATATGAATAAATTATAAATGTATTTAGCTACTCTATATCTGCGTTTAACCAGGTTTCAGAAATTTGACACTGCTAAACAGTCTTTCATTGTGTAGAAAATATATAAAGTTCAATTACTTATATAATATTTTCTGAATTGTTCTCTCATTAAATGCTATGTATAATCCTTAAAATTAACTATAGTAAAATTCGTATGAAAAGAATTAAACAAATTTTGATTTTTTCAATCAAACTATTTTGTGTGTAATCTGATATTAACTTGTATAGGCCAAAAATAATAACACCCTATATATTACAGTTTCTAAATTGCTCAGAAAAAACAGTCATCCTACCGTAAATTCTGACTTTTGTTTTACGTTTATGTTTTAAATATAATATTAGAGGGTCGTTTTTATAGTCAAATTCTTCCAATGTCTGACATATTCAACATAAACACTCAATTTTGACATCATATTTGCCGTTTTCAGCCAATTATATCTTAAAAAAACCAAACTGAAATTAATTCGGCTTACTAGTTAATGAATTATGAAAATATAAACTTTTGGCGCAACAAAGATTGCAATGTGGGTATTTAAATGCCTATATATATTACGTAGGCTAATTGCGAAATCCCGCTCTTTGCAACGAGCCTATGCTTTTTCCAATCAGCCTGACATTTTTGAGGCTTATTGCAAAGAGCCTATGCATCTTTAGACTAATTGGAAAATGATCATTTGCTTCTCAATCAGCCTGACATATTTTCAGCTTATTGCAACGAGTCTGTGGAGAATTAGGCTAGCTAATTATCCATTTAATTTTTCAATCAGCTTGATGTGTAGAAAGTTAAAATTTTAGTGCACAGTTCACCTTGATTTATAATTAACATATATAAGATACACAAAATGTAAATATATTGCTTACAGGTGTCAAGTATGATAAAATCCTTTAAAAACATTAAAGTCATTTAAAATTCATAACGTTTTTGGCCGACACTTACTCGGTCATCCTCAGTAAAAACTATCAGTTGTTCTGTCTCCGCGTCTCCAGCCTTGTCCGGAACTGACCATTTCACTTCAAGGGTGGATTGGAAAATAAGGGGGGGGGGGGACATAAATGCTATTCTTTTATCGAAAAGTACAGATTTATTAACTATTTATTAATTCTTTCCAGACTGCGTGGATATCATATGATAATATATCGTTACAAACTATTTCTTTAATTGATATTATTTCCAGAGATTCTCTTATGATAGCTTCTTGGTGGTTACTTGTATGGAAAATAATTTTGGCTCTATTGAAATCTACTTTTATAGGTTGAATTTGTGCTAATCTTGATAATGCAGTGTGGGGTCTATTCAGTCTCAGATCTGCTTCATGTTCCCTAATTCTGTCACGAAATTTCCGCAGTGTCATACCTATGTACATAAAATCTCTATTATCTTTCTTGAAGGGTATAATATATACTCCCGATCTATTGATGGCTTGGATAGGGTCAATTTTCGTATTTAACAAATCCATTAATTTCGAGGGAGGGACTGCGATTAATATAATACCAAACTTGAGGAGGGAATGCTTCATACTCTCGAAAAACCTTGGGATGTAATTAACTTTACAGAATTTTAAACTTTTAATCTGAACTGTATTTTGCCTTTCTTCATTTTTCCTTTTAAGTCTGTTTATGATTTTTTCATTGAAATAAGATGGAACAGAATTTTCGGCTGCTATTTTTCTAATTATATCTATTTCTTCATTAAGGAATTGGCTCGAACAAACTTCAAAAGCTCTTTTTATATAAAAATTGAAAGGTGCTAACTTGTAATTTATAGGTGAGCTGCAGTTAAACGGAATAGTGGAATTAGATCTGTTAACTTTTCTAAAAACTGTACGATCGATACTCTGTTTATCCATATCTCTGATTAGTTGTACATGCAAAAAAGCCAGTTTTTGATCTTGTTCTATTTCTAATGTAAATTTAATTTTGTTGTCAAGGTTATTGATTTTATCTAGAAAAGAGTATAATGCATCTTTTCCGTGATTCCATATTATGTAGACATCATCTACATATCTGAACCAGCAATCTGGACCTGGTTTTATGGGTTCCATGATTATATTTTCAAGAGGACGTAGTTTAAATTCAGCAAGTAAACCTGAAATGGGGGAACCCATTGGGGCCCCATTGACTTGTTTGTAAACTTGGTTGTTGAAAACGAAAATGTTGTTGTTAATGATTAAATTTAAACCTGATTTAACTGTATTTTTGATATTTTCTGTAAAGGAAGGATCAGAATCGATCAAAGTCTCTATGATGTTAGTAACTTCTTTTATATCGATGGATGGGTATAAAAATACCACGTCTAATATAGCCATAATACTGGAATTTTCAAGCTTAATATTTTTAATTTTCTCAATAAAATTCGAAGTTGAATCAATAACGAAATCAGATGGCGGTAAATATCGCTCCAAAAGGTGAGTGTAGGTTTTTTCCATAAAATATGTAGGAGAGGAACATTTTGTAACGATTGGACGGATTGGTAAGTCTATTTTAATTTCATTTCTTAAAGAAATGTAAACAATTAAAGGTTATTTCAAGATTCATTGCATGTAAGAATAGTTTTGCTAATAGACACTTTCCTGCTCTTAATCATAAGTTTGAAATGGAATGCTTAAAACTTTGTATTAGAGATAAATATAAACTTGTTGATGCAATTTCTGTAAAGGTTTATCGTTTATACAATTTACTAGCAAAGACTTCATCTGATTCTGATTTTGATCGTAAATTAATGGTTATTGAACATTACAGAGCATTTCAACATCGGATTAAATTAGCAACCGTTAAAAAGAAAATTGCCAGTTTGAAACCTACTAAAGTTAACCACAAAGGACCGGAACCTGATGCATTTATTAATATATCAAACAAGCAGTTATAAAAAAAAAGAGAAATTAGTCCTCAATCTGGGTCCGAAATTTATGTTTGACTCTCAAAGGAATAACAGAATTATTATTACTGAATGTGAGAAAGCTGTGCAGGCTGCTGATTCAATGCAGAGGGAGGTAGTTAGAAGTATTTTGCATAATAAATTGAGATCACTTGATTACAGACCGAACCCTCAACATGAAGTCTTTAAGAAAATAGCAGGAAAACTGAGAAATGATAAGAACATTGTTGTTATCCAGACCGACAAAACTAACCGCATTGCTATTTTAAACAGACAAGATTATCTCATGAAAATGAAGGTTTGCATTGATGACATGGAGTGTGTGCCGTTAAATAAAGACCCCAATTTGAAAATAGAAAACAAAGTTAAAGAACTAATCGGAAAAGGAACTTAGCCAACATTTATGAAAAATAAGCTAAAACTTAACAAGACTGCAACAACTCCCCCCCCCCTAATAGGTAGACTAAAAGATCATAAAATAGACTTACCAATCCGTCCAATCGTTACAAAATGTTCCTCTCCTACATATTTTATGGAAAAAACCTACACTCACCTTTTGAAGCGATATTTACCGCCATCTGATTTCGTTATTGATTCAACTTCGAATTTTATTGAGAAAATTAAAAATATTAAGCTTGAAAATTCCAGTATTATGGCTAGTTTAGACGTGGTATCTTTATACCCATCCATCGATATAAAAGAAGTTACTAACATCATAGAGACTTTGATGGATTCTGATCCTTCCTTTACAGAAAATATCAAAAATACAGTTAAATCAGGTTTAAATTTAATCATCAACAACAACATTTTCGTTTTCAACAACCAAGTTTACAAACAAGTCAATGGGGCCCCAATGGGTTCCCCCATTTCAGGTTTACTTGCTGAATTTAAACTACGTCCTCTTGAAAATATAATCATGGAACCCATAAAACCAGGTCCAGATAGCTGGTTCAGATATGTAGATGATGTCTACATAATATGGAATCACGGAAAAGATGCATTATACTCATTTCTAGATAAAATCAATAACCTTGACAACAAAATTAAATTTACATTAGAAATAGAACAAGATCAAAAACTGGCTTTTTTGGATGTACAACTAATCAGAGATATGAATAAACAGAGTATCGATCGTGCAGTTTTTAGAAAAGTTAACTGATCTAATTCCACTATCCCGTTTAACTGCAGCTCACCTATAAATTACAAGTTAGCACTTTTCAATTTTTATATAAAAAGAGCTTTTGAAGTTTGCTCGAGCCAATTCCTTAATGAAGAAATAGATATAATTAGAAAAATAGCAGCCGAAAATTCTGTTCCATCTCATTTCATTGAAAAAATCATAAACAGACTTAAAAGGAAAAATGAAGAAAGGCAAAATATAGTTCCGATTAAAAGTTTAAAATTCTGTAAAGTTAATTACATCCCAAGGTTTTTCGAGAGTATGAAGCATTCCCACCTCAAGTTTGGTATTATATTAATCGCAGTCCCTCCCCCGAAATTAAAGGATTTGTTAAATACGAAAATTGACCCTATCCAAGCCATCAATAGATCGGGAGTATATATTATACCCTTCAAGAAAGATAATAGAGATTTTATGTACATAGGTATGACACTGCGGAAATTTCGTGACAGAATTAGGGAACATGAAGCAGATCTGAGACTGAATAGACCCCACACTGCATTATCAAGATTAGCACAAATTCAACCTATAAAAGTAGATTTCAATAGAGCCAAAATTATTTTCCATACAAGTAACCACCAAGAAGCTATCATAAGAGAATCTCTGGAAATAATATCAAATAAAGAAATAGTTTGTAACGATATATTATCATATGATATCCACGCAGTCTGGAAAGAATTAATAAATAGTTAATAAATCTGTACTTTTCGATAAAAGAATAGCATTTATGCCCCCCCCCCCTTATTTTCCAATCCACCCTTGAAGTGAAATGGTCTGTTGCGGACAAGGCTGGAGACGCGGAGACAGAACAACTGCTAGTTTTTCACTGAGGATGACCGAGTAAGTGTCGGTCGAAAACGTTATGAATTTTAAATGACTTTAATGTTTTTAAAGGATTTTATCATACTTGACACCTGTAAGAAATATATTTACATTTTGTGTATCTTATATATGTTAATTAGCTTGGTGTGTTTTAAGATTAACATCAGTGAGCATATGTAATTTTAGGCTAATTAGAAACTATGAAACCCAAAATGACCATCGATAACCATGTGTTTGTCCAAACAGCCTAGATTCATCAAGGTTTATGCCAATATGTCCAAGGTAGGGAATGTTTAAGCATATATTTAGTATAACAAATAAGAGAAGAAAACAAAAATGATTATGAAAATGTATAAGAAAACTGTATTATTGACAAATGTCATTAACTAGAGTGGGTTTCTAGGATTCGTGAATAATTCATTTTTATTTTAAAGGATTATTTTTCGCTAATACCCCGTACCGTACAGAAACATCAATACAATCTACAGATGAGGCAGATTTATAATGTTTTCCTGGAATTACGTAGAGAAGATAGGTTGCACTGAAAAAAAAGACATTTTTACAGTACAAAACACTGTTCATCTCGCGCTCAAACTCAATTTGCCAAGTTTTCCCTGGTGTACCTACCAAAAATGTGTAGCGTAATTGCAATAATTAAAAGAGTGTATAATAAAAAGTAGTTGTATTAATAAAATCTGCCGCTGAGTAACATATTTAGCTCTTTTCAGTATTAAACAGAGAAGGATGGCTTCTAAATGAAATTAGTCACAAGAATTACGCTCTTATGTACGAAAGCTGCGTATTGACATATATGATTTATGCTTGTGATTACCTGAGATTAGTGATTACTATAATTCAATTTTATGTCTGTAGAACATATATAAAAAAAACTTTCACTGCACCATCTGAGATTATTCACTCAGCAGTATATTATTTTACGCAATGCGAATCATGACGTTCTGTCTTGTCTGCAGATTTGTTTCTACATCTTTACGGATGGAGGACAAAATTAACATTAAAAAAATAAATGTAATTATGTAAACGTTAATTATTAACCAGATTCATAAATCAAATCTGCCAATAAAGCAATTTTCGTCTTATTTTTACTTATTGTTGTTGTTGTTGCTGTTGTTGTTGTTGTTGCTGTTGTTGTTGTAATAATATTCATTCAGCAACGAACTTTCCCTACATAATAATAATGATCTGCGTCATTTCGAGATTTCATTATTACATACATTTTCTGATATATTTTTTTATAATTGATTTCATTTATCACTCCTTTTCTCTTCTTAAAGCTGGGGAAACATTAAAAGTCTGTCTTATCTGCAGATTTCATAATTGCGAAAATTTTCTTGTATATTATAATTTATTATTAATGTAAACCTTACATATTATCAATTACTATTAATGTAAATTTCATATATTATAAATTATAATTTTATAACTATTTTCATTGGCAGTCCATCTTCTCAATGTAATGTTGAAGAACAATAAAAATCTACCACATCTGCAGATTTTATTGATACATCAATTTTCTTACATATGTTTTATAACTATTTTCATTCAGCAATCTATCTTCTGTTTGAAACGCTAAACAAATTATTTTTTTAATTAATAATAATAATAATAATAATAATAATATATAATCTTAAAAAGTAAAAAATTTTTCATGTATATATATTTTTTATAATAAACTTGATTTGACGATTCATCTTCTTTATGTACTGCTGAGAAAAAATTAAAATATGACTCATCCGAAAATTGTGTTGATTGTTTTGCATGGGGTGTTTGCGAAAGTTGTAGTCTTAAAATAAAAATGAAGTACCTTAATTTCTGTCGTATAAGCAGTGGCTAAAATAAGTCTGTTCTAAACCAAAAACTTCACATAATAAAGAACGTCAAACAAGTACCGATTTGAAATAAGTTAGATTTTACTGAATGAAATTTTTGATAACAAAGTTATTTGAGACGCGGTTTATACTCCGGATTACTGTATTCACTAATCTTGGACACTCAGCCACGCTTTAATTAAATCTGTCAATAACAGTTTTTTATACATTTTATAAGCAATATTTACTACCTTGGACATATTGGCATGCATTGTGAAGAATTGAGGCTATTTGTCAAACACGTGGTCATCGGTGATCATTTTGGGTCATTTTCAAATTAGCTGAAAACTGTATGTGCTCATTGACGAGTGTCTTAAAAAACATCAAGCTGATTGAGAAATTGAATGGACAATTTTCAAGTAGCTTAACTCTCTGCAGGCTCGTGCAATAAGCCTAAAAAAATAGGCTGATTGAGAAACGAATGATCATTTTCCAATAGCCTAAAGCTGCTTAGGCTCTTTGCAATAAGCCTGAAAAGTATCATGCTGATTGGAAAAAGGAAGATGATTCTCCAGTTACCCGGGCTCTGGGTTACAGCCTAGGTTATTTGCAAAAAGCCGGATTTCGCAATAACCTACGCTATACATATAAAACACCAAGGTACGTGGCTGCGAAAAAGCGGTTATTTCTTTATTGCCGGAGCCAACGAGTTTACCGACACTAGCCATCGTTTCTCAGAGTTTTCCACGAATTTCAATTTTGCATTTAAAAATATTCCCCCTAAAAAGCGACGTGTTGTTACTTGACTACAGTGGTGTAGAAACATTAAAGGTCAGCTGCACGGAATTTCCATATTGTGTCTGTAAAGGGTTATTATTTAGGGGAAGATAATTTCTGCGAGAAATAGGAAACTCGATCCGCGACTATGCTGCTTTAATTAATATTGTTTCCTAGACTATTAAATAACGCCTACTGACTAAAAATCTGACCATTTTTGTGGTGAAATGAAATTCAAATAGAAGATAATATGCTATTATTTTTATAAGTATCTATTAAACATATTAATTATAGATGTGTAGAGTACGTAGCTAAAAAACGTTATTATGTTATTAAATGCGGTTTAGTTGATTTTTTTAATAAAACCATTTTATTGTTATTACTGGAAAATAGTGATTTTCGAGACAAGAATCTAAAAGGGATTATGAAAATGGACGACTCCGACTCCGGGAATTTTAACAGATCCGACGCCGTCTCCGACAATGCACACCTGCTTGTAAAATGGACGACTCGAACTCTTTGAATTTTAACAGATCCGACCGCCACTCCAACAACACAGACCTGCTTGTAAAATGGTCGACTCCGACTCTGGGAAATTTAACAGATCCGACACCGACTCCATCGCTCAAAAATGGGCCCGACTCCAACTATGACACCACGCAGCCCTGCAAATAGCGAACCACTACAATACAATAATATTCATTGAATGATTCTTTAGTTTTACTGAATCTTTCCTAATTTTTTTAAATGTAATTTAAAATTAAAATAGAATTTTTAGATTGTTTTTTAACTAACAGAAAATTCAACAGGCACATTTTTACTTTTATTTAGTGTATCTGATCTAAAATGTTTATTATTTTGTAGCTATAATAATTTATATGCAACATATGTACTGCATAAATAAAAACAGAAATGCAAATTACTCTTTCTTTGGAATGATAAATCTTAATTTTTCTCGAAATGTCTTGACATTAACTAAGGAAAAAGAATAAAAATACATATATTAGTAAGATAATTTGATTTTTCGAAAATAAATATAGTAAATTGTCATAAATCTCCATACAATAACTTTTTCAATACTGCTTCCAAACTCTGAGCTGTTTTGTTGTAACTTTTTTTTTCCGGTTCGTAAATTGTGTTTATCTACAATAAGTAACTGTAATTTGTTGTAAATATTTGTTATGCTTTTTATTATTTCAAATGTTACGACAAAAGATCCAAAACGTTTATTTAAACATTTTCTTCTTTTGTTTTCACTACAAGATATTTAAATAATAAATTATGTTCTATTTAACATATTTTCTTTTACATTTTAATATTTTCTCCATTTTTTGAGTGTGTGCTGTACAGTAGATCTTATGCAGTTAATCTGTTTGCCTTTTTAAGAAAGAATTAACTTTTAACTTCACACAATGAATGAAATATGATATTTTATAAATTAATGGAATAATGGGATTTTAGTAAATAAATATATAGAAAGGATTAATTCATCTTTAAAAAGTTGACTTAAACTTACACTATGTGCAAAACTACTTAAAAGATGAGACAATATTTAAAAAGATGCTAAATTACTTTAATACCTTAGTACTTTTAACTATAAAAACATAATAATCATCAGAGAATATTAGACGTTAATAACAATTGTATTTCTTATATTTCTCTGACGAAGACTATGTTTTTATAGTTGAAAGTACTAAGGTATTAAAGTAATTTAACATCTTTTTTAAATATTGTCTCATCTTTTAAGTAGTTTTGCACATAATGGGATTTTAGTTTGAGTTTTTGTTGTGAATTCAATATCTTCCTACAATAATCTGTATTTTTTTCAAATGGTAAACTGCAAATTGAGATAATTTTGAATATTTATTCAACTTTGGAAATCCTCAATTACAAAGTACATTAATTAAATCGATTGATAATTATTTAAATCGATTAAAAATATAGTTAAGAAACAATTAGAAAATCAAATTGTTAATTTAAACTGTTTCATGAATTATAAAATACCAACAAGTTAAATATTATATTAATGTAATCTATCTTAGCGAAACAAAATATTTGTCAATCTGTCTATACGTACTCACACGCGGTTTTTAAAAAGGACAGCACTACGGCATTGTGCACGGAAACACCCCAAGGTATTCCCGAGTACCCCTAGAACAGATTTTTTGGAAATTCGATATAGATGTTACAAAGAATATATTTTAAGAGATTTTTTATTGAATTATTTCACTAGGTATTTTTTTTTCACCATCTACATCTTTTTTTTAATAATTATGGCATGATTTAAGTCTTTAGTTAAAAAAAAAAAAAAAAAATGCGTTTTTAGATAAAGTTCATTTCGGAAATGAGTCCTAATTTCTGAAATTTATAAAAAATAATTCAAATTAAAAATTTTGCTTAAAAAATTAATTTTGAATATATGTCAAACTGATAATGCTTATTTTGTGTTTTAACTACGCTGAAATGGGAATAACTATGTGTTTTTGTCTTTTTTAAATCTTGGGAAAATAAGAAATGCAACCATAAATGTGACCCCCATTTCTTTTTATTATATTTTATTTATTTATTTATTTATTGAAATTTTATTTTTTTATAATCATTTTTTAAAAATTTTAAATGGTTTCTAAAAATTAACATTATAAACTATCTTATTAAAAAATTAAGCATAAATACAGTGTTATTCAAGAAAAAAAAAACCTGAAAAAGTACTAAATCAGCCCCGATGTAATGTTTTTCATCGGATGCGGCGAAAGTAACCCAGTGCCGGAGGATAATGCATAAATAAACCTTTATTAACTCTTTATTTACTGACAGTACTTATAAGTACCATACAAATAACTTGTTATAAAATTCATTTAACACATCGATAGTTGTAATACAATTTAGAATGAAATATAGATACATTACTTTCTCTTTTTCCAAAAGCATTATTGGTAACACAAAACAAAAATATTTTTAAAAGGATGATTTCTTTTGCCTTTACATCTTTTCAGCTTTCTTGGCGTTTGGGGGATTGGGGAGGTAATTTTAAAATTCGGAAATATTTTTATATTTCAATTGTAAGAAAGTTATATTTGTACTTTTCCTAATTCTACAAAATACTAAGAAAAATATTTAAAATGAAATATTTGAGAGAGTTATAAGTATTGCACAAAATCCCTATAAATTCAAATTTAATTAATCCTTCTAAATCCTTCTAAATCCTTTAATCCTTCTAAAATTTATTAAATGGTTATGTAAATATTCTAATGTAGTTTAAACAATTCACGAAAAATGCTTTAGAATATAGTATTTTCATTAATTCATAATTCAGTACATAAAGGGTTACCAGTTGAGAAAGACACAATGCTTCATTAATAAATATGAACTTTCCGTACATGTTTGCATCTTCTAACAAACTACGCACGTATCGCCAAACACAAATGAAAATGCCTTACAAAGCAGAAACACCCCTATTATAGAATCGAAATAAATGTCAGATATTGCTTTGTAACATAAAAATTCGTTAGTCATAAAGTTATCTCCAAGAATAAAATGTTATTAAAGAAATTCAATTTTACAAAATTCAAAACTTAAAAGGGAAAGACGGTGAATGATTTATAAGAAAACAGTTGTAAAAGTAAGAATTATCAGGATGTCGCTAAAGATTCAGGGTTTGAAATGTAAAGAAAAATGTATGTAATTTTAGTTTATTTAAAAGGGGGTTAAAGTGGTACACGAGCAAAAATCAGTATTTAGAAAAATTAGACATGGTTTGAAATGTTATGAAATGAAGATTTACGTTTCAGATGTTCGATCAGAAAGTTCCTTTTCTTAAGTAACGAATTTTTGTAGGTTGAAAAAAGAAGAAAGTTTTTTTACTTTCAATATGAGACAGATTGTTATAAAAATATACATCAAGAAACGGAAGTAACGGAATAAATTAAAATAACGATAATTACATCAACGTAAACAATTGATATATAAAACAAATTATGGGAAAGTAGATAAAAAATTGCCTCATGATTTAGTGTTTTCGAATTTCAAACATTGTTAATTATGCTACATGATTACGAAAATTTTAATTTTTCACGTTTCATTTTTAAACAGTGTTTGGAGTATTTCCATGCTTGTACTGAGATTTGTTGGACATCGTGTTACCTTTTATAATAGTAGAAATACATTAGTTAAACTATTGAATACTTCGAAAATTGCATATTTTATTATTCATTTAACTTTACGAACCTTAATCGCAACGTATGTGTAGTCCAAAATGAGGAAAATATCATTAAAAAAAAAACTTAATTGTGTAATAAATATTTGGTATAACAGTGGATAAACGCAACACCACTTTCACTCTGAATGCCTTTCAGCTTTTTCAGACATTTTTCTGACAACGTAATTTCTGTTATAGCTTTAGACTTTTATAAACTGAAAAGAAATAATTTCGCCAAAACTGAAACAGAAAGTGGTCTAAAGAGAACCTTTTAATTTTCACATTGCACTAAGGATTCGTAAACTTAAGGGAAAGTGGCTCACACAGTTGTATGTGAAATGCTAATAATTGATACATGGAAAAGTACATTTTCCGCTACTAATGACTTCGTTTCAATTACGATATTTTTTTGGCATTTACCTTCTTAATTAGTTTCACTGTTTGGTTTATCCATAAAAATAATAAAATGTACCTACATGATGTTTGACTTAGCCTGGGGTGAAATAAAAATGAAAAGTTTTTCTCCTTTAAACAATCGATGTAATACGTTTCATTTTTAGGATGAAATCACAGATATACGTTTATATATGTCATATTCATCAATAGAAGACACTTTCAGTGTTTAGAGTTATTGAATATATTTTACATATTGTGCGAAGAACGTATTTACCCCTAGTTAAAAATAGTATTAATCTGAATGTTGCTTAAATGCATATTGTTTTCGGAAGAAAACAACTGTTTTTTTTTTTTTTTCGATGGAATTTGTGAAACAGAGTTTAAATGTAATAACTTTTTAAAATATTTCTGATTGAAAAAAGAACATTATCAGTTTGTTTATTATTACCCTGGAATTTTGAAAAGTTTACGGAATTTCGATTGCGTATATTGTAAACATCGTAATCTGTTATGATTTCTATGTCTGTTAATCATTGTGAAACCGTTTACACTACTTTTAGATGTAATTGAAAAATATACAGTTGCTCCTAAAGTCCCTTACCACCTTCTTAACTTCCGAATAACTGTTGCTATATTCATAAAAGTGGTGTCTAGGTACAGTAAAGTAGCCATGCACCACTGAATACAACCACCTACGGCGCAACCTGGTGAAAACTGCGGAGTTAGCATTCCTATCTCGAAAACGGAGAGAGAAAGGGAAACAAAGTGATTGAAAATGTTGTGGAGCAACGTCGATTTAGTACTAAAAGACATATTGTGGACATTAATGTGAAGAATAGAACGGTTAAAACGCGCATTTGTTTTTTCTTCAGGATTTCCTATACTGTGACGTCACGAAGCTCTAACGGAAGGAGAAATGGTTATCTTTCGGACAAATGTGCATCCAAATGCGCAGTTTGAACATCTCAAATAAAGGTATATTTTTAAAGCAAGTTTTTTTTTTTCATTCTAAGATCGTTTTGACAAGTCACAATGTAGGAAATCTGGAAAAATCAAATGCGCATTTTAATCGTTCTTTTCTTTGCATTAATGTCCACAAGGTGTCTTTTCGAACTAATTGTATGATGCTCTACAACTTTGTAAATCACTTTCCCCCCTATCATTTTCCGTTTTCGAGATAGGATTGCTAATTCCACAGTTTCCTACCAGGTGGCGCCGTAGGCGGTATCATTCAGTAGCGCATGCTATTTTGCTATACCTAGACACCACTTTAAGAATATAGCAGCAGGCCTTCTGATGTTAAGAGGGTGGCAAGGATTTTACTGAGCATGCTGTATACATCTAATTCTGTCTTTGAAAGATCGTATATTTAATGGTTTGCAGACATTAAATACCTTTTTTTTAAATTCTAATACGTAACTTATTAATAACAGATTTCTTCGATTACACTAGGATAAGAACAAACTTCCCTCATAGCATTCATGGTCACAGTGACGTCGTTGTGACGTCACTGTGAGTCACTGTGGTCACGTCACATCTGTGACCGAAATGCCACCACTCAGTGATGTCACATTGTGACTGAGATGGGAACTTCTTAGAAAACTTTAAAAAATTACAAAAATTCTTCAAAACATGTTGTTACTGTAAAATTTTATTTTTCTGGCAATAAAAAAGAATTGTTATGTCACTGCATGTAACGTAGGTCACGTCACACTCAGAAAAAAATATTCCCCCATATTGTAAGTCACAGTTTGAGAAAAATATGAACTTCAAAAATCTTTGAAAATGAAGAGAAATGTTTAAAAAAGGCCCGAGTTACAGCGGCATAAGGAATGAAAATATATTAGTGGATAGCAAATAGTAAATTCAGACACGAAAAGATGGTTGGTGGGGAGCATTTAAAGGAAAATGCACGGTACAAGTATCAACAAACTAGATTTTCATGCTATATTTTATCAATTTGATATCTAAGAGAGTGAAAGTATACTTTTTTCCTGATTTCAATTTTATCTAGTATTGCAATTTAATATAATAATCCTTCTCTTATTCTTATTATTATAAAAGTGTTTCTCGGAAAAATGGTACATGCTGGAGCAATTTGGATAACAGATTTAGAATTAGGAATATTAAATATATACACTTTACATATTTAGTTTGCAGCAAGGAAAACTTTTAATTTATTTTTACCGACCATTGATATTCGAAACACTTTTGTGGCTTCAAACTAAAAAATTTCTATTATAGTTAATTCTGCAGCTTTTAATGAGCACGTAGAAGGATTTTCAGAGTTTAGTCATACATACATGTCTTGCTTTATAATTTGAATTCAAGACATATTTTTTCCTGTTAGTGTACCTATTTTAAGTAACTATTTAAAAAAAAATCTACTTCGTTCAGACTTTTAAAATAAAATGAGCATTTTCCGAATAAAAAAAAAATTACAAGATTTATGCAAAACCCATGATATAATTTATTATTCGTATTTCAAATTTGTGTTTTAGAGATATGACTCTAAAAAAAGTTATTTTACGAATTGTTTTATTCTACAGGAAATTAACATGAAAAGAATGACGATTGACAAAGAAAATTTTTTTATCCTCGATATTTATTTATATCTTATTATTTTTAGGAAGATATTTTGTACTTATTATGTGTGAAACAATCGTTACTTAGAAAAAGGGAGGGGGGGTTAAAATTGATAAAAATAAATGGTAAAATACATTGGAAAATTCTTCAAATACAAAAATTTAAATACAGACAGTCTCATAAAATGATTACACATGTAAGTTCCAAATCTGTTTGTATAAAAGCAAATAAACTAACACCTGCCCAAAATCGTCTGCCACGATACCGCAGGGTAAACAGAGAACTTTTTGTTCTAACAGATGCGGTAAGTTACTAGTGTAAAATGTAAGCTTTTGCGTGTGCTGTTTTTAATGGAAGAAAAAGACGTCGCCATTTTCAGATACGCACGGACATTAATAATTAATTTATGGAGCTTAAAAAGTAGGTCTTATTTAATTTAAATTGTTTATTCCTGTTTTGTATATTTGGTGAGATGAATTAAATAGTTTTATATTATACCCATAGAAAGAGACTGATCTGGGATTGTTTTTCAGGATATAAATTAACATTATACTGAATGGGAAATGTCGTTTTACATACTATAGTAGTGAAACTTTTGAAAAACTTTTTTTCATTGCTAATAATATTTTAAATTATTATTTAAAATCCTAAATCTTCATATCAATGTTTTCAGATTTATCATTTGCCACAATTATAAAATGACAGGAATTCCTTGTAACATATGGAGAGATTTTTGAGAAATTGTTAAATCTAATAATACATTTAATTCATCTATTGTACTTTGTTGTTCTTTAATAGTACAATTATAAATACTAATTATTTAGTTTTTTTCAAATTGGTATATTTATTTTTTTAAATTGTATGTAAGCACGTTTTTACTGTTCGTGATTTTAATCAAACATTTAATTGTAGACATTCAGAATCAGTTATTAAATTTTCTTCGATTGTAAACTCATTTTCTACGTTTTCGATACACGTTCGATATTTCGCATTAAAAAAATAAAATATGATATTTAAGCATTGAAATAAAGTGTTTTTTAAGCCTGATAACAAATTTATAGATTAAACAGCTCTATTATACTTTTTAAAATTTGATATTTATAATGTTTATAAAAAATATTTATAATTTATGATATTTATAAAAGTTGATATTGTACTGTTCATTAGCGATAATTGCTGGAAATGCATTTTTAATTATAATATGCGCTTTTATGATTCTCTATATTTATGCATAGTATATGGTGTATATAAAAGCTATAATTCATATACAGGGCTACACAAAAGTATACGTAAGAGTTAAGGGGTATGGACGCAAATTGCTTAAAGGTGTTTTTTAGATGAGTTATGGATTTTTATGTTGAACTGCATTTAATTTACTAAGAAATGTTTGTAGAATATGGATAAAATGATACACAGGGTCACGCAAGGAAATGGATATATGGCCGTCTATAAATTATAATTTCTGGAAATGTGATTTCAGCAGTTTTAAGAGTGTTTTAATTTGAATTAAATTTTATCTAAATAGTGGCGTGTAATAAAGATTCTAGGAAAACTACAGGGTTGTACAAAAGTATTCAAGTATGTTTTCATATATTAGTATACATTGCTGAATGAGAATTTCCACCTGTTATGCGTTTTCTTGCTAAACTAAATTTTCACATTATATACTAGTATATATCAACCTACAGATTAAATACAGGGCTATTCGAAAGAATTGGAAAACATATTTGGCTATGGACGGTAACTGCTGAAATCAGGTTTTCAGTTTTATGCGTTTTCTAAAATATTTACTTAGTTATCTTATTTACGTCATTTCCTTAAATTACGATGTCTAGTTAAAGCATTCAGGAAGCGTTGGAAAGTGCTTTATAATCTATGCTTAACGCATGATTTTTCTTACTTGTTTTTTCTATTTCCCAGATCAGTCATTTCCTATAAATCATACCAAATCTATTTAGCTCATATTAACAAAATACAATATACACGGGAATAAAAAATTTAAATAAATATGGCTTATCTTATTCTTCTTTAAATAAGAAATATATTAATATACGTTAGACTCCATGTTCGTATTTAATAAAATAATAACAAATCACAACACATAAAAACTTACACATCTTAATATAAAGCTTGAACTCAAGATCAAGCTTAGAACTTAATAAAAAAGGATGCCAGTTGATAAGCATTGTTTTTTCAGTGTAAAATCAAAAGTATTTTAGAAGAATAGGACTCCAAAATAGCGATACTTTGCTAAAAAGTACGGTAAAAAGATAATATTGTATATTTCAAACAAAACTTTATTTTAAAATTCATCACAGTGTTTATAACAAGAATCATCACAGTATTAATGCTTGGAAATTTTTCCAGAGAGAAACATTCGCCTTGCAAACAATATTTCAAATGGAAATCAAATTTCAAATTGATTTCTTAAAAGGCGCAAAAGACATCATAGTGAAAAAAATTCCATAACGGTACTTGAATCCGGGCCATCAGTATAGCGCACTGATATTCTACCGACTAAACCACATCGAACGAGACCCAGCCTGGAAAATGTCTTACTATTACATGTTGGCAAGGCTACTAACTCAGCACAAGATGGAATATGTATCATGAGCCACCGACATGGGGCAAACACGAAACTTAATTAAATCCAGCAGCGATTCAAACTATATAATTACTTGGAAATTTTTCCAGAGAGAAACATTCGCCTTGCATATTTCAAATGAAAATCAAATTTCAAATTAAAATTGCATTTTAAGCAATTAATTTGAAATTTGATTTTCATTTGAAATATTGTATGCAAGGCGAATGGTTCTCTATGGAAAAATTTCCAAGTATTTATGTAGTTTGAATCGATACTGGATTTAATTAAGTTTCGTGTTTACCCGATGTTGGCGGCTCACGATAAATATTCCCTCTTGTGCTGCGTTTGTCGCCTTGCAAACATGTACTAGTAATAAATTTTCCAGGCTGGGTCTCGTTCCATGTATCTTAGTCGGTAGAATGTCAGTGCGCTACACTGATGGCCCGGATTCGAGTCCCGGCTTGGAATTTTTTCTCTATGATGGCCTTTGCCCTTTTAAGCAATTAATTTGAAATTTGATTTTCATTTGAAATCATCACATTGTTTATGACAAGTTCGTCACAAATGACACATTTCACAAATTAGTCACAGTGTGACGTCAAAGCATTGTCGCTGTCGTCACAGGTTCGTCACAAAGTAAAATAGTCACAAATGACACACTTTTCATAAATTTATCACACCGTGACTTCACAGATTGGTCACAATGTGACGTCACAAACGACCTCTAAAACGGTCATAACGATCTCGCATTCTAGTCACTATGACGTCACATCGACGTCACGTGACGTCACATCGACGGTCACAAAATCACAGTGTGACTTCAGAACGACGTCGCTGTGACGTCAACATGCCTTACGGGTTAAAAAAGAAAATTGAAAGAAAATCTGGTTACTGCAATGTAATAGCTCTAACTGAACGCTTGAAAACAGCAACAACAAAAAAAAAATACCCATTTTATTATCTTTATTAATTTTTTAAAGTGTGCCAAATAAAAAAATTCAGAAAAGAACAAAATTAAAATTGTGAAAAAAAAAACATTTTTTGCTTTTTTTTTTTATTTACTTGCACATTCTGGCAAAATTAAAATTCCATATTATCATAAAAGACGAATAATTTAAAAAACAAAATACAGTAACGCAACTTCTTTCTTTTTTTAATAAAGACGGAAAAAACACATTAATTAGAATGCTAGAAAATGTTAACTATACATTGATATTTTTTCATTTTCTCTTGTTATAAGAAAGAATATACATATTTTAAGTGAAATAAAAAAAAATCATTTCAAATTTATTAAGAAATAAAAATTTTACAAAAAATGTTAAAGTATTCCTTTTATTTTTTACGCAGAATGCATAAATTTATGAAATATATTTTTTTTAATTATAAAGAAGTAACACATAATTAAGTTTAAAATAATTTGTGTAAGAAATTGTAATGCATTTTTTCCAGTAAAAACTTAATTGAATTAAGAAAAAAATAGTTTTATTTTTGTATTTATCTAATTTTTAAAGATAAGAATGTATTTAGAAATATGATTAAATTTTATGATTTGCTTTCCGCGAATGTTTCAATTTAAGTGTTGGAACAAAGAAATTGTTCATATAATTTAAAATTTAAGGAAATGAGTAAAATATAAACAGAATGGATACAAATTATTTGAGGAATTTTGGAACTCAATAACTTCCACCACATGAATTTTAAAATACTCGTTCAATGGCACTACTATTACTAGTGTATTATCATAACATTGCGCGCATATTTCTTTTGTGCTGAAATCTCAGTTTAGATTGATCAGATAATAGGTAATCTATAGGTATACGAACACCATCTTTAGAAATGTAAGGCTGAAAAATATGGCGATCAAGCGAATATCTAGTATATGAGGTTTCGGTAGAAATCAGGTTTCGAGACCGCCGCGTCTGAAATTTATTCTTGTATTAAAATGACGAATCAGCATTTAAGTTGGCTTTGTTGATGTTCACACGATAACAACCATACATGAAGAAGTTATTCAAGGATGGGAAATTTGTCCAGAAACGAAAAGCATCCACACTGAATATTTGTAAGAAAAGTATTTATCGTGTGTTTAACTATCTTACAGTGATCATGTTTGGCTGTATACCTGGCTACTTGTTTTATACAGATCTAATATAGGGGAGACTAGGGAGGGTTGACCCACTTCTTTACAAAATGATTTTTTTATTTTTGAAATATTGAACGTATAATAAAGTTTTATATATCATTTTCTTCATTATACAATCCGTTATCAAAATAAAATTGTTGCATAAGTGTAACATATAAGAAATTTGAAAAATTATGGATTTTAATCATGAAAAAATAATGGGTCAAGGCTCCCCACCTATGGGAGGCTTGACCCACTATGTGGGAGGCTTGACCTACTTTGTTTTATATTGAAATATTTGTGAAGAGAAATAAAATCAGTTTAGAAAAAGCAAAATAACTTTATGCTACATGCTTATAAAAAATATTTTTTTAAAATATGATGCTTAAACAAACCTGCTGAGATGCAATCGCAAATCAGTGGCGAAAAATTTTGTTTTAAATAGGATTTTGTCTGAGCAGGTATAATTGTACAGCAGGGAAAATGAAATTTTAACATTTAAGACAGTATTCTGTTAGAGACAGGTTCGGTTTTTATAGTGTTTCACGTTATAATGTCCGTATTTAGGAGCCACTGTCCTGCTTTTTTGTATCCTTGTCCTATTTTTTGTGATACCCGATCTGACATCTCCAGTTGTCGCATAGTTTGGCTTCAGCTCACTGTATTCATCCTTGTGTAATTTGTCTACATACCTTCCTCAAGTTTTTCGATCGATGCTATGTTTTTCTGCAGCCGTTCTTTCGAGCACGTTCTTTTGAACACTTAACTTATCATTGACATGATTTAAACCTTTAAGGGGCAAGGTACTTTCAGTACTAAAATGTTGAAATAAATGACTGGCACCGGAATTTACGAACAAATTTATTTGGAAATAAGAAACATGCTATATTTCACATACATGTTAAATGGAAAAGATTTTAGCAAAATTCTGGTGCCATTGTTGCGTTTCGGAATTAAAATTAAGTGGTTTTGAAAACATACTGCTGTCCTTGAAAGTGTTAAAAGTGCTGCTTTCATCCTTTCTAGTCTTTCCCACTGTTCTATTTACCTATTGTAAGTAATATTTAAATGGAAAAAAGTTCCTATAAACTTTTCCATTTTCTAGCAATTTTTCACATCTTTTTTAGTCAATTTTAAACATTTTCTTTTCAATAACCTCATTTTACTGTAGCTTTACCGAATAAATTTACATTATTTTATATATATAACCATTAACTTTTCATTATGCACAGTGTATAATGAAAAGATTTCAAAAACCACTTAATTAAGGGAGCCTTGAGCAGCTGGTCAACCCTCCCTCACATTGATTGGGTCAAGTTTCCCTAGATAGACCTTTTCTAAGGAATAGCACATTGTTACGTTAAGCCTAACTTACTGTACAATCTTTATGCCAGGAATGAAAGCTCGATATTTGTGCATTACTTTAAACCTACTTACTTAAATTTCTATGATATAATTTATCTGAAAAGAAGCTTACAAAATATTTCTAAAAAACACAACTTTTAGATTGAAAACACCTCATATTTGATTTTTTTCTCACCTATTTCGATTATCTCTATGAAACGGAGACTGTAGCTGTTTGAGCATTCTAGTAGTTTTGGTTGACACCTATTAATAAAACGCTGAAACTCTTTTAAATATGCAAATTGAAGGTTGGGTCAAGCTTCCCATATGGTCAACCGTCCCTAGTCTCCCTTACTTCATATTTCATTTAGCAAAAGTCAAAAGTTCAGTTTATTGGTGACCACACTTTCCTACAAATTTCCTTCAAACGCAAAATAAAACTGCATTTGAAAAACTATTAAACCATCTTTGTTATTCATTTTCATTCAAGGAAATGTTTTGAAAAAATAATTTATTAAAACCATCTTCTATTATTAAAATTTATTTTATGTCATAACTGGAACCGTGGCAGTTGATTTTAGGATAACATGTATTTTAAAGCAAAATCTATTGAAATATTAAAATAAAAAGCTCTTTAAGACATTTTAAACATACTTTTAAACATAATTAAAATTCTACAACGAGTATATTCCAAGGCAAATTATTAGACCTCTGTTAAATGTAGGATGAATTATAATAGACCTGTACTAAAACAGATTAACATAATAGAAATGGTTAGTGACAAATACCATACCTGTAAAATAAAAGCATATTGAAGTTGGGGTTTATTAAGAGAAGAGGGATCAGGTGCTAATAAAGCTTTTTAAGATGGAGACTACACGTTTACAGATCTACAAGCTTGCAGATTTAAATTATTCAAATTCCCAGATTGATAAAAAAAAATATCTGCTGTTGAAGAGGAACACATGCGCTATTTTCATCGGATTTGAGAGGGAGACGGAAATTGACATTAAAAAAAAAGTATGTTACTAAATGATGTGAAAGACTTTCATACAAAAGAAACGCTGGTTTTATCGACATGTATTTGAATATGGAGAAAGACTTTAGAAAAATTAATAAAAACAACGATAACCCAAGAGAAGCATGAGACACACTAAAGAAACAATCTCAGCCGTATAGTGGCTCGGAACATGTTGCAAAACATTCTATGCGAAGTGTAGGTAAACGAACAAGCAGACATATTTGCCGCTAGAAGCAAGCTATGTCATTCTGTTAAGGAAGTGTTCAAGTCATTCTAACTCTTGCACCATTTGGATATTAAATTTACTTTAAAGGAAATCTTAATGGAATTAACAACCGAGTAATCTAGATTAGAACTGCGAAATTTGAAAAAAAAAAGAAAAAAAAAAGAAAAAAAAGGAAAGAACTTTTCGTTGAGACTTAAATTTTACTAAAGACGTATTTTAGCACGTGTAAAGGTAAAAATCTGAAAATCATTAATTTATAATTCTATGTTGATTTATTATGTGATTTTCAATAATCAGAATTTCCAAAACGAGATTATAAAAGCACGTTTTTTACTTTTGAGATACGGAACTATAAAAATCAATTTAAATAATTTTTAATTTTATAATAGACAAAAATAATGGAATGCCATCAAACATTCATTTCTAAAATTGTAAGCGAAATATATTTACTTTGAAATTTTTCGAACGAACAGGATTCTAACTTCTGAAAAGGACATTTTTTTTTAAATCAAAGAATGTTCAGATTAGTAATTTTCACAAAGAATTGCTTTAAAAGTGGAAAATTATGCATAGATGATGAATAATGATGATTTAACATTCACATACATAAATGTTATTCTTGGAGTCAATGTAGCTTGCATACAGAATGTAAAAAAAGGGGGGTGTCCTTGAACTCTAGATCCAAACTGTAAAGAAATGTAAATTATAAATAAAAAAAGCAATTTTAGTACAGCAATGTGGGGTCCAAAATGGTAATGATTGGCAAAAAACAAGAAATGCAGAAGAAGTAAAAACAAGCATTTTATTAATATAACAGTTACAGTAATTTGTCAAATATGCCACCACCAATATCGTTATAGACCTGACAGCGTCTAGCAATTAAGTGGCGTAATCTATCGAAGATTCCAGGTGGTCCACGAATCGGTTCAAACGGCACTTGCAATAAGGTCCTCATCAGATACATTTAGTGTCTTATAGATGATGTACAGTCGTGGAAAAAAAGTAACCCCCCCCCCCTAACTCCTCAACAAATTATCGTAGAATATAGTTACTGGTACCAAACGATTGGAAATAAAGTCTAATTTTAAATGATGTATATAAAATTTCCTTAGACGGCCATCTACATATTAAAACGAACCCATACTTTATTTTTTTCAGTGACAATACCCAATTTTGACAGCATAAATGAACTCTAAACCCTTCAATTAGCCCCAAAACAAATTTTTATGTAATTCGTACCATACGTTTCCGAGAAATTAATTATTTTAAAACGAGCGTATATTAAGGACTGTATCCAAATTGAAATTGGGTACTCGATTGTTAACCGAGAGAACCTTTTTCTTGATCAAGGCACCTAAAGCACCTCTCAAGCAGTCAATGAAGACTGCTAGATTACAGGAGATCAGAAGACATTTCAAAATATCTAGTTGCTTCTATCACAAAACCTTAAACCATCATTTTGCCGTTTTTTTAAGCATAATTTGAAAACTACTTTGAAAAAAATGTGAAATTTTGGATTTCCATAAAACAGGACTTAATAAATCTAAATCCATATAAAAAATTGTAGGTTGTAATTCATATTTTTTTCGGATATTAATTTCATAATTCATAATTCATATCATAAAATTATTAAAAGTGCAAATTCAGCGTATTTATGTTTGGGTATATTAGTATTATTGCTACACAGAATATTAGCATATATCAGGAGATATAAATAAAAATATGAAAATGTAATTAAACATTAGAAGCACAAAATTTTAAATGTTTATAATTCAAAATCTTGTCAATCAAATGACTTGAAATTGGGTGTCTAGGCATAGTTTGATCCGAAGTTTTGAAATATCTCGTTAAAATTGGGTATTGCTATTGAAAAAAAATGAAGTTTGGATTCATTTTAAATGGAAGATGACCCCCTAAGCAAATTTTATATACCCCATTTAAAAGTAGACTTTATTTGCAATCTTTCGGTGCCAGTAAATTTCCTCTACCATAATTTGTTGAGGAGTTAGCAGGGAGTGTTTAAGTTTTTTTCCACGACTGTACTTGAAGCCTCCGAATGGTATGCTAATCACTGTCAAGACATTGCCATGCCTGTATCTATGTTGGAGAAGGTACATTTGAGCACTTACTCCATATGTTATGTAAATAAAAGTCTTGTTTTCATTTCTTCCGCATTTATTTGTTTTTTGCCAACACTTTTCATTTTCATCCCACATTGTATAAGAAAATTACTTCTTACAGTTTGCCGCATGAGTTCATGGGTATCCTGTATATTGTAGACTGTAAAAAAAATGAACTCTCGTGGAAAAAACTATATCCCATATTAACTTTGCCATGAGTTCATAGGTACCCTGTATATTGTAGAATGTAAAAAAGGTGAACCCTCGTGGAAAAAACTTTACACCATATTAACTTTATTGCAAATCATTCGGAAAAATTTTACCAGTACCGTTCCATTAGCAACAACGTCTGCTGATAAATGCTATACTTAAATTTTATTTAGAGTTATCGCCTGCTTCTAAAATATGCAATAAACAGGAAAGTTTTGATCAGTAACAGCTAGGTTTGACATCATGTTTGGAATATTCGATAAAACTTATCTAGGGAGATTAAACGGAAAGTCATTCCGTCCAATAGTTCAATAACAATGAGGGTTTAAAAGTTTCGATTTCCTCATTTGTTAACTTGATTTTTAATCGTTGCAAAACTAATGAAGAGCTCAGATGGTAAACTCTGTAAGTGACACAATCATAATTTTGTGAAAATGAGTTGTAAAGTTCAAAATCTTTATTAGAGTTTATTGTAAAATGCCTCATTGATCGATAGATAATTTTTTGGGAGTGTTTGCATATTTCGATTTATAGAAATTTACTAAATTTTGTACAAGTATGTGGACATTTAAGTCTTGAAGCATTGTTGGATTGGCTTCTTTTTTATGTTAAGATTACTGCTTAGTTTACTTTACAAAAACGTTATTTCTGAGATTATACTGACAAGTGACCGTGAAACATTTTGTCCAATTTGCCTATTTTTTATGTTTTTCTTGCAATATTTCTTGATGTCGTTGTTTATGCACCTGATATTTATGCACCTGATGTTTATGCATCTTACTGCGTTGACCCTTCTGACAATGAGGTACACTTGCCTAAAAAGCATCCTATATTAAACTTCTGTCAATACCGTACAAAAGTAGAAATTCATTTTACTCAAAGACTAAACGTGATATAAGGAAACAGATTAGAGATTTGAAATCAGCATAAAAATCTAGTTTAGAAAAATATTACGTTAATTCTATGGCAACTACTTTAAAGTTGATAACAATGTAAACATTACACCATTGAAAAATATTCAAATTAGCCTTAATTACGGAGATAAATTTTAAGAATATGCAGATCGTGACATTTGTCTGAATGATATAATCTTGTAGTCATTATCTGTAGATGGTAATTCTGTCTGGCGTTTATTGTATCTAAAATTCCCATAAAACAGCACAAAAAAGCTTAAATTTGCATAAACGTAAATATGCAAATTTCTCAAAAATTGGACCACCTAATGAAAAACTGAAAGCATATTCGAAATCAGCGCTAAAAGCTGATCTAGATTCTACTAATTTCAGTTCAGTGTGAGAACCGTTATTGTAAATGTCTCTTCAATCATATGATTATTTTTTTTTTTTTGTCATACACCACCTTTAACATCTGAGCTCTTCAAATACTATTGGAATTTGAGTAACTGGAATTCGCTAAAACCATTTGGGTAAGGAGCTGTACTTGTTTATTTTTATGACTGGAATTTCTAGGAATAGATTTCAGTTAGTATATGTTCCAACTCATATTATTAACCACTCATATACTCATTAGTGCCTAGTGTCTCCCTTTTCAGGGACGATTATAAAAATGCATCGCAGTCTCACAGAACTTACAGTTTCAGCCCGTTTTTTGAAGAAAAAAAAAGTTCATTTCTTTTATATTCAACAGATGACAGCACTATACAAATATTTAGTTTATTATATAATCGTTTTTGTTTCTAGTGGAGCAGAAAACAGGGTTTTTGCAATGTCAAAAAAAGGGGGGGGGGGGTAAGTATGCTTAATTATTTATCAATTAAATGACTTCTTATTCATTGATATATCAGTAAATACAATTGTAAGAATATGTATTTTTGGAATTTAATAAAAATTTTAATTTCTTTGACATTTTAATTATGCCCCTAAAAGGGGACGCTAGGCACAGGTTAGGGGGTTGTTTTACGATTTGTTATGGATAAATGAATTTTTGTTCTCAATTAAAATTTCACAAAATCGTTAAGTTGATGTATGAAAAATTATAAATAATAATAGCATTGTATTTCTATTAATAATATTGACATAAATTTAATGATGAATTTTAAACAGTAATTTTATAGCTCATAATATTATGAAAATATGTACTTCCAAATGAACTTTATTTCTAAATTCGAATTATTGTGGGTGATTATGTTTGTTTACTTACAGACGAAGTATTTCTAACAGATTGTACAGATATATGTTTTGTAGCACTTAATATTAAAATCAAAATAAATATTTATATTTTAACAAATAATATTGAAAAATATGAATAAGGTACAATTTAAGTTAGTTAAATTTAGATTAAAAATCCATATATTTTTAAGAGATTTAAAAAAAGAGAGATTATCAATTCCCGTTGTTTGTTCTGTTTTATGTACAGGATATTCATTTTTCTTTCGAAATGATCTTGTATTCATGGTGGTACCGCTTTCAATGTTGTTAAATTCAAAAAATATATATAGCTGCTTAAGGGCATTTTGGACTACAACTGTCTTTAAAATTCATCAATAGGTGCAAAAATTAAAAAAAAAAGTGGTGAAAAATAATAAAATCTTATATATATTTTAAAATGTTATATAGAGTATAATTTCTTATAAGATCGCATTAAAATTAAGAATATTCAATTTGGTATTGCTTCTGTAAATTGGTTTGAATGTGCTTTTATTATAGACCATATTTTATACTTTATAGGGGCACAAAAAAAAAAAAAAAAATTAATTCACTATCATTTAAAAAATAATTATTTGAATAAGAATTTATATTTTAAAGAATTACTTGAAGTCGATTACCATATTTATAAAAATAATTACATTTTTTTTAGTTCAGCAGTAGAAGAAGTATGGCATTACTACATCAGCTATCTGATGATGAAGAATTCAAAGAGCCTGACATTTGTATTGTTCCGCATTTCCAAGAGAAGGCCTTACTGATGAAGACAGTGAACCTGAGGATTCGGTAGATATCACCAGAATATCAAGTCAACAATTAAGAACTCTTGCAACAGTAACACTTAAACGCTTTGATAAATCGGTAGACCATGTTAAAGACTTCTATTCATCAAGCGATGATGAATACTCAGATGATGCGTAATGATACACTCTGCAAACGTAAAGAATGTAAATGTAGGAAAATGCCTAAGGAAAGAATATAGACAGAAAAGGATATTTACAATGGAAAACAAAACAATCTAAAATGGAGTATACCAAAACCACAATTCTCAGATATTCATTAATGTCCTATTTCCATAGTCGAAGAATTTATGTCAGATGAATTATTAGATTTGTTGATCAGACTATCATATATGAAAAATTAAAAGGGAACACGTCATTCTCTATTACAAGAAATGAAATGCGGCTATTTCTTGCCATTCTTTTGACGAGTGGCTATTGCGCTTTAACACAAAGGCGTATTTATTGGTCAAATGATATTGATGTAAATAACAATGTAATAAGTTCTGACATGATTCAAAATAGATTTGAGCTGATTTTTTAACCACAGACCGGGTCACGTTTTCGCATGAGGTACGTTTACGCAGTGTACTTTTTTCGAAACGAGTTATAACTGGCCAGCCACCAGTCATGACAGATTGATGCTGCTCCCTAGTGGGTATTCTCACACGTTTTTGAGCATCAGTACAGCTTCGGTCAAGCATGAGGAAAGGATAATCTGTTTCTGTCAAGGTGAGTAAATTTTGTGTTGAACTTATTGAAACTTATTGTAATAATAATATATAATAATATATATAATTTATAATAATACTTAGTTAAGGATAAACAAATATGTGAACATTAGCAGAATTTTATCTTTTTTTGAGAACTCTATTTGTATGAACAGAAATGTAATTAATTTTCGTTGCACGTTAAAAATAAATCAAAACATGGCGGCGGGGCTTGTTTACGCATTGGCATCGGGACAACTTTACGCACGTTCAAAAAGAAGAAATCAAGTAAACATTTACTAGTTTCTATGGAAGCAGAACAAGAAGACAGCAAAGAAAAAAGTATGAAACTAAAAACTGCAAAAGGGAAAAACTTTGTACACTCTGGAATAAAGAATATAGTGAATGAATCTGAGTGCGAGGATGAAAACTGTGTATGTATTTAATGTTTGAAATCATACAACCAATCCAAAAAAGGTCAAGACTCGGTTCAATGTCTTAGATGCAAAAGGTGTTCCCGTAACAAGTGTGCAAAAGGAAATACTTTAATTTTTGTTTGTAAAAATTGTAAAAATGATGATGAAGATGACTAAATAGGTTCAGTTTTTAATTAGCAATAAGCCCTATGTTTTCAGTTTAGCCTATAAAATGTTCTTTAATTAATTCTCTTTAATTCTCTTTTTTTTAAAAAGTGTTTTAAGTTATAAATAAAACATTTAAATTGGATTAAATATTTATTTCACTTACTCCTTGGTATCACATATAATATGCGTAAACGTGCCCCACTTGATGCGTAAACTTGCCCCGGGAACGGGGTATCTTTACGCAAAAGACTTGGACCTGAAAAAAAATTGCAGTTAAAAACACAACTAGAGCAACAACTGAATACACAAATTTTGACTTTATTGACTGCTTTATAAAACCATAATGTCTAAAATTCCCCAAGTAGAAACATAAACATTAGATAATTCATAGAAAAAAATCCGCGTAAATGTGCCCCGGTCTATCCTACTAATGGGTGTCCATTAACAGATATTAAATCATTCAAGAAACGCAAAACAAACTTCAAAGTGGAACTTTTGAATATAAATTTGATAAAAAGGAGATTTAGTTAGATTTTAGTTACATGGGATGGCAACAACGTTGTCAAAATTGTCTCAAATTTACATGGTGTTTACCCTTTAGTCAAAGTAAAATGATGGTCCAGCAGCGATAAAAAATAATTGAAACGGATCAAGTGAAACTATTTCAGAGATATAATCAGAACATTGGAGATAATGATAGGATGGGCCAGAATATTGCAAATTATCGATGTTCTATTCGCAGCAAAAAGTAGTTGTGGGCACTTTGTATTTTTCGTTTGGAAGCTGCTATGCAAAATGCATGGCTATTATAGCATCTTTGTCCATCATGAAATATAAACCCTTTAAATTTTCTTCAGTTCCGCAGATAGATCACCATGGCGTATTTTTAAAAGTATACTGGAGATTTAAAAAAATGCTGTCAGGATTCCTCGAGGGAGACAAAATACATTAAAATCAAGAGTTCCTTATTCTGTGAGATATCATGGAAATAAACGTTACTTTATAATAAATGCAACTTACGTTCGATGCGTTCAACGTGGCAAAAAATGTGTACCATAGTATGTCTACATGACAAATGTTTTATGGTATTTCAATTCCGCAATAAAAAGTAAAAAATTACTTTAACCCGGGAGAACTCGCTAGTGAGAATGCGCAATTTCTTTTCTTTTACTTTACATTCATATAATATCAACTTTTTTTGGTTGGCTTGGTACTTTTATTCACAAAAGAGGTAAAATAATTGAAATAACATTTTGAAACTTTAATTAAAATGTAAAAATGGTATAAATAAGCGTCTTAAAAAAGTACGACGGTGAGAGAAAATCTCATGCATCGAGTTTTCCCGGGTTAATCTCATGTTTTTGTTCTTTAGCTTAATATATAACATGCTTGTATTTTAAATTTATTCAAACTATTTTAGAAAAAAAAAACGAAAAATCAATGTACCCTCTGGTGCCGGAGCGTAATTTTTTAGGCACGTTTAAAATTTTTCAAATGAAACATAAAAATTTCACTTAGAATTTCCTTCACTATTTTCCCAGTTATCTCATGGCATTTGACAACGGTATATCAAATATTATAGAAAAAAATGCAACTTATTCATTAATTGATTTTAAACACAATTTCGAAACTATATAATATTTGAAATTCAGAATTTTTTTAACAAAAACTAAAAGTTCCAAATATATAATTAAAAAATTACAGCTTACTACTCGTAATACAAATAGTTTTTAAATTACAATGAAACAGAAGCCCGCATTGCAATCTGTTTTGTGACAATTAAAATTGAATTTAACATTACGAGTTCCAATTTTTAAACATGCGTATTTTCTAAAATAATTGATTAAATGACTTCACTTTTGCTATCCGAAGGCACAGTTAATTTAATTACTCATGTACGGTGCCAAAACTAGTTACTACTATAGAATACTTTAATGTTTGTTACAAACACGTTTCTAAACTCGCCAGACATTAAAATCTTATTCAGTCTTACCACATTCCGGGTTGTAAACTTGTGTTACAAATATCATAAACAGATAACTCTGTAAAAGAGAACTGGAGTTTTTTTACAATTTAATATATTTCTACTATTTCAATTTTTAAATATGTTTTGACTGAATATTTCGCAAAGCACATTTTCGTTTATTATGTACGAACTATCAAAACAACATTTATTTCTCTATTTTATATTTAAGCGGAAATTCTGAATATTTTTGTTCAATGTATTCCTGTTTGTCAAATGTATTTTCAGTGCATCATTCATATTGGTTATCCTGACGTATCCCCAGGATGCATGAAATTCAGTTGCGTTAGAATTTACATTTTTATATGGAATTTTAAATAAAATTTATTCAAAATCAGTGTGTTGCCATCTCACCCATCGAAGTTAAACATGAAAAAAAAAACTGACAAAGTTTTGTATGTATTTTGCACATAAAGCGCTATTTTTGATGAAATACATACACATATTTACAATGCAGAAGGAAATATGTTTAATGCATAATTCTTTAAGAGCTCAATAAACAGCCTGCCTTCAAATACTTATAATGTTGATTCATGAAGGCATAGTATGATAAATATAATAAATATAGCTTTAACGCGTGTTTTTCTGATTTGTATACCAATATGAGAAATGATTTTTTCTGTGTGTGATGACAAGGAAAATATACCGAACATAGAGATCCGAAAGTTTAATATGGATATTCCAAGGCAGGTTCTAATGCACCTGAGGCTCATATTTTTCCTGTTTTTGATAATTTGTTAAGGTATTAATTAAAATCCACAAAAGACAGTCATTAAAAAGATATTATTTTCTTTCTAAAAATCGCCTGTTTCTAAAGGTCGGAAATTTGATAGGAGTAAAGATCCGAAGAACAGGGACGCTTTTTTTATGGGCGTCATCCAAAGCCTTCATCGGCTAAACCGCGCGAAATAGGTAAAAACGAAATATTCAAATGTGCATTCCTAAATGTCGTAAATCCATCTAAAAAGATGATGCCACTTTCGTCTCTACAACACTGAAACACGTTTTGAAAAATACAAATTCTTTCAAAAAAATTCGTCACTTGAAGTCATTCACGATTTTTTGAGACACTCATTTTTCAATTCTTAATCTAAGAAAATCTGGTATCTGGTTCACAATGTTCTTACACATATTCTTCGAACACTTAATTTATATCACACATTTAAATCTCGAAATTGAAGCATTAAAGAAAAAGCTCAATATTCGCTCAAAACATGAATACGCGGGTGGCTTTTTCCCTTGTTTTTACAACAAAAAAAGTAAACTAATGATAATTGAAACGACGAATTATGCCCGAGAAATAGTAAATATGATTTTAATTATGTGAAGGTTCATTAACATTGCTAACAAAGCATGATACCAACAGAGTGAAAAGTATCCAGACTAATGTTTGAACCAGGGTCTTTAATTTAATACTCCAACGCTCTGCCACTTGGAACACTTCAGTCTTATACGTTGGTAAGGCTACAAAGGCAGCATAAGATGGGGTAGCTTCATGAACCACAACCCTGCGGCAAACATGAGTCGAAAATTAATTAAGCATCGATTAACATCAATTAATTCACTTTGTTTTATTCCTTGTTAGCAATATTAATGAGCATTCTCGTAATTAAATTCCGATTTACTATTTCTCTGGCGTAATTCATCGTTTCAATTATTATATATACATTAATGTATGCTGGATTAATTTTCGACTCACGTTTATAGCAAGGTTGTGGTTCAGGAAGTTGTCCCATCTTGTGCTGCGGTTGATGTCCTATTAACGTATAAGAGTGAAGGCTGCCAGGTTACAGCTGTCATTACATGTGACTGAGTTGGTAGAGAGTTGGTAAGCTGAACCAGAAACCCAGTTTCGAAATCCGGAGTAGATTCTTTTTCACTCTGTTGCTTTTACGCCTTGTTAGCAATATGATTGAAAATTCACGTAATTATTCAGATTTATGAAAAATAGCAATCAATATTTTTGCATGAAAATTATACGCACGCTTCCGAAACGTTATGTTTATTAATCATAAAAAATCAAAGTTTGGACATTAAGACTATTTTGTTTTTAATACTAAGTGACCGGTTTGAAGGAAAAGTGAGAAGAAAACTCTATTGCTCAGTGGCTTTGGAACGTATAAAAATTTGAACAATAAGAACTTTTTTAATATTAAGTTTTTAGACCTAAAAAGTTCGTTAAATTCAAATTACTTTTCCTTGTGAATGGTTTTACAGATTTGTTTTGTAGTAGCGCTTTACTAAGAAAAAAAATATTTAAGTTTTATTTTAATATTATGTGACTGAAGCCTATGTTTGCGCATATATATATTTTAATTGGAAAGCAGAAAACTTTGAAAAAAAAATCCAATGTACAAAAAAAGAATTTATTAAAGAACTATTTTATATTAAAACTTTTGTTGTAACAACATAAACTGTGAAACAACAGTACAGTTTTAACGAGATTTCAGGACGCGTTCTACCGTTTAAAATTATGCATATAATTTACTGAAATTTAATGTACTTATTTTTTGAATGATACGCTAGTCATTTGTAAATATGTGTAAAAAGATTTCATTGTAAACCTCAAATTAATATTAAATTATGTGCCGGTCAAATAAACTGGCCCATAAATGTTTAACATGTTTATTAAAAATGTATTTTCTTCAACAGGGTGATATATTTCAGAATACTATATTTTCTGTTGCTGGTATCAATCAGCTTGTACAAATATTCAGAACATGACGACGACTGCTTTGTTACTCATGTCTTGAACAATAGATTTTATCCCTTAAAAAACTCCAATAGGGCATTTGAATATCAGGTGTACATTCACAAAGGTCAAATTATTTTAACACGTGATTCAGTGATATTTTTCCTAATTAATTGTCGTGTTAAACGGGAAACATTGTAAAGTACACCATATTGTATAAATATAATGTCCTGGAGTTATTTACGCTGTTAAAATCATATGATTACAAACTCATTCAGCATACTATTTTAATCTTTGTTCACTGATAGAACAATTTTAAATTCGTCTTTCAGTGATATTCTCAAAACATATAGCCTCAAAACAAACTTATCTTCAAACATGTAGCGTTATGTTATTGTTTCAAGATTCATCAATGTTTCGAGTATCCTGTGATTATTTTTAGTAGCACATACTCAACAAGAGTTAATATGAGTGTGGGATTTAACATGACCGTTGAGTTGAAAATAGGATTCGTCAATCCACAAACATTCAGTGATCAATTTAATTGAATCGCAGTACAGCGCAAGAAAAAATTTAACAGCTCTATCAAAAAATCCTAATCTGTCGCACACTGCTTGCAGTGACTAATTAATTTACCTAAAATTACCTTAGGAATTATTTGTTTACAATTTTTTCAAGAGTCAAAACTGTTTTCGTGTTTGTAACTTCTGATCCCGCTAGAATTATCCTCCAAAGAGCTTTCGTCACTTCCTTATATCGGTCAGTTTCGTGTAACAAAAATTTTATAATTTTCAAATATCTACCACTCCTTTTTTTAACGTCTAGCTTCAAAATGTCAGTGGAAGTTTTATTTACACTGTTTGTTTTTTTTATATCTGGTCAGAAAAAATATCTTGTTCAACTTGTTTTTTATTTCTTTTTCAAGTTATATACGCTGTGAGTAATATGAATACACTTGCAAGTAACTTACGATAAAGTTTTCCTATATATTATACTCGGGCGTCACTGTTCTACAGAGAAGCAATCAAAAGAGTTAGTATTTATTATTATGTGATTTTAGGAACTGTGAATAACCCATTAATAAGCTGTCCAAGTTTTTTGATACAAATTATTTTAGCCAAAACATAAGAAAATATCACACACAATCTTCTGATATCCTTCTAGGGTGACTGTTCCAGTAGTTGATACACCTCCAGTAGTTGATCAAATTTTTGAAATATTGCTGCATTTCCGGCGGAAATGAGTTTTACAAGTAGCACTAGACATAATATTTTTGTTCGAATGTTACTGCACCTATTGTCACATAGTTTTCAGCTATGTTCTGTAAGAGAATCCAAATTATGAAATTTTTTAATTAGAAAGTGTAAAAATTTATTTTTATATTAGTTGGAGACAATAACGGTAAGTTAGAATAGTACCCTTCCATCTTGCTTATTTCAGCTAATATTTTTATAAGAATTGATGTTAATCACAGTCCAAGGATGTTATTTTAAATATTAATTTTTAGATTTTCGATGGACTTCTTTTTGGGGGTTGAAATTTGACTGATCAACTTCTGATCTTATTAAATAAGCAAATTCTAGAAATTGATCAGCTGTGATCAATTATTGGTTTCGAGGACTCAAGCTATTGATCAGTATATCAGCAACTGGCTAACAACATGCGCAGTCATTAATTGATCATTTTTTAATTTTTTTGCTTACCAAGCCATTATTGCTTATTTTCAGAATTCATTATGCTGCCGAAAAAGAAATTCTTCCAGTACTCGGACGATGATCTGCGAGAAGCCGTTGAAGACGTAAGAAAAAAGGGTGATTCGATAATTTCGAATCAATAGCCCTGTTCGAAATGTTCCACCTATGTTTCCTTAAAAAGCTTTTTTGTTTTTGGTTAAAGGGAAAACGCCAGAGGTGAGACGGAAGGGATATTCATCAGTTTTAAAGCAAAGAAGAGGAATAACTCCTTGTTTATTGGATAAATGCTTATGCCAAAAAAGAGTTCCCGATTAAGGGGAGAATTTTATTTCAAACCGTAAAAAAATCATTGAAGCCGATAAAAGGCAAAACCCTTTTGCAAACTCAACTCCGGGGAAAACATGGTTTAACCCCTTGAGGGGCGGTGGGATATATTTTATCCCACCTATGAAGATTTACACGAGAAAAATTTTATGAAATTTTACTTTTCTAACTTTGGTGGAAAAAAGTCGTAAAATTGATTTTCCTTATTTTGAAATAATTTTTTTCTAAATTTCCGGTGAGAATTCAGCATTACACAAACGCAATTGCTTGCCCTAAGTGGTTGCTATCAAGGAGTTAAAGGAGTCATGCGAAGAAGCAGTTCGATAGCTGAGATGTATGCAAATACTATCAACACTGCTAGAGCAGAAGTGTCAGAGCCGAACATCTGCGAGTGGTTTCAAAAACTTCACAAATATCTTGAAACTGAAGGCTGTCTTGACATTCTTCTTGATTCCAGGAGAATTTTTAATGCTGACGAAAGTGGTTTTCAAACTTGTCCAAAAACGGGAAAAGTTTTGACCCATTTCATTCAACATTTTATATGAATTAAAAACAGGTAATGAAAAAGAAGCTATAATCGTGATGGTTGATTTCAATGCAGCAGGAGAGGTTTGCCTGGTATGATCGTTTACCCATTGCAGAAAATATCACTTAAAATTACACAGAATGTGCCAGACGACTGGGGAATGGGTAAATAAAAGAAAGGTTGTATGTGTGGGAGAACCATTTAAATATCTTGCAAAAGTATTTCTCCTTGGCTGAGAAAGCAAAATATCAAACTACCTATATTACCTCTGGTAGATGGCCACAAGAGCCACTTAACTCTTGAAGTGGCAAAGTTATGCTCAGCAAATCAAATACTTCATTTCGCTCTTCACCCGAATGCAACACACATACTCCAACCAGCTGACGTTGCTATTTTCAGGCCTCTCAAGGTGCGCTGGTGGGAAACCATTTACCATTAATCTGAAAATAAAATGGTAACAAAAGCAGTATTTTGATCTTTAATTGCAAGTGTATTTCGAGAAGCAGACTCCGAAAATCATTAAAAACGGCTTCCGGAAATGCAGTCTGTTTCCCTTTAACGCAGACGCTGTAGACAACGAAAGGTGCATCAGCAGTAAGCAACGACATTGTCCACCAACAAACCCACGTAGAAATTGGTCTAGAGTAGGAGTAGCGGAAAACTTCAACGCCATGATGCTTTTGTACATTGAATCCCTATTCAAAAAAAGGCAGAACTTAGAAGTTCAGAAGCGTGGAAGGGGACGAATGGGAGATAGGTGTTGATGCTCTTGAATTGTTCCATTTATGGAGGCAAATGCGGAACAAATATCTTGAACAAACTCAAACGAACATTGCGACACCAGAGAGCGAACCTGAATAGCCAGTTGGTGATCGCCTAACACCAACTGCTTTATTGCTCTACAATCTGATGTTCCTCAAACAATATTTGATCATGATCATGCAACACCAGATCCTTCAAAGCAGACGAACCCACTTCCAAATTCTGCGACTCCTGAGCGCCCAAACAACTTAGGTGTAGCTGAAGTAAAAAACGTCAGTCCAGCTTTTGCAGACAACATTCTATGGTCTCACGACTCGCCACAGAAGAAAAAAACAGAAAGGAGGCGATTGCCTTATGCAACAACGTCGAAACAGTGGATAATGTCTTTCGAAGAAAGGGAAAAGGAAAGAGAAGAGAAAGAAATCCCAAAGAAAGAGATGATTCAGAAAAGGGAAAAGAGGAAGCAACAACTTATACATCAAATACAACATATAGGACTGTCTAAAATTCCGACTAGGTGGAAAAAAACGACTGAGCAACTCACACATCTTTGAGTCCAGTGCCATAGTTTCGTCCGGTGAGAGTATGAGTGGAATCCTTAGCTGAGAAAAGTGTCCATACTTGGCAGACGGTGCAAAAGTATATTGATGAGCACGTTGTCATTTTGGAAAATATTGGAAATGGAAAAAGAAGGAGCGACGGTGGCTTCCATGGCGGCATGTTGGAGGTGCCTAAGGAAGTGTTCCTTTTTTATAGGTTGGATCAAGTTATTTCCACATTGAACCCACAAAAATCAGTAGAACAAGAAATCTTTTCTCTGTCCCTGAATTAGAGTTTCAATATTGCTCATAAGTTATTGTATTTTTTACTTTTATTCGTCTCATTAAAATGTTTACTATTCTCAAATTGTTTAATTTTTTCTACTTACATTGAAAAAAAAGATCAAAATGACCGGTGATCAACTACTGGAATGAAATCGATCAAAAACTGGATTCGCCTGGTCAACTACTGCGGAAATGGTAATTAAGAAAACTATATATTTATAATCCCGTTGCCATTTAATTTCAGCAGAATTTAATTATTGACTATTATAGGACATTCATTAAGGGTTGTAGAAATCATGTTAGTTTACTCCTAAAACTTAAAAGGAAGAAAATATAATAAAAACCCCGGAGCACCGACTTTATTTGATCAACTACTGGGTCGGTGACCCTATATATAAAAAAAAGTAACGCTTTAGAAATGGACCAATGAAAATCTGCGTAGATACCGCGAAAGGAATCTGATTGGTCAGGGATTTCTAACACTATAAGGGGAATACCCAGGGGGGCGGGATCCGGATCTGTCGCCAAATGTCGCCAAATTTGTCGCCAACATGGCAATTTATCGCCAAATTTGGCGACCAAAATTAGCCGCCAAAATGACGCCAACTTGGCGCTATTTCCAGTATTTCGCCAAATTTCCATAGACAATGAAAAATTATTTTGGTGAGGATTTTGCTTGAAATAATCCTCTGTGAGGCAAATTATTAGTCAGAGTAAAACACTTATATCTCTATCCGAGCGCACACAGAAAACATTTTATAGCGAACGCGTAGAAGATTAATTATATTCAATACAACAGAGCGAATTACTGAGGATGCATCAAATGACTGTAAAACGTAAAGTTTTTGGTGGGAAAGGAAAGTTCATGAATATTCTGAAATTGAATGAATTAAAATATACATGCTCACTGAAGTAACTGGCCACACTCTTAACTTCGGAACAGCTGCTGCTATGTTCGTAAAAGTTGTGTCTAGGTATAGTACAGTAGTCATGCGCTACAGAATGAAACCGCGTAAGGCGCCGCTTGGTGGAAAATTGTGGAGTTAACATTCCTATCCCGAAAACCTTAAGAGATAGGGGAAACTAGTGATTTACAAAGTTGTAGAGCATCGTCGATTTAGTACGAAAAGATACCTTGTGGACATTAATGCGAATAATAAAACGGTTAAAATGCGCGTAATGTCCTATACTGTGTCGTGGCAAAGAAAGATCTTAGAAAGAAAAACACAGCTAGTTATAACAATATACCTTTATTTGAGATGTACAAAATTCTCACGGTCAGCTGCAATGCATATTTGGATGGACATTTGTCCGAAAGATAATCAAATCTCCTTCCGTTCAAGTTCCGTGACGTCAGAGTGTAGGACATCACAAAAAAATAAATGCGCGTTTTAACCGTTCTACTCTTCGCATTAATGTCCCCAAGCTGTCTTTTTGTACTAAATCTATGATGCTCTACAACTTTGTAAATCACTTTTTATCCTTATCTCTTTCCGTTTTGGAGATAGGCATGCTAACTTCAGAGTTTCCCGCCAGGTGGTGCCAAAGGCGGTTTCATTCAATAGCGCATGGCTACTTTACTATACCCAGACATTACTTTTATGAACATAGCAGCAGCCATTCCGATGTCAAGAGGATGACAAGGGATTTTAGTGGGTATACTGTATATATGTATATTATTGACGTTCGTCCAAGACTAATTTTGAGTAGGTAAATGTAAAAAAGGAATAAAAATTATAATGCGTGTTGCAAATTTAAATAAATATTTTAAAATACAATAAATTAGATTAAATGGAATATAAAAATTTAGAATAAAATTAAGATAATTTATAAACATTTATAATATAATATATATGTTCTAGGAGCCCATTAATGTCCTGTATGTCCCCACTACTTTCTCACAACTGTGAATTGATATATGCTTTCACTAAACTATTGGATTTGCTGCAGTCGAAGCATTATTTAAATTAATATAATTATAAAGATATAAGTAATGATTAATAATTTCAAGGATTTCTATATGTAATTTAGTTTTTTACATTATGTTAGAAAAAACATCTTTTTTTTAGCATCTTTTAAATGAATTAGTAATTATTTAAATACGTAGCGCTCTCATAGTCTGATCCTGCCGTCTGTCTGTCCGAATGTAAAAGCGCAAAAATTATCCAACCGAATGTTTTGAAATTTACTGTGTAAAATCGTTGCAGAAATTTTCCGAGTCATTTCAAATTTTATGAAAACCAAATAAAAACTTAAAAATATATTAATAAAAATTTTCTTGATTATATTAAATCCTATCATACGTTGTTAATTCAATGATATCCCATGATAGGTGATGATTCTAGCTTGCTATTATGATTATTCTTTTAAATCCTATCATACGTAATTAATTCAGTGATATCACATGATATTTAAGGATTCTAGGTTGCCACGGGGATGTCTCCCTATGTAAGATATTGTCATTTTATTTCAGTATTATTGAATTTAATATATATAATTGTAATAAGTTTTGCATTCAAGCATTTTTGTGAAACAGCTATTGTACAGCTATTGAATATTTATGAAACTAGATATAGTACGAACGCACCTCATTTGACACGTTTGACGTACATATTCAGACTTTTTTTTATAGTTAAAGGTAAAGCAAGATAATATTTTTATACTTTTGTTGGGTGGTCATCAGAGTGGTGACATCTGTAATAGAAAACGTGGCGTTTAGCTAGAGTAGAGTGGTTATGCTTTGGCTATGACTCCGATTATAGTGCCACCTTTATACGAATTGAAGATTTAGTGTTTATGTGATGAAATGGGTGCGAGATACGTGAAAAAAATATAGTAAAATGTTCTATAGCGTCCTCGATTTTGTACATCACGATGTGTTTAATGCTAAAATAACTTTATTTCAAATTTTGAAATGAAACAAATTAAGATTATTTCACACTAACAACAACAACAACAACAAAAAATATTTTGTAAAATGTATACATTCTGCACTCTATACTTGGAGATAATAAATATTTTACTCTTCTCTATTCCTCTCAAACGGAAATAATAATACAGCGATGTATTTTCGCAAAATTCCCATAAAGAAGAAAACAAAGATCATAAAGTATATTGAGATAAACAAGGGATGCTGTACGTCAAGTTTTGAAGCAGCGTATGAATTCTAATCAAATTTTAATTTTTCGAGAATGTTATGTGAATTTTTTGAAAGTAAAATTAAATTACATAGGAATGCAGGAAATGTATTGTATACTGTAAATGCAGACATTTATTCGTGTAAGGAAAGTTTTAAATTTAAAATTTGAGGAACAGAATTTTGTTTAATATTTACTTTAAAGATCTGTAATATATGTACGAAGTAGAAAATAGAGAAAGTAAATAAAATAAAAAAGAAATTTTGTAATATAATTGTTTTTATAAAAACAGTATAAGTGTAACATTCTGATATATATGAATGCAAAATATATTTTGAGAAGTTTAGGAGCAGTGAAAGTATAAATAAGGCAAATAAAGAAATAATGTTTGCTCAATTTTGTTTTAATATTAAGGAGACATTGTTTTAATAGCTATAGATAAATAATTTAAGTTCTTTCAGAAATGCGAGTCCGTTTCACATTTTTAGGTAAATTCGATTTTTATCTAGCAGAGAGTCTCAATGAAATCATTCAGTATCCATAGATGAATCAGGTGACAAAAAAAATCCAGTTTTTCCATTTGTCAATTTCTAGGAAGTTCAAACTAAATTATCAACTAAATTCCTTTTAAAATCTGAATAAGTTACATGTAGACTCTAAATCAATTTTGAAAACTACGATGCTTTGAGGCTGCAACAACTATTCTGAAATTCTATCACAAAATTTTCATATGAAAGTAAAGTTTCTGGCGTACTACTGAAGAAAAGTTTATATTTAAAAAAAAAAAAATTATATTTTATTTTTAGTAAACAAATTTAGGGAATTTTCAAAATGAATACCCAATTTTGATATCATATGCGGCTTCAGCGGTATCCTTTACATTCACATACCGTATGGGAAGTCATTCATTTTGGATGTTTATGAATTGTGGAGACATAAAATTTTGAAATTTTAATGTTAATTTTCATTTTTTATTTCAAAGTAAACTACAAGCCGGATAATTTATTAAGAATTACCCAAAACGTACTTGAGAGAATAAATTTTAGTATCACATATTTCAATTTTCTCGAAACAGATTTTTTATATATTTTTTATAGGTTGCGACAGTATTTTTGGAATTATAATTACATACTTTCTACATTAATTTCACAGTTTAAATATTATCCCAATCAAACGGATAAAATCGATATTTATGTGTGTGCCTATTTGACAAAAATAGGGGTTTCGTGTTTTTAACTAAACATTTTATAGCTTGAAAAATTATGAAATAAAATTAATTGTATCCATAAATTTTTCTAATCCTCAAAAACGCAGAATTTGTTGCATTGTGATGATTTTTCTTAGCTTTAGTGTAACTAAAATATTTTTTAATTTTCACAATTAAAACATATATGTACATAAAATATCAAGGTTTTTAATCTAAAATAATTTTCAACTGCTATGTATACATTAAGATCATAATATATATTCATGACTAGTTTCGTAGATCATCGATTATTATCTCTGTCATGAAATGTATGTAACCTAAACGACTGTTTTGTTTACTTCAAACTTTATGGGGAAATATATTTCTCTACTTGAGCACGATTGAATAATTATGCAAATGTTTAACGATTATGAGTTAATCACTTAAATCCTTGAGTGCATCGGTATATGATTTCATAAACAATGGTTGCTTCATCTTCATTTCGAAATAGGGATTGTAATATCATATTTCATTAAATGCAGATACAATATTCTTATCTTTTAATTGGTTTTACTGAATTCGTCTTTGATAACAGTGTGCAAATTGAAATTTATATTCTAATGAAAACAGAAACGATTTTTAATTTAAAATCATTTTTAAACAAGACAGATGTGTATTTCAATGCTACCTTTAGAGCAAAATGCATAAAACATGAAAAAATTGCATTTTTTTAAAATAGACATTTGTTTGGGATATTTTTTTTTAATTATTAAAGTGTTTTGTAAACAATAAAAATATTTAAAGGTATATATAAATATTATACAGACATACATACAATAAATACAATAAACCCAACTGGTGTGAAAAATTAGCCAGAGCCAGGAATCGAACCCGGGACTGCAGTATAAAAGACTGCTGCTCTCGTAGTATACAAGTATACTGTGGTCCCGGGTTCGATTCCTGGCTCTGGCTAATTTTTCACGCCAGTTGCGTTTATTGTATTTATTGTATGTATGCATGTATGATATTTATATATACATTTAACTTTTGAATGCAGGAGTTATTTATGTGTGTATGTGTGTTTTAATATATATTGTAGTATGTGTGTTTTATTATAATAAAAATATTGTTGATAATATTTTCAAATTGTGCTTTCATATGGAAAGAAGATTGTTTTTGACTAACCTTAGAATAAATCATGATTTTCAGACAAAAAAAGTCTATCATTTAACGACGTCATAATAATATTTAATACATGATTTAAAATCAAATAGGTATGTAATTAATAACTATAAATGCTCCAAATGATGATATTCTACTTTTAAAATAAAAAAGAACGTTTAAATAACATATTTGAAATAAACAATATACTTGCTTAAAGATTCTAAACTTTTCTTTGACTAAACATATTATTTAAAACTTAATATAAAAAAAAAATCAAAGTAAATAAAATTTTACAGTTTTATTTAACTTTTATCTTTAAAAAAAATTGTCTTTTCAATATTTTATTTGTATCAAAATATTTGAAGCATTTTGTTTTGAAGCATGCCCAAGCGATTTAAGCTTCATATATCAATTTATTGAAAGAGATCAGTTCATTCGTGCATCTAGAAAAGATTTAGTAAGAAGAATACTTTACCTTGAACAGTATTCTCTCTTTTATAGAAGTTACTTACTTTTGACGTCTACAAAACAGAAAAAAATTACGTTTTACACACACACACACATATATATATATATACATATATATATATATATATATATAATGTAAAGAAATTGTACTATAGTATGACATTTTATATTGCATTGTACGTTAAGAAGGCAAATTTTGTATCTATATATATATATTACGTATCGTAGGTGGCACAGAAATCGCGATTATTTGTTAATTCTTTAATAGCAACGCCCGAATTAAACGCATCTCATTGGTTATTGAACAGCATTTAATGCATCTCCATACCCATAAAAGGGTTACCATAAGAAGAACCTGTTATGTCACCAAATACTGCCAAATTTGGCGACCAAAATTACTCGCCAAATTGACGATATCTGTAATATTTCACCAAATTCCCATAGACTTCCATTGTAAACAAATAGGGTTTAGTTTCTTACAGAAAATCAAGAAATTGAGATAGATTAATGCAACAAAAACTAATATTAGCTTAAGAGATTATATTAAGTATATTTAAGGGAGTCCAAGTAATTTAAATTATGAATAAAAGTAACATGATACAATGCTTAGCATGCTTTCCCAAACATAAATTTTAAGGGAGACAAAACTGGTCGCCAAAGGCGGCTCGTATTATTATATTGTGTAAAGAGAAATATCTGTATGATTTTTGAAAAACAGTATTTTCGTATTTATTGGCAGAAATTTCAAATTAAATTGAGACACGATTACTATTTGAAAATACTAGTACTTAAGAGGAAGATCTTTACGAATCCAGTTTCACGCATCTATGTCCCTAAATTTCCGCTATTACACTTAAATTTTCTTTTGTGCATAAAGTTTAATTATGGTATTTGGCGTTGTCCAAAAAAAAAAAAAATCACTTCATTTCACTGCGATGTTTCCCACAAATACGTATTCCTGCTAGGTAATAAATTAATGAGATATGAATTTTAGAAGAATGAATCAATAAATGCTAAATATAAATATAAATTATATAAAAAAACCTCGAAAACAATTTTAATTTTTTTATTCGTTTTTGTTTTATGTGGTATATTTTTATATATTCCAAACGTATTGTGTAGTCGAATATATCCACTTAGATAAGTTTTCACGTTATTAGGACAGTTTCATAGGCCTTACTTAAAACCTTTTTTTATATTTCATAATTGGTATATGTAGAAACGAAACGATATATTTGTGGATTACATGGTGAATATTATTTATCTTGATAAAATGTTTTGTTACAGCCTTTAATCCATTTATCACTCAATCCTTAAATAGGGAATCTCGATACTAACATAGTCTCCGAAAATGTGTAAAAAACAAATTGCTTATTTACAAAAAAAAAAAAAAAAAAAAAAAAAAAAAAAAAAAAAAGAACTCATTCTATCTTCTTATTGCATTCTATATTGAAACGCATCTTCATAAACATATTACATTTTAAAAAGTCTATCTAGTTGTATGTAATTTTCTAATATAAATAAAAAAAGATTTATTCAAGTAAATTTCTTTTATATTGAGCACATTGCAATTAATTATTAATGCAAAGAATATGTTTTATTTTATTAAAAAAAAAAGTGTTGAAAGATGAAGTGAACATTTTCGCCAACAGTGAAAGTGACGTTGGTTATTTCGCATAACGATTAGAACAGTTAAATTGTAAATTTCCGATTGTTAAAAAAACGAATGAATCTTGTTGCACTTTTTCAATGTAGTAATAGCTAAAAAGATTAGCATGTGCTGAGTGCAATGAAAATATAATACGCTCAAAACAAAATGTAAAATAAACGAAATTCTGGTAAGTTTTTAAATTCAAGGGAATAAAAACACTTTTGTTTTGTTTTAAATGTCAATATTTTTCATTAGAATCAATTAGCACCAGATAACCACATGTCCATATTATCAGAGAGCGGAAATCAATATAAAATGTCTAATTTCCATATTTTTTGAAAGATATTTCATTTTTATTGGGAGATCACTATATAATTTCCTGGAAGCGCTGAGACTATCTGAAAATGTTATGCCATTATGAATCAATTTAATCTGAATTTAAGAACAGTCTTTAGCAAAAAACACACTGATTTTTCTAACAGTTATATATATATGCAGCGAAGGACATGTAGTGCACTAACACTACTATAATATTTTAATTCTGAACGCAAATAAAATTCGGATTCATAATAATAAGAAAAATAAAAATATAAACATCGTTTGATTACTAGAAGAAGCTTTATATTTGCTGGATATAGAGCATTGCTATACTCTATATCCATCTGAACATTTATCACTTCGTTTACATAAAGCGAAGACTAAATGTGTCTTATAGATCAAAAATTAAATGCATTTAATCACTTGAAGCACCTGATCCTGTTTTATGATTTATGTTCCCAGTAGTGAACCAGGACTTTTTTTGCGATACCTGTATTGGTGGTAACAGCGCCTTTCTCTTTCAAAAGTCCAATGTCGATGACTAAGGTACAACGTCTTGTTTGCGTGTAAGTGAGAAAGACATCGACATTGGAAACGATTAAAACATTACTTAGTGTTTTAAAAAAGTTTTTAAATTATACACCGAAAAGCCAAAATATTATGACCTTTCCCACATTTTGCAATGAATTCACCTGGATGACATGGAGAGCCCGTAATCAGGTGGGAATGGTATTGAAATGCTGCTAAAGTGCCTGAGGTATCATTTGTATGCTTACTTCTGCCTATGATATGAAAGGCTGCTGACCTAAGCGACGTTGATGAATGCAGAATTCAATGGTCCGACGGCTCAGAACGAGTATATCCGATACTGTACGACTCGTTGTTTGTTCGTGACATATCGTTGTTAGTACTCATAGAAAGTGAATGAACTACGGCGAAACCATCAGTATACGCCATGACGTTCGGCGTCCACGTGTTATCAAACAAAAAGTACGTCGGACACTCTCCCTCTTGGTAAAGAAAAATTGGTGCCATTGACTAGCTCAACCGACCTCCCTATACAATGCAGGTCCTAGTAAAATTGTTTCTGATTACACAATTCTGATGACAATGTTGAATATGAGACTACGCAGCAAACGTCCCACTCATGTTGACGAAGCATGAACGCCAACCACTTCCACACTAGGTCCGGGAACATCATGACTGGGTCAAGGATCATTTGGAGAGAGTGAGTTGCCTGGTCTAAAGAATCACGATTTATTCTTCAACGTGTGGATGGACGTGTCAGAGTACTCCCTCTTACAAGCGAGCTGTTGCTCCCCCTTATACAACAAGTCATACACCAGCCTGTGACGCCAATATTATGGTTCGGGAAACTTTCATATGGACGCCTCTGGGACCTGTGGTTGTGGTAGAACAGACCATGGAAGCTGTGGTTTATCTGAACATGTTTTATCTGTCAGGTGGGCCAACGCGTTATTAGGTAGGTGGTGATAATGTTTTGGCTTTTCAGTGTATAATACATACGAGTAGTATTCATTTTAGAAAGTAAAACATCTCCTTGTGTAACGCAACTTCATATTCATAGAGACAAAGTCTAGACGAATAAATTTCACTTTTACTGCAGTTGGAAAAAAATGTCGCATAGATTCCCATTTCTCGATAATAAATTAGGTTAAAAATTAGAGTATAAATTAGATATGGAAGTTTCAAATTAAAAGGAAAATTATCTTTTATATGTGTATCCCTTAAATAATTTCTAAGATAATGAAAGACGAAAAGAATATTGGCTTCAAACTTGGAAGACAATTTAGCTGAACTTATCTTTTGTGATCATTTTTTATGAAAATGCAGGAAAGCCGTCCAAGTTCAGAGGATTCTTCTAAACATTGTATACTTTTAATTTTTACCCCGACGAATAGGAAAAAAAATGTATACTTTGAAATGCAATGCGTTTGAAATCGCTGTTTTAATATGGCAAGCTTTTATGGATTTTAAAATAATTCTGAAGCATGAAATATTTTATTCTGCGTTCAATCCAAATACAAAAGATTAATCCACTTAGTCTTCCAACATTGTAAATAATTTAGCATTTGTTTCTTTCCATGAAAAATTCTATAACTAAATTGCAGGAACGAAATTAACGGTTCATAAATAAATAAATAAATAAAACAAGAATTTAGCAGATACGTAATGAAACTATGAACTTAAAAATTGAAATAATCATAACTACAAATTTTCTAAAAATAATGAAATGTTTCGAATATAGTTAGAAATATTATCTCCCTTGCCAACATCAGTTAAGTCAACGTACAGAGGGTGCAAAAAAATAGCTGCGTTAACGTCTTCGCTATATAAAGTAAACCATGAAAAAAAAAACGACAAAAAGGAAGTTCTCTAAGCACAAGAGTAATTGCAACATCAAGTTTTTAAAAATAGGCATAATTCAATTGGAAAGAAAATGATGGAAGGGAAGATCTACTAACGCAAGGTAAAGAAAACTTCCGTTTAAAAAAATGTCTAATATTTAAGAATCTAAAAAGAAAAATCAAGACAATGATAATTGGTTTTGCCTAATTTGTAACAAAAATAAAATAGCAGAAATAATTCAGTGTTCAGATTACCAAATATGGTTCCATGTTGTGTGCGCTGGAATTAAAAAAAGGACAAAATATATACATGTTTATGCCTTGCATCACTTCTCACATGATATTCATGTAAATGCCAATTAGTTCCATAATTTCTATTCTTAATTACTTATAAATTAGATTTATATTTTGAATGTATTTTGATTTAAAACAATTACTCGTACTTTCAGACATTTGACTTCATTATATTTCATTGCATTTTAGTTTGATTATTTCATTAATCGCAGTCTTTGCTTTTAATAAAAACAGTTATATTCCCTCCTCATTAAAACAGGCTAATAATGTTTGGTCTAATATAGGAGACAAGAGTTCTAACTTAGGCGACCAGTCGCTGAATTTGGACCAATTTTGATAAAATTTTCAAATTAAAATAATACTTAAGATTTTCAAAAAGAAATTGTTCTAAAAATTTATTCAGATAGTAGATGAATAGATTTACCACGTTTAGTGATATTTCGCAGATATTCCAAAAATGAAGCGAGTTACACTTGAAAATAAGTAAAGTGGTCCGAATTCGGCTACTCTCCCCTATGCGCCTAGATAACATAAACGATTATTGTTTTATTTTTGTTTAAAAGATATATTTTACGGATAAAACTTGCAGATGAGGCAAGCTTGAATATCTTTAATTGACATACACATTCGTTTTAATTTGCAACCTTTCCATAATCAAGATTACAAACTCTATTTCCACAATTGAGGCTCTTTTCTGTCGTATGAACCGGCATGCTTAATATATCATTTAAAATAAAAATTTTAAAATTAGAATTTTAATTTAATGACCAGAAAATATAATATCTTAAAGTGAAATAAAATATTTCATTTATCACATTTATTTGATTAGTTTATATCTGAAAGAAATTTTTCTAAAAACGATTTAAATAAAAGTTAATAAATATATATTTAAATTGAGAAATCTTTAATAACCTGAGTTTCCTGAAGTTTTCGTTAACAATACTTTTTCAAAAGAAAAAGTAATAACTTGTCATTCGCTATAAAAACTTTAACAAACTTCTTCTTTATGTATTTAAATTATATTAAATAAATAAATCGCGATTAGTTCTATTGGTGAGTGTAACTCAGCAACTCTGCTAATAAAATTACTGAAAATGGCTACTCTTCAAAAATACTCTTGCCCTCCCCCCCAAAAAATCTTCAGTTTTTATTAAAGTATCTTTTTACTAAATAACTCTGCATTATCCATTTCTTATAAAAATGTTTTTTGTATCTCATTTTTTTTTTATCTAGGAGAGTATAATATAATCACGAAAGGAAATGTACAATGACTTCGTGTTTATCAGTCCATTCGGATGTGACACAGCATGTGTACAGGGAAGACCAAGATCTCGAAATTCTAGAATGGCGGATTATCCATAAACATTTTTCATTTATGAGCTTTAGAAATTATAGTATCTGACAGATTTAAATTAATTGTTGTAAATGTTGTTGTTACTTTTTTACGTTCAAAAATAGATAGTCCTAACTGCCGATGTCAAAATTTTCCCAAGATTCCGAATACTTTACAAAATGTTGCCAAATTCGATGACAAAAAAATAAATTGCCATAAATGAAACCATTTTGGATGCATAGGCTTATTTAGAAAAATGCTCATTCAAAGTGAAAATTGATGAAAACTGGGAATTAATCTTCTATAGTCGGGTTCCACGCATTTTTGCTTCGTGTGTTTGAGTGAAATTAGCTAAATCTTAAAAAAATATAATAATGGAAGCTTGCTTTTCTTCTCCTAACGGACACACCTGAAGGAATTTTTCATTTAAAAATGGAGAGAGAAATACATGCCCCGAGAGTTACAAATAAAGCAGACAGCTACTCACAATTGAAAATGAAGATAGCAAAGCAGTCGCTTTTCTCATTTTATAATTCATTTTACGAATAAACAACTATTAACATTACAAATTATAGTGTGAAAGACCAAAATAGCAACTTTCTAATATCTCGTTTCTCATCGGCTATAGCATTCATGCTTAGAGTCAGAAATTTTACTTAAAAACTAAAGGGAAAAAGGTACGGCATACAATAGGTTACATTGTATTAAATACAATTTCTGAATATAAATAGGTTTGTTTTATCGGAGAATTTAACTCCAAACTACGTATAATGTTGGCGCATGTAAGACAAATCACATTAGTGATGACAGCATTCATTTTTTTTTTTCAGCAGTTCGCTTCACGCTACATCTGTTTATTCACACCGTTACTCACACGTACCTCTTTTTTCCATCAATTTGTTGAAGATTTGCTGTAAATATCTTCCTGTTTAAACGGAGTTTGAATACCCTATGCCAACCATTTTAAATTAATGTACCTTTTCTCAGAAACTTCCTAGACCCCCGAAAATTTGCATGTACATATTATAAATAATTGCTAATAAAAGTGAACCCAAAATCATAAATATAATATCATTGCTTAATTTTTTATTAAATTATTAAATTAATTTTTTATTAAATTAAATCATTGCTTATTTTTTTTTTTAATGTGGAATAAAAACCACTTTTAATAACACAATTTAGTAATTTAACAAATAACTTTTATTAAAAACTTTAATAAAAACTTCGTATATGTATATCAGTAATAAAATTTTACTTCAGATTGGTCAGGGATATGTGTAATATATTCAGTCAAAATTACAGACAGTAATATGTAGAAGTTTCTGAGTAAAGAAGGTACAGCAAAGTTCAAAAAACAAAATTTTGAGAAAAATGAATTTAAAGTTTACGTTTGTAATGTTTATGTTTGATGTATCAGACTGAATTATTTGAAAAATGTTAACTTCTCATTGTCATGGGAAAAAAAGTAATGTGCCATTCTAAAGTGGAAAATTTAATGATTTATAAAAAAAGGAATAAAAAAAACTATTGTTTTATCACGAATTTGCCTTCCAACTGCTCTGGGATGGGGGGTAAAAAGAGTTGCGAAATCAGATGTACAGCAACTAACTTGATATATTTTTTCTCGGGAAGTGTTTTTTTTTTTTTTTTTTTTTTTTTTTTACTATAATAAACTATTTATACGTTGCTTTTTTTAGAAAATATTTCATTTTCCGTAATGTTCGTTCAATAAAACTCATAATTATAGACGAGTAACATTTCCATTTATATTTTTTATTCTATTCCAAACGGTGTATTTGTAGTTCAACAATTGGCAAAACAACTTAAAACCTATTGAAATCGTTTCGGTTGTTCCCGAGGAAAAAAATAAATAACTCACTATCAGCCGTTTTCCTAAAGGATTTTGTAAATGGTTTTCTCCCTTCGATAACCGATATTCGAGATTAACGACATCTTAAAGATTAGACACAAAGAAAGACACAATATATTATTCCTATTGCGGAGTTTATTTTTAACAGATTGAGGTAGGTCTCCAATTATTTAACATATGATACATTTCAAAAAATATTTTTACAAAAATATGTATATTTTCAAATTTAGTTGTTGATTTTTAAAAATAAATTTTTGGGTGGATAAATGAGGCTATTTGATTATATCATCTCTTGTTAAGATGTTTTTTTCCGCAACAGCTCATCTTTCCGAAGAATTTTCTCAAGCCTGAGAATCTTTTCTTACGTGGAATCTGCAAACAAAAGACACGATAAATGAGTGTACAGTATTTATGACTAGAAACTGCCCGAATAATTAAATGTAAATAATGCAATAAATTTATACATCATAAAGAATAATTACTTAAAAACAATCCCAATGGATTCATTTTCAAGACTTCAAATAAAGAATAATATGTTTTAACATTTATGTACCTGTATAAGGCCACATTATACTGCAATTAAAAAAATGAACACATTGAATAAATCTTTAATAAGATATAGGGATTTCTATGAAATAAGTAGATTGAAAGATATGTAAGGGCATTTTTTTTAAAGAAAACACATTGTTCTAATTAAAATATTAAATATTTCGTGAAATAATAGCATTTGTATGTAATGATTTTAACTGTATATGAGAAATAGTTATGAAATCTATATTTTCATAATTCAGTAGTCACTTGCATAAGGAAAACTGCGAAAGAAAGTCACTCGACTAACGTGGAAATTCAGACCATCACTGGCGATTAATGTCAGCTGCGTTCTAGAAAAGCTCGATAATAAGGGTTTATTCACTAACTGTCTTTTTTTAATTTACTGGCTTCGTAAAAAGAGGTGTGTTTAAGGTATGTCTATGCGTAGCTTTTAAACATAGACGTTTCGATTTTGATAACTCTTCTTGTGAAGGAATGGGCTCGTTATAGTTTTTTTTTCAAGGAGAACTAACGAGTCAATAAAGATGACAATGAAAAATGAAAATTAGCTATTTTAATATTTTTTATCCAGTTCCTTTCAGAAAGCAACTGAAATTCCTCTGAATTTAACGCCGATAACTTACTAAATTTCCAGGACATTTCATAGTCCTTTTTATAAGAGTTGTCCTACTAAGTTATTAAAAAAAAAAAATCTTATATTTGGCTTATATACCTTTAAAGAACATTTCATGTATCATCTAAACATTTAACAAATCTATTGAATATATATATATATATATATATATATATATATATATATATCCTTCTATATATAAAAAAAGTTTTGATTTGGAAATGGAGCAATGAAAATCTGCGTAGATCATCCGGGTATACTCCTACTAGATCGGCATCCATATTTTCTATGACCGGGGGTTTCTTTCGTTAATATTAAGAAAACTGTTACATACAAAAATATGAAAATCGGTGGTATTATAGAGACATGTTTGATAAACACGCTGATGCAGACAGTTTTAAAATCGAATAATTATTTTAAGAGATATTTAATGTTAAAGATGGTCAAAATCTTTTCATTAAAAAAGTTTTATAGGAGAAAAACTATACATAGGAATTTAAATATTTTTAGATCATTTTATACATTGGAAGTTACAGATTTGTAGACTGCAATCAGCTTTTTAATTTGACTCATCTTTTGAGGATTTGTTTCCATTTTAAATTCAAATTTTCAGCATTTCGAGAGATATTTTTTACACATTTTAGAAAAGAGCAATTATTTTAAACTGTTGCCAATTTTAAAAATAGCGCAAAGAATAATATTTCCTTCAAATAAAAAAGTTATTTACACGTGGCTATTATAAACAGAAAAAAAATCTTTCAAATTAGAATTAAGTGATCACGTGTTAAAAATCAGGAAAATATTGAAAATTACATTATAAAAACTATAGTTACACATGAATTTTAAAAGGGAAAGAAAATTTATAAATACTAAATTCATTATTATGCGTTAAAAGTCACAAATGAAGGAAATTACGTCATATTTAAAAAGGCCAAAGAAATAAAAGTTGGCAAAACACTATAAATTAAAAAATACATTTACACGAGACATTTATTTCCTATTTTGAGATAATCTTTTCAACTATTATCGTGAATTCTATGACTGCGAAAATAATATTTCCTTTCTAACAACAAAAGTATTTTCATGTGAATATTAAAAAGAGAAAGGAAACTTCCGTGAAAATTACGTCAGATTTAAAATGATACATTTAAAAGAACTTTCTCATAGCGTTATTAAAAATTACCGAGAGACAAAGACTCTGTGTTGTGTACTTCATTCATTTTACATTAGCTTACTTTCAAAATTTTAATTAATTTTTAACACTTTCCAACAAAGTTGAAAAGTGTTATTGATTTCGGATTGTCTGTTCGTGCTCTAACTCTCGTAAATATACTCGGATCGCACTGAAATTTTTGGTTAGCCTAGCACGAACCCTATTTCAAATGAAGTTTGTAGCATGTTTAGTTCATTTACAGGGACAGTCAAAGGTATTCCGTTACATTACGGCCAATGGGAAAAAATCATTTCAAATGAATTTTAAAGATGTTACACCCTTTCAAACATAATAAAAAATATATCATTTACGAAGTGCACTAAAATATGCAGAATATTCTGTAGCATATGCGGTGCAACGAATAGTTACTATTCATTTACAGGGCTACACAAAAGAATTCCATTACAAATGGTATAGGGGGAAATTGTTTGCGGCGTCTTTTAATCATACAAATTCATACATAATAAAATTGATATACGTCGGTGACGCTTACTTAAGTTATTTCATGTATAATACGAAGTGCATAGCATTTACAGGAACATACAAAACATTTCAGACAAGTATTGTCTATCCGAATTACTGTATATTAGCGGCGATGGCAGGTAATGCATTTTTAATTATGATATGCACTTTTAAGTTTCACTATATTTATGCATACTATGTGGTGGGTGTAAATGTTATAGTTGATATACAGGGCTACGCAAAAGAATTCGTAAAGGTTACTGAGTATGACCGTAAATTGCTGAAAGGTGGGTTTAAAATGTGTTATGCTGAACTGCATGTAGTTTTCTATGAAATGTTTGTAGAATATAGATAAAATGAAATACAGGGCCATGCAAAGAATTGGATACATGGCCGCCTATAGATGATAAATTCTGGAAATGCGATTTCAGTAGTTTTAAGAGTGATTTAGATTGAATTAAGTTTAGCTAAATAGTGGGGTGTAATAAAGGTACTAGGTAAACAACAGGGCTGAACAAAAGTATTCAAGTATGTTTCCCTCTATTAGTATAAATTGCTGAAAGAAAAATTTCAACCTGTTATGCGTTTTCATGCTAAACTAAATTTTCTATTATATAATATATATATCAGCCTACAGATCAAATACAGGGCTGTTCGGAAGAATTGGAATAAATATTTGGCTATGGATGGTAACTGCGGAAATATCTTTTTTTAATTTTTAGTTAGTTATTTTATTTACCTTATTTGCCTAAATAACGAAATTTTGTTAAACCTTTCAGGGAGTGTTGGAAAGTGTTTCATAATCTATGCGGTACGCATGATTTTTCTTTCTTGTTTTTAATAAAAGACGAATACAGCCATTGTATCTCTTAGCAGCGGCTGATTACGTCTGAAAAATCTCCAATAAAAGGAAAATGAATAAAAACTCGTTTACAGGGAGGCCGTCACTGTTTTTTTTAATTATAATTCAATCTTTTTAAGGCCGATGAAATTAACATGCTTTTAGAATCTGGGGTGTCTGACCGGGGGTTGGCGAGCGTAGCTCGTAGGGGGCAGAGCCCCCTAGTATGTTATATAAAAAAATTTACTTTTACTATTAATTTAAATTATTCTAAATTGCCGGCATGTTCATTATTTCCTTTTTTTTAATACGCTCTATTATTTATTTCTAGTTAAATTCCTATAAAATTAAAACACGTATCTTAATAATAGATTTATTCCAAAACGTAATCTAAACTTTTAATCCCTTCATTAATTTTTATCGTCTACCAAACTGTAAAGTTCTGAACGCAGTTACTTATTTTTCGAATGTTTATCAAAGCCATTTTTACATTTTTATTCTATTTCATCTCATTTTCCCGCCCGCTAGGCGACCGCCTTTTTTCATCGAAATCCTTCCATTAGCGGCGCCGGGATTCTTATTTGTGACGAATCTCGATCGCTCTCCATTGGCTGATTGACGGATCGCAGTTTCACTTCGAATCTCGATCGTGATTTTGTTTGGCTAGCCTGAAGTTTTCATTTCAATCGGAATTCCTCCGTGCATTCTAATAAATAGCTAGAGCATGAGCTCAGGAGGAGATTTTTTGTGCTGTTTGATTGTTTACATAACCTGTTACCTGGTGTCCTAAGCCATGTAGAATATTCATTCCGTGAATTAAGATCTGTTTCGCATGAGTAACTAGTTCATGCTCGGTTGGAATGCTCTGATTTCTCATCCTGTGGAAATTGTTTAATGTTGGTATGTTCTGATGGAATAAACAGTTTCCTATGACTACGTTTCCATGATTTTAATTAGGAAAATCCCAGATTTCTTCATACGCCATTTTTCACCACTCACGCGGCCTAATCTGCCTTGTCTTCATCATGAATAAATAAGTGTTTGATTGAACTCTACCAATATTATCATCGCTCTACAGCTGCTAAATTTTCACAGAGTTGACACCTCCACTAGCGATGCTTGTGCTAAGTGATATGATTGCTATACAACATCACCAACGGCTGATTAAAAGGTTGTACGAATCAAGTAATATGTCGTAAAAAGCACGACGTGATTGCTCGACTTAACCCAATAAATTGTTTCGTAATATATATATATATATATATATATAACAAATCGTCATCGATTACCAATTATCAAATTTAAATTTATAAATTAGCTAGTATTCATAACACTGACATTATACAGAATAAAGATGGAACATGTAACTATATATATAAATTGGAGTATATTGTTTCTATTGCTATTTAAACAACTTCTGGAAAGCGGCATTACATTTGATTGAAATCATGCGTATATAAACAAAAAATATTTTTAATATATATTTTCATTTATTAAAATAAACTTTTACATCTCCTTGACTGTATGTGCTATTCATACAAAAATGCTTTGTATAGGAGCGGTACAGTCATGTGCTATAACTGCAGATTAGATCCAACAATTTATTTTACAGGATTAGTGTAAATATTATTTTTATTCAGTTTTGTAGTTGACCCACTCATTGCCGTTGTTACTAAATTTTCACTGAAAAGCATGTTATTTATATTCCTGGCATTACGGAAAAATTCATCCAATATTTATCTTGCTATTCGAGAGAACTTTTTGGCCGAATAATACATATATATGTAAGCATGCATGTGTATTCTCAATTTTTGAACAATTACTGAACCTATTTTAATGTAAAATTATACACTACAACTCTAGTACACCAGGGAATGTTTTAAGCTAAAGAAAGTGATCGTATTGTGTATAGTTTGTCACATAATTACGTGAAAATGTCCATCTTGATTGTCTATTGCGTTTCAAACGTGATCGTTGGTCGAGAGAATTTTCGAAATAAAAACTTACTCTTGAATGGTCATTAGGTATATCATGTACCCGTTTATGCTAAGTTATTTTTTAGCAAATTAAATATGTCGTATTTGAGTAGATTTAATAACAATTACTACTCATACTTATTATCCAAGTAACATTGTTTTATTTAACACTTTTTATTGGGACGTTAATATTATTCAGTTTTGAAGAATGATTTTATCGAAGGACAAACAGTAATTTCCATGAAATTTGAAGAAATACATTGCTTTCTGAATAGCAAAGAAACTGTTCATGAATGCAGCAGAATATAGTTCCGCATTGTAAATACTAAATTCCTAATATTTATCTAAAAGTTGAATGATGCCTTATAATTTAATATTAATCTTATTTTTTCTTTTGGTTTTACTCGCAACATTTATCTTGTGCTGCTAAACAGCTTTAGTAAAAATGCTTGATGGAAGTTTTGGTGCTTTTTTGCTTTTATTTTTTTACTTCATGATGAAATATATATATATATATATATTTTTACTCCCGGTTTCTAAGAGTAATTTTAAAATATGATTGAAATAGAACATAAACAATGACTGGCAGCAAAGATGGTGCAATGAAGACACAGGGAGGAATGAAGGAATGAAGATACTATACACATAATCTATTACCAAATGTACTCATTGAATTTAAAGTAGATAATTGATATCTTTTTTCTTTTCTTCACAAATCACGGCCAACAAATCAACTTTACGACATAAGAAAACACGTGTACCTCTTTCTGAGTACGCGCTCTTCCCTCCACCTCAACGCACTATGTACTGGATTGCTCTCTGACAGCATATTATCTTATTAAAAAGCAGAGAAGTATGGCGATTCCGGTCTGGATTAATTATATTATTAAAAGTCCCATACTCATGAAGATAATATCTACACTAATGAAATTTATAGAGAAAAATGATGTCATTTTTAGAAACAGTTATCGGCACTTCTCAGACACATCTTATGACAACGACTAGTTATTCTCTTATAATTTTGTTTATTCTTCTTTTATTCTGTATTTTTTTATATCTAAATTGTATATTATACTTAAGTTGTGCATTGGTCACTAGTATATGGTATATATTATAAATTGTAATGTTTTGAACCAGGTAGCTACTTTTAATAATCTTATATATTTTTTAAAGATATTAAAGTGCCTTAAGCATAAATTATTATAAACACTGTAAAATTAAATTAAAACTGCCGACCAAATAATGGATAAAATGATTGGTTTAGCCCGTACTTAGGAAACCACTCCAACAGGCTTACAGCATGGATCTATGATTCGGATTTCCACTTACCAAAAGAGATTTCAGTTATAAATGGGAATAGCAAGAAACCTGATCCCCATCACTGACAAGCCCGTGTTAACACGTTCACTAAGCTCCAGGTTTCACTGCAATACAAGCAATATTTAAAGTAATATAATTCTATTAATTTAATGTATTTTTAATACATTGAACAATGATTAATACTTCCAAGGATTTCATTCATATCCGTTATTAAGTTTTTTTTATAAAATGTTCAAAGAATCATTTTTTTAGCATTTAAAACAAAATGCGGAGAAAACAATATTACAGTTTTGCCCTTTTCCAAGACAGTCGGAGGATTTAAATACATTTAGAAACACAGATCTCTACTTAATACCTTCCTCTATCTGTTTTGTAGAGAAAGACATACTTTGCAATATAACTTTAGTTTGTATTCAATATTTTCTCATCCAATTATTAAACGTTTATTATTATAGTATATAAAAAATTCGGTTACATAAAACAAGGTAATTTGTAAAGTTCCAATAAAACTAGTACAATATCGTGCTGATAATTTACAAAGAATATTTTTTTCTTGTTCTAGTAAACCATTGATTACCATCTCCTGTGCTGCGGAAGCGTTACAATGGCGTCACGAATAGATATGAAAATTGTTTTATAGTTTTCTAGTTTTTCACGAATAAATGTCTAGGCATTGCAATAAATTAATACGTAAAACGAAATTATTAGAAATTATTTTCCCTGTTCTTAACATTCCATTCTTATAAACTAAACTTTTCTGCAATGAAACAATAAAAAATTGACAATAACTATTATCTAGAGACCAAAATTAATATTAATTTCAGGTTTTTGATGATGTTTTTTGATTTGAAATTTGTGACTATGTTTGCCTAAAATTCAACATTATAATAATTAGAACTATCTAACTGAAGTTGAAAAAATTCCAATCTCATATATTGTTATAAATATTAATTGTAATACAGACAATTTAAATAAATGTTTACAAAAGCTTCAACTGTTACTTTTTTAAATTACAATTTGCTATAAAATGCGGTACAATTTAATCGTAATACACATTTTCTTACTGAGTAAATTAGAAAGATATATTTGTTTTTCATTCTCTAATTACTCATAATATTAAATGCGTGATTACAACTTTAATTGTATGTTCAAAGGAAAGTCAGACAGAAAAGATTAAATAACATTTTAGAGAATATTTTCTTATTAAGATTTTAATTTTACCAATTTTAAAAGTAAATATATATATATATATTATTTCAAATTTGAATATTTTGATTATTTGACATAGCATGAAAAGTTTTAGTTAATCCTTTTATTGAATTTTACTGTTAAATTGATATATTAGTAATATCAATTTGTAAATCAACGATTTCTAGCATTTTCATATAAATTGTATAAAATGAGTTCGTGTGTTACAATACAATATTAAAAATTAGTTTCTTATAAAACCAGTCACGTTTTAATACCATATTTTTTTTCTTACCATGTCAGGTCAACCGATATTAAGGAAAAAAAATCACTTACTATTTTGGATGGTGCTGGTGCTAATACATCAGGAATGACATTTAATCTTTCTTCTCCCCTGTCTTGAGAAGACATATTCGTATGAACTTTTACAATACTGTTCCGGGATTCAGAATCAAATTTTCCTTCTCTTAAAGAGTGTTCTGGAACGAAATCCATTTCACTATTTTCTATAATAAGTGATGAATCTACGGGGGGATGATATTTTACAGAACTGCTCCGACATCCTGGATCAAATTATTCTTCTTATAAAGAGGGCTCTGGGGCTGAATACATTTTATGATTTTCTATCACGAGTGATGCATCCACGGAAAGATGATGTTCTACAGTTCCTTTCAGAGGTTCTGAATAAATCTTTTCTTTATTTAAAGATAGTTCTAGAAATAGATCTGTTGTATTCTTTTCCTCAGCAGCTGATGGATCCACGGGCAAATGATGTTCATCAATTTCATTCAGAGATTCTGAATAAACCTTTTCATTATTTAAAGATAATTCTATAAATGGATCTGTTGTATCCTTTTCCTCAACAGTTGATGAATCCACGGCCGGATTATGTTCGTCAATGGAATTCAGCAATCCAGTATAAAATTTTTCTTCACTTGAAGATAGTTCTAGAAACGGATCTATTTTATGTTTTTTTTCATCAACTGCTGGTTCCACGGATGGTTGAGACTCTACCATCACTATTTGGTAGTCTTTATCCAAAGACTCCTCACTTAAAGCAATTTTTGATTATTCACTTAACGATACAAACGTAGAGAAGCACTCTTCCTCTTCATCAGGCAACAAGTTAATATTGCTGAAAGAGAAATAATACTCGTTAATAAATAATTTCACTTTTCAGTTAATAAGCATTTACGTGTTTGTTTTTAGACAACAAAAAAAAGAAAGGATCTTTAAGTAACAATACGCGATTTTTGAAAGTTTTATTCCTTTTGCAATGTTGTGTAGTTTATTTAAAAGAGAAAGAGAGATATTACATTGTAATATATTCTTCCACTGAATACCGTGTAAAGGTTTTTTGAGTAAATTACGAAATGTGCAGAGTACTTTCTTTCTGAATAAAAGGAATTGATCTATTGTGAGAAATAGTATAGCGTAGCATTGTCTAAATCTTTCATGCCTTGTGGTGTTTGAGACAACATTTTATGTTACTTATACTCATTTTTAACTGGATATTAACAAAAGTGAAGCAATAAATCTGATAAAGATAATAAACTTTAAATGAAAAATACACAACCGAACCAGTGTTACCAATTTAACTGATTTCTTTTTTTTCAGATATCTACCGGAATTTCCGAAAAGTAATTTAGGACTTAGGATCTTTCAATAAGATGGATATCAGGAATCGGAAATTTCTTTAGATATCATAATTAAACTATCCAATAAACTAGCAACACCAAACATGTGTCGTTCATTACTTGACTCAATTGTATAATACTATCTGTTGTAAGACGGCGACACCACTTAAGTCATGTTATCGGTACTTTTCCTGAAAAGCAAGTACCATTATAAATAAATTTAACCCGAATAAAAAGACTTCATAAAAAAACGTAATACGTATTATATTACAGATTAACACCATTTAATAATATACCATTTCTAATTGCTTAAAAGGTGTAAGGTTAAATCTTTATGAACAGTAAAATGTTTTTATGTGACTGTTGGAATGTTTCGACCCTACCCGAGTCAATTTCAAAACAGATAAATAATGATATTCTGAAATTGCACAGTCTATGATGCAATGATCTTAAACGTCGTCATTCAGTTTTTTATGTAACGCACGTTATTTTATTATTATTATTTTTTTTTTACTTTGATTTTATGTAACGCACGTTATTTGTTTTTTATTTTACTTGGATGTCAATAGTCAAATCTAAGTTAAAAAAAAAAAATAATAATAACGTAAAACTGAATGACGTCGTTTCAGTTTACTGCATCATAGACAGTGCAATTTAAGAATATCATTATTCATTTGTTTTGAAAATGACTCGGGTAGGGTCGAAACATGTGAACGGTCAAATAAAACTATTTTACAGTTTTTAAAGTTTTAATCTTACACCATTTTATCAATTAGAAACAGTATATGTAATATGTATTTTGACAAATGTATTTGGAACAACACATTATAAAAGTTATTATGTATTTTTATGTAATATGTTTATTGTGATTTTTTTAAGAAATGATCATTATCCACAAGAGAATTTGTGATTACAGATAAAAAAAAAAGGTCCACTGATTAATATTTATTTCACTTTAAAACAAAAAAGTGGGAAATTTATAACATAAAAAAGAATTCTTGAAGTTATTGCATATATACAGAAAGTGCACGAGTTGAACGTCAAGATTAAAAATCCTATTTTTTACGTATTTATTTTCTAGACTGAACGCAAACAAAGTGTGTAGACGTATTTTAAAAATAAATTTCTCGCAGCATACCTTTTTGAAAATATCGATTGAGTTTGGACAAGAACCAATCTATTGCAATGTGAATTCTGTTAGATTAAATTTTCTTTGAGTTGTATGATTATGAATATTACTAAGATAAAAATACTAATAGGAATATACGTTATTTTTGATTTCATAAGAAACAACATTTTCAAAAAAACCGACAATGCGAATTTTCGTTCCCTTATGAAAATTAGTTGCTACATTTTGTGCCAAACTGTCAATTCGAAATCTAGGGCAACCTATCTTAGAACAAAATTCAAAATCGAATTCCTGTAGTTTCATGTTATTATAAAAGAATTGAGCGATGACAGGAACATCTTTAAGCAGTCTTATTGTTTAACAAAATTATTTTCCTGAAAATGCTCATGATTCTATACTTCATTTGCTGATTTCACAGTAGCTATATTTAGAATGTCTTTCAAAACTCCACCTGAAGTATTAGTACCAAAATGAATTAGTGAAAATAGTGAAAAAGTTTTAAATTTACTTGTTTTTTTTTTTATTTTAACAAATATTCTAAACGAGAGATTATATGCCGCTTAATAAAAATAATTAAAAGAAGGAGAAAAAATCAGTTGTTGATAATAATTTTAAGGCATTTAATCACTAGGGAAGAAATTACTGAAATACATACTGAAGATCCTCTGCAACATTTTCATTAAAATCCATTTCATCGGAGTCGCTTTCAGTCTCCTCTTCTTCTAGGATATCCTCTAAAGAGGGACATTCATATTCGAGTTCTGCGAGCTGATTTTTTCTAAAAAATAAATAAACACATTAATTAAGAACTAAATTAACATCGAGAAATAACACAAACAGGTGCAAGAGTATGCGCTCACATTTACACAATCAATAAATGTAAAAAAACACGTAACACTAGAAAATAACATATAATCAATGTTTCTTGGTGTTCTTTATTTCTTTCTAGAATGGCATGAAACGTTGAAAAGCCTAATAGATTAATTTGTCTATCTAGTGTTATAATGTAGTTTTCAAGAAGAGAGCAGAAATGTTGATGTATTTGATTGGGAATACCCAAATCTGAAATACCCAAACGTCCATACGGAAGTGATTGTGAGCTAAATTAAGTAGGTATGGCTCAACATTTTTGAAGCACGTTTAAAGAGAATTTTAGAAATTGTATGACACATTTTCTCGGTGTGGCTGCAATTGTTGCGTATGATATGAAATGGAACTGAATTTTGAATCCCGATGTTTCAGAAAAGACGAATTGTTCACTATCCGGCTCACATAAAAGAAAAAAACTAGAAAACATGAATTCTGCTTTTTCAGAATTTAGTGTCGCCTCCGATGAAAAACAAAATATGTATATATAAATAGTACAAAACATATTTCTGTTTTAAGACTTTCAGCACACGCTTTTATTTTATGCAAAATGACGTCTTTGCATCCGCTTAAGTATTCTACATTTACGATCAACTCTTAAACATCTACAGTAAAGTAGTCATAGGACGCCACTATCGCGAAATAATACACAAATGCAGCAAAAAGATGCCGTCATTAAAGAAACTCGACGAAAAAAACGACTGTTTAATGATTCATAGACCTTCATTTGTTTGTAACATTAATATGGATACTTAAAATTAATACAGTTTATAATAGCTCCATCTTTTAACAGAAAACATTCGTTTATATTTTTCAAAATATCGCGTATTTTAATTACATTTTCTTTCGGTTGTTCTGAAAAAATGGCAACAAAAACATATAATTAATATTTTACAGCTACTTTTTCTTTACTTTCTATAGAAATGGAGTACTTCCGTTGCCAATATTAAGCAAATGGCTCCAAAAACTACAAAAAAATTACTATTTCAAAAATAAATGGAGATGCAGTTTTTAAATAAATTGCATTTAAAAGTACTTTTTTTCGAATACGTCGGTATAAAAATTGAAAATGTGCGATGCTTAGAAGTTTAAAAAATTGCTATAGAGTATTTAATAGTAGTGTTTTTTTTTTTTTTTTTTTTTTTTTTTGGCTGGTTTCTGTAAGGTAACGATATTTTCTGAAGATGACACAAAATAAGCTGGGAGAAAGAAATAGCACTTCGTACCGGCAGCTAACAAGACGATGGCAATGAGATCCGGAGAGTGGTAGGAAATGACAATGAAGAGAAGTGTCATTATTACTGCTTGCTCATTTTTTTAAATCGCAGAAGTCTGCGATTGAAAACTCAAAGAATGCCATTCAACAATAGCAATAACAAAAAAATATATATATTGTTTTCGTTAAGAATGGTTTGAATAAAAAGTCACGGATTGTGTAGTATCCAGGATGTCCAAAGACGAATTATGTACTACAAAATATCAATGAACCTGCGTAGTGTTACACACATTAGTATGTAAGAGCCACCATCATGTGATATTTGGTGATTATACATAAATACTTTTTTTTAATTTTCAACGTCTAGGATTGTTTGTTACTTGAATATTAATTTACTTCGAATTTAGACACATAATTATTTATTTCTTCAAAGTACTGTAAAGATCGCAAAAGTCCCGATTTTCCTTATGTACAATGTATTTTAAATTTCCTTTGTAGTACACTATGCCTTAGAGTGCACCGATTGGTTCTTTATGCAATAGACATGAAAAACAAAAGTGTCTGTACCGGAAACTTTTTATCTGTCGATAGGAAAAATCTTCCTAAAACGAAATCTTTTCTACGTCGGAAGAGATTTTTTGTAAAGATTTTACGTTACTTTGTTTAGTAAGTCCAATTTTATAGGACTATGTTGATAACGTCATCTTGTCTTATGCAATAGCGAAAAAATCAGGATCGTTCTCGAAAGGAATATCATGTAGTTATCATTCGAAAACCTCACCAATATGTAATATTGTTTGGATACTTAGTGATTTCGTTATCAAATATTTTACTCCGTAAGATAATTGTATCTATATTATAAAGAACAAACGGCGTAACGGTGACGTCATTTTGGGCATAGCAACACTTGACTATGAAATCTTGGTTTTACAGTTTTTGCTACTGCAATTTGTTTAATTTCTAAACAGCGCATATTTTCAATTTGTACACCGTCATATAGAAACAGAAATCTACTTCCAAATGCAATTTGTCTGAAAACTGTATCTTAATTGACTAATTTATTCTGGCTTTTAAAATAATTTTCAAGCATGAACTTTTTTTATATCCATTCCATGTACGCTCCATTACAAAATAACCTATCTGCACTTAAAATAATATAAATAGTTAAGCAATTGTAAATATTATAAATAGTTCAGCTAATTTTTCATAATGAAATTGAAATTCGTCAATCTATTATATCAAAAAATGAATGTCCGTCTGTATTTCACAGCTACACTTTCTAGAATATGGGACGTTCGGCGAATAAATTAATGGCAATTATCCACATGGATTCGAGGATATCAAAAGTTGTCTCAATTTTAAAATTTGAATTAGTTTCCTTGACATTATTTTTTTCGTAATTTTTAATGACATTTCTGTAATGATAGCAACTAACTTGCTCCATTTTTGTTGTTAAAAGAGGGGACACAATTTTCAAATTCAAATTAACTTTTATTTGAATAGATAGCGAAAATAATATTGTGATTGAATTGTATTTTTCAAGAAATGCAAAAAAATTTTCCCATAGTCAAACTTCAGAAATCAGTTTATTTTAGAAAGCAAAAATTCTTCTGTCGACTGGAATAAATGGAATAAATCCTATTGACGTAAAAACAAAACTAAATCTATTGCAGCCTTTTTATTTTAATCTAAAGTCGAATAACAGATTTTTAGCTAATTCGTTAAGATGACGAATAAAACTTTTCACAAGGACTTTAAAAACAAAAATTTTTTTTCGAGAAAAAATATATTTCTCTAAGCATTTATTTTATTCATAAATATAAAATGCTTTTTAGTAATAACGCAATAACAAAGTTCACCGGAACGACGTCGTTTCTATCACTTCCGAAATTAGAAGCCAAATCTCGGAAGGATAAAAAGCTTTTGGCAAATAAAGTTATAGAATATGTGTATTTTTATTGGGAAAGATTTTGACTTAAATTGAAAACATAATTTATCATTTGAAATACTGCATTAAAAAATTAATATTATAATTGTCTTATAAATGTACAATAAAGTTACATTTCATTTCTCTCAAAATAATTTAATCATCTCATGCAATGCACAAACAACACATCGGATTACATCGCAACTATTTTAATTAATAAAGTAAAACATATTAAAGTTGTATCTCAAGCGAACTAAGATTGACTCCATTTTTCGTTGGCAGCATGAGTTATTTCTCTATGTTTAAGACAGGATTTTATTACACATAGGTTCCATTTTCATAGTATCTCGAGAGTTTATTACTTTTTTATTCTCTATTTCCTTTGTGTTGTAATAAAACCTAGCATCAAACGTTCAATGTTTAATTTTTTGTAAGATACTGTGCTATATTTCCAAAGAACATTTTAAAATATTTTTCAAATAATATATTTGCAATCTACGATTAACATGCAGATAATTCATTCCATTGAAGATAAGCTTATTAGTTTAGTATTATTTGTGTAAATTTCTGTTTTCTCGACTGGGATTACAAAAGTCTTCCATTTAACACATTAAAGACGGAATTATTTTTTCTTTTTAAAATACAAAAAATTGCATTTCGCAACGCTTTTACGGAAAAAGGAACATTTATATTATTTTATAGCAGAGTTTCTGTCATTAAAGAAACTCAAAATTTTTCTTATTAATTACTGGTATTCAAACCGCAAAAGGGTTGTCAGCTATGCTGTAACCATATGATAACGCTAGTCATTAATGGGTTAAGAATACTCAGAAGAGACTACGGAGAGAAATCAACCAGCCATTGAGTAGTTAGTTCACATTCGTCAGGATAAGAATTAACATAACTCTTGTTCCTTTATTAGTTATCATGCTTCCGTAAGTGTGATATTTTTGTTTAGCAGAAAACATTTTAGGGAGACTTATGGGTGCAAATTTTTAAAAATACTGTGAGGGATTTTCAAAAAACATATTTTAATTCTTTCAATTACATAACTTATTTTTAATTTTTTGTAGATAATACAATTGCTGAAAGATGATTGAAATATTTGTTTAATATTCTTGATAATAAGTACTGACAATTTAACCACAGATTTTCCTAAAGATTTCTTTGTTTTGTTTTTCTATCAATTTAAACTTAATGACAAAATCTATCCATTCTTTAAGTCATTATTTAAGACCACCTGGTTTTTTTTTAATCAGCAATCAACGTGTCTGCATAAGGTTAGAATATCTGATGGTCTATAAAAATTTTTGAAGGTAAATTACATGTATAGAAGGACATATTTAATTTGAAAATTTCAAGTAATCAAAAAATGATTTCTTTCCCCTCTAAAATTTACATCAATCTACACAATGCACTCTACTCATTAGCGGCTTAAAACAGTTTTTAAAGCAATGATATCAGTTTAATTTAGAAATGAAAATGTCTCACTATACAGGAAACTCTAATTGGCTACGTTATTGTTTATTTATTAAATGTAGCAAAAAATATTTTTACTTACATCTCAGTATATCCTTTTAGCACTTCGTTGTATACAAATGCTTTTGCATTTTCATAATTTACATCAATATCTTCTTTAACGTCATCTATACTCAGAGAGGAAATCTTTTTCTGTAAAATGAATAAAAACTAACCATTGTCATAATTACACATACGCATAGTTACAGTTGCAGATTAAAAATCAGAAGCTAACTTTCTAAAAAAAATATGTTATTTGATTGAAATGTATATTTATAAACAGGGCAATATTTTGTAAAGTGAGCTTCTATATTTCAATCAAAGATATTCTAGATAAAATAAACAATTTGTTTTAATAATAAGTTTAATCTTTTTTATTTAAGTTCAGTTATTGAAGGCGCGAAAATGTACACTTATCATACACTATAGATGAGCTGGGGGTCTTTTTTCTGAAACAAAACCCTATGGTTTCAAAGTTAAATCCGACCGCGTAAAAAGCATTTTGAATCATCAGATCCCGAGCCTGATACCGGAATCATATAGTAGAAAGTTGCTAATAACATTTTAAAATAGCTTCAAAGTCAAATGTTTCATTTAAAACTCTCCGCTTACACAGAAAGAAAAATATATTAAATAAAAAATTTATAAAGCAATCAAATTTATTAATTATACGCAATCACTGCAGAATTCTGGAGAAGTACAGTTCTTATTGCTTTAAAGTATCATTGTGCAACTATAGCGAAAGACATGACTTCTGTTTACCAGGACTTAAGTAAAAGGACTTAAAATAGAAAGCGATTGTAGTCAAGATATATTCAAAGTTTTTTCATGTTACTTAACATACTATATAATATTTCTCTTTACATCCCATCAAAAACAATTCATATCCCTTTCAAATTTATTTTCAAAGAACTGTTAAAGACTTTTAGAGCCTCTTAGACAACAATGTTGTTTCTTGAATAGCAATTAATTTCCTTTTCTTAATTGTGAATAAATAAATTTTTACTTGTAACCCGAGTCTGCCAGAGCTCCATGACTAGTATAAAAAAATCAATCCTCACTGTTTCAGCCTTGGGGTCGGGTTGAGGCCGTCTGTTCTCTATGTACGCGCATACTTAAATATTTGCTCCGCTTACATGTTATATGAAATTGTAAGTGAAAAATCGTAAAATTAAATTCTTAGTTCTGCTAAATGTATGTTAACAATTAAAGAGCTGAGTGGATGAACATGTTATGCTACATTTTCTAATTTTTTTTTTTTTTTTAATTTGTTGGATGAAAGCGTTATGAGGTATCCTATCACATGGTGAAGCTAAAATATTAAGATTCTATTTAGTCTTGAAGATTTAAGAGATTATTCATTAATATTTAATATTTTAATATTTAATAATATCAATAATATTAACAATTTTTAATATTTGAAAATTAAATATGAATAAGATTTTCTGAGAGAGTTTAGTAGCATACCTGTTAATATTTTAAACACATGGTATCAAACAGAAAATAAATCATTGAAATTTACAGCAAAAACTTTCACCTCAAATTTCTTGAAATGTAATTTTTGTTACTTAACATGTTCTTCCACTTAGCTCTTCAATTACGCAATTATATTTTTCATATTTTCGAATGGGCACTATTATGTGTACTTTTAAGAGTTTCGTTGATTGGGGTAGTGTAAGGTGTCGTAGGAGTACGCACTTTAGCTATTTCATTAAATAACAATAAAGAAAGTGATTTGACAGAGTATCATATACTTTACTTTTAATCTTAGATTATTCAACTAACAAAAAATTTTATCGGTTTATAAGAAACACTTTTAGTATTATTTGCAAAAAGATTATTCTTCTAAATGCGCAAACTCGTTCAACCATTGAGGGCAAGAGTGCGGAGTCAAGTGCGCAAAATTACGCAACATAAAAAAGGAAGCGTTTCACGTACAAACGTCACACTTGTAGTGACCGAAATCACCCACTCGTGGACAGCCAACCGTGAGGTATAGGAACATTAAGTCCACGAGTGGAAAAAAAGGGCTGCCAGGCAGCGCAAGCAGGGTGCGCACATTTATTAAGACATAAAAGAAATACAATAGGTTACAAATACTGCCTTATTAATTGAAGGCAGTGCGGACACATATATATTAATCAAAATGAATAAAAATGGAAAAATATTTACAAGTTAAATACAATGTAAAAAAGGATTATGATTTAGCCAAAGTCTTAGAAATAAACGAAGAGTGTTTGTTTAGAATATCATAGTTTTCCAGAAGTCTCTGAAAATTGTCTGGGTTAAAAAGTGTCTTATTCAGATTTTCTCGCAAAGTTTTGTTCTTATCAAAACGGACATGTTGTTTCATCATAGGGGAGTTTCTAAAAATATAGTGGGTAGAGTTACCAATGTTCTTTTTGAATGGACAAAGTTGTGAGTATCCTTTCTTAATTTTGTGTAAAAATTATGGGAAACTTCCATGACCAGTGATATAGTTAGGTAACATAGAGCGATCACAGATGAACTGTATGTCAACTTTAATAATTATACCGTAAGTTTCGCGACCCTTGTTCGACTGAGTCCATGAAAGTTGCCATTAATCTAGAGTTTTTTGCTTGAAGATATACTTGAATTTTGATTGTGGAAGATGCAATTCTTGGCATTCGTTGTACTGGTTATTATCTATAACCGATTTCGCCAGAGAATCGGCTCTTTCATTTCCCGGGATACCTATGTGAGATTTAATCCATGAGATGTAAAACTTTTTGTTAGGGAAATTTACTAGAAGATTGAAGATATTATAAATTATATAACTGCGGGGATTACACATCACTGGTGGAATGAATCACTATTATTATGTGACTGATATAAAAAAGATAAATCATGGTGAATCTTAAAAATAATGTGGAAAAAGCAACTGAAATATGAGAAATAACCCTAAATGTATCAGATAATAATGATTTTTTACCTGTAAATATTATTAATTATGTAAACTTAAAAAACAGAGAGATCGCACATAGGAACAATATCAAATCATGTAACCAATTAAAATGCATATAAGAATGATGCAAATATCTTACCTCGGTGTCAGAACCACCATAACTACTAAAAATATTCATTTGGACCATAATCGAAGTTAAATAGCAATTAAAAATTTGATGCAGTATATATTCCACATACATCGAAAAAAATCGGTTGAAGACTCAAAATATTATTTTAGCCGATTGCTGATTATAATGATTTATCATTGTTAAAAACATTGTTAAGAATCATTGTTCTTGCAGCAGAAGAAAATAATATTTATTATTCACAAATGAAAGACTGTTTAATAATGAAATATTATTCCATTCTTGATCACATTGTTGATAAAGCGTTGTTTCTTATTGGATTATCACTTTAAAATTTTTAATTTACTTACGGGTAGAGGAAGAATGATTCTACAATAGAAATACACGTAAATGTTTTTAGAGGGCAAACAACAGTGAAAATGAATTTCAATTAAGTGAGAGCTAATGAATAGTATTATTTTCAATAAATCCCTTTTACGGCTTCACCAATATTGAAATAAAAACAAAATTTCATGTGTACAGTTTTAATAACATATATTTATTTATTCTAAAATAAAGTACGATTGCTAAAACAAAGGAAAAAGTTATTGTAAAAGAAAATCAACAATACACTTCTAATAAATACATATATATAAATTTTTTTTAATTTTAATACGTTTTTCAGGAGTTTCGATCTCTTAACTTAAAATATAATTTATTTTTCTTAAATTCTAAACATACTTATTTTTTTGCTAGTTTTAAAAGATGCTGAAGTGATGTTGCATTATCAAATTTCACAATTTTTTTAAATTCTATAAAACGAGGCTGCTGCATCCAGTGAAGCTTTCGTATCTTTTAGCGGACGTTACCAACATATAGAACATGTGTTATATTGATCATAGCATTATCGAACTTTATGCATTTTTTAAATTATTTTGAACGTGTTTGTTGCATCTAGTGGCACTTTATTCATTTGGCAAAGCGTACGTATATGCGATAAGATTATCGTGTCATTACAGAGTTTCATATATTTTCGTATATATGAGTTTCGGTGTTGTTGTTAAAATCAGAAAGATATTGTTTAAGTGTACATGGAAAAAGTACGTTTTTCTACTGTTTATAATTTTTTGTAGTTTTGGCGTGCCAACTAAAACTTCATTTTTTACTGTTTATATTATCTTCTTGATATATTTTTTTCTTTCAATATGAAAACGTTTCACGATTGTCCAGTTATAAATTTTAATAGTATCAACTGTAAGCGTTGTAAAGTGTTGGTTCAGTGTCACAAATAAAGAGTAACTCAAACAGTTTTAGGTAAATGCATGCGCGAGTACTGCTTTATTATTCACGCGCTTGCAGTGCCACATACTCAAAATGGTGACACCAAATCGTTATTGCTGTGCTGAATATTTAAAATTCGTTACAGCCATGCGGATTTTCTACTTTGGGGCATTATTAAAGATCATATCTACCTTCCGCTGCTACCTAATGACTTGCCACGATTTGAGACACAAAATAGAAGAGGCCATTACTTGCATGACTCCAACTTGTTAACCGAAGTGTGGGAAGAATTGGTCTATAAGCCGGATGTGTGCCTTATAAATAATGTGCACATTTGAACACATTTTCACCTACTGAACATTTATAAGGAAAACTGGGTTAGTTTACCTTCAATTTGGTGTAGGATTTGTTGTAAATAGTCTGTTGTAAAAATTAAACTGTTATAATATAACATTGAAACTGGGACACCCTTTTATAGACACTCTGTATTATGCCTTTGTTAGGAAAGTGAATAGAAAATTTTCAAAAGGGCTTACGGTTTTACAAAATTTAGAAAAGATTTGGAAAAGCACTCTATCGTTCTTACGCTGAAATTTTAATTCTTAACATGGATATAAAATTCGTTGTCTAATGCACTCTTCTAGTCGTTTGACAAACACACATTTGTTGAAAAATTCTTCGACGTTATGGTTGGCTACTGTTTATATTTTTTTAAAGCTTACTAAAACATAACAGCTTATAGAAGCATAATATCATTCAAAAATGTAGCATTAAACAATATCCATTATTGATAAATTTTACACTTAATTTCAAATTAACAGAAAAGGAAATTTTTCAAGCAAGCTTTTCTTATAGTAAAAAAAAGTAAAAAAATATTTGTATGCTGGCATAAAATGGGAATGCAAGCCAGTAGTGCCGACATCTTGGAAAATCAAAAACTGCTCGTGAAACCAAACGGATAAAAATGTCTGACATTGACGGTTCCAAATGCCAAACAGTATGAAAGACTGCAAGATAGTGTATGAAAATTTACATTTAATGTTTCTGACTTTATTGATTTCAATTCTGTCCAGAAGGGAAAATTTAAAATGGCCCATTGAAAATTGCGGAAAACTTCAGAAAAATCGCTGAAATAAAATAAAACATGAGTAGGGGTTTTTATAGATTAGGATTTTTTTTTTTTAAATCTTAGTTATGTTAAAAAACAGAAATTCATAACGACTGATGTGAATAAACTGTGGATAAAACTGAAATGTTGACGCAATAAAATAAAATTATAGTTTATAAAATTTTATTTAATAGCTAAATTTGTTTTCTGATTAAATTAAAAAAATTACTTATATCGCCAATAAATAAATATTAGTTTTCATGAAAAATAAGAATCAACCGTAGATACATGAGACAGTTTCTAGGTATTTCCATTAACCCTTAACTTTTGTTAGCGATTTCACAGATCGCTACTTTTATTCAATCGTCGCTGTTTAACTTTTAGGTTAACTATACATAGTGTGAACTTTTGTTCTGCGTGGAACGTTACTACTACTGCAAAATACTTCTGAATTGGGAGAATTTAATTATAACAGCCCACTACATAATGTTTAGTACAGAAACTGTATTTTACGAGTTGAGGTATTCTTTTATTCATATTTTGATCAAGCATTCTCAGAAATCACTCACACTAGCTATGCGAAAATATCTGTCATATTAATTAATCCGTCATTAATCGCAGTTAGTTGTAAGCTATATAGGAAATACGCAGTGTTGCATTAACCGGTTCAAGAGCAACTGCCGTGGGTGAAAGATAACGTTAATTTAAGAGAGTAAGTGGGGGGAAGGGCGATTCCCAAATCAAGATGCATAACGCACAGATCATGAAACCTATTCGCATCCAAACAGACATTATTGATTTAATTCAAGTTGTGACACTTCCTTGACTCATGCAATATGCTACACCTGTAAAGATCGCCACCTTAATCGCAAGGAAGTTCTCCTTAAAGCGCATTCTCAAAAAAATATAAAAAAATTATATTGAAGAATCTCTGTACACATTAAAACAATGTAGCGATGGAACCTCGATGAAATTTTCTTAATACAATAAAAGCCTTTGACTTTTAACGCTAAGAAAAATGATCCGTACAATTTGGTAAGTATTGATGCCGCTAATTACAAGAAAAATCAAGGAAATAACGCCTGTGATTGCAATGATTTCAATTTCGATTCTGCTTTTAAAAGAGTGAATTTTGAAATTTAAATGATTTTTAGTTAAAATATAACTGATAATGTACTGTATGTAAGCCTAAATAATAATAGCAAGTTAATAATGACTTTGAAGCACTTAACTTTCGATATAATTTATTACAACGATCCTTTCTTCCCCTCAAGGCTCATATTTGGGTATATCGGAAAAAATAAATGCAATAATAAGTTAGTCAAACAATGTTCTTTGAATAAGTTGCACATTATATTTTATTCATTTATATTAGAAAGACACCAATACCATACGTTCATCAGTATCAGTTTTTTCCTGTATATATTATGTAGGAAAAAACTGAGATTCACAAATTTGAAAATCATACCAAATTAATTCTATATTATGAATAATTAATACAATGAGAAAAGTACAAACAGGTTAACGTATATATGGAAAGTGAGGATGTTATTGCTAGATTGGTTGAAGGAAAATATTCAAATGTTTCTATCACTTTTTTACAGATCTTAATCTATCTTGCATTTTTATGAATTTGTATACTAAGACTGGAATCAAGGTATTTTTAATCATATCCGTTTGTAATGATTTATTTGATGTAATCCGATTGCAACAGGGTGATATTTCACCAAATAATGAACATTTAATGCATGCTACTATCATTTTCAATATTTTTAAACTAAGACATTAATAAGTTTCCAATCCCAATATTTTCAAAAATTATGTATTACGACATATGAAGAACATATGCATGGATATATATGTAATTTTGTTTTAAATATTTTAAGTATGTGCTTATGGAAACCTTCCTTTTGAGATGTGTCGTTTTTCTAGATTCACCACTGCGCATTTTCCATGGTGGAAAAGAGACACATAGAGTAAATACAGAGGTTTTACGATAATCTATACTTGTTACATCTTTAGTGTAGGGCAATTCCACAGAAAATCATCATTTGTTTGAGGGGGGGGGGGGGTAGGATCAAATTTTTAATGTGTTTGGAATAATACTGAATAATACTTATATTTATAATATGACTAGCAGCCTAACGCCCGCTACGCTGGTCAGTTTTTCTAAAGAAACCTTGAATCAAACGAAATATATCTGTAAATTTGATCATGCGTTTTAAAGCAATATGGACATTTACCTGGGATGCCCAAACAATATGAACGTTATTACGCTATTATATCTTTTGAGCCATACAAAATTTAGGCTGTTAAGGGCCAACTTCTTTCGTTGATCATTTAGTGTAGTATTCGGTGAAGAACGATAGAACAATATGTAATATACTGAAAAGGTTCATGAAAAATTATCAATGCAAGTCTCATCAGAATCTGTTAATCGGACATACTGAAAAGGCTAATTGTTCATAATTTGGTTCACCTGCTTCTAAAACATTCAGCCTTAATTCTACAATCAAGCAACCTGACGACCAAGCAACACCAAGCGAATGATATGTACTTTATACTAAAACATTCACTGAAAAATTAACTAACCGAGCAAGTTCCATCGACATCCACTGAGCAGGATCTTTTAAACTGGAAAACGTACCGAAACATTTCATAAAAATAATATAATTAACAGTTTAAATCCCGTGAAAATTGATTCAGCGGAACATTAAAAAAAAGCCAATCTTTCGAAATTGGGTTCATCTGATTTAGATCTTTACGCATAATTATATAATTAAGCAACGTAGAACATTATATTTTATACTAACATCTTTTCTGTAAATTATCTAACTAACAATGTAAGCGCCATCAAAATCAATTCAGTAGAAGTAAATTTAAAAGAGGCCGGAATGAAATTTCTCTTTGCATTTTATATACATTGAGATAGTTAAATATAGCTATCATAATCGCGTTAACCTGATTATACAGAACTCTCAGGGATGTAGGGGTAGGTATACGTCGCATCATTTCTGGATTTTTAAAGAAACTCTGCACAACTTCCATAACTATAGCATTATAGTATACGTCCTTTGTCTGTAAGCGTATTATCCTCCAATTTTCTTTACTATACCACAGATAACTTTTTCCGCATAGCTTCGTAACTAAACAATTTTGAACGATATGATAAATATTGAAAAGAATCCCTGAAATATTATCTAGCTAACTGTGCAACTGTCATTAAAATCAATTCAGTAAAACTTGAAATCTTTCCTAATCGAGTTCACCTAATTTTAGAACTCCCGTAACAATTACTAAGCAACTTGAAACGATGGTTTTTAGATTAAACTATTTATAAACCATATTTACTATCTAATAGTGTAAGTTCTGCAAAATGATGTTCAGTAGAATCTGAGTTATAATCAATCGGAATGAAATAGGAATTTACGCTTTAAATATAGTAATAGAAGCCTTCGCCCGCTACTCTGGTCGGTTTCTCCAAGCGAAACTTTAATCAAACGAAATATATCGGTGTATTTGATCTTGTGTTTTATAGCAATAAATACATTTATCTCTAATGATAATCCGCGTTGCTGAAAACAACATGAAATCCATTACGGTTTTATATCTTCTAATGTCTCAGACAAAATTTGGACTGTTATGAAGAAAATCTTTAAGTTGATTATTTATAACTCAATATAAAAAAGAACGGAAGAACAATATGTAGCATATTAAAATCATCCCTGAAAATTAAAAAATGCAAATCCCATCAAAATCCGTTCAGTAAAACTTTCTAATAAGACAAATTTTTCATAATCGGGTTCACCAGATAATACAACATTCAGCTATAATTCTATAGCAAAGGAATGTAGAACAATATGTGCTATATACTAAAACCTTTCCTGAAAAAATATCTAACAACAGTGCTAATTAACTCAGTAGAACCTTTTAAAAAGGCTAATATTTCAAAATAGGGTTCACTGATTAAAGAACTTTCGCACATAATTCTATAACTGAGCAACGTAGAATAATATGTGTTATATATTAAACACGTTCTTGAAAATTTATCTAACAATGAAAATCTTCTCAAAATCCATTGAAAAGAACTCAAGTTATAAGCGGTCGGACAGATATTGTCCTTTTTATTTTATATTTGAAGTTGATAGTTAAATATACCTTTCATAATCAAGTTAACGTGATTGTGGAATTTTTAGGAATGTAGCATACTCTATACGCCGTAGACCATCTGGTGTTTTTTAGAAACTCTGCACTCCATAGCTATAACGTATATACTCTCTAATATATACCCTCTGCCTATAGATTTTATCCTACTTTTTTTCAACTACTCCACTGAGAACTTTCCTCATAATTCCATAACTAAAAATGTAGAATGACATTATAATAACTAATATTACCTAGCTGTGCAACTCCAATCAAAATACGTTCAGTAGAACTTTAAATAAAAGGTAATCTTTCACATTCGGGTTCACCTAGTTTGGAACTTTCTCTTGTAATCTAATTTTCTGTAATCTGATTTGTTGCCAAGTTTGTGCTTCAGAAAAACAATAACCCAGAAGAACACTTCGCTACGGAGAAGTACCAACCATCCACAAAAAATAATCTAACTAACAGTGTAAGTCCCATCCAAATACATCCAGCAAAACTCAAATTATAAACGGGTGGAAGGAAAAGAAAATTTGCATTTTAATACATGATTTACACTAATGTCATTGAAAAAGATGAAAAGTAAAACAATTGAAAAAAAAAATGCAATTTAACAAATTACAACGACCATTTGGAAAATGATTTTTTCAAAGACTAAAATTTAAGACATAAAAAATAGCACGGAGTTGATCCTACATTACGTACGCCATGAATTAAACATTAATAGCGTTATTACACGTAAAAGTTGCAAGCGACATAAATCGCCTGCGACTCGTACATATTATCCACCTGAAACTTAAGTATTATCCAAACATTTCATTGGCTGTTCGGGAAAAGGATTTTTCCTGAACAGATTTCCAAGAAATCTGACGGCCAATTTTAAATGAAATTTATTTCTTAAACTTCTAAACATCCCACAATATTACTTTTTATATCGTCGTATAGAGAAAACAATGTACTTTTAAATGCAATTCATTTGAAAGCTGTATCTCAATTTGTTTCTGAGTTACTAATTTTTTTTTGTAGTTTTTATTACTTTTTGTCATAGTGGCAACACTCTGTTGTCCATCTCTACTGAAAGTAAAGGGAAATACATATTACTGTATAGACCAATCAGAATACGAATAAATTGCAGATTAAACCAATAAAAAGCCTCAGATATGCTTTTGATTTCCTACCCTGACGAGGACAATAACCATTTTTCCAAATGGTTAATAATGCCATAACTTAAAACAAAGACTTTTTTTTTTTTAATTTACATACGCGAAATGTAACAACTGCTATTGGCAATTTTAAAAATGCTAATGGCGATATTTACATACGGATACGGCTGACATAAAAGTACCCATTTTTCCTTCTTATCCAGGAGCAAGTGATAAATCGCGATGCATTATTTCAATTCCAATTTCTTCCATTAAAAAAGTAATACTTACGCATTATTCGGACAATGAGATAGATCGCCAAAAATGGTTGACAATTGCCAATCTTGTTTATCGTTTGCCAATTACGTTCAAAAAAGTAATTTAACATTCTTAAATACATAATCTTGTTAAAAATGGCAAATTGTTTTAAGTAAATAAATAAATAAAATATATAACATAAAACTACATACTATAAACTATAATAAATAAAAATTATAATAATAAAATTAATTTAAAACTATACTAAATAAACTATCAAATGGACAAAAAATAAGGGTTGCTGTAATTAATGTAATTGCCATGCTTGGCGCAGTTGTATCTGACATGGCCCGGATGTAAGTACCACAAAATTTTTAAAGTCGTACAAATATTGCTTTCATTTTTTTTTTTTTATATTTTCGTTTTATAATGTTAATTTCTAAGTGGATCGCTTCCTTGTATTTTAAATAAATCCAATATTTTTTTTCTCTTTTTTTCAAGGCGTTTGTACTTATTTATTTTTTTCAAACTCATATAGCCGGTTCAATTCTTTAATCAAAAGATTTAACAAAAAGATTTAATTTGAATTTTTTCCGTTGCTACAGTAACGGATGTATAAGATGAAAGAATATGGATGAATTATCACTTATAATGTTAGGTATTTCGAGGTTTTGTCTCCAAAGACATAGCCAAATTAGAAATATTTGAAATATCTCGCGAACTATTGGACTTAAAAGAATTTAGTTAGTACCATTCGATTCAGCATACAAAGATACACCAAAATATGTTATCAGTTGAAAAATAGCTAGGAAATCAGATTTTTAATGAATTTTTTAAAAGTTCGTTCGATTTTTTACCCCCCTTAGGGGTGGAATTTTAGAAAATCCTTTCTTAGCGGCACTCTATGTCGTAAGAAGAATTTTTACCCCAAATTTCAAGACTTTAGGTTCAGTAGTTTGCGCTGCGCGTTGATTAATACAAAATTCAGACTTTCTTTTATATATATAGATTGGAAAACTTGATATTTTTATATTCTATAGAAAAATCCTAATAAAAAGGCATTGTAAATTAATGTTTACAAACTAAGTTAAGTAACATCATTGTGTTTTTAATGTCATAATGTTACGTCAGTTACACAATAAAAGTTACGTCAGTTACACATGTAAATGCAATTTTTTTCTTTTTTATTATCCAGAAATTAATTAAACAAGTTACTGTTATAATTTGGCATTACTTAGTGTTGTTGAGAACATTAAATCACTTTTTTAACTGGATAGTTTTGATAATTTTTACACTTTAGTGAAGGCAGAAAAAAATGTTTGTCTATTTTATGTTACGTCAGTTACAGAATTTTGAATTGCAATTTTTGAGACTCAAAGAGAGATTAAAATAATCAGCAGGCATTTGGGTATAAAGAACTTAGTAAGAAATATTTTAAATTGTAAAAAATTGTTCTAGCTTTATTAGTAAATTTTCTACATAGTTTTGAAAACAAAATTCGATGATAAAATTTTACGTCAGTTACGATGGAATTGCCCTGTACAAAACGCACCTATGACAAACTTATTAGTGGGATAAAACGTAAACTGAATTTTATTTTAGTTGTTTGACTTTCCTTACGGGAGAGCAACGTTACATTATTGACTTTGTAACATTCATGATTGTGAAATCATTATTTGTGTTCATTGTGTGGATCAACAGTTGTACACAGCTACATCCTATTTCAGTTGCTAAAATTGCCGTTTACTGCATCAAAGCTAATAAAAGAAAGGTTAACAAGTTTTCGCTTTTTTGTAGCAAATTTTATTCTTTCTTGAATATACCTTATTATCAAGAAATTGAAATATAAATAAAACCTGTTCATGTTGCATAAGAGAGAATGAGTCCAGAATATAGTACCCTATTAAAAAAAATAATGTAGCTTTTTAAAAATGACAGTACTAGCAATATTTACTTAGAAGGCAAAATTTTTATTTCTGATTTCTGAAGATGACAGGTGGCCTTTCATTTTCTTGCGCATTAATGATAGGAAAATATTTTATCATATTAAAAAAATTTAGAGAATCTTTAAAACTATGAATACAAGATACATATAAAATATTTTACAGCTAAGGGGCTGTACTTACGTAACGTTATCAATTTTTTGGTAGTTTTCGACTCCCTTTCCCCCTTACGATATCATCCCTCGACCCCCCCCCCCCCCACACACACACACACATGCCTGTAATGATATCGCCATCAATGTCTCTAAAATTTCTTTTGATTTTTAGAATTCTTTTCTTTTGTTTGGAGTGGTATCCATGTCACATATTACATTTAATTTTCTCACACCTTATTGATTCAAAATGAAAAGAAGTCAATAAAATATCACTTTATAGATGAAATAATCAAATAACACAAATAATAGTTAATATTTAAAAGAATTCAATTATAGCTTTTTGTTGCTTAATGTATTCAACAGTAGTAACGTCTTCTTGCACTTGCAACTTACCAGGGGTACGGGGGTAAACAGAATTTCTTATCAACACAACATATGGGGAATATTATTTCCCTTTTATTTATTAGAAAACACAAGTATGATTTCAAACATACTTCGCCTATGGTTTCTATAACAGCGGATTATTCCTATATTTATACACATATGAGAGAAGAATAGGAATGCCAAACGTTGGGGCATTCCATGTTTTGGAATTTCGTAATTTTATAATCCTTTAAAGATTTCAATAATAACTTTGTGCTCACATAAAAATAGATAACATACTAAAAAAGATAACATACTAAAACAGATAACATACTATTTTGATGTAAATACCAAGTTACAAATGAAAAAAAAGAAAAGTTTGGTTGGATTAAAAATGATAACGATACCAAAATACAAATCCCCCTCCCCCTAGCGATATCTTACGATATCATATGTTAGACCCGCCCCTTCCCCTCTAAACAGATAACTTTATATATGCACAGCCCCTAATATGTTAATTACATTATGTAAATAATACTTTTTAACGATAGCTGAGGAAGGATTTAATAATTCTAATGTTTTTTTTTATAAGAATACTCAGAAATTTATACCATAAAATAGATTTAATATCAATTAATTAAACAACTTTAATGCGAACTGGCTATATGTTAAACCTATTTTTTTAATTATGTATAATTCACTAGACATCGATAGAATGAATTAATTAAACATTAAAAGTACGACAAAAATATTTCGCTAAGAAAATCATAATAACGATGTTTCTTTGTTCTGAGAATACTGCTTCGACGTAAAAAATAAAAATAAAATAAAAAATAAAATAAAAAAGCACTTTTATTATAATGATTAACTCTCCCAATATTATTGGCCTTCACACCAAAATGGGAATGATAGTTTGGAGAAAAAACTAAATATAATAAAAAAAATAGAATTTTTTTTTTCTATTTCACCGGGGATTTAAAATTTTAAAAATATACATTTACGTATTTGCCGATTTCCCTCAGGTATTATAGCATTAAAAGATGGCGCATTCAAGCATGTCTCTGTTTCTTGATATTTGCTAAACAGCAATAATATAATTGTTAAGAAATGCATTAATTTATTACATAAAATACATTTTCCATTGCTTTCTGAAAAGAAAATAATTTCGTTTTTATCTGCAAAAGCAGTATTTTCGTGCTATCTAATAAAACTTTTTTAGTGCAATAATACTTGACGATAAACGATAAATATCTAAACGTATAGTTTAATACAGGTATTTTTTTAATTTACTAAAACCTTTGGCTTATATTTATTTGAATAGAAAAAAATCGTTGAACAAAACGCATTCATTGGCCACAAAAGGTCATGGAAATTCATAATATTACATTTATTTCCTCTGTGAAACATTGATGTTATTAAAATAATCGTTTGGGATAATTGTTTGAATCAACAATTGTACATTGTAACGTCATACTTATAAACCTCTGCTGGAATCTATCCCCAGTAATATATAAAAGAACGTCAAAAAAAAAAAATAGATGGTAAATATTAAAAATCAGATGGGAAAAGCAACTGAATAATGAGAAATACCCCGAATTCCCAAAATAATATATGTTTGGATCTGAATATATTCTACATGTAAATAATTATAGGTTATGAAGATTTATCAAACAAGATCGCATATAAGACCGGTATCAATTAATAGATAACATTAACATTTATATAACAGTGATGAAAATATGTTACCTCATGACCATAGCCACCAATAAATAATAAAATTATTTGTTTAATCCATAATCGCTTTTAAATTGCAATTAAAAAATTGATGCTGTAAATATTCAACATACATCAAATAAATCGGTTAAAGATTCAAAATATATTTTTTTTTATCCCAATGCTGATTATGATGATTTTGCATTGTTAAAAGCGTTGTTAAAAGCATTGTTAAGAATCATTGTTCTTGCAGTAGAATAAATTAGAATCCATTATTAAAATTGCAAGAATGTTTATCTGTGATGCAATATTCCATTGTTGACAGCATTGCTGACGAAGCTTTCTTGTTTACTGATTATTTTAAAATTTTCAATTTACTTATGTGACGACGAATCTATAATACAAATAAACTTAAACAATTCAGGGAGGGAAAAAAAGTCAAAATGTATTTCAATTAATTAAAAGTCAAGTGGTAGAATCATTAGCAATAAATCATTTTGATGGCTTCACCAATATTCAAATCAAAACCAAATTCAAGTATATAATTTTGATAAAATGTATTTAGTTATTTTAAATAAAATACACCGCGTCCCAAAAGTTTAGAGAATCAATTAAATTTACATTAACATAAAAAGTAATAAGGTGCAATTAAAATTCGTGAGATAGATAATAAATGAAAGCAGTTTTGTTGATATACACATATAAAATATGACCAAAGGTTTGAAATTATAAAATATACATTAAATTACATAAAAATGTGCTGTCCCAAAAGTATAGACACAGTACAACATTACATGTTTTCTTTTACATTTTTGTTCACAAAATAAAATATTTTTATTTTCGTCTGCTTCTATAAATGCAGAATGATTTTTCAATTTAATTTAAATATCGTCTGTTGTATTTTAGCATAATAATTTATTGAAATTGTGTGGAATCAAATGAGTTCAATGTACTGTTTTGTTTGTGATTCGGAAAAGACATTTCTTGCATATTCTGATAAAAATGTCACGTTCTAAAGAAATTTCTAAAGATGAAATTATTAAGATTTTACATTTAAAAGCGCAAGAACAAAATCCTGTACAAATATCGAGAAGAATAAAGAGATCCATGAGCAATATTTATAGAGTTTTGAGCTCAGGTGGGCATGGAATACTAGAAAGCGACTCGGAATACCAAAGAAAACAATGTTACTTGATGATAGAATGTTATTAAAAATGGCTTCAGTTGATAATTTATCTGTGCGTGAAATTGCATCAAATTCCAGAATTTCAAAAAGTACTGTACACAGAAGAATTAAAGCTTCAAAAAATATTGTTTACCAGAGAATGAAAGCAAAATCTTGCTTAAGGCTGTTCTCAAATCCAAAAGGCCAACTTTCTGACATAAGTATTAATTTATTTTTGTTAGAAAATGCATGAAACTAGCTGGTGTTGTTGTTCAGAAACTATGTCATTGAGCTGTTTTTTCCATTTTTTTGCAAATGCAATAGATCTTTCAGAAAAGTGTGTCAAAGTAGGCGTTTTGAACCAAATTTCTGCACGAAGGTAGAAAAAGCACACAAGAGAGGGCGAAAAACGTGTGTGTCACGTGAACCAAAACGCTTATAACTCAATAGGTAATTGGTTGATCAAAAAATGGAAAAAACAGTTCAACTCCCAATCGCTTCCATGGCCAGGCTTTTATATCTTTCTGTTAAAAAATGAATTTGTAAATGTGTAAAAACATTTTGCGCTTGTTGAGCAGAGCAGTTAAGAACAGCCTTAAAGCAGAGACATAAACATGCACGTCCAAAGTGGGCTAGAAAGCATATGTCATACAGTGAAAAATGGATTTCTGTCATCTTCAGTGATGAAAAGAAATGGAATTAAGACGGCTTTGATGGTCATAAATTTTACTGGCATGACCTAAGAAAAGAACCCAAGAACTGTTTCAGCAGGCAACAAGGCGGAGGATGCATAATGACCTGGGGAGTATTTCTTTCAACGGCCAAACATTTCTAGGATTTATGGACAGAAAAATGAAATCAGAGGATTATCAGGATATTTTACGTACCAATTTACTGGCAATTATGGATTTGCTAGCAGGACCGGATAGTGTTTTCCAACAAGATTGGGCATCCATCTATACCTCCACATCATCCAAAACATGGTTTAGGCAAAACAATATCACGCTATTAGGCTGGTCACCACTTAATCCAGATTTGAATCCCATGGAGAACGTATGGGGGATCTTATCTCGTAAAATATATAAAAATGGAAAGCAATATACATGTGTAAATGACATAAACATTGCAATTGACAAAGCGTGCTATAAAATACTCCTTCTGTAATGCAATGCTTAGTTAATTCTATGGAACAACGTGTATTTGATGTTATAAAGTGTCGCAGCAATACAATTAAATATTAAAAGTAAGTTTTTAGTTACTTTTATAAATATAAAACCAAAAAAAAAAATACAATTTTCTATACATTTGGGACAGCACATTTTTATATAATTTAATGTATATTTTATAATTTCAAACCTTTGATCTTAATTTATATGTGAATTTCAGAAAAACTGCTTTTATTTATTACCTATCCCAGGAATTTTAATTGCACTTTATTACTTTTTTATGTTAATGCAAGTTTCATTGATTCTCTAAACTTTTGGGACGCGGTGTAGGTGTGTCTCAAATACCAAAAACGTGACTTTAAATGAAAATGAAATATTTAAGAATACACTTAAAAAAATTATTATTTTTAAATTTTAATCTTAATACGTTTACCATGAGTGTCGAACACTTAACTTAAAATATAATTTAATTTTGATTTAGATTCTAAACATATTTAATTCCTCGTTAGTTTTGTGAAATACTGAAGTTTCGTTAGACAGACGTTGCATTAACGAATTTAACACTTTTCTGAAATTCTATACAACGAGACTTCTACGTCGATTGATGTATTTTTTTATGTTTTCATGGGAGCGACGCACATATCGCACATGTGTTATACTCATCACTGCATTATTGAAATTCATGTATTATTTATAGATTATTATAGAAGTTCTAAGCATATTTGATTTTTCGATAATTTGAAGACATGCTGAAGTTTTGTTTTAATGACACCAAAATTCACACATTTTTTTGAAATTGTATACAACAAGATTGCTACATCGATTGATATTTTTTTCATACCAGCGACGCACACATAATAAATATGTTATACTAATCATTGCATTATTGAACTTTTTTTTTTTTTCTAGATTACTACAGGATTTCTAAACATATTTATTTTCTTTCTAGTTTTAAGAGATATTGATGTTGCATTTACTAATTTCCCATATTTTTGTAATTCTATGCAACGAAGCCGCAACGTCCAGTAATGTACTTTTGTATGTTTTTATGGGAGTGTTGCACACATTGTACAAGTGTTATAGTGATCGTTGCACTACTGAACTTTATGTATTTTTTGTGATTGCTAAAGAAATTCTAAACATATTTATTTTCTCGCTATTTCCCAGACATTTTGAAGTTTCGTTTGAATGAGATTAAACTTTATCTATCTATTTATTTATATAACTTTTTTATGGACACGATAAATTCTATAATTCTGCATAAATGTCTTCCAAACTACACATAAAATCAAGAGGCAGAAAATCTCGGTCAAGTTCGTTAATGGGCAAAATCGGACAACGGAGAAGGAAATATGTGGGGTTTTTTTCTGAAAACCGAAAAAACTCTATAACTTCTTACTTATGACAAATATCAAATCGGTATAAAGTTATTATTACATCTAGGAAAAGGGCTAAAAAATTATGTATCACAGATTTTTGATAAAATTTAAAATGGGCTCAAGAGGGGCAAAAATAGGGTTTTAGGGAGGAAAAAAAATCATAACTTGAACAACTCTCAAGATATCAAATTCACTTAAATTTATTATAAATCTTCGTAATACTATCGACAACTTTTATATTGGCAATGTTTTGATAGCTCTTACCGCAAAAAAATTAATAAATAACAAATAAAGGGAGTGTTGAAGAAGAAACAGATATTTATAACTTCACTAATTCACAAGATATTCATTCCACTTAAATTTATTTTATAACTTCTTAATATTATCTGCAACTTTTATATTGAAGAGATTTTGATAAGTCTTGCACGAGTTGGTTTTATCAGAATCATGCTAAGGCGGTATTTAAAAAAAAATACGTTTCCATGCTTAACAACTTGAAATTTTCTGACACATTTTCAGATTTGTTTTTAAAAGAAGAAACATAAAACTTGCCGACGTGATTTTTGAAGAGATTTATTTATAAGCGACCGTTCTTTTTTTTCGTTCAATTGATTTATAAGCAATTATTTTGCCAGTATACCAATATTTTCGTTTCCAACTGAATTGCTTCAGGAAATTCGGTTCAAAATGCCCACTTTGACATCATTTTTAAAAATATATTCTGCCTCTATTGAAAAAATAGACCATTACGGTACATTATATAGTTTCTGAATAAGAAAACCTACCAATTGGATGAGTTTGAGAGCAAAAATGAATTTAAAAATGACTCAGAAAATAAGCAGTTTTGATTAAAGTACACCCTTGTTACAATCATTTTTTCTTTAACCGCTATGTATTTTTAATCCGTTTTTGCTGTAAGAATTGGTACTATCAAAAGCTTCTCAATATAAAAGTTGTAGATAATACTAAGAAGATTTATAATAAATTTAATTGGATTTGATATCTTCAGAATTGACGAAGTTATGATTTTTTACCCCCAAAACTCTATTTTTTTCTCCCCTTGAGCCCATTTTTACTTTTTCTATCTTTACAAGAAGAAAGTTTTGGATTCGTGAAAATTTACGACTTCCTGTTTTCGATGGATTTATACGTTTTTGATTTTCCTGAACGTTTGGTGGTTTTTGGAAAATGTCTGTATGTGAGTCTGTCTGTCACTCTGTCAGTCACTACGTGAGTCTGTATGCGACACAAATTTTGCGGGCGCTCTATCTCAAGAATCTATGAGCGCTCTATCACGGAATTTCACAAAACCTTAGATTCAGTAAGACCTTGATGTAATCTGGTACTTATTACTTTGTGGTGTAAGTCGCGCAACGAAGGCGCTGCTATTCTGCATTTTCATGATTTCTAATAGCTCTATATCAAGAACTCCTGCACGATTTTTCACCAAACTTCAGATTCAGTTAGTCTCTATTTTAAATTAGGGCTGTTTAATTTTTGGTGTAAATCGTTGGTGCAACAACAGGTGGTGCTTCTATGCTGATTTTTTTATGATTTCCGCAATATCTGTATCTAAAGAACTAATGCATCACATTTCATCAAGCTTCATATTCAGTTACTCCGAGGTATAAATTGGTCCTAATTAGTTTTTGGTGTAAATCACCTAACAGGTGCCTGTGCTATGCTGCATATTTCACGATTTCCGCAATAGCTATATCTTAAGAACTGCTGCGCGGATTTTCATAAAACTTCAGATTCTGTTAGTCCATGATATACTTTAATGCTGATTACTTTTTGGTGAAAATCGCCCAACAGCGTGCGCTGCTATGCTGCATTATTCATGATTATCGCAATAGCAATCAAGAATAAATGCACGTATTTTCATTAAAATTCGGATTCAGTTAGTCCCTATTATAAATTAGTGCTGTTTAATTTTTGATGTAGATCGCCCAAAACGTGGCGCTACTTTGCTGAATATTTCATAATTTCCGCAATAGCTGTATTTCAAGAACTAATACATATTTTTCATAAAGCTTCAGATTCAGTTAGTCACCCCGCTTATAAGGTCAATTTTCGTAAGTCCGGACTGACTGAATAGGTATTATGTGTTAAAATACACCACCTATATGGTCAGTTTCAAATGGCTACTATCGGATATATGGTCATATGTCATTTTTTTCTCCCTTTTATTGCAAAATATCTTATAGTTTTATGGTTTTTTTCTTCCCCTTGATTGGGTGTAAAATCCCGAATAGACGTATCATTCACATTCAAGTATCTTCAACTGTCGGCGTTTTTGTGTTGGTCACGCGGTACTTTTCATTTTTAAAAGCTTTAGAAAGAAGAGGATGGATATCCTGAAGGATGAACTTATTTCTTTCTAGTCCATGTTCCCCTTTTTCCATCGTTGAATCTCCCGTGCGTTTGCTAAAATCCACAAGTACAAACTTCGTATGGTAAAGAAAGGCCAATTGACATGTGTATAGCTTTAGAAGTAGAGGAAGACATTTTTCTTTTTAAAAGGAGCCTTAGAGATCACGATAATATTGCATACCACTTGCCTAGATGCGTGTCGACACTCGGGGGATGGGGTAGGGGATATCCTCTTCACGACTGTAGCCTATAAGAGAAACTCCTTCCTGTCGCTAAGAGTTTCCAAAGCTCTGGAGATTTCTCCCTCAACTGCTGCATTAGATACCGAATCTTGGAAAATATGTCATCACTACTTGTGACCAAATGAAAATTTTCCTCCGTGCAGAGAAAAGTTAAATCCCGCATGTTTAGTTTTTTTTTTGTATTTTTCATTACTTGTCGCTGCGTGTAAAGTATTCGTTTTTTAAAATTCGTGTCATTTTTTAATACAAGATGTCAGAAAAACGATACATTTGACAATTGCGGAAAAAAAAATTGGTAGAAAACTTTGAAAAATCAAATGTATCCAAAACAGCTTTCGCGAAGACTGGTGGAGTAGAGAGAGTGACACTGAATAACGTCTTAGGGTTCAAATCTTGTTAAACAGAAAATGTGATCAACCTAAACAAAAAGCGTCAACATTTGAGAATGTTGAGAAAGATGTTTACACTTGAATAAAATGTTCCAGATTGTAGAATGTTCCAATACATGTATTATCGTAAAAGAAAATCCCTTAAAATGGCTGCATAACTAGGAAAACCGAATTTTATTGCCAAAGAATTGAAGGAATGTCTGTTAAAGAGTTAAATATTATTCTTAATACAGGGTTCGCACGGGTACCGTTATTTTCAAGGCCAAATATCAGGATTTTTTTATAGAAAAATAACTCTGGTTTAAACGGACAAAACTTTGCCTTATTTAAGTAGATATTTTCCATATGAAAATACTTGTACCGAAGAATTTCTTAGTCTGGAAATTCAAGAACCCGTATGAACCCGTCAATGGGTACAGATCTTGTGATGTTTTTAATTTTGATAAACTTTGGATGTTCCTTTCATGCTTTACCAGATAAAACTGTTACTTTTAAGAACGAAAAATAAAACGGCGGGAAGGTAAGAAAAAAAAAATAAATAAAAAAGATTGGCCATTTTATTAGCAGCGAATATAGATGGATCGCTCAGAGAAATTGACTCCAATATTTATTAGTAAATTTCTCAAGCCCCTTTGTTTAAAGAACTGCATATGTCTGCATGTATCTTACGGTACGATCGGAAAGGCCTGGATGACACTAAATAAGTGGGAAAAAGAAATTCGGCTTTTAGATAAAATTTGTGCAGATAAGTGCCTATAATCGCAGACAACTATACTGCCCATTGCATTATTCCCAATGTAAATCCGATTGAACTTGTTTTCTTGCCTCCAAACTGAACTAGTATGGAACAACAATTAGATCAAGGGATTTTTAAAAATATTAAGACAAATTGTTGAAAGCTGCTTCTAAAAGACGTCATTGCTGCCATTGAAAAAACAAAGAAGTTCCGCGTGACTGTGTTAGTTGTCATATGTTACGTAGAGAAGAGTTGGACTATGGTATCAAAGTAGACCGTTGAAAATTGTTTTGGACATCCTTGGCTTCCAAAATGTGAAGAATTATCGTTCGGCGACAGCGACAATGATGATGATGTGTTCCTATTCGAAGTTGCACAAGAACTACGGAATGCCATTTGCACAATACTTGACGAACTGACAGATGCAGTTGTCCACAATGAGATCGCTACTGATAGCTACTGATGAAGCTTTTATACCCTAACGTATTCTTGAGGATTATTTAATATATATTATATATTTCATTTAATTAAAAGAAAGGAATTTATTCTTTAAAATCTAACATATACTATAATCCTTAGTAAAAATTCAAATTTGTTTACGTTTTTTTTTTTCTAAAAGTTTCATCAGGCAATTAAAAATAATAGAGTTATCTTGTAGCTTCAAAATTTTGCCATGTTCATTATTTAAATATTGGTACGTAAAAGACTTATGTCCTGTTTTAATAAGTTACGTAGATGAAAAAGTATGTCTAAGACATATTTAAACAAACCTCTTTTAAAAGAAGTAACACATGGATTACTCAACCTTTTCTTCATTCATAAAGACATTGAAACTAAGTGACGTGTGTCAAAATAGGTATTATAGTTAACTTCCGAAGAAAGTGTAATGCATAAAAGAAATCTGTCACATACTTTGTACAATCTCTTCGTAAAATTAGTTATTCTAATGCGATTAAGCTTGTCATATTTCTTGACTGTTTCTTAAAGATATCTGGAATGTGTCCAAAGGGATTATAATAAAACACCTTTTCATTATAAAAATAAAAGAATAATTTTTCTCTACCAAAAAGGATATCGGGAAAAAGGTATATCAGTGTCAGAGATTTTACACGAGATTTTTTTATATTTATTTATTTATTTACTAGCTGACACCCCCCCCCCCTTCTCCTTCTCCGGTGTTGCACGGTCCCATGATAATAACTTTAAATATACCTACAATCAGTGTTTAACAATTTTATATATTTAAACGAAAACCTTTAATAATCAGAAAACTTTTTTTAATGCTCTCGAATACAGCACATACAAGGGTAAACATTGAGCAGATTTTATTTTTTTAAATACACAAAATTACCTTAATGTTTTTGTTTATTATACGTAATATAAAACACGTACCCGATGATCATGTAAAAAGTTTTGTCTGAAAATTCTGATATTTAGTGGTAAAAAAAAAAAAAAAAGTCGGCCGCTATGGAAAAAAGTAACACATCTATTCAAGTACATGTAATCAACATATTTTTTGTATAAGTTAAGACAAGAGAGTTTAAACGGCATATACACTAACTAAATATTGGTTTTACGTATTGGTCTGAATATTCCACCTGGCGACAGTTGGCCAAAATTATCGTGAATGATCTAGCAATGTCTCTACGTAATATGTCTACAGATGTCTTCAGATCCATGACATGAAAAACGAATTTTATAAATTTTAAGTATTCTGCCTAATTTCCAATCTTGAGACTTGCCACTTTACGTTTTTCAAAAAAGCAAGTTGAGTAACTTCAAGATATGGCAAATATTTTTTACATTGATTGAGGACTTGTAATTATCTCATGTTTTTTCAGCTCTAGTAGTACCATATTTCAATTTTAATCTTCGAACTAGTGTCAACCTTAGGAAAAAGGTAAATATTCAGATATTCTAAAACAGTATAAGTGAAAATCCTAACGAATAACTTCCATTAAGGAAATGGCCATGTGTCATTGTTTGTAAATTATTAATATCGCTGGCAAAGGGGGTCACGATTACAAACTGACCGTCACAAGTGTCGTCGATTCTTCAAAAGTTTTAATGGAAAATTTATGTATTTTTAATTGAATTCGCTTTATTATTTCACATATTTTTATTTTCTATTTCATTCCCAAAATTCCACTGAAATGTGAAGTTACGGGGTGTAAGAAATTCTGTTGAATTGCTTCTCAAGCATTAAATCACTGAGCTTCACTAGAAGCACAAATTTTATAGCACATTTTCTAAAGACAATAAGTGCTCTTCAAATGTGCCACATTATCACTCAGTGTAACACAGGATTTCTATTACAGATACACAATTATTGTTAAACATGTCAAAAAGAAGGATCGTTCCAACTATTTCCAAATGAATGGATTTTGTAGAAACTTATCCCTTTAATATTATCTTTTTCGTTTTAAATTAGGTTTTTACAACAAGAATGTGTATAAATCTACACTAGTCATTAAAATTGTCTGTATGGTACCATTCTGTTCAGTTTCAAGTCACTCAATATTCAATAGTTTGATGCTTTATTCGAAGACAAGAAATACAGCTATAATCGTTTTCATATATACGGACTTTGGCCATATGTTATTAAATGTAATCTTATCTATACTAATAAAATAAATCTATACTAATAGTGCAAAGTTTCGCTCTTTCTGTGTGTCTGTGTCTGTGCGATGGCTAGCAAAATCTAAGGCACGTACGAGGCTGAAACTTTTTGTGAAGAGCGTTCAAGGCCTGTCCTAATGTACCTGAGCCTCAGAATTTTAAAATTATAATGTATATCTGGGTTATTAATTAACAACCATTACTCACTCTCATTAAAAAGCCATCAAAAGTTCCAATTTAAAAAAAAAGCATTTATTTCCTCAAAACCACACACTGACTAGATTTAGACCCCGATTAGAGGCTACCACAAGAGTGCCCAATCAAAACGCTCCCCTTGAAATCTCAATAGCTGTCAGACGAGGCTAGCGTTTTTCAGAAATTAAAGACATTATGTCTGGTTTAAAAAAAAACTGTTTTCATTTTGGAAAGCGGATAAAAACCACAGTTTAAAATTTTAAAGGAAGTCAAAATTTAAATAAAAATTTTTAAAAATACAGTATTTAGAGATTTGAAATTTATGCATCTGGCCTATATTTAAACTCTAATTAAGAATATGAAAATTTAAAAAAAAAAATTATTCAGAACATTTTGTTTTATTAAAAAAAATAGATTTTCAAAAAGAAAAAGAAATGCTTTTTTTAATAGAATATGAAAGCGAATTTGTTAAATTTCGGAAAACGAACTAACATCGACTTAAAACTTTCAGCTAAATTATAACAGGCCTTTGACCACTGTTTCGTAGAGTAATGTTTGTATAGAGCATACTGCGCTCCCTGTCGGTGAAAAGTTGAACTAACCATAATTTTCGAATAGTAATTTAAGTAAATTTCTTAATTTCTTATTATAGTCAACGTCCTTATTTTAACACAATCTTTTCAAAGCATCTAAATAGCCCAGATTTACATCTCCTTCAAAAATTTCGAAACGATCGGACGAGTAGAAATATTTTTTACAAAACAAAATATGTGAAAATGTCCACGAAATCAGAAAAAAACCTGGATGTGTTTTGTCGCGGTTTTGCTCGCTTTCGCTACGCATAGACATCAAAAATCAAATTACGTGAAATAGCACGTAATATTTTTCTTGCGATTTTTTTTTCATCTAAAAATATGAATTTAGACAAAAGGGAACTAAAGATATTTTGGTGTATTAAAGGAAATTTGAGGTTCATTTATGGTTCATTCATCACGGGCCTGAGCGACGCCGGGCGAGTCAGCTAATATACTAATAAAACTAAGTTTCGCTTTATCTGTTTGCGTGTCTGTGCAATAGATAGTGAAATCTATGGGACGTACGAGGCTGTAAATTTTTTTGGGGGCTAGCCCAAAATGTCTACTGATGCACCTGAGTCTCAGAATTTTAAAAGTTTAATAATTAGTTGAGATATTAATTAAAAATCAGCAAATCTCTCTCATCAAAAAGTCATCCACCTGATCTCCGGTGAAGCACGTGCGCATGCGTAGAAACTCATTTACGCAAAATAAGCTAGCGAAGAAATATTTTTTTCGACTGTATTTCTGTTTTGTTTTGTTAAAAATTGACCAAACCGCTCATTAAAGTAAAAATTTAATGACATATTCCGAAAGATCGTACTCTTGCGTTTTAAATGGCGGAATCATTTTTTTAAAAATAACGCAGTTCACACTTTGAATTTTTTTTTTTTAAGGATCGTTTTTCCGAACCAGTTTTCCCTCTTATTGCAACGTCTCTCCAAAACAAATGTTTAGAGATACTGACAAACCAAGAATATGATCTTAAAGCTGAAACCTTCTTCTAGCTGATGATATAATCAGTTTTTACATATAAAATCATTAACCTTCGCATATGCAATGGCGAACGCCGGTCAATTCGCGTCTCACGGAGACTATATTAGTTCCTCGCTTTGACTATATTTGTTCTAACTGAACTTCGTTCAGGAGTTGAAATTTGAAACACCCCCTCCTGAACACAGTTCAGTTTGCGCTACTTAACCACTCCCAATGATACAAATTTTGAGCTTAAAATTTAAGTTTAAGTCTAAGCTTTTGAAAGAATTTAAGGAGATACAAAAAGTGACACTAAATAGGTAAAAATTAAATTTAAAAAATCAAAAAACCCGACTGCGTAAAAAGCGAACTAAATAATTATTTCTCAACAGTGGGAAACTATTTTTTTATATTACTTACCTATTTTTTTATTTACTAGTATTGATGGCTTTTATGTTGTGTTTAATTCTTAGTTCCTATCTATAAACACTGTTTTGATGAGGCCTATAGTGAAGATAGAGATCCTACATACACAACTTCCAGCTTGTGTAATATTTAAACGGAGCTTCTGACGGTAAAATAGTCAATGACACATCACCTTCATTTTGAAAGACCTATCCAATGATATGTCACTCAATATGGTGCGTAAAATTTTTTTTCGTCTCTACTGCCATTTTGAATTTTACGGCCGCCATTTTGAATTTATAAAAACAAAACATATCCTATAACCATCGAACAGTTAAGACGAATCGATTCAGACCACATTCATTAAAATCCATGCAGAAGTTGGGATTTTTCGAGGGTATGAAGAAATCCACATACCCAGATACGCGTGAAACACATAACCCTTCTTGGCAGTCGGTTAAAAATACTTATCCTTTACTCCAAAATCTAAAGCGCCCTCTATTGGAATTTTTTGAACTTTATCTCTGAAATTTATTATCAAGAAAATACTGACATAAAGAATAGTTTTAGCGAAAACCGGAAACGAATCAACCAATTTTCCCTTTTTATAATAATTTGAAATTTTGTACTATAATCTTTAATGGCGCCTATCACTTTCGGAAGACGTTTGGGACCCTTAGTTTACTATTTAATATTGTTTGTCTCGATGTGTACTTTCACCCCTTAAAGTTTTGCCCAAGAGTTTAGATTCACCCTGTATATTTGCCAGGGCTGGTCATGCTCTGAGATGTCAGTGGAACGATTTTATTGGATTTTTTTATATACAATGAACGCTGTACTGTACAGAAACCAAATGTCTCATTTGTTTTATATGTGCTTATCAGAATTGTACTATTTCTGACCTTAGGAATGATTTCCTTGCACCGTGTATCAATGCACATTGTTGGATTAAACAACTCGTCGGCCATAGTCTGGAGGGCACAATTATAAATTTTTATTCTGTCATTTAACAGTTAAATAAAATCAGTAACCAAGGTTATTGAATTTGCGTAAAGGCATTTTTATAACTATTATGCTTAGGAGTTTTATCAACAGAAGTTTCAAAAACAGTTGGGGCTCCATAGCATCTATTAGAATCGTCATTATAATTCCTTAATATAATATAATCTTAGGTTGCTATGTCTATTAATAGCTGAAAGTTCTCTAATTGCATGTAATTGACGCTCTCATATAGAATATTTTATTCCGCTAACTATTTCAAAGACAGAGGTATGAAAATTTAATAAACTTATACACTTCTAATAAGCATTCTAATCAAATATATTATTTTTAACCCTTTGCACTCCGTTGTTAACGTAAGTGAAAAATTCCGTTGTCGCCGCTGTGGCGACATCATCTTCCATTGAAAATTTTGTTTTTTGTACCAGTAATAAAATAAAATAGAATTTGCCTTATTTAATCAGAGCATTTTTTAAATTGTGTATTTTTTCTTCTTTTAAATAAAACTACTTTTAAATAACTGGTGCCGATCGAATACAATATTTTTGTAACGACGCAGAATTGCTGGTAGCCCATACTTAAAATAACGCGGAGTGCAAAGGGTTAATGAAACATTATGAAATACATTTTTTTGTCTTATAACATCTGTATCATTTTTATACCATGTATAGTATTGGGACGCTCGTGCTGTATGTCTTCAATCGGTCCATTAAGTAGGGAAAGTGACCACGGATCAGGCAGCGCACGCAGCATGTGTAGTACGAAGAAGACAAGTTACAAGGAATTCCGACATCCGCAATGCAGTTCTTTTGTGGATAATGTGGCTCCCTTCTCGTCGAACGCTGTTTTTCCGGGACGCTGAACCACAGCTTTGATATGCATTCCTAGTTAGGATTCAGGCGTTCGTCAGTAAATAGTTCTTGGGGGTCAACTCCAGTCCTCGGTTCTAAGCCGGAGGAAGTTGACAGTAGACAAAAACTTGCGACAGTACCTACAAATAGGAAAGTTTTGTCAAATTTTATTTGGAGGCTGGAGAGCAGTGACAGTGCTTCGTCGTAGTACGATCTCCTGTGTAGTTACATGATGAAGTCTAGCCACTCGACAACTCGTGAAAAGACAAGCAGAAAACCTCGGTATGGGGAAGGCGAAGGATCGTAGATGTTTCTGCGTCACGCAAAGTATATACCTGATTATAAGGTACTAGTATGCACGCGTTTAAAGCGCTTGCTAAGGATGTAACCTTCCAAGTGCAACGCAAGCGGATTGTTTAGTGTAATAACCACCGGATTGTGCGTATGAGAACGATATCGACGTCTTTTAGTGTGACTCTCAATATAGGATGGTCCAGAAGATCCGTGGTCGTCATTCAGTGTATCGACTCCATGTCGCAATTTCTGGCACGTGCGAAGCTATGCTCCAAACTCAGCTGTCTAGGTTCTTAACAATTCCAGTGTGTTTATGCATTAGCGGAGTTCACTGTGACATCGGTCGGACTAGAAAATGATGCATTGTGAATTTTGATATTTTTTTATGAAATATTCGGGATATTTTGAATTTTTTTTTAAACATTTGTACTTTCATGAATGTATGTGCTTACTCAAATGCACAGAATCATTGTACATTTCCCATGTAATGATCCTTATGGATACATGTTATTTCGAGGTTTATATGAATATCATTAAAATCTATGATAATGTAGGGTAATGTGTACGATACCGTGTGACTGAATATAACTTTGTTATTGAACTTTTCGTTGGTCTGTTAATTGTAATCGTAACTAAAGCTTCAATAATATATGAATTGAAACTTGTTCTTCACACACAAGTGCAATTAAACTAATCACGTTTTTCCTTTATATTCGTCAAAAAGTTTATAATCCAAAGTGCCTTATGCGTATTGTAATGGAATGTATTATTGAATTTATTTATTTATTTCATTAGTTATCAAAAAAAGAAAGTTTTAATTTATAAACTTTTTATTATATATTTTTAATGTTAGAGGGTTGGTTTTATAAAATTGAATTCATAACAAGTGTGACCTGAGATTTTTATTCGTTAAGCCTTTGTGGCTGTCTACGATTATGAGCATGGAAGATTTTTGAATGAAAATAAAATACCTTACACAAAAACAAAAAAAATATATATATATATATATGCAAAAAAAAAACAGAAAAGAAGAATAAATAAAAAGAAACAAGAAGAATTAAGATGTTTTTTCAGAAGTTAATCTTCTTTGTATGTTAGTTTAACTAGGGGAACTTTTTTAGAAACATAAGTCCGAATTTATAAGTAAAAAAGAATACTAAAAATGTAGATGCAAATTCAAAGATAAATACAATCTACTTTTGGTGTCCTGAATCTTTTCTTAAAATTTAATGCTGCATAATATAAGTTTTATTTTTAATAAATTATAAAAGTGGTATATACGATATTGTTTTCTTTTCTAATGAAATTTTAGAAAAACCCAGTTTTGTTTTCGATTAGCTTTATTCTAAATCTAACACTTTTAGAGTGGAAACGAAAGAAAATAAAAGAGATGACCACAGCTACAGTTCTAATAAATTCAAAATATAACAAGAGAAAAATAATGTTTCAAGCATAGATTATTAAGAATGTTTAACGCTTAATATTGCACCAAAATTTCTCTGTTTAAAAAATCGAAAATATATATCTAAAAAAAAAATCATAGAAAACTCAAACAAATTTGATAAATAGGTTTCGGCAATTACTGTGCGTCACTGGAAAAGTACTTGAACTATGTTGAGCATACCTTTCATGGACATGAATTGTATATAAACTACAGAGTTTGGCAAACTTTTGCTTAATTACAAAACCCCCAAAATATTCGACAAGTTCACCTTGAGATATTTCCACCAATGGACGTTAATAGGCTCGCATAAATTGTTACAATTCTGTTTATTATTTACAGATTTTTATACAAGCCTCATAATAATTAAAAATTTATTCACAAAAGATCCGCAAAATGCAACAGAAAAAGTACTTTCATGAATTACTACTTATACACTGTAATCATATTCCTGCTTATGCATTAAATAATAAAAAAAATACTGAGTTAGTATACTAAGTTATAATAAAGTTAACTAAGTTATAAAAAAAATACTAAGTTAGTATACTAAGTTACGTTCTGAGATGGAAGAATAGAAATCTATTAACTTGAAATAGAATTTAGTGTCGTCCACGATGTAAAGAAAAAGCCTAATTCGCGTTGAAGACATAAAACGCGCGCTTTTATTTTATGTAAAATGAAGTCATTCGCCTCAGCAGAAGAATTCCATATTTACGATCTGGTCGTAAACAACATCTACAGAGAAATATGCATATTACGTCACTATCGCAGACCATGGTAACCAAAAGATAAAATAAACTACTATTTTCCAACTAGTTTTCCTTTACTTTACACAAAAATGGGTGTACTTCATTTTCCAAAAAAAAAAAAAAAAATAGCACTGAAAACTACCAAAAAATAATATCTCAAAAATAAATTGAGATGCAGTTTTCAAACAAATTGCATTTAAAATACATTTTTCCCTATACGACGGTATAAAAATTGACAATGTGGATGCTTAGAAGGTAAAAACATTGCAGTAGAGCTCATCCCGTACAATGATATATCTGCTTTGTTTTACGTCTGGCTTATACAACGCAACATTAATTTTAGAGACGACACTTTAATTGCTTGCAGAAATAAACAACATATTGGGCGCTAAAAAACACCATTAAGCAATTGACGTTCATTCACAATAATGCTGATGAATAAAAACCATTATGAATGCAATATTCATAGTAATCATCTAGTAATGCAACGTGTATAAATTATATTATGTGTCACTAATTGTATTTCATTATGTGTTAAATAGTGTAACATTATTAAAATAAGCAGCATTTTTTTTCTCTCCATAGACCATTATTTAATCAAATTCTTTAATGCGACTCTCTAAATCAATAATAAGTGTTTTACACTCCATAATCTACAGAAAGCAGGTTTTAGTGCACTTCTGAAATGCATTATGCTTTATATAATGTAACATCGTTAAGATAAACCTAAAACATTTTTTTTCTTTGACCATAGTGTAATATCTTTCTTTAAATTGAAAATGTAAACGAACTATAACTTTTACACAACGTGTTTTCAGTAGCGAACTTGCCATAATGAGTAGAAGACATGTGGGCAGCAGATCACATTTTTCTGACGCAAATGGCAGACAAGTGAATTGAAATCATATATACTTTTTAATTAAGCATTCACTTAAGTATAAATTTTTTAAGATAATACTAAACTCTGTGTACTGATTTTAGTTGAAAATGCAAAAAAAGAAAAGTACTTATTTTTCTGTATTCGGAATGCTTTTTTAATTTCTTCCAAATTAACGAAAATATGCCAGTGTATATTAATGAAAACATATTTTATTTAGCCATAACTCGAACAGTAAATAAATTATGTCTATATTTTTGACATGTTAATATCTTAAAGCCAAAATATAACGCGTTGTATATATTGGATTAATTTTCTTTTGAAATACTAATTATTAATTACGATTGAAGTTATCAAAAATTTGTAAAACAAAATGTTGACTTTAAACAGCACAATTTAAATTCGCGGGGTTATAGAATTCCAAATTAAATTACGTTCACTTCTCATCCTTAATTTTCACATTATAAACAAATACAAGAAATGGGTAAATTTCGTGTATATCTTATCGAATATCATTTTCCTACTATTTTCTTCATGTCAAGTAATGCAAATTAATGCTTTATTTATTTAATATCCGATTGGTATTCATTTCTTTAACAAATAATTGTTACACCTGTATTTTATTATTTTATCAACTGTATCACCCAATCTTTAAAACGCACCTAATAATATTGACACAGACAACAAATAGATTCTTATACATATTTTCCATGTTTTTCAACTCAGAACATTGAAAAATTGTATAAAGAGCATAACAAATCAAATGTAAAGAAAAAAAAATAAATTAAAAAGTATTGGGAATTTAAAGTCTGTATGTAAATAAATAGGTAGACGGCTTAGGATAGGTAGGTAAGTAGGCCTCAACCATGACACTAAAGTAGAAACTGGGAGTAAATAACTTTACATTGCGCCATCGTTATATCCAACATTTGTCTTTCTTTGTATTTTGGATGTGTGCTTGTATTAAATTTATTTCTCAACCTAATATAGGATTTATACCTTTATATGCATTCACGGAAGTTCCAATCTAGGTTTTAATAACAATATCTATACATTATTTTGCATAACGTGAAATTTATTCTGTAAGTTTAGTAACCTTTTTTTTAAGGTAAAGTTTAATTAAAGTTTTTCGTTTGTATTTTGCATTTTTTTTTGGAAAGTTGAATTTTTTGTTAGAGTAAAGAAAAATAAAAGAAGCAAACGTTAGGTTATGTAAACAGCAAGGAAAAAGGAATACACCATGTATTTAATTACATAATTTTATGTTTATGTTTAGAAAGGTACTGCGTAATTTAATAGTTTTGGTATTTTATTTTATTATAAAGTTTAATTATCATTCTGTATTCTTGTTATCATATATCTATTAGTTTTCTTCTAGTGATTTCCTACAAAATGCAAGCTACCTTCGAGGGAAAAGGGATACAGCAAATGAACATTTTTTTCTTTTTTGTGGCTTAATCATCTTTTTCTCCGTAAAGAATAATAATTTTTTTAGCACATATTTCAAAATAAGATTGTTATAATGTGCCATTTAACATTGCAGAAAATGCTCTTTTATTTCATACATTGATCATGAAAGGGGAAAATGAGATGTTAATATTCATTTTAGAATGAGCTTTATAAAATCATACTTTTTGATAAAATAATAAAACAATATGTCTGAATGAGGTTTTAAGTATTACTCCTACCCTTGTTTACAATGAGTTGAGAAAAATACATACGGTAAACTCTGTCTAAGGCGGAATCGATCGGGACCAAGAACATTTTCCGCAGAAGACAATATTCCGCCTTGTATTCCGACAAATTTCACTTTATGTTTATGGATTTACAGGGACTTGGAAAATCGTTCCAAGTTAGACAGATTTCCGTTTTACACAGAGTCCGCCTTATTGAGAGTTTACTGTATTGCATTTAGATCCCTATAAAAAATAATAATAATAATAAATATCGCCGCATTGTTTCAATTTCAAAAAATTTGGAATAATTTCAGGTTTTAGAAACAAGGCGATAAAATTATAAATAAGCATTTTTTTACTCAAAAATAAGATTTAAATATTTATTTTCCCTTTTAAACGTAATTTCATTTGCATTACTACAGTAAAAAGACTTCAATAAATAACTTTACATAATATTAAAATTAAAAAAAAAAATTATATTTCAGAAACTCTTGGATGGAGTTTTATTTTTTTTATAAAAAAATATTATATATATATATATATATATATATATGTGGTATGCTTTCACTAGTATGATAGAATCATATCGGTATTAAGCAGCAATCATACATTCGTTATATAACTCCAACTGAGAAATCAAAGTTTTGCAGTCGTGAAGATCTGAGTGTCAGAAGTGGAAGAAGGTCAGATTGGAAGACCAGGTCTACATCTCTTGGTAGTTTTCCTGAAAATAACAACTGAAGCCGATATATGCATCAATTATTTATTAGATGATCATAAAATGCACCAACTCCACTAGCAATTATGATACCCATAATCGGGTCCTTGCTACGTCGTAAATCTAAACCGTTAGATGTTAAATATTAGAACAACTTGAGGAAAATAAAGGAAACAGAACTCTCAAGGTGACACCGGTTTTGAAGCAATACAATAATAGTAAAAACTCTGCTCTCCAAGAAAATGTAAAATGTTAAATACTTGCGAAAAACTCATGCGTATGTATGCGACCCAAAGCCAATCCAGTTAAGTGGAAGGGGGAAGCGAAGGGAAGACATGTCAGCGATTGGCTAACTCCGGAGCAGACGGTGGAGAAAACGCGACGTTTCTACATGGACTTAATGACTGACGCGTCAGCTTTATTGAGAAAAAAGGATGCTTACAAGAACTTATGGGATATCGAAAAAAAGAAAAAATGATATTAAATACATTCGAAAAAATAAAGAATTTAGTTTCAGAGTAAAATGAGAAAAGTAATTTAGTGGGTTTATAAGAAGTAAGCTACGAATGGATTAAGGTTTGTAGAATAACAAAAGAATACGCTGGATTTAAAAGCATTGAAAAAAGATAAAACATATTTAAGTTTATTAAAGGGTAAAAAAGGTAGATATTATAATAATTTTAAATAGTTTAACTAAGATAAAAGGGAGAAAATTTTTATATATATATATATATATATATATATATATATATATATATATATATATATGTATATATATATATAAATATTCAGGGTGTCCCAAAAAACTTTGACAAATTTTTAAATTGAATAAAAAATCAAGTAATTGTCGTACAGGAGTGCGGTTTGGAATAAAATGCTTCTCATAATGAAAAGTTTTTTTTCAAGAGAATAATAGAAAGCATCATTTTCAAGAGAATAAAAATAGTTCCTATCATATCTCGTAGATGGCGATGTTCTTAAATTAATCAGGAAGAAGCATAAAAAACCTAAAGACAATCAGTTACAAATCATTTTATTTTGTCAAAATCAGTTAAAGAGTAAAAATTTGTGCAATCCATTAGCATAGCTCAATGAATGAACTTTTTGTATCTTGAGCCACATTCTTAAGAAGCTCCCGTTCAATCCAAGCGTTTGGCAGTCGAATTGACTGTATAACATGTTTCATTCTCGTCTTCAGTGTTTCAACTTCAGATACAGGAAAATCATACACTTTGTTTTTTTTTTTTTTTTTTTCGCTGGGAGTCGTCATTTATGCGTTACAGCGTCAAATTTAATCTGAAAATTTAAAAATAACGCATGTTTGAAAACACTAATACCAAACATACGGGCAATTGGTGCTAACTCAGATCGAAATTTGAAACTAATTATTTTCATTCGCTTAATAGTCCAGGAAATAGAGACCGTATAGGGACTCTACCTAGCAAAAGTAATGGTAGTACTGGAAATCGGCTTTCTGGATTTTTTGGGGTCGCTGAATCCGAATTGCTACTTCCAACCAAAATTTCCACCGGCAGCCCCCCCAAATTTTGGTAAAAAGCCCCCCCAAAAAGGTTTTTATTAAAAAAAATCAATTTTTTTATTGTTTTAGAGAAAAAGTATCTAGAAATTCAGAAAGTAGACAAAATTTCCAACAAATTAGATATATGACATTATGACTTAGGATGAAGGGGAGGGGGGGATCTGCCTGGGAACATGCGCCGAGAGCTGCGTGGGCTAAGTTGTGCAATTCCACTTAACCATTCACACGTTTACATTAGCCCTCCCATCTTCCCTCCGAACTTTCTCTATAAGGTTTACTTTAAGTTTTTTGGGTCTCTGAATCCGAAGTTTTAACTTACACCCAAAATTTTCCCCACCGAACCCCCACCCCCCCACCCCAAATAGTTGTTTTTAACTTAAATTTCTTATTGTTTTAGGGGAAAAGCATTACGAAATTCAGAAACTAGACAAAATTTGCAACAAATAGTATTTATGACATTATAACGTAGGATAAACGGGGAGAGAGGGAGCTGCCTCGGAACATTCCCCGCGCGCTTTTCTCAAAAACCAAATTTTTTCAAAAAATCAATTTTTTGGGGGGGGTTACCTGGTGAAATTTTGGTGGGAAGTTACAAATTCGGATTCAGCGACCCAAAAAACATAAAGTGAGTCGAAATGCAGAACTAGTATTAATTTTGCCATATAAAATTCCTTATTGCGTGGACTTCATAATTTAGTGCACGTAGCGCCGAAGTGCATGTTCAGAGGCAGCTTCCACTCCCCGTTCATCCTAATTCATAATATCATATATCCTATTTGTTGCAAATTTCGTCTAGTTTCTGAATTTTGTAATGCTTTTCCCCTAACACAATAAGAAATTTAAGTTAAAAACAACTATTTGGGGGGGGGGGGTTCCGGGGTGGAAATGTTTGGGTGAAAGTTAAAAATTCGGATTCAGCGACCCAAAAATCTTAAAGTAAACGTTATAGAGAAAGTTCGGAGGGGAGACGGGAGGGCGAATGTAAACGTGTGAGTGGTTAAGTGGAATTGCGCAACTTAGTTTACGCAGCACCGCCCGCATGTTCCGAGGCAGATGCTCCCTTCCCCTTCATCCTAAGTCATAATGTCATATATCTAATTTGTTGGGAATTTTGTCTACTTTCTAAATTTCTAGATACTTTTTCTCTAAAACAGTTGATTTTTTTTAATAAAAACCTTTTTTGGGGGGGGAGGGGGGGGGCCTTTTTACCAAAATTTGGGGAGGTTGCCGGGGGAAATTTTGGTGGGAAGTTACAAATTCGGATTCAGAGGCCCAAAAAACATCTAGAAAGCCGATTTTCAGTACTACCATTAATTTTGCTAGGTAAAATTCCTTATTGCCTGAACTATAAAAAAAAACCTTCCATCATTACTAGATTTTTGATTTAATTTTAAAATGTTTATATGGGTGATAGAGTACACATAGATAATGGGAAATCACGTAAAAATGCATAGTCGGAAAGTCTTTTCTAACGAGTTAATGATGACAGAAAACACAAGAAACCAAAGACACGAACAGGATAAAACATGATTATTATTCTTAGTACCGAAAAATGATGGGACGGATTTGGCGTCAAGACACTGGTGTACGAAATCCCCGTTAACAGTGCTGAGGAACCTCTTGCACGGTTCGTGATAGCTTCTGGGAAAGTTCGGGATACCTTCGGTATTTTCGAGAACATTAGATCTTCCACGAGCCGCAGATGTGAAACCTGCATCACGGCCTTGGATAGTAAGTTCGAACATGTTTTTTGATGACGATAGTTGTATCTTTTTGTTCTTACTTCTTAGTTTTATTGATGTAGTAATAATTAAGAATAATGAATATGTTTTCTGAACCTATTTGTGGCCTTACATTCTTGTGTTACGTTTTGTCACTACCGTGACAGAAAAGCATTTCCGACCATGCATTACTATATGATATCCCACCCTCTAGATGTACTCTATCATTCCTGAGAGTTTGTAACCGCTGTGCTGAAGCATCCTGTATATATATATATCTTACATATTTTAGACACGTTCTTATGATTTCATTTGTGTAATAAAAAACAAATGACGATAATAATTTCCTTCAAATTTCCAGAAGTAATTTTATGTATTCGAGTTTGTTTGATGAAATTATACAATTTTTCCTATTTAAAAGTAAAGTTTGATTTTTTTACACATGTTCGATGTTAAACTTATGTAATTGCTAAATTCAAATTTCTTGAAGCAATTTCATATTTCGAAGTCTACGTGATGTTAAATAAAAAAAGTGTTTATCTAAACCCAGAATAATAATTTAAAATTTATTTTTGTATGGTAGTATGCATGAATATATTTTATTGCTATAAGGGAAAAAATAATTCCAAGTAATGTTAAATAAAATCTTCCTGAAATATTTTCATGTTTTGGAATCTATGTGATGAAATTATAAATAAACACCTCTTTTTACCGAGAAAAGTAGTGAATTTTTAATTTTGTTAGAATTGTGATTGCACTTCCATTTCTGTATTGAAAATATTAGTTAACTTCATCTAATAATAATGTAAAGTTTCTTAAAGCATTTCGATGTTCAAACTCAAGGTGTGGATTTAAAAATGATTTTTTTTTCTAAAAATAAATCTTAATGTTTATTTTCTTTTTAGAAGCATGTCTACATTTTTATTTCTATATGGAAATATTAAGTAAAACAGTGGAATATAAAAATGAATATCTCATGAAATATTTTAATGTTTTTGAAATTATGAGATGAAATTTAAAACATGCACTTTTTTCGTATTCTAAATTAAAGTTTCAATATTTCTTTTTCATTAAAAGTGTTTTGTATTTGCATTTCATTTGCTTTTCGCTTATACTCGTTAAAGAGAAATTTCAGTGCAAATATAATATAAAATATTGATCGATAGAAACAATTTACCCCAAAATCTGTGCCACTCGTGTATAGTTTACTTATGACCTGTTATTAATGATAATAAAACTGTTCATATAGAAGATGGATTCTGCTTTACAGAATAGGGGTTTAGTGCAGAGATCAAATTTATTGTCATTATTATTCGTAGCTATTTATTTTTTTAAATCTTTTGCATGCGTACGCTGTAAAACAAAACAGATGTTTCTTGGTCCTCAAGAAAATTTACGAAATATATCGTCTTTAGAGTTGCTATAGACACCGAAGATCGAAGCGAAAATCATTCAATTTCCGTTTAAAATATCAGAGAGAAATATATGAGATACAGAATAAATTTCGAGAGAACGCATATAGAGAGAAGATTCATATATAGATATAGAAGACGCATATTCGAGAGAACGCCCATAATATTCCAACACGATACGAAATAGATTTCATAATATATCTATTAGTTTTTTCAACTCAAATTAAACTGTAAATAAACTCTCTGCTCTCAATTCTTCAGTACACAGTTTGAGTTCCTTTACTCATTTTACATGATATTGTAACAAATTATTGTTCATTTTACGGTGTTAATTTGTCTGTTGAGCTTGTCAGACTTCATCTTTGACTTTTGAACATTTTTACAGAACATTAAAATACGTACTTGCGAATTCATAACTTCCAGAAAATAAATATTTCTTATGCATACCAGATTCATAAAATTTATTAATGTACAGTAAAAACTACTTCATAATATATCTATTAGTTTTTTCAACTCAAATTAAACTGTAAATAAACTCTCTGCTCTCAATTCTTCAGTACACAGTTTGAGTTCCTTTACTCAATTTACATGACATTGTAACAAATTATTGTTCATTTTACGGTGTTAATTTGTCTGTTGAACTTGTCAGACTTCATCTTTGACTTTTGAACATTTTTACAGAACATTAAAATGCGTACTTGCGAATTCATAACTTCCAGAAAATAAATATTTCTTATGCATACCAGATTCATAAAATTTATTAATGTACAGTAAAAACTACTTCATAGAGTTTCCGAATGTTACGGGCATCAAAATAAAATTTGGGTTTAGTAATGATTCTTTAAATATCGGATATCAATTGGTTTCTCAGATTTCTATAGATAAAATAAAGGTTTTCTGAATAATGGATAACTCAAAACAGGTTTTTTTTTGTAAACCATCTCGTGGATTAGGTAACTTTTTTCTCTCTCTGTCTTTTTTTTTTCGGTATAAAGTGGGCAAATGAAAGCAACATTCTAGATGGCGTATCTAGAATGTTGCTTTCATACCATCGGGCAGATGATACTTGCTATTATGCAATAATGAAAGTAAGCAGCATTTGACATTGCCGCAGAATTATATTAGCACAAGCAGTCGTCCATTCGAAGCATCATAATATGGTTGCGGTCGTGCCTTGGCTGGGCAAGGCAATGAATAAAACAGTAGGCACTTCCCCGATAAACAAAGAACAAGGCGATTCACTGTTACATGCTTTTATTATGTTGCTCTTAAGAGATCATTCAAAACAAATCTGCTTATTTTCTGACACATTTTTTAATTCATTTTTGTTCTCAAAAGCATCCAATTGGCAGGTTGTCTTATTCAGAAACTATGTAATGTGCCGTATTAGTCGATTATTTCATAAAAGCAGAATATATTTCAAAAAATGCTGACAAAGTATAGCATTTTGAAGAGATAGATCTGGAAACGAAAATAAAAACCCGGCCATACTGAGAAAAAGAACTGTTTGTAAATCAAGTTCTAATTAAATGAACAAAAAATAAAACACTAATCGCTTACAAATCTCTTCAACAAATCCAGCCAGCAAGTTTCATGTTTTTACTTTTAAAAATGAGAAATGAAAATTTCGAGTTGTTGAGTTGTGGAAAAATATTTTTTTGAATACCGCCTTAAAAGAGCACCTCTGAAGTCCGCTCTACAACAGCGATGATGACGTCAAACCGGCGATGATCTAGTTGTAGCACAGCAGGCTGCATATTTCTTTGAGAATGGTATACAAAAATGGTCGTACGTTATTATAAAGGACTTAATAAAGACAGCAATTACGTTTAAATGTAGATTATTGTTTGTTTTCGGATAACAAAAGTCTCCGCGTTATTGAGCATGCGTCAGATCTTCCGTGATTTTATCAAAATAGGGGTAAGCGGAGTTTGTTTAGGTGTATTTTTTTAAGAATGTGCATTTGAGGAAATAATATCGATTTATGTAAAAACGTTTTTTTAGTTAATATTTATAAAAACAAAACCCTTAATTTTTTAAAAAAGTTAAACAACATTTTTTCGTTTAGCGAATCAAAATTAATTTTTATTTTTTAAATTGATAGTTTATTTTTAAAAAAAGAATCGATTTATTCAAAGACGGGATTGTTTCCTTCTTGACATAAAAATCGTCTGCAGTTTGTCTAACAAAGCTGCAATCGAATTCATCTATAAATATTTTTCAAGGACATTCTTTTTAACTCTTTTTTTTAGGCAAACGAAAAACAGTGTTAAGCTCATCTCCTGCCTCTCGGCGAATATTTTTCATAGTACTACTAGAAAACCCGGCAATTTAACTGGCTAAACAATTAATTCTCTTTTTTTCTGCTTCTTGATCACAAAATTGAATGGCATGACATATAGTATAATTTTGTTGCTACCACTCCTGAAAGATTTATTTCTACTCGAACTCGACATTTGAATACTGAGTATAGAAGTTTAAATTTGAATTAAAACGAGATAGTAATAGAATTTGTTTGGAAGTAAAAAAGAAACAAGTATGCATCAGCCTTTAACAACGCAGACGAGAACGCCGAAGTAGAACTTAGGAAAATGCCCATCTCAGCATAACACCCCTTTGAATGGTAAAATCGCCTGAGAGTGCTAGGCGCGGCTTTCGAAAACGAACAGTAAGTCCAAGCTTTCATGTAAAATTTTAAGTGTTTTAAAAAATAACTCTTTTTTTCTTTACTTATTAAAACGGTACTCAATAGAAAACACACCCCATCCATTACTATTATTTACTGACTTGCTATCTTTATTGATATATTTTCAGGATAACTGCATTTTCACATTTGCTATGCAATATTTAGAGCATTGTATCCCAATATTCGCATTTCAAGTTTCCATAACCATTCCTTTTTATTCACTGTATTTACATACTACTATCATATAATGTGTTTTCAATTAACTTTGTTTTTGTTTAACTAATATAAAAAAATGTGTACCGTTAATTATTTAAGTGGAATACGTAAAAATACATTAAATGTATAACTTTATATTCTGGCCAGGCTTCATGCAATTGATAATACTTTGAAACATTTTATATGAATCTCAATCATCTACAAGGTAAACAGCACAAGCTTTTAGTTTAATTAAATTTGTCTGCTTCTACATTGATTGCATAAGTGCTAAAATCATTTGCTATGAACAAACGTCATTCATCGAAGGTATTCATTGTTACTGTTTTGTATTAATAAAATTAAAATCCATTAGCGTTATTAAAACTTTTATTAATTTTGACTTTATTATAAAATATTTATATATAATATTTTAAAATTTCCGTTTTTCAATTTTATATGAATGAATTATGAATCATGTTCTTCATTTTAAATTTAAAGAAGAAAAAACAAGAAATTAAAAAAGTAGTAAAAAATATTTTTCTACTTACGATAACTACTTACCAGTAACTACCGCCGAGTCATACAACGGAGAATTGTTATGGAATCCTGTGTCTTGGATTCAGCAAGCGTAAATTTTCAATAAAACTATAATATCTTTAAAACTCTATCCAATGTTGTTAAATGCAAAAGTATTGTTAAGTAAAGATAATTTTATTCCGTAGGCTGTGAGACATAAAAATCACAACTTTACACAAATTTACTAATTTGTAAGCATGTACATTTATAAAAATAATACATATATATTAATGTTAGGATTTAAAATGCAAGAAAAAAAATATTTTTTTATTTAAAAAAATATATTTGTGTTTACATAGTCAACAACTTAACTCTGTTAAAAGTATTTCTTCTTTTATATGTTTAGATTTAATAATCAGTAACTAAACGTTCCGCAGTCAGGATTTTTTTTTTTTTTTTTACGTGTGTACGAAGAATTCGTTGATTGCTTAGTGTTTAAAATGTATAAAAAACTAAATAATTGTAGGTTTTTTATAGTAATTATTGTATTTACAGTAAAATATATAAACATTCGATTGTAATTTTCTTTAGATTTTTAAATAAATCCCAGATACCTAAAAATACCATAATATTTATCTATTTAGACCGGAAACTCCGCTTAAGTTAGTCCTAGTGTAAAAAGCGGACATAATTCTAAAAATTAAAATTTTAGATTTCCTATAAAAAATTCTGTACATTTGTTGTTGAAAAATATTTGAAATCATGTGACGAGGCTGTCATATTTTTCTGTCAAATATGTACTTAAATTTTTTAATTCCTTGAATAGTTATTTTTTTAGAGATTTTTTTCTGAATTCAATATCGATTTTCATCAAAATTCTGCCTTTTAATATGCTAAAAATTAAATTTAACTATCTTAATAAAGTCGAATTTTAAAATGCATGCACAGTTTCTTTGTAAGCAATCTCAGGATTCTTCCTTATCCATTTCATGAATTTTGTTAAAAAATTATGACGCTTGGAGCATTGCAAAAATGTAAAAAAGATGAAAAATAAGTTTTGAGTAAAACAAATTTAAAGTACAGTAAAGTGCAGAGATATTGTCTGTGTACAAAATTCAAACGCTTGTAACTTTGCGAAAAATTAACGCATTTGCATGCGTTTTTTTTTTTTTTTTTTTTTTTTTTTAACAAACTGTTCAAAAGAAACTGGAGGAGAATAATGCACAAAAATAATTTTCGATTTTTGTTCAATTACCATTCAAATAAAGATCCACGACCCCCTTAAACATAATCTAAAATTTATTCATTCATTTGATTAACAATTATCGCGATTTGAATTTTATTGGTATCATACAAACGAGTTGGGTATTTTAAAATTAAATATTGAAAAATATGAATAAAATGCAATATTTTAAATAAATTGATAATAAAATCCAGGCATTTAATTCAATAAATCTTATTTTAATCATTATCAAATAGCTTTATAGTACAATACAATTAGCAATTCTTTAGTTATATATCTGGAAATAAATACATAAATTTATGTTTTAACTAATAAAACTACAAGAATTTCCATCTTGTATTTTTAAATCTTCTTTCATTATAGTTTTAGATCATTTTAGTTACACATTTTTTATACTTAATAAATATTCTCAAAAAGTGTTCACAAATTGTTTATTGCAAATTCTTGAAAACAGTTTAAAAAATCTTGCTAAAATAACATCTGATATCTCTGAGTTCTGAAAATACTTTTTGTCTTAATCTACTTTTATATTCTAAAAAAAGTCTTTAGAAATATATTGAGTGAGAATAAATCATATTCATAAATCGCATTTTTGTGATGACGCATCACAAATGCCTTGGAAAGATCATTTCACAATGTCGATATAAAAATATGTGAACCGATCGTACTGTTATGGTTATAAAGATAAAGAGCAAGTATGCTTCATATAATCGCTTGAGTGATTTTATTTTGGGACCAAATAAGATTTAGAAATGTTGAGATAAAGTAAAAATGTCAGTGTCAGTTATTGTTAATAGCGTAAAGCTTTTATTTTTAACCAAATTGCAAGGAAGGAAGTTAGCGTGTATCTATCTTTTTTTTTTTACATTCTTTTATTTAACTCACTAAACCTGGTAATAATGTATGTGAAGCTGAAATTTTGCAATCAATTGCTCACTCCCTTTTACATGAGCAAGAATTATTAAAATTATGTACACGAGTGTGTTTATGATGACAATGCATAATTTTAATATTTTTATAACTTTATTAATTAGAAATTTATAAATAATTAACTTTTAATCTTAATTTATAACAATGTTTTCTCAGTATTGATCTTTAAAAAGTGGCCCGTTGTGTTATGAAACATGTAGATCAGAACATGTACTTTTATCACTGTTAGCATGTATTAGCTTACATTAACGTTTATGTGATTTTCTTACAAAATTCCATAATTTTATAAAGTACTGAATGGATTTTCATGCATTCTTCTCATAGCCGGCGCATGTGATAAATCGAGAAATAATCTTTATTATATATTTTTATAAGTACCACTGTTTAAGAGTTACACCCGCACAAAAAAAAAGTTAATTATGTGCCCAACAGATTTTACCAAAATATGCAAAAAGATTATGAAACTACCTCAACGAAATATTTTAAACTAAAAAAATACAAAATGAAAAATAAAAATAAAGAGTGCATTCGTTGTTTTTTAAAGTGCATTCAATTTAATAATTGAATGCATTAATATTAATTACATTATGTTAAATTACATTATCTGTATAGATAGTTAAAAAAAACTCCTTTTTTCTATGTTACCACATCTTAGATAAAAAAGAGCAAAATTATTTTATTTATTTATTTATTTATTTTTAATAAATCCGCATAGTCCGTACTTTCTACCAAGAGTAAATATAATTGCGAAATCTCAAGAAAATAAAAAATGAATATAAAATTATTCTGTTTGTTACCTGTTCGTTAGAAGCACCCTCCAGCTTATCTATCTTGTGGGATTTTGGTTCAAGCGGAGTTCAAGCATGTTTGTATAAAATAGTTATTGATAATTTAGTGTAATAAAGTGTTTAGAAAAAGGCAATTGCAGATAATCTGTGTATTTTCCTGAAGTGATTTCATAAAAAATACACATCCTCCTTAAACAGTAAATGCCTCCGTTTAGTGAATGTTGTTTTTTTCATAACTGAGCATGTCTGTATAAGTTTGAAGTCTACAACGGAAAAGTGAGTTGTAATAACAACCTCAAAAATGAACGTCTTTACGTTATTTTTGTATATTTCGACATTTGTTTCCGTACTTTTGTTACGTATTTCGATTAAAAGAACTCCAAGTAAACTGATCAAAAGTAACAAATACCTGGCTTCACAACAAATAGTTTAATCTTTTGAATAAAGATCATTTTCCTTTTTTTTGTGCACTCGAAGCTGGTAGACGGGAGGTGCTGGGTTCGAAACTAATCGCGCCCGTCGGCCTTATCGTTCGAAATTTCTGTGGTTTTCTTCGAACCGTGAATTTTCAATGCGTAAATACCGGTTAGATTCCCTTAGAAAAACCACACGAAGGGCAACCTCCCCTCAGGGCCTATATTCCTCGTGTTGATAATTGGCCGTCATAAACACAACCAACCTTTTATTCATTGAACCCTTCAATGCGAATTTAAACGAAATATTTACGGGAGTTTCATTAGTGGCCATTTCTGTTTATTTTGCGACAGATTACCTGTATTTATCAAAGTACTGACATACGACTGGTAAAATGTAAATGATCGGACACTAATGTTTGTTAACTTATGTAAGACTCCCCCAAGAGCACATCAGTAGGTTCTGTAGTGCCGGATTTCATAGTTTGGGAATAGTCTGGAAATACGAGCATGCATCTTGGGGATATGTCGTTACTCTAATAATTCAAGGTTTCCTAGAACTTAAGAGAATAATAAACTGAGCTAAAACGCATGATGCATCGTCTTTCTATATATATATCACGTGAAACATTTAGCGAAATATCTTTGTATATCACTTGATAATTGTGATAAAGGAAAGATTTTTAATTATTTTCTTTCAAATCTTTTTGATGTTACATCATAAAAACACAAATAAATGACATTAATAAATGACATGTTTTCATTATAACCTGCTATATGGGTGTACAACCTTTTTTTTTTTAACAAAGTTGTTTTTAATACATGGAAATTATTCCAGAGCATTCACGGCATGGAATCTTTTTCACTAGGCGCCTCTTAACCAATTACTTTGAATTTGATTTTCATTTTGAAATATTGTATGCAAGGTGAATGTTTCTCTCTGGAATAATTTCCATGTATTAATATAGTTTCTATCGATGCTGGATTTAATTATGTTTTGTGTTTGCCCCATGTCGGTGGCTCACGATAAATATACCAGCTTGTGCATCTTGCCAACATGTAATAGTTGAGAAGTTTTCGAGGCTGGGTATCGTTCCATGTGGTTTAGTCGGTCCGTCAGTGCGCTATACTGATGGCCCGCTTTCGGGTCCCGGTATGGAATCTGTTTCACTACGCTGGCCTTTGCGCCTTTTAAAGCAATTACTTTGAAATTTGATTTTCATTTTGAAAGTTATTTATATTTATCAAAATTATTAGTATTTATTTTATATTTATTTTATCAAAATTATGAATTACTTTTATCATCAAAATTGATTCCCATTTTATTATAAGGTAAGTTATACAGATATTGAAATGCTTTTTCAGTCTGAGTATTTTGGCAAGTATTCTGTGACATGATGGTAAAATGAAGAACATAAAAAATAACAGCAATGCTTTTTTTATATATATTTGCAAAGCTTTATTTATATATTAACTGCAGTGCTTTTTATATAGTAACTACAATGATTTTTTTTATATTTTGTTATATGCTTCAACGTATCTTAATTAGCTGTATGATGAACTTTTCTCTGTGTACGAAGATCGTTTTAATAATCTACTTTAATTTTTTTTAAGTAATTGTAATCATTCCAATAGTTAAAATTTTCTGGCTTATGCGTCCAAAATTTTCAAAATTATCGGTGCCGCCGCCAATTTGTGGAGAGCTGTGTTCAGCGGGCCCGTCTGAGGTACTTTTCTTTTCTTTTAAAAATTGACCACTTCCTTTTTAAAACTGACATGTAACCGGAAAAATTTAATAGCTATTTTTATTAAATATGATACATCGAGTAAAATTGGCCAAATCTTGGTACTCTTGCTTCTGTGTTGTTCAGACGTGTTGTTCACGCTCGACCTTTATGATTTTTTACGGAATGCGGTGCGGCGGAGGAGTAAAGTTCTTGTTAGAATAGACTTTTTCGTGGTACTGTCGTCCAACAGATAGTGTGGTGGTGATTTTAGTTTTGATTTAAAATGGTGTCTGTGGAAAGTCCGCAGACAATAAGTGATGTTATACAAAGTATAGTGGACAATGCTGCAGATCCGAACTTTGCTAAAGAATTTCATGATCTTAGTTCTCAGTATGAAGAAAAAGTTAGTCAGTGTATGCGTGAATTCTTCGCCTATCTTGATGACTACATCCACTCAACTAGAAGTAGAATGGATTATAGAACATCTTCCTCTGATCATCAGGAGGTGAGTGTTGTTTGCCAAGAGGCTTTTTCTTTAATTAGGGAGCCTATCTCATACAATAACTTACTTAATTCAACTTATTTTGGTAGTTTCTGCTTTTCAAAGTATAGATGTTCGGCAAATAAAATTTTATCAGGATTTGGTCTTAACGACTTTACGCTACCTAAAAAAGGTACGAAACGTGTATTAGACGAGGGAAACTCACAACTCCCCTTACAAAACAAATATTCTAACCTAGCTAAGGATACCCTAATGAACGAAAAAGATCCGGTGACCACTGACGTTGCCGATAACGCGTCGGGAAGTTCCAAAAGTAGGATAAACCCGTTCTATATAGAATTGGAAGGTAATTGGACTATTTTGGCTAAAGAAATAGCTGATATAAATGATGAAAAACCTAACATTGCGCTTAAGGGTGAGCGCCTGATGGTGCTTTGTAAGAATGATAGTGATTTCCGGAAAACCCAAAGTTTTCTCGACCAACATGCCAAAAAATATACTACCCTGCACCCAAAGGACCAGCGTCCTAAGAAAATATGTATTAGAGGATTACCATGTTATACTAAAAATAGTGTTATAGTTGATAGTCTTAAAGAATACGGGTATACTGTAACTAGGGCTGCACTGCTCAAGAACAGAAAAACGGGCAATCCAATGCCATTATATATGGTTAATGTACTCCCAACTAAAAACTTTGAAGAAATCTATAAGATTAAGGAAATCTCGTATATATCAGTTACTATTGAGGCCTTTAGGAGCCAAAAGCAGGTAAAACAATGTTACCGCTGTCAGGGCTATGGTCACGCCAGCGAGGTCTGTGGATTTACTGAGAAATGTTGCAAGTGTGGCGAGCAACATCTTACCCCCAACTGTACTCATAAAGGACGCATTACGCCTAAGTGTGCGAACTGCGGGCTGGCACATCCAGCCACTTACCGCGGTTGCATCAAAAACCCTTATAGACGGGAAAATAACAATCAGAACAGTAAAAATAAAGGCAACTCAGCTAGATATACTAGCAGTAAGGTTCCTCAGCAGGCCCAACAACTGGCAGAAGTCTTCAAAGATTTCAATTATACTAAAACTAAACCGCAGGAAAAAACTAACTCGGACTCAAATAACTCTGCTTCAAATAATGCTGAATCCCCAGTTGAGGTTGCTTCCTCTTCACAATCTCCTGAAAATACTAACTCTGCTAATTCTGATAAAACTAATAATACTCCATCCCAGTCAACCAAAATTCCTCCCAGCTACAGTAATGATATACAGGAAATATTTAGTACTTTCCAAGACATAAAAGAGATTTTGCAAATATCCAAATTCATTAAATGTATAAAAAATATTTCTACTCAAGCAAAAAAATATAACAATCCCATGGAAAAAAATTACTGTTTTTATCCAAGAGTTCGACAAATTAGCTAATGATTTCTCCTCCCCCAACCATGTCTAATCTTCATCTTAAATCTCTTATTGTGTTATCCTGGAACTGTTCTACTTTAAATAACAGAATTGACGAGCTTCGTGTTTTTGTCTCTAACCATCCTAATATTGATATAATTCTTCTTCAAGAAGTGCATAAACCTAATAAAAGTATCAAAATTTCTGGTTATAAGCTCTACCATACCCCCCGTCCTGGATCCGTTCAGGGTGGAACTGCCATATACATCAAACACCACATACCACACTATCCTACTCAACACTCTACATACACAGGTCTTGACTACACGGGAATTGTTGTACAATTGCCACGAGTTAATATTAATTTTGTTTCTTTATATGCTAGACACTCACCTTTATTCCCAGTCAATGATCTAACACAGCTTTTTTCACAAAATACGCACTGTTTCATCGCAGGTGATTATAATGCGCACAACCGGCGATGGAACTGTCATTCAACCACCCGTCGTGGCAGTGCACTACACAACCTAATTACTCACCTAGGACTTAGTTTACATGCACCCAGCACCCCTACACGTATTGGGCTTGGTAGAGGTCGCCCCTCTATTATTGATTTTGCAATTTCAAAAAACTTGGTTTTTCCTATTAGTTCTACAGTTATTAATGACTTAAGTTCAGATCACCTTCCTGTTGTTTTCAAAATTGATTGTGTTGATCCTCCCTCCCCCCCCCCTCTGTGGCTGTGGACTGGAGTAAATTTAAAACTATTCTTTCAAATTCTGACCTAACTTTCACGAATATTACTAACACTGATGATACTGACAAAGCTGTTGATAACTTTCAAAATATTATTATTAATGCTCAAAAACAAGCTACTTACCAATATACTAAAAATAATAACTCTTTTACAATGCCTAACTACATTCATAATGTTTGTAAGCAACGTAATGACATCCGACGGCTGTTTCAAAATACTAGAGATCCTACTTTAAAGGCTATGATTAATCGGCTTAACAATAAAATTAAAAATCTCATTTCTAAGGAAAAACAAAAAAGCTGGAGCAATTTTCTTAACTTTCTCTCTCCTCAAGACAACTCTCTTTGGAAAATAAAGAAAAAACTTAATAATAATTACTCTACAATCCCCCCCCCCCCTTAACTGCCTTTAATACCACTGCATATACGGAGAGGGACAAAGCGGAAATCCTCGCTAAGTCCTATGCCGAACAGTTTTCCCCTAACCCTTATCTTGCCATCCATAATCATTATTTTGAAGTAAATGAAACTGTTCAAAATTTTTTAGCTACCCCTCCCACGGACCCACTTCCGGAAATTCAACCAATTGTTATTTCTAATATTATCAAAAATCTTAAAAACAGAAAAGCCCCTGGATACGATAACATAACTAATTATGCTCTTAAAAATCTTCCTTGCAACTGTATTATTTATCTTACTAAACTAACTAATGCTATTCTTCAGTTCTACTACTTCCCTAAGGCATGGAAGACTTCTATTATTGCACCTATTCCTAAACCTCAGTGTAATCTGCAAGATCCGACTAACTACCGTCCCATCTCTCTATTACCCTCTATCAGCAAAGTTGTTGAGCGAGTCATCAGGTCCCAGTTACATGACATCTTAGACGCACAAAACATACTCATTCCTGAGCAATTTGGCTTCAGAGCTAAACATTCCACATTACATCAACTCCTTCGTGTTGTTGAGTTCTTGAGTGAGAAAATAAACACGAACATACCAGCTGCGGCTGTTTTTCTCGATGTCGCTAAGGCTTTTGATAAGGTTTGGCATATTGGCCTTATATACATATTAATTAAGCTTGGAATTAATGCTAGACTTATCTCTCTCATACATTCTTACCTTAGCGACCGCACATTTCGCGTCCGCCTTAACAATATACTTTCCACTTTATACCTTATTCTCTCTGGTATTTTACAAGGGTCGGTCCTCGGCTCTACGTAATTTAACATTTTCTTCAACGATAACCCAAGAACGCTGAGGACTCGTCTTGCCCTGTACGCGGACGACACGGCAATGTAGCCTCTGCACAACACCCATTCACATTATACAAAATTCTCCAGAAACACATAGATAAATTCCTTAACTGGTGTACCCTGTGGCGTGTTAAGCTCAACGAGCAGAAAACAGCTGCTGTCTATTTCTCTAAAAAATTAACATTTCCAAATCGCATTACTATCAATAACACTACTATTCCTTGGACTAATGACACCAAGTATCTGGGGGTTATCCTTGATAGAAGACTTACCTGGAAAAAACATTTTATTAATATCCGTGGCAAAGTTGCTAGTATCTCCCAGGCCTCTCTCCTCTTCTCAAAAGCAATACTCTTTCTATTCATAATAAACTAATCCTGTATAATGCATGTATTAGATCAATCTTAACCCATGCTTGTCCGATCTGGGGATTCGCTTGCAAAACCAGTATGGAGTATCTTTACTGTGCTCATAACAAAAACTTACGCTATATACGTAATGGTCACCTTTTCTTCGTAATACCACTATCCGCAGGGATTTGAAAACCACTTCCTTAAAACAGCGCATTAATAAACTTGCTAAAAATGTTTATAAATCTGTTTACAACCTCCCTAACCAAATTGTAGCGGAACTTCCCGACTACGAGGTATCCGACCCCACTAACAAAAAACGCCCTAAATACTCGCTTTTGCTTAACGATGAAGACTGAGTTTCTCTCACCTTCTGCTTTACTTAACCTTTCTGTTTGTTCTGTCCTGTATATGGTATTAAAAAAATTTAAAAGTTTTTCTGCTAATTTTTTAGCATTTCATATTTAAACTAATGTATGGTCTCTGAAAAGAGTCTTTTTTTTATGGGGCACTCCCCGGTAGCTTTTTCGTCTTTTCCTGCTTTTTTTTTTTTGAACTAATGGAATTTTTCTTTCTTTTTTAGTTATTTTTTTTCTTTTGTTTGTTTTTTTTTTACTTTTCAACATGTTATACTAGTACTTATGTACTTTGTCTTTTTTTTTTGTTGTTAGTCTTTTCTTTTTCTTAAAGTAAATTTACTTTTGTGGCTACCAGCCACGCCTAAACATTATTTTTTTAAGGCTCCCTAATGCCCTTGCAACACGATCACCTATCCACTGGATGTAAAGTTGCAACGCAACTAGCCAATCCAATCAGCTGTTCACATTGTTCCATTGTTCCAATTGGCCAAATTGAATAATTGTCGAAATGTGTAATCCAAATTCATTAAATTCAAGACGTCGAAAAGTGGAAAGAGCTGGATCCTTATGTGTGATGCACATAAGAATTTTTTTTTCTGCCTTTTGTTCCGTCACCGGATTTGGGGCTGCATCCTCAATAAGAATACTTCTCAAATTTGCTTTAGCAAAACTCTCATTATAATCAGATGCTTCTACAATAGCCTAACTTGTAGATTCCGCTAGGTTCCATATAACCTATGTCGGATCAGGGATTGTCACCATCATTTTGCTACTATTTCTTTTATAATCGGTTCCGCAGTTCCAGAGCTTTTCACGTAAAAACAAACAAATCCACAAACAAAAGTTCTTCCTAATAATATTAGTATAGATGATATATTTGAAGTTGTTTGTCTGCTTAAACGTCTGCCCAAAAGTGCAATGCAACTGATGTCAGTTATCACTGTTTTTATAGCATTTTTTAAATATAAAAATGGATTTTCTCTTTAGTTCAGTGCAATGAAACACAGTCGAACTTTTTTTATCAACCATATTTTGTTTTATATAAATATGAGGAAATGAATGTCCTTGAATTAAAATGTAAAAACGTAATTTCAAAGTTAGATCATATTTCTAAAACAATAATTTGGTATCAGTATAAGTATATTTATTTTAATAAATTATAATATCTAATCTGAAAAAAAAATAGTAGATTTCCTGATTCTAACAATGAAACAAATATATTCCATTCAAATAATCATGTTTCTTTCTTGAAAATCTACAAAGGGAAACATTCCGGCAATGTCTCATTACGCTGGAAATTCTTAATTGTAATTTTATGTATCTCATTAATTTTTTCGTTATTTTTCAAATAAATAATTACGTTTCAGGAGTATTGTAAACACACTAATTTTAATGTGTATTTATTTATACAGTATCGAGTCTTTCGTTGCGGCACATTCGACAACAATTGAATAGATTTGTAAATCTAATTTTAATATAAATAACATTGACATTCAATTTAATGTAATTAAAATATTTTTCATGATATTATTTAATTAATTTAATTATCGTTTACAAATTTACTAACCAATGGCATACTCCTCTGTATTACGCAATGCGCAGTATTAAAATTTCATCTTACTTTATTAATTTTAAGAAAATTTAATAATAAAGAAAACCATTTGCTTGACTGTGTGTTTGTCTATTTGTAGTTTTTAGAACAGAAAACGGCTCACAAGGAGAGGACCAACCTTGTTAATCACAGATTTTGGTTATTTTAATATATGTTGTAGGCTAGAGACCCTTTAGTCTCAGGTTCAACGGATTTTATCCAACGTTCCATAGTTCTTGAGAAACCGGGGTGTCTAATAGTAGTACACAACTTAAATACTTACTTTGTAACTAAAAGGGTAGATTGGTCGTAGCTGAGTTGGTACGGTGTTTGCCGGCTGATCCGCGGGCCCGGGTTCGATACAGGGACGCGCTAGGTTTGTTTTTCTCATTTTTTTATTTTATAAATATATTTGTAAGTATAACTTAATAATCTCATTGTCAATTAAAATTTATAATATTGTATATCAATTGTAATTTTAACCTATTTAATTTTTTTACTTTTAACTAAATAGTTGTATAAAACATCATAAAACAGTTATTATTTTTTTTAAATCAACTATAAAATGTATTTCATATATTCTTTATCGCTGCAATGATATTGAGCAATTGTGTCAATTCGTGATTTTAAAGAAACATCATTTACGCATTGCTTTAACAAAGGAAGTCAATGCGATAATACTATTATTCTGTTTTTAAAGTAACAAGCATAATTATATTAAAAATTAGCATCTGAAATAAATTACAACCGATTTTTTGCATATTAAAGATTTTTAAATTTGTAATACGTATGCTTGCATTTTCAATTATTTTGCTTTCCCCTTTATCTTCATTCTGCTTTTATTTTTATTTTATTTGAATATTCTTTTATTTTATCATAACTAGATGGGGTCACAACAAGTTTTGTCACGATTTTGGAATTTTCATCATTCAATAATAGATCCAATTTCTTTTTAAATCTCTTTAAAGGATGAGAAATAATAGTTTAAAAATAAAAAATGATAAATTTAAGTTTGTTAACATTATAATTAATGTATGATATTAAAATTTTTAAATTATAATTACAAGTATATTTATAAAACAAAAAATGAGAAAAACAAACTTAGCGCGTTCGGGTACCGAGCTCGGTCCCGCAGATCAGCCAGCAAACGCCGTACCAACTGAGTTACGTCCAACCTACACTTTTTTTTTTACAAAGTAAGTATTTAAGTTGTGTACTACTATTAGACACCCCCCCCCCCGGTTTCTCAAGAACTAAGGAGCGTTGGATAAAATCCATTGAACCTGACACTAAGGGTTTCTCTACCCTACAACATATATTAAAATAATCAAAATCTGTGATTAACAAGGTTGGCCCTCTCCTTGTCTGATAAATTACTTCTGCACACACACACACATATATATATATATGCCTAATGAAATGCTCTTCAGATACAATAATGGCACTTCGGGAGAAGGATAATAAACCATCTGGAATTACATAAGTAGTACGTATTTAGAATTACAGTTAAAAAAGGTTCATAAATGTGAATAATCAATTAAAAATATTAATTTTATACATGCGCAATGTTTCTGTATGTTCATTTGTTTAATGAAAGTAAAAATCTATTACTATGTCTTGAAAATGCCGTTCCTAGTACTTTTTTATTATAAAAATGGATTTTCTCTTTAGTTCAGTGCAAACAAGAGTCTCTTTAATTCAGTGTAATTAAATCAAGCTGGCGCTTTATTCGACAGATTTCGCGATAGAGCTACTGTCCATTAGTTTAGATGTATTTTCTTTCTTCGCGTGTTAAAAAAAAATAGAATGTTACATAATCAGATTGAATATTCAAAAATATTATTTTTAGGTGCGTTCATAATTATATAAATGCGTAGCACCTATAGTCTTCGTTCGGTCCGTCTATCTGTCTGTTTGTCCTTCTGTCTGTCTGTCTGTTCGTCAGTCAGCATATAACAGAACAAAAACTACACAACCGAATGGTCTGATATTTTAAATATATAATTGTTGCAAATTTTTTTGAGTCATTTCAAATTTTATGAAAATCGGTATACAGTAAACTCTCGATTATCCGCGGAATTGGGTGACGCGACTATCGCGGACAATTGATTTCTCGGATAATCCACAAAATTTTGAACAAAGGGAACAAATCAACACAAATATGTACTTGAACAATTTATACACATAATAAGTAACACAAGCATACATTTTACAGTTTCTACGCACATTGGGTAACATAAAGATACTTATTACTTCAGGAATAATAAAATTATTCATTACTTACAAACTTGTAGGTTTATTTCTTTAGAAAATCCGTCAAAAGTGTCTGTTTTTTGTACTGAAACACTTCTTCTTTATTTGCGATTGATGTTTTTTAAGTACTATTTTATCACAAAGTGACGCGTCATCCTCTTCCTCTATATATTGGATAAGTCCTTCAACGTGAGCTAAAGCTGCGTCGTGGCTCATTTTCTTTTGTACCTTATCATCTTCTTCGCCACTCTCTTCCAAATTCATACCTAACGCTTCTTCAATAATTTGGTCATCAGTTGCATGTTCGAAGCCTGGATCGTCAGCATCACAATTAATCCACTCAATGATATTATCTTCATCGACATTTTCTCCACCAGCAACAGATTTTGCTAAATTCGCTAAATTATGAACGGAAACTTCACTGTAAAAAAAAAATTCCGCAACGTTCCTGGGAAAAAAATGGGCAGCTGAGTTGCCCATTATTTCCAAGAAACATTTCTTGAAAATGACTGGAACTTTACTGTATGTGTTAAAAACTTTCTACAGAAATGCCAGTAAGTTTCCTGCGAAATACCAGGAATATTTCTGCTGACTGCAAAACATTACTGACATTTCACAGCATGCGGGATCCGCAGACGATTTTTACATTTCCAGTTGACAATTTTCGCTTTATTATCATTATTTGTTAGAACGAAAAAATATTTTGAAATTGACATCAAAATTATTATTTATAATTTACACGAAAAAATAAATTTTCAGTTAAAATTCAATAAAGTAAATATATATATGATATATTGTTTCTGAACTTTGCTTAAAATATAAAAATATATAAATGTAAATAATAATTAGAAAAAAAAATCTAGACATAAAATATTTTGGATTTTCGTCAGTAATTATGTTAGTTTACAAGTTAGATAAAATACATATAAATTTTCATGAAAAAAAAAAAAAAAAAAAAAAAAAAACTAAACGTAATTGTATATTTTTTTCCGAAAAAAAAAATCAAATTTGCAGCAATTCAAAGTGTCAAATATATATCAAATTTAAATCAAATTGTAATAAAGAGTTAAAATATAAAATTAATTAAAAAAGAAAAAAAAGTCAAGAGGTAGCATCGAACTCGGGCCGTAAGGGTGGCGTGCGAGCTTTCTGCGTCCACACCACGAAAGACACGTTGAGAGATGCAAACTAATGGGTATTTGAAACGTATGCTAAACCTCGGCATCTAATTTCTGAAAATCTAAGGCCCATTTGAAGAAATCCTTTCACAAGAATAATTAGAGATAAGAACTCTAAAACATACTTTAAATTAATCAAAATCGGTGAGAATAATGTTTGATGGTCCCCTGGTTAATGGAGATCCAAATAATAGGTGTATTTTTTTTACATGGTCTGCTCGTTAAAAATTCCACAGACAAGTACGAGAGATAATCTCTTAGCGATGTCACAGAGGTATTGTATCTTCATCTGAATGGTCTTGACAATAGAGACTTAAAGGATTATGTCGTCTATTGATTTATTTGCATTCCATATTGATTTTTTTACATTCATTTAAGGAATTCGTTTTCGACACTCGCGCGCGAGCAACGGATTATACCAAAAAAATAATAAATGGCGGCCGCAGCGTTTTGCTGTTTCCAACTTTTGTTCAGGAACGTTTCAGATAAGAAAACCAGAATTTCACAGGAAAGAGCTAAATTATTCTGAAAACCTGGGAAAAGGCGAAACGTTCCTGGATTTTACATGGAACGTTACCATTTTTTTACAGTATTCTTCCTCTTCCTTTTCTGATTCTACTACAGATTTTTCTATACTTGGCAAAATCTTCCGCCAGGATTTTATTAATGTGGATTTCTGTACCGACTCCCAAGTACTGTTTACATCATAAATGCTATCGAGAATCGTGTAATCTTTGAAAAAGCTTTTAAGATCATCTCCCTCTTCAATTCCTTTTTTCAGTAATTTCGTTCTGTATTTTTTCTTAATTGAAGCGATTACGCCCTGGTCCATAGGCTGGATAAGAGCTGTAACATTGGGAGGCAAAAATTTTGCAAAAATATTTCCATCTTCTGATTTCAATTGTAGTTCTCCAGGGTGAGATGGGGCGTTGTCAATTAGCAACAGAGCTTTCTGGGGTAAATTTTGAGACGCCAGATGTTTCCTAACTTCGGGAATAAACATTTCTTCAAACCATTTTATAAATACTGTTTTATACATCCAAGCTTTCTTTGTGTTGAAATAATATACTGGGAGGTTCTCAGCTCTTGTTCCCTTAAAAGATCTCGGATTTTTTTTTATTTTCCAATCACTACTAACTTTAGTTTATGGGATCCTGTAGCATTACTACAAGTCATTATTGTTAGACGCTCTTTACTGCACTTATGTCTTGGAGCTTGATTTTCGCTTTGAAATGCCAGAGTTCGTGTAGGCAAACATTTCCAACGCGAACTTCTGTAAGACACGTGTTCACAGCTCAGCTAAAACAAGCAAACTGGTGTGTTTTATGAAAAACGGGAGAACCAAAATCATAACAGGGGGGCGGTGTGACTTTCAGTACCCGTACATTGTTTATCAACAGGTGTGTGACCTTGCGACACCCTCAAGATTAGCTGCACCTGCTTTGTGCACGTGATTGTTCCACGTTTTCATATGGAAATCATATTTAGTAAAAAGGATCGAAAACTCATCCTACATCGCAGAAATAAGTTTCTTCTCAAAGATAAAAAAAGAAAAAAAAGAGATTTTAGATCGCGGATAATCCGCTCGCGGATAATCGGGAGTTTACTGTAGTTTAATTACAGGGACAGTCAAAAGTTTTCCATTACATTACGGCCAATGAAAAAAAAAATATTTTAAATGCATTTTGATGATGTTACAGCCTTTGGAACAGAATGAAACTGATATACTCTTATTAAGTGCATTAAGATATACATTCAGTAAAATATGAAGTGCAAAAAATATTTATAAAACTAGTTATAGTACACTAGTTATTGCCACGCTTGACGTGCAATTTCCACTTGTTATAGCTTACAAAAGTGCCATATATGTTTGGAATGGATGGAGACACGTGCATAATTGCCATTTTTTTATGCTTTTTCATTTTCTCTAATCATTAATGGAACGTTTTGAATTATGTATTCACATACTTTGTCGATTAAATAGTGTAAATTTTACTATTAAATTTTAGTATTTAGTGGTATGACAAAAAATTAGCACGTGGAACATTGTACTGTTACCAGTGTAAAGGAATTAGAACCGTGGCACAACCCCAGGTTGTACAAAATTATTTTTTGTAGTACATTCCTTTTCTTCTTAAAATAAATCCTTATACATTATAAATTCAATTTATAAACAAAAATTGATGAACATTAATTACAAAAAAGTAGTATATTTAATACAGTGTTACAAATTCATTAATAAAGAGTGTTTAATTACACTAAACCTTACAAAAGCCTAAAAACAGCTTCAATATAATATTTAATCGCATTTGAAAAGATTTTTCGTAAGTAAAACGAAAAAAAAAAAAAAAAAAGATATATGATTGCAATTACTTTTAGCTTTAAAGTTAAAACAATTTCATTTGTTTTTCATCTAAAATAAGTTACAATAAACTTGTTTACAAAAGAAATATATATAAAGATAGGGTAGATCGGGGCTCATTTAGGTGGATTTTTTTCAATGAATATTATAATTGTTATGTTTTAACTTAGGTAATTTTAGGCATTGTGGTTTTATAAAGCATTTAATAAAGTTGAAATTTGTGTATTCCGTTGTTGCCCTATTTGTGTTTTTAACCGTAAAAAAAATGTTTTTTTTATGTCGAAGTCTTTTGCATAAACGTGCCCCGGGAACGGAGCAAGTTTACGGATCAAGTGGGTCGCGTTTACGTATATTATAAGTGATACCAAGGAGTAAGTGAAATAAATATTTAATCAAATTGAAATGTTTTATTTATAACTTGAAACACTGTTTAAAAATAAGTTAAAGAGAATTGATTAAAGAACATTTTATAGGCTAAACTGAAAACATACAGCTTATTACTAATCAAAAACAGAAACTATTTTGTCATCTTCATCATCACTGTTACAGTTTTTACAAACAAAATATAAAGTATTTCCTTTTACACACTTGTCATGGAACCATCTTTTATACTGACAAAGACATTGAACCTTGTCTTGACCTTTTTAGGATTGGTTATATGATTTCAAACAATAAATACATGCACAGTTTTCATCTTCGTCATCAGATTCATTCAATATTATCTTTTTTTCCAGAGTGTACAAACTTTTTCCCTTTTGCAGTTTTTGGTTCCATACCCTTTCCTTTGCTGTCTTCTTGTTCTGCTTCCATAGAAACGAGTAAATTTTTACGTAATTTCTTCTTTTTAACGTGCGTAAAGGTGTCCCGATGTCAATTCATAAACATGGCCGTTGCCATGTTTTAATTTATTTTTAACGTGCAACGAAAATTAATAACATTTCTGGTCATGCAAATACAGTTCTCAAAAAAGGATAAAATTCTGCTAATGTCCATATATTTGCTTATCCTTAACTAAGTATTATTAGTTCACAATAACTTTCAATGAGTTCAACACAAAATTTAATCACCCTGACAGAAAACAGATTATCCTTTCCTCATGCTCGATCGAAGCTCAACTGATGCTCAAAAACGTGTGAGAATACCCACTAGGGAGGAGCATCAATCTGTCATGACTCGTGGTACGCCAGTCATAACTCATTTGGAAAAGTGCACTGCGTAAACGTGTCCCGCTCTACAATACACTTTTCTTTTGATAAATAAATCTCAATTTCGTTCCAAACCGCTTGATTTTAAAAGCAACAACCACAACCCACAGTTGCACAAAGTTATGTTTTTGTAGTGTATTCCACCTCTTTTTAAAGTGTTTCCTACTACTTAATCAAAACAATTTATAAAACAATGTTAATAAATAATCAAATTACAAAAATGGTAAATATTTAATAGAGTACCCTCATAGCATGCATGGTCACAGTGACTTCATTGTGACGTCACTGTAAGTCACTGTGGTCACGTCACTGTGACTAAAATGCCACCACTCAGTGATGTCACATTGTGACTGAGATGTGAACTTCTTAGAAAACTTTATAAAATTACAACAAATAATAAAAACATGTTATTTACTGTAAAAAATATTTTTCTGCCGGATTAAAAATTTTTTTAAACCGTGGTCCAAGTTGCCTCTGTGCCTGTAACCAGAACTTTTTATTTTCATATAACATAAAATGTAATTAATTCATCAGGACACAAAAAGATTTCCTAATTATGCGAATTTCATATTATTAAAAAAATGTTTTAGGTAAACAGACCTCGACTTATCTTTTATAAAGATTTTGGTAAATGATCATCTGTTATACTAGAAGTTTCTCAAAGAGTAGTCGAAACAGTTCTGTGGTTCCAAACTAAAAACTTTCTATTACTGTTAAGTTTGCAGCTTTTAATGAGCACGCAGAAAGCGTCTTCAAAGTTTAGTCATATATGCATTTCTTGCTTTATAATTTGCATTCAAGTCATTTTTTTTCCTCTTAGTGTTCCACTATTTTAGCTAACTTTTTTTTTTTTTTTTTTTTTTTTTTTTTTTTTTTTTTTTTAATTCTACTTCTTTCAGACGTTTAAAATAAAATTGACATTTACCGAATATAAAATTTATGTACAATTTATGCAAAGCCCATGACATAATTAATTATTCATATTTTATTTTTTGTTTTCAAAATATATCTTTAAAAATTATTTTACAAGATGTTTTATTCTACAGAAAATTAATATTAAGAGAATGACAGATTGACAAAGAAAAACTCATCTCTTCTCGATAATCTTGTTGTATTTTTTAGAAAATATTTTGTATATATTACCTGTGATATAAATTTTACTTTTAAAAAAAGAGGTGTCTTCATTATTACCATTAAATTAATTTGTACACATTTTGAAAAATTAAGCAATGTTTTATCTAGTAAACTCTAATTATGGATAATATTATTATTATAATTTACATAAATGAAACTTTACAATTCAATAAAACTGATAAAAATAAAAGGTGAAATACAATAAAACATTTCCAAGCAGGAAATTGAATTAGAGACAATTTGATAAAATTATTACGCATTTAATTTCCTTCCGAAACTGTTTATAGATAAACAAATAAAACCGAAAACATCTGCTTCGAACTTCGAAATTTAAAAATCGTCTGCATCTGCACTATTTCAGTTGTTACGACTCGACCGCAGAATAACGGATAAAAGTAACAGTGAAGCTTTTTAGAATAAACGCGGGAAGTTCTGTGGACACTGGACAGTATAGACGTGTTGACATGGATTTAAAAACTGAAACAAGAACGTTCTCAGGATATAAGTTAGTTCAGCTAACAAAATATAAACCCGAGAAAATTACGGTAGCTTTGACTTGTTGAAGATGATTCAAGTCATTGCTATCGTACTTATTATCGGATTTAATTGGTTCCCCAAAATCAAAGTATCACGTACAACGTCAATGAAATTAGGTATGTAAAAATATTATTTTCCCTGTTTGCTTTTTTTTAATCACAACAATTTTAGTTAGCTTCTCATAAACATGCTGTAGAACATAACTATTTCATTACATTTATTTTTTATTTTATTGAAATATCTAAAATATTATTTTCCCTGTTTGCTTTTTTTTTTAATTACTATGATTTTAGTTATCTTCTAATAAACATGTTATAGAACACAAATCTTTCGTTACATTTATTTTTTATTTTGTTAAAATATCTAACTTCCTTTTCAACAGCTTTGATCAGATTATTAAAATTAGTGATTTAAATTGCATTTTAATCTGGTTTATTTTCTTATTTAAATATTTGGTTAAAACCACATGGTGTCATAAATATGAAAGTATGTGGACAAGTATTATAATCAATCATTAATATAATTAATAAACATTTAAAGATAATTAAATTATTTAAAAAAGGTCTTTTTATGGAATAAAATTATTGGCAAACATAATTTTTTAATTTTGTATTAAGTGATGGTCTTAAACAATTTGCATTGCATGTTTTTATTTAAAAAAATTGCATCTGCTCAGAAGAGGAATTTATAAAAAATAAGACACAACGGAAACGTATACTATTAAAAGAGATCGTAGATATGTAATGTTAAGGGGAAAAAATGATTATTTAATGTATTATTCAACCTGAGAAATGTTTTAAAATCTATAAAGAAATAGTCATAGCGGGTGGAAGCTTTTCAGTTGTTAAACATTCTTACTGAAATGTTTTCAAAGTGAACTAGAAGTCTGTTGGCAAATGAAAATATAGAACTTACGCAATCAGTAAGTGTTTAAATATGAATTTACTTTAAAAATAACGCAAATACTTGAACGGTATGAATCTAAAATGTAATAACCATATTTTATTATTTACTTTTTTCTGGATAATTTTATCATTTTATTTCCTGAATGATTTTATCGAGATAAATTTCAAAGTATCGATATTATACACTCTTTATAAACAGCGTGATTAAAATGGATTTCTTATTTATAATTACCATAGTCTTCTAAATAAAATATTAGTGATAATAATGAACCTATGTGTGGCTCTATTTTGTGTTTATGGTCTCAATTTTTATACTTTATTTACATTAAAAAGTAGTTAACCATTTGATACTGTCTTCATTATTTTGTTTTATTGTGTCATATAAAAATAAATATGATTATTTGTATTTCTAATACAATATATACAGTAGAGCGCCGATTGTCCGAACAAGTCGGGACCGACCCTAGTTCGGATAAGCAAAAGTTCGGATAAATGGGCAGACAGTTTAAGGGATGTTCCTGACTATTCTAAACCTTCACACTTTATCTAGGTTTAGGACTGACAGCACCACTTAGTACTGGAGTGCTCAAAAATTGTTTGTTTTTTTTTAAATTGTTTTTTGTTTACTTTTTTATTATTTAATTTTTTTTCTCTTTTTATCATTTTCTAAACTTCAGAGATTATAATTTAAGCAAAAAATAAATTGGAAGTTAGGTGTTTTTTTTTCTTTTTTAGAGAGAGAAATATTTGGATAATTGGAAATTCGGTTAAAAAGAATTCTTTGTGAGAAATATGCTGCTCGGATAATTGGAAGTTCGGTTAATTGGAGTTCCGATAATCGGCGTTCTACTGTATTTATAAAACTTTCACCCGACTTTATTCTAAAAATTTCGTTGTAGATTCTAATCTCTTTGTACTATTTATGATAATATCAGGGTTATATATGTCACGGCAACATATATCTAGCCAGATAGATTTTGGCAAAACATAAAAACTTTCATATTAGACGCAAAATAGAGTAGCTGCGGTGCTGTGTTTTATAAGCAATAAGGTATTATTGTTTTAAAAAATCATAGATAATAAGAGTTATTTTTATAATATATAATTTCATAAATAAAAATGTAATTTTGGCAATCAATTAATAAAGTTATTTTTTAATAATCAAAAAGTTGTTTTATATATGGATTTTACTTCAAGCAAACCCTGATGTAAAATAAATTAACCCTTTGTATCCCCGTTATATGCATACCCAAAAATTTTACTCACTTTTATCAGTGAGCTTAAAAATACGATTTTATTTATTGCTGCTATCTTCCAACATAACGAGTATTGCCGAAATTGTTCTTAGAATTCTCAACATAATGATACTGGTGATACTCAGTTAATTTTCTATACCAAAGCTGTATTTTTCATTTGAGTAGTTTCAAATGGTTATTGCTAAAATGTACATCGTAAATTTTGTAATGCATGTATGTGGCATATAAGACGTAAACAATACGTATATAATGACTATATGGCACATGATGAGCGTTTCGAGTGTATATATATATATATATGTATATAACGCATGCATAAACTTCACAATGATCTTAGCAATGTCGTTACTGCAATTTTTGCATAATCAAATTTATAGGGGCCTCTATAACAAAGAAGTATCCTATTTTCTCAGCCCCAACTTATTTGAATTACAATCATATATATATATATATTATGGTAATCAATATCATAAAACATATAAAATTTAATTACTTAATATCGGCATTTCTTTTTATCTTTCATTTTTTTTTAATTATAAATGTTGTGTAATCGAAAAAATTCAACTTCACCAGTGACTTCGAGTTTGTAATGCGTATTAAATGAAATAAATTAATTTCATTCAGTATTTTCTATAGCTTAAAGAATATAAAAAGTACTGTATATATTATAAAATATTATATTTTTAACACAAATTTCATTTTGATAAAGATTTGAATATTTAAACAAATTGTTTCTTTGGTAATTTTAATGCTTTTAACAAATAGCTAATTTTGAAAAAAAAAATGTGATAGATCGATCATTCAGTTGTCTTCAATATTCTCATTTAATGCAATAGGAAAGAAAGGTGCAACAAAAATGGAAGTCTGCGGAGTATTGCATTTTGATTCAATAAAATTCTTTTGGTATACCCTTGTTATAGCGGCCCCCAAATTTTAATTGCGATGTATCGCCGAAGTATATTAACGTTATAGATGTAAATGATTTTACAACATGCTAATTATGACTATGTGTGACATGCATACGTGTTTACAACTGTACAAGTATGTCATAGTGTGACTTCACAACATTGCCACTAGTCATATATTCGTGACAACGTTAATTACAAAATCGTCACAAATCACACAATTTTCACAAAATTGTCACAATGTGACTTCAAAGCAAGTGTCGCTGTCGTCACAGAATCATCACAGTGTTAAAGACAATTTCGTCACAAATGACACATATTTCACAAATTGATCTCAATGTGACTTTAAAGCATTGTCACATTCGTCACAAATTCGTCACAAAGTTAATACCAAAATAGTCACAAATGACACAGTCTTCACAAATTTGTCACACCGTGACTTCACAAAGTCGTCACAATGTGACGTCACAGAAGAGCTCTAAAACGGCCATAACGACCTCACATTCTAGTCACAATGACTTCACATCGACGTCACGTGACGTCACATCGACGGTCACAATGTCACAGCGTGACTTCACAACGACGTCGACGTGACGTCACCATGCCTTACGGGTATAAATAATTTCTTAATAAAGTTCGTTTAATTTAACTAAATCTTGCATAAGTCTAAAATGCAAAATGTTTCAACATAATATATTATATAATCACATTTTAAAAGATTTTTCATAAACAAAAGTTTAAAAAAAAGAAAAAAGCTAGGAAAATGAAAAAAAAAGATATATGATTGCATATGTCTCATCTTTTAAGATTAAAATAAATTCATTTATTTTTATTTAAAGTAACTTATAATAAACATGTTTACAAAAGCAATAAAAATAAAATTGTACTTTATTTTGATAAATAAATCTTCATTACATTCCAAACTTCTTGACTATAAGAAAAAAAATAAATACATTTAAATTATATTAGAAGATTAATTTGAACTTTGAAAAAAAAAAAAAAGTGAAATTATTATAAATGCTTGTTTCGTTTTTTTTTTTATCTTTAAATAGAATGGTCTGTTTAACTTTAGCTTTCTTTTACTTCGTAAATATGCTTATCTATATGCTGCATGTATAATATGTGGGCAGATGTGTTATTCTGATTATTAATGGAAGTGATAAATTATGCTGAAAAAAATATAGGTATTTGTATTTAAACAGATTTCAGTTTATTTTTCATATAATGTAGTTTGATAAATTGTTTTTCACACCGCATATTCTTTATTATTCATTACTGATATTTAATTTTCTTTTTGTTAAATGTTGTATATACTGATAGTTGAACTACTTTAATACGAGAACTGATAAAACGAGAATAATTTTATAACGAGTAATTTGCAGTTAAAATGGTTCTTCATTTAAACAGTATTATAAGATTTTCGTTCTTTTTACAAATTACAACAGTAAGATCACGTCAGATATGAGCAAAACATATTTTCTTTTCAATATGATTTTCGGCGAAATGTTAGAGGTAGAATTAGAAACGAAATCACTTTGTTATCGAATACTTTTGCATTACATTACTACATTTCTACATTAAATTCGAAGCAGCTGCGGTTTTTTCGATAGCTTCAGGACCCCGAACCCAACCATAGCGATGTCGAGCTAATTTCAAATGCTTTGTTTTTCCATACGGAATTTCAACCTTCAGGGAACCCCCTCCCCCCCCCCCCCCATCCGACAGAAGAAAAGGCTATGTAGTACCCTAAATTCTGAAAAGAATCAAATGAGTGAGACATTAGGATGTTTCAAATACTTGCTTTGTAATATTTATAACCAAGCCATTAAAAGGACGGAGCATCGATGAAAACCTTTATTTGTTTCTTTCTTTAATTCCGGATTCTAGGCTATATTATTCAGCCTTATCCTGTCTCGTATCGCTCTTTTAAAATGAATGAAAATTATGCGCACGATCAATAGCTCGAAAATTGCAGTGACGTTTGAAATGTTAGCCAAGTTCTTCCGGGAAACGTTATGATATGTTACATTTAACAGTGAGATTATTGAAGAAATTAACACACGCACGATACATAGTATGATATTCAAATTTCTTTAAACAGGCCTGTAAATTTTCTATTGGTTTCTATACGTTCCACGTGGTTTGATAAAATTTAACTGAACTGTAAAACGTAAAACACATTTGAAAATTTATTTCCAGCATTTACCAATATATCGTAACTTGATATTTTTTGTAGAGCTTTGCATATTATCGAAATAATTTTATAAACACCACACATTAAGCTAACAATTATTTCAGATTATAAACACATAACACATACTATAACTAACTGTGTTTGCATCAAGTGGAACAACTTCTGAAACACTATTTTATGTTTAATACTATATCTAAGATGTGTTTCATAAAAATTCCCTACTGTTCCACTAGATGCAGACACAATTTTTCATAGCAGTAAGTCAGACATATCATTTTCGATTAATGCTACATATCCTACTGTATCTCTGGGACAACGATATGTTAGAGAAAACTTTGACTTCAAAGTTACAAAACTATTGGATAATTCTTAAAATATATCTGGTTCACCGAAAATGTTGCTTATTATTAATGTTTCAAAGTTTTATTAAAAAATAATTTGAGCATGTCCTGTACTTGCTGAATCAACGCTGTTAACAGGAGAAATTATTTTCATTAGAATACAAATTTTTAACCTTGAAGATTAATCTAGATCTACAAGATTTCACTTTCTGATCAAAAACATCAGAATTCAAAATTTCTTTCCAACAGTTTTTCTTGCATTTCCTCAAATTTTCTGAAAATGTCTTAAAATAGGTTTAAAATCCTGAATGTTATAAACAAAAACATGCGGAATATTTAGAAACTTTAATTAAATATTTGTATTTTCATTCCTGCTAATAGAAGTGTATGCATCTATTACACATTACCATGTAATAATCCTTACAGCTTCAGGTCATTTCTGGTTTTTTTTGGGAAGTAAGGTGATTGCATATATCTTCCTTAATTATTTTTGGTCTCTTAATTGTTCTCGTAGCAAAGTATTAACTAATTCATGAGATTATATATGAAGACACCAAAAGAGAAATAAGTGACAAAATTGAAAAAAAAAACTAAACTAAGTGCGCAGGATATCTGGAATAAAGGCTATTAGTTTGCGGGTAAAGAGATGTAAGTAATTTTCTTATTCTGCGCTCCGTTCTAGAGGTCAAGTACTTAAGCTCTTCAAACTATTTAACAACTTAACCTCTTTAATCTCTACTTAAATTTAAAAAAATATATTGTACGCCCCCATTTCTTTCACAGTTATTGAATCTAAGAATTCAAAGACTGCTGTGAAATAAGAAAAAGTTTCATATTTTAATTTCGTCAATTACTATTGATATTCAACTTTGAGCACAATTTACTCCAAACCTAAATTTTGTCACTTGCCCCCCTTGGTTTCTGGGGTCCTCATATATTCTTAACACACAAGTACACATCTATATATTAATTAACAGGCCTAAAAATTGAAATTGCTCGGTACCTTTTGGCAATGTGAGGTTTAATTGCATTTATTTATTTATTTTATTTTTCAGTAAAAAGTGGAAACGTCTAATTTATAAAATTTTTATGTCATTTTAACTGAAAGAGTTTAGAATTTTTATATAAAAATTAACTGAGCCTAACTAGAATATAAAATGTTTGTGTGTAAACAACTAGTGGCAATCTACTTATAAGATCATGAAAGATTTTCTGAAAAAAAAGCTCTTAGACCAAAAAGAAAAAAAATATATAAGCAATAACAAGCAACAACAATAAAATATATAAAACCCCAAGAAGAATTAAGATGTTCTTCATGAATTTAATCTTCTTTGTATGGTCGTTTAAATAGGAGAGAATTTTTCGAAACGTAAGTCCATTTTTGTAAGTAAAAATGAATATTAAATTGTAGATGCAATTTCAAAAGATAATATAATCTTCTTTTGGAGTCATGAATATTTTATTTAATTTAAAATAACATAATGCAAGTTTTATTTTTATAAAATTCCAAAAGTATTAGACACCAAATTATGTTTTCTTCTTTCCTGAAATTTTAGAAAAAACTCAGTTTTCTTATTAGTTTTATTATAATTCTAATATTTTTTTGGTTGACAAGTAAGAAAAAATAAAAGACATGACCATAATTTTAGTTGTAATTAATTGAAAATAAAACAAGAAAAAAAACCTTGCGTCAAGCATTGATTATTAAACATTTGCCAACGCTTAGTGTTTATCGAAATTTTACCCTTTTAAAAACCAACAGAACATACCTAAGTAAACTATTTAGAAACCTCAAAACACATCCAAAAAATAAATGAAGCGATTACTGTGCTTATCCGTAAAAGGTCTTGAATTATATTGAGTATCCCTGTTTATTATCTCTTGATTTGTATGTAAACCACAGAGGGTGGAAATATTTATATTAATTACAAAACGCACAGCACATTTAAAAATTCACCTTCACACATTTTCCTCGTACAAACCAGTGTATTATCTACAAATTTACATGCATGCCTCATATAAAATTTAACTGACGAAGAAAACACATAATGGAACTAAAAACATACTTTCAGAAATTAATATTTATAGACACTAATCTGTTTCATTCTTTTGCAGATTCCTAATTAAGTCCTAATTAAATCCTTAAGTTCCTAATTAAATTACTAATTAAGCCCCAATGCCTCTTTATTTTTTAATGTATTATTTTAACCTGAATCACCATAAAATTTAATAAAACATTAATAAGTTGAAAAAAATGGTTTAGTTTATTTTACCGTCATTTTAGTTTACGAAATTGGCAATAATGCTTCTTTATTACTATCATCTTTTATATACATAAATTATTTATTAATATTATAATAAATCTCTTAGTATACAAAGTTAAGTTCAGCATGGAAGTGGTAAATGAATTAAAAAACATCAATATGCAATTTATGTTCATACACAATAGTGCATAAGAATTATATCGTAATCTCTGTATGCACACACTACATTTCTAGATACCTTGAATTTATTGATACCCAGTAGGACGGAAAAAATATTTAAACTTGAAAACGCATATGACGACTGAAAACGTACATCCAGCATTTATTACTCATAGACAGCACTGTAACCAAAACCTTTTGTGTGTCCCAGTAAATAAAGTAAAAGTGTTATTTACTTGATTTTATAAAAGGAGGGGGGGGGGGTAAGTTAAATCCGATGAGTAGCTCCAAGCTGTAAGCCTGATGGAGGTCTTTTTACGGTCGGCCGAAATCCATTTGTTAATCCATCCTTTTGACAGCAGTTAAAAAACAACAACAACAACAACAACAAAAATGGTACGAATGTTGTAATTCAACGCGTATACATTGCATTGTGTGTTACTTGTATCACTGTTTGAAATAGTGAAACATTATTAAAATTCTCTGCAAACAAGTTTTCCTCATATACTATAAAATAAAAGATGTAATTCTACAGATGTAATCTGTAGGCTCACTAAAACGTTATCTGTACACTGTACAAAAAAGTATGTAAATCTACAAAAGTAGTTTTTGTAAAGGTACAGAAATCTGTGTCTTTACAAAAGCATCTACTAAAATTACAGAGATCTTACTAAACTTTTATCTGTAATCCGGGTTGCAGTTACATAAAATACTCTAGACATGCAAATTCTTATAAAAATCTTAGTAATTCTAAAGATTTTTTTATTTACATTGCAAACGTGTATCTGTTACATGAATTTTTCTTCGTTGCCGTTACATAAAATATTCTAGGCATCCCACTTTCCCAGAAAATTCTTAGTAACTTTAAAGATTTTTTTTTGTATGACTTTTTAATACTTTTGTATGACTCTTTAAATTAATTTTAAATATTTTACACTCATATTCTACAAAAAGCAGGTTTTTGTGCACTTCAAAAATTCATATCAATTTTAGCCTGGTTCAAATAGTTGAACATCGTTAAAATACGGAGGAAACAATTTTCTCCATTGACTATAATGATTCGGGATTATTTTATATCAACCTGTAACCGAACAATAAATGCAACACACTCCACTTTCAATAGCAAATATGCCATGGTACATAGGTGACAGACAGACCTGAGACTGCAGTTAACATACAGACAAACAAAACTAGCAAAGACTTTTCAATTATGTTGAAAATTTCTAAAAAAGAAAATATCGCTGTAATATGATTAATTTTGACTTAGAAATCTTCGGGATAGTTTGGCATAGGAATGCATATGCAAATAAAGTTATTGTTTAAAAAGATTAAAGAGAATAAATTTTTTTATTACGTATTTTTTTGAGAATATGAAAATCAGAGATGTGCTAATTTTTCTATATATTTGAATTGCCTTGTTAGTTAGATCTAAATTAATGAAAAATCACGGACTCTTTTTTAATGCAAAACTTAGGTTATTTAACTTGAAAAGTAATTTTAGTATTTATACATTTTTTTACAAGTTACTTTCTAAAAGCCAAAATATAACGCGTCTGCTTATATTGGATTAATCTTCTTTTGAAATACGTATTACTACTAAAAATTATATTTGAGTACCTAAGTACATAAGATAAATTAAACTGCTAAAGTATAACATTAAAATTACTAATTAAGTCCCAACGCCTCTTTATTTTTGAATGTATTATTTTAACCTGAATCACCATAAAATTTAATAAAACATTAATAAGTTGGAAAAAATGGTTTAGTTTATTTTACCGTCATTTTAGTTTACGAAATTGGAAATGATGCTTCTTTATTACTATAATTTTTTTTCTTTATAATAGTTACTGTACTGATATTTGCGTTTTCTCTGCTTTCTCAAAAATGTTATATCTACCACTTGCACGACAAATAATTGTTTTTTTTTCCATTGTGTTTTTGAAAGTTTACACTAAAAAGAAATAAAGACATATTTTTCGAGTGTATCTGCGTCTGATTTATCTCTATGCCAATTTTATGTTTCTAGGCTGACAGTTTCAGAAAAATCGCACTGTGAATAAAACTGTAAAAAGTTTTACCCCATTTCGCCCATTTTAGCTTACTTTTTTAAACTTTTGTTTGAGACAATTACGTTCTACAACGTTCTACAAAGTTCAACAATTCTATCCCCGATAATTTAGGAATAATCATGAGTTTAGAGTGTTTTCAAATTATTTCATCCAACTAAATTTCTAACATTTTAAGAAACCTTATTCGCGAGCAAAGTACCCAAATGTCAAACTTCTTGTTTTTAACTTCACCAGAGTGAAAGAAATGCGTAGTATAGAACATTGTTCCTTTTACATCCCCTTGAGGGTAGTTTACAAAGAGATAAAATATAGCTTATTTTTAAGCACAGACTGTTATCATTATTATCCTGAAGCAAAATTTTATATCAGTTCAGTACTTCCAAAGTAATCTCAGTTTTCAGTCAGTTTTGAAATTTTAGAAACTGCTTGTGCTTTGCTAGAATTAATGTCTTAAAAATAGCAGGCGTATCAAATTACAGGTTTTACAAATGAAAAAATCCTAATAAAAAAAAAAGACAAAATGCCTATTTCATTATTTATATTTCGATTTTTTAGAAGACTTCCTTTTTACTCATTTACATCTCAATTCATCAGCTTGTCAACATTCCAAAACTATCACAGTAATTGGGATTTTAGAATGTTTTCGCTTTTTTTGCCTTTTAAATTTGTAATTTTATAAAAAAAAAACTTTTCTGGGGAAGCATTTATGTCGTAAAATTAAAACTATGTAAAATTTGCTGTTTCTATCCCTAACACTCCCATGCAATTCCTTATTTAGAGCATTTTCTGCACCTTTCGTGCTTTTAAATTTCTACTTCTTAGAAGCCATTATTATTGTTATATCTTAAAAATAATCATCATGAAAATATTTATGCATTTCTAACCTCATTCGTTCAAAAAAATCATAATTTTAGATTTTTTTTACTTCTAAAGGTTTTTAAATGCAAAAAAAAAAAAAAAAAAAAAAAAAAAAGTTCAGTGGGAGAATTTACGCCATAGAATTAGAAGCCATGTCTCATTTCGAGTTGCTATCCCTCACAATTAGAAATAAATCTTAGTTCTTAATAGAAAGTTCGTAATTTAAAATTTTTATAAGACTTTCCGTTCAATTCACCGTTTTTGTGAAATGTCGAAATTTTTAGAAACCGTTTTTAGTAAGCATTTACATATTAGTGTAATTTTAGAATTCATTCTTCTCCCAGAAAGGTTTTTAATTTCGAAACTTTTAAAAACCGATCTGGGAAGTAATTACGTTGTAAAAATAACAGCCATGTCAAATTTCCATCTTCCTTCCTTAACGATTCGATGTAATTCATTTGTAAGAAATCATTAGAATATATTCCGAACATTTCACCGTATTAAATTTGAATTTTAAAAAAAGTATGTTCTTAACGGTTATTTACATACTTTAAGTAACTACTATATAGAATTTAAAGTTTTGTAGTCCCATTGGTATCGCAGAAATCGCCTTTTATAATATTTTTTTTTTTTTTTATCGTGCACCATTTTAAATTTAGAATTTTTAAAAAGTGAGCATCCGAGCATTTATGTTAAAAAAAAAAAAGTCGTGTCAAATTTCAAATTTATTACCTTTGATATTCTATAGAAATCATAATTAAGAATATTTTCCGAAAAACATTCCGTTTCATCGTTTTAAGCCTCGAATTTTTAAAAAAACATTTTTAGGAAGCAATCACATTTACAAATACCCTGCCAAATTTCTCGTTACGGGCCTTTTCAGTATCACAAAACTGCAATTTTAGAATTCTATATAGTGATAATATATTTTAGTATATCTTATATCTATATAGTCAATATATCCATAATATATCTACATATTCTAAATATCCTATATAGAATTCTATAGATAGATCCTTTATTTCCATACGTTTGTGGTATCAACATTAAAAAATATTAGCTACGTTGAAGCAGAGACCCATTTTGCCACCATTACTTTTGAAATCTGATCAATAGTTCCAGAGATTACGCCCTAGGAACAAATGTGTATGTCTTTAAACGTTTATAACGTCTTTATGATGTTATAATGATTATGGCTATTTCGATTGTGACTATAAAAAATTCATAAATTGAAACAGCTGAATTTATATCACAGTTGGAATCTGCACGACTGTTAAATTGGCGGATAATTTGAAAATAATGTTTCTGAATATCATTTTCCTGCCATTTTCTTTATGGTAAAAAAATGCAAATGAATGCTGTATTTATGTAAAACCAGATGGGAATTCCTTTAACAAATAATTTTTACATCTTTTCTTTAACAGTGTTATCACCCAATATCCAAAAAGCTCTTCTTAATGTTGTCGCAGTTCCGAAACGTATTTTTATACATTTTCTATTTTTTTTCAAGTTAAAATTTTTCATCTAATATAAGATTTATTCCTTTGCATTTATTAAAAATGAAAAAAAAAAAAACGAAAGATCCAATGCAGGTTTTAAAAACAAATTTACACAATGTTATATATACCGTTAAATTTATTTTGTAAGTTTTAGAAACTTTTTTTATATTAAAGTTTTATTAAAGTTTTCTGTTTGCATTTTGAGATATTCTTTTACAAAAGTGAAAATGAAAAAAAAAAGTAAGTAAAACATAAGAAAACAGCAAGGAAAAAGGAGCGCACCAAATATTTGATTGCATAATTTTATGTTTAGAAAGGTTCTGAATAATTTAATCATTTTGGTATTACATTTTATTATAATGCTTAGTGATATTTCTGTGTACTTCTCATGGTACAACTGTTAATTTTCTTCTAGTGTTTTGCAGCAAAATGCAAGAGACAGTCGAAAGAAAATGTTGTAGTAAATTACACGCTTGTTTTCTTTTTTATAGCTTAAGAATCTTTATCTCAGTAGAAAAAAAGTAACTGCTTGATAATGCATATTTCAAAATAAAATTACTAGAAGATGCTATTTAGCATGACAAAGAATAATATATTCTTTCATTTCAGATATTGATAATGAAACGGGAAAAACTAGATACTAATTTTCATTTTAGAAAGAACGTTATATAATCATACATTACATAAAAGGATTAAACAATATGTCTGAATAAGAATTTAAGCATTACCACCCCTGTTTAAAATGAATTGCAAAATATTTAGTATTAAATTTGCATTCCTGTAACTAAAAAGTACAGAAATAAATCACGCCACGTCGTTTTAATTTCAAAATTTCTGGAATAATTTTTTGGTTAATAAATTCTATGATAGAGTTATAAATAAGCCCTATTTTTTACTTAAATATAATGTTTAAATATATATTTTTCGTTACAAGTGTAAGTACATTGGCATTACTGCGACGAATATATATAAATATGTTTATATGATATTACATTTTTGAAAAATACAGTTAATATATGTTTTAGAAAGTCTGTGGAGGAGGTATTTTGTATTGTTTTTTATTGAAAAATAAAGATTTTTGATTTGTTCGAGTACATTTTCATTTGCGTAATGAAAGACGAATGGCGACATAATATTAAATTCAAATTTCATGAATTAATTTCATATTTCGGAAACAATTCTACAATATTATCAATCTTTTCAGATTCAAAAATAAATTCTGATTATATATATTTCGTTGGATGTGGAATTATATTTGCATTGATGTAGCTAAAAAATACATATATGTAATTTCTAAATTCAAATTTCTTAAAGCAATTAATTTTTTCGAAATCTATGCTATGTGAAATAGTTTTTTTTCCTTAATCAACAGTAATATTCAAATATTTATAATTCTATGGTAGTATGATTAAATTGTCATTGCTATGAGGTAAAAAATAAATAACTATGTGTAATAATAAATAAAAAAAATTCTAAAATAACTTCATGTTTTTAAATGTATGTTCTGTATAAAAAAAGAAGAAAAAAACTTTTCTTAACAAGAAAAACAATGAATATTTAATTGTTTTAGAATTTCTATTTCATTTCCATTTCTGCAAGGAATATACTTATTAATTTCATCTAATAAAAATTTTATGTTTCGTAAACTAACTCTATAATTCAAACTCTAGGTGCTGGAGTTAAAGAAGATTTTTATTTATACAAAATATAGTTTAATTTTAATTTTCAGAAGCATGATTAGATTTTCATTTTTGTAATAAAAATAAATAACTCAATCTAATATTAAATTCAAATTTCATGAAATATTTTCATATTTCGAGAACTATGTGATCTAATTTAAAATATGCATTTTTTGGTATACAAATTTTAGGATTTATTATTTATTATTCGCAAAAAGTGCTTTTATATTTGCATTCCATTTGGATTTTGTTTATCCGCGTTCAAGATATATTGAAGAATAAATAAAATGTCAAAACCTCGAACAATATAATCAATTTTCTCAATAATTAGTGCTACATAACATGCGTCTAGATTTTAGTTGCAAACTTTACTAATGATAATAAAATTGGACAAGAACATGTTTTCTGGCAAATTCATAGCCTCCGAAAACTAGATATTTCTTATGTATACCGATAAGAAATGAGTTAATAGAGTTCAAAGCGGCAAATATTTTTTTAAAATCAAATGAATTTTAAATCCGGGATATCTATTGGTTTCTAAGATTTCTCTATATATTATAAATATTTTCAGAATCGTGTGTCTCAACAATTTTTTTTCTAAACACTGTTGCTGGATTAATAAATATCTCTCTCGTTTTTTATGTAAAAGGTTCACACAGATGTAAGCTTTTTGACACTCCATGTACATTGGACAGATAATGTATGTTATTATGCAATACTCGACCAATAAATTAGATCTCTTTAGCCAAAAATAACATGTTCAAGAAAGCATTTTTTCACTTTAGTAAACGATCATATTTATAAAATTATATTTTTATAACATATAAAACTAATCAATAACACATGAGTGGCGCGTTGTTTTACTTTATTGTTAATACTTGTTAATACTTGAAAAGGTTTTAGGCAAATGAACAGGTTTTACATTTATTTATATTTTCATTTCCATTCTCATGGAAATTTCTTTGATTTTTTATCTTTGTTCCTTTTTTTAAACTGACGCTCGCCGGCGGAAAATTACCTACAGCAACACTTCTCGAAAACTCGTTTTTAGTAAATCTTTTGCCACGAGAAAAGAGTTAAGTTGACTCTAAAAAAATAATATTTTAAAGAAATGTTTGTTCATACAATACCTTTGTAATTATTTTTACGAAATCTCAGCACAGTTTTGTCTAGCGACCAAGGATCAGCGCAATAACATTAAACTATTTTTTTTTTTTTATTGATGTATAATGCAAAAGTAAACTATTATTATTTTTATATAATAAAAATGGCAGATGGTGTTATAGCATCTGTAAGCTGCAAGCGCGAAAATATAAGGAATATTCACAGGTAATCAAAATTTATAAAGCTTGAGCGTGAACATATAAGAGATCGTAGAACTGAAATCTCATCTACAACTTATTTTAAAAGAAAGACAAACTGTATTATATCAAGCAGTGCTACGATTTTGAATAAATGGAATTTTTATTATCTCAGCTGGATTACGAAATTAAAAATATATAGGTACATTTCAAAACTTCTAATTACTAAATTCAATGTGATTACTCATATCGTATCAATGACTTGTACTGTTTAGCACTGTTTACTTCATTATCAGCTTTAAAGGACTTTGATAAAACTCCCAAAAATTCCAATACGTACTATAAATTATATTTTTGTTGAGTGGAATATGTTTATGTTTAAAAGTACATTTAATACTTTAATAAATGGCAATCCTTATTTATATAAACATGAAATCTTCCAATATCGCCGGGGGACATTAATGAGCAGACCAAAATTAGAGAAACATCTAACGACAATTATATTTTCAATCTTAAGGCTACACCAGAGACATGAAATCAAAAGAATCATCGTAAACCGTCACTTTAAAAGTACTTATAATATGCAGTCCATTAAGCATTAATATGGAAAGATCTTAGTTTATACGACGATAAAAAGAAAAATCTTTTATCTCTAAAAGTCTTACGTTTCAATAGAGACAATTTTTGTGAACGCTATATAAATAAATATTCTTATTTATAAATCAGATCCGAAACACGACAGCAAATGGAATTTGGAGAATTTTTGGATTTCTGAAGAAGACGATCCCAATTTCTAAACACATTGCATCTATTTTTATTTATAAGATTTTTAAATATCTGTACAATATAACTAAACGCCTCCGATTCGTGTTGCATTCAATATCAAAATTCATTCATTATATCATTTTGATAAATCTAGAAATGTGAAAGTTACGTCAGAATAAATATCGTTTTGAAATACTAGCTATGTCATTATTGCATTCGTAATTTTCACGAATTATTTAAATATAATTTATAGTATAGTATGGTTTGCATGAGTTCTTTTTTACCGAACATTGCTAAAGAAAATATTCCTATACGGCTGTTAGGAATAATGACGAATCCGAAAATCTAGAAATTTTGGAAGAAAAAAAAAATATTATGAACGCGGATTTTGTCGGATATCAGATGTCTCAAAGTTAAAATGTTTAACTTTTCTTTCTTCAAACTGAAATAATAAGAGTGATTTGTTAAAAACTACCATTAGCTTTAACTTAATGAGTTTTTTTTTTTTTTTTTACTTTAAGTGCAGGAACAAGTGGCAGACTCGGCCATTACTATATAGAGGGGGCTAAGCTGTTTGCAAACATGTGACGCGATACGATTTTATGTTTAACCCTGACCCAGCGCCAAGTAACTGCCACTTGATTGCGCATTTAAAGAAGCACCTCGGCTTTCTGCTCTGCATCGACAATAACGACCTCAAAACGGGGGTCGTGCAGTAGTTAGTACAGCAGGCACGATATTTCCATGAAGTTGAGATACAAAAAGCGGTTAGAGTGTTACGATGCCCTTAATATACATGGAAATAAAGATGAAAAGTAAATTAAGGCACAGACTTTCATTTAAAATTAAAATTGTTTAAAGAATTATCCTGCGTTTTCTGAATATCGAAATGACTTGGGTCGTACATTAAAAGTGATTTCTGATTTGTTATATTTATATGATTAATTTACAAAATAACTAAAGCTTAACATCTGCTGTACGATAGTGGGAACATTGTTGTACTTCAACATTCGCATTCCTACTTTCCAGAACTATTTTTTATTTACACATGTTACTATTATATAATGTGTTTTAAATTTTTTTTAAAAACGTATTTTGTTCAAATAATATAAAAAAACCGCGTATCTTTAATTATTTAAGTGCAATACGCTCGAAAAGCTTTATACGCATAACTGTATTTTTTGTAATAGTTAATGCAATTGATAGTATTTTGAAATATCTTATATGAATCTTAATCATGTGCATGCTAATCAGTACAAGCTTTTAGTTTAATGAAATTTGTCTGCTTATAATGGGTTACATCTGTGCTAATTTCATTTCCAAAAGAAATAATGTCGTTCATCGAAGGCGTGGATTTTTATTATTTTGTATTAAAAAAATTAAAATCCATTAATGCATCCCTTTTATTAATTTTGTCATTATTATAAATTATTTGTAAGTAATATTTTATGCATTAAGATTTTCGTTTCATGAGTTTTAATAATCATATTATTCATTTTGAATTTAAAGAAGCAAAAGAAATTAAACAACTAATGATTTTTTTTCCTATGAAATAATGTAATTTAACCACTTGCCAGTCTTCGTTGTCAGTCTTACAACAGAGTACTATTTTTCAAAATCTACACTGTCTTACGCTTAGGTATCCTTACGTTTTCAGCAAAAAGCTATAAAATCCCTAAAATTGTATAAAATATTTTTAAATACAAAATATTGTTAATTAAAGACTGATTTTTTTCCCACGGACAGCGAAACATTAAAATATTAAGATCATTTAATTTACCGTTTTAAATAATGCTTTAGGTTAACTTCCTCAGCCATTTAATTCAGTTAAAAAATATTTCTTCTTTTTTCAGATTAAATGGGGAGTAACTAGACGTTCCACAGTCAAAAACAAAGTTTTTTACTACTGTAACGAAGAATAATTTTTTTCGATTAAAATTTAAATGCATAAAATAAATAATTAAATGATTTTTATATTTAATGTATATGATGTAAAATATAAAACGCGAGTGTGAACTCGCCTTTGGTGTTTTATTAAAGTATCAGCATCCTAAAAATATTTTACTAGATACCAATTTTCAACAAAAGCCATCACCCCACGCCCTAGAATTTATTTCTTGTGTAAGATAATTATCCAATTCTAAATATTAAAATTGTAGATTTTTTATAAGAAACAGTGTACATTTGTGGTTGAAAAATATTTTAAATCATGTGAATAGGCAGTCACATTAGCTATATATCTATTTTCTTAAATGATGTTATTAGGTTTACCCTATGGTGTTTGGAAAATTGATATTTTTTATTCTAAAATATTTCTTTTACAACAACAAGAAAAAGGCACTTAAGAGCTTTAACTCTCTCGCTGCGCAACCCGAGATTTTCTCGGGGATGCATTTTTTCATCTAATTAATCCTCTTTGATTATTGCCACCAGTTTTTTTTTAATTGTAAATTTTGTCATATTTAGTCGGAGCATTTTCCTATTTAAATTACACATTTTTTTTTTTTTTGAAAAACCGGTGACAAAACAATCAAAATTCTTAAAAGACGCTCGTCGCGAAGCTAATTTGATAAAACAATTACGTATCGAGAGGGTTAAGAGCTTTAGTAGATGAAATAGGTTCGAATATTGAAATAAACACATAAAAATATAGACGGTTTTTAGAAGTAAGTAAATATTTTAGATTTATTTTCAGAAATAATAATTTAGAATGTGTTTTCCGAAAAGAAGGTGTTTTATGAATAATAAAGCCATATAGACGGTTTTTAGAAGTAAGTAAATATTTTAGATTTATTTTCAGAAATAATAATTTAGAATGTGTTTTCCGAAAAGAAGGTGTTTTATGAATAATAAAGCCTCAAAAAACACTTTTTCTTAAAAAAAGTTACATTTATTTAAAACCGATTACTTGCATTACTGGGTGCTATGAAGTATCGTGAAGTATCGGTTTTAATATAATGTATTTTTCTAAAATTTACAGCTTTTTCAATTCACATACGGAAAATATATGAAAAATGGGAAAATTGACAACTGGTATCTCTGTGGACGGTTTTATGACTTAGTTTTTAGTTTACTGCATTTATATTACACTAGAGAGTGTACTTATTGAAGTAAAATTGGCAAACTCTTATTATTTTTGCATTTAATGTATTTTTCATAATTTTTCAAATATAACGTTATTTTACCTTAATATTAGAATAATTAATGAAATTTATTAAAATAATTCATTTAACAAATTTAATTAATTTTTTTAAACTATTTTATGTTAAAAAAAATCAGTGTTATTAGTTATTAAACACAGTGAAATACATTAAGTCTACTTTCAATACTAATGGACACATATAATGGATATTTTGTTTTATCCAAACTTCAAATAAAATTTTATTGAATTAATTCATACTAAAATCTTGAAAAAAAAACAATATAAATAACACCAATAAATTTAAAAGACATAAATGTGTTTTAAAATTAATATAAATCAACTTCAACCTAAATCTACAAATTTTGAGCTGTTGAATTTTCACGGAAGGTAAAGTATGATATAAACGAAAATTTGCAATAGTAACAATTCTTCAGTAATGTCTAGAAATAAATATATAATGTTACGCTTTTATCAATGAAAACCCGAGAACTTTTACCTTGTATTTTTCGAATCTTATTTTATTGTAATTTTTGGTCATTTTAGTAACACATATATTATACTTAATAAATATTCTCAAAATATGCTCACATATTGAAACTGCAATTGTTTGAAAACATTTTAGATTATTGTTGATGAAAAAACTTTTGTTGTCTATGAGTTCTGAAAATACTTTTTTAGCCCATTTTTATACGAAAAATGTATTTTTAAACATATCGAGCTCGGATAACTCATCAACATAAATCTGAAATTTTTATGACGCATTACTAATTCATGAAAGTGCATTTCACATAGTACATACAGAAATTTGTGATCGATCCTTATTGGTGCGGTTATAAAGATAAAGAGCACGTATGCTTTAAATTATCGCTTGAGTGACCTTATTTTTAGAACAAATAAGATTTAGAAATGTTGAGATAAAGTAAAAATGACAGTGTCATTTATTGTTAAGAGAGTAAAGTCAGTTACACAGCTTGTTTGTATCTTTTTACACACTTTTGTTTAGCTTAGCTGGGTACAAGTTTTAAATTCCTCCATCAATTGTTCACTTACCTTCTCTCTTGCAAGAATTATTACTATTATGTACAAGAGTGTGTTTACAACGGTAATGCATCATTTTAATATTTTTAGAACTGAATTATAAATTAATATTTTTTTAATGCATCCTTCTGTTTGCCTGCCGCAAGTGATAATAATAAAGTTCAATAATCTTTTTGTTACAGATATTTACAATTATCACAAAAAATGAAGTTAATTATGGGACAAACCACTCTCTCTAAAATGTGCCAGTTGCGTGTGAAAAGTCTCTACGAAATATGTTAAACTCTAAGAGTGGAAAATAAAAATAATTAATGAAAATTATAATAATTCTTTTTTTAAATAAATTTTAATCATTTAATAGTTTTATAATAATTAAATGATGACTGAATATTAATTAAAAAAATACAAATCCTGAATAAATAATTAAATGGCGCCTTGTTTCATCCCTTTTGTCATATCTAAATATAAAACGAGAAAGTAAAATCGTGCCATAAGCATATATTAAAACACATTCCAAGACTTCCAGAATAATTCGCCGTAAAGAAGGTATTTAGAAAAACATTAAAATACATAATACATTTGAAAACAAGATTTCAACAATCACCACCTATAACTGGAAAAAAAGTACTCCAGTTATTTTGTTCAGCTCTGTATATGAGCTATAGATTTGTATAGATTCTAAATAGTATGCTAAAATTTAGTTTAATAAGTAAGAGAATAACACAGTTGATATTCACCTTCAGCAGATTCGACCAATAGGTAGTATGATTTCTTTTGTACATGCCTGCGTAATACATACAGGTTTTTTATAAATGCCTCATATTAGCTGAAATTTAATTCAGCTAAAAAATTCTTGTAATAATCCTCAGTAATGTACACCAATTTCATCGTTCTTGAGATAGTGCAACATAACTGAAATATTCTGCGAACATTTTTTTCCCCGAACTCTTTTGTGTGATCCCGTAAATGAATGATAGATGCTTTGCACGCCCCATTCTGTAGAAAGCATGTTTCAGTGCACCTATGAAATGCATATGAATTTCATTAATTTTTAACAGAGTAACATCATTAAAATACGCCGCAAACGATTTTTCTTCGTAGATCATAATACAACGGAAATCTTTTTAGTTTCCCTCTACACGAACTGTAAGTGCAACGTATAACATATTTTATAGTAACGATCTTCCAGCGCACATCAATAAAGTATATAATTTCATTTTGTTTAAAATATTGTAATACTGCTAAAATACAACAAAATTTATTTTTCCCCATAGACCATAATGCAACGGTATACATTTGAGTGTCCCTGTAAATAAACTATGAATGGTACAGAGCTAATTTTCAGCACCAAACATGCCATGGTGAACCTCAATAACGTAAATAATTTAAATCTGAGTATATGTATGCGATATAGAGCACGTATAGACAGACAGACAATCGCAATTCATAAAAAATTTTCAACAAGGTTGGTAAGTGTTAAAAAAAGTAAAATGTTATTTTTTTTTTCAAGTAAATGAACTTCGTTCGTGTTTTCTATAAAGCATAAATCAAAGCGGACATTTTTTCAAAATTGGAGCACACGTAAAGTTAAAAGTACTGTAGCGGAAATTTTCGGAACTACATAAAAAATATCAGGATATTATACGTGATCTTTTATAGCATTAACATTGAATGCTTCTAAATTTCCAGTTTAAAAAAAAAAAATAAAAAAAATAAAATAATAATAATAATAATAATAATAATAATAATAATAATAATAATAATAATAATAATAATAATAATAATAAAATATAATAAACCCTTTTTTTCCTCTTTTCCCTTTTTCGTTAGAAGCCTGTATATTCTTTGAGGGATTTTTGTTCAAGTGGAGGTTAAGAGAACTACGTGAGACAAAATAACATATCCTTGGTTTTACAGCATATTGTTAAAACTTTTTTATAAAGGCGCCCTTCAATGCGAATTTCAACTCAATCTTTATAAGTGTTCATAGATATTTATATTGCGACAGATTACCTTTATTTATCAAAATATTGATATACGACCTGTAATATCTAATTTTTCGGAAGCTGATGTTTGTTAACTTATTTAAAACATATCCAAATGTGTATCAGCAGGTTCTGTAATGTCGGTTTACATAGTTTGAGGAAATTCTGGAAACACGAGAATGAGTCTTTGGAGTATGTCGCTACTCTGATAAGTCAAGAGACTCTAGAACGTAAGAAAATAATAAATAGAGTCAAAACATAATCATAGATGCGACATTTTACAACATAAATGTGAACAGCAATGTGTGAAATATACACTCTTCAAAATTCAGCAATAGGATGGTCTTAAATGAAATTATGGAACCTAAATGTTTATTTAAAAAATTATTTATATTAATAAAAATATAATTTCCTGTCATTAAATTCTATGTAAAAATTAAAATATTTTTCCAAATAACTACCTTTTTATTACTTGTCACGGTTGGGAAAATACATGTGCCACAGCAACCAATGCATCGCTGATGTACGATAAAAGACCCTTATCTACTTTTTTCACTTTATATTTGGATTTAGTCAGCTTAGATATCGAATATTTATGATAGTGCGATCCTAATTGATACAGAAAGAAAACTATTGATAAAATGATTAAGAACTGTTTTAAAGCTGTTTTTCGAAGAGAATCAAATCAGCAAATGATAGATGTGTGTAAAATACTGATATTGTTTAACATTTGATTGATAACTATTTATATCTCAAAAAAAAAACTAAACCTGGATTCATTGAAAGCTTGAAATGTAACTTACTAAATTCAATATCTCTCTTATTGGAAAATCTTCCACACACAAACACATACAAACACAAACAAAAAATAGTCTGTCAGAAAATATATCTAATAGATTCAAATCTATTATCAGGTGTATATGAAATACCCTTCCTTCACCACAGATGTTGGAACATCGCAATATTATACAAGGAGGACAAACTGAAAATTTAAAATTAGGATCAAAGAACATATAGCTGATATCAAATGCAACAAGAGAACTACAACTTTTGGCAGTCTACATAACAAAGAGCCTTTACAGATTGATTTAAAAAATAGTATCCATCAAAATGCTATTTCCCAATCATTATCCGACAATCGATAGAAACATTTTTAAGCAGCCAGGATATATTAATGATTCCAATAGCAATTAGAGTACCTAGAATTTGGAAACAAGTGATTTACAATATAAGAAACAATTAGATAAAATAATTCACTTTCACAATTGTTCACTTTTTATTAGAGAAAATATTGTCATTGCACCAGTCATCTAGTCGATATTTTTACTATTTTCATAAAAAAAAATTCTGTAAATAAATTTATCAATACAGATCTTGATAAAATCACCCTTTGTGCGATGAAAAAGGCAGATCAGAATAAAAAGGTATTTATATGCCTTTAAATACATTTTTATCATTTTTAAGTTTATTTTAAACTTTAAAAAATATTAATTTATAATCTCGTTATATAACTTGAAAAATACAGGTTTAGCTACGAATCCTATAATATTTTCTTAGTAATGGCAATGAAAAACACGAGGGTGTTCAGCAGTTATTGTCCCTATTGTATATAATTTATTCTGCGATGGTTTTTGTGGAATATCGAAGCCTAATGTCGAAGCCTATATGCTCAATTTCAGAATCGTAGCTGCTATATTCACATAGTTTTGGAGGGAGGAGTTAAAGGGGGGAGTGGGGTGAAAGGCTGATTTTTAGCTTATGGTGCTACATTTGTTACAGTGGATGAGAAGTAAACTACTGTCGTTTGAACTCGGGATCATAGTGGTGTAGCCACTTCTCATCCACTGTCTAAATGTAGCCTCATAAGCTCCGCAGCAGCATTTCAACCTCACCCCCCGTCTTAAAAACTCCCCCCAAAATAGGTATTTAAAACTTCACCCCTCCTTCCAAAACTATGTTAATATAGCAGCTACGGTTCTGAAATTGAGTATATAAGCATCTAAGACATTAGGCTTCGATATTTCACAAAAACCATCGCAGTACAAATGTTTTATATACACTAGTGACAATAATCGTTGAACCACCCACTTAACAGTACGTGTAATGAGACGTTTCCAGTACATAATTTCTTATTTCATGTTCTCATGGTACCAGAGGCACGCTCGCAAGCATCATAGTTTACGGATTATTATCAGAGGTGATACCACAGCTAAAAAGTCAAAAATTGATGAAACAGAAAGAAGAGTCTAATTAAGATAAAAATTACCTCTTATTTTTTATGCGCGTAGAAATGATGAAATAAATGGGTACATTGAACATTTTTCTTAGTCGATATGCCTTCGAAACTCACTTAATATATATGATTGAAAAAAGAAAACTATTTGTTTTCCATTTTTATGATGTTACCCCTCACAAATACAAATAAAGGGCATTGAACTTGATTGGGTCAATACCTGTTTTAAGGATTTCCATCTGTCCTTAAAAAAATAATTCGAAATATTTATTTTTAATGAAAATTATGAATTTATATTTTATATTTATTTTATAAAGTTATTAAAATTTTTATTGACAAAATAGATTCAATTTTTTATGATAACTTAAGTTATGATGATATTGAATTCTATAATGTAAGTTAATGATATTCATAATGATCTAGGAATTTCGGTAAGGATTCTATTTTATAAACATATCGCATAATAAAATAACTACAATGTTTCATTTTTCTATTGTTATATTTTCAGCATATCTTAATTAGATGTATGTTAATCTTTAATATAAGTATGAAGATTTTTTTTAATCAATTTTTAATTTCTAAAAAATTGGTTGTATTGATTCTAAAATTTAAGATGGTATCAACTGATTTAAAATATCCCGTTTTTTCTAACGTTATTTATTTATTTATTATAAGAATATATTTTATTTTCATTTTACTACAATGAAACACAAACTATATGTAAAAAGAAACTTACTCAGCATATTTTTGTTTTATATGAATATGAGAAAATAAACTTCCTGTAATTGAAATGTAAGAATATATATTCATTTTCAGATCACATCTCTAAAACAATAATCCCACATTAATGTAAGCGTATTTGTCTTAGTAAATTAGAGTAACTAAACTAAAAAAAATCAGTTTATTTCCTAATTCGAAAAACGCAACAAACGTATTCCATTCGAAAAATCCTATTTCTATTTTGAAAATTTAAAAACAAGTGGGTAAAGTGTGATCACAGATCGCACAGAGGGTTTCGTTTAATATTCCATTCAAAACACTTTTTCCTTTTGCAAAAAAATCTGTTAGTTCTAGATTTCGCAACCAAGGGTTACTACCTATTCTACTTAAACCTGTATCCGAACGAAACTCCGTTTTACAAACTATTTGCGGATATATTAGTCGAGGGGATCGGGCCCATAGTACCCGAGATAGGTAGGCGCCCCCTGACGGCAAACATAAGAACTAAAATATGTGCGGATATGGTGCATAATAATAAAGAGTGGTCAAAGGAATGTAGGCAAAAGTTAGAAAAGTGCACCCGGGTGAAAAAGGTGGAGGTTAGAAAAATTGCTAAAAATACAGAAGTTAGAGCCCGGAGAGGTAAAATAATATAAGACTTTTTGAAAATTTTATGATTTTTTGTGTGATTGCAAGTGTTCAGCTATAAGAATCCAAAATTTGAAGAATTCAACTTAATTAGGGGATCAGTTAGAAAAGAAAGCTTAAAATACACAAGTTAGAGCCCATGGGGGGTAAATATAAGACTTTATCAAAATTTTATAATTTGTCGTTTGATGTGAGGTGTTCAGCTATGAGAATCCAAAATTTAAAGTCTTCAACTTAATTAGGGGCTCAGTTAGAAAAAAAAAGGTTAAAATACACAAGTTAGAGCCCATGGGGGGTAAATATAAGAATTTTTCAATCGTTTGATGTGAGGTGTTCAGCTATAAGAATCCAAAATTTCAAGTCTCCAACATATATAGTTTCTGAGAACGGGCCCTGTGACAGACAGACAGAGAGACGGACAAACAGAGGAGTGAGACGAATAGGGTTTCGTCAGATGAACGAAAACCTAAAAAGAAAAAAAAATCCGCCAAGATCACATTATACTGAAAATTTCAAATTGTATTTTTACAATTCGTATCCAAATAAATTGTTCTTCATTATAGTATTATACACGCCTTAATTTTAGTGTGTATTTATTTATAGTGTGCAGAGTTTTTACTTCCGTGCTACCGATTGTTAAATTTTAAAACAGTTGAAGTCAAATTCAAAACTTAAAACATTATGTTACATAAAACACAGAATAGCGATGCAATTACAATTTTACACAAATTAACAAATACATTCTTATTAATTATTTACAATGTAATATTTTTTTGAATAATTTCAATTATATTTTACAAATTTACTCAACAATACCATACCCCTATCTGCATTTGTCAATGCAAAATATTAAAATTTTAACTTAATTTTTTAAATTCTAACTATAATAATAATAAAAAAATACTTATTTGTATGTGTTCGTGTCTGTGTGTAGGTTTTGGAATATAAAGCATCACACAGAGATTCAGAATTCCTGCGGAAAGGTTTGTCTGGAAAAAAGCACTTGAGATTCTGTAATGAATCTTCTGACGAAACGTAGGAATTGGTCTTGGAGCTACGTAAGAGATATGTATTTAGCATTGCAGTGAAAAATATTCAGGAATATGAAATACCAATTAAAAACATTAATTTTTACCGTATGCAGTGTTTGTGTAGATTTACTTGTTTAATAAAAAGAAAAAATATATTGAAATCTTTTGAAAATGCCACTTTTGTTTTTTATAATGATGTTTGATTTGACTCATTACCGGACAGAACTAATATTCATTAGTTTAACCATATTTCTTTCTTTTTGGTGTAAAGAAATAAATATAATTACAGATTCATATTCAGTATTCAAAAATATTCATTTTATGGCTTCCAGAATTCACATATGAGAGATTAGAGAGAGACAGCTTGCATAGCTGCCACCTTTTATGCTTTTTTGTTACCACCACAAAATAATAAGAATTTTGGTAATTTTTAATCGCAAAAAATGTAATAAAAATTTTTAAATAAAAAAATGTAAACTCTACTATTAAATTTTAGTACTAAGTAAAAAGCGTATCTGTTGAAGCCTTGATTTTTTGGCAGTATAAATGGATTACAACCCTGGTACATACTACGGTTGTATAAAGTTATTTTTTGTAGTATATTCTACCTATGCATAAAATTAATAAATGTTCGTAAAATGTAGCTCACATTCTTATGAATAAAATTTATAAAACAAGTTGGCAAAAAATCAATTCATAAATATGTAACATATTTAATACAGTATTAATCATTTGTTTCTAAAGTTTGTTTAATTTAACTAAGACTTACATAAGACTAAAAGACAGTTTCAAAATAATATATAATCACATTTTAAAAGATATTTCATAATAAAAAAGAAATAAAGATATGTAAGCAAAATAATATAGAAATGATTTATGATTGCACTTATTTTCAGCTTTTGGGATTAGAATTATTTTATTTATTTTTATTTAAAATAACTTGCGATGAACATGTTTACAAACGAAATAAAAAACAAAATTACACTTTTCTTTTTATAAATAAATCTTCATTTCGTTCCAAACTTTTTAACTCTAAAAAAGTTAAAAAGTAAAACTAAAATAAAAATAAAAATAAATACATTTAAATTACATTAGAAGGTTAATTTGAATTTTGAACAAAAGTTCAAATTATTACAAATATTTGTTTCTTTATTTTTTTTCTTTAAATAAAATGGTACGTTTAGCTTGACTTTCTTTTAGTTCTAATAATGTATTTATCTTTAAGTTACATTTATTATACGTGGGCGAATATGTTTGGCAAATTATGATAGGGAATGATAAATTATGCTGAAAAAGAAAAGATATATATATTTAAATAAATAAAAACATAATTTTTTTTCCTTAAATAGGTGTCACAAATAAAAATCAAAATATGTTGACATGTTTCGGTTCAATAGTAAAAACCGTATTCATAACACACACATAATCAATATAAATGAATAACACTGGATACCAAAAAATAATCTAAAAACCAAAAAACATAAAAAATTCAAACACTGCGCCCTCTATGATCTCAAATAGCCTACTCTACCGCGGCTCCCTCTACCAGTCTCACTCTTTAAGTATTTATTAAGGAATTCCAACCATAAAATTGGAATATCTAAGGAAAAGGAATCATTACACACAGTATCCCTCCTAGAATATATCTCAATAGATTCACGGATGATTGACTTGCGGTATAAACTCGAAACGAACACTAATCTACTATCCCTGAAACAAATATTAACCCCCCTCTTTAAAAAAAGCCTTGATAACGCAGTCTTATCCCTACCAAATTTTATATCAGATTCATGCTCTCTCCTCCTTATCCCAAACTCCCTACCTGTCATACCAATATAATAATTAATATCCACCCCCTTCATTCTCATATGGAATTTCATACACCCCTGCGAGATCATCCTGTGCAACCGGATCAAAAGGTCTGTACAGAAGATGTTTCAATTTAGGAGGTGGTTTAGCAACTAATTCTAACTTAAACTTCATTAATTTACTTTTATGTCTCTCAAAATTACCCTTTATATATGGAAACAATAATCTTTTAAATCTACTAACCTCCCCCTTCTCGCACGCCTTATCAACCAAAGTACCACTAACCTGTGAATGACCTTTACACTTATAATTTTTAATCAAATTATTAATTTTCTCCCTTTTGTAACCATTTACTTTAGCAATATTGAAAATATAATTTAATTCCACGTCCAAAAAATCCTCTGAACAAATATTAAACGCACGATTAACCATGAACCTGAACATTGAGAATTTATACCCAAAAGGTGAATACGCTGAATTTGGAATAATATGTTGACTACTAATATCCTCCTATACATTTTCTTTTTAAAACAGACCCCTTTTTCATAAGGCACACGTCTAAAAATGAAAGAGCACGATCATTTTCTAATTCAAAGGTAAACTGAATATTCCCATCTAGTTTGTTAACTTCATCAACAAAATCAATAAAAGACTCAACCCCCCCCCCCTCCCAAATTAAAAACACGTCATCAACATACCTCTTCCTTTAATTTGGGAGGGGGGGGGGGTGAGTCTTTTATTGATTTTGTTGATGAAGTTAACAAACTAGATGGGAATATTCAGTTTACCTTTGAATCAGAAAATGATCGTGCTCTTTCATTTTTAGACGTGTGCCTTATGAGAGAGGGGTCTGTTTTAAAAAGAAAAGTTTATAGGAAGGATATTAGTAGTCAGCATATTATTCCAAATTCAGCGTATTCACCTTTTGAATATAAATTCTCAACGTTCAGGTTCATGGTTAATCGTGCGTTTAATATTTGTTCAGAGGATTTTTTGGACGTGGAATTAAATTATATTTTCAATATTGCTAAAGTAAATGGTTACAAAAGGTAGAAAATTAATAATTTGATTAAAAATTATAAGTGTAAAGGTCATTCACAGGTTAGTGGTACTTTGGTTGATAAGGCGTGCGAGAAGGGGAGGTTAGTAGATTTAAAAGGTTATCATTTCCATATATAAAGGGTAATTTTGAGAGACTTAAAAGTAAATTAATGAAGTTTATGTTAGAATTAGTTGCTAAACCACCTCCTAAATTGAAACATCTTCTGTACAGACCTTTTGATCCGGTTTCACAGGATGATCTCGCAGGGGTGTATGAAATTCCATATGAGAATGAAGAAGGGGGGGTATTAATTATTATATTGGTATGGCAGGTAGGAAGTTTGGGATAAGGAGGAGAGAGCATGAATCTGATATAAAATTCGGTAGGGTTAAGACTGCGTTATCAAGGCTGTTTTTAAAGAGAGGGGGGGGGGTAATATTTGTTTCAGGGATATTCATATTAGTGTTCGTTTCGAGCTTATACCGCAAGCCAATCATCCGTGAATCTATTGAGATATATTCTAGGAGGGATACTGTGTGTAACGATTCTTTTTCCTTTGATATTCCAATTTTACGGTTGGAATTCCTTAATAAATACTTAAAGAGTGAGTCTGGTAGAGGGGGCCGCGGTAGCGTAGGCTATTTGAGATCATAGAGGACGCAGTGTTTGCATTTTTTATGTTTTTTGGTTTTTAGATTATTTTTTGGTACCCAGTGTCATTCATTTCTATTGATTATGTGTGTGTTATGAATACGGTTTTTACTATTGAACCGAAATATGTCAACATATTTTGATTTTCATTTGTGACACCTATTTAAGTAAAATAAATGTATGTTTTTATTTATATGATAAGAAAGGGTGAAGTGAAATTTGTTTGAGTTTTTACGAAAACTTACAACAGTTTTGACATATATTTAAAAAGCTTTCTAATTTATTTTCACTACAATGTATTTTGATAAATTGTTTAACACTCCATATATTCTTATTTGTTTATTAAAAATACTTCCAACAGAAAGAGCATATAAAACTGGCGATAACTCACAATTGAAATGATAACACTTTGTAAAAATCACCATAAAATCAAAACAATGCATAGGACTCGTTTCGAGCTTGAAAATTAACAACCCATCATCAGCTATATAAACACATGTCCGAAAGGGACAAGGTCACAAATGAGTGACAATTATGACTTACCAATGTGATTTACCATTTGTGAACTTGTCTCCTTACGTGATTACTGTAGCTAATGACGGGCTGTCAATTTTCCAGCTCGAAACGCGTCCTATATATTGTTTTCATTTTATGGTGAATTTTACAAATATTTTGTAATCATTTTAATACTTAAATCCCGTTTTCATCTATGTTATACAGGGTCTTTAGTATTCAAAAATATTCATTTTATGCTTACAGAATTCGATAATCCTGGATTGGATGGAAACAGCTTGAATAGTTGCCAACTTTTACGATTTATTGTTACCACTAAAAATAATAGAAAAATTGGCCATTTTCATTATTGTACCATCGAAAAGTGTATGAAGTTATCAAAAGAACTGAACCAATTTTTTGTGTATGCTTTCGGCCATAGCAAGAACGTTCTCCTTTATTTGTCAATGCCCAGACGGAAGGGGGCTCTGGTGAAAGGGAGCACTTTATTAGCGATTTTTGTATAATTTTCTTGACTTTTCTTAGTTCTGTTGTACACCGGCGGCTCGTGAAGCGAAGAAAACTTAGCATCATGATAAACCGGCTATTCGCGAACATCTGATGTACAACAGAAAAACTGAAAACTATTGATTTTAATAAATATCATGATCGAGATGAAATCGTTTTTACTCCAATTAATTGACTGAAGCAGAAATTTAAGATGAAAGTCAAAGCTTGTATAGTATTACCAATAATGTTAACGAGTTGACATTTGTAACTGCATTTTGAAATATTAAGATGTATTAGATAGAAGATAGCACATCCAAATAGTATAATTTAAAGTAAAGCTAATGTTGAAAGTCTTCGTTTGCTTGTATAAGCTTAGGGTGAACAGGGTTTTCTTGTTTTTGTATAAGTTGGTTCAGGCAATGTAAATGAGGTTTATTCGATGTTGAAGATGCAGAACGTGAAAGTAGACAGAAAAGTATGAAGATGAAAAATTGCAAGAATTATTAGATGAAGACAAAACACAAACGCAACAAGAATACATTATTACTACAGTAAAAAAAATATCATTATATTAATATATCACTTTTATATACTTGCTAATTAAACATGTAGCTTTACCCAAAAACGGAACTTAGTTTTGCATATACCCAATAGTATAGTCTACCTCTTAAAATGTATCACACCTACAATAAGAACAATTTAAAAAACAACCTTGATAAATAATCAAATTAAGAAAAAATAATATCTTTAATACAGTATTAATAATTTGCTTATAAAGCCCTTTTAATTTAACTAAGCCTTACATGTTCCTAAAAAACAGTTTCGAAATAATATAGTATCACATTTGAAAAACAAAATATTTCATATGCAAATAGAAAGCAAACGCAATACATAAGCAAAATAAATTTCAAAAAGGATTTATTATTGCACTTATTTTCAGCTTTTCAGATTAAAATAATTTCATTCATTTTTTTAAATATACAATGAACATGTTTAAAAAGAAATAGAAATAAAAATACACATTTCTTTTGATTAATAATTCTTCATTTTGTTCCAAACTTCTTGACATTAAAAACAGCTAAACAATATAAAGTTAAAAATAAAATGAAATACATTAGAAGGTTAATTTGAATTTTATTTTTTAAGTGCAAATTATTACAAATGCTTCTTCCTTTTTTAAATAGAGTGGTATATTTGGCTTCGCTTTCTTTTAGTTTGTATATTGTGTTTATCTGTAAAATGCATTTATAATATGAGGGCAAATGTGCTACGCAGATTATTATTGGAAACGATAAATTATTTTGAAAAAGAAAAATTATAATATATTTAAATAGTTTTGTAGTTTATTTTTCTTACGATGTATTTCGATAAATTGTTTTTCACGCAGCATATTCTTATTTATTTATTAAAGATATTTAATTTCGTTTTTATCAATTGTATACAGGTGTTCGGATATTCATTCGAAAAACTCAGAGGGTTGCTATGCATTATTCAGATGAACTAAAATTGCTATGGATATCGGGTCGCAAACAACTTATTTTGTCACATATACAGGGTGCTTCAACCGAACTCAACTTTTGGTGAGGATAAACACTTTTAGAAAAATAAAAATATTGCATTGAAAATATGACACATATGAGCACCTTGTTATATGTAAAATATGGTAACAGCAAGAAAAGTATGAATTAAATTTAAAAAATCAAAAAACCCGACTGCGTAAAAAGCGATTAATTAATTATTTCTCATCAATGTGAAACTATTTTTTTTTTTACTTACCTATTTTTTTTTATTTACTTGTATTGATGATTTTTAAGTTGTGTTTAATTGTTAGTTCCTATCTATAAACACTGTTTTGATGAGGCTTTATATGTCTATGATGGTTAGAGTTGCAGTAAAGCTAGAGATCCTACCTATACAACTTCCAGGTTGCGTAATATTCAAACGGAACTTCTGACTGTAAAATAGTCAATGTCTTCATTTTGAAAGACCTATCCAATGATATGCCACTCAATAGGGTGCATAAAAAATGTTTCGTCTCTAACACCATTTTTTATTTTACGACCGCCATTTTGAATTTATAAAAACAAAATCTAGCCTATAACCATCGGGCTGTTAAGACGAATCTATAGAGACCTCATTCATTAAAATCCATCCTGCCGTTGGGATGTTTCGAGGGTATAAAAAATCCACATACCCAGATATGCGTGAAACACATTACCCTTCTTGGCAGTCGGGTAAAAAAAGGGTGCTCATGCAATCGATGATACCGTGTAAGCTGGTAATCTCAGTCCAAAATGCGGAATGACAAGTGCATAGTGCTGTCGCGTATCAGGTAAACTTCCACCTGATGTTACCAAATTTACATCAAAGGTGGCATAACTAATAATAGTTTCATTGAAACAATCTACGGAGATTAAACTTAAGAAAGATAAATAAAACTTCTTACTTCTTGATTCAGCTTTTTAAACATGATTGACTTTCTTTATTGACGGAGACATATAAAAGAAATTTATAAAAATGATTGTTATTTATATTCATTTGGAGATTATTTTCTTGATATATTAGAAAAGAATTGTCATCATTATCTTTGTGTTTTTAAAAAAGTCAAATCTTTTAAAAGTTCAAATAGTTTTGCCGGATACCTCTATTTTAGCTTTTATTATTTATACTACAAATTAAAATTTGCATCGAGTATTTTAAATATAAATTCTTTTGTGTAAAAGTATAACTGGTAAAAAGGCCAGGCCCATAAATCATATTGAAAAAAATGGAGAAATTTAATTTCAATTCAGCATAAAACACGGTCTAAGCCTTTAGGTCTGATGTGCATTTTACTGCATAATTTATAACTAGCTAGCTATTATTTCTACTTCATGTGAGATTTTAAGAAAAATTAAAGATACTAGTTAAGGGAAATTTGAATCCTTACGAAAAAAATTAAAAGTTCTTACCACCTACCGCCTATCCAATTTCCCTCTAGATGAAGTTACTGGTACGGGTTTTTGAAAGCTGAAATTTTAAGACTCGGACCCCACCCAGTCTTTCCAAAATCAATGTAATTTTACTATCTTTCTTAATCAACAATATACTACAAATATGTTTTAAATATTGTTATTGTGTTATACATGTGCTAACTGACACGTCCGGCGTTGCCCGGAACCGTATTTTTTCCCGAAAGAACCGAGAATGATTAAAATCTCGATTTATATTAAATTTTTCAAAAAGATGATTTCTCATTGAACTCTAGCGGTGGTAGGTGAAAAATGTTTTTTTATGAAACTTTTAATGAGTCTTTTATTAGTATCTCAACAAATTACTAGCTGAATTTTACAAATTAATATTATTAGAAAGAGGATAAAATATACTTTATTGGGGTAAAAGATCGAAACAGAATTAATTTCATTATTGTACAAAAATCACTCCGAAACGTAAAAAAACGCTAAAAATTTAAATGACAAGAAGTCTAATAAAAAAAAATCTAAAATCGGACTTCGAAGTGCATAGCGATACCTTCCTAGCAAATGCTTTAGTTCTACTTACAGCGGTCTCTTCAGAACATTCTCGAAAGGCACACTTACACACAAAGATCTTTCTTATTATTACTTTCTTCTATCTTCAATAGAAGAAATTGTTGTAATCGAATTTTTTCGACTTCCGGTTTTCGACGAATTTACTAGTTTGACCCTTCCGGCACAGAAAAACTCTATACGTAAAATGATGAAATGATTGAGTGACACCAGAATTTACAAACGATCTTCTTTGAAAGTAAAGTAAAAACTTGTATTTTTAAGCTTTCACTATAAAAGGAAAATTTTATTAAAATATATTTGCCGTCGTTTGTAAGATTGGAATTAAAATTCGGTGTCCCACCGTGTGACCACTACGCTTGAAAGAGTTCAGGGGTCAGAGATCCCCCAAAACATGTTTATATATAAAATGTATGTCTGTTCGTGTGCCACCATTGTACCATCGAAAGTGTATATAGTTATGCATAGAATTTAATCAATTTTTTCGTTATGTTAATCAGGGACTCCCTGAATTTTGAAAAATTTCACCCAAAGAGGGTGCTATAATAGGGATCCTTGTGTCATTTCAATTATTGTGCCATCGAAAATTGTATGAAGTTCTGAAAACAATTTAGTCAAATTTTTTCTGTATGTTTTTGGCCGTGAGAAGCAGGTCGTCCCTCAATTTCGAACAATTCATGAAGCGGGTGCTGTAATATCGATTTCTATGTCATTTTTTTTATTGTACCATCGAAAAGTGTATGTATAGAATTGAACCACATTCTTGTGTGTGCGTTTTGGGCCATGGCAAGAAGGTCCTCATTGAATTTGGTAAAATACCGTCTAAAGGGGGCACAGTAATATTGATTTTTGTAAAATTGTTTTGCTTTTTTAAATTCTATTGTACACTGGCAGATCGTGAAGCGACGTGAATTTCCTATCCTACTAAACCGGCTATTCGCGAACAGGTGATATACCACAGAATAGCTGAGATCTATTGATTTTAATAAACATCATGATCGAGATTAACTAATTTTTACTCCGATTGATTGACTGAAGCAGGAATTTAAGATGAAAGTCAGAGTTGGTATAGTGTTGAAACTAATAATAATGAACTATTGACATTTGTAACTACATTTTGAAATATTAAAATATATGAGATAGACGGAAGTTTTCGGATTGACACACCCAACTAGTTATATGTAAAAATATCCAAACTGTACATAGGTCCAAACTGTAAGGCAAATTAACATACACATAAAGAAACAATTTTGGTATAGTAATATGGTGTCTGAAATGAAAGTTTTGACGGAAATCAAGAAATTCGAAGGACAGGGAATCAAGGGTTTTATTAAGATAACAATTACAGTACTTGTCAAATGTGCCACTACCAAGATCGTTACCAGCCTGGCAGTATCTGGCAGAATCTAGCAAGTGATTGGCGTGCCCTTTCGAAGATACCAGGTGTTTCACGAGCAGTTATAGCAAGGATTAAAAGTCTTGCAACGAGATCCTCATCAGAGGCAATTGATGTCTCGTAGAAGAGACCGCATGCTATTTTTCAATAATAGTCAGATAAAAAGATGATGAGCTATAATATTTAATTTTAAATTAATGAAAAAAATCTTTAAGTTCTAAATTATAAATATTCGATGTTTAATAGTTTTAAAATTTGTCTCAAACATTCGTAAATAAAATAGTTATAAAGATTTTTTTTTTCAATTTATGCATATCTTAATAATTAAATAATCTTCATTATAAAACAAATGTCTAATGCAATTGGAAACAAAAATCAAACATAAATTAAAAAGTGTATGACCTCTATAAGTACACACAACAAATTGCCGTACGTTATGGTAAACCTTACATTAAATATGTTTTAAAAATGTATTTACATCTATATGTAAATATGCATTTTAAAATAAAAACTTATATTTCCCTTCAATGCTACTTAATGAATTCCTTTGTTTGATAAAGTACAGGATGTTTCACTAAACTAAATTAAATACACAGTGAAATATTTTTAATAAATGCCATGATGAAAGAAGATATTAATTATTCAGTTTCGTGGATTTAGAATTCAAACATTAATTAAGATTGAGAGAAAATAAAAACAAAATCATTGAGAGTAAGAAATAATTTATTAAACAGTTCAGAAGGATAAACTGTCTATTTTACATTTTAATATTTCGTATCATGGGTTTCGTATATTACTTTCGGCTAATTTTCTGTTGAGGAATTTACGATATTATTACTTAAATGTAGCGAGATTATCCTGAAAAAGATAGCAACGTTTACCATGAAAATGAAAAGGGGAAAATTACGCAAAAAATTTCACTTGTGAGGTAGAATATGTGTTTTAGTGTTTTCATATTTTAATAATCTATTATTAATCTAATCTATTATTCCACAGATTAAAATTGTTTAATTGTTCTTTAGATTCATATTTTAAACAAAGTTACTTATTAAAAACCAAAGAATGAAGTCCTTAGTAAAAGAATACATAATAAAAATTAATAAAAATGGCGAACGGAAGTAACAGTTTTCTAATTACACTTAACAAAATATTTATTAATATAAATATTTTGCAGTACAACGCACAATCTACATGTTACTTTGAAGTGTCTGAAAATGCATTAAATATTCTAATATTCTTAGAAATCCAGAAAGAAGAATGTATCTTCACATTACTTTCTTAACAATGCTTTCGGAAAAAAAATTAACAAAAATTTTATTCTTAAAGTTACATTATCATGAATAATAAATTTTAAATAATCACTCTATTCTAAAAAAATAACTAACGCTGTCACCGTCGCACTAGATGATTTTTTTTGTAACCGGAAGTTTTTCTTCTGTAATATTAAGAAAACTACTCCATTTAAAAGTATGAAAATTGGTAGCATTACATAAAAATGTTTGATAAACACATGAATCACACAGTTTTCAAATAAGAGCTATTAACTGTTAAAGTTGGCCAAAATCATACAATTAAAAAAGTTTTATAGGAGTAAAAACTTTACAATTTAATCTTTTTTTTCAAAGGATATAGATTACAAACATGAGGTGTGAGGACTGCATTTATTTTTTTCATTTGAGTAATTTTTGGGGAATTTTTTTAAAATTTTTTATTCAAATTTCCATCATTTCAAGAGATTTGTTTTCATATTTTAGAAAAAATTATTATTTTAAATAACTTGAAATTGTAAGAACAGCCCAAAGAATAATATTTCTTTTACGCATGATTATTACAAATAGAAAAAAACCCTCTTTAAAATCAGAATTAAATCATTATGTGTTAAAATCAGAAAAAAATATTGAAAGTTATGTCATAAAAATTGTATTTACGCGTGAATATTAAAAGAGGAAAAAAACTTTAAAACAATAAATTAATTAATATAAGTTGAAAGCAGTAATTGGGGGGGGGGGGTTACGTCATATTAAAAAATGACAAATAATAATATTGGCAAACAGTTTAAATATAAAAATATATTTACACAAGATATTTATGTTATATTTCGAGAGGATTATTTAAACTATTGTTGCCAATTTTAAGACAGGGCAAGTAAAGTTATTTTCTTTCTAACAGCAATAGTATTTTCACGTGAATATTAAACTGAGGAAGAAAAATTAGGTGTAAATTACTTGAGATTTAAAGCGATGCATTCAAAATACATTTAAAACAATTTCCTTATGGAGTTGTTAAAAAATATCGCGAAAAAAAATTATGTTTACTTAGTTCATTTTATATGTGCTTTTTATTTCAAATTTTTAACTGATCTTCTTTAATTAAACACGAAAACAGTAATTAGATGTCTTAGCCCTTTAAGACGTTAACTTGTTTTGACACAATAAACTAAAAATAGTGACCATGCACCAATTTTACCGTACTAAAATATTTGCCTTATATAAGCAAAATATGTCTGCCATCAAATAAACGAATTCTCTGTTTAAAATTACCGGTGTCAAAAAGCTTTTTAGTAATGAAACAGGCAAAATGTTCTTGCGCGTACAGCGTACGGGCACAGGGGTTAAAAGCAGCTGATTGAAAGGGGTGTAATCTTTTTAAAGCCAATCAAATCGGCTGTTTTTGAGTCCGTGGTGTCTGAACGGGAGTTGGCGAGCATAGCTTAGCGTAGGGGAGAGAGTTCCCCAGTATGTAAAATAAATATATATTTTTTAAAGAAATATTCCTTTGAAGTTTCGCTATTTATGAGATTTGTTGAGATTTTTCGTATTATCATTTATTTGATAACATATTGTGTAATTTACAATTCTGTCGCTTAATAGACCAAATACTTCCAACTTGCACTAACACCAAATATTATAAAGTGGAAAAAAAATAAAATAAAAATGCTCATCATAACAATGTTAGACATTTTCACACAAAATAATACGCCATAGGTGCACTGTGCTAATAGCAATCAGTTGAAAGTTCTTTTTCAAAATTACATAACTATGTGTTTCTCTACTTCTAAAATAATAAATACTCAATAAATATAAATATACTAATAAATATAAATGCAATTGAAACCGTTGAAATATCTTTTATTGTTACCAAATTTGCATTGGAAAAAAAATATGCACAATGTTTTTACATTTATTTTTTTAATCTCGAAATTTTATTTCTTCATCTATTGAAGCTTCGTCGCTAAAATATTGGCTTAGAATAATAAAAAAAAAAATGGTAAACGTTAAATATTTCTTTACACTATTCATGCTTTTATTTCTATTTCAGATTAAATCTGTTTAACCCTTTATGTACTGAATTATGAATTCATGAAAATTTTATCTTCTAAATAATTTTTCGTGAATAGTTTAAACTACATTAGAAGATTTACATAATCATTTAAAAATTTTTAGATGGATTTTAGAAGGATTAAAGGATTTAGAAGGATTAATTAAATTTGAATTTATAGGGATTTTGCGCAATATTTATAACCACACTCAAACCTTTTATTTTAAATATTTTTCTTAGTATTTTGTAGAATTAGGAAATGTACACATATAATGTTCTTGCAATAGAAACATAGAAATATTTCTGAATTGAAAAATCCTCCCCCCCTCCTCCAACGCCAAGAAAGCTGTAAAGATGAAAAGCCCAAAGAAATCATCCGTTAAAAAATATTTTTCTTTAGTGTAACCCATAATGCTTTTTGAACATCATAAAGTAATGCATGTATAACTCATTCTAAATTGTATTACTACTAATCGATGTATTAAATTAATTGTATAACAAGTTATTTTAATGGTATTTATAAGTACCGTCAGTAGATAAAGGGTTAAAGTGTATCACACAAGCATATATATATACACACACAAAGGCTTTAAACAATCCAACGTTATATATCCTTGATTAATCTTGAAATGTATAATCATTCCCGCTTAATAAATAGAACAGAAAATTATTTATATATTATGTATATATAAATATATACATATAATATTTGTTTAATTATGATAATCCATTAACAGTAATTTAAATACTAATTATTTTGTTATATTTATTTGTATAATATATTTACTTGAAAAAAAAATCAAATTATAAAGCATGAAAATATCAAGAAATCAAACTTTTTCTTAAACTGTTTTTTTTTTTTTTTATCTTATGCCATTTTAAAATACATTTGAAGATATCCGGGCATAATATATATTTGGTCAAAAATTTTTAGCTTCATAAAAAAATGGTTTAATAGAGGAAATAGCTTATTGATATATCAAATCTGTCGGATGGCTTGATTGTGTTTCTTCCACTAATATTACAGATAGATACATATAAATAACTTCTTATAAAAAATAAAGATACCGACGAAGATACAAAATATCTGCAAACATAAAAAACGGAAACTTGAAACTTTAAAAGAATATTGTTTAAGCGTCTTTTCAAAAACTAATGTCAGTCGATTCGTATCTTATTTTTATTTATTTATTTATTTTATTTTATTTATTTATTTGGATATTTTAGAAGTTCATTTCGTTATAATAGAATTGAAGAAATTATTTGTATGTCACGCAAAATGTACGTGGAAGTTAGTACGATCTACGTTTATTGCAACATAAACATTGCAATGCATTGATATTGCATTTTATCCGAATTTATATAAAAAAAGAAACTTATAAAAAAGGAAATTTTATAACTAATACGTCTGAACATATACAGTGTGTCCGGTCTCAACGGTGTCCAATGGCTAATTCCTAAACCATTAGTCATAGACATATAGTTCCAATTACAAAAATGTTTTAAATGAGGTAAAGAATTATTTTTAGAGCGATTTAGGTCAAGAAAAACATTTATTTAAAAATTACGAAATTTAAATTTTTATACGGTCCCCCAGTCCTATAAGTGATATTTAGTAAACTTTTCCTATTTCTCTAACAAGTACGGCAAAAAAGTCCCATTCATCTAGCACTGAAATTGACCGAGTTATGACATTTTCAATTTTATGACTTAAACCACTTTTCTGTAACTGAAAACAGATGAGTTGGACCAAGCTTTCAGGGGTCGTACACGAAGTGCTTAAAGTATTATAAAGGGCGTCCACTCCAAACGATGTTCAATGGCTAATTCCTAAACCGTTAGTCAAAGACATATAGTTCCAATTACAAAAAGGTTTTAAATAATGTAAAGAAGTGTTTTTAAAGCGATTTAACTGAAGGTGTTGCCCCCGTATAAATATTACGGTAGTGTTAATTTTTAGTAATTAACTTTCATATTGGTTAAAATAATTGAAGAAGTGAGTTTCAAAACTCGCCTTATCGAGAAAATCAAATTTTGGGAAATCGCGTAAAACCTTTAAATGCGTCCTTTGGTATTCATTGAAAATTTGGAGATTGTATGCTTGATTGGTACATTTATACCAATAGAATAGATTGATAGAGGAACACGATTTTTTTAATTTCGGATAAGGCGAGTTTCGAAACTGACGTCTTCAATTGTATTTTGACTTTTTTTTTTTTTTTTTTTGTAAGGCAATGAGTGTGCTTCTTTTGATGATTTTATTTTAAAAAGTTGTATTATTTTTATAAGCATTTAACTTCGATGTTCGTATGTATGTCTTCCTAATTCAAAATTTATATTCCAATTTTAACTCACTTCCAAATATCCGATCAAGATTAAATTTATCATAATTATGTAAATCCAATGACAATGTAATATTAATATGATTTTAGGTACGTACCATTTATATTTATTTTACAGGACCACTCCAAAAATTTCGTATACATTATTACCTACAAACAGGAATTTTAAAATTAAAATCAGTAACATTTATGTAAGGCACTAAGATTCACAATGTAATTTTCCCAAATGAAAGTGCGTTGCGTTTATATTTTTTATACAGTGCCGCACAAAAGTTGTCAGATACATTGCGATGTATGAGCAGGGATTGCTTATTATACATTTTGATGATATTATGCTTTTTTCAAATTCAACTTTTTAGATTTTTATAAAAACTTGTTTGAAAAAAAATATTTTTGAGACCAAAATCAAAATGCAATTTCTACTTGCTAAACAAAAAATAAATATTAAATGGAGTGAACATTTTTCCTATTGGACAAGGAAAATGAGTTAAACAACTTTATTTGTACAATAGATGTGCCAAAACACTTGCGGCCTCAAATCATGCACATTCAAATCCTTTCTAAGGTTTAATATGCAATATTTTTCCCAACCATGTTTTACCAATTTGTAATCTGATTGGCCAGAGGTTTCGGCGTCAAAGTGACTCATCTTGGCGGTATTCGTGCTTGGCAAGTGCAGAGGCAAGTGTTTGATGGCAAAAGTGATTTATATGCTTTTGAAACTTGCTTAGCGAGAAGTACGGCAAAAAAAAAAGGAAAAAATATATAAATTGTTAAATGTTAAAATTTAATAATTTAACATATGTTTTGATTTAACAGTATTTTCCCCTAATATTTAATTATAAAAATAAAAAAAATAACTGCTCTAATGAATATTTGCTGAGGGGAGAGACAGTGGAATTTTCAGAAGGGGTAATGTAAAAATAATAATAATTATTATTAATTATTATTATTATCATTACAATACAATGACAAATGGAACAAGATCTTTAAAAAAGTAAAGTTAATTAAAAATAGAGAATGTGGGCGGTTATATGATGTCTGACCTTTAATAGATAAATCTGTGCTCTATTAGAACCAAATACTAAAATATTGTAACAATTTTTATATGTTTATTTAAATCATTGAAGTAATCGCACAGGTAGAATTATATAATTCAAATAATTGATGTTTAATGTAAAAGAAAATAAAAGTGATATGAGGATCATTTTCAAAAAGGGACATTTTAATTTCCTTAACATATTCAGAGCAGCCATTCAAAAGTTATGTATAAAAATATACGCATAAAGAAACAACAAAAAAAGTTTTAGATTAGGTAATCTAACTATGTATCATTTTCTAAAGAGTTGTGACTGTTGCTTTTATAATCATTTAACAAGATTTCTGTTTTTTTTTGTTTTTTTTTACTTATATTTTTAGTACAAGTTGTATATTTTGTTTTAATACGTCAGAATGAACAAAAATCTCAAAATATAATTGTAATGTTAATTTACTCTCAATGTTTAATGTTAAATTTTATATCTGACGATTATTTTTATTTCTAGTAAATTTGTGACTGACCCCTATTTTGCAGTAAAAAAGATACTCCAACTTTAAACATCTATTACTCGGTCAGTTTTAATCGCATTGGAATGGGACTTTTTTTGTATTACTTGTCAGTACAATAGGATATTTTCCCTAAATATCACTTATAGGACATGGGGACCGTATAAAAATTTAAATTTCGTAATTTTTTAATAAATGTTTTTCTTGACCCAAATCGCTTTAAAAATACCTCTTTACCTCATTTAAAACATTTTTGCAATTGCAACTATATGTCTATGACTAACGGTTTAGGAATTAGCCATTGGACACCGTTGAGACCGGACACCCTGTATAGTATGATATAGTAATACGTGCAATATTGTGTACGTGCACTAGTGTGGAACATATACTATATATGGATACAGCCCCTCATCATTTTGTTTCCTTTTGAGAACAACGTATTTCGAGATTACTCTATCGACGATCACTTTCAGAATTTTCAGGCTATGTTTTTGAGACTTTCACAAAAGTTCCTCTATACATTTAGCTAATACATTCTGTCCATTATATTTTGAATGCATTCGCGCATGCGCAGTGAAAGATTATTGAGTGAACCTACTCATTTTCATCCCAATATTTATTATTTTTTTCAATATTTATTCAAAAAAGTTCAAAAGATTCCTGATAGTAGAACTACACTGATTAAGCCCCTCGTGTATATCTAAGTCGAATATTTTGCTATGAGTAATCTTGGAAATAAGAAAAATTGACGATATTAAGAGAAAGATAATTTTGGAAACATCAAGTATATACGCAAAATGAGCTTGAGATGATTTTTTTAAAAAGAAAGCGGTTGCCATAAGAGATTAAGTATAAATTTGCTTTACTTTAAATGTGGAGAAGGGGTAAACTTTCGGTGGCTCGCAGGAGATATCGCTAATTCTGAATGTAAAGTTAACCATTGCAGCAATTACTCAGAAGGAAATTGTATCGTAGTGACTATCGATTGTTCTATAATTCAATCGTAGAAATTGCTATTGAGGTTCGAGAGGAAAATAGTGATGGGGAATCGCTTGATGTTTGACGGGAAAATAGTTTACGATGTGTGTGTGTGTAGGGGGGGGGGGGGTGTAAATTAGATTGTTTCACATCGGAAGGACCAAATAAAAATGTAGTAATGTTGAGTGTGTAAACAAAATACCCAACCCTACGTTGTAGAGATTTTTACAAAGTCTTATTATTCTTTTAGCAACGATTTTGTTAATAATAAGTTAATTCATATATTTATTGCACGGAACCCTCTGAGCGCGAGTAATACTCGAAATTGACCGTTTATTTCTTTCTAATTCTTCTTCAACTTGATATATACGATTTTCCGTAGATAGGGTATGAACGTTATACTCATCCGAATTCATTATATGTATGTGTATATGTACATACATACATACATATATATATGTATATATAATACTTCTGACATATAAATAAATAGCTATAATATAATGTAATAGATAGCATGTAATAACAACTAAACTGATAATGATACAGAATTCAACTAATAACCAACTGTTAAATAAACTTGAAAGTAGTTTTCCCATATGTATATACTGAATATACAAAGGAATGAGGAATGTTGCATTAATATCGAAAACAATATTAAGCATTGTAAAGAATATACAAATAAATACATAAAAAATGCGCAAAGAGCACTGTTCATCACACATTTCTAGCGAAATATAATCAATAAATATTTGAGAGACAAAATTGTTCTGCACAAACAGTATCAAATGCAGAATGCAACGAAAATATTCATAAACTAAATAATACACCAGACAATGTAATATTATAGAATGTCAAATACATAAAATAACTTTGCAATCAAAATCCTTCTAAGAAATTTGTTTAACAAAATGACAGAATACTTTAGGAGTACTTTCGTTACATTTTGCTTTTCATTCTATATTTATAGACCCATCTTGACCATTATAAGTGTATTGGTTATCTTTTAATCGAAATACATGGTGAATATAGATGTTTTGCACATTTTATTATTTAAGTATTTATACATTTTTCTTTTAAATTCTTATAAATCTTTTCAGTATCGATACAGCATTTCTCATTCATTTGTAAATTCAAAATTCATATATTGTAACATCTAACTTTAAGTTCATTTGATAGCTTATCAATTGAATTTTTCACCATTATGATGTTTATGTTATTACATGCCATCTTTAAATTAGCTCTTTTTTGTTGTATGAACTGGCTTTATGATTTTAATTTTTTTTTTGCATTTGAAATTTTATAATATTTTGATTTCTTGAGCAAACTTGTTAGGAATATATATATTTCAGTTTATAATTATTTAACCTGAATTCTACGTTTGATACTATTTTTATTGATCAATTTTGTCTCTACAAGAAATTTATATATAGATGTATATTTCTTTTATAGTCGAACATGGTTTATACATAAATGCATGTTGCATTATCCCAACATTGGAAGATTTTTCTGGTTGAAATGAAGTAGATGGCTGTCACGATATCAGTAGTAAATCATGTACAGCAGCAATAGAGTAGTATAAGTTGTCAGAACAGGTAAATTCGATCCTGTTGTACTAGTATAATGAAAACTGGATTTCTGTCGTGTTAAAGACTACGACATTGATGTTATATGATGATTTGAAAGTTGTATCAGTCGACAAGTGAAGGCCATGGAATACATTTTTCCATGAAAGTTTCCCCAGAAATAATTAAGATAAAACGTAATTCAGCTCAGCATTTTATTTAAACATCATTCGGCGACGCAGTTTCCATCAAGAATATTAGTCATCGCTTCATAGTAGTAATTTAGGGATGAACAAAGTTATAGATAATCGAATACGTGGACCAGGGGATGGTATGAAAAATGGAAATACGACTAAAATCCGCTGAAACACAGCGATCATCGGCTTTCTGTGCGTCAAGTGTAGGAATACAAATATCACGTAGGTCGCGCGCTCTCAACCAATTAATAATTAAGATCACCATGAAAATAGTGCTGACAGAGCGAGTGGATGAATTTGAAGGTAAAAAGGATAAACCCGGAACATGCGCGGGAAAATAAAATGGAAGGGAAAAAATGGTGGCTAAAAATATTCTAAAAGCAAAAAGAGCGGAAATGGAACAATTAATTTAAGAATACTAAAAGCATAATAATTAAGTAACTTAGACAAGTGAGACATTGAATTAAAGGGAATTTCACAGAATTAACGATAGAGATTATTTAAGAATAAGGATTTAGTGAATATAAAGTAGTGATTTAGAATAAGATGAGGAAATTGGGGAATTAGATCTAATAATGTAACACACACACATATATATAGGTATTTTAAATAATGTAATTATTGTCCATTTATATTATATTAATTGAATTTATCACGGTATTTCATAATGAAGTAACTGAATCCATAGGTTTTAATTTCTGTGTTAACTTAACTGTTTTATTCACATTAATCTTATCATGCTTTTGGATACCATGTGCGGGAGGATATTTTGAAAATCAACTGGGATTTTATTCGGTATGAATCCATTTTTATTGTCATTTCATTCACAATATTGCGGTTTTTGATGATGGTCGGTAATGTTTAATTAATGGTTATATATATATATATATATATATATATATATATATATATATATATATATATATATATAACCATTAATTAAACATTACCGACCATCATCAAAAACCACAATATTGTGAAATGACAATAAAAATGGATACCACAAACCTATAATATAGAACTGTATGTATAAAATAAAGTGCCTTATACATAATTACAATAATTAATATGGAAGAAAAAAAAAGAATATAGATACCGAAAAAAATTGGAAAACTTATATATTTAATTACGCTTACAAGAGTGCAGAATTCAATGATATAAGCAAATCGTTTGTTTTCTGTGAGAAAAAAGCTAAAAGCTAAAAAAAAAAAAAATTCTCCAGTATTTAAACAACTAATATAATCAATAGAATAGTTTCATGATGAAAACAGAAAATTATCAAATGGCATGAAATGGAAAAAACAATACAACCCTTTAAATATTTAATTTATAGCATAAAAAATAGAAATATTACACACCATATATATATATAGTATATATATAAAATATCTTTGAATGAATATTTATCTTCAAGTTCATTTAACAATATTATTCAAAATTCTAGCTGGAGATGGTATGCATCATAATTTTATATCCTGTATAATAATGTTATGTAAATATACATATATATATGCGCTAAACCGAAATCATGTTATTTAAATATACATATATATATGCGCTAAACTGAAATCTGCCAAATGAAAGAGAGATTTTAACTCACTGTTTTAGCTCTATTTCAGTAAACCTTATAATGATAATTTCAGTTGATTTACAGGGCGTCAACATGAAACATCCCAGATTTCAATTGTTAATTGTGCAGAAAATATCAGTTCTACAGATTCGCGGTTTGTGGTATCATGAATAGCCATACATCAACAGATAATTAAATAAAATGCTAAATTTATCTTTAAAAAGTTACAAATTACACTATGTGCAAAATGCTTAAAAATGACAAATATTTAAATAGATGTCAAATTACTGTAATTCTTCTTAGTATTTTCAGCTATAAACGTAACCTTCGTCAGAGAATACAAAAAAGCACTGTTATTAACGTCTTATTTTTTCATATTTCACGTAGTTGGTATCGAAAGGATTGAAAGTGGAAGTCAATTTTTAGATGCGGGAAATATTAGGAAATTCCATATGAATTATAGAAAAGAGGGTAGGGGAAAATAAAATATGGATATAGAGGGAAAGGAATATTACTTATTTTATTAATCTTTAGGCAGACTAAACAAAATATGGTTCTGGGCATGTTGTAGATTAAAACGTCATTAGAAACGGTATTTTCTTTAGAGATAATTTATATTGATTCATGGATAATTAATTCATAATAATCCTTTAAAGGGCAGATAAGTTTAGCATTTTCGAAATTAACTTGTTTATTCTGCTTCTGTCTGCTTAAGTCTTGACAGGGCTATTGCTGGTCGGTTGTACTTCAAATCTCTCAAATGTTCTTTAATACTCGATAACTTAAAGATCGTATTAAAGAATATTTGAGAGATTTGAAGTACAACTACCCAGCAACAGCCCTGTCAAGATTTAACCAGAAGCAGAATATGCAATATATGAATTTCGAAGATGCTGAAATTATAAGCCCCTTAAAGGATTATCATGAATTAATTATCCGTGAATCAGTGGAAATTATCACTAAAGAAAATACCTTATGTAATCACGTTTTATCCTGCAACATACACGGTATTTGGTTCAGTTAGATTAAAGATAAAATAAAACAAGTAAAATTCCACTTCCCACTACCTCCATATTTTATTTTCCTCTACCCTCTTACCTGTAATTCATATGGAATCGTTTAATATTTTCCGGATCTAAAAATTGACTTTCACTTTCACTCCTTTGGACAACTACGTGAAATTTGAAAAAAATAAGACGTTAATTAACAGTTTCTTTTTATATTATCTGACTAAGACTATGTTTATAGCTGAAAGAACTATGGAGAATTAAAGTTATTTAACACCCATTTAAATATTTTGTCATCTTTTAAGTATTATGCACATGGTGCAATTTTTAAGTTTAGCAACAAAACAAGTTTATTTTGCTGCAAAATGCGTGATCTCGGTAACAAAATTGCGGAACCCATCGATTCAGTCACACTTGGCATGCTGCGGGACACGTGGATTGAGATTGAATGTTGACTGGACTGAGAGCTATGAACGGAGCCGATAGGGAACTGCACAAATATGCAAAATGTAACTTTTTTTCAGACAAATGAACACTTGCAGATAAATAATCTGGTTGTCGTGACAATAATGCATACAACAAAATGTAACTGTTTCGGGAACAAAATGGCAGCAAAATAAACTCGTTGTGTTGCTGTTCATGATACCGCAAAACGCAAATCTCTTGGGGTCATAGTGTCAGTACAATTAACAATTGAAATCAGGGAGGTTTCATGTGCACTGTGGACACCCTGCACGTATATTCCATATTTTAATTTTATTAGCCATCCGATATGCTATTTCTGTCGGTCTGCAATTAAAGTGTCGTCTCTAAAAAATAACGTCCCGTTATATAATCCAGGCCTAAAGCAAAGTAGATGTGTCATTGTACGAAATAATTTCTTCTGCAATTTTTTAAACTTCTAAGCATCGCACATTTTCAATTTTTATAACGTCGTATAGAGAAAAAAGTGCTTTTAAATGGAATTTGTTCGAAAACTGCATCTCAATTTAATTTTGAGATCTTAATTTTTTTTTATAGTTTTTAGTCATTTGCTTAATGTTGGCAACGGAAGTACTCCATTTCTGTAGAAAGTAAAAGGAAATAGTTGTAAAGTAGTAATTATATCTTTCTGTAGCCATTTTCTTATAACAACCGAAAAAAATCGTAATTAAATTACGTGCTATTTTGTAAAAAATATAAATGAATGTTTTCTGATATTACATGGAACTATTATAAACTATGTTTAATTTTAATTATCTATATTAATGTTAAAACAAATGAAGGAATATGAATCATTAGATTGAGAGCTATTTTCTGTCGAGTTTCTTGAATGACGGCATCGCATTTTGACGCATGCTATTCTACAATAGGGACGTCCGATGCATACTTTTCTGTAAAAGTTGTTCAAGACTATATCGTAAATGTGGAATTCAGCGGATGCTAATGACGTTATTTTATATTAAAAAAGCGTGAAACTGAAACGTGTTTTGTATTGTCTATATTTATATATTTTTTTCATCAGGGGCGACACTAAATTCTGAAAAAGCAGAATTACTGTTTTCTAGTTTATTACTTTCATTTTGCGTAGAATGCAATCTTTAATTACAGTTATTAATTTTTAGTATTTAATCAGATGTACTTTAGAATCAGACTTTATAATAACAAATCTAATAAAAAGAGAGAATCATTTCAAATTTAAAATTCCTTATATTTATGCTAATTTCTTAGAACTTACACTTTAATTTAAAAATTTAATAATTATCATTTACTGAAATCCTTTAGCGCATTTTTGTTGTAAAACTATTATTTAAATAAAAAAATATTTTTATCATAAAATGTTATGTTAACTATCACTTTTTTTTTATTTTGACTTAGACATCGGAAAATTGTAATTAAGACAATTCAGACTAAGATAAATATATCATTAAATAGATGGGTTTAATTAAATAAACTTTATGAGACATTATTTGTACTATTTTGAAATAGCAAAATGTAATTTAAAAAAAATTAAATGTTTATTTTCTACTTATTCTTATATTAAACAAACAACAGTTAAAGCATGATTAGTATTTTTTATTAAAAATAAAAGTCAAAGGAAAATACTTAGTCTGGCAATTTAGATGTAGTGTTTTTGCACCAATAAATATTTAAAATTTCTTTACTTATTTGAAAAATTAACAAAAATCATTCCACTGAAGCATTTAAAATACTAATTTCATTTAAAAAACGATATGTTTTATGTTGTAATGAAATAATAATAAAAAAAATAATAATTGTCATTTTTAATATGCAATAGTAGAAATGTAGTGTGTCACGCTTATGCAGTGTGTGCGAATAATCAACTAAGAAAATATATTATTTTTTTCAAAAAAAGAATTTGTCTAGAGTATACGGCAAATTATCTCTACAGACTGTGAGAGACCTCTGTATAATTAGGTACTGTATACATGATTTTTTTTTTTGTTTTGTAATGACAGAAAATTAGTTTTTAATACAGATTTTTTTAACTCATTCCAAAATTCTTTTTAAGACAAAATTGGGTATTTATATTTTTATCCGATGAATAAACAAAATCACAATACTATGTATCAGACAGAAAATTAATCTATGCTTAATAATTCAACTAAGGGCATCAGGTAAGCATTTGGGGAAAAACAGATTTTTAGACACTTTGAATATAAAAATAACTTGTATGTGAGATGCGCGTGAAAGCAAAATACTTTTCTTGAAATAACAATGAAGAAGTAATGCCATAAAGATAATCCTGTCAGCTGCATGGTCGAAATAATTAGAAGAAAGGTTTGTAAAATAATGAATAAAACAGAATATCGTATACAATTTTTTCAACAAAACTGAATTCAGCAACATCAGTGGATGTAGTATAATTATTTGTACTACATTCACTGATGTTGTTGAAATTAATTTTGCTGAATAAATTCTATATCATATACAGTTTTATCATTTATTTTATAAACCTTTCTGTAGCAAATACAATACATTTGACCATCTTCTCCTTCGAACATCATAAGTGCGAACTGACGCATCATTAATAATTAAATACTCACGAATTTCGTAAATAATTGTATAAAGTTAATTTAAAAGTAATATAAAATTATTTTAAATTTAAAATTTCTCATTTTTTTAAAAATAATTTAGAACTGAAAACTTACGTTTCTGGAAGTATTAAATCTTATATATTCAAATCTTATATATTCAAACTTTATATTCATATTCAAAACCTTACTATTGGATGCAACAATTTAAAGATCTATTATCACGTTGCGAGGTTAATTATTATTCAGTAAGCATGCAGAGAAGCTGTATCGGAATAGGAGGCAATTACAATGCCTTATTAGTCGCTAGGGTGCGTTTAGCTATAACGATCGTGCTTTTCGCATGACAGTATACTTGAATTATGATCTCCAATTTTCGCATGATTAATTAGATCACAATACTGTACGAGGTAATTTGCTGAGTTTCGAACAAAGTTATAATAATTTGTGCTGTTGGTTAAGTCATTATATAAATAAAGGAAAATAATCAATGTTATTTTCTTGGAATTTTTAGAGAATATAAAATTGAAAGTTTTTTTAAACTGCATTTTTAACACATTTTATAACATATCCGAAACAAATGAAATGTACTGAAATCTTTAAACGTGTTAATTACTGAAATTTGTGTATTAAAGAATATGGAATAAGATACACTGGACTCCAAATGTTAAGGAACAGTGACCGGGAACTTATGATTGTACATGGTTTGCGAAATAGCAAAAAAAAATTCTTGACGAATTTTCTTGAATTTCGAGGTTCTCAAGAACATGTTTAATTTAATGTTTCCCTGTGAAGATCTGCTCGAGTGAACAATTAAAGGACCAGCAATACATTTAATAACTGATTACACATGTAACAGAAAATACTCAAAATGATTTGCCTCTGTAGCAAATCACTATGTAAGTCCTGTTTAATGGTCGTTTCAATTTGTGTACACATAGTGCGCATATTTGTGAATGTGTAAACGTTTAATTAATAACGTAATATTTAAATGTTTTTGTTTATAAAATACTGTGTTTTCAACCAAGTTTAAAACGTATTCCAAAAACTTATAAAAGAACAATAGAAACAGTATAAGTCAATTAAAAATTAATATATTGAATATTTGATGATATATGATATTTTTATGAAATTTCTTTAAACTCGGCATTCTGTGAAAGATTCCAAAATTTGTATTTCATAATTTGGTAGACTATTTAAGGCAAATTATGTAAATATATGCAGGCAGTATATATGCATATACATATAGGCAGTCAAAACGTAAAGAAAACATATAATACTAACTGCACTATCATAATCCAATAACAAAGAATGCAGTAAATTAATATCACAGCTAGGTTGAAGCCTAAATCTTTAGAAAGAAATTTAATTTATTGTAACAGCACTAATGGGTATCCATATTTTATTAAATTGAAATCTGACTGAAGTGAAAGACTGACTGAAGTGAATGGCGTACATTTTCTTGAAATTAATTTAGTTGTGATATGAAAGAGATATGAGAAATGTATCAACAAAAATTAATTAAACTAAAAGCTGAATCTTTATCATCCCGATTCTAACTTAATGCAAGTTAAAATGTTCACGATGTAAGACTTTGAAGTCTGACATTGGAAAATGTTAATAAGAGAGAGGAATTATGATTTCTTTCCAGTATACCTGACTTAATTAAAATAAATATGCATAATTATTTAAAATAAAAATGGAAAACAAAAATTCGTTGTTTTATATTTATGTGTTGGTGACTATAATACACTATAAATATTACACATTTTTCTTCTTAAAATGATACTCAATGAAAGCTTGTCAAGTACTATGAATGATAAAAATAGTTTCTCATGCAATATGAAATTTTCCTACACTATTCCAAATAACGGAAAATGATAAGAAAATGTCTCCTTATAATTATAATTATGTACTTGGGACAATTTGCCAATGTAAACTGCAATACTGTTCCAAATATGGTAGTATGTAAGAATTCTGTTGATGAAATAGTTCTGATATTATTTATCAAAACGCTCTCTTTTTAACACTTTCCAACAAAGTTGAAAAGTGTTTATGACTTCGGTTTGTCAGGCCGTCTGGCCGTCTGCACGCGTTCTAACTTTCGTAAATATACTCGGATTGCTTTGAAATTTTTGGATGTCATTGGCGTTTACCATAGCACGAACCTTGTTGCAAATGAAGTTTGTAACATGTTTAGTTCATCTACAGGGACAGTTAAAAGTATTACGTTACATTACGGCCAATGGGAAAAAATCGTTTCAAATGATTTTTAATGATGTTTCACTCATCCAAACATAATAAAATTTATATGTATTTATGAAGTGTACTAACATGTGCATTTTGTAGAATATGCGGTGCAAAGAATAGTTATTATTTATTTACAGGGCGACACAAAAGAATGCCGTTACATACTGATATATGGAGGGGAGGAATTGTTGGCGGCGTATTTTAATTATGTTAAACTATTACATATATAATGAAAAATATACGTCGCTGAGATTTACTATAAGTTATTTCATGTATAAAACGAAGTGCAGAACATTTACAGGGACACACAAAAGATTTCAGATACTATATTGTATCTGAAGTACTGTACATTAGCGGTGATTTCTGGAAATGCATTTTCAGTTATGATATCCGCTTTTATGTTTCACAATATTTATTCATACTATATGGTATGTATAAATTCTATAATTTATATACAGGGCTACACAAAAGAATTTGTAAGGGTTACTGGGTATGAGCGCAAATTGCTTAAATGTGGATTTTAAATGAGCTATGCATTTTTACGCTGAACTGCATTTAGTTTATTAAGAAATATTTGAAGAATATAGATTAAATGATATACAGGGTCACGCAAAGAATTGGATACACGCCGTCTATGGATGATAACTTCTGGAAATATGAGTTCAGTAGTTTTAAGAGTGATTTACCTTGAATTAAATTTTAGCTAAATAGTGGCGTGTAATAAAGGTTCTGTGTAAACTACAGGGCTATACAAAAGTATTCAATTATGTTTCCATCTATTAGTAAAAATTGATGAAAGAGAAATTTCAAACTGTTATGCGTTTTCTTGCTAAAATAAATTTCCCCATTATATAGTATGTATATCTCCCTACAGATCAAATACAGGGTTGTTCAAAAGAATTGGGAAACGTATTTGGCTATGGACGGTAACTGCTGAAATTTTTTTTTTAAACGTTCACTTAGTTTTCTTACTTACCTCATTTCCCTAATTAACAAAGTTTTGTTAAAGCTTTCAGGAGTGGTGGAAAGTGTTTCAAAATATAAATCGTGCGCGTGATTTTTCTTTCTTGTTATTATTAATGCCGTCGATTTCTTTCTATGAGTTACACTGTTATTAGTGCTGTTTTTAGTAAAACATATAAATGTTTCATTTTCTGCATGTAAAACAACCCGGATTATGGAACTTCCAATTTTGTGAATTTTCAGCCTTCCGGCAATAAAACGCATATTACTGTCGGCTAGCTCCTTAATTTTATAAAATTAAAAGTATTATAACTCGGTGTGTTTTTTTTTCGAAGATAAATTTCAATTTTACTGTTTTCAATTCCAGAATATGAAAAAATAAATTCTAAACGGAAATTTATAGAACCTAGCGAGGGCATGAAATTTAAAATGTATAGCTTTTTGAAATTAGTGGCATCACCATTTCATGAACTTAACCTGAATTCCTAACTTACTTTGATCTCTAGTACAATTTATATTGCTACCCTATCGGCAACAGACAAAACATAAAAGCGTGTGACAATTTATCTGGTCATTCTGTATAATTATTTCAGAGATAGCATAAAGTTTTCAGAATTAGATTTTGCCATATCAATAATGCATTTTCCATAGAGTAATCGTACGGAATTTGGGACTGCGGTTGACAGGACACACTAAAGTTTGATTTTTATTTTCTGTAACGCTACTCTGTTGTTATAGGACAAATAGAAAAAAAAGAAATTGATAATGAATGTAGCTACAACTTAAATTGTTTGTATTTGTCATGAATTAAGATGGTAGCATAATAGTAAAATAATTAAAACACTAGTACTCAATCACCCAAGTCCTCAACACCATTGATTACGAACCGCGTGATCCAGAAGTTCCGGGAGTTTTGAAATGTTAATAATCAGTTAACTATATACAATGGAAAGATGCGGTTGTCACAGAAATGATTAGAAACATGTGGGATTTGTTTTTCTAATGAAAAAAATGTGTTATTTAGTTACACTTTTTGCCAATATGTGGCGCTGAAATTAATAATATACACTATATGGCGAATGGTGACCTTTCACTTGCGATTTTAGACGTTTTGTTTCATATCTAGAAAAATACATGAGGAATTAACCCGAAACCCCATAGGGGACCGTCAACAAATTGAAAAAAAAAAAACGAATATCTTTTGGATAGCTCTGTAAAAACTAATGTAGCAAAACCGTTCAAACTCGAGATTATTAATAAGTGGCTTATTGGAATATACTGTGTTCATTTATATAAGGATAACATGTATACTTGCAGAGAAATTAAGGTTTTTATAAAAACAGTCCCAAATTTCGCCAAGTTTTTTGCTTATAATTTGAAGAGTTCTTAATATAAAAAAAAACTTCTTTTCATAAAATATGACGAACAACATTGTACACAACACCCTGCAATCAGAATTAAAAAATAATAAAAATTGGATGAAAAATGAGCAGGTTTACAAAAAAATGTTTCACTGCACATGTGCGAATGCAATCAAAATATAATGTGCATAATGTGTTATCTAAATGTATAGAGCAACTTTTGTAAAAATCTCAAAAACATAAGTTGAAAAGTCTGATTATAATCGTTTATAGAATAAGCTAAAAATCCGTTGTTTCCAAAATGAAGCAAAAAAATGAGGGGTTGTATCCATATATCCATTGATTAGTGCCAATATAGCATACACAATATTTCACGTACTACTGCACAGCCCCTCATCTTTTTGCTTCCTTTTGGGAATAACTGATTTTGAGCTTATTTTATAAATGATTATTATCAGACTTTTCAAACTACGTTTTTGAGACTTTCACAATTGTTGCTCTACACATCTAGCTAACGCATTATGCAAATTATATTTTAATTACGTTCGAGCATGCGCAGTGAATCATTATTCAGTAAACCTGCTCATTTTTATACAATTTTTATTATTTTTTCATTCTGATTGCAGGTTATTGTGTACAATGTTGTTTGTCATATGTTCTGAAAAGAACTTTTTTTTATATTAAGAACTCCGCAAATTATAAACAAAAAATTTGCGAAATTTGGGACTGTTTTTATAAAAACCTTAATTTCTCTACGAGTATACATTATATCCTCATAAAAATGAACACTGTTTATTCCAATAAGCCACTTATTAGTAATCTAGAGTTTGAACGCTTTTGCTACATTAGTTTTTACAGGGTTATCCAAAAGATATTCATTCTTTATCAATTTGTTGACGGTTCCCTATGGTACTTCACGGAAATATATGACTTATACTATACTGTTTACACACCTGCAATTTCAGGTTAATACCTCCTGTATTTTTCTAGGTATTTAACAAAACGTCTAAAATTGCAAGTGACCGGTCACCTTTGGCCATATAGTGTATTTCTGCTATTGTTTAATACAGCGGATTGAGTTTTGGTAATGTGTTCAACCTCAATTACGACTGCAGTAGATGTCTAATATCTTCTGCTTCTTTGACGATTTTCCAATGTGCCCATTTCCTCAAACCTTTTTATCATAGCCTTTAGATTTGTAATGGCATTTTGGTCCTTTTCCAGTTTTAACTTCACGCATTGTACGTTAACAAAGCAAAGCTCAATTAACCAATTTATTCATTTTGTAAATGAGCTTTGTCGCGCAAAAAAAGCACGACTAAACACAGCAGTTACCCATCAAATTTTGTACCAAATTTCCTTTTAAATACAATTTCTTTAAACTTCGAAAAAGCGTTTGAACATAAACGATACTTAAAACGAAATCTGATCAATATCTTAGGAAAGACATTGCGAAATGAACTCATCTGCTTATATAACACATGGTGATGATACTATCGATGTCGTACAACAACGCCATCTGTTGCTCAACATTTGAACTATTTATAAAAAAAAATCATTATAAACAAAAATCCCACATGTTTCTGAGTATATATGTGAAAACCGCACCTTCCTATAGTACATAGTTTTCTAATTATTAACATTTCAAAACTCCCGGAACTTCTGGATCACACGATATATCTGGTTATTCTAATATCAATTTATATTTTCGTCTAGCATTTACGTTTGGCTTCAAATAGTTTCTAACAGTTAAAAGTATTCTTTTGTTGTGATAAAGATTGAAATGTTGTTTCATTAAACATTCCTCTTCATAAAAAATATGTTTATAGTTATTTCATTTCATTCACTTTTTATATTCAGAGGCATTCATTTTTAATGCTAGTCTATAGGAAATAGTAAACTTCATAACATAATTTGTATTACATATCGCTATATATTCTTTTAATTGTAATTTTTATAATGCACAGAAATAGCGTAATAAAGTATCACACTAATGTCGGGATGTAAGTCGCAATATAATATAAAATATAAGACTTGAATGTCTCTTCGAACGGCTTGAATGTCTCTTCGAGATGCTTGAATGTCTATTCGAACGGCTTGAATGTCTATTCTCAAGTCTTTAATGTCTTGAATGTCTATTTTTAAGTATTCGAACGAAAAAAATCTTCAAAATCAAAACATACTTTCCAAAACAAATAATTGAGACAGGTTAAGAACACGCCCAACAACTCCGAAAAACAGCACTGAACTGATTGACACTCGGATTGATAAATGAAACAAGATTTCTGAAGGAACTTAATGCAAAAAGATAGAAAGTTTTCTTAATTTATTTCTAAAATCCCTTTAACTTCATGGCATGAGGTGTCCGCTGACACTCCATACTATTTAATGAACCACATACTATTTAATGAATATCATTGAGTTGTTTTTCTTTTTTTCGAATAGGCCTGTTATGGTAGTTTCACAACGGGAACTGAAGTATAAATAAAAAATGAAGAAAGTAGAAAAATTGTCATTTTGTTGAAAATTTCTTTCCATTCAGCTTCTTTAGAGAGAAACTAAAAATCAGTCTACTCTATAGGCGATATCTTTCTGAATTTTCACGATATCTGACAGGTTATTTTATATGAGTTGATCCATAGAATTGACGATTAAATCATAAAAAAATGTTATCGTTCGCGCAATCACAGATAAAAAAAAATATGTCATGCAACTTCTCATATTTCATCAAATGTTTAATATATTTATATTCCAATTGTACTATATTATTTCTTCTACCTATTTTTCAAATTCTATGAAACTGGCGTTGAACTTGGTCGAAAATCCTGCATTGATAGGAACAAAAAGCGAGACTTTTTTGAACTTTGTAAAAAACATCGTTATATCCCCATGACATTGAAGTCCACCGTAGTGGAGATTGGTTTGGGGCCTATAGAAACTATGGCTGTTCGCCTCGAATGATCTTTATTATGCACAGGCACAAACCACAATTTTTATTTCCTTTTTTCCATTACATATAAGGGCGATATAGTCAGAATGAAATTTACAAACACCAGAGAAATACAACCAGGAGCTCCACAAAGAGGGTGCAACGGAGGCATCAGGAGTTGAACCCGCAGACCTCTAACGCTCTCAAGCGATTAGCGGCGTGATGCCTTAACCACTCGGCCACGGATGTCCCTGTCTTCATGAATGTACATGCTATTACACAAATAAATGCACATTTTGTACAATATTCACATATTCGTATGCTACATCGAAAGATAATTGTATGCCTTTTATTTTAGAGCGTGATCCCAAATGTAAATTTTTTTCTTAGATTTTTTTGTTGTCCCCTTTATTGTTCCCGTGGTAAAATCGTCGTTGATGTATATGTGGTCAAACATATTATTTATAAACCTGAAATTCCAGAAGAATTCGACATCTTTAAATATTCGACAAAATGTCTAAAATTGAAAATGCATGGTTACAAATGGCCATATAGCGTATATTGTTATGAGTATTTTGGCTGATACTCGGTTTATGTAGATTATAAATGCACCAAATTTTGTTTCTGAAGTTGTTAATTAAAAAGTGCTGTTTATGAAGTTGTTAAATTTTGCATTTAAGAACCCAACCGGAAGGGAGGGGGGGGATTTTAAATTGTATATTTTGTTTTTTATTGATCGCTGTAACTCAGACTTAAATAATAAAAAAAAAATACACTATACTTCGAATTTGTGTGCTTTTTTGTAAGAACGGTGTTTAGTTAATATTACTAAACTAATGTAAAATAATGTTTGTAAGTAAATCAAGTTAGTTGTAATTTTGCATCAAAAGGATAATATTCGTTAAAACGTGCTGAGCATTATGATCAATGCGTGTTTTATTGTCTCTAGAATGATAGTCGCTGCAGCTATATTGATTACATCAGAACCGATGACCTACAACAGAACGTAACAATCAATCAGCCGTCGGTTTCAGTTGTGCTGAAATAACTTTCACTACCAATATGAGAAGATTATCTGACACATTTTCTCTAGATCCTTAAATACATTTTTGTTTGTCTAAAGTAGATACTGATTTTTATTCTAAAACAAAAAAGTTAACACTGAATTTTATGAAGAAATTTGTTTGTATTAGCGTGATTTAAAATCATTTGGTACTTTCTTCGATTATTTGTTGTTGTTTTTTACATAAACGACCATCATATAGAAAATATTTCTTTTTATTTTGGCAGACGAATGCATTATTGAGGCTAAAATGCATGCAATTTTATTTAATTTCATCTGTAAAAATTTAAGTTGTTTGTTAAAAGAATATTATTCTGAGAAACAGTGTGAATACCCTTCGCAATCATTATTATAAATAAAAGCAAGAAAAATTTAAAATCAAGTTAACCCTTCAATACGTGATTTTTTATTTTGTTCCGAAACTTTTACATTTGAGAATATTTTGATAATTATCCACAAGAAAAATACTAAAAAATATTTACCTTTCTCTTGGACATATTCTGATAATGTTACTGTTGAGTTACATAATAAAAAAAAGGCTCAAGAAATGATAATATTTAATTATATACTTACTTTAAGGTATTTTCAGCGCACAATAATAACTATTCAACGATATAATAATTTTTATAATGATTTTAATAGTTTCCATAATTAATTATTACTACCTTATAAAGATGGAAAAAGACAGGCAGTTGAGCGCAAAGCAAGAAGTATCAACAAAAGTTTTATAATCTCCCCGTGATAACAAATCAGAACAGAAACAGACTTCGCGACCTTAAATGCATTTTATCACATGTGAGTGATACAAATTAGTTCACGAAAATACCAATAGACAGTGCCAATTGGCTAAAAAAGACCATGCAATTCCTAAGTTATACAATTTAAGGGTTAACTGTGTTTTTCGGGTGTATTACCTTATCCATGTCACAGAAAAGATATGATATTTTCTTTCTTAAAAAGTTAATTAAAAAAAGTTCTTTGGACTTTACCGGGAGAAACATGTGGCCTCCTTATACTTTTATTTTTTAATTCAACTAATTTCACTCGAACGCGCGAAGGTAATGCATGGAAACTGATTATAGAAGATACAATCCTAGTTTTTGTCATTGAGGAATTTGAATGTAAAATTCAGTAAACTAGACAGCTATAGCCAAGTCGGCTTCTTTTATTGCGATTTACTTTCGGTCGCTAAATTTGGCGACATTTTACCATGTATCGGCAAGCTTGGTCTGAATTCAACGGTGTCAGGTATGACTATGTAGCTTTAAGTATATGAGAGTAGCAACAATGGTTACAATAAATAACGTACATCTACGAGAAACAACAACTAAAAAATTAAACCTAATTATGGAAAAAAACATCCACTCTGTAATTTCAAAGTGTTATATACCAGCTATTTGTTTAAGATAGATGCAAAACAAAAAATGAACCAGTATCCGTGTATGAAGGTCGAACACTTATATGTAGTAACTTTTTGCTTCTGTAAGTTTTTGAACGTTTTCTTTAAATTGAAATGCTTAAGTGGCCATCAATTTGAAACAAGATGGCGCATGATACCGGCCAACGAATCGGTGGACACCAAGTTTTATACTCTTTCTTAGTCCAATCCAAATCGCTTGATAAGTTTCAGTACTAATTGATCGCCAAAATCAGTTACACTGTAAAAAAAATGGTAACGTTCCATGTAAAATCCAGGAACGTTTCGCCTTTTCTCAGGTTTTCAGAATAATTTAGCTCTTTCCTGTGAAATTCTGGTTTTCTTATCTGAAACGTTCCTGAACAAAAGTTGGAAACAGCAAAACGCTGCGGCCGCCATTTATTATTTTTTTGCTATAATCCGTTGCTCGCGCGCGAGTGTCGAAAACGAATTACTTAAATGAATGTAAAAAAATCAATATGGAATGCAAATAAATCAATAGACGACATAATCCTTTACGTCTCTGTTGTCAAGACAATTCAGATGAAAATACAATACCTCTGTGACATCGCTAAGAGATTATCTCTCGTACGTTTAACGAGCAGACCGTGTAAAAAAAATACACCTATTATTTGGATCTCCATTAACCAGGGGACCATCAAACATGATTCTCACCGATTTTGATTAATTTAAAGTATGTTTTAGAGTTCTTATCTCTAATTATTCTTGTGAAAGGATTTCTTCAAATGGTCCTTATATTTTGAGAAATTAGATGCCGAGGTTTAGCATACGTTTCAAATACCCATTAGTTTGCAGCTCTCAACGTGTCTTTCGTGATGTGGACGCAGAAAGCTCGCACACCACCCGTACGGCCCGAGTTCGATGCTACCTCTTGACTTTTTTTTTTCTTTTTTAATTAATTTTATATTTTAACACTTTATTACAATTTCATTTTAAATTTGATATATATTTGACACTTTGAATTGCTGCAAATTTGATTTTTTTTTTTTTTCGGAAAAAATATACAATTACGTTTAGGTTTTTTTTTTCATGAAAATTTATATGTATTTTATCTAACTTTTAAACTAATTTAATTACTGACGAAAATCCAAAGTATTTTATGTCTAGGTTTTTTTTTCTAATTATTATTTACATTTATATATTTTTATATTTTAAGCAAAGTTCAGAAACAATATATCATATAAATATTTACTTTATTGAATTTTAACTAAAAATTTATTTTTTCGTGTAAATTATAAATAATAATTTTGATGTCAATTTCAAAATATTTTTTCATTCTAACAAATAATGATAATAAAGCGAAAATTGTCAACTGGAAATTTAAAAATCGTCTGCGGATCCCGCATGCTGTGAAATGTCAGTAATGTTTTGCTGTCAACACAAATATTCCTGGTATTTCGCAGGAAACTTACTGGCATTTCTGTAGAAAGTTTTTAACGTATACAGTAAAGTTCCAGTCATTTTCAAGAAATGTTTCTTGGAAATAATGGGCAACTCAGCTGCCCATTTTTTCCCAGGAACTTTGCGGAATTTTTTTTACAGAGTATATATAAAAAGTATATAAATCGACATTTGGAGGACATTTGGATGGTTTTGGTGGCTGGTGATGTTGATTGGTAAAAATATAAAAAAATCCTTTGGAATTACTTTCCTCCGAGAGGCTGCAATAGGTGGGTTCTTACATATTGGAATGAAAACTGTTCAATTGAAATATTTTCTGCAATTAAAACGGTGTATTCAAATAAATTCATCTGTAAGAAGAAATTTTGTGTTTTCCATAAGACCTTGTATGATTCATTTCATTGAATATATTTGGTAATTTCAAATTAGTTTTGTTTATCAAATATTTTTTATCAAACTAAGGTTCTTCAAAAATCTCTTTTAGACTGAAAATTACCTCAGCTAATAAGAGAACTACAACTTCTGAATCTCTTGATGTGGCCTTTTTTGTTTCAAACATTCATTCACCGAAATTTTCTTGTAGTAGAAAAAAATATATTTTATACAAAGAAAACTAAACAAAGGAAAAATATTTTGAAAATTAAACCATTTTTAATATTACTTATTCAAGTATTTAGTTTGTTTCTTATTATTAGTCAAGTATTTATTTTTCTTCAATGAAAGTATCAAAATTCTTCGTAAATTCTAGAGAGTTTTTTTTTTTAATATTTAGGTCAATAAAAATCATTAATTCTACGGAAAAAACTATCTGGAACATCTAGAAGCGTTTTTGTTTTTAATTGAGAAAAAGAAAAATTGGGAATTTTAAGATTAAAACTACAGAAAAAAGTTTAAAATGTTATTATAAGTAAATCTTCGCCTGAAGAATTCCAAGAATGTGTATACGTTTGAATAACGAAAATAAATTCTTTCTAATTATTAATGGAATTTATGATATATTTTTTATAACCATGATTGAATTTCTATCTGTAAAATTTATTTTATTTTTAAGGTATTTAAAAATAAAAAAAACATGAGCAAAATATTTTTCTTTTTTAGTTTTTAAGATTTTTTTTTCTCTCTCTTATATCTATTTGTTAGTTTAAAAAGCAATAAAATAACAAACTAACAATTATACATATTTCATATTTCATTTATTTATGTTATAAGTTATTTCAGAGCTACTTTAGGTATCTCTGAAAATATTTTATTTAGCCTTCTGTGAAGTTGTTTTTAAATCTTTGGGTACATTTGACGACTGAAACTCGTCATGGATTTGACCAGTGGCGTCTATTGTTATATTATATTAATACCAGTACTTAAAAAAAAATAGTATATTTCTCTTTCACATCCGTCGCCAAAGTGTATATGAATTTTTTTTCTTTTGAGAAAGTGGTGCGGGATACAAAAACAAAAGCCAGTGTCAACCCTGAAAACGATGTTCAATTGTTTTCAGGATGTTCAATAATCAAAGAAATAGTATACATATCTTTGAAATATAAAAGTGCAAATTATCTACTATGATAGAAATTCCAGCTTAAAACTATACTTAGACACGCAACATAGGATTAAATTAATCAATAGTATAAAATTAATTTTAAGTTAGCAAAGGTTGTTTTTAAAATATAATAAATTAAAAAGAACTCTGTCTTATATTTTAAGGAGACTTATACCGTTTAAACGCGTTGAAAATTAACGAAAAACGAAATTAACGAAGTTTGAATTAGTCTATCTTCAAAACCTTTTTATGTATAAATATGAAATTTTGGATATTGATTAAACAGATTATGCTTTGTAATATACTACCAACAGAAATTTATTAACCCGTTACAGAATTTGTGTATTGTTGAAATCAAAATAGCTCATTTTTTTCCCCCATAAGTCATTGCGCGCATGATATCTTGAGAAAGTTTGGTGAATATGAAATGGTAAATGATGAAATTTGGTAAATATACTAAACAAATATGTGTGTTTAAAATGATCTACTTTTAAGTATTTACAATGTTAATACTTTTAGTTATGACTATTTTTATTCATTAAAAATACAAAATTTTCATTTTTTTACGAAAATATTTTTTTATATAGTTAATGAAATAATTTTAGCCTAAACGTAGGTCATTTTAAACACGGATATATGTTTAGTATCTTTACCGAATATCTTGCCAATCCATACATAGTTTCTCAAGATATCATGCTTGCAATGACTTATGAGGTAAAAAAAGGGCTATTTTGATTTCAACAATACACAAATATTGTAAAGGGTTAATACATTTCTAATGGTAGCATATTACAAAGCACAATCTGTTTAATCAATATCCAAAATTTCATGCTTATACATAAAAAGGCTTTGAAGATAGACTAATTCAAACTTTGAAGTTTTTTGTTAATTTTCAACGCGTTTAAAAGGTACAAGACCCCTTAAAAGAATAAATCTGTATCGAATTAAATTAGAATTTAATAGAATAAAAGTAATGGAATGAAACAAATATCATATGTCATGTACATCGTTCGATGCAAAAAAACGTGATGTATAAGAACAAAACAAGTAAATACATTTTATAGTAACACCGCTAAACACAAAGATGCTTTAAAATATTTCCTAACGAAAAATAATGAAATTCAGACAGCCTATATACAGCATTACGTTTTCAGATCGTATATTATAAAATTTTATGTGTAAAAATGTTCGTTATTATCTAAAACTGCAATGAAGTAACAACACTAGGTTTATAATCTGTTAAGAATTTAATTAACGATTTCTGCTGTGATCGCACAGAGGTTAAATGAATCATGTGACTTGGGAATAGTGTTCAATAAATCAAGCTTCTGTGTAACAGTTAGCAGTCTAAATATGAACAACTCTTATGTGAATATGATGTTGCTATTTTCTTCTAAAAAAACATTTATGTAGAAAAAGTTTTGTTTTAGATTTATTGTTTAATGAATTAGAAGTTAAAATACATTTTAAATGATTTATAATTTATCGAGTTTATTTAAAATCTATTTATGAAAAAATCTTTATTATTCGAAGATTTAATCAAATAATAAACCCGGGATCATATATAATCTATAATAAATCTAATTAATGATGCCGTTATAATACGAGGATTAAGTTAATTACGTCATTTGAGAGTACAATAAGAGAATTAAAATTCCTGAATAGTCTGTATAACACATTAAATAATTTGAATACAGAAATATCAGGCACTAGTACTATATTGCAACAGCACATTTGTTAATTATTTTTCTTTAGGGAAAATAATGGCTCATAGTATCTGAGAAATAATTGGGGGTTAGAATAACGATTTAATTGTAATGTTACATAATGTATAAATGAAAAATCGCACTGCAATTGTTTTTTACGATAAAATGCTTAATATAAGGGTTTTAATTATAAAAAATTAAAAAAATAAGTTTCAACAGTAATGTCATTCTTCTCAAACAGGCAACATTAATTTTCGTTATTATTATTATTATTTAAGGAACTTCAAATGTATGGCATTTTGTTGTTGTTGTTATTGTTGTCATTCAAGTAGCAAATAATGAGAAGAAAAAATACCAGCGTCACAATTTTATTTTATTATCAGGAGGTAAAAATAGTTTTTAAATGGCTATACCAGAACAACAATGCTCATACTTGGACAGTGACTGAAATAGTGTAACTCAATTGCAAAAACATTTTATAGACATGTTTAAAAGAAAACCTATTCATTCGAATTAAGGGAAAATATTTATTTTTAACATGTTTAAACTAAGAGGAACCATTGAATTTTAATTGCGATGTTCGATTGCTACGTTGTACAAAAGCTTGAATATTTTTGTGTAAATCTTGCTGGACCGGCAAACTTACAAATATATAATAAATACAAAAAATAATGCAAGAATTAAAAAAAATATTATCAAGAGTTTAAAAGTCAATATCCTGGCTTGAAACTAGTTCTCTGTATGATTCTTAATGTTAAATAGATGTAAGCATAAATACGAGTAATATGTCTTAATTACGTCCACTAATAACCATACAAATTGACACTAAATTAAACACCAAAATTGATTCTATTAATAGGGATGACCTCTCAGAAGTTTATATGATTCCATTTATTAGGGAGGGGGAATCAGAAATCATTATATAAGTATGACCCACTGAAAATTCAATACCAGATGTAAAGAACATGTAGCGGATATAAAATATAACAGGGGTAATAAATACTGCTTTATCCCGGTTGAATGAAATAGAGAGCATTGCATACATTTTAAGGAGAGTAGATTAAAATACAGGTGTAATTTATATTTACAATTATTTATAAGAGAGTTCACTGAGATTTATTTAAGAGGTTCAGGTGTTTGTAACGATAAGTTATCTTTTCGCAACCTGGATGTGTGGATCGAGCAGTTGGATAACTTGCGGAATTGCGACACAGAAGGAACACGTACGATATCAAAAATGTAGCGGCGTTATATTTTTACTTGTTTGTATTCATTGATTTTTTTCCGGTTTTCATATGCATTCTATTTGTAATTCCTATTACACATTTTGATGACGACTCAGTGAAGAAGTTCAAACATGTCAAGTATGTTTTTAATGTACTATTAAAGTGTTTTTAATAACGACTTTTAAGCAAACATATATTTTAATATATGTTTTGACTTTTCCGTTTGGAATATATATATTGTGATATGGTTAAATAAATTAATGATAAAACTAATTCATCAAAAATTTGAATTCTATATATTCATAATAAATGCATTATACAATGTAAAATAATTCAAACAGTTTATAATCGTTAAAAAAGTAATTAAATGCAACTCACTGAAAAAAAAAAAAACAGTGCATTGGCAGATTGCGTTATATTTAATATTTTCGCTGCAGTTTTGCAGGGTCTTATTTTTTAAGCCTATTGCAAGAACTTTTATTTATATAATAAACTGCGTAAATAATTATTCTCAATTCGGGACATTTCTTTTTTTGTGATATTTTGAATTTCTTCACCTTCAGTGTTATATTTATTAAAACCATTTTTCTGCCCTCCTCAGAAAAAACTAAGTGAATAGAAAATTGTGAGGAAGAATTATATGAGGAAGGATTATAGAAAAAAATCCGTTATCGTCTAAACTTCAGTAAAAAATATTTATTCCGGTTTTTATATATTTTTTGTTAGGAATTTAATACATAAATTATGATTTTTTAAATAACTTTGATGATCACATAATTCTTACTAAATGTAAAGTAGGTTATGAATACATTAGATTGGTACTAGGAAAATAATTTAAAATGACAAATTTAAGCCTCTTACGCTATTGTTTGGACAAGAAAATTAATCAAAACAGGAGACTGTGTTATGATTAAAATTGAAAGAATTCATAATGTGCTTTATTATTTGAAATATGATAAAATTTTAAAAGATGTTAAATTAGATAAATTCGTAGCACTTTCACCTATAAACATAGTCATCCTCACGGACGAAATAGAAAACCCGATGTTACTAACGTCTTATTTTTCAAATGTCACTCACTTTTTTCACACATGGAGTATGGTTCCAATTCGGAGTGAGTAAAATTTAAAAAAAAAAAAAAAAAAAAACACGTTACTGAAATCCGTTGTTGTATGTTTGTATTTCGTCCATCAGGATGTCTATAATTATAACTGAAATTTCTAGGAATTAATCTAATTTAACCCCTTTTAATCTTTTTATCATATTTAAAGTAATAAAACATATTAAGTGCTATTTTAATTTTAACTTTTCAAAGATGAATTTCAGCACTCTTCTTATTTATTTGACAGTATTTTGTTATTCAAGGAAAGTGTGCTGAAGATCTTTTCAGAAACGTTAACGTGCAGAAATCAGCATCAATGTCTACATCTATAAATAACAACATGACGAACATTAGTTTCTAAATTTAAGAAATTCTTCATTTTTGGGAAGGAAGAATTTCAATTGATGTAAATAGTAGTAATCAGTTCAGAAAATAATTCAATTATATACACTATCGTCAACTAATGAGAATTCTTATATATTTTTCAGCCGCAATTAGATTGATATAACTTATCCTGTGAATTTTCTAAGTCAGTTGAACAATAATCCAGGCGAACGTCGATGGACAGCTACGAGGACTAATCATTAAACTTGATGCTAGGTATTTAATTACATTTGTTGATTCAAAGTCTTCGTTGTCAACGATATAAGATATTGCACTGGATACTATTTTTTAATATCCTTGTAGGACTGTATCATCTGAAGCAGCGAAATGTTGCTTTGCCCATAACTGAAGTTGAATATACGTTTTTACCGGAAGCTGCTAAAGTACTCTGACTATTACACAGAGCGTGTAACTAATTTGTTCAAAAAAATAGTAAAGATTCCAGTTTAAAATTTACGAAAAAAGTATATTCATATTCGTCATCATTTTGTGCAAGAAATGTGTGACATAAACGAAATAGGCATAGGCAAAATATATAGCAGCAAATGTTTTAACTAAAGCTCTAAACGCTTATAATCACAAAAGTTTGTCGCCACATATTCAGTATTATTTTATATACTTTTTATTTGTTTAAGGTATATAGATAGGTTTGTAATTTTATAGTAATTTTGTTTTAAATATTTTACAGACACGATATTTTTTTAATAAAGGAAAATAATGTTTTGTGAATATTTTATTCTAATCACTAATACAAGGGACTACAATGTTCATTAGACCGTGCGCACGCCTATAGAGACGTAACTATTAAAATGTTCTGTGAGCGAGAGTGTTTCTATTGTATATTAAATATGTCAGCGTTAAGTCGCATTTAGTTTAGAAAATATTTTTCTTCTTGTTCGCGCTTTCTCTACGTGCTTCATAGACCAACAAATATATTACCAGTTTAATTGCGTTTAATATAAAAACGAATATTTTGAGTTGTTACCTAATTATAATGCATAACAAAATATTAGTTTGAAATGTTACTTTTTTAATTTTCTTTATATGACTATCAGGAATTTTCATATTACAGTACGTTTATAGTTATATAATTGCTGCTTAAAGTTTGAAAGATATATTTAACTCTATAACGTTTCGATATTGTAATGTTATTTTTGAGCTTTGCAAATGTTCATTTAATAATTCATTTTAGTACTAATTTCTTATAAGAGAAGCGATATAATATATTACCCAAATGCTTATGCAAATATGAATTAAAACTAGCATTGTTTTAGCATTATTTCGTGAGTTCTTCATGGAGGCATTTAAATGCTGAATTCCTTTTCAGCATCATTTAAAATATAAAAATTACTTATTACTTCATGAGAAAAAGATACCTTGTTGCACAGTGTAATAAGTAATGTGTTCTTGATTTAGCAAAATATACTAACGTATCATGTGGTATTTTTCCCAATTAACTTCTACAATTATTCAAAAAAGTAAATACATATAACTGTAGAAAAGTTTATTTTTATATTTAATATTATATATAACATAGTTCAAATAGCAAAGAAACATTTTTTCTTTGAAATGTGGACTAAAAGTCTTCTCACGTAACGGATTTAAGATAGGCTCTTAAATTTCCCAGAGGTTTTTTTCCTGCCTCTTTTAGACTATTGCAGCTTTCGGAGCCATGAAATATAATGTCACGCATTATAATTCTGATCTCTTTTTCTTTATTTTTTTTTTTTTTACCGAAATAACCAATACTTTTTATAAACATTTTTTGGCAAATTAAATAAAAATGCTTCACCCATGTCTTTAAAATATGACTGAGAGACGTTTAGTCTATAATTTATTCTGAACCACAAGAAGACAGAAATATGAAAACTATGACCGCTTCCAACTTTATATTTAGAAAAGTAGTAACTTATTTCCCGATGCAGACAACTATATAAAAGTTTCTAAATTTTTGTGTTATAAAACCGATTTAAAAAATTGCATTAAAATAGTGACGGTATTCATTTAATGGAAAAGTTTTCGTTGCTTTATAAATTATTCATTCATGCCTGTTAAATTAACGAATATAAATTAACTGATTACACTTCGTCGTCATCTTTGAGTGTCTATAGTAATGCAATAATATAGCAGTTTGTGTATTTGTCTGAGTGTGCGTTTGTGTTCTGTGTTCTGATCAGAAAACTTTGCTTAGAAGTAGAAGATTTGGGAGATAGGAGAACCTACATTCTGAACTTTTGAACCTCGAAGGCAGTGTTTTGATTTTTCCATAAATAAGCCAATATATCAATATCTCGTTGATTATCAATAAAATCAAAAATCGACCATGAAAGCCATAATGAACATCGAAAACGCAATTTTCTCGTAGTACTTAACGCATACGAAACCGGATTGTATTGAACGTCTTCTGATCGTATCAGTTTCAAAACTTTCGTTTTTAGGTAATTTTGATTTGTCGCATCCACCACCAAGAAAAACCATACACATCAAAAGAAAAACACAGATATATTTGGGGTGTCATGCCCTTACTAACAGTGAATATATATTTTTTAAATATTAATATTTACTGAGGTACTATACAAAACTCTTTATGAGTCCTTTATACGTGCGGAGAAATTCAACCAAAACCAATACATTCTCCATCGTCATTTTCGAACCACAAATCTTTCTACACGTTATAGCTACACAGAGTAAGTAAACTGTCATAAGAAAAATGTTGAAATATTTATTGTATTTTAAGATCTCAGCCTGATGCATGCAATAATTTAACGATCTTTGTCCTGTAATTTGCATGCTTAGTAGCCTTTTTCTCATCGGCAGAAAGGAAATAATTTGAACAGAAATGTATCATAGTCATTGCACTTTTTGCCGGCATACAATACAGGAGGATGTGTAATTCGTTTGTATCTATTCATTCCTATGCATGTGCGCTCATAACTTTTCAACGCATAATCTGTTTAAGCTTTAAAAAGTGAACCCACTTTTCTTTTCTTTTTCTTTTTTATTCCGCTAGTCTTGGTCTGGAAACGATCCCATTTCTATAGCATTAGGATCTAAGATACGCTGTTTTAATATTTGATTGACTTTATATGCGTGAATTTTTGTAAACTTCCCCAATCGTCACCAAATCTCCAAATGATATTAAGGTACACAAAACTACTTTATGCTTTCTAATAGTAGTTGTATGGAGTACAAATTTTAATGCACATATCAAAAATTTTAATTTAAGATTATCTATTTTGACTAAAAATAATATACATTAATGATATTGAAACAATTACATTTGAAACTAATATTAATTACTTTCAAGTAATCTACATTAAGAGATGGTTTCCTATCAAGTTAGGTAACCAGATTTTATTCCGCTTCTGTCCTCTAATAGGCAAAAGGTTTTCGTTCTGGGTTGGGCTGACTTCGTCTTGGCGATTGTTTCCTCTTCTTGTCGTATTCTGCTCGCACGGATCGGGTTCGGTAACCTAGACCCTGCTTTTTTCAACGGAAAGTCCACAATACTGTTTAAAATGGAAAACCTATATATTGAATAAAAATAAGTGTATATATACAGTGTATCAAAGATGGCGGGCGCTTTTGAAAAATGAAAAGAAGAAAAATGGAGCGCGATAGACAACTGCATTCTACTTGGAAAACCATTAAATGTTTACTTACACAAAATTTCAAATTTAGTTACAAAGTTCGCGAACAGATGTCACTATTATAGATCTACCAAAACTGTAGAGATACGCAATTCATCAGGTTTTCATTCTATACACTTACTTTATCATTTATCTACTACAGTGTAATGATCAGAGATTGCGAGTTGCTGTAAAAAGGTTTATTTGTTAGAACAACGGATATTTCGTGTTTTGGAATTTCACAGCCGAGATCACAATATTGTTGGAACATATCGAAGTTTTCCGAGGAACATTCGTGTTACAAAAACACCGAAAAATGATACACTAAAGGCTATGAAAAAACTTAAACGGAATGGGAACTTTAATGGTGATCCTGCAAAGATCTCCGGGTGCTCGTGTGGTGCAATTAGGGAGGAAAGTTTTAAGTCGTTCAGTAAGTGATCCTACTGCAACTTCTGATTTCCGTTCGCTGTCTTGCAGTTTAGGCTCACCCATGACGCATATCCACTTGTCGTATCATTCGCCACATCCTCCAACTGTTTCCATAGAGAATTCAAGCACGCCAATAACTAAGTGTGATGCCATTAATTCACGCAAAACATTTACAGACGCTGTGCTGTAGCAGCTGGATACTGGAACAATAATAAGGGGAAATATTCTATTTTACGATGAATCATCATTATCTCCAGACGGCATCGTTAAAAGGCAGAACTGGAACATTTGGGGAATGGAAATTCCCTCATGTTGCCGTACCAGATCTCGAAGCACTTTACGTAAATTTGAGGGGTTGGGGTATAAAATGCCGTAGAGGATCGTGAGGACAAATCATGGTTCATGCAAGACAATGACTGTCCTCATTCAACGGCTCAGGTCTCTCACTTCCAAAAACCAGCATCTCGATTATCCTTTAATTGTTCTTGATTATTGTAAGCATACGGGAAATCAAATGGATTGCCCTCACTTCTTCGCCAGCTTTTATTACTTGTGACATTTTTCTATGCGGGCCCAAAAAACACATACCTTTCGACACACGATCGGCTCGCAATCGGCAGTGTCGATTTAGGTTCGGCATCTGCACAGTGGTATCGGTGAGGTGTAGGTAGCAAGTCGGTAACTGAATATAAAGAACCATGTTTTTTTTTTTTAATGCGGGCTACTGTTTCTGGTCGACTTACTATTATATATCAGCATGATATTTATCGGCCTATCACGCTGGGACGATATCGGCTGTCTGAAAATGGTCTGACTTGAATTACCCATTTCGGTCCGAATTTGGAATAATTAATCTTAGTAGACACTTTTTTTTATTTATTGATGAATGTTCTTACATTTAAGGTTGAAGTGTCGAGATCGGGACGCTTATTCGGGTTAACTTCAAATGATCTGTATAACCGGCCGTAGTAGGACTCTAATGTGTATAATAGCACAGGATTTCCTAATGAACACGAAAGTAAAAAAAAAGCCCATACCTTCGAAGTAGGTTTTATTTTTTATTAAAAAAATAACGTAAAGGTTACTGATTTGTTCCCTAATATAACTGCCAGCAATAAAGGTCAGAAATAATTATAAACAAATACATAAATTTACAATGTCGAAAAGTCACTTAGCATTTCTCAACAATAATATGGACTGCTTGCAATTTTAACCTAAAGTAGTAAACAGCTTCTCAATGGCAAAAACAGCAAAAGATAAAGATTTTTTGAACTATCCTATTTTTTACTGTTTTCAGAAACGGACATCTATGGGTTTTCCTTTTTTTTGTACATACAAAATCAAAATATGCAATAGTAAGCAAATTATAGTAGTAGCATGAACATAAGCTGCATGATTGGAAAATGTTCAATTTGTTTAACGTTAAATAAAATCTACACGCATATTTTAACTATGTAGTTTTAATTCAACAATTGCATGGATTTATTTAATAAATATGTATACACAGAAATGCAAAAAGAATAAATTGTATAACTAAATCTTTACTGATAATGAAACATAAAATAACAATTAAGTAAATAGCGTCTTTACAACTATTTTGAAACTGATACTTTTTTATTTCCTTCACCAATTTTTAACGATACAATCAAAATGTGGGATACAGTGTTTTTTTTTTTTTTTTTTTTTTGCTACATAGTGAAAATTTTTTGCAATTTTTAAGTGTTTTTAAAATGTTGATTAAACCTCCTAAGACATAAAAATACATTAAAAATACATTTTGAGAATGCCAGATAGAAATTAGAATATTTTTTAACTGTTTATGTACGGTTTGATTAAACATAAAAAATGAACTTAACTTGATGACGATGCATATATTTGAAACAACTCTGGGTTATTTTTAGATGATAGCGTAATAGAATACATTTTACTGTTTTCGTAAATGGACATCTATAGGTTTTCCTTTTTTTTTTTTTTTTGTACATAGAAAATCAAAACATACAGTAGTAAACAAATTATAATAGTAGCATTAACATGAGTTGCATGTTTGGAGAATGTTCAACTAATTTAATGTGAAAAAAATCTACAGGAAAATTTTAACTATGTCGTTTTAACTACAACAATTACATCGATTTATTTAATAAATATATATACACACAAATGCAAAAAGAATAAATTGTATAACTAAATTTTTACTAATGAATCATAATGGTAACAATTAAGTAAATAGCAACTTTACAACTATATTAAAACTAATACTTTCTATTTTTTTTACCTATTTTTAAAGATACAAATAAAGTATACAGCATTGCGAGCTACGCCGAAATTTTAAGTGTTTTTTTTTTCTACATTTTTCGGCTAACTTTTTTACAATTTTTCAGTATTTTTAAAATGTTGATTAATCTCCTAAGATATAAAAAACTGCATTAAAATACATTTTTGAGAATGCCAATTATAAATTAGAACATTGTGAAACAGTTCATGTAGGATTTGTATAAACGTAAAAAAATACCTTTAACAGATTTCTATCTGATCGATATGAAAAAAAAGAAAGAGCGGTTTAATTAGCTTCTAAACAATTAAACAGAACTTTCAAAATAGCTCTAAGGTATTTCAGAGTTTTTTCCAAATTTAATAGTCGAAAAGAAGTATAAATAATTTGATGACGGTGCATTTATTTTTAGATCATAGCGCAATATAACCTATAACTGCTCTCGGTCACATTAACTTTTTAAACTTTTAATTAATGCTAATTTTTAACAAAATATGTCAGAAAGTGAGAACTAAGCACTATTTGCAAATCTAATAAACATTTTAGTAAAAAAGTTATATATTTAATGTTACTATGGAAACTTTACTGTTTCACGAAAAAAAAAAAATCAATTTCCAATGATAACTTCAGAAAACAACAAATAAAACAAACATGGTTGAATTGCTTTCAAAGATATACAGTTTTTAAATTGCACATTTTATAATACTTCTAAATTTATGAAAGCGTTTGATATATTTGAAAAAAAAGAGATAAAATGTTCAAAAATGTTTTTTAATCGAACATTTTGTTATAGTTTTACGTTCTTGAAAATAATTATGATAAAAAATAATAAATAAATCAATTTAAATATTAAGGGATTTACATTGTTTCATCATAATATTAAACTTCTGGCTGCGCAACCCGAGATTACCTCGGGCAACGTAAAAGTAGCAAAATTTGAGCAATCCAAGGTTTCCTCGGGGATGCATTTTTTTCCGTCTAATTAACCCTCCTTAATTAGTCCCTTGCAGTTATATTTTATTTTAAAATTTGCCTTATTTAATCGAAGCATTTTACCTGTTAAATTTAACAAAAATTTTTGTTTTGAAAAACCGGTGACAAATCAATAAAAAATTGTTAAATGACACCCGTCGAAAACAGGCAAATACGCAATTTTTGGAGCTATTTTGATAAAATAATTACGCAGTGCGAGGGTTAATATAGAAAATTTATCATACTAATTATTTAACGCAATTTTTTTATAAAGCAAAAACGCAAGAGCGCAATTTGAAATACACTCTAATCTGGGATGGTACAAGTAAATTCTATAAATGGTATTTATTAACATTAAACCTAGTAAAAGGTAAAGGAAACATTAAAGAATTTTATTGTATATAAGCAATTATTCAGGAATAGAACCTTGTGAGTTAAGCGAATATCGATATAATTAAAATGACACATTTCAATAAATCCATTACTATACAATAAAAAAAAAAACACAAAAGAGTACATCACATTGCAGTAAATGTTACCATTACAATACGGTAAAAGTAGCTACGAATGATATATCTAAATCATTTAAGAATGGTTATATATCTATTATTACACCTAGTCTTACTTTTACATTGTAATTATATGAAAATATAATTTGAGTCTTTTAATCTCATTTTCATTTTTATGAATTACGTGTTTAATCTTCTTCTTTGTTGAAGTTAATCATTTTATATCATGTATGCTTTGAACTTAATGAAGATAAGTTCTTTTTGAAAGTAATAATTTTAAACTTTTGTCGCAAATGGTTTTAAAAGGTTTTTATTCACAAATGTAAATCGTTCACATTCTTACTGTTCTTATATTTCTGTGACTTTTACAGTGACAAAAAATAATGTTATTAACCCATTTTAGGCCAAGCATAGAATTTTTATAAAATAGGGTATTGTCATTGAAATATGCTTAAATTACATTCATTAAGACAAAAAAAAAGTTTTGTGCATGAAAAATGATATTTTATTTGAGAAATAAAATGCATTTGGCATTTTCATGTATTCGGTCAATGGTGCGCTAACACACCATTAAATTTAAAATTAATATTTTTTTTAATTTTTTATGACACTTGTTTTATTATTATTTTATTTACAGAACTTGCAACTTTAATCAATCATAAAAACATATGATTAATCGCAAGTGGAACAATTATACATTTTCAAAAAGTCGAATTTGTCAATAACCTTCTCAATTAAAAAAAAAAAAAAAAAAACTATCGTATTTTGGAAATTTTGCAACGGAAAGTATTTATCCCAATTGCTGACATTATACAGAATCCTTAAAATAGCAAAAAATTAAATTAATGAAAAATATTCGTCACAGTGTTAATAAAAAAAAAAATGTTTATTGAAATGTGCATTTACAACATGGGAAAACATGTGGCAGAAATTGCCATAGCAGTGCATTTTGCGACAAGTGAAGCAATATCGAAAAAGAAAAGAATGGTATCCCAATTATAAATATTACCGCGACTGGTGGCAAAAATTCATGACCGCGATGCTGTTCATTTTGGCTTTCTTTAGGGATGTTCGTCCATAGTAGAAGTATTAACCGTTATCGCGACGGGCTGATGGTTGCTTTCATTTTTACTTTCTTCTATCTTCAATAGAAGAATATATTAGAATTTTTTTAGACTTTCGGTTTTCGACGAATTTACACGTTTTACGGGTCAGAGATCCGAAGCAAATATGTTTATGCAATACGTCTGTGTGTCCTCGTGTCCGTATATCTGTCGCCATTGTACCATCAAAAACTGTATGAAATTATACGGATAAAATTCAACCATTTTTTTTTAAGTTTTTGGTTATGCAAGCAGGTCCTCCCTTAATTTTGAAAACATCCGCCGATAGGGGGCGCTGTAAAATCGATTTTTATGGCATTTTGAATATTGTACATTCGAAAAGTGTATAAAGTCATGTATAGAATAGAACATTTTTTAAAAACTTTTTGGCTATGTCAAGCAGGTCCTCCCTCAATGTGGTAAAACTCCGCCTGTAGGGGGCGCTGTAATAGCTATTTGTGTGATATTTTTGTGCAATTTTGAATATTGTACCATCGAAAAGTGTATTAAGTAATACATAGAATAGAACCAATTTTTTGTGTATGTTTGTCGCCATGGCAAGAAGGTCCTTCCTGAATGTGGAAATATTCCGCAGAAAGGGGGCATTATAATAGCGATTTTTGTGTAATTGTCTTGATTTTTCGTAGTTCTATTGTACACCAGAGCAGTCACCGCTGGTGATTCGACGCTTCTTCCCATCCTGATAACCTGACTATTCGCGAACAGCTGATATACAACGGAATAACGAAAATATCTATTGATCTTAATAAATATCATGATCGAGATTTACTTGTTTTTAGTCCGATGAATTCATTGAAGCAGAAATTTAAAAAAGCTGTTATAGTACTAATTTAAAGTATATAGAGGAGAAGGTCCAAATACCGGCTTGGGACAAAATACCGGCTACTAGGTGTTCTGAGAACTAAGCACAGCGCTGCCTAGCGGTGATAGGCAGGGTTTGTAACTTTATTTGAATGAAGAAAGTAACGAAAAGTACGTCGCTGAAGTCTGTGTCATTTGCAAATAGTAAATGCAAAAGTGTGAAATCTACGTAATTTGGTACATCAAAAGATTTTCAGATATATGTTTCTCATTTTTTTTTAAAACACTGATCGTATATTGACTTGAATTGTTGATTAAGTTATTTTCTAAACATATTTAGCTCTCAATTGCCACGCGCACTTTATTGGTATTTTATTATATGAATGAGTAATACCGGTTTTAACTTAAAGATAGCAGTGGTCCGAATACCGGCTACCTAGAGTGGCCTAAATACCGGCTAGCCGGTATTTGGACCTCTCACGTTTGCTCTCCTTGAAGGGGAGGAAAATAAATTAATTGAAATAGTTCCATAATTAATAAATTAATTTGAATGGTTCAGAAATAGATCCAGTCCTATTTCGCAATATGAAAAAAGCAACCATGGCCGTAATTCTTCAGGACCGACGCTGGTTACCGGATCACTTTCCAAAATAGCGCCGTTGAACTCTACAAAATTACCTGTAATAAATGTGAAGAGAAAGAAAAAAATGACGGAGTAAACCAGGCGAAAGAGGCAGAAATTTCATTTTAATCCTCTCGCTGCGCAACCCGAAATTTCCTCGGGCAACGTAAAAGTAGCAAAATTTGCGCAACACAAGATTTCCTCGGGGATGCATTTTTCCCGTCTAATTACCACTCCTTGTTTATTCCCACCAGTTAATTTTTATTGTAAATGTTGCCTCATTTAATCGGAGCATTTTCCCGGTTAAATTAGACAAAAAATTTTGTTTTGAAAAATCGGTGACAAAAGAATAAAAATTCTTAAAAGGCACTCGTAACGAAGGGCTGAAATACGCAATTTTTGAAGCTATTTTGATAAAACAACTACGCAGCGAGAGGGTTAAAAAAGTGAAAAAGGAAAATATCCAACAGAGGAAGATGATAAATTTGTGTCTTCAGCGACGGGTGCTTTGTCTGTGAACAAGAATGGGGGAGGGGATTCTGGGTTCAATATTAAGAATGTGATGTGTGGGCTGATAGGGACTTTACCGACGCAGAGAGTGATATTAGTATGTTTTTGATTTTTTCAGATAAAATAATTCTCATTTCAATCAGCAAGCTTTTTTTTTTTTTTTTTCTGCTTTACACGTTAAAAAACAAAGTTAGAAACATAATGGAAAGAAGACTGTAAGAGGTAGTCGTAAAGAATTTTAGAAATTTGACAAAAATACTTATTTATTAAAAATTGCGTATTTTTTTCTGTGCATAAGAAATGTTATTAATCAATATAATTTATTATTCTATTTATTTATTTTTCTTATTGTTTAATAATTGTCATTAGCTCTATCTGTGTGATCTTTTGGAAAAAAACTTAGGTAGACGGTATTTAGACCCCATTTTAAAAACTCAAAGTTTGAAGACTTTCAGAATTTTGCTTTTTATAAAGAATACAGAAAACGCCTTTTAAACTGATTTTTTTTCTCTAAACAGGTGTAAAATATGTCAAGGTACCCTGCTGTCACTTTTCATTTTTTTTTTTTTTTTTTTATTTTGAAAATTGTATGATCTAGATTGAAAACAAAAGTGGTAGCCGGTTTTTTCACCTTTTCCTTTACTAATAAAAATAAAATATTGACATTTGTAATAATATTTTGAAATACTAAAATACATGACTTAGAAGAAAGTTTTGGGATTAGCAGATTTAACTAGTTAAAAATTAATATAAAACTGAGAGATGAGTTTTATAAAGTGGTTAACTAAAAATGTTGTACTTCCCAGATGCGCATTTTATGCCTTCATAACTGAATTCCAAAACTTAAATATAAATTAAACGATTATAAGAGCTAAAAGACTTAATTAATTCTTAGATTCAAACAATTCCAATAAGTCACGTGCCGAGATCTTTCATTTAGAAACTGAATTTTGTATGTTAATTTTATGTAAGGCTTATGTAAAAAAAAAAAAAAAAAAAAAAAAAAAAAAAAAAAAAAAAAAAAAAAAGTAAGAGCAAATTAAATTATATGGCGGTAAATGTTATGTATATTTCACTTGCTCGAATATTTCTGATAATTTTCCATATTTAATTTCTCTTTCTTAAAGAACATTTTTGTTTGTTATCAAGTTCTATTTTATGAAAATTCGAAAAACTAAATATATATATATATGTATATTTTTGCCTTTTAGATGTTTTTAAATGAGTACTCAGGAAAATATAGCAATATTTAAATTATATACAATATTTATACCAACAATTAAATTATATACAATAAATTATATACAGCTTAAAGGAAATTATATAGTATTTTAACATTGACAATAAAACTTTTAGAAGAATTTCCAATAGTATGTCTTCAAGGTTGGAGTTGCACAGTTGAGATTTATTTAAACCTTGTTTTGCCGTACCAAGGTTTTTCTAATTGAACTAGCCAGACGATATCTGGCCTTCTTTTTTGTTGGACATGGCTGCTAGCTGCATTGCTAATTTCATTCATTCCGAGCTATAATTATAACACTTACATAGTGAAATAGTGTGATGACACGGAAACTCCTATATACTAACAAGGGAACCACTCTTGGTGCTGCTCGCACCTATCATTCAGACCTGGTGCATTTTAAAGCCCCATATCAGGAAGTTTGAGAATCGATACAAATTTTGTGTTAAAATCATATTTTATGATTTTATAGCAGCCTAACTTTTTGAAAATGCAATTTCCGAAACCACTTATCGGACTACTAACATAGAAGTGTTTTTAAGAAAAGCATTTACAAATATAAATTAGTGAATAATAAATATAAAATATTGAAAAAAAAGTTTAAAAATTCCTTCAAGAACTCACGAATTTTGTTTTGAAAAATTATAACATTGTATTCACGTTTTTCTTGGAAAGAAAGGTGGCGGTTTTTTTTTTTTTTTTTTTTTTTTTTTTTTTTTTTTTTTTAAGTAGAGCTTTCCGGCAACCCTAGCCGAATGTCATATCTGCTTGTCGTGTGTGAGCATTTGTTTGGACTTTACTAGTAATTGTAATGTCCGACCTTATTGGACACAATAAATTTTCTAAATTGTATAAAAATATTAATTTACTTTAGATTACTTTTACCAAAAGACACAACATTTAATACAAAAACCTTCCATTTTAAACATTCGAAAAAAAAAAATAGTGTTCATTAATCTTGGAAGCTTTTAAAAGAAATCTATTTACTATTTATACATTTATCGTCTATATAGAAAATAACCCTCAAATTCTTGTTTTTTATGTTATCAGTTATCAGACAAATATAATACATATAAACCAGGTATAAAGGGGGGTGGGGGTTGTAGTGCCATATTTGGCGACTTAAATCACATTTCGTGTGAAATAAACAAATAAAAATCCAATAATAAAAAATTAAAAGCATAAAAAACGTATAAAATGGGATTTTAACAGAGGTATTTTATAGGTTCTCTAACTTGGTCGGTTCTCTAAAAAATGCACCCGGCCTTATATGCTAGGTGCGAGCAGCACCAAAAATGGTTCCCCTTTAAGTAATTGGGTATAATGAAGAAAAGGATTTTTGGAACTGCATAAATCATCTTCAATATTAAAGTAGCATGGTTGAAATGTATTTCAACAGAGTGAGAAAAAAAAATCTTTCTGTTCTTTACGATAAATTTTATTTTAAAAGAAGTGTATTTCAAGAAGTGGAAATGTTTCACGTCTGTACTTTTTTATAGCATAAAATAATTAAATATCTTCTGGTACATTTCTTAATGTGTCTTGTACTATCTCATTTTAATTAATTCCTTGTAACAATAACTTTAGCATTTTGACAAAATATATTTACTATCGTTAAATCATTTTGTAATCAATTTGGGGTTACTGGATAAGTAAAACTCCATTTAATATGATTATTTGTAACAGAGAATACACTATTTCAGTTTTTTTCCGTAATATTAGAATTATTATGACGGAAGTGCATAATTAGTGATGGGCGATAACGATATGTTTTTATCGATTTTCTCGATTGTATGGACATCTCGATATTTTTCGATTGTGTAAAATTTTCCTCGATCACTCCAGTTTGCCAATTGCTTTTATACGTCATACATTTATCAAGAATCGTCTGCGGGTGAACTGGAATGAGTCGGCGTTAATAAGGACTAAGTGGCTTCGTCCGCTAGCGGGCCCTTCCTTAAATCGGGCCCTCTAATTTATACGTAATCTTGTAATATGAAATCTTAAACTGGCTCCGTGCTATATAAGGCTTATTTTAGCTCTGCCAAACTGCCCCATACCTGGAGCCCTCAGATAAATAATATTTATTAAATATAAAAATTTCAAAGAGGGAGCTGAATCAATTCCGGGGTGGTGAGAGTGGTCCGAGGGCGGGGGGGGGGGGGGGTTAATTTTCAAACTTTTAGCGAACCTCTTCTGTGACATATCATCGGAAAGTCTTTTGACCACTCTTTCATATTATGAACGTTTCTTCTCACGAAGTTGAATTCCGGAAGGGAGGCGGGTGAGGGAGCGGTGAGGGGTTTGAAAATTTTTTAGCGATTTCTACAATAAATATCATTTTAGATGTGGTTTATTTTTTTGGAGTCCTCCGGTAAGCATTATTTATTAAATATAAAAACTTAAAAGTGGAGGCTGCGTGATTTCCGTGTATATTCTGGGAAGAAAGAGTGAACACACATGGGAGGAGTAGATTTCAAACTTTTTTTGGATCCGTCATGTGATATATCATCGGAAAGCTTTCTGACCGCTCTTTCATATCATGAATCATAAATATGAATCATTTATGAATATGATATCATATTTTCCCCTCCTTAGTTTGGCGCAACGGGCGAGGCACTTTTTGAACTTTTATAGAAATCGCGGCGTTTTTAATATTAGGATTTTTTTACGGAACCCTCCGATAAATAACTTATAATATATGGAATTTTTAAAGAGAGGGATGGGCAGGGTGCATTCTGGGGGCACGATAGTTGGAATCCTAGGGTTTGAGACTGTTTTCTATCTTTTGCCGACACCCCTTATGTGATATATCATTGTAAAGCTCTGTGACGATTATTTCATTTTATATATCGCCCGCGCTACGCCCCCTACTTTGCCCCCGCGCGGGGCACTTTTCTAAATTTAGCCGACATCCCTCATGTGATATATCGTTGGGAAGTCGTGCGACCATTTACTCACATTATGCACTTTCATTTCCCCTGCCCTCCACTTTGCTGCCTGCGGGAGTTCATTTAATGTATTCCAGTAGAAGGTTTTCTAAAAATGTGGACATTAAAGTCCTGATCTCAAATGACGTAGGAAAATCAATAAAAAATATTGATCGCTTTTACTATCCTTTTAGTTCATGTCTTTGCCACTAGGGGTGCTTTTGATTCTTATTTCTTTGGCCATTTTGGTGCTAATTGCCAAAAAATTCTAATTTTTCATACTTAAACTCCCTTTACCGCTTCAAAAACCTAGTCGCATTTTTTCAACCAGGGGGCGCCGTCATATGACATTTCCAGTCTTGTGGCTCCATTATAGCCTCCCTTTGTTTTTTTTTTTTTTATTCCTCTATTTTCAGTTACCATATATTTAATAAAGTTTGCCTTATAAATATGAAAAAGGAATGATTTTAATAATCGATTGTAGGGCATCTCGATTGTACATTCTCGAAAGTAATCGACGACTGTATCGATTGTATTTTTTACGATGACGATTTTTTTCGATTGGTAAATTTTCGAGAATCGCCCATCACTAGATGTTTTTATTTCCTTATCTGGAAAATTCAAATCCGTTTCGAATGAATATTATAAACATGAAAAATGTTTCATTACAATATTATTATGATATTATTAAAAGAGTAATACTTCATGATATTATTAAAACAAAAATATTGTACAATAGGTTTGTACTACTTATATTATTTCTTTTAAATAATAATTTACTGTATGTCATAATAATTCCATAGTAATAATTTATTACTGTTTCCTTTAAATATATTCTTTATTTTTAGTATTAGTAATAGTAATATTTTTTGATTTCTACAAAAAGAAATATTGTTTTGTTCTTTTATATTAAAGATACTATAATTCAGGAATATTTATAAACGTTTGAAGATTTGGTGTAAATAGTGCACTCGAATTACTAAAAAATGGTACGAGTTTCTCGGATATTTGTAATTTTATGTGATACATTTGGTATGATGCATTTGAAATCACTGAATGAAAAATTACCATCTACAACTAAGAATTTATTAAAATTAAAATATATATATAACAGATAAAAATAAGCGAAGTCACATTTGTTTTCTATTTGGTTAATTCAGGATACCAGCTGTTTCATCATAACACCAACGAGAAAATATTTTTGGAACATATTAATTTCTGTCATTATTGTGTTTATATATAAGTAATATCATAACATTAATAAAGGTTATTCTTAATAAACGTCATGGTTTAGAAAAATTAATTAAATACCGTGTCCTTACATGTTACTTAATATTAAAAAATTCTTTTTTCATGTTAAGATCATAGAAATAAGATTGTATAAAATGAAAATATTTATTAATTCATCTGTTATTTACAAAAGACCCCACTTATCAACTAAAATAATTACTTTTGTGTAGTTTTCTAGCAGTGCAGGCTAGACTGTTTTAGGGTCAATTATACCAAACACAGAGTTTGTAATATAATGAAAATGGAATGTTTTTTCGTAACGATTTTCAAACATGTTTCTCTAAGAACAAATTACGATTTTTTTTCGCTTCAATCACTGTATTATATTACACAAAACATTATGAAAATTTAATTTTAATGAATGTTGTCATTTTTAATTTTAAGACCTTATTTATAAGTTTGCATGTTGTTTTTCATACATCGTGGTATATTTATGACGTCATAAGTCTAAAAAACTCAAATAAAATATATTCTTCACAATTTCATCGTATAGCCATATACGGGTGATTTTCCAATAAGCGGGCATTTTGTATCCCTTCGGGTTTTATGCTACATTTTATTATTTATATAACTTTCGTTAGCATAAAATGTATTCTGTAATATTTTCCTATAATTTCAAAAAGAATTTAAGAAAATAACTGTAATTTTTACTCCAATAATTTTGTAAGTATTGAAATTGTCACTTCTGTTCCACGTCTCTCACTTCAGAACTGATCTTCTGGAACACATTCAAGTGGTATGAATGACAAACTATCTTTAGAAATTTTACTATGCAAAATAAAAATTTACATTGTTAAGTATAAAATAGAGAATTTTTACTCTAAATTATATATAGTTTTATATTTAATCTGGCAAGAGAAATGCTGTCTTCCGGTTTTTATGTCACTATTGTCCTTTTTTATAAAACTGCTCTTGTGACAATGAAGAGGTCAGATGAAATTTGGCGGACAGTTACATTCAGTAGAATCAGCAATCGTTATCTCTGAGAAATTCACATTTCATTACCTGAAATTCAAAAGCAGTTGCAAGCTAAAAATAGTTAGAAAATAAGAATACGTTTATAACTGACACTACTGTCCCGTACCTATATTTTCCTTAATATTATTTTTATTGATTTATGATTTTGTCATGATGTAACATACTTTTTCTTACTTTAAAATATCATATTGCAATCTTATTAAGATTAGCTTACTATCAGTACATACGCAATTTTATTAATTTCGTCACCACTGTGACTTCATTCCCTTTTCAATGAATTTCCATCAGCTCACTACACCTTTGAAATTTTACTCTAGTTAAAAACCATAATTTTTATTTAAAGCTATTCAACATATTTATTGAATTTAGTTTTATGTGGCTTTTATTTATAAATCTTTATGAAGAAATTTCTAGTTCGAATCGAATACAATAAATTATATAAGCGGTTCGAACAAGGGCGATAAATATATAACGTTATTACCATTTCGTTAATTTTCGACATCCCGCTTACGGTACATACGTTATAATTCGTCAAACACCCCTTCCCCCATTCGATGATATCGTTAGCTATTGTTATAAAAAAATCTTTTATTTTTAGATTTTTTTCTTCTTTTTATACGCTTGCAGCGATATACATATATGTTTATACATTTATTAGTTGCATACTTTACGGATTCAAGAAATCAATAAAATATCAGTACATGAAAAAAAATTATATTAAATAACATCTAAAACAGTTAGATACTATTTAAAAGTATTTAATAATAGCTTATTGTTACATTATGCTTTAAAAAGTAAAATTGTTTTCTTGCACTTGCCCATGCCTGGCCAGGTTATCAGTAGAACTATCAATAAAACATTGGACAGCATTTTTTGTCTTACTTTACTGGTAAACGCAAGTTTTATTTTCTACATATTATGCTAATGATTCCTCTAACAGCGAATTATAAGCGCATATGGTCAAAGAACAGGAATGCCAAACTTTTGGGATATTCCAAGTGTTTTAATAAAATGATTTCATAAATATTTAAAGGCTTTATGGAAGGCTTTGTATTTTCATAAACATATGATAACAATAATAATAAAACTGGTAACATATTACTTGGATGTAAAGAAAAGTTATTGAAAAAATAAATGTTTGATTGGATCAAAAATTATAACAATTTCAAAAAGCAACCCTCTCCCTCCCCCCCCCCCAGAGATATATTATGATATGAAATGCCAGATCCCCTCTCCCTATATAGTTATAACGTTATACATGAAGAGACCTTAGAGATAGGTAGGTTAAAGAAAAATACTGTTTGAAACAAATGCCGAAATATTGTAAATTACTCACTACCTTAAGTCTTATCTATTTCTTAAAGAAATTGTCTAAAATTTTACTTTTATTCGTCAATGATAAAGAGAATCAAATTACACACATTTGTTTTCAAAATTGAAATTACACTCCAGAATTACTTATTACTTATTACTTATTACTTTATTTTCAACTTCTGTAAAATAAAGTACTCTCATACAAATTTCTAATATTCAATATATACATATCTAAATAATTTAAATTTAAATTAAACCTCAATATTTCATGAGATTGGAAGCAAAAAAAAAAAAAAATCATCAAAACAAACAATTGCTTCTCAAAATACATGTAATACAATCAGTATATTAAAAGCTGTTCTATATGTACATTTACATAGATATGTAAATAGCAATTTTAAAGGAGAAACATAAATTTCAAATCAATGTCACTTAATGAATTTCTTTGTTTGGAAGTTCTTACGATATTTCAGTATCAAAGTTTAAATAAACTACCTACTATTTTTAGAAAAAAAAATAACTACGGAGACATCAAAATTTAGTTATTCAGTTTTAAGAATAGTGAATTCACAAACTATTTGGCATCGAAAGAAAATATAAAATATGAGGACTGGAGACAATACTAAAATTTATAGTTTGAAATATTTAAATATTTATTTTAAATTTCACTTTTTTAATTCATGAGTTTCATATTTGAATTGAGATTAATTTAAACTGCTAAATATCTAGGGTATCTTTTAAATTTTGTTATATTTAGATATTCCCATTATAAAAATAAATACTTCCAATCAGATTCATCTTATTTAGTCTCATTCCTAGTTTTGCTGATAGACCATTAATTTGGTAATAGTTTATATTTTGTAATTTTGAAAATTTTTGAATTTTTATAACAACTTACTTTAGTCGAGTCTTGATTGTTACAATTTACAGGGTTAGCCTACATGATTAATCGGGTTTCAAAAGACTGTTAATTACAAGTAAACAACTCACAAAGACAGGTGATTCATGAAAAGATGCATACACTCATCAAGTTTCTTCACTGTTAAAAATTTTGCAGCATTCTGGCAGATCATTCGACTGTTTTTTGAAAAAACGGTTTCATAACCATAATTTAACTATATTCTGACCATAAAATGGCCAATAATATGGTCAGAATAGTGTTAAATTCACGGTTGTGTAACCGTTTTCGGAAAAAAACGGTCAAATAACCTGCCAGAATGCTGCAAATTTTTAACAGTGTGGTTCATACTAGAAATGTTCAACGTGTGCGCTCTTAGACACCGGCAAGAATCCCAATTGTAATCGAGTTCCGTCCATACGTCCAATGGCATGTTTCTGTCTGGTATCCATTTCGGGTCCATCACAGCTTCTGTGATGCGTTCCGGAATGCGAGTCACGAGGCAGCCTTTTAAACTTAGTGAGTGCATGTAACTTGTCACGTATCACCCGTTTTTGTAGGTCGTATACATCTCAATACCAACTATTTATAAACCCTATGAATCATTTTGACTGACCCAGTGTACACTGTTAAAAATTTTGCAGCATTCTGGCAGGTCATTCGACCGTTTTTTGAAAAAACGGTTTCATAACCATAATTTAACTCTATTCTGACTATAAAATGGCCAATAATATGGTCAGAATAGTGTTAAATTACTGTTGTGTAACCGTTTTCGGAACAAACGGTCAAATGACCTGCCAGAATGCTGCAAATTTTTAACAGTGTAGTATTTGCTGTCCCAAAAATATATATAAAATCTTAGCTTGAAAGTTTTATTTTAGCAGCAACTACTTATGTTTTTCTTTCAATAGGTACTGCATTTATTTTATTTTTTCAGAAGAGTGTCCTAATTACAGTAGAACCCCGTAAAATGAACTAATTTTGACCAGGGCCTGTTCGGACTACCAAAAATTCGGATTACCCGAAATTCCGATAAAAATAGTAAAAAAATAAAAATGATGCGTGCTAAAAAAAATGTAAGTTCTAAGTACTTAGTAGTACAGTAAACAATCTCTAATCTGTCATCCAAAGGTCCTGTATGCTGTATAATACGGCACGACTTTCGAAAAAATAGTATTACTTGTTTAATCACTTCTGATGTTTATAATGATCCAATGGAACTTCAGAAGGAGGAGTGTTCATGGGAGGTATAAGAAGTCGTTTTGCCGTTTTACGATTGGCTGCAACAACGTATACGCCAGATATTGCAATATTCCATATTATCCGACCATTCCATAATACCTGAACTTCTTCTAAATTTCGATGTATATGTACCTGCATTGTAAAAAATTTTAAAAATTTTAATATAGGAAAATATAATATAAGAAAAAGAGAAAATGTACAAAAACCATTTCCGGGGATACCCACGAACCCAAAATGAATTCCGACTTTTGAAACCTCAAAAATCTATATGTTTACGATATTTAAAGCATAATTTATAATAACAAAGTTTCTTTTGTGCTACTTATTTTGGGATACGTTTCAGAGTATGTTTTATAGAACATAGTTTTATCATCCCGGAGTATTCGTTTTTAGAACGCTATCAATTCTGAATAAAAGTTTTTTCTGCTGAATAGTTAAGTTTACACAGTTATCCATGCAAGACAAACAAAATAATATTATTTTTAATTTTAATGTTAATGTAAATGCTGTTAATTTATGGTATTTCTCAGTAAAAATTTGAGAAGTGGTTGAATCCGAAATGTCTGTATTCCGGGTGTAGAAAATGAATTAATACAGTGCATAAAATATTTTAAAACGTTTCTTAAAATAAGTGGCGGCAAAAAAACCTACTTCTTCATAAATTCTTCCTTAAATCGCAAAAATATTTCTGTTTCTTGGTTTAAAAAAAAGAAAAAACATTTTTGGAATCACCGTTAAATATCTATTTTCGTTCATGGTTATGTTATGTTTTCGTAGAATAAGAAACATCTGTCTTTTCAATAAAATAAGAACACTACATTGATAGTGAAATGAAGAAAATTTCACCTTGACTAATATAAAAGCAAAATACATATATTTATTCACTTAAAATGTGATAAAATATTAAAAACGCATGTAAAGATGCTAGGTTTATATAATGTGCACAGAGATCTTTCGAGATGTACACGCACTCATTTTCAAGGGGAAGAAGATATGATTGAAATAGAAAACATTGCAGAAAAAAAATTAAATAGATTAAATAATACAACAAAACATTAAACAAAATAATTTATTTTGTGTTCTCTTCCAATCATAATCTTCTTCACCATGAAAATGAGCGCGTGTGCGCCTCGAAAGATCTCGGGCTATATTATGTAAACATTACATCTTTACATATTTTTTTTAATTTTAGCACGTTTTAAGTAAATAAATGTTTTTGCATTTTTTTTATCTGTCTTTTTTTACACTAGACTATTTTTTACTAAGCAAACACTTTATTATTTATTTTTGGTTTATTACAAAAAAAAAAAAAAAAAAAAAAATGGATATCAAGCATATTGGTTACTTAGATAAACGATAGAATAAAATCTATAAAGTAAACTTACTGTCAGATTCATATAGAGATACATTTTCAATTAGCATAATTTTTATGTGAAAATTAAAGTAAAATATTTGCACGAAAATTTTATTTGCCAACACGAATGTTTATTTCATTAAATTGAAATCTTATCCAAGAGCGGGTAAAAGGGTTGACGTATGTTTTAACGAAATAAAATTAGACGTGACATGAAAGTAATATCAGAAATGTGTCAAACAAAATTCCATTAAACTAAAAGCTCAACCTTATAATCCTCATGACAAGTTAGTATAAGATAAATTGCTTCGTAATATTTGAGATTGGAATTTGCAATTACGAAATCCTCAATCATGACATGATGTTACCTTGATTCCGACCTTGTTTATCTGGAATAATTAACTAAAAAAAAGCATTAAGATTTAAAATTTTAAAATGTAAAATTTCATTTTCTTTAACTTTAAAGTTTTATTTTTTTGAACATTTCAAAATATAAAATATTTTATTTCTTAGAATAATACTCGGTGAAACTATATCGGATACGGCGGATCAAAAAAATAGTATTTATTAAAAATTAAAACATTATTTTCATCCTGAATTTTTTTTTTAAATAATGATTATCGCTCTAGAACAACGATATTTTTCAAATATTGACCATATAAAGGTTTAATATCGGGGGCTTTGGTAAATTGTAAGAGGAAGTTAATGCCCTAACTTTGAGGTGTTTATAGTTTACAAGTAATAAGAAAATTTTCAGAAAATCAACAATTTAGATTTACCTAATCAATCGTAGAATTTAATTGCAAATATTATCGCAAAACCAATATTTAAGAAATATTGCGATTACATTGGAAATATTTACAAATAATGCTTTAGTGGGCTAAAATTGGGAGAGTATTATTTTGGTACTATGATATAATTAAATTTTACCTAAAAAAATGGTAGTTTTTTTTCATACAATTATACGAGTTTCTTTTTTTTTTTTTTTTTTTTTTTTTTTTTTACATATGTAACTGAATGGTATGGATTGAGGTTCTTCAAGTCCAAAATCCTTACTGTATTTTTTAATATACTTTATTATTTTTATAACAAGTTATGTTTCTTGTTAACATTTACATTTAAATATGTAACGATATATATTTCTTATTTACGTTTAACTTCAATTATTTGTTTAAATATATAACAATATATATTTCTTAACTGCGTTTATAATACAAAGTACATTTTTTTTTTTTTTTTTTTTTTGGTTGACAGTGAAATATAATTATATTAAATTTACTTCTTAATAAAATTAGATAACACCGGCACATATATATATATATAGGTTTAATTTCTTCTGGTTTTAGTTATTGCATATTATTTAAAGCTTGCTGTTTTTTAAAGTTTGTTGGTTTTTAAAGTTTGCTGTTTTTAAGTTATTTTGGTTGTTGTTATTTGGTTTATTTATTTAATTTTTAATCTTTGGATCAGTTCTGTGGTTTTGAATTTTTGGGTTGGGTTTTTGGATATATATATAAATACATATACATATAAATATTTCTTTTTATCATGGTTAACATATCCATTATCATACACATTTATTGCAAGATTGAAGTGTAAGGGAAGTAAATAATATATTTATAGATATCTTTTGATCATAACAAATATTTTTATTTCATATTTAACTTCTTTTCAGATATTGAAGCTTCTGTTTTTTATCATACTAGTTTCAGCATATAAATCTAAATGGGACAAGAAATGAAATGAAATTTTGTACTGCTGAAAAATAAATAATGTGGACCGTGACTTGCATAAAATATTTTTTCTTTTCTTTTCTTTCTTTTTTTCGTAAGCAACTTCCTTTTTAAAAAATCTTATTTCTTTTTCACTCTCTGTAATTGACATTTAATAGAATTTTATAAAGAAAGTGTTTGCTAATATTTATAAAATATGTAATGCAAGCAGATTAAAAGCTTTAAACGCATATAAGTTAGGAATTGCTATATATTGTCTTTATTTATAGGTTTTTGCAATTATAGGATTATAGGTAACCCAATTGTAATATTGACCGAGCTGATTAAATATATTTAACTTGATTCCTCATCATACAAAGAAAATCTCCCGATAATAAGAGATATTATAAGTTCAAAAATAATTTCTTAAAACACCATACAATTTCAAAATGTGCAAGGCCTTTAGAAAGAATTTAGTCTTCCTTCATCAGTAGAAAAATAACTACTTACTTCTACTTTAAAAGCAGCAACAAAGAAGCACATATTTTTTGCACCTGATGATGGAAGACTAATGTCTTTCGAAAGGCCTCGTGGATTTATAATTTTTTTGGTGTTTTAAGAATTTCTTTTTGAACTTATCGTATCACACCAGCTTTTTTCATTGTTAATTACAAGAGATAGTTGGTAGCTTTCTGGGATTTTTTTTTTTTTTTATTATTTACTTCAAGAAATTCAAACGAGCACATTTTGTGTTTTCCAGATTTTAATATTTTATTTCCTACAATAAATTTATAATTTCACAAATACTTAAATGTCATTAGTAAGGGTCATACACTGTAAAACGAAATCTGTAAAGTTACTAACATTTTTCTAGGAAACTGGGATTCCTAGAACTTTTTATGGAACGGCAACAAGAAAACTTCCTGTAACGGACGCTGTTACAGGAATTTTAGTTGTTGCCGTAACATAAAAAGTTCTTGGAATCCCAGTTTCCAAGAAAAACTTTAGTAACTTTACAGATTTTTTTTTACAGTGTACTCGTCCTGAAATTTCACGACATGGAAATACTTCGGTACCAGTATTTTGTTATGGAAAAATCTCTTCTTAAATAAGGCGAAATTTCGCGCGTTGAACCTAGCTTTATTTGTCTATAAACAAATAGTGATATTTGTATGAAAAAATCCCTGAAGCGTCCGACCCCTGCATTAGTTTCTCCAATGTTGTTTGCTGTTCCTCTGAAAAGTTTTGCATTTGTAAACAATCCTCGAAGCTTTCAGAAACGAATTTATGCTGTGATAATTTTTTTTTTCATTTGAAAACTTTAGGTGTAACCCTTATTTTTTTTTTAAGTGTTACCCTTATTATTAAGATATAACCCCTTTAAACTTATAAATAAAGACAATATATAGTAATTCTTTTAACCCCTTAAACTACGATTTACGCCTCAGCAGACTGGGTACAAAACGTAAACAAGATCGCACAGCCTTCGAACCATTCCACGGTTCGGCAAATTCATAAGTACCACTGAAATTTAATAGAGATTTTTGCCTTGTTTATGCATGAGATTTCGGCGATTAAATAAGACAATATTTACTATAAAAATTTAATGGTAACAGAATTTACATTTCGTTCGATTATTGACTACGGACCAGGCCCGTGATAATCAGTTTTGGCCCAAATATAAAACCACGAGTCTCACACGTTGTAGTAGGTTAAAGGTTTAATCTTTGGCGTCCATGTTCTATTTGGATTTTATTGTCCTTCGAAACCTCGTCGCTGCTGAAAAGTCTCTTATGTACACTTTTAACCTTCTACAAGAAGTAGCATTCCTTCAGAAAACAATTTGATTTATGCTGAAATATCCTTGCACTTCATTATGCCCAGCTATTTTGTCAAATTTTCAATGTTTAACTTCGTCACTTAAAACATATTTTTCCATTTGTATCTTTTTACTCTCAATAAACATTTTAGATTGAAAACTGCATTATCTTCACTTTCTTTTCAGAGTAGAACTCTGAACATTGGATTCCCCCTTTTAACACTTTCCAACATAGTTGAAAATTGTTTATGGATTCGTTTTCAATGTCCGCAAGTCCTGTAACTCGCGTTAATATAGTATTCGGAATGCCATGCACTTTGTATGCGTTATTGAGGTTTGCGGTATCCGAATACGTTCGGAGGGCTTTTTTAAATTATTCTAAAATATGACTTTTTTTTTTTTTTCATTGCATATCATGATGTGATTAAAAAAGAAAAATAAAACAGAAAAAGTTATACCTTTCAATTTTTTGAGGGGGGGGGGGGGATAAGCAAAAAACAGCGAAAATAATCACTTCCGCAAAACATCATAACTCAACTTTAAATCAAGATATTTTTATTTTGTAAGCATTATTATAATTATTAAACCTTTTTCTAGGGAATGAACTACTCTCCTATTTGTGAGTCAAATATTTAAAACTACATAGAAAGTTAATCCGTGATGAAGCAAAAATTACTAAAAATTTATTGCAAATTAGAAACTTTATCAATAAAAAAAAAAAAAAAAAAAAAAAAAAAAAAAACTAATACACTTACTGTTACGAGTGTAGTTTATTCCCTTTTTTGCACTTTGAAAAGTATACAAAAAAATTGAAAGAGATTCATCCATAGTTTTTTCCGTTATGATGTTTTGCGTAAACATAAAATGTTAAAAATTTGATTTTCAGGAAACGCAAAAACAAAATTTGATTCAAAATCTTACTGTAAAAGACGCTTTGAACTTGCTGCCAAAAGTTTTTAGAAAACTTATGTTGTCACATTAAAAATCTGTGCTTTAAAACTTTCTTTCTAATTAGTTTAAAATTTATAATAAATAAAAAAACGAGTTTTGAAGCTCATATTAAAACAAAACTAAACGTAAACAAACACTTCAGCTGAACGATAATTTCGGTTTCAAAATACTGATACTTTGTAATTTAAAAAAATGCAATAATTTGACTTCTAAACAAGATATATACAAAATTCAAACAGATTTGGAAAAATAAAGAATCCGGCTATTAGGGTAGGTGCTCTATTATCATCCTCCAGTCACTTTTAGGACCTTGGAAGTTGTAATTTTCAGTGAAAATCAACCAAATTTGGATTTTACATAGACTAACTACCCACGCACATAGAAACATAGGCAAATATCGCAGAAAAAACTTTTAACAATGCGCAAAAATTGTTTTTTTAACGTATCTAAAAAATGCAAAAGAAAAAAAAAATGTCCCAATTTCGTCCCCCCAAAAAATCCAATACGCCGATGCTTAACTTATAACTCAATCAAAATTTATTTCTAAATGAGTAAGCAATTTAATTTACATTAAAGTAAGTCACAAAGAAATGTACTAATTATTTGTGAAAGAATAACATAACGAAACATTAGCATGGTTGCCAACCTCCCGATTTTTTTCATACCAATATTTTTATGCAGAAATACTTGCTTTATACAATCGCAGTTTTAACGCAATTAAATAAAGAAAACATTTTTGTAAGATTTTAGTGGTATCCAAAAAATCGGGAGATTGGCAACTATGCATTAGCCATCCAAACATGAGGAAAAAATTGAAAACAATGTCATAAAAAAGCATTCCTAATTTCGTCCCCGGGACGAAAATAAGAAATACAAGGGGGACGAAATTGGGACCACGCTACTTCCCAATATTACGAATCTTCAGTTCCCGTAAGATGAACTGAGCGTCCTAAAGATCACTGTATGCTACTGTCAGCATCTTACCAACGTAAAATACATGCAATGAATAAGAAATAAATACTTACAGTACAGAAAAAAACGTTCTACAAACGACGTAATAAGAACTCAGGTTTTCTAAAAATAGGAAATTCGGCGTCTTTAATTTATGTATCCGTCTTGGCGAACGAAACTTTCAACACTGATACCTTTTATCTTCCGCCCCCTTTGCCTTGCGGCATAAGAGGCGCCACTTTCGCAGAAGCGGAAAAGTTAAGGGGGACGAAATTAGGAGAGGGGACGAAATATGGGCACTTTACCCTATATTATACCAAAATTTCACAATCGATATTTTGGCCGAAAATCGGCTTTTAAAGGTATTCAGATACCTTAAATGGCATGTTTAGTATTGCAAATGAATTGTGTAGTTTGTTTACAAAGGCACTCAAAAAAATCCATTACATTAAAGTCTAAGTACAAAGTTTTTCATGATGTATATTAATTATGTTATAATATTTAATACAAATTGAAATTTATATATATCACTGAATCATAATACAGCATACTTAGAATAGAATATGGTGTGCTCAGAATTCCTTTACAGAGACCCACAATAGAATTCAATTATAATACTTCTGTAAACAATAACTACTTGAAGTGCGTTTTCAGTTGCGCTACGCGTTTTAAAATATAAGTATTTTTTGCCTTTTGCTCGGTGTGCCTAAATTTGATGCTTTATGTGCAGGACAGCACAAAATATCTCGAGTACATTTCGTTTATTGACGACAATTTCTAAAGAGGAATTTTCAAAAAGAAGATTAAAATATCAGATAAAGCAAGCCCTACTAAGATTACAAAATAACATTAATCTACTTGATAATATGTGTAACTTGAAAATTACTTCATTTTCATTTCCACAATTTCAACGTATTTTGTTTGATAACCGAAGTTATCGTCGCCCACAATCGTTGCACTTTTTCTTGTAAATCGTGCATCTTTCGTGCAATTACCTACAACAAGCATTACATTGAATCCAGTCACTAGTCGAAGTTGTCTCCTGGTAGAGTTTCACAAGGAAGGTCTCCATGCGGGCATACTCAGAAAAATCTGAAAAAAATACAAAATGTTCTTCTCCTGTGAGTATATTTGTTTATAAAAAATATTGCAGCGGGACTTCGATAGAACGTCCGTAAAAAAATAATGAAAATTTCGTTTATTTGGCGACTTATCACCGGTTGGCGAGGAAATAAAATTTCAAAAAATGCGATTTTAAAAATACGCTTGTAGAATACTCTTTAAGGAAAAACTTTTTATGTTGACTTTGTTTAAATAAGTTTAAATTGAATAACTTTATCTTTGTCATTTTTAGTTTGTTTTAACTATAGTTCAGAACTATATATGTAGCGAAATATGTTTATAATGAAATTTAACTATCATATTTTACGATTTAAAACAAAATTTAAAGTGATTGTTCCAAACTCAAAAATATGCCCCATTGAGACCTGTCTATTCAACTTTGTTGCTATTGAACGAACTTCTTCGATATGGAAATTTATAACGGGAGCATTATTCATTAAAAGTTATTTTTATAACCGGTAAAGCCGTTTAAATTTTTAAAAAAATGCTGATTGGAGAATAAAACAATGGCAAAATTTCATTCAAATCGGCAACAAGCAACATGTATAATATAAAGTAATAATAAATTATTTCATGGTTTACGTTTAAATTCATTAAATGGCGGACATTATCAAAATAAATTAAAAACAATTGTCAGATTCATTAAAATCGTTTGCTTTTGGCGAGGAAAAGTGCTGCTCGCCAAATTGCGTGTCGTTTTCGTCTTTTTACGCCAATTATTCGAAAGTGTTTTGTTTTTTTTTACAGATTTTCTACTGGAATTCCGCCGCTAATTTTAACTGATCCTTTAATACATACATGAATGGTTTCACTAGCATTTTTTTCAACATATTCTGAGTATGCCCAGTATGGAGACCTTCCTTGCCAGACATTCAATCCACTCATCCTCATTGACCTTCGTTTCTTTCAGTCAGATTTTTTATCCCACTTTTTCTGGAAGCATCTTATCTTCAGCTTTTTTTTTTTTTTTTTTTTTGCAGCGGTGTTTCTTAAGTATTTTTCATGCATATTTTGTTTATCAGTAACATTAGTTGCACTCTGTTTCCTTTTTGATTTCGATGGCATTAAACTACTTGGATGGGTGAATGGTTTTCCAAAACATTGTAGGTGTTATTAGAAAAAACTTTTAGTCAACAAAATTAATTTATTACCAAATTAAATCTTTATAAATAATATATATATATATATATGATACTTAATTAACTAATTAAAAAATATATTATTAATTTATTAACATATATAATTACATACATTTATTTTAATAACAACTGTATTATTAATTTAGTAACAAAATTTTTATCTACAAAAATATTTTTTGCAAGTTAATTTGTTGCCAAATTTAGTTCCGATAATTATATGTTTTTCCAAAATAATTTCAAAATTGATTCATTCATATGTTTTACACGTAATTTGCAATTCATGCAAATTTATCAATAAGCTGCGTAATATCTCCTAGCATTCAAACTTATGCGGAAAGCGCCATCTCTCCTAAGTAGCAGATGCGCAAACTCTCCTATTTTGGTAGGAGATATTGCGCGGCCTTTCATTTAAACATGGACACTTCTAAAATGAATTGTTGGTGTACGCATCCTTAGTCTAGGTTAGTATATCATAAGAAATCGTTTAAGTTTAAAATATTTTGTACTACTAACATTCTATAAAAATCCTGACGAACAGTTAGGAAAATTCAAGCACATATTTTGGAAAAACAAATCAAAATATCAATGCTTTATCCATGACGCTCGGAACAATCAATGTGCGCATTTATGTAGACACTACACTAATGCTGCTGTACAACCACCTGGAGTCGCTGCGCGCGTACTCTACTATATCCCGTCGAATCTCTATATGCGCGATCTCTCCTACCGCGCGATCTCTTCTGTCTTTACCTTATAAAATTATAGATTATATAAAAGGCTGTTAGAACAAAGTCGGGTATTTTTCAAAATATTTTTGGTAATTCCCGAATTTGGGATTTTTAAATGTGTTATGAGTTTTTTAATGTAATTTATTAACTGTTATATTATAGTGTAAATACTAGTAATGTATGATTGATTGTATTTTTAATGTATGTCAAAGTATGCAGTGGGTTTGTGTTTCATCCCCGGAATTGCATTTATACACTAAAGCGAAAGCTCAGTTCCCGGGAATGTCAGCCCTTGTTAGGTGCGTTCGTAATTATATAAATATGTAGCATCTATAATCGTCGTTCGGTTCATCTGTCTGCCTGTCCGTTCGTCCGCAAATAACACAGCAAATACTATCCAGCCGAATAGTCTGAAATTATACATATGTAAGTGTTGCAAAATTTTGTCGAGTCCTTTCAACTATTAGGAAAATCGGATTTATAGTTTAATTGCAGGGGCAGTCAAAAGTTTTCCATTACATTACGAGTAATGGGAAAAAATTATTTCTAGTGCATTTTAAGTGTGTTGCAGCCTTTCGAACAGAATAAAATTGATATGCACTTATGTAGTGCATTAACATATGCAGTGCAAAAAATATTTACAAAACTAATTCTAGTACTAACGCACCTCATCAACCACGTATGACGAGCAATTTCCAACTTGTTTACTTAGACGTCACCGTTTTCCTTATTAAGATGTAAAATTTTGCTAAAATGTCCTGGAAGTGTTGGAAAGTGTTTCGTAATCTACGCTTTATGCAATATTTTTCTATCTTGTTTTCATTTGTTTGTCTTGAAGATGAATTATACATTAAATATATTTTTTCTAGGCAGGCTTGAAAATTTTCCCAATTTACACAAATATTAACCAGAACGTATGTTAAGACTGGTATTAGTTATCTAATAATGGTAAAAATTGGTTTTAACCACACAAAAATTTCCGAAATTCTATTAAATAACTTAATCTTAAATAAACTATTTAAGCGGTATAGTTATGTGTATGTTAATGTCATATTTTTTATATTTAATAATTAATAGTTGAATAAAGATGAAAGACAATTGAAATTTTTTATGTAATAATATTTAATAACAAGCGTGTTTCACAAATATTATTCCTCATAAAGTATAAATACTACATTACGTTATTTGGTAGGCAGTAATGAAAAACAGGCTATATATATTTGGAATTTTATAGTTTTTATAATGCACGTGAGACTAGAAAGATTATTTTGTAAGTTAGATTTTACCTAGAATAACCTATTGAACAGTCTTTGCTTAATAAAGCAACATCTTTTAATATATTTTTGAGTTCTAAGCAAAATTTATTAAATTTGTTTATTTCGTAAATGTTATTTAGTTTCCGTCACTTTTAATAAAAATTAGATATGTAATCAAATTAGTAACAATATTCCAATACTTATCTTAAGTACTACTAATATTTGGACATTTTTTGTGCTATTAAATTTATAAGTAGTGTATAAAGTATAATATTATTTGCAAACACTTCCAAATGTTGTATTAATTATTACTAAATTTTATTTTGATAAACCCGTAGAAATGTTGTACTAAATATATTATTTAACTTATTAATTTTTATTTATTTTCTACGCCAAAATGGGTTTTATTATTTTGGAAAGAACGGTTAAATAAGTTTTTTTCAATCCTTAATCTACTACTGGTTAAAACCAATAGAAAGCCAAGAAAATATAATAGTTGTAGGAATAAGAAACCGCCGAAAGCTAATTTTTTCTAACTTGCTAATGGAAAGAGGTGAAGAAAGTCGATATCGAATGTTGTTTAAACGAAAACAAGAGAATGTGTACGCCGATGTTTTTATTTTCAGAAGGTTAACGTGTTAATGTTTTGAAATAAAATCTAATTTTAAATGTAAATACAGGATATATTATGCGCTTATAAATGTTCTTCTTTATGCTTATTCAAGATACTGTGTAGTATAGAACAACTAAAATTATGAAACCTATTTTCAGCATCTGGCGTCATTCTAGGGAAGTCCTTTTTTTTTTTTCTGAATAAGATTAGAAATTTTATGTAAGTTTCTCCTAAAATTGTAATTATTTTATAAAGAAAACTGCGCTAAGTTAATAATTTTTTTTAATTTATTTTACAGTAAATACCAGATTAATGTTTATTTTTAATCTATTTTAGTAGTTCGAATATGATACCAAATTCCTATGAAACTAGTGTTTTTATCTTCAAAGGTTTATTATTATTTTTAAATATCTTTTTTTCCTGAAATGTATAATGTATATTACAAAACAAATAGGTGTTGCTATCCAACGTACAATTTATTCACAAGTTTTTAACATAAAACTCTACGTTTCGGTTTAATCTTTCAAACCTTCATCAGGAGAAACATTTTCTAAAATATAAATCGACAACAAACTCTTTACATGCTACATTTTGAAATCAATTCAAAATACAAAGCTTTCTAACGGAAACCTCTTACTCCCAAATAAACAGTTCAGTGGCGCCATCTTTTAACCAAAGATGCAAACGAAGAAATAAATGCTGAAAAAAGTGGAATTTTCATTTACTCTTCAAAATTGAAAGCCATATTTCTGGGATGTGAAAGGAAACATTATCATTACACACTTCATGGTTTCTTAGACGAATTTCTAAAGATTCACGAATAATAGCATTGCGCGGAATAACTTGCTTGGAAATAACTTTAGCATGGTCAAAGTCTATAAATGAAATGAGTCCTTTATGGTAGCTTCTTGAGAGTGCTGTAGAAAATTTACGAAACTTCAAATCGTTTTTATGTCACTCTCAAGAAGCTACCATAAAGGACTCATTTCATTTATAGACTTTGACCATGCTAAAGTTATTTCCAAGCAAGTTATTCCGCGCAATGCTATTATTCGTGAATCTTTAGAAATTCGTCTAAGAAACCATGAAGTGTGTAATGATAATGTTTCCTTTCACATCCCAGAAATATGGCTTTCAATTTTGAAAAGTAAATGAAAATTCCACTTTTTTCAGCATTTATTTCTTCGTTTGCATCTTTGGTTAAAAGATGGCGCCACTGAACTGTTTATTTGGAAGTAAGAGGTTTCCGTTAGAAAACTTTGTATTTTGAATTGATTTCAAAATGTAGCATGTAAAGAGTTTGTTGTCGATTTATATTTTAGAAATTTTTTCTCCTGATGAAGATTTTAAAGATTAAACCGAAACGTAGAGTTTTATGTTAAAAACTTGTGAATAAATTGTACGTTGGATAGCAACACCTATTTGTTTTGTATCGATATTACAACGTAAAGTCCTTTATTATTATTATAATGTATATTGTTATTGAAAGTATATGTTTCCCTTGTTGTAAGTTATGCTTCTTTTTAAAGAATAACTATGTTATTTTTAATTTATTTTGTTTCGAATAAAATTATTGTTTCGAACACTGTTTGTTCGAAACTTTAGCTGAGAAGTATTTAAAAAGAAAAGTACAGCTAATATTTTTGCAAATGTGTTACTTTCATTTCTCTGCTGTATTTCAAGAAATATATTTTGTAAATGCTTTAGATAAAGAAAAGCAAACACAGTATGTACAGTAAAAAAAGTATTTGTATCATATAAAATAAAATATGTGTCATCCAATCTGTTATATAGTTTACTAATATAGAAAAACATCCATTTGTTGATTTTATTGATGTTTTACTGAACTTAAAACATAAAAATATGAGGAAATTTAAAGATCAGCTAATTATAAGTTGAGAAGGAACAACTCAATCATGTTACGTATAACATAATAAAGTACACGTTATTAACTATTCCTGTGTTAACCTTTTTATAAAATTACTTTTATAAAAACGAAAATGCTTTTTGAATAATTTTAGATAGTACAACCAAACACTTATCATCAGCCAGACATATTAATTAAATGTAAAAAAAAGCAGCACGATTATGAGTTACAAAGCTGATGAATCATTTTGGCTATTATACGACTAAATAAAAAGATGATTTAACAAATACACAATATATTTTATAACTTCATGTACGCATTTTACTGGCATAATATTTTTGTAACAATTTCAAGTTTTTTCGTCTAACTTTAAAATTAGAAAGAAAACATAATGTTACGTGCATGATCTATTTACCATATACTCATCTATGTTTATAATCATACATATTTTAAACAAATCACGGTTTCTTGGGAATATCGTTCAATAAAATAAGCTTCTGCGTAATAATTGCAAATTTTATAATGAATAATTTGAAAACAGTTAATTACCTTAAAGACAACATTAAAAAATAAACATTTCTGAATATTTTCTTGTTTTATTTCATTTGTGGAAGTTCATATTTAAGACCATTTTGCATTATTTATAATCGTTCATGATCCATTTTGAATTTAATTTCCGATGTCTGCTCAGATTGCATCGAGATTAAATGAATCACGCCGCCTGAGAACAATGCTCAATAAATCAATACTGGGCTTAATTATTAGAAATCTGTTGGTGAATAATTTGAAATCAGTTATATTATGGATAATATTATAAAGGATCATTTCTAAATATGTGTTTTTTCTCATCTTTGAATTTTTAAGAAGTTAATAGTTAAAGTCATTTTAAATTATTTACAATTATGCATAATGTATTTTGATTTTTAATAGCGATGATTGAGGCGATCGTACAGAAGTTAAATGCATCACATTGCTCGGGACTACCCCTAGATACATCAAGTACGTAAGCTTTCAAATCTGAAAGTAGTTTGAAAGCATGAATATGACACTGTACAACAGTGGTTTTGTCCTAGAACTAAAATTAGTTGATTCTAGATAAGTTTTTGCCGCTGATTCCGAATATGCTTTCCGTTTATCTCTAGATGGACCAGGTTATGAGAAATTTGCATATTAAAATATATGCAAATTTAAGCTTTTTTGTGCTGTTTTATGCAAATTTTACATACAATATATGTCATATCTAATTACGTTTTCTAGATAATGACTACTTGACTATTTGCTTCAGATAAATGTCACAATTTGCATATACTTAACATTTATTTATCAGTTATTAAGCCTAATTTGCATATTTTCAATGGTGTAATATTTACATCACTAACAACTTTAAAATAGTTGCCACAGAATTGACGTCATGTTTTTCTAGACTAGATTTTTATGCTGATTTCAAATCTGCAATATGTTTTCTTATGTCATGTCTAGTTTTTGAATAAGATGAATTTCTACTTTTGCACCGTATTAACTCAGGTTTGTTATAAGATGCTTTTTAGTGGTGTGTAATGCATTGAAAAGAAGGTGAACAGGGTCAGATTCATATCAGAGACATAAAGAAAAATTTATATAATCGAAAAAAAATAAGTAGTAGAATCTATCCTAACTGGTTGAAGTTTATCGTACAAAGTATCATAAAAAGCTATTTCTGTCTTTTTTGACCAAAAACTAATGAAAATCACTTTTTTCAAAAACTAGACGTGATAGAAGAAAACATATACAAGATTTGAAATCAGCTAAAAAAACTGGTTTAGAAACATATTAGCGTACTCGTGCGGCAGAAATATTTGAACGTCAAGAAACATCTATATATATATTACGCTAACGTACGTGGCACAGAAATCGCGATTATTTGTTATTGTTTAATGGCAACGCCCGAGAAACGCATCTGATTGGTTATTGTGTAAGAGTCCTTGGCAGGATTTAGGGCGATCGGGTTTGTTGTTATTTACGTTTTGCGTTTTCTGTGGAATATCTTTCGCTGCAATTATGTAGCTTCAAAATATCATTTGAAATGCCGGTAAAAAATCTCGGTGAATGCTTGAAAGTGAAGAAGAAGCCGAATTAGAGTCGAATCGAAATAGATTCGAAATCCAAATAGAATTGTCGAGAACGCCGTTAAGCGATCGGCAAAATAGGCTTAATAACTGTAGCATGCACGAGTTGCTACTGAAATCCAAATTACTAATTTAAACGTTCCGGGGCATGCATAACTGTGGGTGAAACGTGCAATTTATGCAAAGCACTCTATTGGAAATGCGAATTAAACAGCAGCAAGAAGTTTACAAAATGTTGTCATGACGTAAAAAGTAATTTTGTACGGACCTGCGATACGAATTTCAGGTTCATTTAAGAATATTATTACGGGCCCCCTGAAAAGTAAGATACAATAAAACCTGCTTAGACGTAAACGAAAACGACCAGTGATAAATTCCGTTTTATGCAGGTCATTAAATTGAACAACGCATAATAGCATTTTTTTTTTTGGGGGGGGGGGGTGGGGGAGAGAGCTGGAACTTTTTTTTTTTCGTTTATTGCAGGATTCCGTTATAAACAGGCTTTATTCTATTAGAAAATAAATTTGCTGGATGGTACTTTTCTTAAAAATCTATATAGTAATATTTGCTTACAATTTTATTATTTCTTTTTCAGCATTACAATTGCTTTTTGATATAAAGATTTTAAATAAAAAAATAAATTTTTGAAAATATAATTACATTTTAATTAAATTCATCAGTTAACTTAGAATAAAAAAGTTTAAAGTATGAGACATATAAAAATTAAAAATCTTAACCTTTGACTTTACACAACTTTTGAACTGAACAAGAGTCGGGCCCTGGTAATTTGCACCGTCCCCTCTGTACGGATCTGCGATAAAAAATTTCAGATTCATTTAAGAATATTATTATGGGCCCGGGCAACGCCGGGCGGGTCAGCTAGTTATTAGAAAAACATGAAAAATATGCAAATTAGGTGGAATATTTTACAGTCACATGCCAGTATAATCTCAGAAACAACGTTTTTGTGAAGTAAATTAGGTAGAAATCATAACATAGAACAAAAAATCCTGTCTGATATTGCTTTATACCTTAAAATTGCAAATAAGTGTATAACATTTACTAAATTTGCATAAATTGAAATATGCAACTATCGCTCAAACTTGACGTGCAGGAGTAAATATAAAACTAGATTCGGAATCAGCACAAAAACGCATAAAAACAACTAATTTCTATTTTAGGACAGATCAAAAGTTCAAATTTGTTGACCAGTGTAATTTGAAAACAGTTATGCTATAAATATGAATAATCTAAAGGAACACTTCTATATGTATTGCTGTATATGTTCTTTTATTTTGTTAATTAATAGTTTAACTTAATCGTATGTTTAACAATTAATAGAATTTAATTACTACGGTTTTATTAAAGACCTCGTTAATATCGGATACTATAATCAAATAATAGTTTTATTTGGTTCTAGTTGACATATCATCAATAACTTAATAACGATGGCGGACATTATTGGGCATGGGGCAAATTAATCACATCTCTTGAGAATAACCCTCAATAAAGTTCATGAGTAATTGATTCCGATTAAAGAACGAATATTTCGAATACAGGAATAACTTACATTCAAGCTTAAATCATTTTCTTACTTCTTCTAATTTTACTCTTGTTGTTTAATAAAGGTAGGGATTAATATACCTGTGTATGTAAAATGAGGTAGGTAAGAAAAGCATGAATTTTATATTATACTACTTAAACAAATTGGAAAAAATGTACAAACGTGGCAAATGAGGTGCGTTCGTATTATAACTAGTTTTATTATTATTGAGATCTTGTTGGAATAGCTGTTGCACTCTTATCCACAAATGCATAAATATAACTATTATACATTATTGGAGAAAAGGTCTAACGAGTCTGAAAGACGTCGGTGAGATTAATGTGGGTGAAGCTGCTGATACGGCTACAAAATGGACTGTGGGCAGATGGTTTAAGCGATTCGAAGAAGGCTATTTTAATCTAAAGGCAATCCTCGGCTATCTGTTTTGGATAAAAGTGACTTGGTAACCGCTGTGGATGAAGCATGTCAAGAGATTTTCGATTCCAAGGAGCCGCCATGGTAATTCCAGCAAATCCGGAATCTGGCAGAATAATGGCAGAAAGTCGTGGACAATGATGATCTCTACTTTAATGAATAGTCCTTGTTGCTTTTGCTGTTAATTTGCGGATATCAACGCAACTTTCACAAATTTCCCAGAACGTTTTGCTCAACCTACACTCATGTTCAAAATTAAGGTCACAAACATAAAATCTGTGGAAACTGATGAATTATTCACTGTGTTGACACGAAATTTGGCACATAGTTATATTATAGTGTGGGAAAGAATATTGCAACATAACAATATCGAAAATATTTTAATTCTGAATTAAGATACAAGGTATATGAAAAAGTGTTAAATCATGAATCAGAGATAAACCATTTATCTCGGGAAAAATCTGTCTAATATGGAGTGCGACCACCGTGCACTGCTATAAAAGCCTAACAACGAGCTCTCATACTGTTTATGAGGTTTTCAATAAACGTTTGTGACAACAAAGCCCATTCTTCCAAAAGCGTGACTTTTAACTCCTGGCGAGTCCTGGGATTGACCTCGAGGGCCAATTCATACGTAGATTATCCTCTTCTTCAAGAAAATCCTCAACAATGTGAACTGTGTGTGTCTTCGCATTATCGACCATAAACGTGAAGTCCGGGCCTACAGCACCACCGAACAATATCACATACGCTTCAAGGAGCTCATCCCTAATGACCGGAATCCAATCGTGTGTGTTCCTTTCACTGCATCGAACAGGAAAGCGCGTTTGTTGTGGAGACGAAGCTATCAGTCTTGGACACAACAAGAATGGGGCGTGTTCTTTTCAGTGATGAGTCGAGATTTATCACGTAGAGTGATTCTCGTCGAATCTTTATCTGGAGAGAACGCTGAGCTTGCTATCATCCGTCCTACGCAAAAGAAATCGACATATTGGTGGCAAATGAAATCCTTGCATGGGGTGGCATAATGTTAGGCAGTCGTACACCACTGCACGTCTTCGATGCGGGTACTGGCAATGCACATCGCTATAGGGATGAGGTCCTTGAAGCCTATATAAGGTTGTTCCGTGTGCTGTATATCCGGCCTTCATGTTTATGGACGATAATTCGAACCCACACAGAGCTAATATTGTTGATGATTTTCTTGAAGAAAAGGAAATTCGCCGTACGAATTGGCCCTCGAGGTCTCCGGACCTCACTCCTATCAAACATGTTTAGGATGGTCTAGTAAGAGCCATTTCACAGCATAACACCCTCTCAGGACACGCCAAGAGTTAAAATCCGCGCTTTTACAAGAATGGGCTTTGCTGTCACAAACATTAATTGACAGCGTCATAAACAGTATGAGAGCTTGTTCTGAGGCTTGTATAGCAGTGCACAGCGGTCACACTCCATATTAGACAGGGTTTTCCCGAGATGAATGTTTTATCTCTGATTCATGATTTAACATTCTTTGATATACCCTATATATCAATTCACAATTAAAATCTTTTCCATATTGTTATCTTGCTATATTCTTTCTCCTATTGTAATATATCTCTGTGCCAAATTTCGTGGCAACACATTGAATAGTTCATCAGTTTTAACAGATTTTATGTTTGTGACCTTAATTTTGGACATGAGTGTAGTATTAAAATCAGTGATACGTTAATAATAAGACTCCATCTCAAATAGGAAGCAATCAACATGACAACCTACAATCATTACCTATCATGGGGTACCTTTTAAATAATTACATATGATAGCATTTAATAGAATGAAGAAAATTTGTATTAATATCTTTTTAAGGTTTCATTTGATTTTCACAAAATTTCAAATGACTGGACAAAATTCTGCAACGATTATATGATTATATTAAATTTCAAACAATGCGTTTGGATAATTTTTGCGCCACTGTATGCCGACAGACAAAAGCACAAGACGACGGTTATAGGTACTACGTATTTTTACCCGACAGAAAAGAAGGGTTATGTGTTTCACGCGTATCTGTGTAAGTGGATTTCTTTATACCCTCGAATCATCCCAACGTCTGGATGCATTTTAATGAATGAGGTCTCTATCAATTCGTCTTAACGGCCCAATGGTTATAGGCTAGGTTTTGTTTTTATAAATTCAAAATGGCGGTAGAGACGGGAAAAAAATTACGCAACCTATTGAGTGGCCTATCAATGGATAGATCTTTCGAAAATTAGACAACGTTTCATTGATTATTTTACAGTCAGAAGCTCCGTTTAACTATTATACAACCTGGAAGTTGTGTATGTAGGATCTCTATCTTTACGGCAACTGTAACCATCATAGACATCTATAGATTTCATCAAAACAGTGTTTATAGATAGGAACTAACAATTAAACACAACTTAAAAGTCATCAATACAAGTAAATAAAAAATAGGTAAGTAATATAAACAAGAACTATAAAAAATATATTAAATCTTTCAATACCAAAGCGCCTCAAACGCCCGATCATCCAAAATACCGAAAGCGCCCGAAATCGCCTGGACTATTTCAACCCGTCTTTTGTCCTCAGAGGTCATGTCAAGACGCGCGTTGTGGGGTGTGTCTGGAGGATTATCTCCTCTTTGTTAACTTGATTTCAGAAAAGGGATTTTTTCAGGAACCAGATAAGGGAAAATGAAGTATATTTATGCTTTTTATTTCGGCTTGAGTTTCTTATTGAAATGAAATTTCATTTTTTAGATAGATTTCGGTAGAAACAATACCTATTACATTTTCCCCTATGTTGAAATTTCTGAAAACTATTTGCAGATCTACGCCAATCACGACCCCCTAGAACCCAAAACCACCCAGATTTATAACTTTATCTATCTATCACTTTTTTATGGGTACGATAACTTCCATAATTCTGCACAAATCTCTTCCAAACTATTACATAAAATCAAGGGGCAGAAATTCTCAGTCAGGTTCGTTCAAGGGCAAAATCAGACCGAGGGGGTGGAAATAGGGAGCGGGTTTGTGAAAATAGACAAAAAAACAAACAACAACAAAAAAAAACTTCTTAATTATACTACATATCAAATCACTTTAAAGTTATTATTACTTCTGGGAAAATGTCCAAAAATTATGTATAACAGATTTTTGATATCATTAAATATGGGCCCAAGGGGCAGAAGAATAGGGTTTTAAAAAGAAAGAAATTCATAACTTCGTCAATTAAGAACATATCAAATCCACTTAAATTTATTACCAATATTCTTAATATTATCTATATCTCTTAAATTGGCAAGTTTATAATAGGGCCAACTCTTACAGCAAAAAAAAAAAATAAATAAATAAATAAATAAAATAAATAATAAAAAAAAGGGGGTTGAAGAAGAAAAGAACTCACAACTTCGTCAATTCACAAGATATCAAATCCGCTTATTTATTTATTTATTTATTTATTTTTTTTTTATAAATCTTCTTAATATTATCTACAACTCATAGAACGAGCCCGTTTTTGTGAAAAATTGGAGATGCATGTAGAATATGTGCATAGTAAAATATGGCATTTCGCTGTTTTTTTCAACAGCGAAATGTCATGTATTTTACTACCGTTGCAACTTTTTTTTTCTAATTTTGCGCCTAATAAATGAGACTTCTTTTATGAAGCTTATAACAGCCTATACTAGTCAAGCGAAGAAATCTGAATGCTAATGTTAAACCCATGAGAGAATTCTTTACGTAATTCTCGCTTTCATGTTAATATTTTCATTTCTTCTCTTTCATATAGGATATCTAAGGTTGGTATCAAATGTTGTGCGCTTGTACTTTTTCGATTTTGATTATAGTTCTTTTTTTTACATGCAGACTCCTTTATTTTTCGAACCAGTTAGAACCAGTCCTGAAAGTGAAACTATAGTCATAAAAGAAAAAAAAAATATTTTTAATATCTAAAAAGTTCAAACTCACAACAATAGTCACCGATTTCATGTATCCAATGAAAAAAAAATCACTAAAAAAAATTAAAATACAAGCGAGAAATCGGTAAACACCTATAGATGTTCAGTAATTGTATTTATGTAATATTTGAGTGTAATTCAATTTATTAAATTTGTTTCATTCATTTAATTCTTAGCTTCATTTATTTCATTTATTTGGCTGTAAAATTTGTATTCGGATTATCATTTGGCTATTTTCTGTTATTACTAGAGAGGGGGGGGGGGTAGGTTCTGGGCTCGGCTCAAGAACAATTCCCACGCCTCACCACACTTAGCTATTGGCTTAGTAAAAATTTATATCATACCGTTTTGTATTAGTTTAATATTTGACAACCTGAGGTTACTAATATATATACAGTAGAACCTCGATTATCCGACGTAATTTCGATCGTCCCTACATCGGATAATCGAAATATCCGGATAATCGAGAATTTATCAGTAATCACCTAGTTTAACATTAAAATCGTCATCGAATTGCTATTAGGACTATTTAAACTGCTTAATAAATATACAACTTCAAATTATGCATGAAAATAATTTTATTTGCTTAGAACAGAGACGTGTACACATGGGGGGGGGGGGGGAGAGTACAATTATACCGGGATCGGATCTTGCGGGATCTCAAACTAATTTCCATAGAATTCGAAGAAAGGGAAGCCAAAATACTTATCTCTACTTGTGGTTTGGAAAGGAATGCTTGCACATACAAGGAATGTAAAAAAAAAAAAAAAAAAAAAAAAAAAAAAAAAAAAAAAAAAAAAAAAAAAAAGTTGGAAAGAATTCAGGATATTGGCATTGGGTTACGGAGAATTTCGGTTAAACGAGGGTCGGATAATCAAAGTTCTGTTTTACCATCTATACTAATGTGTAAAATGAACTATTTCTGACAGTTTTCCGCAAGTAAATTGGGGGGTAGACTTATACGCGAGTCAATTACAAAAGCAAAAAAAAAAAAAAAAAAAAAAAAAAAAAAGAACCCTTTAAATATTGCAAAAGTCTGTTTTTTTATGTGTATAAATAGTAAAATAATACATAAAATATACAAATAATAATAATTTATTATTAAAGAAAAATAATGATTTGTTTTTGTTTACTTACTAATTTTTCGCATTAGTAAGTGGTTTGATTTTGTGCAAAATTGAAATAAAAAGTTAGGGGGGGGGGGCGGTCGGCGTATATGCGAATATATACGTATATATACTCTATTAGTAATTATTGATTATTATAAGTTTTTGCTATGCCAATAGCTAAGGGTGTGGAGGAAGGGGTCTTGTTCTTGAGCCGAACCCAGCCCCCCTCCCCCTTATAGTAATAATAAGGAAATTTTTATAGTCAAATAATAACCCGAATGATATGTAACATTTCTGTAACAAAATAAATGGCATCAAATATAGATCTAATGCTTAGATAGTAACAGAGGAAACCCCCACTCATTTCGTGCCTAGTGTCCCAAAATTGGGACGTTTAGATTTTTATATGTTAAATAAACGTTTTTTCAATGATAATTTTTTTATTATTTTTACGTTCATTTTACACCATTTACTGTAATTAAGTATAATATTGAGTTGAAAAAAAATTCATGCACTAATAGGTTAATTCGTCTTTCAAAATGCTAAAGGAAAACCTTCCTTATAACTTCAATTTTTGAGACAATTCACGAGGTTTTAAATTTATTTCAATAGTTCTGGCATTTCTAGTTCCGATAAATTCAGACATTTTTTAAATACATCACTGGATTGACAGCTTCAACATTTCTAATTTCATGCTAAAATGGCAATGTTAAAGAATGGTTGTATGTCAAAATATTTAGAAACCCATAAAATTTAAGTGTCCCTCAATACAAAGCGGTACTAATAAGTTTTACATTCATATCGTAAAGGTATTTCCATTTATCTGGATAACCTAGAACAATAGGTGTTTACATTTTTATTCTAAAGCTCTCTCGGAATTTTGTCCCTTGCAAAAACGTATTATTCAGTCAGAATTCTTACCTTTACCCCATGCAGAGGAATACGCTAATCCTTTTCTACACTCGTTTTCTTCCACTCCTAAGATTGATATGTTCTAAGTTGACATTTCAGCTAAGAAGAGGGGTATGAAATTTTTCGGGCGTTTCGGTTTTCTGAACGACCTGTATAATTTCAGCCTCGGTAACGAAAGAGTTAAGTCAATTCCTACTTAGGTCAATAAGAGATTTTTTTTTCTCCCATTCTTCTTTCCTCTTGAGTGGTACTTAAAATGCCTTGATCAAGAAGAGGGCTCTTTCGATTATTGAAAATTAATTAATTTAATTTAATTAATGAATTAGTGTTTGAAAAAAAACTGGATTAACATCAAGTGTCATCCACTACAAGTTTAAAAAAAAATTATTTGAGCTTGATTGGATGAATAATAAGTTTTTTATTAACGATTGAAAATTTGAACAAGATTTATATAGCGAGCGTGTGAGCTAATAGTAGGAATTGAAAAAATGTAGTTTAACATTGATGAGAAATAATCGAGTTTTTTGATTTTTTTAAAATTTAATTGTTTATTATAATTGTGAACGCAACCTACAATCGGATAAGGAATCTTGAAATTATCTAATTTTATTCAGGTTGTTCTTTCTTATCACAGAAGAGTAGTTAATCCAATACAGGCATTTTTAAAAGATCAAAATGCAACATGTTCCAAATATTTTTCTGCATCATATTAAAATCTTGTTACGTCAAAATTGTTATTTTTAAAAAAGCTACAACGTTTTAAGATTTTTAATTGTACTTTTGTCCTACTAATTGTATTTAGAAATATTTTCTAAATGGTCTAAAAACTGAAAATTAAAAAAGCAATTTTTCTGAAAATAAAATTTTCTTTAATATTTAAGTTTTACAAATATTAGGTTTTGTAGTGCCAGGAATTCCTGGAAATTTAAAAAATTCAAATTATCGAAAACGTTTTAGTTTTGATTCAGCATAAGTATGAGATCATAAGGTATGTTTTACTTTCCAGAGCATGGATAACAGTTTTCTAAAAACTGTCTACAGACACAAGGACCCTATAACAATCCATAATGTTTACGGTTTCATGCGGATGAAAAATAACATTCGAAATATATATGAATTAGGAATTTTATCCCTAAAATTAAAGTTTCGAAATTAGCTATTTATCAATGATAAATATCGACCCTGTACATTAATATCTCAAATACAAAATACAAACAATAATTGAATTTAACATTTTACATTGCAAAATACATAAAAAAATATCTAGTCGTATGTCCCAATCAGAAGACTTATATCGACCCTATATATTAATATATATAATACAAAATACAAAAAAAAATTGAATTTAATATTTTACATTGCAAAATACATAAAAAAACCAGTCGGCTGTGCGAAAACTAATACTTTCTTCTATCTCATACATGTTAATAGTTTGAAAATCTCTTGCACAGTACCAAAAGTAAATAGCAAACTATGCCGATCAGGAGTATTCTAAATATATGAAATTCCGTGCATTAGTTATTGAGATATGACTATCACTGAAATTGTTTAAATCAGGCAAAATGCAGCATAGCAGCGCCACCTGTTGGGAGTTTTACACCAAAATCCAAACAGCAACAACTTATGTCAACGTCTAACGGAACTGAAATTTAATGAAAATCCGTGCATTAGTTTCTGAGATAGAACTATTGCAAAAACAGTAAAAAATCCAGCTTAACAGCACCACCTATTGGCAGTTGACAGGGAAACCTAAAAAGCAACAACATATGTCAACGTCTAACTTAATTCGAAGTTAGAGGAAAATTCGTACATCTGAATCTGAAGTTTGATGAAAATTAGTGCACTAGTTTTTGAGATCGAGCTATTTTCGAAATTGTGAAAAAATCTGCTTAGAAGCACCAGCTGTTGAGTAATTTCCACCAAAACGTAATCAGAACCAACTCATATCATGGACTAACTGAATCTGAAGTTCGGTGAACATCCGTCTATTAGTTCTTGAGATAAAACTATTGCGGTAATCGTGAAAAATGCAACATAACAGCACCACCTGTTGGACGCTATACATCAAAAACTAATCTCAAGGTCTTACTAAATCTAAAATTTTGTGAAATTCCGTGCATTAGTTCTTGAGATAGAGCGCCCAAAAATATTTTGTCACATACAGACAGACTCACAGAGTGACAGACAGACTCACAGACAGACATTTTCTAAAAACTATCAAATCGTATTTAAGACCTTATAAAACGTATAAATCCATCGAAAACTGGAAGTCGAAATTTTTCATGAATCCAACACTTTCTTCTTTTAAAGTTAGAAGAGAATAATAAGTAAATTCTAATTTAAGTAAGTAATAAAATTATCAAAATAAGCCAATAAAGTTAATATTTAAATTCTGCTATTAACAGTCCTCTTAGCGTATATCTAAGTAAAAATGTCTCACCTGCAAAACTGAAGATTTTGGGTCCGACTGTTGCGTATTCCATTTCTGTTAACAGAAAAAAATGTGGTGGCAACAGAATTAAATTCGTGTGTAGGAATGCTGGTTCAAATTGTTTAAGCATGAACACACTATAAATTTTACGTTTTTAGACAAAAACAATTCAAACTGATATTTTTACCCATATTTCATAATTATTAACAAAAAAACTAACATTCCTCTATATATAAGAAATTCTTGAAGTTTTATTTTAGATTTTTGTGTAATATTAAAATGATAATGAAAGTTAGACTATAATATGTTTTAAAACGAAGATACAATATAAGTTAAATCAATATTTATAGATTAAAGACTGTACACAAACGTACATTCATGTTTATTTATGGAAAACACCTTTAAGTAATTGAGAGAAGAATTGTCAGTTCTATTTAAACTGGGTAAACACCGGTTATGTCTGCTGCACCAGTTCTTAAAAGTTGCATCATAGTCGAAATTTAACATAAATATGACGTTATTAAAGGTAAGAATCAAATACAGCATTTTAATATTTACTTCGAAAAAAAGACTTAATGACTAATTCAAACTAATTCGCAATACACCTTACGGATGTCTCAATGTAATTATTTAAATTTAGGGAACAATTTACAATTATACAATTAGATAGTCAATTTCATACAAAGATATTTTTAATTAACTTGGTGTTTAATATGAAGATATTGTCAAATGGAATGATGGATATCGGTAGAATTGAATCCTAGAATTTGTTTATGTTTTACGACAAAAAAAAACAACAACACTAGTGTACTGCGTTTTCGTGCATGATTTCATGGTGCACTATCACCTTGAAAAGTGTAATAATTGATTGAATGCATGTTTCTAGCTAAAAGAAGACTTTTACTTTTTATAATATCAATAAATTTTGTATAATTATATTAGGTGAAGTCAAAGGAACTAATCTGTTGAGATATTACACAATACATCTACTGCGATAGAATATATTGCTGTTACTGAAGTACGACATTGTTTAAATCCTTAATTAACACTTTTTATTGTTATATAGAGAAGTTTCATAATACTGTATGCCTTTGACTACTAATGTATCGTATAATGATAAAGTGAAAAATTTTATGGTGCATGTTTTTTATCAATGAGAAGCTTATTTACAAGTTTAGATGTTCTGAAACAATTTCTATTTCGTTATAAATTTGTAGTGCATTGGTAAACATTAATGAAATATCATGTTTGGGGACACATGTTTGGTTGTTTTCGTGTTGTAATCTTTATTTATCCATTCATTTTCTTTAATTGTGAAATTAACATAATAATCTATAGAAAATCTAAAATGAAGTAATAGAATAAAATAGAAGTTGTATATGATTTTGAACGAGTACTTTTGAGTATTTGAGTGTTATTAATATGGTAATCAACTATTAAAGGGTAGTTAAATATTTTAGTCAGTATATGTATTTTTGGGTTATGTTAAATGCTGGAAATTTGAACTGACAATTAGTAAAAATGTTTCCATGTTACAATACTTATGTGTTATACAAGTCTATATAGATTATTTGTGAAACCTTTTGTCATTTTAAATTTAATCATAATTTTATATTGATAATTGCTGTAACATATTTATTTGGCAAAACGACAAAAGCGATCATTACCCTATTCTTGTATCATATCATGTATCTTCAAAGAGTAATTAGCTATAATGATAGAGTATCGGTTCTGTCACTGTATACGAATTATGATACCCATGTCTCCTAAAATCTATTTGAATCTATACTTATACGTGATATATTGGTTAAATCGTGCAAAGATATAATTGGTGATGCTCGTTTGTAGCACGACCAATCTGACATTTTGTAATTATGTATTCAGCTCTAGATATTGCTCGATATTACTGTCTCAGAATAGAATATTAATCTTTAAATGTTGCATGAAAATTTTAGCCAAACAAAATAATTACTTATTTAAAAAAAGGCACACTCACAAATATAAATAAATTGTGTTAATAAAAGTAAGACATTCAATTTTGTATAACTTACATATTTTCCATAAAAATCTACGAATTTAAGCATTAACTTTATGAACAATATATATATATATATATATATTTCTGAAGAAGTGAATCTATCAATTGGATGCGTTTGAGAGCAAAAATGAATTTAAAATGAGTAAGAAAATAAATCGTTTGGATTTGAATACACTCTTAATAAGATGATTTTTTTCTTCAACCGCTATGTATTTTTAATTTGTTTTTGCTGTAAGAATTATTCCTATCAAATACTTGTCTGTATAAACGTTGAAGACAATATTAAGAAGATATATGATAAATTCATGGGGATTTTATATCTTGTGAATTGACGGAGTTATGGAAATTTTTCTTCTTCACTCCCCTTTTTTTGTTTTCGTTTTTAATATTTTTTGCTGTACGAATTGGTCCTATCAAAAATGGTGAATATAAAAGTTGTAGATAATGTTAAGGAGATGTATAATAAAATTAATTGGATTTGATATCTTGAGAATTGACGAAGTTAGGAATTTTTTTTCTCCCCAAAACCCTATTTTTGCGCCTTTTGCGGCCATTTTTAATTTAATCAAAAATCTGTGATACATAAATTTTGGTCCTATTTTTAAGGAGTCTTGTACCTTTTAAACGCGTCAAAAATAAACGAAAAACTTCAAAGTTTGAATTAGTCTATCTTCAAAGCCTTTTTCTGTATAAACAGGAAATTTTGGATATTGATTAAACAGATTTTGCTTAGTAATATGCTATCATTAGAAATTTATTAACTCTTTACAGAATTTGTGTATTGTTAAAATCAAAATAGCTCTTTTGTCCTTCCGCGTATGATATCATGAGAAAGTATGTATGGATTGGCATGAAATTCGGTAAAGATACTAAACATACATGTGCGTTTAAAATGATCTACTCTTAGTATAAAATTATTTCATTAACTATAAAAAAAAAAAAAAAATATTTTCATAAAAAAAATTTAAAAAAAATATATTTTTAATGAATAAAAATAGTCATAAATAAAAATATTACCATTGTAAATATTTAAAAGTAGATCATTTTAAACACACATATTTGTTTAGTATATTTATCAAATTTCATGACAATCCATACATACTTTCTCAAGATATCATGCGCGCAATGACTAATGGGGTAAAAAAAGAGCTATTTTGATTTCAACAATGCACAAATTCTGTAAAGGGTTAATAAATTTCTGTTGGTAGTACATGCAAAGCACAATCTGTTTAATCAATATCCAAAATTTCACGTTTATACATAAAAAGGTTTAGAAGATAAACTAATTCAAACTCTGAAGTTTTTCGTTAATTTTCGAAGCGTTTAAAAGGTACAAGACCCCTTAAAAGTAATAAAAACTTTAAACTCATTTGATATGTACAAAAATTAAGAAGTTATGGGAGTTTTTCGGTGTTCACAAAACCCCTCCCCATTTCCATCCCCTTGGTCCGATTTTGCCCATTAATGAACTTGACCGAGATTTTATGCCCCTTGATTTAATATATCAGTTTGGAAAGAGATTTGTGCAGAATTGTGGAAGTTATCGTGTCCAGAAGAAAGTGATATATATATATATATATATATATACAGTTTTTTACTGAGGGTGGTTTCGGGTTCTAGGGGTCATGATCGGTGTAGATCTGCAAAAATTTTTCTGAAATTCCTACATAGGAACGATGGCAATAGGTAGTATGTCATACGAAATCTACCTAAAATAGCATGTATTTTAATAAAATTTTCTTTCGGTTGTTATTCGGTTGAGAAAAATGGCAACAGTAAGATATAATTGCTATTTTTCAACTATTTTCCCTTTATTTTCTTTATAAATGGAGTACTTGAGTTGCCAAAACTAAACAAATGGTGCTAAAAACTACAAAAAAATTAATATTTCAAAAATAAATGGAGATACAGTTTTCAAACAAATTGCATTTAAAAGTACTTTTTTTTTTTTTTTTTTTTTTATTACAATACAACGGTATTAAAATTGAAAATGGTCTATGCTTAGAAGTTAAAAAAATTGCTATAGATTATTTAATCGTATTGCTTTTTATTTACGGCTGGCTTCTGTAAGGTAATGTTATTTTTTGGAGTCGACACAAAATAAGCTGGGAAAAAGAAATAGCATACCGTACCGGAGGGGCTAATAAATACATTAATATGCGTTTAACCCTTTCAGGGGCAAGGTACTTTTCGTAAGGTACTATTCGTAAAATGCTGAAATCAGAGAATGGCACCGGAATTTACAAACAAATTTCGAAAAACGAAAATGCTTTTGTTCACTTACTTAATAAAAGGAAAATTTTCATTCCAATATTCTGGTGCCAATGTGGCATTTAAGAATTAAAATTAAGTGGTCCAAAAATGAACCACCGCCATTGAAGGGGTTAAAGCAGTAAATTTTTGTAATTGTAATAAATTGTATTATGTCAATCGTTTTATAACGCTGTTAAAAAATACCGATCGGCAAAGACTCGGTTTACTTAATTTATTTTATTTTAGCTTCTTTTGTAATGTTTAACTGATCTTCTTTAATCAATCACGAAAAGAACCATTGGATGTCTTAACAGCAACTGATTCGGCCATAAATTTTTGTAATCAAAGGGAATTGAACGGAAACCCGTTTACAGGGAGATTGCTATAGGTTTTTCATTTTAATTCAGTCTTCTCTAATCTTTTAAAAACCAATCAAATTAGAGTGCTTTTAGATTTTGCGGTGTCTGAACTAGGGGTTGGCGAGCGTAGCATGCAGGGGGCAGAGTACCACAGTGATCTATAAAAGTTCCACATAGAACTTCACAGTTTCCCCCAGGTGTTTCTGGAGCCTCCCGCCTGCACTTTGGATTAGAAAATAGAAACCCCTCTTGTTCCTCAACTAAATAACCATCACCCTTTTTGATTCTCTATTTTAAAAAGTGCGTTTTTAATTTTTTGCATTAAAAATTTGCTTAGATAGTAAAATCTGACTCAATTTTTCTTTGAAAAGAGATATCTAAGTTTTAAATATTAAAAGTGACATTGAAAATTTAAAAAGTGCCTTTGAGAATCCAAAACACACTCTTTAGAATACAAAAGTGCTCACTTCTCTAACTGGTAACACTCTGCCCTTTCTTATACCAAGGGGAAACTCTGCCACTTAATACATTAAAAATTAGAAGAGTTTGAAAATGCATATCACAGCAAAAAAAACGCACTTCCAACAAATGGCGATCACACTCAGTAACAGAATCATTTTATCCCTCTTTGTAAATCAACGATTTATTCTGTGCCTTCACTAACTACATAAAACATTTTACAGTTCACCTTAGTGCTATCTAAAGTAAGTATCTTAGTATCATTAAAATACATCGAAATCATTTTTCTTTCTGTAGATCATAATGTAATGTAATTCTTTTGTGTTTCCCTGCAAAAGATTTATAAATGCTAAATATGCTATACACCTGAAAAAGCAGATTGTCCTCAACCTCAAAATTACATATTGATCTAAATATGTTTTAAGCAGTTTAACATCAATGATTTTCGCCATACCATATTTTAACGTAATCCTTCTGCGTGTTCCTTGTACAAGAATTATACATACTACACATTTTCAATTCGTATGTTATAAATTTCTGTGAGATATAAAAATTACAGCGCAATCCGAGTATATTTGAGAGGGTTAGAGCACGGCCAGACGTACAAGGAAACAAAACTGCAGAAACACCTTTCAAACAAAGAAAGTTTATTAATATTGTTCACAGCGAATTTTATATTATAGTTTCTATTGATGGTATTTCATTGCCATTTTGTATTTTTAAATATTAATTTTACGGTCTCTCATAGACTTCAGATTTTTTTTCTCGATTTCCTGTTTTTATTACTTACCAAGTGATGCAATGTCTGCGATAATACAGGATGTCCCGAAAATCCCTGAAGCATTTTAAAATTCAATATAAAGTAATAATCGTCGTACAGGAGTGCGGTTCGAAATAAAATGCTTCTCTTGATGAAAAGATTTTCTCAAACGAATAAAAAAATAGTTCTAAACTTCACCGATAGATAGCGCTTTATCTTAAATTTTGAGAAAGAAGCATACAAACTCAAGACAATCAATCACAGACCATTTTATTTTGTTAAAAGCAGTTGCAGACCACATAATTTATGAAATTCATTAGCATAGATCAATGTATGGACCCTTCGTAGCACGAGCCACATCCAAACGGAACTCCAGTTAAAACCACGTGTTCACTAGCATTGTTTGAGGAATTGATTAGATCACAGACGTGATTCTCGTCTGCCGTACTTCGATGTCAGCCCCAGATGCATACACTTTGTCCTTGAGATAACATCGCAAGATAAAATCGTGTGGGGTTAAAACTAATCTGAAACTCATGTTTGAAACAAAAAGTACTGATAATTGGCGCCATCTATGATAGAATTGTAAACTGATTGTTTCCATTCGCTAGAAGAAAACATTTCATCGTGTCAAGTATTTTACTCCAAACCTCACACCTGTATGATAATTATTTGATTTTATATTGAATTTTAAAATGTGTCAGGGATTTTGTTACACCTTGTACAATAGATTGAAATTTATACAGCTCTGTGAAACTCGTTGGGCCAAAGATTAAGTTCTGAACTTTCTTGATAATTGTGTCCTGAATGATGTACGTGCAAAGATTACCGGTTGCAATTGACCACACTCCTTAGACCAATCGAGGCAAGAAGTCCAGATAGTCGGGCCTATTGAAGTAAAAGGGCGCCAGTAAGTGTTTAATTCGATTTGACAGAGTTTTCTCTGGCCTTATTACACAAGCTATAATCTTAGACTTCACTATACTGTCTTAGAGTTCAATCTCAGAGTTATTCTGTTATTCGTTCAGTAATATGCATTGAGCATTCAGTTCCACCTTCTAAGAGTAGTGGAATATCACTTGTCATATATTAACGAAATGTTTACTCTTGATGCCAAATACCTTATTGGATCTAGTACCCAAAGTGAAGAAGTTTATTAAACTGACATTATCTGCAATGCATAACATTATTTTAATTATGACTGTGTTATCAGGACAGCCTCAACTGATGTTTAACATATATTCTGCCACTCCCGTGCGTATGGGCGAACTGCAAGGACTGGATTGAAGTATGATCTTTCTTCTGTGTAAAGGCAGAGATTAGGAGTTGACATTGGTACTTTTTTGATTGATTGTATTTAATAGTAATTATTATCGGGTAAGGTTTTTGGTAATTTAAAGTAACATTTTCCAGATAGGAATTTTTGTTAATAATAATTATACCAAAAGAAATCAAGATAATTAAACATATGAACAGAACTAAAAACTAATTAAAAAGCTACATTAACCCTTTATCTACTGACGATACTTATAAGTACCACTCACTTTAAACAATAATCCCATAGTGAATATTACTAATATTCTAATGGTACTTTGCAAAAACACTCTTATAGCTTTATCCGGATACATGGCAGCAGTAGTTCTAGGTTTGTTACTTTAGCGATGAAGGAGGTTATCTTTGAAACAGTCGATGTGTTTTGTGTCGACATTTTGTAGAGATTGTCAAGTTCGTCTTTTTATTGCTGCAAACACAGTAAAGGATATAAGATAAGTGTTGGATTTTTTGTAATGTGTTCATTATGATCACTAGGGGATCGTATACGGGCTTCCCGGGTTACAAATATAGGTGAAAACATTTCTTTTTAATTGAAAGCTAATAATTTTTTTTTATATGCAATAAATTTTTTAGACTGCCCACTTACATTAAAAAAGCATTTTGCATATAAAAAATATGAATTATACAATCAAATATTTTTTTGAAATTTATCAAAAGCAATATTTTCTTATTAGCCGTATGCTACGAGTTATTTGACCAAGACTTTGCTACTTACATCATCCTTTTATGTTCTGATAATTTCCGAGCTTACATGTCTGTTAAATGTGTGTTTTATTTATATTATTTTATTTATTTATTCACAGGGAAGTTTTTTTAAAATGTATATTAGCCGTAAGAAAATGATGAACTCTTTATTTTGTTTTGACGGCAAACGGATTAATCTTTCGTAATCGAGCTCCGCGTGCTATAGATGAATTAAAAAATATTTCATGCTTTAAAATTGTTTTTAAAACCATAGACAATCAGTAAACTGAGATGAACTTTGCAAACAAATTCCATTTGAAAAAAAATCCTATTTGGTGATCGAAAAATTTTAATTGTACGATTACAAATATGTTAGATTTGTGCTTTTTCAAAATTATTCCTTTATTTTTTTTTATAAAGGGAGTATTAATTTTGTTAATTTGTCTTTCACAAATATGATAGATTGATGTTCTTTTAATATTATTCTTTTATTTGTTTATAAAGGAAGTATTAATTTCGTTAATTAATTTCGTTCGTTGCAAAAATAGTCAGAAACAACTGCTGAACAATGTTTGTTGCTTTATGAGCAAAATGTTTATTATTATAATGTATTGAAACCGGCACGAGGTAAGATAAACTTTAAAAAAATCATGCTTAAAAATTATTTTAGAAAACATAATACGTCAGTCAATTAAGATATAGTTTTTAAACATTTGAAAGTAAATTTTTCCCCTATGCGACGAAACTTGAAAATGTACAACTGCCAGAAGATTAAAAAATTGCAGTAGAGAAAATTTCAAAACCGATATTTGATCGTGAAGTGTTTACATTCGCAAAATGACGTCAGTGTTACGCACATACGTTTGTTTTTTATAATATAGATACATAATCAGTAAAATGCAATAAAGATAAGTTATTACGATGTGGTTATCAATTGAGGCTCTAATGCTTGGTATTCCGGAATGAAAAACGGCAATTTTCACCTTCTCAAAATTTGCATAAGCACTTCTCATATCCATATTCATCATTTAAAAAAGTATTTTGTTTGATCATTTTAAAATAATTTTATCTCAAAACTTGAAGTCACGATTGCAAGCAACATCTTTTATGTAAACAGACGCACTCTTTTACTTGAGATTCTAATTTCAATTGCGGAGGGCAAAATGTTCCGTAATTTAAATTTTTTAGACGCATTTGTGTTAAAATGTTTAGTTTTATCTAAGAAAATGATGGTTTTCTTTTAAATATGACTTCATTTTCACTTAAAGAAGCATTTCGCCTAGTGCCTGAAACTTAGTATCAGTACACATGCAGAAGGAAAAACAATATAGATAATTTATGAGGAAAAATGCGTGTTTTCAAAAGTAGTAAGTCATTTTACATTATTATGCCCCTAATATAATATTATGCTCCTAATGTGATTTTGCGCCACTAAACCGTATACAACAATTTTTATCAACAATTTAGAATTTTTATCAGAAAATGGCATGAATAAAGATAAAAATACCTCAGTATTTTCTCTTGTCTGAAATAATGAAAGCTATCTATTTTTCAGCATTTTGAAGAAATTTCATAAAATGCTTTTAAAATTAAAATATAAATGTGGGGATATTTAAAAAAAAAACAGATAGTGCGATCACATCTACAAATGAACAGCTTTCAGTTAAAAGATATATATATATATATATATAATAGTAAAATTGGTTCAGCAGAAAGATCAGGGCAGATGACTAAAGAACACACTTGTGTTTTAAATATATTGATTATATAAAATTATGTAAAATTAAATTAAGCAAATTATGTTATTTTTTATAAAATTATAGCAGAATGTCCTAAAGAATAGCATTAAAATTTTATTATTCGAGAGAATTTTCGACAAAAACGTCAGGAACATGATATTATTTTAAATCTCGAATTATTTGCTTGCTTGTCTAACTCGGCGAAGCAAGTGCATCCAGGCGAGACTCGTCAATTTCTGTAATATAATTATAAATAGCTATTATTTGCATGTCACATCTCTTTTATAAAGACACTCTAAATTTTTGTAAAATATTGCGTTTTATCAGTGTGCGATTTCGATTACATTATTTTCAAAAGTGAAACTTTTTCACCTGTGAAGAATTTCAAAGCAGCTGGCCTGTGAAAATGATGCACTTCTACAAAACATAATACAGGTTTAAGAATTAAAATACACGCTTTTTTATAAAATGACGTCATTTGTATCCGCTTTTACAATCCAGTTTTAAACTTCGTTTATCGAAAAGTACGCATATCACGTCATTATTACGGAATAACAGACAATATTCCTGACATAGCCCATATTTTAATTTCAACATTTTTTTTTTCACGTTTTATGAGAAAATGGCAACAAAAATATACAGTATCTCCTATTTTCGACTATTTTCCGTTTACTTTCAATAGAAATGAGGTACTTTTGTTGCCACGATTAGAAAAATGGTATTAAAAACTACAAAAAAATTAATATCTCAAAAATAAATTGAGATACGGCTTTCATACAAATTGCATTTAAAAGAGCATTTTTTTTTTCATACAACGGTGTAAAAATTTAAAATGTGCGATGTGTAGAAGTTTAAAATTTGCAGTAGAGAAAATTGCAAAACAAAAATTTTATAATTTAAAATGTGCGATGTGTAGAAGTTTAAAAATTTGCAGTAGAGAAAATTGAAAAACAAAAATTTTATTTCAAATTTCAAAGTGTTGCCATTCGCAAAATGACGTATGCGTTACGCACAGATATGTTTGTCCTTTATAATATGGATAGAATACTAGCTATTTTAGGCGAACGGTGTATGTATTTGATGTAATAGTTGAACTACTGAATGGTACTTATTATGTACACTGGGTGTTTGAGAAAAATTCCTTGTTTACTTTTCGTCTGTGTTGTTATCCATCGTTTTCATCTGCTTTAAAATATAATTACTAAAATGTAGTGTAGTAATAACTTTCCTAGTATTTCTTTTCTGTTTCATTATTACTTTTTACAGGAAATCGAAAAAATTGTGGCGCCAGCACTTTATTGCTGTGCTAGAAATGGCATATGTAAATTCATCTATTGCTTATGTGCAGATGAGAGAGAACATGTTGTCTCTGGAATATAGACGTCGCATAACTAAAGGACAGCTAAAAAGATCGAAACCTAAAAAAAATAGTTTAAAAAAATATATTTTTAAAGTTTTTTCAGGGGAAAGCACTTTCAATGTTAAAGTGTTGAAATAAATGTTTTGCACCAGAATTTGTCAAAAAATTTCTTTATGAATATGGAAAAGCTATATTTCACATATTTATTAAATCGAAAGTATTTTACCACAATTCTGATGCAATTTGAAATACCTTGTGGGTTTTCTGTTACGATACTATTTTAGTCATAGTGTACTGATGGCACTTTAAAGTACCAATTTAATTAATTACCTCCAATGAATTAAATTTCTCACGGGTGAGTATTTGTTTTTGTTTATCCTTTAATTTTCATTGCAGTAACTGAAAAAAAAAATGTTACATTAAAAAAATTGCAGTAGATCATAATGCAGTATATAAAGGGTTCAAGTAAAATAATGTCAATTTCTTTTCAATTTTCTTTATTCTTTTCCTGTAACTGTTGCATATATAGATTGGAATAAATTCTTCTTATTAATTAATCTTTGTATGTTTTCTTATTGCATTGATAGATCAATTTTTAGGTCAACTTACGTTGAAAATTTTTTTAGGCTGGTGTGATCTGAATTAATTGCTTAACTAATTTTACTGACTATCGGGTTATAGGTTAAAAATCTGCAAAACTCAAACAACGCGGTACTGTCACCACTTATTTTATAGACTTTAAATATTTAATTACTCTTAATTTCTAGCCAGGACAACACGATCACTTATTATAATAACAAAATTACCGGAGAAAACCACCATGTACATAAATTGGATGCACCTGATCCATTTTATATTGTATATAAGATCTAATGTTTTTGGCATTAAGTAACCAATAAATGTTTAATTGCTCAGTTCTTACTAACATTAATATATTTATAAAATGTGATATTCTGAAGTATCACTTGATTTCACTGGCTCATCTGATAGCACAACATAAAACAGCGTCATTCGTGTGAAATTATATCTAGAAGTAAAAATACTAAACATAAATTTTAGTGTATTACCATTTTACACTTAAATTAAATGTATCATAAAATATATTCAGACTTTCATTTATAAAGCTTTTTTGATTAATTAATTGTTTATAAATTCTACCAGTGTCTGACAACATTTCTCAGTTAATCGCTCATAAATGTATTGGATAACCGTATTACTAATAATTTAAAACGTGAAAAAACGGACACATGCATCTGAAGTATGATATCATATTAAAATGAAAATATGATTTAAGTGTTTTGTTTTTACAATAAGGATTAAAATATTTTTAAAGCATTAATTTCTTGAAATATAAAGTAACTCTTTTTTTTCTTTGCAAGTAAAGTGTCAGACACTAGTTCACATTGTGTTAGTTATTGTTTTTTCAAAATTGGATTAGCGTTAGTTACTGGAGTTATTGACCATTTTTATGAAAAAAAATTAATTTAATAATTAAGTGTATAATTTTTGACAATTTTGCCAACAGTAATTTTTTATTGTATCTCAAACATACTTTCGAAAAGAAAAATGATTACAATATAGATTTATATTTTTGTAATAGTGATTTGGACAAGAAAGAATCTTTAAGATGTCAGTTACTGGGGGTTTTACCCTCTAGAGTTTTGTAATGGGTTATTTTATTCATATGTATTTGACCAAAAAAAATTAAAATTATTTTATTTGAATAATTTGCAATTCATATAGCTGCTTTATATCGATGATGACAAAGCTCACCAATGCAGTAAAATGTGTTTGATACTGCGTGATGAAAATTAGTATGTTCTAAAACTGTCCATGCTTTAAAATATAGCTCTTAAAAATATTCTCATATTTTAAACTTTAAGCTAAAAAAATTTTGAGTTTAAAGTAAGTGTTAATATAAAAATTCTTATTATGAAATAATATTATATAATAATATTGTACAGTATTATAAACGAAATATTACACAATAATATTATATTATAAGCATAATATTATACAATATTATATTTTATTATGAACATAATTTTGTCGAATAATATCATAATAAATGATAAAAATAATATCATTCAAAAATATTTTACTTAAAACATACGTGATCATGAAAGTCATCAAATTCAGTCAAAGCTGTATAAACATTCTAAATAATAAACTCCCGCTTGAAGTTTAAAATGAATTAGACAATTGAAGACAAAAATGGGATATTTAGTAGAATAAAATGTTAGAAAGTATAAGAGGGAATTATATCCATGAAAAGAATTATTATATTTAGATTTTGTATAACGTTTTTATTTCGTTTCATTATTAAATAAATAATTAATGAGTTACTTTTTACTGCTCGAATACATGTTCGTGACTAAAAATCGTCCACTAAATATTCGTGAATGTTCAATATTCCGAATATAAAATATTCTAAAAATAATAAACATACAACAGTGAAAAATCTGCGTTATTTCCGTAATTTTTATTTTACTTATATATTAATTTTTCCTTGTATACTGTTGTATACCATAGGTAACAAAATTGTCATTTTTTGTATTAAAAAATTCAAAATCGGTTCTTACATGTCAACTCCTGAAAAAGTTTTACGCGTTGCGAACAGTAATGACTATCTGATGGTGACTCTGTTAACAATGGATTTTCTGTCACGTCGGTGATGATTGTGTACGCATTGATTTAAGTAAAAATTATTCTTGCATACAGATTTGTAAAAATAAATTAAAAAATGTTAGATATTTCTAATACTCAATGTAATTTTTTGTTGTTGCTGTTCGCTCCTTATTCTATATGGAAGCAGGTGCGATGCTCCCACTGGTCCTTATTTTTAATAGTACTATTAATTAAATTTCATATTCATGGTGTATTTCTACGTTATTTCAAATAATAACAAATTATGCAGATTATTGTTTTAAAACAGCGCATTCAAAAGAGAACCCCTGGATTTCGAGAGTGTGTACAATTAATAACCAAAACTTTATGCTAATCATTGTCGTATTTTAGAATAATATTATTCCATGATTTACTTTTTAACTTAATTTTTTTCATCGGTTAGACAAAAACAACTGAAAAAAAATTAGCTGAAATTTGACAATTATTCATTTTTGTCACATAAAAAAAAGAATGCATTTGAAATGTCATATTTCAAAAATAAACGAAATCAACAAAAAAAATAGATTTAATCGTTAAAGTATTTTATAAAATTATGTTTTTCTGAAAGCACATTTTTTTTTTCTAATTTTCTTTTTGTAATTTTTAAGAACAAAATATACATTCTAAATGCAGTATTGCTTTTTCAGCAAATATCACAAGCAGATATTCAAAACAGAAAATTTCGTTTGGATAAGCAACATAACAACATCATCTTGAGAATTATTGTACTAATAGTGAAAAACGAGGTATATTTCTTTTTGATTCAGCATTGTGAAATTAAGAGGTTACAGTAATTTAACTTAAAGCAGTGTACTATTTTTATAGAACTTAATCATTACAATTAAGTTTTAATATTTTGAACTCCAGTATATGCATGTGCATCATTGTTTGTGCTAATTAGGAAAATTGCAGTACGTAGTACAAAGTACAAAGTAGTAGTACAAAGTAAGTACATACACTTCAAATTTAATGAATTCTTTATTTAATAAAACGCATTATGATACATATGCAAAGAAAAAAAATCTTTCTAATCATTTCAGGTGATTTTTTTAACGAAAAACCTAAAATCTTAATCATTATTAACAATGATTCTAAAGAATGATTAAATAAATGGATCGAATGGCAAAAAAAAATTTATTTTATATGTTAACTAAAATTCGAGGCACGTAACGATTTTAAGATAGTCTCTTAAATTTCCCTAGGGATTTTTTCTGCTACTTTTAGATTATTGTCACTTTGGGAGCAGGGGAATGTAACGTCGTACATTATAATCCGATATTTGTTATTTTCTAAAATATTTTATTGTTTTCTAAATATTTTCTAATAAATTAAATAACAATGCTTTAGATATCCTTAAGGCTATTAGTCAGTCAACTTCTGAATTCCCTTCGCTAATGTTAATTCTATGGGCGTGCATTCCTATGGGCATTCCTAAGGGGGATGCATTCCTATGTTTAAAATATCTCATTCGGGAAATAAATATTTTTAACTTCATTTTTCTGCGTATTCTCTTCTTAAAGGAGTACTCTTTTATTTCTTTGTTGTCAATACATATCTAAAATGTATACTTAATTATATGCGGAGTGTGAAAATTGTACTCTCATTTCGTCAGCTTTTAACACATAAAATGTTAAATTAAGCATAAGTTTTAGGAATGTTTTGAGTACTAAGAAAAAATAAGCATCTTTTAAAATTAGTACACAGAAAGCAGGATTTACACATATTAATTTCGTGAAGAGATATTTTAAGTATACGAATGCGTTCTACGCCCATAGACTTAACATTAGCGAGGAGGGTTCCGAAATTAATTGACTAACAGCCTTAACCATAAAAAAGATCTAAATGTGAAATATATGACGGCATCCAATCTTAAAATTTAGGAAGTTTTTTTTTATTTGTTTTTTAGCATCCAACACGATATTTCTTTCAGGCAACAATCAAAGTGTCGTCTCTAAAAAATAACGTCATGTTACATAAGCCAGCCTAAAACGAAACAGACGTATTGATGTAGAGTTAAATATTGATGATCTCTACTACAGATTTAAAAACTTCTAAGCATCGCACGATTTCAATTTTCACACTTTCGTATAGGGAAAAAGTATTTTCAACTGCAATTTGTTTGAAAAGTGCATCTCAATTTATTTCTGTGTGTATTGATTTTTTCATAGTTTTTAATGATGTTTTTGTAATGGTGGCACCTGGAATACTCCATTTATGTTGAAAGTAAGGTGAAAATAGTTGGATAATAATATATTACTATAAGTTTTTGTTCCCATTTTCTCATAACAACTGAAAAAAATGTAATTAAATTGCGTACTATTTACAAAATATATAAACGAAAGATTTCTGATAAAACATGGAGCTAATATAAACTATATTTTATTTTAAGTTTTCATATTAATGTTACAAACAAATGAAGACATTTGAATCATCAGATAGTCGATTTTTTTTTTGGTCCAGTTTACGACATCGCTTTTTGCTGGGTTTGTGTATAATTCCGTGATAGGGACGTCATATGCGCGATAGGGACGTCATTTCTGTAGATGTTCTTTAAGACTGGATCGTAAATGCGGAATTCTTGTATGGATGCAAATGATATTATTTTATATAAAATAAAAGCATGTATTTTAAGTCTTCAAAGTGAGATATATTTTGTTCTATCTGTATTTTTTTTTCATTTTAGGCGACACTAAATCCTGAAAAAGCAGAATTCCTGTTTTCTAGCTTATACTTTTCTGTTGATGTCTATATAAAGACTTTCTTTTTTAACTTGTAATGACATAGATTTATATAAAAATATCTTAGTAATAATAAATTAAAGTATTTAAAAAAAAATTAAATTATTTCCAACAATGTTAAGATATATTTATTTCACAACCATAATTTCACCATTCTCTACGCAATTCTTCCAATTCTCGTTTAATTTATTTCATGTTTCTTTTTCTACATCATTTTATGCATTTTATTTAATTTATTCAAATGCATTTTCGATTATATTCACATCTTTATAGATACCTTCTTTATATTGGAAATATTTATTTCACAAACTTTGGATTCAAAATGGTATATTATTTACGTCACATCTACTTAAGTAGCTACAAAAAATGTGTCATGTTTTAACATCTATTGTCAAGGCTCTGAAACATTAGTAAAAAACTTTCTTTTAAATACAATAGATATATAAACGTAGCATACATTTGAATTTGAATTGCATAATGTCTCATTCTCATTAGAGAAAACATTTTCATATACATTTTTCGTACGAAAAAACATTTGGCAAATACACTGTAACAGAATTAGTTTATTTTACTGAAAAATATTTGCCATACAGTACAAAATGTTTATTATAATATGTTTATTTAATTTTTCAAGACAGATTTTTATTTCTTGAAGCAGAATTACATATTGGTGTAGTGTACTACATTACACTACACATGTTCATTATAATTATAAGCATCAGTATGAAAGTAGTATTTTAAAATATATCTTCAACAGAAAAGAATTTTTAAGTCAGTGAGGACGTTTTACAATTATTTATTAATTTCTTATTTAAATATAATTCGTACACTTTAATTATTAGTGCAGCTATTTATAATGGAAGCTATTTTTATAATAAAATAATTATTTCTTGAATATAAATGCTGATGTAAATTTTCTTTTCAAATGATACTACCTAGTCACAAATTTTAATTTTTAGGCAATTATATTGATCGATACGAAATTCATTCAACCTGAAATGTCAAAAGCTTTTATTTTAGAATAATTGTTAAAAAATGACCAGGTACATTGTTTCATCTATAACGGTATATTAGGAATGAATGAAAAAAATTACGAAAGTATTATTATACATATTTGGTTTGTTTAAACTTGATTTGAAACAAGAAAAGTGTTTTTTCTGTACGGAAATTCATGTCAGTATCCCAATACGAATAGTGGATTTTGGCATTAAAATAGAAGTGTTCAAAATTCTACATTAACATTCATTAACAAATGTATTATATGCAACATCACTACCCAAATAATTATGTTCTTTGGACTTGTAAATATACAGACTATTTAGCAAAAATGATACTTCTTCTTGAAGTTCATAGATTTTTAATATATATAATATACTTTTATAATCAATAGTTTTAATTTCTTTTATATTAAATTAAAATTTATAAATAATTTTTTCCTTAATAGCTAAAATAGTTCACAAATCAGAAATATTGCTGTTATTAATCCATTATGTTCTTTAAACAATTGAACAAAATACAACAATTAACGAGTAAAGGAAAGTTTTTCTGTGTTGTCTTCATATTTTCATATGGTTATGAAACTTTAATTAATGTCATTACTAACTAAATGACAACCCAGTGTTTCAATTTGGATTGAAATATAAATATATCAGTTTACGAACGTGGAAAAAAATATTTTACATTTAGTAAAAAGTTGTTATTTTAATTTTATCCATATTCTTATTCTGCATAGAAAATTATATTTACAGGTAAATAAAAGGAAAATTAAGAAAATTGCATTTCAAACATTACGCGTTTTTGATACAAATAGAGTCCCAGATTGCCATTATCTCAAAACCTATTCACTTTTTAAATGACATCATTTCATAGATAAATCCTTTCGTCTTCTGAAGATTTGGGCTAAAATTTGGATGCAGTTGGAATGAAAAAATTCCCGAAGTGCACTTTAAATAGAAACGACTTTAGAAAAATATTTCCATTTGAAGAGTTCAAATGTACCATTTAAAATATGCTATTACTTCACCATTCTACTTTTTAGGGTAACTGAGAACAGTCTCATGCATCATTTAATAAAGTTAAAAATGTTTTTGTCTTTTAAATTTTAGATAAGGATAAAGTTAATTAAGGTAAATAAGGATAAAGATTGATAATGATATTTAAATGAAGCTAATGATATCATTTATTAATTTTCATAAATAGAAATCCTCGTCATTTCATTCATACAATTTTGACAATACAATATGTTTTATTGTTTAAAAAAATGTGTATTCACAATACATTAATTACATTTAGAATCCGCGCGAGAAATTCTTCTATTCATGTGTTTTCTCATTTCAAATAAAAATTATTAAAAATTGTCATGGAATCCTTATTAAAATTTCCTAATGATTGTAAGAATAAATTTATAGATTGTAATAGAAAACGAACTATCGGTTCGAATATCTAAGATAATTTACGATTGGTTTCTGATTGAAAATATCATTTTTGTTAGTTAAGAAATCTTTTTAATAAATGTTTTTAAAAAATTGCATTTATCTTTCGCAAATTTTGTAAAAGAACGCCTCGGTACGTTTTGCAATATCCTATTTATACTATATAATATCGATATCTCAATAAAAATAATATAGTATTTTCACATTAATCAAACACTTCTACTATACTTTCAGTGATATATATATGAAATTAAAAAAAATAAAAACACCTTATAAGAAAGTATTGAACATATTGATATTCACATACATAAATGAATGCAGATTAAGAATAGATAGAATATATTCTCACATAGAATATATATATATATATATATATATATAGGTATTTGGATTAAAAAAATATTTAAAAGCAATTTATTTTCTAAATTTATTTAAAATTTAAATATTATTTAAAAATAAACTAAAGGTTTCTCTTATAACGGGTTCTCGTGTTTAAGTTATTTAAATCAAAATTATGTTGTTTTAAATTACAGATAATCAGGTTTATATTTAGGCATTTCAATTATAATTATTGTCGATACATTTATTATTGTCTGTGCCAATTTCAGAAAAGGTTCAATTCAGAATTGTTATCTTTTTCATTTTACATCACATCTAAGACATTTGAAATTCTTCATCTCTCACAAAAGATTGTTGAATATTCGATTTGAAAGATTTCTATTCTGATATATATGGACTGATACGTTGCAGAATGTCAGAAAGTGTGGCCTGACAGAATAATATTCGGTGAAAAATGACATTATGTCACTGAATTTCTCTGTAATATATAGAAGAGATAGAGAATGAATAAGGACGCTTCAGTCAATGTGAAAGTTTATTCGTTAATATTCTTTTCTATAAAGCATCAAGAATGTAGTTTTCCGTTACGTTTATTGATATTTTAGAGAGAAATTTCATAATCGAATTTTCTCGATAACAAAAGCATGTATCAAGTGCTAGAAACAATTTTGATAGAATGCACAGTTTTGTTTATAGAATCTAAAATGAGTTCTTAACATGTTTGTTTAAAACATTTCGCTTTTTTTATTACGTGAAGAGCTAATTAACATAACATTGCATTTTTCCAATGTTACATAAACTGTCCTACTTGATATAAGCCATATCATAAATTTAATGGTATTGATAAAACGTTTTTCTCAGACATTGAATTTTAATAATCCCATTCCCGAAAAGTGATCTTCGGCTTATGTAATCGAAAAAAAATATTACAGATCCAGTAATCAGTCAATATAAACATTACTATTCAGTAACAGTGTACTGAAATTCAAGTAATTTACAACCCCTGAGATAAAACAGAGTACAATGCACCTAATATTGCGTAAATATTGCTTAACCGAGACTAAAAAATAAGTGAAATTAGTATGTTTGAATATTACAGTATGTTGAAAATTATGAAACAGTTTTATAAAAGTTTTAAATAGCTCGTATGTATTTAAAAAAATGCATTGTAAGAAAGTGCTAAACATATAACAATATGATGGCATATAAGTGCTAGTAAATTAAAAGCATTTTAAATAATACATTTATACGTCTGTTCTTAAATACTACTAGTAGATCTCCAAATAAAACCGCCATTGCAAGAAAGTATTAATCATATAAGATTTTAAGCACAGACACTAGGGTTTTTCAAAAGTATGTTCCTTTGGCAGTTTATGCCTCAGCATCTCTGCAGTCAGGATATTGCGCATCTGATCCGGAAAACTTGATAAATCGGCAAGGCAAAAATTCCTGGATGCTCCTTGCAAGAGGAAGAAGATTAAAACTTTTTAAAACTAATTGGATGTGTCAATCCAAAATTCTATTCAATCTCATACATATTAATATTTCAAAAACTAGTTACAAATGATAATACTTAAACATTATTAGGAAAATACTATAGAAAATTTGACTTTTATCTTAAATTTCTGCTTCGGTCAATTTATCGGTGTAAGAACGAGCTAATCTCGAACTTGATATTTAATAAAATCAATATACAGTCAAACCCGGTTAAAATACGTTTCGAGGGAGTAGACAAAAGTCGTGTATTAAGCAGGATCGCGTGTTAAACGTGATTTGTATAACGTTGCAGGTATTTACACATGTAAATGTATAATTGAACTTTAAAACTTTCATTTTCGAAAATTGTATTTTGCTTGTACTTACATTCAAATTAAATTGTATTCAACTTTAATTCATTTATTTTTTTATAAGTCCAGTAACAACTGAAAATAAATATGGATATAAATATGGCTTTATTGTTGATTAATACAAAACAGCCAAAAATAAAACAACAAAATTATTTTCCTGCTAGACTAAGTTTTTAAACACAAAGAAGAAATATTAAACTTTTGAAGCACAATTCCATTTGTAAAAATCATTGGTATTGGGATAATTAATACCATTATAATTTAACCTTCAACTTTAATATTATAAGAAGAAAAATCCTTATTAATTTTCGTGTAAAAAATATTGATAGCATAGCAAAAAGTAAACAAAACATAGAAAATATAAAAAAAATGAACTACTGCAGTCGTATTTGTTTTACTTCACGAGTTTCGATCTTTGCTTATAACAGGCATTATAAAACATAGTAGCAATATAATTCACATTTAAAACCTCACGAACACAGCAGGTATAATAATCTCTAATCACAATATTTTTTATGACGCATCTGATCATCCTGAATCCGTCTATCTCTCTCTAATACAATAAAAACATACACGAAACGAGAGACAAAGAATGTTAGGATCAAAGAAGAATTACAGTGTTGCTAATTTTGGCTGTTGGTTGTTTATTTGTTAAGTTCCAATATCTAGCACTATTTCAGATTATTTCAAATGAAAATCAAATTTCAATTGTTTAAAAGGCGCAAAGGACCTCGTGATATAACCTCGTGAAAAAGGGCTCGTGACTCGAACCCGAGCTATTAGTATAGCGCACTGGCGTTCTACCGACTAAACCACATGGAACGATACCCAGCCTGGAACTTCTCACTATTATAGGTTGGAAAGGCTACAAACGCAGCACAAGATGGAATATTTTTCGTGAGCCACTGACATGGGGCAAACACAGACTCTTAATTAAATCCACCAGCGATTGAATCTATATTAATATTTGGATTTTTTTTATTTATTTATTTTTTTTATTCTTTTTTTTTTGAAAAAAAAATGTTTTGGATTTTTTTTTTTTTCCATAGAGAAAATGTTTCTCTATGAAAAAATTTCCAGATATTAATATTTCATATTATTTATGTTCGTCGTAATTAATTTGTTATTCAATGAAGCAAATATTACTATTCAGAAACAGTGGCTAGAAAAATCCGCTAAATTGACATTACAGGACAAGAGAGAAAGTACTCACATCTTGAACTATGAATTCGCATCTTAAGCGTGATCCTATGTTCCAACGGTCCGAAAATCTATCGTGTATTAAGCGCGTAATAACCTTTCGCGTGTTAAATGCAATATTTGTGCATTAGCTATATGAGTGATGTACAAGACACTGGAAAAAATCCGTGTATTAAGCGAGATCGCGTATTAACCCTGAGCGTCTCATACGGATCCGACTGCATTTCGTTGTTCTGTTGTACGTCAACTGTTTGTAAATAGCTGGCTTTGCAGGAAGCAAAGTTACCATCACTTCATTAGCCTCTAAAGTACAACAGAACCGCAAAAAATTAAGAGAGGAACAAAAATCAGCATTACAGAGTTGCAGCACCCACTTCCGACGGAATATTTCTAAATCCAAGGAAGGCCTGCTTGTCATAATCAAAAACGTGTACATGAAATTTGTTTCAATTCTATGCATAACTTCATTCACTTTTTGGTGGTACAATGGCGGCACACGGAGGCACAAAGATAGATAAACATTTTGTATACATATGTTTTGGGTGATCCCTGAACTCTAAAATATGTAAATCCTTCAAGAAGAGGTAGTCGAAAACAATTTCGATTGCAATATTTTACTCTATTATAGATAGAAGAAGGTAATACAACTCCGATTCAAAAAATTAGAATAATGAAAAGAAATACGGTCAAGGGAAATGAAAATCGAATTTATCAAATAAATAATCAACAATATCAAATATAAAGTACTATAATATGAATCTGCATATTTTGCAGATTATAAAAATGTAAACACATTACAATGAAATAGAAAATATATTTAAATCAGCTAACAACAAAAAATTCAAAATATTAGAATACTTTCTAACATGGTTCAAAAAATTAGAATAATGAAAATATATTGAACATAATTTAAACTCTAAGTATTTTTACTTGCTAATCAGTACTTTGTTGCATCACCCTTAGCTTTAATGACAGCTCTTAAACGTTCTGGCATGTTTTTAACTAAAGGTTCACAGTGTTTTTTATCCAAATTCGCCCATATGCTCTTTATACTAGAAATAAGTTCTTTTTTTGTCTCTAGGCGCAACTTCTTGAAGTCGTTTCTTCATAATTCCCCACAAATTCTCGATAGGATTTAGATCGGGTGAGTTTGCAGGCCAAGGGAGTACAGGTATGTCCTTATCTTTGAGCCATTTAGTTGTTGATTTGGAAGTGTGGGGAGAAGCTAAATCTTGCTGAAACAAGAAATCGTCATCACATAAATCCTCAGCTGAAGGAATCATGAAATGTTCAAGAATTTCTTTATAGACTTCTGAATTGACTGTTGTGGAAACAATACACAACCTGCCTGGGCCTTCAGCAGTCATGCAGCCCCATACCATAACAGAGGTCGCAAATTTAACCGAACGTTTTAAACATTCTTTCTTATAAGCTTCATGTTTGAGTCTCCAGACACGTATACCTTGATTTCCGTGAGACACACAAAACACACTTTCATCGCTGAAAAGTATCTTTTTCCAATCGTCGTGATCCCAAAATAGCCTTTGTTTACACCATTTAACTCTAGCAGCCCTTTGCTTAGATGATAAGAATGGCTTTATCTTAGGCACACGTGATCTAAAACCTAATTTGCGAAGTCGTCGTAGTGTTGTAGATTTGGAGACATTTATACCCATTTCTTTCCATTTTCTATGCACATATCTCACACTCCGAAAACGATGTTTCTTCACAATCTTTTTCAATTGCCTTTCATCTCTTCTTGAAGTTACTGGCTTTCGACCACTTTTAAAGTGTTTATTTTGAAAACACTTATTATTAGAATATTCTCTCAAAACTCTACTCACACTTGCTTGAGAGCATTTCACTTCTTTTGCTATAAAAAGTTGTGTTTTTCCTATTTCGTGCAAGTACACAATACGATATTTCACAGCCTCAGATAAATCGCTCTTTCGTCCCATATTAAGCAAATACTACGCTACAATCAAATGCCAAACGACTTTTCATTTTCAACGGAGCACATTTTATAGTCCCACAGATGTTAATCCCGCAGCCGTTCTCTCAACTTATAAGAAAAATTTGAATATTCTAATTTTTTGAACCATGCTATCGAGGTATTCAGTTTCTTTGAATTATTCTAATATTTTTTAAATAGTTAATTATTAATATATCAGATAAAAATAAATATTTATGTTATATTTATAAATGCTCTGAAGATAATTAGATACTTTTAATATATTTTTTCCTGGACGCAGTATGCAAATTGACGCGTTAGCAACATCAAACTCATTCTTTTTTACATTATTCTAATTTTTTGAATCGGAGTTGTAAATAAGGTAAAACATTATTTCACTATTTCAAAATATTTTATTTTATTCAATAACTAAAAAATAAATTACTAAAAATAAAAACAAATATTTCATTGATATTTCTGGCTCTTGTATTTAGTCAATTTCCATAAGAATTAATGCTGTGTTTATTACATTCACCAAATATGAAGTTCTATTCACAGTCAGTTCTTTACAAGTATCTTCTTCACAGTCAGTTTGTCTTTCCTGAATGATTTACATGAATCTAAGCAAAAAGATATTAAATTCACTTTATGATGTTTTCTGAATTTTAAATTATTTCGAGAATATATAAAATGAATCGAATAGCCACAAAGATATCTCCACCTTCTCAGCGCCATAAAGTGGTATATCCGTCCACTAAGCTGCAGATTTCACTGCGATAGAAGCATTATTTTAATTGGTATATTTCTATAGACATTATGCTGTTTTAAAACATTGATCATTGATTAATACTCTCAAGGATTATATTCATCTACGTTATTAACTTTTTTATATCGTGTTTCAAAAATTATATATATATATATATATATATATATTACAGAGAAATTATGTTACTATTTTATATGGAATAAGTACACAGTGAATGATGTTCTACACCAGAGTTGGGCAAATTTGTAATATTAATTTTCCGCAATAAAATTACAATTTAATTGAATGTAATTGATTATAGTTACACAGATTCAAATGCAGAAATTTTGTCAAATAATGGAATGGGAGCTGTTTCGGCTACAGTGCTGCAGGAATGTTTTACGACATGTAATTTTAAATTAAATTAATTACATAGAATTAAATTGCAATTACATTGCAAATAATTGAAAGTGCAAATTTGCCGACCTCTGCTCCACACAACGTGAAATTTCATTTGTTAATTCACTCTTCAACAAATCATCAAAGGTTATACTGAGAAAAAAATATGGTTCTGGTATCTAGAATCTAAATTGTGGCTCTAGAAGAAATAGTTCGATGCCATCCATATAAATTCTAGTTCCCTTTGCTAGAGTGTTCTAGAGTCTACAACTGGAATTCAAGAGAGTTTTGATATATTCGCTTGGTCGAACGCATTTAAAAATCTCCAAAAATAGATGCGAACACAAGACGTTAGTTTTAGTAACTATAATTTTAGTTTATGAAACCATTCCAGAAATCAAGCAATCATTTCTCGCTACTGGAACGATTCATTATAATTTCGTCACCTAGAAAAGAAAACAATAGAAATTCTTGATCATTTCATCTATTTAGCTGAGTTGTTAACTCTATTCGCATAGATCTGAAATCTATATTTGCAGTTTAGGGATTCAGAAAATGACTGCCTATTCATTCTAGGTGAAGGCGCTATTTATTTTTCTCAGTGTGGAGTGTTAGGATATGTCCATTCGGACATCATAATATAAATAATTTACTATCCATATTTTTAAATAAACACAGGATGTGACGTAAAACTTTATAATTCGCATTTTTCTCATGAACTAATGATCACATTGGTATTGCTCTTTTTTATATTTATATCGTTAGAGAAACGACAGTTGTTTTTCATAGATTATGCTGTTTTGGTACAGCAACTTGTATGTTAAATTTTGCTGGGAATAATTTAGGATGAAATATTACAATTTTGAGTAGTTTCATTTATTCAATCTTGAATACGTAATAAAAATATCAGCACATTTCAAACTGCTATGCATATTTGAAAAAAAAAAACCATATCGACATAACGAGGAAAACGAAAATCGAATTTCAGTAAAACGATTTTTATAAGTGTGTTTGTCAAAGTCACTTTAACCCCGAGGGGAAATGATAAAAGTCGCATAATGCTCAGATCGGAGTTATATAGCACATTTTTAATAGCCATAATAATATTTTTAAACCAAAATGGAGTTTTGTTAAAACATATTGCGTCGTATTAATAACCAGTAAAATGTATTTACGGAAACACAAATATTTCTTAACCGAATCGAGAAAAAAAATAAGATTAAAAAGATTAAAATGTGCGTTATTTTGATATCGTAATATCGCGTCTAGAAGAACTTAAAAGAATATGCGTGGACTAAGAAATATATAATCGTATTATATGTTAAACATATAATGATGTACAGTCGTGTAAAAAAAAAAAAAAGAAAAAAAAAAAAAAAAAAGTAAACACCCAACACTATCTCTGGAACTAATTATAATAGAAGAAAGTTACAGATACCAAACGATTGGAAATAAAGTCTACTTTTAAATAATGTACATTAAAGTTGCTTAGGAGGCAACCTGCAAATTAAAACCAGACCAAACTTTGTTTTTTTTTTTTTTTTTTTTTCAATAGAAACACCTAATATTGACAATAGATCTTACATCATCTGTTCAAAATATGCCTACAATCGAGATTTCAAGTCATTTGGATAAAAAGATTTTGAATTATAAGCATTCAAAATTCAGAGATTCTAATGTTAAATTACATTTTCATAATTGTATTAATATCTCCTGAAGTTAAAATCCTAATGTAATTTTTTTTGTGTTTGATTATAATAATAAAAATACTAAACATAAGTACTTAGAATTTCTAATTTCAAAATTTTTATAATATGAATTATGAATTATGAAATTAATACTCGAAAAAAATATGAATTGCAATCTACAACTGTTTTGATAGATTTATATTCGTTATGTCTTACTTTATGCGAATTCTCAACTTAAACTTTTTCTTCCAAGTAGTTTTTGAATTATGAGTAAAAAATGTCAGAATGATAGTTTAATATTAATTATTGTCTATGGGGTCAGAAAAGCAGGATTTGAAAAAAAATACTGATTTTAATGAAACACTTGGGCTTGGCAATAGTCGAAATGAATTAAACTAGCGAAATGCTCATATTGGAAATAAATAATACATTAATATAAGTAACATAGTCATTCTGTAATATTTCATCAATCGAATACCGAACTTCAATTTGGATAAGCCCCTAAAATAGGCGTATTTTAAAATAATTAATTTCTCGTAAACTAATCATACGAATTTCATGCATATTTGGATTTAGGTTAATTGAAGGGTGCAGAATCTATCTACAATGTCAAACTTGGGTATTTATGTGAAAAAAAAAGTTTGTGTGCGTTTGATATATAGACGACTCCCGAATCAAATTTTATATACATCATTTAAAATAGAAATTATTCCCAATCGTTTGGTACCAATAACATTCTTCTACAATAATTTGTTACAGAGTTAGTAGAGGATGTTTACTTTTTACTTGTCACGACTGTGCGTACTGTTACTGATGCATGTAATCAGATTAAAATTCTTTAAAATAATAAGTCTATATACTTACTTAAGCAACCAATAATGTAATTCATTTATTTAAATTACTAATTTAAGACAAAATATTATTAGTTAAAAAATGAAACTTTCTTTTTATAACAGACTTTTAGCTGCACTGTAAAAAAAAAATGGTAACGTTCCAGGTAAAATCCAGGAACGTTTCGCCTTTTCTCAGGTTTTCAGAATAATTTAGCTCTTTCCTGTGAAATTCTGGTTTTCTTATCTGAAACGTTCCTGAACAAACGTTGAAACAGCAAAACGCTGCGGCCGCCATTTATTATTTTTTTGCTATAATCCGTTGCTCGCGCGCGAGTGTCGAAAAAGAATTCCTTAAATGAATGTAAAAAAATCAATATGGAATGCAAATAAATCAATAGACGACATAATCCTTTACGTCTCTATTGTCAAGACAATTCAGATGAAAATACAATACCTCCGTGACATCGCTAAGAGATTATCTCTCCTACTTGTCTGTGGTATGTTTAAGTAGCAGACCGTGTAAAAAAAATACACCTATTATTTGGATCTCCATTAACCAGGGGACCATCAAACATGATTCTCACCGATTTTGATTAATTTAAAGTATGTTTTAGAGTTCTTATCTCTAATTATTCTTGTGAAAGGTTTTCTTCAAATGGGCCTTAGATTTTCAGAAATTAGATGCCGAGGTTTAGCATACGTTTCAAATAACCATTAGTTTGCAGCTTCTTTCGTGGTGTGGACGCAGAAAGCTCGCACGCCACCCGTACGGCCCGAGTTCGATGCTACCTCTGGACTTTTTTCTTTCTTTTTTAATTAATTTTATATTTTAACACTTTATTACAATTTGATTTAAATTTGATATATATTTGACACTTTGAATTGCTGCAAATTTGATTTTTTTTTATTTTCGGAAAAAAATATACAATTACGTTTCGGTTTTTTTTTCATGAAAATTTATATGTATTTTATCTAACTTGTAAACTAACATAATTACTAACGAAAATCCAAAATATTTTATGTCTAGATTTTTTTTCTAATTATTATTTACATTTATATATTTTTATATTTTAAGCAAAGTTCAGAAACAATATATCATATATATATATTTACTTTATTGAATTTTAACTGAAAATTTATTTTTTCGTGTAAATTATAAATAATAATTTTGATGTCAATTTCAAAATATTTTTTCATTCTAATAAATAATGATAATAAAGCGAAAATTGTCAACTGGAAATGTAAAAATCGTCTGCGGATCCCGCATGCTGTGAAATGTCAGTAATGTTTTGCTGTCAACAGAAATATTCCTGGTATTTCGCAGGAAACTTACTGGCATTTCTGTAGAAAGTTTTTAACATATACAGTAAAGTTCCAGTCATTTTCAAGAAATGTTTCTTGGAAATAATGGGCAACTCAGCTGCCCATTTTTTCCCAGGAACGTTGCGGAATTTTTTTTACAGTGTGATTTACATAGAAAAAATGTTGTTTATGTTTTTGAAGAATAAAGTTTCTCGGCAATCATTTCCCCTATCAACTATGTGTTCCATGCATCTGTATAAAAATATTTTCTCTTTGTAATTGATTTATTTTAATTCTAAGATATATGATCTAACACTTTGTTGAATTTCAAAAAGTGTCACCTGACAGAATATTCATCTTTGATAAATAACATTTTATAAATGGATTTTTCTGCAAATCTAAGATATAGATTTTGAATAGGGATGCTTTTGTCAGTATGATTATTTATTCGTTAATGTTCTCTTTTCAAAACAACTAAAGGAGACTTTTAAGCTATATAAATTTGACTACTTATTAATATGCCAAAACGAAATATCTATTCTGCATCATTGTACACAGGAGTTGTACATGAAGTTGTACATCTTGAGATGAAAAAAATTCCTGACAAAAGTATTTGAATTTATAAATGGATGTTTTTTTTATTCTACTTGAGACATTATGAATATACTAGTTAGATTGAAATAAAAGAAAATTGTTTTAACGAAGCATATCAAGGAGAAAATATTTTATCCTTCTTTATAAACTAATAAAATTTTTGTATGGATAAAATTGTTTCAATTTTGATATTATTAATCGGTGAAGATTTAAATGTGCATATGGTAGCAAAACATAATTTTTTACATAATTTGGGAATTGTGGATAGTAAAAACGTTTTGGACCTTTTAAAAAAGTAATAAACTGAGAAATGTGCAAAGTATGAAGCACAAGTACTGAAACTGTTATTATTATTTTTTTAATATATTGCTTATATGCAAAAGTAAGTTCCCTTTTTTGGTTAAAATTTCATGTTTATTTAGCAAGCATATAAAAGTGGCACATTATTCAAATTATGCTCTGTCCAAAGCTACAACATTCGCCCGTCTTTCAGGGTGTTTACGGATTCCCTGTTTGAAGAAGTCGTCTTTTGATGCGATCCATTTGTCAAGTCGATTTTCGCTACTTTCATAAAATGTGAATCGTACGGCTTGGATGGCTGATGTCATTGGTCGGAATAAATAGTAATCCAAAGGAGCAATATCTGACAAATATAGCGGGTGTGATAGAACTTCCGAGCCCTGTCCTTTTAAGTAAGCTTTAATGGCACTTTCAGTACATAGTTTTGCTTTTTCATGCCGGAAAATCCGCTTATTGTGTCTATTTTCCCATTCTGGTGAACTTTCTTGAACAGATCGCTTTAAAAGTATTAGTTCTTGTCAGTAAACTAGCCAGTAAGAGTTTCAGAAGGTTTCCGTATGTCAGTAGCTTTTTAGTCTACCTTCACATTCTGTGTTTTCAAAATCGAATAAACCACCTTTAAATTGCTTGAAGCACCTTCTACACATACTATCAGAAAAAGCATGTTCACCGTAAGATTGCACAAGTAAAGGATTACTTTCAGCAACGTTATTCTTGAAATTGTAAAAGTAATAACAAAACTTCGTGTAAATGACGATTATTTGGCACAAAACTATCCATTTTATATATATATATAAAACTATGCTTTTTGCGCTTTAATCAACTGTCATATACTACGATTTGAAGGTTAGGAAGAGTCTATTTAAAAGCATGCATTACCAGATTCATACAATACATATAAGAACACTTACGCCATCTATAAAAAGGGGGATCTTACATTTGCATACACCCAATAGATTTAATTATGAAAAAATAGTTCTAAATATTTAACACAAGAAAACTAACTTTATGAGACGCATTTGTACAAAACGATAGCTAGATTGTTTTATATAAATGTGATTTTTATAATGTTTATTGGTTATGTAAATTTATTTTCTAGAATTTTCTAATCTCCGGTAATCTAATTTTCCTGGATTCAGTTCTATGATTTCGCTAGCGAAATTGCTCCACATGTTTAATTCAAAGAGAATTTCCCACTAGCAGTTTTGCTACAGTTATTGGTTGTGAGCATTTGCCAGTCACTTTGGTTTCTAATATTTCAAATAGATGGCAACATCTCTTTAAAGGGAATTCCATATATAAAGATATTATCAGACAAATTGCATTTCTTGTGTTCTTTAAAAACAAACGATGAGGTCATTTGGTGCTTGGTTATATTACTTAATTAAAAAAGAAAATGTGAAATTTCCCACCCCTTTCCAATGCGCAGTTTATTTATATTTTTTATGTGCGCATTTAAATTTACTCTCCTCATCGCTATAAATACATTGCTGTGTTTCGGTAAATCATTAACGTGACTTCTTTCCAAGTGAACCTCCAGAAAGGGTATTGTTTGCAACTTAAAGGACACAACTCACAAACCCCACATACACTCATATCTATAGTGGAAAGGAGATCCTTCATTTATAAATATTATATGTATGCAGATTGTATTTAAAAAATTAAACGAGCTTTAATATTTTAAAGAAGTAGTCCTGTCATGAAATTTCAAAGGTTACATTATTTTAAATTGCTAAGTCCTCGTTATATCGACAAAAATGTTAAAAATTCAGAAAATTGTCCCGTTTTATGTAACAAGATTAAGCGAAAAGATGCAATTCTGCATATTTAAAATTAACTGAGTTATGATATTGACGAGAAACTTTCTTTTCACCAATTTTCGCTCCTTTAAGATGTTATTTCATCGGTAAAAATATGGACCATTCATAAATATATTGTCAGTAAAACTGGCCATTTTTCTATTGTTTTAGTAAAACGCTTTTGAAAAAATGTGAAAATCACTTATTTAAATTTGCAGGTTACTTTTTCACTCTTTTTAATGATGTGATTGTAGCTTACTCCGTCAGAAAAACACTTCAATATACACTAAATTATTCCTCATATATTAACAAATATTTTCTGTACTCCTAGAATATATGTTTTTTTCCGCGAATTCTTCCCGAAAGTCTGAAAAGGTTGAGAAAATCCGTTCCTTCCTACTACGTCTGCGTATAGGCTCTATTAACCCTCTCGCTGCGGCATCCGAGATTTTCTCGGGTATGCATTTTCCCGTCTAATTAAACCTCCTTGATCGTTCCCACCAATTACTTTGTTATTGTAAATTTTGCCTTATTTAATTGGAGCATTTTCGCGATTAAATTAGACAAAAAATTTTGTTTTAAAAAACCGGTGACAAAAGAATAAAAATTCTTAAATACACAATTTTTGAAGCTATTTCGATAAAAAAATTACGCAGCGAGAGGGTTAATAGTTAAATCAGAATTTATTTAAAAAATGAAAAACCGAGAATTCTATAAATTAAGATTTCTAAATTAATTCATTCATTCAAAAGTACCCACAAATTATTATTTAAAATTGAATAAGATGACTAGAGTTAAATAAAATTTAATTTATAAAGTTGCTTATAAATAAATAATCGCATTTGAAATATATTTTATATGAATACATTAAAAAATATTCTAATTAAAATATTAAATGATAAAAAATCGCTATTACTAAAAAAAAAAAAAAAAAAAAAAAAAAAAAATATATATATATATATATATATATATATATCGAATAAAATTGTAATATTCATATTTTACATCTAGTAATCTATTTAAAAAATATTTATAATTCTTATTTTTATCCTATATTAATACTAAAGTGTTAAAACCCCAGGCACAATCTCATTATAGAAAAATTCTTCGCGAAATTAATTGATAAATTAAAGGTTTTTAGCTAATAGGCTGTCAAAGCGCGTGAGCTAATATGCCCCCCGGTTCTGTATGTACATACGTAACGCGATAACTCTTGATAGATATATCAGATTTGCTCCATTTTTTTTCTGGGTTCATCCTGATAAGGCGTTTCCCTGATTAGTTTTGGGGGTTCATTGTTTAAGTATAAAAGTGGGTACGAAGGGCTAATCCCCTCTTAAATTAGATAAATGTGTTTTTCAAGCAGAATTATCAGATTTGCTTCAAATTTGGAATACCGGTTAATTCTCATAAAGCGCTTCCCTGATTAGTTTTGGGGGTTCATTGGTTAAGTATAAAGGGGGCATGAGAGGCTAATATCCCGTTAACTTAGATAAATGGGTTTTTCATGAAAAAATATCAGATTTGCTTCAATTTTCTCATACCGGTTAATTTGGAAAAAGCGCTTCACTGATTAGTTTTGGGAGTTCATCTGTTAATTATAAAAGGTAGTATGGGGGTGCTAAGCCCCCTTAACTTAGATAAATGGGTTTTTCATGCAGAATTATCAGATTTGCTTGAAATTTAGTATACCGGTTAATTCTGATAAGGGTTTCCCTGATTAGATTTTGGGGTTCATTGGTTAAGTATAAAGGGGGTACGGCAGGCTAATCCCCCCCTTAACTTAGATAAATGGGTTTGTTACGTAGAATTATCAGATTTGCTTCAAATTTGGAATACCGGTTAATTCTCATAAGACGCTTTCCTGATTGATTTTGTGGTTCATTGGTTAAGTCTAAAGGTGGGTACGGGAGCTAATCCCCTTAAATTAGATAAATGGATTTTTCATGCTGAATTATCAGATTTGCTTCAAATTTGGTATACCGGTTATTTATGATAAGAGGCTTCCCTGAATATTTTGGGTGGTTCATTGGTTACGTATAAAGGGGGAGGGGTATGGGTGGCTAATCCCCCGTTAACATAGAAAATTGAGTTATATCATGCAGAATTATCAGAATTGCTTAAAATTTGGTGTAGCGGTTAATTCTGTTAAGGCGCTTCCCGGATTACTTTTGGGGGGTCATTGGTATGGTATAAAGAGGATACGGGGGAGTAATCCCCCCTAACTTACATAAATGGGTTTTTCATGCAGAATTATCCGATTTATTTCAAATTTGGTATACCGGTTAATACTGATAAGATGCTTCCCTGATTAGATTTGGAGGTTCATTGGTTAAGTATAAAGGGAAAACCGTGGTCCAATACCGCCTTAATTTAGATAAATTGCTTTTTCTATACGATTTGCTCAGATCTGCTTCAAATTTGGTATACCGATTAATTCTCAAAAGGTGCTTCCCTAATTAGATTTGGAGGTTCATTGTTTAAGAATAAAAGGGAGAACGGGGGTCTAATTTCCCCCTTAATTTGGATAAATGAGTTTTTCTACCCGATTTGCTTCAAATTAAATATACAGGTTTATTCTGATAAGGCGGTCCCTGATGAGATTTGGAGGCTCATTGGTAAAGTATAAAGATGTGAAACAGGGGTGAGTGACACCCCCATTAATTTATTATTCATAATACACAATTGGTGTGAATTGCCTGTGAGCTCAATGCCATTAGTTTAACTGAGCACTTTTCTTTTTATTAAGTTAATTTGATTAAACCATACACATCTGAAACAAACATCTTTACTTCAAAGTGTTTTACAAATGTGCAACTGCAGCCCAGTTGTTAGCGTGCTTGTCTAGTAACGCTAAGATGGCTTGTTCGAATCCAAGGTCGGCAGCTTTTTATTTTCAAAATTTTATTCCATTCACGGATATTTTAATCCTGTAAAGAAGACAAAAAAAAAAACCCGGATATTTGCTAGTTAATGGAAAAATCATATCAACAATGTTGCCAGGAAATTTCAGTGACTTGAAGAAAATATTTTTGAGTGTGCACACATGGACGTTCTTTGGATATAAAAAAAAACTATGAATATTCAACTTAATACGCGCAAAAATGCATCTATACCTCGCAAGCATATCTAAATCAATATTACATAGAGAGGGATCTATTGAAGAGACATATTATTTTAATTCCCCGAAACATTAATAAAAGCTGTTCACATTACACTCTAAAATTATTTTCTCTAATCTCAAATACATAACTAAACTTTAATAATAATGCTTTAGAAATCATTTTGGACTTCTTTGCCAAAACATTACAGCACGAATTAATTAACTTTTGAAATATTTCCTAGATGTCACTCTCTAAATACATGTATGGTGGTATTCACAAAGATCAATGAGAAAATTCTGTCTACTTTATCGTTTACACCTACAGCGGTTATATACAAATTAAAAAACTAATTTCAAATAAATGACAGACAAATTTAATAAATATAGCTTTATACAATATTTTTTACTGACCACTTTTGCGATTAAAATTGTGAATAGATGGGCATAGATATATTATTTTTGCATGGCAGGATTTATATAAAAACTAAAGAAAAAATTGCGTAATATGTATATAGACTTATCCCTGTTTGTACGTAAAACCATGTACACGTGTAGAAACCCAATACAACAATTAAACTATTGGGACTCATTTATTAAGATCTATACTTTACATGGATGAAGTGCCAAAATAAATATATGTATTATTCTAACTCTGAAGACATGTTTGAGATAGATAGTGTTTGACGTTCTTTTATCTCAACCTAATGCTACAAATGCAATCAGACTCACCACATTCTCTAATCATTTTCAGGTATAGTTGTGGCGCAATGTTGGTGCAATATTGATTTGTTATCTAGATTCATATATCATCCTCAGATAAATCTAACCAATTTCTTCAAACCAGTGAATCAACAATGGTTTTCCTCTATTATATTTTTTAAAGTAATACAATAATGTGTATACTAAATGTATGTTATTTTGTTTCTACCACTATTTTAAACTCATTATATTAAAATAACTTGGAAATATATTCTGGTTAGGACTTTTGAATTAAAGAGGTTATATTACCTTTAATAAATATTGAAATAAATGCTAAATAATCAGCAATTTTATGTAAAAGAATTGTTATTCCAGATACATCATAAATTTAAAAAATGAAGGCATTTCTCGTAATTAATATGTTTCGACAAGCAAAAGATTCTTATTTATTTAGGATTAACTAAACGACGTATTTAATACTGCACAGTTCACTCAAGCATTTATCATAGGAATTCAAGTATATAATTAGTCATTCTATTTCGTCTTCGCTTTTCTGACTAATGAAACATAAATGAATTGTTTACGTAGAAGCTTATACTGTGTAATGCGACTTTAGATATTTACGTCACGTACTGAATCTTAGCACAATCTCAAAAAATACTCATTACCATTATCAATGTTATTGCTATCTTAATTAGTAATACAGTCACAATAGAATAACCTTACAGGGATCTAAAAAATACTGTTTATTATGAGCTATGAGAAATTTCTTTAATCCAAAAGACTTGAATTTCATCATTTCAGACTGAAATAAATAGTAATTTTTATAATGCCTAGTTTGCAAATACGTTGATTACCCCAATTTAATACTAAAAAAGAAAATATTGAATATTATAATAATTAAATATTATAATATATATATATATATATATATATATATATATATATATATATATATATATATATATATATATGCATATATATAGATATACAGTAGAGCGCCGATTATCCAAAATCAAATTAACCGCACTGCCAATTATCCGAACAGCCTATTTCTATCAAATATTTTTAACCGAACACATTATTTCTCGTATATTTCGGGTAAAGTTTCGGTTAAAGTTCTTGCCACCTAATGTTACATCTGTAATCCAACCCATGGATCAAAGTGTGATAGAGACATTCAAATGACTTTATAGAAAGCAAATGTTAATAATGCTCTTTTTATCAGAAGAAACAGAAGAGCCTGACTTCCAAGATACCTTAAAATTGATTTGAAAGTTTGTTGTATAATGTCTTCTGGTTCCTGGAATCTAGTAAAATCCTCAACATTAAAAAATGCTTGTAATAAAATTTTAAATAAAGAAAAAACTGATAGTGGATCAGAAAATGAGGAATTTAAAACAATAAAGGAGATGGGAAGAATACTAAGCTATGAAGAAAATGAAATTAACGAGTGGTTAAATAGTGGGGTACATAACCCTGGATATTAGATTTCAATGATGATGAGATTGTCGATGAGATTCAAGATGAAAAGAAACTGAAGGAAATGAAAACGAATGCTCTTAAAATCACCCAGGTTCGTCACATAACGAAGGCTTTGAATGTTTGGAAAAAGTTATGAAATGGCTCGAACGACAGTAAAACGGTGACCCTATTCAACTAATGTATTTAAGAAGAATTCGAGATATGGCAGCTTTGAAAAGAATGTCTTCTTTGAAGCAAGCAACAATCGAAAGCTTTTTTGCTTGAATCATAATTTCCGAATTTCAGAAAATGTTAAAAAGAGAAAAAGAAAATTTTAAATGATAAAAAAGTAAACAAAAAAAAGTAAAAAGACAGTAAATATAAATATAAAACAATTTTTAAACACTCCTGGTGCTGGCAGGCCTAACTCTGGATAAAGTGTGAAGGTTTTAGTATAGCCAGGAACATCCCTTAAATTGTCTGTCCATTTATCCGAACTTTTGCTTATCCAAACTTTTGATTATCCGAACTAGGGTCGGTTCCGACTTGTTCGGATAGTCGGCGCTCTACTGTATTTCTTTTTGTATGTACTATTTTTTATTATAATATTTAATCTTTTCCTTTTTTGTATTAAATTCCATATATTTTCACAGCTATAGATGCCATTTAACTCCTCAGGTCTGTTAAGGTATGAATTAGCAAGATTTGTTATTATTTTATTATTACATTTTCGGTGTTATTAGTTAAATAGCATATGTTACCAATGCAGACTGAAAATGTGGACTTGATCCTTTTATATTCTTATTACACAGAACAATAAAAATTGGCTACGCAAGATTGTGCGCCGTAAACCTGAATGAATAAATTATTGACTTACTTATTGCATTGAATTTATATGGATCGCTAGTGATCAGCGGCAATAAAAGTGTAACAAAACATTGGCTATTAAAATTAAAAATTCTACGAATTTACCTATTTTATTAATCTACTTATAAAAAGGTACCTTTCAACCCGATAACAACTGAGATACATCTATACTGTTTATCGCAAAAATGATAACAGCAGTTGACTGATCAAAGCCGATATCGAATAAATGTGAAGTTTATTAGCATCTTATTTAATTAATTTATTGGATTTCCATTCAATGAATATACATGTAAAGCTATCACTGAAATCATAAAAAGTAGTGCCACTATTTGTGTATATACCAAATTATTTACGATTACGTTGCTTGCATTACAAAAAGTAACAAGCCACATATTGCGGGCGTTTGGAGAAGAGCAGTACCAAAAATACTCGTATATTTTGTGACTGTGAATGCATGCAGCATATACTTACTTAGTCATCGACTGACTTCGTTACCGAGCTGTATCCGCCATCCTGTTTCAAAACGGCTGAGATATAGCAGTTTGGAAATTCCAGGGTGCCTGACATTTCGGAATCATCCCATTTTTTCATTGACAGCAGTGAATCTATTTAAGAGAGGGGGAAAGGTTTAAGGAATACTGCTATTTTTCATTTAAATTAACATTAAAAATAGTTTACATAAACTGCAAATACATTCCATACACTGTAAAAAAATGTAAAGATACTAAACTTTTTACAAGGAAACTGGGATAGAACATTTTATGTAACGGCAACAAGAGAAATATATGCAACAGATATAATGTTGCACCGTAAATAAAAAAAAACCTGTAAGATTACAAAGATTTTTTTAGTAAACTGGGATGGCTAGAACTTTGTATATAACTGGAACCCGGGTTACCGATAAAATTTTAGTAAGACTACTGTAATTTTAGTGGACTTTTTTGTAAAGCTATAGAAATCTGTAGCTTTACAGTTTTGTAGACACCTTTTTTTGTACATTGTACAGATAAAATTTTAGTAAGCTTACAGATTTCGGTAGCTTTACATCTGTAGAATTATAGTTCTTTTTATAGTGCATTGCACGATAGGACGCTTTTATCTTTGATTATCATTTCCTGGGATAAAATGTTAAATCTTTTAGCCAACACTTATTAAGCTCTACAATGAATACTGTATAATTGAACTTTTCGAAACAAACATTGTCTGATATCCACAATTGTAGCAGTTCGCTGGAAAAATAACAACGTTGTATCACTAATCTAGAATTTTGATTTTACAACATGTTATTCAAAAGTAGAAAGTATTTAAAAGTTGGCCGACAAACCAGCTAGCATAGTTTCTTACAGTAATTACAAAAATTGCCAAGATTTTTTTGAGAATCATATGGAATTCTATTTCAATTCTATACAAGGGAGAGAGTGGTATTGAAAATTATTCTGAAATGCTTCTTTAACTAATTGAAGGCAGGGAAACAACAAAACTGTTCAATCCAACATAAGCTCTTGAATATGGAGGAGCTATTGCAATCAGATATTTAGGACTGTCTATAGTAAGCAATTAGGTGATTAGGCACTCAACGGCGAAATCCAGAATTTTTGAAACTGCAGTGTGAACACACATGATTGTAAAAAAATTAACGGAAGACAGCGTCGTTGCAACTACATAATTGTACAAAAAGAAAAAAAAAAGAAAAACCAAGAATTCTATAAATTAAGGTTTCTAAATTTATTCATTCATTCAAAAGTACCCACAAATTATTATTTAAAGTTGAATAAGATGAATAGAGTTAAATAAAATTTAATTTATAAAGTTGTTTATAAATAAATAATCGCATTTGAAATATATTTTATATGAATACATTAAAAAATATTTTAATTAAAATATTAAATGATAAAAAATCGCTATTACAAAAAAAAAAAAAAATCTTATCGAATAAAAATATTATATTCATATTTTACATCTAGTAATCGATTTAAAAATATTTATAATTCTTATTTTTATCCTATATTAATACTAAAGTGTTAAAACCCCCAGGCACAATCTCATTATAGAAAAATTCTTCTCGAAATTAATTGAAAAATTAAAGCTTTTTAGCGAACAGGCTGTCAAAGCGTGTGAGGTAATATACCCCCCCCCCCCCCGATTCTGTATGTACGTACGTAACGCGATAACTCTTGATAGATATATCAGATTTGCTCCATTTTTTTTCTGGGTTCATCCTGATAAGGCGTTTCCCTGATTAGTTTTGGGGGTTCATTGTTTAAGTATAAAAGTGGGTACGAAGGGCTAATCCCCCCTTAAATTAGATAAATGTGTTTTTCAAGCAGAATTATCAGATTTGTTTCAAATTTGGAATACCGGTTAATTCTGATAAGGCGCTTCCCTGATTAGTTTTGGGGATTCATTGGTTAAGTATAAAGGGGGTACGAGAGGCTAATATCCCGTTAACTTAGATAAATGGGTTTTTCATGAAAAAATATCAGATTTGCTACAATTTTGTCATACCGGTTAATTTGGAAAAGCGCTTCACTGATTAGTTTTAGGAGTTCATCTGTTAATTATAAAAGGTAGTATGGGGGTGCTAAAGCCACCTTAACTTAGATAAATGGGTTTTTCATGCAGAATTATCAGATTTGCTTCAAATTTAGTATACCGGTTAATTCTGATAAGGGCTTCCCTGATTAGATTTGTGGGTTCATTGGTTAAGTATAAAGGGGGTACGGCAGGCTAATACCCCCACCCTTAACTTAAATAAATGGGTTTTTTATGCAGAATTATCAGGTTTGTTTCAAATTTGGAATACCGGTTAATTCTCATAAGGCGCTTTCCTGATTAATTTTGGGGTTCATTGGTTAAGTCTAAAGGTGGGTACGGGAGCTAATCCCCCTTAACTTAGATAAATGGATTTTTCATGCTGAATTATCAGATTTGCTTCAAATTTGGTATACAGGTTAATTCTGATAAGAGGCTTCCCTGATTATTTTTGGGGTTCATTGGTTACCTATAAAGGGGGGGGGGGGAGGTACGGGTGGCTAATCCCCCGTTAACTTAGAAAATTGAGTTATATCATGCAGAATTATCAGAATTGCTTAAAATTTTGTGTAGCGGTTAATTCTGATAAGGCGCTTCCCTGTTTACTTTTGGGGGTGTCTTTGGTATGGTATAAAGATGATACGGAGGAGTAATCCCCTCTAACTTACATAAATGGGTTTTTCATGCAGAATTATCGGATTTACTTCAAATTTGGTACCGGTTAATAGTGATAAGGTGCTTCCCTGATTAGATTTGGAGGTTCATTGGTTAAATATAAAGGGTAAACGGGGGTCCAATACCGCCTTAATTTAGATAAATTGCTTTTTCTAAACGATTTGCTCAGATCTGCTTCAAATTTAGTATACCGATTAATTCTCAAAAGGTGCTATCCTAATTAGATTTGGAGGTTTATTGTTTAAGAATAAAAGGGCGATCGGGGGTCTAATTCCCCCCTTAATTTGGATAAATGAGTTTTCCTACCCGATTTGCTTCGAATTAAATATACCGGTTTATTCTGTTAAGGCGATCCCTGATGAGATTTGGAGGCTCATTGGTAAAGTATAAAGATGTGAAACAGGGGTGAGTGACACCCCCATTAATTTATTATTCATAATACACAATTGGTGTGAATTGCCTGTGAGCTCAATGCCATTAGTTTAACTGAGCACTTTTCTTTTTATTAAGTTAATTTGATTAAACCATACACATCTGAAACAAACATCTTTACTTCAAAGTGTTTTACAAATGTGCAACTGCAGCCCAGTTGTTAGCGTGCTTGTCTAGTAACGCTAAGATGGCTTGTTCGAATCCAAGGTCGGCAGCTTTTTATTTTCAAAATTTTATTCCATTCACGGATATTTTAATCCTGTAAAGAAGACAAAAAAAAAAAAAACCCGGATATTTGCTAGTTAATGGAAAAATCATATCAACAATGTTGCCAGGAAATTTCAGTGACTTGAAGAAAATATTTTTGAGTGTGCACACATGGACGTTCTTTGGATATAAAAAAAAACTATGAATATTCAACTTAATACGCGCAAAAATGCATCTATACCTCGCAAGCATATCTAAATCAATATTACATAGAGAGGGATCTATTGAAGAGACATATTATTTTAATTCCCCGAAACATTAATAAAAGCTGTTCACATTACACTCTAAAATTATTTTCTCTAATCTCAAATACATAACTAAACTTTAATAATAATGCTTTAGAAATCATTTTGGACTTCTTTGCCAAAACATTACAGCACGAATTAATTAACTTGTGAAATATTTCCTAGATGTCACTCTCTAAATACATGTATGGTGGTATTCACAAAGATCAATTAGAAAATTCTGTCTACTTTATCGTTTACACCTACAGCGGTTATATACAAATTAAAAAACTAATTTCAAATAAATGACAGACAAATTTAATAAATATAGCTTTATACAATATTTTTTACTGACCACTTTTGCGATTAAAATTGTGAATAGATGGGCATAGATATATTATTTTTGCATGGCAGGATTTATATAAAAACTAAAGAAAAAATTGCGTAATAGGTACATAGATTTATCCCTGTTTGTACGTAAAACCATGTACACGTGTAGAAACCCAATACAACAATTAAACTATTGGGACTCATTTATTAAGATCTATAATTTACATGGATGAAGTGCCAAAATAAATATATGTATTATTCTAACTCTGAAGACATGTTTGAGATAGATAGTGTTTGACGTTCTTTTATCTCAACCTAATGCTACAAATGCAATCAGACTCACCACTTTCACTAATCATTTTCAGGTATAGTTGTGGCGCAATGTTGGTGCAATATTGATTTGTTATCTAGATTCATATATCATCCTCAGGCAAATCTAACCAATTTCTTCAAACCAGTGAATCAACAATGGTTTTCCTCTATTATATTTTTTAAAGTAATACAATAATGTGTATACTAAATGTATGTTATTTTATTTCTACCACTATTTTAAACTCATTATATTATAATAACTTGGAAATATATTCTGGTTAGGACTTTTGAATTAAAGAGGTTATATTATTTTTGCATGGCAGGATTTATATAAAAACTAAAGAAAAAATTGCGTAATATGTACATAGATTTATCCCTGTTTGTACGTAAAACCATGTACACGTGTAGAAACCCAATACAACAATTAAACTATTGGGACTCATTTATTAAGATCTATACTTTACATGGATGAAGTGCCAAAATAAATATATGTATTATTCTAACTCTGAAGACATGTTTGAGATAGATAGTGTTTGACGTTCTTTTATCTCAACCTAATGCTACAAATGCAATCAGAATCACCACTTTCACTAATCATTTTCAGGTATAGTTGTGGCGCAATGTTGGTGCAATATTGATTTGTTATCTAGAGTCATATATCATCCTCAGGTAAATCTAACCAATTTCTTCAAACCAGTGAATCAACAATGGTTTTCCTCTATTATATTTTTTAAAGTAATACAATAATGTGTATACTAAATGTATGTTATTTTGTTTCTACCACTATTTTAAACTCATTATATTATAATAACTTGGAAATATATTCTGGTTAGGACTTTTGAATTAAAGAGGTTATATTACCTTTAATAAATATTGAAATAAATGCTAAATAATCAGCAATTTTATGTAAAAGAATTGTTATTCCAGATACATCATAAATTTAAAAAATGAAGGCATTTCTCGTAATTAATATGTTTCGACAAACAAAAGATTCTTATTATTTTAGGATTAACTAAACGACGTATTTAATACTGCACAGTTCACTCAAGCATTTATCATAGGAATTCAAGTATATAATTAGTCATTCTATTTCGTCTTCGCTTTTCTGACTAATGAAACATAAATGAATTGTTTACGTAGAAGCTTATACTGTGTAATGCGACTTTAGATATTTACGTCACGTACTGAATCTTAGCATAATCTCAAAAAATACTCATTACCATTATCAATTTTATTGCTATCTTAATTAGTAATACAGTCACAATAGAATAACCTTACAGGGATCTAAAAAATACTGTTTATTATGAGTTATGAGAAATTTCTTTAATCCAAAAGACTTGAGTTTCATCATTTCGGACTGAAAGATATAGAAATTTTTATAATGCCTAGTTTGCAAATACGTTGATTACCCCAATTTAATACTAAAAAAGAAAGTATTGAGTATTATAATAATTAAATATTATGATATATATATATGCATATATGTAGATATGCAGTATAGCGCCGATTATCCAAAATCCAATTAACCGAATTGCCAATTATCCGAACAGCCTATTTCTCTCAAAATTTTTTAACCGAACTTCCAATTATCCGAACAGTGTATTTCTCTCAATTTTTTTTTTAAATCGAACTTCCAATTATCCAAACACATTAGTTCTCGCATATTTCGGGTAAAGTTTCGGTTAAAGTTCTGGCCACCTAATGTAACATCTGTAATCCAACCCATGGATCAAAGTGTGATAGAGACATTCAAGCGACTTTATAGAAAGTAAATGTTAATAATGCTCTTTTTATCAGAAGAAACAGAAGAGCCTGACTTCCAAGATACCTTAAAATTGATTTGAAAGTTTGTTGTATAATGTCTTCTGGTTCCTGGAATCTAGTAAAATCCTCAACATTAAAAAATGCTTGTAATAAAATTTTAAATAAAGAAAAAACTGATAGTGGATCAGAAAATGAGGAATTTAAAACAATAAAGGAGATGGGAAGAATACTAAGCTATGAAGAAAATGAAATTAACGAGTGGTTAAATAGTGGGGTACATAACCCTGGATATTAGATTTCAAATGATGATGAGTTTGTCGATGAGATTCAAGATGAAAAGAAATTGAAGGAAATGAAAACGAATGCTCTTCGTCACATAACGAAGGCTTTGAATGTTTGGAAAAGGCTATGAAATGGCTCGAACGACAGAAGAACGGTGACCATATTCAACTAATGTATTTAAGAAGAATTCGAGATATGTCAGCATTGAAAAGAATGTCTTCTTTGAAGCAAGCAACAATCGAAAGCTTTTTTGCTTGAATTATAATCTCCGAATTTCAGAAAATGGTAAAAAGAGGAAAAGAAAATTTTAAATGATAAAAAAGTAAACAAAAAAAGTAAAAAGACAGTAAATATATATATAAAACAATTTTTAAACTATCTGGTGCTGGCAGGCCTAACCCTGGATAAAGTGTGAAGGTTTTAGTATAGCCAGGAACTTCCCTTAAATTGTCTGTCCATTTATCCGAACTAGGGTCGGTTCCGACTTGTTCGGATAGTCGGTGCTCTACTGTATTTCTTTTTTGTATGTACTATTTTTTATTATAATACTGAATCTTTTCCTTTTTTGTATTAAATTCCATATATTTTCACAGCTATAGATGCCATTTAACTTCTCAGGTCTGTTAAGGTATGTATTAGCAAGATTTGTTATTATTTTATTATTATATTTTCGATGTTATTAGTTAAACAACATATGTTAACAATGCCGACTGAAAATGTGGACTTGATCCTTTTTTTATTGTTATTACGCAGAACAATAAAAATTGGCTACGCAAGATTCTGCGCCGTAAACTTGAATGAATAAATTATTGACTTACTTATTGCATTGAATTTATATGGATCGCTAGTGATCAGCGGCAATAAAAGTGTAACAAAACTTTGGCTATTAAAATTTAAAATTCAATAAATTTACCTATTTTATTAATCTACTTAAAAAAGGGTACCTTTCAACCCGATAACAACTGAGATACATCTATACTGTTTATCGCAAAAATGATAACAGCAGTTGACTGATCAAAGTCGATATCGAATAAATGTGAAGTTTATTAGCATCTTATTTAATTAATTTATTGGATTTCCATTCAATGAATACACATGTAAAGCTATCACTGAAATCATAAAAAGTAGTGCCACTATTTGTGTATATACACAATTATTTACGTTTACGTTGCTTGCATTACAAAAAGTAACAAACCACATATTGCGGACGTTCGGAGAAGAGCAGTACCAAAAATATTCGTATATTTTGTGACTGAGAATGCATGCAGCATATACTTACTTAGTCATCGACTGACTTCGTTACCCAGCTGCATCCGCCATCCTGTTTCAAAACGGCTGAGATATAGCAGTTTGGAAATTCCAGGGTCCCTTACATTTGGAACCATCCCATTTTTTCATTGACAGCAGTAAATCTATTTAAGAGAGGGGGAAACGTTTAAGGAATACTGCTATTTTTCATTGAAATTAACATTAAAAATAGTTTACATAAACTGCAAAGACATTCCATACACTGTAAAAAAACTGTAAAGATACTAAACTTTTTTCAAGGAAACTGGGATAGAACATTTCATGTAACGGCAACAAGAGAAATACATGCAACAGATATAATTTTGCACCGTAAATCAAAAAACCTGTAAGATTACAAAGATTTTTTTAGTAAACTGGGATGGCTAGAACTTTGTATGTAACTGGAACCCGGGTTACCGATAAAATTTTAGTAAGACTACTGTAATTTTAGTAGACTCTTTTGTAAAACTACAGAAATCTGTAGCTTTACAGTTTTGTAGATCTACACCTTTTTTTGTACGATGTACAGATAAAATTTTAGTAAGCTTACAGATTTTGGTAGCTTTACATCTATAGAATTACAGTTTTTTTATAGTGCATTACACGATACGACGCTTTTATCTTTGATTATCATTTCCTGGGATAAAATATTAAATCTTTTAGCCAACACTTACTTAAGCTCTACAATGACTACTGTATAATTGAACTTTTCGAAACAAACATTGTCTGATATTCACAATTGCAGCAGTTCGCTGGAAAAATAATAACGTTGTATCACTAATCTAGAATTTTGATTTTACAACATGTTGTTCAAAAGTAGAAAATATTTAAAAGTTGGCCGACAAAGCAGCTAGCATAGTTTCTGACAGTAATTACAAAAATTGCTAAGATTTATTTGAGAATCATATGGATTTCTATTTCAATTCTATACAAGGGAGAGAGTGGTATTGAAAATTATTGTGAAATGCTTCTTTAACTAATTGAAGGCAGGAAAACAACAAAACTGTTAAATCCAACATAAGCTCTTGAAAATTGAAGAGCTATTGCAATAAGATATTTAGGACTGTCTATAGTAAGCAATTAGGCGATTAGGCACTCAACGGCAAAATCCAGAATTTTTGAAACTGCAATGTGAACACACATGATTGTAAAACATTAACGGAAGACAGCGTCGTTGCAACTACATAATTGTACAAAAAGATAAAAAAAAAAGAAAAAAAAAACTATTTGCAAATATTGTGATGTTGAACTCTTTCTTAACATTTAATTTGAAAGACGAATTTTGATAAAGAAAAAAAATAATATAATTGCAGTGGACTTGACCCTCGTCCTATATATAGGACAGACTGTAAATCTGAAGATGATAAAATTTTTGCGCATTTTTCAAATTTCATGTCTTGTACTCTGTCTTTATAAGGGGCCGTTCAAATATTACGTAAGCACCTAAGGGGGGGAGGGGGTTAGCGATTTGCTTATTTTTGCTGACAAGTGGGGAGGGGGGGTTGAATGATGCTTACGTAAGACATTTTCAGAATCTCTAACTTGTAAAAAAAAAAAATTATAAAATTTCAAATTGAAAGAAAGAAATAGCAAAAGAATATTAAACTTGAAATTCTGATGTCAGCTATTTTGACCGCACAAGGAAAACATAAACGATCTCTTTTATCTAAAGGTGACTGTTCATGTTTGATGCATGATGGCTTATTATCTCTGAGAACTTACTACTATTTCCAATTGTGAGAATAGAATAGAATAGAATTGAATGGACCGATGCGATATGATGTATTGTGACAATATGATTTTTCCGGGAAAGCTTCCAAAACGTAAGTAAAATTCTATCTTTTTTGTTTCCACCCTTCCTCTGTCAAGTGGTTGAACCCCATAACCATAGTGACCAACTGCTCTACTGTCTGGTGTCTCGTGAGTTTTGAAAACCTCTCAGTACAGATCTGCACGGGCCGGGCTTGGGCCTATTTTCATTCACGGCACTCGGGGCGGGCCCGGGCCATACATTTTTCTGAAGGCTCGGGACGGGCCGGGTTCGGGCCTTACTTTTTTCCTGGGGGATCGGGCCGGGCCCATTTTTTTCTGTACAGAGCCGGGACTGGTTTCATTCCAAGTCTTCAAGGCCCAAAATTTTAAGTCCTAGTTTTGACGCAGCCCGTATGAAAATCATTGTCTCGGCGTATCCGTTCAAAGGTCAGTAAAATTAGGTCAGGCTCAAAAAATTTTGAAAAAAATGTACGCATTTTTAAATCGCTATTATTCTACTATTAAACATTCAAATTTATTCTTTTTAAAGAATAGTAGATTTCTACGCTTATTAAAATATAGCTAAATGAAAATATAAGAAAACATGTGAGAAGGAATCTGTCTATGACGAAATACTGTTATAAACTGAAAAACGTGTTGATCCATACAAAATTAATATACTAATACGTAAGAATATGATATATAATACATTTAAAACTTGCTAAGAAGGGCAGTTGTCTATAACGGATTTTTTTCTTTTTTATGCAATTCCGTTTTAGAAGATTTTATTGTATAGCATTTTTCAGATTTTTAGCACTTCAATACATGGAATATGGATTAACGATATTAATGATAACGGATTCATTTACATACAAGAAATAGAGATTGATTAAAAAAAAATAAATGTCGCAGCCTGCGCCACTTATATAAAAATGAAGATTATAAACATAAAAAAATATTTAAGACATATTTTTGGCCAGAACTCCTCGTACGAGACAAATCTTTCACCAAATCGACATAAAAATCAATGTTTTGCAGAAATTCAATCGGGCCGGGCCGAGATTTTAACTTTTTTTTCCGGGTCGGGCCGGGCTCGGGCCGAACTTTTAACTTTTTTATCGGGCCGGGCCAATAATTTTTTTGTACGGGCCGGGCCGAATTTTTTCTCTATGAGTCGGGCCGGGCCCGGGCCTGGAAATTTCGGCTTGTGCAGACCTCTACCTCTCAGTACTGCAGTGTAGTGGTATTTAGAATAAATAAAATCAGAAATATGTCTTCATTTCGAGATATCTTGTATAAAAAACTTTTTGAAAGTTTCAAAAAGTCTGCATCAGATAAACCTTTGAAGGATATCCAATGTAAAACTAATGATGTGTGGCGGCAGTACAAAAAGTCTTCTAAAACTGACAAAGAGTTAGAGGTATTGGTGCTAAAAAGAATTGAGGACGAACTGCGTAAGGCAACCAAAAAGAAATCAGTCTTTCTTGATTATTTTATAAAGGTAATTATAATCAATTTATTCTTAAAATTTTAAATATATTTTATCATAACTTTAAGTTTATATAATTACTTGTAAAAATTGGAAAAAAGATAGATAAGATAAAATGACCGGGTAGCCTTGGCAAAACATGGTCAGTATGGGAATAAATAAAGACCAAAAAAACGTCAAAAAACGAGTTATTACTTTTTAAATATGGCGTAGCCAAGCTAAGCCTTATTTTTTCTTTTCAAATAAGTCAAAAATTAATGCATCCATGGGGGAAAAAATTAAAAAATATGTTAGTTTTGTAGCAGATAATCTTCTAACTGTTTTCAAATTTTGAACCTTACTAAAAATGAAATGTAACCCAATTGAATTGAAACCAACGTATCTCAGATTCAAAAACAGATAAATAAGGTTTCCAGTGATCTCAAAAAAGGAAAAACAATCCTTAAAAAGGAAACGACAAAATGCTGAATACCAAAGAAAACATCGAACCACCAAACGAACAAAGCTTGGAGAAATCTGCCATGATAATCCAGAAAAAATAGCTTTGAGGGAATCAGTAGGAAGACCAAGTTTAAACAACCATTATTACTTAAAGCAATAGCAGACATAGCTATTATTGGAAGCGCTGCAGATGCAAAAAGAAGAAACAAGTCCGAAGTGTCAAAACTCTCGATGACTTGACTGCAAAACTGAAAAAGGTTGGTTTTGCAATAAGCAGGAGTAGAACATATCTTCGTTTGCTTCCAAAAAATTCCTCAACCATCGAGTGTCGAAGACATGTCACCACAGTGCCGATAAAACTTTCTTGGATTCTGGCTGATTATCACCGATCTCACATTGATACCCAATTTGCAATAATACCCATCCATTATTTAGAAACTTTAGCTTCAATTTTTGGACCCATGCAAGTGTTTCTTCTTTCACATGATGACAAAGCGTGCGTACCTTTGGGAATTACAGCAGCCAATAAACAGGCTATGATACTGATGCATATGGAGTATCACGTATCCTTAAGCGATCACGACTGGGTCATCGCTGAACGCCGCAAACTTATCCCATGTGTTTACGCTGGTATTGTGATTGCTCCTGGCATGGCAGGTCAAAGTAAAGCTATACATAGGTTATTCTGGTCCAACGTTAATAGCTATAAGAAGTGAGAAACACAGTTCTTCCACAGCAAATACTCATGCTCAGGATTTTGAAACTCTATTAATACTCAAAGATTTTGAAAAATTAGTGAAAACAGAAGAGGGTTTCATTAAACCTGTAATCATAGTAACGGTTAATGGAGATCCAGACAAGAATCCCCGCTACCAGAAAGTTATATCGTTTGCTATTAACCATTTGAAAAAGCATGATTTGGATGGAATTTTCATAGCGTGCAATGCTCCTGGAAGAAGTGCATATAATTGAGTAGAAAGGCGAATGACACCACTCAGTCGAGAACTGTCTTGTCTTATACACCCTCATAACCATTATGATTCCCATCTCGATGAGAACGGTCGCACTACTGATGAAGAAATTGAGCAAAATAACTTAGCATATGCTGGTAAAACTCTCGCAGATATCTGGAACTCATTAAACATTGACAGTTATCCCGTTACTGCCACATATGTTGATTCAGGCGAACCAGAGTCTCTTGGTTATGACTTGGATTGGTATTCGAAGCTCGTACAAGAAAGTCAATACTTGCTGCAAATTGTAAAATGAGAAAAAAAGAATTGTTGCTCTCCTGCACGTAGTGGATTATTTCGTATATTAAAAGGACGATTCATTCCTCCTCCAATTAAAATGATACAATCATCAAATGACATCATTGCAAGTGAAGAGGGGAATTTATAGATTTAAGTCTCCGTCTGGCCTTAAATCTGAATAGTACAGAAAAGGGATTTTTAAAGATGCTGTATGATTATTTTTGCTGTTCCATGAAGTTCACGCATTTATCCGCAAGAACTTGTGGAAGTTGTGGCCAATATCATGCATCTCAGAAGTCAGCAAACAGACACAAAAAAATTCAACAGAGTGAAAAAAGCGAAAAGGACTGCCTTATACGACTATTGAGAATTGCTGCTCGTCGAGCAAATGAACTTATGCGCTTCGTAAAATTCGTGGAAGATATGGAAGATGTTGAGTGGATCAATGAAGATGAAGTTGATAAAGATTGCATCCGAATAGTAAGCGATGAAGATAATCAAGTAAAACTGGAAACCAATATCATAACAGATATGGAAAAATGGCTTGAGCAGCCGTGGTCAGCATCGGAATAGATATTGTCATGTTCAAATTTAAATTTTTCAAATGGCTAAGTTCTTCTAAAATTGTGATCTAAGAAATTTTCTTAAATAGAATTGTAAAGAAATAAAACAAGCGTTTATTATTATTTAGTAGTTATATTAGTCGAGTAGAGTTTTATAATTTGTATTGTGTCCTAATTTTTTTTTAAGTAGGGGGGGGGGTTCTAATTTTCTTACGTAATTATTAAGGGTGGGGGTTCGCGATTTGCTTATTTTTGCTGACAAGGGGGGAGGGGGGTCAAAAATAGTCAAAAACATGCTTACGTAATATTTGAACAGCCCCTAAAGCTAAACCATAATTTTGGAAAAAAAAACAGGTATTTTTGTTTTCAATACTTTGTCAAATATTTAATAAATATACGTGTATTTTAGTAGGGTTTTTTAATTTACGCATTTTTATAACATATTAAAATTTGGAAGAATTTGGTACAGTATTTTTAATTGGGTCTAGTCGTTATCATTTGGTGTAAATTGTTTGAATTATTTGGGGGTGTTAACAGAAAATTTACTTATATATAACCTTCATAATTTAATTTTGAAACTGAAAAATGATCACATGGTTGTAAAAAAACACTAACCGAATACAGCGTTGTTGTCAACTACATAATTGTAACAAAATGAAACACTTCCTGCAAAGAATATGATGTTGTACTCCGTTTGAACTCTTTATTAGCATTTTATGTGAAATGAAAAGTTTGAGCACGAAAACAAATATCTTATCAGAGGATTTGACACTTTTTTCATGTATAGGACAGCCTTAAAATCTGAAGCTGATAAAAAAAATTATGTTTTGCAATTTTATGTGTTTCATTGAGTCTTTATTAAACTAAACCAAAATTTCTAAACAAAGGAATATATATATATATATGTATATATATATATATATATATACCGGGTGTCCCAAAAAGGACTGACTGATTTTAAAATTCAATAACTTGCAAACGGTGACAGATATTTAAAAAATTCTTGCAGGAGGTTTATGCATAAGGTCAAAAGTTTCATTACAGTGATTTTCGATTTTAGTTCAAATTACAAACAATAGATGGCGCTGTAAGCAATAGTCGCTAAATACAGGCTCGATTTTTGGTCCTTTTTCTTGTTCTATGCGAAAAAAGGAGATGGAAATGTATTATCCGGGCCACGAAGTACCAAAAATCGAACCTGAATTTAGCGTCTATCGATCGCTACGCCATCTATTGTTTGTAATTCAAACTAAAATTGAAAATCACTGTAAAAAAACTTTTGACCTTATGCATAACCCTCCTGCAAGAATTTTTTAAATATCTGTCACCGTTTACAAGTTATTGAATTTTAAAATCAGTCAGTCCTTTTTGGGACACCCGGTATATTAATATATTGTCAAATATGTGTTAAACGTTTGAGTACTTTAGCAAGTTTTTTTAATTTACGGTATTTTTACAAGACATTTACGATGGTTTTGTAACAATTCGAAACTTGGAATAATTTGGTACAGTAGTTTTAACTCTGTGTAGTAGTTTTCATTTGAACCAAGCAGTTTGTATTATTTGGGATTTTATCTGAAACTTTAATTATACACTAATGTCCAAAATTATGGACCAATCACAAAATGTTAATTTTCGAGTACGAGAATACTCAAAAGGAAATAATATAATTCGAATAATTACTATCTCAACAGCACAGCCAGTCCATATATCATATCATTCATGTCACACATGGTCACAAGTGTCACAGTCACTGCGGTGAAGCAAATAAATAGGAAATTCCATACATCTAATTATGAGTCTTAAATGATCCCTATATGTGACTCCACTGAGACGTCACTGTGACTGCTGGTTTGTGACGAGTCACTATGTGACTTTTCAATGTAGTTACATTGTGACTCCCATGTGGCTGTCATCTGCAGACTCAATTTCAAAGTCATCGTGAACGCTGCATTGTGATAAGTTACCAAATAATATCACATTAAAGTCACATGATGGCTTTCAGATGACAGAGATACTACTGTGAAGTCACCATTGTGCTCTGTTGTGAAAAGTCACCTTGTGACTATAATGTGATATTCTCTGATGACTTATCATAATGCAAAATACATAATAAAAGTATCATAGTCTAAAAATGACAGTCACTTGAGAGTCACAATGTGCCTACATTGTAAAGTCACCTGGTGACTTATCTCAAAACAGCAGTCACATTGACGTCTCAGTGGAGTCACATATAGTGATCATTTGAGACTCATAATGAGATATATGGAATTTCCTATTTTTGTGTCACCGTAGTGACTGTGACACTTGTGACCATATGTGACATGAATGAGATGCTATATGGACTAGCTGTGCTGTAGGGATAGTAATTATTTGAATTATATTATTTCCTTCTGAGTATTCGCTTATTTGAATATTAGCATTTTGTGACTGGTCCTTAATTTTGGGCACCGGTGTATATAACCCACAAAATCTGAATTCTGTTGTCATTAAAATGTTTATGAAATAGTGTTAATTTCTCTACATTAGATATTAACGTGTGTAAGAAAATATGCCGCTGTGACAAAAAAATAGAAAGATTCTTCGTCTTTCGGCCTAATCCAAAACTAACTGAATAACGTAGAAATAATAAATAAGGAAAATTACGTTTTTGTGGAAACGTTTTGTGGAATTACGTTTTGTGTATATTTAACTTAATGCATGCGTAGTTCTATTCAAACTCTTATTTTGTTTCATTTCTTTAAAAAGTTGTAGTTTCCCCCGTAAAGTCACCATGTTTCCAAATATCGAAAGGTATGAAATGTAGATCTTGAATAATAATAAACATTGAGATATTTTTTTCCGGCAATTGACACATGTCTATGTTAGAATTTACGTATTTCATGGTTTACAATTTTTAAATCACATACTTCAAACATTTTGCTTGAAAAGAATATTTTATAGACGTTTTGAATGAAAAATTGGATTTACATATATATAGATGATTTACGTTTTATAGAACACACAAATACAACAAAATTTTATCATCTCATGTTACAAAATGCTGTTTGTAATACTTATGTTGTCATATCGATATTTTCTCACGTACTGAAATAAGACAAAATCTTGAATAAGATTACATACTTTAAAAAGTTTAAAAATATTCCAAAAACTTATAAATTTGCATTATATTGCATAGGATTTCAAATTTGAGACGCCTAAGAAATATTATTTTTTAATGTATTTTGCTTTTACACAGAGATGCAAATGTTTGCTAATGGAAATCATAGTTTTTAAAAGCAATGAATAATAATAATTTGAATCGACCGTTCTAAATATTTCATCCTCTTACTCAAAGGATGCATATATATAGGCTTAACGTTCCTCCTAAATTGTCGAAACTTTTTTTTATATATGCGAATAACTTATTATACATAAAATACATATTTTCGTCAAGTATGCTGATATAAAGCATTCAATCAATTAAGAATTCTAACTGCAATATTCAGGTAAGATTTAGTTGAACAAGAAAAGTAAATATATACAAGGGACTTTGTTTCCTGCTCGCCAACCCGCGTGCATTGCACCACAATTTACATTGTCATCGATCCATGATCTCAGGTCGCTTCGATCGCTTGCCACTATTTACATGAATTCTTGCCATAATGAATATTATTATAAATCATTTTAACACACGAAATTTACAAATATTTTTAATGTATAAAAAAGTAATGGAAAATATAGTTTCAAATGGAATAAAAAATGCATTTTCCCGCCTATATTATTGCAAAACACCGCATTAATTCACATAAAACTCTTTGAAAAACACAACGCAGGCAATATGTATGACGCTAACGAAATGTAAACAAAACGTTTTCTGTTGTCTCTAAAAGGCAATTTTGATCAAAAATCTGATTCACTGAATGCGTATGGCATCATAAAATGAATCAATGGTATTGATATTCATATATAGATCAAACGATTTGTCTTTAAAATGAATTTATTTCTGAATTTTGATTTGCTGAATGGCTCGTGTCATGTTACCGTAAATTAACCACTGAGAATCTTCGGTGTGGTTATTGCCAAATGGCAAGCGATATATCCAGCCTTATTTTCGCGCCACGTAAGAGAAATAGATATATAGATATTTTTTATCCTATATGAGGCATTTTCCCTTCGCGGACATTCTTAAAATACTGAATGTTAAATATGTCATAAAACGTTTAGTTGGCTGCCATAAAAGTTGCAAAAAACACGGCTCTTTAAAAATCTCGAAAAATAAATTGCTATGTTATTTCGAAGATGCAATTTAATTAACTGATTTTTTTTTCTTCTATTAAAACCATAACAGTTTAATTGTAAAATTCATGCTTTTTTTATTCTAAAATCTGTAATAGGTAATAAAGCTGAAAGAATATTTTACACCGATCTCTTTTCAAAAATTCAAATCTATCTTTTCAATTATTCCATTTAATTTACAGCATATTTATACTACAGCTATACTATTTGTTCTTTCTTTTTTTTTAAACTTCAGTTTGAAATTAAATATAAAAATAAAAAGAAGAAGTTAGTTGTAATGAAAATCTGTAAATTAATTACAAAATAATTATAAAAAAAATAGCTATATAAAACAAGGCTTCTAGTTATCTTGGGTGAAACTGTAGATGAAATAACGTTTTTTTAACATTTAGAACTTTTTTTTTTTTTAATCGTCACTGAAATCTCTCTAAATTGAATCCGATAAAATAAATAATGTGAACATTAAAAAGGTCCACAATTTTACTTAAAAGGCGGCTAATGTAATGAAAAAGATGTTACAAGTTTAAAATATACGTTTTATTTAAAACTTCTTAGTACTTTCAATCATCAGAGAATATCTTAATAACTAAATGTGGTTTATTTATACAAATACGTCACTTTGTTTTGAAAATGAGAGAGGCAATAATTACTAGAGTTGAAAGTAGAAGTAGCTGTAGCAATTTCTTCGATTGAATTTAATTAGAAGAAATATATATTCTTATTATTAATTGCAGTTCCATTTATTTTATGACATCACGTTGTTTCTCATACGTCACTTCCCATGGGTAGAATAATTTTATTTTATGTTGAATCAAGGTGAAAAATTAGGTTTCGCCTTATGATATTATTTGAATCCGATATTTTTCTTATAAAACTGCATAATCTGATATGTTTTCAGGAATATTTTTATTTTCCTTTTTTTTAAAAAATATGTATATATAATTTTAAGATATTACATAGATAATCATCCTCTATGAAATAAAGAAATAACTTAAGTTAGAAATAAAATATAAAAATTAAAAAGAAACTAATATTAGCTTTTAAGAAAATCTGTAAATTAATTATAAAATAATTATTTAAAAAAATGAGCTGTATGAGACAAGGATTCGACTTATCTTGAGTGAAACTATAGATCAAATAAGGTGTCGCTAACATTTACAACATTTTTTTTTTTAAATCATCACTGAAATATCTCTAAATTGAATCGATATGTTTTTTTTAATAAAATTGACTAATTCAATACGTTTTCCGGAAAATTTTTATTTACCTTTTAAATATATATATATATATATATATATATATATATATATATATATATATATATATATAATTTTAAGGTATTACATGCAATACCATCCTCTATTAAATAAATGAATAATAAAATCTTATTATAGATAAAATCCATCTTTAATATTTTTTATTTTAAAACATAAAATTCCTTTACTTTTAATATATTTTTTCTAGATGATTTCATATTAAATGAGGAAATATACCTAAACTCGTATTCAAAAGTAGTGGTATATAATTTTCAAAAATACTATAGCGTTCCAAAGGATTGTCCCGAAATGTAATAACAATTGAATGAAAATGATGCTACAAAATTCGCATTTAAATGTAGTACAAAGTTTCAAATCCGGACGTTCGGAACTTTGAATTCTCCAAAATCCAGGGTTCGCACACTATTAAGCCACGCCCCATTTTGAAAAGAAACTGCACCAGTATTATTATAAACATCATTTTCTTCACAATTCATTAACTAGAAGACAGTTTTTTGTGATTACTGGTAGTAGAGTCCTTACAGTATGGGGCTTGGCTGAATAGTGTGCGAACCATGAAATCCAGAAGTTCATCAGTCATCTTTTGTACATTTACAAAACAAACAGCAAAACGGAAAACCACTAAAAATCGCATAAAAATTATTAAAACTTTAAAAATTGCAAAGGGATATTACACTAAATGTTTGAAAACGAATTATTTTTATGAAGTCAAAAAATTCCGCTAAACGCGAAAAATGTTTCAAAATAGCAGATGACAATATTTACCATTTTATGCTAAAGGAATAAAACCGAATTCCTTTTATGAATGTCAAAATATCGTCGTGTAAAGAGGAAAATATTAAAATTCGCATAAGCAAATTCGCAAAAATCCAAAAATCAAAAATGAACTATAAATTCAAAATAAACTTTATTGAAAAGAGATCGACATTTACAAAAGTAGGCTAAAAGGTTGAAACCGGATTGCTTTTAATCACCGTGAAATTCGATGAAAACTTAAAAATCACATACAAAATAAAATTAAAGAAATTTGTTGTAACTATGATACGTTTTTTAAACTTTTTTTAAAATATATTATTTTATTAAAATGTCTGCTTCTGTATTAATTTTATTTAGTATTAAAATGGTTCGTAAGTAATTCGCGGCGTTTGGGAAGGATAGTGGTGTGCAGGTGGTATTAGTTTTTTTTTTTTTTGACAAATAAATAGCAAATAATGCAAAATTCGGAGTCACCGACGTCCGGAGAATTCCTGATTTTGGACTTTGTACTGTAACTTAAAATATATTGCAAGAAGTTTTGTTTCATAAAAATTATTGAGGAAATCAAACCTGGTTAAACTGCTATTTAATTATTATTGTGTAAGCGAAACATATTTAAGAAAACTATTCTGTGTTATTTAGTTGCATTAAAAATACTTATTCTTTATTACTAAGCCTTGTATGAGATATAAAAATTATAAAAGATAGAATTAATTCCTACAATCTGATACTTTTTAAATATGTTTCAACATATACGTATATAATCTTAGAAAATGAAACATTTCATGTAATAAAATGAAAATTTCTTCTAATTGAATATTCCCTTTTGTGGCTCAAATGGAATCACTACTAGTGCTTCTATCAGTTCAAGTGTCGCTGCAGCTTCTAGTGCAACTACACGAAAAAAGATTTAGTTAATATAGCCCCGGCTAAAATGTTTGGTTGGACTAACAAAATGTTGGTTCGACAGATCAAATGATTTTGTTCGTTCAATAAAATTTTTTTGAACTAACAAAATGATATTGTCATTCCAACAAAAAGTATTCAGAAGGGGCAAAATTTGGTTAGCACAACTATTTTTTTTTTGTTGTTTTAACAAAATCGTTCTCTCCGTGTAGAACTACTATTACTACTACTGCTACTTTTACCTCCACTTATAATAATAATAATTGAACCACCACCATTCCATTACTCATACTGATGTTTTTCCTAATGCTATAATTATTACTGCGACAAAAAATAATACTGTTATTGTTCGTTGTATTGGTATTACAGTTATTTAATTTCGTCCTACATTTTAAGAATTTTTAAAGCAATTGATATTAGTTTTAAATCATTAAAGTATGAATACGTTTGTATGCTACTTGTAATTTTTAGTAATCCATTTTGAATCATATATAATTAATGGAATTAAAATAATACTGCATTAAAACTGAAACATATAATGCTGACGATGATAAGTGTAATTATCTTTCTTTGCGGTCTTCTAATGAAATATAACACCTGTTTCATCCAAGCATAAAGAAAGAAATATACTTGAAACTTAATACGCACCAAAATTATTGTATTTATAAATAACTTATTCCACACTTGTTTCAATCATAATTTTTAAATATTCTCAGAAACTATCTCTCTAAAATTTTCATTAGGATGACGAACAAACCATGTGTTATTTGAGTTAGGCTAATAATCTATACTCATAAAAGGAAGAGCATGTATATTATTTGATTGTGTTCAATTTAATTTTGTAAAGCGAATGACCACAATGTGATACTATAAAAATGTTACCAACAGGCAAATCAAAGATACCGTATAGAAAAAGCGATTAAAAAATATTTTTTAACTTTGAAATTATTTTTAAAAGGTATTTACGCAATATATCATATTTTAGCCTAAATGTATTCGCATAGGGGTCGGTGGAAATAAAAAAACTACTTCCGGTATATATCTGAAACTCAGCTATTGCCAAGTTGGCATCAATTATCAAATTCTGTTTTGCTGCCCATTTTGTCGAAAATTCGCCAGATATTTCCAAGCCTGGGAAGAACACACCGATAGCGATCTTTGCGTACGTACGTGTACGTGCCCATGTGTATCTGCGAATATTTTAGAAATAACAATATGCGTTTTATTTAAATATGATGCCATGTTATGAAATGACTGTGCAGTTTTATGCATGTAGGAGTTGCAATAATAATTACGAAAATTAAATTACATTTACGAGAAATCACGTTTGCTAAAATGTAAATTATCAGTGAATACGATTACTCAAGAATCCCTTATCTTTAATCCGCTGACTTTTACAAAGCGTCATCTATCCTAGAAAAAGTCCCTTTTTACTTTCTTCCATCTTTACAAGAAGAAAGTATTGGATTCCTGGAAATTTTCGAATTCCGATAGTCGACGGATTTACACGTCTTAGGGGTCAGAGATCCCGAAAAACATGTTTTTACAAAATATCTGTCTGTGAGTTTATGAGTCTGTCTGTCTATGTGTCTGTGTGTGACACAAATTTCGTGGACTCTCTCTATCTAAAGCACTGCTCAATGGGATGTAATAAAACGTTATACTCAGTTAGTACCGAATATAAGTTTGTGCTGATTACTTTTTGGTGTAAAGCGCTAAGCAGGTGGCGCTGCTATGCTGCATTATTCATGATATCCTCAATGGCTATATCTGAAGAACAGTGGCGTGGCGTGAAAATTTTCGGTGGTCATCGCAATTATTTAAGTTTGTGGTGAAAAATTATTAACTCTAAAATTGAATGGTTGAATGTTCAAAAAAGAAACTTTAAATCTTACCTTCACTTATACATGAACTCCAAATGTTCTGCTAAAACTGGATCGTAGAGTTTTAAAAGCTTATTAAGAGTTTTAAAATATTGCTTGGTCATCGCCGCATCCAGCGATGACCGGACGCCACGCCACTACTGAAGAACTAAAGCACGAGTTTTCAGAAAATTTCAGATTCACTTAGTCCTTGATATAATTTGGTTCTGGTAACTTTTTGGCGTAAATCGCCCAATAGGTGGCACTGCTACGCTGCAATATTCTGATTATCGCATTAGCTCTATCTCAAGAACTAATGCACGAATTTTAATCAAACTTCAGATTCAATTAGTCCCTGATATAAATTAGAGCTGTTTAGTTTTTGTTGTGAATCGTCCAACGGGTGTCGTTACTATGCTGCATTTTTCACGATTTTCGCAATAGCTGTATCTGAAGAATCAATGCATGAATTTTCATCAAACTTTAGATTCAGATAGTCCCTGATATAAATTAGAGTTGCTTTGTTTTTTTGTGTATATCGCCCAACAGAAGGCACTACTATGCTGTATTTTCTACGATTTCCGCAATAGCTGTATCTCAAGAACCAATACATGAATTTTCATCAAACTTTAGGTTCAGCTATTCCGTGAATTAAAATGATCCTGATACGTTTTTGGTGTAAATTGCCCAACAGATGCCACTGCTATGCAGAAGTTTTCACTATTTTAGCACTATTTCTATCACAAAAACTAATGCACGGATTTTCCTCAAACTCCAAATTCAGTTTCAAGTTGACATACGTTGTTGCTGATTAGATTTTGGTGTAAATCACCGATACCGGTGGAGCTGCTATGCTGCATTTTCAGGAAGCATTATTATATATGAGATAGAAGAAAGTTTTGGGATTCCCACATCCGACTAGTTTATAATAGAGACAAAACAAAAAATGTTGTGGAGTATTTATATCAAATCCGAAACACATAAAATTTCGGATTTCTGTTATTTTTTATATATCTTGAGGGTGGTGTTGCGGTCTACAGTTATTATTAGTGAAACGAAACTGCAGTTTGCCGAAATTGCTTTCCCCGGACTGCTGCAATAGTTAGCTCTGTCACTTTTTGTAAAGAAGTTCTTTAAACAAGAAGCGTAGAACGCGTATTTGTTGAAATATGTCTAGTGGTATTTTTGTGTCTATTTACAATTGGCTAAATTATACTGCTAAATATAATTTAAATATAAAAAATCCGCAGAACCTACAACTTTGCACGTCTAGTTGTTGAAATGAGCTACGAGGTATTTGTTCTATTTGAAATGGATATGGAATAAATAAATTAATAAATAATATGTAATATTACATGGACATCGTAATTTAGAGAGTTTTAAGAAATTTTCCCGCTCATTCTACCCTTTATTTATTTATTTTTTAGAAACAATTCTGAGGGAGCACTTTTTACATAAAAGTAACCGCAATGGCAAATTTAAAGTTCTTAGTTCTTTCAGAATCACATAAATCGTATGATTGGAATTTGTTTTCCGTAAAAGTTTTTAAATTTCGAATTTTTTTTAATGCTCTGTGTGTGCATTTGCGTCTTAAAAGTAATATCCATGTAAAATTTTGAATTTCTATTTCTACCAATTCTATAGAAATCGTAATTTAAAACTTTTTAGAAAGTTTTCGTCACATTTCACTCTTTTAAGTTTCATTTGTTTTTTGAAACCATGCTTAGTGAGCATATGTACCGTATAAGTAACCACCATGCCAAAGTTTTAGTTACTAGTCTAGTCACTTCAGTATGAAATAAATTACAGCTAATTTAGAACATTGTTTTCCCTGCACGCTTTTAAATTTCGAATATTTTACAAACTGCGCGAGCATTTGTGCCTTCAAAGTAGCACCCATGAGAAATTTCAAATCTCTATTCCTATCAATTACGTAGAAATCTTAATTTAGATCGTTTTGAACTTCGCGCATATGCGCTTTTAAATTTCTAATTTCATAGATATCGTTGTTAGATAGCATTTGTATTAATAAGTAACTGTCATGCCAAATTTCAAGTTTATACCCCCTTCAGTATCACAAGAATCGTAATTTTAGAAAATTTATCATTCCTTCACCCCCTTAAGAACAATGCACCCCTATAAAATACATACTATGTTGCAGCAGAGTCAGTCACCATCGATTTATCATCATTACTTTTGAAATCGGTTCTACAAACAAATAAACAAACGTTACTTCTTTATAATATTAACATAGGCTATTTCCATAAGTACTTGTAGTGTAAGTCACATGCTATGATTTTTGGACACAAGTATTTTAGAGCGGAAAAAATGTGACTTATTTTATGGTTATTTCTCATCAATTGAATAAGGCCAAGAAAACTTTACGAAAACAACGGTGGTCAACAATCATAGCCGTTATCAGCTATGTGGCTTATACTACAAAACCTCATGAACTAGCCTAAAGATTAAATGCATTTTGGTGAAACCTCCTTCTTGTATTGCATAAAGCGAGAGCGTGACTTGAATTAAAGAAAATCCTTCATTCCAACCTATTTGCAATCACCTTCTTCCATAAAAGAGATACAATGCATTGTGTTTTAAAACTGTGTTTATTATCTACCGTGCAATGAAAGATTTTTTAAAATCTATTCAGCAATCCTTCATACAAACAAACAATTGTTTATGTTTAAAATAGCTTAAATCACCTAAAAATTAAAATGCCGTTAAATAATATATTGAAAAACATAGGTTTAGCAAATTTAACAGTCATGTGGGCCGAAATAACTAAATATGCAAAATTGCCTTACGTAGCTGGCGTCATATTTCTATATTACAGTCATTTTAATACATTATAGTACATGTCCGAGCGTTTCCTATTATTGCTTAAAAAATTGTATCTCATACAGGAATGACGAATGATATTTCAAGTTTTTAGATTCCCAAGAATTTTAAATTAGAAATAAGTGTGTGTCCATCTTTGTCCTAGAAGTTTTCAGAAGTTGAGTCAAGTTCCTTTGATGAGAGTTTCAGGGAACTTACAGTGAACCTAAAACTGTAGAACATCTTTACAGCATTACGGGATATAATTTTTGTTTTACTTTTATTAAGGATACTTATACTCTCTTAAGGACCTAAAAGATGAAATAAAAAAAATTCTACCGTCGATAGTGTATAAGTAATTACCATTATAAAACGTTTCCTAATTATCAATTATTTCATCATTTAAAATATTGAATACTTAAATATTTGTTCTTATAGAGCATTTACACATTAAATGTAAGCAACAAATCAAATTCCATTTTTTTAGCATACAAATAATCCAAAAAATCAAAATTTTAGAATGTTTTTAACTCTTACTTCAGATTTAGAGTAGTTCACAAGGATATAAAAAATAGCCTTATTTTTCGCAGAGACATTCATCAATATTATCCTGCGATAACATTTGAAATCGCTTAAGTAGTTCCAAAGTAATCGTATTGTTAGATCATTTTGCACACATTTCATCCTAAAATTTCGAAATTTTGTAAAGCTATGTATGCGTTTTCTGTCATGATTCTAAAATCATTCTGTAGATAAACAAAAATAGCTAGTTGAGTGTGCCAATCCCAAAATGTTCGTCCTTTCTAAAACTTTCAGCCGTGTAATACTTCAAAAAGCGTAATATATTTTAGTTATGCATTGAAAGAAAATGAGTAGTTAATAGGTCTATAGTTTATTTTTTTTACTATTCTATAAGATATTTCTTAGTAAATGCTTCAAAACCACTGGAGTGGTTGAAAATAATCGTATATAACAAAACGAAGAATTTTTAATAATACAAATATGCAAATTAAAACTAGTTGCACATCTGAATGATTCCGTATGATCGAACAAAGTCCGTTTTCACAGCACCAAATTTAGCCCTATTTTCTCTAATATTTTATACAAACCCCTCCCTATTACATTAACTATAAATATAAAATTTCGTCGAAAAATATTGATGAATTCTTCAAAGCAAAATATAAAGACACTCGCACAAAAATCCCTCTCACAGGTCTCTTTTCCCAGGGAATATCCACATCTTCAACTGAGACTTGATGTCGATAATCGAAAACATATATATGAAGTTTGATTCAATTCTCTCCAAAACTTTATACACTTTCCAATGATACATAAAAAATTGCAACTAAATTGATTGTTACAATATACCTTTTTAATGAGCTTGTCACGGATAAAGTGACTGTTTAGATTAATTTCGATTCAACAGTGAACAAAGGTTACTAATTACACCATTAAAAAAATCATTTTATTAATAAAAGAAACTGCACCAAAATACAAGCCTAAAGGTTACAAAAATGTAAATATTCAGGTTTACTTACAACTTAGAAAGAAAAAAAATATTTTTCTTTGAAATAATTAATTCCTTTCCCCCAGTAGACCAAGTTACAGGGAAAACAAAACTTAGTATAGAAGAAAAAAAGAAGAGCTAAAGGTAACGTTTAACTTTTTTCCCGAAGGTGCTCATTAAATTTCTTTAACGAAAACTTCTTCAAAGATGTTTCTTGTATTTTCAAAAAGAGAAGATGTACCTGAAGTTTCAAAAAGTGCTTTGTAAGGTAAAATGTAAAACTGAATGAAAAAACTCAGCTAATGCAAATAGAAATGTAATGAGATAGAAAAAAGTATAACCTTTTGCATGAAAAAGAGAAATAAACATTAAAATGAAATGCAATTTGAGCTAATTTAATATAACTGAAAGAAGAGTATTAATATACATATATATATCTTTATATATAAAATTATATAATCATACATATATTTAAATATAATATTTGCATATAAATATATAAATTTGAATATATGAATGCATTTTTATTAATAAATGTCTGTTCAAAAACAGTCTAATCATCTTCTCTTACCCTACCGTTGGATAAAACTATGTAGAAACTTTATTCTTGCAGGAAATAAAATAGTAGACTTTCTTTTAAAAACAAAGAATATATTTCATTTTAGAACTTTATCTAAGAAGCTAAGGAAATAATATTTAAATTATAAAATTAATGATTTAATATTTAAAGACAAAAGGATAATTATCTTCATTATAGTATAAGAAGTTGTGGGAAAGAAGATTAGCTGTTTACTAGCATCTCAAAAATCATATTCACTCTCCACGTAGTTTTCTCTGGATTTTCTTAAAACTGCTATTAACTATATTAGTTAACTTTTGTTAGCTCTACAGTTCTTTTTTTACAATTGTTTTCAGCCCACGTGGATATCCCGTTTTACTTAAATAGAATGTTGTTAGGAAAGCAAGCCGTAAATATATCTTTTAAAATGCTAGTAAATGTTTCATTATGAGAAAAATATTCTTCTTGTATATGCTACACATAAAATATAAAAGTTTCAGTAACTACTAATTTGTTCATGTTTTAAATTTTGAAAACAAGTATTTTTTTAGTTCATAAAATAAAATTTAAACAAAAAAAAATACATACATACCAGTATGGACTTATCCTAATGTTCCATAATCTGCTTCAAATTCTAGCCAAGTTTTTCAGATATTATTTACTAGTGGCCTGTTAAAAGTGAGTCGAATCATAAAAGGCGATTTCATAAGAATATCGGGTTTAACTCTACATACCCCTAAACTCAAAACTTTTATCTAATGATATATTTATAAACATGGTTTATAATATGATGATATGCATTGTTAGAGTAAAAAAATAATAACATAAAAGTATGAGAAGATCATTACAAATTTATTTGCAAAATAAGCATGCAAATTAAAATTACATTAAAAAGTTCATTAAAAAACAATGTTCTATAATGATTTCTCATATTTTGCTACACCTTACGCAAATAAAAAAAAAAAACACATTAAAATGAAATGTAACCTGCCAAAAAATATATGTATCTGTACACGCCAAATATAATGTTTTTAGGAATAAAGTAGTTTTTAATGAAAGTTTAATTTATTTTTTCCTTCATTCGTTTTTTAAAAAGCACAATTTTTGAGCCAGATTGAATAAGACATCTTATTTGAAGATAATGATGTTCATTTTAAAAATTAAGTTAATTTATTACTTTAATTTAATCTTTTAAGAGAGGTATTTAACATATGAAAAAAACAAACTAAAGTTCAAGCCTTAAGGTTAAAAAAAAATACACTTTTTGGTTTATCTCAAGTTCATGAAGAAATGTTTTTTTTTTTTATTTTTGAAATAAACGTCTTCTTTCCTACAAAAGTCAAACTCATCATTGAAAATAGTTGTATAGAAAGAATAAACTAGTGAAACACTAATGTGTATATTTTACCCTGAAGCTGATAATTAAAATTTTGTGAAGTAACATTCTCCAGCTGTATTTCTAACGTTTTCTTTGAAAGCGTACCTGAAATTCCATAAAGTATTTTAGAACTCTTACATGCAGAAAATATTCATCAACGCAACTAGAAACATAATGAGAAAAATCAGAACGATTCCATGAATTAGCATAAGAAAAGTGAAAAGAAGAATAATAATAAAGACAAATACTAACTAAAGCTAACAAAAGTACTAAAGAACATATCTAAAAATAATGGTTCATATTTACTGTTTGAACATTTTAAATATCCATATATTTAATAAGGAAATTTAAGTACGTGATATGTTATTTTCTACAGTTGGTAAAATAATTTAAATTCAAGTCATTTTTTTCACTGTATATGTTCCGTAGAAGTTTTATGAATAACATTTTGTAATACTTACTTAAAAGGAAAATTTTTAATGCATTTTTTTCCAGAATAGAAAAAAAGATTTTAGTTGTTGTTTTTTGAATGTTATTTTATATCATTGATATTTCAAAAAAAAAAAATAAATAAAAAAAAATAAAAAAAATATTGATGTGGCTTGAGATGCGTGAGTGGATGTCCTAGCGTTCATGATGCGCACTTCCAATCGGGTAGGATCCGATACATCACCAGCATCGTCTGCAATCGAATTTCGTTAATGATTAGGAAAGTAGATAATATTGTGTGAAGCTTCAAGCACATTTAGGTCGGAAAAAGAAAGATCCCATCAAAAACATCTCATGTAAAAAATAAGTGAAGTTTCCTGACTCTTTGACCGTCAAAAGTTCTGAGATCATGTGTAAAGCCAAGCTTAGCACTCTTCTTATTAACTCTGCTATTTTAATTCACAAATTACTCGTAGTCTCTACACCTTTAGTTAATGATTATTTTGTGACTATGTAATTACGCAGCAGGGGAAAGTTATTACGTAAACACGTTACTATGTTTTGAATTGGGATTAGATTATTTGATTAAGGATGAATATGAACGCGAGGGATAGAAGCCTGAAGGAGGGATGCATCGGTTGGGGTCTTTGTAAAAGAGCGGTCTGGCTCGTATACACGTTACATAGGAAGAAAATCACCCAAAACTCCGGACATTAAGCTTGACCAGTAGAGAGTTTTCGCACCCGGGCTTACAATGTAATGTAAAATTATTTCCATGCTACAAATACATATACGTTCAGTGCTCTCATAGAAACTATTTTATGCAATTCTTTATAAATAAGCGTTAATATTAAAATGTAAACAACAGCCTTTACATTCTCGTGCTGAATAATTGCCAAGCACAAAATAATCATTAACTAAAGGTGTAGAAACTAGGAGTAATTTGTGAATTAAAATATCAGAGTTAATAAGAGAGCTAAGCTTGTCTTTACACATGATCTCAGAATTTTTTACGGTCAAAGAGTCAGGGGACTTGGCTTATTTTTTACATGAGATGTTTTTGATGGTATTTCAGTTCGTTTTGTAAGGAGAAAGCCAAAGACAGCTTTTCCAGTAACGTCGATTTCAATTACACTATCTTTAACTTCATAGACTTTATAAGCTTCACATACATAAAATGGCTCCTGATTGCTTCGATATTCCGCTTTTCCTAGAAAAGTGAATTTGTCATGTGTGCTACTGTTTGAAATACATTCATCATTTTTTCTAGTAACTATATTAGTTTTTGTTTCAATTTATCAACTGTTCAATCAAAGTCCTCCAAAGTTATCTTCTATTGTGCAGAGTCCATCTTATAACGTGTTCTGTTTCCAGTCTATTTCCCATTTTTTTAGTTACAGCTTCCGTAATGTTTTCTAAAGTGTTTATTTTAAACTGCAGCTTACCTCAAGACCTTTTTCGTCAGTAAGCTCCAATATTCATGTCAGGATGTGAAACAGTACTGCGCGCGACTGCTTCCCGACGGGCCTGAGGGTGTATGTCGAAGACATCTTTTCTCAATAGATGGGCGCTGAATGTTGCAAGGTCAACTATATTATTTTTTGTTTCAGTTTATCGGCTGTTCAATCAAACTCCTGCTAAGTTAATTTCTATTGTGCAGCATCCATTTTATAACAATGTCTGCTTCCAGTCTATTTCCCATTTTTTTAGTTATAGCTCTAGTAATGATTTCTAAAGTATTAATTTTAAACTACAGCTTACCTCTAGACCTTTTTCGTCAGTAAGCTCCAATATTCATACCAGGGTGTGCAACAGAACAGCGCGCAACTTCTTGGCGAGATACGGTTTCCCATTTCAGGGTGGGAATCGCTGTAACGTTTTAATATGTGACTTTTTGTTTTCGAAGAGGGTTTTGACGATAGAGAGCTCTAGCTTCATGGAGCTGTTGAGAACGTGATTTAACGGAACGATTAGGCTTTCTCCTTTAAATCTCAATAGGTCTTCAATTTTTTTCTGTAGCTGATTTCTCTCTGTGATAGGTATTCATTTGGAAAAATAATAGATTCTTGCTAGCTGTTAAGAAAAGGAAGCAGAACGTCAAAGTGACCTACTAAGAAACTATTAAAAAAAGTAAACGTTTCATTAAAGTTTGAAAATTATCACCAAATGATCCCCTGAAAGCCATTTTGATAAAACTCGAACGTATACGGCTACAGTTTGGCGGCTACCATGAACTCCGAGACCGACACATAAGTAGTGGTATTCAGCTTAAGCTTCAATTACAGTTGAGTGTTAGGGAAAACATTTCCATGCTTATCACAAGTGTATGCTTGCAGCTAATCCCAGTGCGCAACCACATACTGAACTATAGCATCAAATATCATACAATGAGGCTATGTTACCTAGCACAGAAAAGAAAATATCGAATGAAAGAGACACGAACCATCTCCAGATGTAGGGGCTACTTGATGAGGACTTTCTTCGCCTGATCAATATATAACATTTCAATTTTTTCCTTTTGAATTTTCTTCGATCAACAATGTGTTTCTTTGAAATATCATACAATTTCACGTTTCCCTTCGTCACCACGTCTTTTCAGCAATTTTGTAGATGCACACTGACATCTAGAATTCAAAATTTACTCAATAAGAAACTGTGTCGACAAAATTTGAAATTCAGTTATTTCTCTTTTCGATAATCGTTAATGATTAGGAAAGTGGATAATATTGTCTGAAGTTTCAAGCACACTGTGGTCGGAAAAAGAAAAATCAATAAAGTGGCATCCATTTGAGAAAAAAAAAATCTATGTTTGATCCCTTTTTTCGCACTTCAGCATGCTTCTAAAAATAATTATTTTTTTAATAAATAGTTGAAAGCTGTCCAAGCTCCACTAAATAATATTATCTTTAATTTTAAAAAAGCTTAGCTAGATCGGTTTAATAGTTTTGCGTTCTCATCCAGCCGAATTTGAAAAAAGCATTTTGCGTAACATGCGTTTAAAGTGTTTAAAACTATATAAGCACACGGATGCGATATGTTAAAGCAGTAAGTAACTACAAGTGCAAAAATAAAAATTATATTACAATTCATCTGACATACATGTAAAAATTACATAAATATGTTTAATACAATTAAAAAGGAAACGTTTCGAGCTAAAAATTAGCCCTTCATCAGTGCAGTAAATAACATTCAAATGACCTGAAAGCTATATATCATGTTTACAGTTAATAATTATTAGCAGTTAAAATTAATGAAAGTATAAAAAATACCAAAACAATGCTGTGTATTCAGGTGGAAGTGCACATGATTCATTAATCGGCGAAGTTTGCTTACGAGGGAACAAACCTTCCAGAAAAACTCTTCTTTTAACATTATTGCAACCGAATCTGATAACTGTCATATTTGCAAAATCTGGGATATGGTCGGAATCTAAAGAATGCTGTACAATTTTAGACTATAGGCTTCCAAACAGGGCCATGCGAAGAGAAAACTGAGCCCGGGGCAGAGTTTAAATTTGGTGCCCCTTCATTCCTTCATTTTGTGACAGATATCACAAATTTTAACTGTTAAATGAGAGATAAGTATATTCCATCTTGCAGGAGACGAAGAGAAAAAAAGAAATAAATTTTGTACAGTTCCGAAAAATGTCATAATTTTCAGACATACACCAGAAGCATGAACTCGAACTAAATTTAGAGAGTGTGCAGAAGATGGTAAAAAATAAGCGTATTTATTTATTTTGACTATTCGAGCTTGCACTTGCCTTATATTTAGAAGAAATATTTAAACCGTATCATAACTGAGTTCAAAGTAGTGAATCTCAAGTTGTAGAACATTAGTTTATTTAAAATTTGTTGCACTAATGCTTCTCCTATTTTTTATTTTGGCTCAACAAAGCCAAGAAACCTTTCCTCGATTGTAAAATTTCCACTCTCGGTTATCTTCACGTATCTTGTAATTTGCCTTGTTTGTTCTTTGGGAATGCATCTGGAGTGCAATCGAATGGAATTGAAAAATAGTTTGCTTTATGGATTTCTTCTACAGTCATATTTCTTAATTCATTGGCAAGACGGTTAATAATATTATTAATAGGTTAATAATATCCAGAATCAAGTTTACATCATTCTGGATATTATTCAAAAAGCAGGATATGTGTCTCAATGTGTTGTGGTCTCGACGGTAATTCCTTTGGAATTATTTTTAATTTATTTTAAAAATTGCGAAAAAAATTCCACAATTTGTTATACCTCATTTGAGGTTCCTCTTAATATTAAATTGTTGTCAGCACAGTGAAGGATAACGTTTATTGCTGTTTCTAATATTTTTTACCTTTATTTTTCTCACTTTCTACACTCTTTTCTAATTTACTGTTGATTACAGGATTTTATATTACCCACCTTCTTCTCAAGTTCCTTCCAGCCGAATGTATGCATTCCTGTGTTCCAGAGCATTTTCATGTTCAAGAATTTTAGGATTTACTTTTTTTTACTTGGAAAACGCTCAGTCTGGATTGGCTAATTTTGGAGGGCGATCATGATAAGTAACCAATTATAAACAAGAGGACAAAATAGTGATCCCTTAATTCGGCTGCACATAAGTCAATCACGGATAATTAATTCACCATTAGGTATAGTTTTCTTGAACCATATCTTGGAAAATTTTTGCTCTTATCTACATCCACAGATTTCATGTAATCAATCATGTGCTGGACTCTTTTTGTACAAGCAAAATAATGACCGAATCAGTGGTACAGAATACGTAAGGATGAATTATGAAAAGCTAAAAAACGTGACATAACCCAACTTTTGCAGGCTAGTGTAATCTAATAACATTTTAAAATATGTATCATTTTGTAAAGAATTGATGCTGTTAATTTTCATTATTTTATTTTTTTTTTAATTCTGGTTTTCTTTCTTCTAATATGTTTATTAAAAATTGTATATTTTGCATTAATATGTCGGAATGATTTAAGATTTCAGATTTATATTGCAATGTTAATTTTACTCTGAACCATTTTTTTAATATATCTGACGAAATTATATTTCTACTAAATTTGTGAATGACCCCTAAGATACAGCAAAAAATATGCTCCAACTTTAAACAGCTATTACCTGGTCAATTTTAATCGTAGAATAACGGGATTTTTTTTGTCTTAATTTTCAGTGTAACAGGAAAATTTTACTAAATATAACTTATAGAACCTGTAGATAATTGAACTTATAGATATTAAAAGTTGAAAATAGTTTTTTTTACCAATTTAAGAGTTCTGAGACCCCTTAAAAGTAAATTAAAAGTAAATAAAAAGTGAAAGTATTTCTCCTTTGAATCATAAGAGGTATATTTTTCGCAGTAAAAGCTCGTTTAGTGCAATCGGTTAAGGTGGTCGTCTCCAACCCAGAGAGCTGAGGTTTAAATCCCGGGCCAGCTAGGTTTAAAAATCGCAAAAATTAAATGCTTAAACCGTTCTAATTTTTCAAAGTTGAAAAAGTCTCCAATGTCTGAAAATAAATTAAGTTATAACAAAAATTATGAATAAACTGAATCAAAAAACAGAGTCTGCGTAATAATTATTCTGATCTCCGAAATTTTCCATCAGACTTAAAATAATGGATTATCTGTAATTTCAGAAATTTCTTTTTAACAGTACGCTTGTCGATTTAGGTCATAAGTAAGGAGTAGAAATTTACATTTTTATCCGATAGATATAAAATTCGGATATTTTCATTTTAATTGAAAAAAGCTACATTATTGCAATTCTCACAATTTTTAGGCACATTTTGCAACAGGCTCTTTTTATTGTCATGACATCAGCGTTAAGGATGCATACGTTTGTTCTATATTAATACAGATTTTTAAATATTCCAATTTATATGGGTATGGCAACCATGTGATATTCTTCTTATTATTATTAATAATATTATTACTAACGGAAATTTAAGACAATAAGCAATTAAATTAGACGTTACATTGTTTATAAATTCCAAATTGTTTCAATTTTATTTAAATTTAAAATCTCTTTCTTTTTTGTACATACAATTCTTATATAAGGGGCGTTCAAATAAAAGGGATGCTTTAGCTGTAGCGCCGCGGTTTCACATCACAGTGCGTTAATGTGTCTGGCGATAGATGGCGGGAATTTTTTCCCAATTTCGCGTGTATGGTGAACTGCCTTGCCAGAATTTATTCATTCTTGAAAAGTTGTTCTGTGCGAACACATAAAGGATAGATTCCTCCGTACTAGAGGAAAGATCTGTATTTAAATTTCTGAGGCTTAAACAGGCCATCAAAAATTAGCCCATAGGCAAGCTCACTAAATGAATAGTATTATTGTAGAATAATGCTAGGCCACATATGAATATTAAGACTCTCGACCTGCAGACAAAATTTCGGTGGGAGGTATTTAAACATCCTCCATACAGTCACCGTATCTCCCCATGTGACTCCCGTATTCTTGGCCCCCACAAAAAAAAATTGTTGAAAGGTCAACGGTTCATATGTGACAAGAAAATGCAAGACATTGTGGAAAACTGGATCCATCCGGAGTTTCTACACGGAAACTACCTTCTCTTTTCCTGCGCGAGGATTCAATACATCAATTTCAAAGGCAACTGTATTTAGTTGAAAGTTGAAGTGTTGCGCATGAACTGTAGATACAATATTCTATAGTTAAATAATTCTGCAAATGAATATGCTTTAAATAAAACCGTACTCTCCTTTCCTTTGAACACACCTTATATGAAAAAGACATTTTCTTTTAATCGCGTAACCGAGCTCATTTTTACAGTTTCTTAATTTCCAATTTTTACTGCTATTATATTAATATCAAGTAATCATTTATGTCATACATAGCAGATATTTCATTTTGCGTGCATCTATTTTTCACATTTGGATGTGTAAACGTATTAACCACGTTTGGTTCAAATGATTTTACACAGCTGCTTCCTGATTTTCAAGCGTAGCTTTTTTTATGCTGAAATATTTACTGTATTTAATGGAAGAAATTCTGCGATTAAATCAGACAGAGATTATCATAAAATATAACACAACAGATAATAAACAAATATCTTTCAATTAATATTTTTCTGCTACTACTTTAATTATGTGTTGGTTTATTTTAAGAAACACGTTAAATATTTAAAAATTAGAAGTTCAAAAAGATATCTTACACAACGTAACATAACTTTAAAAGAAAAAAAATGAAAATTAATTTTAAAGTACATTGTTTAATTAATTAGTATGAATGCGATTTATTTTAAAGCGATGTTTTGTTAAATCAACATCTAATAATAAACATGTATTAATATTTAATGCAATTATTTCAGTTAATTTTACAACTTCGCGATTTATGAGATATAAACATCCATAAAGGTTTTTAAACTTTTAAGTATTATGTATATTATGGATTATTTTATTACTTCTTGCTACTTTTTCGAAGTTTAATACACATTACATTATGAAAACAATTATATTTACCATTTAATATTTTACTAAGACTAAGAGCAAAAATATAGAGGAAAGTAGGGTAATGACGACCAGAAGGGTAATCCCGCTCACCAAATATATCGAAACAGAATAGAATTGAAAACGTGCGATCGGGACCGGCACCTAGCGAACTTCATCCTAAGTTCCCATTAAGGATTTAGTGCCGGTCGGGAGGAAAGTATTTTTGTGTCCCCACGTTATTTGTTTGAAGTTGTTTTATTATAAAATTCCTCAAAATCTCATTTGAAGGTAAATGTATACTGTTATTGTCAAATATTAATTTACCCATTATGTCTACAAAATATATACATTTAGCTGTACTTTCATGCTTTTATTTATTTTTGTAGTGCGTTCTTACGCCAATTATAATACAATAAAACTCAACATGTCGATAACGGGTAATGGCGCTCGCGTGGCGTCCCAGAAGAAGTGTTGCCAGTGGGCAACATTTTAAAAATTCAAATTTGTTGATTGACATCATTTTTTGAAGTGGTAAAATTTCTCTGTTTTCGCCTTTATTAATATGTCATTAAAGAAGGAGAATTTTACGATTTCAAAAAAAGTGGTGAAAATCAAAAAACCTAAATATAAAAAAAGTATCCCACATATATGTCTAACACAATATGTGTAAAGTGGTTGCAAAACGTCTGCAGTGGTGTGAACAGCCCACACAACTACATATGTGACTTTTATCTTACTTAAATGTTGTATTCAAACTCTGAGCACAATTACCCTACCATGTCGTGCATTACCGCTCAATCGATGGTCATTTAAATAAAACGATAAAAAAAAAATCCTAAAAGTTTTATGAAAATTAGTTGATTCCAAAATGTTCCTTATGCTTCGGAGTTATACTTCGTTAATAAAATATTGATTTTTTTTTGTTTAAATTTGACTAGCTATTCATGTTTTTCCTTAAGTGAACGTCATTCCGCTACTTTCCCCTATAATGTGCGTTGCTGCAACACAGTTCGGTGATTCGCATCCACATTCCGGTAAGGTTTATTAAAGCTTTCATCACTACAGTATCGATAAAATCGGTAGAAACATAGAAAAGACATACAATACACAATCGGAAGTAGTCGTCGAGAGAAAGGCGAGGGACATCTACGTCCTAGAAACCTGCATCCCTAGTCTGAGCAGCCCCTTTTAGGCAGTCAAACTTTTCTTCAAGCCAAGCTGACCCTTCTACTGTCACGTGAAGGTGGGATGGAATACACGGTTAACCAAATTTTCGTGTTGGACTTAACTATTTCACCCTAGAAACAATGGGCTTCTTCTTCAACTAAAATGTCTTTTCTACGGGTAGAAAGCTTGTTTAGGAATTAGATGACCACCAGAGCAATGACCGGGATATATGCAATATAGTTCGTCAGGGTGCATGACCAAGAAAGAGGTGTACCACCGTCAGCTATTATCTTTAAGGGGAGTTTCTACTTTGGCGTAAAATGTACGTGATTTTTACGAGTTTTTTTTCTGTTACGAAGAAAAGAGATATCACCTTTAAATTTTTTACATTGTATTAATTGACATTTCACTTATATATGTAAATACTGGTGTGAAAGAATATGATTAACACGTATTGTGCAACGGAGAGCAGCTGCAGGAACGCGCACCGTGGACTCCAATCGGGCAACCATTTAACTCCTGTCCAGAACAAGTTCAAAAAAACAATTAATCAACGAAAATTATACTTTTCAGTTGTTTAAACTCCGGTGAAAACTATTACATTTCGTCTGTTTAAAAAATAAAATAAAATAATTGTCAAGAAATGTAATTGTAAAGTTTGAAAATGCTTGACAGAAAGAAGTACAGTGCATGTCAATTGTTCAATCGCAAGAATTTTAAAATAAAAATTTAAATTTTTATTTGATTTCAATATCCCACTGTATGTGTTAATAATTGGGGACAAAAATGGGAAGCGCTGAAAGTCCAAAAGAGAAAATTCATGAGAGCGAAAAATATAAGAACAACTCTTATTTCTGGTACTTACAGTGTTTTCCCCATTACTTCTTTTGGACTCTTTGTTGAACACTTTAAGGTACCTAGCTTCTTTTCGTTTTGTGTTTAAATACCTAGTATTATCATTTGTAAACATTCCTTTTATTTATATATTTAGTATTTTTCACCTTGCTTAAAAATATCCCATTGATCTAAACAATAACATTGTGATCAAGTTGTGTAATGGGAATCAATGGCCGCGCATCTTATTGCTGTCACTTTCAGCGTCCTCCACTTCGTGTAGCAAATAGAACCAGCGACTTTTTTCTACTTTTTTTTTAACCATTTCTACTAGAGTTGGCACTTGAAGGGTTCTCCTGTTTGTTAAGCTTGGCATACCTTTCAGGGGCATAAAAATTCTGTTCGTAAAATGATGATATAATTGACTTACACCAGGATTTTCAAACGAATTTCTCAGAAAATTAAAGCTTGCTCTTTTGCACTTTCATTATAAAATCAAAATTTTCATTGGTTGACATACCAACACCAGTTTTGGAATTAAAATTAAGTGGCAAATGCTGCGTGAGTCCAGCCCTTGAAATGCTTAAGAATTATTTCGTTAAAAAAAAAAAAAATCGATTTTTTTGGTATTTTCAGCGTTTTTTTTATTTTTAGTCCTCAATTGCCGTCTTAACACTGTATTCAACAAGACTGTGTTTTAGGTTTTATTTAAAATCATGCAGTTTAAGAATGGAACAAACATAACAGTGTCAAAAGTTTAAGCACAAAATCGTTGTAAAAAAAAAAAAAAAAAAAAAAAAATTAAAAAAATTTCAAATTTTCAAATTTTTTCGGAAAAATTTCAAAATTTCAATATTTTTTCCTTACCTTTATATTTAAATATATAAATTTCGATGACCAGTTTTATTTATATATATAAACCAAACATCTATCAAAAATATTGGGGATTTTCATTGATATGGAACGCGTAGGGGACATTTCGAAGCTTTCTAAGACGACGCTTAAAATTCCATTTTTTTCTCAATTTTTTTTTTTTTTTTTTTTTTTTTTTTGTGATAAATGCATGCTATAATGAATATAATGTATCTTTGAGTTATATTTAAAGTGAAATTTACAAAAAATAAAAAATTGATTTTTAAGGTCCCTCGTCCATTAGAAGCAATAAATTTTGAATGTTTCTACTTCAAAAACTTATCAATCAAAAACTTATCATTCAAATGACTTGAAATTTTGTGTAATTTGGTGAAATTTGGTGTAGGCATAGTTTGAACCGAAGATTTGAAATATCTCGTTAAAATTTGGTATTGCCATTGAAAAACATTAAGTTTGGGTTTGTTTTAATATGTAGATGGCCCCCTAAGCAAATTTTACATACATCATTTAAAAGTTAACTTTATTTCCAATCGTTCGGTACCAGTAACTTTTTTCTACGATAATTTCTTGAGGAGTTAGTAGGGGTGTTTACTTCTGTCTATATCGATCTGTCTATATGTGTAAAAACAAGTGTAAATTGCCAAATATACGCCCTGGTGTGTTAATTTAAAAATACACATTTACCTGTGTAGCGCATTAAGCAGCTTAAATGTGTAAAATGTTATGAGATACCTCAGAAATACACAGTTTACTGTGTAAATTGCACATCAGTACACATATATGTACGTAATAAACAAAGAAGATGGATTTGCGTACATAGTACATAACATTGCAGTTTGGAATGTAAATTTTTAACTTAATATTTTAATGGTCGCAAAAAAAAAATCATGAAAACAAACACGTGTGCTTGGTGTGCTCGTTTTCGTTCCAGCAGAATTGTTTTTAAAACAAAAAACAGTGTACCCTTAATTTACAAAAAACAGGATAGTCTGAAATTATATTTACTGCGCGCCACTCTCTCTTAAAGTTATTTTGAAGCCCTAAAATAATATAGTCATAATTTATGAATAAAATCTGTAGAATCTGAATAAATAAACTGTAAAATTAAATTTTGAAAAATACGGAAATCGTGCGCTGGTATCATTTAGGATTTTTTATTCCTATCAGTTTCAGTGACAAGTTCTGAAAGATACATCAAGAGGAGAAATCCACTATTTAATTCAATTTACAGTAAACAAACAATACTTACCGAAACGGGCTTTGAAGTTACGATATGCGACTTTCTAAGTCATTAACTTGACCAATCAGCTACACTATTACACATGCCAAGCTTTCATGTATCGATATTTATTGAGTTCACATAAGTAGACATATTTCTGTGTAATATTCTGTTCTTACACATACTTCTGCGTAATATTGTTACACATACGCCTGTGTAATATTCTGTTCTTACATATATAGCTATATAAAATTTGTACGCATACTTCTGTGTAATATTCTGTTCTTACTCATATATCTGTGAAACATTCGTTCGCATATGTCGGTGTGATATGCAAAATACACAGATATTTGTGTAATATGCAAAGTCTGTAAAATACATTAACACACCAATTCGGGTCAACCCTAACATTTTCTACCATTTACATACTTATGTGACTTTTTGAAGGGATAAGAAATTACACTTTTCCATTATGTCAATAAACACACATAAATAAAGGTAATTATTAACGACAAGTATGCACATTTTATGACAGTGTAATTTTAGAAATTTCCATATATACTTATGTAAAAAAAAATAATTTACACATTTATTTTTAGAGTGTAGTTTAATTATAAAGATGACAAAAATGAAAATAAAAGAGTAAACTAATGATAGAAATAAACGTACGCGGATTTCTTATATTTATGTCCATATCACAGCTGACAAAGAAAAGAGCGAATTCAATTGAGAATTCAATAGAAAGAATTCAATAATTTATTTTATAAATAAAAGGACTACATGTCATAGGGCTTAGTTTGATATCTTTCCTAACAAAAGTATCAAATATATTTCGAAATCTATTACGAAAGTAGTACAACTCTCAAACAGTTCTTATTTCCTTCTATATTTAAGATACAGCTGGGGCACATAGCAGACAATATTATCTTCATGAATTTCATGAAATAGACTTCAAATTATGATTTATACAAACACCCCTTTTATCCATGTTACGCTGTTATCTTTTACCCACGTACAAATGAAAATAAAGAGATATTTACTTAACTATTTCCATAATGTGTAAATCCTAATATTTTATTGTGTATAGTGATATAGTTATATATATACATATACAGGAATATAATGATGTATTTGCCGACGTATGTATGTTTATCAAATTCATTGCATATGCAAATAATATTTTATATTTCTGTTTGTACACATGCACGTATATCACGAAACATGTAAAGATTATATGATATACAGGAAGATTCAAAATAACGTGGCCAGAATGAAAGGGTAGAACAGGCACAGAAAAAGAATAAAAGAACACATATGCTGATATTGGGATCGCAAACACTATCCGGGACCGCTAGTCGTGAAAACTCTGACAAATACCAGGACACACTTGCTAAACATTTACTATCTGTTGGCAAAATTTTAGGTGTAACGAATGACTTTTGCAGCACGATAATGATTAGAACCATACCTAGAATTCGGAGTCAATGTGGCTTAATTCGAACAAGGTATCGGTTTTAAAAGGACCAGAAATCAGCCCTGATTTAAATCCTATTGAAAATATGTGATGGTATTCTCACACATGCATATTATTCAAACGGTAAGCAGTATTCTTCAGTTAAAGACATGTGTGACATACAAATAAAGATTATATGATATAGAGGAAGATTCACAGTAACGTGGCCAAAATTAAAGAGCAAAGCAGGGATACGAAAACAATAAAAAACACATATGAACTTGGGGTCGCAAATGCCATCCGGGGCTGCTAGATGGTGTTTCCATGAAAACAAGAGCTGAGCAAAGTGAGCTATGTGACGTGCATAATTTAAGCACGACGGAGCTCCAGCACATTTCAGCAGACAAGTCAGAATGCACCTGCAGGCCACCTTTTCCTGGCGTTGGATAGGTCCAGGTGTACCAATCACATGACCTCAGCGATCACCAGATTTGTCTCCAGATTAGTAGATATCTTCTTATGAGTTTTATTTTTTAAGTACTTATTTACTAGACACCTGTTTCATCAAAGTAAGACTTAGGAAAAATTTTGCAGCAGCAGGTTGTGTGAGAGATACACCTGATAATTTTCAGAAGTTGCGCAGGACCATGCAGCGTGGATGTAATGCATCTCTCCAGACGTTTTGCAGTCCCACCAGTGGCCGAGAGGTTCTGCTCTCGAAGCTGGTAAACGGAGGTGCTGGGTTCGATCCCAATCGCGCCCGTCGGCCTAATCGTTCGGAGTTTCCGTGGTTTTCTTCGAACCTTGGTACTCCAAGCGTTAATACGGCTTAGGTTCCCTTAGAAAGACCTCCACGGAAGGCACTCCCCCCTTAGGGCCCATATCCCACGTGCTGATAATTGGCCGACATAAATACAACCAACCAACCAGACGTTTTGCAAAACTTTCAGCATCTCCTGTAGTAGTATTGGTCGTAAGTGCATATATTTATTGTTGTAAATATTGTTTTAAATATGGTAAGGTAAAAATTAAAGAAGCAAAATACAATTTTATGATGATTTGACAAGATTAATTACATGAGAAACAGCTAAGGAAATGATTATATTTTTAAATAAAATATATATATTTTAATGTTTTTCTGTAAAATTTATAGCAAAAAAAAAAAAAAAAAAAAAAAAAGATAATAAAGAAATGCATTTGAAATGAGTTGTTAGAAATACATCGCATTTTTTTTTTCTAAAGATACAAAATGTAAAGTACACATATGTTAAATCCCTTTCTTTAAAGGGATGCATCGCATTTTGCATTTTTTTTTTTTTTTTTTTTTTAAGACACAAAATTTGAGGTACACATATTTTAAATCCCTTTCTTTAAAGTGATGCATCAAAAGTAGTATTTAAGAAGCAAAAAAAAATCCTTTGTAATAATTGAGTTTTTCTTCATAAGTCAAGCTCGAAGAATAGTATGTATGTTTAAAAAACTGGGACGAAACACTAATGTGGATCTTTTACCTCGAAGCGTGTCATTAAATTTATTTCAAATAACATTCTTCAGCATTCTTCTCATTTGATAAAAAGGTACCTGAATTTACGAAAAGTATTTTGCACACAAACATATACATTTGAAACGAAACAAATAAAAAAAATTAGAAACATAATGAAATGAAAAATAAAATGTACCACACTTTCGTATAAAAACATTCAATAATAAAATAAATAAAAATTTTAGTTACGATTAATTATATTCTAATGAATCTATTGAAAAAGAATATGAATAAAACGCAGTTTTTGCTATATAATCTTTAGGAATATAGCACATTAGCATTGTGAATATAGCATTGTGAACATAACCTTCTGTAGAAATTGAGTATAAAAGTCATTTTATTTATAGTATAAAAGTCAAACATAAGAAAAAGTAACACACATAAAAACATTTTTATTACTAAATTGCTTTAGAGAAATGTATTTTCAAGGTAATATATATTTAATTATGTCTTTTTATATTAAATATTTAAGAGACTAACACTAATCACCATACGACATACGCAATGTAGTGTTTTACCGATGAAAGAGTAGTTCACAAATTTATTGTTTGCTTTTCAATAATTTTAAATCATTCTTTTTGCATGTGATATCTGAAGGCGACAGCCAAAGTCACAATTTCCAATATTTTCGTATTATTTTAGAGGTGTTTTTTTTTCTTCGGAAATGATGGTATTCTTTTATCTTCCGTCTGAAAAAAAAAATAAAGAAACAGAAAGTTAAGTTTAGAAGCATCCATTGTAAATTTTATCAATTTTACATAAAAATGTCACATGAAATAAATTGAAATTTAATTAAAAATATTTTTAAACGATTAAAAATATATTTTTAATTAATTTTAAATTAGAAACTCAAAAACGGTACTATAATCAGCACGTAACTTTTAATTTAGATAAAGGCCTATTGTTAATAAAATAACTTTTGATGTGTTTCCATATTATAATTAAAACTAAAACTTAGATTTTTTAATTAAACATTAAAAAATATCGATGATGAAGTGCATTTTCCCCGTGCAAATATGAGTTTAAAAAATACAATATTTAATTCTTATACTACACTTAAGAATTTATCCACTTTATATGCAATGCCAGATTAAGTAATTTATTAATTTATTTTTTTTTATTTGTTCTTATATGCTTTTATCCAACAGCTGCACACGATTTCATGTAATGTTATTTTCGATTTTCATGTTTTTCACATATAGATATTTATTTACATGTGCATATAAACAAAATGTGTGAATGTATGCATTTGGTCTATATTTGCAGATATATTTAATATCGTTAATTTATCTTAAAATTGGCCAAATATTTACTCAATCCAATATGTGAAAAAGGAGATTATCCTTTATTTTAATTAATATGAAAACTGCGCTTATTGAGATATAAAAACTATGTTTGATAAACTGCTTAAAAAATGTATGAGCGAAAAATAATATTTCGAGAAAATTAATATTTATTATAAATTTTTGAATTTAGAAATAAATTTTGAAACGGTGCATTTTATATTTATTTGGAGATTAAAAGTTAATTATGATCAACCTACATAATTTGAATTCTGTTTTTACATTAACAAATTTTTTTAATGATTGTTAATTTCTCTACATTGGATATTACCTTGTACAGGCGAATAAGTAGCTGTGAAAAAAAAAAAAAAACCTCAAGAAATATTCTCCGTTTTCGGCTTAAACCAAAACTAATTATATAACGCAAAAATATTAAATTAGAGAAATTACGTTTTCATAATAATATATATTAACTTACTGCATACATATTTCTTTACTTTTTATTTCCGTTTCATATCTTTGTAAAAATATAGTAAATGTATCAGATTTCCAAATGTCAAAAAATATGAAACGCAGATCTTGAATAGTAACAAGCATTGCAATACCTTTTCAGACAATTGACACATGTTTATATTAGAATTTCACGCATTCCATTTTTTTCCTGTTTACATATCCCATACTTCTAACATTTCGTTTGAAAAATATTTCAATCGACATTTTGAACGGAAAATTGCATCTAGACGATTTACTTCTTATACCACACATGTAAAAAAACCTTCCCTTTAACAAAAATCATTTTGCAATATTTTATGTCATATCAATAGTTTCTTCCCCATTTTACAAATAACAAACCATATTATTCAAAACCCCCATAAATGTGCATAATATTGCAAGGAATTTCACATATCCGATGTCAAAGAAAATTTGCTTTTTAATGTTTTCTGATCTTACACTAAAATGTATATTTTATAAATGGAATATGTAGTTTTTGAAAGCTGTAAAAAAAAAAAAAAATTAGAGACGTTTTTAATTTTTTTATCATTTTAGCTTAACTGAAATTTTGCCTTTTCCTGAAAATGATGCAGGCTTAATATTCTCCACGGATTGAAAGGTTGGTTGGTTGATATCGGAAAACACCGACCTCCATGGACATTTTCCCTTCCAATGAGGACTTTTGTTTTTGCCGTTTGGTAACACTAACTTTTAGTTTAGACTATTGAAAAATGTTTTGAAATGAGATGCGGGTTGTTTTTCTCCATCGAATACTAATTATTGCGTACGATGTTATTTTACAGTCATGTACATATGTATATTTATCTTTTGTGTAACTTAATATGATGTAAATAATTTTAAAAGGCAAGAAATGTCCTTTTCATTGAAGTTTATCATCTTATAAAATTTACTAGTTGCCGAGTCTGTTCTTGAATGTCTAGACTTCCGATTCAAAAAGAAGGCGGCCTACCTTGGATCGGTAAGTGTTTTTTACTTACCATTATAGCTTTGCATGAACTAATTTAGTGTATCTGACAGTTGTGTTTATGACGTCCAATTATCAGCACGAGGAATATAGGCCCTAAGGGGAGGAGTTCCCTCCGTGGAGGTTTTTCTATGGTTACCTAACCCGTATTTACGTTTTGAAAATCAAGGTTCAAAGGAAACCACGAAAACTCCGAACGATTAGGCCAACTGGCGCGATTGGGATACAACCCTACGCCTTCCGTGTACCAGCTTCGAGAACAGAACATCTAGGTGACGGGTGGGCAATGGATTGAAATGAAAATATTGGTTTTAAAGTACATTACTCTATGTTTCGAGTGGCACACGTAAATATTTCATTTGGTACAAATACGCCCTCGATTGTCGGAAATTTATTATTATTATTTATATTATACAACAGATTGAACAAAAATTTAAAAACATTTAGTATACAATAAGGAAATATACTGAATGAATGTGCAGATTTATATTTTTTTATCAAATTGCACATCTAAGTACAATATTAAGGCATGAATATAGCGTGTAAAAATTTTTATATTTTTTTATTCCTATTCAGGCAATTTTTCTTATGATATTGGACTATCTTAACATACTAAACGTTAACTATCTCACACAAGTTTTAGCTCTATGAAGTAGATATGTAAAATGTATGACTGTCTATACTATACACTCTCAGAAATTCTTTCTTCAATTCATGGAAATATTCCTGGCAGAAGTGCTACCGCTATATATCCGAGAATTTAAGAAATTTCCGTTCTTTTTTTCCTTCCTAGGACACAGAATTTCTGTAATTTGAAAAAAAGTAGTTTTTAAAAAATACGCCTTTCGTTGTCCTGTGGATGTCTTTGGCTTTGAACCTTGACTGCACGTCTCGAATCGAGCATCTTAACCACTAGGCCAGCGAAAACTTGGTACAAGGCAAATTTAAAATGAAGATACGGGTTTACCTCAAATGGGGGACTGGCAAGTCTTGTTAAATTTCTTATTACGAAAGATCAGATATTTAGGGACATTTCTTCGTTATGAAATGAATTCGAATGAATCGAATTTGGTTTTTTAAAACTTAAAGAATAATTAAGGATAAAAATTATTACATATTAGGCATGATTTTCATAAGACATAATTTGATTATAAGATGTAAATTATGAATATTATATTATAAAATAAATTCTAGAAGAAATATTTGCTTTATAGAATAAAATCGATTTTTTAACTTCATTGAAGAATATTTTTTTAATACACTAAAAAATAACACCGCGGCGGTCGACCCAAACGCCGACCGAGACTAATAATAACCTGGACGCAGCAGGGGTCGTTCGGTAGCTTCAGGGCGCCAAGCCATATATATACCCATATAGCTGTATTTTACATTATAATTTCTGGTCTGATATCGGAATCAGCTCAACAGATTAAATCGCTGGTATTGGAACTACAAAAAAAAAAAAAAACGCTGGATTATATTAGATCAATTTAATACAATTATTGCAAATGTCAAATAAACCATATGAGCATTTGTGGCTGCAGCCTGGTGTTTCCTTGTTCGAATCGTAGTCCTGACATTTTTCGCTCAGTTGGAAATTTATATCTCATATAGAACATGTATGTTAAAACAACAGAAGTTTTTAACATGGTACGTGGAAACTTTCTTCTCAAATAATTAAGAAAAAAAGATGAGAAATGTCAAGTGTTATATATTTCAAAAACAAAACAACAACAAAATAAATTCAATTTATTGGTTAAAAGTTTTTTCTTCTTTTAAAATTAGTATTGTTTAACTGCAAATTAACATGATTTTAGCCTAAAATTTGAAATAGATAATGCGTCTGAAAGAACATTTTTACACGGTTAAATTTTCTGAAAATAATTTCCATTTAACTTTAACATTAATATTCACGACTCATTTTATACTACAGCAAATATCCTCTAATCCGGCATCCTAAGGTCCTACATGCTGGATAATCCGGCAAGACTTTCAGAAATATAACTAAATCGATAAGAAATAAAAGAGTGCATTGAAGCAAGTTTAAGTGAGCGCACAGATATATTTTTGATTGATGAGGGTTATCAACTCAACAGCCCCCAAAGACGTTGACTCTGATGAAAATCACGTGGACGAGTCAAACAACACCACTTGGAATGAAACAGCTAATGCCTTAAATACATTTGTCAAGTTTTCTTACCGCAGCCGTTCGCACAATGATGCGGAAATTATCAAACTCTACATCATACGAAATGTCTTCATGACTTCCCCCCCCAAAAATATGACCGAAGACTACTACATAACAAATTGATAATCGAGATTTGTTTAAGATCGCTTCTATGGGAAGGCGTACTGTGTAGGCCTACAGTGGATGTTTTCATTATGTAATAAAGTACATATATTGTACATGACGTATTTATGAATACTAGATTATCTTAGGATGCATGTATAAACATGATTTATAATACGGTCATATCCACTTTAAGAAAAGTGTAATATTTACATGAACTGTAAAAATTACATTCTAATTTCTTCGCCCAATAAGCATGCAAATAGAGTTCACTTTAAAAAGAACATTACAAATTAAAATTTTAAAATGACTTGTCATACTTCGTAACATCTCAAGCAAGTAAAGAAAAATAATACATTAAAATGAAACGAAACTTGCGAAAAAATATGTATCTGTACACGCCAAATAAAATAAGGTGTTTAGTATTTTCTTTTTATCAGAGCTTCATTTTTCTTTCATTCGTTTTTCTAAAAGCACAAAATAAAAGTATGACTTTTTTTTTTTTTTTTTAAGATAATGATGATCATTTTAAAAATTATGTTAGTTTATCACTTTAGATTAATCTATTAAAAGAAGCATTTCACTTAAGAAAAAATAGATTGAAGTACATGACTAAAAAAAAAAGTTTATTTCTAGTATATGAGGAATTGATTTCTTTCTTTTGCAATAAATGAGTTATTTCCTTTAAAAGTCAAGACGACCATTTAAAAAAGAGCTGTATAGGACGAAAAAAGTAGTCTAACCCTAATGTGCATCTTTTATCCTGAAGCTGCTCATTAAATTTTTTTGAAGTAACGTTCTCCAGCTGTATTTCAAGATTTTTCTTTAATACAAGGCGTACCAGAAATTTCATAAAATATTTTAGAACTCCTATATGCAAAATTTAAGAAAATATTCGTCAATACAACTCGAAACTTTACGAGAAAATAAAGAATGTTCCCATGCATTAGCATCATAAAAGTATAAACTATAAAATGAAAAAAAAATTACATTTGGAAATAATTAAAATTAAGTAAAGTATTAAAAAATGAAAATAAAAATTATAATTCATAATTATATTTTACACATTCTTATTGTTCGTAAATTCAATAAGGAAATTATCTAAGACATGTATTTCTTCTATGGCTTTGTAAAGTAAATTAAAGGCAGTTATTTTTTAATAGATAGGTTCCGTAGAAAATAATGTAAATATTGTGTAATACTTTCTTTAAAAAATATCATTAGTAATAAGAACTTTTGCACCGAAAACTTAACTTCATATAAAGATTTCATTTTTCAAATGGCGGAACGCAAAATTTTAATTATTTCGTTTTTAACAATTTTAACTAATGATTTATTTTTATTTATTTATTAATTTGAAATATTACCTTTATAATTAATTTAACAAAATGTATTTTTTATTTTTAAAACTTAATAATTTTAAATATTCATAAAAATCGATAGATGTTTTGGAAATATCACTGCTTTTTGCATATTCTGTTTTTAAAATTTTCATTACATTAACGAATAAATATTAATTTTCCTTTATTATTTACAAAACCATTCCATGATTCAAAAAGATAAAAGTCTGTTTCTATGAATAAATTTTACTACTAGAAATTTATTTTCGATATTTTAATCTCAAAACAGGAAACTTTACAGGTAAGTACATTATTTTATAACTAAAATAAATCTGCTTCTTATATTCTATGAATATATTCGTTTTATAAATTTAAATTTATCTAGAAACCCTTTCATAAAATCGAACGGTATATTAGTTGTATTATGTCTATTAAATGTATATTTCAAATAATTTTAAATGTATGAAAATGTATGAAATTAAATATATATACGTTGCGCCATGGTATTCAAAAAGCTATAGACTATAGTTTAGTTTCGAAATAAAATGTTCTGTACGAAAAATCTAGAAATGACGTTAATCCACCTATGAATTCTTACGATACAAATATTTGTATTATGTGCCAATAAGCATATTTTTTTTTAATATGGATCTTTAGCTTAAAATTATTTAACTATTATAATTCATCAAAGTAAAAAACAAAAACATTTATCTTCAGCATAACATATTATTATAATTTTAATATAGATCAGATATAAGATAAATTATTTTTCAATAAACATGTTCATCATATTTATCGCTATAGAGAAGTATGTTTCTCATTTTTGCAAATTAATTGTTTCACCAAAAGGCTGGATTACTGTACTCCATACACTGTAAAAATGTTTTGTAATTTTACTCCATAAAATCGGTGGTAACATGCTGCCTCTAATTTTACGGAGTATTTTAACTTATAAAATTATGTAATTTAAACTAATATAAACGATGTAATATTACACTCTAGTGTAACGTAACACTAGTTATATGGGTTTAGCAACAAATTGGAGGCAGCAAGGTTACCATCCATTTTGTGGAGTAACGTTACATAAATATTTACAGTGCATGGTTCTTGATAATAACAGTTGATGATACAGAATTTCTTTCAGTTAAAGCAAATATCAATTTGTAATACTTCTTTTTGTGGCTCAGATTTTAATACTGCATGTTTTGTTTATGTAGGTAAAGCATGTGAAAATTAGACGTTTCTAATTATATACAGAAAATGTAAGAGATTTCGCAATAAGTTTCTATAATCTTTTAAACACAATGTGATGTATAATCACATATATAGTATAAATAAAAAATGATGACCAAAATTGATGAAAATTTTCTAATAAGTAGTATTTTTAAGGTTTGATGGTTCATAGCACCACTTTCTATTTAAATAATATAATAAAATTATATATCAGTGAAACGAAAATTTAAACAAGAGAACATTTAAAAAAAATGTTTATTATTAGTTAATCAAAAGTTCATAAATCAAAGTTCAAACGTTTATAAATCAAAAGTTATAGACAAATAAAGTGAATAAAAGAACAGAAACACAACTTGCTTACTTTAGCAGAAAGTAGTTATGTTTCAAAGAAAAGCAGCCAAAGGGTATGAGTGTTCAAAGAGACAAGCAGTTGTCATTCTAATTTGGTAGAGAGTTAAACAGGGAAAATCAGGATACAATTGTTGTTGGCATGTTTTGGAGAACATTTGTCATTGCTTTATGGGATTGATATCAGAGTTGGCTGAAAAAAATATAAAAAACATAAATAAATAGCTAAAAGAAGCTGACTCTTCACCTAGAAAGCTATGTAAAATAGTACTATTATGTGAACAAGGCTGCAGTTATGAAGATTTGAGAAGGTTAATTGATGAAAATGTAACCCAAGGTACTATTTAAAAAAAATAAGCAATATAAGGATATTATGTTACAACAAAACCACAATGGTAAAATCAGGTAAATGTGTACAACATTATGATTGAAGGTTCAAGGAAATGTCTATAGGTAGCAGAAGAAAATTATCTGGATGTAAATAAATGTTAAATGGCGCAGGTCAATGGGATGTTGAGTTCAAGTACTGTTGGGCGTAGTCTACAGGCATTAGGTTTAAATGCTAGTATTCCACAAAAAATCCATTTTTAATGGACAGATGAACAATGAGATGTCATTTGGGGGCAGTGTTATAATCTACCTGCTTGTAGTGATGGCGGATAATATGTAAGAAGAGGAATCTGAGGAGATTTTCCTTTTGATTTCATTATACAGACAGTAAGTCCTGATTTAGTGTTATGATAATTGGGTTTGTGTGATATTAGAAGGTTTGAAAAGAATGCGAGTGGTTAATGGGAATATCAACATAAAAAATACCTAAGTGAAATACTTTAATCCCCAAGTCTTGTACCTTGAAATTTAACGAAAAAATTCAAAATTTGAATTAGTCTATCTTCAAAACCTTTTTATGTACAAATATGAAATTTTGGATATTGATTAAACATATTGTGCTTTCTAATATGCTGTCATCAGAAATGTATTAACCTTTTACAGAATTTGTGTATTGTTGAAATCGAAATAGCTCTTTTTTCACTCCATAAGTCATTGTGCGTATGATAGCTTCAGAAAGTATGTATGGATTGTCATGAAATTTTGTAAAGTTACTAAACGTATAGGTGTGTTTAAAATGAACTAGTCTTTGGTCAAAACTATTTCATTAACTATATTAAAAAGTATTTTTGTAAAAATAAAAATAAAACTTTTATATTTTAATGAATAAAAATAGTCATAACTAAAAACATTACCATTGTAAATACTTAAAAGTAATTCATGTTAAACACAAATATCTGTTTAGTATATCAGGGTGGCGAGTGGTCAGGGAAAAACACAGTCAAAAAAAGAGAGTAGTACCAGTATTTGCTTATAGGACATACTTGAAATAATATAAAGGGATTAAAGAAGGCGGATTTCTCTTTAACAAAATACTGGTATTTAACACATTTTTAACTGTGTTTATCCCTGATCACTCGCCACCCTGTATATTTACCAAAGTTCATGGCAATCCATACATACGTTCTCAAGATATCATGCGCGCAATGACTTATGGAGTAAAAAAAAAAGAGCTATTTTGTTTTCAACAATACACACATTCTATAAAAGACTAATACATTTCTATTGGTAGCATATTACAAAGCACTATCTGTTTAATCAATATCCAAAATTTTATGTTTATATATAAAAAAGGTTTTGAAGATTGACTAATTCAAACTTTCAACTTTTTCGTTAATTTTCGACGCGTTAAAAAGGTACAAGACCCCTTAAGTTTTCCGTACGTGATCTTTTCCAAGAAAACGAAGCTTTTATATTTCATCAGCATTTATATCCAAGCCATATTACTACAGTTTGAAAAAAGTGTTTTCGAGAGAATCATATTTCAGTGTTGAAATGGCCCAGAAATAGCCCGGACCTTAATCCAATTGAAAATCTATGGGGCCGATTAAAGAAACTCGTTTTGCAGAAGCAACTCATTAAAGACCAAAAAGACGAGGTTTACTTCATAGGAAGACGTTGAAAGGTCGCAATTAAGAGTATAAACGTTTTAACTGACATTTTTATATTTTTTGTTTGTCTCATTTTTAGGTATGTTTCATACTTCTTTTTTATAACCGCTGTTCTAAAAAACATTTTTTTTTGTAAAATTTATTAAAATATAGTACTGATTAAATTATATTTCTATTGGTATATAATTTTATGGCATTACTTAAACTGTAAGTTTCGTTATGAACCATCAAATTTCAAAAATACAATTTTTCAAAACAGTTTCCAAATTTTGGGCCACTACTGTAGTTTTAAATTATCTTCTTTTACTTTGCTAAATACCCTTTTTAATAATTCTTTGATTAAATTATATTAATTTTTATTTACGTCCTATGATTTTCTATTTTAAATATATGAAAAAAATAATTATACATTTCTAATGTTTAAGCTCTTTCACGTAAATTCTAAACTTTCATCAAGCACAGGAAATTCATTTCACCTGAAGTTTCACCTGAAGTATTAGATGCACATATTATTTTAGAGTTATGTATATTTTTTATTTGTATTTTGTTCATTTCAAAATCATAATTAAAAAGCAGTAGCCTCTCCTAATTCATTTGATTATCAAATTCGTTCTCAGCGGGTTACCGTAATTCTTATCTAACGTTATTATTTTATGATTTCAGTCTTTGTAACTTAACAAGTTTATACTTATATTGAAAATTATCCATATATTACTATTTAACAGATATATACATATGGGGCATTCACACAATCTTTTGACTTTCGGGGGAAAAAAATCTGGCGAAATTAAACTTGCTAAAATAACATTTTAATCTGATAGACGAATACCTTAATGATTCAAAATAAAGAAAAAATGGTCAGCAGCGAAAAATTTCTTATTTAACTGAGGTTTACGTTAAACTCATGTTAAGGAAAATTAAACTTTGCGAGTTTAATTTTCCTTACCATTTTACCACGAAAACTTTTTATTTTCTTCGAAATTTTTACTTATAATAAATTTGCATAGTACCCACAGGACATTCAAATAAGAAATAATAACAATGTAATATTTTTAGTACAAAATTTTGTTATAACATTATCTTAAAGGGGTATTAAATAAGGGACGGTAAGGTAAAAAAAGGGGACGGTATGGGAAAAAAGGGACGAAATGGGGAAAAAAGGGACGAAATGGGAAAAAAAAGTGACGGTAAGGATGTAACGGTAAGGAAAATCACCTGCTATTTTAGGTAAATCATGTAAAGACTAAGTGATAGCCACAATGCTCATTAATTTTTAGAAACAGTTGTTAACATTGGATTAAATTAATTTTTTTATGAAAAGTGCAAGAATAAACCTTGGGGACAGTAAGACTACCAATAAAGCCACGATCTTGAAATTGATATTTAAATGCTGATTTAAATTCTGCAGTAAATTTCCTGTCAAAGAATTTTAGACATTCTTACTTTAGCGTAATTCTGCATGAGAAAAGGCTTGAAAAAAAATTCTGTGGCTGCATCTGAAGTGATTTTCTGTATGAGTTTAGCAAGAGGGACGGTAAGTATGAAAATCCCAGGGACAGAGTTCAAAAAATAATATCAACCGTAAAAATGTATGCAGGTTAATTTTTTGCTACATATTTATATAAAACAATTATCCCACTTTCGGAAAAAAATTACATCGAATTACTTTTATTGAAACAATTTTATACAGACTGTTCCAAACTTAAAAATCAGCATCAGGGACACGGGTCGGTATAGGAGTTTTCCTGGTATTTGGACCCCCAACATCGTCCAAAACTTATTTATCTCGTTAACCCCCTGACCGCCGAGCAAAAGGGAAAATTTGTAATGTTGTTTTCTCAAAAATTCTTTTTAAATGCTAAAAAAAAAAAAGATGTTTTTTCCAAAATGATGTTATTTTTTTATTACTTATAGGCATATGAGCCTTGGGAGCATTAACCATAATTTAATTTTTTTTAACTGTATTATATCTGTATAATTACATTAACTTAAATAATCTTCTATTGCAGTGAAACCTATAGCTTAGTGAATAGATATATCAGTTCGCGGCAGTAAGAAGGTTAATATTGTTATGCAATCATGCAATGGGATGTTCCCCAGTATATGAAATAAAAAAAAACACAAAAACGTGTATTAAAATAAAAATTATTATTCATGAACATGAAAGATTATTCAAGATGAGACATGAAAGATTATTATTCATGAACATTGTCAGAATGCCCCATATAACATTTCACATACTCTCGGCAAATTCTCCATACATTAAGTTAAAAAGAAAAATTGTGGACAAGTGCATTCACAATTCCTGTTCCGATCAGTCTCTTGTAAGCATATCATCTAATTGTTCTTTATACACTCATTAAGGCACCACCCATATTCATACATCTAAATATTGTTATGCTTATCTACCGTTAACAAGCTTGCACGCAAATTCTAAATCTTTCTCTAGCACATGAACCCCGCTGCATTTTGATGTAATTTACAAGATGTACTTTCTCATATAGAGTTCGTAATATGTTTTATTTATATATTTTGTTTCTGTCAGAATCATACAATGGCAAAACAGTAGTCTCTCGTAATTAATTTTATGATGTAATGCCTTATCACAGGGTTGTCAAAATTCTTGTGTAACGTATACATCGGTATATTTCCAGTCTTCCTAACTTAGCATGTTTATCCCCATTTCCAAAATTGTCCATATGTTACGATATAACGATATCTAATGACTCGCGTACTCACACCAAATTATTTTTGACATTAAGATGGCTTGTCATTCAGCTTCCGATTTCCCCTCACTAATGGGCATTGGATGCATTCGTATATTTAAAACATCTCCTCGGAAATTAATATTTTTAGCTTCTATTTTTTGTGTACTCTTCCTAAAAGATGTCTCTTTTCAGAATTCTTAGTTCTCAAAACATTTCTAAAGTATAGACTTAATTTTACAGAAAGTGTTAAAATCTTACTCACAGTTCGCCCGATTTTAACACATAAAATATTAAATTCAGCATAGATTTTAGAAATATTTTGAAAACAAAAAAGAGACATCCTTTAAGTATGGTACACATAAAAAATATGTTAAAAATATGAATTTCCTGAGAAGATATTTTAAATATACGAATGTATCAAAAGCGCATAGACTTAACAATACGGAAGATAGGGATAGTCCCAAAAAGGACTGACTGATTTTAAAATTCAATAACTTGCAAACGGTGACAGATATTAAAAAAATTCTTGCAGGAGGGTTATGCATAAGGTCAAAAATTTTATTACAGTGATTTTCAATTGTAGTTCGATTTGCAAACAAATAGATGGCGCTGTAAGCAATAGTCGCTAAATACAGGCTCGATTTTTGGTCCTTTATCTTGTTCCATGCAGAAAAAAAGAGATGGAAATGTATTATCCGGGGCACGAAATACCAAAAAATCGAGCCTGAATTTAGCGACTATTGCTTACAGCGCCATCTATTTTTTGTAAATCGAACTAAAATTGAAAATCACTGTAATAAAACTTTTGACCTTATGCATAACCCTCCTGCAAGATTTTTTTTAATATCTGTCACCGTTTGCAAGTTATTGAATTTTAAAATCAGTCAGTCCTTTTTGGGACACCCGGTAATTCCTCAGTTGAGTGACCAGCCCCCTTAAGTTAAAACGAATAATTGTGGATTAAGAATTTTATCATTCGTTAACTGACCGCTCTAGGCTTACTGACCAATAGGTATAATTGACGTCCTTTAGCGGAATTATGTTTGCTATAACTATATATCCTTAGGAACAATGGAATTCTACTCCTACTACAATTTCTCCTGTTTCTAAGGTTACAAAACTTGCTTTTGAACAAAACTAACCAGATGAGAAACTGACCGAGATATATACAATAGAGCACCTTGAGATGTCTGACCAAGAAAGACGAGTTAATTACCTTCTGCCATTATCTTTAAAGGTGGCCCATCTTCTTTGGCCTAAAATTACCATGATTTTAAGATTTTTTCTATGTTACGAAGAACTGATATATCAGACTTTTTGCATTATATTTGTTAACATTTCGCTTATAAATTTAAAGTAAAAAAAAACTAATAACACATCTTGGACGACGCGGAGTACCTGCAGCTTTGCCCCGTGAATGCTTCCAGCCGAATGGCCGGTTTTTTCCTGCAACAAGCATCTGACAAACATTTGGTCTCCAAATTTTGAAACGGAAGTAAATTCTCTGGAGCTTTTCAAATATTTAGTTTGAAAAATGGCAGTTATTTGAACAAAAAGCATCCGTTTTTAGCTTTTTTTACATTTACAATCTCAAAAAAGTAATTAATCAATGAACATTAAAAAAGGAAAACAGTCGATGAGTAGTTCTCAGGAAAAAGGATTGCAAAAGTTTGACAAAAGAAGTATATTTTCCCGTTAATGGATTGTAGTGCTGTGGTGTTTCTTTTAGTTCTTGGTTAAAAATTATAAGTTAAGCATTAATTAGAACACAACTTTTGCGGTCCTTTCTAAAGGATACCGCATACATAGTTCTAGTACCTGAGTTTATTTAAAAAATAAGAATAAAATTTTCTGCAAATAATGATATCTATATATTTAAAATGCTAAGCGTATTCTTTCGACAGTCCGTGAGAAGAAACTACTGCATCAAATTACACCAATCTTTTTTTTTTAAATGAAAGATATTTGGCCACAGATTTGTTATCATACATTCGTTTGTTCAAATATTTTGTTAATTAGCCGTAATTTTAAATTAAAATTCTGCAGTGGCGCATGCGCATTATATAAGTAGAAGTCTGCCTTTGGAGTGACGCGCTGCACATGCGCAAAGATTCTCGCTCAGTTCAAATATAATATCACAGGTAGAAGTTGTTTTAAGTTCGTCTGCTATTCGATCTTACAGTAAACTCTGTAAACAAGCTTTTCTTTCTTTCACAAAGTTAATATTTGACTCTTTCAGCATTATTAACAATTCAAAAATTTATTGTGTCGATATTAAGAGCTAGATAAGACTCATTTCAGGGGTGTCACATTGTTTTGGTCATATTACACGCTGAAGATAAACACAGTGATTTGAAACTAAAAGTTATGGCTGTTGAATTGCCAATAGTTACACAAAAATATAGAGAAACTAGCATGTTAAGTTGTACTTTCTTCTTTTAAAAAAATAAGGTAACATAAATATTAAAATTCAAAACTATTTTTGTATGATCAAAACTCTAATTCGAGGAAATTGCGTATGCGTCAACTGTGTTTCGAACCTCTTCAATTTAGAAGGAAGAAAAACAAGTTCTTTATAGCGTAGTCGGTTAAGTCAGCAGTTTAAGGTTCTGAATTTTTCCAGAGGACGCAGGTTCGAATCCAAGCCTGGCAAAATGTATACTATTTTTGTCGATAATTCATTTAAATAATGACATATTTTATTAGGAAGAGAAATTATAGGATTTTTATTTTATTATTATTTGAATGCTTTATAAATAAATAAAATTTAACTCTCAATAATATTTTGAAAAAAAATAATGGTTTTATATTTAAAATATTTTGCATATAATTATCAATTAAATAAACTGAACTGATCTACAATTTTCGTTATATTTTCTGACCGTTATCAAGAATATATATGGGTGTGTGTCAGAAAGAAAAGATTGTCATTAATATGCGTAAAAAATAAAACGGAAAGAAAGAAAAGCTTTAAAAGAAATTACCTTACTATTCAGGTGTAATATTTAAAAAAATGTAAAGTAAAATTCAAGTAATATATATATATATATATATATTATAAATCATTAGCCGCATCAAGTTTCAGATTTAGGTTTTTAGAGAATGAGACAGATAAAAATAAAATTCATGGCAACTTTTAATGGTCGTGTAGTTTTAGTAAATAAATAAATAAATGAAAATAAATATTGTTATTAAGAAAAAAAAAAGAAAAGAGGCCGCAGTAAGTAAAAATAAATTCTCTACCCGGTATTTTAAAGTAAATTTCTGATAAAAAGCAAGCATAATTGGTTGTAAATTATAAACTAAAAATTTTTTCACTTCACTTAATAGGTTAGAGTGACAGCACCAGCTATCGCCTTAAAGAAATAGGAGTAACTTATCAGTATAGAAATTCATCACGTAATTCGCCATTCAATAATTAATTTAAAAGCAACTAATTAAAAATTCACGAATTTTTCTAATGAAACATTCAAGTTACTTACCGTCAAATCTTGACGGGCACTATCTAGTATACATAAAATCTTGAAAGTAGATTAATTATAAAGGTTACAAAAGAAAACTAGTCGGATGTGGCAATACCAGAACTTTCTTCTATCTAATGCATCTTAATGCTTCCTGAAAAATGCAGCATATCATTTGCAGCCGGTTAGGTGATTTACACCAAAATCTAATTATCAACAACTTATGTCAACTTCTAACTGAATCTGAAGTTTCATGAAAATCCGTGCATTATATATTTTTTTGAGATAGACCTATTGCGGAAACCGCAAAAAATCAGGTTAGAAGCGTCACTATTGTTCCGATTTGCACCAAAAACTAGTTAGGATAAATTTATACAAGGGAGTAACTGAATCTGAAGTTCGTTGAAAATTCAATCACTTGTTATTGACATAGAGCTATTGTGATAATCATGAATAATGCAGCATAGCAATACCACCTGTTGGACGATTTTTACCAAAAAGCAATCAGCACTAAATTATATCAAGGGTTAACTGAATCAGAAGTCTTATGAAAATACGTGCTACAGTCCTTCAGATATAGCTATTGCAAGAATTGTAAAAAATACAGTATAGCAGCACCAACTTTTGGGCTATTTATACCAAAAAATAATCAGCACCAGTTTATATCAATGTCTAACTGAATCTAAAGTTTTGTGAAATCCCGTGCATTAGTTTTTGAAATAGACAGCCCACAAAATTTGTGTCACGCACAAACTCACAGAGTGACAGACAGACTCATAGACAGACATTTTCTAAAAACCATTAAATAGTTTTCAGGGCCTTCTAAAATGCATAAATCCATCGAAAACCGGAAGTCGAAAATTTTCACGAATCCCATACTTTCTTCGTGTAAAGATAGAAGAAAGAAAGAAAGAAAAAACGCGGATTTCTTATAACAATACCCATTTCACAGCTGACAAATAAAAGATAGTGTTCAACAATGTATTTTATAAATAAAAGGTCTTCTTGTCTGATGGTGGTTTAAAACTTTCTTAACAAAATAATAAAATATATTTCGGAAACTATTACTAAAGAAATAAATCTCTCAAACAGTTATATTATTTCCTTGCATAATTAGGATACAGCTAGGGCACAAAACAGACAATGTTATCTTCATGAATTTCATGAGATAGACTTGAAATTATTATTCATACAAACACCACTTTTATCCAAGCTTTCCTTGTTTATATATATATATATATATATATATATATATATACACGTGCAACACAAAAAGAAAGACACATTTACCTAAATATCACCATAATGTGAAAAGTTTAATATTTTTATTCTCTACATAGATTTAATTAAATATTATACACACATATATATATATATATATATATATATATATGAAGGAAACGATGTATTTCCCAAAATATGCATGTTTATTGAATTAATTCCGTATGAAACTATTTTTACTTTCTTCTATCTTTACAAGAAGAAAGTATTGGATTCGTGAAAATTTTCGAATTCCGGTTTTCAATGGATTTACACGTTTTAGGGGTCAGAGATCCCGAAAAACATGTTTTTTACAAAATGTCTGTCTGTGTGTCTGTGTGTGACGCACATTTATGGGAGCTCTATCTCAAGAACTAATGCACGGAATTTAATAAAAAATTATATTAAGTTAATACATGATGCATATTGGTGCCGGTTAGTTTTTGATGAAAATCGCTAAGCAGGTGGCGCTGCTATGCTGCTTATTCATGATTTCTTCAATGGCTATATCTCAAGAACTAATGAGTGGATCTTCATAAAACTTCAGATTCAGTTATTCCTTGATATGGGTTGGCTCTGACTACGTTTTGGTGTAAATCGCCCAACAGTGTCGTTGCCATGCTACATTTTCCTGATTCCCGAAATTGTTTTATCTCATGAAGTAATGCACGGATTTTAATCAAACTTCAGATTCAGTTTCCAAGTAGGCTTAAGTTGATCCTTATTAGGTTTTGGTATATATTGCCATACAGGTGACGCTGCAATGCAATTTTTTTTACGATTTCCGCCATAGCTCTACTAAAAAAATAATGCCCGGATTTTCACGAAACTTCAGATTCAATTAGAAGTGGACATATGTTGTTGCTGATTAGATTTTTGTGTAAATCATCTAATATGTGGTACTGCTATGCTGCAGTTTTCAGGAAGAATTAACATGTATGACATAGAAGAAAGTTTTGGGATTGCTACATCCGTCTAGTTTATATTTCCATTTGTACGCAGGTGCAAAAATCATTAAACAAGTAAAGGTTGCATGTTATATACCTAACCTGAAATGTCACCATCGCATTTATTCAAATAATAAATTTTAGTTTTTTATTTTATTTAAACAAGAAAGAATGAAATGTACACAAATTTCTTATAAGAATGAATGTATGATTTCCTTAGAAACACAGATACTTTAATATTAAAATGACTGTAGATGGCAGCACTAAAAATTTGAAAAGGGCTGTTTTTTCTGAACTGAGCGATTTACTGCTTTAAAAATTAAGACTTTAAATAATTTAAAATCATATTATTTTATTTTTTTTTAATTTTAAAATTATTATTTTCATTTTTAAGTATTGTGTATATTAATATTGTCTTGTTTTTATTTTTATTAGATAACTTTCTTCTGAATTTTCGGGCTTTTGTGCGACCCTGTGATAGAAGCTCAGAATGTTATGTTTTGATTCCTGATGTGTGTGGTTAAAATCTAAATCTAATTCTGTTCAATTAAAAATATGAAAGACCAGTTAATTCGTAATTCTTTGAGTGAAATCTTTATTCTTCAAATATGTATTTAATCTCGACTCATCAATGTAAGCAGTCAACGTTCATGAGTTTTAATTAAGTGGTTTCATAAATCCATTTCGAACGCAACTGGAGTCTGCATCAAGAAATTAAAGGTACAGTTTTATTTTCAAATTTATTCTGTACAATAAAGAAAGAATCTATATTCTATTATTCTTAAAAATCTAACATATAATTCCTGGTCCGTCGGAAGCCCCGGAGATAACTAGTGATAATCTTATTTATTTAATATATTATTATGAAAACCAAAGCAGAAGCTGCGTCAGAATCGAAATTCCTTTTCACTATAAAAGAGATAAAGAGATTTAGTGCTCAGGTTACTGAGGCAATTGAAAATAAAAACTTAAAATTAATTGAGAAGCTAAAAAATGAATTGATAGGTTTAGAAAATGATTTTAAAAAATCTTATTTTGTCGTAGCTGAAGAAAGCGTAAATTTGTTATACAATAACTTTACTGAAGCTAAAGATATTGTTATTGATGATTTAGTTAAAATCGAACAATTTTTAGAAAATCAAGGCATAAAATCACAAGAAAATCAAAGTGCAGCTAACAATAGCTCAAATATAGGAGTTAGTAATAACGTTCTAAAGCTTCCGAAATTCGAGTTACCCATTTTTTATGGTGATATGACTCAATGGATAACAAATAAACAGACATTTTTAACTGCGATTCATAATAATGAATCTCTTTCAGATCAGTTGAAATTTTCTTATTTAATAGCCAGTGTTAAGAATTATCCTTCTAAATTAATTTCCGGTTTTTCAATTTCTGGTGAGAATTATAAAGAAGCTTGGGAAACGTTAGTTAATAGATATGATATTCGCAAGCATTTGGCATATTCATTGCTGTCTAAATTTGTTAATGCCAAACCATTGAAATCACAAACGCAGAAAACTATTTTAGAGCTTTTGGATACGTGTAATGAAATTATTCGAAACTTAAAATCTTTGAAATTTGAATTTAATGAATTTGTTGATTTGATATTAGTGTATATAGTACAGGCGAAATTTGATGAATCATTAAAAAAGCAATGGGAATTATCCTTAAATAATGATTCGTTTCAAACTTATGAAATGTTGATGACATTTCTCGAAAAACAGACTCGTAGTTTGCAGAGCTGTAATACTGAATTTTTTAAAGGTGAATCGAAATCTAATTTAAAATTTGAAAATAAGTCTCAACATTTTCAAAAAAATCTGTCGCCAATGCAGTTGTAATGAATAATGTAAATAAAACTCCAAATCTTTCATGTGCACAATGTAACGAATCCCACCCACTTCATAAATGCCCAGAATTTTCATTCAAAATTATCTGTTGATCAACGTTGGAATTTAGTTAAATCAAAAAGACTCTGTACCAGCTGTTTACGATCAAATCATTTTGTGTCCAACTGTCTTATTACTGTCACATGTATGCATTGCAGCTATAAACATCATACACTCCTTCATCGTGATCAGATTACCCCTGAATCACAGAATATATTCAGGCAGCAAGATTGTGTTACAACACCAAATGCTGTTGTTAATTCTGAGTCAAATTGTTTCACTTCTCAAACTATCAATAATAATTCTCAAACATTGTTGGCTACTGCCATTATAAAGGTTAAATCTAAATCGGGAAAATTCATACCTTGCAGATCTATGATTGATAGTGCTTCTCAAAAAAGTTTACAGTCAAAAGCTTGTTGTAAAAAACTAGGTCTTCCATCAAGGCCTATAAATCATAAAATATCGGGAATCAATAACTTAGTCGCAGAATCGGCTCTTCGCGAAGTTTCCTTGATACAACTAAATATTGGCCACACATTGAAGGATTGAATCTTGCGGATCCTAATTTTCATTTGTCCAGTCCTATTGATATACTTATAGGCGCAGATTTATTTGCTAACACCATAATAGGGGAATCAATTCTCGGACCTAAAGGATCACCGAGTGCTGTTAATTCTAGACTGGGTTGGATTCTTTCGGCGATCATTTATTCGAATGAATCAAATCATAATTCATCTGTTAGTCGTCATGTTACTACACAGATAAGTTCTCAACTACAAAAATTTTGGGAACTTGAATCGGTTCCTACTTCTGATCCAATTTCTCTAGTTGAAGATAACTACGCGAAAACAGTTTCACGTTCAGAATCTGGAAGACATATTGTAAATCTACCTTTTAAATCTAAACATATTCTAGGGAACTCTAAATCTCAAGCCTTAAAACGTTTCTACTTCTTGGAGACAAAACTTCAAGAAAACCCCTTCTTAAAGACCAGTATTTATCCTTCATGCGCGACTATATCGACTTGGGGCACAAGGAACTTGTACCAGATTCAGAAATTTCAAATCCTGATAATTTTTATCTCCCACATCACGGGGTGTTAAAAGAAGATAGTTCTACAACTCGGCTTAGAGTTGTATTTGACGCATCTGCTGTTGCTTCAGAAGGCCGCTCCTTGAATGATTATCTAGGGATAGGTCCAAAACTGCAACCAGAAATCTTTCCTCTACTGTTAAGGTTCAGAATGCATCCAATCGCCTTTAGTTCTGACATCGAGAAAATGTTTAGGCAAATTCTTGTCAATCAAAATCATGTAAATTATCAACGCATTCTTTGGAGATTCAATTCAGATGAAATTATTAAAACATACAGGCTGCTGACCGTTACGTACGGTACTTCTTGCGCTCCATTTTTGGCCATAAGGACATTACACCAATTGGCAAATGACAATGAGCAAAATCATAACGAAGCCTCTCAGATAATTAGAAAAAGTACGTACGCAGATGATCTACTTTCTGGTTCAGATTCAAAGGAAAATGCCCAAATTTTAGTAACTGAATTAATCCAAGTTATGAAAAGAGGAGGTTTTAATCTACGAAAGTGGACTTGTAATGATCCAGAAGTAATAGCTCATTTACCAGATGAAATGAAGGCTTCATCGCAAAAAGTAATTCAGGAAGATGATGCTGTTAAACTCCTCGAACTACTTTGGGATTCTTCCAAAGATGTTTTACAAATATTAGTTTCAATGATTTTAAAGAAGTTAAAACAAAAAGAGATTTGTTATCAGTAGTGGCTACAATATTTGACTCCTTGGGTTTCCTAGCTCCTACTACAATAAGATTAAAGATCATGTTACAAGATCTTTGGAAAAATAAGATTTCGTGGGATGAAGAAATTCCAGACTCCATACTACATGTTTGGAATGAGTTTTTATCAGAAATTCATTTGCTAAAGTCAATTGAAATACCCAGATATATTAATTCTTATAATCAAAATGATGTCGAAATTCAGTTACATGGGTTTTGTGATGGCTCAGGTAAAGCTTATGCTGCTGTTACTTATTTACGTGTTGTTACTCCTGATGAAGTATTTGTTAATTTGATTGCAGCTAAAATTAAAGTAAATCCGATAAAGCCTCAAACACTGCCACGTATTGAGCTTTGTTCAGCTCTTTTACTATCCAAGTTATGCTCAGTCATTATCGATACTTTGCCAATAAACTTTGACAATATTTATCTATGATCAGATTCGCAGATTGTTCTCAGTTGGTTAAAATCACCTCTTTTAAAAGGAAATCAATTCGTTCTAAATCGAGCGTGTCAAATCCAAACATTAATGCCTTCATGTGAGTGGAATCATATTCCAGGTATTCTAAATCCTGCAGATTCAGTTTCTAGGGGTATTCCACCGCGAAAGCTTCTTCATCATTCGCTATGGTGGCATGTGCCTCCATGGCTGCTATCAAATGAACCAATCCCGATACCTTTGTACAATCCTCCGATATCTGAGTTAAATCCAGTAACTCAATCTGTCAGTAACGTAACTCAAGTAATTGCCCTTCCAGACTTTATTCTTAAGTTCTCCAAATTCTCTAAGTTATCAAGAATCACAGCGTGGTGTTTTAGATTCATCTATAATGCTAGGCATAGTGCACAAAAAGATCTGGAAATCTGAGTGCACAATAAATCTCTGATTCTATTCAATGTATTGTGAAATTAGTACAAATTTCTGAATTCTATACCGAGCTTAAATTATTAAAAGAAAGAAAGCCCTTACCAAGTAATAGTAAATTATTATCATTAAATGTGTTTTTAGATTCGAGTGATATTATTCGAGTTGGTGGACGTTTGTCACAACATCAGTCGTTAAGTTTTGATAGAAAGTATCCTATGCTATTTCCGAAAAATCATGTTATTACTAAGTTATTGATAAAACATGTCCATGAGCAACATCTACATGCAGGTACACAGCTAGTAGTTGTAATAATACGCCAACAGTACTGGTTTATCAACGGTCGTTCTGCTGTACGACAAGAGCTCCATAAATGTGTGCTTTGCAAACGCTTTAAGTCTCAAGCTTGTCAACAAATGATGGGAGACCTTCCCGTTGACAGAATCACACCAATCCGTCCATTTTCCAAGGTGGGTTTAGATTGTGCAGGACCCTGTCTAACTAAACCAAATTTGTCAAGAAGTAAGATCAAAATTAAATCTTATATTTTTTATTGTATTTGTCTGTATGTGCACTAAGGCGGTACACCTTGAGTTGATGTCACATGTCTGTGCAAACCCTTCTAGCAACTTGAAGCGATTTATCGCGCGTAGAGGTCTACCGTCCGATGTATATTCAGACAACGGAAAAAACTTCAGAGGTCTGGCTAATCAGTTAAAAGCAGCTATTCCAATATTTGAAAGAAAATAAAGGTCAAGAATTTTATTCGAGCCAGAAAATCAATTGGCATTTCATCCCTCCGTATGCACTACATTGTGGTGGGCTATGGGAGGCAGCTGTAAAGCTTACTAAAAATCACATTCTAAGAGCATGTAAATCTAGTGTATTGAATTTTGAAGAATTAAATACTTTGCTATGTCAAATTGAAAGTTGTATAGATTCAAGATCTTTAACCCCTATGTCTTCGGATCCATCAGATCCACATGCATTAACTCCAGGTCACTTTCTAATAGGAGCACCCCTCCTTGATATTCCAGAATTCTAACATTAATTACTCGGTGGCGCTTGATAGAAAAGCCAAAGAATCAATTTTGGTGTAGATGGGCACGTGAATATCTTCAACATCTCCAACAGCGTCCAAAATGGACTACTCCTCGAACTAAACTACGAGAAAGAGACTTGGCGATTGTTCACGATCGATTTCATCCCATGAGATGGAAGTTGGGCCGCATTATAAAGACATTTCCTGGACCGGACAATCTTGTACGACTTGTTTTGATTAAAACAGCTGACAGTGACATCAAGCGTCCCATTTCAAAGGTGTCCCCTCTCCTGCCGGGGGCGGAGGATGTATGATTTCCTTAGGAACACAGAAACTTTAATATTAAAAAGTGACTGTAGATGGCAGCACTAAAAATTTGAAAAGGACTGTTTTTACTGAACTGAACGATTTGCTGCTTTAAAAATTAAGACTTTAAATAATTCAAAATCATATTATTTTAACTTTTTTTTATTTTAAAATTATTATTTTCATTTTTAAGTATTGTGTATATTAATATTGTCTTGTTTTTATTTTTATTAGATAACTTTCTTCTGAATTTTCGGGCTTTTGTGCGAGCCTGTGACAGAAGCTCAGAATGTTATGTTTTGATTTCTGATGTGTGTAGTTAAAATCTAAATCTAATTCTGTTCAATTAAAAATATGAAAGACCAGTTAATTCGTAATTCTTTGAGTGAAATCTTTATTCTTCAAATATGTATTTAATCTCGACTCATCAATGTAAGCAGTCAAGGTTCATGAGTTTTAATTAAGTGGTTTCATAAATCCATTTCGAACGCAACTGGAGTCTCCATCAAGAAATCAAAGGTACTGTTTTATTTTCAAATTTATTCTGTACAATAAAGAAAGAATCTATATTCTATTATTCTTAAAAATCTAACAGTGACACTATCGCTGTTAACAAAGTAAAGACGGTTTTGGATAAATGGTTCTATAAATAAAATGAAAGCTTAAGGTTTGGTAAAATATCTTTCAAATAAAACGTAACACATATATTTCGCAAACTATTAATACGAAGAACAACTCTGAACCAGATATTGTTTCCTTGAACAGGTACCTTGTATACCTTGTATTTGGGATATAGTAGCTGGGGGACATAACGGAGGATTTTGTCTATACATTTTATGAGATAAAATTGGGATCCATACGTACTTGACTTTTAAACAAGCTTAAATTATTTTTTACACATATAAAAAGACAGATATTTTCCGAAATATGTACATAATGTATAAATAGTATAATACTTTTATTCTGTATATAGATCTATTTATATGTACATATATATACGACGGAAACTATGCTCTCAACTACATATGTATGTTTATGGAATTATGTATTTATGCAATGCTTCTTTTATATGTGTATTCGTACACATGTGAGTATAGCATGGAAAAAGTAATGACTGTGTGATGCAGATCTAAAGCAGACTTTTAATATAACAGTCACCATTTTTCAAATAATATAAAATTTACATAAATATTAAGATTGTTTTAAATGTGGTAATGCGAAAATTTAAGAATACAAAATACATTTTTGTGATGATTTGACTGGTTTCGTTACAAGTGAAACTGCTTACGAATTATTATGTTTTAAATAAAATATTTTTCTTGTTAATATTACACTAATAAACTACTTATATATAATGTATAATAAAACACTTATTAGGAATGCATGACACTTTGCATTTTTTTAAGATACAAAATATAAAGTAGACATATTTTAAATCCGTTTCTTTAAAGGTGTGCATCGCGTTTTGAACTTATTTTTTCAAAAGTTACAAAATCTTATGTACTCATATTTTAAATCCCTTTCTTGGAAGTGACGCATTGCATGTTGCATTTTAATTTAAAAAATACAAAATGGGACGCATGCTTTAAGTCCACTTATTAAAGTAAACGGTTGTTCAGTTTAAAAATTAAGTTCATTTATTTCCGTTTAATACACGAAAAGAATAATTTAACCCATTAAAAATGTCATATGATTACGAACCTTAAAGCTGAAAACATAACCTATATTTTTCAGTTTATATCCAGTTTATGAAGAAAAAAAAAAAAAACGTTTCCTTTGAAATAATGTGGCTGTTTCCTTCAAATGCCAAGCTAAACGCTTGAAAAATAGTATACATATTTAGAAAAAATAGGAAAGAAACACTAATGTCTATATTTTACCTCCAAGCTGCTCATTAAATTTCTTTCAAGTAACATTCATCAGCTTTCTTTTTATTTGCTAAAAGAGTACTGAAGTACCTGAAGTTTGAAAAGTATTTTACACGCAAACATGCACATTCGAAACAAAAAAAAGGTAGTGCAACTAAAGACGTAATGGAGAGAAAAAATATGTATCATTCGTTTGCATGAAAAGGCTTATTAAAAAATAAATGAAACTTGCTAGTATGATTAATTTTTAATGAACTTATTAAAAAAATAAAAACAAAACAGCGTTTACTTTTTATAATTATGTAGAAAACTGCAAAAAGAACATTATTAAATAGAGATACTAAGATTATATTATATCATATTTAATTTATATTGAGAACATTATAAAAATTTAATATACATATGTTATTTAATTTTACATTGCATAAGTAAATTTAAAGAACACACCGTATTCTCAAATTTATACATTTCTGTAGAAATTGAGTGTAAAAGTTTGTGTATAAGTCTTTTTATTTAATCTTTCAAGGCAAACATTAATATTTAGATTAAAAAAACCCCAAATATTTAGAATGTATTATTATTTAGTATTTGATGTAAATTTCCAACTGGGCGAAAAATGTCCGGACCAGGAATATAAGTATTACTAAATTGCATAGTGAAGGGTATTTTTACGGAAATTTATATCCAATTAAGACTTTCTATATTAAAAATTTAATACACTGACACCAGCCATAAAACGACATACGAAATGGAATGTCTAGCCACTTGAAGTCTTCTCCACAAATTTATCGTTTGCATTTTAAAAATTTAAATTATTCCATTTGCACATGATACATAAAATCGACAGCCAAAATCACGTTTTTCCATGTTTTCGATTTATTTTGCAATTTTTTTAAATTTCTTAGTCGGTGGATTTTGAGGTATGTTTTCGTTTTCCATATGAAATAAAAACCCATATCATTAAACCTCTTATATAAATTTAATTTATTTTTTCCCTATCAATGTTGCATAAATTATGCTGAAATTTCATTGCAATTATTTTTAGATGTTAAAAAATTTAATTTAAATTCAAATCTTTAAAACGGTACTGTAGTTAACACGAAATCTTTAATCCAGAAAAAATCTTACTGTTAAAAAAAATGATGTTATTCCACATTATAATTAAAAATATAACGTTGGATTTGTAATTAAACTTTACAAACATTGACGATTAAGTGAATTTTTTCCGCTACAGATGTATCGAAAATCAATACGGGCTTTTACATTTTTCCTGAAAAATATCAGTTTAAAAATTCCAATAACTAACTCTTAAACAATTTTCCTAAAATTTAACCCACCTTTATTTATATGCAAAGATATTTTTAGTAATTCCCCTCTTTTAGGGTTTTGTTCATCTCACAAAACCCTAAAAGTCTCCCTTCATTGTCTTTTCCTGACAGCACTCGTACTCGGAAACTATTTAAGTTACAGACTTGATTTTTTTATTTATTTTTATTTTTTATTTTATTTTATTTTATTATTATTTTTTTACTGAATACCCTCTAGCTATATTTACCTAGCTGAATACCCCCTGTCATACCCAAAATCATAAAATTCTGAAAAAGTCTTATATTATTTTACTAAAATGAATTCGTTCTTTTTCGACGTGAAAACATAATCTTAATATCAGAAAATTTCAGAGAGCGTCCGTAGCACAGTGGTAAAGCGTTTGTCTTCCACGCAGGAGGTTGAGGTGTCGAATCTGACAGCTGGAACTTTAAAATTTTTCTTTTTATTGTTATTACACTTCATTATCAGATGGATTTAATTAAAGGAAAAGTACCCTTTTTGGACATTTTAAAGGCTTATTTTATTTTTATGCATTGTGGTAATTTTTGAAGTATATTTTTTCAGACAGAGAAACTCTGGAATTCCCGGAATTTCAATTTGAAAAAATCCGGAACATTATTCACTTACGTTTAAAAAAAATGCACATTTATTAACAATTAATATTTAAACTTGCAGATGCTATAATCAAATTCATCTGAAAAAAAAAATCCGCATTTTTAATTATTAATAAGTTATTGTCATTAGAAAAAAAATGCTTGCTACTGCCATGTACTGGCAATTGTTTGATATAATAGAGTTCTATGCACATTTTTTTAAAGTTGCCATTGTAAGCCATAGAATTAAGGATTATTCCGTAATAGAAAGGTTTTTTTTTATTTTATTTATTTATTTATTTATTTTTTTATTTTATTTATTTATTTATTTATTTTTTTTTTGAAGTATTAGCATTTTTTGGCGCTATCTAGTGAGTTTTTGGAAAGCGAAAGTATTAATATGGATATTTCTGAATTATTTGAGTATTTTATATACGTTTTAAACATTCTTTGTTTTTAAAAAAATTACATTTTATTTATACCTGTATTAAATTTTTGAAATTGCTGAATTTAAAAATATTTGAATTTTAAAAATTTTATTTAAACAATTTTTCTTGAATATTTTTTATTTGATTTAAAAATACTTTTCTAATTATTTTAAAATGAAATGTAATGCTGCTGTCATATATGTAAGGATTAAATAATTATAAATTAACTATTTGATTTATTCATTTAAAGTTAAAGTGTTTTAAAAGAGATATTAAACGAAACCCTCTGTGCGATCTGCGATCACACTTACCCACTTGTTTTAATAAAGTTCTTTGTATATGCTTTTATCAAAAAGTTTCACACAAAAAACAAACAATATTTTAAATAAATGAATAGTTCTGTAACTATCTTTCACATTGAGTAAAAAAAATCAGAGGTACTTTTTACTTGCATTTAATTCATTACTTGTTCATTAAACGAAATATATAAAATTCTTTAAGATTAATAAGTTAAACTGTTAAACTGTCGTTTATTTTCTTGAGTATTTAATTAATTGAACGCTGGATGTTAATACTTATTATAATTTTACACACTTAAAAATTTATTAATTCCCATTTTTTTTTTCAAAAATGAAAGCTTGATTGAAAATGGATTTAAATTATCGCTCATTTACTATATTTATATATATATTTTTACAATTTAAAATAAATAATGCACATAAATTAAATTAAGATCTCTCTCTATGAAGATAGTCAATAACACTGTACAACAGTGGTTTTGTCCTAGAACTAAAATTAATTGATTCTAGATCAGTTTTTGGCGCTGATTCCAAATATGCTTTCCGTTTATCTCTAGGTGGTCCAGGTATTGAGAATTTTGTATATTTTGTGCTATTTTATGCAAATTGTAGATACAATATATGCCACATCTAATTACGTTTTCTAGATAATGACTACTTGACTATTTGCTTCAGATAAATGTCACGATTTGCATATTCTTAACATTCATTTATCAGTTATTAAGCCTAATTTGCATATTTTTCAATGGTGTAATGTTTACAACACTATCAACTTTAAAATATTTGCCACAGAATTGACGTAATATTTTTCTAGACTAGATTTTTATGCTGATTTCCAATCTGTAGTCTGTTTTCTTATGTCATGTCTAGTTTTTGAGTAAGATGAATTTCTACTTTTGCACGGCTTTAACACAGGTTTGATATAAGACGCTTTTTAGTTGTGTGTAATTCATTGACAAGAAGGTGATCAGGGTCAGTTTCATAGCGGAGACATAAACAAAAATTTATGTAATCGAAAAAAAAAGTAGTAGAATCTATCCTAACTAGTTGAAGTTTATCATACAAAGTATCATAAAAAGCTATTTCTTGCTTTTTTGACCAAAAACTAAAATTTCACCTTTTTGAAAAACTAGACGTGATAGAAGAAAATAGATACAAGATTTAAAATCAGCTCAAAAAACTGGTTTAGAAACATATTAGCGTACTCCTGCGTCAGAAATATTTGAACGCCAAGAAACATTATTAGAAAAACATGAAAAATATGCAAATTAGGTACAATATTTCACAGTCACATGTCAGTATAATCTCAGAAACAACGTTTTTGTGAAGTAAATTCGGTATTAATCATAACATAAAATATAAAACCCTGTCTGATATTGCTTTATACCTTAAATTCGCAAGTAATAGTATAAAATTTATTATATTTGCATAACTTTAAATATGCAAATTTCTCTCAAACTTGACGTGCTGGAGCAAATCTAAAACTAGATTCGGAATTAGCACAAAAAACTCATAAAAAACAACTAATTTCTGTTTTAGGTCAGAGCAAAAGTTCTAATTTGTTGACCAGTGTAATTAATTGCTCTTGAAAGTATACTTGTTATCTTCACTCATACACTCTAAAAATAAATTCGTAAATTAGTCACTTTACATAAATGTTCGTGTAAATTTGTATAATTATGCTTTATTCTTAACATTTACTCTCTAGTCATAACATTTTCCTGGTATATAATGTTTGTTTATCGGTATAAAAGAAGTGTGTATTTTATTATCCTTTTAAAAACTCCAAGATGTGATTAAACGCAGTTAACGGATTTTCTTGAATTCGTGTATTAATGTAAATTTACAATTTTTGCATATTACACAAATATTTGATTATTCTGCACATTACACCGAAATATGTGTAAGAATATTATACACATATATATCTGTAAGAATTTTACACAGCTATATATGTAAAAACAGAGTTTATACACTGTAATATGTGTAACAATATTACACAAAAACATGTGTACTTATTTAAACACAATAAGTTGATAACATGGCTTTTGTAATAGTAGCTAAATGGACAAGGTCGTGTTTTGGAAAGTTGCATTCCCTAAGTTCGTATCCCTTTTCGGTAAGTATAGTTTGCCTACTGGAGATTGAATTAAATACATAATTTTTCCTCTTGATATAGATGTATTTTTTTAAACCTTGTGACTGAAATGGATCGAATAAAATTCAGACAATATACTAAAATTCAGACAATATACGGAAATAGTAACAACGTCACGATTCTGTATTTTAACGAAATTTTTATTTTACAGATTATACAAGTTCTGTGCATAAATTGAACATCCGATTTTATAGCTTCGAAACAACACTAACAAAGAGATGGTATGCGGTCGAATTTCAGACGATCCTGTTTCTTGTAATTAAAGGTACTAGTTTGAGGCCTTAAAAAATCTGTTGGAAATGAAAAGAAACACACCAAGCATTTCAGTTCGTTCTTCATGCAAATTTTTTTTCTACCATAAAATATTTAGTTAAAGATTTAAATACCAAATTTTAATGATACACAATGATTCTACGTACACAAAATCCATCGTTTTTGTATATTATACAGATATATGTGTTCACATGTGAAATTTAGGCGATCAACAGTGTATTTCAGAGTTATTTTATGACTTTTTATACACTTAAACAAATTATTGTGTTATGGTTAAAATACACAAAATAAGGTGATTTTTCAAGTTGACACACGAGGAGTGTATTTAGAAATTTTCACGCCCCTTTTCACATGATTACAAATCGATTTTGCATCATCAGTATACCTCTTTTAATGCGCAAATTTACGCATTTATTTTTTAGAGTGTAATGTCGGGGGAAGAAAATGGACTGGGATGTGTCGTTTAGATGTTTGTAAATATTTTTACGTGTAAATGCCTATGGGTTTTGACATGTAAAAAATGATAGACTGCATGGTTTTATTTAAATCCATTTATTTGTTATTAGCACAGAACAAGATTCCAGCGATGGTGCACAGACGATTGAGTAATGAGCGATGGTTCGTACGATATCGAACATAGCGTCTTACCGGTGATGTAAATTAAGCATGTGGCATGCCTGGATGTTGATGGTTAATCAACACTCGCAATAGTGCTTTAAAACAGAGGTTTTCTTTTTCTTTCGTTAACGTTATAATTTGGAGCGTTCTGAGAAAGTTATCTAGGGTTTCAGAATTTCAGGCGCAGGTATTGCTGTGCCGTATTCAGCTCAGAATTCCTTGGCTGGAATGTAATTGGTAGCCCGTATTGCTGAGTCGTGTTTTAAACGTCATTAATATATTTTCTGGAAATGCATCAAAAGCGCCCAAATCTGCCACAGGATGTCAAAATTATAAGTATGTGTGTAGAGCAAGAAGCCAGGGGAAAGATCTATTACTATCGTACACACACATTTAACGTACTATTCCTTCTTAACGAGCACTTACCATTGACGCAGGATCAAATTTTCGTAATGCTTACTTTTTGAACTTAATGGTCTAAGTTCTAAGATACAATCTCAAACAAGTAAAAAATAAGAATTTTTTTTTAGAGAGACACTCATGTGCGACGCCTTCCTAATCTCTAGTAAGGAGACTACTTTAGAAACCATTTGGAATCTTCTTAAATTTTGCTGAGATATACATAAAAATCAGTGGCTATAACCATACTAACCTCATAATCGTCGCGTTCGATATATAACGGGGAAATCGACCGAGAATGTCTCGCACGTGACGATTAAAATGTTCTGCCAGGTGTATACCGTAAAAAAAGGCTTAATAATAAAAAAGTTTTCATAATAAAAAAGTTTTTCTGTCTGCAAATTGACATTTTGAAATTATTACGTTGCACAATTTTTCAGATGTCACTTACAATCAAAGCGGAAGGTGTAAGCTCTCCTTCGAATGGACAATTATTGCTCCCTATTTACAAGAATATAATTAAAAGTTAATTTCATTTTATTTTTATTTTCAACCTAATACGAAAAATTGCCTTTTAGTTGAGTGATTTTAATTTAGCACCAAACTAATTAGGGCAAATTAAGTCAGGGTGATTAAGTGTCACCTTATTGTAGTAAAAAATATTCCACATTGAAATAAATCTTTAAAAAAATAATGATAGAACATTATTGTTAAATTTCCTTAAAAGCCGTTAAATTGGGCCACAGATTTTGAAAAGTTTCACTCGAAAGTACAATTCTTAGGTATTACGGATGTATTAACTCATGTAATCATTGAAATTATGCATCGTTCAGATGCGATGTACGATCGATAAAAATAGTAACCCTGTATTTGTTTTCTGTTTTTTTCTTTTTGTGGGGGCATCAGAAGTTCAAAAGTTTTACACATATTTTTGATGACAAAAATCCGTACTGATGGAAATAGGGCATTTTCAATAAAATGAGTCAACATTATTGGACTTTCAAAAAATATTATTTCGTCTCTATTTGTGTTTGCAAACCCTGGGTGCCACAGATAATACCCAATCCACGACTAAACATTTTGTATGCTAAGTAAACACGTATCTGCCTCTGACTGACCGGGACCCTCATAGCATGCATAGTCACAGTGACGTCATTGTGACGTCACTGTAAGTCACTGTGGTCACGTCACATCTGTGACCAAAATGCCACCACTCAGTGATGTCACATTGTGACTGAGATGTGAACTTCTTAGAAAACTTTAAAAAATTACAAAAATTATTAAAAACATGTTATTTACTGTAAAAAATATTTTTCTGCCGGATTAAAAATTTTTTTAAACCGTTGTCCAAGTTGCATCTGTGCCTCTAACAAAAACTTTTTATTTTCATATAACATAAAATGTAATTAATTCATCAGCAACACAAAACGATTTCCTACTTATGAGAATTTCATATTATTAAAAAAATGTTTTAGGTAAGCAGACCTCGACTTATCTTTTATAAAGATTTTTGTAAATGATCATCTGTTATACTAGAAGTTTCTCAAAGAGTAGTCGAAGCATTTCTGTCGTTTCAAACTAAAAACTTTCTATTACAGTTAAGGCTGCAGCTTTTAATGAGCACGCAGAAAGCGTCTTCAAAGTTTAGTCATATATGCATTTCTTGCTTTATAATTTGCATTCAAGTCATTTTTTTTTCCTCTTAGTGTTTCACTATTTTAAGTATTTTTTTTTTTATTCTACTTCTTTCAAACGTTTAAAATAGAATTGACATTTTCCGAATATAAAATTAATGTACAAAATTTAGGCAAAGCCCACGACATAATTAATTATTCATGTTTTATTTTTTGTTTTCAAAATATATCTTCAAAAATTATTTTACAAGTTTTATTCTACAGAAAATTAATATTAAGAGAATGACAGATTGACAAAGAAAAACTCATCCCTTCTCGATAATCTTGTTGTATTTTTTAAGAAGATATTTTGTATATATTACCTGTGATACAAATTTTACTTTAAAAAAAAAAGGAGGGAGTCATCATTATTATCATTAAATTAATTTGTATACATTTTGAAAAATTAAGCAATGTTTTATCTAGTAAACTCTAATTATGGATAATATTATTATTATAATTTACGTAAATGAAACTATACAATTCAATAAAACTGATAAAAATAAAAGATGAAATACAATAAAACATTTTCAAACAGGAAATTGAATTAGAGACAATTTGACAAAATTATTACGCATTTAATTTCCTTCCGAATCTGTGGTATAGAAAAACAAATAAAACCAAAAAACATCTGCTTCGAACTTCGAAACTTAAAAATCGTCTGCATCTGCACTATTTCAGTTGTTACCACTCGACCGCAGAATAACGGATAAAAGTAACAGTGAAACTTTTTAGAATAAACGCGGGACACTGGACAGTTCTGTGGACACTGTGGACACTGAAGTTCTGTGGACACTGGACAGCATAGATGTGTTGACACGGATTTAAAAACTGAAACAAGAACGTTCTCAGGATCCAAATTAGTTCAGCTAACAAAATATAAACCCGAGAAAATTACGGTAGCTTTGACTTGTTGAAGATGATTCAAGTCATTGCTATCGTACTTATAATCGGATTTAATTGGTTCCCCAAAATCAAAGTATCACGTACAACGTCAATGAAATTAGGTATGTAAAAATATTATTTTCCCTGTTTGCTTTTTTTTTTTTTATTACAACAATTTTAGTTAGCTTCTCATTAACATGCTGTAGAACATAAATATTTCATTACATTTATTTTTTATTTTGCTGAAATATCTAAAATATTATTTTCCTTGTTTGCTTTTTTTTTTTTTTTTAATTACAATGATTTCAGTTATCTTCTAATAAACATGTTATAGAACACAAATATTTCATTACATTTATTTTTTATTTTGTTAAAATATCTAACTTCCTTTTCAACAGCTTTGATCAGATTATTAAAATTAGTGATTTAAATTGCATTTTAATCTGGTTTATTTTCTTATTTAAATATTGGGTTAAAACCACATGGTGGCATAAATATAAAAGTATATGGACAAGTATTATCATCAATCATTAACATAATTTTTGGATGTTATTAACGTTTACCATAGCAAGACCCCTATTTGTAATGAAGTTTGTAGCATGTTATTTCATTTACAGGGACAGTCAATTGTATTTCAGATACTATATTGTATCCGAAGTACTGTTCATTAGCGATGATTGCTGGAAATACATTTTTAATTATGATATACACTTTTATGATTCACTACATTTATGCATAGTATATGGTGTATATATATATGCTATAATTCATATACAGGAATATACAAAAGTATTCGAAAGGGTTACTGGGTATTGCTTAAAGGAGGTTTTTAAATAAGTTATGCATTTTAACGCTGCACTGTATTTAATTTACTAAGAAATGTTTGTAGTATATAGATAAAATGATATACAGGGTCACGCAAAGAATTGGATACGTTGCCATCTATGAATTATAATTTCTGGAAATGTAATTTCAGCAGTTTTAAGAGTGTTTTAGCTTGAATAAAATTTTAACTAAATAGTGGCGTGTAATAAAGATTCTAGGTAAACTACAGGGTTGTACAAAATTATTTAAGTATGTTTCCATATATTAGTATAAATTGCTGAAAGAGAATTTCAACCTGTTATGCGTTTCCTTGATAAACTAAATTTTTCCATTATATAGTATATATATATCAATCTACAGATCAAATACAGGACTGTTTAAAAGAATTAGAAAACATATTTGGCTGTGGATGGTAGGGTGTCAACGATTTTAATCGGTTGATTTAAATCAGCGATTAAATCATGATTTTAATCAACCGATTTTTTAAAAAAAATCATTGATTAAAATCAAAAATTTTCTAAATGTTTAAAATGTCAAAAAAAGGTATTAAATCTATCATGAACATAATTTGAAAGTTTCTACAGGTATTTTGACTTATTAATAAACAAAAAAAGAGCTTTAAATAATTGTTTCTAAGCTTAATTCATTAGTATTGTAAAAAAGTTAAAAACAGTTGAGTTTGTAAAAAGCACTGTTTTTAAGTTTTTATCCAAATTAAAACAGTTTCATTTAAAAATGATATTTAAATCTAACATAATTTGCAATGTCATAATTTCCTTTAGGTAATCAATTTATTCATTATTTTATATAAAATACACATAGCAAGTATAATTACATTTCTACAAGTAAAAGAATAAATAGTAATTAATAGCAATCTCAAGTTAAAGAAGAATGAAAGAATGACATCTGCTCAGCAGCTAAATTGTAAATGAATGCATAAGAGAAAAAGAAATAATTGGTATAAAAATGCTAAGCACAGCAAGAGCTTCTTTGGTATAGGTTGAATAAATGTTTATTATTATTAATATTATTATTATTATTATTTTTTTTTTTTTGTAACTCATATATATTAAAAAAATGAACCATTGAAAGCTAATAGAGGTAATAATGCTGTTACTTAAATATTTTGAGGATTTCAGATATTAGTGGCTAACTTATATTTATTCTATATGAATGGGTTTAACTCATTTTCTTTTTTTTTTTTTTTTTTTTTTTTTTTTTTTTTTTTTTTTTTTTGGTTAGCATACACGTACATGTGTGTAAGTATAGATTTTGGTGGTTTACAGAAATTTTCCTAAATACAAATGCAAAATGAGCTGCAAATAATATTTGTTAGCTTTGTTATTTGTGCTACTAACTAATGAATTTTACCTATTTGCAGTTTTTATTAATTCTGTAATTACTTATACTGCTTCTTCTAGGCCATTTTGTTTAATGGTGCCACACCATGCCCCTTTTGAAATTGGCAAAATGCACCCTGCCTTAAAAAAAGAAAAAAAAAGTTGAAATTTACCTGTAGTTGTAGCCAGAGATTTCTTGTAAAAAACTTCCCCATTCAACAGTATTCTAAATTCATGTGGAAAAAATCTTGCAAAAATATAGAACTTTATTTCTTTAGAAAAAACAGGATATTATTAAAACATGTTATTTAATTGTATTTTTCAATTTGTTATTCATAAAATTATTAAAAATTAAGGACACTTTACTTATAATGCTAAAAAATATTCTTTTTTTCTTTTTTCTTACATCATTACTAAACACATTACTAATATATTTCCTCATGAAATAGTGCCCGTTTTTTGAACTAGCATCCTGTCCCTTTTTCTTTCTAAAATGAATTATTATCATTTTAATAATTAAGGCTTAAAAATGTATAATATGTTCCTAATTAGAGAGTTGATTGTTTAATAATTAATTTGAAGTAATGTTAGCTATTTAATATAAAATGCAGTTAATAATTTTCATAAATGTTAAGTATCTCTAGTATTTATAAAGTTTTACATAATTATTACAATATTAATGTATATAACATTATTGTATAATACTACCTAATGAAACTACTAATTTGCAGTTTTTATTTCTGTAATTACAAACTAACAATTATAATTTTATTAATTAAAGTGTAAAAACATAGATTATGTTAGCAATTAGTGGTGTAATTGTTTTGGAAACCTAAAACTCATGATAGCTATTCAGTATTTGAACGCTGGGAAAAAAATCATACAAATCTGATTTAAATAAAAAAAATCTGATTTAAATAAAAAAAATCTGATTTAAATAAAAAAAAAACCGATTTTTTGATTTTTTTTTTTAATTATGATTTTTTTACACCTTAGTGGATGGTAACTGCGTAAATCAGTTTTCAAATGTTTTACGCGTTTCAGTTTTCAAATGTTTTCAAATGTTTACTTAGTTATCTTATTTATGTTATTTCCCCCGATGTCTTGATAAAACATTTAGGAAGAGTTGGCAAGTGTTTTATAATCTATGCCTAACGCATGATATATCTTACTTGTTGTTTCTATTTCCCAGATCAGTCTTTTCATATAAAACATACCAAATCTAATTAGCTCATATTCACAAAATACAATATATACGGAAATAAAAAATTTAAATAAATAGGGCTTAATAAGTAACAGTTGTATTAATGTCCGTTAGACTCCATGTTCGTATTTAAAAAAGCAATGACAAATCATAACACATTAAAAAGCTTACACATTCTTAATATTAAGCTTGATTTCAAGATCAAGCTAACTTAATAAAAAAAGATGTCAGTTAATAAGCATTGTTTTTTAAATGGAAAATTAAAAATATTTTAGAAGAATAGGACTCCAAAATAGCGATATCTTGCTAAAAAGTACGGTAAAAAGATAAAATTTTATATTTCAAACAAAACTTTACTTTAAAATTATCGTAGTTTTTATGACAAGAATCATCACAGTATTAATACTTGGACATTTTTCCAGAGAGAAACATTCGCCTTGCATACAATATTTCAAATGAAAATCAAATTTCAAATAAATTTCTTAAAAGGCGCAAAGGCCAACATAGTGAAAAATATCCACGCCGTGTCTCGATCCCGGGTCATCAGTATAGCGCACTGACATTCTACCGACTAAACCACATGGAACGATACTCAGCCTGGAAATTTTCTCCTTATTACATGTTGGCAAAGCTACAAACGCCGCACAAGATGGAATATTTATCGTGAGCCACCGTCATGGGGCAAACACGAAACTTAATTAAACCAGCATCGATTAAATCTATATTAATACTTGGAAATTTTTCCAGAGAGAAACATTCGCCTTGCATACAGTATTTCAAATGAAAATCAAATTTCAAATTAAAATTGCCTTTTAAGCTATTAATTTGAAATTTGATTTTCATTTGAAATATTGTATGCAAGGCGAATGGTTCTCTCTGAAAAAATTTCCAAGTATTAATATAGTTTCAATCGATGCTGGATTTAATTAAGTTTCGTGCTTGCGCCATGTCGGTGGCTGACGATAAATATTGCATCTTGTGCTGCGTAACCATGTCAAGTGCTGCGTAACCAAGCCTTGCCAACATGTAATAGTGAAAAATTTTCCAGGCTGGGTATCGTTCCATGTGGTTTAGTCGGTAGAACGTAAGTGCGCTATACTGATGGCCCGGGTTCGTGTTCCAGCATGGAATCTTTTTCACTAGTTCGCCTTTGCGCCTTTTAAGCAATTAATTTGAAATTTGATTTTCATTTGAAATCATCACAGAATTTATGACAAGTTCGTCACAAATGACACATATTTCACAAATTGGTCACAGTGTGACTTCAAAACATTGTCACTTTCGTCACAGGTTCGTCACAAAGTTAATGCCAAAATAGTCACAAATGACACACTTTTCACAAATTAGTCACACCGTGACTTCACAGAGTGGTCACAATGTGACGTCACAAACGACCTCTAAAACGGCCATAACGACCTCACATTCTAGTCACTGTGACGTCACATCCACGTCACGTGACGTCACATCGACGGTCACAAAATCACAGTGTGACTTCACAACGACGTCGCCGTGACGTCACCATGCCTTACGGGGAGTTCCACAGCAAAGAGTATGTAAAAAGAAAGCTTGCATAAAATCATCGAGAGAAAAACATTATTATTACTATTGTTATTGCTAGTATTTTGCACTGTTAGATTAATTTTATAAAAATAAAAATAATGCTAAAATCGTACTATATTTTTATGTAACCTCTTCGCCCCCAAAGCTAAAATAATACTGCAAATACTCATTCTTTGTTTTTCAACAAACAAAATGACATCATAGATAACAGAAAAAAGAACTTTTCGGAAATTGATACTTTAGGGGACTAGGAATTTATGTTTACAAATAGGGATATAGAATTACAAGTTCCGTTAACACTTTCACGCCGGAGCGGTGGGTCATACTCGACTGTCTCAGAGCTGGCATGTCTCCGGCCTTTTGGATACCAGTATTTTAATACAGAAAATGTTGTTTTATTTAATTAGAACAATTGGGCGATTTAAATGAACAACATTTTCTCTAAAATAACAGTGGTGTGCAAAAAGCCGGAGACTTGACATCTCTGAGACAGCCGAGTGTGACCCACCGCGCCGGCGTGAACGTGTTAAAATATCAATTTAATTATCACTAACCCAAATTCACACAATCACAAATTTAAGACCTTTAATCAAGTGAATGATATACAAATCATCAAAACATTTTATTGTAAAGGATTTATGTTAAATAAGTATAAAAATTTCGCAATTTCTTGGCCACACCCTCTTGAAGGCGTTTTGCAAACTCAGATAAAAATAACATCTATTTTATGAGGAAATCAGCATAGAGTTTGCCATTTATTGGTTTGCTTTTAAAACAAAAAAAAACATTCAGCTATTAAGAAATGAAGTCAAAATGTAAAAAAGTCAAACAGTTTAGTTTTTAAGGGGAAAAGAAAAAAGGGCCACATATGTGGACCCAGGTATTTAAGAGGATGAGAGTGGAATTTCATTTCCTAGATAATAATTAAACACGAAAAAATTTAACTTCCTCATGAAAGTGGCTATCCACTAACTACTTCCCAAAAGTTAGAGAAAAAAATCTCCAAGATGGCAGCGCTGAGATTGAACAGAACGAAAATTGCGTATCTCCTACAACTTTTGTGAAATAGTCCCAATTCTTCAATTTTCATCAAAGTTAACAGATGCAGACATTTGATTACTGCACATGTTTCCCAATTGCCAATAAGATTAATAAATTTTAACTGATATCTGGTCGTAGTCATGTGAAGAATAATAATAGTATATATTGAAGCAGATTAAAATACTTATATGTCACATTTAGTTTATACGTTTTTCAAGATTTTACACTAATTTTAATTGATTTAATAAAACCATTCTTATATTTTGTAGCATGTCAATATTTTTCAGAAATAAAATTAAAATAACGTAATAAAGTACTTTCCATTTCATTGTTTAAATGAGATATTTTTTAATGAAATGATTCATTTTGAAAAAAAAAATATATTATCTTTCAACAAAATTATTTTCATAAAATGCACTCACATGAGAGAGTTTTAAATTAAATTATTTACAATGGTAAATGTCCTGTTTCCGTGGTTTAAATATTGATAAAAATGTTGATGTTTCTAATTAAATTTGGATTTTTAAAAGAAAAAAATACAATTTCCGATAAAATTTTCACTTAATAATAATTACTTATATAAAAAAAATTACTTTGTAATCAAATGTACATAATTAGCATTTTCAGAAAACAATATCAAGTGAACGATAACAGCTTAATAATGAAAACCGTTACCTACATTTATAATTTATAGAAATGAAAGTATTTTTGTATTGAAACAGTGCCATTTTTTGTATTAGTATTTTTAAGTACTGCAATTTTAAATTGAATATTAACATTTTACAACCAATTGCGTAGTATGTCAAAAAAAAAATATATATATATATATATGTTCTAATTCATGCAAGAAAAAACTAATTGTACCGTCTTACATAATGTTTTTCGCCGCTTTTCAAATCTCTGATGAAAAATTGGGTTATACAGGATTCCTGTTTGAAGAGCTGAAAATTGTGAATGGTGGAGAAGTGCTCATATCTGCTTTGTACTAATTTTTGATTATCTCTCTTTCATTACATTCGCTGCTAAAAATCAGAAAGTGGTGTTGAAAGTGACCTATAAGAACAGGACGTCATTGCTCAATGTCAAGTTAATACAGATGTCAGCCAAAATTGCCCACAAATGGTCGGTCGATACTGTCCATCGCCTTTATTAATTCTGATTTTTATATATAAGAAAATTGGCATCTGCCATTTACTCCTAATTGTATGCATAACAATATAAGGAATTCGAACTTAACGTTTGAACGAAAATATGCACAGAAATAATTTCCTGCATGCTAAAACGTCTTGTAATACTCAAGTTTAGGAGAGAATCAACTTTAACGCATGATAGAGTAACCAACGACACTCACCTACTTTGTAAACATGCTGATTGACGGAAGAAAATAGTTTGCCGGCGCATGGTTTCGTTTTAAATAACTATTAGCGCCAATTTAATCTTCGTTTTTGAAAAGTTCCATCACACCAGGCAAAGCTACCCATGTTTACTGTACCGTTTACTTCATATAAAGTTGTTTATAATAATATATGGGTTTTTTTGTTATAGATGGATAATACATAATAAATTAAAACCTAAATGAGTTGTTTTCAATGGCAAAATCATAATATTGTTGTATATTTAAGATTATCCCGTCAAAAGACAATGAATGTCTATATGGCATCACATTTAAATGATACTTTAACGAAATATATTTTGTTGAAAATGAGACGAATCAATATCAAAGATAAGCGTCCTTTATTAAAGTATATTTTAAAGAATCATTTATGTATTACATTTTTTTCCCTTTCAAAGTGATGATACATAATAAATTAAAACCTATATTAGTTGTTTTCAATGGCAAAATCATAATATTGTTGTACATTTAAGATTATCCCGTCAAAAGACAATGGATGTCTATCTGGCATCACATTTAAATGATAATTTAACGAAATATATTTTGTTGAAAATGAGACGAATAAATATCAAAGATAAACGTCCTTTATTAAAGTATATTTCAAAGAATCATTTATGTATTCCAATTTTTTTCCTTTCAAAGTGATGCCTTGTAAAAGCCGAAATATGGCTGCATGCATAATTTCCATAAATATATTTTTCTAAAATTAATTATTACTTAATAATACAATTATTGAACTTCATAAATAGAAACTTATATTTTATAGTTGCCATTGGATTTGAATGTTCGAAAATAATTTCGATATAATTTTTTCTCAAATGTCACTTTAGCTATCAAGTGTAGAATATAAAAATCGTCACTTTAAAATTGAATAATTATGAAAAAAGTTGAATAATTTTTTTATAATATTTTGTGCGTGTTAAATATGCAAATAAACATTATAATGTTTTTCTGTGATGCACATTTTTACCGTCATTAACAAATTATTACATTAAAATTTTAATGCATTTATGTGCAATAATATGCAATTTTCATAATGTGTTTCTCAATTTTGTCACAATTTTTGGACTCAGTTTAATGCATATCTTGAATGTTTTTTAAAACATGGTAATAAAAATTTTTCAGGCGAAAATGCGGCAAAAATTTGAATGAAAAAAAGGAAAATACGGATTCAAACCGAGATTTAAGAAAAAAAATAAATATGTATACGACACCAAAATAAAATATTAGTGTAACAGGATATTGTAACATAATGAACAACATATTTTGGTGAAACATGTTATATTCTGAGACTTTTTGGATGTCAATTATGACAATCGTTCCATTTTTTGGTGAGAGTATCGTAATTTTCACCTTACATTTTCCAAATAATTAACCATTTCAGGCTACCAAAAAATATCAGGCAACTTCATATGAGTTATGTCTTCCTAAAGAGCAATAGAATAGTTATATTGTAACTGAAATAACCGAAAAAATTAATAGTACAAATCGGTACGAATCTTAATCTTTCTTTCAGAATTGTTGCTTTACAGATTAAAAAAAAAACATATTGACATCATGAGAATGCTTTTTTAAAACAGGATATTCAATAATTTCAAATAATGAATTACCAAAAAAATTCAATATTAAATCTTTCAGTACTGTGATCTTGTGAAAATTTAATGATTTCATTAATTTTCGTAAGTTTTTCGCAAACGAAATATGAAAAGTTTTAAAATGAAAACGCTTTTATTATTTATATTTCATAGAAGTAAATGCATTATAATGACATAGTGTAATTTACGAAAATTATGTTTCTTTATTTAAGAACACTAAAATAGGAAATAAAAACGCAGTCATCTTTTTTACATATTTTTGATGGAAAAAACTTATATGAATGAAAAAGTGTGTAATAAGGAGCTTGGAGTATAAAATATTTCTGTCAAAAGAACAATAGAATAATTAAATTGTAAATGAAATAGCTGATAAAAAAAAAAAAAATCTAAATCGATAGAATAGCTAATTTAATTTTCTGCATCAAAGAACTTCTGAATATTCCCGAAGTAAAAAGAAACGATAGAGATTCTTTTTTAAGATACTGATTAATTTGAAATAAAGGGTGACCAAATGTTCAATTAAAAAGACGTTTAACTTTTTAATTAACTGTGAAACAGCCACCATTTAAAAAAGGTTACTCGCTCTCAAAGGGAAATAGAAAACCGTTTATAGATATGGAAAATTTTTAATTAAATTAAATTAAAAAACAAACACATTTAAAAATTAAGACTTTTTTCATCAAGAATTTACTTTTTAAGGTAGATTTATGAACCTCTATAACCAAGAACGCTTACATAATAGAAAGAAAATTCATGTTGAAAAAAAAAAAAAGAAAGAAAAAGGGTGTACAAAAACATCAATTTAAAATCAATAATTTTGCTAAAAAGTTCCATTTATTACGTCATAAGATGTGACATTTTTTAAAAAGTTCTTATTACATATAGAATGAGTTTAAAAAACTTTGACATCCCACGCCTAGTACATTATATCACAAACGATTTGATTTTAATCGAAAGTACTCGGCGTGCGATATTGAAGTTTTAAGTTTTTTTTTAAAATTGATTCTATATCTAGTAACAACTTTTGACATACTGTGACATCTTTTTAAGGAAATAAATGCACCTTTTTGGCAAGGTTATTGTTTTCAATTAGTTTAGGTGAATGTGACATTCCAGTAATGTATATGCATTTAAGATATATATATATCTTATGAGGAAAAACGTCGATTGATATTTCAGAAAAAATGTATTAAGGATGCGAACAAAAATAACCAAACATTTGTTTGGTACAAAAAATGCTTAGTTCTAAAAGATACTAGCTTCCATAAATTGCATTAAAAGATCTTTGACAAATTTTATTGAACTGATTTTTTTATTGATGTGTGTTTTTTATTGTCAACCCATGTTTGAAATATTAACAGGTGGTACTAAACTCTCTAAGAAAAACTCATTATCATTTAATTGAGCTAATTTTCATTTCTTTTTACACTATGACAGACCTTTTGAGAATGATTAGGATGCAATAGCTGTATCAAAATAACCATATGTAAAAATAAATTACTTAACTGAATAAGTATCGTTGAAGTATACTAAAAGCTTAGGTGAAAAAGATGTCTATTTACAAAAATGTAATAGATAGCTTTTTATAGTAAATTTTGTTGATTTATTTTCGCCTCGGTAGCACATGTTTGAAATCTTAACAAGTGGAACTAAACTAAAAAATACTCATTGACATTTAATTTTTTTAATTAAAAATAACAAAAATATTAATATTTTTAAAGTCATTTAATACAAAAAGGAAAAATATTAATAAAAATGTGTAATTAGAATCTCAGTATTATATATGTACCATATACTATAATGCGGCCAAAAATTGTGTGTGTGTGTCTGTGTGCGTGTGTATGTAAATTTTATCTTGAAATTGGCTCTAACGATTTTTATTAAATTTTGCACCCTACCGTTTTCGGGCACGAAAATACAGTTGGGGTGGGTCACGTGTTCTAGAAAATTCTATTAGTGGGTCATTTTGGGTCATAATGGGTCAGGGTCAAGCTAATTATATCTAAAGAACGGCTCAATCGATTTTGACTAAATTTTGTATCCAACCATTTTCGGGTACGAGAAGACTATTGGGCTAGGTCACATGTTCTAGAAATTTCAATTTGTGGGTCATTTTTGGGTCACTGTGGGCCAAGCTAAGTTTATCTAGATAATGGCTCTAACGATTTTAACGAAATTTTGTAGTCTATCATTTTCGGGCACGAAAAGACCATTGGGATGGGTCACGTGTTCGAAAAAATTATATTAGTGGGTCATTGTGAGTCAGGGTCAAGCTAGAAATATCTAAAAAACGGCTCAAGATATTTTCACAAAATTTTGTAATATACCGTTTGTGGCCATGAGATGAACATTGGGCTAAGTCACATGTTCGATAAAATTCGATTAGTGGGTCATTTCGGGTCAGAATGGGTCAGGGTCAAGCTAATTGAATCTAAAGAAAAGGCTCAAGACATTTTCACAAAATTTTGTAACATTCCTTTTTTGGGCATGAGATGACCATTGGGCTAAGTCACATGTTCGAGAAAATTCGATTAGTGTGTCTGTTTGGGTCACAATGGGTCAGGGTCAAGCTAATTGTATCTAAAAAATGGCTTAAACGATCTTGACTAAATTTTGTATTCTATCGTTTTCGGCCTCGAGAAGACCATTGTGCAGGGTCGCATGTTCAAGAAAATTCAATCAGTGGGTCATTTTGGGTCCTCTGGATCAGGACCAAGCTAACTGTATCTAAAAAACAGCTCAAACGATTCAAACTAACTGTATCTCAAAACGGTTCAAACGATTTTGACATTTTTTTTTATTATACCGTTTCACAGTACAAAAAGACCAATGTAATAAGTAACATGTTCGAAAATTTTCGGTTAGTGGGTCATTTCTGAATCAGCGTTGGTCAAGCTTATTTTATCTAGAAAACGACAAACGATTTTCACTAAATTTTGTATTCCATCGTTTTCAGGCTCTAGAAGAGCATTGTGTTAGGTCGCATGTTCGAGAAAATTCGATTAGTGGATCATTTTTGGTCACTATGGCTCAGGGTTAAGCTAGTTGCATCCAAAACAGCAAGAATGATTCAGTGGGAATAATGTATCGTGATAAACACAAAACTAATTTTGACCGAGCTAAGCTCGGTCATTCCTGCTAGTATGTACCATATTTTAGATTATTTAATATCAACTCGATCCATATAACAAGGCTGCCACAGGCGACCATTTTTAATCCTAACTGACACCACTTTCTCACAACAGAAATCTTTCGCACACACGTTAACAGCATTTGCGAGAAAAATATAATTCAAAATTTATTTTACAAAAATGCTAGTGCGAACAGAATACAGACATAGTCGCCTTTGACAGCCCTGATAAAATTTGTTAGATATGCTTTCTTAAACATTTTAGCTAAAAATGCATTTAACTCGAGATTAGTCGCGTGTATTTTTAAAACGTTATTGGTTGCGTTCGGTCATTTTACCGCCTGGCCTTTCTAGCGCTAAAAGTAAAATAATATGCAGTTTTATTAATTATTCAACTTAGATATTTTAATGACATTGTACATTTGTACTTTCGTGAAATTACTCAGTTTTTTTTAACGAGTTATGAAATATTTGGAACGTGTGAATGAACTCTCACACGTAATTAAATCGTGTCTTTTTGAAAAATGGCTACATTTTTGTTAATATATATTAAATACCACCTATCATGACCCATATACAAGTGATGGCCCGGACGCTGTCTTTTTAATATATGTCATATCTCGCTACTTTTGTAGCTCAAAAAAGCATTTGTTCTTATAGAGTATAATCAAATTCCGGTATGTAAAAAAAATATATATTTGCAGATTGGTTTATGTATTTGCTCACATTAAGATCTGACACGCATAAAATAATGTTGTTTATTAACATTATAAATATTCAAAAATTGGCAACGAGTTTTGTCTAGTAGCCACGACTACATTCTTTTTTCGTTTACAACACAGGCGATCCTTAAATCCCAAAAAACTACTTTTCTTCATGTCAGAACTTTTTATGTGATTAGGTGTTACCTTTCAAGTTTCATTACTTCCATAGGATGACTAGAGGTCAGAAGTCAATAATGAATGTCGTTCACATGTCCATCTTCTGCACTTTCTTTTATTGAGACTCCCATTTCGTTTGTTGATGACAACAGTATGATTGGGAAAGAAAAGACAATCGCAAGATTCATGGGTTTTTTCGGATAAAGCAAATAAACGCTTATGATGATCTTCGGCATGACGCATCTCACTGTTCGTACTGCATATGCGAACGGTCGAGAGCACTATTGGCCATCCAACTTCAACAATTCTAGGATCAAGAATTAAAAAATTAAGAAAAAGAAAGGCTTTCACCCCCACTAGCACAATGTTCCAGGCTGCGACAAGGCGTTTCTAGGGAAAACAACAGAAATAAAATCAAATTTTACCAAAGGCAAGATCTTAAACATTTCTGTTTGTTCTGTAATTTCTAAACCCTATTGTCCCCTGTAAAATTTGATAAATATTTAGTTAATTATATATGCTTTTTATTTATCGGGGGTGTAATGTTTTGCTTAAATAATACATCTATTTTTCTTTTAATGACATCAAAGGTAATAGAAAAGCGAACACACTAACTCTAGAACAAATACGAAATAGATATTATATTATATATTACATATTATAGATTTATTTTGTTTTTGTTTTTTTTTCTTCATTGAGATCGTTCCGTACATTTATTGCTTAAAACCACATTAAACATTTTTTACATTAATTTAAATTTTTAAAAACACGTGACTTTCCTTAAATCAATTAATAGAATATTTTTTATTCATTAAAAGTTACTAAAAGTTGATACAAAATAAATATTTAAAAGAATATTTTTTTAGAATTTTAGTACAAGTGTGCAACGTATCAGAAATTAATGAGACATCATTAAATGAATCATACATTCAATTTTTTGGGGAAGCAGTATAACAGCAAGTATAAATTTGAGCAATTTAGATTATTACATACATTAAACAATTACCAAATCAGAAACTACAAATAATAGCACAGAAACGAACATTTAGCATTTCTTTTTAATGAATGTACTAGCAGGGGTGACCGAGCTAAGCTCGGTCAAAATTAGCCTTGTATTCAATTCGATATTTTATTCTCACTGTATCATTCTTGCTGTTTAGATACAATTGGCTTGATCCTGAAACATTGTGACCCAAAATGACCTACTAACCGATTGTTTTTTCGAACATGCGACCTAACCAATGCTCTTCTAAAACCCGAAAACGATAGAATATAAAATTAAGTCAAAATCGTTAAAGTCGTTTTATAGATAAAATTAGCTTGATCCACGGTCACCCAAAAGGGACCCATTACTTAAATTAATCGAACATATTATCTATCCCAATGGTCTTCTCATGCCCAGAAACTATATAACATAAACTTTTGTCAAAATCGTTTGAGTGGTGTTTTAGATACAATTATCTTGACCCACAGTGACCCAAAACAGGCCCACTAATCGAATTTTCTCGAACATGTGAATTAGCCCAATGGCCTTCTCATGCCCAGAAACTGTATAATACAAAATTTTGTCAAAATCTTCTGATTCGTTTTTAGATAATATTAGCTTGACCCACAGTGACACAAAATGACCCACTAATCGATTTTTCTCGAACATGTCACTTAGTCACTTAGTCCATGGTCATCTCATGCCCAGAAGCGGTATATTACAAATTTTTGTCAATATGTTTGAGCCAATTTTTACATTCAATTAGCTTGACACCCCACCCATTGTGACTCAAAATGACCCACTAATCCAATTTTCTTGAACATACGACCTAGCCCAAAAACGATACAGTATAAAATTTCATCAAAATCGTTAGAGCCGTTTTCTAGATAAACTTAGCTTGACCTACAGTGACCCAAAAATGACTCACTAATCCAATTTTCTCTAACATGTGACCTAGCCCATTAGTCTTCTCGTAACCCAAAACAGTAGATTACAAAATTCAGTCAAAATCGCTACAGCTGTTTTTTAGATAAAATTAGTTTGATCCAAAGTGACCCAAAAATGACCCAATAATCGAAATTTCTCGAACATGTGACCTAGAGTAGTACTTTTCTCATGCCCCAAAACGGTTGGATATAAATTTCGTCAAAATCGACTAAGCCGTTTTTTAGATATAATTAGCTTGACACTGACCCATTATAACCCAAAAATGGCCCAATAATCGAATTTTCCCGAACTTACTTGGCCGAACTTTACTTGGCAAAATTACTTTACTTGGCCCAATGGCCTTCTCATGTTCAGAAACGATATAATACAAATTTTACCGTAATGTTTTGATCCATTTTTAGATACAATTAAACTGACACACAATGACCCCAAAATTACCCACTAATTGAATTTTCTTTGTGACTTATCCCAAAGGACTTTTCATGCCCAGGAACTATATAATAAAAATTTTCTCAAAATGTGTTGAGCCTTTTTTTTTCGATTTAATTATGTTGACCCTAACTCATTGTGACCCAAAATGACCCACAAATCAAATTATCTTGAACATGCGACCTAGCCCAATGGTATTCTCGTGCGCGAAAACGATAGAATACAAAATTTCGTCAAAATCGTTAGAGCCGTTTTCTAGATAAACTTTCCTTCACGACATTGACCCAAAAATGACCCACTAATCGATTTTTGCCGAACTTGTGACTTAGCCCAATGTCATATCATGCCCGGAAACGGTATCTTAAAATATTTTGTCAAAATGTTTCGAGTTTTTTTTTTTTTTTTTTTTTTTTTTTTTTTTTTTTTTTTTTTTTTTAGAATTAATTAGCTTGACCCTGACTCATTGTGACCCAAAATGAACCACTAATCGAATTTTCTGGAACATGCGAGCTAGTCTAATTGTATTCTCGTTCCCGAAAACCATAGAATACAAAATATCGTCAAAATCGTTAGAACCGTTTTCTAGATAAACTTTGCATGACCCACAGTGACCCAAAAATGACCCACTAATCGAATTTTCCCTAACATGTAACTTAGTCCATTGCTCTTCTCGTAATCCAAAACAATAAATTACAAAATTTAGTCAAAATTGTTAGAGCCGTTTTTTAGATAATAATAGCTTGTCCCGAAGTGTGTCCCGAAGGAATAGCTTGTCCAATCATTAATCGAAATTTCTCAAACATGAGTCCTAGCCCAATAGTTTTCTCCGGCCCCAAAACGGTTAGATATAAAATTTAGTCAAAATCGGGTGAGTCATTTTTTAGATATAAATAGCTTGACCTTGACCCATTATGACCCAAAATGACCCATTAATCGAATTTTTTCGAACACATGACCTAGCCCACTGGTTTTCTCGTGCCCGAAATTGGTAAAATACGAAATTTAGTCAACATCGTTAGAGCCGTTTTTAAGATAAAATACACGCACAATTTTTGCTCGCATTATAGTATAAGATTTAATATATAAATAAGAATCTAAAAGATTATTATAAAAAATCAGCTAGAAACGTAAACAAAACAATATAAAAGAGAATTTGTATAAAAAATGGCAGCTAGATCTTTTCCTGCGTTAGTTGTAAAATTTTCTTTAATACTTCCTTTCTGTACGCAATTTGAAATTCAAATATGCCTTTTAGAAGTATCTTGTTTAATTTTTAGAATAAATCGAAGTATTAACTTAATATTAATAGGCTGCATTGAATTAAAATCATTAAGTATCGAACCATTTTAGTATATTTTATATTAAACGAACACTTCAACTCTGATTCAAATAATAAAAGGAATTTTCATACATCTTCCATTTTTTAGACATCAACCCAATGACATAATATCTATTTCTGAAAATTTCATTAAACAACGCTTACATTGATAATAAGTAAAAAAAAAAAAAACTCGTAACTTTATTCATATGAATAAGTTGAAATATTTCTGAATCTATTAAAAACCATTAAAAACTCGGTATAAAAGGAAACATTTCGGAATTCTATTAGAAATCAGATATGTATCACAAATGAATGAGACATTAATTGAAATCCAATAATGATTTTTTTTTTTTTCCGGAGCGATATAAAATGGAGAAATGAATTAGCGCAATTTAGGTTATTACATTCTTTACACCATTAGTTGAAAAAACGAGCTCAGAGAAACGAGCTTTTATCACATCTCTTTAATGACGGTTATTTGATATATTACTAAGAATTTGAAACATTATTATTAAAAAGGATTTAGAAACGTTATAGAAACCCAATGAAAAAAAAATCGATAAAAAAGAAGCTAGATTTTTTTCTGTGTTAGATGTAAAGTTATCGTTAAAATTTTACTGTCAGTGTGGATTTGGAATCAAATATGCATTTTAGAAGTCTCTTTTTTAGCTTTAAGGATAATCAAAAACATTTCTGAATATTTTAAACAGCTCTAAAACTAGATATGTTAAACTACTTATCAAAAGAAAACTTTCTGAATTACATTGGAAACAGATAAGATGAGATCATAATAGAATTAAATAAAAAGAACACACATGAATTTATTAAATCAAGAATGACAACTTAGTTTATTACATATTTTAAACCATTAGAAAAAAACATGAAATAATAACTAATTTAGAGATACAGGCATATTTCATTCCAATTTACTATTTTTATTTTCACTATATAGATAGAAAACTAGTAGATTATCATTACGAAAGATCCTGAAACATACAACAGACGAAACAAAATATTTCACTGTGAGACACTAAACATAAATTGAGCCACATTAATAAAATGAAGCACTTTTTATGAATCTTATCATTAATAAAGAAAATTTAAATTATAATTCTATTTTCTATTAATATTTTACCGATTAATTGAGAGGAATGAATATAAATTATAAAAGAAAAAATAAATCTTTTAAGAATAGAAAATTTTTGTGAATATCGTATAATTCAAATATAAATAAGACAATCTGAACCACTATGAGTTTACAATTTCTAACAAAACTATTAGTACGATATCCGGTATAAGAAACATATACCCTCATTTGTTATTTAATGATAATAAAGAATATATGCTAGATAATATATACATTGATGCATCGCAAATAGGTTGCCTAGCTAAATCACGTGCCAATAATGTTAAACAATAAAATGTTTAATTGAATTTTTTTATCAACTTCCTTGATTAATTATTTATTAAAGTCGAGAATTAGCTGAGAGAATATACACCAAGGCCTTTAACCCCCTCACTGACAAGCCCGTGTTAATAACTAAGCTCCAGGTTTCACTGCAATACAAGCAATATTTAAAGTAATATAATTCTATTGGTTTAATGTATTTTTAATACATTGAACAGTGATTAATACTTCCAAGGATTGCATTCATATTCGTTATTAAATTTTTTTATAAAATGTTCAAAGAAACATTTTTTTAAGCATTTAAAACAAAATTCAGAAAAAAACAACATTACAATTTTGCCCTTTTCCAAGACAGCCGGAGGGTTAAAAAATTAAGGTTGCCTACTCTCCCCTCTGCCCAACTATATGGTTGCCATGTATAAACACGTAAGTAAGCGTTATTAATAAACACTCATAAGTTATTTAATTGAATTACACATCAAATGAAAGCTTATTTTATTCCCAATCCAACCGTATTAGGTTGCCTTATCAAAAAATTTGTTGAATCCATGGTTGCCTAGATTTAATATCTTCAATTTTCTGCGCGAGCGTTGAGAGTGACAGAGAAGTGTTGCGCGCGCAATTCCATTTGACAGACAGAAATGCAGTGAGATATTTTTAAAGAGTTCTCCGATACTGTAAATATTAACAACGATATCAATTTTTTTTTTCAATCACACGTTCGTTTATTAGCAACAGTACATATTTAAGAAATTAGTATTTCCTTTCAAAATGTACGCGTCTTTCAAAAGGAGATTTTTTTCGATCGTTTAAGCGCTGATTATATACTGGTAAAAGTTAAATAAAATGTCACATAATGATATAAATATTTTTTTATTAATACATAAATTTATCAATAGCAAAATACAAATTTTTTATACAGGGTGTCCGGTCTCAACGGTGGCCAATGGCTAATTCCTAAACCGTTAGTCATAGACACATAGTTCCAATGCAAAAATGTTTTAAATGAGGTAAAGAAGTATTTTTAAAGTGATTTAGGTCAAGAAAAACATTTATTAAAAAATTACGAAATTTAAATTTTTATACGGTCCCCAGGTCCTATAAGTGATATTTAGGAAAAATATCCTATTGTACTGACAAGTAATACAAAAAAAGTCCCATTCCTCTGCGATTAAAACTGACCGAGTAATAGATGTTTAAAGTTGGAGTATCTTTTTTGCTGCAAAATAGGGGTCAGTCACAAATTTACTAGAAATAAAAATAATCGTCAGATATAGAATTTAACCTTAAACATTGAGAGTAAATTAACATTACAATTGTATTTTGAGATTTTTGTTCATTCTGACATATGAAAACAAAATATACAACTTGTACTAAAAATATAAGTAAAAAAATAAAACAGAAATTTTGTTAAATGATTATAAAAGCAACAGTCACAACTCTTTAAAAAATGATACATAGTTAGATTACCTAATCTATTTTTTTTAATGCGTATATTTTTATACATAACTTTTGAATGGCTGCTCTGAATATATTAAGGAAATTAAAATGTCCCTTTTTGAAAATGATCCTCATATCACTTTTATTTTCTTTTACATTAAACATCAATTATTTGAACTATATGATTCTACCTGAGCGATTACTTCGATGATTTAAATAAACATAACAAAATTGCTACAATATTTTAATATTTTGTTCTAATAGAGCACAGATTTATCCATCAAAGGTCGGACATCATATAACCGCCCACATTCTCTCTTTTTAATTAACTTTTGTTTTTTTAAGATCTTGTTCCATTTGTCATTTTATTGTAATGATAAAAAAATAATAATAATTATTATTTTTACATTACCCCTTCTGAAAATTCCACTGTCTCTCCCCTCAGCAAATATTCATTAGAGCAGTTATTTTTTTATATTTTTTATTAAAAATTAGGGGGAAAATACTGTTAAATCAAAACATATGTTAAATTATTAAATTTTAACATTTAACAATTTATATATATATTTTTTTTTTTTTTGCTTCTCGCTAAGCAAGTTTCAAAAGCATATAAATCACTTTTGCCATCAAACTTTTTGCCATCATCACTTGCCTCTGCACTTGCCAAGCACGAATACCGCAAAGATGAGTCACTCTGACGCCGAAACCTCTGGCCAATCAGATTCCAAATTGGTAAAACATGGTTGGGAAAAAATATGCATTTTAAACCTTAGAAAGTATTTGTATGTGCATGATTTGAGGCCGCAAGTGTTTTGGCACATCTATTGTACAAATAAAGTTGTTTACTTCATTTTCCTTGTCCAATAAGAAAAATTTTCACTCCAGTTAATATATATTTTTTTTTTGTTGTTGTTATCAAGTGTAAATTGCATTTTGATTTTGGTCTATAAAATATTTTTTTCAAACAAGTTTTCATAAAGAACTAAAAAGTTGAATTTGAAAAAAGCATAATATCATCAAAATGTATAATAAGCAATCCCTGCTCATACATCGCAATGTATCTGACATCTTTTGTGCGGCACTGTATAAAAAATATAAACGCAACGCACTTTCACTTGGAAAAATTACATTGTGAATCTTAGTGCCTTACATAAATGTTACTGATTTTAATTTTAAAATTTCTGTTTGTTGGTAATAATGTATACGAAATTTTTGGAGTGGTCCTGTAAAATAAATATAAATGGTACATACCTAAAATCCTATTAATATTACATTGTCATTGGATTTACATAATTATGCAAAATTTAATCTTGATCGGATATTGGGAAGTGAGTTAAAATTGGAATACAAATTTTGAAATAGGAAGACATACATACGAACGTCGAAGTTAACAGCTTATAAAAATAATACAACTTTTTAAAATAAAATCATCAAAAGAAGCACACTCATTTCCTTACCAAAAAAAAAAATCAAAATACAATTGAATGACGTCAGTTTCGAAACTCGCCTTATCCGAAATTTAAAAAATCGTGTTTCTCTATCAATCTATTCTATTGGTATAAATGTACCAATCAAGCACTACAATCTCCAAATTTTCAATGAATACCAACGGACGCATTTAAAGGTTTTACGCGATTTCCCAAAATTTGATTTTGTCGATAAGGTGAGTTTTGAAACTCACTTCTTCAATTATTTTAACCAATCTGAAAGTTAATTACTAAAAATTAACACTACCGTAATATTTATACGTGGGCAGCACCTTCAGTTAAATTGCTTTAAAAATACTTCTTTATATTATTTAAAACATTTTTGTAATTGGAACTATATGTCTTTGACTAACGGTTTAGGAATTAGCCATTGAACATCGTTTGGAGTGGACGCCCTTTATAATACTTTAAGCACTTCGTGTACGACCCCTGAAAGCTTGGTCCAACTCATCTGTTTTCAGTTACAGAAAAGTGGTTTAAGTCATAAAATTGAAAATGTCATAACTCGGCCAATTTTAGTGCTAGATGAATGGGACTTTTTTTGCCGTACTTGTTAGAGAAATAGGAAAAGTTTACTAAATATCACTTATAGGACCAGGGGAACGTATAAAAATTTAAATTTCGTAATTTTTAAATAAATCTTTTTCTTGACCTAAATCGCTTTAAAAATAATTCTTTACCTCATTTAAAACCTTTTTTGTAATTGGAACTATATGTCTATGACTAATGGTTTAGGAATTAGACATTGGACACCGTTGAGACCGGACACCCTGTATAAAACATTTATTCCGATTCAGAATCGTCAGAAGTGCCGATGTCACAATCTAATTCTAATTCTTCATCGTTTTCTGTGTTTCTAGATTCTCTTAATACGCCATTAACTTGCAAGGGTGTTGGGTCAACTTTAAACAACGTAGGCTTCAAATAGCCATCGAAAAACCAACCACAATCTTCAGGATTGACTTAACGCATCATGTATCGGTTGCATGAAGCCACATAGAATTAACATATATTGTGCGGAATTTTTTTTCTGTTTCAGTGAGATCCAGTACGGTGGAAACATACTGGAGTCGATGCCTTTAATATTTTTTATAAAATGTTGTTTGTCTTTGTTCATTGAATATGTTTTATGGAACAGCTGATATCTAGCGTTATTGATATTATAACATTGCTTGATCCCATAAAGAAGGGCAGTAAACTCCTCTAGGAGTACATCTGCTGGATCCGTCAATGATGGGAATATTTCCTGGAAATCTGTTCGCCTTGAAAATATTTTAAAAGGCTTGATTTCCCTTTATTATAAAAATCCTCTGAGTAATAACAGCCCGTAAATGCGTGGAAAGCTGGCAGACCCAGGCGTAAAGTAGGATTCAATTTCATTGAAAGCTCAGAACAGTTAATACAAACGAGATGCAATCCTTGGATGACATATGGCCTATTGAACTCCAGCAAACATTGACGTTCACAGTCTTTGATGTGACAGGTTGTAATGTGGGTGTCAAAAATTATGTGGATTTCAGAGAATTACTCGAACGCAATTTTATTAAGATCGATTCAGCAACCTTGTCAAATGTTTGCGGCATAGACGATCCTATAATATACAAGTAATAAAAACTGTGTATTATTTCAATATCCATAAAAGTAGGCTAATCTGTTTCGACGTTAGACTTTAGTATTTGGGCTAGTTTGGATTTGTCAATTTTTAGAAAGTCACCAGTACACGAGAAAAGAGCAGGCGGCACAGACGGTAATGGAAACGTTAAGCAGTGTTGATGTCTTTCTCAATACTAATCGCAAGTAATCGGTCAAAGATGTCTCGTTCCATTTTAAGAACGGCCTTTTGAGCTTTAGCTTTGCTGGTTGGATCTTTGACGGCAGACTGTGAAGGGAAATTCTGGATTTTGTTACGCTTTATTGGTTTTTCGAACCTTCCGGGAGTAGAATAGCATTCTGAAATAAACGTCAACTTTTGTTGATTTCCAACGTTGACTTAACGTTGATTAGAAAATCAAAAACTTCAGTAGATGCTGCCTTACCAGTTGAAGTATTGAACAGAACATTTCTATCGATATTCTCAACGAACGGATTCAGCGTATTTCTTATATAGACCGGGAGCCTGCAGCACAGACAATCGCCTCATCGGGTTCACGGATGAAATTCTAGAATTAGTTAAATCTTGATTCGCATATTAAAACGCAATCGGTCTGCCAACTCATATCGTGGTGGAAAAGACCGGAAAACCCGATTTTAGCGGCTGACTCGTAGGTTTCCCATTGTGTTTTCCTGCATCTAAAAGTATGAAAACATGGAAGGCTGGGAGCAGGAAAACACAATGGTAAACCTACGAGTCAGCCACTAAAATGGGGTTTTCAGGTGTTTTCCACCAAGATATAACTTGGCAGACCGATTACGTTTTAATATGCGAATCAAGATTTAACTAATCCTAGAATTTCATTCGTGAACTCTGTGTGGTGATTTTCTGTGTTGCTGGCTCCCGGTCTAATAGTCTTAATGACACTCTGAAGACGTTCGCTAACCTTTATGATTCGACTCTTGTAAGGCATGACATTTATCATCTTTTTTGCGATAGACCAACATGCTCTTTAACGGTGGATACAATTTTGGTCCTTATGCTGTGACTAAGTGCCCTTCTTTGTTGCGCTAATATAGACTCTGCTGCAAAATTATATGTTAATTTATTTGAGGCATCAGCATTAAAGGTCTGTTCTAACGTCAAGTCAACGGGTAATCCGGAGAAACGAGATTTGATACATCGGATACAAAATGCTCCCGTCTAAATTCAGATACCACACGCAAATTGCTGTTCTACGCCTTCATAAGATTATTGACGTACATAATGGACCACCTGACATAATTTGGCTGGGTCAATAAAAAGAACAAATCGGATATGTTGTAAATAGAGTCTATATACATCTTCAAATCACTACACCGGATGCTTCTTGAAAACCGAAGAAGCAAATTAATGAAGCACACATTAATTATTAATGTATTAAGCGCACATGCCTTGCTACATATTTGTCTGTCAAATGGAATTGTGCGCGCAACGCTTTTCTGCCACTCTCAACATCACGCAGACAATTGAACATCTTAAATCGAGGCAACCATGGATTCAACAAACTTTTTGATAAGACAAACTAATACGGTTGGATTGGGAATAAAATAAGCTTTCATTTGATGCGTAATTCGATTAAATAATTTATGAGGGTATATTAATAACGCTTACTTACTTGCTTATACCTGACAACGCCATAGTTGCGCAGAGGGGAGAGTAGGCAACTTTTATTTTTTCAAGTCCTTGGGGTATATTCTCTCGGCTGATTCTCCCCTTTAATAAATAACTAATCGAGGAAGTTGATCAAAAAAATTTAATTAAACATTTTATTGTTTAACATTATCGGCACGTGATTTAGCTAGGCAACCTATATGCGATGCATCAATATATACTTTATCTAGCATATATTCTTTATTATCATTAAATAACAATTGAGGGTAAATATTTCTTGGACCGGATCATAGACTATATGTCAACATAGAAATTATGAACATATGATAAATATGAAACAAAAAGGATATAACCTAACTACCTTTCATATCAGTTTGGAGAAATAATGCGAGTCACAGTTGTAGATATTGCTTTCCTATCGTGATCGTTACAAAGCTTCCATTTACAGTTCTCACACACAACATCCTTAAATCACCTTAATATACAAATGAAGATAGAAATTATTTTAACCCTTTCAAGGGCGGTGGCTAGACGGTCTAGTCACCTAATTTTAATTCCAAAACTAGAAAATGGCACCAAGAATATTTTAATAAAATTTTGCTTGTGTAATGAATGTCTAAAATGGCTATTACCAAGGGTACAATGAAAAATTGTGTAACATAATGTTTGATAAGTGACTTCGGAATCTATTGGTTGACCAAAAACTACCGATTCCAACAATAAAAATCTATAGAAAGCAGTGGTAAAATGATAGTCAAACTCAGCAGTCTATAGAAAAAAGGAGGTACTTTTCGGTTAGCCGGGACCGAATATATATATATATATATATATATATTGTATATATACATACATATGTATATATGTATATAAATGCATATATATATATATATATATGTGTGTGTGTGTGTGTGTGTGTGTATGTATGTATAATATAATGATTATGTAAATATAACATATATATATGTACATATATATATGTATATATATTGTATATATATGTATGTATATATAATACTGGAGCCTGAGTAACCGAAAAGTACCAAAAAGAAATTCAGTGGTCAGCGAGAACGTCTAATGGACAAATAAGGCATCTATAACGAGAGATCAATGAGCTGGAGAACTCCTTTGAGTCTCAACTTCAAATGCAAAGCAGTAGAAACTAGAGAAAAAATACGAGTCACGTAAGTGCCAAATATTTGAAAAAAGATGTTTGCTGGAGATCTCATTAACTAAACAATGAGAATTCTAATTTAACCACAGTTCTCATTGTACTGTAATGGCACTGTTTAGTAGTCCAAATGTTTGAACAACTGTTAGCTATTTGAAATTTGAGGGGCCTCAGAGCTCTTAAAATTGGAGAAAAAAGAATAAAAGTCCATTTCAACAACACATCTTAAAATGTGCATGATTTCAAAACACAATTTTTTATTGGAATAAAAGATATAAGTGTTTTACTTAATTATATTTTAAAAATTGCAAGATGCACAATTAGCATTTATAAGTTGGTCCAAATGAGCAGTAAATAGGTATAACTTCTTACGCCCAGGTTTTCGAAATAAATGTTTCAACTAGAATGAAACTTTTTGTGCCTATTTATACTTCAGATTGTAATAATTACCCTGAACCTAAATAAATATGTATTTAAAGTATTTTTATATTCTTAATTCAAAAGTGTATTTAGCTATTACAAAATTTTGGAATTTTCAACAGTATAATCACATACAAAAAATATTTTTTTGAACAGTAAAAAGCAAATTTGAGATTTAGGTTATATAATCTAACATGAAACGTATGTTTTGAAAATTTCATAAAAAATATTCAGAAGTTATTGGATATTCTGCGCGTTATTACCAAAATCGTCATTTGGAGAAAACAGACTTCAACATTTCGGAAACGTCACTGTTCAGCTATTGAGCGGGTAAAATTTTAAAAGCCATAACTTCTGTTCTAATGGTAATTTCAAGGAAACAATAATATCAAAATGTTCAGAAAATATAAGTTTCTAAATAAGTTTGTAAATAAAATAAAAAAATGTATATAAAATTTCTAAACTTTTGAAGGTTTAAGAGTCCTGAGAATATCATCCCGTAATAATCCTTGATAAAATTATTTTTTTCCAATTTATTCGTAGCCTCTGACTTCTTTCATATTTTTGTATGAACAAATACTTTTTAAAATTTTATATTTATTTTTAAATATCTAAAATTTCTAAAATATATAAAAGCTCATGTGGACGATAAAAAATATCAATTTCATTAAAATTTTAAGTTTAGGCATATTTATTATTTAACTAATAAAAAATAAATATAAGAATTACTTTATGTATATATTTATTTTCAGTTTAAATGAAAAAAATATTCGTCATAAAACGTAAAAGTAAAATATGTTATTTTGCATACACTGACAAACAGTTTATGTTGAACTGGAATAAATTACATTTCCAACAATCTCGGAGCTAAACAACTTGCTGCTAATATACATTTAACATTTACAATTAGGCTTCAATAAATATGTAACATCATTTAAAATTTGTTTCCCGTTGAAAATGTAAAAAATAATTTTCAGCATAGAGGTAATCAAAAGGCACAAACGATATAGAAGAACAAAAAATATTTACGGTATTTATGTGAGACATGAAAACTGCATAAAATTGTTTAAAGAAACATACAGTATATGTTAAATTTCTATCAAAACTTGTATAAAAACAAAGAGACGATGTTTCTGCAAAAGTAAGTGTGATAACAGATCTTTCCCCTCTCGACTGGATGCTGAAATTTTATTTCAATTTCCTTTATTTAAAAAAAGAAATATCTTTGCAGGTATCGTAAAAAATAATCATTAAAAGAAAGAAAATATGTTTCAGGGCAATGGGATTAAAGAGCCCTCACACTTGTCCTGAAATCCCTTCTCTACAAACTATAAGAATTTCTAGCGTTTTTGGAACTTCAGCTAACTAACCAAGGACACGTCGAAGTGACAAGGGTAAGAAATCACGAATTTTAAGAACTCCACTGCTCAGAAAAAGTATTTTCAATTATTTCAGATTTGAACACTGGAAAAGTGTTATTCGTTGCTGTTTTTTCCTTATTTACAATTTTTTTTTTGAAAATTTTGGTGCCAATCATTTATTTTAATACTTTAGCATTGAAAATCCTTTTCTCCTGAAATGTTAAATATTGGTGAGATTTAATATTGAATAAGAAATAATTTGATTAAATGTGCATCATTTGATTTATTCTCATCATACAATTTACAAATTTAAATTACGGAAAGTGTACAAATTGACGATGAATATATTTAAAACTAGCATTACCCCCGTTCTCCAACTCCCGTGAATTGCAACAGGGCCGAGCCTGAATTTTATCATAAATCATTTTAACATATGAAATTCACAGATATTTTAATTCATAAAAAAGTAATGGAAAACTTCGTTGAAAATGCAACGCCTATAATATTGCACCGGCTTAAATACATTTTAAACTCTTTGAAAAACACTACGGAGACACTAACGAAATGTAAACAAAACGTTTTCTGCTGTGTCTAAAATACAATCTTGAACAGAAATTGATTCGCCGAATGCACTCGTCATCGTAAAATGAACCAAGGGCACTGCTATTCATGCATCGATCAAACAATCTCTCTTTAAAAAGAGATTCTCTCTGAATGTTGATTTGCTGAATGGGTCGGGTCGTGTGACCATAAATTTACTACTGAGAATGACTGCTGTGACTGTTACCAAAAGGCAAGCTATAAATTCAGCTTCATTTTTGCGCTACGTAAGAGAAATATATATATTATATATAGATACAGTGGGTGATCAGTTAATGAACTTAATCCGTTCCAAAACAGTGTTCGCTAACCGAATTGTTCGTTAAACGATCATAGATTTGTGCATTGATTTGTATTGAAATTCAATTAGTTCGTTCTTAAAAGTAAAATAAAGTATAAAAAATAATATAAATATCTTTATAGTAGGGTTAATATACGTCCTTATTTAATATGGACACATCGTATTATGATGACTTTGTTCGTGTCGTAGAGTATTTAAAAAAATAAATCACGTTCCCTTTATAAAAAATTTTAGGATTACATTAATTCACTGCAGCATTAAACCATATCAATTTGACACTCTGACCTTTCAAAAACTCCTTACTTCTCTAAAAGATCGTGCTTACTGCAGGACCCGATAAAGCTCATTTGGAGTATAGAGCCTGTTAATAATTTGTGAACTAAATTTCAATTAAAATAATTAATTTGCAATTAAAATTATTTTTTAAAAAAGGAATACAAAATATAAAAATTAACATTTCTGATCTGTTCATTCTAATTTGGGGCCCTAAAATGTCGGGACCGAGCTCCGGTAGCCCATCAAATAATTAGTCCATAATTATGCAACTGTTAAAATGTTCTCAAGTCGAGAATAGACACAATTAGCCACTTGAGGGGCAGTGGGATAAATTATATCCCACCTAATTTTAATGAACATTTACACCAATATTTTAACTGAATTTTACTTTTATAAATTTGGTGTAAAAATGTTGAAAAATTGCTTTTCATTATTTTGAAACAATTTTTTTTCTAAAATTCAGGTGTCAAATCACCATTACAGAGATACAATTACTTGTCCCTGAAAGGGTTAAACAAAGCTCGCAAATCTTACTTAAAAGCAAGAACTTAAATGTGATTCGGAAAATCTTATTTAAAAAGAAGCCACGAAAAACACAGCATTGCTTCTTCGTACATTTGTTTTGTAAGGTGTTCGTCAACCGAACAATTTCACGCCAAAGTAATTCGTTCCACTGTAATTAATATTTGTTTTCTCTGTTCTTTTACCAAAATTATTAAATCAGTTTTAAGACATTTTAAATAAAGTGCTTTTTTTTGTCCTAATGTAACTTAAGCCTTAAGATAATCTAGAATGATATTTATTCTAGTCTTATCTACTATATAAAATAAAAGCAGTGAAAAAATGCCGTAATTCACCTAAATACCTAACATAATAGCACTAAAATTTATTTTTCCATCTATAATCCCTGTTTTATTGTTACAAAATATTTTTATGTATATAGTTGTGCATGCATGTATTATATGTTCCTAATATTCACGGAAATATTTCATTCGCCTGTCATTTTAATCGATATTTTTTACATTATATGTGATTGATTAACTTCAAAATTTTTCTTCTTGTCTTTTTTGAAAAAGAAATATTATTAATGTTTCACATCATTAAATATAGAAGACGTTCCAAAAATGATAAGAAATATGATTTATTGTTTTTGACATTTCCGGAAAATCAGAGAAATAAGTTTTCGAATTTCAGTCTTGACATGTACATAGTATTTTATTAAACGTGAATATATGCAGTACAATTCTACAACTTGTGATTCATTCATAGATGATATTAATTAAGAAAAAGATAAGACCTATATTCTTAAACATAAATTTTAAATATTTAGATAGGTATTATAATAACATCTATATCTCAAATGCCGTGGCAGAACTAATTATTATATTTTCATGAGTGCAATCTATTAGCACAATAAATATCTGTAAATAAAATACACAAAATTTAAAGGCTTTTCATGCATAATTGTTTGCTATAGGTTCTTTTGCGTATAGTAAGCATTTGAAAAACTTCATTTCGAGAAAAAGCTAAAATTAACTTTTAAACACAATTGAAAAGCTGTAATAGCTGTAATTTTAAATGTCTGTAACACTCGTTCAAATTAAGATACAGACTCAATTTAACCCATTAACGCCCAGTGTCCTCATTTGATGAAGCTGTAAAAAATTGCAATTTCTTACATTAAATTAAAGAAAATTCTTTTATTTACAAATTGGCCTGATAGATACAGCATCACACATGTGAGATATGTGATTTCTTGTTAACTAAGTAAAAATACGTGGGAAGATGCAGCATATCCTCCCGGTTGTTTGGTAATCACGTCCTGAAATTTTATACTACTGTATGGAACTGGATTTATGAGGTGAATTCTCTCAGTTTAGTATAAATATAATCTAGATAGTCCATATTATGCCATTCGAATGTTATTTTTTAAATATTTATTTTTGTTAATATATTCGTAATAAACATAATATATTGTCCGTCATCATTTGAGGACGCTGAGCGGTTAGGTGTAGTTTTTATTCATATTCAGATTTTTTTCTTAAAAGTTCTTACATTTTCTTTTGCGTATAAACTATAAGTGAAAACCGAAAAATGTCTAGAAGTACAATATTTAACAGCTAGAAAAGGGAACTGCTGATTTTTTTTCTGAAGAAATCGAAGAAGATATTATATCAGTGTCTCCGGAGGTAGATGTTATCTAACAAATGAAAAGCAATAAGATAATGATAATTTGGATACTCAATTTGTATCACATGTTGTAGGTACATTGGAAATTACAATACCATGATAATGTTAACTCTATTATTACGGGTAAAAAAGGGAAAGAAATTCCATTAAATGTACAAGAGAAATATCAGATGCATGGGAAAATGAGACCTTACTTACATGTTCGGTACTTCAGCAATTTTTTCTAAGTGAAATTCTGTCATATTGGCAGTGAAAACTAATAATATGAGTCCAGTTTGTTTCAAGAATTTTTTGCTGAAACATTGTAAACATTTTCAGCAAAAAATTAAGCAATAATTTCAGCAAAAAAAGTATGATCGTAGAGGAAACTAATTGATATGCTCACGAAGTGAAAGATAAATTGAACTATAATGTGACTAATGATGAAATAAAAAACATTTATATTTATTTCTAATACTTTCGGGCTATCATAATTTACTCAGTGAACGAGACTACCATGCAGAAGCAGATGACTTAAGAGTTACTTTAGTGAAGAATGCTGTGACTAGAATTTTAAACTTAGAGCTCAAGAAATTATTACATTTCCAAGATAATAAATTACATCGGTAAAAGAAACAGGATATATCATTTAAAATGCGTCCCTTGTTAGAAAAGATTTCAAAGAATTTTCAGAAATGGTGGTTTTTCCATGAAAATTTCTCTGTTGATGAAATGATCATTCGAAATTCTAGTCATCATACCCTGAAACAGTTTATTAGAAATAAACCTTTTAGATTTGGGTATAATCTCTGGGCTCTGTGTGGCAACGATGGTAACTGTTACAACTTTACATTGTATTGTGGAAAAGAGTCAAATACTTCTCACACACTTCCTTTAGATACAAAAGTGGTGTTAAATTTACTATCTGTTGTTGAAGATCGGAAGAACCATCTTATTTATTTTGATAACTTCTTTTCCAGTCATACGTTGCTAAAAAGCTGAAAGAAATGTAGTTCAGATCTAGTGTAACAATACGAGAAAATCGTATTGAAAAATGCCCAATAATGGATGATCAGAAAATGAGTAAAAAGAAGAGACGGTTTTACGATGGTAAATTTTACAAAACGAATGAAATTCTTGTTGTTAAATGGAATAATAATATATGTGTTTCTTTGGCGACTAATATTTATACCATATTGCCGCTTTCTTCAGTACAAAGATGGAATGTGGGCATTTATGTCTGGATTTATGGGAAGTTTCAATTTCACGATTGGCTCTTTGAGAAATATTCTATGTTTGTTTGCCTTATTACTAGGATGATAGATACGGCCGTTCTAAATGGCTATGTCTTTTCTAAAAAGATCCATGGTTCTAAGTTCATGACAATCAAGTATTGTAGAAGGTTTTTTAAGAAGCAAAATCTTTTAAAGACGTGAACTTGTGTACCAAGTTTGCGTTTTTGTAGCATGTCTTTGTAAATTACAATAAATTATTAATATATATAGATACACAAATGTTAATATGTAAGTAATAATTAAAACGAATTTTTATACTTTAATATTAAATGCAATAAGATCCTTTACTTAACATTATTGATCCGGAAGGTGAGGTAAAATGCGATAGACAAAACATGCAACATTCTACCGCAGTGCTGAAAAAGACATTGAAGTCTTTGTCTCACTCTTTCTAAATCTCTTGAAATGTATATTGCCTGCTAGTTAAATATTACTTCGGAAATAATTTCTATTCTTTTTATCAACAAAACAAAATACAGACGTACCCTCTTATTTCGTCAATGTCGCAGAAATTGTAAATAAGGGCAATATCATAATGTGTATTAAACTATTAAGAAATATATATTATAGCTTACATTTAAAAAGTCTAGACTAGTCACAAAGAATCAGCTTATAAATATATTAAAAATATCTTTCTATAATAACACTCGAAAGTTGTTCTAATAAGTACAAAATGGATTAGTTAAAAATTGTTTTTGGGGTAGAACATATTTGTATATGGGAGACCGGGGCTAGTTGGTTACAGGGGTAAATAGGTGCAGTTGTCATAATTTGTCTGTTTGTGCATAAATGGTGCAACCAGTCGCAGATTATCTTTCTTCTTCCTTTCTGCAATCGTCATTGTAATTCTGCAGCGTTACCCACGTACAGCGTATAAATATACTACGATTTATTTACCATTTTCTGTACCATTTACTACGATTTTTATCTTCTTTTCTATTGATAAGACATTTTTTGTTGCTTCATTCTTTTTCCAATTTGCAATACCTATCTTAATAATTGCGATTGAACTTGTGTCATAGTGTCATTCATTGTTTATGATTAACGCTACCTACTACATACGCGATTTACTTGTATTGTTTATGTTTACAAGGTTTATTTACCAATTTTGTGAAGGAATTTGTAATGGGGCTAGTACGCACACTGAACAGGAACACGTGGCAAGTTTGTTCGGTAGTCCAACCCCGGTACGCGTAACCCCGTTACATTGTTTCGTAATATTTTCTGCTATTGTATCCCGTTTGATGAATTAATTACATTTTTTACAGAAAACATTCAAAGTTCCCTAAGATAAATTGAACTGGTTTACACAGCGAAGAAATTTATAAGAAATGCTGTGGATGTCCAATTAACAAACAAATGATCTATTAAGGAAACTGCTAGATCTTTTAATATTCTTTCGAGGAAATCTGACCCGATATTGCCAAATTATGAAGTTCAACCGAGTGATGATGTTCATAATTCACTTAGGACAGGCGAGAAGCAGGATCTTCAAAAATTTTACAGGGTTCGTACGCATCAAAGCATTCAGTGGAATTTGGGTGTTTTAGTGCCATAAATTTTGTAAAATACTGTTCTCTATATTTTAAGATGGAATGTTTTTAAATAAATAAGACAAATATTACTTTACGAAAAATCTGGTAAAAGGTCTTTGAAGCGTACGAACCCTACATTAGCTTTTATCTCCTGAGGATGTTAGACGATTAAAAAAGACAGAATTAAGACAAAAATAGGGAAAAGTATCTTTACGAAACCGGGAACCGCAAGAGTATTCACAGATTCACCAAATCTATAGGCACAGAAAGAGGAAAAAAGTGAAGCAAATAAAGACAACGGGAAAAAGTTGGATATTAAAGAAAACTTTGTTTTGCTTACAAAAAAGAAAACTTATAAATGAGAAAAGCACGAATCTTGAAAATAGATCCGATGTTGATGAATGTTATTGTCTGGTGCAGGGATGCCAGTTTGGCCTCAATTTTTATTTCGAAATTTCAGATTCATACCGAAACTTTTGAATGTCGAATCTGTACTTTCTGTAATCACAAAATTTATGTCATTAAATAAAGCAAAAAATACTATTTTTAATTTCTGGCATGAAATCGTATTTTCTGAATAGAACTGGAGAATAAAGTGGCAACACTGGTCTTGTGTGTGTTAATACGTTAAAAACAGCAAACATAGAGAAATGTGGATGCAATACAAGCTTTGGGCATATGAGTGCTGTACAAATGGAGACACTACATTTCATATTTGTGATAGCTGTAACTCTGAAGATGATATTGAGAAAGATAAAAGTTACTCAATGTTATTCTTGTATTATTTTTATGTCTTTATAATTTATTATTTACATTGTACGGGGATAATTCCTTTGCTTAAAGTTGCTGGTAATAATAAAATTGATTTCTCTCAACTACGTGTCTTATTTGAGTTTCATTTATCTTTTACTAAGAGCGTGTCAACTTACTCCATAGGTATAGGCAACTTGCACCGCGACGGGGTAGATTGGCAAAAATTTTTCCTTTTACTTCAGACTTCCTGTATACTTAAACTACAAAAGCTACAACCTTAGAACGGGTATTTATAGCGGGTGTAAATGTCATTGCATTAAATACGCAGTGACGACGAGGTGGTCACGTCGTGTGGGCTTTTATCAAAAAATGGCCAATTCTGGAATATGCCCCTTTTTTTATTTAAACACTGGCTTGTGCAAACACTAGGACGAACACTAACAAGTAACACTAATAATTATTAATATTCCTTATACAGTTTTATTTTCATTCTTTACGACTGGCTGTGACCAAAGACATCCACAGCGTTTTTAGTTCACCTTCTTAGGCGAAGGTGCTGGTCCCAGGTTCTGATCAGTTTCTCCTCTTTCTACAAAAGAGGAGGGGGCGCTGCTAGATCAGAGAGGCCGTGCGTGAACGTCACACACCTTCCCCATTTGAAGTTTTGATTTAGTCACCAAAAATTAGTAAAAATCTATAAGTAAAACCTGCGCCTACTATCCCACGTCTCCCCTACCACAAGGAAAAAAATAAATCAATGTATTCTAATTTGCCATGTAAGTGTTTTTAAATCAATAGATACGAATGACCTATATAACGTGTTTTAATTAGATATTACTTTGTACATTTTAGAAATATGCGTAATTAGCAAAAATGTATTAGAAATTCAAAAACTGTGAGCACAAAAGTAAACAATATGCAATAATAAGTACTGTAGTAAAATTTACAGGTCATAGATTTAGTAAATGATTATAAATATAATTCCGTACATGGATTTTATCAAATAACAAGAAAAAAACGTTATTATCTTCCGCAGACCAATCAAAAATAAAGACATGTTCTTGAAAAATACAGTGAATTAAGGGAAACATATACAATAGCAGCTCACCTTTGTACATGAGATTTTTACAAATGCGAATTCGTCTTACATTATTCAAATTACAATTCATTTTACAATAAGATATTTGTAATGTATGGTATGAATCATTTATTATTTATAATACAAATGTATAGATTCTTTACAAATAGTAGTATGAAAATATATGTTTAGAACATAAAGTCAACTTTTTTATAAAAATGTATTTTGATATTCATCCATAAGAGTAATAAATAATACATTTGACTGAAAAATTTTATAGACAAGTAGAGAGCATTAATGTTTACCCAATAATTGTTCAATATTTATACTGCTATTTATAATTAGCTTAAAAGAATGAAATGTAGCGTATACAAACATATTTAGTGATTTAATGTAGCAGTAATTTGTTTTTTTTTAAACATCTTTGCCGAATAAGGTAATTTTGTACCATTTTCATAAAAAGTATTAAAAATCAAAAAATAGTCTCAATTTTCACTAGTAAATATAAAAAATAAAGATTTAAGAGAATGCTTTTCATTTAATAAAATGTCATTCATACTAATGAATTATTCTATAGAACAATTACTATAAATATAAATTTAAATTCTAATGCTATATTCACCTTGATTTAAATAATTAAAATACATATAAAGCACAAATTGTACAAAAATTATTTTCAAGTGCACAAATATAATATAAAGGTATTAAAGATACAAATTAAAAATATCTTAAAATGCATCAGAAAAAACTACATTTTTGTCAAACAATACAAGGCCGTCAGCAGTAGGATTTAAATGTTGTTATTATTTTCTTTGCTCTTATTCGAGAATAATAGTAATACATAATAGTAATATTAAGTAATTCTCGAATAAGCGCAAAGAAAACAATAACAACATTTAAATCCTTGTACTGATTGAAAAATTTCTTGATTTTTCTGATGTACTTTAAGATATTTTTAATTTGTATTTTAAAAATCTTTATATTATATTTATGCACCTGAAATTAATTTTTGCACAATTATTTGTACTTTATATGTAATTTTATTAAGAATAATTACTATCAGGTAAAATCGAGGTTCTCTTTTATGAGTATTCTTGATACTTTAATTAAGTAAGTATCTGAAAATATAAATAAATACAATTATGAAAGAAGAGTCTCTTTAATCTTAGGCATAAAATGATATTAATTAAATATGAAATTAGTCATTGTTGGATAAACTCTGATGAAGAAAAAGTTACTAACCGAACGCTAATAATTTAGTAAGTGACGTGGAATGTTGGCTTACTCTATGCAATTTTCTTTGTTTTCTCTTCTTAACTAATGAGCTGCAAAATGCACCTGAATATAATGTTATTAAAGCTTGAACTGAAATTATGATGATAGATTACATTTAGAAATGAAATTACTAGTTATTAAAATTCTGAAGAAAACGATAAATATTTTATTATGTACTTTTTTTTATTTCGCAAAACGTGTATTCTGTTTTTTTAAAAAAAGATACACTAAATATTTTACATTTTTTAGCTAAAAGTACAATAAAATGGAACTTTAAGTTTAAAGTAAAAAAGGAATCTGTTTGAACGCAAATTTATAGGAATATGAATAAAAAATGAAATATTTAAAAAGCTTGCTTTGATCTTATTTGATATATCTTTGTAAAATATATCACAGATTCAGTGTTTGCTTATTAAATTCATTTTTCTCTGTTTGCTCTTTTTAAATAATGAGCTTCAAATTCAAGTATACCAGAATCAAACCTTATTAAAATTCGCAATGAAAGTAAGATGATAGGTTATATTAAAAAAATAAACTACTCATAAGTTAATAAGATTCCGATAAAAAAGAAAAATATTTTATTACGGTTTTTAAATTTCCAAAACTAATATTCTGCTTTTAAAACCCTACGTTAGAATATTTTGCATTTATATATATATATATTGATGGTTTTAAAAAAAAATGAATCTGTTTGATGAAAAATTATTAAGAAATTAAATAAGATAAATAAAATATTTAAAAAGTCAGCTATACTCTTATCATTTATCTCTTTATAACATTTAGCACAATTTTAGTACTTTGTCAAATTTAGTTTTATAAAAATAATACACAAAGCTATTTAACTCGATTACAACGTTTGTTAAATTTCTAAATGATGCTTGCACAAGGAATGAGTGTGTTTTGAAAACTGATTTTAATGATATATGAAAAGACACGTTATTATCATTATTTTGTTTTGTTATACTAGGGGGCTCGGCCCCCTACGAGCTACGCTCGCCAACCCCCGCCCAGACATCGCAGACTGTAAATGCACGCTAATTTGATCGGCTTTAAAAAGATCTCGAATGATTGAATTATAATGTAAAAAGCAGTGGCAATCTCCCTATAAACGAATTTCTATTCATTTGTCTTTGATTGGGGAATTTTAACGCCAAATCCGCTGCGGTACTGCTTGATTATCTCGTCGACCAATTTCGCCAAATTATATAAATCGCCAAACCACTCGCCAAATTATAAATAATTGACATATTTTTTCATTTTAAATAACAATAGAACAAATAAATTCGTACAACATTAATAAAAATATAAATAAAACGTCGAATAAAAATAACTTGATGACGTAGATACGTGTAACAACATTTCAAAATAAGCTAATATAAAAGGAATTAAGTAAACAGAGTCTTTGTCTCCTGGTATTTTTTAACAAAGCGAAAAGAAAGTTATTTTAAATGACACATTTTAAATTAATCGTTTTTAATCTAACGTAATTTTTACCAAGCTATTTTTTTCTCTTTTAAATATTCACGTGAAGATACTTTTGTTAGAAATGAAATATTATTTGCGCTTTCCTAACAAAAATAGTTGAAAAGATCCTCTCAAAATATTAAATAAATGTCTAGCGCAATTTCTAAATTTAAACTTTTTTGCAATATCATTTTGTGTTCATTTTATGTAATAACTATAATGTGATGTAAATATGACGTAATTTCTCCTAAGACTTCTAACGCATGTTAATGAACTTATTATTTTACAATATCCTTTCTCTTTTAAAATTCACGTGTGTACTTTTTATGACATAATTTTTAATAAATTCCTGCTTTTTATACGTAATTATTTAATTTTAATTTGAAAATTTTTTTCCTGTTTATAATAGTCACGTGTAAATAAATTTTTAATTTGAAGCAAATATTATTGCTTGCGCTTTTTATACAGTTGGCAACAGTTTAAATTAGTACAATTTTCTGAAATGTGTAAAAAATATCTCTAGAAATGCTGAAAATTTGAATTTAAAATAGAAATAAAACCTGAAAAAATGAGTCAAAATAAAAAAATTAATGCAATCTGCACTCCGGCAAATTCTAACGCATAAAATGATCTAAAAATGATTACACTGCCATGTATAGTTTTTGCTGCTATAAAACTTTTTTAGTGGAACGATTTTGTCCAACTTTAACATTAAATATCTCTTAAAATAATTCTTCGATTTGAAAACTGTCTGCATCAGCATGTTTATCAAACATTTCTGTATAAAACCACCGATTTTCATATATTTGTGTGCATTATTTTTCTTAATATTAACGAAGAAAGACCTCCGGTCACAAAAAATTCAAAACCGGCGGCGGCGGCGGCGGCGGCGGTGACAGCGGAATTTACTTTTTTTTTAGAATAGAGAGAAAATGCTGAAAATCCAAATTTATTCAGTAATAATCCCATTTTTGTGAAAAAAGTAGGATTTCCTAATTCAATACTTCAAAGGTCCTTTTTCGAACAATCAAATATGGCATAAAGGTTAAGATGGTGCAGGAGTACTTTAGCTAATTTTTTAATTTAGCTAAAAAAATTTCAAATTCATTTTTCTATTTTAAATTTATTTCATTAAAGGAAAACATTTAAGGGATGATATTATACTTTATATATAATGTTAGATTATTAAGCTAACAAATAAAGTTCGATTCATTAACTTATAACAAACACTTTCTATATCATTTAGAAAAATATTATCCTTCTATATACGCACTCCTGTACAACCATTGATGGCAAGAGAGTGCAGACAAGTGTCAACGAGTGCGCAATATGAAAAATACGTTTCACTTACAAATGTCATATTTGCAGTGACCACGACCTGCGTTGTCGAAATAGCGTAGAAAGAAATGCACATGTTCAAATGCTTTACAATTGGTTCTGTTTTGATTTCTGATCAGCCTGACCTTATCCACAGTTTTTTCTTTGGTGCAGTGTTTGGCTTCAGGAAAATAGTTTTTTTTGGTCAAAGTTTTTGGCTTTTTCCGCAGCATCGTTTTCAAGCTGCCTATTGTGTGGTAAATTGTTTGAAATCTCAGACTTTCTGGTCCTCTTATTATAGTATCACAGAACAGATGATTCTGGATACGGTGACAAATCTGTTAAATTGACGGAAGTTTAAGTTGGGTTTATTTGACATTGGACGTGCGTCTTTTATTATATTGAGCGTGCGACATTAAATAGTTTTCCTGATTTTTCTGAAACATCATTTTCTACTGAAAGAATTATCTTTCCCCAATCACTTTCGGTGTTTTGTAGTTCAACTGGCAAACGTAGTTCAACAAGTTTAGATTCTTCCAGTGACGATGCTTGCTGAAAAGTCCGTTTATAAAAAAGGTAATTTTTGATAAGCAATACAACCGTTATTTTAAATTCTTGATTTTTTTTTTTAAATAGAGCTAAAATAGAGCCAAAAATATAATAAAATTGAATATTAAATATAAAGTAAAAAAGGAATCTGGTTTGAAGGCAAATTACTAGGAATATGTATTAAAAATGAAATATTTAAAAAGCCTGCTTTGGTCTTATCTGCTATCTCTTTGTGACTTTTTCCGCAGCATCGTCTACAAACTGCCTTTTGTGTGGTGACCTGCTTAAAATCTCAGACTTTCTGCTCCCCTTATTATAGTATGGCAGCACAGGTGATTCTGGATACGGTGATAAATCTGTTAAATTAACGTAAGTTTAAATTTGAATATTTTTTACATTGAGCGTGCGTCTTTTCATTACATAGCTTTCCTGCCTTATCTAAAAGATGATTTTATACTGAAAGAATTATCTTTCTGCTTCACTTTCAGTGTTCTGTAGTTCAACTGACAAATGTAGTTCAACGCGTTTAGACTTTAATGATCTTCCAGTGACGTTGCTTGCTGAAAAGTCCGTTTATGAAAAAGGTAATTTTTGATAGGCAATATAAACGTTATTTTAAATTCTGCTTTAGCAACGGTAGCAGTTATTCCAAAAGCAGGTGCGCACTATTGAACACTTTGGCACTGCGCACTCTTGCACTATCGTCACTAAATATCTTTGAATCATCATCAGTAATATCGTCTACTGATAAGCATATCCAAATCACTTAGGTGACAGGCAGCCAATAGTAATAACCAGTTCTACTTGAGTATTCCGTCGACCAAAAAACTACCGCCAAACTATAAGATTAAATGCAATAATAGATGATCGTAAATGTCACATTCCATTGATATTAAACATAAACACGCTACACGTGTTCGTTACGTCATCGAATGATTTTTATTTCGAAGTTTAATTTGTATTTTTATGAATGTTTTACTAATTTATTAGTTTTGTCGTTAGTTAAAATAAAATTTATGTCAATAAACGATATTAATTATGAATTTATTTAATCCTGCTTTTGGAATAACTGCTACCGTTGCTAAAGCAGAATTTAAAATAACGGTTATATCCTCATGATATTAAAAGAGAAAAAATCTAATAGATGTATAATTTATTAAAGCTATTTTATAGTTATATCCGTCTACTTTTTTTGACTAAATAGATAGCATTAAGCTCCTTTCAATCTTCCGTTATCAATGATATTTTTTATAACCCTTAATAAATTCGTTTATTAAAGTTAAAATACTTCAATTTTATTCACAAATGCAATATCTTAAAAATATCTGTTTTTTTATAGTTTAATTCTATACAGCTGCATTTAAGTACGTAAAGTAATCTTAGTATTATTTTGTCCAAAATCATGTGAATAAATCAAATTTTATATTTTGTATGTCCCTACATCATAAGTAAATGTCATCATTAAAGTAACCCTATCCGTTAGTGATATTTTTTCTATTTAAATTCATTAATATTTCTAACTTAAAACTTCAGAATTTGCAAAATTTTTACATCTGTATCATTCGGCAAATAGTTTACGTATTAGTATAATAAGGCGAAATTCATCAACGAAATAATTAAGTGATATAAGTACTAATAGCGTTATCCACACAAAAAAAGTAAATAAGCTTTGTAAACTTTAATAGGATTCTGTTAAACCATAAATATTATTATGAGAAGTCCAAAGTCACATTTCCTTCGATATTCATAAAAAAAATTACCAAAATACCCAGTTTGTTTCACCATATACTTATCATGTCATTACATCATTTACAACTGTTACTAAATTCAGAACTCTGTTTTGGGATTAGATTTTGCGTACACTATATACCGCGCAGTTTTGCACCAACTTATAGTAGTTATTTTTTTTTCTAGATGCGTTTGAGGCTACTTTGGGACAATATGCGAAACTTTTCGTGCACATTTTTTACAGAAATCAAACAGATAGTTGAATTCTTCACATATATTAAATTAAACAGTATTTCTTCTGTCAGAAAAATAAATTGAACTGTATACTGTTATCTAACATGAGTAAACTGAACGTAGATGAAACAAAATTTCTACTGTACTAAATATTCTAAGATATTATAAAACTAAAAGTAAAATGGGATTCTCAAATGGCCAACTGATGCATCATTTAATCTTTTTATTATGTGACAATTCTTTAAAATATAATATTTAATTTTTTTCAAATAAAATACATCGTCCCTAATTCAATTAATACCAGAAATTTATTATTCGTCAAACATCTGCTTTTATAAATAGACATAACGTTTTATTTTATAAGTTAAAAAATATTCTAATACTTCAATTTCTAAATCATAATTACCTACCTTTTAAAATAATACTAAACATTTTAAAATCTTCAACCATCTTCTGACATATGACCTCCACTGTTGTAACCATCTTCTGTCTGAAAAAATAAAGGAAATTTTTGTAACACATGTACTTCCGTTTTAAAAATTAAGAAATAAATAAAAGTTTTGTTTTAAGAAATATAAAATAATTGGAATCAATATATCAACAAAACCTACATATGTCGATATATCGGAATAAACCTTTTTCTATGCATGTTAACCAAATATACTATAATATTTATCACAAACACAATAAAAGAGTCTTACAACATTTACAGTACTATAAACTTTGTTTTGATATGTCATATTAACAGTAAATAGCGAAAAAGGTACATCCAAAATGGGATTATTATCTACTTTGAGACGAGCATTTCATTTTGTAAACATTCATAATAAAATTTCACCTTTCTCCAGATTCAAAATGTCTACACTGTTAAAATATCGTGAAAAATTATCTGTGTCTTTAAAGGCTATCTATTTTCTGACCAATGAGAATGTTGCATACGTATTTATAAAGCGTTCTCATTAGTCAGAAAATAGATAGCCTTTAAAAACAGAGGTATTTTCCCACGATATTTTAATCAGTGTACAGAATAGCTTTTTGCTTTCAGTATACTACGATTACATCAATGTGATGTCACTAAAACGAAATTTTCAGCAGGTGTTCGGACCAGTACATACTCGGAATTGACGTGTTAAATTCCCAATTTATGCAATTACCATTTGCTGTGAAAAAATTACTTGAATAATTTTGTGATAATCTGTCTAGTATACAGAGATTTGTATGAATACTACACTGGCTTTCATAATGATATGAACACCTAGCAATATTGTGATATCCTGGCAAAAATGAATAAATAATTATCAGAAAACTCCATTCTCGAGAAAAATACAGTAATTTTACATAATACATAGCTGTAAAAGAAATGTCGAACTTTAAATTCATTGAACATATGAATGATCTAAAAAAATGGTGATGCAAAATGATATGAACATTGATTAGAATTATCACTAAACGAGCATGGAAACTGTACAGGAATATTGAATGCCACTCTGAGACGAAGAAACCGAAATATGTAAATTAGTTTAGCATATAAAGATACCTTGCAGACTAGGAAATTTCCAAACCTGATTGCAAAGTGAGTTCTAGAAGTATGATTTGTAAAAGCGCTATAAGTGGTTTTGAGAAAGGGAAAATTGTGGCGTTGAAGGATCAAGGATTTTGGTCAGAGCTATTGCAAAAAAATTTAAAAGATCTCCAGGTGTAATATTACATTTTCTTCGATTAAAAGAGGACTAGCAGGAATGACCGAGCTAAGCTCGGTCCAAATTAGTTTTGTGTTTATCTCGATGTATTATTCCCACTAAATCATTCTTGCTGTTTTAGATGCAATTTGCTTGACCCTGAGCCATAGGGACACAAAGGGATTCACTAATCGAATTTTTTCGAACATGCGAACTAACACAATCCTTTTCTCGAGCCTGAAAACGATAGAATACAAATTTAGTGAAAATCGTTAGTCGTTTTCAGGATAAAATAAGCTCGACCCACGTTGATTCAAAAATGACCCACTAACCGATATTTATCGAAACTGTGACCTATTCCAATGGTCTTTTTGTACTGTGAAACGGTATAACAAAAAAATTGTCAAAATCGTTTGAACCCTCTTGAAATACAGTTAGCTTGACCCCGACCCAATATCACTAACAATGGCCCACTAATAGAAATTTCCTGAACATGCGACCCAGCCCCAAAATTTTTATCTTGCCCAGAAACGGTGTAATACAAAGCTTTGTCAAAATCGTTTGAGCCGTTTTTTAGATACAGTTAGCTTGATCCTTAACAATTAGGACCCAAAATGACCCACTGATTGAATTTTCTTGAACATGCGACTCTGTCCAATGGTCTTATCATGCCCGGAAACGGTGTTATACAAAATTTTGTCAAAATGTTTTGAACCTTTTTTTAAATACAATTAGCTTGATCCTGACCGAGTATGATCCAAAATGACCCACTAATCGAATTTTCTTGACTATGCGACCTAGCCCAATGATCTTCTCGAGCCCGAAAACGATAGAATACTAAATTTAATCAAAATCGTTTCAGCCGTTTTTTATATACAATTAGCTTCACCCTGGCCCATTGTGACTGAAAATGACACAGTAATCGAATTTTCTCGAACATGTGACTTAACCCAATTCTCTTCACATGCATAGAAACGGTATAATACAAACTTTTGTCAAAATCGTTTGATTTGTTTTTAGATACAATTAGCTTGACCCACAGTGACCCAAAAATGACCCACTAATCAAATTTTCCAGAACATGGGACTTAACCCAATGGTCATCTCATGCCCTGAAACGGTATATTACAAAATTTTGTAAAAATGTCTTCAGCCATTTTTTAGATATAATTTGCTTGACCCTGGCCCATAATGAGCCATAATGACCCACTAATCGAATTTTCTCGAACACGTGACCCATACCAATGGTCTTTTCGTGTCTGAAAACGATAGATTGGAAAATTTCGTCAAAATCGTTAGAGCCGTTTTCTAGATAAACTTAGCTTGACCAACGGTGAACTAAAAATGACCCACTAATTGAATTTTCTGGAACATGTGACTTGGCCCAATGGTCTTCTCGTAATCCAAAACTGTAGAATATAGAGTTTAGTGAAAATCGTTAGAGCCGTTTTTTAGATAAATATAGCTGGACCCACAGTGACCTAAAAATGACCCACAAATCGAACTTTCTCGAACATGTGACTTAGCCCAATAGTCTTATCGTACTCGAAAACGGTTAGATTCAAAATTTAGTCAAAATCGATTGAGCCGTTCTTTAGATATAATTAGCTTGAATCTGACCCATAATGACCCAAAATGACCCACTAATCGAATTTTCTCAAACACGTGACCCATTCCAATGGTCTTTTCGTGCTCGAAAACGGTAGGGTGCAACATTTAATCAAAATCATTAGAGCCGTTTTCAAAATAAAATTTACACACACACACACAAACACATAAGAGCACACACACAAATTTTGCTCGTATTATAATATAAGATTATGGAGCAAAGACGTCTCCGGGACGTCCGCCAAAGCTGTACAAAAGGGAAAAAAATAATCATTATAAAAAGCATGTGATGCTCGAATGCACCAATGAAGGTGTGCGAAAAGAGCATCACGTGACTCCAGCGGTCTGTAAAAAAAGAAGAATAGGACCTACCGCGGTAGCCTGCTTTTCTCGTTAGCCTCGTATGACATCAAAGTGATGTCAGAAAAGATCATTTTCGCTAGGTTTTCGGACCAGTACATACTTGGAATCGACGTGTTAAAAACCAAATTTATGCAATTACCATTTGCAGTGAGACATTACTCGAATTATTTTGCGATAGTCTTGTCTGTATAGTATAAATAGATTCGTATGAATACTACATAATTTATTAAAATGTAGTCCAGTTCGAAAAAAAGGTACCACAATTGAAAATTCCCCTTTAGCAATATTAGTCAGTAAATTTGAAATAGAACTCTTTAATACCTGATCATGATATTTTTATACACATATGGTTAGTTCAAAAAATTGTTATTAAATATACATATATATTTATAAAAAATAAAATCATCCGACTTTTTCCCATATTTAAATTGAAACCACGTGAATGTATGCTAACGTATCCACGTATGCTAATCTTGCAGGAAATTAAAAGGGTTAGTTTTTATTTTAAAAAGAAACAATTTAATTATATTTTTTCAAAATGGGGAAATAAGTTAATTATATTTCAATTAAGTGTCTAATTATTTAATACAAAGACAAAAGAATTGTTATATTCATTACAAGTTTAGAAATTGAAGAAATGAAGTTACAGTCTTTATTAGTGTTATAAAAATCATAATCACTTTTATCCATGTATATTTCGCTGGCATTTATTCAACTATCGTTTAGAGCACTTCAATGTTTTTTTTTTTTTTTTCAATATGAATTTTTATCCCACGTAGGATATCCAGATTTATGATAAGAGAATATGCAAGGACTGAAATCTCTTTTATAAATTATAGCAATAGTTTAGTTGTGAAAATTTTATCATTATTAAACAACTTCATACATTCCTTATCAGGCCACCTATCTTATAACATACTTTGTTATATTTAACCTCTTATCTGTTATATATGTTACGGCCAAAACCCGAAATTGGCCAATTCCCGAACTGGCCGGCCAATTCGCGAACTGGCCAACAACGTTTTAAACTGACTGGCCAATTCGGGAATTGGCCGGCCAAAACCCGAACTGGCCAGATGCAATCGGCCAGTTTGCGAAGTGGTCATACAGTATCGGCCAATTCGCGAAATTGGTATATAGAAACCGATTCTTACTTTTTATCATTTTCTAACATAGTTGAAAGTGTTTTTGAATTGAATTTGTCTGGCCGTATGCATGCCCGTGTTCTAACTTGGGTAAAGACTCGGATTGACTTGTAATTGTTATAATATTTAGCTTTATAAACACATTTTGGTATTACTAGTGAAGTTGTACTATTTTTGGTTAATTTGCAGGAACACACAAAAATATTTCATTACAGTATCATCAATGGTTTTTTTCAGTGCATTTTAATGTTGTTACATTATCTCAATTATAATAAAATAGGTATGCTTCATTAAGATGGACGACAAACTGTTATCTAAAGGGTATGAAATAAGTAGCAATTATAGTTTGTCTACAGAAACACTCAAAAGTATTTCGTTACATTGCAGTGAATGGTGAAAGATCATTTCTAGTGCACTTAATTGATGTTACACTATTTCAAATATAATAAAATTTACATTCCTAACTCATGTAGTGAGCAATATGTTTTTTTTTTTATATATATTGATTAAGTAGCCATTATAGTTCATTTATAGGACTCCCAAAAGAATTCAGATAAAGAATTATGATATATGTGAAAAAATCGTTTATAGGGTATTTTAATGATGTTACACTGCTTCAAATGTAATGAAACTGTTATATATTACTAATATGCTCTACAACATTTTTCTATAGTTTATTGGTTAGGTAAAATTTGTCGTTTATTTACAGAGTCCCTCAAATAATTTGTTTATTGGATTGGACAATGAATCCGATGCATCGATATTTGTCACAGAGGACAGAAATCTTCAGCAAATTAGAATATAATGCTCATAATAAACCCAATTTATCGAAATATATCAAACAGGCGGGAAATTGTCCAACATATCAGAATATAATCGTCACAGTATAGAACGTTCTTTCCTATCAAGTGTGCACGTCATTGCCACCTACCGGGTAGCCTTGAATCCCCACTTCGTATATTGGCCAAGGCTTCCCGGCCAGTTCGCGAATTGGCCGGCCAAAACCCGAAGTACGCTGTTCATTTCACATATTTCGGGTTTTGGCCAGGAATCTCGGCCAGTTCCCGAACTGGCCGGCCAATTCGCGAACTGGCCAAGCTCCGGGTTTTGGCCGTAACATATATAAAAAGTGTCAGTTACTTCAAATGCATTTATCTTAAATGATTTTGAAAGTTAAAAAACATTGGAAAAAATTATAAAATAAATTTTAAACACAAAAGCTATATAAATGCCATTATTATATAAATAACGTGATGGAATTTCAGGATGTGCTCCAATGTTAAGTACATGTTATTCAACCATTTCCCGCAAGCATACTTCCCAAATTGAGTTAAAGATGAGATATACTTTTTCCCACCAGTAAACTGTTTAACCCTCATTTTTCTTAATGTTATTACTTTCACAAGTTCAATGGAAAAAAGAGCTTTTCTAACATATTGTGAATTCGTGAAAATTTCGCAAATATATTATTACTACTAAAATAATTTACTTTGATGAATGTCATTCATAATTTAATAAGCAGTTTTGAATAAATTTCAAAGTATTCAAAATTTTTTTTAGATATATATTGCTTAACCTAAAGTTTTATGCTCCCTAAAATGCTAAAATTATGTTGCCTAGTCTTATGTTTTTGATTTATGCATAATTCATTAAAACGAAGAGTTTTATGGTGTTCTTGAGCATTAGTGCCTATTAATTATGCAAAAATATTTCACAAGTCCGTTTTCAGATTTTAATAGCACGTGAAAAAAGAAGTGAATATTCATCTTACGTTAATGAAGTAATATTTATATTAGGTAAAGATTTTTCTCAAGTTTCTGTTAGAAAGTCTCTATCCTGCATACTAATGTTCAAATGTGTGTTTAAGTAAATTTCTTACATAAAGCAGAGCATATCTGATAGAAGTGAAATGCTTTAAGTTATGGCTTGTGATAAATTATTATAAAAATTAAATTAAAGTTTTGTTATTATCAAGAGGAAATAACAAACGTTGAAAAATGAGAGACATTTTGGAGAAATTTTTGCAAAGAAAATAATATCAAAAATTTTAAGTAGCATTGCAGAATGTACCACGAAATGTTCAAAGAATTTAATTTGGATTGACTATTTACAATCTTTGGTCTGTTTTTGTTTGATTTTTATATGGCGCGTTTAAATAAGATAAGTTTTATTATAATTGTATAAAATAAATATTTTCTATCATTTACACGAAAAGAATAAAAAACGGTTGTATACAGTGTAACAAAATAATACGAATTGAAATTTTCTCAACCTAATAAAAAATACCAATTCGGAAAATCGTACTGAAATTGACGGAGTTAAAAGTAATAGTGTATCGATGTTTCCATCGTCTAATAGAGTTCCGTTACATGCGGTATATACTGTTGATCTGTCTACATAGTAGACTAGATGCTATTGCCAACAAGGTTATTTAGGTGAAACGGGCCGGTCGGTTGTCTGCTCCGGTAGTTCAATTGGTAGAGCTTTGTCGATCTAATCCACAGTTCATGGGTTCGAATACCGACTCAAACACATTTTCACTCAGTTGGAAAATTTTCAATTCCTATATCTTTACCAGTCAGTTCGGTTGAGTTAAAAATAATAAAATGTTTCTACTTTACCATCGTCTATTGGATTTCCATTACCTGCGAAAATTCTGTTGAGCTGTCTGCATGACAGATCAAATACTGTTGCCAACAATGTTATCTAGGTGAAATGTGTCGGTCAGTTGGGATCAAGGTAGCTTTTTTAATTAGACCGTTGGCGATCTAAGTCAAATATATATTTTACTCAGTTGCACAAATTTCAATTCGTATGATATAATTACCAATCAGTTTGATCGTGGTAAAAATAATAAAGTGAAACAAAATAATTTGTCACATTTCAAAATGCAATGACTGTTGAACAAAAATATGAAACATCGATGCGAAAAATTAATTATAATTAATATAATTATAAAATTTTAATTACACTTGATTCCGTTTAAGGAGCTTCGTGAAACTGGAAGTAAAAATTTTCCCAAATCCCCTTTATATGTTATATTTTATTTACAAGTGAGAAAGATGTTTGATATTCTTTAACAAGGAACAATTTGACAGCATGTCTAGATATGACATCAACGTAAAAAAAAATCTTTTCAACAAGTTTGTATACGTCATTTATGTAACAATGTTTGTTCTGCAACAGGTGTATTACTTTAATAACAATAGCCAGATCTGTATATGTCTAGACATAATGCTTTTACAACAAAAGCCAGTTAGACAATATTTCTAGATGTTGTTTTCGCCTAAGAATATTTCATAGTGCAGAATTTTATGTTCTGTATTAACATATTTTTATTTACAGACAGTCTCGACTTTAGTCAGAAATACTTAAAAGCTTATGGAATATATATATAATATTTATAGAACCAAATTATTAAAAAATTCACTTATATGCATATATTCTTTATTGTGAATGATTAAACAATTTATAAGCATGGAAATTAACAGAAATGCAAACATTTGTATTTAATGCCAAATGTTTAATGCAAAAAAAAATAAATAAATAAATAAAAAAAATATTAGTTTTAATTTAAAAATGGCGCAGAAAATCCTGTAAAACTTAAAATTTCTAAGAATAATACAATATTTAAATACTATTTTAAAGATTAATTTGTAAAATTCAAACTCAGTTTGACCATTAGTCAGGGATATTTGAGGGCTTGTAGAACTTTTTAATTTGATGAACTAATTTTATACAACCGATACATTTTTAAACATTGCGCTTTGCTTTAAATATATATATCTTTAAATATTAATCATTAAAAATTTACTAAGCTTTCTAAGGAATAGAAATCAAAAAGTTTTACATTAGCTTTGTGATGATAAGGAATAAAATTGTTTATGGTCAAAATTTTATTACACTCACGTTTAAGAAAATTGCAGCAGCATGAAAGAATCATCAGAATTAAATGAAATTTAATACAGAAACGACTGGTATTGGAAAAAAACACATGATTACATTTTCAAAGCAAAAACAAAAGCATATTAAGTGTCCGAAATCAGTACTTGGTAAAGTAGCCACGTGCTCTATACGACGTGGCATGAAGTAAAACAGATTTTGAATGTCTGCCCAGGTAAAAAAGTCAGCAAAAAACCTTTAAAAAAAACATTCAGGAAAACTGAAGGTATTTCGGACAAAAAAATCTGCGGGTTTCCTTTAGGCAAAAAACCTGAATTAACCCCCCACTTTTTTTGTCCGAAATACCTTCAGCTTTCCTTTAGGTAAACAAACCTGCGCATTCCCTTACCATGTTGTCCGAAATACCTGAAGTTTCCCTTTAAGTAAAAAACCTGTGTCTTCTCTTTACATAAAATCATGTAGTATCACTGTACAGCCTGCTTTTGTCTTAAATAACAGTGGTTTTCCTGAAAGATAAGCCAGTGAAGTGGTAGAAGGAACACTGGAGGTGCATAAAATAAATAAGTGATCACAGGCCGTTCCAACAATGTCACAAGGTGTGCTGGCAAAATTGATAAAAGTGCCTCCTCAGGGGGGGATGCAAAGAGGGGTCAGGGACATCAGATGTGTATAACATGAACAATTAGTTATAGGCCATTCCAACACTATGTCATATGAGGCGTTTCGACAAAATTTAGAAAACAGCCCCCTCAGGGGGGAGCAAAGTGGGCGGAGGGACATCAGATGTGCATAACATGAATAAGTGCTCACAGGCCTTTCCTACAATATGTCACATGAGGAGTGTCAGCAAAATTTAGAAAAGAGCCCCCTCGGGGGGAGCAAAGTGGGGGCAGGCACATCGGATGTGTATAACATGAATAAGTAGTCACAGGCCGTTCCGACAATATGTCACATGAGGGGTTTCGGCAAAATTTAGAAAACTGCCCCCTCAGGGGGGAGCAAAGTAGGCGGAGGGGCAACAGATGTGCATAACATGAATAAGTAGTCCCAGGCCTTTCCGACAATATGTCACATGAGGGGTTTCGGCAAAATTTAGAAAACTGCCCCCTGAGGGGGGAGCAAAGTGGGCGGGGGGGCATCAGATGTGCATAACATGAATAAGTGGTCACAGGCCGTTCCGACAATATGTCACATGAGGGGTGTTAGCAAAATTTAGAAAAGTGCCCCCTCAGGGGGAGCAAAGTGGGGGCAGGGACATCAGATGTGTATAGCATGAATAAGTAGTCACAGGCCGTTCCGACAATGTGTCACATGAGGGGTTTCGGCAAAATTTAGAAAACTGCCCCCTCAGGGGGGAGCAAAGTAGGCGGAGGGGCAACAGATGTGCATAACATGAATAAGTAGCCCCAGGCCTTTCCGACAATATGTCACGTGAGGGGTTTCGGCAAAATTTAGAAAACTGCCCCCTGAGGGGGGAGCAAAGTGGGCGGGGGGGCATCAGATGTGCATAACATGAATAAGTGGTCAGAGGCCTTTCCTACAATATGTCACATGAGGGGTGTTAGCAAAATTTAGAAAAGTGCCCCCTCAGGGGGAGCAAAGTGGGGGCAGGGACATTGGATGTGTATAACATGAATAAGTAGTCACAGGCCGTTCCGACAATGTGTCACATGAGGGGTTTCGGCAAAATTTAGAAAACTGCCCCCTCAGGGGGGAGCAAAGTAGGCGTAGGGGCAACAGATGTGCATAACATGAATAAGTAGCCCCAGGCCTTTCCGACAATATGTCACATGAGGGGTTTCGGCAAAATTTAGAAAACTGCCCCCTGAGGGGGGAGCAAAGTGGGCGGGGGGCATCAGATGTGCATAACATGAATAGTGATGGGCAATAACGAGATGTTTTTCTCGATTGTATGGACATCTCGATATTTTTCGATTGTGTAAATTTTTACTCGATGACTCCAGTTTTTATACATCATATATTATATACGTCATACATTTTATCAAGAATCGTCTGCGAGTAAACTGGAATGAGTCGGTGTTAATAAAGACAAGATGACTTCACCCGCTAGTGGGCCCCTCCTTTAATCGGGGTCCCTAAGTTATACGTAATCTTGTAATATGAAATCACGAACAGGTTACCCGCTATATACGACATCGTATAGCAGGCGTGGTGTGCACGCTCTACAAAATCTTGTAAAAAATATATATTATCGAAACGAACGAATCTTGGGGGGAGGGGTCAAAGTGAGCGGAGGGGCAAAGTAGCTGCATGATACGAATAAGTCGTCACAAGTCTTCAGGCCTTTCGAACCATCACACGAGGGGTCTGGATCTGAATTTATAAAAATGCCCTTTCCGTGGGGGCAAAGTGTGGGGAGGGTTGCGGGAGGTGGATAACATGAGTAAGTGGTCACAGACCATTCCAACGATATATCACATGTGGGGTCTTGGCTAAATTTGTAAAAGTGTCTCCCGGGGGGGGAGTGGGGGGGGGACAGACACCGGAGGAGCATAACATCAATAAGTAGTCATAGACCTTTCCAACGATATCTCACATGTGGGGTCTTGGCTAAATTTGAAAAAGTGTCCTCCGGGAGAGGGGGGGGGGGTGTCACCAGAGGAGCATAACATCAATAAGTAGTCACAGACCTTTCCAACGATATCTCACATGAGGGGTCTTGGCTAAATTTCAAAAAGTGTCTCCCGGGGGGGGGAAGTGGGGGGACGAACATCATAGGTGCATAACATCAATAAGTAGTCACAAACCTTTCCAACGATATCTTACATGAGGGGTCTTGGCTAAATTTGGAAAAGTGTCCCCCGGGGGGGGGGGGGGCAAAGTTGTGGGGACGAACACCATAGGGGCATAACATCAATGAGTAGTCACAGACCTTTCCAACGATATCTCACATGAAGGGTCTTGATTAAATTTGGAAAAATGTCCCCCGGGGGGGGGGCAAAGTGTGGGGGACTGTCACCGGAGGTGCATAACATCAATAAGTAGTCACAGACCTTTCCAATGATACCTCACATGAGGGGTCTTGGCTAAATTATGAAAAGTGTCCCCCGGGGGGCAAAGTGGGGGACGGCCACCGGAAGTGCATAACATCAATAAGTAGTCACAAACCTTTCGAACGATATGCCACATGAGGGGTCTTGGCTAAATTTAGAAAAGTGTCCTGAAATGTCATATATTTTAAGTAATATTTATCGGAGGGCTCCATAAAAAAAAATCCGATCTAAAATGATAAAACAAAAAAACTACCCCCCGCAGTGGGGGCCAAATTGGGGAGGGGAGGAAGAAAGTCTCATAATATGAAAGAGTCATACGAGAGCTTTCCGATAACATATCACATGACCGGTCCAAAAAAACTTTGAAAATTGCTCCCCCTCCCCCCTTGGGCCCACTCTTTCGCAACGGAATTCACGCAGCCCCCACTTTAAAATTTTTATCTTCAGTAAATAATATTTATTGGAAGACTTCATAAAAAACTCACATCTAAAATGTTATTTAAATTTATCATAGAAATCGGCTACGGTTTTAAAAATTTGTTCGCCCCCTCACTACCTCCCGAATTTCACCTTCGGGAGAAGAAAGGTTCATAATATGAAAGAGTTGTGAAAGGGCTTTTCGATAATATGTCACAGGAAGAGTTCGGTAAAATGTTTTAAATTGCGCCCCGCCTACTCTCACGTCCTCGGAATTCACCCGACCCACCTTCCTCTTTGAAATTTTTATATTTAATAAATAATATTTATCGGAGGGCTCCAGGTATGTGACAGCTTGGTAGGGCTAAAATAAGAAAAGCATTGAAAATTAAAGCTTCATTTCACAGCTCATTGTCATGCCCATTTCTTTCTCCAGCTTGCCCCTCGATATCTCTTCTCGGCCCTTCTTGGCCAAGAGTGAAATGACAACCATCGAGAGTAACATTTCGAGAAAGGACGAAAACTGATTTCTCATTCTCGACAATGTCATATGAAATGTTGAACAGAGACCGAGAGCGAGAAGTGACGAAGGAAGCAATGAGTTACAATCGGTGAGATACCTCGAAGTAAGCGAAAGGTTTGCCCTCGAGCAAAATGTCTCCTCGAGATAAACGAGCGGTTTGCGTCCAGAAATTAGATCTCGAAGTGCGAGAGAGAGCTCTCGCAACGTCGCACTTCGAGAGAAAGGAAGCTTTCAGAAGAGTCAAACTTACCGCGCTTCTGGTGTAAGTCATGATTTCCCAAAGGAGTACACGTTCTTTTCCATTCGCTATTGTTATTAAGCAATATGGGTTAGGAGGCATAGTGGTTTATGTTATCAGTTCGGGTTTCAGTTGTTGATATAGAAGTTTTCTAATGAATTTGGCGCCAGTTTGTTTTTGATTTTCAATGCTTCTCTTATTTTAGCCCTCCTAAGCTGTCCCATATCTCTTAATGTTAAAATGCTATTGTTAAAACAAAACTGCACTGCAAATTATGTGTTTTCAAGATTTTAAGTGTCGCCTCAGGAAAGAGGATTTTTTAAAATTATTTTACCCCACTCATGTAACATATTAAAATAAGGGTAATCTCATAACCTTTCTAAATCTACCTTTCTTTTGTCAATCCACCGAATTTTAGACCCCTGCGCTTAAAATGCTCTAAAGGAATATACTTAGCGGCGGTTTTTTCCATACTCTGGTACGGTATCTTCCACTCATAGGGAAATTATAAGACTAACATCAAATTGTGTCTAAAATCGAATAAAAAATATGGACATATGTTTCTTAATTTTAATTCCTTTCTTCGCCTCAAGAGGGAGCTTTAACATTTTGTTTCTTCAAACCTTTAGTATACTGTTTGTCCAAAAATTATAAAATTCACAAAATAAAGTCTTTTCACTCTTCCCTATCTTCTCGTATCAATTTTATTTTTACTACCACCAGGGGACACCGCCCAGTGAGACATTTTACTTTTAGCCTCAGGCTATTGGTATTTTTCATCTGTTTTTCATAATATTTTGTCTCATTGTTTTTCTTCATTGTAGATACTATTCTCCAAGTTCTTGATCCATTCTGACTACTTGGGCACTCATTCTGGACCAGCTGTGGCCCATCGGGCCCCTCTTCATTTGTCTGGCTCTAATCACACGCTTCACTTGTTCTTTTTTTTTTTTTCTTATTCAATGGTTTGGTTTTTTTACCATTCTCAACTTCTCCTAGTCCTCTCTTACATGAAGTTGTTGGTTTCATCCTTGGTCTGCCCTACTGTCAATTTGGGGCTTAATGCCCCTGCGGTGGGGGGGGGGGGGGGCGTTCCTTCTACTTTTTCCAGACCTATCATCTAATACCACGTTGGTAAGGATTGGAAGATTAAAATTATCCAAAATACCAAAAATGAAGTCCACTGAAGTTTTATTTTAGTTATAGAATTCCCTATTAGCGGATATATTTGTCTGTTTATCTTTCTATTTTTTGATAATACTCCTTTGTTTTCGATAAACGGAGAAATTCAACAGCATTAGACACACTTTAGATATTTAGGGAACTTTAACTTGTACCAAACCTTCTGCCTTTATCGAAAAGAAGAAAATGCTAATGCGCCTAAAATAAAAAAAGAAGCTAGCAAATGTGTCAGAAACTAGCTACTTTGGATTTCGATACAGACTTGAAGAGTCATATTGGAATCGTTAGGCACTGGAAAACAATTTCCGTGTTAGACAGGTTTCCTCTTAACAGTTATATTTGTCTGGTTATTCTAATGTTTCTTGATAAACGGAGAATTTACACAGAATTAGACACACTTTAGACATTTAGGGAACTTTAATTTGTATCAAACCTTTTGCCTTTATCGAAAAGAGGGAAATGCTAATCGATTCTAGCTAATGCGTTTAAAATAAAAAATGAGTTTTTAAATGTGTCATAAAGTAGCTACTTTGGATTTCGATACAGACTTAAAGAGTCATGTTGGAATCGCTAGGTACTGGAAAACAGTTTCCGTGTTAGACAGGTTCCCTCTTGGCAGGTATCTTTATCTTACTATCCTTACGTTTTTCGAAAGAAACTTTTGTTTTCGATCAATGGGGAAATTCCACAGCATTTGACATTTAGGGGAACTTTAAACTGTATCAAACTTTTTGGAGTTATCTAAAAAGTAGAAGGGTTATTTGATTCAAAGGCACCATAGTTACGCGATTTGGACATTGCAGTTTCATAAAGAAGAAAGGGGAATTTATTCCAATGCAAACAAAATCATTTTAAAATACTGAAATTCAAATGAGATAGCTTTATAAATTTCTTCCATAAGATTAGCATTAGCGAGCAGGTCTTTTCACTTGACTGAAGTAACCCCTTCAGCATAAATCAGGAGCAAATAATTGCGATAGCAGAATTATCGGGCAAACCCTATCACTACTATGAAATTTTCGGCCAGAATAATAGCTAAATTTTCCAACAATTGTTTTTAGCTTCTCTCGTTATAATCGATTGTAAAACATCTCGATTGTAGATTCTAGGAATTAATCGATGGCTGTATCGATTGTGATTTTTTACGATGACGATTTTTCTCGATTGTCGAATTTTCGAGAATCGCCCATCACTAAACATGAATAAGTGGTCACAGGCCTTTCCTACAATATGTTACATGAGGGGTGTTAGCAAAATTTAGAAAAGTGCCCCCTTAGGAGGAGCAAAGTGGGGGCAGGGACATCGGATGTGTATAACATGAATAAGTAGTCACAGGCCGTTTCGACAATATGTCACATGAGGGGTTTCGGCAAAATTTAGAAAACTGCCCCCTCAGAGGGAGCAAAGTAGGCAGAGGGGCATCAGATGCACATAACATGAATAAGAGGTCACACGTCTTTCCAACAGTATGTTATATGACAGGTGTCGGTAAAAGTTAGAAAAGTGCCCCCCCCCCCCCTTGAAATTTTTATATATTACAAATAATATTTATCGAAAGGCTCCGTAAAAAAATTCAATCTAAAATGATGAAAATACTGCAATAAAAAAAAAATCTGAAAAGTAAGACATAATAAAATTCCCCAAAGCAGAATATGATTATAAATGTGCCATACATTGACTTCACTGCAGAACATTTCAAATTTTCATTTTCACGAAAATCCACCATTCAATTGTAGGAAAAATTGCGAAATTTGTCACTCAATGGCAAGGAAAAAAAAAAAAATGGCAAACTCTTTAATCGTTTATTTAAAAAGATTGCAAAATTCATCAATCGGTCGCAAGAAAACTCGTTCAATTCGTCAGTCATGGAGAACAATTAATGAAATCCTTTAGCTTGCTGTGGAAAAACATACAAAATTCGACGAACAGTTGCGAGAAAAAAATCCACGATTTTCGCCAATCGGTTGCAGGTAAAAAAACGCAAAATTGTCAGTGCACCTCTAGAAGAAACAGCGAAAAAAAAACTACGATCTTCTCTAATCGTTCGCAAGAAAAAGCCTCAAAATTTGCTATGTTAAAAGGAAAAATTCGTGAAAATTGTCAATCGGTTGCGGTTTAAAAAAAAATCGTGAAGATTGTCAGAAGAATCTGCGAAATTCGTAGATCAGTAGCGGAAAAAAACTCACGACTTTCTCCAATCTGTGTCAAGACTTGCTTACTGGTTCAAGGGAAATATCGCAAAATTTTAAAATCGGTTACAGGAAAAAAAAAAAAAGTGAAATTCGTCGGTGTATTATCGAAAAAAAATAGAATTAGTCGATCAGTCGTGCAAAAAAAACCCCATGAAGATTTGGCCAATCAGTCGCAGAAAAGCGACAAAGTTCACCAGTAGACCGTGAGAAAATAATCACGATATTCACCGATCTGTCGCAGTAGAATGCGAAATTCGTCGATCGGTTGCAGAAAAAAAGGATTTTTTACCAACCGTTTACACGAAAAAGAGAAAAAATTTGCTAATCAGTAAAAAGAAAATATAATGAAATTCGCTTATCAGTCGCATGTAAAAAAAACTCTGAAGTTGTCAGAAAATTCACGAAATTCTTCGATCAGTCGTGGAAAAAACCAACGATTGTTTCCATCTGTCGCAAGAAAAAATTGGAACATTTGCCAATCAGTCTTCGGTAAAAAAACATGAAATTCATGGATTGGTCATGTGAAAAATAACTACGATTTTCGCCAAAAAGTTAATGAAAAATATCACAAAATTCACCCACCTGTCGTGGTTAAAAAATGCAAAATTCGTCAATGAATTGTGGAAAATATATCAAAATTCTTCACCCAATCGCAAGAGAAAAATTGTGAAATTCATCGATTTGGTCAGAGAAAAAAGGCCAAATTCGCCAGTTGACAGAGGGAAAAATCTGAAATAATTCGAAAATCATCAATCGATTGTTGGAAAAAAACCCCGCTAAATTACCATTCGATTAGGGGGGGGGGGGGGAAGAAATCACAAAATTCACCAATAATTTCATTCGCGTGAGTATGTCAGGGTTTTATGAAATGTCTTTTGCATTTCTATAAAAGATGCAATTGCACTTCTTCATATATAAAGAAAATTTTCCTGTGACTTTTTTTTTTTTAATTCACACAGAACATTTGATTAGCTGAAGTACATTGCAGAACATTGCAAAGTATTCAGCTTTGGGAATGAAATTCTTTGATCAGCCGCAGAGAAAATCTGTGAAATTCAGTCAGCGACCATATGAAAAAAAAAAAATTCAACAACTGTTTATGGGAAAAAATGAAGTTTGTTGATTAGCTAAGAAGAAAATCGGCAAAATTCATAAACCGGATATGTGAAAAAAATCACACGAGTTTTGCCAATCAGCCGCAAGGAAAAATGCAATATACGCCAATCGGTATGGTTTAGATGTATTATAATCCCGCATTTGACATCTTTGATTTTTTTCTTGCATGAAAACTCCTTTTTCGCCAAGTAGTAAATGTCGCCAATGGTTAAATATTGTTGATAGATTAATATAACATTGAAAAAACTGAAATATAATCATTATAACTATTAATTAAAAAACATTTTTAATTCACGCCAAGAAAATAATCCAAGATGGCAGATGTGGGATTACAAAACATTTGTTCTGAAATAAAATATCACAAAATTTATCAGTTGGTTGCGGGGAAAAAATTGCAAAAATTCTCATTGAATCACCTGAAAAAAAACTGAGAAATTCAACCGTCGATTAATGGGAAAAAAAAAATCTAGAAACCCTTCAGTCGATTGCTTTAAAATATTGTGAAATTCGTCAATTGGTCACAGGAAAACAACATGAAATTCAGCAGGCAATCATGAGAAACAATCGTGAAATTTTACAGTTGGCTGCAGAAAAAAATGTGAAATTCGTCAAACAGTTACAGGAGAAAAACATAATTCGTCAGTCAACAGGGAAGAAAATCAAGAAATTTCATCAGTTGCAGGAAAATATCACAAAATTAAAAAGGTCAAAATAAAAAAGGACTAAATGCAAAATATTTTCAGTGAACAAGGTTCTTGAGTGTTTGTTTTTTTTTAAGTGTCCAGCTGGCAGTAATTTTTTTCTAGAGATCCACACTGTTGAAGGCATTTTTAATATAATTGTAGAATAAAATGAAATAAGTGATTACTACTCTATTGTTATTCATACTGCTTAATATGTTTCTGAATAATTAATTTGTTAAGACAGTGTTATCATTGTGAATTTGTATTTTTTTTTTTATTATTATTTACATTTGCTTATGGATATTTCTTTTAAAGAAGATTTCAATATAAAAAAGAATGCAGGTGTGCATTTTTATTAACTGCCTCTTAAATAGGAAAAAAAAAAAAAAAAAAGAAAGAAATCTTGTTTTTCACCCTTTTATGATATGAATCCATGTATATTAGCATTGAGTCTAAGCCGCTTTAGCAGGGCGCAGCGCCGGCAGCCTTTTTTTTTTTCTTTTTTGTGCATGGCAAAGCTCTTTTAAACCCTTCTGCTCTTTTTAACACTTCCTATGCTCCCTGTGGCAATTCAACTGATCGCGGTAAAATATCGCAAACTCTAGGGACTCTAAACAAACCAGTTCAAAATATTTTTGTGAATAATGTACAAGTGTGCCCTTTTTTAGAATAGGGGAGAGTTGGGAGGAGTGGGACAGATTTCACAATTTATTTTTTAATTCACTACTTATGTTTTACCAAGAGTATAGCTTATAAAAATCTAATAGTATGTTACTTAAGCTATGTTTAAAAAATACAAACGCTGTGAAATACAAACAACTGGCTTTTATTTGCACGTTTTAAAATGTTAACATTTTTGTCCCACACCAAATGTGATAAACTCCTTATCACTGTCTATATCCTCAACTCTGCCAATATAATAAACAACTGTCTTCTTCGTCAAAATTTTAACAATTACAAAGTCATTTATCCTAATTTTGGATCATCAGTTAACCAATCAAATTCTTCAGCAATTTCATTATCATTGTGAGTAATCAAATCAAAAGTCTTCATCTGTAGAGTCATGCAACAAAAATTTCCCATCAATGGAATCATCAGATAATTCATTTGCTTTTTTCTGTTTCTTCCTTTTCACCTTAAGAGTTTTCTTTTTACACAATCTCTTCTGCTTTTTATCAGCGGCTATTTTTTCAATTTCTTCTTTTTCTGGTGTGTCAGTGATGATTTTTTTATCTTTCCTTTTTTCTGTCTTTCTTTATAGTTTTTGTGGAAATGCTTTGGGATAAGGGTGCATATCGGAAGGACTCAAATGTGTTTGAGAACATGTCCCATTCCTCCCTCTGCTGAATATTTTTTAAAAAGGCTTATTATATATATCATGCTACATTTATGCTTTATTTGGCTGCTAGTTTACAAACACTATATCTTTAAGTTTATTATACAATTATAATATTTTTATTTTAAATATAATATAATTGAAAAAAATCATTGAAAGAATAAGAATTTGTACTTACTTCTGAGGTATGAAAATAAAATTTTCCCTTTTAAATACAAACAATAATACAGCTGGTGTAACAATTAGAATCAAACATGAAGCTATAGATGCTTTATGTAGTGGACAAACTAGAACTTAATTCTAACAGTTATTTTGGACATAAATGCTGCTGTCCCACTCCTCCCACTGTCCCATTCCTCCCAACTCTCCCCTAGTGTTTCTTTTTTGAAAAATTCCCGCCCGGCAGTCTTTTTTTCTAGTCAACACTGCATATGTAATGTAATATTAATGTTAAAAAAATGAAGGAGGCACGTAATAAAAATGCACACTTTTTACACGATTAAATCAAGTTGACAAAAAGATCTAAAAACAAATATAAAAAACACCAACTGACCAGTAGTAGAATTGACATAAAAAAGCCACTGGTCCCAAGGAACAGTAAGCATGAGAATTTATTTGTCCACATTCATCACTGGTCTGCTACATAAAATTCTATTTCATCCCTTTAACCCTTTGAGTGACAATTAATTACTTCATCTGACTAAGATTTAATCGAATTTTCTTTGTTTTTTTAAATAAAATAAAGTTATGCGATATGTGTTTAGTTGCAGTTTTGGCAGGGAGAGGAAAGTTTATGTTTACCTGTCAGAGAGGGGGGGGGGGGGGGGAGTTACTGGTCCTGCAGATTATAAAATTTTTCAAATTAGTGGTCCAATTGAATTTCTGGTGGTACAGAACAGTCCCAGCGGACCCCCAAGGAAATCGAATGCTGAACTGACAGTGAATAATATGACTTTTTAAATATTTACTACTCAAAAACATATTAAGCAATATGAACTGAACAAGCACAGAATGAAATCAGTTATTTCTTTTAAGCCTGTAAATGATAAAAGTAACAATGCAAACAAGAAAAAATTACACAAATAAAATTTACATACACAATAAAACATGCGAATCTGCTCAAAACATGGAAGATTCTCACCCATTACAGAACAGTCCTTTTTAATAATTGTTTTGTACACACAGGAGGTAAACGCAGGGATCGATCCAGGCAAAATTTGAGGGTTTTAGGGCCCTTTCACAAAAGTCTATTTAATAAAATAGGCCCCATCACAAAAATAAATATTATAAAATGAGCCCCTTCACAAAAATAAATTTAATAAAATGGGCTCCTTCACAAAAATAAATTTAATAAAATGGGCCGCTTCACAAAAATAAATTTAATAAAATGGGCCCATCCTCAAAATTCCTTTTAATAAAATAGGCCCACTTCATAACATCTTTTGCATATAAACTATTTTAAATATGTAATTAGTAAATAAAACCAGGTAATGCGAAACAAAAACCTTAACTGAAATTTAAAGAAGTTTCTGTTAATAAATTCTTGATCCGAATTTGAGTTACTGGATTTCAACTATAGTTACAAAATATTACTTTTCACAAAAATAACTTTTAATTTTCACATAATGGAACCCAAGAATAAAAACCTGCATCGACCCCTGTTTGTTAAAGGCCCCAAGAATCTATATATAATTTTTAATGATGTTATGCACTATAGAACAATATTATTGCTCTAAATTTGTCTTTAAATGTTTTTTTGTGAAAAAATTACTTTATTTAAAATAATTATACACATGTAAAGAATTTTAAAATTATTTTTCCCATATTTCATATTCTGTATTATAAATTATTCTACAATATATAATTTTTTTTAAATTAATTTTATGAGTCGAATATTGCAGCTAGTGACATTAAACCCCGCTAAAAGATTTGCCAGAGATATTACACCTCCACTGAGTATTAATCAAGCATCTATGTTCCTAAAAAGATTATAGCTGCTTGATTTTTAAAGAAACCAAATTACTTACTCATAAAATGATATTCCAATACAGTGATCTGCTTAGAAAGAACTTAGGTCCTTTAAAGGACCCTTCACAAACTTTTTCCCCTCAAAACAAGGGCCCTTCACAAAACGTTTCCACCTCCAAACTGAGCTTTTTACGAGTTTAATTATCAAGAAGTAATTTAATCCTTCTATCACTTTTATGCATAATGGAAATATATGCATATATCTTCTTAAAAGTATAAACAAGAAACTGCACATAACGATTCTTTTAAATTCAGAAAATTATGACTAGATTTTCCCCAAAAATAAAAAGACGTATTAATGAAAATATCAAAAAATAAAATAGTTCTCTCTAGGATGTATTTGAAAAGTGAAGTGTCACGCCGTTTTTAAAACTAAGAGATTTGTATCGCTATTATTTTAAAAAATAGTAAAAATTCATCTTTAGTCATACACGAAGATTTCTTGTAAAACATTATTTCCATACCACAGTATTTCTATACGTGGCGATCTGGTTTATCGAAAGTGGTTAGTATCGCATGAATGGCTGAATACAAAGTACCAAGCTATAATATTAAAATAAGTATAATACAAGGCTCACTTATACCCCTCTTACGGCTATATATATATCCATTTAAAAATTAATTAAAATGTGACTAATATACAGATAAAAAGAGCCCTGCAAAAAGGAAAAATAGAATAACAAAACGACAGCGTAACGACTGCTCCCGCTTATTTTCCGAGTGGCGGAAAAGTAAACATGCTTTCTGTGTGTTGAGTTGATAACTTCCTTCTCATTCTCCCATGACATGGAGTCAGAAATACAGCTACATGAGGGCTGCTGTCATCTCGAGGGCCCGGGTTCGAGTCCCTGGGTAAGACATGGATGTAATTGTGTATGTCCCATTGTAGTTATATAATATATGTAATGAAAAATAAAAATTGTTGTGACTTGTTGTTGTTTCTATGTATAATAAGGATCATTCGAGGCGACAGCCATTGTAGCTATAGGCCCCAAAGCATTCTCCACCTCGGTGGACTTCAAATGTTAAATTACAGCTACATGATCAAAAATCAAATGTTGCAACGAAAACTTTGTTTTTGAAGAAGTAACTTTTCTAAAGACTGGAATTCACGCCTGATAGAGGATAAGGGCAAATTATGCATGTAATAACCCCACCTATATTTTTCAGCTTTAATCGTGGACGCTACCAAAATGAGGAAAGGGGGGGGGGGGGGACCCTGCCCCTCCCTAGATTTTAAAATTTAAGTAACTAGATATTTCTTTTTGTTATGTTTTCAAAAACAATATAAAATGTATTATTTTCGAGTAACTAAATTAAAAGAGCCTCTTTTCTTTAATGTCAGTTGTGCAAAATTCTTAGTTTCTTTTTTAAAGAGGTGCTGTTTGTGTTGTTTTATGATGGCCAATTGCCTACACTTGGGATATTGGGCCGAAGGGGGGTTGCCTGGGGTCTTTCAAAGGGAAGCTAATCGGTATTTAAGCAAAGAAATCCAAGGTTCGAAGAAAACCACGAAAAAAACTCCGAACGACTAGGCCGACGGGCGCGATTGGGTTCGAACCCAGCATCTCCCGTCTACCAGCTTTGAGAGCAGAACCTCTCGGCCACTGGTGGGGTGGTTTTGAAGAGGAACTAAGGATTTTGAGCTAGGACGACAGGAGTGGCATGGTGGAAGTGGGGGGGGGGGGGGGAGCGGAGTGCATTGTATCCCTTCCTGCATTTTGAAATTTAATTAACTAAAATTTCTTTCTTTTTTTTGTCTGATTTAGAAGAGCACAGTAAAATATATTCTTTTCGAAAAACTTAAAATGAAAAACTAAATAAGATATTTTTAGAAAAGGGAGAAGGGAAATTGAGGGCCCTCGTTAGATTTTGAAATTTAACTAAAATATTTTTTGTGCGTGTTTGAATACGATTTTAAATATTAATGAAAGGGACTTTGAAATAATTTGGAGATTTTTTTTTTTTTTTTTTTTTTTTTTTTAGGGTGCATTTTTTGTACGTGTTAGACTTCGAAGGGTTATATTTTTACTGGTGGTAATTTAAGAGAAATTTATGACAAATTTTAGGATAAAAAGGGGACTTTGAAATACTTTCGTGATTATTTTTTTTCGTTTTAGGGGGAATATTTTGAGATTGAAATTTTTGAGCTTGTTAGAGTTAGAGGTGAAATTGTTACTGGTTATAATATTAGAAAAAATTGTGGCAAATTTAAGGTCAAAAAGGGCTTCGAAAAAATTTCGTGATTTGTTTTTCTTTTTAGGGGAATTTTCGGAGATTGAAATTTTTGAGCGTGTTAGAGGTGAAATTGTTGCTCGTAATAACTTCATAAATGGGGTAATTAAAATTTTTAACTAGTAGACTCTTCAAAATAATTTCGAGATTTTTCTTTCTTTTTGAAGGGATTTGTAGGGAATTAAAAAATACTGTTTTAAATGGTAATTAAAAATCTCAACGAGGGGGACTTTTATTTCTAGAATGGGATTTTTATATAGCTATTTAAAATGGTAATTTTAAATATTAATTAGAAATTTTAACGAGGGGGAGTTAAGAATTTTTGACTGAACCGGAGGAAGACGTTAGATTTCCGGGAATTATCTAATATATTAATTTCGAAATAAATTAAAAATATTAATGAGGAAATGCGGGCATATCAAAATCTTAGATACCATAATGTGCAATAATAAAACCTTTAAGTAAAACCTTCATGTTACCTGGTAAAGAAACAATTTTCATTTTCCTTCAACATACCTCATGTGATTTCACGAAAATCTTCTACGTCATTGAAGGTAATTTGGAGGTTATAACTTACAGAAATAAACCTGTATGAAATCTTTTAAAAAGAGGTATATTTCTCTTAAGATAACCTTTAGTTTTCATTTGCCTTAAAGATACCCGTTGAAACCTTCAAAATGGCTGCAAAATCTCAAAATTTTTAAAGGTTTTTCTCTGATTTTTTTACCTGGGTGCTTGGGGAAGATCATTCCATATTCTGTGTATGCGTACCCAAAGTTCATACATAGAAGCTGTAGGATTACTAGCGAGACGCTGATCAGCGAAATCCCACACATGTTTAATAGGCGACGTATCCGGCGAATATGCAGGCAATGGACTAAACTGTTTGTGTTCTGCTGCCAAGAAGTCGTGAACATTCCATATAACACGTGGTCGGGCATTATCCTATTGAAAAATAGCTCCAAGAATTACTTGAAGGAAAGGCCACAGCAGTTCACCAATGTATCCGTTGCTGTTCAGATTATCAACTATTCGTTGAAGCTGCGATCGTCCATTATGCGAATCGCACCCTAGATAATAACTCTGGATGTTCGTCCACTATGACGTTCGATAATTTACATCGGAAAGTAGCGTTTATATGAGTAGCGTGTAACACAAATGCAGCCACTGTGGTAAAACAAATTGAGTCGTTATTCCTCTGAATAAACGACTTCTTGTTAATCTGAATGCCAGTCTCTAATGTTCATGAACACATTGCAGCCGCAGCTTTCAATGGTTTTGCGTGAGGAGATCCTCTATAAAGAAGTTCTTGCATGCAGTCCACGGTGCAACAGACAGTAATACACCTGTAGCTGTTGAACAATGTGAAGCCTACTGTCTAGAGGAAGCTGTACTGTTCGTCAGCACCATGCGAACCATGTCTCTATCATTGCGCGTTGACGTCACCGTTCGGGGTCCGAGTTGCCCGATCCTCGTCGATCCAATGCTTCCAAATTCCGATCACTCTGCTGCTATTATGCTGTACACCAACTGCTATTGCACGATAGGAAAATCCTTTTTCACGAAGGCCAATGATTCTCATCCGTTTAATCTGCATCGGTTGTTTAAATGTCGCCATCTTTTGTCGAAGAGGCATAGTTAGGTCTTACCTAATGTTCACTACTAGCAGATAGCAATAGAAAAATTTCAACAATCCACTACACTGCAAAAAAAATCTGTAAAGTTACTAAAGTTTTTCTAAGAAACTGGGATTCGTAGAACTTTCTATGTAACGGAAACAAGGAAAATTCCTATAACAGACGCTGTTACAGGAATTTTTGTTGTTGCCGTTACATAAAATGTTCTAGGGATCCCTGTTTACTAGAAAAACTTTAGTAACTCTACAGAATTTATTTTTACCGTGTACAGCCCTCTACTTATACGATTTTAGCAGCAGTCCACAGGCCGCTTCTCAGCGCACGCATACGTGGTGACGCTGAAATTGGAATAATTCCCATTCATTTTATTTGTTCTAACCAATGAAACGAATTTTATCGTATTCGGGACCATGAAAGTTAGCGTCTCATGCTCGATTTAGTATAAAAGCCAAATCATTAGCGCCGTTATAGAGATCATCTTCTATTAAGTTCATAATAAATGACGTATAATATTGGGGAGAATTCTGAATAAAGAAGATTATATATAAAAGTATTGCTTAAGCCCAGTAAAATAAAATTTTCGGAAATTTAGACTTACTTGGAGGATTTCCTCGTATTTCATTGAAACGTATTTCATAATAATCAGCCGCGTTGTTTTTTTAATTTATACAATTATTTTCTGAGTTTGTTTTAACCATATAAAACGATTTTTTCCGGATTAGAGGATTAGCTGGATCGTTTTCTTATGTTCGCATAACTCAAGTTTTGTGAAAATAATTAGAGCCATTTTCGATATGTCATATAATTTTCATTGCTGAGTTTGCTTTAACATGTCAAAACGAAGTTTCATAAATTTGGACGTAGACAGTTCGTTAGCTCATACTCGAGTTAATATGGGAAGCAAGTTTCATGTAAATCGCGTGAGCATTTTTTGATTTATGCCAAGCAGAATTTTCAGCGCAGAGTTTGTTAATCTGTCAAAAGGAATTTTCCTGAATTGCCAACCTAGTTTTCTCGTGCTCGATTTAGTATAGGAGGTAAGTTTTGTAGAAAACATCAGAGACGTTTACACTATGATCCATAATTGGGAAAATCTATTAATAATACGATCCTGAAAAAAGTTAATTTCTAGTTCCCTGAAAAGCATTGATTTATTTGATTTAATTAATGAAATTACATCCACAAATTTTCATATTTTTGTATAAACAATTATCACCAATAAAAAGTGCTTAAAAAGTTTCATTTTTTACAACTTGAATTAAACTCTTAATCAGAGTAGAGCAGGTTGTTAATAAATGCCATTAATTTTGAGAAAAAATGTCGTGATCGATAATAACTAAAAGTTCATATTTTACATTTCAGGCAATTCAGAAGTCTCATTTAAGTTAATCTTCTGTCTTTTAAATCTCAGTTATATTTGCATAAAAATAAGATTACATATCAACTATGATTTCAGTTATGAATAAATTCTACTCATTATTTTTAAAGTGAATATAAACTCATGAATAAAAATTGAATATTTCAAAAATTCTTTCCAGCATTTCAAGGTTTTTTACTTTCATTTTTTTCTCCACGTGTATATATTGAAATGGATGAGTTATAATATTAATTGAATTATTTTCTTTATATTTTTTATGAAATCAAAAAAATCAGCAAAAAATTATATATGATTTTTTTCGGTTTCAACTGAGAAAGTTAAGTAAAGACATACGTAGTGCTATATATTTAAATAACTGTATCGCATCTCTCTCTCTTTTTAACGTCTGTGTATATTCATGCATGTAACTCGTTTATCTGTAGTATCAAATCTACTTTAAATAAGGAATTTAAGAAAACTAGCAAAAGCCATGCTTTGTTTGGATTCGCGAAGCATTATTTAAAAAGATAAATATTTGAAAGTGACAATATTTTTTTTTATATTATTTTTGAATCTTTAATAAGCAAAAACTTTGTTCTATGTTTTGGCGCATTTTAAATTTGAAATGTAAATTCAGCCAAATAACTAAAAATTTCCTCGGAATTTTTTATTTATGATATAACGAATTTAACAATTAATTTTATTTGTTTATAATTCTTTTCTTGCCACTTTCCAAAAAAAAAAAATCATAATATAATTCTTTTACAAATGCATAAGTATCGTCTGCGTAAATGATTTCACGTATAATAGGAATAAATTGTATATTTGAATTCTTAACACTGAAAAATACTTTTATAATTGACTGTAAATAATAGAATTTTTACAAATTTTATTTCATTAAAAATATGCTATAACTTTCATAAGAAAGGGTATTTTAAAAATTTCATAAAAGAAATCGTGAAACTATTTAATTAATCATGATTCTATCTATAATGAGAAACTCCATGATTTACTTTTTTTCTTCTGAAAATATACGTATTTCATTTTTTATTTCCAAAAATGTGCCGTAATGGTGAAACATATAAAATAAATTAATTAAATTAATATTTTTTTAACGTTATTCTGTTAAAAAATAATATTGTGCAAATCTCCAGATCATAATTTATTTTCATGTTTAATTTCAAGTCAAAATACTGAGTAGTTTTTTTGTAAAGTGTACGACAAAATGTAATTTGTAGGACCCTAGTACAGGATTCGCTTCACTCATCCTAATCATAAATGGGAACATATGTCTACTTCAACTTGTTACGCCGCTGTACCTAGAAAATTTTAGGACTGAAAGAAGATCGTGGAATTATATTTCTAATACTAATAAATGGAGAGAGAAATATGGATATTCAATTAATCTACGCTGTTAAAAATTATCCTGTGAAATTACAGAGAATCTACAGGTAATCCATTATCTTAAGTCTTATGTAAAATTACAGAGATTAGAAAAACAGAGATTCTGTTAAATAACAGAGAAGTTATTTTGTAAATTTACACAAGACTCTGTAAATTAACATCGTTACAAATACACAAGACTCCTTAAATTAACATCGTTAAAAATACGCAAGACTCTGCAAATCAATTTATTTTTTAATTAAATTAATTTCACTTAGTTTTTGAAATCGGCAAAATTTAGAACTTCGAAGTATAAGAGTTATTCAAGCAAATTTGAACCGCTGTGCCATTTAATTTTTTGACACAACCTGCTTCTGACCGGCCTGGTGTTTGAACCCGAAACCTCTGGGCAGTAGAAAAACATCTTACTCACTGCGCCATAGGAGCTGTTACTGCGGTGTATAAAGGATGTCATTTATAATAAAGCGGGGAAAATCTATTGTGTTTTTCAAAGATTTCACTTCAAATATATTCGTTAGAAAATTTCTTAAACGGTTTATTTTAATTTAGTTTGGACCGAAACAAAATACCTATTATTTTTTAATTAAATTTAATTTTTTAATCCTTTATTTACGGAATTTTTTATCAAGAAATTGCTTCTTCTCAATAATTATCTTCTTTAATATCTGAAGATATACTGGGATTTTTAAATAATAATAATGTGAAATTCAGGTGTATTTTTTCATTAAAACTGGTTAAATATATTGGTAATTATAACATTTTTTGTAAAATATTTACAAAAATAATCAGATTAATTAACCAAAATTACTTTTAAGGTTATATCACAATTCTTATAAAACCAATGTATTTAAATGTATTATGATTCTAACTAACTAAATGAATGAAAAAATAAATAAAAAAATTAAAACAAAATTTTCTTCTTTATTAATTCTAATAAAATTACAAAAGAATTTTAAACGTGCGTATTTCAATTACATGTTTTAACAAAGCTGAAAATATTTTAAAATAAAAACATGGAAATCCCTACAGGGAATTAGATACAAGATAAGGGAAATGTCTGTAAATCGATGACCGAGAAACTCAATCGAACGCATTTAACAGAGAACTAGTGTAAATTTGCAGAGAGTCTTCACCGAGAAACTGAAACGAATGCATTTAACCGGGAACAGGTGTAAATTTACAGAGAGTCTTGACAGAGAATCTCAATCGAACGCATTTAACAGAGAACTGGTGTTAATTTACAGAGAGTCTTGACCGAGAAACTCGATCGAATGCATTTAACCAAGTACTGGTGTAAATTTACAGAGAGTTTTGACCGAGAAACTCGATCGAATGCATTTAACCAAGAACTAGTGTAAATTTACAGAGAGTCTCTTATTTTTTTTCTGTTATTTTACAGAAATTTTTAACAGTGTAAAAAGCAACCTAATTACAAAAATATTTAAAAAAAAATAAAGTTAAAGCACATAAATATATTTACTTAAACATTTCAATAGTTCAAGTACTATTACTAATCCATTTTAATAACAAAATAATAAATTTAACGTATACACTGTAAAATGTATGTAAAGTTACTAAAGTTCTTCTAGGAAACTGGGATTCCTAGAACATTTTATGTAACAGCAACAACAAAAATTCCTGTAAGAGCGTCTGTTGCAGGAATTTTTCTTGTTACCGTTACATAAAAAGTTCTACACTGTAAAAAAAATCTGTAGTTCTACAGATGTAAAGTTACATGCTTACTAAACTTTCATCTGTAACTGTACAAAAAAATCTGCAAATCTACAAAACTAGTTTTTGTAAAGCTACAGAAATCTGTAACTGTACAAATGAATCTGCTAAAATTACAGTAATCTTACTAAAATTTTATCTGTAACCTGGGTTGCAGTTACATGAAAAGTTCTTGGCATCCCAGTTTCCTAAAAAATTTCTAGTAACCTTACAGATTTTTTGATTTTCGGCGCAAAAGTGCGTCTGTTACAGGAATTTTTGTTGTTGCCGTTACATAAAAAGTTTTAGGAATCCCAGTTTCCTTGAAAAACTTCAGTAACATTACAGATTTTTTTTTTACAGTGTAGGAACTTACATGAATACATGAATTTACAAGTTACATGAATATCAATGAATCAAGTTACATGAATCAAGTTACATGAATAGTTCTAGGTTCCCAGTTTCCTAGAAAATCTTTAGTAACGTCACAGATTTTTTTTTACAGTGTACTAAATTGAAGCGTGTGTAACAATGGAGATATATATTATGTACTGCTATAGATAAAAAAAAAGAAATAACAGCATTTACTAATCTTCACAAAGCTCCGTAGAAGAAATATATCAATTCACATACAATGTGAATACTGAAAAAATTGGTTTAAACATCAATACAGTATACTGTGAAAAAAAAAAAATCTGTAAAGTTACTAAAGTTTTTCAAGGAAACTGGGATTCCTACCCTCATAGCATGCATGGTCACAGTGACGTCATTGTGACGTCACTGTAAGTCACTGTGGTCACGTCACATCTGTGACCAAAATGCCACCACTCAGTGATGTCACATTGTGACTGAGATGTGAACTTCTTAGAAAACTTTAAAAAATTACAAAAATTATTAAAAACATGTTATTTACTGTAAAATATATTTTTCTGCCGGATTAACAATTTTTTTAAACCGTGGTCCAAGTTGCATCTGTGCCTCTAACAAAAACTTTTTATTTTCATATAACATAAAATGTAATTAATTCATCAGCAACACAAAACGATTTCCTAATTATGAGAATTTCATATTATTAAAAAAATGTTTTAGGTAAGCAGACCTCGACTTATCTTTTATAAAGATTTTTGTAAATGATCATCTGTTATACTAGAAGTTTCTCAAAGAGTAGTCGAAACATTTCTGTCGTTTCAAACTAAAAACTTTCTATTACAGTTAAGGCTGCAGCTTTTAATGAGCACGCAGAAAGCGTCTTCAAAGTTCAGTCATATATGCATTTCTTGCTTTATAATTTGCATTCAAGTCATTTTTTTTCCTCTTAGTGTTTCACTATTTTAAGTATTTTTTTTTTTTATTCTACTTCTTTCAAACGTTTAAAATAGAATTGACATTTTCCGAATATAAAATTAATGTACAAAATTTAGGCAAAGCCCACGACATAATTAATTATTCATGTTTTATTTTTTGTTTTCAAAATATATCTTTGAAAATTATTTTACAAGTTTTATTCTACAGAAAATTAATACTAAGAGAATGACAGATTGACAAAGAAAAACTCATCTCTTCTCGATAATCTTGTTGTATTTTTAAAGAAGATATTTTGTATATATTACCTGTGATACAAATTTTACTTTTAAAAAAAAGGAGGGAGTCATCATTATTACCATTAAATTAATTTGTATACATTTTGAAAATTTAAGCAATGTTTTATCTAGTAAACTCTAATTATGGATAATATTATTATTATAATTTACGTAAATGAAACTTTACAATTCAATAAAACTGATAAAAATAAAAGATGAAATACAATAAAACATTTTCAAACAGGAAATTGAATTAGAGACAATTTGACAAAATTATAACGCATTTAATTTCCTTCCGAAACTGTGGTATAGAAAAACAAATAAAACCAAAAAACATCTGCTTCGAACTTCGAAACTTAAAAATCGTCTGCATCTGCACTACTTCAGTTGTTACCACTCGACCGCAGAATAACGGATAAAAGTAACAGTGAAACTTTTTAGAATAAACGCAGGACACTGGACAGTTCTGTGGACACCGTGGACACTGAAGTTCTGTGGACACTGGACAGCATAGATGTGTTGACACGGATTTAAAAACTGAAACAAGAACGTTCTCAGGATCCAAGTTAGTTCAGCTAACAAAATATAAACCCGAGAAAATTACGGTAGCTTTGACTTGTTGAAGATGATTCAAGTCATTGCTATCGTACTTATAATCGGATTTAATTGGTTCCCCAAAATCAAAGTATCACGTACAACGTCAATGAAATTAGGTATGTAAAAATATTATTTTCCCTGTTTGCTTTTTTTTTTTATTACAACAATTTTAGTTAGTTTCTCATTAACATGCTGTAGAACATAAATATTTCATTACATTTATTTTTTATTTTGCTGAAATATCTAAAATATTATTTTCCTTGTTTGCTTTTTTTTTTTTTTTTTTTTTTTTTTTTTTAATTACAATGATTTCAGTTATCTTCTAATAAACATGTTATAGAACACAAATATTTCATTACATTTATTTTTTATTTTGTTAAAATATCTAACTTCCTTTTCAACAGCTTTGATCAGATTATTAAAATTAGTGATTTAAATTGCATTTTAATCTGGTTTATTTTCTTATTTAAATATTGGGTTAAAACCACATGGTGGCATAAATATAAAAGTATATGGACAAGTATTATCATCAATCATTAACATAATTAATAGACATTTAAAGATAATTAAATTATTTAAAATTTTTGGATGTTATTGACGTTTACCATAGCAAGACCCCTATTTGTAATGAAGTTTGTAGCATGTTTAGTTCATTTACAGGGACAGTCAAATTGTATTCCATTACATTACGACCTGTGGGGAAAAAATCGTTTCAAATGATTTTTAATGATTTTACACGCTTTCAAACAGAATAAAATTGATATGCATTTATGAAGCGCACTAAAATGTGCATTCCATAGAACATGCGATGCAAAGAATAGTTATTGTTCATTTACAGGGCTAAAAAGGGAATTCCAATACATAATGATATAGGGGTGGAGGGAATTGTTTGCGGCGTACTTTATTTATGTTAATCTATTTGATATGTAATGAAATTGATATACGTCGTTGAGGTTTACATACTATGAATTATTTCATGTATAATACGAAGTGTATATAGCATTTACAGGGACACACAAAATATTTCAGATACTATATTGTATCCGAAGTACTGTTCATTAGCGATGATTGCTGGAAATACATTTTTAATTATGATATACACTTTTATGATTCACTACATTTATGCATAGTATATGGTGTATATATATATGCTATGATTCATATATAGGAATATACAAAATTATTCGAAAGGGTTACTGGATATTGCTTAAAGGAGGTTTTTAAGTAAGTTATGCATTTTAACACTGCACTGTATTTAATTTACTAAGAAATGTTTGTAGTATATAGATAGAATGATATACAGGGTCACGCAAAGAATTGGATACGTTGCCATCTATGAATTATAATTTCTGGAAATGTAATTTCAGCAGTTTTAAGAGTGTTTTAGCTTGAATAAAATTTTAACTAAATAGTGGCGTGTAATAAAGGTTCTAGGTAAACTACAGGGTTGTACAAAATTATTTAAGTATGTTTCCATATATTAGTATAAATTGCTGAAAGAGAATTTCAACCTGTTATGCGTTTCCTTGATAAACTAAATTTTTCCATTATATAGTATATATATATCAATCTACAGATCAAATACAGGACTGTTTAAAAGAATTAGAAAACATATTTGGCTGTGGATGGTAGGGTGTCAACGATTTTAATCGGTTGATTTAAATCAGCGATTAAATCATGATTTTAATCAACCGATTTTTTAAAAAAAATCCTTGATTAAAATCAAAAATTTTCTAAATGTTTAAAATGTCAAAAAAAAGTATTAAAATCTAACATGAACATAATTTGAATGTTTCTACAGGTATTTTGACTTATTAATAAACAAAAAAAGAGCTTTAAATAATTGTTTCTAAGCTTAATTCATTAGTATTGTAAAAAAATTAAAAACAGTTGAGTTTGTAAAAAGCATTTTTTTTAAATTTTTATCCAAATTAAAACAGTTTCATTTAAAAATGATATTTAAATCTAACATAATTTGCAATGTCATAATTTCCTTTAGGTAATCAATTTATGCATTATTTTATATAAATACACATAGCAAGTATAATTACATTTCTACAAGTAAAAGAATAAATAGTAATTAATAGCAATCTCGAGTTAAAGAAGAATGAAAGAATGACATCTGCTCAGCAGCTAAATTGTAAATGAATGCATAAGAGAAAAAGAAATAATTGGTATAAAAATGCTAAGCACAGCAAGAGCTTCTTTGGTATAGGTTGAATAAATGTTTATTATTATTATTATTATTATTTTATTTATTTATTTTTTTTTTTGTAACTCATATATATTAAAAAATTGAACCATTGAAGGCCAATAGAGGTAATAATGCTGTTACTTAAATATTTTGAGGATTTCAGATATTAGTGGCTAACTTATATTTATTCTATAGGAATGGGTTTAACTCATTTTCATTTTTATCTTTTTTTTTTTTATTAGCATACACGTACATGTGTATAAGTATATATTTTGGTGGTTTACAGAAATTTTCCTAAATACAAATGCAAAATGAGCTGCAAATAATATTTGTTAGTTTTGTTATTTGTGCTACTAACTAATGAATTTTACTTATTTGCAGTTTTTATTAATTCTGTAATTACTTATACTGCTTCTTCTAGGCCATTTTGTTTAATAGTGCCACACCATGCCCCTTTTGAAATTGGCAAAATGCACCCTGCCTTAAAAAAAGAAAAAAAAAAGTTGAAATTTACCTGTAGTTGTAGCCAGAGATTTCTTGTAAAAAACTTCCCCATTCAACAGTATTCTAAATTCATGTGGAAAAAATCTTGCAAAAATATAGAACTTTATTTCTTTAGAAAAAACAGGATATTATTAAAATATGTTATTTAATTGTATTTTTCAATTTGTTATTCATAAAATTATTAAAAATTAAGGACACTTTACTTATAATGCTAAAAAATATTCTTTTTTTTTTTTTTCTTACATCATTACTAAACACATTACTAATATATTTCCTCATGAAATAGTGCCCGTTTTTTGAACTAGCATCCTGTCCCTTTTTCTTTCTAAAATGAATTATTATCATTTTAATAATTAAGGCTTAAAAATGTATAATATGTTCCTAATTAGAGAGTTGATTGTTTAATAATTAATTTGAAGTAATGTTAGCTATTTAGTATAAAATGCAGTTAATAATTTTCATAAATGTTAAGTATCTCTAGTATTTATAAAGTTTTACATAATTATTACAATATTAATGTATATAACATTATTGTATAATACTACCTAATGAAACTACTAATTTGCAGTTTTTATTTCTGTAATTACAAACTAACAATTATAATTTTATTAATTAAAGTGTAAAAACATAGATTATGTTAGCAATTAGTGGTGTAATTGTTTTGGAAACCTAAAACTCATGATAGCTATTCAGTATTTGAACACTGGGAAAAAAATCATACAAATCTGATTTAAATAAAAAAAATCTGATTTAAATAAAAAAAACCGATTTTTTTTTTATTTTTTTTTTAAATTATGATTTTTTTACACCTTAGAGGATGGTAACTGCGTAAATCAGTTTTTAAATGTTTTACGCGTTTTCATGTTTACTTAGTTATCTTATTTACGTTATATCCCCCGATGTCTTGATAAAACATTTAGGAAGAGTTGGAAAGTGTTTTATAATCTATGCCTAACGCATGATATATCTTACTTGTTGTTTCTATTTCCCAGATCAGTCTTTTCATATAAAACATACCAAATCTAACTAGCTCATATTCACAAAATACAATATATACGGGAATAAAAAATTTAAATAAATAGGGCTTATCATGTAGTTCTATAAGTAACAGTTGTATTAATGTCCGTTAGACTCCACGTTCGTATTTAAAAAAGCAATGACAATTCATAACACATTAAAAAGCTTACACATTCTTAATATTAAGCTTGAATTCAAGATCAAGCTAACTTAATAAAAAAAGATGTCAGTTAATAAGCATTGTTTTTTAAATGGAAAATTAAAAATATTTTAGAAGAATAGGACTCCAAAATAGCGATATCTTGCTAAAAAGTACGGTAAAAAGATAAAATTTTATATTTCAAACAAAACTTTACTTTAAAATTATCGTAGTTTTTATGACAAGAATCATCACAGTATTAATACTTGGACATTTTTCCAGAGAGAAACATTCGCCTTGCATACAATATTTCAAATGAAAATCAAATTTCAAATAAATTGCTTAAAAGGCGAAAAGGCCAACATAGTGAAAAATATCCACGCCGGGTCTCGATCCCGGGTCATCAGTATAGCGCACTGACATTCTACCGACTAAACCACATGGAACGGTACCCAGCCTGGAAATTTTCTCCTTATTACATGTTGGCAAGTCTACAAACGCCGCACAAGGTGGAATACTTATCGTGAGCCACCGTCATGGGGCAAACACGAAACTTAATTAAACCAGCATCGATTAAATCTATATTAATACATGGAAATTTTTCCAGAGAGAAACATTCGCCTTGCATACAGTATTTCAAATGAAAATCAAATTTCAAATTAAAATTGCCTTTTAAGCTATTAATTTGAAATTTGATTTTCATTTGAAATATTGTATGCAAGGCGAATGGTTCTCTCTGAAAAAATTTCCAAGTGTTAATATAGTTTCAATCGATGCTGGATTTAATTAAATTTCGTGCTTGCGCCATGTCGGTGGCTGACGATAAATATTGCATCTTGTGCTGCGTTTGTAGCCTTGCCAACATGTAATAGTGAGAAATTTTCCAGGCTGGGTATCGTTCCATGTAGTTTAGTGGGTAGAACGTAAGTGCGCTATACTGATGGCCCGGGTTCGAGTTCCAGCATGGAATCTTTTTCACTAGTTCGCCTTTGCGCCTTTTAAGCAATTAATTTGAAATTTGATTTTCATTTGAAATCATCACAGAGTTTATGACAAGTTCGTCACAAATGACACATATTTCACAAATTGGTAACAGTGTGACTTCAAAACATTGTCACTTTCGTCACAGGTTCGTCACAAAGTTAATGCCAAAATAGTCACAAATGACACACTTTTCACAAATTAGCCACACCGTGACTTCACAGAGTGGTCACAATGTGACGTCACAAACGACCTCTAAAACGGCCATAACGACCTCACATTCTAGTCACTGTGACGTCACATCCACGTCACGTGACGTCACATCGACGGTCACAAAATCACAGTGTGACTTCACAACGACGTCGCCGTGACGTCACCATGCCTTACGGGTAGAACTTTGTATGTAACGGCAACAAGAAAAATCCCTTTAACAGACCGCTGTTACAGGAATTTTTGTTGTTGCCGTTACATAAAAAGTTCTAGGAATTCCAGTTTCCTAGAAAAACTTTAGTAACTTTACAGATTTTTTTTTTTTTTTTTTTTTTTTTTTTTTTTTTTTTTTTTTTTTTTTTTTTTTACAGTGTATTAAATGTGATCGCATTTGTGCTTAAATGCATTTTTGAAGCTTTTATCTGCTGTTTGGCAGCTTGTTCCTTACAACCCGAATTCACTACATCATCGTGCTAAAAAAGTACACTTTATATTCTTAGTTTAACTTGTAGAGAAGAAATGGCAAGTGGCGTTCACCAAAGAAAATGATAACTGCAATATTTTAAATTTACAGAGGTTGTATTCAAAGCACACTCAGATTATTTAGAATATTATGCAATTGACAGAAATAGATATTTTTAAATAAATATTTTTTTAAATATTAATAAATAATTAAAATATTTTTTAAACTTTTCATGATATAATTAAAATATTATATAACAAATTTGAAAATTTGAACGTCATTACACTTTTTAGGGATATTGCAGTCAGGATATACGTCTATAGATAAATATACTGCTTCTTAGAAAATTACTAAAAATCGAATATGTGAATTATATACTCTTTTCTAATAATTTATCTTCTTTTCTTTCTTCTGTACTTACGACATACTAGCATTATCTAGTAGAGACCACAATGATTGCGAGCGTTTAGATAGTATTTTGAAAATAATTGAAAGTAGAACACATATATAGAACACACAGTATGTCAAAATGATTAGTTTTTAGATCAAAACAGACAAACAACCACGCACAACACAACAATCAGAAGCACAACATCTAACCAAATAAAATCCCATACACGAAGTTTACTAGAGGATCACGAGGTACATCTACTTCAGTGTTAAAAGACGTCTCTTTCTCTCTCTCTCTTAAAAGTTAAATTATAATCAAATTATTAAATCAAAGCATAATTTTTTGATTAACGATATTAATTACAACTGAAACATTTACATACAATTAGAGATTCATTAAAAAAATGTATAACGCAACCTAGGGTGCTTCTTTAAAAATGAAAATTATAAACATGGAAAAAATGCTAAAATAAGTATCTTTGGTCAGAAACGTTCCTTTTAACAAAATCGACGTAAAAATCCATGTTTTGTAGAAGTTCCGTCTGGCTGAATAGGACTCGGGCCGAGATTTTAACATTTTTCCGGTCCGAACCGAACTTGTAAGTTCAGGCATGGAAATGGGAAAAAAGATGGAAATTTTTTTCCATCTCTACAATAAGGCCAAACCCGTATAATTTAGACACATTTTAACAGTTATTCATGCAATAAAATGAATTATAACTGTACATATGATAGTTATTTTCTTTTTGTAACTTAGAAAGTATTAAAAGAAAAAAATAAAATGTATAAATTCATTAAATGAAAAAGGAAAATTGGAAACAGTTTGCTAAAAGTATAAAGCCATCCAAATGTATCTGTAAAAGAAACGTATGGAAACTTCCTCTCCCTTGTTAACCCATTTGTGCCTTGCGCCCAAATTTTGGGACGCTTTCTTAAAAAAACTCCCATTACAAATTGAATTAGGATATCCTTTCAAAACTTAGTAAAATATATCCTTCGTATTTGTTTTCAATATTTATCCATAAATGGCAGTGCATTTTTAAGAATAAAAAGGTGAAATAAATGTTTGTTGTAGCGCAAAGTTGGATTTACTTTAAATAAAATAGCGCGTAAGAAAATGTAAGATAATTCTTTTATTTTTTTATCAATCATTTTATAAGTGGTATTATTTGTAATATGAAACATTATTTTAGAATACATATTTTTACATTTTTCCAGATTTCTATTTTTTTTTTGCTCGAATTTGAACCTTTATATATCGTCCCAATTTTGGGACGCTAGGCACGAATGGGTAGGGGTTTTCTCCGTTACTGTCTATGCATTAAATGTAAATTTATGCCATTTATTTTGTTACAAAATGGTTACATTCCACTCGGATTATTATTTGGTTATAAAATTATTATTCGGATTATTATTTGGCTATTCTTTGTTATTACTATAGGGCGAACAGGGGCTGGGCTCTGTTCAAGAACAAGACACCCACCCCTTCCTATCCTTAGCTATTGGTTTAGTAAAAATTTATATCATACCGTTATGTTTTGTACTTAGTTTAGTATTTGACATCCTGAGGTTACTAAAATATATACAGCAGAACCTCGCTTATCCGACGTAATTGGGTCCGGATTGACAGCGGATAATCAAATTTCCAGATAATCGAGAATTTATCAATAATCATCTAATTTAATATGCAACATCGTCATCGAACTGCTATTAGGACTATTTAAATAACTTAATAAACATCTAAATTTAAATTATACATGAAAATAATTTTATTTGTTTAGAACAGGGACGTGTACACGGGATGGGGGGGGGGTGTATACTCTTCACAGGATCGGATCTTGCGAGAGCTCAAGCTAATTTCAATGGGATTCGAAGAAAGGGGGACCAAAATGCTTATCTCTACTTGTGGTTTGGAAGGGAACACATGCGTACACAAGGAATATGAATGTCAAAAAAAATAAAAATAAAAATAAAATAAAATAAAATAAATGGAAAAAATTCAGGATATCGACATAGATTTACAGAGAGTTCCGGTTATACGAGGGTCGGATAATTGAAGTTCTACTGTACCATATATACTTGTGTGTAAAACGAATAATTTTTGACAATTTTTGCAAGAAAATTGGGGGTAAACTTATACGCGAGTCAACTACATAAGCCAAAAAAAAAAAAAAAAAAAAAAAAAAAACCCTTCGAATGCTGCTAAACTCTGATTTTTTATGTATATAAATAATAAAATAATATATAAAATATACAAATAGTAATAATTTATTATTAAAAAATTTCAATGATTTGTTTTTGTTTACTTATTAATTTTTCGCATTAGTAAATGAAACCTTTGGTTTGATTTTGTGCGAAATTGAAGTAAAAAGTTAGGGGGTCGACATATGCGAGTTTTTGCATTCAAAAGTTAATGGGTCGACGTATATGCGGGTATATACGGTATATATACTCTATTAGTAATTATTGATTATTATAAATTTTTACTATATAAATTATACTATAATTTTTACTATATAAATGGCTAATGGTGAGGAGGAAGGGGGTCTTGTTCTTCAGCCGACCCCAACCCTCCCCCCTCCCCTTATAGTAATAATAAAGAAAATTTTATAGTCAAATAATAACCTGAATGATATATAACCTTTTTGAAACATATTAAATGGCATAAAACATAGATATAATGCTTATACAGTAACGGAGAAAACCCCTACCCTTTCGTGCCTAGTGTCCCAAAATTGGGACGTTTAGATTTTTATATGTAAAATCAACAAAATTTCAAAGGTAATTTATTTATTATTTTTTACGTTCATTTTACACCATTTACTATAATTAAGCACAATATTGAGTACTCAATTCAGGCACTAATTCAGGCACTAATGGGTTAAAGAACTTCATTTACATGACTTTCAGATGCTTATAATAAAAGCTCGCAGTTCAGAAACAAACTCCAAGGATTTGAGTAGACAAAATGTCTAATTATTAAGCTTTCTAGACCCCCCTCCACCATATGCTTCTAAGATTTCCTTTGCATTTTTGCATCAATCCAGAGAATGTCCAAATTTGCTTTTAAAAAGGTGGAATTCCTCCTTTGGGAGGAACTCTTTCATGCCTGCAAGTTTTATACGGGTCCCGACCATTAATGTTTTTAGTACGGGCCAGGCAGGGCCGGGCTTGCGCCGAAGTTTTAACTTTTATACTGGGCCGGGCTGAATTTCTCTTACTGTGAGCCGTGCACGGACCTGGAAATTTCGGCCAGTACAGTCCTCTACAAAGTATAACTAAGTTATTAATTAAAATTGCTCAATCTAATAATACAATCAAGTTTAAATTATCAAGTAAGTCGGTGTTCTGTTTTACACGATTTTGTAAATTTCTAAATGCGAACCTACGACCCTAAACACGAATTGTGTATTACAACCCTGCACGGTTAAAGTTACACCCGACCCGAAATTGACAAAGTATTTTTTTTCAAACCTACAACTTGATCCTAAGCATGAAATAGAAAAAAAAATCAATCCTAAATGTAAAGCAATTCAGTAAAATTCTGCAATCATATCTCTAAAATCAATTTTATATTTCGAAAAATGAATGCATTCATTTACTCATTCATATAAAAGTATTTTTTTATCATTTGAAACAATAATCTGAACTTTTCTTTGGAAAAATTTGGCGTACTCGAATCGACTCCCAAGAAACAAAACTCTAATCTGAGATAACCCGAAAACGGAAACACTAATCAACCCGATCCGCAGATAAATTTTAGATCCAATAGCCAACACGTTCGGACAGTATCGGGTTAACTGACCCGATACAAGGTTTTAGTTGTTGCTGTATATACATATTTCCGCAATTTACAATGACGTTATGTATGTATATTACTATTTCTTATTTATAACTTCCATTTCTCTTCTACACATTAAATAGAGATTAATATCCATATTGTTATAAAATGAGACTCTGCTGTATATTGAAATTAATGAACAAAGAAGAAATTTTTTGTTTGATACTAAGTTTGCTTGAATAATTATACAAAACTTTCTTTTTACGTACTCATTCATTCATAAAAAAAATACTGACCCTACGCTTTTTAATCAGAAGATCAAAGAGAGCAGATGAATTCTACATCCTGTCTCTTCTTGAAATCGTATTTCTTATAGGCGCCTAAGTTTTCGGTCAGTCGAATAAACATTGAACGGGAGTGCACGCGAATGAGTTCTAGACAAAATGTATAAAGTTATCGGTAACATCCGGCTGTTGTGACGACAGACTTTAACTGACATGTGGTTAAATTCTTAAATTTTCTTTTTGCAGACTAAGGAATTAAATTTTAATTTAGATTAAATTCGTAAAAATTTGACGTAATTTGGGATCGGGAATTTTAGGGTAAATCCGGACACCTGATAATACTACTCGTAAGTATCTAAACTCAAACCCAAACCCATCCGAACCTGAAACCGAACCCAACCACAACGAAAAAAATTATTCTGAATTCGCGTCGTGGGTCGGGTCGGTTCGGGTGTAGTTAAAATCGAATAACCTGAATCGATGCAAAACTCTAATTTGAGTTATAATTCTGGGCACTTTTTTGAAAAATCAGCTTAAACAAAACCAACGCGTAAGAATCAAAACTCATTCCGAAACCGAAAACATTATAACCAAGCTAATCTAACTTCCAAAGAAAAAAAAATAGCGGCAAGGTTATCCGTGGATCGCGTTTTCTATAAACTAACCTAAGATCTTTTTTTATTAACCTGCCCCCGACTCGGGTCGTGTGCAGGAAACGCGATGCAGGACTCTTCACTCAAGTCAAAAAAATTTCCCCGACTACGATGAAATTTGACCCTGACGGGAGGGGGGGGAGGGGCATAAGTCCCCGGACCCCCCTCTGGCGCCGCCTTTTGTGTAAAAAGCAATAAGAAAAGTACTCCGTGACTGGTTGCAAAATCTATCTACAAATAGGCGATTTATGAGGACTGCGCCTACTTATCCCTGCAGCCAAGTACCCCCGGTCTCCCCTACATGTTTCACAAGGATTTGAATTCGATTGCCTTTGCTTTGCAGCTCTATCGCGAAGTTTGTTTTTTTAATATTTTTAGTTAATCAGTATCGCAGTCTTTTTGCTGCTCCAACCATGCCAAACCTTCAAACATTGCTAATTTATTCGTTTTCTGCGCCCACATCGGTTTCCTCTTCTTCGCTTTGATCAATGTGATAGTAAAAAAAAAAAAAAAAAAAAAAAAAAAAAAAAAATTAAAAAAAAAAATTAAAAATGGGTTTTGCACACAATTAATGTGATAGGAAACAAAAAAAAAAAAAAAAAAAAGAGGTAGAAAAAAAGCAAGCTTTAAAAAAGGATTTCGATTAACCGAGAGTTTTGGTTAAAAGAGTTTCGGATAAAAGAGGTTCTACTGCATATCAATATTTTATTAAACGGGTTTTTATCATTATCAGTGGCGCCAACGTTTGATAATATTGGGTGGGTTGAATGCCATGTTAGAGAAAAATGACACTGTTTGTTATTTTGCTTTCTTTGAAGGGAAAAGATGATATTTCAAACTATGAAAAGTTAGAATTTTTTACAGTAGAATATAAAGTTGTGATTTTATTTAATTATATATTCATGGGGTCTTCCTTTTATGGTCTCTAATATTTACTAATGTATCATGAATTTGACTACAAATCAAAACGCGAAGGATTAAAAAATATTAAAATGAGCATTTAATGCAAATACACTGAAATGCTTTTATTAATTAGTACTATTTACTTAAACTATACGGGATGATTTGAAATAGATATAATTTCTTAAACAGCTGATAATAGAAAAATACTTCCAATTAAAAAAAATACAGTAAAACCTCCCTAAAGCGACCGGGGGCACCATTTCAGCACTTGTTTGGGGGGGGGGGGGGTGCAAAGTTTGCTTTGAGGGCAGTGGCATAGACAAGGGTGAGGTTCGGGGGGGGGGGTATCCACTTCACTCCGAAAAAGAACCGATTAGAAATTCCGTTTTAAGCAGGTTTTCATCTTAGCAAGTATACTTTCAAGATACTGACTAAGGTTTACCGTTTAAGACAGTATTCCGTTACAGACAGTTTCCATTTTGCAAGTATATCTAAGGCTGTTAAAATATCCTTTCTATAGTAAACCTCTGAAGAGCATAGGTACATTTCCTGTAAAACTTGTAAAAATCAAAAAAAAAAAAAAAAAAAATCGGAATTGGAAAAAAAAAAAAAAAAAAAAAAAAAAACACCATATAATTACATTTGCTAATACGCAGACCTGTCTAAAATGGAGTTTTTTCCTCCTGACCTTTTCGAATTCTTCGTTGCAGTGGGAAGGGGGGACAAAGTTTTCTTTGAAGGGAATGGCTTGAAACAGTGTACGGGATTTTGCCCTCTTAACGTCGTTTAAAATCATGTGATTCTTCCACTAACGTTTTTAATTTTCGTGGAAAACCGCAGTTTTTTTGTTTTTTTTTTTTTTTTTTTTTTTTTTTTTTTTTAATCAACTCGCCAATCGACCGCGGAAGAAAATCTTAAATTTTGCGAATCTTACTTGGAAAAAAATAGTCAATTTGGCAAATTAGTTTCAGAAAAAAACATTACTTCCCAAAAGGACCTGAAGAAGAATTGCAAAGATCGTGGAACCAAACAGCGATTATTGCCAATCGGTTGCGAGAAAATAAATGCAGATTTCAAAATTCGGCCGAAAAAAAAAATTAATTTGCTCATCAGTTGTGCAAAAAAAATTGTGAATTTCGAATATCTATTAAGGAAAAAAACGAGAATTTTGTCAAAATTTCCTGATAAAAATCACAAATTTAGTCAAAGAATCGTGCAAAAAATCAAAAATTTCGTCAAACGATAGCGCAAAGCAATCGCAAATTTTTTCAGTCGGCTGCGAGGGAAAAAAAAAGAATTTCAACAGATGCAACAACAATCGCGACTTTCGTCAAAATATCTCGATTTGAGATAGCGGATTTTGTTAACCACCGCAAAAAATACCGTAAATTTTGACAAATGGCTATGTTAAAAAATTGCTAATTTCGTGGATCGATCACGGAAATAATCGCGAATTTCGATCTGGGGATATCATCGGGGGATAAAATCGTGAAATTCAATCGGTCACGAGATAATCAGCACATAAACATAGTCAACACGTCAAGAAGTTTGCAAATTTTGTGATTCATAGGGATTTGAAATTTTCGCCAATGATTTTCTGCGAGTAAAAAATGTCAATCATTTTCTGCATTCTTTTCAGACTATGATCTAAATTCCACACAATTCAGAAATTTGTAAAACATATGGTATCAGATAGAGTCCGCATTAGAGATGGTTCGGGCCCGTTCTTCAGAGCCCGGGCCCGCCCTAGCCCGACGATTTTAAATACGAGTCCGCCCGAGCCCAAAACATTTTGTGTCATCAGAGCTCGAGCCTGACACCGAAAATATGCAATAGTTAAAAATTGCATAATATTTAAAACTAGTATGTTGTGGCCATCGCAAAACTTTCTTCTATATGAGTCACATCAATTAAATCATTTAAATAGTACAAGAAATTGCATCAATTTAGCACTAATTCATATGTGTATGAATTTGAAGTTTGATAAAAATTCGTGCCTTAGTTCTTGAGATAGAGCTGTAGCGGAAATTCTGAAAAAATTAGCATAGCAGCGCCACCTGTTGAATGATTTACACCAATACACAAACAGCAATAATTGATATCCAGGTATACATGAATCTGAAGTTCGTTGAAAATCCAAGCATTATTTCTTAAGATAGAGCTATTGCGGAAATCACAAAAACAGCATAGCAGCGCCACCTATTGAGCGATTTACACCAAACTGTACAAAATGTCAATTCATGTCAAGGACTAACTTATTCTAAAGTTTGATGAAAATTCGTGCATTAGTTCTTGAGATACACCTATAGTGGATATTCTGAAAAATACAGCATAGCAGCGCCGCCTGTTGAGAGATTTACACCAAAATGTACAAAATGTCAACTCATGTCAAGGTTTAACTGATTCTGAAGTTTGGTGAAAATTATTGCATTAGTTCTTGAGATACAGCTATAATGGAAATTCTGAAAAGTGCAGCATAGCAGCGCCACCAGTTGAGCGATTTGCACCAAAACACAAACAGCACTAATTCATATCAAAGTATACTTGAATCTTAAGTTTGATGAAAATCAAAACAGCAGTTGTTGAGATAGAGCTATTGCGGAAATCGTGAAAAATACAGCATAGCAGCGCCACCTGTTGAGCGATTTTCACCAAAATGTCCAAAACTTCAATTCATGTCAAGGACTAACTGAATCTGAAGTTTGATGAAAATCCGTGCATTAGTCCTGGAGATTGAGCTATTGCGGTAATCGTGAAAAGGGGTGCATACCAGCACCACCTGTTGAGCTATTGACACCAAAAGCTAATCAGCACCAATTTATATCAGGGACTAACTGAATATAATTTTTTATTAAATTCCGTGCATTAGTTCGTGAGATAGCGCGCCCACAAAATTTGTGTCACATACAGACAGACAGACAGACAGACTCACAGACAGACAGTTTGTAAAAACATGTTTTTCGGAATCTCTGACCTCTAAAACGTGTAAATCCGTCGAAAACCGAAAGTCGAAAATGTTCACGAATCCAATACTTTCTTCTTGTAAAGATAGAAGAAAGTAAAAATATACCTTCCACAGACCAAGAAAAAATGAAAAATTGCTTTTAAGAAAAAAAAAAGTTCATTAAGGGAAATATTTAAAATAACTTTTAAGATTTATAAATGACTATTTAGAACTGCAATTTTGTGTTTGAATGTTAAAAACAAATATTATATATTCGTAATGTATGGTATGAAACATGTATTTTTTTTCTGTTAGACAAATGGATAGATTCTTTACGAATAGTAGTGTAAAAATGATGTATGTTTAGAACATAAAATTTGTTATAAAAAAAAAAAAAAATATTTTGATATTCATCCATAACATTAATAAACGATACATTTAACTAAACTTTTTTTATAAACATCTAGAAGGAAAAAATATTTATCCAATAATTGTTCAATATACATATTGATATTTATAATTAGCTTAAACCAATGAAACGTAGCGTATACATACATATTTGATGATTTACATAATCTGCAATATTTGTTTTGAAACAACTTTGCTTCTTAATTCGAATGACGCACATTTTGTGCACTTTCATTGAAATGTATTATAAATCAAAACATAGTCTCAATTTTCACCAGAAAAAAAGGAATAATTGTGAAAATGCTTTCATTTAATAAATGTAACTCATATTAATGTATTTTTCTATGGATTAATTACTATCGGGTGAAATCAAGGTTCACTTTTATGAGTACTCTGGATGCTTTAATTAAGTGTCTGAAAATATAAATAACCATATTTATGCAATAGGAGACGCTTTAATCTTTAGCATAAAATAATATTAATTAAATATGCGATTAGTCATTGTCGGATAAACTGTGATGAAGGAAATGTTATTAACCGAAGGCTAATAATTTAGTAACTGGCGTAGAATGTTTGCTTATTCGATGCAATTTTCTTTGCTTTCTCTTCTTAACTAATGATGAATTGCGCCTGAATATAATACTATTGTAGCTTGAACTTAAAATATGATAATAGATGTTTAGAAATACAATTACTAGCTGGTTATTAAAAGTCGGATAAAAGAGAAAAATGTTTTATTACGATTTTTTTAAAGTTTGGAAAACTTTTATTCTGTTTTTAAAAATGGTATGTTAAACGGTACGATTTTACATTTTTATCCACAAGTATATTAAAATTGAATATAAATTTAATGTCAAAAATTCATTGTGTTTGAATGCAAATTAACAGGAATCTAAATACGAAAAACGAAATATTTAAAAAGCCTGCTTTGCTCTTATTTGCTATCTCTTTGTAAAATATAGCACAGATTCAGTGTTTGCTTACTCAATTCAATTTTCTGTTTTTTTTTTTTTAATAATGAGCTTCAAATTGAAGTATACCTGAATGTAACATTATTAAAGTTCGAAATGAAAGTATGATAATAGATTATATTTAAAAAGCACTAATAAGTTAATAAAATTCAGATAAAAAGAAAAATATTTCATTACGATTTTTAAATTTCACGAAATCTTGTATTCTGTTTTTTAAATATTCGCTTGAATATTTTGCATTTTTCTCTAAAGATAAAATAAAATCGATAACATTTTTATCATAAAATATATGAATGATTCAAAGAAAAAAAATGAATCTGTTTAAAGACAAATTATTGATAAACTAAATAAAAATACAAAATATATGAAAAGCCTGTTCACTTATCAGCTATCTCTTTATAAAACATTATAAAACTTTTTATAAAACTAATGCGCAAGGCACTTTAACTCAGTGGCAACGTTTGTTATATTCATAAAGGATGTTTCGACAATGATTGATAGTGTTTTCAAACCTAATTTTAATAATATAAACGGAGTTAAAGTACATGTTAAGAATTTTTTTGTTCTGAAACACTGAAAATTCACTTTTATTCACTATTAATGCCATTTTACAGTAAAAAGTTAGGTTACCTAATCCAATATTTCAAATGTGTCTCATTCGAAAAACAAATATAGTATAAAATGATTTTTTTTGATGCACTTGAAGGTATTTTGTGACAATATACGAAACCTTTCGTATAAAGTCATTTACAGTGTCACAAAAAATATTCTCTTATATAATGGTCTACATTAAAAAACCATTCACAGCGTTGTATTATCTGAAACATGATGAATCTGGTATTAATTTCTGAGTTGCACTACAAGATGCATTCAGTAGAAAATGATGTGCATTTCATAATTACAGTGACAGAATACATACACTGTATCCCACGTGTTGTCCGCTAGAGATGTTTAGTAAAAGTGCATTTGTAGCTATAATATGCGTTTTAACCATTATGTCAATTACTAAAATTTGCCCTTATCCCCAATGACCAGGGTACCCGGGTATTAGCTCGATTTTAACATGCGCGTGCCATAAAACACCCCTATTTCAGAAGTGTTTGACCGCTTTCAAGAAGTTTGACCACTTTTCACCCCTCATTCACCCTTTGGAGAAGTGGAATTTGATGGATTTATAGAAATATTAATTACTTTAGGTTCATCAATTCAAACAAACATCACGCATTAGAAATGTGGAAAACAAACTCGCATCCCTTATATCGAGCAAGTATGAGTGTAATCCGATTGTGGAATATTCTTATATTTATTCGGCTTTAAAACCAGAAGACACGAGTGGAACATCTTCAAAATGATAAAGCTGCAGCAATTCCTGATTTATGGACTATGCTAAATTATAACCTATTGAAAAAATAGGAAACTTAGTGGTTGACTAGTAATTATTTCCGTATCGACACTGTAAAAAAAATTCCGCAACGTTCCTGGGAAAAAATGGGCAGCTGAGTTGCCCATTATATCCAAGAAACATTTCTTGAAAATGACTGAAACTTTACTGTATACCTTAAAAACTTTCCACAGAAATACCAGTAAGCTTCCTGCGAAATACCAGGAATGTTTCTGTTGACAGCAAAACATTACTGACATGTCACAGAAAGTTTACCTTGTTTTCTATGGAACGTTTCAGAAGTGTTCAAAAGGTTTCTGTTAATATGCACTCTTTCAAGGGTAGCACCAAACATGATGCTCACCAATTACTCACACTCTTATTCCTATTTATTCTAGTGAAAGTATTTCTTCAAATGGGTCTTAGATTCCCAGAAATTGGGGGCGAAGTTCAGCATACGTTTCAAATACTCATTAGTTTGCAACTTTCAACGAGTATTACGTGGAGTGATCTCAGAGTGTTCACCCGCCAGCCAGAGGAACCGAGTTCGATGGAACCTCCGAGTTCGAGAGGAACCTCCTAACTGTTTATTTTTTTATATTAATTTCATATTTTTGACACTTTACAAATTTTAATCAAAGTTATGAATTTTTACAGCTTCGAAATTTTGATATTTTCAAAATCGATTTATATTTTTGATTTTTCACGAAAACTTCTATTTTTTCTGCAATTTTTAAACTAACCTTTTATTGACGGAAATAAAAATTAATATGTGCAGAAAGTTTGTTTCCATAATATTATTATTATTTACCTTTTTGTATTTTAAATACAAGTCTCAAAAATGCACAATATTTTATTAGAAAAAGAAAAATAACAAAATAAATATCTTTTTAATGTTTGGTTTGTTCAATATATTAAAATATGACAAATGATGAAATACAAAATTGTTTGCTATTACTGACTTTGACATTTAAATTTAGTAAATATACAATTAATCGAGTGACATATATCGTAGAAATATTCAAAACGAAATATTTATGCGAAAAATTTTCCTATAATAGAGCTTAACTTCTTACCTAGTACTTGTATTTAAAAAAACATGAAATATATCAATATATATTTTTTAATTTATTCTGATATTATTATGAAATGCTATCTAACGATTTCTTAAAAAATATATACCATAAGTTATATTTCATGCGGGATCCGCAGACGATTTTTACATTTCCAGTTGATAATTTTTTCTTTATTATCATTATTTGTTAGAATGAAAAAATATTTTGAAATATAATTTGTATATTTTTATTCATTTAAAGATAAACACATCTGGACATTTGACATCAAAATTATTATTTATAATTTACACGAAAAAATAAATTTTCAGTTAAAGTTCAATAAATATATATGATATATTGTTTCTGAACTTTGCTTAAAATATAAAAATATATAAATGTAAATAACAATTAAAAAAAATCTAGGCATGAAACATTTTGGATTTTCATTAGTAAAGATGTTAGTTTACAAGAAAGATAAAATACATATAAATTTTCATGAAAAAAAAATCATAAAAATAATTGATATTTTTTACGAAAATATAAAAAAATTCAAATTTGCAGCAATTCATAGCCGTACTTAAAAGTTGTAAAGTGTCAAAATATAAAATTAATTAAAAAAGAAAACAAAAATTCAAGAGGTAGCATCGAACTCGAGCCGTCCGGATGGCGTGCGAGCCCTCTGCGTCCACACCACGGAAAACACTTTGAAAACTGCAAACTAATGGGTATTTGAAACGTATGCTAAACTTCGACACCCAATTTCTGAAAATCTAAGGCCCATTTGAAGAAATCCTTTCACAAGAATAATTAGGGATAAGAACTCTAAAACATATCTTAAATTAATCAAAATCTACGAGCATCATGTTTGGTGGTTCCCTGGTTAATGAAAATTCAAATGATAGGCGTATTTTTTTACATGTGCTGCTCGTTAAACATTCCACAGACAGGTACGAGGAATAATTTCTTAGCGGTGTCACAGATATATTGAATTTTCATCTGAATGGTGTTGACAATAGAGACGTAAAGGATTATGTCGTCTATTGATTTATTCGAATTCCATATTGATTTTTTGACATTCATATAAGGAATTCGTTTTCGATACTTGCGCGCGAACAACGGATTACAGCAACAAAATAATAAAATGGCGGCCGCAGCGTTTTGCTATTTCAAACTTTTGTTCAGGAACGTTTCAGATATGAAAACCAGAATTTCACAGGAAAGAGCTAAAATATTCTGAAAACCTGGGAAAACGCGAAACATTCCTGGATTTTACATGGAGCCTTACACTTTTTTTTACAGTGGAGGAAGAACAATATTAACACAATATTTTCCGTCTAAACCAGTGTTGCCAGAGGGTTACTTTTTTAAAATTTAGTATTCTTGATTGGTACCACTCTTCTGAAATAGTAAAATTCCCCTTGTTTTCGACTTAATTAATATGTCATTAAATAAGGCGAATTTTACTATTTCAAAAAAGTAGTTCAATCAAGGAATCTGAATTTTAAACAAGTGGGTATGTGTGATCATAGATCGCACTGTGTTGTAATGTATGTTGCAATGTGTTGTAATGTATAATGTTGAGAATTAATAATTACATTATTAATTATTAAATAGTTAAATTGAAACTTTTTATTTATCGATTAAGTGTCATTAAGGGAATAAATATCACAGAAAAAATTAGACTTGTATAATACTTTTTACGAGTAACATACTCACAAGAAATCATTATATCTATTATTATTATTATTGTTATTTCATTACCGACATATTTTTATGTAGAATATTGACAGCTTTTTACTTTAAAGTGTGTTTGTTTATTTAGTGCAAAACTTTGCGGAAATATGTCCTAACATATATATGCCATACTATAAACAGCGTGACAAGAATACGACGTATTGAAATTCTTAAGCAATAAATGTGTTGTTGGTAACAAATTAAAAGGTATCTCAATATCTCATATTACGTTACATCAGAAAAACAAATTTAAATCGCAAAAATTAAATGAAAACTCTATATATATTTATTTGTAAAAATAACAACTATTATAAAAATATTACTTGTAATTAAAAGAAAACCCTTAAGAATTAAGAAAATATTTTATTTGCCTGCGTAGTTTTCTGTGATAGTAAAAATGTCTTTTTTTAAATAATAATGAAAAAATATATTTCGTAATCTTTTTTGAAAGCCCATAAAGGCAATTTTTATTTTTTCCAAACTACATTTGGATTCATATATACTTTTTTAAATATAGAAAAATAAAGATCTACTTTAGACTAATTGTATAATTAGCGATGCAATATATAACATCATTATAGAATAACATGACACAGTGAAGGGCACTTGAAATGAACATGATAAAATTTCAAGGAAGATCACGTTTAGCAAACGAAATTACTAATATATAAATATATGCCCTATTCTAAAAACTCATTACTACTGAAGAATATTTTTTTTTGTCGAACTCAGAATGAAGGTTGCGAAATACTGGCGAATTATGCATATTTGCAAAACACAAGTGTGATTTACTAGATAATTTACAAATCGTTTGTTTTCTTTTTTTACTTTCTTCTATCTTCAATAGAATAAAGTATTGTAATCGAAATTTTTTTCGACTTCCGGTTTTCGACGGATTTGCATGTTTTAGGGGTCAGAGATTCCAAAAAACATGTTTATAGAAAATGTCTGTCTGTCTGTGTGTCCGTCTGTCCGTCCGTCCGTCTGTCCGTCTGTCCGTCTGTCTGTCGCCATTGTACCATCAAAAAGTGTATGAAGTTATGTATAGAATTAAACCAAAATTTTATTATAAGTTTTTGACTATGGCAAGCAGGTCTTCCCGGAATTTGGAAAAAATTCGCCGGTAGGGGGCGCTGATATAACAATTTTTGTACGATTTTGAATATTGTACCATCCAAAAGTGTATGGAGTTATTCATAGAATTGAACCAAATTTTTATTTTAAGTTTTTGGATATGACAAGCAGGTCCTCCCTGAATTTGGAAAAAATTCGCCGGTAGGGGGCACTGTAATAGCGATTTTTGTGCGATTTTGAATATTTTACCGTCCAAAAGTGTATGAAGTTATACATAGAATTAAACCAAATTTTTATTTTAAGTTTTTGGATATGGCAAGCAGGTCCTCCCTGAATTTGCAAAAAATTCGCCGTTAGGGGGCGCTGTAATAGCGATTTTTGTGCGATTTTGAATATTGCACTATCGAAAAGTGTATGAAGTTATGCATAGAATTGAACCAAAAAAAAAAAAAATTAAGTTCTTGGCTATGGCAAGGAGGTCCTCCCTTAATTTGTAAAAAAATCGCTCGTAGAGGGCGCTGTAATAGCGATTTTTGTACAATTTTTGTGCCATTTTGAATATTGTACCGTCGAAAAGTGTATGAAGTTATGCATAGAATTGAACCAAATTTTATGTGTTTATTTTTGGTCATGTCACGAAGGTTCTTCCTGAATTTGGAAAAATTCTGCCGGTAGGGGGCACTATAATTACGATGTCTGTACAATTTTCATTATTGTACCATCGAAAAGTGTATGAAGTTATCCATATAATTGAACCAAATTTTTTGTTCATGTTTCTGGCTATGGCAAACAAGTCCTCCCTGAACTTGAAAAAATTCCGAAAGAAGGGGGCGCTATAATTCCGATCTCTGTGCCATTTTCATTATTGTACCATCCAACTGCGTATAAAATTATGCATACAATTGAACCAAAATGTTTGTGCTTGTTTTTGGCTTTGGCCAACAGGTCCTCCTTGAATTTGGAAATATTGCGCGGTAAAGGGGCTCCGTGTTAGCGATTTTTGTATACTTTTATGATTTTTCGTAGTTCTATTGTGCATCGGCGGCTCATGCAGCGGCGGGAACTCGCTTCCTGCTAAGCCGGCTATTCGCAAACAGCTGATAACAACAGATAAAGGAAAAATTAATAATTTTAACAAATATCATGATATAGATTAACTCGTTTTTAATCCGTTTAATTGACTTGAGCAGAAATTTAAGATGAAAATCAAAGTTGGTATAGTATTGAACTAATAATATTGAAGTATTAACATGTGTAACTAGGTTTTGAAATATTAAGATGTATAAGATAGAAGAAAGTTTTGGGATTGGCACATCCAACTAGTTTATCTTATTTTTAATTCTATACGTGTAAATATTCAATAATATTTTGCATAAAAATGATGAAATAATAATATTTTAGTGCACATTATGAATAAGCATTTCTTTTAATTTTGCGTATGTTGTTAATAAATGAAACGCGATAGTAAATCAAACTTTTTGGTTTACATATGTATCGGTATAAAAATCTCCTATTCGAATATTTTCTGGAACACAGACTGTAAAAAATATCTGTAAAATTATAAAAATAATTCTAGGAATTTGTGATTCCTAGAACTTTTTATGCAACAGCAACAATAGATATTCGTCAAATAGATACACTTTTGCATCGTAAATAAAAAAAAAAAAATCTTTAAGGTTACTAAGAATTTTTTAGGAAACTGGGATGTCTAGATCTTTTTATGTAACTGGAACCAGGGTTACAAATAAAATTTTAGTAAGCTTACTGCAATTTTACTAGATTATTTTGTAAAACTACAGATTTCTATAGCTTTACAAAAACTAATTTCATATATTTAAATCTTTTTTTTTTTTTTTTTTTTTTTGTACAGTGTAGAGATTTTTGTAAGCATACAGATTTTTGTAACTTTGTATCTGTAGAATTACAGTTTTTTTTAGCGTGTATTTGGTTTATAAATGAATTGCGCTAGAAAATCAAATCTTTTGCTTTATTTATGTATCGCTATAAAAAATCTCATGCACAGTAAAAAAAAAATCTGCAAAGTTACAGAAATTTTTCTAGAAAACGTGGATTCCAAGAAGTTTTATGTGACGGCAACAGCGAAAATTCATGTAACAGATAAACTTTTGCGCCGTACATCAAAAATATGTAAGATTACTAAGATTTTTTTAGGAAACTGGGATTCCTAGAACTTTATATGTATCTAAACCCGGGTTACAGATAAAAGTTTAGTAAGATTACTGTAATTTTAGTAGATTCTTTTGTAAAGATACAGGAGGCTGTAGCTTTGCAAAAACTACCTTTGTCGGTCATTCCATGTCACTTCAACCAATTTTTTTATGGTATGTAACCCGACCGACAGGGATTTGGGTGAAACTTTGTGTACCTACTAATTCTATTTTGGTATGAATCCATCAGAAATTTTTCTTTTCTAGACCTCATTGTTTGTGAGATATGGAGTGGGTCAAATTTTTGGATTTTCCTCGAATCGCACATTTCTGAGTCTGTATATTTAGACTGCAGTTCCATTTTCAAAAAATTGTTTCTCTGAATCTAAAATGTGAGTCATCTTAAAAAATATTACTGTAAGTACATAAAAAGATACAGATTTTAATAAAAAAAATATTTAAAAGATTAATTTTAAATATTTAGGACCAAAAGATTGAACCAAAATTGAATGTTATGTTTTTTTTTGTGACTTTAGGAAAAAGGCTCTACACAAAAAGGCAAATAAAATTTACAATTTCTTTTTGCTTTAAATTACAGTTTACACTTTGGGATTTCTATTTATGAAATAAAAATGATGTCTTTCTTGTTATGACTTATGCAAAAATTTTGCCCTGTTTTGAGAAACTGCACCAATCAAGAAAAAAAAATCTGCCTAATTTCAGCTGTGGTACCTAAATAACTACTATGGTTCCTGTGACTTCTTGAATATATTATTCCCCGTTTCTTTCTTCCTTTCTTTTGCAAAGTAAAGTTTATGCTTTGTTTGTTTTCTTCTACATAACAGGGGTAAAATTCTATGACTGCAGTCCATCCCCCGCTCCATTAAATTTTCTGCATAATCCTTATGTTTCATTTATTTATTCATTCATATATTTTCATTTATTATAACGATTGTTTTTAATTTAATCTCTTATTTTTGTTTTTTTTCAATATAACTGTAAACAAAAAATCTTTTGTTATATAATAAGAAAATACAAGAATGACTTTTTACCAATCACATTTTCAATGTTTTTTTTTTTTTCTCTGTGTGTGTGTGTTTGAATTAAGATACTTTAATCGTTATTAACATTTTTTTTTGAAAACTTTCTATTTTATTATCTTGGATAATTTTAATCATTTTAAATATGCTTTTTATAGTTTAAATACCTTATATTTAACAAAGCTAAGTTCATTTCTACAAGATGAAACATATTTCTACGCCTACCTTGTTTAAACACATTCTGACAAAGGTAGGATAAAATTTTTAGTAAAGGCAGGTGTTTTCGAATCTGTTAATCAAATTATTATTAGTCTGCTGTTTCTCATAATAGAAGGGATATCTAATTTTCATTGTTCTGCAACAGAAAATAATAGATGAATTTGAAGTAACTGGTTACGCTGCAAGACAGTTTTCTGAGAGAAAAGAGAATCTTGTCAATGCCAGAAATAAGAAAAGGTAAAGCCACAGTCACATGTCCAGACGCAATTGAACTAACTGAAAAGTTTTATAATTGTAATAAATATTGAAGAACCATGGCTAGAAAAAAATGCAGCTAGCACTGCTAAGAATGTACTATGCACAAAAGCGATTGATACTGTGTGTGTCTACATGAGTTATATTCTTTTTAAATAGGAATTTCCGAAAAACTTGAGGATTATAACTCTAGGTATTCAATCCAATATTAGCAGCACTGTTCCTTTAAATGAATTTGGGACAAGTTTAGTAAAAAATTTGGAAAATTTTATTCCACTCTTTCACAACGAAAGCTAAATCTAATTTCCCAAAAGAAACTAAAGAAAACTTTGGCCATCAAAAAGCTATCGTGTTGTTGGATTTCAGCAAAAATTTTACTTTTCTTATTCAAGATGAGGTTTAAAGTTTCCATTGGATCAAAGAAGCTGCACTCTTCATCCAACTGTTATGTACCCTCTATTTCTCAGTATTAGATTATCAGCAGACAATATACATATTTTATGATATGCAACACGATGGCACGCGTGTTTGTTTAACACAGAAGGAGGTGATATCATTTGTTAAACAGATATTTCTGATGTAAAGAAAGTCTTCGACTTTAGTGATGGGTGTCTGTCCAATATTGCAAGTTTTCATAAACCTTTACTAAAATGAAGACAATTTCCCTTTAAGATATTTAACAATATTTATTTTCTGGGGGTGGGGGGGGGAAGGAAGCGGGATAGCCACCGATTTTGAAGGCAATACAAAGGCAATAGTGTTTTAGATACTAAATTAGGATGATCTTCTACATACTGATGTTTTGTTATGTTACTATGTTTGGAGTTGCAGTAAGATAGGAAAATTGAATTATATATCAGAAGGTTCTCAATGTTGCTTATTCATAATAAATATAAATTTAAAATTGCAAAAAGAAAGAATGTTGCAAAGTAAGTCTAAGTGATACTGCAAAAGTACGTCATTTATTTCTATATTTATATTTAGCTCAGTTCTATTTTTGAATTTCAATCTTTTAAATATAATGTTTATTCTATTTTTTTAGTTTGAGAAATTTGCATATAATTTAACAAATTCTTTATTTGTTACATAAAAAATTACAACAATCTAAATGTTTAAAATGTTTATAAGCACTTTTATTTAATGTATTAGATTTAATTAATGATTATTTCAATTTAATAAAAAGGATGTCTTAGCTTATATAAAAATTTTGTCCCGTTTTGAGAAATTGCCCCAATCAAGAAAAAAAAAAAAAAATATATATATATATATATATCTGCGCTTAATTTAAGCTGTGGTAACTACACAATTACTGTGGTTCCTATGACTTGTTAAATTTATTTAATAAGTAATTCTTTTTTTTTCTGAGTAAAATAAAAAAAAATCTATGGCTGCGATATCTCCCCCCCCCCTTCATTAAATATTGTACATATTTCTTACATACAACGGTTGTGAAAGTATTTATAGAAATATACCACTGAATCCAATGATAGGTGTATATTTATGTGAGAAACCTATGCGATAAGATTGAGAACAACACAATTTCAGATAATGTGTGATATGTGACAATACGATACATTACAAATTTTCTACTGTTATAAAAATAAATAAATCGGTCTGATTTTAAGGGTTAATTTTAGCAAATAAATCAGAATGATTAATAAATTTAAATTTAAAATGTGCATCAATTATTTAGGTGCCATAAGAAAGTTAGAGATTTTTATCTTTTGATAGGTACATCATCCCAAAATAAGTCAAAATTTGTGAATAGCCATGAGAAAGACATCATTTTTATTTCATAAATAAAAAGCTCAAAGTATAACACTTTATTTAAAACAAAAAGAAATTGGAAATTTCATTTGCTTTTTTATGGAGAGCCTTTTTCTTTGTAAAATGCCAAAAATTCCGAGAAATAACCATTTTGCCTTAATTTTTTGGCCTTAAAATTTACAAATTAATTTTTTACATATTTTTTATTAGAATCTGTATCTTTTGATGTACTTTCAGTGATATTTTTAAGTACATTTGGATTTAAGATCCAGAGTAACAATATTTTGAAGATTGAACCACAGTCTACAAATACAGGCTCAGAAATGTGAGATTAGGGAACAATAAAAAAATTAGACTCCCCATATCTCACAAACTATGAGGTGTAGAAAGGATTTTTTTTTTATTTGTCCATATCAGGGTAGGGATAGTATGTATACAAACTTTTACCCAAGTCCCTGTCGGTCGGGTTACAAGGTCTGGTTGAATTGGCATGGAAAGACTCTTGTAGATTTACATCTTTTTTTGTACAGTGTGCAGATAAAATTTTAATAAGTATTCAGATTTAAGTGACTTTACATCTATATAATTACAGATTTTTTTTTTTTTTTTTTGTATCAGATACAATGTATCATGTACAATGTATCAGAATATTTTCGGGAACACAGGTAAAATTCAAAAGCTTATAATCCTTGGAATAAAATATTTGTCACTGTTGAACAGTTTTAAATGTACTTATGTACATTTTAATTTTAAATTAACTGTATTTTGGTAAACATAACATTTGTAAAAATATTTGTGAAATAAGATGAAAGAGTTTATTAAGAGGTGCGAAAGTAATAGTGAGAAATTATTTTTTTCTTATTCCAAGATACAGGATATTGTAAGTTTCATTTTCCTAAATAATGTCGCAACATTAGCGTACATTTATATTACTTTTAATTATACACACACACATATATAAATATATATATATATATGGGAAAGCTTTTCATTTAATAGCTGCGTGCCTATAGCGCCTAGCAGAAACGATTGGTTATCGTAACTCTCATCATCTAGTATCTCTACAAATCGGCTGAATAGAGAAGACGTGGATTGGAGCCAGGCACAGAAGAGAAGCGAAACGAGCTGTTTGAGAACTGAAAAGAAGTGGAAAACGAACAGAACATTCGATAGGGTGCTTTCCGCGGGAGAAGGAGGACGGTAGACGGTAAGTAATGATGCTGATGTGCATTAGTTTAAGACGGCCACAAATGTAAAGATTGACATGATGTTTTAATCCGTGTATGTAGTTTTTATATAGTTTTAATTTGTAAATATAATTTACTTTAAAAGTTACCGGTGCCAGGATCAAGTTTGTGTTAGTCTCATTCAATATGATATTTCAAGCCCTGAGTTTCTACAATTGGTGTCGTGAAGTGTTATGAGAACTTTATCCTCACAAAGTTCATATTTGAAGTATTATTATGAGATCGCTATTTAAGTTGTGTTGAGATCTGTGTTGAGGCAATATAATGATTACTCTGAAGCTGGAAATCCATTCTAAGAAGTGAGTTTATTTTGTTCTTATTCAATATGTCAGAGTTGGTCGATTTTAAGGAATTAGAACTTTCGTTGAAAGCTGAAAAATCATTAAGTATTAAAATCTTACATAAATTAATTTTTGGAGAAGTCGATGATAGGAATAATAGACGTAGAATTCAAAATTTTACTGGATTTGCTTTTGAAATTAATTCTGATGAATATAAATCAAAATTGCAAGAAATTAAAGATAGTTTTTCCGTAAATGATTTGATAACTATTTGCAATGTTTTGTGTATAAATAATTCTGGAACTTTCGATGAAATTGCTGCCAGAATAATTTATGCTTTATGTTATTTTAATGTATTGAAATCTAATTTAATTCCTGATGAAGGTGCTCTGAGCGATGCTGAGAGCGATGATTACTCGAATAAAATTAATGATATTTCAAGTGTATCTGAAAATAATTTGAGAAATGATTCTGGTAGTTCTAGTTGTAAAAATAATGAAAATCAGAAAATTCTAATTCCTGATTATGTTCTTAAACCTGCTATTTTTATTAATGATATTGAAAATATAGTTACGGAATTTGCTGGTAGTCAATTTCAAAATGTTGAAAAATGGCTTGCCGATTTTGAAGATACTGTTTATTTAATGTCAGTGTGTTGCACAAAATGATATTGGCTAAACGCCGTATGACAGGCAAAGCTAAAGTGTTTATTGAAGGTGAAACAAAAAGAAATTCGTGGTCTAAAATGAAAGCGATACTTATTTCTGAATTTGGTAAAACGTGCAATTCAGCGGAATTACATGAATTGCTATCTAAAAGGTAAATTAAAGCAAATGAATCTTTAGACGAATATTTTTTAAGTATGAAACAATTATGTTCAAAAGGCAACCTGGAAGATTCTGCACTCATTCAGTATGTAATTAATGGAATAAACGATCCTGTTTTTAAAAAATCCTTTTTGCATGGTTGCCCAAATATTGTTGAATTTAAAGAAAAACTTAGAATTTATGATAAATTGCGTGTCGATTATGATATTAAACCTGATGTTGATGTTAGGCCTAAGGTGAAACCAGAAGTTGAATTTAAAAACAAATCTAGACCCATTAAAGCTGATATACGTTGCTATAATTGTGGCGATAGATTCCACAAAAGTAATCAGTGTAGAAATAAAGATAAAGGTCCCCTCTGCTTTTCATGCAATTTGTATGGTCATAAATCATTCGAAAGTGGTAAAACCAAGGATTCAAAATTGCCTAACGATTCCCAAGTAAATGTGCTAACCTGTTCTCAGAATTTGGTTTTTAAAGATGTAAAGTTGCATTAATTAAATTCCATCTCATTAATTGATACAGGAAGTGAAAGAACTATTCGTGGCTTGGAGCCAGACGCAGAAGAGAAGCGAAGCGAGGTGTTTGAGAACTGAAAGGAAGTGGAAAACGAACTGAACATTCGATGGGATGTTTTCCTCGGGAGAAGGAAGACGGTAGACGATAAGTAATGATGCTGATGTGCGTTAGTTTAAGACGGTCACAAATGTAAAGATTGACATGATGTTTTAATTCGTGTATGTAATTTGTATATAGTTTTAATTTGTAAATATAATTTACTTTAAAAGTTACCGGTCTCAGGTGTGTTAGTCTCATTCAATATGATATTTCAACAATATTGCATGTTTTTTGCTTGTAACATGCAGGGTTTTCAACCAAATTTAACGCCGGTTTCAGAAAAATTGACAAAATATAGTAGAAACAATATAGTGCAATTGGAATATAAATATATAAAATATTTTAGGAAATATGAGCAGTTGTATGAAATAATTTTTATCTGCGCATGCGCGAATAATAACAAGGATCATTTTACATAATTTAATATCGGCGTTAGAGTGAGCAAATTTTTAGTTGTTCTCTAAAAACAGCTCAATGATAAGGGATTTTCCACAAATTGTCATTTTAATTTTTAATTTTTTTAAATTTTCATTTCTTATTGATGCTTTAGTTCTTCTTGGATAACCACCAGGACGAGCCTACACCATGGTCAAAAGAAGTATCAAAATCGGAGCATTTTTTTCCAAATCTACTCGTTGATACTCACTAAATACTAACTTTTTTCTGAAAGTCAGTTAATAAAAAATGACAATTTGTGTAAATCCCCTTATCATTGAGCTGCTTTTAGAGAACAACTAAAAATTTGCTCACTTTAACGCCGATATCATTCTGAATTTTTACGATATTTGACTAGATTTTTTAAATAAGTTGCTCCATAGAGTTGACTATTAAATTATGTAAAATGATCCTTGTTATCGTTCACGCATGCGCAGATAAAAATTATTTCATACAACTGCTCATATTTCCTAAAATATTTAACATATTTATATTCCAATTACATTACATTGTTTCTACTATATTTTGTCAATTTTTCTGAAACCGGCGTTAAATTTGGTTGTAAACCCTGTATGTTATAGGCAAAAAACATGCAAGAATTTTTAATCTTTTTAAATAAATCGCTATATCTCTATTAATATACGTGCTATTCTTACACAAAACAATACACATATTGCACAATGTCTGTTTATTTATATTCGGTAGCAGAAGACCATTTCGTGCATTTTATTTTACAGGGTGATCGCAAGTATTATTTTTTTCTTTGATTTTTTGTTTGCCCCCTAATTGCCCCTCTTAACAAATCGACATTGCTAAATATGAGTTGATACCATTTTTTTAAATCCTGAAATTCCAGAATAATCTGCCAAGTATATTTCTAAATATTCGACAAAATGTCTAAAATTGAAAGTTGCCGGTCATTAATGGCAATATAGTGTATATATATATCACAAGAAAGGAAATGTGACGTTTTAAATGTGACTACAAATATGACTCCTATCAGCAAATATAATTTGGTGAAAACTGTGTTTTTCTGCTTAATCTCTGTAATATTTTACAAATGTATTTCTATAACAATGTGGAGATATTATAAGATTATACTTTAATTTGTACACTTTTTGCCTTATTTTTGCATCACAATAAAAATATAGACTCGGAATGTTTTCAGGAACACAAGAAAAATTCAAAAAAGTCATCGGCCTTAGAATAAAATCCTTTAACTGTTAAAAAATTCGAAATGTACATATGTGCATTATAATTTTAAAATAACTGTTCTTCTGCAATTTTTTTTAAATAACAATGTTATGAGAGTCATGATGAGAAATTAATTTTTTTCTTATTAGAGGAGACATATATAATATAAGGATATGCTTATTGATCCATATGTTTCAGTTTCAGTTATATTGCTTTTAATTATAATTTTCTTTTATTTATAAGGAAGGAAATGTGATATAATTAAATGTGATTACGAATATGACTTCTTTCAACAAATATCTTTTGACTGAAAACCGCTTTTTTGTGCTTAATAGCTTTAAATATTTAAAAATTTCCATTAAAATGTGAAGATATTACAGGGCTATTTTTTAATTTTCTATTTGGTTTCACTAAGCTCAAACGCATTTCTTTCGGACAGCAAAAAGTTATTACATTTTCAAAAATATTTATTACTGCATTTGTTTAATCGATTAAACAAAAATAAAATATAATTGTCATTTCCAAAAAACTATCAATATTTGTTTCTCAAAATAAATTAAATTTTAGAAAAAAGAGCCTCCTTAAGTAGCAAATAACATAAACATATTTTATGGGCTACAAACTTGGAATTTCCAAATTATTACATGGGTAAATTGTTCATTTTCACTGCTTTGCTGATATCCACAAACAATAATCAACGACGGACCAAGATAATTTTAGGGCTAGTGCAATGCCCTTCTAATATCACATATTTACAATTGTGTTTAAGAAATAGATTGTAGTTTTTTAAGTACTGTTTCGATATTGGGCTTTGCGTAAATATATATATATATATATATATACATATAAAATGATTTTTTGATTTCAATTCAAGTCAATTTCCCCAAATTTTCTGAGTTTTTCCACAAATCAGTGTTTTTTTTTTCTGAAAATTCCCCAACTCATTTTCTATTCAAACTAGTTGGATGGGCCAATCCCAAAACTTTCTTCTGTCTCATACATCTTAATATTCCAAAAAGTAATTACATATGTTAATAACTCAATATTATTATTTCAATACCGTACCAACTTTGATTTTCATCTTACATTTCTGCTTCAGCCAATTAATAGGAGTAAAAACAAGTTAATTTAGATCATGATATTTATTAAAATCAATAGTTCTTCGTAATTCTGCCGTAGATCAGCTGTTTGCGAATAGCCGGTTTAGCAGGACTCGTGTTACCGTCTCAGCACGAGCCGCCAATGGAAAACAGAACTACGAAAAATTGAAAGAATTATACAAAAATCACTATCAGAGCGACCCTTTACAGCGGAATTTTTACAAATTCAAGAGGTATCTGTTGGCCATAGACAAAACCATGCACAAAAAATTGGTTCAATTCTATGCATAACTTTATACACTTTTCAATTGTACAATACATAAAATGAAAAAAAAAAAAATCGGCATTACAGCAACACTTTCTAGTGGAATATGTTTACATGTAAGGAGAAACTTCTGCCCATAAACAAAAAAATACACAAAAATGTTGTTCAATTTTAAGCATAACTTTATACAGTTTCCGATAGTACAATAATGAAAATGGCACAGACATCGCTATTGAAGTACCCCCTTTCGGCAGAATTTTTCCAAAATCAGGGAGGACCTGCTTGCCACAGCAAAAAACTCGATTTAATTCTATGCATAACTTGATGGTACAATAAGGAAAATGGCACAGACAACGCAATTATGGCGTCCCCTTTAGGCGAAATTTTTTCAAATTCAGGGAGGTCCTGCTGGCCATAGCCAAAAACATACACAAAAAAATTGGTTCAGTTCTATACATGACTTCATACAATTTTCGATGAAACAATACTGAAAATGGCACGAAAATCGCTACTACAGCGCCCCTTTCCGGTGGAACATTTTTAAATTGAAGGGGACCTGCTTACTACAGACAAAAACATACACAGAAAATTTGGTTCAAATCTATGCGCAACTTCATACACTTTTCGATGGTGCAATGGCGACATACGGACACACGGACAGACAAACATTTTCTATAAACATGTTTTTGGGGATCTCTGACCTCTAAAACGTGTATATCCGTCGAAAACTGGAAGTCGAAAAATATTTCGATTACAATACTTTCTTCCATTGAAGATAGAAGAAAGTAAAAAGTAAATTTTCAATTTTTCATTTTACCGCTATAAAAAATATTTAACTATTTTAAGCTCAAAATCTTTCCCCAAATCAAGCCGTTTTTTTCTCAGAGAATTCCCCATTTACAAAAATAAATAAATAATTAAACTAAGCAGAATTTTGCAGTTATATTCGGCAGCTATTGTACACCGACAAGTTCTTTTTCATCTGATTTTAAAATTGATGTCCATGAATGAACCTGGCCGATCAGTTTATTAGCTCCATCTATACATATGCCAATATAGGTTTTTCAATCTTTTGGCCATCTTTAATCTGTTAGTGTTTGAATGAATCCGAGATTGTGTTACCATCACCTATTTCTATATGAATTCACTTATAAAACGTTTCCTCCTTTCCCATAAAACATTTTTCTTTCTGACAAATATGCAAATTGAGTTATTTTATGATAACTTTTTATTAATACTATTTTTAGCGTCTCATTATGTTTATTGTTCTTTCAACGCTTTCGGATGTGATTGTAGTATGCAAATGAGTGTCTTCAAAACGCTCAGATGTTAATTCCTGAAGCACAAATTAACACGTCTTAAAAAAATAATAAAAAATATTCGATCGCTGTTGTATCAATCTATACTAATAAAAGAAAGGTGTTTGTGTATTTGTCTAAGTCTGACCGGAATGATTGGGGAAATCTGCTGCACCTAAAAGTCTCGAAATTCTCAAGAGGATAAACAAAGGCAGGTACTGATGCAATTGTAATACATGTAAACTGTATTGTTGTAAATGAAAAATGATGAGCATGTTCCCGATAATAACGATTCATATTTGCGATTTTGATATTTTATTTTCGTTTATCAAATCAAAATCTTGTTCGAGACAGATCCTAGTGTTGCCCAATGACTAAAAGTTAATTTTATGTGAAATAGGGAAAATATTTCCCAAGTGTTTCCCCAAAATTTTCCCCACGAACTACTTGTCTCTAAAAAATTCCCGTGGGGGTTCAAAACCTCTCAGAATGAGGACAACATCCCCAATCTGGAAGGACTGCAAATATATATATATATATATATATATATATATATATATATATACATAATATAATTACAAATCATCATCTAATCCTATTACAATAATTAATTTAATAAATTTAGCAGCAAATTATAACTGTAACATATACCAAATACAGATGCAACCCGATACATCTAATATTAATTAAGCAAAATCCACAAATTTGCCAGCACATTGCATACGATTAATCCGTATTTACATATGAAAAACCACCATAATATTTTTGAAACAAAAAAAAAAAAAACATATTAAAGACATATGAAACAAGAACCAAATATATATATATATTAATTTTAATGCATTTCCTTTTTTTTTTTTTGTAGTGTATATTTCAGTAAAAAATAGAGAGCAGGAAAATATTATTACTTTGATGTATTTTGTCACTCAGTTTTTGTCAAAATTTACAAATACAAATGAAAAAAAATTTTTTTGGTTATGAATTATTCACTGAAATATAAATCTTCTGATTGCATTATATATTAGATATACATTATATATTTTTCCTTTATCAGAACAAATGTGTATAATTAATATATATATAATTAATAATGTAATGAATATATAATTAATACATAATTAATATATTAATATATTAATAATATAATCATGAAAAAAAAGTAATTTCTAGATCCCTGAGCAGTAATGGTTTATTTGATTTAATTAATGAAATTTTTAATCATACAAATCTTCATATTTTTCTTATAGACAATTATCGCCATCTAAAAGTGGTTAAAAAATTATTTTTTACAAGCTAAATTAAACTCGAAATTAGAGTAGAACATTTTTTTGAATAATAAATGCCATTAATTATCAGAAGAAATGTCGTGGTCTATAACAACCAAGAGTTCATATTTTGCATTTCATGCAATTCAGAAGTTTCCTTGTGTCTTTTAAATCTCAGTTAAATTTGCATAAAAATAAGATTATATATCAACTATGATTTTACTTATGAATAATTCTACTCATTATTTTTAAAGTGAATAGAAACTCATGAATAAAAATTGAATATTTCATAAAATTCTTTTCAGCATTCCAAGGTTTTTTACTTTCATTTTTCTTATTCACGTGTATATATTGAAATAAGTTGTTAATTATAATATTAATAGAATTATTTTATTCTTTATATCTTTTATGGAAAAGTAATGAACAGAAAATTACATATGATTAGGTTTCTTCTATAACTGATTAAATTTTTATGATGACATATGTACACTGTAACAGTATCGTATATCCTATATTTATGTATACATTATATCTGGGCATATCCATACATGTAACACATTTTTCACTAGTATCAAATCTACTTAAAAGAAAGTGCTTTAAATAAATTCTCGGACAATAAATGGGGACACATGTCGACTTTATACAACATAGTATGGCTGATACCTATTTTCGTACTTTACTGTACCTAGAAAACTTTAGAACTAAAAGAAGATCATGAAAATGTCATATTTGTAATAAATATAAATGAATAGAGAAATATAGACATTCAGTCATTGTAAAAAATTATTCATATTTATTACAAAGCTCTTTTTGTAAGTACAATTAACGTTCATGGACATATTTATTTACACATTTCAATAGTTCAAGCACTGCTATTTATATATTTAAATATCAGAATAATAAATTTAACGTATAAATTGAAGTCTGGTGAACAACAAAGGTATAAACCATGTACTTATATAGACAAAGAAAAGAAAAAAAAAGAAAAGAATGTAACTGCATTTACTACATCTCTACAGTTCTCCGTAAAAAGAAAAGGTATAAATTCGCAGACAATGTGAAAACACTGAAGAAAATTTCAAAATAAAAATGAGTGTAAACTTCGGAACTATACTGTATGAGATTGTATTTGTGTTGTTTTTGAGAACATTTTATAAATAGGGTGAACCAAAAGACTTACTCTGATTATATATATTTTTTGCACTTAACCCTTAAATGCCTGATTTTTCAAAAATCATTCTAATAATAATTTTCGGCTTTCATTATTTAAATAAATCATGGGGTACTTTAAAAAATCATATTTTGTTTTAAGTATGGTTTACGGCTAAAAAACAGTTTGTTACTAATCGGCAGTACTGGTCTTTAATTGATAAAATAATTATCCTTGATAAAATTCCATAATATTAAACATACAAGAATTTTAGGAACTATAATAAGAAATAAATTTTACTTGCTCACTGCAGAACAAAATAGGGTATTTCGCAAGCTTCAAAACAAATTAAAAAGAACAAGTAGCAACAATTGTAAAAATAAATCTATCTTTATTCTTAAACAGCACAAGTGTTGCCATCTACATGTTGAAAATAGATTTAATAATATTTTCAGGATGTATTTCATTTGCCACATTAGGCATTATAGCTTCAATATTATTCTAATATTATTTTAGAGCCTAAATTGGGTATGTTGCCGAAAAGCAACACCCTGCATTTAAGGGTTTAACAATTATAATTACACATATGTTTGTTTGGATACCTTTTAACTACTTTTATACATTTTTATAAGACCACATACATCAGTAAATTTCAACGTGTGCCTCCTTGATAGCTTGACAAATGTTTAACCGGTATTCTCGTTGCCGCCAAGTGTTCATTAACATGTCTTCTGTTATAGTACATGCTGCAGCTTGTATCCTAGTCTTCTGTTACAGTACACGCTGCAGCTTGTATCCTAGTCTTCTGTTCTTCGATGTCAGAAATATGTGTGGCAAATACAGTGTCCTTGATATAGCCCCCCAAAGAAAAAAATCAAGAGGATTAATATCTGGAGAGAGCGGAGGCCGTTGTTTTGGTCCACCACTTCTAATCCACCGATCCGGAAATGTTTCATTCTATTGTACAAAAAAGCTACTAAAACTCACCTATCCAATGGTACAACAAGTTACATTATCATACAAAATATTAGTTTGTAACAAGTTATTATAATCAGGGCAAAACTTTTGTTTCACCCTGTACTTTATACACTGTGTAGAGAAGAACTCGCGAATGGTGTTCACCAAAGAATATGATAATTGTACAATCTTACACTTAAAGAGGTTGTATTAAATCCCCACGGAAGTCATTAACACATTTATGCCTAGCGTCCCATTTTTGGGACGTTTCGAATTTTAATATTTTTTTTTTATTTTTTCCTCTTCTTTACAAAATGAAATTTGTATGGCGTAATTGTCTATAAATGTCTTTATCTAATACCGAGAGATGACAGCATAAGACGGATATTTATTTGCTTAAATGAAGGCCTATTTTCGATATTTATAGATTTTTCATTTTTCAACATAGCGAAATGTAAAAAGTAAGTTTATTTGTATTTTTTGTATCAAACATCCAAATAAATAAGTCCTAATCTTAGCTTGTAGACTTCTTTGAAATACGCATTTTTTTTTTTTTTTAAATTGCGAAATTATATGTTCAAGATTATTTTTTTTGCATGTTTGTAACATACAAAATATAGGGCGCGAAGCTCAAATGCGAACATATTTTTATTAGACATTTAGGGGGCAGTTATTTATGAAAAGTCCTTTTCAAGATGATTTTAAAATAAATTACTTTTTAGCATCAAGTACGATTGTTCTTAATTTATTATTAATAATACTTATAATGTTATTAGTCTCTGTAAAGATATATATATATATATATATATATATATATATATATATATATATATTTATATATATATATTAGTTCATAAAAATACTAATTGTATTACATAATATAAAATTTAAAAGCTTAATTTATATAAATTTAGACAAAACACATAATTATGCATTTTTCTACGTATGGATATTCCCATATTTAGTACGTTTAAATTTTATCAATTAAATACAAAAATATTTTAGTGTAATCTTTTTTAGTATTTTTCCAGTTCATTTTGCAACTTTTTAAAGTGATTTTATTAACAGATTTAAGAAAACAAAAATTCAGGCGTAAATGGGTTAAGAATTTTATGCAAATTGACCGTAGTAGTGTTAAAATATATTTAAATTTTTAATGATATAATTAAAGTATTATTTAAAAAATTGAAGATGTAACCGTCATTACACTTTTTTGGGACATTGCAATCGTAATACATTTCTATTGAAAAATAAATTACTTTAGATATAATTACTAAACATCGAGATTTTGATACTTATCACAGTACTTATTTAAGGGAGGAGATCACCGTAAAACTTTTTAAAAAGTCAATTTTTTTTTGTCTGTTATGAAGGAATAACATGTTACCGAACTTTAAAAACATATAACGATACTCCACATAACACAGGTTTTATGATAAAATATGTGGAGCGATACCTATCCAAATCAAGGTAAACTTTAACTTTAAAGCCATTTTACTGAAATCAGATATTATTGACATTGCGCGCATCCGATTTCCAGAACTGAGTAACATAGAAGCTTAAAATTGTGAATTATATATAACTTTACAAACTCTACATATTTTTAAATAAGTACCTCTAATATGTTTATTTAAATTTAATTTTTATTAAAATTTATACAGATTTTGCGTTTTATGTTTTAATTACTTGAAACATATATCTTCATCTGTAAAATTGATTAATATTTTAAGTTCAAGTTAAAATACGATATTGTAAGAATATGTATGTGCAATATTAAGTGGATATATCGAATATATTTTTTATAATTCTGCACGCAACACATGTTTGTCATTGAAAATCCTTAATTAGTAAATCTTATTTAAACTAAATTTTAATTATGTATCATTATAATTATTTAAAGGAATACGTAAACAAACATTTGTACAATTTATTAAAAAATATGTTTAATTCAAAGAAATAATTAAAGCTCCAATTTCTTTTAATAATGTGTTACAATGAAGCAATATCGAGCTGTTGTAGGCGATCTCACCACTTAAAATTTGGTTACTACATTTTTAAAAATCAAGTTTGTACTTTCGCCAGATCTGCATTATTCACTTTAAAACAAACTGATTGCGAGCGTTTAAACAATAACCTAAGTGAAGGCAGAGTACATATAGTGATGAAAAAATGAATTATTTTTAGATCAAAACAGACAAAAAGAACCACACACAACACAACAAGCACATACACAGCAACGAACCGAATGCATCTTTTCCATCAAGATCACTAAAGAATCACGAAGTACATGCACTATATTGCCATTAATGACCGGCAACTTTCAATTTTAGACATTTAGTCAAATATTTAGAAATATACTTAACAGATTCTTCTGGAATTTCAGGATTGAAAAGAACAGGTATAAACTCATATTTAGCAATGTCGATTTCATAAGGGGGGTAATTAAGGGGCTAGTAAAAAATCAAAGAAAAAAATCAATACTTGCGATCACCCTGTAAAAAAAAAATGTACGAAATGATCTATCGCTACCGAATATAAATAAACATACATTGTGAGATATGTGTATTCTTTTGTGTATGAATAGCATGTATATTAATAGAGATATAGCGATTTATTAAAAAAATTAAAAAATTCTTGCATGTTTTTTGCTTATAACATGCAGGGTTTTCAAACAAATTTAACTCCGGTTACAGAAAATTGACAAAATATAGTAGAAACAATATCGCATGCGCGAATGATAACAAGGATAATTTTACACAATTTAATAGTCAACTCTATGGAAAAACTTATTAAAAAAATCTAGTCAAATATCGTAAAAATTCAGAAAGATATCGGCGTTAGAGTGAGCAAAGTTTTAGTTGTTCTCTAAAAGCAGCTGAATGATAAGGGATTTTACACAAATTGTCATTTTTAATTTTTTTTTTTCATTTTTATTGATGCTTTAGTTCTTCTTGGATAACCACCAGAACGACCCTGTACCATGATCAAAAGAAGTATCAAAATCGAAGCATTTTTTCCAAATCTAATCGTTGATAATCACTAAATACTAACTTTTTTCTGAAAGTCAGTTAATAAAAAATAACAATTTGTGTAAAATCCCTTATCATTCAGCTGCTTTTAGAGAACAACTAAATATTTTCACTTTAACGTCGATATCTTTCTGAATTTTTACGATATTTGGCTAGATTTTTTTTAAATAAGTTGCTCCATAGACTATTAAATTACGTAAAATGATCCTTGTTATCGTTTGCGCATGCGCAGATAAAGATTATTTCATACAACTGCTCATATTTTCTAAAATATTTAATATATTTATATTCCAATTACAGTATATTGTTTCTACTATATTTTGACAATTTTTCTGAAACAGGCTATAAATTTGGTAAAAAATCCTGCATGTTATAAGCAAAAAACATGCAATTAAAAAAAAAAATTTAAATAAATCGCTATATCTCTATTAGTATAAGTGCAATTCTTACAAAAAAGTATACACATATTGCACAATGTCTGTTTATTAATATTCGGTAGCTGTAGATCATTTCGTGCATTTTATTTTACAGGGGGATCCCAAATATTATTTTTTTTCTTTGATTTTTTGTTGTCCCCTTAATTGCCCCCCTTAACAAATCGACGTTGCTAAATATGAGGTTCTGTTCTTTTTAATCCTGAAATTCCAGAAGAATCTGTCAACTGCAATATAGTGTATACTCCAATGTTGAAAGAATTATCTATCTCACTCATTCACACATAGTCTCTCTCGCTCACTCACACACTCTCTCTCTAAAAAGTTAAATAGGTTGATAGTTAAATATTATTTTGGAAATAATTTCAAATTTTGTTTTTTTTTTCATCAAATTAAAATACAGATATACTCTTACATTGACAATGCAGAAGAAAAGAAAAAAAGAGCATTATAACGGAGGGTATTAAGATTAAAAAAAAAATAATTGTTAAAAATTAAAAGTCCAGCTTTATCCCAAAGAGTTATTTTATAAATATATTATAACTGTCGCTTTAAAATAACTATCGAGAGTTATTCTAATAAGCACAAAATTGATTAGTTAAAAATTCCAGTGGAGATATAACTTATATTCTTCTAGCACAGGAAGAAAAGAGATCAGTAACGAGCCAAATAACCTGTTTTGAAATTAGTATATACGAATGACCAATATGATAAAAATGACCAAACCTGTTTCAATAAGATATGACTTTATATATATTAGAAATATGCCTAATTAGCAAACATTTATTAGAAATTTACAAACTGTATGTAGAAAAGCACAAAAGTAGAAAATATGCATTAATCATCACTGTATTGAAATTTACATGTCATATGATTTACTAAATAAAACATGAATATAAAAATATCTCTATTCTCAGATTTTATTGAACAACAATAAAAAATTGATACCTTCCGCAGGCTTAACATAATAGCTAACTTTTTTAAATGATTTTTTTACAAATGCGAATTCATGTTTGGATGTTAAAAATCTTATATTCGCGGAGAATGGGAACCCAGTGAGCCGCTTTTGCAACAGAGCTTATACGAGATATCCTGATTTTCGCCATTAACCAATGACCGGCATTACCTGTCCCATATGTAAAATTCACTTCATACAGAAGTTGAAAGTTAATATCCAGCTTCCATAACGTATCTGAACATGATTAAACTTTTTATCTGAAGTATTTTAGAAACTTATTCAATTACGTTATCTATTACTGCATATACCATCATAAAGGAGGAGAATTGTTCGTTAAAATAAATTTTGACAGAAATATTTTAACATGTAAAATAGCCTGGCTAATAATCATTTTATTCCCTAGATTAAAGACTTAACATAGTAATTATGTATTGAGCATACATTCGCTGAACTTTGCATTCTGGACAGTATTATCAAACAAAAGTAATATTTTCGTAGCTTTTTTCTGGATTGTTTACACGAAATAATACATTAAAACATAGAAATATAAAAGCATTATGCGGAAACATTTTACAATTAAACACATTGGTCGATTGCATATGTATTTGAGTAAATTTCAATGTAAAAAGTCTAAAATTCCATGAAGAATTCAGATGCATCTAACTCAATTTGTTTTCCACACGAAATACACGTAATAATGCCATCTATTATTTTGTAAAGCCATATAGTTCTCAAATAAAATAATCTACAAATCGAAATATCTAACGTATATAAAAGAATTTTGATAGTTTAATTATGAATGAAGCTTTAATCGTGTTATTTGTGTATACTTCTAGACATGCTTAAAATGCTAGAAATGCTTACTGTTCATCTCGCGCACAAACTCGATCACAGTGAATGTGCTGTATCTTTCTTTGGTTTCTTGACTATATTAACATGGAAAATACAGTAGTTGCGTAAAATTAACAGCACAATGTGCTGACAATTTAGACGCCAACATTTTGTGCTGTAAAAAAATGCGTCCAAATTGCCAGCATATTGTGCTGTCAATTTTACGCAACTACTGTATTTTCCATGTTAACATAGTCAGAAAACCAAATAAAGATACAGCACATTCACTGTGATCGAGTTTGTTCTGGCAAATCTACACTGGCAAATCTGGGTTTTTTTTACAGTGTACCTTAGTTGTGACTACTTAAAACAAGATAATTTAAATTAAAAAAAAATCCCTGCCGGCCCGGCCTACAGACGGAGGTAGATGTCGAAGTTAAGTATACTAATTTCACAAACAAAAACCAAATCATGATTAGAGATAAACCCTCTTTAACAATTTTATCTGGCCGCCTTTGACGAGTTTTTATTTCATTTTTATATAATAACTGGTTTTATCAGAATCATTTTACGGCGGTATTAAAAAAAATTACTTTTCCATGCTCAACAACTCGAAATTTTCTGGCATAACTCCAGATTCATTTTTAATAGGAAAAACATGAAACTTGACGTGATTTTTGAAGAAATTTATAAGCGACCTGTGTTTTTAATTTTTGTTCAATTAATTAAAACTTGATACGAAAACAATTATAATCTCAGTAAGACAATATTTTTCGTTTCTAACACAATCGCTTCGGGAAATTCCGTTCAAAATGCCCACTTTGACATCATTTTTTGAAATATATTCTGCCTCTGTCAAAAAATCGATCATTACGATATATTATATAGTTTCTGAATAAGCGAATCTATCAATTGGATGCGTTTGAGAGCAAAAATGAATTTAAAAATGAGTCAGAAAATAAGCAGTTTGGATTTGAACACTCCCTTAATACGATGATTTTTCCAACACAACACGCTTCGGGAAATTCGGTTCAAAAGGCCCACTTTGACAGCATGTTTTAAAATATATTCTGCCTCTATAAAAAAATTGACCATTACGGTATATTATATAGTTTCTGAGTAAGTAAAGGTACCAATTGTGGAAGCCTTTGAGAGTAAAAATGAATTATAAAATGAGTCAGAAAATAAGCAGTTTGGATTTGAATACAACGTTACTAAGATGATTTTTTTCTTCAACCGCTATGTATTTTAAATTTGTTTTTGCTGTAAAAAATGGCCCTATCCAAAACTTGTCTATATAGATGTTGTAGACAATATTAAGAAGATATATGATGAATTCATGGGTATTTTATATCTTGTGAATTGACGGAGTTATTGAATTTTTTCTTCTTCAACCCCCCTTTTTTGTTTTCGTTTTAAAATTTTTTTTGCGGTCCTATTAAAAGCTTGTGAATATAAAATTTCTAGATAATGTTAATGAGATTCATGATAAAATTAATTGGATTTGACATCTTGAGAATTGACGAAGTTACGAATTTTTTTCTCCCAAAAACCATATTTCTGCGCCCCTCGAGCCCATTTTTAACTTTATCAAAAATCTGTGATACATAAATTTTTGGAACTATTTTTTGAAGTAATAAAAACTTTAAACTGATTCGATATGTACAAAATTTAAGAAGTTATGGGGTTTTTTCGGTTTTCACAAAACCCCTCCCTATTTCCATCCCGTTGATCCGATTTTGCCCATTAACGAACTCGACCGAGATTTTATGCCCCTTGATTTTATGTATCAGTTTGGAAGAGATTGGTGCAGAATTGTGGAAGTTATCGTGTCCAGAAGAAGGTGATATATATAGATAGATACATAGATAGATAGATAGATAGATAGATAAAGTTTTTTACTCAGGGTGGTTTTGGGCTCTATGGGTCATGATCGGTGTAGATCTGCAAAAAAAATTTCAGAAATTCCAACATAGGAACGACGCCAATAGGTAGTATTTCATACGAAATCTACCTAAAAGGCAGTCTTTATCAAGGAAAAACAAAAGGTGTTTTTATATAATCAATTTTAATTATATTATCAATTTATTTTTGATTCGTTCATCATTCCTGTTTAGTAAATAATTTATATAAATTTATTTTGTGATAGAAGGTAAGTTTTTGATCATTAGAAAAATAGTTTCGGATTCATGTATATAAGAAAAATATACAAGAACCTTGATCAGAAAATATATTAACTTAAACTCTAAAATGCATTTTGCAATTATGTATATTATGTAGCTCTACAAATAATATATTCTTAAAATATGTCAATTCGATTAAAAAAGTAAATTTGATTAAAAAAATAAGAAAACAAAAAATGCTTAAACAAATTTGTGAAAATTTAGAGAAAGTGCTACATCACGGGAGAACTCCAAAATGCACCACATTGGAAGAAGGGAATCGTTTAATGTATTAACATGAAATATCATCACCATATTTTATAAGAACAATTTGCTAAAAGAATTTTTAATTATATATTTTTAAAAAATATGGCATTAAATAATATTTATTCAAAACATAAATATTTTACTATTTGTAGTAGGTAACTTTAAAAAAAGAAAAAGCAAATAAACGTTAAGGGGTATTTTAAAGGTATTATAAAATGTTTTTAACACTAGAACGGCGGGAAAATCTTACCTACTGGAACGGCGGGAAGGGGTCATTTTGACCCCTCGATGAAACTACTGAAATAACAACGCTAAAACAATTTTAAATGCCATACATTGGCAAAAATATGTAATTTACGTGTATTTCATAATTTATATTTAATATTACTCGATAATTTATTGAATTTTTAAAGTACTGTATATGTAACGCCAACAGGGCGATTAATTGGATCATACTACGACTACTCAAAAAACTCATTAATTTGATATAAAAATCGATTTAAAATTAATGTTTTCACAAACTAATGTTAACTAAAATAAAACACAATTTATAAAATAATATATATTTATATTTTCATCTACTTACTCGCCGAATGATTCACTCTCTAAATCCATAAATGAGAAATATGTTCTGTTGTTTTTGTTATTTCATTATAAGTGTAGCTGAATGGTTAATATGTTAAGCATTCTCTTTCAATTTTATTTAATGCTTATAGTACTCCAAATTGTACACACGTATTAGGAATTAATTCAGTTGTAACAAAAAAAAAAAAAAATAGCAATTTTTCCAGTACACAACTTTGAAACATGGTGTGCAAAATTCTTGAGATTTGTTGCCATTGCATGTCTGTACTTGACATTTTTTCTCTTGATATCTATTTTATTTTCGTGTTTTTTTTTTCTGAAGACTCAGGAAAGATCTTTGGGAGATTTGAAACCATAAGATCCATTCTGAACACATCTCCTAAATTTAATAGAAAATCTCTTCTACTGATAGGCTTGCCTGTTACACTTTTATATATTATCCAGGTGTTTAAAGCTGCATGATCCAAAATATTGAAAAAGGTATGTACAGGCCATCGTCCAGAAGCCGATTTCACGGAGTATTTTCGGCACATCTGATCATGGATATCCATACCATACTTCATTGCGTTGTAATATTCTATTGAATCGTGCAACTTCTTGAGACCGTCTTCAGTTTTTACAGTAGAATGTAATGAGCTCAGTAGAAAAACACATTTTTTTCTTTTGGCTTGATAGATGATGGTAAGTGTCATATTATCACATTCCACTATCTTCGATGAATAAAGAGTACTGCGCATATTTTTCAATGGTATAGGAATTTCTCTTCGGTTCTTTTTCATTGTGCAACCAAAGTTGTATTTTTAGCTTTTAACATCTCTGCTAATTTGATGTTAGTAAAATAGCTATCTGTCGTAATATTCCTCCTTTCGTTTAGATGGGGATCTGTTAATTTCACGACAACATTTTCCGATAAACATAATTAAGGATTTGCTGTTTCATCCTTTTCCAGATAAATAAATTCATCCAAGAGGTTTTTAGTATCAACGTCAACAGATCACCAAAATTTTATTCCAAATTTATCCGATTTATTTGGCAAATATTGCGTAAATTTATATCTATCCTGAGATGCGAACAATTGTTCATCAACTGTAATATTTTGTCCTGGTCGGTAGTATGTTTTGCAATTTTCAATGAATTTATTCCACATTTTAGATGAAAGAGCAAATTTATCAGTCTGTAGTCTGCTAGATCCTGTTGTCTTTTCATCAAACCTAAAAAATATTTTTCTTTCTTTGAATCTATCTCTTGAGATAGTTTATTTGCAAAATAGTATTCCTCATGCCTTGGACGACAATGGATATAAATCTAAACCATTTTTTTTATTGCTCCTCGAACATATAGTATAGCAACAAAAGCAGCTTCGAGTACAAAGAGTATTTTACTAATGGGGTCAAAATGACCCCCGTCCGCCGTTCTAGGAATACAAGTCCATATTTCAAAAACTAACAAATCTAGAAAGCTGAATTTTTTTTTAGAAATATATGTTATCTATTTAGGAAAAGTCAAAAAATTTCAAACGATTTCGCCCAAGCAAACAAAAGTAATCAACGGACGAAAGTACTCAGGTGTCAAAATGACCCCTACCGCCGTTCTAGTGTTAATATGTTTTAAAGGTGTTATAAGGTGTGCAACAGTTTTAAATTTTCATAAATGGAATTTTAGTTTTCATATATATATATATATATATATATATATATAAAGTTATACATTAAGAAAATCGCATGAAAATCTTAAAATTAGAACCGAATCGGCTTGAAATTCATTTGTCTAGTCTAACACAGATTTCAAATGAGTTTTAACCTATGCATTTGCTTTCTAAAAACTGCGCTTTTGCAACTTGTGTGCTCTAGGGAAAAAAATATAAAACAATGTTCGCAGACACACATTTTATTTTGTACAAAAATATATGAAATGACTATATGTATAATCTCCGCCTACTTTTTGCCAATTAAATGATAGAAAATTCCTTTATTGCGAATTTGATGTGCTTTTTACGTTGTATACATTTAAACACATCCTAGGCAATAAATAAAATTTTCCTTGCTAATTAACAAAATATTAGCTGAACATTGTAGGTAAACACATTTTATATATGTTGTACAAAATAAATCAACTTTTGACAAACTTTTTTTTTGTTACAATGCGCGAAAATTACATAAAAGCAGTTTTCAGAAAATCAGACTAAAATTTCAAATTTCGATTGAAGTCTCTGTTAATGTTCACATATAAATTTCAAATTAGACTCTTTGTAATTTGAATATTTTGATTCGGTTTACTTAGTTATATTTCAGCTTGTGTTAAATTAAAAACAAAAATACGGGAACCAAAAATCAATATCTTTAACGTTTAAAGCGAGGGATCTCCTTAAAGCCCTAAAATATAAAAAGAAAATTCTCAATATTCCAAATTTAAATATTTTTAGACGTAATTGCAAATGACATTTACGCATGTATTACGACAATGCAATTGTGATTAATAATGCGATATAGGATAGAACGGGGCATGTTGGCCATAGGGGCATGTTAACCCATTCGCAGTAGATGGTTTTATTAGCTGGGTGACTTATATCTTGCCATGTCTTTTTCTACCCATTAGAGTGTCAGCAGAGGAGAAGCAATTAAAAGCCAATTCAAAATTTGCACTCAGAGAAGTTTTTTTTTCTTTTTGCACTTATAATTAATTGTTTCTGATATGCTTCTGAATTAAAGTTTCATTTTGGTGAATAGCGATCTAAAAGACCATTGTTCAGAGCTTTTTTTCTACCTACTGTTTTTTTTTTTTTTTTATTAACAATATATTTTTACACGATGATCAAAATCCAAAATAGCGATACAGGGCAAGTTGGTCCATTAAATCCGGGGCATTAAATTATTAACTAAAATCTGATACAGGAAATTAAGATACAACGAATTGCCATTGTAAAAAAAAAAAAAACTATTTTTGGACATCTACAGTCGTTTTAATGTAACAAAATTTACAAAGTTCATTTAAGCAATAACGATCACAACTGGCTCAAAAGATAAATAAAACTGGCATTAAACATTAACTCAGTATTGTAATCTGTTGAGAACTTTATTTTTATTAACTATTGTGTTGAATATTAGGAGAACTACATAAAATCCTATTTGAAAGCCCACTGTATAAATAATGGTTTTTTTGGTATGTTGAAGATACGCAACGCGGTGACACAAAGTGTTAACTTTCATCTCATGATGTACAGCACCTAGTTCAGAATACGAAAGTGGCGACGTTTCATATCTTCTACCGACTTATTCATCAATCTGATAGATGGCAGGGTTGTTTCTGGATGTCTGAGCATTAACATATCAACGGTCATGTTTTATAACGCTTTAAATAATTAGAAAACGATGCATCGTGTTACCACAGTTTACAGCTGCCAAGTGGTGGTAATGTCAGAAACATGGCCCATATCTCTAAGCGTCCATATCTGAAAGGCATAAAAGCATATTACAGTAACATATAATGTATATTATTGATTGCATGATAAGAATAATTGTACTTTTACACACTTAGATACTGTCTGACGGCGTACCAACGCTCTATATCTTACTCGACACCGAATATTTTTTGAAAAAAAAAATAGATACATATTGATAACCTGGTTTCCTATAACAAATTTACTTTTTTTTTTTTTTTTTTTTTTTTTTTTTTTTGGTGTTTACTACCATTTCATTAATTTTTCGCAATATTTTTTTTAATCACTCTGTCTATAAACTAGATCAGGGTTGGCGAACCTTTTTGTTGCCGCGTTCCAATTTTGGTCAAAAAATATTTTACGTGACTGTGACGTGCCAACTAAAAAACAAATTTAGTAGGTGGAAAGATAATGGGTTAAAATTATTTAAAATTGTCTATTAAGATTTAAAGTATATTAGAAACATATATGTAAGTTTATAGGTGCTACACTATAATAATTATGGAAACAAATATTTTTAGAAATTAATTTAAAAAATGAATGCAATGTAATTTGATTTCTGTTGATGCATCTTAATACCAAGTTAATTTTAAAGCAAACCGATCCTGATTTATCTGACAAATGCTTTCAGTTTGAGTTTTGATGTTATTCATTTGTTAAAACAGCGACTCGAAAGCATAGATAGGCAAAAAAAAAAAAAAAAACAGTTAACATGTCAAACGCATGTTTCTGTGAATAGCTCTGAAATAAATTCAAAGTTGCCGTAACTTTACCTTCGGAACTTAGTAATGTCTAATAACCCATTCTTGCAGATAGTTTTCAAATATCGTCTTTATTTGAAAAAAAAATTAGGCCATAATTAGATTGGAATATAATAGGCAGCAATTGAATTTTTTCAATTTCCGTTTAATCGAATTTAAAAAGACTCATTTGCGATTTTGTGAAATTTCAGTTTATTTCGATTTAAAGCCACAGGCAGTGCCATGCCAAAATTATTCTTTCGCGTGCCAAAAGTGGCACGTGTGCCATAGGTTCGCCATCCCTGAACTAGATCGTTATTTTCATGTAAATCAAACTTGTTTTGTATATTGTCTAAGGTTTTAATATTAAATATATGAACTAAAATGCAAAATAGTATAATATTTTATATAAACTGTTGTTTGAAAGGAAAAACGCAGTGGTGCGATATTAATATAAACAAAACATCAAAATTATTCAAAATACGTTCAGTTAAAGAAAGCCATATAATATATTACAGTTTGTGTTAACGTAACAGTATCCTGTTAGCAAATATTGTGTAACAAATATTTAAAGCAACTACATTACAATATATAATGATTAATACTCATTTAAATGTTTCGTTTCGTCTTAAAACATGCTATTATCATTATTTTAATAAGCTTTTAAAGTAATTTATTCTTATCCACAGTGCATTTATTTTATTTTCTTGTAACAAATATTCTGTGTTACATTTTATTATTTACTACCTCGTATGTGTCATTATATTTAAAATTTTTCCTTACTTTTATTTATTGCTTAAATAAAACTGAAGTTGCAATGCTTTTAGTGTCAGTAAAGAAACATATTTTACTGACAATGGTGTATTTATTTATTAATAAAAATCTAAAATTGATTTTTCATTTTTTGCCTTGCTTTATATAAATAAAATATAGGACATAGTATGTATATTATTTTACGAACAACATAGTATTTTTTTAGTGCATGGTTCGCTGGCTAATTGCCTAATATGAGGTATTTTCACAAGTTGTTTATCAGAGATTTTCATAGATAAAAAATCAATACAAATAGAATGTGGGACAATGGCTTTCGGCTAAATTTGCGTTATAAAAAAATTTCGCAACGATTGGCGTTAAATAACAGCAATGCTAGTAATAAAAAATATTAGTACAGTAGAACCCCGCTAATCTGTACCTCGATAATCCGAACTTCTGGTTAATCCGAACCGATTTTATTTCCGAAAATTATACTTGAACAAATTAATTGTGAAGATTAACTTACGAAATTTTCGGGATTACAGCTGATGATGTCAGGAAAAACTTATAGAAGTTAGAATTAAACCTAAAATGGCAGTAGATCATATTTTTTATTCTCTACACAGCTTAAATAGAATTTAAAAAAATACTCAATACTGTAAAAGTACAACTTAAGTACACGAATATAAAAGGAAAATGTGTATTGTACTCCTACTCATAGAAGCCATGTTAAAAAATTCTCGAATATCAGTTTGTTTGCCAGTCACTATAAAATTCTCTTTTAAAATAAAAAAATAATTTAATACAAATGACATTTTTTTTTTTTTTTTTTTACTTTCAACAATATGATTTTGCAAATTACCTACAAAAATGTTTCTTTCTTTCCCCTCGTCGATGTGATGACTAAGCCATTTATATTTTGAAACTCTGTAATGAGTTGTTACGGGTCGTTACGCAATTTCTCATTCTGATGTTTAATTGGATTATTATTATTACAAAACACGACCTCCACGGACATTTTCTCCCGACCTCCATGGACATTTTCCTTTCGAATGAGGACTATTTATTTTTGTCGTTTGGCAACAGAAGCTTTTTGTTTTTTAGAACGAATGAAAGAAGAACGATTTTGAGATGTGGGTTTTTTTCTCCATCAAACCGAATTCGAGATTAATTCATCTTATGTATATAATGTAAATATTCTTTTGTATAAGTTAGCCATATAAATAATCTAAAATAAAAGAGATGCTTACTTCATTTACGACTATTCGAGTGAATTATTTTGAATTGCCGAATCTATCCTGGAATGAATAAGTTCTGATTCTAAAGAAGGCGGCCTACCTTGGATCGGTAAGTATTTTTACTTACCTTTATAGATTTGAACCACATGTTTTATTGTGTATCTGATATTTACTGGCGCCCGTAACAGCGACTGCCTAAAGTATTTGAATCAAAATAATAAGAATTTCGTTGAATTAGAATCTTTATTGAAGTGCTTTGTTTACATACGATAATTGCAACCATTTTTGTTTTTTGATAAATTTTATTAGTTATAATATTGATTTAAGAGAATGGAAGCAGTTAATAAAACAAAACGCACTACTGTGAGGTCTCAAACTACGAAATTAATTAATAGAATAGAAGCGGCAATTTCAGAAAATAGTGCCGATGAAGATACATTAGAACAGTTTTTCGCTGAGTTAGATTTGAAAGAAAAAGAACTTAATTATCTAGATACTGAAATTCAAAAATCTAGTAAATTAGATGAATTAGAAGCTGAAGTTTTGAAATGTGATGAGTATAATTCGAATTTGGTAATTTGGAAAACGAAAGTAAAAAGGGCTAAATTGAAATTAGAAACTAAATCTAATTCGAATGTTTCTACTACGACAATAAACAAATCCGACGAAACAGTTGTAATTCGGGGGTTGGAATCCATTCGCATAAATTTACCCAAGCTAATAATTGAAAAATTTGACGGTGATCCTTCGGATTGGCTAAGATTTTGGGACCAATTCGAATCTAAAATTCATAAAAATGCAGAATTGTCTGAAGTAGAAAAATTCAATTTTTTAAAGTCATATCTGACTTCAAATGCTGCTGACTCTATAAAAGGTTATAGTTTAACTAATAGTAACTATTTATCTGCAATAGAAACTCTAAAAGAACGTTTCGGTAAGAAACAATTAGTAATTACCTCACACCTTCAAAAACTTTTATCACTTAATTCAGTAAAGAAATCCAGTGACGTTTATGCACTCCGCAAATTGCTGGACACTTGCCAGACCGAAATCAGAAATCTGAAATCTCTCGGATTAGACATTGAAAATTATTCAGCGTTACTCTCTCCCATTCTAATTAAATTATTACCTTCTGACATAGTGTTACAAATAACAAAAAAATGTGGTAACGATGAAGAATTAAAAGTTACGGAAATAATTGATTATTTGAAAAAGGAAGTTATTTCCCGAGAAAGAACTGCTTTTTTAATCTCTAATCAAGATTCTTCGAACACAGACATTACGTCTGGGAGGCCAGTGCGCGACAAGCTGTCGCCGAAAAGGATTCCTTCAGCATCTGGCTTAATAAATGAAACGGTATCATTTTCTAAACAAAGTAAATGCCCGGAATGTAAAGAAAAACATTTTTTGATCGAATGTGAGTTATTTAAAAATAAATCATTACAGGATAAAAGGGAAACTTTAAAGCAGTACGGTTACTGCTTTGTTTGTCTCAAAAATGCAGGGCACATAGCAAAATATTATAAAAAATTTGTTAAATGCAGCAATTGTTTAAAACGGCATTATACAATTTTATGTCCCGAAAAAGAAAATGCCAGATCACAAGGAAATAATGAAAGCACGATTATCAAATAAAATCGCGCAGTATTAATGCAGACTTTAACTGTCCGTTTAGAATCAAAGGATCAAGATAAAAACTTGTTAGTGCGCTGTTTGATAGACACAGGTAGTCAACGTTCTTATCTGAGTAAAGATATTATTAATCGAATGGGATACGAAGCAATAGGAGAAGAAAAAATGATTCACGGTCTTTTTGGTGGTATTCAAAAAACACACTTTCATAAGCGATATAAAATATATTTAAGTAATTTAGAAGATACATTTAAATGTAATTTTGATATCTATGATCAAGACAAAATATGTACTGAGGATCCAAAAATAAAAAATGGGCCTTGGATATAGGAAGTTAAAAAATATGGGATAAAATTCACAGATTACGATGCATATACTGGGAAGCAAAAAATTACAAATGCACAAGAGATAAGTTTACTTATCGGAGCAGATATTTATGGAAAGTTATTACGGGAAAAATTAAATCCTTGGATAGTAATTTATCTGCTATACAGACCAAATTGGGGTGGACATTGATGGGTAAAACTAATGAAAAAGATACAAACGATTCCACAAAAGTTGTTTTATCCTTACATGTAAATGAAGCAAAACTCACAGATTTATGGCGATTAGACACTTTAGGAATTCTTGATCCAGGTTATAAAGGGTCTAGTTTAGAACTCGAACAAGCCGTAAAAGAACATTTCAACAAAAAGTTTCTGTTGCCAAACGACAAAAATAAATAGTCCTCATTCGAAGGGAAAATGTCCGTGGAGGTCGTGTTTTGTAATATCCTCCAACCTTTGAGGTTCAGGATGATGAAGCTCAAAACTTCATAGATTTAGTCGCTGCGGCTGTTTCAGTTTTCTACCAGCTCGAGATCGTCGATTGTCATCCTCAGGTATGGAAGACTGGTGCACAGGAGAAGGAGTGATATCCAGAGGATCAGCTACAGAAGGGGAATCTGAAGACACTGGCACAGGAGCAGGAACGCTATCCAAAAGTTCAGCTACAGAGACAGGATCTGATGACTCGGGCTCAGGAGAAGGAACAGAGACGTTATCCAAAGGTTCAACTACAGAGACAGGATCTGAAGACTCTGGCACAGGAGCAGGAACAGAATCGTCGTCTATAGGAGCAGGAATTCCGTCTACTAAAAAAGGAGGCATTAGTTTATTATTGATTTCAAGAGGATATAGTATTTTAAGGGGTCTGAAAAAGAACCCGTTTTGTTTTTAACTTTGGTTACCCGGAATTTTCCGTCTTTGTCGGGATATAGTTCTTCAATTTTTCCCAAACGCCAATTAATACATTTTGAATTATCATCCCCATTTAAGACAACATCGTCTTTTTTTAACTCAGTTTCCCTATTTCTTCCCGCATTTTCTCGAAGTTGCCCCAGGTATTCTATTCTAAAGCGTTTTCTAAGATCTTCTCGGATTTTTTGCTGATAAGCAAATCTTCTTTTCATTATTGTTGAATCAATTATGTCAAACTCAGGAACTCTCGAATGTTTGATATCTTGCAAGAACATCGCGGGGATAAGAGGGTCAAGATCATCATCGTCTGCGATATATATTAGCTGTCTAGAATTGATTACACTTTCCGCGTCACATAACACGGTGTATAATTCTCCATAATTTAGGCTGGCCTTTCCCAGCACTCTTCGTAAAATACCTTTCAACATTCCTATCATGCGCTCAAAAAAACCTCCCCACAAGGGAGCTGAAGGTGGATACAATTTCCACTGTATTTTTCGTTCAATAGCAAAATTTTGCAAGCGTTCAAAATTTATAGACTTCAATTCTGATGATGCTTTCACTAGATTTCTTCCGTTATGAGAAATAATAATGGAGGGGCTCCCTCTTCTTGAGATAAATCTTCTCATAGCTAATAGAAGATTTTCCGTTGAAAGTGAAGATACCAATTCAAGATGAATTGCGCGAAATATAGCGCACGTAAAAAGAACTATCCAAACTTTCGAGCTATTTCTTAAAAATAACGGTCCGCATAAATCTAGACCAACACTTTCAAAAATTGAAGCATCTTTGACTCGTTCTTCAGGGAGAGGGGCAGTAGGTGTCTCAGCAGGTGAGGCAGTGAATCGTCTACATGTCATGCAACTTTTTATAATTTTTCGAACTGTACGCCTGCATCTTAATACCCAAAAGTGTTCGCGCAAAACTGACATTACAATTTGTATTCCTGCATGAAAAAGTTCAATATGTTTTCTTCTTATGAGCGAATAGGTAATATTATGATCGAAAGGCAGAACTGTCGGATACCGGAAAGAATGGAAATCTTTTCACATAGAGATTCGTGTTTTTACTCGAATTAGACCTTCCTCATCAGTAAAAGTCTGTAAAGCGGTATAACATGGTTTAGATTCACTTAATAAATACCTCTGATATATATAACGGCTATACAACATATATATTCATTATTCCTCCTCTCCCCTCAAAAAATCAACTTTTAACCTTACTGATTTATTATAAATTGTCATTATTCTCCCCCCCCCCCCCTTCAAATAAAATATTTAGTTTAAATTTGACATTTTAGAGTTAATTTCATATGTCTTTATTCATTCTCTTCCCCCCCCCCCCTTTCACTACTGTAAGTTTCGCTTTTACTTTTTAAAGTTCTTTTCAAATGCAGACATCATTTATCTCGGTTCCTTTTTCTGTCTTTCAAATTCACACGATAGAAAAAGATCTTAACCGCAGCTATTTTCCATTGAAATAAAGTAAAAGAATAAAATACAAATGAATGTCTTTTCGCTTTGCAGCCGATGATATCTAATGCATATTTTCCCAGCCTCTGGGCTTGCATTAGTATTCAATTCTCACCCTTGTACTTTGTCGGATAAAAGCCATATGCCCCTTGCTGACTAATTCAGCTGTCGTTAAATCTATAACGAGCATGTAATATCACGTGTTAGCTATTTTCTTTAGCCACTTTCCCTTACCGAAGGAATTTTAAGATACGTGTAACCATATAGCACGCCATGGCGTAAGTTTGAGTTCTATGTAATACTTCGGGATGCTTCTGATTCCTTTGTCCACGCCACCAATATTCATCGCCAATACAGTACATATGTTCGTATTCATCTCGCCAATGAGTGAGTGATTTTAATGAATATTTAACCACTACTCCTTCTGATCTTGAACGTGACAGACCTCAGCTCTCTGCCCTTCGGGGTCGCCCCGTCGGGCAGTCTTGTGTTTGACTTCTCCCCGTCCCACTGTACTCTCATGGCCCCTCCTTTTTAAAAGTTTCATAATAAAGAAGTAAGTCCTCTAAACTTTCGTGTTGGAGTTTTTTTCCTCTTACTCATATTGTGAACCTGGGTATACAACACACCGCCACAAAGCATATTTCAATACGACGTGTTCTGCGTGATTTATTTCCTCAGATGTTAAAATTTTCTCTAAATTTCGCTCATTCGGTGTCTTTCTGATATTTTCAAAAAATCTATACATCAAGGCAGTAACTTTTAACATTTTCAAATATGAAGATGTATTTTCATATAACTCAATTGGAGTTTGAGAGATAGTTACTGCACTGACAACTGTTTTTCTTTTTTCAGAGTTATTTCAAAATCTGGATTCAAACTACTTTTTGGCCAAAATTCTTGAGGTTTTTTCAACCAATCAGGTCCCTCCCACCAGAGGGATTGTTTAAGGGATTCCGCGGAACATCCCCGGGAAGGTAGATCGGCCGGATTAAGAGTTCCGAGCACGTAGTGACAATTTTCTGGATTACTAAGAGATTGAATTTCTTTAACACGATTGTATACGAATGGAGCCCAGTTTTCACTTCTTTTTATCCAGTACAGCGCATTACTAGAATCTGGCCAAAAAAAGTTGGAAGATTTTCTAATTTTAAGTTGGACTTAACCCCTTTAGATAATCGTGCACCAATCGTACCGAGCTCAAGTCTGGGGATGGTAACACATTTTAGCGGAGCTACTCTGCATCGTGCTTGGATCTGTTGACATGATGTTGATTGTACGTTTTCATTTCGTAAATATATGCATGTAGCATAAGCTACCTTGTCGCGTCACAGAATACATGCAAACTTAAATCACCTATGTTATCTGGGTCGCTTATTAAACATCTAGGTATAGCAATATCTTTAAGTGAGTTCAATTGATTTTTCCATTTCTGAAATTTTTGGGCAATCGGAGTTGGTAATTCAGAATACCAAGTTATTTTCTTTTTCCACAAATCTTGTAGCAGTATTTTGGGGAAAAGCGTTACTGGACAGGTATAACCGATGGGGTCAAAAATTTTATGAACTTCCGACAATATTTTCCTTTTAGTGATGGGTTCATCATCTTTATTAATTTCCCTTACATCTATGGAAAGAACATCTGAGGGTAATAGCCATCGTAGGCCTAAAACTGGGACAATTTTGTTTTCTAAGGAAAAATCAATTGAGCTCACTTAAAGATATTGCAAAAGATACAAAAATATTCATATAAACAATGAAGGACGTTATCAAGTTAGTCTTCCATGGATTGTTGGTCACCCCCCTCTCCCCAGTGCTCGGAAAATTGCAGAACGTAGAATTCAAAATTCCGGGTAGCCAAAGTTAAAACCAAAACGGGTTCTTTTTGAGACCCCTTAAAAGACTATATCCCCTTGAAATCAATAATGAACTAATGCCTCCTTTTTTAGTAGACAGAATTCCTGCTCCTATAGACGACGATTCTGTTCCTGCTCCTGTGCCAGAGTCTTCAGATCCTGTCTCTGTAGTTGAACCTTTGGATAACGTCTCTGTTCCTGCTCCTGAGCCCGAGTCATCAGATCCTGTCTCTGTAGCTGAACCTTTGGATAGCGTTCCTGTTCCTGTGCCAGTGTCTTCAGATTCCCCTTCTGTAGCTGATCCTCTGGATATCACTCCTGCTCCTGTGCACCAGTCTTCCATACCTGAGGATGACAATCGACGATCTCGAGCTGGTAGAAAACTGAAACAGACGCAGCGACTAAATCTATGAAGTTTTGAGCTTCATCATCCTGAACCTCAAAGGTGGGAGGATATTACAAAACACGACCTCCACTGACATATTCTCCCGACCTCCATGGACATTTTCCCTTCGAATGAGGACTATTTATTTTTGTCGTTTGGCAACAGAACCTTTTTGTTTTTTAGAACGAACGAAAGAAGAACGATTTTGAGATGTGGGTTTTTTCCCCATCAAACCGAATTCGAGATTAATTCATCTTATGTATATAATGTAAATATTCTTTTGTATAAGTTAGCCATATAAATAATCTAAAATGAAAGAGATGTTTACTTCATTTACCACTATTCGAGTGAATTATTTTTAATTGCCGAATCTATCCTGGAATGAATAGGTTCTGATTCTAAAGAAGGCCGCCTACCTTGGATCGATAAGTATTTTTACTTACCTTTATAGATTTGAATCACTTGTTTTATTGTGTGTCTGATATTTACAAATACCGGGATTGATGGAATAATGAATACTATTTTTTTCCGAAAGTCGTGCCAGATTATCCAGCATGCCGAATTAGAGGATGTTTATTATGTTACTGAGTGCTTATAACCTCCAATATTTTAGCACGCATCTTGTCTATTATTATCGGAATTTTGGATAATCCAATTTTTTTGTAATCCGAACAGAAACCGGTCCCAATTAGTTCGTTCTCCTGTGGGGTTATACTGTAGTTTCTAGTTTAGCGAAAGTTAAAAAAAACACTGATACATTTCACTTAATTTCAAATTGAATTAAAACTGGATTTCCTGGGCCTGATTCGCATTTACCATTTATAGACATGGGCGCACAAAATATTTTGGTTACAGTACTTTGTAGGAGCGATAATTACTGGAAGCACGTTTAAAAAAATACATATTAATTGATGAGTAGAAATTCTTTAAATGATATAAATACTGGACACAGGTGTCATTCCCTTAATAATGATTTTCTTTGGAGTTCTCTGTACTTTCAAGCTTAACTATATTCCGTTTGCTGGGAGTTACATATTTGTGGATTATACATAAATTCATATGCAGAGCTACGGAACGATCAAGATGCATTTCCATCTGTGGAAGGTAATTTCTGGAAGAGCGTTTTTAGTTGTGTTATCTTTTAATGTTTTTCTGTCCGAATTAAAATTTTAACTTAATATGTGGCATGCAAACACTTTTTATGTAATATACAAAGCTGTATAAAATAATTAGAGCATAGATTTTAGCATACTTTGTACTATGTATTATACAACGTGAAATACAAGGCTACGTAAATTACATTTTAGGTACATAGTAGTATATATATAATCTACAAGTTCCAAATGCAAGACTAAGCAAAAACACTCGAGTACCTTTCAGACAATAGATTGCTAAAATCTTTTTTTAATGTGTTTTATATATTTTCTAAATTTTTTACTACCTTATTATGGAGAAATTTCATTATTCTATTCTCGAAGTGTTGACACGTGTTTCACAATGTGTGTTTAACGCAGAATTTGACTTTTTTGCTCATATTAATACAATTTTTAAACGCATATGAAATTAGCCGTAAGGCAAATCAAGTAATCAGAATGTCGGGTCATGCAGTCAGTGGAACCTAATTTTTCCCTTTATAATGTAAAGCCTTTAAATAAGGAATCCAGTCCTACCTACAAAAATATATACATCATTATGTTATTCTTAAAGATTGCCTGTAATTTCTTTTTTTCAGAAAATATTTCGGAAATACATGTTTAATTTTATATTTTAGGTTCCAACATTTTAGTGAAGCGGTCAAGCTGTTAGTAAGACTTACACAAACAGAATTAGGTGTATATATTTTAGAAATATTTTGTCGAACAAATCAGTACGAAACATTCTTTACGATTAGTTCTACTGACTAAAGAAGTTAGGAACATAAATTTTAGATGAAGGATTTGAAAACTTCGAATGCATTCCATGACTTTAGGTTTAATCTTGCAAAGAGGAATTTGAGATCTAACTGACCCTACTGAGCTTGTACCAAAGTTCGGATGCCGAGTGTACAATTGGATTCTTTCTACAAGGTGCGCAAAAAACGCTCAATCGCGCGTAATTTTTTACCTGTTAGATATATAACGCATTGCCGAAAATAATCGAATACTTCGCTTTAAAATTTAGACGTTTTGTGGAATGTATAGAAAAATGTGACAAATTCATCCAGAATTTCAGGGAAGTAAAGAAAATTATTACGATAATGCTTTTCAGCGAAAGTTTTGTAACGAGACCAGTTAGTAAGAGGACAGCAATTTGAATAAAATATAACATTTAAGCCCATCTTGTAAAATAGATGACGGAATGATCAGCAGAAATAGCTGATGATGGTGCTGATAATTGCGTTCATTTGTGTAATAATTTCGCATGTATTCATATAAATATAAAAGTTTCTGTAAAAAAATCAAAATAAACTCGCATGTTTTTTGTGCCTAAAATGGAACGTTTTTACATAAATTTAACCCACTTTCTGAAAACATTGAAAAGTACAGCAGACGAAACATACTATAATTATAATATTAATTTATTGTATATTGAATGAAATACGTATGAGCAATTGTAAGAAACAATTTTTTAACGCCGTATGTGCTAACCATAACGATTTTACTTTATTTCATAGTTACTTATAGTGAACAACAGATATAAAAATGAATAGTGGAATATCGTGAAAATTCAAATTGGTATCGGAGATATAGTGTGCTGAATGCCAATTACTTTTTAAAAGTAACTGATGGATAAAGTGTTTTCTAGCAAACCGATCATCGCGTCGTGTCATGTTTCAATATACAATGCCTTCAAGCAATCGCGCATATAAACAGTTTTTATTCGTATGTATTTTCTTAAATCATTCGTAGAAGCTCAAGAGTGATCTATGCACATCATTTAAAATTTAAACCAAATACATCGGATATATACCACTGTTCTTACTTAAATTGTTTATAAAAAATCCAAATATCATTTAAATAATATTTTCTCGATATTAATTTACGCATGTGACTTATTGAGAGAAATCTTTATACTCTTGGGTGTTTTTTTTTTAAAATCTATTAGCCAGTTTTTATCGGAAATTTGTTTTTAAATAAAACTGTAGCTTATGCCAATAACAGTAAAAATAATTTACCCGTTTTAATTAAAAATATCTGTCACATGGCATGAAAGTTTTTTTAAAAATCAAATACAAATATTATACATTTCGATATAAAAAATTTAAAACACTGCTGTAAAATAGAAGTAATAATCACTATAAACTTCTTTAACCTCTTCGAGACCGAAATCTTTTGCACATGTTTTATTCATTTCGGCACCACATAATTTTAAGAAGTTACACTTACTTAATGTAATCACAAAAATGCGCTAATTTGAAAAGGCAAATATTATTTTACTTTATTTTTGGTTCCAAAAATAAATTCAGTGCGCGCCTTTTGAATGTGGATATATGCACCCATGGTGCCGAACGTGTTAAACACCATAAAAACACAACATACTGCCCATTGTATACTATAATTGTACTCCGTTTTGAAATTTACACATAATTGTTTTACTAGTTCAAATATATACTTTCAATATCTAAAAATGGCTTATTTTTTTACAGACTGCCAAAAACGGTTGTGTGTTTCACGCGTATCTGGGAATGTGGATTTCTTTATACCCTCGCAACAGCCCAACGGCTGGATGGATTTTAATGAATGAGGCCTCTATCGATTCGTCTTAACCGTCCGCTATTTATAGGCTAGGTTTTGTTTTTATAAATTCAAATGGCGGCAGTAAAATGCAAAAGGGCGGTACAGACAAAACAAATTACGCACCCTATTGAATGGCAGATGATTGGATACGTCTTTCAAAATGAAGACGATGTTTCATTGACTATTTTACAGTCAGAAGCTCCGTTTAAATATTACACAACCTGGAAGTTATGTAGGTAGGATCTCTAGCTTTACTGCAACTCTAACCTTCATAGACATCTATAGGCCACATCAAAACAGTGTTTATTGATAGGAACTAACAATTAAACACAACTTAAAAGTCATCAATACAAGGAAATAAAAAAAAATAGGTAAGTAATATAAAAAATAGTTTCCCATTGATGAGAAATAATTAATTAGTTCGCTTTGTACGCAGTCGGGGTTTTTTATTTTTTAAATTTTATTGGCATTTAATCTTATTTCTACATAGTAAGCACAGTTTAAAATGTTTTGTAAGTGGTTGACAATCAGTGTTGCTAGATTGGAGACTTTTTTAGTTCAGATTATTTGACTGTCACCGGTTTTTAAAATTGCATAATTCGCCTTATTTTTCAGAATTTTTAATCTGTTTTTAAATAGGCCGAAATAGGCCTATTTCAAAAAAGCGGTGCTAATCATTAATCTGGGGACAAAAAAGTCCTGAGTTCGGGAACACTGTTGGTAATACTTTCATCAAACATTTTAAAACATAATACAAAGGGTATTGAATAAAAAAAATGACAAAAATGGGCAAATTTAAAACTTTCACAGAACTTATGGACTTTTGATGTTGAATTTCTTTGTCATGTTTTTTAAAAGATTCCAGTTTATGGGCATACATAGCATCCACTGACAACTTTTGTGTTGCAGTCTGCTAAATCAGGAATTAATTTGCAAATTGTCCTTTTGTCTACACTAATATCTGAATCCTAATCCTGACAAGGTAATAAATTTTGCATCATTCATCCTTACATTTTCATTTCTGTACGTTGTTCTCAGGTGGTACAACCACATTTTTGGACAAATTATAATCATTTTTCAAATTTGCTAGTGGCACTTGATTTTTTGTATCGTCATTTTATAGTATTAACTTTTCAGTAAACGTATCAGTTTGTTTAAAAGAATTGACATTCGTGAAATATTTAACTACGCGCAATTGTTTAGCAATTTAAGCTTCATAAGGTCATTTCTCAGGTGATTACTTCATTTTAAATTGAAAGTACAAAACGTGTAGCATATGTTTTGGTCACAAAAGTTCCCAAACATAAATCTGGAGTTACTATGCAGTTGCGCATGCGCATAACTGCGTAGCTCAATGTAGCTCAGTATGCGTGCAGATAGCTTCACCTCATCTCATTTTCTCCGCAAAACTATCACTGTTGGCTTGACCGAAACGAACCAAATGTGTCCATCTGACGAATCAAACAATATCGGCGGAAAACGGGGGTAAATAGCAACAATATGCAAACCTCCCGATAGCGATTTTCCTAGAATTGCCTTAGTTTTTCCCACATTTCTGTGCATATCACTCCAGTTCATTGCAAGAAAACTTAGGTTTTTCTCCTTTGTGCATTAAAAAAATCCATAAATATTCAAGGTTATAAATGCAAAATTATTTTTCATTTCGGAAGAAATATCTAAACTCCAAGGTCGAAAATGTTTGCACCCCAGTTTATAATACTTAAAAGGAATTGAATGACGCCACCAAACTTTGGTTGAGAGTTAAGTTATTCATACACTATTTTAGATATACATGCGAAAACCCACACATACAGTATATTATGTGTGTGTGTGCTTTGTATTATATATATATATATACATATATATATGTTACGAAACAATTTAATGGGTGTAGTTGAAATCGTGCTTATTACGTATTACTGAAATCATACCACATTTTAATGAGGCGTTGGTGATGTTGTGAGCAATCCTACCACTTAGCACAAGCATTGCTAGCGGAGGTATCAACTCTGAAAATATAGCAGCTGTAGAGCGATGATAATATTGGTATAGTCCAATCAAACACTTATTATTTCATTATAAAAACAAGGCAGCTTGAGTGGCAAAAAAAAAGGCGTATGAAGAAATATGGGGTTTTCCCAATTAAACATATGGAAACGTAGTCATAGAACAACTGTTTATTCCATCAGAACATACCAACACTGAACAATTCCCGCAGATGAGAAATCAGAGCGTTTCACTCGAGCATAAACTAATTACTCATGCTAAATAGATGTTAATTTACGAAATGAATTTTCCACATGGCTAAGGACACCGGGTAACAGGTTTTGTAAACAATCACAGCACAAAAAATCTCTCGTTCTGAGTTCATGCTCTCGCTATTTATGAGAATGCGCGGAGGAATTCCGATTGAATTGACAACTTCAAGCTAAACCAAAGAAAATCACGAACGAGCCTCGAAGTGAAACTGGGATCCGGCACTCAGCCAATGGAGAGCGATCAAGAAACGTCACAGGAAAGAATCCCGGCGCCGCTAATGGAATGATTTCGATGTGAAAAGGCTGGTGCCTCGCGGGCGGGAAAATGAGATGAAATAGAATAAAAAAGTAAAAATGGCTTTGATAAATATTCGAAAAATAAGTAACTGCGTTCAGAACTTTACAGTTTGGTAGACGATAAAAATTAATGAAGGGATTAAAAGTTTAGATTATGTTTTGGAATAAATCTATTATTAAGATACGCGTTTTAAAAATATAGGAATTTAGCTAGAAATAAATAATAGAGCGTATTAAAAAAAAAAGGAAATAATGAATAGGCCGGCAATTTAGAATAATTTAAATAAATAGTAAAAGGTAAAATTTTAATATAACATATACATATATATATGTGTGTGTGCGTGTAACAAAAAGTGGGATTTAAGTTTACGTTACCTTTGAATACATATGATAAAGTCATTGAAATTTACAAATATGGAGTCTGTTAATTGGTTTTTATTATATTATGAAGTTATTATTGATTCTTCTCGTTATTCATTCTCATTATTTTACATAATCAAACAATGGGAGCATATTTCTTACTTTTTTTATTGCCAATCGAATTTTTCAGCTTTAACACATTAGAAAAGGTATAGTTTAACCTTACCACAATACCACATAACTTTAGTTTAACTTTAACACATTAGAAAATGTATAGTTAATCAAAATCATTCCTGACTGATATTTAACATAAATTTATAAATAACCATTTTGTACTTTTAAGTTTTCTTCTTCATTTTGAACTTCGAGAGTTTCAGTTTATCCTGTTATTTTTACCAAGCATTAAATTGTTATGAAAGAGAATTAATTCTCATTGCCATTTTTATATCTTTACTTAAAAATTAAACTTTCCTCAAAAGTTGGAAACTGCTACTTAGGCTATCATACTTATTTCAAAAATATTATCCCAGAATTTGACATCAAGGATTTTCTAAATTATCTTCTGTCACGAAATGTGTGAAATTTTAAAGCCCTCATCCTTTTTCTAATGTTTGTGACTTAAAATTGGATTTCAAGATCATTTAAAAAAGTTATTTTATTTTACTTTATCAAACGAGGCAATGGATTGTATAAGGTAAGATTAAAGAATTCTTAAATTATGAATTATTATAAGATTTTCTCAGATGTTTAATAATATTTAATGAAAAATGCTTAAAAGAAAATCTGCTTAAATGTCTTAATTTTGTTACATGTCTATTTAAAATGCTGGAGAATAGTTCGACTGAAATTTATTTTCAAATAAATGTACACATGTTTCTCACAACGTACACGGTAATCATATAAAAAACTATGATACATAATAATATTTGTAATTTTTATGCATATGCATTTACAATATACATTTTCGCATGCATACTAGATTGCCATACATATGTTTTACCAATTTGCAGGGTAGCAATAAACTAATTGCCAAACTTTAAAATTCATTATAAAATCAAGTAATTAATATACAAGCGTGTGGTTTAGACAAAAATAATTCGGAATAAAGAAAAAATTATTTTACGAAAGAAAAAAAGACTCTATATAAATTTTGCTTAAATTGCATTTTCCGTATTAGATTATCTAATGATGATTTTTGGCTATAGATTGCCCGAAGAAGCTATACCTAATACAAAGTAGAAAAACATCAGAATCTTTTGGAATACAGCCGTACAGCAATGACTTATAAAAAGTAATTACTCTTTAACTGCTTCTACCAAAAAAGACCTTCTAATTCTGCTTGTTCAGTGCGTTTTCTTTGTTTTCTTAAGTATAGCACCGTCTTTCAGCAAAATGTAAAAGACATATTTTCAGGCGGAAAAAATCCTTTGTGAGATGTATCATATCCGAAACCGCAAATTTGTAATTCATTTACTTGATTTTATATTGAATTTCTCCATTCTGTATATTAACTATACATATCTTGAAATAAATATTTAATCTAATAAAATTCATTAAATAATGAGATCTGCGTAAACCGATTAAAAACAATCTACGTATGGTATATTAGGTTAAAATATGTGTTTTAACAAAGCTAAAAAATGCTATAAAAGTGATATAATACCTTTATTTAGGTTAACGCTCGTTTCATCGCACTAACGGTGACATTTTCAAAATCATTCATGATAGAAATATTTTTGCAAACAAATTTTAAAGACAACAATTTGGTAAATAATATTACGAGATATTATACGAGAGATTATACAGATTACGAGGCTGTTTGTCAGATGAAACAAGCTTTAATCTAATTAAAGATATTATATCACTTTTATAGCATTTTTCATCTTTGTTTCATCATCAGTGATTAGTATACATGTTTTTATGTATGTTTTAATGTAATTTTGCACACACTTTTAAAATGTTTCCGTAAATAGAGTGAAATAGTTTGTTAGTTTTCAGCAAATGGATTCTGCGTCTAAAAAGAATTTCATCCAAATAATTCTGCATGTTAAATTCTGCATTTTAGTTTTAAAAGCCTTGTAAGAGAAATACATACAAATTAACATATTCAGTTTTAAAGCAGATCTGTTGTTATAATAATATTTAAGCGTTAGTCTTTTACTAGTTTTTATGCAGGATGATTTGCTACTTCTTTTCTTAACATGTCATCATCTGTATTATAGTACATGATTTGGATGAGGTATCACTATTTATATAAATACTTTACTTTAAAAAATATAATTTTTATTATTAAGGAAATCGCATTTGGGTAGCTTTTTTCAACACTTTCCAACGTAGTTGAAAAGTGTTTTCGAATTCGGTATGTCTGTCTGGCGTTTGCATGTGCTCAAACTCGCGTAAATGTACTCGACTTCTCATGCAATTGATATACAGGGTGATTCAGCTCGTCGGTGACAAACTTTAAGGATCGATAGAGCACACCTAGACGAACATTTTTGAATAGGGAATGTAGGGTCCCTGACGCGATGGTAAGGCGCTAGGCGCTTTCGAAAATTTGGGTGCCGAAATTCGAAACGTCATAAAAACTAGAGAAATGGTTAGATTTTCTTGCTTGTTGCGTCGAAATGATTCTGTTTGTTTAGACTTTCTTCAGTACCAATTTGATAAGCGTATCTCTTAAAACATGGATAGGGGGCGCTGCAGACTTTGGAAAGCTAGACAACAACTTTAAGCCCGTTATTTTGATAATTTAACACATGCTCGCCAAAGTTTATACTCTAACTTAAAGTTTGAACCCAAAAGTAGAGCCCTGCAAAAAGCGTAAGAGCCGGAATAAAATGTCAAAGTACAGGGTGGTCGAAACTCGAAGGCTCCTAAGAGATAAACAAACAGATTTCTTGACTTATGGCATGCATTTTCATGATTCTGTTTGCTGGGGCTCTCTGAAACTCAGTTGAACGGTACAAAAAGAAACATCGATAGGGGGCGCTTTGGGCAAAAAACATAATTCGTTGACATTTCGGACGCTAACTGGAAACGGGACGCTACGATCAGTTAGTAATAATGAAAACACATTTTCTACCTCTGCTCAACACTTCTGAATAAATTTAGACCAAAAACATCAATGATACTGGAAATTTATTTACAAAAAATAACACTACAGAAGATGCTCGAAATTTCGACCTTGGGCCATGATGCAGGCTTCGCACCTCCGTCGCATTGAGGAGTGTGTGTTTCCAACAATGCCAGGAGTATCTCTGATCTACCCTGCAGCTGCCACAATGCGCGCCACAAGTTCTTCAGCACTGCTGACAGGTGTATGGTATACCTCGGCCTTCAGGTAACCCCAAAGGAAGAAATCCAAGCAGGTGAGGTCTGGTGATCGGGCAGGCCAGTGAACTGGACCCCCACGCCCGATCCACCGCTGGCCATACCTTGCGTTTAGATGGAGACGCACGTCGTTCGTGTAATGGGCCGGAGCTCCATCGTGCTGGAACCACATCTGGCGACGCGAACCTTCGGGTACGTGCGCCTCATCCAGAAGCTGCGGCAGCACTTGATCCAGGAAAATCAGGTAATTTCCACCTGTCAGCCGTTCAGGTAACAAATAAGGGCCAATGAGGCAATCCCCCAGAATGCCGGACCACACATTTACTGAGAAACGCTCCTGGGCTGCTCGGCTTCTGGTTTCATGTGGATTTTCATCACACCACACATGACTGTTGTGGGCGTTCCACATTCCCTCCCGGCTGAAGGTGGACTCGTCCGTAAACAAAATGCTGTTTACAAAACGGGGATCCCTGGATCTCATCGCCAAGTACCATCTTGAGAATTCCACTCGAGGGCCAAAATCCTGCTCTCTGAGCAACTGCACCCGCTGGATGTGGTAGGGGTGCAGATTCCGGGAACGTAAGATGCGCCACGCAGTTGCTTGCGAAATGCCAACATGTCTGGCGATATCTCTCGTGCTAAGACCTGGGTTGTCCTCAACCAGGTTAAGCACAGCCTCTTCGTTGTCGGGGGTGCTCACTGATCGCTCCCGTTCAGGCCTGCCTCCGTCGAAAGATCCCGTTGTGGACAACCTCTGGTGTACTCGAGCGAAGAAGGCATGGCAGGGGATTTGCCTGTTGGGGTAACGCTCGGCGTACAACCGCTGAGCGGCTCGTCCATTACAACCAGCAGCGCCATACGCCAAATGCATGTCAGCCAATTCAGAGTTTGTGTACCGTTCCATCCTACTACCGATCTGCAGACAAGTAACCCGAAGCTTAAGTAGGTACCGCACGTTCAAAAGACGTGTCTGCGCATACAACTACGTCATCTCGCGTTGTCGTCTACGCATTACGTATCTTTTGCATATCGATATGGTACGATATCTTTTGCATAAATCAGCAAAAAGCACCTTATGTAAATTTTATTGCGCGCATTGTGCATGATTGAAACCAGCTATGTTTGTTAAAAAAAACAAACAAACTGCAGTTTTAATAGCTTCTTATGATAAGTAAATTACTCTCTTGTTTTGTTTCTAACTGATCGTAGCGCCCCGTTTCCAGTTAGCGTCCGAAATGTCAACGAATTATGTTTTTTGCCCAAAGCGCCCCCTATCGATGTTTCTTTTTGTACCGTTCAACTGAGTTTCAGAGAGCCCCAGCAAACAGAATCATGAAAATGCATGCCATAAGTCAAGAAATCTGTTTGTTTATCTCCTAGGAGCCTTCGAGTTTCGACCACCCTGTACTTTGACATTTTATTCCGGCTCTTACGCTTTTTGCAGGGCTCTACTTTTGGGTTCAAACTTTAAGTTAGAGTATAAACTTTGGCGAGCATGTGTTAAATTATCAAAATAACGGGCTTAAAGTTGTTGTCTAGCTCTCCAAAGTCTGCAGCGCCCCCTATCCATGTTTTAAGAGATACGCTTATCAAATTGGTACTGAAGAAAGTCTAAACAAACAGAATCATTTCGACGCAACAAGCAAGAAAATCTAACCATTTCCCTAGTTTTTATGACGTTTCGAATTTCGGCACCCAAATTTTCGAAAGCGCCTAGCGCCTTACCATCGCGTCAGGGACCCTACATTCCCTATTCAAATATGTTCGTCTAGGTGTGCTCTATCGATCCTTAAAGTTTGTCACCGACGAGCTGAATCACCCTGTATATATTAGTAAGGTTTGCTATGATGTGTAAGGTATGGAAATTGAAGTCCGTAGCACATATAGTTTGTTTATGGGGACATTCAAAATATTTCCGTTATATTACAGATACTGGAGAGAAATCGTTTGCTTTGCATTCTAATGATCTTACACTATTTTAAACATATAGAAATTGATATATATCACTGAGGTGTACTACTCTATTCGGATTGTAGAATATGGTGCGCATAGGTTTTATCGTTCATTTACAGGGACACACAAAAGATATTAGCTACTAAAGAAAAAAAAAAGAATAATTCAACTATAGAAACCTACAAACAATAATTGTTGCAAGTGCCTTTTCAGTTGTGGTATGCGTTTTTTAATTTAATTATTATTTAAGTTTTACTTCGTGTTTATGAATAGATAAAATCATTTGAAATGTATTCTAATGATGTTACACTATTCCAAGCATATTGAAACTGATATACATCATCGCGATGCACTAAAAGATGATTACTTTAGAATAGGTGTGCATAGCACTCATAGTTTATTTACAGGATCACACAAAATATTTCAGCTACATTACTGTCTATGAACATGAATTACTGGAAGTGAGTTTTCAATTGTGGTACCCGTTTTTAAAAGTAAAAAAATAATTGCACATTACTTGCCGTGTACGATTTCTGCAGATCATATCCAGTGCTTCCCAAAAAACGCATAGTATATTTCTGTTTATTGGCAGAAATTGTTGAAGGAGAATTTTCAACCGTGCTATACTTTTCCCACATTAACTAAACTTTAGGATTCTTCGTAGTACATATACGTATATACTATTAACCTATAGGACATAAATAGGCCTGAAAAAATAATTCGTGTATTTTTGCGTTTGTTGATAATAATTTCTGAAGTTGGGTTTTCATATGTACTATGCGTATTCCAAATTCTTTGATTAGACATCCTTTTTCACCTAAAGGGTGACTTTTTTTACAGTATTTTGAAAATCTTGGAAAGTGTTCATAATTTATGCTTTACTCATGTTTTTTGTCCTTGTTTAACTTTTCTATGATTTTCAGCATTTGAAAATCACATCTATATTGCCAGTGCCCTTGTTTGGGGCAGCACGTACATATTGGACATTGTCTGTTAAAACTTAAATGAAACATTCGAACATGCAATTTACAAATTGGCTTTTCAAATGTATTTTGCGTTTTCCAATTTTTTTAATTAGACACCCTTTTCCACCTAAAGTGTGGCATTTTTTTTTAATTATTATTATTTTGAAAGTTTTGGAAAGTGTTTCGTAAATTATGCTGTCTGATGTTTTTTTTTTTTTTCTTTTTTTTTTTTTTTTTTTTTTTTTTTTGTCCTAGTTTAAATTTTCTCTGGTCATGAATATTTGAAAATCCCATCTATCTTGCCAGTGTCCTTGTTTGTGGCAGCATGTACACATTGGACATTCACTGTAAAAACTTAAACTAAACAGTCGAACATGCCATTAAGGCAGCATTGTTCGAGATCAGTACATCGGAGAAACGCTGTAGGCACTGAGCCGCCTTTGAATCCGCATGTATGTCACGTATATGCAGATTAAAATCAGAGACGTAGCAAGTTAATTTTGATGAGTTTTAAAGAGAAAGGAGCAAAGTCTAGCACTTCCCTCCTTCCTGTGAGGATGGAAACTGCGGAATTTTTTTTTTTTTGATTAAATAAGTCAGAAAGAAGCATCCTACCTCTTTCTCAGCAACTTTGGGACTTATCTGTCATGTCGATTCGCCTAAGATAATTATAAAATACAACAACAATAACAAAAAACAATAAAATTTACAACGCAAAAGAAGTAATTTCCGAATTCTTTTTTAATTCACATCTCTTTATGAACTTGGTTATATTCGACAATAAAGTACTGCGAGACTTAACGTAAGCATCTAAAGAATATTGGGATTTTTGTCCTACTATTTTGTTGAAATCCTACACTCGTGTAAAATAAAGTTTTGTTTTCGCTTGACAACAAATAGTGTTTGTTAGTCTATTTTGAATTGCATATAATTAATAAAAATGTACTTGTAAAATTATATCATCCATCTGGACAAAGACCTTCATTCAATGAGAAGTAGGTACATTAGTAGGCACATTAGAAGTACGTACATAAGAAGATAAAGTAGGTACATTTCACGAATGTGCAAAGACACGGGTGCTGCAATGAATTATGTATAGGAAGTGAGTGTTCATATGACACAATGTAATCACTATGGCAAGAAATTTAAGCATACATGAAAAACAAATACAAATAAAATACAGTAGTACGTGTTATAGCTACACCTAATCTAAATAATTAATGAAAATAGTATAAATCAATTCCAGCAATTTATTAACTTATTGAAGTACTTTCAGCAAACTATTTTCTTCTATTTGAAATAATATTAAAAAATATTTTTTATTCAAAACTAATAAATTATGAATCCTGTCACTAATATAATTTAGAATTCTTTTGGAATTGTAGTGTATTTATTGAAGCATGTGCTATTGTAAAAGCTACGTTCGCTTCATGCTTCGTTAAAATCAGTATTTCAGTAAGCTGGAATATTAGCGTAATATAAATTATACTAGTTTTTTTACATGAGATTCTCATTTAATTACCTCAGATACCTCATTTAAAATAATTACGCTGTTACCTGTTACTAAAATCTGTCGGGAGTTTTAAACTAAAATCATATCGTCTTTCTCTATTAATGTGGTAGAAACAGAATACTAAATTCATTTATACACTTCAAAAATTTAGTTTTATGACATTTACGTGTTATTAAATTAAAATCTCTTTCAATTAAAATAAATTTTTCATTCCCAGTAAAATACTGTGTTTGAAGTATAACAAATGAAAACAGTTATTGAATAAAATTGAACATGATTTTTTTGCACTTGAAGCACTGACGCAATGCCTATTTCCGAATATTTAAATATATATAATAATAACTAACATAATAATTACAGTAAACGCCATTGTCGACCAATATTTTGTTAACACATAAATTAATTATTTAAATACAACAGTATATCATAATAGCTATTATATAAATTAAATATTGATATGATATTGATATGCACGTGTGTGTCTATCTATGCTTGCAAGGTTTTAATCCTTTCCTTATCTCTTGGCAATAGCATTTTCCAGACCCTAAGAAGAAAGTACAGAAGATTTATCCTGTATTATCTGACTTACCTGTATTCGTCCTCTGAATTGATTATTTTAAAGCTTTATAACCGCGTTTAACAAACCTTGTAGGAGAAATACCTCAAATTTCACTTTTGCGTTATTAAAGTACACGTTTTATGTAGGGTATATGATTTGATACTTCTTTTTTACACGGTCATTATCGGTTGTATAGTATAACATAATTTGAAGGGCTATCTTCATTAAGATAAATACTGTACTTTAAAAGTGTTATTACATTTATTATTAATTATGATGTTCTATTTATGTAGGCTTTTAACTTTACTCTCGCCTTGAATATTTGAGAATTACATTTATATTCCCATTACGCTTGTTTCGCGAAGCATTTACATTTTTGATATTGTGTTATAAAACATAAACGAAAAAGCGAACTATATAATTTTCTTTATTATACGTGCATATCTTACAGTTTAAGTTAAATAAATTTATAAAAATAAATAATATTTTTATTATACATGCATTAAGATTAAAGAAAAATGCATTACTTTACAGGAACCTTCCGGTAATGTATTATGCGAATATATTTTTAGTAATATTAGAAAGCAAGAAATATTATTATGTTTTAATCTGTATTTTTACAGCTGCTTTAGCTTATTCAAGTATAATTCAAATCTAACTTGCATGACAAATTTTCATTCCTACACAAGAAGTCTTACCTTATCATGATAATAATAATTCAGATAATTTCAATACAAAAATTACTGCTTCGGGCAATAAGTTTGATAAAAATATCTTTTGAGATTCATTCATCCTTCGTGCAAGTAATTTCAAGAGGACAAACATACTTACAAACGCATTTTCTAAGAGAAAGTCAGTGAAGTTTTAAATTTTGAAGACCTCTAGAAATAAACATTTAAAGAAAGATAAATACACGTTTCTTTAATGCTTTTATTCTAAGATGCTTGCAAAGTAATAAATATATTCGATTTTAACGCTACTTGTACAGCATGAACCAAATGTCCTTAAAACATTTTGAAATTCCATAATAAATTAGCTCACTGACGTACAAGAATATCATTTGGACGGAAATAGTTAATGTAATCGAAAGTTTTTTAAGTATATTAAAATCAAATTAATTCTACAATTTTCTGTTCATGACACTAGTCCTGCAAATCTGAAAAAAAAAATCAAAAATTCAAATTAATAAGTTACAATCCATTATTTTTGCACTTGTAAATTGAAAAAGACTAACCATTATTTCAACATTGATTGGTTGTTTTAGTATGATATTTTTTCATTTTTAGGAAGACTGAGTAATGTGCCTACCATATTTCAACATGTAGAATGAAATCGCTATCTGGATATAACTCAATCTAAAGGGAACTCACATTTTGAAAACATATAGCACAGTCGTGAAAATAAAAAAACATCATCTACTAACTCTGTCAAAAACCGAAATTCAAAAATATTCATGAATAAAATACTTTCTTCTTGTAAAAATAGAAGAAAGTAAAAATATGAATATCAATCTGCATTTTTTAATAGATTTATATTTATTATGTTCTCCTATAAAACTGTTACTTATTCCACTTAGACATTTTTCTCTCTCACAGAAACCTGCCAATATAAAGAATTATGTATGTTTCATGATGAATATTTCCAAGTCTTTTCACCCATTATGATAATGATGAAGTTTCGGGGACAGTCAGGTATTTCAGAATATTTTGAAATTTCCATCTCAAATTTCCTCTGAGACGTTTGTAAGAACACAAACTCTTTGTTGTAATGAAAAGTTAGTAATCGTGATTCTACCTTTACTGTAGTTTTGTACTTAACGAAAGGTTTTGGAAAAATCAAGTATATGTGATTTATTTCGACACTCTGAGACTCAACAACTCCGATTTGAAAAATATTTACCTGGATGTTAGAATACATCTTTTTAAGCATGTAAAAAAATAAAAAATAAAACTGAAATATATATTTACTAAAAGGTACTGTTTCACATCTGCAGTAAACCGAAAATACATAGTTTTCATAAATGTTCTTAAATTTCTAAGACAAAAGTACAAACTTTAAAACATACATATAACTACTTAAAACGTGACACAAACATATAAAGATATTATTTAATATAACCCTGAGATATTTCAAACGCACACGCGTTCATTTTCAAAGTAAAATATGACTGAAATGAGTAGAAAACAAATTAAAAAACAAAAACAAAATACTACGCATGCGCAAGTAAAATTCAGTACGTTGCTCTACAGAGGGGTGAAAAGATCAGTTCATATTTTCAGGAGTTCTTGAAATACTTAAGATATTATATCAAATCGCGGGAATATTACAAGAAAGGACATCGTTACAAACAGTATCACTCCTACGTAAATTCTCAATGGATTAACGAATTATTAAAAAGTAATGGTTAGATGTTGAAGGTGAAAATTCCTGTTTTTGGATGTCTGCAGCCTTATTAATTTGACAAAAAAAAATGACAAAAGTGTTCAAATTATAAAACAAAAAAATTGGCTTCAAAAAATAACTGAGTATTTCCATCTGTTGAGAATTCTGCGAACATTGAATGTTAATTGCTGTGTTCGATGATAGAAGCAGGAAATAAAAACATTTTTAATGCCTGCTGTACAAGTAACATTGATTTGCTGGTATGTAGCTGATATTCAACTTGGTAATACAACGGGTTAATGTTACTTACAATCCAGTACAGATAAAAGTAGTTATGCTGAATAGAAATATTTTTGCAAACCAATTTTAAAAACAACAGTTTGGTAAGTAAAATCACGAAATATTATACCAGAGATTATACAGATTACGAGGCTGTTTGTCAGATGAAACAAGCTTTAATCTAATTAAAGGACAAAGGTATTATATCACTTTTATAGCATTTTTCAGCTTTGTTTCATCATCAGTGATTAGTATGCATATTTATATATATGTTTTAATGTAATTTTGCACACACTTTTAAAATGTTTCCGTAAATAGAGTAAAATCGTTTGTTAGTTTTCAGCAAAAGGATTCTGCGTCTAAAAAGAATTTCATCCAAATAATTTTGAAAAAGCCGCATTATAGTTTTAAAAGCCTTGTCAGAGAAATACATAGAGATTAACATATTCAGTTTTTAAAGCAGATCTGTTGTTATAATTATATTAAATGTTAGTCTTTTACTTGTTTTTATGTAGGATGATTTGTTACTTCTTTTCTTAACATGTCATCATCTGTATTATAGTACATGATTTGAATGAGGTATCACCATTTATATAAATACTTTACTTTAAAAAATATAACTTTTATTATTAAGAAAGTCGCATTTGGGTAGCTTTTTTCAACACTTTCCAACGTAGTTGAAAAGTGTTTTTGAATTCAGTATGTCTGTCTGGCGTTTGCATGTGCTCAAACTCGCGTAAATATACTCGACTTCTCATGCAATTGATATATATATTATTAATGTTTGCTATGATGTGTATGGTATGGAAATTGAAGTCCGTAGCACATATAGTTTGTTTACGGGGACTTTCAAAATATTTCCGTTATATTACAGGTACTGAAGAGAAATCGTTTCCTTTGTATTCTAATGATATTACACTATTTTAAACATATTGAAATTGATATATATCACTCTACTACTATATTCTGATTGTAGAATATGGTGCGCATAGATTTTATTGTTCATTTACAGGGACACACAAAATATATTAGATACTAAAGAAAAAAAAAGAATAATTCAAATATCGAAACATTCAAACAATAATTGTTGGAAGTGCCTTTTCAGTTGTGGTATGCGTTTTTTAATTTAATTATTATTTAAGTTTTACTTCGTGTTTATGACTAGATGAAATCATTTGAAATATATTCTAATCATGTTACACTATTCCAAGCATATTGAAACTGATATAAATCATCGCGATGCACTACAAGATGATTACTTTAGAATAGGTGTGAATAGCACTTATAGTTTATTTACAGGTTCACACAAAATACTTCAGATACATTAATGAACAAGAATTACTGGAAGTGAGTTTTCAATTGTGGTACCCGTTTTTGAAAGTAAAACGTAATTGCATATTACTTGTCGTGTACGATTTCTGCAGATCATATACAGTGCTTCCCAAAAGACGCATAATATATTTCTATTTATTGGCCGAAATCGTTGAAGGAGAATTTTCATCCGTGCTATACTTTTCCCACATTAACTAAACTTTAGAATTCTTAGTAGTACATATGCAAATCTATAGGACATAAATAGGCCTGAAAAAATAATTCGTGTATTTTTGCGTTTCTTGATAATAATTTCTGAAGTTGGGATTTCATATGTACTATGCGCATTCCAAATTCTTTGTTTAGACATCCTTTTTCACCTAAATTGCGACTTTTTTTACAGTATTTTGAAAGTGTTGGAAAGTGTTTCATAATTTATGCTTTACTCATGTTTTTTGTCCTTGTTTAACTTATATATAATTTTCAGTATTTGAAAATCACATCTATATTGTCAGTACCCTTGTTTTGGGCAGAACGTACACATTGGACATTGTCTGTTAAAACTTAAACGAAACATTGGAACATGCAATTTACAGATTGGCTTTTCAAATGCATTTTGCGTTTTCCAATTTTTTTAATTAGACACCCTTTTCCATCTAAAGTGTGGCAATTTTTTTAAATTATTTTGAAAGTTTTGGAAAGTGTTTCATAAATTATGCTGCCTGATGTTTTTTGTGCTAGTTTAAATTTTCTCTGATCATGAATATTTGAAAATCCCATCTATCTTGCCAGTATCCTTGTTTGTGGCAGCATGTACACATTGGACATTCACTGTTAAAACTTAAACTAAACTGTCGAACATGTAATTAAAGCAGCATTGTTCGAGCTCAGTACATCGGAGAAACGCTGTGGGCGCTGAGCCACCTTTAAATCCACATGCATGTCACGCATATGCAGATTAAAGTCAGAGACGTAGCGAGTTAATTTTGATGAGTTTTAAAGAGAAAGGAGCGAAGTCTAGCATTTCCCTCCTTTCTGTGAGGATGGAAACTGCGAAATTTTTTTGGATTGAATAAGTCAGAAGGAAGCTTCCTACCTCTTTCTCAACAACATTGGGACTTATCTGCCATGTCTCTTTGCCTATGTTAATTATAAAATACAACAACAATAGCAAAAAAACAATAAAATTTACCAGGCAAAAGAAGTAATTTCCGAATTCTTTTTTAATTCACATCTCTTTATGAACTTGGTTATATTTGACAATAAAGTACTGTGAGACTTAACGTAAGCATCTAAAGAATATTGGGATTTTTGTCCTACTATTTTGTTGAAATCCTACACTCGTGTAAAATAAAGTTTTGTTTTCGCTTGACAACAAATAGTGTTTGTTAGTCTATTTTGAATTGCATATAATTAATAAAAATGTACTTGTAAAATTATATCATCGATCTGGACAAAGACCTTCATTCAATGAGAAGTAGGTACATTAGTAGGCACATTAGAAGTACGTACATAAGAAGATTAAGTAGGTACATTTCACTAATGTGCAAAGACACGGGTGCTGCAATGAATTATGTATAGGAAGTGAGTGTTCATATGACACAATGTAATCACTATGGGAAGAAATTTAAGCATACATGAAAAAAAAATACAAATAAAATACAGTAGTACATGTTATAGCTACACCTAATCTAAATAATTAACGAAAATAGTATAAAGCAATTCCAGCAATTTATTAGCTTATTGAAGTACTTTCAGCAAACTATTTTCTTCTATTTTAAATAATATTAAAAAATATTTTTTATTCCAAACTAATAAATTATTAATCCTGTTACTAATATAATTTAGAATTCTATTGGAATTGTAGTATATTTATTGAAGCAAGTGCTATTGTAAAAGCTACGTTCGCTTCATGCTTCGTTAAAATCAGTATTTCAGTAAGCTGGAATATTAGCGTAATATAAATTATACTAGTATTTTTACATGAGATTCTCATTTAATTACCTCAGATACTTCATTTAAAATAATTACTCAGTTACCTGTTACTAAAATCTGTCGGGAGTTTTAAACTACAATCTTATCGTCTTTCTCTTTTAATGTGGTAGAAACAGAATACTAATCTCATTTATACACCTCAAAAATTTAGTTTTATGACATTTACGTATTATTAAATTAAAATCTCTTTAAATTAAAATAAATTTTTGATTCCCAGTAAAAGACTGGTTTTGAATTATAACAAATGAAAACAGTTATTGAATAAAATTGAACATGATTTTTTTTATACTTGAAGCACTGACACGCAATGCATATTTCCGAATATTTAAATATATATAATAATAACTAACATAATAATTACAGTAAACGCCATTGTCTACCAATATTTTATTAACACACAAATTAATTATTTAAATACAACTGTATATCATAAGAGCTATTATATAAATTAAATATTGATATGATATTGATATGCGCGTGTGTGTCTATCTATGCTTGCAAGGTTTTAAGACTTGCTGCCTTTATGCTCTAGACTCCTTATCTCTTGGCAATAGCATTTTTCAGACCATAAGAAGAAGGTGCAGAAGATTTATCTTGTATTATCTGACTTATCTGTATTCTTCCTCTGAACTGATTATTTTAAAGCTTTATAACCGCGTTTTAACAAGCCTTGTAGGAGAAATACCTCAAATTTCATTTTTGCGTCATTGAAGTATACGTTTTATGTAGGATATATGATTTGATACTTCTTTTTTACACGGTCATTATCAGTTGTACAGTATAACATAATTTGAAGCGCTATCATCATTAAGATAAATACTGTACTTTAAAAGTGTTATTACATTTATTATTAATTATGATGTTCTATTTATGTAGGCTTTTCTAACTTTACTCTCGCCTTGAATATTTAAGAATTACATTTATATTCCCATTACGCTTGTTTCGCGAAGCATTTACATATTTGATATTGTGTTACAAATCATAAACGAAAACGCGAACTGTATAATTTTCATTATACGTGCATATCTTACAGTTTAAATTAAATAAATTTATAAAAATAAACGATATTTTTATTATACATGCTTTACGATTCAAGAAAAATGCATTACTTTACAGGAACCTTCCGGTAATGTATCTTTCGAATATATTTTTAGTAATATTATAAAGCAAAAATATTATTATGTTTTAATCTGTATTTTTACAGCTGCTTTAGCTTATTCAAGTATAATTCAAATCTAACATGCATGACAAATTTTCATTCCTACACAAGAAGTCTTACCTTATCATGATAATAATAGTTCAGATAATTTCAATACAAAAATTACTGCTTCGGGCAATAAGTTTGATAAAAATATGTTTTGAGATTCATTCATCTTTCGTGCAAGTAATTTCAAGAGGAAAAGCATACTTACAACCACATTTTCTAAGAGAAAGTCAGTGAAGTTTTAAATTTGAAAGACCTCTAGAAATAAACATTTAAAGAAAGATAAATACATGATTTTTTTTATTACTTGCATTCTAAGATGCTTGCAAAGTGATAAATATATTCGATTTTAACGCTACTTACACAGCGTGAACCAAATGTCCTTAAACCATTTTGAAATTCCATAATAAATAAACTCACGGACGTACAAGAATATCATTTGGACGGAAATAGTTAATGTAATCGAAAGTTTTTTTAGCATATTAAAATCAAATTAATTCTACAATTTTCTGTTCATGACACTAGTCCTGCAAATCTGAAAAAAAAAAATCAAAAGTTCAAATTAATAAGTTACAATCCATTATTTTTCCACTTGTAAATTGAAAAAGACTAACAAATATTTCAACATTGATTGGTTGTTTTCGTATGATATTTTTTTCAGTTTTAGGAAGACTGGGTAATATACCTACCATATTTCAACGTGTAGAATGAAATCGCTATCTGGATATAACTCAATCTAAAGGGAACTCACATTTTGAAAACATATAGCACAGTCGTGAAAATAAAAAAACATCATCTACTAACTCTGTCGAAAACCGAAATTCAAAAATTTTCATGATTAAAATACTTTCTTCTTGTAAAAATAGAAGAAAGTAAAAATATGAGTACCAATTTACAATTTTTAATAGATTTATATTTATTATGTTCTCCTATAAAACTGTTACTTATTCCACTTAGAAATTTTTCTCTGTTGCAGAAACCTGCCAATATAAAGAATTATGTATGTTTCATGATGAATATTTCCAAGTCTTTTCACCCATTATGATAATGATGAAGTTTCAGGGACAGTCCGGCATTTCAGAATGTTTTGAAATTTCCATCTCAAATTTCCTCTGAGACGTTTCTCAGAACACAAACTCTTTGTTGTAATGAAAAGTTAGTAATCGTGATTCTACCTATACAGCAGTTTTGTACTTAACGAAAGGTTTTGGAAAAATCAAATATATGCGATTTATTTTGACACTCTGCGACTCAACAACTCCGATTTGAAAAATATTTACCTGGATGTTAGAATACATCCTTTTAAGCATTTAAAGAAAAATAGAACATAAAACTAAAATATATATTGACTAAAAGGTACTGTTTCACATCTGCAATAAATAGAAAATACATAGTTTTCATAAATTTTCTTAAATTTCTAAGACAATATGTAAACTTTAAAACATACATATAATTACTTAAAACGTGACACAAACATATAAAGATATTATTTAATATAGCCCTGAGATATTTCAAACGTACACGCGCTCATTTTCTAAGGGAAAATATGACTGAAATGAATAGAAAACAAATTAAAAAACAAAAACTAAATACTACGCATGCGCAATTGAAATTCAGTACGTTGCTCTATAGAGGGGTGAAAAGATCAGTTCATATTTTCAGGAATTCTTGAAATAATCAAAATAATATACCAAATCGAGGGAATATTACAAGAAAGAACATCGTTACAAACAGTATCACTCATATGTAAAATCTCAATGGATTCACGGATTATTGAAGAGTAAGGGTTATATGTTGAAGGAGAAAATTCCTTCAAGACACTAATTTATTAATACAGTGTTTTGTCTAATTCAAAATTATAAAGCATAAAAAAAACCTCTGTAAAAAAAAGACGTGTTTTTGGATGTCTCCAGCCTTTTTAATTTCACAAAAAAAAATCTGACAAAAGTGTTCAAATAATAAAACAAAAAAAATTGCCTTCAAAAAATAACAGAGTATTGCCATCTGTTGAAAATTCTGCGAACAGTGAATGTTAATTGCTGTGTTCGATGATAGAAGCAGGAAATAAAAACGTTTTTAATGCCTGCTGTATAAATAACTTTGATTTTGGGGTATGTAGCAGATATGCAACGTGATAATACAACGAGATCCAGTACTTACAATCCAGTACATATAAAAGCAGTGCTGCTGACAATGAAAACTTTTTTTATCCAATTATTAACATCTTTGGGAACTGATAAATGAGAAAAATCGAAAATATGCTACTATCCCATAGTTTTAAGACGGTTGTTTTTGTCGTTTAATGAATGTTTTTTTCCTTTTCACCACACCATTCCTATTCATTCTATTATATGATATTAGTCTTAAATTACAGTATTAACCTATTTCTTTTTTACTAGGATTTGGAGGAATTAAACGGTAAAATTCCCGTTCTGTTTCCAAAATAGATAAAAGGTTCAATTTAAATAAATTTGTATTTAACTTAATTACTTTAACACGATCATTTTGATTGGTAAAAAAATATATATACCAGATGTAATTTCTCAAACTGAGTCAACAAGGATTCAAGCTGGGATTCAAACCAAGGACGTTGGCTTAAGCAGCCAACGCTCTTCCAGTTAAACTAAATTTTTACGTTAATTTCTGGTTGCCTTGTCTCTAATCAGTATTTTCTTTAGCTCACTTACTTTTCAAAAGTCCTCCACAAAGCTGTTTCGTTTGAACATCTGTAATATTATGGAAAGATACAATTTCATTTTAAATAATTCATTATTGTTTAAAATCTATGTTAAAATCGCTTATTTATTTTTCGAAGAATAATAAACAAAATGATTTAATGAAATTTGGTAATGTTTATAATCAAATATAACTTATTTCAGAGAGTGTTAATGATGTAGCACTTTTCTTGATTCTACATTTTCAATAATCTTTTATGGGACTTATGTACTAAGATAATTTTATGATTAATCGTTAATTAATACGAAGAACTGCAACTGTATATTTTCATGTAAACTGTTTTAAAAACTTGAAAACGTCACTACGTGTCACAAATTTAAATTTTGCGTTTAAAAAAGTATATTCTACCTTAAGAGTTTTGCAATTAAATAGATGCAAGCTAGTACCTATCATTTTATATTCTGTTAAATATCATTATATATTTAACAAATATATATCTGCCGCATGGGAATATTTAATACTTATTGAAGTTCCATTATGAAGATTAAATCTTATTGCATCTGTGCATTAAAAATATCCGAAACTGCATATATTTTGTGTTATGAGTTAACGTTACTTTATCTTTCAATAAATTTATGTTACGGCTCATTTTAAAATGTTGTAAGTAGAATTTAATCCTTTTCATTACATTAATGCAAATGATATTTTTTTTGTTTGTTTATAAGATTATTTAATAAAATAGCTCGTCTCAAAAGAGCATTCAATTCCTAAATTTACAACATTAGTGTATTTATAGATGGAATCTTAAAGCATCATTATATGTATATTAAATGACATATATATATATAATTTTATTAAATTAAGAAACCATTGTTTAGATATGAAAATTTTGTGTCAAATCTCATTAAATTACCAATGTATACATGTCGGGTTTTCTGCTTATGTTTTTAATTAGAACGCTGGAAATATGATATTAAATTTTTTATGCGGTATTTTATAGAAGTAATAAAATAAAATTTTATGAAATTATAAAATAATTATTAACATTAATAACAATCTTTATTTTAGTAGACTCAATCGGCTAATGTGCGACTTTGAAAAATATGGGACTAGTGTTAGACACACAGAAAATTACCACTTTCTGCTGTAATAAAATTGGATAAAGTAAGGTTGGAAGTAACAAAATTTTCAAGCAATATATCATTTTATGTACTAGTGATAGGTTCTAGTATCATTTTTGATCCCGAGGGCATCCGAACTCGATGATTTGAAATCCGAATCTGCGCGTGGTTTTCCTAGTCGTATACCAAAAATACGTTTTAGAAAATTGATAATAACCATCTTAAATTATTTCACGATTAAATTTCTCATTTAAAAATCTCCTAAACAGAAATTAATGTTAATCATATTTGCTCCCACATAGCAAATTTTCAGGATTTTCAAGTTCTTGAAAAATAGTTTAAAAGCACTATACGGTATAAGGAAACGAGTTATCTCGGGACAAACGTGAAGTGGTTAAAATAAGTTTTTATTGTGTTTAAAACAGAAAATTGTTTATGTATACCCGATCACTGGCTGTAAAAGTCAATATTCTCGTTCTTTTAAAATATCATTGTACAGCTATGGAAGAAAGATGGAATTTCTGTTTTCCAGTAATTATATAAAAAAAAGACTTCTCGACAAAAACGACAATATACAAGTGCTATCTCACGACTTCTTACGATAAAAATTCATATCTTCTACGAAAAAAACTCACTGATTTATGATACATCGAATTTAATGAATGGTTAGCGCTTCCTGGTGTTAAAAACAACAAAAAACACTTTTTTATTGCTGTAAAGGTTGCGAATTCATAAAATCAAAAATATCACAACTCAATTAGTTTTGGTTAGAAATATAAAATTTTGTTAAAATCACCATAAAATGTAAAATAACACGCAGGGTTTCGGAAATTTCTTTTTTATTTGTTTTCTTTTTCTTGCGTTTTCACTTTTCTTTTTATTTATTTATTTATTTATTATTTGCATTATTTACAATTATTATTACTTTATTTCCTTTACTTTTTCTTTCCTGTAATTTTCTCTTTTATTTCAGCAACATTTTTTCTGCATGTGCTCCTTAGTAATTGGTGTTTTTATTTCAGCTAGCGCTTGTCGCATTCGTTGCAAGTACTTGTCTCACATTCTCCTCTCTGCCGTTTCTGTTCATTTGTTACCTTGTCCACTTTCGGACTTCTCTAATTACTGGCTGTTAAAATTTCCACCCCCTAAAACAAGTCATGTGTGTTATTTTGTGAGTTATGTTGATTTGATGTTTATTGTGATTTATCGCCCGTTTCTCGGTCCTGCTTCGTGAATAAATTTCGATAATGAAAAAAAATGTAATTTTTACTGTTTTATTATAGCATGAAGAAAGTTTAATATATATATATATATGCAAATTTTCTAACTTAAAAAAAATGAAGCAAATGGATTAAAAACTGAATGATAAAGAACAAGATTAGAAATATTTTAGTGTTGACCATTCCTCCCAAAATGAAGTTTAGAAGCTACCATTCGATAAATGATAAGAAAGGCTAATAAATGTTTTGAGATTTGGGGATTTTTCTTTTTTAAGATTGCATAACAGAGTTCTATAACAACTAAATACGTAAATCCACTGTTATTAATATCTTATCTTCCAAATCTTGAGACCAAACAACATTTAAAAAGTACTCACTTCTAGATGTAAGTTAAAAAATACTATCGGTTACTTAAGGAAAAAAAAAAAGTTTTTTTTTCGCTTTTTTTTTCAACGTTAGGTTCTTTAACCTAACAACAACAAAAACAGTGGCACTCCGGGAGTGCCAACAGAAGTGAAAACTTCAACAATTACGTGTGTGTTTTTTTAATCGTCAGCAAATGTTTTATTGTGCAGGAAATACTTTTAAATGTAGTGTTTTTTTATTCATTATTATAAACTATTACTACCAAAATTATATTACAATTTTCATTTAATGCGCCATTGTACATGAAAAATAATGCATATAATTTTTCAATATGCAAATTGCATATGGAATATTGCAATACTGCATGCATATATACAATAGTGCACACGCGCCCAAAGAAGCTTTCACTTCAATAATGAAAGTATCAAGTATTTGTCTTTAACAATAAACACAACAGCGTACTGCAACGAAAATGTAAATTTTGTGTGTGTTCCTGTGTGAACGCCGGGAGAAAAAGTGAGTTTTAGCTTCGTTCTTCTTTTGCGGATTGAGCTGAAGAGGGAAAAGTTCCTGTCATTCACCGCTTGGTGCGCTAGTGTGTACGTGCCAAAATGCTAGCATGTCGGTTACGTAACAGTGTCTCCAAATCAGTGTTTTTTCTCCATCTCAAAAAAAGCTCAACGCGTCTAAAGAAGTTTTCACTCAAAAAAAAAAAAATGACAATATTTAGTTACCAAATAGACGCGCAGAATATGCCGTTCGATTAAAAATATTTGTCTAGTGAATTATTTTAGAGGTTAAACAGCCGTCTTCATATTGAAGTATAACAAATTTTTTTTAAGTTTCAGTCTCGATATACAAATTTTTATCCTGCATTTAAATTTATATTCTGGTATGAAATTCTGGTATGGTCATTCGTCGAATAATTTTCGGATTTATGTGGAAGCTTGGGGTGGAATTATTATTTAATGTTTTTTTTTTCTTGTTATTTTCCGTATTAACCTATTTTTCACACTATTCCTTTTTTAATTCAGTATTAACATATATGGAGTTTAGTTAGCACAGTTTTAAGTCCTGGTCACAATACCATCGAAGCAAGAGGAGTTTCAAAGCTGTTGATTTATATGAAAAAAAAAAAATAAAACTAGTTTGCCAAGCCTAATTATTTAACACTTCACGTGGGACAGATGAGTGTAGGGTAAACTTTGCCCGTAACAACTTGGGGTGACGATTATACAATTGATCTAAATAACGACTTTCGTAATCGCAACTACTGATTGAAGGGGAAAATGAATAATTAAAATATATACTAAAATCAACCCTTAAAGTAAAATTACCAAAATATTGTGACAAACTATGTGATTTTTTTCGTGGGCCTCCGACGCATAGAGCAAATGAAGTAAGTATGCGTAAAAAATACTCAGAGAAAAAAGAATCAGCCAACTTATAACAATCAACTAAGATGAATGAAACGTGAACTCGGTACATACGAGTTGACGTTAGTCCATTAAAAGAAAAACCAGAACGAAAAATAACGAAAATACATATACATTTATAGTCCATATACAGTTACAAGATAAAGAAAACATTAAATTTAAATTAAAAAAAATTAAATATTGCTGATTAAAATTAAATAAACTATACCGAAATTGGCTTAGATGTTATATATTCCCGCGGCCACCATCTTGGATTCCTTGCCGAATTTTTGTTGGCGTTTATCGATAAGGCAACCCCGACGAGTAACGTGTTCTGGCAACCCCGTGAAGCCTAACTTGCGGATAAATCGATGTTTGGCGGAAAAGGGGTTTTCACGCCAAGAAAAAATCCAAGATGGCGGCCGCGGGAATATATAACATCTGTTCCCCGAAGTTTTTCCAGTTCAGGAACAGAAGGTTTCTTGCATTTAAGTTATTTAGTTAACATTTATTTAAATTATAGCACACGTTTATGAGAGATATCTTACCCATGAGTTGGAAAATATTAATAATAATTAAGAAATAGATTTATCTCACACAGCCCATATGCTCCCTAGACATTTTACATAGAAACAAACAATAACACATATAATAGGTAATTAAAAGTTTCATATGCAATCAATTGCAAGTTCCCATATGTTTCTGTTGGTAAATCGTGGAGTAAAGATCAATTATTTTATTCGGAAATTCATAAAGTCCGTTGTGAGCTAAAAGCTCTGCAAAACTAAGTTTACTTTTGTTGTAGTGAATTCATCTATAAGACGTAAAAGATAGTTGTTGACTAAGTGACCTAAAATAAATGGATAACTGTCGGTGAAGTACGATCCAATATAATTATAGACTGTCTGCTGACATTCCTGCAAATCAGCATTAAGACTCAGTTGTAAAAAAAAAAAAAAAAAAAAAAAAAAAAAGTAGTTGGCGCAAATTCACGTCAAATTAATAAAACACCGTGATTAATTGAAGAAGTAAAAAATCGGACATGTTCATTTATTTTTTTAACTTATACTGTGTATTAATTATAAACTATGAACTCTGAATAATTTTTCAGCTTATCTCTGAACGAAACTTAGTTATTCACTATATACAACTGTTTACTTGATGAGATATACAGATGTGGTGTGAAACTCAAACTCTAACTCTTAACAACTGACGGTGAGTGCATACTGAATTTATATACATAACTATTAGAATTCCTGATGATAGGCGTTTAGAGAATTAACTGAGAATAATAATTTTAAGATGATGAGGTTAGGCACCCGCACAAGTCTACAGTGAATGGCTCTACGAACGTAAACATGATATAATATACAGGATAATACAAAAATAATTAACAAAATATGTACGGTGTGATATCGTACCTTCGCCACAAATTTTCGACGGGGGGAGCAACAAGCATTTCCGTGGAGGACAATAGTCTTTTGTGTAAAGGCATGCAGGGGAAATAGCAGGCATACTTCTGCCCTTGTGATCTTCTCAACAGGGTATTTCCACTTTTCCAAGAAATAGGGAGGACTGGACAATGTGTGGGAACTCGTCCCCAAAGTGAAAGTAAAAAGAGGCTCAGGCAGGAGATGATGTGGAGGCTGGATGTTAGACTGGGAGACACTGATGAAGTGAGGTTGTATTTTTACCAACGGAAGAGATGCGAGTAAAAATCGTTTTACTCAGGTTGGCTATGAGAAGTATAGAACTGTTAATAAAAAGTGAGAGGGTGTACCTATGAATGGTAAAGTTTGTTATTACATTTTTCAAATCTATTTTAGTTGTTCTAATAAAGGACTTTGGTAAGAAATATGTATTATTTTTCAACGATCATCTCACAAGAGCTTAGTGAACCAAAAAGCTCTGGCCCACTACATCACAACGGTAATTATATAAAAAAAAACTAAAAATTAGATTTAAAAAATCAAAAAACCCGACTGCGTAAACAGCGAACTAATTAATTATTTCTCATGAATGTTAAACTATTTTTTTATGTTACTTACCTATTTTTTTATTTACTTGTATTGATGACTTTTTAGTTGTGTTTAATTGTTAGTTCCTATCTATAAACACTGTTTTGATGAGGCCTATAGATGTCTATGAAGATTAGAATGGCAGAAAAGCTAAAGAATGTACCTACACAACTTCCAGGCTGTAATATTTAAACGGAGCTTCTGACTGCAAAATTGTCAATGAAACATCGTCTTCATTTTGAAAGACCTATCCAATGATATGCCACTTAATAGGGTGCGTAATTTTTTTTGTCTCTACCGCCATTTTGAATTTATAAAAACAAAACCTAGCCTATAACCTTCAGACGGTAGAGACAAATCGATAGAGACCTTGTTCATTAAAATCCATCCAGCCGTTGGGATGTTCCGAGGGTATAAAGAAATCCACATACCCATATACGCGTGAAACACATAACTCTTCTTAGCAATCGGGTAATAAGGAATATTGTGTTCATTAAAAATAAACTATTAATCTGGCGAAATTTAACATGTTGCGCAAATGTAACACAAATATGAAAGGATGCATGATTTTTGTATTTTTAAAAAAAATTATGTATATACAGTAAAAATCATAAGTTTTTTAAAAATGCTCAAATGGAATATTGTTAATAATTTTTTTTGAATATCAAAATTGCGAATTTTTTTATCTGAAAAAAAAAATGTTTGTTATTAAATGTAGCGAGTCAATATTTAATTTATAAAATACTAATTAAAACTTCTGAGCAAGTTTTAAGATTAACAGAGTAATTTCTAAACTTGTAATATTTATTTTTAGTTCATGTGACACACATACCTAAGGGAACATTTTATTTTAATTAACGATGATGCAGATTTAACGAGCTATTTACTTCCAAAACACAGAATAGTTTCAGATTTCGAAATATCTTCTTACAGTATCAAATTGAAATTAAACACATGTCCGTATATTTTACAAATTTTTAAATAGATTTAAACTTTTATCATGATAAAATATTATTGAAGCTTACTAAGAACGTAACAAATTAGTCAAATACGAAATTTAAATTTACTTTAATTAGCTGCAAACTTATAATATCGACTCGGATATTTCTGGTGTTGCTTGCAGTCAGAACTAAAGTGAGGAAGTCTTTAATTAAAGAAAGAAGCCTTAAATTTATTAATACTATTTTTAATATATCTAGAACTGTTTATTATACTTAAATGTAAGTTAATGATCTGAAGAGATGTCTTTAAAAATACTTTTCCGCAAAATATTTCCAATGAAATTAGCTGCCAATAATATGTAAAAGTGAATTATATTTTATGTCTGATAAGTGGGAAATGCAAAAAAAAAAAAAAAAAAAAAAGACAAAGACAAATGTTTCAATCAATATATATGAATAACCTTTTAATAATGACATAATTATGAACTACAAATTAAAGGGTAAATACGTAGCTATATAGTAGATAAGTATAATCAGAATTATATAGAATTTTGTAAGGTTTTCACCTGAAGAAAGTTATACCACTCTTATAAAAATTTCCGTGGAAAGCAATGTCGTTTTCCCAAATAGTGGCATAATTTATTTGAATTTAGTTCTTTTAATTATTATTTCAAGTGTCAAAAATTAAAAGGCTATTCTCTAATATTTATTTTTTAAAAACTTTTTATGATAAAACAGTGTTGTCAGATTGGGGGCTTTTTTGTCCCCAGATTGCTGATTGTCCCCGCTTTTTTGAAATAGAAATATTCGCCCTAATTAAAAATAGATTAAAAATTCTGAAAAATAAGCGAATTACATTATTTAAAAAAAAATGGTGACAGTCAAATAATCTGAATTTTAAAAGTCCCCAATCTGTCAACACTGTGATAAATATTACTGAGCATACCTTACTTTGCGATCACATTTACGTTATTTCATTATATTATAAAAGACTGTTTTTGGATTTTTACATACATGTAGATTTAGATTTATTGTGAAAATTCTACTGTTGTACAGAATGGAAAACAATGAAATACACCGATACACCATACAGGTTGTCTACAAATTAGTTTTGCAATTTCGTAAGTTAAGAACTTCCGAAATATTAAATAAATTAACTAGTTGAAAGTCAGACTAGTAGTAATATTGTCGAAGTTTATTCATAGATGGGGTTAGTTGTCATAACTGACGCTATTGCTCAGCGAGCGGTAATTATTCTTGTTCAGAATTACGATGAGGGAGACGTACAGCGGTGTTGAAAAAGCGAAATGCTGTTGTTGTTTTGTTTTGTTTTCATGAAACTCATTCTGGTGAGTATGACAAACATAATGGTAAACTTGATAATGGTAAACTTGAACTATTTGTCTATCATACAACTATATGTACTTTAATTTTTTCCGGTAAATTCGATTCAATAAATCATTCTTTTATCCCAACTAATTTGTAGAATACTGTATATTTCCATTTATTAAAAAAGATCCTAAAAAACATAATGCGAATTACATTTATGTTCTAATAGGAGCATGTTTAAAATATGAAAAAACAGTATCTCATATTAAAAAAAAAAAAAAAAAAAAAAAAAAAAAAAAAAAAAAAAAAACTTACAATTTTTAATACATTAAAACAAAGACAAAATGAACATGGATAAAAAAGCATTTTTAACTTTCTATTTTGTGTGAAAGAACATCTTAAACTGAAGTCTTGTACACTTTACACTTATTATACATATAAAATAAGGTTAGATTTATAATTTCGGATAAGCAGTTCACATTTAGATTATCGTACACAGTTCATCTTTGGACAATGTAAATCGAATCCATCGGCTATTCGACATTTTCATTTTGAAAATTATGAATTAAACTTGGATTATTCTAACCTTTTTAAAAAATTTAAAAACAATTTAGAAAACATATTTTTAAAAAGCTGTAAATTTGAACCTTTACGAAACTATTTAAACTAATTTTCAATTCTGCTAAATATGACATTAAATATAAGCATATGAATTATGTGCATAAATTTTCATAATGACATATATTTAATTAATATGAATAGTTTAAATTTATAAATGAGAATTTTCGAATTATGATAAATAGTTTTGCATTTCATAATTGAAGACAAAATGAAGTGTGAAAACATTATATTTAAATACTTCAACGTGTTATCTTTTTATTTTAATAAAACATTTCTGCAGATCATATTTTATATTTTAATAATTATTATACAATGAATAAATAATGTATTTCGCTTATTAACGTGCATGAAAAATTTAATATTAAAAATTATAACTTAGGCGTTACAGATAAAAAAAATCGTACATATGTTTTTATTATTTGTCTAAATTGTAAATGGCACATAAAGATTGCAATATTTTAATATAATACGAATTAGTTAAATTACTAATTAAATTAACCTCCTTTTTTCTGTTCAATTACTTATAAATTATGTTTTAATATTAGAAAAGTACTGACGCTGGTAATATTTCATTAGCGTTGATTAATTAAGTTCGAGACACTATTTTGTATTTAGCATTTCGGAGAAATATTTATTTTGATAGTGATTTGCGACAATGCCAATAATTACCATTGTATGTTACTTAAATAGAGCTGAAAGACTTAGCTCTTCCATAAATTTGCATAGTTCATCTTTTCCTAATCAAATTAATTCCTTTTAATTTAGACTATTTACTGTACAATATGTACTGAACTGGCATTTTTATAAAGAGCATAAGGTTTCGGTTAGCGAAAAGATGACTTTTGTTATCACGGATAGGAAAGTGTAATTACGGATGATGATTAATCTTGAACGTAAATAACTTCTATTAATTTTCAAATTAATAACGATTTTCCACATCAAGCTATTTAACAATCAAGTTTTAACAAAATAAAATAAAATGAAACCAATTTCAAGAGATTGCTTCTATATTCCACATTTTGTGGCAACACTATATCATTATCCCTTGTTAGAGCAATGGATGTGTTGTTTTACACGACTTCAATCTGAAAAGTCCATTTTTGTTAACCCAATCGTGTCCAATCTCTTGGTCTATGGTCAGTTACGAATAAAATTGTGTTAACCGGCTTAATGCAATACTCTAATCAGCATTCATTTTAAATATCATTGAGGTTAAATGGTTTTTTTTTTTTTTTTTTTTTTTTTTTTTTTTTTTTTTTTTTTTTAACGCGCAATAGACGATGGTACACAAAAAATTTTGAGGTGTTCCTCTAAAACTTTATATTATAGCTTCATATTATAGTGAATGTGTAGGGTGGCTGGTCACTCATGATTTAGGTGATCTGGATGATTGATTTTTGCTTTTATTTTAATGCCTATCAAATCCAAAATAGGTGTGAAGTCAGACACACACACAGACAAACATATATGAAGACTCCATAAGCCAAGGGATACAAGGGATAAAATATAGATTTGGATTAAATTGAGTTTAAAGTTGGAACATTAATAGTAATTGACTGATTTAAAATATGAAACTGTTGCTTTTTCCTCAGCGGTCTTTGAACTCTTATTTCCATAACTGTTAAAGAAAAGTGGAGTACAATACCTTTTAAATTTTAAGAAGAGATGAAAGTGTTAAGTAGTTAAGTATTTTACAGAGCTGAAGTATTTGACCTCTAGAACGCAGCACATAATTAGAAAATTACTTATATTTCATTACCTCCAAAGAAATAGCCTCATTTTCAGATAGCCTGCACACTTAACTCACTTTTTTCCAATTTTGTCACTTATACCCCTTGGCTGCTTGTGTCCTCATATATATTTTTTCAATCCTGGTGATACTGAAACGCTACCACATGCAGAAAAGAACATTTCCAACGAAAAATGTATGAAATCACGCCACCCGTTAAAAAGTTATTCCTAGACGACAGTAAAAAGAAATCTAAATGTTTAACCCCCTTTGTTAGAAGTCTTTCAAAAAATATACTTTTTAGTTACCAGATAGTACATATCATTTCATCGTACCACAAATTTTTAATAATTGTGAATTTTTTCCTGTTTAATTTTTAATCGATTGCACACAGTTAATTAGCTGCTAAAAATGCAATGGGTACAAAATGATTTTTAATGTTAATTATAATTAATTTTTATTCTTATTTTTTTAGGTGAAATATCATATATTCGTAGGATTTCTTTTCAAATGTAAAAATTTTGATTAAATAAAATTCAAACATTAATAGCCAAGTTCAAAATTTTTCAGATGAACTTCTAAAATTAAATGAAGAAACTAATAATCATTAATTTGCCAGTAGGTTTTCCAAATAATTAATTTAACAAAATTCGATATTTTTAAAAGTTTAATAATATTGTTATCTTTGTGGTTTCTTAACAAATTCAAGAATCTTAATTTAGATATACAATAACTTGAAAAAAGTAAAATTTAATATAAATGGGCGTAATATTTTAAATTCATACCGTTCAAAGCATTTGTTGTTTAGAGAATCAGAGATATTACGAGACGAAACACTTGGCGTGAGTCATATTTTTCTACAAATACATTAAAAAAATAACCCCCAAAAATGTCAAAAACAAAATATAAATATAAATATAAATACAAATACAAATACAAATACAAATACAAATACAAATACAAATACAAATATAAATATAAATACAAATATTGTGTATTGTGTAAATATAAATATAAATATTGTGTTATTAATATAAATGTACACGTTCAAGAATGATCCATATATCTTCATTAACGCTTTTTTTGAATAATAAGAAGAACCCCATAATGTATGGATGTACAAATTACGACGAAGTAAATTACCTTTCACGGAAGTACAGGTTTAATTTCATCAATTTGGCGGATGAATGAATATATGCCCTTTTACAATTTTTATCTGACATGTTCTTGCCACCCTAGAGCACCCAAATGGCGTAGAAGAAAAAAGTTTTAAAAACAATAATAAGACGAAATATTTCAATTTGTCACGATGTACGACAACGATGTCTGCTAATATGGCATTCAGTAGAACTGTCAAGCTCAGTTTCTAAAAATGTTTTAAAATATTGTGAAATAATATGGTTTGTATGTACACATGTCTTTGCTTTTGTAGCTAATTGGGTAAAAACATTAAATTTTATACTTGATTGTGTATTTGGTGTAAGGGCACTTTGATCAAGCAGTATTTATTTAGAAAATGATTTGTATTCTTGGAAATTTCCCAATCAAATCTTTATCTTTTATATACGAATAACACTTCGATGATTTATGTAATTACAAATTTGGAGATGATTTCATCTGAACAAAATGATTCAGTAGAACTACCTAGTTCGGATTCCAGAAAAGTTTCAAAATATTGCAAAATAATACTTATTGCACGCACACATTCCTTTGCTTTTGTAGTTAATTAGGAAGGAATCGTAAAATTTTATACAGCATTGTTTATTCAGGGCATGATACACTTTGTTCAAGATGACGATCGGGCGGTAATTATTAAAAAGGACTTCTATTCTCAGAATTTTTCCAATCAAATCTTAATCCTTTATAGGCGATTAACATTTCAATGCTTTATGTAATCACCAAAATTGAGATACTTTTTTGTGAACAAAATGATTCAGTAGAACTGTCAAGTCTCTGATCCCAAAAATGTTTTAAAATATTGCTAAATAATATATTTTGCACGTACATTTTGTTTTGGCTTTTGCAGTAAATTAGAAAGAAATCATGGAATTTTATACAGGATTTAATATTCGGGACACGGGGCACTTTGGTCAGGATAAAAATTAAGCAAGTATGTATTAAAAAACGACCAATCATGACGAATTTTCCAATCAAATCTTTATCTTTTATGGCCGAATAACACTTCGATACTTTTGTAATACTTTTGTAATTACCAAATTTTGTTGTGATCCAAATCATTCAGTGGAACTGTCAAATAAGCATTCCAAAAGTGTTGAAAGTGTTTGAGGATTAAATCGTCAAATTTTATCTAGGATGATCAAGATGAATTTCAAGCAGTATATATTAAAAATATGACTTTTATTCTCGTAAATTTTCCAGACAAATCTTTATCCTTTTTTAGATACTTTTTTGGGAACAAAATGATTGAGTAAAGTTCTGTGATGATCTGTAAAGTTCGGATACCAAAAATGTTTCAAAATATTGCAAATAATACATTTTGCTTGCACACTTTTCTTGGCCTTTGTAGTTAAGTAGAAATAAATCATAGAATTGTATACAGTATTGAGTATTTGAAACACGGACAATTTTGTTCACGGTAAATATTAAGCAAGTATGTTTTAAAAAACGACCTATTATCATGAATTTTCCGATCAAACTTTTATCTTTTATGGCCTAATAACACTTCGATACTTTTTGTAATAACTAAATTTTGAGAGTTTTTTGTAATACAAATGAATCAGTAGAACTGTCAAGTAAGGATTCCAAAAGTGTTGAAAGTGTTTGGGGATTAAATCTTCAAATATTATGCAGAATGATCTAGATGATGTTCAAGCAGTATCGTTTTTGTTCGCAGTAAGTTCGGGTTCCAAAAATGGTTTATAATACTGAGAAAAATATACATTTTCAATTACATATTTCTCTGCTTTTGTAGTTATTTAGGAAAATATTATCAAATTTTATGATGTTATATTCAGGGCATGATAGGGTAATTCCGGGATTTATGCCGCACATTTATTTAAGTTGCGTATAAAGTCCCATGGTGGATATAAAACAAAAAAAAAATCATTCTGTGCTATTTAATGTTAAATATACAACGCTTGTACTGCGACAAAAAATTTCATAACAAATTATTAATATTTTTTAACATTTTTTTCTAAAACATTACACTACGGGGTGTCACCCGTACATTCAGGCTGAGACGCCACACTTGTGAGGTAGTTATGACGCACTTAATAAGAACGTAATAAGAACAGAATGACATTATAAAGAAAAATATTAAAAAAAAAAATCATATCTGGACTATAATTTACGATGTAATAACAAAATGAAACTAAATGAGTACAATGAAACGTATTAGTAGATTCAAATTAATAAATGTGTCTACTTTCACTATTAAAATTATCGACCTATATTTTTACTTTAAATTTTAATTGTTATTTCAACAACAACGTAGCATCAATGGGAAAGGGAAAAGAAAAAAAGTAAAATTGTGTTTACATAATTTATTTGTTAACCCTTTCGGGACAGGTGGCTTTTACACAAATTTTATTCGGTTGGTACCACTTTTTTTTAAAAGAAGCTATCTTTATTAAAATAATTATGAAAATGCTCTAATTAAACAAAGCAAATATTACATTTCTTTTTTACTGGTGCCAGAAACACATTTTGTAACCTCTTTATCAAATTGCTTATATGCACCTATGGTCCCGAATGGGTTAGGAGACAAGTTTTTTCGACTACAATTTACAGAAAAAGTGACGAAAAGGTACAGTCTTTATGTAACTACATTTAAACACATGATGCAACGAAGCCAATTACACATCCTCTTTTTTGGAGTAGTTTTCTAAACATTCCTTGCAAAGAACGTCTGGGTTACGCGTAATCCAATTTTTCATTTTTATCATCTTGACTTGCATCTTTCTTGCCCTTCACTTTTTATTTTCCCCTTTGGTTTTAGTAAACGTTATAGCATGCCTAACATGGTCAGTCTATTCAAAAAGAGAAGGAAAAGTTAATAACACTTAATGATCCCGTAGAAAAGAAAGTGCGGCATGTATACCGGAATACAAGTGCGGCATTTATCACATTTTGCATGGTGTAGACGTCGGCCATTACAGTTACCTGCCATCGCTAAGGGGAATGGCGTAACCCTACACACAGTACTCTATACAAACGCTAAACTTAGTTTTGACTTCGAAATCATGCATACATTTAATAATTAGTGTATGAAAAGTATTTAAACATAACGTGCTTAAAATTTTGGACAGTGAAATCATGCACTTACGTCAAATTAAGGATTGTACTTCTACAAGTAAACATCGAAATCGGATTCACGCTATACAATGGTTAAAATAATCTCATTGCGCACCTATACTGTGCGTTTGATGACCATTTATCGATAATTACAAGAAATACATGGGTTGCGGCATCTATACCGTATGCGGCGACTCTCCCGGAGTTACCCTACACTTTATTCAAGATAAAGATCAAGAAGTATTTATTAAAAAATGATTTGTATTCTCGCAAATTTGCCAATCAAATCTTTATCTTTTATTGCCGAATATAAGTTAATATAGTAATAGTTTAAAGGAGGAACGATTTGTTGTGCATCATTTAGCCTATAAATTGTGAGTCTGAGAGATTTATTTAATGCGATTACTAAATTTATTTATGGTAAATATGGAAGTAGTAATGTTAACATACAATGCGATGATTTACATATCAGAAATGTCAGCAGATTATCTTGTTCTTCAAACTAGTATAATTTAGAAGATACAAATATGCATCTTCTGAAAATTTCAAGGAAAATACATCCAGAGCAGTTATACATACAGGCCAAAAATCTTCATTTACTTTGGAAAAACCATTCATAATTGAACACATTACTATTTATAATATACGTAATAACTGCGATAGATATGTAGTATATAGTACAACTTTTTGCGTGATTTAGTTAATTCTTATTTTGAATCTGTAAGATACTAAACAAAAATGTTCGGTTAAGATTTTTTCTTTAAGAAATTAATATTCAAATGTTTTTGGCAATATTTTTTTTATATTTCAAGTTTTTTAATTCGTGTCAATGCAGTTTATTTTGCTGTCTGGTGAATTTAAGACTCTGATGCTTATTTATGTATTTTAGACGGGATTAAATGTAGGTTCATTTTGTTAAAATTCACTCAATTATTAAAAAATGTTCCTAATAATTCAAATGTTTTTTTCTTTTAATTTCTCCTTTATTGTTGGTGAATGAGTAAACGTTTCGTTAATTTAATGAATAAGACGTATGCAGTTGTTTGGGGTTATTAAAATATATTAATTAATAACATTCACGTGTCTTTATGAATATCAACACACAGGTGTATTCATACAATCAGAAATATAGTTTAAAGATTTTGTTTTTGTATAGCAAGCAATAATAGCTTTTTATTTAAGTTAAAGCATCCCATGAAAGTAAAATTGGTCTGATTTAAAACTGTCTATTTGCATGTTAGATGATCTTAATCCTTATTTCAAATACTATTTGATAAAAACATTTTCATTACGTTTTATTGTACTTGTATTAATAATCCAAATTGATTAGTTATCTTTTAAAACTCACAGCAGAACACTACAATCTATCATTTTAGTATATGCTGCAATTTTCTTTTAAATCATAAAAAAACCCTCTTAATGGGAGCTTTGTTAAATCTATATAATGTTTATATAAATAGATGAACAATTATGCTTTTATAATTAAAGCTTTTATTATTTAAAATAAATTCAATACATGTTTGTAAAAATATATTAACTTCCTATTATTTAAAAATTTAAGACGTCATTTAAATATATTTTGTATATATCGAATCAATGTTACCTATATTTCTTTGTAAATAAATAGCTTAGGTTTTACGTTCTAAGTTCATTTTAATCATTGTGTAATCCTATATTGATATATGCGTACATAACTAGTAAAAAGGATTCTCTAATTATATTACATATGGACAAAATTCAAAGAATAAATTAGGATAAATGTCTAGTCCTTTATTCCTAACAATAGTGTTATAATTACGTAAATCAAAATCTACATGTAGAAAAATGCATTATTTTGAAGAAACTTATGCATTCATTTTATCTTTGTGATAGATATCGCTGCTGAGTTCTGAGCGTGAAATTGACCTGCCAAAAATTCTTACGCACATTTTGTTTTTTGACAGTTTTCTAAAGCAATGCAACAACCGGTAACATATCTTTGACAAAGTAAATTTTACGCTTTCTTACACTCAGCAAGATAGGACTACTAAATTCCAATGATTTTTAATTAAAGAATTAATTTTTAGTCCAAATGTTTTAATTGTCACAGAGAAATAAAAATACAATCTTATAAAATTAGATAACGTAACTTAAAAGAAATATATTTATTCCATTAAATATATATAATTTTCATTTTAATCACAATTTTCTTTATTAAAATAACCCTGATATACATTTAGTTTTAGTTCCCAAAACTTTTAGATTTCCGTATTTAAAAAATGAAAACGGAACCATTATAAGATCACTCGAGAGTCTGTCTATCCTTCTGCTGCTTTTCTCAAAAAATATGGAACGTCGAAAGTTCATACTTCGCAGCGTTAAAAAGCCTATTGACATACATAAGTTATAGATTATTAGCTTTTCACAAATGATTTTAATAAATTAAATTTAATTTAAATAAATTAAAATGAGTTTTAGGAGCTAATTAGGTTACAAATTATATATATATATGTGTTGTGACATTTTGAAGAAGATACGAAGAACTTACGACGATATCGATGATTGTATGAACTACTTAATAACTGAGGATGCAGCTGAAGTAGAGGCATGGATGAAAACTCACACATTGAATTTCCCCGTAAGGATGACATCGTTGATAGAGTATTAAGGTTTTTATTCAGGATCTTTCGCACATCACCGCTAACGTTTTGCACGAGTAAAAGATTATTCTAGACTATTTTGGACAGTAAATTTTCATATTGGCCACTCGATGATACAACCAGGCTCCAGAAATGTAGTAGAGATGTTTAAATTTATTCGATATACGACGCGGACCAGAACTTCCCGACTACTACGCATTATTTAACAAGCGGAAAACAGGATAATATCTTATCTTCTGAGATCATGCTCTTGGTTTTATACCGGGTCTGCGTTGTGATTTCTACGCACATGCGCCAAGTATCAGAAGCTTGCTTTCGGCGGAGCACTTTATTTACAGGCGCATGAAATTTGAAGTGATAGGGCCTTGGTGATAGAAGCGCGGGAAAACAAACTTGAGAATGAAAAAAATAAAGAAAATGATACAAAAATAATACAGTAATAATTCTCTAATCCGGCATCCTACGGTCCGGCACGACTTTCGAAAAAAAATAGTATTTCTTGTTCAATAACACCTTTTGTTTATAATATTCTGATGGAACTGGGGTGAGAAAAAAAGATTTCTGTGGATAATTTGCGAAGCTATTGAAATGAAAAATAATTTTTTATCATCAGAATTAAATACTTTTTAAATTTCAGAAAAGATTGCTCAACTTGAAACGGAAATTGATATCAATTATGAAATAATAAATAATGAATATGGATCATTAGATTCAAATCCTTGTTTTATTTTTGTGAAAGATAAAATAATTTTTATGAATTTTCGTAGTACATAGAAATTTTTATCGAAGAAAACATAATACAAAACATCGGAATGCGCAATTGATAGACGTCGTGCCGGACATAGTATACCGGTATGTGTCTAGGGTCACCACCTATTACTCCACATCATACGAAATGACTTCCTAAAAAAAGAAGAGAGAAGACTACTACAAAGCAACATTATATTCGAGATTTGTTTAGATGGCTTCTACAAGTAGGCCTACCCCTCTCATGCATTAAAACCTCATATGAGGTTGTCAGATAAAAAAAAGAAAAAAAAATCATTATTCATAATTATTTGGATTTTGAATTGCATAGTAGTCTCAAAATGAGACTTGAAATGAGTATGAGATCAAAATTAGCTTTTGAAAAGAATCAATAGATATCAGCACATGCCCTTCATTTTGTTTGTATAGGTTTTAGCTTCCATTGTTGTCAAAAGTCAAGCATGCTAAAACAACGGATTTAGAAAGCACTTCCCACCACCCAAAAGAGTTTAACATGTAAGTAAAAATATATTTTATGTTTCTTACATCATTTTGATTACAAAAAGAAAAAAAAAATTGATATTTAAATATTTTTTTTGAGGAATTAAAGGTGTTTTAGTCTGAAACCTCAAATGTGGCTTCCATGCAGTTATAGCAATTATAGCTCTCGTGGCATGCAAACCTCATTTGAGGCTGTTTATTATATCATGTAAGTTTCCAAATTTTAAAACTACAAAAAAGGCAATTCTAATTAATTTTATAATTCGAATTATATATATGTGTGTGTGTTTGTGTAAGTTATAAGTAACCTGACAACTTGCATATATACATATGTGAGGTATTGGAAATATATATATATATGAATTTATTGGAAAGTAAATGTATGTAAGCAATAAAAAAAATAATTATAATTAATTTTCATATTTTGAATGAATTAAAAATTAAATATCAATAGGATTATGAGAATGCACTTCATATTTTTCAAATTGTATGAATTGACTGAACGATATAATAGATTATACTAACATTTTTTTAATGCCATTATATTATTTAAAATTAATTCTTGCCTTTTATAGGCTTTATAATGGACAACAAATGTGGCAGATCCAGATAGAGATATTTATCTCAAAAAGAAATGGAAGAACTTATGGCTCTTCCTTCAGATTCCGAAGATAATATGTTTGATGAAGATGATGATGACTACTTCAATCCGGATTACATACCAGCTGAGAATAATAAACATGATACTGAAGCAGTAAGTGATGACGAGGAAAGCAATATTGGGCCTTCTACGACAAGCGGCATTACACATTCACATAACAAAGAAACCATTAGTAAGAATGATATTGATAATAACATTAATCTTACCTCTAATACTATAATAACCGGCAAGACAATAAAAGACCGGCTATACAAAACCAGTATGATCACAGAAAGACGTTGGTTCGTTAACAAAGATAATGACTTCTCTAAAGAACCCCTAATTTTTCAACCTGAAAAAGAATCTGAATTTTCTGGAGATACACTTTTAGATTATTTTTATAGGCTTTTCCAAGAATATTACTTAGAAGACATATGTTATCAAAGCAACCTTTATGCTATACAACAGGGCGAGGAAAATTTAAATATTACTGTTCCGGAATTGAAACTTTTTTTGGGAATGAATTTTGTAATGGCCTACATACGTTATGCCAGACTTCTTTAATATTGGTCTCCAAGTGGTGACTTACGATTAAGCATTATAGCTGATTCTATATCTATAAATAGGTTTGAATTAATAAAACGTTACCTTCACTTCCAGGACAACTTGAAAACTCCTGCAGATAATGCAGATCGTTTGATAAGATTAAGACTGTTTTTAGATATCCTTCATAAGCATTAGATATCCTTCATTTCATGAAGCTACAAAGCCAGACGAATCACAATCAATTGATGAGATGATGGTGCCTTTCAAAGGTAGGTCTTCTCTTAAGCAATATATAAAATCAAACCCAAAGCCATGGGGTTTTAAAATATGGGTTCGTGCTGGAGTTTCTGACTATGTTGTTGTTTTGAATTATTTCAGGGCGCAAATGGTGGAATAATGCCATCATCAAAAGAATATGGTGCAGCTGGTCATGTAGTTTTGCGTTTGTGCCATAATATAACTTTAAAAAATCATAAAATATATTGTGATAATTTATTTACGGCAATTCCCCCTAATTGAGGAATTAAAAAAACGAAAAATTTATTTTGTTGGAACTATTCGAGATAACAGAATGAAGAACACTGAAAAAAAGCTAAAAGATACTAAATCTCTCATAAAAGATGGAAGGGGATCAGTTTCTGCAGTTACTTCTGAGGACAACATAACAGTGACTCGATGGGTTGATAAAGCTATCGTGCACGTGGTGTCATCTTTTGCTGGAGTTCAACCGACAGATAAAGCAAAACGTTTTTGTCATGCAACTAAGTCCATTGTAGAAATAGATAGACCACACTCACTGTAAATTTATAACCAGCATATGGGAGGTGTGGACTTAATGGATTCTCTTGTTGCACTTTATCATCATTCTCAAAGAAATAAACGTTGGTATATGCGTATTTTTTTCATCTTTTGAATGTTGCTACTGTAAATGCCTGGATTCTTTGACGAAAAGACGGCAGAGCTGCTAATGACTTATTAGAGTTCAAAAGTAGCATAGCATCAATCGTAATATATACAGGAACATCATCACTCAAATTGAAGAAAAAGGATCGACCATCCGCTAACGGTTTTCCGGCTTTCTCTTGTCCAGCAAAGAAAAGAAAATTGTCTTTAGTTTCAAAAGAACTAAGATATGACAATGGTAAACATTATCCAAAAAAATCTGATGGTTAATTTGCTCTGAAGTGCAAAAATGAAAGCTGTTCGAGTAGAACTAGATATATTTGTGGCAACTATCAAGTACATTTATGTCCAGAATGTTTCGAATATTTTCACCAAAATTGATTTTTTCACACAAATGTAACATTACTGCATACAAGCCTCATATGAGGCTGCTCATATAACTTCCTTAAGAATTAAAAAAATAATGAAAATCAAGTTTCTTGTTATTATTCTCATCTATTTCTAGCTAAGTTGCCAGTGAAACATTTTTTTGACAATTGGAAAATAATTCCTGCACGAGAGGGTTTTTATATGCATGATGTTTTAATATGTAGATCTACAGTTCACGTTTTCATTTTATAGTTATGTACAAGGGGCTCTGCCCCCTGCAAGCTACGCTAGCCAACCCCCCGTTCAGACACCGCAGAATCTAAAAACACGCTAATCTGCGGTTTTCACACGCGGTTTTAAAAATATCAGAGAAGATTGAATTATACTGAAAAAAGCTGTGCAGATCTCCCTGTAAACGGTTTTCCATTCAATTCCCTTTAATTGCAAAAGTTTAAGGCCGAATCAGTTGCTGTTAAGACATCCAATGGTTGCTTCCGTGTTTCATTAAAGAGGATCAGTTAAACATTTGAAAAGAAGCTAAAATAAAATGATTTAAGTGTACAGTGTCTTTGTCTCCCGGTATTTTAAAACAATTTCTATAACAATAGCCTAAGTCATATGTCTATCATCAACAGTTCTTGGCGGATCATTTCGCTTTTTATATTCCAGGTGCCATTTTGATACTTTCATGTTAGCCAGGCGCAGGTGATATGTACGTCAAATATTATTCTACCGCCATCATTTCATCTATATTATAATAGTCCAAGTCATGTAACTACCATAAATAAATACGCTCTGATCCCTTCTCTTTTCATATGAAAGTTTGGCCCAGATATCATATAAGGGCCCATATTGGCGCGATTTATTTCCTACGCTAATTTGGTGAAAACATCAACAACATAAACAACAACATCCGCCTTACCAAATCAAGCAAAATAACGATACTATGGCGCCAGTACCAGTTGCGTATATGACATTGGCGTCAGAAAAAAATTGCGCCAATATGGGTCCGTATATAACATCTGATGTGCCAAAAGTTTTCCATTTCCATTAAAAAATCAAATTTCTTTTTCGAATAAAACTGCATAAAAGTTGCCATGGCCGCAAAGAATTCTTGGTACTGTTACGCTAGCCGAGTGAAAATCTCGCCAATAGCTTTTTTCAACACGCCAGTAAGCATTTTTTTCGAGTGGTAAATTAAAACATTGCTTTGAAGTTGAAATTAAATGCCATGGTTTGTTACATCATTTAATATTTGGCCAGATGTCATATACGCACCGAGTTTGGCGTGATTTTTTTAAACTAAAATTTGGCGAAAACCTCGTTTTCGAATACCAGTTACACATGTATTTTAGATACTACTTAGTTATCCCGTCGACCAAAAATCTATCACCAAACTATAAGATTAAATGCCAATAATGGTTAATCGTAAATGTCACATTCACTTGACTTTAAGTAAGTTACACGTCTTTATGTCATCAAGTGATTTTTATTTCGACGTTTTATTTGTATATTTATTAATGTTATACAATTTTATTTGTTCTTTCGTTATGTAACACGTTCACGCCGGCGCGATGGGTCACACTCGGATGTCTCAGAGCGGCCAAGTCTCCGGCTTTTTGGATATCAGTATTTTAATACAGAAAATGTTGTTTTATTTAATTAGAACACTTGGGCGATTTAAAGGAACAACATTTTCTCTAAAATAACAATCGTGGGCAAAAAGCTGGAGACTTGACAACTCTGAGACAGTCGAGTGTGACCTACCGCGCCGGCGTGAACGTGTTAAAATAAAATTTATGTCAATTTGTATAATTTGGCGAGTGGTTTGGTGATTTATATAATTTGGCAAAATGGGTCGGCGGAATAACTAAGTAGTACCGTATTTTTTAATTATTTTCTATTATTTTTAAATGAAAATACCAAAAAAATAATTAACTATAGAACAAAAGAATTTATGTAATTAAAAAAAAAGAAAATAAAGTAAATAAACATTTATTATTAAATAAACAACAATAGCCGGGTTACCATGTCAACCAAAATAATGACATTTTGGAACCAATTAGGTACCCTGGTGCGTATATGACATCTGTGCCTAATATTTTTCTTTTCGTCTCGTTTAAAAATAAAGAAAGAAGTGAAAGCCATTTATTTTAATTGTTTCAGTTTGTATTAAATACAATGATAATTAAATACAAATTGAATTATGAATAAAAGTAACATGATACATTTTTAGCATACATTTAAGAGAGGCCAAACTGGTCGCCAAATTAGTATAAAATAGTAACCTTTTCTAAAATATGAAAAAAAAAATCTGTTATGATTAAAATTTTAGTTACCATCATTAGAGAAAAGTATATAAAATTAGAAAAAAAATAATATTTCGAAAACTAATTCGAATTTAAAAATTCTAATACCAGTTTTGAGATCTGCAGATCAATACGGATTTTTGGTGTTAATTTCATCACGAAGTATTTCGTATTTTAGGAGAAACCGCCGTGAAACATAATCAGTTGTTTAATCAGTCGTTTCATAGAATCGTTACATAAATTCGTTTCATAATATTCGTTTCATTAGGATTTTATATATATAGGGTAGACATATGTTCATGTTGTACTTTACATTATTGAGTTTTTTGTTTTATTCTATTCAAGCTGTTTAAAAAATAAAAAAAACATGTTTTACTGTTATTTTTTTTGTTTAATTCTAACTCCTATGTGTTTTTCCCGGCATTAATCCTGTAATCCGGAAAATTTCGTAATCCGGCATGCTTCAAGCCCCGAACGTGCCGGATTAGAGGATGTTTATTCTATTCCAGTAAACTGGCGTACAAGCATTTTAACATTGCGAAATGGAAGAGCTTTAAAGGAGGATTTGTCACGAACATAATGTTCTTAGACTAGACTTTCGAAATACGACAAATATTAAAATACGTGCTTTAAAAGAAATGGAATTTAAGTAGAATAAATAACAAAATACTATTTAAGGCAGGGAAAAAATGAATAACTGGGAATTTAGAATAATTTAATGGAATATCGGGAAATAATTTAAAAAAAAAATATATATATATATATACCGGGTGTCCCAAAAAGGACTGACTGATTTTAAAATTCAATAACTTGCAAACGGTGACAGATATTAAAAAAATTCTTGCAGGAGGGTTATGCATAAGGTCAAAAGTTTTATTACAGTGATTTTCAATTTTAGTTCGATTTACAAACAATAGGTGGCGCTGTAAGCAATAGTCGCTAAATACAGGCTCGATTTTTGGTCTTTTATCTTGTTCCATGCAGAAAAAGGAGATGGAAATGTATTATCCGGGCCACGAAGTACCAAAAATCGAGCCTGTATTTAGCGACTATTGCTTACAGCGCCATCTATTGTTTGTAAATCGAACTAAAATTGAAAATCACTGTAATAAAACTTTTGACCTTATGCATAACCCTCCAGCAAGAATTTTTTAAATGTCTGTCACCGTTTGCAAGTTATTGAATTTTAAAATCAGTCAGTCCTTTTTGGGACACCCGGTATATATATATATATATAAATTGGCGAATAGTAATGATAAATAATCATACATTTTTCTTTCCTATTGAGTTCCAATAGTATTATCGAAAAATTATTCATAGAATACTTTGTAAAATATGTCTTTTCCAAAGTTTTATTATACTTTTTGCAACGAAGTTTTTTAATGTTCCAGTTGGTGATTAATAAATTTATTGCTAGAATGAATGTAACGAATATGAATCATTTTTACGCGACTAAAACTCGCACTCTACCGATTATTTTAAAATTCAGAATTTTTTTTTTTTTTTTTTTTTACGTAGAAAAAATTGCCTTTCATATTATAAAACAAAGTGTGTAATAAAAAATTATATTTTATTTTACAGTTTCTGTCACATATTAAAAAGCTTTAAAAATTTTACTTTAATTGAGGATTTTACTTTTTTTGGTAAAACCTTTTCCATTTTTTTTTTTAAACAAAAAGGATTATTTGCATAAATTACAAAATATATACCATTCTTTATTTTTTTAAGGTATTTTTCAAAGCAGCTTACATGCTTTCAAAATTAGTTGATGTTTTAAATAGAAAATCTTTGTTAACCAGCTTGAACAGCATGATATATTAATGGCACATGCTATATACGGGCGTATGAGAATTATCTTTACAGATTCGACACTGCATTAAATCTGAAAAAATAAGTTTATGTTGCTTATATATATAATCACAGCACATCAAAGATGTTCTTGTATACAACCTGTTCTTTGAGAAAACAAGGATTTGTAAGTTTATAATCGAAAAAGAATTACACATTGATGCACTGGCCGTAGATCTCTTATAATTTAAGTTGACAGAAAAAACTCGTAAATATACACTAAATTATTCTTCATTTTTGTCAAATAATTTCCGTACTTCTAAGAAACATGTTTTATCCATGAATTGTTTGTTCCCCAATGTCTGAAAATGAGGGGGAAATTCCGTTCATTCATATCACGCATGGGTATTGGAAATATGTATAAATAGAAATTGTATAAATGAAGCTCTACACAGAATAAATTAGTGGTAAGAAGAATATTCTGGCACTAATCTGTATTCGGCCTTTTTGCCGAGTATCCAGTTGGCCGAATATTGAAGGTATGTTTGTTTGTATGTATTGCCTGAATGCTTTGGCCGAATACCTGTGGCCGAATATTGCTAGATATCTTGCCAAATAAATTCAGGATAAGAATTTTTGAGACTGAGTGAAAAAATAGTAATATTTAAAAATTGAATAAAGGTAATAAAATTGAGCTTACTTTTTTTCAGAATCGCCCGCGTCTTTATTACAATGGTAATTGATTAGCAGTATCCATTTGATATCCTATAAAATCTTATATAAATGGCTTGAAATGAAATCTTTATTAATGTATGTTGCATTATTTTTTGAAAAAATATTATACCGCTTTTCTATATTAACCAAATTTATAAAATTTATTTTTTTAATTGTTATACCACTTTTCTATATTAACTAAATTTATATAACTTATTTTTTTTAAATTATTATACCACTTTCCTATATTAATTACATTTATATAACTTAAGAAAAAGATACACACATATAAAATTTTGGAGCATACATTTTTCTCCTTTTTGGATTAACATTTTAAGTGAGAGTTGGTCTAAAAATGCATTGTTGACACAAAAATGTACATAAGTATAATTAACGTTTCAATAAAAATCATAAACAAGTGATTTTCTTTAAAGTCAATAAATAATATCAATAATAAATAATCAACAGTTAATAATCATAGTTTTTCATATAACAAAATTTCATTCAAAATGTAATACTAATCCCAAAAACAGTTTATTTAATATAAAAATGTAGTTAACACATTTGAAATTGTAATGCTTGTTTTTATAATTTACCGTTTATATACCAATTTCAAACATTACTTCATACTTAAAACATAATTTTAATCACTGTAACATATACAGGTCTCTTTCCATAAAATATATTTTATGTAACATTTAAAAAATATATTAGATGCCACATTAAAATAATATATATTAAAAAGTTCACCACAATTACGTTTTCGTTCCTACTGGAATTGCCTCAGTTGGTTGACTGAAAGTCATTCGTTTCTGATGACTCTCGATGGATGAAAATACTTAAAGAGGGAAAAAAAGGTAAAAAAAAAGGGAAAAGGAGGGAATCGTATGATCTCTAATCAAGATAAATGCAGAAACGAATGACTTTCAGTCAACCAACTGAGTAAGTTCCAGTAGGAACGAAAATGTTATTGTGGTGAACTTTTTAATGTGTTTCTTTTAAATGTGGTGACTAATGTGTATTTTTTAAATGTTACATTAAATACGTTTTATAGAATCGGACGTGTATGTAATTCAGTGATTAAAAGTGTCTTTTAAGGATGAAGTAATGAATAAAATTTGTATATAAGCGGTAAATTAAATATATATATATATATTTATTTTGATTGACAGTTTAATTGTTAAACCCGGAACTAATGTTCTATTTTGTATGATGAATGAATGAGATGATGAAACATATTGCACTTTGTAAACATTAAATGTTATGACAAGTAATTAAGTTGATTTATGATAAGTTTTTCTGAAGAGATTAATATTTCTGACAATCTTGCCAAGTAAATTCAGAAAAGAATGTTTTGCAATTTTATTCTGCAATCTGCACGGTCTACTTTCTGACGCATTCATGAAGTAATTTTCTTTTTTAATTGTGTAACTCAAATAAGCTTTTTCTTCTAAAATTCTGCAAAGTCTATTTTACTATTTATTAACTCTAAAATCAGAATTCCTTTTAAAAACGGAAAAATAAAAATTCTATAAATTAAGATTTCTAATTTAATTAAAAAAAATATTTAAATTAAAAAAACCGACAACGTAGGAAAGAAACGTTTTAGAATTTAAAAATAATTAACAGTAAATTTTTTGTTTCAAAAATATTTGTTGAAAACTATAACCTCCTCAGAAAGAAAAAAACTTAAAAATCCAATTAAGAAGAACATATCCTAATTACCAGACTTTAAACTTTATTAATTTAGTGTTGTGTATTCAGCTACTTTCCTCTCTGCATCATAAATAAATGAGTGTAAAGGAATGTTAATTAAAAGACTGTTACAAAGAACTCTTGCAATACTTGAATCATGTTACTCATGAAAAAAAAAAAAAAAACAGACAATGAGTTTTATATGTATTTTTTCTATTCCCCCTTTACTCTCTCTTGTAATATGTAGAAGTCTAGATAAGGCCCAGCGTTAAGCGCTCCGTAATTTTAAAATGTAACATAATATATACGGTTCGCCCAAATGAAAGTGGCATTGCTGTAATAACTACGCAATTTGAAGAGAAAGATGACTACGTATCCTGCAGTATAGGGCACAGACTGCTGGGAAATCGTGGGCTAGCTTCAAATTCCGACAAATACAGGTGTGATAGCGTGGAAGCATGTTAAAAAACTTCGTTTGCATCATGGGTGCCTCAAAACGGTGTCAAAACGCGGTCGTGCAATTTTTAACAACGGAGAATGTGAGTGCTAGTGAAATATATCGTCGAATCTCAAAATGTGTATGACACGGAACATATATCACGCAGATCGGTATTCTGATGGTGAAGTGATTTTCGTAGTGGAAGAAGCAGTACTGAAGAAGCAGTACTCGTGGCCTGGTGAAGCGCATGTAATTTTCTTCCACTACGAAAATCCCTACACCCTGAAAATACCGATCTGCACACTCAGAATGAATACTCAGATTTCACGAAATTTTCTTCGCTTTTGACGAAACCTTTTCCTGGGAAATACTCCGAGCGAATGTTCGTCAAATTGATGAAATTACTTTCTTCACTTGCTTGAAGAAATAAATTTCGTCAAAAGAGGGCCTGTGGTGCCATCTATTGAACAGTTTTGAAGCTCCTGTATCTATTGACAGGGGGAAGAAAAAAATCACTTCTTGTTTTCCTCGGGGTGATTCGAGCCCGCGGCCTTTGGCGTGGGAGACCGTTGCTTTTCCGACCTCTCTATTGGGGACTTGTATAAATGTGCTTTTAGATTGATGTAATGAATTCTGCTGCGTGTTTATATTTTTATAAGGTAGATTGTAATTTTATCGGTGCTGCTATAATTTCTGAAAATTTTAAGTAAGGCTAATTTATTATATGGTTTTCTCATTGTCAATGAATAATTATAATATGGCTTGATTAAATAATTTATTAGTGAAATTTTTATTCCTCAATAAATGGTTAGAATATGGTCTGGTTAATTTATTGCTCACAATTAACGAATTATGGAGTGCATATTGAGTGAGATTTTATCACTTTGAGTAGGTGGATAAGAATTTAACTACTGTTTATAAAGGGGATATGGATCAATTATGTTTATTTTTAATTTAATTGAAAACAGAATATACTTCGTAAATAAATAATAAAAAAAAATAAGATATCCTGGAAGTTTGAAATTTTATTGACCAAATTTTCTTTTTGAATGGTTTTGAAGAACACAAGGAATTTATTCTTTTCGAATTAAAGCATATCGAACAACAACATATAAATAAATAAATAAAAATAATAATAGGCATTCCTAAAAATTTTAACAGCTAAAAAATAACTACCTATATTTCATATATTTTCTGAAAAGCACTAAAAAGGGCTGTTTTAAAATAAATTATTACAAGACTAAAATAAAGAAGCAAGTACCTGCTTGCTAAAATCGCAGGATTTGAGGAGGTACAGCAACTGTTTCCTTAAAATGCTTTGAGTCTGACCGTGATTGAGGCAAAACTTTCGTCAAATATTTGAGAGTTTACGTTTCGTTAAAAGTCACGTGGTGATGATAGGAAAGTATCGTCAAAACGACGAAATACAGCTCAAGGATTGCTGAATCATCAAAAGTGAGAGTTTGATTTCGGAGAGTGTGCATAACATACACTCCGTACCATATACATTTTGCATTTGACGACAGATTTCAATACCACTGACATTTTCAGTTGTTAAAAAATGCACGACCGCGCGTTTACACCGTTTGGATTCATCCATGATACGAACGATGTCTTTTAACGTGCTCACACGCATCTGGCGGTATCTGACGATATCGTATGAATTCGTAGCACACTGCGCACTCTATAGGAGCATGTGCACGTGCAGTCATCTTTCTCTTCAAATGGCGGAGTTATTACAGCAATGCCACTTTCATTTGGGAGACCCTTATATTTGATTTAAATCTAAAGATGGATTTTCTTCTTTCATCAAAAATCTTCACAAAGAATAACAAATATGTTATTTCACAGCAAAGAAGCACAAGATTATCACTTTTTTATAATTAATTATAAAAATTCCCTGGATATTTTTTAGATGCTGCAAAAGGATTTATTACGCGAGCTGCGATGACGAAGTGGTATAAACAGGTAAGAGCTTTTACTTACATACATACTTACTTATATTGGTGGGTAAATGGTATCTTATAAGTTAAAACATGTACGGCCAGTGACATTGTTATGTATTGCTATTTATTTACTTAAATATGAGAGCGCGCGTTACTATTGTGCAACCGAGTGCTTTGGCATAGCTTGACATAAAACCCAACAATATTTACAAGTTATTTTTTAAAGTTATAAAGAAAATATTCGTATTTAAAATATGTTTTCACTGAAAGCATTTGAAATAGATATTTTAACTACAATATTAAATGGAAAAAAATCAATTTTGCTTGACAAAAAATAATCTCGAATAAAAATGTAATATTCATATTTTACACATAGCATTCCTCAGAAATATATTGGTAATTCATTTTTTTATTCTATTTCAATACTAAAATATTAATTCCCCAGCCACAATTTCATTAAAGACGAAATCATCCCGAAATTTAAAACTTCAAAGCTTTTTAAACCGGCAGGACCGGCGTCCCGAAAATATTCGTCTGCTGTCGGTGAGCGCTTTTAATTTATTGTTTATTAATTTTTAAAATTAACGATAACTTAACATTTCCGTTATCATTTTCACAAAAATAGTGTAATTATCATGAACTTCACTAACACACAGGATTCTAATTTTTTTTTTCGTATTTATGCCATTTAATATGTTTGGGGTGTGCTGACACCCCATGCCCGTTCTCGTGTTACGTTTAACGGTACGCTTTCTGTCGGTTTAAAGTGATTAATCCAGTCATACCATCTGAAGCAAACATATTTATTCAGACTGCTTTACAGCTGTACAACTGTAGCAGTGTGCTTAGAGTACTGATCTCCTAACGATAATGTAGTTGGTTCAAGTATGCAACTTTTATTTTATCTCAATTTTTCTTCCATGCACGTATATTTCAGCTCCTGTAAGTGAGAAATAAAGGAACGGGTGTTCGTCTGTTAATGGAAAAATCCTGGTAGCATTGCTACCAGAAAGTTGCCGTGAATTGAAGACAGTATTTCTGAGAGTATATCCGGTTAGACAACTGTAAATCGCATTGTATGATGTTTTTCCAGGCAATAAACACAGTAAACGCAGCAATACAGTAAACACAATATAGATACGGTAGTGCGATCTGTAATCTTGATTATTTTAAGACAAAAATACTCATTTTCAATGACAAAATAAATCTAGATAGTGAGGAAAATCTTTTAAAGAATTGGATTACTCCTCGGATGTTTAAGAAAGCACTTAAAATAAATTTCGTTTTCAAATAAAACCGCACGTATTGTTGTTATATGTACAACAACAAACATACCATACATATATTATTTCTTTTCGAATTTATTTAAAGTCAATCACTCAAAGGGAATTATCATGTACCATATAATTGTATATAATCCGTACACGCTATACATACAAAATAGATGAAACATTTATAATATTCTCAATTTTAATATATATATTTATGCTATGCTAGCAGACCCGCCCGGCGTTGCCCGGTGTCCGTAAATAATAACCTTAAACAAAACAGAAGTTTGTATGATTTTATATCATTTGAAATTCTTTTAAATTAACCTAATTTCGGAGCCGCACATTCTCTTCCGCAGCGTCTAGAGTGTTCCCAACAAACTTGTTTCCGAACGAGCCTGTAATGTAGGTCCCCTTTACCTAGGGCAGAATGCACCTGAAGTGCTCCGCACGTGCCGGAGACAATCGAAAACCAAATTGTGTGAGCCAAATATCGTAGTAATTAATAAAAAGAATGCATTATTAATGCTAGAAAATGTTGTAACTGAAGCCTAAGGTAAAATTTAATAATAAAGTAGCCGAATTGTAATATAAGTTCAATGAACCAAATCCCTTTCAAATTGGACCCTTAGAAACCGAGGAGAGAATACGCCCCAAGCGGGGGGAAATGCACACTCCCCTTATAAATTTCACGAATCACTTTTAACATTAACTCGATATTTACTAAACGGATGAAATCCCTTATCGAAAGTTACCTTTAAAGTAACTCAATTTTTAATTTACGGCTGTAGTTTGTAAATGTAAGTTGATTCTGAAAAAGGCGATTAATGTTTGAAAAAAGAGTTCGCTGAGGTATAAAGAAACATCGGGACCTGGGGTCCAGGGCCTTAAGTGGAAAGAAGGTGGGTATAAGAAAATCTTTTTGTAGTTTTAAAGTAGCTGGAGGACGCTAACTATGTTAAAGAAAATTTTAATAGAATCGGATAGTTTTTAAAGAAGCTGCAACAAACACCCCAAGAAGCAGATTAATATTCAAAATCGGTAGTAGCTGAAGTCTGGGAAATTTTTTTGTCATTCATGTAGTAGCCGGATGACTTAAGAAATTGTTCAAAAAAGAAGCTAGTGAATCGGACCGTTTTTAAGGGATCTATAACAAAGGGCCCAAAGAGGGCTAACTGATAAGGGCCCTAACATGAAAACTTGTTAAAAAATCTAAGTTCTTAGCACATTAGATCTTCAATTAGTCAAAATTAAACATAATATATGAATTAAACATTAGAATAAAATTTTAAAGAAATGCGCAAAAAATGGGGGATATGCTTGAATCATGCTCCTAGGGTCCAGTAAAAATAAGAGTGTGTTTGTGCGGGGAGAAGAATGCAAGACTCAACATTAAAATTTGCATCGAGAATGCAATACAAATAGACAGTGAATAATCCATGTCACACAAAACGTACAAGGGGCCCCCGGCCCTATGGAGCCCTAAAGTGCCCCAGGATTTTAACTGGAATAAAGTAACAGGAGAGTAACTAAATGGAAAAAGGGCTCCAAAAATGAAGATCGGATGAAGAAGAGGCAATTTATTAACAATTTGTTGGTGCAAAAAATTTAAGGGTCTGTATACCGGGACGCATATAAGCAACCTTTACACGGGTAGAGACATGGGAATGAATCTTGTGAGTTGATTGGCTAATAGTATGAGCCAACGTCACACGTCACGACCACGGTTTTTCGATGTACTGAAAGGGAGTAGTAATTCCATGGCTTTGCGGCTGATAAACATTGTTATTTACATGTACGAAGAAAAAATGTCAATTTGTGGACGATTTTTTAATTCCATTTTCTAATTTTGTTTATCGTATCTGATAAAGCAACTCAAAATCGAATGAACTCCAGAAATTCAACATCACCTGGATTAATATTTACAATGCTTTATATGCATGTTTACAACGTAGCTGCAACAAATACGGAATGACTACTGTACGGGACATAATTTATTTCAATACAATACTATAAAAAATTCCAGCTGGACTGTGATTGGGGGCTGCAAAGTGCATTTAAGTTCGTTTCAGTCTCTAAGTGTATACTTGCTAGTTCAGTGGTTATAATAACCAGTCTTAAATAAAATTGGACATTTACGCTTCTTTATGACAAGTATCAACAAAACAAACGCCTTTTAAAACCGGATTAAATAGACGAAAGAACCGACCAGCCAATCACAGCGTAGGATTTGTTCCCATGTCCCTATCCATGTAAAGGTTGCTTATATGCTACCGTTACCTAGGGGGCCAGGGACTACAGGGTGCAATTGCGTATAAAGGTATATTTTAGTAGATTTTTAAGTAGTCACAGGTTGCTAGAAATATGTTAAAGAAAATTGCAAGCAATGCAAAAGAAGCTGCACCAAGGCCCCCCTTCGAGGCGATTAATATTCAAAATTGTTGGTAGCTGAAGTGTGAATCTTTTATTTATTTATTTATTTATTTATTTTTTGCCATTCATGTAGTTGCTGGAGAATCTAAGAAGATATTAGAAACAAAAAAAAAAACTAGTGAATCGGACCATTTTTAAGGGAGCACCAAGGGCCCAAAGAAAGCGATTAATATTCAAAATTGGTGGTAGCTGAAGCCTGCTTTTTTTATTTTTTTTGTCACGTAGTAGCTGGAAGGTCTGAGATGTTGTTATAAAGAAAAAAGCTAATGAATCGGACCATTTTTAAATGAGCTATAGTAGGGGGCCCAACAGGGGCCCACTGATAGTTAAAACAGGGCCCTAACATAAAAACGCGTTAAAATGTTCAGTACTTAGCGCGTTATATATTCAATTAATCAAATTTAATTGCAGGGTATGAATTATCGTAATTTGTGTAGCCTAGTAGAGGATGAGCGAAGCGAATTTTCTACTAGGCTACACAAATTACATTTTGTCGTACATTTTACAAAAGAAACTATTCAGTATTTTGACTTGAAATTAAACTTAAAAATAAATTATGACCTGTAGATTTGCACAATGCTTTTTTTTTTTTTTTTTTTTTTTTTTTTTTTTACAGAATAAACTTAAAAAATATAAAATTTTAATTAATTTATTTTACATGTTTTTCCATTACGGACGCATTTTTCAAATAAAAAATGAAACACGTATATTTTCAGAAGAAAAAAAAAATCATGGAATCAGTAATTGCCGAAACGTCAGTGACGGCTTACTGTGAAAACACGAAAAGTTTAGGTTTCCGTTTGTTTGTCTGTTGCCTGTCTGTCCAGCGATAACTGCCGCAAAAAGCATCCGATTAGCTTGAAATTCATTGGGCATGTTGATGAGGTATCCGGACTTAGCTGTATGGTTTTTTGGTTAGATTTGGTTCATGCGTTTGGAAAATATGGAACATTTTATTTTGCTTCCTGATGCTTTTCTATGGCAAATCAGACGATTTTTCAAATTTCCATTTATTAAAACAAAATGGCACATTTAACTAATGGATTTAAATGTTAATTTATGGGTACTAAAATTTCTAAATAAAGATTTTAAATTATTTATATTATTTTGAATTTTGCCAATATATTTTTCAATTTTTTTTAATTACGTGTATAATTTTTAACGAAATTTTATACACTATTTCCAATAATATAAAATATTTTGATTCAGCAATTTACATGTTTGACATGATGCATATTTCATTTTTTTTTTTCATTTTCTTTTGTCCGCTGCCGAGCGAGTGCATTTCGTAGCCTGTAAAGAAAATTATTGAAATAATCCGAAATACGAAATGTCAAACTAAAAATCTGGCTGAGATAAGGAAAGATTAGTTAATCTTAGTACTAATACGTATGGTCTTTAATTTAGCTTTGCGTCAAATATAAACTAAGTTAATAAAATACGGTTTTAATTTGAATGTAGGTACTATTAAAAGTCTATCACAAAAATATTTTACAGCGCCCAAAGGATGTGATTTATGTAATTAATAGTGTATACAATAAGGAATGATTATCCAGTAGATTTAACCCTTAAATGCCTGATTTTTCAAAAATCATTGTAATAATGTTTTTCGGCTTTCATTTTTAAAATAAATCATGGGAAAAATATTTTAAAAAATCATATTTTGTTTTAAATATAGTTTACGGGTAAAAAACAGTTTGTTACTAATCGGCAATACTGGTGTTTAATTGAAAAAATAATTTCCCTTGAAAAAATTCTATAATATTAAACACACAAGAATTTTAGGAACTATAATAAGAAATAAATTTTACTTGCTCACTGCAGGTCAAAATAGGGTATTTCGCAAGCTTCCAAACAAAACAAAAAGAACAAGTAGCAACAATTGAAAAAATAAATTTACCTGTATTCTTAAACAGCACAAGTGTTGCCATCTACATGTTGAAAATCGATTTTATAATCTTTTCAGAATGTATTTTATTGGCAACATTAGGCATTATAGCTTCAATATTATTCTAATAGTATTTTAGAGCCTAAATTGGGTATGTTACCGAAAAGCAACACCAGGCATTTAAGGGTTAAAGGTCTCCAAATCTGCTTATTTTGGATAATTTTAGTACGTTGTTGCTAGCGAGTATATTAAAATGTAATTAAACTAATGTTTCAGCATGCTAAGAGTAATAAAAAGTACATTTAATTGCATATGAATGCTTTTTAACACTTTTCAACATAGTTGAGTAGTGTTTATTACTTCGGTTTATCTGCCTGTTGCCTGCCGTCTGTCTGTTCGTGCTCTAACTCGCGTAAAAATAATCTGAATTGCGTATAATTAATATACGATACTGTGGTTTGCATATTAGGTCCGGTATTGAAAATAAAGTGTGTAGAATACATAGCTCAATTATAGCGGCACTCTAAAGTATTCCTTTACATTATGGTCTATGGGGAAAATATTTGAGGTGTATTTCAATATTGTTACGCAATTTTAAACGTGATGAAATTTCTATACATTATTAAGGTGCACTAGAACATGGATACCAAAAAAATATCTTATGTGTATCATTTACGGCACGCGTACAGGGAACTCAAAAATATTCATTATATTAAGGTCTATGAAGAAAATTATTCTACGGCGTATTTTAATGATGGTACTTTATTTCAAACATAATAAAATTGATATGAATTTCTGAGATGCACTAAAACCTCCGTTCTGAAGTATAAGGGTGCAAAGCATATATCATATTTTCAGGGTCGAACAAAAGAAGTATGTTATATAATGCAGATCTACGGTTAAAAACTGTTCACAATGTATTTTAAATGTATTGCATGATTTCAAACATTATGAAATTGATATACATTACACAGATTTACTACAAGAAGCTTGCAACTGAATATGATTTGCATCGCATTTATCATTCATTTGCAAGGTTACATAAAAGAATTTGGATACAATACTGTATCCGATGTATTGTCTATTAGGGATGATTACTGAACAGCGTTTTCTATTATGGTATGTGTTTCAAAGTTAATTAATTTTTACTTACTATTTAGTGTAAATAAATTATATATACCATATACATGACTGCATAAAATAATTCGTAAGCATTACTGGGAATGAGAGTGAATTGCTTCAGAGTTTTCTTTTATTTATTTATTTAAGTTATGCATTTTAAAGCTCAGCTACATTTAGTACTCAATAACAGATGCTTGTAAAATTTAAATATAATCATTAAGTTAATATGTGGCGCGTATAAAAATCGTCAGGTAATATAAAGGGCTGTAGTAAAGAATTCATGTATGTTTCCGTCTATAGGTAGAAAATATTAAAGTTGAATTTTAATCTCCGATATGCTTTTTTAAGTAAACTAAATTTTAGCATACTATGTAGAATATATACAAACATATAGATTATATACAGAGATGCACAAAAGTATGTTAAGGCGTTCTTTGAGTATTCAAGAAGTGTTGATAAATGTTTCATAATCTGTGCTTGACACATAATTTTCTTTCTTAAAAATAAACTGATATGGAAATATCGAAAGAGATGCCTTTCAAAATTAAAAAGAATGGGATAAAATAAGTCAGGTTCACAGATGCCCCTTCATTAGAGCACCTCATTTCACTAAATCTGTGATCTAATGATTTTTCTTTTTTTAAGTTCAATTTTATTTAATGCTGCAAAATTTTTTTTTATCAATATTGGTTTTGATAAAGTCGGTGATTCTGCGTATATAATATGTATATCACTTTATTAACCCTTTAATTGTTGTGCCTGATACTTTCACGGTCAAAATGCCCGTAAATGTATCGGGCGTGACGATTAAGGGTAATATCAGACGAACGCCTATTTGCAAGTTTTTTGTTTGAACACAAAAAAAGAAACCCCTATTACCTTGTTTCTTTTTCATGTTGAGACAAAAAGCGTGAAAATAGACGTTCGCCTGACATTAGCCTAAGGGATAAAAGGTGTTTATATATCTTTAAATGTACTTTTTTTTCACGTTCATCGTGCTATAACTTTAGCTTAATGACAATAAGTTATTTTTCGTATGTAATTTTACTAGAATCTATTTAGATAAGATTTTACATCTATGACCATGAAAATGTTTTCCTGAATCAAAATTTTTCGAAATATTAGATTTTTAAATTCGATATAATAGATTCAGTCTAATTAAATATTTCTATTTGGATATTGAGATAACATAAAATCCTTGTTCAAACTATTATCCTAAAATAATTTCAGTGTAAAACAAAATCCGAGCTATACTATAACCATTCGTACAATCATTAGGAAATTACTAATTTAAATTTAATGAGAAATTGAGGGTAAACTAAATTCTTCATCTAAAAAAATACCACACTAAGCCATTCGTCAGAATTTCATGATATCATTATCACACTGTGCATTATCATACTGTACATTTATCTCTTCTAATACCCGAAACCTTCCAAGAATTTTATATTTTTATAAATATTTATGTAATTAAAAGAATAATAATAAAATTCGAATTGAAGGATGTTGAATTTTATGCAAAGTGAGATTAAAACGCAAATACTTGCAGAGCTGACGTTGAGGCTCCTGATATGCAAATTTACTATTTAGAGATAGAATCATGATTAATTAAATAAAAAAAATCATTACTATTTTTTATTATTTTGTTGAATATATTTTTCCATTATATGGATTTATTTTTGTAAACGATAAAGAAACCTGCGTATTTCTTGCAGTAAATAAAAATCATCCAGTCAGTAAAAATAAATAAAGTCATGAATGATTAAGTACGGGATATATTATCGTTGCATCAAAATGTCTCATTAAAAAAAATAATAATAATAAATAAATAAATAAATAAGGAAATGAATAATCTGCATTTTGCGATGACAAAATATTTTAAATACTGAAAATAACTGCAGAATTTATACTTCAAACCGTAAAACAATATTAAACTTTCTTATATTAAAAGTGTATGTTATTTAAGAGGATAATATACATTTTAATAGAATACTTTATTAAGATTGGTAGGAAATGGTGCATATTTTGGTGATAATTCCTCTCAATTATATAATAGTTTCACGATTTTTTTTAATGAAATTTTTAAAATACACTTTTTATTAAAATTATATCATATTTTTAATGAATTAAAATTTGTGAAAATTCAAATATTTACATTCAGTTATAATAGTATTTTTCAGTGTTAATAATTCAAATACACTATTTATTCTTACTATGTGAAATCATTTACGCAGACGGTATTTACGCATATTAAAAGAATTATATTATGATTTTTTTTTTCTTGTAAAGCGGCAGCAAAAGAATTGTTAACAAATAAAATTAATTGTTAAATTTGTTATATGACGTGTTATTTGAATTCGAAGGTTGAATAATAACAATAATATAATAAGTTAATAATTCTTAGTATCAACGAGAGCATATTTCAAATGTTTTTCTTGAAAATAGGATTTTGAAGAGGTAATTTTATTCAAGCTCTCTTCGAATATATTATTCTAAGATTTATATTAAAGATTATTTGATGTGAATTACAAAGATTGGAAACATATCTATTTCAAACCATTTGAGAAAACACCAGAGGCAATTGGAAGATGTAAAAAATCTTTAAAAGAGATTTTGGTTGTAAATGTAAAAATATTTTGTAAAATTTTGCTTTGAAAATATTTTTATTTATACCAGTCTTATATCATAAATAAAAAATCCCGTTGAAATTCTTAACTATTTGGCTGAATTTACATTTCTAAAATTAAAATGCGCCAAAACATAAAATAACCTTTTTGCTTAATAATGATGTAAAAATAATAGAAAAATATATTATTACTTTCAAATATTTTACTTATCAAATAATGGTTTGCAAATCCAAACAATAGATGGCTTTTGCTAGTAATATTTTAAAGAAATGCAAAAAAGAAGTGAGAAATTAAAAACGGGCCCAGGGCCCCACTTAAAATATGTTGGTGTTGATCCATTTTATAACAGCTGAACAATTCGCCGAATTTTCCTGCAAATTTGAACATCGTATATATTTAGTCTGCAAAATACTCAGAAGATGGTAGCACTGTAAAAACAATCTCTTCTGTAAGGATAGTGTTTTATTTAGGATCAGTATGTTCTGGTATGGAGATTTTCCGAAATTTTCAGTACACAGATGCATGCAAGTTCTGAAATTTAATGTTATAATTATTATTTGCTCCCTTAATATATATTTCAAGAGTAAATGTCTAATTTATACGCATATATTTTTAATCTAATTTTAATAATTTTGACACTGGTGGTTAATTTTTGAACAACTGCGCGAAAATTTATTTTTATTTTCTTATGTATAAAAATCAGCTTGCATATAAATGAGACCCATAAAATTTCAGAAAAAAATGAATTTTTTTTTTTTTTTTTTTTTTTTTTTTTTTACAGAAAATTTCATCCTTGGTCCGACCGAGTATCGAGCCAAGGTCCTTCAGTTTGGCAGGCTGACGCTTTAGCGAGCAGGCCAATGAGACTTGTGAAAACAGACGAAATTTACATTCAGTTACATAGGGATGCGTACTGGGCATGCGCGTTCATGACTGGAGATGTAATAGCTATTTTTTTTATGGGAGTGATGTCCGAATATTAATTAATTACTGAGCTAATAATTAGAATTTTAAAATTCTGAGGATCAGGTACATTAGTAAAGGCCTTGGACACTCTTCACAAAAAATTTTAACCTCGTACGTGCCGTAGATTTCGCTAGCCATCGCCGACAGACACACACACACAGAGCAATTTGTTATTTTATTATTATAGATAGTGCTTTAAAACTATTAATTTTAAATCATTCCATAAAAAACATACATTAAAGGACATTTAAAACAGAAATATCCTAAGAACAAAAGGTTGCATAGAAATTTGTTACTTTCTTCATTTAGCTTATATGTTACATATGAAATAATATCTATTTATAAATAAAAATATATTTCTATTTATAAATCTATTTATAAAAATTTATTATATACAGAGATGCACAAAAGTATGTTAAGGCGTTCTTTGAGTATTCAAGAAGTGTTGATAAATGTTTCATAATCTATGCTTGACACATGATTTTCTTTCTTGTTAATAACTTATCTGAAAATATCGAAAGAAATGCCTTTCAAAATTAAAAAGAATGGGATAAAATAAGTCAGGTTCACAGATGCCCCTTCATTAAAGCACCTCATTTCACTAAATCTGTCATCTAATGATTTTTTTTTTTAAAGTTCATTTTTTATTTAATGCTGAAATAATTAATTTTATCAATATTGGTTTTGATAAAGTCGGTGATTCTGCGTATATAACATGTATATCACTTTAGTAACTCTTTAATTGTCGTGCCTGATACATTCACGGTCAAAATGCCCGTAAATGTATCGGGCGTGACGATTAAGGCTAATATCAGACGAACGCCTATTTGCAAGTTTTTTGTTTGAACACAAAACAGAAACGCCTATTAGCTAAAGTGTTTCTTTTTCATGTTGAGACGAAAAGCGTGAAAGTAGACGTTCGTCTGACATTAGCCTAAGGGATAAAAGGTGTTTATATACCTTTAAATGTACTTTTTTCACGTTTATCGTGCTATAATTTTAGTTTAATGACAATAAGTTATTTTTCGTATGTAATTTTACTAGAATCTATTTAGATAAGATTTATGACCATGAAGATTTATGACCATCTATGACCATGAATATGTTTTCCTGAATCAAAATTTTTCGAAATATTAGATTTTTAAATTCGATATAATCGATTCAGTTTAATTAAATATTTCTATTTTGATATTGAGATAACATAAAATCCTTGTTCAAACTCTTATCCTAAAATAATTTCAGTGTAAAAAAAAATCCGAGCTATACTATAACCATTCGTACAATCATTAGTAAATTTCTAATTTAAATTTAAATTTAATGAGAAAATGAGGGTAAACGTAATTTTTCATCTAAAAAAATACCCCACTAAGCCGTTCGTCAGAATTTCAGAATATCATTATCACACTGTGCATTATCATACTGTACATTTATCGCTTCTAATACCCGAAACCTTCCAAGGATTTTATATTTTTACAAATATTTATGTAGTTAAAAGAATAATAATAAAATGCGGATTGAAGGATGTTGATTTTTATGCAAAGTGAGATTAAAACGCAAATGCTTGCAGAGCTGACGTTGAGGCACCTGATCTGCAAATTTACTATTTATAGATATAATCATGATTAATTAAATTAAAAAAATATATTTTTTCATTACTATTTTTTATTATTTTGTTGAATATATTTTTTCCATTATATGGATTTATTTTTGTAAACGATAATGAAATCTGCGTATTTCTTGCAGTAAATAAAAATCATCCAGTCAGTAAAAATAAATAAAGTCATGAATGATTAAGTACGGGAGATATTAGCGTTGCATCAAAATGATAAAAAAAAAAAATAAAAAATAAATAAATAAATAAAAGGGGGGAAATGAATAATCTGCATTTTGAGATGACGAAATACTTTAAATATTGAAAATAACTGCAGAATTTATACTTCAAACCGTAAAACAATATTAAACTTTCTTATATTAAAAGTGTATGTTATTAAAGATGATAATGTACATTTTCATAGAATACTTTATTGCGATTGGTTGGAAATGATGCATATTTTGGTGCTAATTCTTTTTAATTATATAATAGTTTCACGATTTTTTATGAAATTTTTAAAATACCCTTTTTATTAAAATTATATCATATTTTTAATGAATTAAAATTTGTGAAAATTCAAATATTTACATACAATTATAAAAGTATTTTTCAGTGTTAAGTATTCAAATACACAATTTATTCTTATTATGTGAAATCATTTACGCAGACGATATTTACGCATATTAAAAGAATTATATAATGATTTTTTTTTGTAAAGTGGCAGCAAAAGAATTGTTAACAAATAAAATTAATTGTTAAATTCGCTATATAACGTGTTATTTGTATTCTAATGTTGAATAATAACAATAATATAATAAGTTAATAATTCTTAGTATCAATGAGAGCATATTTCAAATGTTTTTACAGAAAATAGGATTTTGAAGAGGTAATTTTATTCAAGCTCCCTTCGAATATATTATTCTAAGATTGCTATTAAAGGTTATTTGATGTGAATCACAAAGATTGTACACATATCTATTTCAAACCATTTGAATAAAAAAAAACAGAGGCTATTGGATGATGTAAAAAATCTTTAAAAGAGATTTTAGTTGTAAATGTAAAAATATTTTATAAAATTTTGCTTTGAAAATATTTTTATTTATACCAGTCTTATATCATAAATAAAAAAATTCCGTTGAAATTCTTAACTAATTGGCTGAATTTACATTTCTAAAATTAAAATGCGCCAAAACATAAAATAACCTTTTTGCTTAATAATGATGTAAAAATAATATAAAAATATATTGTTACTTTCAAATATTTTACTTATCAAATAATGGTTTGCAAATCCAAACAATACATGGCTTTTGCTAGTAATATTTTAAAGAAATGCAAAAAAGAAGTGAGAAACTAAAAACGGGCCCCAGGGCCCCACTTAAAATATGTTGGTGTTGATCCATTTTATAACAGCTGAACAATTCGCCGAATTTTCCTGCAAATTTGAACATCGTATATCTTTTAGTCTGGAAAATACTCAGAAGTTGGTAGCACTAAACAAAACAATCTTTTCTGTAAGGATAGTGTTTTATTTAAGATCAGTATGTTCTGGTATGGAGATTTTCCGAATTTTTCAGTACACAGATGCATGCAAGTTCTGAAATTTAACGTTATAATTATTATTTGCACTCCTAATATATATTTTAAGAGGAAATGTCTAATTTATACGCATATATTTTTTAATCTAATTTTAATAATTTTGACACTGGTGGTTAATTTTTGAACAACTGCGGGAAAATTTATTTTTATTTTCTTATGTATAAAAATTAGCTTGCATATAAATGAGACCCATAAAATTTCAGAAAAAAAATGAAATTTCTTTTTTTTTAAACAGAAAATGTCATCCTTGGTCCGATCGAGTATCGAGCCAAGGTCCTTCAGTTTGGCAGGCTGACGCTTTACCGAGCAGGCCTATGCGACTTGTGAAAATACTCGAAATTTACATTCAGTTTCATAGGGATGCGTACTGGGCATGCGAGCTCATGACTGGAGATGTAATAGCTATTTTTTATGGGAGTGATGTCCGAATATTAATTAATTACTGAGATAATAATTAGAATTTTAAAAATCTAAGGATCAGGTACATTAGTAAAGGCCTCGGACTCTCTTCACGAAAATTTTGAACCTCGTACGTGCCGTAGATTTCGCTAGCCATTGCCGACAGACACACACACACACAGAGCAATTTCTTATTTTATTATTATAGATAGTGCTTTAAAAAACTATTAAATTTAAATCATTCCATAAAATAAATCATACATTAAATGCCATTTAAAACAGAAATACCCTAAGCACAAAAGGATGCATAGAAATGTGTTACTTTCTTCATTTAGCTTATATGTTACATATGAAATAAGATCTATTTATAAAAATAATTCCTTTATTATGCATTTTAATGAATGAAGGATGGTACGCCATAGTTCCATATAAACATCACCTTACTCAATATGAAAACAAGTGCATAGGTTTGTATCAGTATCTGAAATAAAGAAATATTTTTATTTATTTATTTTTATTAAATCATAAATGAATATTTTTAGAGCTCCGTACTCTGATTCAAGTGTAATTCACATATAATATGCAGAATAAAATAGCTTTCTTTAACAAGAATTTTTACGTTACCGCCATAATTACACCTTTAAATAATTTCTATACAGAAATGCTTCGGGCAAAAAAGTTCGAGAAAATTCTTTTTATATTCATTTATCTTTTTCCCAAATATTTGTAAGAGGAAAGGCTTATTTACAAACAATTTTTCAATGAGAAAATCACTGAGGGATTTATATTTGAAAAATCTCCAGAAATATATATTTCTCAATAATGAAAATTCCACATTAATTTTTAACTTTCTATCTAAATCGTTAGCAAAAGGAAAACCATATCTGAATTCGCAGGTAATTACATTTAAAATTTTGGAATAGTTCGATGCGTGCTTAAAGTTAATTCTGCGATCAGAGTGTATAAAAAACAAAACAGGTTAAAAATTTTCAAAATACATTTTTCGATTAAAGATGATAAACATCATTATAGGTAATTATCACTTAAGTAAATTCCAATTCATGCAAATTCCGCAGAAATTTTAACAAAATTTCTCAAATTTTAAAAGGACAAATGTTAAACAGCAAAAGTAAATTCTGTTTAACCCAGTACGGAAATAAACATAGCTAACTCTAACTAACGCACCCATTCAAAATGTAATGCTAAGAAATGAATAAAAGTATTGGAACTCAAAATTGAATTATTTGGTAAAAAGTTAGAAATATGGGAAAGATATTTAAATTATTGTTCATAATTAAAAAGTATTTACACAATCTATAACATGGACTGTAAAAAAGTCAACAAGGTTTGCAATTTGTTACTTCCCAGTTTGAAACGGCTTTCTAAAATGTTTGGCGCAATTGCGGCTAATTAATTTTCTCGCCTGGTAGATAAACTTTTGGGGCGTCAGTTGAATCTGATATAGCATACATAACTATGCATCGCATAATTTTTTGATGTTTTATTTCTTTTAATATAATGACGATACCCTTTAATGACATAATTGTTACTTTAATGAACAAAAGAATTAATGAATCAGTAAAACATTAATAAATGTACAGATAAACCTCGAATTAATAATAACTTGACGAAGTAACTAACACGTATAATAAATTTGTCGTCACAACAATGCATTATTAGCGATAAATAATACAACTTGATTTATTGTATTGAAAGTGTTTTTCTCAAGTTGTCTCAATTTTAAAATGTAGCAATCCTAAGTTGTTATAATTTTTAATCCATTAGATTGGAATTTCTTAAACCGATTATTCTTTCCAGCAAATAAATTATCGTACTATTTCTTTTCTGCGTATGTTAAATACGAGAAATAGATTGTTTCAAATTTGCAAAATAAACGAATTAAATAAAAATATTTAAAGAGAAATCTGTTTTAAAATAATTGTTAAATTTTAATACTACGAAGAATCGCTATTAAATAACCTAACTGATGTCATAAAACTTTTATTCATCACTAATTACATCAGGAACTTTATATCATTCGATATAGTACTCCGTGTTGCCAGATTGGGGATTTTTTGTCCTTAGATTGCTGATTGTCACCGCTTTTTTGAAATAGAAATATTCGGCTTATTTAAAAACAGATTAAAACTTCTGAAAAATAAGGCAAATTATAGTATTTTACAAAAGTGGCGACAATCAAATAATCTGAATAGAAAAAGTCCCCAATCTGGGAACACTGCATATACCACCCTCCCCCCCCACCCCCTTGGCAATTCCTGCACCGCTACATCGGAATTTCCCATGGTACAAATCAGAGCTATAGCACCACTTCTGTCAGCTTGTAGATCGTCTCCGTCGCTTTTGCTTGGATCATGCCCATTTTCTTAATTCGTGCCCCGTTCAGATCCGATTTGGAATCAAATAAAAATCACTGGGGGCGACATCGCTCGGAAACGTTGTATGATCCAACACGGGTTTTCCAAAGGACGCCTTCACGGACAAAGCGGAATGAGCAGACAAATTGTCTTCGTGAAAGGTCTGGGATGCTTCATATTGGATGTTTCATGCACATTTGATGAACACTTTCTTTGTCGTTTTCTGGTGACTCAGCAGCAGCTCGGATCAACTCGGATCGGAATTTTTGTGGATCAACTGACTAATACCTTGAATGTGTGCGGTCGTTTTTGAAGTGTAGATTTGTCCACGACGCGCATTATCTTCGTTTGTTCTCACACCACTTTAAAAATTTTAAACTACTCAAAAACTGGAGTGTGCGATAAACATTCATATCCTACACTTCTTTTACTAGAAAACGTCTTGGTGCTATTTTTCCGATGTTAAAAAAATGAGTTAAACCCGTTACTCCATCTGAATTCTTGTCTTTTTTTCCTACAAGTAACTGACTCTTGGCTCATTTAGTGCAAATGCTATAGCCAAATTAGGCGACACGTAAGCGCGACGCTGACGATACATGAGGGAGTGGAGGAGATACCATGTTACATACTCGAGGAAATTTTAACTGCACCACACTCTCAGTTTGCCGTTGCCAGCGCCAGTCCTAGTCACACCTGATATAGATTTTTTAATATTCTACTTGTCAGATAATTATTGCCTGATTGTAAAGGATGTTTTGTTTATAGGCGTGTTTCTGAAATTGCCAACACTGTTTCTAGTCACAGTCCATTTGACAGCTGACAGGTGATTTGTGATCAGTATGTTTTGTTATTTTACCATGAATTGACTTACGCAAGAACAACGCTTGCAAATTGTTAAAAACACCATGAGGTTTTTTTTTTCTTTTTTCTTTTTTGCGGGAGACATTCAGAGAGCGCATAAGTTCGCGTAATGTACAGTCGTGGAAAAAAAAAGTAAACACCCCATACTAACTTCTCAACAAATTATCGTAGAAGAAAGTTACTGGTTCCGAACGATTGGAAATAAAGTCTACTTTTAAATGATGCATATAAATTTGTTTAAGGGGCCATCTACATATTAAAATGAACCATAACTTTGTTTTTTTCAATAGCAGTACACAATTCTGACAGCATAAATGAACTCTACACCCTTCAATTAGCCCCAAAACAATATTTTATGCAATTCGTATCATAAGTTTCCGAGAAATTAATTATTTTAAAACGAGCGTATTTTAAGGGCTGTATCCAAATTGAAGTTCCGTACTCGATTGTTAACCGAGAGAGCCCCCTTCTTGATCAAGGCACCTTAAGCGCAGCTCAAAGAGTCAATGAAGCCTGTTAGATTACAGAACAGCAGAGTAAATTTCTAAATATCTACTCACTTCTATCATAGACGGCCCCTTAAACCACCATTTTACCGTTTTTTAAGCATAATTTGAAAACTACTTGGTAGAAAAACGTGAAATTTCGGATTTCCATAAAACAGGACTTAATAAATCTAAATCCACCAAAAAAATGTAGGTTGCAATTCATAATTTTTTCGTATATTAATTTCATAATTCATAATTCATATCATAAAATCATAAAAATTGCAAATTCACCGTATATATGTTTGGGTATATTAGTATTATTGCTACAAAAAAATTTGCACATTAGGAGCATAATTTCAGGAGATGTAAATAAAAATATGAAAATGTAATTTAACATTAGAAGCACTAAATTTTGAATGTTTATAATTCAAAAACTTATCATTCAAATGACTTGAAAATTGGTGTCTAGGCATAGTTTGAATCGAAGATTTGAAATATCTCGTTAAAATTGGGTATTGCTATTGAAAAAAATGAAGTTTGGATTCGTTTTATTATGTAGATGGCCCCCTAAGCAAATTTGATATACATCATTTAAAAGTAGACTTTATTTCCAATCGTTCGGTAGCAGTAACGTTCGTCTACGATAATTTGTTGAGGAGTTAGTAGGGGTTGTTTATTTTTTTTTCCACGAATGTACGTGTGAACTAGACTCCACGGTTATGTGATCTCACACCATTGAATTATTTTCTGTGGGGATATGCGGATTTGCTGGTCAATGCCAATAAACCACAGATGTTGGACCACTTGTAAATCAACTTTGCTGCATTATTGCTGATATCCCTTTAAGACCCAACTCGCACGATCGTGTGGTTTAGACATTCATTTAAATTTTTGCTTCTGAGTCGTATGTAATAAAAACTCGAATAGAACGATCGTTCTGGTTTGGAGATAGAGTAAAGTATCATTTTTTATCAACAGGTAGCGGTTGCAGTCCATGTTTTACTTTCTACAGGCATGCCTAGCCTTTTTTACAAATACATCGGGTCTTAAAGGGATATACGGCCCCACCTGCTCGATAAAGTAGCCGAAAATTGGACTTACTAGTTTGCGCTTTATTCGATCCAGGACCGGCGTTTATATGCCTGACATCATTTTTAAACTCTAATGGCGTTTGTTTTATTTAGTAAAACCAATATCATAGCCACTAACATTATTTTTATGTGTTTTATTTCGTTTTAAATTTGTATACTTCTAAAAAAACAGCTTTATATTCAAAATTGAAACTTGATCATGCCGAACGTTACGCTCATTTATTAATTTTATTTCTTCTTTCAATTTGAGAAATGTCAGCCTGCATTTATTAGACCAGTCATTCTTACCCCCTTTTTTATTCCTCTAATCTTTAAAAAAATCTTACACAAAATCATAAAATTAGTTATTTCGAAAGTTCTCTTATAATTAGCAAGTTTATGAACCCTTCGTCGTCGTTACACCTTTGTTCAGTTGCATTTAAACAGTTGCAGTAAAAAATACAACAAGTACGAGGAAGTATATGTAATATTACGATGAAATTACATTGGTTTATATCTATGCTTTTAAAATATATGCTTTGGTTTTTGTGCAAACAATTTATAGCAAACATTTTCATGATTTGAACATCAATTCTATATAAATATTTTACTGAATTTTAACATTCGAATCCATACCCCCTTATTTTTTGCACGGATTAACACTAATGAAATCGGGAAATTTACTGTAATTGCTCCAGAATTTTTATTTAAAGCAATTTCATTCTTTAACTTAACTTATTTATGTGTGATGTATTTTCTGGAGATTTATTTTCTGGAGAATTTCTGGTTCTAATAGAAAATTTCAATTTGTACTAATCAATTGACAGGTTCATAATACATTTCGTGTTAATCAGCTGATTAATAACTTCATTTTAGAAATGTTATATTATAAATTCTTTTACTTTTTATTTTTGTGATTTCTAAATTTTTAAAAAGTACACTTGTATGAATATTTATATACCTTTCCAAATAGAAAAAATGTGTCATTGTAAGCAAATTAAACAAAAATATATCTAATATATCATTATGTGCTGAAACGGTTTAGGTTTCAAAAAAATACCTATATCTCTGTTTATTTTGAGTGTTATGCATCAAATTTAAATTTTGTGTTTTAAAGTAAGTATTTTCTATCAAATGTATTTCATGACTGAATACATCCAAGTTAATATTCATCATTTTATACTCTGTTAAATACCATTATCTATTTAACAAATGTATAAACTGTCGCTTGAGAAATGTTAGTACTTATCGAAGTTCCATTATGAAGATTAAATCTTATTACATTTGCCACATTATAAATATACGGAAAAGCATGTATTTACGTTAAGGGTAAATGTTATTTTATCGCTCAACAAATTTATGTAATGGGCTGTTTTCAAATATTTTAAGTGGAATTTAATCCTTTTCATTACATTAAAACAAATGCTTCCTATTTTTTAACAATCATGAACAAGGATATTATAATTAACTAGGCTTACGTGAGCGTAAAATCCATAAATTTATATTTTTAGTGCATTTATTTGTACAGCCTGACAGAATTGATTTTGTAATTTAATTAAAATTCTTAAGGGTAGTTGGAAGGTCAAAACTTAAAATATTTCGAATTTTCGATTTTTTAATATTTTGAATCTACGATTCCTCCTCTTTCTACTGATATATTACTTCTGTTTCTACGGAAAACAGAAGTTGGAAAATTTTTAGTAATTCTGTTTGTTTATCTACTTTACTACTAGTGCGTTTATTTACTTTAAACTTGATTTTCTCAAAATGTTGTTTTTTAACTTCGATGTACCGTTTTGAAAAAACTATTATACAATATGCTTTGAAATTTTGCTTGATAATTCTATACATATCGCCATTTAATCTGAGGTGTATTGTTTAAGCTCACAAAAAGAACTTTTTTTATTACTTACGTTATCTTTGAGAAAAATTGTATGTTTTTTTTTTAATTTTAATGTGGTTTCCACTTAAGATTTAAAAAATATATATATCTAAGCTTTGTTCAATTATAAATTTAAGTTCAGATTATTAGGAATTGTTTATTTTATGGATAAAAAAAAATTCAAGTCCATATCTTAAGTAGTTTATGGCAAAATGTACATTAATTTAGCATTGCAAGTATAGGGATTCCGACTGTCCTTAGTTGTTTTAAAAGGAGACTATTCATATTTTAAAATTTTAAACGGTTTTTGCATCAATTGCATTCCATCATAAAAAATTACAAAATCACATAGTGTGTACTTATATAGTATATTACATTCACATATCAGACAGAAAAAATTGATTTTTTTTTTTACATACTCATAAATGCTGATTTAATATGTAGCTAAATTAAATAAATTAACATCTCATGGTTGAGTATCGACAAATAGCCGCCAAGCTTTATATAAGCGATACTATATTTATATTTTCCATGCACCCCTATATTTTAAAAATTCATTTCTTGATAAAATTATCATGCACGTGTTTTACAATGGTAAAAAAATCTTTCTTAAAAAAGTGTTGTTGGAATACAACGTCCATTTATCTTACCATTTTCTTTCAGCGCATACGCGTACAGTGACGTTTCTCCAAATCCGCTCTGCGAGCGAGATTATTCTGTTCTGTTAAAAACATGTCAGTGCTTAGTCGCATTTAAGCTATGTATATATTTTTGTCTTAATGTTAGTGTTAATAAATGTTTATGTCGAGCTATTCTGCTAACTCTGTGTGCCCCCAAAACCAACAAAGGTTATGGGTACCAGAGACGCTACTCACTGCGCTATAAATAGCAGAAATATTTTTTAATTCGAACTTTCGAATCATAAAGTCTTAAGCCTAAACCGAAATTAAGAACTCTTTTACGTTTTGTCATTAACTGTTTTGATTTGTGGCTGCGAGATATTTTATTTAATCATGTCACATGTTACGACAATTGAAAAGCTCGGCAAAGATAACTTTGATAGCTGGAAACTTCAAATTGAAGCAGTATTAATAAAAAATTACCATTGGGATTATGTAACCGGCAAAGAAGAGAAACCGGCCGAAGGTAGCGCTGATGAAAAGAAATGGCTCCAGGCTGATCAAAAAGCTCGTGCTGATATAATTCTGGCCATAAATCCTAGTGAATTGTGCCACATCAAGTATTGTGCGACTTCAAATTCTGTATGGAATAAATTGAAAGACGTTTATGAATCAAGAGGCCCCGCAAAGAAAGCAACGTTGTTAAAACAACTTCTGTTTCGAAAGATGAGTTTCAGTGAAACGATGTCTGAACATTTAAATATCTTTTTTGAGATTGTTGATAAATTAAAAGAAATGGAAATAGAAATTGCGGATGATTTGTTATCAATTCTTCTACTCTACAGTGTTCCTGAGAATTTCGAAAATTTTAGATGCGCTATAGAATCGAGAGATGAATTACCTAAGCCCGATTCTTTGAAAATTAAGATGCTAGAAGAATGGGAAGCTAGAAAAGGAAAAACGACTCATGATTCACAAAATGCCTATTATATAGAAGACAAGAAAAATAATCAAGAACAGAAGAAAAATGAAAAATGGAAGACTAATACGAATAAAAATTTTCCTGCAGAAAGAAATTATCGTAATTTCAAGTGCAATTATTGCTCCAAAATCGGGCATAAAGCTAACGAATGTAGAAAGAAAATAGCTGACAGAAAGCTTACATCTTTAAATAAAGGAAATCAAGGTTCAATGATTAGTTATGAAGAACCGGTTAGTATGGCATTTAACGACGTATATCATCAATCTACTGCATGGTGTTTAGACAGCGGTTGTACATCTCATATGTGCAAAGATAAAAATTTATTTACAGAATTTCATCCTCGTGATAATTCTACAATACAGCTTGCGGTTGATAAAACAGCAAAAATCACAGGAATAGGAACAGTTCTTATTACAGTGCCTAATGGTAGTTGGACTACTAATCTCACACTTAAGAACGTTCTGTGTGTACCTGAGTTAAAATGTAATTGGATTTCAACGTCAAAAGCAACGGCTAATAATCGTTCTGTGCTTTTTAAAGAACGATATGCTAAAATAATTGAGCCTAATGGTTCTATACTAGTACAAGCTGTTCGTCAAGGTGATTTATATTATGTACATCCAATCCCCGAAAGAGCTGCAATAGCACAGGTAAGTGATTTTGTAAAATGGCATTTAAATGAGTCTGATTTAAAGAAACTTAAATCTAATAATATGGTTAGAAATTTAAATTTTAATGATTACGAGTCTCTTAAAGATAGTAAAGTTTGTATTCAAGGTAAACAAACTGTCCGCCCTTTTCCTAAACAATCAAATTTTGAAAGTAATGATTTATTGTTTCGGATCCATTCAGATTTATGCGGGCCCATGAGAGTCCCTTCCCATGGAGGATCGCGATATTTTGTTACTTTTATTGATGATAAATCACGTTATATTGAAGTTAGTTTTCTTAAAACCAAGGATGACGTTAAGAATGCATTTGTTAAATACAAAGCAGCAGTCGAAAACAGACTAGGAAAGAAAATAAAATTTCTTCGTACAGATAATGGCTCAGAATATTGCGGCGAAGAATTTGATAAATATATCGAAGAATGCGGTATAAAACGAGAATTTTCTTCCCTTTTAACCCCTCAGCAAAATGGCACCCCTGAAAGATAGAATAGAACGTTAACTGAAATGGCAAGGTGTTTACTATTACAAAGTAACCTTCCACAATCTTTTTGGGCCGAAGCTATAAATTGTGCTGCTTACATACGCAATCGCTGCCCGACACGACGTTTAAGCGAAAATAAAACTCCATATGAAGTATTCTTTGGCATCAAGCCAACTTTATCATACTTCAAAATATTTGGGCAAAAATGTTTCGTACTTAATAAAAGGCAAAATAAGGGAAAATTTGATCCTAGATCAGAAAAACATATCTTTGTAGGTTATTCTAATGAATCAAAAGCATATAGGCTTTGGAACAAGAAATCTAGAAAAATTGTTATAAGCCGTGATGTTCGATTTATTAACGAATTTGAAAATGATCCCTCCTGTAACACCGAAATAAAATTAATTTTCCCCTTTTCTCAAAATAATGAAAATACGAGCACAAATACAATTACGCAACAATCAGAAATATTTCCAGTCATGAAAACGGAACCAGACATTTCTAGTGGCGACAGTGAAAGAGAAATTGATTCGCAATCTGATGAAATTTCCAACCCCCCTTCTTTCAGAACGCACGGGAGGCCAAGAAAAATAAAAACAGGTAGAAAAGGGAGACCTCGAAAGGAATATCAAACAATTATTATTCCGAAAGAAGAAATATCTCAAACTGCAGTAAATAATTCTTTTGACTCTTGTCCTGAATTATTTGAAGCTCTAAATAGTCCGTATAAAAACGAATGGATAAATGCGATGAATTTAGAATTTAATTCATTAATGCAAGAAAATGCATGGCAAATAGTAGATAGGCCAAAACACAAGAAAATTATAGGATCTAAGTGGGTTTTAAAAACAAAATATAAGCCAGATGGGTCAATCGAGAAATTTAAGGCGAGATTGGTGGCAAAAGGTTGTACACAAAAACCTGGTATCGATTTTGACGAAATTTTTTCTCCTGTAGCTAGATTAAGTTCAATAAGAACTGCGATCGCCTATGGCATCCAAAATGGGTTCACTGCACATCAATTAGATTTTATTGTGGCTTATGTAAATGGTGATTTAACTGAAGAAATATACATGGAACTACCTGAAGGTTTTAAAAATGAATCTAATGCTGACAAAGTTTGTTTATTAAAAAAATCCCTTTATGGATTAAAACAATCGGGTCGCCAATGGTTCAAAAAATTAGATGAAAAATTAAAACAAATGAAGTTTAAATCACTAAATGCTGATAAATGTGTGTATTTTTCTAAATCTCCCATTGAAGCTATTATCATTGTTTATGTTGATAATCTCATAATTCTTACTAAATATAAAGAAGATTATCAATATATTCGAGATGAATTAGCAAAATCATTTAAAATGAAAGATTTAGGTCTCTTACACTATTATTTGGGAATAGAATTTATGTAAAACGGGGACAATATTAAAATTACACAAAAGAAATACATTGCAGATATTCTGAGCAAATTTAATATGCAAGAATCCAAACCAATATCTACACCTTTTGATAATAACGTGAAGCTTACTAAAGATATGTGTCCCAAAACTGAAGAAGAAAAGTCTGAAATGAATAATATTCCCTACCGTCAATTAATAGGATCCCTTGTGTATTTATCAGTTGCTACTAGACCTGATATAACTCACGCTGTGAATTTCCTAATTCAATTTAACAACAATCCAGGTAAACCTCATTGGATAGCTGCAAAAAGAATTTTGCGATACCTGAAAGGAACCCAAGATCAAGGACTGATCTTTAAACGTGATTCGGAATCCTTGATTGCATTTGTCGATGCCGATTGGGCGTCGGATGTGAATGACAGAAAATCGTACACTGGCTACATTTTTAAATACGCCAGTGGAGCCATATCGTGGGAATCGAGAAAACAACGAACTGCCGCATTATCCACAACAGAGGCGGAGTACATGGCATTGTCAGAAGCCGCCAAAGAGATTTTGCATCTCAGACAGTTTTTAAGTGAACTTTATCCTGAAACAGTGACTGCGCCTACTATAATATTTTGTGATAACCAGTCTGCTCAAAAATTAGTACGAAATCCGGTTTACCATTCGCGCACGAAACATATCGACATTCGACATCATTTTGTGCGCGAAATTTACGATAATGGCGAAATAGAGGTCAAATACCTAGAGACAGAAAATATGCCTGCAGACATTTTAACCAAAGCTTTAAACGCTTATAAACATAAAAAATGTTGTGAAATGATAGGGCAAAATGTTTAAAATTTTTGAGCATTATTCTGTATCCTTTTGTGTATAAGTATATAATTTGTATTTGTAATTTTTATATTAATATTATTTCTCTGTAATTTGCTTAATAGGATAATATTGTTTTGTTAAGAAAATGCACATTGTAAAGGGGGAATTGTTGGAATACAACGTCCATTTATCTTACCCTTTTCTTTCAGCGTATGCGCGTACAGTGACGTTTCTCCAAATCCGCTCTGCGAGCGAGATTATTCTATTCTGTTAAAAACATGTCAGTGCTTAGTCGCATTTAAGCTATGTATATTTTTGTCTTCGTGTTAGTGTTAATAAATGTTTATGTCGAGCTATTCTGCTAACTCTGTGTGCCCCCAAAACCAACAAGTGTACTAACTGGATAAATTTGTATAGGATATACCTATGTCTGGCAGGGGTGGGCTTCATAGGCTTAGTAAATATCTTGGATTTATTATTTATGCATTTAAATAAAATGTATTAAGGAAAGAAGATAATATAATTTATTTTAGAAGACATTTAGGATTCTGTTTATTGTAAAATGTTTGTCAAAATTAATAATAAATTTTATTTCATCGCTTCAGTTAACAAACTTTTTCATAAATTTTCAATGGAATCTTTTTCTAATTCCTAATCTTTTTAGTTCAATTTTGCTTCCTGTAAAATTTGTCTCATTGTCTCAGAAGATACAAGCACATTCTCCACGCCTGCCGATAAATATTTTTAGGGTAGCAATAAATACATCGTTAAAAAAAATCATTTACTAATTCTAACTGTCAAGCCTTTGTAACTAGAAAAATGGAAATACACAAATAAGCTTTACTCAATTTACCTTTCCTTTGGTTAGGGCACTTTATTATGAAACTCCCAGAAAAACATCTACACAAATAAATGGAAAATCCTGCGCAACTCATTCTGGAGGCAAATTGACCATAAACTACTGATGTGTGACTGATTTTGCCTTAAAGCAAATTATACAGTTCTGACCTATTTATCTACAAAGCCTACGACTTTGAAGATTAGGATTTCCGCTCGTAATAAATAATAACCCTTAGGGCCTACACTTAAATTTTTTCTGATACTTTTCTTAAACTTTTTATGGATAACTATAACCAAGTGCATGGAACATTATCTTTTGTGGGAGGCATTATATTTTGCTTTTACAGTGACACATAGCTTTATTCCTGCTCTTTTCATTTCAAATGAATTAAGCAAAATACATTATAATAAGCAAATTATATTATTAAGCTATAAATTACCCTTAAAATACTGTTTAATATAATAATAACTTTAGTTTAAGAAATCATGAAGGATGGATTTAACTATAACATTGAAGAAATATTTCGTGTTTAATTAAATTTATAAGTTCTCGGGTGCAGTCTTGCACGATGATATCAGCAAGAATAGACTTATTTGACTACGCATCAGACATCAGGAAACTGTAACCTTTGTACAACAATTCACCTTGACGTAGTTTACTAAGATAAGACATCTAAGTACTACTTAATAAGACTAGACCTCTGAATATAAGATCAGCAGGATTGTAACTGGAAGAGTCACAAATCAGTTCTTTCAGACCTATGAATTAGGTTGCCACAATATTTGCAAAATACATTTTAACGTAACTTGCACTTTTTTTTTTTTTTAACCAAGATAGAACTATCTTGAATGACCACAATAAATAACTTCGTTGTCATCAAGTTTTAAATCAGTTAACACTCGAGCCATTATCAAACCATTATTTGTTTTAATACCAAAACAGCTTCAACTTTGAAATATAGTGATTCGTTTCATTTGAGAGACTCTGGACTTCCTAGTAATCCTTCTTACTTTCATTGCATCATTATTTGAGCGCTATTTACAATGTATTACTGCTCCATATACTGCATCAGATGTATCACAAATCAATAAATTTCAATAATGGTAGGGTTTGCAGTTAGAATGCATGTTTCTATTTATAGTCCATTAAAGATATATTTCTCAGAAAATAACGTTTCGACTTTTCGGCTACCTAGATTGTTAGAACATCCGCCTAAATAAGCTTTAATAACCAAGGGATTTCTAGAAATATTTTGACTTTGGCTAGCAATCCGGTAGGGTAAAAATTTATGTATTGTTGACAAAATGTAAAAGTTTCATGAGAATAGCATTGTTTTCTAATTTCAGTTTTAAACCAAAACAATCCACTTTAGATCTCGAAAAACTCCAACAGCTTTAGTCTTTTTTTATTAGAGAATGCATATTCATTATTGTCTACTGCAAGCTCTAAGTTATTACTACACCACTTGAGAAACGTTATACCTGTATGATCTAGTATTCCTCTAAACCGAAACTATAGTTTGTTCGCTGTTGTTAATAAAAATTAACTCGTTTTACATCAACAATCTAAAGATCAGAACATAATATTCGTTCTACAATCTACAAATGCTTTCCTTCGTCAGTAGAAAGTTGCTTAAGAGTTCTCATAGCTAAATATGGTGCACATACTATCCTGTAAATAACCATAATTCACCTGTTTCAACTGACACATTTATGTAATCATTCCATACAGCTGTTTGATGATATCTCTGTTTAGGATGAATTTTTATCCTCTTATACATTTTCTGTATGTTTTCAGTAAAAACAAATACATGTTTACAAAATGTTACCATTATGGTAAGGCGATCCTCTTGAATCACCCTTCAATTAAACATAATGGGATTTAACGAATTGTTATTCGATATCATTGTTCATGCATTAAAAATAGTTCTGACCTTCTTCGTGGATTTATGGGAACGATATATTCCGTGATTAGGAATATAGCATACGACTTATGTTTCTTTGCTTTAAGTAACGTGCTATATGCTACCCATTTTTGATACTCTTTTAAAACTCACGGAAGAAGTTTAAATATTTTTGATCTGTGAAATATTGTATTCCGAAACACTGTTCAGTCTTTTAAGACTAAAATTAATTGAATAATCGAAACAAACATGATTTTCATTTAAAAGCATGGTTACACTATATCTATGTGCACTTGTTTATAATGTTCTATACAAACTTCGGATTAATTGCTGTTTAGAGCCCTGGCTTACACAGAGTGAATTTCCCAGTAACGTTTAAGTGTTCCATCTACATTATTTCTTCGTTTATAAGTCAGCAGTGAACTTTGACCTCTTTAGCTGCTGATATTCCGCCTGAAAATATAAATCTAAATACAATGTTCTATAAAATTATCTCAGAAGATTCAATACGAAACTGTCCTGGTTTTAGAATTTCATAAAAACCTGCATCATCTAAAGTAAATCAAAATTATCCGAAATGTTGTACTTTATATCAGCTAATTTCATACTATTAAATTCTTGAAATTTGACATCTATTTTGTGAGATGGTGTTAATTATGCCGAAATTTTAGATACAATTAAGAAATCAAGATTTTTTAATACTACTCTTGTCTTGATTGTTCATTGATGAATTCACACATATCATTCAATCCTGATACTATATTATCAATTATTTTCTTTTTGATTCAGGTCTAAACAGTTTTGATAGTTGAAAGAAGAAATCCTTCATGAATCCATAAGGCATTTTATTTTAAACTCTTCCTCACTTTCACCGGGCAGATAAAACTACAGTCCTTAATAGAAAGAACGATTAACAAAATAATCGTTTCTACGTAATTATTTCGAAATTTATAAAGGAACTTTTTAGCATAACTTAAAGTTTCTGGAAGATATAGCTTGCTACTTAATTAAAATTTACTTTATGCTTAAAGCAAAAAATATGAGCAATATTTTAATAAATTTAATACGTTAAATAGGTATTTAATATCCATATAAAATGTAAGATGTCAACCTTACAGTTTATCAAAATTAAAAACTTTAATAATTTTCCATTAATATTTGAAATTTAAATATTTTAATCTAATTAATAAAATATTTTAATACAGTGTGAAAAGGTGTAATAAACATGGAACATAAAACAACAGGACATTTAGGATATAAAAATGTTATTGGTATTAAAAATATTTATTAGAGTGTATTAATAACAAACATATTCTTAAGCAGCACAAAAGATATCACCATCACAAAAATATTTTTAAACGCATTTAAACTTTCAAGAAAAAAAAAAGTCATTTAGAAGGAATTAATTTGTCCATTTTTACCCCCAAAAAGACATGTAACCTATGTGAGAGAAAATGAATTTAAATTTATTATTAAAAAAATATTTACCGATTTGCCTATATAAAAATAAAATGCAAAATATTTTTCCTTTTATTAAAAAAAAAAAAAAAAAAAAAAAAAAAAAAAAAAAAAAAAACATGTGCCTTTTTTTTAATAAAAAAAAGAGTAATAAATCAATTCTCTAACATTTAGCATTAAAGTAAAAATAATGAGACGAATTTTATGGAAATGAATGAAGGTTCGGATTTTTTTATGAAGTTGAAGATACACTATCTGATCAAAAGTATCCGGTATCGAGATTAGATAATTAATTGAATATCTATTAAAATACATTTACGAATTCTTCCGAGATGTCAGGAATGTGGTTAAATTGTTTGATGTCACTCTTATCAGAGGCCGTTTATTAAATATGGTAATTAATGGATAAACTACAAGTTGAATAAAACTAAATAATATCTGCTATCACACTCTGAAATAAAATTCCAACTACTCGGATGTGCCAATCCTAAAATTTTATTCTATCTCATACATGGTTATAATTCAAGATATGGCTATTACAGTGCCAAAATTAAATAACAATCTTTGCCCATCATGAGGATTATAAAGTTATATAGGTTCGCTCAATTGGATGCATTTAACAAGGAGATATAAGTATCGCATTGTTTGAAACAAATTATTGAATTTTGGACCCCACAATCATAGATGGTCGGAACTAAAATTTCCAAACTACAGGGTATAAAATCAACATATGTTATTTAATATACAACTAAGTCTAATAAGGATCTATTTACGTGAGAATGTAACAGAATATCAAGCTTTATTAAAATGCAGCATTAGTTTTTGAGATATATAGATTTTGACAAAAGCGTGAAAAATTCAGCATAGCAGCGCCACCTGCTGTTCGATAAATATAAAAAACTACCCTGTAAAAATAAATAAAATAAAATAAAATAAAAAATAAAAAATAAATAAAAAAATGTAAAGTTACTAATGTTTTTTCTACGAAACTGGGATTCAAAGAATTTTCCATGTAACGGCAACAACAAAAATTCCTGTAACAAACGCTGTTACAGGAATTTTTGTTGTTGCCGTTACATAGACAATTCTTGGTATCCCAGTTTCCTAGAAAAACATTAGCAATTTTAGTTTTTTTTTTTTTTCAGTGTAATCAATACCAGTTTATATTAAGGTCTAACTGAATCTAAAGTTTTATTAAATTCCGTACATTAGTTCTTAATATAGAGTTATTGTTGAAATCGTGAAAAATGAGGGATAGCAGTGCCACCTGTGGGCGATATACACCAAAACCTAATAAGCACAGCATAAGTCAACTTGTAACTGAATCAGATGTTTCATGAAAATCCGTGCGTTAGCTCTTTAGATAGAGCTATTGCGAAAATCGAAAATAAAACGCAACATAGCAGCGCCACCTGTTGGGGGCGATATACACCAAACACTAATCAGCGCCAGTTTATATCAAGGTATAATGGAATCTAAAGTTTTGTGAATTTTCTTGCATTAATTCTTGAGAGAGAATGACCCCAAAAATTTTGTCATATAGAGACAGACGGACTCACATACACACTCAGAGTGACAGACATACTCTAATAATCATCAAATCCTTTTCAAGACCTTTTAAAATGTATAAATCCATCGAAAACCGGAAGTCGAAATTTCTCACGATATCTGTACTTTTTCCTTGTAAAGATAGAATAAAGTCAAAATTCTAAAAAAAAAAACGATATACTATATTGCCATTCCAGAAGATTATGTGCATCTTTTTGTTATATATGTGTTCCTTTGAAAATTTTTAAAAATTCTCATTTTTTATTGTTGGCAGATGTTTAAATAAAATTTAACGGCACTTTCAGCCCGTGCAGTTTTTGACAAAGTGAAGAACATATATTGTGCAATCAACATATCAATATATAGTCAATAATTGATGAAATAATAGAATTTGCATGAAATAATTTTTAACTGCGCATGTGCAAAAAATTACTTTTATTATTTAACTGTATTGGAAAACACGTATAAAAAGACCAGTTGAATATCATAAATATTCAAAAAGGGGATATTGGAAGCAGAATTTCAATTGCATTCTAAAAGCAACATAGCATTAAATTGTGGCATTGTATTGGCATTCATAATACCTAACAGATTATATGCACGTTAAAAACCTTAATTTCAGTTGCTTTCTAAAAATAACATACTATTAAATTTTATTGTATTGGGATTTATAATATCTGCCAGATGGTGTACTCGTTAATACACACGCAAACATAATTTACGAAAACATATCCGTTTTACGGATAACTCAAAAATTACTTTTCAAATGAGTTTTTTTATGTTTTTTGAAGTAAACGTAAACCAGTAAACAAACACGCAGGATAATGTATTAAGCTATGTTTCTAAAATGATTTGTATCTATATAGAATATTCCTTAAGTCAGAATCCTTCAATTCAGTAATGATGAAAGTTTTATGCAGAAAGCATGTGATATAATAAGAAAAACTTGGACTTACGCTGTCAAAATTTAATAATTAAAAACTCTTATGGTACTCATCAGCGTACATATAAATAAAAACTATATTAAAAACATATTACTAATAAATCCCAACGTTTCATGCTCTTTCTAATGAGCCATCATCAGGGAAGAGAGTTCTTGACCTCCACGAAGCAAAGTTCCAAACACCACAGTCACTTTCACAGCATGAAAACTGAAAACATTTCGGTAACTGATGATTAAACATCCAAGGTCAATACTGCATCGGATAGGGCGCCATCTGTTGGTAGGCTAAAACACTATAATCAGAAACTAGGGAAATTCGAAATAAACATTACGAATGTATTTCTTTTAATATATTCAACCAAACATTAGAAATCTGAAATGAAATATTGTCATTGCATACTCCGTTTTTTCTCAGACTAATTTCTATGGATTCACGTATAAGGGCTTTAAGTGGGTTGGAATATTTAGAGATACTTTTTACATTGTCAAAATGAACTGCCTTGACACTGCCTTTAAATGCTAATCTAGATAAAGCTGTAGATTGTCTATTGAATTTTAAATCTCTTTTATGTTCTTTAATTCTTTCAAACAGGCATCGTTTTGTCATTCCAATATATGAAATTAATAGACCAGTATTGAGTTGAATAGGGATTTCGTAAACACCAGGATGGAATAAAATTGGTAGAGGATCTTGCTTTCTAGTAATAGCTGCAAACAGTAATAGTCTAGTAATAGCTGCATGTGATATATTTTTTAAGTTAACAAGAATTAATCCGATTCTATTCACGGTGTTTCACAAAACTTGTGGAAATTCAGATTTGAACACTCATTGTTTAGTGAACTAAGAAGAAATGGAGTTAAATTCGCCCATATTTGAACAGATAATACGAGAAAAATATAATTAAAAAACCCCTGATTAACTGAATTGTAAAAGGGAAAGTCTTTAAGTAGGTCACAAAAAATTAGTAGTAAATTGTTTCCAAGTATGCCTTTATGTGACAGCACTGTCCAAATGTAAGATGTCAATTTCGAATTTATGAGACAGCAGTCGTACAAGATGAGCAGGGGCGTTCAAAAGATGTTGACGAAGAACGAAGTGGTCGTCCTGTTGAGACTGCGACAAAAAAAAAGTTGAGGAAATGGTTAGAGCTGACAGGCGAATGACAATAGATAGCATTAGAAACTGCAACAGGATATTCACATGGTTTAGGCTACAGCCGACTGGTGCAGACGTTGAAGGTGAGGTACAAAGTATGGTGAAAATGCAGCCCAAACACTTTTTGCAGCAGGTATTAGAACACCCATAAAGAGATGGGACAAATTTATCAATGTAGATGAGGATTATATAGAGAAATAAACATGCCTTTTAAGTATGTATCTCAGTTTCCCTTTTTTTCTTGGCTTTTGTGACCTACTTACTGATTTTCTCTCGTATTTTAATTTATATTTTTCTATTTGTATCAAACTAAATGGCATAAAATAATATGAGTAGAGATTTTTCAACTTAGTTAAAAATATTCAGATTAGATCTACAGACCTTGACACGTGTCTTAATATACCAACTGTGCCGAATGTACTAACCTGCACTGCTCTGATACAAACCATTCTGTCGGACAACCTTCAGGCATTAACTCCCAGTCTGCTATTTTATGCATCACAAAATATTCTACCTATCAGTCTTGTAAACATTTACGTAAATATTTACATTTTTTAAAAATACGTTTTACATTAATATTTATTTTTTATGTTGCAGAATTTATTACAACTATGTTTCCTTTAAAATTCATAAATATTCATGTGAACTGTGATATAAATTCCAAATAATACAAACATTTACCATACATTCATCAGGTGCATGAAATAAACAAAATGGATTCGGAAAAGATAAAAATTCTCCGTGATATGAATTCATAACCTAAAAATTCTGAATATGTAATTTATTTCGAATGAATATAAAGAACGGAGATTTACAAAATGCCTGCAAAAACATAGATTTAGAAAGTTTATGAAAATCCTTTTTTTCAGAAATATATAAAAACCTTCTATTTAACTTGTGTTGAAGTTTTTGAAGGATTGAGATTTTAAATGAATATATTAATATATACAATGAAATTATATTTGTCGGCAGATAATGTTTCTTCAGGAAAATTACGAAAAAATATTTTTCTGCAATATGAAGAAAGCTTGAAGGAAAAAATGTTTTACTCTGCAATGTAAGAAAATATTTTACAATTTTAAATTATAAATTAGATGAAACCGAGGTATCACCTTCAGGCTTTTTGTTTTATATTTATAAACATTTCACTTATATATTTAAAGTTTTTGTACGTTAAAAAATAACTAATGCGGCTTGTGCAATAAGGAGTCCTTTCAAGTGCATGCGTGACTTTGTGATTGGACGACAGTGTTTCTCTGTTAACAAGCATCTAAAAAGTTTGGTCCACACATTATAGAATGGCATTACATTCTCTGGAGATTATACTATTATTTAGTTTTAAAAGTTGATTTTTGTATAAGTTCAGGTTATTTGAACAAAAAATTGCAGTTTTTTTTTTTTTTTTTTTTTTTTTTTTTTTTTTTTTTTTTTACGAAAAAATAATTCATCAATCAAAACTAAACTTTTTGGTGATAAAAGCTGAAGAATAAATGAATTAGTTTTCTTTTTATAAAAAATGAAAGAAATCGGTGGTGAAAGAAAAACTATACTTTTAGATGGTGAAAGCTCCAATAAAAAGGGATTAGTTTTCGTTTTATAAAAAACGAAGAAAATCGGTTGTGAAAGAAAAAACTATATTTTTATGTGATAAAAGCGCCAGTAAAAATGAGTAGTTTTTCTTTTTATAACGAATTAACAGACCAGGAGCCGGGAGCACCGACAATCACCTCGTGGAGTTCACAGATGAAATTGTAGAATTAGTTAAATCTTGATTCGCATATTAAAACGTAATCGGTCTCCCAAGTCATATCTTGGTGGAAAACACCTGAACACCCGATTTTAGCGGTTGACTCGTAGATTTACTATTGTGTTTGCCCCAAAAGGTATGAAACATGGAAGACTGGGAGCTAGAAAATAGTAAAATACTAGGAAATAGAGGAGATCGCTGTGTTTTTTAACTTTTGATAATTGATTTTTATGTACTTCTTAGTACTGAATCTGAAAATGACCTTCATTTTTAACCATCACGTCAGAATTTTTTTGCAAATCGTAAAAATCAAAGTTAAAATATGGCGAAAATCAGATACTATAAAACACATGTAAAACTTTTTTTTTAATTTAATTTTATTTATTTCAATAATTTATTCATTTTTGGGGGGGGGGGGTGCTTATACTGGGATTCTTACAGCTAAACAGCTGAGGGGTCCTATGAGGTGGGGGAGGAGGTTCAATTTTAACTTTGAACTTTTGAACTTTGAAATTTACAATTTGCGAAAAATCCTGACTTGATGGCAGCGTAAAAAATACATAAAAATCAATTATCAAAAGTTAAATACAAAACAATCACATCTATTTTACAGCATCAAATTCTCGCTATTTTTTTCTTTTTTTAACACTAAAATTTACGATTTGTAAAGAATCTTTACGTGATAGTAACAAATGAAGTTCAGTTTCGGATTCAGCGGTACATAATACATAAGAATCAATTGTCAAAAACTAAAAAACATGACATAACACAACTTTTTCAGGCTAGTGTAATCTAATAACTTTTTTAAATATGCATCATTTTTTAAAGAATTGAGGCTGTTAAATTTCTTCATTTTATTTAACAAAAATTGTTTTTTTTTCTTATATATTTATTACAAACTGTATAGTTTGCATTCATATGTCGGAATGATTAGAGATTTTAAATTTATATAGCAATGTTGATTTTACTAGCAACCATTTTTTTAACATATCTGATGAAATTATATGTTTATTAAATCTGTGAATGATCCCGAATTTGAAGAAAAAAATATTCTCCAACTTTAAACAGCTATTACTTCGTCAATTTTAATTGTAGATTAATGGGACTTTTTTGTGTTACTTGTTAGTGTAACAGGAAAATTTTACTAAATATAACTTATAGTACCGGGAAAGAGTATAAAAATTTAAATTTCGTATTTTTTAAATGTTTTTATTGACCCAAATTGATTTTAAAATATTTCTTTATCTCATTTGAAACGTTTTTGTAATTGTAACTATATATCTATGACTATAACGGTTTAAGGATTAGCCATTGGACATCGCTGAGAGTGGACACCCTGTATATATATATCAGATATATTATTTATGTTGTCAAGTTTTTTTATATATATACATACAAATGAAAAACAATGAATCAGGTATCCTTCAAAAGGTTTTTGAACACCTTGATGGTATAGTACACTTACATATAACTAAAATATTTTGTTTCATTCAATATTGCAGTTAGATAAAGTTTCTTATGAATAAAACTATATCGTGAAATATGTATAGACACATTCGTCTATTACCTCAAATAATGTCATAAATATCAAGATGGAAAAATTACTTAAAAATGGCTAGAGTAGTTGAAGTTAAACTATCTATATAAGTTGATTATATGAGACATTCAAGATGCTTTTTATAGCACTTAAGCATGTATATTTGCATTAAATTCAAAGATCTGAAATTTAAACTCATGTTAATTCATATATATACAGTTGAAGGGAAGGAGAAAAAAGCTGTGATAAATTTTTAGATATTAATATATATTTTTTAATGCAAAACTGAACTCCTTTCATATTTATTTATAAGTTGGTACAATCTTTTTAATATTAAAACAAAATCGAAATTTAAATGAATAAAATTTAATAACGTATTAGAATGGCTTTTAATTAGCGTAATTTTAATTCATTTTTTCTTTCACATAAGCCAAATTATTTTAATATAAATTAAACATAGTATTTGTCTTAAACATTATTTTTTATACTATTTCATTCTTTGTTAGAAAAATAACTGGAACTGTAGTTTTAGAAATTACAGAATATTAAAAAGTATGTTAGTTATATAGTATAATTTTATTTTATATATTTCCTCTTACAGAAAACCTTCAGAGGAAACTCCATATCCCAATTCTCAAAACACATCGGGCAGTCCATTAATGAACAAACATTTTCCCTTATTTTTCAACTAAACAAGTCTCTGAGAAAACAAAATTTTACTGTTGCCACTAAATACATTAAACGTGATAAATTACCTCTTTTACTAGAGAGCTGATAAATTTATTCTCAAAATAGACGTGGAGTGTGGTTTACGTATGGCAACTGCTATTTTTTCTTGAATAGGAAACTAAGGAAATGATTATTACATGAGGAATTTGAGTAACTTTATATAATTCGGGATTTGAAACTCGATTAAATTTATAGCTGCAGCATGAAAAATAAATATAGACTTATACATATATACAGGGTGTCTGTAATTAAACGTTATTAAGTAAACCATAGTTAAGTACAAACAGAAATACTGTTCATAAAGTTGCAAAATTTTGTGGAAGACATAATAAAAAGATAAGAATCTGTTTAAGCGAAAACAATTAATTAAAAAATTCACCGCGAGAGGGTGTTTTTTTGTGAATTGCACATTTAGCAAGCATTTACGATAATTAAAAATGTCATTTATGAACTTTACCTGATCTTTTAGACAGCATTTTACAACATGTTCTTGCAATTTCGATGAACACTCTGCGGCCAACTGTAGAAAAGGCTATCTCAAGATCGAAGATGCTGTCTAAAAATGATGACCACCATTTGAAACATTTTTGGTTGTAATAGAATTTGTATACTGCTTAAATGTATGCTAAATGTGTAATTCCTTAAAAAATGCCATCTAACGGCGAAAAGTTGAACTGTTTATTTTTTCGCTCATATTTCCATACCTATAATATGCCCTGCACAAAATTTCACAACATTCTGAACAAGAGTTTCGTCTGTAGACAATTTAAAAAAAGGGCGTTTAATCATGAACACATTGCACAATGAAAATACCTATATTTAGATTATATTTATAAATTAAAATTAAAGAATTATACTGAAGTTGGAGATAAATAAATGATACTACAAATGAATGAAACACGCGTTCTTGTTCCTAGCTACGCAAAGACTCATTAATAAAAATTATGGTTTACCTCACATAAATCCTCACATATATATACCAAAATCCGATTCCATCTATACATACCGCAAAGAAAGCATGATCACTCGCTCTCTTTTAACTTGTTCAAATGAATATCTCAGATAGATTATTTCTGTTGTGAAAATGCCTTTTTCTATATACTCATACATACAGATGCACTACAATGAATGAGGAATCTTTGAAAATGTTTTTGAACACTCTCCGGGTACACTACACATACATTTCATTAAAACATGTTGCTTCTTTAAACATTTCAGTTAAATAAAGTTTCTTATGAATAAAACTGTAATGTAAAAGATAGAATGTGAGATTGCTCAAATATTTAAATATCATATTTCGTATTTCTCTTCTGAATACGCTTTTCCCCATAGATATATAAATGATCATCAGTGAATGAGGTATCATGCAAAAAGTTTTAGAACACTCTTATGGTACAGTGCGGTTACATTTCATTAAAACAGGTTGCTTAATTATATATTTCAGTTAAATAAACTTTTTTATGAATAAAACTTTATGGTTAAAAATTGAATGTGGGTTTGTTCAAATAACTAAATATGGGATATATTATTTCTGTTCACAACACGCCTTTTACTATAGACATATAAATGGTCAACAACGAATAAGGTATCATTCAAAAGGTTTTAGAACACTTTTATGGCATAGCACACTTACATTTCATTAAAATCTGTTGCTTCATTCAATATTTCAGTTTAAAGAAGTTTGTTATGAATAAAACTTTAAAGTTAAAAATTGAATGTGGTTTTGTTCAAATAATTAAATATTAGATATACTATTTCTGTTCTCAACGCGCCTTTTCCTATATACATATAAATAAACAACAATGAATGAGATATCATTCAAAAGGTTTTGAACGCTCTTCTTCTATAGTACACTTACATTTCATTAAAACATGTTGCTTCATTAAATATTTCAGTTAACCCTAGATCTACCGGGAATTTTATTCAAGTTTTAATAAAACGTTCTACACCAGAATTTTTATTTAAAACTATTTAACTTATTTATTTACCTTATTTTTGTCTGGTTTATATACTTAGTTTATTTTAAAGAAATTTCTGGTTTGAATGAATATTTTGTATGTACCTGTCGGGTCCAATGGACCCGTCTGGTAGACGGAGGGTTAAATAAAGTTTCTTATGAGTAAAACTTTACGGTTAACAATTGAATGTGGGTTTGTGAAAAATAACTAAATATCAGATATATTATTTCTGCTCTCAACACGCATTTTTCTATATGCATATAAATAAACAACAATGAATGAGGTATCATTCAAAAGGTTTTGAACACTCTTCTTGTGTAGAATACTTACATTTCATTAAAACATTTAGCTTCATTCAATATTTCAGTTAAATAAAGTTTCTTATGAATAATTATTTAAGGTTAACAATGGAATTAGGATTTGTGAAAAATAACTGAATATCAGATATGTTATATCTGTTCTCAACACGCCTTTTCCTATATACATATAAATGAACAACAATGAATGAGGTATCATTCAAAAGGTTTTGAACACTATTCATGTATACACGGATGAGAGTGTTTCAACCAAAATGGTTGAATTTCACCTGCAAATTTTATTTGTATTTTTTGCTTTATTAAATCTCAGAAATCCTGTCATTAAATACAGTGAGAAATACCATTAAAATGTAGTAGTAGCAATCAGCCATTTGGTCGGAGGGCTCTCACCGCTGTGTGTAGTACAATTACATTTCATTAAAACCAATTTTTCATTAAATATTTCAGTTAAATAAAGTTTCTTATAAATAAAATTTTAAGTTTAAAAATTGAATGTGGGTTTGTTCAAATAATTAAATATCAGATATATTATCTCTGTTCTCAACATGCCTTTTCCTATATACATATAAATGAAAAACAATGAATGATATATCATGCAAAAGGTTTAAAACACTCTTCTTGTATAGTACACTTACATTTCCTTAAAACATCTTGCTTCATTAAATATTTCAGTTAAATAAAGTTTCTTATGAATAAAACTTTAAGATTAGATAAGATTAACTAATTAGAATAATTGTGTTAAAATTAATCTAGTAAAACTTTAAGGGTAACAATTGAATGTGGGTTTGTGAAAAATAACTATATATCACATATATTATTTCTGTTCTCAACACACCTTTTCCTACAGACATATAAAGATCAACAATGAATAAGGTATCATTCAAAAGGTTTTAGAACATTTTTTATGGTATAGTACACTTACATTTCATTAAAATATATTTCTTCATTCAATATTTCAGTTAAAAATTTTGTTATGAATAAAACTTTAAGGTTAATAATTGAATGTGGGTATGTTCAAATAATTAAATATCAGATATATTATTTCTGTTCTCAACACGCCTTTTCCTATATACATATAAATGAACAACAATGAATGAGATATCATTCAAAAGCTTTTGAACACTCTTCTTGTATAGTACACTTACATTTCATTAAAACATGATGCTTCATTAAATAATTCAGTAAAATTAAGTTTTTTATGAGTAAAACTTTATGTTAACAACTGAATGTAGGATTGTGAAAAATAACTAAATATCAGATATATTATTTCAGTCCTCAGCACGCATTTTCCTATATACATATAAATGAACAAAATTGAATAGGGTATTATTTAAAAGGTTTTAAACACTCTTCTGGTATAGTACTTACATTTCCTTAACACATGTTGCTTCATTTAATATTTCCATTAAATAATGTTTCTTATAAATAAAACTTTAAGGTTAAAAATTGAATGAGGGTTTGTTCAAATAATTAAATGTCAGTATATTATTTCTGTTCTTAACACGTCTTTTCCTATATACATATAAATGAACAGCAATGATTGAGATATCATTCAAAAGGTTTCGAACACTCTTCTTGCATAGTACACTAACATTTCATTAAAACATGTTGCTTCATTAAATATTTTGAGTTATATAAAGTTTCTTATGAATAAAACTTTAAGGTTAACAATTGAATATGCGTTTGCGAAAAATAACTAAATATCAGATATATTATTCCTGTTCTCAACACGCATTTTCCTATGAACAACAATGAATGAGGTATTCAAAAGGTTTTGAACAATTTTTTTGTACAGTACACTTACATTTCATTAAAACTTGTTGCTTCATTAAATATTTCTGTTAAATAAAGTTTCTTATGAATAAAACTTTAAGGTTAATAATCGAATATGGTTTTGAGAAAAATAACTAAATATCAGATATATTATTTCTGTTCTCATCACACCATTTCCTATATACGTACATATAAATGAACAACAATGAATGAAGTATCATTCAAAAGGTTTTAAACACTCTTCTTGTATACAGGGAGGAGAATGTTTCAACTCAAATGGTTGATTTTCTCCAGTAAATTTTAATTGTATTTTTTGCTTTATTAAATATCCGAAATACAGTCATTAAATGCGGCGGAAAATACAATTAAAATTTAGTGGCCACAATCAGCCATTTTGGTCGGAGCGCTCTCATCCTTGTGTGTAGTACAATTACATTTCATTAAAACATGTTTTTCATTATATATTTCAGTTAAATAAAGTTTTTTTTGTGAATAAAACTTTAAGTTTAACAATTGAATGTGGGTTTGTGAAAAATAACTAAATATCAGATATATTATTTCTGTTCTCACCACGCACTTTCCTATATACATATAAATGAACAACAATGAATTAGATATCATTCAAAAGGATTTGAACACTCTTCTGGTATAGTACTTACATTTCATTAAGACATGTTGTTTCATTTAATATTTCCGTAAAATAAATTATCCTATGAATAAAACTTTAAGTTTAAAAATTGAATGTGGTTTTGTTCAAATAATTAAATATCAGATATATTATTTCTGTTCTCAACACGCCTTTTCCTATATACATATAAATGAACAACAATGAATGAGATATCATTCTAAAGGGTTTGAGCACTCTTCTTGTATAGTACACTTACATTGCATTCAAACATCTTGCTTCATTATATATTTCAGTTAAATAAAGTTTCTTACTAATAAAATTTTAAGGAGAAAAATTAAATTATTGCTTGTTCAAATAACTAAATATCAGATATATTATTTATGTTCTCAACACGCTATTTCCTATAGACATATAACTGATCAATTATGAATAATGTATCATTCAAAAGATTTTAGAACACTTTTATGGTATAGTGCACTTACATTTCATTAAAATCTGTTGCTTCATTCAATAAATCGGTTAAAAATTTTGCTATGAATAAAACTTTAAATTTAAGAATTGAATGTGGGTTTGTTCAAATAACTAAATATCAGATCTATTATTTCTGTTCTCAACACACCTTTTCTTATACGCAATAAATTAACAACAATGAATGAAGTCTCATTCAAAAGGTTTTGAACATTCTTCTTGTATACAGGGAGGAGAATGTTTCAACCCAAATGGTTGATTTTCTCCAGTAAATGTTAATTGTATTTTTTGCTTTATTAAATCTCCGACATTCTGTCATTAAATACGGCGAAAAATACAATTAAAATTTAGTGGCAGCAATCAACCATTTGGGTCCGGTTGCGCCCATACATTTATACATGAAAGTGTCTTCTTTTGATATTTTCTATCTCCAGACCAAATCTGAACAACCATTCCTGATACAGCATGCATATGTATGAGAGGGAGAGAAAGAGGGAATATTTACATTAAATGTGCTTATTATCTTTTGTCGATTTTAAACATGAAGTACATCCAATTGTGTGCAAGAAAACCTCTACTGTAAACTGTTCAAAAGTGTAACTTCTGCATATGTCAGATAATAATAATTGAAATGAGCTATAAACTTAAACAACTGAGTTTTTGAATTTGAAGAAAGTAATTCTTTTTACGCAAAATGTGGTGTAGTTCATAATTCATATATATATATTTTCAATATTAATTTATTTTTAATTATCATATTTATTTCAAATTAGAATTCTCAAATTTTGACCTAATCTTATTCTATGAAGACCTTTTTAGGCAATCATAAAGTATAAATTTTACCGGTCTGATGTCATACTAGGACCTCAAGACACAGTGTCAAAAGTGGTTGTTACCCTTTGAAAAAATGATTTTCGCATAATTATAAATATATAGGTTTAATCTATTTCAGTTACTATATTAATATTCTAAAAGAAAACATTAGTAAATATCTAATGAATCATTTATTGTGATTTGATTGTAAACGATCTGCGAGCAAAGACGAGTGTACGTTTTTTTTTTTTTTTTTTTTTTTTTTTTTTTGACTAATGTCTGTACATACTGCAAATCGAAGCTTACAACTTAAAGATTTCTTTTTAAAAGAAATAATCATAATTTGCTACGATCTAAACCAAAAGAAATCATTATGACAACATTATTCCTGTTATCATTAATTGTATACTCATAGATATATTTTTTGCATTCATCATTTTTTGACAGTCTAATGAAGTATTCCAATAAGAGTCGCAAATATTTCTTTAAATATTGATTATCCTTTGTATAATGCAATTTAAGTTATTTAATAAATTTCTCTGAGCGTACTCCGTTATTTAATCATTATAATTTAATGTTTGCTGAGTATTTTGTTTGTAAAATAGATAGTAAAAAACATATTCAACTCTTGGCACACATGTGTGTCAAACACGTGTGTGTATGCGTATATATCTTCTCTGCCTACAAAAAGTTTTTAAAAACTACTGAAGATTACCTTTGAAGAAATAAGTTTTTACTTATAAAAAATTACTTTAGTTATATAAGAAGCTAAAAATAAAAAAATAAAAAACAGTATCTCAAGCTTATATTTATAATATCTTTTGACATCAAAGTTAAATTATGTCTTTGTACAACCGCTAAGAACGCCATTAAAAAAGATATAGAAAAAAGCCTTTTAGCAACAACATTTTCCATTTAACCGTCGGTAAAGAGGCAAAAGATTAATATGTAAATGTGGAAAAGGTTTTCTTTTCTTTTTAAGATTTTTTTTTCTAAGTAGCTTTCGGACCAGCGTATGCTTAAAAATCTTGCTATGTTTAAAAAAAGCAAAATAAGTGTTTTATTTCCAAACCTGTATAATTTTTAATATTAATGTATGTTTATATTGAGATTTATTTTTAAAAATATAACTCAGGTTTTATTATAATGCTAATGAGAATAAATGCATATTATACTATTTAAATGTCTAACTAAACTTTTATAACTAACTTTTTGAAAAAGGAGTCTAGTTTTGTGTGTGAATGTTTTGTCCGATGGTAACCTGTGTTCGTGAAAGCGACCTCTGTTCTTTATTTTTCTTTAAATTTCTTAAGTTTGTTTGTATCTTTCGTAATCTGATGTCCACTGTTTTCAATGTAGTTTTATGCTGTTTACGGCAAACTGGTCACACTGAGGTGCATAAAATTGGAATTAAAATTCAGTATCCATGGATTTTGGTTCGAGTCATGTGTCATCGCAGAACACAAGACTTCAGAAAAATAATTAATGGTTGAAATTTTAATTTATAAAAATATCGGTAGAAGTTTTTTTTAATTTTTAATATAAGAGATATGTTATGTTGCATTTTATGTTGCGACTTTTAAAAAATATCTTGCATGTGGTTTTTCGAAGTATACAGTTTATTCAATAATTGTAATCTACTACAAAATGAGAAAAAAATGCAGCCTTCGCAGCGAACTGCAGATATCTTTTCCAAAATTGTACTTCTACCTGAATTTTCTTCCATGGACGCTTAGTGTAACAAATAAGTTAATAATGGAAGTTAAAATTTAAACAGTTTTAATACTTTCAAACTTTGTGTGTCTGAGTCAGGGAGAAGGAGGTTTGGGGCATTAATTTTTTTTTCAAATGCTAAAGTTTCTTGTACCTGAAGTAAAATACTTCTTTCAGAAAACTTCTTTTTTTAGTAAATTAATTAGTAAATCACTTAAAAATAACTACAAGTTGTATTTGGAAAAAAAATATATTCATTGTCTTTAAAAAAATACGATTTCAGATGTTTCTAAACTAAATCAAGATGACGATTAAAAGTATATCTTAACTCTCTACAAATGTGGAAATAAACACTATGAATGTAATATCAAAGAATAGAGCTGCTTTTATAAAACGAAAGTTTTACGAGAACCGCTAAAACGATATCTAGGGAATGGAGGGATGTGCTCAGTTGGAAAAATAAATTTCACTATTTCTTTTCCAAAAACACTTCATTTAGCTTCCACAGCAGTTGGAGGTAACGCAGGTAATTAGGATGCATCTTCATTTAGACTAATTATTATAATAACATCTTGAAGCACTATATATTCATGAAACATTCAAACATTCAATATCAAAAGAAAAAAAATATTTATATGAACGTAAATATATTTTTATCACAGAAACACATCAGATATACATTTGACATACATGTGATACCGTAGCCAAAATATTTGAAAGCTAATAATGTTTTGCTATTACAGGTTTCTATAACGCGACTGTTGTGTAACAGTGTAAGTGTGCTAAAAAATGGTAACGTACCTAAATCGAGAAAGACTCAGTATGTCCTCTAATATCACGAGACCCGATTACCAAAAATAAGGACAATGTCCGATAGCAGATCGTGGAACTCTGCGACAACACGCAACTTAAGTCCTCGTATGTCGTTTAATGTAGCGACGGAAATTAAATTTGGACTAGATGTACTACATGGTACTAACGGTACCTATGTGGAGAGATACAGATGTACGTTTCCTATTGACCATTAAACTTGGTTAATTTTCCAACAATTTCGAACCAGTTTTACATGCTATCTTAACACGTTCACGCCGGCGCGGTGGGTCACACTCGACTGTATCAGAGCTGCCAAGTCTCCGGATTTTTGGATACCAGTATTTTAATACAGAAAATGTTTTTTTTTTGTTTAATTAGAACAATTGGGCGATTTAAAAAGAACAACATTTTCTCTAAAGTAACAGTGGTGTGCAAAAAGCCGGAATCTTGACAACTCTGAGAGAGTCGAGTGTGACCCACCGCGCCGACGTGAACGTGTTAAATCTAGTGAACATGAATAAATTTTCTTATCATTGAACGATTTTTAAGGACATTCTGCATTATTAAGCGTGTATATTACAATTATTAACAAAATATGTTTTATTATGTTTATTTTGTTTTAATTTTTTATTTTTATCACCCTTAACAATTATAATAAGCAGTAAAAAATGAATATTTTTAAGTTTGTGCTGCTTGATCAAAAATCAAGTTTTGCTTCACTACGCAGACCAGTATGAAAGAAATCTATTTTTACAAAGAAGAAAAGGGACATATGTCATTTTTTATCATACGTTTCCATTTTATTTCCTATTTCATGCTCCATAATTTATATACACAAGAATAATTAATGTATTTGTATAAGTATTCTTAATTGGCATTGTAAGTTATAAACAATTTTTGGATTAAAATCACAGATATCAAGTTCAAATGTGAAGTTCTCAGAATATTTGGAATGTAATGTACTTTAATTTAGGGTTGTTTGGACCCAAATGCTGTTACTTGTATCCAACGCAAGAAGCATTTAAATCCGCAATTGGTCTGTTGTGTTGTGAAAATTGACGTGATAAATTATTATCCTAACTTTTAATAACCTTAGCTAGCATCTGAGGTAGCCAACTATAAGCCAACTTTTCTGCTTTCTTGTATTTGATGATGCGCTGATGTGTTTTGAAAACACGAAATTATCTGACATTGTAGCTTCCACCGCTAAATCATTAAACATTTCCGTTACATGTAAGGTAAAGAGAAATTTTAATTTCATATTCGTTCCTCAATAAAATAATAAAAAAAAAGATGTTAAACTACCACATTTCCTGAACATTTTGATACAATTGTTTCCTCGAAATTTCCATTAGAACAGGTTCTGGCGTTTAGAATTATTAACGCGCAGAGTATCTCAAACACTTATCAATATTTTTTTCATGAAATTTTGAAAATTTTGTAATAGCTAAATACAACTTTGTATTAAAGATAAGAAAATGCTTTAAATACAAATTTATTTAGGTTCAGGGTAGTTATTACTTTCAGAAGTATAAATAGGAACCAAAATTTTCATTCTAGTTACAATATTAATTTCGTAATTCTGCGCGTAAGCTGTTATACCAATTTTCTGCTCATCAAATGTATACCAATTTGAAAATGCTAATTCTGCGTCTTGAATTTATTTTAAATACATGAAAAGAAAGAATATACTTATAACTTTCATCCGAATAAAAATTGTGTTTTAAAATCATATAAATTTTAAGATATTAAATGTTGAAAATGGTTCTTTTTTTTCATTTTTTCCAATTTTTAGAGTCCTGAGACGCTTTAATACTATCAACTTTATATAATAGTGCGTTAATAGCGTACAAACGCTGTTACTGGAACCGACTTTAAGGCTAAATGCAAATTATCACTAATCATAAATGGATGATTTTTTTTAAAATTTCAATATACGATATTTTTTCGTGTATTATTCTATTTGAATATTCGCATATTGAATTCGCATAACTCAAAAGGCTGCTAAAAAATCATCAAGTATCGCACAATATTATGATGTACTTTAGATGCATTTTCCAATTTAATATTCCGTTGAACTTATCAATCTTAAAAAAGAAAAAATTATTTTACATATACTATTTCTAGTTTGTATGTTCTGTTTGAGCCCTTTGATTTTTTAAATGACTAATTTTATGAAACAAATATAGTTTCGGTCCAAATAACCGAAATCCAAATTTCAACAATTATATATATATGTATATATATATATATATATATATAAATTTTGCTTCAAATAGGCTTAAAGGTATGGAAAAATATCACCAAAAGTAATATTTTGTTTATTAAAATTGCATTTTAGGCTGTATTTTGTACGAATGCAAAAAATTTCCATTTATTAGGTACACGTAAATATGAATAACGATATAATAAATGTTTAAACGAACTATGTATTTCAAATGCACCACGTAGACATATCCTAAACACTTGCAGCACATTTCTATAAAACGTTGTTCCACTCCCTTTTAAATAATTATTAATATACCTTTACAAAAAAGTCAGTAAAATCAATTTCAAAAAGAGTATTGAATTCGAAATTGTAGTTATTTTTTAATTGTAAACTGAAATAAATTTGTATCTTGAACTGTTATTAAAAGGATCACTCATTTGTAAAAAAAAAAAAAAAAAAAAAAAAAAAAAAAAAAAAAAAAAAAAAAAAAAATTGCATTTTAACCTATATTTAAATTTTTATTCTTAGTGATAGGACAATTTCAAAAAGTTAAAATATTTTTCAATATAAAAATGTTATAAAATCATTCGAATAATAATTTAATAAAAATAAAAGAACTAGTTGAAAAATAAGTATTTTATTGGCATATTTAAAAAAAAAAATGTCATTTATCATTCACTTTAGTAAAATTGTAGACAGCTTAAATTTTTATTTGATAACAATGATTGTTTCTACATAATAAATGATCCCGTTATAAGGCATATGCCTTCTGTTTCAGGGTTAAATTAAAGTGATAGGAAAAAAGACAATAGATTAAATAATATATATATATATATATATTCAAACAGGTAAATTTAAAGAAATAAATCTTTCTTTTTTTATTTAAACGAATGGAAAAGTTCCATACAAAAATTTTAACGCGCCATTTAAATAGATTAATATTTCGTTTCTCAATACATTTTGGTTAAAGACGCAACTTCATTTTATTACAATTTCTGCGACACATAATATATTTTTATTTTTTTTTTAATTAAGGAATATATAACACCAAGGTATATGTATTACAAAAGAAGTATTATAAAAAATTAAAATATTAGCACAAATGCCAAAATTGAATTTATACACAAGAAGAGACTTTAGTATTACTGCGGCACTGTTTCCTAAATATAGCTTTTTACAATAATTAAGATGATGTAGTCTATTTAAGATTTTTCATAAATCAATTAAACATACTCTTCGTAATCAATGGAAGAATAATTTTGCCATATTCTTTTTTCATCCATTTCATCCATTCTTTAAATATTTTTTCTACTTTAAAAGGAATATTGCCAATGATGTACTCTGCAAATAGGAATATAAAAATCATAATCTGATGCTTGAAAATTCGTTATTTACACAAATTTTCATTTGTCAATAAGCTGTATACAAGTATGAAATCTATAAAAAGATATCTTTAAAGAACGAAGAATGATTGTAAACAAACATAATAGTTTACCATTACTGAGTTAATTAGAAAATAATTTTACAACCTTCGAAAACGTTGTTGTAAATAAATATTTCTTCTGTGTTAACTAGTGATATATATACATAAAAACATAACTTTTATAAAAGCTAATTTGAAAATCAGCTTTTAAAATGAAAAATCATAGCTTGAAGAATGGTAGTAAAAATAAACATTGCACAGATTAACTTATATATAACTAGAAATTACTTTTTCTTCTGATAAAATGCATTATAAAGGAAATTCCACATTACCCTGAATTACCCCGGAAAATTACATCTCTGAAATAAGGTATCTGTAAAAAAGACGGCAAAATGTGGAAAAAATATTGTCTGCGGATCAACAGATCATAAGGGTTATCCTGGGTTATTAACAATAAAATTAGAACGAATAAATATATACTGTAATACTATAACGAAAAGCACTACTAGTAATAGTAAAAAGTAATTTCTTTATGTTGAAAATCATTTCAATAAAAGTCTGAATGCTGAATTTTTAAATGCGCATTAAGAATGATATAAATGTTTAAAAAACAGTAGTCGCAGAAGACATTATACAGTCTTATTACACACAACCAAGAACTTTAGTCCGCGTTTAGTTGCAGTTACAAGGGAAAAAACCCTTGATTCATTTTTGTTCCCTACAAGATTAAAAGAAAAAAATATCTATTGAAAATCACCACCAATCTTCGACTTTAAAGTACTTCTTGTATATTTTCCTTCGTCAACGTCAGAAGAAATATCAGAAAGAAAATTGCAATACAGTAAGCCATTGCATGAATAAACTATCAATTATCGAAATACGTATATGATGTCTTTTAATATCAAACCCTATGAGCAGAATATTCTAAATCATGGTTCAATTTAAAGGAACTGGGGAAAAATTGGTTGAAGCAAGTTTTGTTTTATCAGGTACAATACAGAGGTCTCCACTGATTAAAATTTCGAGTCCGAATTCTTGAATAATTTATTTCCCCCTGACCGTGGAAAAAATTATTAATTATAAGTGAGACATTCATATACATCGACATATGCAATCTCAATAAATAATCAAAATCGTAACACTAATCTAAAAATATGAAAAATACTATGTATTAAAATCTTCTAAGATGGAATTGATATAATATATGAGATAATTTATTGCCCTGTATAAAACTTAAAGTTCAGTCAAACTTAATTACCGCAAACCAAAGATTTTTACGCTGAAAGGCTTAAAAATTGTCTTGTAAGAGCAGAGATCATAGAAAATACATATTTTTTTCGTATTTATAGTCTTCGTTTTAAAAAAAGTCTGAGATATTTATTTTTTTTAAATCTCTATTAATAAATGTCTCGGTTATAGTTGATGTTTTATATCCAGATTCCATTACTTGGACACTTAAAAATCTGAAAAATGCTACGTACAAAAATCTTCTAAGACAGAATCACATAGGAAGATAAACAAAAAGACAATATAGTGAATGCCTTGTTGTCAGTTACATCGTCTGTTGTAAATGTATTAAATTCATTTTGTACGGACCAATGAGTTTTATACTGGCTGGATCGGGATCTCAAGTAAAATCTCTAGAAAGAATGCAGTCCAGTCTGGGATCGCCTAAAAAGAGGAAGTCAAGCCAGTCCCTGTATGTGTCTACAAAAGGATAATAATAACCAGGGCCGTCTCGGAAAGACTGAAGACTAAGTCTGTCCCGTTCAAGTGTCACAATTGAAAATTAGGCCGACCACTCTATTGTAAAATATTTGTTGTAATTGTGTAGCATTTTTTTTTTTTTTTACCTGAACAATGAAATGTTTCATTTAGTGCATGATTCTACTGTATATTTTCCATTTTTACTAGGAGAAGAAATTACTTTCTCAATGCATCGGAAAAGATTTATCTTTTAGAATGGCTTCTCTATATAGCTATGCTAAATTATCTATCTAAACTATAATTATTATCCAACAGACTTCGACCACTACGCTGGTCGGTTTCAACAAACAAACCTTGAATCAAACGAAATATATTGGTTAATTTGCTCTAATGTTTTAAAACAATACCAACATTTAACTGGAATGTCCTTCCGCTTTGCTGAAAATGAACTGAAGAACTCCATTAAACTTTTATATCGTCTAATAAGTCGGACAAAAGTTTGACTGTTAAGGATCAATTCTTTTAGTTGATCATTTACAGTAGGATTTGGAAAAGAACGATAAAACAATATGTAACTAATGTACAAGAGTCATCCCTGAAAAATTAGTAATGCAAGTTTCATCAAAATCCGTCCAGTACAACCTTCTAAAAAGACTAATCTTTCATAATAGAGTTCTTTGATTAAAGACCTTTCGCACATAATTGTACAACTAAGCAATGTAGAACGTTATATGCTGTAAACTGAAAAATTTCCTAAAAATTTATCTAATAATGCAAATCCCCTGAAAACCATTCACCAGAACTCAAATTATAAGCAGCCGAAGCACAGTTTATCTTTGTATTTTATTTACAGTAGACAGTTAATTATATCTCTCATAATAGCGGTAACCCCCCCCCCCCCCTGATAATAGAACCTTCAGGGATGTAGTGAAGAATACACGCCACATAAGCTTCCGGATTTTTTTATAAACTCCGCGACCCACCATTGCTATATATATAATACTCTCTAGTATATACCCTCTGTTTATAGCGTTTATCCTCTGTTTTTTTACTACTACACCAATGACAACGTTCCCCATAGCTCCGTAACTAAACAATGTAGAATGATATGTTAAATATTGTAATAATTCAAGAAATGTTATCTAACTAAGCAACTCCTATCAAAATACTCTCAGAAAAACTTTAAATAAAAGGCACCTATTAGACTGTTTTTAGTTTTCCGCCTTAACTTTCCCCCGTAGACCCCTCATCCTTCTGCGTTGCTGAGTTCTATAAATAAGCTACGTAGAAAAATAAATGAGTTTTACGTTGAAACATTCCTGAAACAAATTACCTAATTAAAAGTTTAAGTTCTAAAAAAATCTGTTTTCTCTTCAGCGAAAACAACAGAGAAGAAAACTTCGCTACTGAGAAGTAGAAAACATCCCTCAAAAATTAGTAGATGTATCTTTCTTAATTGCGTTCACCTTTCTCCAGGAGTTTTCCAATAGCTCTATACCAAAGCAACATATGTTATGTACTAAAATCATTCCTGAAAAGTTATCTAACAGTGCCACTTCAATCAAAATCTGTTCAATACAATTTTTAAAAAAGTCTAATATTTAATAATCGGGTTCACTTAATTTTAGAATATTTCCTGTAGCTTTACAACTAAGCAACATAGAAAAATTGCAGTATAGACAAATTATGTCCAAAAACATTATCAATCTAACAGTATAAATCATATCCAAATATTTTAAATAATCAGATAGAAATTCAAATTTCCGTTTTATATAGAGAGTCGACGATGATATGATTTTCTGATTAATGAAAGTTTCTCTTCAAAAACAAACTACGCATTCAACATGGCAGCTAATACACCAATTGTCGAGGTATCCGATTACGCAATTTTAACCCAGAATTCCATGAACAGCATACTCAAAGAAAAGTTACTAATTGGCTTTTTTTACTTAACCGAGCACGGTAATCAACAAAGATTGTCTCCATACCATATTCATATTTCATTATTTTCATTTAAAATAAAATATTCATAATTTTAGGTTCAGTAATTTAAGCTATGCATTGATTAGCCCCCCTTTCCAGACTTTCCTTTATATATATAGATTGATGTAACTTATTGCCCGGTATAAAACTCAAAGTTCAGTGCGAGACTAGGCTCGTCCGACTTAATTGTTAAAAACAAAGATTTTTACGCTGAAACGGTTAAAAATTGTCTTGTAACAATAGAACTCAGAAAAAATACTTTTCTTTTTCATGTTTATACCCAGCTAAAAATGAACTGTAGTTTTTTTACAGAAATGATGTATTTTTCAAGTTTTTCTACGGTCAACTGTAGTTTTTTTTTTTGTAGTGCAATATCAACAGTAAAAACACTTCAGTTATTTTCCAGTTATTGACAAGTATTTTTTCAACCCAAAATTTAAAAAATAGTAAGACTTTATGTCTACAGTAAAACGGCAGTGAATTTCAAGTGATTTTATAGCAATTAATTCACAAAAATTTTCGGTGATGTATCTGCAGTCTGACTGCAGTTTCTGAAGAACTTTACAGGTCTTAATTTTGTAAGTATGATTAGTATAATAGTAACTACAGTATAACAGCAGTTACTGTAAGATTCTTTTGCAAGACACAATGCTGTATGATTGTGTATTTCCCGAATTTTCTAAAGTGTTTAAAATTGTTTTGATTTTGTGAGAGTTGCATGTTATGAAACACACTTTTTAAATACTAATGATAATTAATACTATTTCCAAGACTTTTAAGGACTTAATTGAAAGTCACATTCCTACCTAACGCAAAATTTTTAGTTCCTCTTTCATTTTAAGCTAAGAGAAAAAAAAATTAAATTTCACTATGATTTTCAAAATCAGGGAAAAAAAATTAGTTAAATTTCAAAATCGAGGGAGGGGCAGTGGCATCAACCCACCTGTGCCCCTGCCCACAACGGAAAATTCTTAGTTTTTTTTTTTTTTTTAACTTACTCTAAACGAATAAATTTTGCTATTTTTTTTTTCAAAATCGGAGGAAAAAAATATTAATTAAATTTCAAAAGCCGGGGGGGGGGGGATGAGAAATTTCTTCATTTTTTTTATTGTAAATTACTCGAAAAGTATACATTTTACTATGTTTTTGAAATAGAAGAAAAGGAAATTTTAATTAATTAACTTTTGAAATCCAGGGAGGGGCAATAGGTTTCTCCTACCCCCTACCCTATCCCTAACTGAAAATTCTTAATTCCTCTTTTATTCTAAGATAATTAAAAAAAAATTCAGTATGTTTTTCAAAAGCGAAGAAAATAGTTAACATTTAAATTCAAGGGAGGGGCAATCGCTCAGCTAACAGGAAATTCTTAGTTTCTTTATTTTTAGTTAGTCGAAAAGAATAAATTTTACTACTTTTCAAAAGTGGAAAAATTTTTTATTAGTTACATTTTAAAATCCAGGGAGGGGAGGGCAATGAACCTCTCAACCCCCCCCCCCCTCCCTCCCTCTTAATGTAAAATTTCTCATTTTTCTATTCAGAGTTACTCGAAAAGTATAAACTTTACTATGTTTTTGAAAACAAAAGAAAAAGAATATTTAATTAATTAAATTTTTAAATTTAGGGAGGGGCAATATCTCTCTTCTAACTTCGTTCCCATAAGAGAAAATTCTTAGTTATTCTTTTATTTTAAGATAAGAGAAAAGATCAAATTTCACTATGTTTTTCAAAAATCAGAGAAAAAAAATAGTTACAATTTAAAATCGAGGGAGGGGCAATGACTCACATATGCCCCCTTCCCCTAACAGAAAGTTCTTAGTTCCTTTATTTTAAGTTATTCGAAAAGAATAAATTTTACTATGTTTTTGTAAATTGGAGAAAAAAATTGCTAATTAAATTTCAAAATCCAGGAAGGGGCAATGAGCCTCACCCCCACCCCCCCCACACACACACACTCACACCACCACCACCAACACCCCTTAACTGAAAATTTCTTATTTATTTTCATTTTAAGTTACTCAAAATATTTACATAATGTTTTTGAAAACAGAAGAAAAGAAATTCTTATTAATTAAATTTTAAAATCAAGGGAGGGGCAATAGGTCTCCCTTGCTCACTGCCCCACTATCTTCGTAACTAGTTTTTAGTTCCTCTTTTATTTTAAATTACTCGAAAAAAATTTACTATGTTTTTCAAAATCGAAGAAAAAGGAAATTTAATTAGATAAATTTCAAAATCGAGAGGGACAGTGGCCCAACCATTCTTTTATATGTCGCCCATGATTAGAAATTAGAAACACAGGTGGGTTTACTCATTGCATATTGCATAAATTGTCTTTCTTCCATATCGGACATACATATAACTTCCAGTTTTCCACTTTTACCTCATAAAAACAAAGAAGAACAACAAAAGAATAGTATAATTTTCTTCCTTTATTTTATTTAAATTTCTCATTTGGACATATGATTTATTTTTCAACCCCTTACAGCTGAATGTCTAACCCCATGGTTTCGTTGCAACTGCAGGAGAAGCATTAAAGAAACACCTCAACTCACAGAAACGCCGGCTTGTTTATGAAAATCGGCGCGGAGTACCACGTTGATTTGCTAAAAGAAGTTCATTTATTTTGCAGTTTGGCGAAAAATATCACCACTGTTTATTGAAATAAAGTGGCTGTATGGGTATTTTTACATTCTCAATCGGAAGAAATTAATTTCAGATCCACACGATTGAGTTAATTTGAATAAAGCGATAACGATTTATAAACCGTCGCAATTTTTATACAATCATCCTTAGTATTTCAAATCTAGATGAGATTGTACTATTAACGGTTAATGCATGCGAAAAAAAAATTAGGTCCATTTCATATTAACAGGATTAATTAAATTCAAATGTCATCCAAAACATTTGATAAAATTTTGTTTCTGACAATCCAGGTAGTTATCCAGATAGTTCGATTTTACTTGATTTAGTGCACTTATCTATTTATAGTAATTAACAATGTTTTATTTCAGATTTACACTTGCTTCAATCAATATGTTCTTTTAGATTAAAAGTTTCAGAATTTTTAAATATCTTGCACAGATACTTATCTGTGCTTTGTATTAAAGTATGTTTTGATGTTCAGTTACACGAAAAATCAATACTGAACTTCAAATTATAAATTGATGCCTGCCTAGGATACCTACAATAAGTGCATAACATTTCACAGGTAAGTAACTTATTTTCTTTTTAGGAATGAAACAGTTTTATGTAATACAAAGCGGTTTGACACATTGTGTTAATAACATAACAAAGTGTTAATGATAATTTTTATTTAATGAGTACATACTCACTAATTATGTAAAATATTAAATTTTTTAAATGAAGCAATCTTTTTTTACTGTCATTGTGAATGACATGTGTACTGAATTGTGTTATTTTAAAAAGAAAATTTACACTTCTGAATGGTAATAGGGCCAAATTAGTTTTTTTCGTCAATTATGACACTTCTCAGAATCAAATAATAAAGGCAATATTTTGCAATATTATATTTCTACCCACTGTTAAAATTTAGGATTTTCTTGATACTGATTTGTGAAACTCGTGGGATTTTTATCATATGGTCGATGAATGAATTTAGACTTTCAGAGCACTTTTTCAGATTTTCCCTGCAAGCGATCGAAGAATTATTTTTTTTTTCCACATGACAGTTTTCATATGCGTTTAAATTTTTTAAATGATTTTTTCATTTATTAAGAAGGATATTGAATGAGCTTGGTACGCCGTCATGTTACAATACACACAAGCTAATGTTAAACCACTGAAAATATCCTTAATTATTTTAAATGTTTTTTTTGTGCATAGGAGGACATTGAATGAGCTTAGTACACTGTCATGTTACAATACTCACAAGCTAATGTTAAACAAATGACAATATCCTTAAATTTACGTTAACACTTTGGCTGCCGCCCATTTTTCAAAATCTGTTCCCAGGCACCGAATGCGTGACTTAGAGATCTGCATGGGCAGACCCGTGGCCCCAGAGTTGATTTCAGGGGGTGGTCCGGGGGGGGATTCCTTCCAGAGCAATGAGAGCCCCCCCCCCCCGCCCATCCCCTGAAATCAACTCTGGGGCCACGGGTCTGCCCGTGCAGATCTCTAAGTCACGCATTCGGTGCCTGGGAACAGATTTTGAAAAATGGGCGGCAGCCAAAGTGTTAAGGTAAATTTTTGATCAAAATCCCCAACTAAAGGATTTCTCTTTTTTGTCCAACAATCAACTGGCAAATTTCACAAATTTTTCTGATGACTTAATGACTATTTTCAGTTTTTTTTCATGCAAATGATTGACAATTTTTGCAATATTATATTTCTACCCACTGGTAAAATTTAGTTTTTTCTTGATACTGATTTGTGAAACTCGTGGGATTTTTATCATATGGTCGATGAATGAATTTCGACTTTCAGAGCACTTTTTCAGATTTTCCCTGCAAGCGATCGAAGAATTATTTTTTTTCCCACATGACAGAGTTTTCATATGCGTTTAAATTTTTTAAATGATTTTTTCATTTATTAAGAAGGATATTGAATGAGCTTAGTACACTGTCATGTTACAATACACACAAGGTAATGTTAAACCACTGAAAATATCCTTAATTATTTTAAATGGTTTTTTTGTGCATAGGAGGACATTGAATGAGCTTAGTACACTGTCATGTTACAATACTCACAAGCTAATGTTAAACAAATGACAATATCCTTAAATTTACGTTAACACTTTGGCTGCCGCCCATTTTTCAAAATCTGTTCCCAGGCACCGAATGCGTGGCTTAAGAGATCTGCATGGGCAGACCCGTGGCCCCAGATTTGATTTCAGGGGGTGGTCCGGGGAGGGGACACACACATTCCTTCCAAAGCAATGAGAGCCCCCCCCCCCGTCCACCCCCTGAAATCAACTCTGGGGCCACGGGACTGCCCGTGCAGATCTCTAAGTCACGCATTCGGTGCCTGGGAACAGATTTTGAAAAATGGGGGCAGCCAAAGTATTAAGGTAAATTTTTGATCAAAATCCCCAACTGAAGGATTTCTCTTTTTTGTCCAACAATCAAGTGGCAAATTTCACCAAATTTTCTGACGACTTAATGACTATTTTCAGTTTTTTTTTCATGCAACTGATTGACAAATTTTGCAATATTATATTTCTACCCACTGGTAAAATTTAGTTTTTTCTTGATACTGATTTGTGTGAGCTTAGTACACCGTCATGTTACAATACACACAAGCTAATGTTAAACCAATGACAATATCCTTAATTTTTCTTTTAAATGTTTTTTTTTTTTTTTTTTTTTTTTGCATAGGAGGATATTTAGTGAGCTTAGTACACTGTCATGTTACAATACTCACAAGCTAATGTTAAACCAATGACAGTATCCTTAAATTTACGTTAACACTTTGGCTGCCGCCCATTTTTCAAAATCTGTTCCCAGGCACCGAATGCGTGGCTTAAGAGATCTGCATGGGCAGACCCGTGGCCCCAGAGTTGATTTCAGGGGGTGGTCCGGGGAGGGGACACACACATTCCTTCCAAAGCAATGAGAGTCCCCCCGTCCACCCCCTGAAATCAACTCTGGGGCCACGGGACTGCCCGTGCAGATCTCTAAGTCACGCATTCGGTGCCTGGGAACAGATTTTGAAAAATGGGGGCAGCCAAAGTATTAAGGTAAATTTTTGATCAAAATCCCCAACTGAAGGATTTCTCTTTTTTGTCCAACAATCAAGTGGCAAATTTCACCAAATTTTCTGACGACTTAATGACTATTTTCAGTTTTTTTTTTCATGCAACTGATTGACAAATTTTGCAATATTATATTTCTACCCACTGGTAAAATTTAGTTTTTTCTTGATACTGATTTGTGAAACTCGTGGGATTTTTATTATATGGTCGATGAATGAATTTCGACTTTCAGACCACTTTTTCAGATTTTCCCTGCAAGCGACAAGGTACAAGTGTGCTGTTTTTTAAACATTTCCGCCCAGTGGCCCTTTTTATCTAGAATCAACACTAGGATAGTGATGATTCTAGAAAAAAGGACTGCTGTGAGCGAATTTTTAAAAAAGGGCACTCGCAGAACAGAAGTGTAAAAATCTAGGCGCCAGCAGGCAGTTTCTCACCACTAAATTTTATTAGTTCTCTTCACTTAAATTCTTACAAAAAATTTAGGTGAAATATTAGACAAAAAATAACAAATAAAATTTAGTGGTGAGAGACTGCCCATTGGCACCTAAATTTTTTTCTTGCATTCGTGTACCTTGTTCACAAAAAATAATTTGAATTGGTTTTCTTAGACTCCTTTTTTATTAGTGGTGTACCGAGTAGTACTTTGGCCAAGTAGCCACTGACTACTCGACCGAATACCGAGTAGTTGTGTAATAAGAAAAACTTACTTTTATTTGTATGTGTGAAACTAAATTTTAATCTTGAATTATTTTATGAGGGGTTTTTGCTTAACTTTTTCTATATTTTGTACACATATTGTTAAATACTGAGTAAATAGTTTTATGAATTATTACATATATTATACATTGATATTCGAATAACTTTTTACTGATCAGTTTGAAATTCTTACAACTACTCGGTATTGGCCAAGTACTCGGCCAAAATTTCGCCGAGTATGCCGAATACTCAGTATTTACCGAGTACTCAGTACAGCTCTATTTTTTATCAATAAAATTTTGCAATGTTTTCCTGTGACAGTTGAAATTTGCAATTTTTCTCCCATTTAATGTTATTATGCATTCCTTTTTTTAAATATTAATATTCAATAACTATTTTTCAATTATCAGTTAATGTGACTTATTTAGCAGTTTTTCAGCTGCAATCGGTCGACAAATTTCATATTTTTTTCCTGCCACCAACTGAAGAATCTTGTGAGTTTTGTCTCGATTGATGAATTTCACGATTGATTTCTGCAACAGGTTGACAAGTTTCACAATATTTTAAAGCAGCTGACTGAAGAATTGTTCTTTTTTTTTTTTTTTTTTTTTTTTTTTTTTTTTTTTTCAATAATGGTTGTTGGTTGCGTTTATGATGGCCAGTTATCAGCACGAGGGATATAGGCCCTAACGGTGGGGAGTGCCCTCCGTGGGTGGTCTTTCTAAGGGAACCTAACCCGTATTTATGCTTGGAAAACCAAGGTCCGAAGAAAATTCTGAAAGATTAGGCCGACGGGCGCTATTGGGATCGAACACAGCACCTCTCGTCTACCAGCTTCGAGAGCAGAACCTCTCGGCCACTGGTGGGGCTTTTCGATAATGGACTGGGGAATTTCATAAATATTTTCATTGAGTGAGTAATGATTTTTGCAATTTTTTTCACGGTACCAATTCTCGAGTTTTGCAATATTTTATTTCTACTGATCGGGGAAATGTGCGGGAGCTTCCTTGCGATTGATTTGCAAAACTCATGCGATTTTTTTCATATTGTCGATGGATGAATTTCACAGATTTTCACCACGGCCGCTCGAAGAATTTCATTATTTCTCTTATTTTTTGAACTTTTTTAATATTTTCATCCTTTTAGATTGGATTTTTTTACAGAGCCCTCCGATAAATGTCATTTATAATATATAAAAATTTCATAGAGGAGTGAGGATGTATTCCAGGTGGTGCAACCCCCACTTTTCAAAATTTTACCGACATCCCTCTTGTAACTTGTTAGAAAGGCCCCATCACCACTTATTTATGTTATGCACATCCGGCTTTCCTCACCCGCTTTGCCCCCCCCACCCCTAGGTGGCACTTTTCTAAATTTTGCAGTCACCCATCATGTGACATATTGTTGGAAAGGCTTAATACCACTTATTCATGTTATGCACATCCGGCTCCCCTTACCCCACTTTGCCCCCCCAAGGGGGGCACTTTTCTAAATTTTGCAGTCACCCATCATGTGACATATTGTTGGAAAGGCCTAATACCACTTATTCATGTTATGCACATCCGGCTCCCCTTACCCCACTTTGCCCCCCCAAGGGGGGCACTTTTCTAAATTTTGAAGTCACCCATCATGTGACATATTGTTGGAAAGGCCTAATACCACTTATTCATGTTATGCACATCCGGCTCCCCTTACCCCACTTTGCCCCCCTAAGGGGGGGGCACTTTTCTAAATTTTGAAGTCACCCATCATGTGACATATTGTTGGAAAGGTCTAATACCACTTATTCATGTTATGCACATCCGGCTTCCCTCACCCCACTTTGCCCCCCCCAAGGGGGGGGCACTTTTCTAAATTTTGAAGTCGCCCATCATGTGACATATTGTTGGAAATTCCTAATACCACTTATTCATGTTATGCACATCCGGCTCCCCTTACCCCACTTTGCCCCCCCCCACTTTTCTAAAGTTTGCAGTCACCCATCATGTGACATATTGTTGAAAAGGCCTAATACCACTTATTCATGTTATGCACATCCGGCTTCCCTCACCCCACTTTGCCCCCCTCAAGGGGGGCACTTTTCTAAAGTTTGCAGTCACCCATCATGTGACATATTGTTGGAAAGGCCTAATACCACTTATTCATGTTATGCACATCCAACTTCCCTCACCCCACTTTGCCCACCCCCCCTAAGGGGGGCACTTTTCTAAATTTTGCAGTCACCCATCATGTAACATATTGTTGGAAAGGCCTAATACCACTTATTCATGTTATGCACATCCGGTTTCCCTCCCCCCACTTTGCCCCCCCCCCCCCAACGGGGCACTTTTTCTAAATTTTGGAGTCACCCATCATGTGGCATTTTGTTGGAAAGGCCTAATACGACTTATTTATGTTATGCACATCCGGCATTTCTCCCCATATTTTCTAATAAATTTTTAAAAGGCTACAGTCAAACTGCAAAAAAAATGTAGTTGGGAGACTGCGGTGATTTGGCACAAATCCCTGCAGTTCTTTTGAAGTCGACATAACTATAAATTTACTGCGGTGAGTGTGTAGTTATCAACTACACATTTACTGCGGTTAATTTATAGTTATGTCGACTTCAAAAACACTGCAGGGATTTGTGCCAAATCACCGCAGTCTTCCAACTACATTTTTTTTAAAGTTTCACTGCAGTTCATTTTTAGCTGGGTAGACTTCCTTTTAAGAAAAGAGCCCTCGGTTGTGATATTTATTTTTTAATGAATATCCATTAATAAATGTTTCAGTTATAGTTAATATTTTTAATACAGATTCCATAACTTGGAGACAAAATCTAAAAAATGCTATGTACTAATATCTTCTAAGACGAAATCACATAGGAAGATAAAGAAAAAGACAATAGTTCAAGTCAGGTTAGTTGTTATCAGGTACACCGTCAGTTGTAAATGCATTATATTCTTTTCGTACGCGCCAGACAGGACCAATGATTTTTGATCGAGATCTCAAGTACTAGCTGTTGAAAGAATACATTCCAGTCTTGGTTAGGTCATAAATAAAGTAGTCAGGACAGATCTCCGGCACGTGTCTACAAAAAAAAAAAAATAATAATACCCGGGTCCTGCTTGGAAAGAATGAAGGCTAAGTCCGGCCAGCCCGGCCCGAACTGAGTGTCATAATTGCAATTTAAGACAACCGCGGGCTGTGAAAATTTCTAGTACAATGTTTATTCTATTCTAATTGTGTAACATTTCTTTCACTTAAACCATAAAATATTTCAAATGTTAAAGCATGATTCTACTACATATGTTCCATTTTTTTCATGAGGAAGAAAGTACTTTTTCAAAGGATGGGAAAATATTTCTGTTTTAAAATAGCTTCTCTATCAGCAGACGGCACGACTAACATGAATGCATCGCATTGTTTTATCTGAAATGTTGTTTTCCATTTAAAACGGAATTCAATTATATACAGGTTCAGCTTCGATTTCAGCTTTAAATTCAGAAAAAAATCGATTTCTTGAAAATTCAGTTTCAGCGCGTTAATATTTTGTGGAAGAAAAGTTTTTCCAAAATTCTTTGTTCAACACTGCTTAGTATTAAGAATGTATTCACATTTAAATATTGTTGAAATTTATTATAATTTAGATAGTATGTGAAGTCCTTTAGAAAATGAAAAAGAAATCTTGGGTGCACAGTAAATATATCTGACACTGTATAAAGAATGACTTAAAAACGTAATATAAAATCACATGGATACAGAGCTTTACATATCGCTAGAAAATGAAAAAAAAAATATGCCGGTTTTACTTTGATCGATTCAAAGTTCCGAAATTTTGATCTTTCAGCTCCGAATTGACCTTTGGAAATAAATAGAAGTCTCAGGAACTAGAAGATTGTGACACAACGTGATAATTGTGTTTTATTTTTTTTTTACAAAAACGCCTTCCCAGACAAGGAGGAATCGGCTGGCGCATTGTAGGGCGAAGAATCAAATGATTCTTCATGTTGAATGTTTCATGGAAAACCTGACGAACACTTTCTTTATCGATTCATTTCGACAAAGGCTCAAAAGCTACGGTTGTCAGCTACAGTTTGTATCCGACAGCTACAGCTCGGATACGCATACGAGGATTTTTGTACATCAACTGACCAATTTCTTTCAATGTTTGCATCCGTTGTTGACGCGCAGAGTTGTCAAATCCCGGGTCATCTTCGGTCAATTGTCGTCCCTCTTTGAACATTTTAAACCATTCAAACTTTATTTGCTATAAAGTATAAACGATATAAAAACTCGGTGCGCTATAAATACTCGATGAATCCGTTCCTCTATCTGAACACATAACTTTTTTACTCTGAGTCACTAGCACATGTTTCACTCCGAGCAAATGTTACAGCCAAACTAAGCACCATGTGATCCTGGCGATCGCGCAAGGGGTGAGGAAGATACGCCTTAATAGCATCAAGGGAAGTTCGTCTGCACCACGCTCGGTGTTTGCCGGTGGAAACACCAGACCGGTTATTTAACAGCCACGAGCCGTATACAATAAGTTTCAATATACATTAGATGCTCCCCTCCCATCATAAAAAAGCAAAAGGCATTTATTACTCGGTTTCTAAAATTTGCAAAGAAAGTTAAACTACTCATTTAGTTATAATTTATCCTATTTCAATTTTTTTTAAATACCGTCTTCATTGATATATTGTATATTTTCAACTGGAACACCCAAATTTCACGGAAAATTTAGGTTGTTTGTGCAAATTTACTTTCAGAACAGAACGTCGTTTAGGAAAAATAAAGTTTTTTAATTCTTAACTCTTAACATTTACTTCAGATTATAAAATTCATAGATTACAAATCACTTTTTATTTTCATAAATCAATTTAATTTATATATTTTTCAAAATTATTTTTCAGAAAAAAGAGAATTGTCACCTATTTTCTTTTTTTTTCTTTTTTTCTTAATAGAAATCCAGAAGCATTAAATATGCGAATCTAAAATTGCAACTCATTCGTCAAAGTTGAATTTGAGTTACAACTATAACAATTACCTTATAGCAATCTTTTTGGAAAAGATTACAAATTTATATAATAATGGGTTTTCTAAACATTAAACATACTTAAAAATTAAAATATTTTATATTAGTACTTCCTGTTTGGGATCCCTTGTTTAAATCTTTTCTAGACGAGAAATATACATTCAAAATTGGGCGTTTGTTTAGAAATTTTTACGTTAAATAAGAATTCTGCTTTAAAATTAATTTACTTAACATAAATTCAAATAAGACAATTTGCAAACGTAATATTGTTGTTGTTGTTTGTTTGTGGCGGGAAGGATGATTACTGTACAATGTTTCATACATTATGAAATTTATAGCTACAATGCTTCTTGTTTCTTATTTCTTGAATTCCCTTTGACTTTTGAAGAACGCGTTTCCTGTTAATAATTCTAAAAGTTTATTAAATATGATTCGTTCACATATAGAGATCGATTAATTATCATACAAAAATTATTTAATTTATAGTCTATGGCCAAAAAATATAAAACAATTTAGAATAGAAACTTCCATTATAATATTATTGTTTTTTAAATCGGTAAGAGCAAAACTACTCACTGTTTTAACACATTATTACAAAAGATTTTTTACTTTAACAGAAAATGTTTAATGCATCAATTTTTATTTTTTTTTATATTTGACACTTCTCCGTATATATATATATATACTTTTGTACTATATGCATTTTATAAATTAATATCTCAACGCAATGCTGAAGTAATTAAATTAAGAAATTGTTTTTCAAAAAACTTTTACTTTTAAATCTACCGTGTGTTAAATTTCGTTCAAAATTTACTGAGAAACATTTTCTTTGAAAGTTCTGATTTCCTTTTCTTTTGTTTACTTTCTAAGACAGTCTGCAATGATTAGTTGATATAATGAATTTTCAATTCCTGTCACGTACTTACATTTCTGTAACTTTACTGTAAATTTAAGAGGAAAATAAAGCTAAATAGAAGTTGGAGAAAAGTAATACAGAAAAAGCACTCTTAAGGCCATCACTTTTTTAATGACTGAAAATTGATCCGAAAAGGTAGATTAATGAAATTATTTTGAAATAAATAAAACAAACCTATTTAAATGCCTTTACATTGGAATTACAAAATCTTTATAGTAACTTTTTTATAGCAATTAATCAAAAGGTGCTTAATAAAGAAATCAATTGATGTCAGTAATATTAGAACCAACATTGACAATTAAAGCTGTAAGTGAGGTATGTCTGGTATACTTGCTCATTTTAACATATCTTTTTGCAGATGATTTTCAGAGCACAATAAATAGTACTACTGTAAAAAAAAACTGAAAAGCGATTTTACTTAAGAATGACGAAAATTTCGACAGACACAGTGAAGTTATACTCCGCATAAAAACAAAAAACGAAAACTTATGCGATTGGAACGTGCTTTTGATATACGATGCTAAATTTACAGACCTCTTCATGCAATAAATTATCAATTACAAAACAATAGATAGACATACAAACTCTAGGAGGAGAACATCTTTCTTTTGTTAATATAAATTTCTTTAAAATTTCGTTTTTGTTTCGTTTTTCGTGCTCAAAATGCTGCAAAATCATAAAATTCAAAATATCATAATTGTGGCGAGAATAAATGTGTTGTGATCGTAAAAGGGTTAAGTACTCGTTGTGAAGGTCTTTTAATAAATACTATTGATCGTTAAAAAAATAATAAAAACTGGAGACTTCTTACTTTACAGGAAACAGTGAAGAGACAAACTGATGAAACAAACAATATTCTTTATTTCGGTCGTTAGTAGCAGTAGAAGGTTATGAAAATACTTGCTTCTGGTCACCACTTTTAAAATAAAAGAACTGAAAGAACGGAATCTCTTAATTAGAATTCTTCCGTGGGATTCCTTTAGATGAGTGCAGCACATCGTTAAAAATTAAATCTTGAAAAAGAACATATCCACATAACCAAAATATGACCCATAGTACGGCAAACTTATTCGGCCAAAAAAAAGCGGCACGGCATTCGAACGGCCGGCCGGCGGGCTGGCGCTCCGCTAAAACTACGTTAAAAGACTACATCTTTTTCAGACAACATCAAACCAAATTCTGAATTAAAAATTAACGAGTTTTAGTATTTAAATGATGAATACGGGGTTGACAAAGTAATTAAAAGGCAGACTTTAAATTGATTAGCTAAACTAATATTTACGGGAAATTAATGAAAATCGAATTACAAGCTGCAGAATTAAAAAAGTTTTCACTGATTGGAAAACGAAACCAAACGATTCTCCTGTCAGCGATCGGCGTCAAAAGAGGGCGGCGCATAATTTCAATGACGTCATCATAAGGCAAATCAACTCCGACAAAACAAGAGCTCCAAGACGTGCTCCTAAAATAGCTGAGTGTGCATGCGCAAGCTGCCGATCCGCTCCCAACGCAGATATGAATATCGGCGGTGAAAAATGAACTTGCTTTACGGTGAGAGATAAAAGCGTCAACATCGCGGCGTAAAGATTGGGTTCAAATGGACATCGATGCAAAAAAACTAGCTGAAAGGAAATAAAAATAAACCAAATTTAAATACTGTGAGAAGTATTCTCACATTACCTCCCTTCACCGAGAAAATTTTGTAAGACCAGGAGATGTAAAAGGCAAAATTTCAAAAACCTTTTATAGAAAATGGGATGACAAAATTTTGAACTGCCAAAGCGAGAAAAAAAATCGTTAAAGTCGAAGAATAAAATTTAAAGTTAAGGTGATGGAAAAAAAATTGTGCTGGAAAGAAAATTGGTGATTTAACAGTTGAAAAAAAATTGGTGACCAAAAGTAAGAGAGAGAAAAAGAATATACATTGCATAAAGTACATTCATAATCCAAAAAGTATACAATACATCAAGTATACAATAGAAATGCCAAAAAATACAGTAACATTGGCAAAACCTTCTATTTGATCTCATAAAATTATCATGATAAAAGTATTAACATATTTTAAGTTAACAAACAAAATTGAGATCATTGACTAGTCAAAACAAATTTTGCTATCTTGGTACCAAATAAAAACAGAATTAACTTCTGATAAAAGTTGCAAATACAAAAGCAACAAAATAGTCAGAAACATTTTGTAGTTTGACTTTTACAACATGCCTAGGACTTTTTAATTTTAGAATTATATCTAAAAAATAAAGAGTTTTCTTTATTACTCTTAACATGAAAGGAAATAAAATGGCCATGTATAAATACTGTGAGAAGTATTCTCACAATAATAGTATGAACATAAATGGCGTAACACACACACACACAAAAAACACCCATTTTCATGCAAACAGTTTTTCGTCACTAGAACTATAACTCAGAGCTCTCAGTTTAGTAATTATCTCTTCGTAAAATATAAAGCGGGAAATTCTATATGTATATGTAACGCATTTTAGTATTTTACTTATCTAAAGATTGATCTAAATTCTTCCAATGTAAAGTTACTATTTTCGTCTTAAAATACTGTTATTCCCATTTCTTTCTTTTGCAAAATCTAATTGAGATGAGTTTATGCGTGTTTATTTCATTTTGACTTTGCATCAATAATATTCTTCGCTTTTCAAAATTCCCTTTAATAATATTTCTTTCAAATTCTCCGTTTGCGAATTGGATTGTTTTTTCTCTGAAGTCACATAGTCTTGTAGAATGCCCGTTTCGCGCCTTTCACAGTCTTTTTTCAGTTTTTATCATCCACGATTCGTTTTAGTGTTCATTCATACATTTTTTTCATAGTGTTCATTCATACATTTTATTTTACACATCATTTTTTTCTGTTTGTTCCTTTTCTGTAACACATTGTAGGCATCAGTGAAAGCATGTAAAAGGCTCGATTTTCTAATGTTTATTCTTTCGTTCTACATAGCTATGGAGTTGCAAATAAAAATGTTTTTCCATAACAATTGGTAATTATTATGCGTCATGAGAAACATTAATGGTTTAAGATCTGCTGCGTTTAGCACGCCTCGAATCATCTATATAATAAAAGTCGAAGTCATGTAACTGTTATCAACATTTCCAGGCTGACCTCTTCACTTTTTATATGCGAAACGGCCATTTCGGTACTTTTATGACAATCGGGCGCAGGTGATAAATCACCAAATATTCTTCCATCGCCATCATTTCATTAAAAATATAAACCTATCACTTATTTCATTTAAATAACACATCTTTCATGTACCTCATTTAAAATACAATAAATAAATAAATAGATATTTTTCCAGTATATGTTATCGGCGAGAGAAAAAAAATGGCATCGTATTTTCCGGCAATCTATATCCTATTTCATATACATAAGCAATTTTTCCATATGTATACAATTGATCTAATCTAAAGTAGCCAATAATCTATTTTTATGTAGAAACAGAACTAATTTGTATGTAAAAAAATATTGTGTATATATGTGTAAATAAAATGTTTATATGCAAATAAATACATATAAATAAAGATAAAAGTTAACCAGGTTTGTTTTCATAATTATTTATATGTTTTATCAACGTATTTCACGTTCTGAAGTCCTAATTGCGCCAAGCTTTAAAAAAATGCCAAGGCCCTGTAATGAAAAAGTACCTAAATAAACAATTAATTGTAGTAATAATAATAACATAGACTAAAATATTTCATTTCAATATCAAAGTACTGTTTCTAATTTACATTCAAATAAATATATATTCGAGGATAATTTCAATTGAAATTAAGTTGACAGCTTTCTATTTCACAACATAAAGTAAACACGCATAAGAGATCCATTGAACACAAACGGTAGAAAATATTAGACCACGGAAATATAAAAATATTAATAAAATGCATATGTGCTTTTCAAGTTTTGTGTATGACAACACTAGAGGGTGCGCTGCTGAATCTTGCTTTTATTAATCCGTGGTCACTGTAACTTCAAGTTTAATTTAGAGAAGTGCTATAAACTCCGTAATTGTTGGTGTGTAACAGCTCTGTTTAAATCAATATATTAGAAGAATAAAAAGCAATGTATTTTAATATCCGCAGCGTACTTGTTCTAGAAAGTTTTAAGGTTAATAAATTAGCAATATAAAGACAGGATTCATTTTCCCCGACTAAATGAATATATTTCGATTCAAACCGTAAATTTCTTTTCAAAATATGTTTATAAGACACAAATAATAAAAAAATAAAGTAATACGTTAAACAGCTTTAAATAAAATTTTTGATGTAAATATTCCTATAAACCTAAGTAAAATTCACACCCTTTCTAGCGTTAAAAGAATATAAGTTACTTACTCAAACTTTTGCATTTTCCTGTTTAAACTATTGCAAGAAAATCTGAAAATACATCCAACATAATGTACGGGATCTGCATATGTATAATACCTGTAATATGCAAAAATTTATTTTAAAACAGAAAAAGGAAAAATAAATATAACAGAACTAAAAAATAACACAGAAGTCATACATCATCGGAAACTGCGGATGCCTTTTCCAATTTTATGAGAAAATATAGAATAGTAATCAATCAAGTTTAAATTCAATTTCCATATCCATCAAACGCTGTTGTAAAAATGGACTTAAAGGAGTTTTATTGAGTCTCTTCGTTGGTTTCTAAAAGAACGTGAATAGTTAATGTCCCGATCTACACGAATGTTCATCCTGTAGAACGACATGCGAAAAAAAATTATACTCAAATACTTTTTCCTTTTTAGATGTTACCTCAAAGAAAGCGGATTTTTAATAACATAGGTTTGAATATAAGAAGGATATACGGATATACGTAGTTAAAAAAGTTTTCTTAATACGTACTAAATAGGATATTTTTTGCGTTCATTATTTTGGTTAAATGATTAATTTTGTTGATTAACCACTTAAGTGATTCTATTTTTATATAATAAATCAAAAATTTGGTTTTAAAACCACTTTTTTAAACTAAAATTACCATAATATTTAGTCTAAAAATTTATGTCATTAAATAGTATAAATTTTAGTTAAGAAAATTAGTGTAATCAAAAAAGATGATTCAATGAAACTCTTATTGCCCGTACGGAGATAGAGTCAAATCTTTTAAGTGATTAACCTACTCGGTCCTAGCGTCTTATTAAAATATAATATTTTTCATTGAGTAATTTTTATCTCAGAGATTTGTTTTTGATAATATTAGCATCTAATAATGATAGTATATGTCAATACACTTATTATTATAACTTTGTTTGTGTTTCAGTATTTAGTAATAATAATAACAAAAAATGTTTCCCTAATTATCATAAAACAGTTGACGTTTCTTTTATTTCAAACATATTTTTCACTCTTTAGACTAGAGTCTTTAGACTAGTGATTATGATAAAACATTTAAATAAATGCTAGTAAGCGGTCTGTTTATTTACTCTTACAGTAATACTTCATTTTCCAAACTTCTTCAAAAAATTTTCTTTAGGCTATTGTCATATGAAATGCATGCAAAATAACTGCATTCGTTAGGTTTTAGTAAATAACATATTAATTAAATTTCACTAAACCTTAACTTCTGTAATTTGGAAAGCTAGCTTTACATTTATTAACGTAAATTAATTTCTTCCCAAAATTGAAAGAAAATTCTGCACCGAAAATTTTACTTTGCATTATGAAGTAAACATTAATTCTTAATAATTCAGTTTCTTATTGAAATCCGCTTTTACCAACTGTTCTCAGCAATCGGAAAAATTTGTTTAAACAGATATGTTATTTTATGATAAAAGAAAAATAGTTAAAAATCCCAACAATAAAGAGCGCCTCTACAAATATTGCCATATACGTGTCGTACCCATAACTGTTGCATATACTGCATAAAAAGGCATATATAAGATATCATAATGGTTTATGTTTCTCGAGTTAACTACAATACCAAGTCAATGGAGCAAAGGCCAAATCTTTAATATTACGAAAAAGACGTTCATATGGCTTTTCCTGGTATCTGAGACTTATATTGCGCCGAAACTGTATTGAATTAGTTCTGAATTAGTGCTGGTATATCGTGGTGCAACCTTACAGTTGTAATTCACCTGTTAAATTAAAATTGGTGTATCTGAAATTAATTTATCAGACTCTGTGTTTGTAATAAGCTTATTGTGCCTAAATGTGACGACCCCTAAATTTGCAACGTTCTTGCACTTAAAATCTTATGGCAAGAATTGTATATAAATGATGAACGATGAGATAAATGAGACATTTGGACATCAGGAACTAAACACGAAACATTTCTCGATATTTAAAACATTTTCTATTAAAAATATTACAATTACAATAGACATCTTTTAATGGAAAGTGCCCGCCTCCCATATTCCCTAAATAGGACGAAAAGTCTCGAAATTGGTTGAAGATTTTTTTTTTTAACTTTGAAGATCAAATAAAATTACGGACGTCAAGAGATACAATGTGTTACATTAACGAACAAAGTAAACTCTGGAAAGGACGAAAAGTTTTCAAAATTGAGTTTTAAAATATTTTCTGCATTTAAGTAACTTGTTTTCTTCGGTGACCTAATAGCGACGAATGGAAAGGCCTCAATGAGGAGAGACTTTTAGCATAACTGACAAGTTTTAGGCTTTTTTACTACCACTATTTTTAACAGAGAAATTTATCTTATTTAATCATCGAAAACATAAGGATTAATAAGGCAATTTTTTCTTATCAAAAATAGTGATAGAGAAGAAGCTTAAAAGTTGACAGCTATGCTTTTAGGCAATTAACTAAGGTTAGTTTAAATGATATTTTCATAAAATGTATTAAAATTATGTTTAAAGCAAAATTATGTTTAAATAAGTAGGGTCGAATCAACAAATTAAGAATTTCAAAGTGATTTGCAGTGATGTTTTCTTTCATCTAGTAAATAAATGTGTGTTTCAAATGATAAAAAAATATATGTATATAATACATATCTTTTAAATTTTTTATTAAAAAAAAAAATTTTTCCAATTAAATCGGTGCACTCTAAAAAAAGGGGGTAATGTCCCATTAATATTCTAGGATCGTTTCAGGCAGATTCCGTAAGAAATACTACAGTTGGCATTCTCCCCTATTTTGGAAATTCTGAAAAAGTTTTGGCGATCTACGTCGATCATCACCCGTATATTCCACAACAACCACGAGTTCAAAACTATATCTATCGATCTATCTATCTGTCTATCTATCTATCTATCTATCTATCTATATATATATATATATATATATATATATATATATATACATATATATATATATATATATATATATATATATGTATATCACTTTATTATAGACACAATAACTAGGGCCAGAAAATCTCGGTCAAGTTCGTTAATGGACAAAATCGGAACAAAGGGGTGAAAATAGAGAGGTGTTTTGTGAAAACCGAAAACAAAATCATAACTTCATCATTATAATACATATCAGATCAGTTTAAAGTTACTATTAGTTCTATCAAAAGGGCCAAAAACTTATGTATCACAGATTTTTGAAAAATTTAAAAATGGTCTCAAGGTGCGAAATAAATAGGGATTTTGGGAGGAAAAAAATGCATAACTTCGTCAATTCTCAGGATATGAAATTCACTTAAACTTGTTATTTTCTTAATACTATCTAAAATTTTTATATCGACAAGGTTTTGAAATGAATAAACCTTACCAGAATAAATAATTAAAAACGAAAAGAAAAGGGGGTTGAAGAAGAAATAAATTCACAACTTCGCCAATTCACACGATACCGAATCCGCTTACATTTATTATACATCTTCTTAATATTATCTACAAATTTCATATTGAGAAATTTTTGATAGGACCAACTCTTGCAGCAAAATCAAATTAAGCAAAAATCGGGATTGACGAAAAAAATTACCGTATTCCGAGTGCTCTCAAATCGAAAATGCTTATTTTCTGACTCATGTTTAATTTCCATTTGCTCTCGAACGCATTCAATTGGTATGTTCTCTTATTCAGAAAGTATGTAATGTGTCGTATTAGTCGATTTTTTTCTTATAAAGGCAGAATATATTTCAAAAAATGTTGTCAAAGTGGGCATTTTGAATCGAATTTTTCGAACCAATAGTAACGAAAAAATTGTCGTACTGAGAAAATAACTGTTTGTAAGTAAGACCTAATTAATTGAACGAAAAATAAAAACACAGGTCGCTTATAAATTTTTTCAAAAAATCACGTCAGCAAGTTCCGTGTTTTTACTTTTAAAAATGAGTTTGAAAATGTGTCAGAAAAAATCGAGTTGTTGATCGTGGAAAAAAAAATATATATATATATTAATACCGCCTTAACATGATTCTGATAAAACCAACTCTTACAGAAAAATGAAATTAAAAACTCGCCAAAAGCGACGAGATGAAATTGTTAAACTGGGTTCATCTCTAAACTTAATTTAGTTGATGCTGTTGAAATTAGAACTTATCATGAAAATCTACCTCCGCCTGTGGCCCGAGTCAGCAGGATTTTTTTATAATAGGAAGTTATAATTTTCATTTCTGAAACATTCTTAGCAGAACTTCTGGTTCTAAGTAAGTCAAAGAATATTACTAAGATGTACTGGTGATATTTAGCTCGCTAGCACGTGGATTTGCCACCCACGTACCTGTTCATTTCACAGAAAGGTTACAGGTTTTTTTAATAGAATTTTCCAGAATAATTTACTAAGTTTTACGCTAGTTCCAATAAAATTTCCTAGCGTCTTTTATACAAACATTATTAGCGTAATGCAAAACGAGAGAGTTGTTATGAACGTCCTTCTTTCACATTGTACGTTTAAAGCAAAGCATACGTTTAAAGTCGCGGGAGAAATATTACTCGTATAACCTGACCGACCTTCATTTTTGCAACCTTTGGTTCTAGATGCATACTTCCAATTACAAAAATGTTTTAAATAAGTCAAAGAATAATTTTTAAAACGATTTGGGTAAAAAAAATCATTTATTAAAAAATTACGAAATTTAAATTTTTATAAGTTATTTTTAGTAAAATTTTCCTATTGCACTGACAAATAAGACAAAAAAACTTTCGTTATTCTACGATTAAAATTGACTGAGTAGTAACTGTTTAAAGTTGGAGATTATTTTTTGCTGCAAATTAGGGGTCATTCTCAAATTTAGTAGAAATATAATTTCGTCAGATATATTAAAAAAAAATGGATGAGAGTAAAACTAACATTGCAATATATATTTGAAATCTTTAATCATTCTGACATATTAATTCAAAATATACAATTTGTAATAAACGTATAAGAAAAAAAAACAGAATTTTTGTTAAATAAAATGATGAAAATGTACAGTTTTAGCTTTTTATAAATGATTCTTATGTATTCTGTAGCACTGAATTCGAGATTCGGATTCGCCTTCATTTTTTTTACCATTACATAAAGCTTTTTGCAAATCATAAATATTAAAGTTAACAAAAGAAAAAAAAAAGAAAAAAATTGATACCATAAAATGTATGTCATTGTTGTGTTTTTAACTTTTGATAATTCATTTTTGTGTATTTTTTACCGCTTAATCGGTAGATGACCTTCATTTATAACCGTCACGCCAGGAAGTTTCGCAAATTGTAAATTTTAAAGTTGAAAAATTCAGAGTTAAAATTGAACCTTCTCCCCCACCTCATAGGACCCCTCAGCCGTTTAGCTGTATGAATCGCAGATAAACCAATAATTGTATAAATTATTGAACTAAATGAATTTGAAAGTTTTATATATGTTTTATAGTATCATATTTTCGCTGTATTTTAAGTTTGATATTTACGATTTGCAAAAAAAAAAAAAAAAAAAAAAAAAATCGAATGTGCTGGTTAAAAATGAAGGAGGTCATTTTCAGATTCAGTACTAAAAAGTGCATAAAAATGAATTATTAAAAGTTAAAAAATATAGTCGTCTCCTATATTTTATAGTATCCGATTTTTGTTATTTTTTTATCTTTGACAATTTATGATTTGCGAAATATTGTGACATGATGCTTGAAACTTAAGGAAATTTTCGGATTCAATGCTAAAAAATACATAAAAGTTAATAAACACAACCATCGCAGCCTTGCGTTATCTAATGTAAAACTTTTTCTTAAACATCTTGGCGGTAATCAATCCGAATTTTTTTGTCTTATCCTGTAAAATAATTATAAACGGTAACCACGGAAAATCATAATATAAGATTGTCATAATATAAGATTTATGTCAGTATGTAAAATTTAATATCGATCGGATATTTAAATGTGACTTAAAGTTCGAGTACAAATTTTCAACTTGAAAAACATACATACGATCGTTAAAGTTAAATAAAAACTTATAAAAATAACATAATTTTTGTTAAAAGAAATCATGTAAAGAAACAGTCATATCTTTACAAAATAAAACATGTGTGAAAATACAATTATTTTAGTCAATCTGAAACTTAATAAAAGATAATTCAATCATAATAATTGTATGATTTTATTCAATGCGCATATACACGCGAAATAAATTCTTTGAATACTTTAAGCACTTGGTATATGACCCATCAGAGCATGACAAAACTCATCCGTATTCACATGTAGTAAAGTTGTATATGTAATGCATTTTTAAAGTTTCATAACTCGATCGATTTTACTGTTATATGAACGAAACTTTTTTTTGTCTTACTTGTGAGTGTAATAGGAAAATTTTACTAAATATAACTTATAGGACCGGGAGACCGCATAAAAATTTAAATTTCATAATTTTTTAAGAAATGTTTTTCTTGACCCATATCTCGTTAAAAATAATTCTTTATTTAAACCATTTTTATAAGTGGGAGTATGCATCTAGGACCAACGGTTGCGAAAATAAAGGTCGTTCAGGTTATACGAACAGTGCTGAACAATAGAGCAACGTTGAGGGAATTCCTGGTTGCTATCAACTTAACACCAAGGCTGAAGATATGATGTCTTACAAGTTAATGAGCCACTGGGAAATAGAAAGATGTGTAGTTGTTTAAAAGCTACATTAAAAATTGAAAAAATATTAAAGATAGAAACCAACATAGGTTCTTAAATTTTAGAGATAAAATGTTAAAGTTAAGTTTTTGAACTAGATAAATAAATTAAAAATATATTTAAATATAGGCATAGCTGTATTTGCAAGAACTACTAAAAAAAAAATAAAAAATGTGAAAAATAAATAAAAGTTAGCACTAGTTTAAAAGTTACACTCGCCAAGCTTGGGCAGGAAAGCGGTAAGGATAGGCTGCATGGACACTTGGACATACTGTATATGTATACATGAACAACGCTTTTAGTGTCAACTGGTGGGAATAGAAAATTGTATTTGTTTGTAAAACAGGGCAAAATTATTACATCGTAAACAATTTCGAAAACTGTTAAATATTTTAAATTTAAGAAAACGAAACTCAATTTTGTAAACCAGGGATGGTAAACCCGTGTGCCAGTGTGCCAACTGCCATGAGTGTTTCGGAAGAGCGACTTCTTTAATGCCAGAAATGATAAAATAATTGTTTAAAAAAAATAGAATATTTTAGGAAATATTTTAATTACTATCAAAAAGTCTGAAATGAAAAAACGTTTTTGGAACATACGTCGGTCGTTGCTATTTGTTTTACAGTCTAAAGTTTAAAATGTTTAACTGCTTTCCTACTGTATTTACGATGTGATATTTTTAGTCTGCTTATGAAAATCTTCATCGCCACTAGTTTCCACTAAAAACATTGAACTATAAATTTGGCCTGTATTTTGAGCTCCATACTTGCTAGATTCTGGTGTGTGCCTTGAGAAAAATGAAACCTAATGTATGAGTTCCTTACGTTACTAGGCTTTATTTCCAAGGAACGTTCCTTGATTTTTTACGGTGTTGAAGCTAATCCATCGCGTTTTTTTTAAAGCAGTTTTGTTTCAAAGAATGTTTCGCGAAACATTCAAAATCTCACTAAAACGAAAAAATCTGTAGAGTCAAACTTTGCTGTATGCTTAAAAACAGTTGCATATATGAAAACGCAAAATAGGACAATGAAAATGAAAAAGCATCAACGACAAAAATTTAAAGAGAAAGAAATATTAAAGCTTAAAAACACACACAAAACATTTCAAAAATAAATTCGTCAAAAACCTGAATTCAGGTAGTAAAACAAGATGGAAATAAAGGTGCAATAGGCAAAGCCTTGAACTTATTCAGACCCAAAGAAAGAAACCTACACGAAGATGAAAATCTAATAAATATGAGTTAAAAGCAAACTGAAAACGAAACGATTTGGTAAAATTTGTTGTATTAGTAATTCATTACTTCAATTGTTTAATAATAAGCTATTAAACTTTCAATTTTATGTATTACAATTCCTTATAAAGTAATTAAATATGTATAGCAATTAAATGCGTAATTTAAGTTGAATTGACATTATAAAACGCATTATAAAATTTAGGCCTTTGGACATCGCATTTAGGTTTTAACTGCCGTAAATATGACAAAAATAACCTAAATACGACAATTGTATATTATTCGATTGCATTAAAAATAACGATGTATGTAAAAAAAAAAATAAATAAATAAAAAAATAATAATAAATAAAAAAATAAAAAATAAAAATTTAAAAAAAAAAAAAAGTTGGTTTTGTAAAAGGTACTGTATTAAATAATTTTACAGCTTCATAAAACAGATATTTATTTAACAAAATACCAAATATACCCTAAATGCGACAAATCTATGGGGAATCGTTTCGCATTTAGGCAAAGTGACCTTATGTGTCAATTTCTCCAAGAATAGGGAATATTTATAGTGACACAAACATCAGTCATTTACATATATCTTAAAATATTATTATAACTCTCAAAATGTTGTATTTTAATAATTTTTTTGTAACTTAAAAAAAATCTCTGTAAAGAAGCAATCAAATTACTGCATAGATGTGAAAAAAAGAAAGAAAAGGGAAACGCGTTGTTTGTTATATCTTTATTATGCCAATTTCGCATTAAAATCCAAAATAAATTAAAAAGAAATATTTTAAATCTGAATAGATGATATGTGACTATTATCGTCTGCTGTTCAAAATGGCGAAAATGCATTATAGTTTCATTTATATAAATTGGTTTAATTATTTTCAGTTTAACCTTTACACGAAGTCTCAGAAAGCATCTGTCCGGTTATAGTACACTAGCAAACCCCGCGGCTTTGCTCGCGTAATATTTGAAATATGCCAAGTGTTATATATATGTCTAATTTTTATTAAAAGGTACTAACTAAATTTTTATTTTATTAAAAGGTAATATTTTATTTTATTAAAAGGTACTTATTACTTTTAGGAATAATTAAAAAAAAACTACTATTTAAAACACAGTTTGATTAAATATCATTGTTACACTGCATAAAGCAGAAATGAGACTTAAATTAATAAAACGAAATAAAACTAAATAAATAATAATTTAGAAAATGTTTTGAAACTTTTATGCTCAATTAATACGCTCATTTCAGTATTCATTTGAAGTTTTGAATTTTTTAGAAACCATCTTCTTACATCTTAAAATTAACCATCATGTCAAATTCCAATTCCTAGCACCTCTCTGAACATAAAGGGCTATGTTGAAATAGGAACTGTCACCATTAATTTGCCAACATTAATTTTGAAATTGGTTTGTTATTTCCTAATATTCCACAGAAACGTAATTTAGAAAGCTTTTAAAGGCCTTTTTTAGAGCGTTTGTTGTTCCTGTGATTCCCAGGTGGTAGAATCATCGGAATGAAATCTAGCCTGTGTAGGATCAGAGACTGTTACCATTGATTCGCAACCATTACTTTTATATTTGGTTTATATTTCCTGAAATAGCGTAGAAATCGTAATTTAAGACTTTTTTAGAATGCTTTTCGCACCTCCCCTTCACTTCACCCCTTTTTAATTCGAATTTATTTTCGACAGTCCTTCGAGGGCATTTATATTTTATAAGTAACTACCATGCCATATTTAAAGTTTCTAGCTTTTCAGTATCACACAAATCGCAATTTAGAAAGTTTTTAGCTACTGCAACCCTCTGGTGGTAGTGGCACAGACATAAAATATAGCTTATGTTTGAGCAGGTTCTATCGCCAACAATTTGTTATCATTATTTTTTTAATCGGTTTGGTATTTGATAAGATTACATAAAAATTGTAATTTATAACGCTTTTCGCTCACTTCATCTTTTTAAATTTGAAATTTTCTTTCCACAGTTCATAGACAGCAGTTGCATCTTGTAAGTAAATAACATGCCATACTTCAAAGTGTTAGACCCTTCAGTTATGCAAAAAACGCAAATTAGAACATGTTCTGCTTTTTTAACCCTCAGATGGTAGTGACAGCAACATAAAATATAACCTATGTTATAGCAGGGACTGTCACCATTGATTTGAAACCATTACTTTTGAAATAGCTTTGGAATTTCCTGAGATTGAGTAGAAATCGCAATTTAGAACGTTTTTAGAACACTTTTCGCGCATTTTCACCCCTTTTTAAATTTCCAATTTTTTCGAAACTGTTCTTAAAGATCATTTATATGTAATACATATGTACCTTGCCTAATTTTAAGTTGCTAGCTCCTACCGATCACAAAAATCGAAATTTGGAACGCTTTTTTGCTCCTGCAACGTCTAGGTGATAGATATACCGACTTAAAATAGCGTCTATGTTAGAGCAGAGGCTGTCAGCATCAATTCTTAACATTACTTTTGAAATCAGTTTGATTCTTCCTGAGATATTGGTGACAAATCGGCATTTAGAACGTTTTTAGAACGCTTTTCATCATTTTGCTCCTGCATCTCCTCTGGGTTACTGGAAATATGTATAAAATATAGCCTATCTTGGAGCAAGATCTGTCACCATAATTTTAACACCATTATATTTGAAATCGGTTCAGTATTTCCTGAGATTGCATAGAAATTACAATTTAGAACGTTTTTTACAACGCTTTTTGCGCATTTTGACCCCCCTTTTAAATTTTGATTTTTTTAAGGAATGTCCTTAGAGATCATTGATATCTTATAACTAACTACAATTCTAAATTTCACGATTCAAGGCCCTTCCGTCACGCAAAAACCGCAATTTAGAACGTTTTTCTCCTGCAGCCCCTTTGGGGTTGTGGCACCGACATAAAACATAGCATATGTTGGAGCAAGGATTTTCACCATCATTTTGACGCCATTATTTTTTAAATCGGTTTGGTATTTCCTGAGATTGTGTAGAAACTATCATTTAGAACGTTTTTTAGAGCGCTTTTCGCGCATTTTCACCCATTTTAAATTTCGAATTGTTTAAGAACTGTTCTTAGAAATCCTTTATATCTAATAAGTAGCTGATACTTCAAATTTCATATTTCTAGGCCCATCAGTAAGACATAAATCGCATTTTTAGAAGGTTTTTTGTTCCTACATCCCCTTTGGGGTAGTGGCACCGACATAAAACATAGCCTATCTTGGAGCAAACGTTGTCACTATCATTTTGACACCAATATTTTTTAAACCGGTTTGGTATTTCCTGAGATTATGTAGAAACTACCATTTAGAACGTTTTTTAGAACGCTTTTTGTGCATTTTCACCCCTTTTAAATTTCGAATTGTTTAAGAACTGTTCTTAGACACCATTTATATCTTATAAGTAACTAATATTCCAAATTTCATATTTCTAGGTCCTTCAGTAACGCAAAAATCGCATTTTTAGAACATTTTTTGCTCCTGCACCCCCTTTGGGGTAGTGGCACCGACATAAAATATAGCCTATGTTCTAAGTTGGACTAACACCATCATTTTGATACCATTACTTTTGAAATCGGTTTGGTATTTCCTGAGATTATGTAGAAACTACCATTTAGAACGTTTTTTAGAACGCTTTTTGTGCATTTTCACCCCTTTTAAATTTCGAATTGTTTAAGAACTGTTCTTAGACACCATTTATATATTATAAGTAACTAATATTCCAAATTTCATATTTCTAGGCCCTTCAGTAACGCAAAAATCGCATTTTTAGAACGTTTTTTGCTCCTGCATCCCCTTTGGGGTAGTGGCACCGACATAAGATATAGCCTATGTTCTAAGTTGGGCGAACACCATCATTTTGATACCATTACTTTTGGAATCGGTTCGGTAGTTCCTGAGCTTATCTACGACAAATAAACATTTTTTTCCTCTTTATAATGAGTATAGAATAGATAGATAGATAGATAGATATAGATATAGATAGAATAGATAGATAGATAGATGAGTATAGAAGATATAGATAGATAATATCAGACAGGTGCTATCCGAGCAACCGTGGAATAGTTAGCACTCAAAGTTCGTTAAAGAACAATATTTTTAAGATGGAGGGATTTGTACGCTAATATAGTCTGAGTACAGTCTGAGCTCATGGCAATTTTTTAAAATTAATATAAAATAAAGTACCTGAAGTCGGTTATTTTTTGGGCCAAAAGGATTTTAATTGTTATGATAGAATATGAATCTTTATTATACTATTTAGATTTAAGTATTGGTATTGATGATGCAATAAAACAAAAGCTTGTATGTCATCAGTTTCTCGGTTTTTATGATGTGTGTCTTGAATGATCACACCGCTATGTGATGTATTTGCGAACTAATTCTGCTATTGTGACGTTATTTACACACAACCATTTAAAAATACATATCAGTCATTATATTAAAGAATCTTAAAAAGGAAATGTCTAAGTTAATAAAATGATATAATTTTTAAAAACAAAGCTTATGTTTCAGTTTTCAAAAAGGAAATATTTTCGTATCAGTGCAGTAAAATGATTTTAATTAAATTGGATAAGTTTCATAAGACGAAATGTTTTACCAATATGTTATATTCCAAACAATTTCACTAAAATCTTATACTTAGTAAACATAAGCTTTTCCCTATAATTTAGAGTGCCTTTATTATAATAGAGTGATGAGCATGCGCATGGCATATGTGCTACGTTTGGAAATTTTCACCAAAACTGCAACGCACATTACATAACTTATTGGAAATTGCCTTAGCCTCGATGATTTGGAAAAAAAATAAGTTGGTAATATGTCAGGTATGCCAAATTTAAAATAAAGACAAATTTTCAAAGCTTTTTCTATACTTCTCTCGAACTATTAAATTTTATTGGCCGTAAATCGTTTATTCTTTAGAAAAAACCTCTACTGCAATTGTATGAAAATAATTTTCAAAATGCATTTTCCAGTCGACTTACATTAGAAATATGATTTCTTACGCTATGAAAATAATTTAATAACATCAATTACGTTATAAGTATTTTTGAAAGCAGAATAAAATTAGATATATTGTCTTTACTAAGAATTAAATGATCGATGCAACACATCGTGTTGCTACGCCTCAACAACCATTAAAAAAACTTATCATTTGAAAATTATTACTTCTTTTTGCAGCAGTCCTCCCCCTTCCATCATTTTATGCATTATGGACAATTTTCCCTTTCATAGTAAGTCATATAATATAGTGGTTATTAATATGCAAACCACGTATCTGTACGACGCATAGCATTTTATATTCGACTGTTTATATTCTGGTTTATTTCTGCAACTAATTTTTTAAGTTCGTAGTACTTTTAAAAATAGAGAGTTTTCTTAATTAACCATAATTAAAATTTCAGGAAAACAAATAACAGATATGAATACGAAAATATTAATATCATAAAATGTTTAAAGTCAGTAAATATGTCTGTACATTTAAAATGTCTTTACATTTAAAATGGTTTCTAAAAATATTTTAAATGTGCATTTCCTGTAAAACTTACAAAAGGACACTCACAATAAAATGAACAGAAAATATGAATTTCGAAAGAAATAAAAACTTCTCATATATTCATATGGCGCATGACACGAATAAAATGCTTTTTCAGCAGATAAAAATGGTACGTGATATGAATTCTTAAACTTCAAATCCTGAATATCATTACCGATATGGAATAAAAAGTGTAATATTATAACGCATTTTCCATAGAAATGTAAGTTCAAAATTACTTAAATGTTTGTAATTAAATAAATAAATCGTTTATATATTTTTAAATATCTCAATTTACCCTGTTATGCATTTCGATATAAATTTCCAAACTATTATTAAATTTTTTAATAAGGATTTCGCATTCAGTGGATAAAATGTAAACTACGAAGTCTAGTTAAAATGTATTGTGCATATTAGATGACTTAAATATACGTATGCACATTTGTAGATCATATATTGTTACCAAAATACAGGTAAAAAAACCCGTTTAATATACTTATGCCTAAATAATACTTTTTCAGCATATATTTTCTGCTTTTATCAAAAATATATTTCATAATAAAATATTAACATAGCTATTGCACTAACATAATAAAATGCATTACTGTAATTCATAATTTGATATTATATGTTTCGTACAGATAAATGTTCAATATTACATAACAGACAAATTTTAAATAAACTCTTGTATCTAATACCTTGATTCTGTATGTATTTATCTATATTTTTGCTTTTATTATAATTGTAAACATAATTACGATGCATTTAATTATATTCAATGGAATTGTGAAAAAAAAATCATTAAAAAATATATGAAAGAATGTACGATTTGATTTCTAAATACATCATGCAGTTTTATTGTTTGTCTTCAAAATTTGGTAGTGATTAAGCCAAAAGATTTCTTTTATTTATAAGGAACAGTTCATGCTGTTATATATGAATATACATGCAAATACAATAAACACCGGTCACCAGTGGAAAAGATATATAGCGTGAATGAAAATTTATGAAAAGACAACATAAATATATTTTAGATATATATTACAATAAATATTTTTAGTTTTATTAGCTTGTTTGTTCAAGTGCTTATTTCCAAATATTTATCTTCAAATAGTTCCTTCTATCATAAAAGAAAATTATGAGTATTGTTAAACGCAAGAAAAAGAAAAAAAGAAAGAAAAAATCCAACTAAATGACAAACCTTTTCAAGAACGGGGGCTAGACAGTTTAGTCACCTAATTTTAATTCCAAAACTCACAAATTGGGCCAAGAATATTTTAATAAAATTTTGATTATGTAATGAAAGTGAAAAATAGCGGGTATTTATTTTTTAAGAAATTCTTTTTAATATTCTGATTTCAGTCAATTATTTCATCATTTTACAAGCATGATTCTTCTGCCCCTGAAAGTGTTAAAAGGATATTTTGTACTGAACTACAGCAAGAAATTTCATTATTCCCGAATTATGAATAATGTCATAAAAGCTAAAATAACAGAATGCTATTTGAGACTCAAATGAATGAATTAACCAGTTTTTTTTTTTCTTATGTTTTCGACAAAGGGTTCTTTTTTTAATATTAATATGCATCAATTATCACATTTCTAACTAAGCTTAAAATAAACAGAGTTAAAAAATGTCCAAGCCCGTTACCTAACCCGGACCCTTAGAATAATGCACCAATGCTCTATCATTTGAGCTGTGAGGACGATTTCCAGCCCGGCATCTTTCACTCACATATGTCGGAATATCTGCAACCGCAGCAGACGATGGCGAATTCGTCTTGATGGAAAAGTCTTCATGTTTCCCCACAGGGTTGTATGCTCATGAATAATTTTCCATCTTCTGCTGCGGTTGTTGCCTTACCGACTTATGTGACTGAGAGCTGCAGGCTGAGTATCGTCCTCGTAGCTCAAATGGTAAAGCATTGGGGGATTATTTCAAAGATCCAGCTTTGACTTCAGGCTTGGAAATTCCCCCCTTTGTTTGTTTTTACGCTTAGTTGGTAGTGTGATAATTCAGATATTTTAGTATGCAATAATTTTGGGCGTAATTTCACTGCTGAAAACTAATTAAAAAATAAGTAAAATTATATATGTATATGGGTACTTTTTTTTACAATTAAAAAGAAAGAGTATATAGAATAATAATGTTCCATGACTATCGGTTGTAAGGGGCAGTGAAAACCATAATTGTTATATTATGTTGAATATATAGTATGACAACAATATGAATCACAAACTATTTCTTACATATTAACATGCAAAACTTTTTAATTTAATCGAATAAACACGTTAAGTGTTGAGATAGGTAGAAAAAATTAAAAGTTGGAGAAGCTACTTTTGAGTCACTTGTACGATTGTGAATTAAACAAATGGATACATAAAAAATTATAACGAACTTTAAAAGAGAAGCAGAAGTATTTCTGTAGCTGAGATATTTTTTTTTACATTTCTTAAAATGTCAGAAAAATTCGCCTTTATACACTAAATTATTCGTCATGTAAAAATAAAATAAAAATAAAAATAATAGTTTGCGCCTAGAAAACGTGCTTTCACTGTTAATTCTTCACGGGAGTCTGAAAAAGCATGGGAAATTCCGTATATTCCTGGCACGCATCGTAATGGCTGTATTGATACCAAAGTTCGAATTTATTTTTTATATGAAAAACCGGAAATTCAATAAATAACAATTTCTAATTTATATATAAACGTACAACAAAAAGAATGCTTTAGAATTTAATAAAGAGGTAATCTTATCATTCATTTAAACTTATTCGCAATTTACTTTTTAAATATTAAAGTATTTAATAATAATAATTAGCATGTAAAATATATTCTAAACGAACACATAAAACAATTATTTCCATCAAGTAAAAAAATTGACTTTGTACAAAAAAACAAATATCACTTCTGTAATTTAATTAAAAATATAATATTCATATTTTACATTTAACGGTCAAATTATGTCTTACTAAAATATGCCTAATATGTAATAATTTCCATCCTATATTAAACCATAAGTGTTAGAATACCAAATATTATTTCATAACGACGAAATGTTCCTGCAATTACGTTTAAATTCCTGAGCTTACTGAACAAGAAATTTAACAAGCCTTACGAACCTTTCATTTGAAGAAACCCATATCTTCATTTTAAATTATCTTTCTGCCAAGTGCTGGGTGGCCGAATGATTAAAACGCTGGATTCGAGATTCGCGGACCCGGGTTAAAATCCAAGTGGATCCACCGAAGAACGAAAGACTTTTTTTTGTAAAAACTTCTTTTCTCAGATTTCAAAATTTTTATATCCTAGAATGGAAATTTCTTCAATTCTCGGAAAGAACTGGCAGCAATTCTGCCAGGAATACTTTCGTGAATTGAAGAAAGTGTTGCTGAGAGTGGAGATAAAAATTAAATTGATACGTTATGATTAAATATTAGAATTACTTAGGAGCGTTTAATGATAGAAGTAAATGATTTCTTTCACTTTTAAAAAATAATAACACAGTATTTAAATAATACATAAATAAATAAATTAATAAATTTAAAAAAAAATATTTTTTTAATAACCCTTTAAGACCGGGGGATTTTTTTGGTAGAAATTTAAAGATTGGGTTGTTTCCCCTTACCGATAGGACCATATGTGATTGAAAAAAATATTTAAAAAATACCCCATGTTAGGTTATGCCAAGGGAGGTCCCACACAAATGTGTGGGTTCAGGCTTAATGCAGCCGTTTTGAGGCTGTATCTACACAATTGTGTAGTTTGGGATTACGTGTGTAAATATCTAAAAATAAAAGTTTAAGCAAAAAAAGTTGTTGTTTATTGAGATAATTTTCATCAGCCACAAAGAAAATGTTTGAAACAATTTTTTGATTTTGGACAGACCACTACAATTTCATTTTTTGAGATGTGCTCAATGCTCGCACACCTCTTAGGAGCCGTTGACAAATGGTATGCCCTTCACTCCGTTTGGATTGTGCCTGATCCTTCAAATTTCTTTTTTTAGTTTTTCCAGCAGCGGTATTTTGTTGAAATACCGATCGAATTACATAAAACTAGGTCTGAACCAGAGTAAGAACTTCGGCAGATCCTAAGCCCAGATCCTTGTGGTCTGTACTTTTCCGCTGGTAAACTATAAAATTTAAAACTATCCCAGGTGATACTGTTACAACAGAGTGTGGTTTGTTTTTTATATACTGCTTTACTGAAGCGCGTCCTAAAAAAAAAGGAATCGTCTGCTCATCTATGATCATCATGAAAATTTTCCCTGATCTCCTGGTAAATTCAAGCAGACACTACGGAATCTGTCGAGTATATGCTGAAGTTTCCATAATTTATTACTTATTCTTTGTGGCTTACTTACTGTGTCGACAAAATGGAATGAATTTATCAAACTTAAAAATCTATCTTGTGATATGCATATAACTCATATAAAACTTATAAATCATATATGACATCTATAACTCAGAGCAGAAACATACCGTTCGTTACATGTGCATATTATATATCTAATACTATCAATTTTAAATAGAAATCATTAATGTTTTAAATAGAAATCATGAATAGTACAAACCTATTTAAAATTTATCCGGTTTAAAAATGTATTTAATAAAAAAATAAATTGCTAAAAACATAAGTTTTAAAAAAATCACTTAAAAATAAAAAATATATATATTAGGAATTGTACCCATTTTGGAAACGGTAAAACTCGCACCCGCACAATTGTGTGGGTCATTTGTTTTTCAACATTTGTAAAGCCTAATTAAATTTATCAAAGACAAAATCAATTAAAATCATGATTAAAGTAAATCAAAAGAAAAATTAAATCTAAGCAATCATTTTAAAAATAAATTACGACAGTACATACTTTTTGTCTATTGATGTCAGATGATATAGTCTTTTTAAAAGCAGAAAATCTAACCCTGTATTTTAGTTAGTGCCCCCTAGTGGTGTCTTATCAACACATCTGAAGCCAATTAACTCATATAGATGTGCAGATTAGGTTTTAAATCTCACAGAAACAGGAAATAGTCATTCTCTTTTACTTTAGTATCACCCCCACAATTGTGTGGGTCAGGGCTTAAAGGGATAAAGAAAATGTGGATAATTTAAAACATATAATGATTTCCCATCGCATACACGTGAAGTTGACTTCGTACAAATATATCTAGTGCATATAATAAAAGGTTACTACTTAGTTATCCCGTCGACCAAAAATCTATCACCAAACTATAAGATTAAATGCCAATAATGGTTGATCGTAAATGTCACATTCACTTGACTTTAAGTAAGTTACACGTGTTTACGTCATCAAATGATTTTTATTTCGACGTTTTATCTGTATATTTATTAATGTAATACTATTTTATTTGTTCTTTCGTTATTTAAAATAAAAATTGTGTATATTTGTATAATTTGGCAAGTGGTTTGGCGATTTATATAATCTAGCGAAATTGGTCGGCGGAAAAACTAAGTAGTAACAATAAAAGCCTGTGTTGGCATAAAAAATTAGATTAATTCATTTAATAAGATATATACTATTTATTTAACATTAATGATACTACACTACAGAATAGCACATCATAAATGCATGTCATTTGCGCCCCTATAAGTCAAATTCATAAGACAATAGTTAGGGGTTTAAGGGGATAAAGGACCTTTCTAACTCATTTAATTGTTTTTTTTTTTTTTTTATTTCACTTTAAATATTATTCAAGGGCACACTATATGAATTATGGCATATATATAATCCCAAAAGAAAAAAAAAGGATAAAAAATAACGAATTTTCATGAATATTTTAAGCGTTATGAAGAACTTTTCAAAATGCCTCATGCGCATTCCATAGCAATTAAAATCCCCATATTTTTCATGCAAGTTTAGTTTATATGTATAAATAAAACGGTGCATATATATATATTTTTTTTTAACTAAGTACAATTGAAATGGTTACAGGTAGCTAATTTCTGAAATAGGAAGCAAAATGGTGAATTTTTCATAAAATGGAGAAAATATATTTTTCCTTATCTTTATATTCAAATATAGAAAATTCGATGCCCAGTTTTATTTGTAAATATAAACCAAACTTGAATAAAAAATATTACGGATTTTAATTGATATGGATTGCGCATGAGGCATTTTGAAAAGTTCTTCACATTGCTTAAAATATTCAGGAAAATTCTTTATATTTATCTAATTTCTTTTAACTTCTTACGTGATAAATACATGCCAAAATGCGTGTAGTGTACCTTTGAAAAGTATAAGAGGTAAAAAAAGGGAGTGTGAAGGTCCTTTGTCCCCTTAAGATAATAGACCAGTTTTAATGTATAATAGACATAATAATGTTAATTATTAGTAATTAAATATTGAGAAAAAAATATTTGGCATGATTTATGAGAAAGAAAAGCTCTTGGCCACTTTAACCTATATTGCATTAAATATTTGCCACATTTATAATCATTCTTATAAATTCTAATGTAGTGGTATAAGATGCGTATGTGAATACTAGATATGTTTATTTTTGGATGAAATTATATGTATATATATATATATGTGGAGAATTTCGCAAGCAACACCTGCATCAGACTGAGTGTCCCCGTATTTTCCGCTTCGAGATTAAAAAGGAAACGAGCCTTAACGAAGCTGTGTGAAGTGGAAATGCGGAAGAAGTAAAGAGAACGAAATGAGTCTTTACGACGCAGGGTTTTGTTAAAAAAGAACAGAATATATTTCGGTGAAATAAGATTGAATATTTACACGACGTAAGAAAATCTCAGAAATATTCAACGACGTCCTGAATTATAGACTTTAAGCTAATTAAAGAACGAGAAGAGTGTTTATATCTGTATTTTTTGTTTGTGTGTTCGTCTCAATAAATGTCAGTGTTCGTCCTAAAAGTGAGTTGTGAGTTATGTATGGAGTCTCACCCCCCATAAATTGGTGTCAGAAGTGACAGTTAACCCACCAATATGATTAATTAGAGTTATTCATCTAACATATTCAAGCCGGATATTATTCTAACGGTGAGTTCATTATTATTATTTTGATTATGAAGTTAGTTGAGATACCTGAACTGGAAGTTGCATTTAAAAACGAACGAACGCATAAAATTAAATTGCTGCATAAATTCCTATTTGATGCTGACGGTGATCGCTCTAATAGAAAGAGAATACGTGATTTTACTGGTTTCGGTTTTCAAACCGACAGCACCGAATTCAAAAATAAAATAACTAAAGTTCAAACTGATTTTTCATTAAATGATCTGATTACAGTGTGCAATCTACTTTGTATTGATAATGAGGGATCTTTAAACGATCTCGCAACCCGATTAGTTACATACCTTTCAGACTTGGCCTTACTACAAAATAATATTATACAAAATGAAAGTGACACTGACTCGGAACCCGAACTGCCTTCAAATAATATGACTTCAAGTAATAACACTGAATTATCAAATTTTGACAAACAACAGCAATTTCCAGTTCAAAGTTTTATGCCATCGTCTATTAATTTTACTGATATTGAAAGTGTAATACCTCTTTTCGATGGTAGTTCTTTTAGTGATATACATGTATGGTTTAATAATTTTGAGGATGTTACTAATATGTTTAATTTATCTGACTTTCATAAATTCATATTTTGTAAAAGATCATTACGAGGAAAAGCCCAGTTATTAGCACAAACAGAATTTCATATCAATTCATATGACAAACTTAAACAACTCTTAATATCAGAATTTAGCACCACTTATAATTCTGCCGAGTTACATGATATATTAAATAAACGAAAATTGCAAGAAAATGAATCAATAGAAGAATATTTTCTTATCATGAAACAAATATGCTCGCGTGGTAAAATCGAGGATTCCGCATTAATGCAATACATCATAAACGGCATACCCGACCCCGTTTTAAGAAAATCAATGTTATATGGATGCCAATCCATTGTAGAATTCAAGCAAAAGCTCAAAATTTAGGACAAAATTCGACATGACTTTGAGAACACTAAATTTCGTAAAGTCAAACCTGAAATGCCAGTGAAAGAGAAATCCTTTCGACCAAAATCTGATCTTTTTTGCTTTAATTGTGGTTTGTCGAATCATAAAAGTAGCCAATGCAGACATAAAGATAAAGGCCCTCGTTGTTTTAATTGTTCGAATTTTGGCCATAAATCGGCTCAATGTGATCAACCAAGGAGGCCTAGAGTTAAGTCAGAACCCTCCAATGTTTCCACTGTCACGTCGAACACTTTCATGACCAAACAAGTCATTATTTCGTCTGTAAATGTTACATCATTGGTAGACACAGGTAGTGAAAGAAGTTTACTAAAGGAAAGTATTTATCGCAAACTCCCTACAATTTCGAACCTTGAACATTCAACTATCACATTAACTGGATTAGGAAATACTATAATCAAACCCCTAGGTTTTTTCTCTACGAACATTATGATAGATGATTTTAATTATACAACTAATGTTTATGTAGTCCCAGATTATTCCATATCTTTTGATCTTATTATTGGTACAGATATCATTCAACAAAGTATTTTAACAATTTCTGGAAATAATATTTCGATGCAAAAAATTGAGAAAAATGACGATACGTCCAATAATTTTTTGATTAATATTACTCATGTGTTAGACGATCTTAATCTTGATTTATCTCATATTACCGATGAAACAATACGTTTAAAAATTTCAGAACTTATCTATATGGATGTCTATATGGATGACTTCATAATACCAGCTGAAAACGAAGTCGAAGGACTCCAGAAATTACAACGCGTCCTTACAACTGCATCCGAATATGGTTTAGAACTGAATCTCAAAAAATGCCACTTTCTACAACGAGAAATTGATTTTTTGGGTTACCACATTAAAAATGGTCAACTGCACCCATCCCCCTTAAAAACTAAAGCTGTCCTTAATTTCCCAGAACCTAAAAGTATAAAAGATGTACATTCATTTGTCGGATTAACTTCATATTTTCGTAAATTCATTCAAGATTACTCTTTAATAGCTAAGCCTTTAACAGATCTTCTTAGAAAGGACACTAAATTTCACTTTGGCGACCAGCAACGAAATGCATTTAATCAGCTGAAACACATCCTTTCTTCAGGTCCTGTTTTAAGCATTTATAACCCTAGTAACGAAACAGAAGTTCACTGTGATGCATCTATTGACGGTTATGGAGCAGTCCTCCTTCAAAAGTCTTCTATTGACAATCAATTTCACCCTGTCTATTTTATGAGCAAAAAAACCACAGATGCCGAACGTAAATATTCGAGTTATGAATTAGAAGTTTTAGCTGTCATAGAAGCCCTTAAAAAATTTCGCGTTTACATTCTAGGTATTCCTTTCAAGATAGTCACAGATTGCAACGCATTCGCCCTTACTATGAATAACAAAGATCTTTGCACCAAGATTGCTCGATGGGCTTTAATGTTAGATGACTATAACTATACAATCGAACACAGACAAGGTACACGCATGCGCCATGTCGACGCTTTAAGTAGAAAACCAATATGTATGGTCATTCAAGATAGTTTTACTACCAAAATCATACAATCACAGAACACTGACGAACATATACAGGCCATCAAAGAAATTTTGAAAACAAAGCCATATGACAACTATTTCCTTAAAAATAACGTTCTCTATGAAAATCATAAAGGTATCGATCTGATAGTTGTGCCGGATGAAATGCAGCTAAATGTCATTAAACACGTTCATGACAAAGGACATTTTGGCCGTAAACGCTGTGAAGAACTCCTTAACGAAGAATTTCTCATCCCTAATGTGTCAAATAAAATTGATAAAATTATAGCAAATTGTGTAACATGCCTTTTGTATAATCGCAAACGTGGCAAACAAGAAGGTGAATTACATCCCTTACCTAAAGAAGAGACTCCTCTCCAAACCTACCACATTGATCATTTAGGTCCTCTTGAAACAACCAACAAAAATTATAAACATATTTTGTCTTTAATAGACGCATTTACTAAATTCGAATAAATTATATTAAAAAAAAATATTTGGCATGATTTATGAGAAAGAAAAGCTCTTGGCCACTTTAACCTATATTGCATTAAATATTTTGCCACATTTATAATCATTCTTATAAATTCTAATGTAGTGGTATAAGATGCGTATGTGAATACTAGATATGTTTATTTTTGGATGAAATTATATGTATATATATATATATATATATATTGTACATTTTAAAAACTTCTAACTGTGCTGTTATCGCTTCTACATAACATACCACTTCTTGGAACAATATTCTAAGAAAAGAATAACAGTTGTTATTTTTGAAGTTGAGGGTTCTTTATCATACAGACTATATTGGATGCAGTGTAGAACTCAAGGGTTGGGTCGGGGGGTAAGCAATCCGCCCCGCCGTAGCAATGAGATGCCCCCTCGGAAGATTTGACATTTTGTGTTTTCAATAATCAAAAATTGAAATTATCCGCACCCCCTCCCCTTCCCCGGCGGCACAAAAATTCCTTCCTGAAAAAAATTCTGAATTCACCACTGTTTTAATGTATAGAACACAGAAATGATTGAGTTTTATTTTAAAAGAATAGAACAAAATGTAAGTTCAACTCTCTAATAACTATTAAAAACATCAGTGAAACTTCTTATAGTAATTGAGAATGATCAACTGTTATTTACTCTCTAAACTGTTAATTGTAAATCTAATAAATAGACACTTAAAATTTTTATTTTTATTTCTGTTTACATTTTGCATCAAACATTGGTAGAATTAGCGCACAGCGTTTCTCAGATCTTACATTAATTCTTTGCTTTCCCCCAATAATTACTTTTATCATGAAAGCTTTAGTGAGATAAAACAAGAACGAAAAATCATGCGTCATGCACGTATTACGAAACATTTTCCAACACTTCCATAATACTTTAAGAAAACCTCACCGTTTAATAAGGAGAAATATGATGTCTAAGTGTACAATTTGGAAAATGCATACAACATTTAAAATATCCTATTCAGGAATTATCATCAGTTGCCGAAAAAATATTAAAATTCCTTTGTGCAGTTCTATATATGATTTATATATATATTCTTTATATATTACATTGTTCCTAAAATTTAATTCATTTAGGGAACTCATAGAAAAGATGTAAATTCCTAATTAGCAATTTCCGTCAATAACCAGAAATGTATTCGATATATTTTGCGCTGCCCTGTATATACATCTATAGAATTTTTACACACCAAGTAGAAGGGAACAAATTAGATAATTTTAAAACGCGTACCATAACTTAAAACACACTTCCAGCAATTACTGTTCTTATACAGTTCGCAAATACTTTAGTGTGTCCTTGTATATGAAAGATGAATGCTATGTTCACCATGTTCTATAGTATGTCTAATATAATGCACCTCAGTGATATATATAAGATGTTCAAATAATTGATGAAAGATGTTTGAAATAGTGAAACATCATTCAAATATACCGCAAAAGATATTTCACCCATAAACCGTACTGTAACGGAATTCTTTTGAGCGTCCCTGTAAATGCACTTTCGACGCTACATACTTTATTTTTAGTACCAAACATTCCATAGTAAACATCAATTACGTATATTAATTGTATGGAAATCAGACTATATTTGCGGAATTTGAAACACGGACAGGCAGACTGCAAGCAGATAAATAGACAGACAGACTGCAGGTAGACAAATAGACAGACAGACAAACGAAATTCATAAACACTTTTAAATTACGTTGGAAAGTGTTAAAAATGGTTATTATTAACTCATAACATATTGATTTACTGCTGAGAGTCATAATATAAAATACCAATTTATTAATGACTTCTTTCTAAATCTTATATATTCAAGGAAAATTGAAAACTTACAGCATCAGAATCACCACAAAAACAAGACGTGTGAAATGAAGTGAAGATATAGAAATATTGTATATTTTTTAAATGACAAATTTCATAATTTGAACTTTAAAAGTTCTCTGTTTACTTAAAATGTAACAAATAAAAATACAGATGAAAAAAGTTTAATATATATATTTTTTTTAATCTAAATTTCCGAGTACTTTCGGTCAGCATCCGCAGTCTTCGTCGGGGAATATTTTCATTAACCGCCGTTACACTCATGCAGATGTGTCACTTCGTTCGAATTCATTCATTTCGACACTTAGATAAAAACTATAGATTAATAACATAATAATGATTGACGAATTTCAAAAACAATTAATGCTGAACGTAAAATTAGTTTTTATTTTTTTGGTCAGAAATAAACATTAAATGTCAAATTAAAAAAAAAAGTGTGACGATACAAAATTTGAAAAAAAATCATGCAAAAGAAAACTGTTGTTTAGAATCACCATTATGAAGAGATTTTTGTACAACATTTTAATTTTAAATCAACACAGTGGAAATATTTTTTTACTTGAAGATTGTATTATAATGTTAAAAATATTTCATTTTCGAATTTTCCATTTTAGGGTGACCCCTCTAGTAGTTGATACCTCTTCAGTAGTTGATAAAAATTTTGAAATATTGCGTTACTTAAGGCCGAAATGTGTTTTACACGTGGCACAAGACATCATATTTTATTTGTGACTGTTGGAGTACCTGTTATCACATTGTTGTCAGCTGCTTGCTGTAAGAGAAGCCATTTTATTATTATTTTTAATTATTATTTGAAATGTAAAAATTTAGTTTTTGATTAGTTGGAGACAATTACAGTAAGTTAAAATGATCTTCTTCCATCTTGCTTATTTCAAATAATAGTTTTATATGCATTATTGTTAATCACAGTTTAAGCATAGATATTTTAAATATTAATTTCGACTGATTTTTTCGATTGATCAATTGCTGGGGAAAAGGGCAATTAAAGATACTATTTATTTATAATTTTGTTGCGATTTCATTTCAGCCGATTTCATGTTTGCCCATTATAGGACATCCATTAAGGGTTGTAGCAATTATGTTAGCTTACTTCTAAAAGTTATAAGGAAGGAAATATAATAAACCCCCCTAGCACCGACTTTATTTGATCAACTACTGGCTCAGTCACCCTATCTATAATCAAATGAAGGAAAGTGTCTTAACAATAAACATGATATTTGGAAGGTTTATTTAAACATTTGGGAAGGAAAGAAAACGAGATCTGTAATGAACTAATGTAAGTATTCCATTTAAAACTCAAAATTGCGAGTAATCCCATGTTTATATGATTTAAATTTCTCCATACTTTTAAACATATTTTTGTCATATTGGTCATCTTCATACTATTTGCAACAAATAATTCTCTAATTATTGATAATCTTCAAACATATATTTAAAACTGCATATAAAAAATACATATATTATTAATATAAAAAAATATATCAATACATTTTAATATTCGAAAATATTTCTACGGCAATTTTGAGGTATTAAGCACACGTTGGGTAAAACATTATATTGTACTCGTTTTCAGAAATGGTATATATCGATAATTATAGAAACATTTACGATAATGTATGAAATCTCATCGTTATAGTACACTTTTTGCCAAAAAGTAAAACATACGTTCTAATAAAATGGGTATCCAGAGCAGTAAATTTGTATTCTTATAGACTATTTAACCGATTATATCACATATGTCATTGTTCCTCAAAGACAACACAGATCGGATTTAAAAACATACACCGTTAAAACATTTATGACAAATACATTGAACTAGATATCTATCTGGGAAATGACCTTGGGGAAAACAAAGACATTGTTATTTCCCTTAAATACATTGGAAATGATATTTCTTCTTTTAATTACATGTGCTACGTTTAGGAGATAAATGTAGCTGAGTAGGAAACGCTGAAGTAATGTTAGTTGTATGAACATTACATAGATATATATTTAGACATTTTTAAGGTATAGGGAAATAAAAAATATGCTATGTGATTCAGATGTAAAATGTATCTGCGCTTTGCATTTCTTATACATATTGAAGTTCTTAGGATTTCAAATTGAAAGAGGGATCTAGACATCTTCTTGGTCATGTCATTTTATTAATCAATCGTATTATCACATTGTGGTTCATCTGGTATGCACACTTAGAAAGTTCTTTAATTTTTAGTGCCAAGTATAAATTCAAACACGGTATGTCTAAGACACGTAACGCTATAATTTTTTTTTTATTTATACCTTAACCATGCCGAACTGTAAGACAAATGTTTTATAAATTACGAAACTATAATATAATCCCGAACGAAAATATGCAATAACATCTTCCAAGTTACAAATGATTCTGAAAAGCGATTTTTGACTTTATAAATGTATGAGAACGTAAGTTTCAAAACTCCCCTTATTCAAAATTTTAAAAATCGAGCTTTCCCTATCAATCTATTCTATTGGTGAACCTGCACCGAAAACAAAAACTATAATCTGAAAATAAATCTATTTTTATCAATCATTTCGGGAATTGTAAAATTTTGGTTTACAATGTATACCAATGGACGCAATCAGGGGTTTTTCCTGATTTCCCAAAATTTGCTTTTCTAGATAAGGCGAGTTTTGAAACCCAGGTTTTCATATGAAACTAATATATTTTCGATATATATATATATATATATATATACATATATACAGGGTGTCCGGTCTCAACGGTGTCCAACGGCTAATTCCTAAACCGTTAGTCATAGATATATAGTTCCAATTACAAAAATGTTTTAAATCAGGTAAAGAAATGTTTTAAAAGTGATTTGGGTCAATAAAAACATTTCTTAAAAAATTACGAAATTTAAATTTTTATACGGACCCCCGGTCCTATAAGTTATATTTAGTGAAATTTTCCTTTTACACTGACAAATAATACAAAAAAAGTCCCGTTATTCTACGATTAAAATTGACCGAGTAATAGCTGTTTAAAGTTGGAGCATATTTTTTGCTGCAAATTGGGGGTCATTCACAAATTTAGTCGAAATATAATTCCGTCAGATATATTAAAAAAGGTTGAGTGTAAAATTAACATTGCAATATAAATTTCAAATCTTTAATCATTCTGACATATTAATGCAAAATATACAATTTGTAATAAACATTTACGAAGAAAGAAAAAACACAATTTTTGTTAAATAAAAGTATGCTAAATTAACAGCCTCATTTTTTTACAAAATGATACGTATTTAAAAATATTATTAGGTTACACTAGCCTGCAAAAGTTGGGTTATGTCATGTTTTTTAGCTTTTGAAAGTTGATTCTTAGGTGTTCTGTACCGCGGAATCTGAAATTGACCTTCATTTTTAATCATCACATCAGGCTTTTTCGCAAAATTCAAAGCTAAAATTGAATCTCCTCCCTCATCTCATCGGACCACTCAGCTATTTAGCTGTAAGAATCCCAGGATAAGCAAAAATATCGAATAATTTTTTTTTAATAAAATAAAATAAAATAAAATAAAAAATGTTTTACATATGTTTTATAGTATGAGATTTTCGCTATATTTTAACTTACACATTTGCGATTTTCAAAAAAATTCTAACGTGATGGTTAAAAATGAAGGTCATTTTCAGATTCAGTGCTAAAAAGTGCGTAAAAAGCAATTATCAAAAGTTAAAAAACACAACCATCTCCTATAATTTATAGTATTCGATTTTTGTTATTCGTTAAATTTGAAAATTTATGATTTGCGAAATATCCTGACATGATGGTTAAAAATTAAGGTAATTTTCGGATTCAGTGCTAAAAAACACATAAAAGTTAAAAAACCCAACAATCGCAGTCTTGTATTATCTAATCTAAAGCTTTTTCTTAAACTCCTTGGCAGAAATCTATCCGAATTTTTTTGTGTTATCCTGTAAAATAAGTATAAATGGTAACCACCAAAAATCTTAATAATATTAGATTGTTATCGGATTTGGGCCAGTATGTAAAATGCAATCTCGATCGGATATTTATAAGTGGGTTAAAGTTAGAGTACAAATTTTGAACTGGAAAAACATACATACGATTGTTGAAGTAACGTAAAAACTTATAAAAAAAAACATAATTTTTTTTTAAAGAAATCATAAGAGAAAGAGTCTCAGATCCTGACAAAATAAAACATATGTTATTTTAGCCAATTTGAGACTTAATCATAATACTTGTAGGATTTTTTTTCAAAGCGCAGATACACATGAAGTAAGATCTTCGAATACTTTAAACACTTGGTATATGATCCCTCAATGTCAAGCCGAACTCATTTGTTTTCAGAGTAGAAAAGTGGCATAATACCCTGTTCACACTGCGTTATCGGAACTCTCTTAAACCTCCGAACTCTCTGAGGGACTTCCACAAACTCTCTGAGAGAGTTTCAACTTTCTTCGGGCTAGAGACAGTCACGACCATTCACTCTCGCTGGCTGTAAAGCTTCGCATTAACTGATTGGGTGTTGCGGGCGGTTTTATCTTAAGCGCATGCGCAAATAACACAGTGACGTTCACTGAGTTATCTTAAGTGAGTTTTTCCATGTGAACAGGTTTCCAATTCCGGGAGGGTACCACCTCAAAATTAAGAGAGTTCGGCGACCTAAGATATCTTAAGTATCGTAGTGTGAACATAGTATTAGTCATGCATTTTTAAAGTTTCATAACTCACTCAATTTTAGCGTTATATGAATGGGACTTTTTTTGTCTTACTTGTCAGTGTAATAGGAAAAAATACTAAATATAACTTATAGGACCGGGGGACCGTATAAAAATTTAAATTTCGTAATTTTTTAAGAAATGTTTTTATTGACCCAAATCGCTTTTAAAATGTTTCTTTACCTGATTTAAAACATTTTTGTAATTGGAACTATATGTCTATGACTAACGATTTAGGAATTAGCCATTGAACACCGTTGAGACCGGACACCCTGTATAAACAATGTTTTTTCAGAAATCTTTCATTTAGTACTTATGGTTTATTAATCATTTTTCTCAAACAGCAGTACCGGTTTTTATGATGATATTAATTTTCAAGTAAACGTTTACAGTTGCATAATTGAATTTATGCGTGGAAAAGTAAAATATATATATATATATATAATAATATATATGTTATAATAAATGCAATTTACTTTACAAACAGTTTACTTACCAAATTAGTGTAGAGTTCTACCAACTTTCGTAATTTAATCGCCGTTTTTAAGCAAGTTAATTATACTGTAAATATTATTAAAATAACTTCATTATTGTTAATGTTATGACTAAAAATCTAATCTAAAATTAAATGAAGTAACTTGCAATTTCGAATGCTTGAGTAGATTGCGACTCTAGTTTCCTATACAGAACTTGTATGTTGCAGTCTTCCAACACTTAAAATTCGTAAACGTTAAACTAAAACATCCTGTATATTGCCCAAAAAACTCCAGTCAGAGATGTGGAGCTACTTCTACAATGGTCAATCTGAGTCAGTCCGACAACAAAGCACATCAAACAAATGGTTAAACAAGTACAATAAAAAGTGCTTAGAAGTAGAAGTACTTTTTCTCCTAAAAATATTTTTGGAGATCATGGAGTCAGTAAGATAAGTAAAAAAAGCATTAACTTACTTAGCAGCTGTAACGGTATTTGGTTTTAACTGTATTTGGTAGCAGAATTGCATCTGTAAACGCATAAACAAAAGTCAACTCTTAGAATAGAAATTACATATTTTCTCTCAGAATGAACATTTAAAATAAATAAACATTTTAGCATTTTTTTTTTATCAATTTTAGTACTAGGTGAGAAAAGCAAATAACATATTTTAGCAAACCCAACTCTAATCGCTAATCATGTGAACAAAAGGGGGAACACTGGATTTGGAATGCTAAGTAACTGCCTTTACATTTTCTTCGATATTTACAAACATTGTATATTTTTTATATTAAATCTCATTAAACACTGAAATAAAGATGAAATAAAATATTTTTTATTTGTTAGAGGAAAATACTTGTCTTCCAAAATCTCTGCGAAAGTTAGTTTTTTGTTAATTTTTTGGTTTAGGAAAATATTTGTCTTCCAAAATCTCTGCGAAAATTAGTTTTTTTGTTCTCTTTTTCATTTTATGTATATGCGTGTAAAATGTATCTTAAAAGAAAGGTTCAGGGCAGTATTGAACTGGATAGCTCGGGAAAAGGGGAAGGGGTCTGCTGAATTTTGAAATTTAATTAACAAACTTTTCTTTTTTTAATATTTTGAATAACCCAACAAAATGTATTCTTTTTGAGTAACTTTTTGAGTAAATAATTTAGCACAAAGGAAAAGATGAACTAAGAATTTTCCGTTAGACTACTCCCTCTCTAAACCTCTATGGAAATAAAAAATTTGTTCATTTTAGTTTTTCTGTTTACTTGTTTAAAATTACATTTTTTTTTTCTTCCGGGTACCGTTGAATTCCAGAGGTTGAAAGGAAAACCTTTCTGAAATTCTCCCCTATTTGCGCTTCTAAACATTGCCCTAGATAAATTTGGGTTTATGGTGTTAAATGGTCAAAAAGTACTAATTTCGACAGGGACTCCATAATGTCCCTCCCACCAAGAAAAAAATCCTAAATTCAACACTGGTTCAGATAGAAGAGGACCTAAAAAACCTGATAAAAATAAATAATTGCTTAGATTCTTCTCTGGTAGAAATTTATTTTTGAATATTCCTTATTTGTTAATTATTATATTTCTGTAGTTTAAAAAGTTGATTTGTTTTTAAAATTGTCTTTAAAATATTTGACTTTCTGACAAAACATTCTTTAGAACGTTTCACGTTTATATTCTATACATTAAAAAATATACTCGACCAAGGCTGTGGATAACTGTCGTATCTTTAAAAATGTTGTCTTTCTATTTCAGCTAGCGACGCCTATATCTCTAATTTCTTATTCTAGAAAAACTCATGGTTGTTCATCAAGGGAATTAAGGGACAAGGGCAAATTGCATCCTTCTGTTCCATCTTAATCTCTCTAAAAGGCATCTCTTCAAGAGAGTTTTTTTTTTTAATCAAAGTTATATAATATTATGCACTATAATAAAACTTAATAAACGTTGAAGAAAAACTTACATATTTCCTGCGTGAAAAGAAGTTCTATTTTAAAATACCTGAAGTGATCATAAGAAAATGTGCTATTTGGACTCCATAATCTAATTGAAAAGAAAACTTGGTGAAATATGAAAGGGGCTCAGAGCTTTATCCATACCGAAAACATGTAAACAGATCACTCGCTTCGAGTCCATATAAAAACAGATGTATTCAGTGTAACTAATTTAAATTTTCTGATATTTTAAAGGTACGTTTGAAGTCTTATAAAATTATAAAATGAAACACTTCAATGTAATAAAAAATATATATATAGCAAAATTTACATAACACAATTTTCGAAAAAAAAAAAATTATGTGTCACGCCACCATTCGCAAGATATCTTTTATCCGCAAGAATTTTTGCTGTAAAATGATCACGAAACTTTACTCTGTAGAATGAATTAAGGATATAACTATCACTCAAAGGAAACCTTAATAAAGATCCTCTTAAATTTGAAAAAATTAAATACCCTAAAAAATAAAAAATAAATTCATTAAAAATACTCAAAATATTAAACTATCTAAAACATATTCATTCATTCTATAGGTAATAATGTTATACGCATGAAAAAAAAAATAAGCCATTCCATCAAATAGTTTTTTTTAATCTTATGTATAGTCGTCAAAAATCAAGTTATGAGAAAACTAGGTCAAACAACTATCAAGTTTCATTAAAGTTGCAATTAAATGGGTGCGGCTATGAAATTGGTTGTTACATAAATGCATATAACTCCGTTAAAAATGCATATATTTTATGCGGTTTTCTGCACTGTGTTCAGAATTAATTGAATAATCAAAATATATACTAAAAAATCGATTTTCTGGAACTTTTTAAGCTTTGAGCCCCTTTAAAAGAACTGTATATTTCGTTAAAGAAACATGTCATTTGTACTGCTTTTCGCAATATCCCTAGAACCCTTTAAAATTTTTGCAACAGCTTAAATTTTTTAAAGGTTTTTTTATAATTTTTGTACTTGGGATGTGGAGATAGAAAGGTGGGATACAAGGATATATCTGAGAAAACAAATAATTGCATGTATGCAAATAATTGCACTACATTTTGAAGCTTTATTGATTTAAATATATGCTTTGAACAATATGATTTGGATTTTTGTGTATGTTTCTTATAACGATTCATCCTATTCATGATGCATATTATCTTAATGTAATAGCCTTGGTCGCATAAAATACCATTGAATGATAACTGTTAATACCATGTTTTTTTTTGTTTTTTTTTTTCTTTTTTCTTTTTTTAAATGCTTGGCCAATTGTTTAAATCAATTATCAAAGTAATATTTTCCTAAAGCATAAACAGCTCAAACCGTTTTGTTTTTATTTTGTCATTTCTTAATTTCTAAACGAAATAATTAACATTTTCCAATATAGTTTTTTCTTATACAGCATAAAATATGCGTTAATATAATTTAAAATAATTAAGAAAAATCACAAGATAAGAGAATGTAAAATTAATACTGATTTTATCAATGATAGAAAAAACTCTGACTTATATTTTACATTATTACAGTATATGAAAAATAACAAAATACGTATTAAAAAATAATATTCTGTGTAAGAAATAATATCTACTATATGTGCTTTACGTTATAATATTTATTATTGAGTTATAGTATTATCATTATTTAGTATAAATATTTTTAACAGCTCAAAATATTCGTTAAATTAATTAGGGAAATGAAAGAAAAAGAAAAATCACAATATAGAATAATGTGTTTTATTTCATCCATGACCAGAAAAGCTCTGTTTTATTTTATATTATATTATAAATTATTACAATATGTGAAAAATAACAAAAACCGTATTTAAAAAACTAAAATTTTGTGTTAACAATAATTTCTACTATATGTGTTTTACGATCGGATACATTCTAGCTTGTGTGTTTCATTTTATGTTCTGTTAAACACAATAATCTATTTAACAAATGTATATTTGCCGCATGGGACCACTGTATGTTTATCGAAGATCCATTATGAAGATTAAATCTTATTGCATTTGCCACATTACAAATATCCGAAACGGCATGTCTGTACATTAGCAGTTAATCTTATTTTATCATTTAACAAATCTATGTAATTAGACAATTTGAAATATTTTAAGTGGACTATAATCCTTATTATTAAATTTACTATTAAATCAAATACTTCTTTTAAAAAAAATGTGAACAGGTTTAATGCCCTTAAACCATCTTAAATGAGTAAAATAAAAGGTAATAAAATTCACAAAATAAAATTATGTAAAAATTAAAATTGGTTTTATCCATACTAAAAAAAATCTATTTCGTTTTGTAACAATATATTATAAACAGTCATACTATTTAAAAAAGAATCATGCATTTAAAAAAAAAAACAATATTTTGTGAAAAAAAAATTGTTTTTTCTATATGTGTTTTACAGCCTGATGCACTCTAATTGATATGTTTCCTTTTTAAAACTGATAAACACCATGTTAATAACATGTTAAACACATGCATATTTTCCGCAAGAAAACAACGCTTAATACTTATCGAAGATCCATTATGAAGATTAAATCTTATACATTTTCCACAATACAAATATCAGAAACGGCATCCTGTATATACCTGAGTTGTTGATGAATTTTATCATTTTATCCACCTATGGAATGGTACAATTTCAAGTATTTTAAGTGGAACATAATAATTTTCATTGTTCTAGATTAAATTCTTCTTAAATAACTCTTTTGCTTTTCTCTTTTTCTCTTATGTTGTCATGTTGTCTATGTATATGCGGTTTAATAAATCGTCATAACTTGGAAGTGTAACAAATTTTTTGATTTGTCCTCGTATTTTGATTTGTTTCCTTAAGATTACGATTCAAAATTTTCAAAAATGCGTTAAAAGAAATATGTTTTAGAGCGAATAATTACAATTATTTAAGTATTCATTTTAAATTATAAATAAATAATGTTTTTAAATAAATTCGTCAGCCATTTTTGTATAGGTTTCATAGATGATTCATTTTTATCTCATGAACTTAAAAATCAGCAGCCAAAACTTGAAAGAACGAAAAGCTTTTGACAAACAAAATTATTGAAGTGATGTTTATTATATATTGTGCATTTTTATTCGGAAAGTCTTTGACTTAAAATTGAAATTATTTGAAATATACAATTATTACAAATATAATATTTATTAAAATTAATATCATAATTCCTTTCTATATTTTGAACAAAGTTAAATTCGTTTTCACCAAAAGGAAACGAAGGATCTCTTTCAAGTCATATGCATCGTGTTAGAAATTTATATATATAAAATAATAAAAATAATAATACTCTTTTTGAAATATCACATAAATGTTTTTTATTTTCTTTTTTGGACATGAAGTATTTTTTAAGTTGCTGCTGTAATACATCTGAGAAAAGTGCCTTTTTTAAAAACACGTTGTTTAAACTTTTTTGTAATTGTAGAAATATTTGATGAAAAATAGCACTTCCATGTACCTAAATGCGAATAGCAAGATTCCATACATTTATTTTAACTTATGTTTGTGTGTGTGGTTGGGGGGGGGGGGATTTTATATTTTTATGTAGTATCCCCCAATGGGTACCCCTGAAATGAAGAGGTTAAAAGAACTAATAACAACACGTATGTAGCAATTTACATATTTACTGACTAAAAAATTTCAATGTTTTCAGCGCGTACTCTAATGTTGGCGTAAACTAACTGTTGTGAAGGATTTTATCTAACTTCGGTTGAAATATAAAAACATACCATCAACTGGTAAGTGAGACATTAAGTGACAACTTTACAAGTTTTTAAAAATAGTATCAGAATTTCTATTAGTTTATTTCTTTTTATATCTTTTGAAACGTAAAATTTTAAAAACTTTTCTCAAAAATGTGCATTTTAAAAGCTTTGGCCATTACCAATTTATATTACCGAGCACATATAAATATAACCGATTTATTTATAATATTTTTCAGTAAATGCATGAAAGATTACTAAGTACACATTTTTAATATATAGATATACATATATATTCATATGGATATTTGTTTGGCATTTTTGTAACACACACGAAGAGATAAAATGATCATTAATAATGTTACAGTTTTAATGAGCTATTTTCTTCTAAGTCTTATAATACTTTAAGATTTTAAAATATCTCTAGGTGTATTATATAAATTTCAAATAAACAGTTATCTGTGCATTTCATATATTTCTGGATTCTTTAAGATTTTAACTCGGTGACATCATTTCAAATAATATAAAGATTGTAAAATATTTCTAATATAATTATTAGTTACCTTAATTAGATGCAGCGTTATAATGTCGATTCGAATATTTTTGAAATGTTGCATGAAAGTCGTTACTAATTGGGAGAAGTTCCGAATTTAACGAGGAAACTTAAATTCTATAAAAAAAATCTCGATTTGAATATGTTTAGAAATAACAAAATTTAATACTCAGACCGTTTTAAATATTTAAAACATGTACATTTAATTTAATGATATGAAAAGAGGACTTAAGAGATTATTCATTCAAAATATTTGCTATTAAATTAGATGATTTTAACACATTTATTATATTAGAATTCTAGTTATGAATTATAAAGACTTAAGAAAGCATATTAATGAATTCATTTAATTTAATTCAATTATTTTAATTTCGTTGAACCATATTATTTCTTTAATTTCATTTAATTGCGTAGCGTAAAACATTCTTCATACATTTTCGTATCATTATTACACGATAATCTTTTTAAATACAAACTTGCATGACTAAAAGCATGAAGAAAGTGGGGTCACATTAATTCATAATAGTGACGTCACATCTATGACCAAAATAGCAACGCTGAGTTTCGGCACATTGTGACTAAAATTTCAACTTTTTCCAAAGAAAAGGGAGATGTACAGTTTGAAAGATATTCGTCTCAAAATATGTGTTTTTCTTGAGAATTTTGATTTTTTTTTAATTACTGAGACGTGACTGCAAGTCAACAAGAACACATTTGAATTTTAACCGTAAAATTGCAAGATATAAGTATATATATATATATATATATATAACACTTAATTAGGTTTTTTGCTCTTAGCGTTAATTTAGTTTAAATAATTTGGGAAAAGAAGCCTTTCGATAAAATTCCCTTTTTCAAAAATCTATCAATCATAAAAAAGTAAAATATATTTAATTATCAAATCTAAGGGGTAGTACGCACTTCTCTTTCTTCATGTCTCTCATACATAAGTAATTCCGGAATTGAACGCATTTTACTTTTATGGAAGAAGTATTATGCTTCTATTTAAGGGAGAAACCTTACTCGAAAAAATGAAAAAAAAAATGGTGTTAATTTTTATCCGCATTATTATTCTACACTGTGTACTGTACAAAATACAAAAGTTCCACCATCTCAATATGTTCTCTGTAAGTACGCTAAAATTGTTTGTAAAGGTATTTTTTGGTTTTTTGCTTCTCCTGAAAAATAGCACGTTTTATCGCAATTTGTACATTTCCTTCGAAACCAAAGTAGTTTGGTAAATAATGTTATTAGTTAGTTTGTCTCTGTGGTCATCATTTGAATTGAGGGAATGTTCCACAAATATATTTTTATTTACATTTTTTACTCAAAAACCATAGGAAAGTGCCTTTTAACAAAACCTAAATAAAAAAGTACGTATTTAGTCTTTCAAAAATCATGAATTCATTTAATAAATATAGATTCAATAAAGTTATACAAAAATGTTTGTTGTGATCGGATTAATGGTTTAGGAGAAAAGGGCATTAAGGGGTCTTGTACCTTTTAAACGCGTCGAAAATTAATAAAAAACTTCAAAGTTTGAATTAGTTTGAATCTTCAAAACCTTTTTATGTATAAACATGAAATTTTGGATATTGATTAAACAGATTGTGCTTTGTAATATACTACCAACAGAAATTTACTAACCCTTTACAGAATTTGTGTGTTGTTGAAATCAAAATAGCTCTTTTTTTTACCCCATAAGTCATTGCGCGCATGATATCTTGAGAAAGTATGTATGGATTGTCCGGAAATTTGAGTAAATATACTAAACAAGTATGTGTGTTTAAAATGATCTGCTTTTAAGTATTTACAATGGTAATATTTTTAGTTATGACTATTTTTATTCATTAAAAATACAAAATTTTTATTTTTTTTTACGAAAATATTTTTTTTATATAATTAATGAAAAAATTCTAGCCTAAGAGTAGATCATCTTAAACACACATATATGTTTCGTATCTATACCGAATTTAATGCCAATCCATACATACTTTCTCAAGGTATGCGCTCAATGACTTATGGGGTAAAAAAAGAGCTATTTTGATTTCAACAATACACAAATTCTGTAAAGGGTTGACAAATTTCTAATGGTAGCAAATTACAAAGCACAATCTGTTTAATCAATATCCAAAATTTCATCTTTATACATAAAAAGTCCTTCCGGCCAGTGCCGGGAGGAAGAGGTAGCTTTCATATTCCTTATTTTAAAAAAGTCAACTTATATTATTCAAACACACGAAGCTCAATTTAGTGGAAACCGAATATTAGAGATTCAGTACTATTTTTTATCAATACTAAATCATAATGAATGAGAATTTTGCGAAATTAGTCAGCTTTATCCAAGCTGCTTTTATTTAAAGTAACTTATTTTAAAGTAGTATATTTAAAGTAGTTTATTTAAAGTAAAGGCTGCCAAATTCGGCGATTTCTTAAACTGCCTGCCATTTTAAGACAACATGGTGGATGAGGCTAACCAGTGAACTTGGTCGAGACCTTAGTAATTGCTGTTCACATGCTCACTCACATCGGAATCGGTTGTTATATACGAGTGCTGTCGCATGCAAAAAATCAGATTTTTCAAAATGTCACCCACATTAGAAATTGAAACTGCTATATCTGAGCCATTTTTTAAGATAAAGACAAACAAAAAATGCTCCTGAAATCTTATATCAAGGTCAAATACTTAAGAAAGAAACCTTTTTCAATTTCTAATTTTTTTGCACCTCACTTTAAATATATATATTTTTTAATTTAATGGCCGCCATTTTGAAACAAGATGGCTGATGAAGCTGGCCAGCGAACTTGGTCGAGGTATTGATGTATACTATCCACATGCCTTCTTCCTTCGAAATAGGCGAATACGTGTGTTATCGCGTGACAAATACAAGATCGTTTCAAAGTGTTAGCCATGCTAGAAATTCAAAGTGCTATAATTCAACCATTTTTTAATATATAAACAAAAGAACAAATTTTCAGAAACAAAAACTACTCCAGAATCTTTGTATCAAGACCAAACACATAAAAAAAAATATTTTTCATTTTCCAATTTTTTTAATACTTCATTTTAAATTTTAAATTAAATTTTTTTAAATGGGCATCGTTTTGAAACAAGATGGCGAATGAAGCTGGCCAACGAACTCGGTCGAGACATTGGTATGTACTATGTACAGACCAAGTTACATCCAAATCGGTTCATAAATACGCCTGTTATCGCATGACAAAAACCAGGTTGTTTTAAAATGTCAGCCACAATAGAAATTCAAAATGCTATAACTCAGCCATTTTTTTAGATATAGACGAAACAAAACCTGTTCCGGAATCTTTGTATTAAGGTCAAACACATACAAAAAAATCTTTTTCATTTTCCAAATTTTTGGTATCTCATTTTAAATTTTAAATTTTTTTAATTTATTTAAATGGCCGCCATTTTGAAACAAGATGGCGGATGAAGCTGGCCAATGAACTCGGTCGAGATATTTGTATGTACTATGCACACACCAAGGTACATCCAAATCGGTTCATAAATACGTCTGTTATCAAGTGACAAAAATCAGGACGTTTTAAAATGTCAGCCACGCTAGAAATTCAAAATGCTATAACTCAGCCATTTTTTAAGATATAGACAAAACAAAAACTGCTTCCGAATCTTTTAATCAAGGTCAAACACATAAGTAAAAAATATTTTTTCAATTTTCAATTTTTTGGTACCACATTTCAAATTTAAATTTTTCTTAAAAATTTAAATGGCCGACATTTTTAAACAAGATGGCGGCTGAAGCTAGCCAACGAACTCGGTCCAGACATTCGTATGTACTATCTATAAACGAAGTTACATCCAAATCGGTTCATAAATACGCCTTTTATCGCGTGACAAAATTCAGGACGTTTCAAAATGTCAGCCACGCTAGAAAATCAAAATGCTATAACTCAGCCATTTTTTAAGATATAGACAAAACAAAAACTGCTCCGGAGTCTTTGTGTAAAGGTCAAATACATAAGAAAAAAATATTTTTCCCTTTTCAATTTTTTGGTACCACATTTCAAATTTTAATTTTTTTTAAAAAATTTTAAATGGCCGCCATTTTGAAACAATATGGCGGATGAAGCTGGCGAACGAACTCGGTCGAGACATTTGTATGTACTATGTACACACCGAATTACATCCAAATCGGTTCATAAATACGAGAGTTACAGTGTGACATAGGTCAGATATATATATATATATATATATATATATATATAAATTTTGAACGGAGGGTGGTTTCGGGGTCTGGGGGTCATGATCGATGAAAATATACCAAAATTTTTTGAAATCGCTTTCCTCCGAACGGCTGCAATAGGTAGCTTTTTGTAATGAAAGCTACCTAAAAGGCTTTGAAGATAGACTAATTCAAATTTTGAAGTTTTTCGTTAATTTTCGACGCGTTTAATAGGTACAAGACCTCTTAAAGTCTGTTTCCTAGAAATCCACACAAACTTTTCTTGTCTGGAAAGCTATGAAAAAACGAGACAAAAAACACTAATGGACACTGCAAGGTAACTTTAATAAGAACATTACTAGCGAAACAGCACCGAAAACTGGCAATATGAAGCAATTAAAATAATAAAACTTCGTAAAAAATCACCATAAAATTAAAACAAAACACAGGACGCGTTTCGAGCTAAAAACATAACAGCTCGTCATCAGCTACAGCATACACGTGTCCGTAAACGAACAAGTTCAAAAATGAACTGAAGATAAAGAATGTTGCGAAGAATGCGACAGATGGCGCTACCTGATAGAGGGATATGCAAAAGGGAAATGTGTTGAAAAAAGATAGAAGTGAAAATGAAATGGAAAAAATGGAAATAAAAGAAAAAATAAAAATAAAAGAAGTAAATTAAAAATATAAATAAAAATAATAAATAAAGAACTATAAAAGAACAAGAAAAAAATCCAAATTATTATTATTATTATTATTATTATTATTATTATTATTATTATTATTTTTTTTTTTTTTTTTTTTTTTTTTTTTTTTTTTTTACAAAATAAAAAGAAAAGAAACAAGAGAAAAGGGAAAAGAATTACAAAATTAATTTCCACGCTGGAGATAGGAAAGGAGATGATGGGAGATCATTGACAAGATTAGCAGAATTTTTTGAAATAAAATATGCTTCATGAAAATCCAAGTGAGAGGGAGAGGCAGGGGAAGAAATAATTTTGGCCATGGAGAAATTGAAACAATGACTGGAAGACCAACAGTGAGAAGCAATTTCTCCATGGCCAAAATTATTTCTTCCCCTGCCTCTCCCTCTCACTTGGATTTTCATGAAGCATATTTTATTTCAAAAAATTCTGCTAATCTTGTCAATGATCTCCCATCATCTCCTTTCCTATCTCCAGCGTGGAAATTAATCTTGTAATTCTTTTCCCTTTTCTCTTGTTTCTTTTCTTTTTATTTTGTAAAAAAAAAAAAAAAAAAAAATAAATAAAAAAAATAATAATAATAATAATAATAATAATAATAATAATAATAATTATAATTTGGATTTTTTTCTTGTTCTTTTATAGTTCTTTATTTATTATTTTTATTTATATTTTTAATTTACTTCTTTTATTTTTATTTTTTCTTTTATTTCCATTTTTTCCATTTCATTTTCACTTCTATCTTTTTCCAACGCATTTCCCTTTTGCATATCCCTCTATCAGGTAGCGCCATCTGTCGCATTCTTCGCAACATTCTTTATCTTCAGTTCATTTTTGAACTTGTTCGTTTACGGACACGTGTATGCTGTAGCTGATGACGAGCCGTTATGTTTTTAGCTCGAAACGCGTCCTGTGTTTTGTTTTAATTTTATGGTGATTTTTTACAAAGTTTTATTATTTTAATTAAGAACATTACTACTCTGTGAAACTGTTATTGAGTTTCAGTTAAACCGTTTTGTCTGACATTTTGGAGCGTTAACCGGGTTATGGGACTGCTATTACGAAAGTGATGTTTTGCTGGCGGAAGTGGCTGCGAATTATTTTTCAGTAATAATTGCTAGTGAAATCTGGGTAGAACACGTAATCATCGCTGCTGTAATTGGTACTGTTTTAACGACGTTAGAGATGAGACGACGTCGAATGCACTTGTTCAAATGATGTTGTCCCTTGACAGCGAACCCAGTCTTTCGGATGAACAAACGACTGAAGCCTTTCGGATCCATCGCAATCAAATGAGAATCTTATCTTCGAATTTCACTTTAGTGTCATATTTGATGATAGGTTTATCGTGAAGCCGTCAGATGTGTAGTAGCACCATTATCGTTAAAAGTGGAGTAAGAGAGCTTAAAATATGACTTCTCATCCAAGATAAATCCTCGATCAGAGAATTTTTTGAACAAGAGCCCACACTTCGTTTCACGGCAACCATTTGCTATTCTGCTCGTTTTGATAAGAACCTTTTGTTGTGATATTTGATTTTAAGCTTCTTGGTGATTGTCTTATGTAGGAAACCGAGTGAAAAAATAAATTTGCCAGCCGAGGAATGTATTAATACTAGGTCTTTTTTGTCAAATAGCCGTTTCAACTGCTGTAACTTCGGCTTGATGAGATTTTGGGCCTTCCTACCCGGTCAATCTTGTCTTTCGGCCATGTGATAGCCATATCGTATATAGCTCGTTTGAGGATATTTTTGAGAAAAAAGTGGCTAACGAGAAACTTGTTGCTTGTTCCCATGAGGAACAAGCAACAGTTTTACGCAACAAACCCTTGAGGAACAAGCAAGGAGTTTTACGAAGACTATAGTGTTCGTAAAACTTGTATCACACGCGTACGCAGACACTCCTCTTTCGACTCCATTCTCGGAAAACACAGATTACGAACAGAAAACGAACTCTTGGCGAACCGGCGTGCCTTTATATACGATAAAGTAACACTTCATGCGCAGATTTAGCCTGATTCGTATTCCTTTATTATTTTTCATAACTACAAACTTTGTGTGGATTTTTAGGAAACAGGCCTTAGTTAACATGTACAAAACCCCAATAAGTTACCCCTTAAAATGATCTGAGTGCTCGGAAAAAATTCGAACAATAAATTATTCCGCAAAACACAAAAAAATACTTTACACAAACTAATTTATAGTATCATTACTAGACACTATGGGTTTTGGCCTTGGTATGCATTTTTTGGACTTTTTATAAAAAGAGAAAATCGAAATGGGACTAATACACGCTAGTGGCTTCTATAAGTTGTGCTTTGCCTTCAATGTCCGCTTCAATGCCTGGTTGAAAAAAATTATACTGTATTAAATAGAAATCTTGTCACAGTAATATAACTTTTTCCTATATACTTCCATAACAGAACTCTTGTACGTAACTAATTAAAAATTAAACAAACAGTTAAATAATAAAATACATTAAAAATCCTAAAATTTCCGTCATGAAATTTTAATGAGAAACATAGTTACAATAAATTATTTATACAAGATATCTAATAGAAAATAATTTCTAATCCATTGTTCGTTTAAAATCTGTTAGGAAATGTGTGTTATAAATTACTACTAACTACATCTTGATTTAGCAATGGGTATCGGGAACTTTAGATGTTTGAATCTGAGTTGTTATCCATAATATTTGCAATAAGAAATTAGAGCAGTGTAATATAGGTAAATAACTACAACACAACAGTTCAATCACCAAAGCACTGTATTCCTTGTTGCAAACTAGATTTGGTAGACATAGCGTAAGTCATCAGTGCAAAATATGATAATAAGAACTTTGATTTATTTGAAAATGCAAAGATGCATAGCCTTTGCTTCAGAGTATGTATTTAGAAATTGGGAAAATGTTATTTTAAGCCTTTTTTATAAAAATAAAAACGACATTTATGAATGGCCAGTTCTGGTAGAATGACTAGATTGTACCCGAACTCATCCCGAAATTCTTCTTTTTTTCATGCAAGTTAGATAGTCAGATTAGAATTTAGATTAGTCGAAAAACAAAATTATATCAAAACTGGAACAGCGTCGGTATCGTAAAAAAACCTGTACACAGAACAAGAGGCAAGATTCTAATCCGAATCCTACCCAAACAAAAAAAAATGAAAAAGAAACCGACCGGCACAATCAAGTCGGGTTGGATTCTAATAAAATTTTGTCACAAGCATGATACACAATGCTAAACCGAATTTTGCCTACAATAACAAAAATAAAATATGCCTCGTTAAGGTGGGGTCGGGTTAATATGTTACCGATTGAGAATCATCTCAGATATCACATAATCGCTAATAGGTCACACTTCACAAAATGGTCACTGTGTGACGTAACAGAACAGATTAACAAAGCTAAAATAAAATTAACAAAGCTAAAATTTCCAAAAAAATTACAAAACCACGACGAAAATTCGTTAAAAGCTAATGGAACTTTTGTTTTTGTAAACCTGTTAGTTAACATACGATAAATGATTAAAGATATGATACGATAAAACTTAGAAAATGAATTCTGTTGACACCTTTCCATCTATTCTAATAAAGAGTTAATGAACGGGAGTTTCTAAAAAAAATGAGTTTTATCATGATAAAAAAATTGATAAAAAAATTCATAAAAAAATCTCTAAAAAATAACTATACAAGGGATTAAAAATCGATACACAATTTTTTTTAAATGGAGTTTATGTGATGAAAATGTAAAATCGAGGACATGTCTCGAAAATTAAGACGCATTGTGTATTCAAAAATAGTGTTTTAAAATTTAATTTTTTTTAAATCATAAAATTATAATAAGATTGAAAATTTGTTTTAAAGTGTTCTATATACTTACGGTGAAATATATAATCGCACAAAATTTCATACCTATCTGATGAAAGAAAATAACATCTACCGTTCCCATAAAACTTTGTGAATAAAAATAAGAGGAAAATACCCAAATAAATAATAACGGCTTCATTTAAAAAAATAAGGATACCATTGCGAGAAATGAAGTGCAATATCATTTCAAACTGCATTTTAAAATGTTTTTTATGATATTTAAACAAAATCTGATAACCGAATAATTCTTCAAATGGCAAGACTACTACTATGTGTTGAAATGAACAGTTAACAAATATTCATTACATAATGAACGGTTCATATTATAATTAAAGGAAATATACGAAAAAGAAAATACATTTAAATCTAATATTTAAAATTTTCAGCTTATTATTCATTGTGCTACAAATCACCTTCTATATATCCGTAATATTTTTTTACACATACTACCAAGACAACATTAGTACACAATAAAGATTTATCATTGCGTTTTAGCAATTTTTAACAGAACACTAATATCGAAAGCATGATGGCTGTAACGTCAGTGCAAATCACAGCGGGCAGGACACTTTTGTGATTTAAAATATTGTTACTTAGTGACACAGCACCGTGACTAAAGAGAACGTTTTCGACCACTTAAATAAAGCAACAAGAACACAGCAAAAATTTCATTCATTGCGAAAAATATTCTTGTCACAAATTTTGAAAAGTTGGTGCCGTCACTGTGATGTGAATGTAAGTCGGATACGTCACGTCTGAAATGTGACTGCAAAACTAAAAGGAAGACAGGCAATATTGTGACCATAATACTACTTTTAAATATCTTCTAAGTATTTTTATCAGTCCCAGGCATCTGAGGTCCTCTATCGGAAAAATTTTGACGAGTCCAAGTAAACTTATATTCACTTTTCCATCAACCTACAGAGGCAATATTTCTAAATTAACCAATTTTAGTTAAAATTCATTATGATACAAATTCTTTAAATGATTCAGAATAATATATAATACCAAAAAACGGTATAAATCAGCTTTTTTCTTTTATTCTGATTCAAGTAATTAAAAAAAAAATGCTATATAGCGTAATTTGTGATGATCCTTTGATAATAAAAGAAAAAGAAAATCTAATTTCACAGTTTTGTTTACCATGATCATATTAAAATTTCTAGAGTAACTTTTTGAAAATTTATGGGCGAATCATTTCATTAACTTAATATATATATTTTTAATTCTTTATTTCTACTATTTTTAAGTTAAATTGCATACTTATACCAAACACAAAAAGTGTAGTGCACCTTCTTTTTAAAAATCATATCCAAACATTGATATTTTGCTTACATTACATTTGGGAAGAATATCCAAATCATATATGGTAAATATATGGTATCATACATTTACTTTCGTTATTTGTAAATACGGCTTTTTTACAATTTGTGACGCTATATTTGTATTACATGTATTTTTAAATTTATCTATATTTAAAATATCTAAGTGAAAATATAAAACAAGTATAAACTGCATACGTTTAATTGTATATGCATATGAGGTTTAAAACCTGTAGATAAAAATATTTCGCCTATGTTTTATCTACAGTGTGATTTTTATTAAAAAAAAAAACTCAGAATAATCTCTAAACACACACAAAAAAATACTTTTCTGTTCAAACATAAACAGTGTTTGTGTTTGAGCTTAAAAGACTATATTTTTGATGAACTACATTTATATTTTTTGTAGAAAAACATTTAAACTTTTTGTAGAAATACATTTATATTTTTGTATTAATACATAATTTTTTTACAGACATAAATTTTTATTTTTGTAGAAAATTAAGAAAAAACTATTAAGGGCACTATTAAAAAAAGACAATTGTTTCTTAATCCACGAAAATATAACATAATAACGAAAAAATATATACAATACAATCTTCGAATTGCTCATGTTACCAACAGACGTTAAAAAGTCTATAAAATAATATATAGAAATAAAATTTCTTTAGCTTCTACTGATTTTCGGAATCGTTTCTAATGAGATTTTATAGTTCTTTAATCTCAAATGAGAATATTGGCTTTTAGGATGTATTAATTTTCAATTGATCGTTTTTCAACTTCGAAATGGAATTTAGGCATTCGAGAACAACAAAAGAATGTTAATTTTAATGTCAGTGTCAATGCTTTCATGTTATCATGGTATCAAATCTTATATTCCGGTTGAAGAAAACTGAGTAATGCGTTATAAAAGCTGTCCGAAATGTTTCCGGAAATTAGTGGCAATAAAAAAAAATGCCCAGTTAAACCGATGACATTAAGCTCACAGACTACTCACACTAACAGTATATTATACTCTTATTAAAAGGAATAATGTCCCTCGAAAAATAACGAAATCGACAATAAAGCACTTTTAGCTAAATTAAGGGGATTTGCTCCTCCGTTTTCCCCCTTTATACTTAACTACCGAACCTCCAAATCTAATCGTGTAAGCGCCTTATCAGAAATACCAAATTTGAAGAAAATCAGTTAATCCTGCATCAAAAACACATTTATCCAAATTAAGGGGAAATTTGCTCCCATTTCCCCCCTTTATACATAACCAATTAAGCTCCAAAACTAAGCACGAAAGCGCTTTATCGGAATGAACCTATATCCAAAATTTCAAGAAAATCTGGTATTTCTATCAACTGTTATCGCATTGCGTACATACATACATAGATACCTATGTACAGTCGAGGGAAAAAAAAGTAAACACCCCCTACTAACTCCTCAACAAATTATCGTAGAAGAAAGTTACTGGTACCGAATGATTGGAAATAAAGTCTACTTTTAAATGACGTATATAAAATTTGTTTAGGGGGCCATATACATATTAAAACGAACTATAACTTTGTTTTTTTTTTCAATAGAAGTACACAATTCTAATAGCATAAATGAACTCTAGATCCTTCAATTAGTCTAAAAACAAATTTTTATGCAATTCGAACGATAAGTTTCTGAGAAATTAATTATTTTAAAACGAGCGTATTTTAAGGGCTGTATCCAAATTAAAGTTTGTTACTCGATTGTTAACTGAGAGAGCTCCCTTCTTGATCAAGGCACCTTAAGCACTCAATTAAGACTGTTAGATTACAGGATAGCATAAGGAATATAAAATTATTTAGTCACTTCCATCATAGACGGCCCCTTAAACAATCATTTTGCCGTTTTTAAGCATAATTTGAAAACTACTTGGAAGAAAAATGTGAAATTTTGGATTTCCATAAAGCAGGACTTAATAAATCTGAATGCATCAAAAAAATTGTAGGTTGCAATTCATATTTTTTTAAATATTAATTCCATAATTCATATCAGAAAATTATAAAAATTTCAAATTCAACGTATTTATGTTTGAGTATATTAGTATTATTGCTACACAAAAAATTAGGACATTAGCATCATAATTTCAGAAGTTATAAATAAAAATATGAAAATGTAATTTAACATTAGAAGAACTCAATTTTAAAAGTTTATAATTCAAAAACGTATCATTCAAATGACTTGAAATTTGGTTTCTAGGCATAGTTTGAACCAAAGTTTTGAAATATCTCGTTGAAACTGGGTATTACCATTGAAAAAAAACAAAGTTATGGTTCGTTCTAATATGTAGATGGTCCCCTAAGCAAATTTTCTATGCATCATTTAAAAGTGGACTTTATTTCCAATAGTTCGGTACCAGTAACTTTCGTCTACGATAATTTGTTGAGGAGTTAGTAGGGGGTGTTTACTTTTTTTTTCACGATTGTACATACATATGTATGTACATACAGAACCTGCGGGCACATTAGCTCACAGATTTTGATAGCCTGTGAGTTTATGTGAGGCTTTGATAGGCATTGAAAAACTGTGAGCTAATAAAAAAAATGATAATCTGTGAGCTAATAAAAATATATATATATATAAATGCTTCTTTAATTCTCGTAAATACATTGGTTACCGAGTTTCTGAAAGACTCAAAATATGTTTCGAATCATGGTGAACTCGTAAGAGGTTACATTATATTTCATTTGACTAGGAAGCATATGTCTTTCTTTTCATAATGTCTGTAAAATATTGATTGATATTAATTGATAAAATTTATTATTATTCAGTCCAAAAGCATAAAAGATGCATACAGCATTCATTATAAAAAACGAACTGCGTAATTATTAAATATGTTTTTGGCTATCGCTAGTAAAAAAAAAATTCAATTTATGGCTATCATTTTTTCTTTTGTTGCATATTAAGCGGACAGCTGACTTTCAACATCACGAAATTCGGCTAAAAAAACGATTGTTTTTAATTGGAGAATGATGAAAATAGGCGCTCAATTTTATGTGATGTGAAAAGATTTTTACAATTCTGACGCTTCTTCGTAGAGGCAGAAACTTTTATGCTTGAAAAAGCTGTACATATTTATGCATTTTTATTTACTTAAATTGCTCATTTCTAAAAATTGAAAATTTCGCACATTTTTAACTTCGAAACGTTCCATGCGCATTCGATCAAGATTATGTGTCAGATTATTTAGAAATTTATCTTCAATATCCTTTGTACAATACTAAAGAGCTGTTAACATAAAAATAAAAATTTTCAGGGTTATTTTAGTGTTGAAATTTATATGCATAAGGATATATATATAGCTACATTTTTAGAAAAAAAGCATTATTATAAAAGTATACTCTTTCTTCTTATACGTTCAGCAAACTTTTTTTTCAGCGCGTTTATTTTTACAGTTAATGCATATATAAATGTGTTCAATACTGGTGATTAAAGTTGCTCCTGTGGTGAAATGTAGTCTTCTTCCTAATATAACTCGTAGACAGTGTTGCGTGCGCCTGAAGAAACTTTATTTCGAAATATGTTGAAATTCCTAATGTATTTTTTTCTTCTTTATATTTGATAATAAAGAGACAAAATAAAAAAAATCAATTCTGGATGGAATATGACTGCACTGAGTTACGCACTTACAATAACAAAGGAAAATAAATTAGATTTATTTATAAACTTAGGCGACGGACCTGACAGAAATCTAGCTGAAAGAGCCAATCGTCGTTAAACTAAGAAAAATGTATTAAATTGAAAACGGAAGTAAAAACATTTCAGTGTAATGGTACGATACATTCTGACGCAATGCTGATAATTTGCATTTATATTCTAAATTATCAGGAGAAGAACACTACCATGTATACAAGTATCATCTAGATGAAAAGAAGCATAGTTAAACACAGAAGATGGGACCGTTACGGCAATATCTGTTATGGCAACTGTACTAGAATCACTACTGACAAGGAGGGAGAGCTAACAAGCCACCGAAATTTACCTATATCGGTGAAATATGATTTGGATATAATTTGTATGTTTGTTTGTTTTATTGAACACATACATCAGACTTGTGTGCTTGACACCAGGGCCTGCTTATAAGTCATCGTCGATATACAGGGAAGAGATAGCACAAGAAAATTTATAACAGCAGAAAATTACATTCAGGGTCTTCACAAAGAGTGTGCAACGGAGCCGGTGGGATTCGGACCCGACCCCACCTACGCTCTCAAGCGATTATTGACGTGGTATCTTATCCACTCAGCCACGGTGGGCCCTTGGATATATATTCTTTCCTCCACAAGTTATATTCAGACAAATTTTCTGTGACTAGCAGAGTGCAATATTCCGTATATTTTTACATTATACCATTACATTATGTCACTTTAAATTCAGTTAACATCGTTTTTACTTGATAGCTAACATTCAATACGAATTTTTTAATTTGATGTTCAAGGCACTTATGTCGTTCACATTTCAAGTACGAAAAAAGAAAAATCACAATAAGTGCATGCAGAATAACAAAAATGTTCCATGATGAGAAGTTTCTTCCTCATTGTCACTAAAAGCGCTGTGATCGTAATCGTATTACCATTATGGCCTATGAAAATGTCCCATCTTGTATCTTTGCATTTATGGGTAGAAGAACTCATATGCAAATATTATCTATGCAACACCAGTTGTCGCAAGACCGGCAACCACTGCTGGTAAAGTGCACGATATGCCTGGTGTATCCCACAGGATTCAACAATCCCTCCATCAGTGCTGTTGTGAGTGCGTCATAGTTGCAGATCGCTTTTGTAAGCAATTATTGTAAATATTACTTATTAAACTTGTTTCTGTAATTTATAAGTCACTTTCGTTTTTCTGACTTGTCTCCTCCGTTTCAACATCATGCGATTGATAGCGCCGTTGAATTTCGTTTACGAATATGCATAAATGAATATACGGAATTAAGTTAATGCTTATATTTAATGAAATGTATTATGAGCTAAAGAAAATACATGTAATTTTCCAAAATGCTAAAAATTTATAAAATTTCTTAAATTCAAAGTTTAAAAAGAAATCCAATGAAAGTGATTAAGTAATGTTAGTTCTTAGAAACAAAATTAATCGCCAATGAAAATAATAAAGAAAGATTGCCCTGCTAAATAATTATTTTGTATTTAAAAATGATCTTTTTAGCATAAATTAGCATTTATCGATAATATTTTTAGCTGTTTCTATTCGTATTAAATTTATGTTTGAGGAGAAAATTATAACAAATCTTTTTAATAAATTTACTCTGTAGATAAATTTTTAACCTTGTTTTGATATGAATAATATTACAATTTATTCTTATGCAAATCAATTTTTATTTTTGTTTTGTTTTGATGTTTTGTAGTGAAATATTTTAGTTTTATTAATGAAATAATGTGAAAAGTTAAAATACTACTATAAAATGCATTTTAAAGAACTTTTCTTACAACTTTATAAAAGTTACTGTCACAAAATATTTATTAAAATGTACTCATTACTAGAAGATATTTTAAAAAGTGGCATAAAATACATATAGCACTAGGGGGGGGGAGATTCTTTTTTAATTGCCCATAAAAAATGGAAGAAAACCCTATGCATTTTGAATAAATTAATTTTTATTATTCAGTACCAAAAGAGAGAAAAAAAAAAGAAAACCTAATGCTTTCATTGAAGAAACCGCACCGCATCTTGAATAACTGTATCTTTATTTTTTCCGTATCAATATACACACACACACCAGGCACAACCAGGAATAGGTGCAGGAGCAAAAAACTTTCTAAATTGCGATTTCTGCGGTACTGAAGTGGCTAGAAAATTTAAATATAGCACGGTGGTTAATTATAAAATATAAATTTCCTCCAAGAACAGTCGAAAATACATTCGAAATTAAAAAGGGGTGAAGCGAAGGGAAGGAGCGATAAGCATTCTAAAAGAGTCCTAAATTACGATTTCTATGGAATCTCAGGAAATAATAAACCTATTACAGAAATTATTGGTTGCGAATAAAGAATGATAGTCACTCATCCTATACGGGCTGTATTTTATGCCTGTGTCACTACCACCTGGTTGGCAGGAACAACAAAAAAGCCTGTAAAAACATCTAAATTCTGTTTTCTAAATAATATTAGGAAATACCAACAAATTTCGAGGTTAATGTTCTCAAATTAATGGTGACAGTCTCTCTTTCAACATTTTTCGAGACATTCTATTTCAACCCTGTTTCGGAATTTTATGTTGGTGCCACTAACACCAAAGAGGACAAAGAGGACCTGTTAGACAAGAAGCTTGGCATTTGACATGATGGTTAATTTTAAGATATAAATGTGTTAAGATGGTTTCATAAAAATTCAAACTGAATGAGCGTAGAAAATGAGATTAAAAGTCTCAAAATACTTTCTAACTTATCATTTATTTGGAATTAGTTTTAGTTCTTCTTATTAATTAAAATCTCATTTCTGTCTATTGCACTTTTATAAAGAAGATCAGTCAAACTGTGGCTTAATTTTTATTTTTTGAATTATTCCAAAAAGTGTTCTTCTAATAAAAAATAGTCTTGCAGATTCACTTGGCATATTTCAACTATTTTGCGAGCAAAGTCGCTGGGTTTGCTAGTTATACTATAATTCAGCATACATTTCTATTTTTTAATTTTAATTTTTTTACAAAGCTGCTGTCATTTTAATTATCTTTTATTTTGCTTAATTTTACACGAAATCCGCAAAGATATATTTACCTTCGGAATCCTTATCTTTGTTCCTGTGTTAAAAGTAGCAAACAGATTTGATTGATTAATGCCTCTAAAAAAAAATAGGATTCATATAATTTTAAATCAATTTTCCAAATAGGCCGTTTTCTATTCAATGGATGAAAAAAATTAAAAATCACTTAATTTTCCATAAAAAAAAACATTATGAGAGTAAGAAAATGTTATATATTTTTTTGTAAATAAGCAAAATTAAATGCGAACTGCACATCTAATTCCAAATATCTCAGGAACATATTTACTAAATCTCAAACTAATTAGACGATTTTCGTGACAGTTATCGCTGAATTTACTGATACTGATACATTAAAACATTCTGTCTCTGCAGTAAGCTTTTTGACACTTTTGCTAATTATACATTTTAATCAATTGCATGAAATACTAAGGTAGTAGTTGTATGACTTCGGAACAATTTCTTTGAATAGTTGTAAATTTTAAATTTAAAATTTCTAATTATTATTAAAAATAAGATAATAATGTGACAAACATTCAGATAAGTAATTTATTTTTTTATGTCTTAAATTAACCGAAAATCTAACTTGCTCTATAAAACCTCGAAAATCGAGAAAAAAATATTGAAATTTTATATTAAGGGGATTCGGTGCTCTTTGAACATTTTTTTTTAATTTCAGCATTTTAAGGTACCTTTTTGGCATACTAATAAAGGACTCAATGAAATAAAATGATTCTATGAAGAAATTGTTCGATTCTCCTGGCAAAATTAAAAAAAAAATTATTAACCGTTTTGAAAAATTATTATTGTCAATCAAAATTGTTATTGAAATCAAAATCATATCTGAATCGTTTTATTAGTTGAATCCCGCATTTTATTCGTCTTCTGATTGGTCTATACAGTAATCTGTATTTTCCCTTTACTTTCAACAGAGATGGATACTTCTGTTGCCACTATGACAAAAAAGTAATAAAAACTACAAAAAAAATTAATAACTCAGAAACAAATCGAGATACAGCTTTCAAACAAATTGCAATTAAAAATGCATTTTTTTTCTCTATACGTCGATATAAAAAGAAATATTGTGGGATGTTTAGAAGTTTAAAAATGAAATTTCATTTAAAATTGGTCCAGGAATATTAATGTTTAATCCATGGTGTACGTAATGTATGACCAGCTCCATAGAAGTTTAAAAATTTACAGTGCCGAAAAATGTAATCCATGGCGTACGTAATGTATGATCAACTCCGTGCGATTTTTTGTGTCTTAAATTTTAGTCTTTGAAAAAATCATTTTCCAAAAGGTCGTTGTAATTTGTTAAATTGCATTAATTTATTTATTTTAATTAAGTAAATTTGAAAATGTATCTTCTCGTACAATTTTGAACATTTTGAGCTTTTTTTAAACCTATTCTTAGAGCTATGCTGTATAATTTTAAGTATCGAATTTACCATAAGTTAATTAGTTTGGGAGAATATAATGAAATGTACGGATATGTGTAAAATTACAGTAAAAACTTAATTTATTTCACATTTTTATGTGTAAAACAAAATTTTTACTTTATTGTAAAACACATACGTAGTTTTATCAAATGGACCATAAGGAATAACCAAAAAAATTCAAGTCGATTGAAAAATATGCATAAAAGTTTTATCACTTTGAGCATACTAATTTCGTCGAAAAAAAAATAAATAAAAAACAGAAACTGAGAAAAAATCACTTTTAAGTGAAGTGGGTGTAGTTTTTAAAAGGACAGCGATGTAATAAAATCGCTTTTAACTGTTTTTATAATTCTCGGATCTTTACAGAACTACATCAAATTATACTAGGGCTAATAAAGTATAATTTAAGCTAAAAATTAGAGAATCGATATTTTCGACATTATTCGCCGAATGAAAGGTACTGAACCCCTTTACGTTTAAAAGCAGAATTTGAAAGTTTGATCTAAAAGGACTTGTTGAGGTATACAGATAACTTAAATGTGACATTTTTTGATTTTATTATTTATTTTGATTAGAGATGTAAGAGAAATTGGTATCAGCAATTTTGATATCGATATCAGTATTCTGTATTGAAAAACCCTATTTTGCTCCTGGTTGTGGCACCTATATAAAATATAGCTTATGTTTGAGCAGGTTCTTTCACCAACAATTTGCAACCATTATGTTTGAAATTGGTTTCGTATTTATACGATTGCATAAAAAGCGATTGCATAATTTAGAACGCTTATAGAACACTTTTCGCTCACTTCATCGTTTTAAATTTGGAATTTCCTTTCGACAATTCTTAGAAAGCATGTGCATCTTTGAAGTAATTACCATTCCAAATTTACAATATTAGACCACCTCTTTAACACAAAAAACGCAATTTAGAACATTTTTTGCTCCTGTAACCCACAGGTGGTAGTGACAACAATGTAAAATATAGGCTATGTTGGAGTGGGAACTGTCACCATCAGTTTGAAGCCATTACTTCTGAAATCGATTTATATTTCCTGAGATTGCGTAGAAATCGCTATTTAGAACATTTTTAGAACGATTTTAGTGTATTTTCACCACATTTAAATTTCAAATTCTTAAGGAACTCCTCTCAGAGGGCATTTACATCTCATAAGTAATTACCATGCCGAATTTCAAGTTGCTAACCCCTTCAGTATCACAAAAATCACAATTTAGAACGTTTTTTAAAATGCAACCGCCAGGTGGTAGTGACGCCGTCATGAAGTAGATCCTATATTTGAGCAGGGGCTGTCATCATCAATTTCCAACCATTACTTTTGAAATCGGTTAGGTACTTTCTGAGATTGCCTAGAAAACTCCATTTAGAACGTTTTTTAGAACTCTTTTCGCGCATTTTCACCCCATTTAAAATTCAATTTTTTTTTAAGAAATGTTCTTTGAGATCATGTATATTTAATAAGTAACTACCATGCCAAATTCCATGTATCTGGGCGCTTCAGTAACACAAAAATCCCAATTTCGAACGTTTTTTTCCTCCTGCGCCCCATTTAGGGATAGTGGCACCGACATAAAATATAGCCTATGTTGGAGCAAGGGTTGTCACCATCATTTTGACACCATTATTTTTTAAATCGGTTTGATATTTTTTGAGATTGCGTAAAAAATCGCCATTTAGAACGTTTTTTAGAACGCCCTTTAGCGCATTTTCTTCTCTTTTAAATTTCGAATTTTTTACGAATTGTTCTTTGAAATCATTTATTTCTAATGAGTAACTACCATTCCAAAATCCATGTATCTGGGCCCTTCAGTAACACAAAAATCGCAATTTCGAACGTTTTTTTCCTCCTGCACTCCCTTTAAGGGTAGTGGCACCGACATAAGATGTAGCCTATGGTGTAGCAAGGGTTTTCACCATCATTTGACACCATTATTTTTTTAATCAGTTTGGTACTTCCTGAAATTGCGTAAAAATCTCCATTTAGAACGTTTTTTAGAACGCTTTTCGAGCATTTTCACCCCTTTTTAATTTTATTTTAAGAAATATCCTTAGAAATCATTAGTATCTTATAAGTATCTTTATAAGTTATTAGTATCTTATAACATTCCAAATTTCATGTTTCTAGTCCTTTCAGTAACACGAAAATCGCATTTTTAGAACGTCTTTTTCTCATGCACCCCCTTTTGGCCAGTGGCACAGTCATAAGATGTAGCCTATGTTGTAAGTTGGACTAACACCATTATTTTGATGCCATTAATTTTGGAATCGGTTCGGTAGTTCCTGAGCTTACCTCCTACAAATAAACAATTTTTACCTCTTTATAATATTAGTATAGATTGCTTAGAATTTTCTGAAATTTTTTTACGTGGATAAATTAAAAAATAAATCATAAAGAACTTTTGTTTAATAAATTATAAATGTTCCCTAGTCACAGATTAGAGAACATATTTAAACGTTGTTGTTTACATATTTAAACGTTGTAAATGTAAAATCTTTATAAACCGACTTCATAGGTCGATTTTTTCAAATGAGAATAGTGACGGAGAGAGGGGGTATACCTGCTTCGGTCAATTTTCGAATCACTGTGAATTTTAGGCGAAAATTTTCCCAAATGAATCTGGGATTTAGGACACACTGCCATAGACAGCGGAAAGTCGACGGTCATTGCCATCTATGCTCCTTGCACGTTTTATGTAATATATCTCATTCTTCTATACTTAAAATAAAAACATTTGAAAAAATTAAATTACAAAATAAACCAGTTACTTTTCGAGTTCTTAAAACGTAACATTTTTAACTCGCAATTCCAAATAACCATGTCCTTTTCACCTTTTAAGGGGACCGGGAAAAACCCTATCTCCGCCATGTTAAATGTACCAACTTTATGTACCTTTTTCTTAGAAATGGTGAAAGATAGAGGTCTATATTTTTTAGAGTAGTTAGAATAACATGCTTTACGTATTTTAACAAACCATATTCTTTCTAAGTGAAACGGAAAATTAACTATTAATTATTTATTGAAAGTCATTTTTATATTAGCATTTTTGGTAAGATTTCACTGCCTAAAATAAATAATTCTCAACAAATCATTAAATCCCTGTGTTAAAGTATAAAATATAACATAAGTATTAAAAAAAAATCTGAGTTCTTAAGTTTAATAGATATTGAAAAAAGGGAACACAAATAAACATGAAAAATCCAAGTTTTGAGAAAAGTCAATTAAAGATTTAAATGGCCATTAAGCTGTGAAGTACTCTTAGAAAGGATGAATAATTCCAACATTTCTTTTTCAACACTTTCCAACAAAGTTTAAAAGTGTTTATGCATTCGGTTTGTCTGGCCGCCTGTCCGTCTGTACGCGCTCTAACTCCCGTAGATATGCTTGGATCGGTCTGAATTTTTTGAATATTAGTGACCTTTACCATAGCACGAACTCTATTGCAAATGAAGTTTGTAGCATGTTTAATTCATTTACAGGGACAGTCAAAATTTTGTTACATTACGGCGCATGGGAAAAATCGTTTAAAATTATTTTTAATGATGTTACATGCTTTCAAACATAATAAAATCGATATGCATTTATCACGTGCACTAAAATATGCATTATGTAGAGTATACGGTGCAAAGAATTATTATTCATTTACAGGGCCACTCAAATGAATTCCGTTACATAATAATATACGGTCGGAGGGAATTTTTTCCGGCGTATTTTAATTATATTAAATTATTTCATGTATAATGAAATTGATATACGTCGCTGAGCTTTACTAAAAATTATTTCATGTATAATACGGAGTACATAGCATTTACAGTGACACACAAAAGATTTCAGATACTATATTGTATCCGAAGTACTGTACGGTAGCGATGATTGCTGGAAATGCATTTTTAGTTATGTTATACGCTTTTATGTTTCACTATATTTATGCAGTGTATATGGTGTGTATAAATGCTGCAATTCATATACAGGGTTACACAAAAGAATTCGTAATGGTTACTGGGTATCATTGCAAATTGCTTAAATGTGGTTTTTAAATGAGTTATGCATTGTTACGCTGAACTGCATTTTGTTTACTATGAAATGTTTGTATAACATAGATAAAATTATATACAGGGTCACGCAAAGAATTGGCTACATGGCCGTCTACAAATCATAATTTCTGGAAATGTGATTCCAGTAGTTTTAAGAGAGTTTTATTTTGAATTAAACTTTAGCTAATTCGTGGCGAGTAATAAAGGTACTAGGTTAACTACAAGGTTGTACAAAAGTATACAAGTGTGTTTCCATTTATTAGTATAAATTACTGAAAGAAAAATTTCAACCTGTTATTCGTTTTCTTGCTAAACTAAATTTCCCCCATTATATAACATATATATCAACCTACAGATCAAATACAGAGCTGTTCAAAATAATTGGAATACATATTTGCTATGGATGGTAACTGCTGAAATCAGTTTTTCATATGTTTTATGCGTTTTCTAAAGTGGTTACTTAGTTCTGTTATATACCTTATTTCTCAAAATAACGAAGTTTTTCTAAAGCATTCAGGAAGTGTTGGAAAGTGTTTCATAAGCTATGCTTAAAGCATGATTTTTCTTACTTGTTTATTTATATAAACATGTGTGACTAATCGTTTGAAAAATAAAAGTTTAAACTATTTAATGATATAAAAAAATAAAAATCGATTTTTTCCCCAAATTTCGCTTACCTTGTCACCTTAAAAATAGTAAAGCATTGTTTATGTAACCCATCTCATTCTTTTCATATTTTGAAATGCAGACTCTTAACTAATGTAAGACTAATAACTTATGTAAGAAAATCACTTATTAACATGAAACTAAATATAGCATGCTAAAAGGAAAACAAAAACATTTAAAGGCATATAAATACCTACTAATAATCTGATCTACATATTTAGTACGCACATACAGCGACATTATCAAGATCAAAATTTATAATAAAAACCATTTCAGAAAAATATTCTTTTTTTTTTTTGTAAGTTTTCATCTTTTAGAAAGGTAATAACTAAATAACTAAACTTTTCCTATTAACTAAAAAAAATCTCATATAAATCTTTATATTCATTCTTTGTTATTCTTTAAATGGAATATTAAAAACCTTCTTTTTTTTAACGTTTTTATATTTCCAAAGAGATATTTTTTAAATACCGGAAATGTATGGTAAATAAATGGATTAATTTTACCATTACTAAGTCAATTAGATGCTAAATAAAGAATACTTTCTTGAAACGAAACACTGTTTCATTTAAATGACAGTTGCTTGTTAGGTACAGAATTTTTAATTTTTATGCATAGCATATATTTTATTTTTTTAAGAACAAATTAGTTTAATGAGCAGTAGCAAGTTCAAGACTAAAAGATAACTCCTAAGATGAATAATAAATGAAAATATTGTCCACATAAACCTTTTTGATGTATAAAACTAACAGATAATTTACATTCTTAGAAAGAGCATTTTGCAACATTTATTAGTTCTGAATTTATCTCCAAGATTATTCTTCCGCATTAGAATACCTGTAATAATGATATAGTAGACTATATGGAAAATTTCTCTTGTTTTTGTATCAGAGAATTTTTTCTATTACCACCACTAAAAGAATCATACTAAAACTATTATAATAATAGGCAATAATAATTATAATAATTATAATTATAATAAATAATAATAGTAATAATAATAGCAGCAGTAATAATAATATTACTACTACTAATAATAATAATAATAATAATAATAATAATAATAATAATAAATAGTAATAATAATAGCAGCAGTAATAATAATAATAATAATAATAATAATAATAATAAATAATAGTAATAATAATAGCAGCAATAATAATAATAATAATAATAATACCTTCATTTATTAGCAAGAAAAGCGTTAACATAGCATTGTTATATTTCCAAATACCGGAAATTTATGGTAAATAAATGGGCTATTTTACCATTACTAAGTTAATTAGACGTTAAATAAATAATAATTTTTAGGACTAAACACTCATACAAATAAATGACAGTTTTTTGTTGCGTACAGAAGATTTAATTAGTATCCATAAGATATATATTTACTTAAAAAATATATTTTGTTTAATGAGCAGTAGTTAATTCAAGATAGAAAGATAAATTCGAAGATGAATAATAAATACAAGTATTTTACACATAAATGTTTTTTATGTATAAAACTACCAGGTAACTGGTGCGCTTTGTAATACATGAGTTCTAATTTTTTCTGCAAGATTATTCTTGTGCATTAGATTACCTGCATTAATGATAGTAGACAGTAAGAAAAAATAATTTTGTTTTTTGAATCAGAGAATTTTTTTCGACTACTACGACTAAAAAAATAATACCAAAAATATTATAACAATACAATAAGATAATAATAATAATAAGAAGAAGAAGAACAGCAGCAGCAACTTACTTATGTGGTCATAATGTTAATGAAATAATAAATTATCTTTAGTATGATAAATATTTGAATAAAATGAAGCATGCACCTGGATTCTAAATATATACAGTGGACTCTCCTAATGCATCTCCTTTTATGAAGTATCACAGATTAATGAGAACATTTTAGTTTCCTTCAAAATTTCTTATTTGCAAATAATTTTAAAAACATACGTCAAAGCGTATTATTCATTAGATAAGACGGAAATATTTTCAGAGACAGACCGTGGAGAATAGAAACTGCTTTTGTGTATTATTTTTTTTTTTTTTTGGAACTTTGATGTAACTTTGATTAAGGAGAGATGAAAAATTTAAGAAAATTGTCAGTGACGCTATGGAGAACTAGAAATTTTTTTGCCACTTTCAAAAATTGCTTTGCATTAACAAATTGTTACTAAAACTCCTATCAGATTTACCAATTTTTCGAGCGACCAGCTTTTCAGTCGAATTTTCCTCCAACGTTTCAGCATTCAAACTGAACAAAGGGTTGCAATTGTCGTTGCTAAAGTTAAAGGAAAAAGCGGTAGTACTGTTAACAGTTGTTACTATTTATCGCTCTTTCGTTGGCTGAAATAAACTTTCCGGAAATTCTGAGATCAATTTTTCAGCTATCTCTTGATATGAACAATTTTTAAAGTTCTATTTATAATCAAACTGTGTTTTATGCATATATATGGTTTTCCCTTTTCGCATTACATGAAAACTCTTTCTAGGTTATCATTCCATTTCAGCTTGATCGCAGCGTCGGCCATCTTGGTAGTTGGGAAATGAATGACGTTAAAAACCTCCTATCTCTGATTGGCTGAAATGTTGGAAGTTGGATGAAAAGTAATGGCTAGAGGAGATTGTTTTAGAGCTGTGGATAAAAAGTTGGGGATATTGTTGATTGCTATCACAATGAGTGTTGAGACGATATGTAGCAGGAAATCGGCTGAAATCAAGAATTGGCACAAAATTTGCTCGATAACTTGGGGAATCTGACAGAAGCTTAAACTGTTTTTAAACTAAATCACTAAATTAAAGAGAATATAGCTTATTTTCCCTTTAAGTTGGTAATCTATTAAATTTCTTCGAATAGTTAATTTAATTTATTCAACAAAAAATATTATTTTACAACCTTCAAAGGTTTATGTAGAATAATAAAGACATAGTTTAGTACGGAAAAAATTTGCATACCTTAAAATTCCGTGCTAACGGAAGATGTGTTGCCAATGGAATACATATGCTTCAGAAACACTGTTCGAAGGTAATGGTAAAAGGTAATAAAGTGAGAGGGTGGGGTTACAAAAAAGAAAAAAAGTATTCAAAAGTTACAAATACCTTGACAAAACTTAAGATCCTCTTCCATTTTTTAATATTCAGCATGAAAAGATAATTTTGAAACAAGTTTGTGTGTGCTATTCATCACCGCGCGATTGAAAAATATTGCAGGTATAAGAATGTATAAATACAGTGACCTCTCACTTATGCGCCTCTCAGTTATACGCGTCTCTCAGTTATACGCGAATTTCGTAAGGTCTCGTCACGAGGAATAGGAAAATAATGCTATACATCTCTCACTTATAAGCGGAACTTTGAATTGTCTCTCTCAGTTATACGCGAAAATAAAACGCATTTCACAAACTATGAATTACATTCGAAAGTTTTTTTTTATCTATAAAAATTTATCTGCAGGTGTCAAGGTCAAAAGACCGTTCCGCGGCGCCTGAAAGGGTGGATAGGTTGTTACAATTAGACATTTCACCCACTCCCCTCAGTTCTAATGGTTTCTTCTTTCTTTTTTTTCCCTTTTATTTTTATCAATCTACTCGCGTGTTTCTTTCCGTCTTTGTTATTACGGTAGTACCTGGATTTTATTTTTGTTTTCTTTGTGCAATAAAAATGAGTAAAAGAAAGTTAACAATATCGTTCGAAATGGAGATTATACGAGCAGCAGAAAATGATCCTAAACTGTCAAAAATAAGTTTAGCTCGAAAATTCGATTTGCCAGAATCAACGCTCAGAGGGATTTTAAAGAACAAGGACTCGATCAAAAAAATGAACAATGAGTATTCTACACAAGCGAAGAAACGAACAAGAATTCAGAAAGGAAAATTCGAGATTTTAGAAACCACTTTAATTCAGTGGTTTAGAGAAATGAGAGCTTCTAATTTACCCATTAGTGGTGAGTTATTCAAAGAAAAGGCACTCACTTTGTCAACAAAATTGGGAATCGAAAACTTTTCTGCTTCTTGGGGATAGCTAGAGAAACTTAAGAAAAGACACGGTTTAACAAATCATTGCTTGGGTGGTGAAAGCGGAGCTGTTTCAGATTCAACTGTTAATGAATGGATTGCCGATCTTCCAAATTTAATTAAAAACTTTGATGTTAAGAATATTTTTAACTGCGACGAAAAAGGTTTATTTTACCGTCTTTTACCAAACAAAACCCTGGATTTTATGGGAGAAACATGTCATGGTGGCAAACACAGCAAAAAAAGAGTGACTGTGCTTTTATATTGCAATGCTGACGGATCAGAAAAGTTACCGTCAATAGTGATTGGAAAATCAAAGAAACCACAGTGTTTAAAAAATGTTGAAGAAATTGCCATGTTCTTATGCAAGTAGCATGAAAGCCTGGATGACATCGAAAATTTTTTCAGACTTTTTGAAAGAATTTGATATGAAGATGGCAAAAAAAAAAGAAAGAAACGTTCTGCTATTTATGGACCAGTGTCCCGCCCATCCTCCAGATCTCCCATTGCTGACACATACACGAGTTTTATTTTTCCCTGCAAATAGTACTAACAGATTTCAGCCATTAGATCTCAGTATAATAAGGTCAGCTAAAGCGCAATATAGGAAAGATTTGGTGAGAAGAATGTTCATATCACTAGAGCAGAAAAGGGAATTCAAGAAAATTTGGATTCTGGATGCTATGCATATGTTGGTTTCCTCTTGGAATAACGTAACTGCCACAACAATTTCTAACTGCTTTAGAAAGGCGGGCTTTTTTCCTTCAAATGATGTTGAAATTATTCCATTACGGGAAAATGAAAACGACAGAAATGATTTTAACGTAGACGTGGAAGAATGGAACAGCATAAGCCAATATTCTCTTTCTTTTCAAGATTTCGTCAATGCTGGTGAAAACTTAACATCAACGGCAATAAGAGATATTGAAACTGTTTTTGATGACGTCAATGCTGAAAAAGAAGTAGAAGAGGATGACAATGATGAAACTGATACTGTGATTGTCCCATCTTATGCTGCTGCTTTAGGAGCCCTGGACACTTTGAGATGTTACCTTCAAAATGCTGATGTCGCATCAAATACAATGACGCACTTTAATGCATTAGAAAACGTCGTTGTACAAACACGACCTAAGCAAAAACAAACGACCATTCGTGACTTCTTTAAAGAGGACTAATTAGCATTTTTTTTTTCTTTTGTAAGTACTATATCTCTTTCTACGTAAAATTAAATTTTACGTTTATTGTATTTTTTAAACTAATTTTTATAGTGAAAGTGTAAGATTTTTTTTTTAAAGTACGATATACTAATATTAAACCTTTTTTATTTTATAAAATGTTATTAATAATAATTCTTATATTACAAAATGCTTTTTTCCCCATAATGTGTATAAAGAAATACTACATCAACATTCTCTCAGTTATGCGCGATTTTAAATCAATTCCTTCAAACGCGTATAAGTGAGAGGTGACTGTAGTAAAGCTTTAAGGCGTAATTTCAAGGCGTGGGGAAAACATTTTGATTTGACATTTTGTGCATTCCATTCTATTCGAAGCTACATTGAAATTCTTTTCTTCAAACAGTAATTCCGTAATAATAACAATAGATGTGCTATATTCACAGATTTTCTTTTTATATGTGTATTACAGTAAACTCTAACTTATGCGCCGGCCCAAGGAACAAACAGAAAAAAGCGCATAAGTAAAAATTCTATTCAAATTCTAAAACGCAGCATAAATTGCAATGACAGCATGAATAAGAAAGTTTCTAAAGTTATATGTTCATATTTATAATGGTTTGGTAATTACTATAACTGTAAAAAGAAAATGGAAAGTATAACATACCAATTTATTTCCTTCCAAAATAATCCATAATAGATGTTTGTTTTTGTTTTTGCCAATGTATTTCAAAAAACAGTTTTTTCAAGTTCCTACAAATAAGAAAAGGGAATTTCAGTAGATGAATTAAATTGCTAATATTCATTTTCCAAAGCTTCTAACTCTGTCGTATGATTTGGAGGAACATTTGCATCATACTCTCCATCTTCATCATCGTAAGCTATTTCATTAGCGATGTCTTCAATATCTCTTAATTCTGTTGTTACTAAATTATCATCAATATCAACAAATTCATTGAAAGAAACAAGTCCATAAAATACAATTTGCCATTCGTCATCAGTGAGACCTATATCACAATCTCCTTCATCAAATCACCCCCTTTTATTTGGCGAGATAAAGGAAGATGCAAGTCCCCTTTCTCTTTTAAAGGGCATAAGAAATGGGGATAGGAATAGCCTCTGGGCACGAGCAATGGTACATGTGGTACATTGTGGTACAATTTTCAACGTGGGTGGTGTAACATATATGATACCCTTCTCGAAATTCACGCGTATGCTGAAAGAATGTCTTTTTAGAAACAACAAAGGCTGAAAGGGTGCAGAGGGAATTGACAAAAAATTAACTATTGCAATGGATTGAACAACACATTTTTGCTATTGTAAAAAAAATGGCGCATAAGTGAAATATTTTTTTCAGAGCGATGCATAAACGAATGATAATTCTCATAATTTTCCTACATAATGATCCGGGACCACTGAAAATCGTCGTATAAAGGAAAAAGACGCATGAAAGAGGAGGTGTATAACTGAGAGTTTACTGTATATAGATATAGATATATTGTCATAAAGACATACGGCAAACGAAAGTTTTACACCATTTAACTCTGCAATATTAGCCAAAGTCCGCATCAACCTATTTGTCAGGTAGGCAGCGTTTTATGCGTCAGCAACCCATTTTAACGTCGACGATTTTGGACAGATAATAAACAGCCGACAGATAACAAAACTTCTAGTCAGCTCGCGTACGAGTGGGAGCAGGGGCGTGCCTAGCGGGGGGGTGTTGGGGGTGTAACACCCCCCACTTATTTGGAAGAGTTGTAAAATTTAGAATAGTCGGAAAGTTAAGAACACACCCTGCAAAAAGTCCTCTCTCTCGTCGTCAGTATCATTTCAATTGTCTGTTGTCCGTCTTTAAAGGGGAAAAGACAGAGCTTCTCATGGAAGATTGTGTATGATTCTGTGTGGGAGGGAGGGGTTGTCAGAGAGCGGAGGTGATAGCTACAGAGAGAGAATCGCGTTTCTGAGAATTTGAGACTTTCGTGAAAGGAAGGAAGTGAGGGGGGGGGGTGGCAGGTTGTAGCAATCTCTATTGTAAGTTTTCCCATGTAGCATCTTTAATTGCTCCCAATGTTTCTGAAAAGGAAGATACCTCGACTTTTCTAACAGTTGTGATCCAGCCGATCATACTGGACAGAATTTAACCGAAAACCAGAAACTTTTCATCCTGTCTCGTGGACCTTATCAACCTCAGATATCATTGTACCCTGTGAATCATGACATAGATCCTAAGAAGCAGAATAATTTTAGCTCCTGCTGGTATAAAGAATATCCATATTTAGAATACAGTGACCAACTGGATGCCGCCTTTTATTTTGCTTGTTCACTTTGCTCTGATGGACCGGGGACTGAAAACGCAGAAGAAGCTTCGATCAGTGTTGGTATTCGTGTATGGCATAAGATGAAAGCCGAGGAAAAAACCGTAAAGGCAAGTTCATGGCTCATTTTACGAGCAATGCTCATAGAGCTGCAGTGTATAAATTAGATAATTTGGCCCAAAAAAGTAAGCACGTTGACAACTTTCTATCTAGTCAACGTAGAGAGGCAGCAGCTAACGCAGAGCAAATTCGTCTAAGAAACAGAGAGATTATTAATATACTTCTAGACTGCACCAGATATCTAAGTCGTCAAGTACTTGCATTTCGGAGACGAGAAAGTGACAGCGGTAATTACATTTAGCTCATTAGATTAATGACCAGGTGGATTCCAACTTTAAAAAACTGGATTGATGATAATCATCTTCGCCCATACCATGCCAACTTTCTTAGTAATAAGTTCCAAAGCGACTTTATTGGGGTTCTTGGATCATGTGTCCGTGAAAAAATAGTTGCAAATGTCAAAAATAGTGGATTTTTTAGCATTATGACTGATAGCACACCCGATCTCTCTCATCTTGACCAGCTCTCAATTGTAATCCGATACATGACCCCAAAGTTTCAGTCAGAAGAAAGGTTGTTAAAACTAAAAGATTATCGGGATAAAACAGGCAAAGGAATGGCTAAGCTTATTTCTGAAATTCTACAGTCAGTTGGAATATCGCTTTACCAAGCTCGCACTCAGTCTTACGACACCACGTCATCTGTGTCCGACCGCATTTTAGGTTGTCAATCAAAACTTTCAGAAATAGCTGGTAGATCTATTTTATACATACCCTGCCTCGCGCATAAAGTGAATTTATGTGTTGAACATGTGTGCGAAGAAAGCAATTTAATAAAATTGCTCTACGACAGTATTCAGGATCTCTATAACTTCTTTTCACTGAGTACAAAGCGATTCGGCATACTGAGAGAGAAAATGGAAGTTCTTCAGAAGAGTCTTACCTTGAAATCTTTGTCGAAGACAAGATGGACTATGCGAGCGGATTCAGTCACAGCTCTTTTATCATCCTATGATGCCCTCATCCATACTCTGCAAATTATTTCTGAAGACATGAAGGTTGACAAGGATGCTCGAGCTAAGGCGGCAGGGTTACGAAGCAAAATGATGTCATACGATTTCATTGTTTCTTTACTTGCAATGAAAACAATTATGTTTAAGACCAAGTTAGCAACAGAGCAATTGCAACGTGAAGACCTGGACATTTTAGAGGAAACCGACATAATGCAGAAAACTTACGCAAGCATTCAGAAACTCCGGAATGATGACGCGGCGGCAATAATGAACATCATTAAGGAAGCTGACAACATCTGCGAGACACATGGAATAAATCAAGATTATGAGTTCCATTTGCAGCACAGGCGACGGAGGCCTCAATCGAAGATCGACGAAAATCCTAAAACTGCAGTCCTATTTTTCACGAGAGAATTATTTTAAAGCCGAAATTTTGAAGGTGGTAGATCGGCTTACAACTGCATTTGGAGACATTCGTAAGTTGGTATTTAAGAAAGTTAAACCACTGGCCTGTATCCTTCCATCTAGGATCAAGTATAGCTCTACCGAGGACATTTATTCCCTGATGATCTCAAAGATGTAGATAACTTGGAATGTGAAATTGATCTCATGTCCACAGAAATAGCTAGTTCTGAATCGGATACAATTGGCGCAGTAGCGCAGAAATTGTGGGGAAGGCTCATTTGTATCCTAACCCTTCTTTGGCCTACAAGTTGGCCTTAATTATTCCAGTAACTGTGAAAAGTAATGAAAGAAGTTTCAGCAGGTTAAAGTTAGTAAAAAATTACTTACGTACCACCTTGTCGGAAGAGCGACTGGACGAACTAATGCTATTAACCTGTGAAACATACATAACTGACATGTTGGATTTAGACAGTGTAGCTGGAAAATGGGCTATTCTGAAGGATAGGCGGGTGATAATTTAAAAATGTTGAAGGATAATTTTTAGTGTCTTATACTAATATATATCTTATTTTTAGCAAGCAAGATTTTTTTTTATGTATTTTAAAATTTATACACTTACATTACACAACAGCATGCGGTTTTATTTATAGAAACATAAATTCCGAAGTACTTCAACATTCTTAAACTGTTACTTTTGAGAACTGGTTAATGTACGGTGCATCTGTACACATTTTCTTTTAAATCGTAAGCAGAATCCTAATTAATAACAGGATTCTAAACTCTACTTATATAGTAAAATAATTTTTAAAAAATTACACATACTGAATAACAGCATTTAATTTCGACTGTGGTTAAGGAGAGTTAGTTGAGTAAGTGGTTAGTGATTTTTATAAATTCAAAGTATTCTAGAACAGTTGACTCCGTCGCTGAGGGAGGGGGGGGGGGGTATCACAAAGCCTTTCTCACCCTCGATCTTCCAGTCGGCAAAATTCAGTTCACACCCCTCACTAAAACAGCCTTCGGTACGCCCCTGAGTGGGAGGTGTTACAATAGCAACATTTCACAGGCCTCGGAAAATTGAAATGAGAAGCAAACAAATTACTAATCGCTGTCCACACTCTTGGTGGCATTGGTAAATGGGTTGTTGCTCATTTCACGTTGCACTGAACAGAATGATATTGCTATGTCAACACCCTTTAATGGTACGCCATCTGACAAGTAATTTTGTTATATGTATAACCTAGTGTATCATATAGATCAAAATATTTAATGACAATGTTGGTTGAAAAATACGAAGCTGATCTTCCAAATTATTCTAAAAACATAGAGATAGAAATTTCAATGGATTACTCTTGAATTAATATTTTAAATATTTATTTATATAACTTTTATTGTATTTAATTCAATTTCCAATTTTTTAAAACATACGCAAAAGACTAATATTGAAATAAAATTTTAACTCTATTTCATAGCACACATGCATGATACACGTATTACTTTTAAATATTTCCAAATAATACATTTATAGTTCCGGTTATGAAAAGTCTTTTAAATTAGTTTCTGTTTTCTTCATTCTTTGTTGATGCCGTCAGCATTTTAAATAAGCTTTTAAGCAGGAAATTTAAAATCAAATTTAACTGCTATGAAAAATTATCAAAGACAATATGTCTATCATTTTGTTTAATTTCATACGGTCATGATACTTTGAACAAAAATTCAAATTCAATCAGTGAAAATGTTGTCCTCTTATAATTAAACTGCTCAAATATATAAAACTCCCAGAATATGACGGAAGTAAATGCTGACTCTATTCTTGAAATCTAATATTATGTCAATATCCACATACATTGATATAGAAAATGAAGACAAAAATGCATGGATGCGGAGTAAATTTTTAAAAGAATTTAAAAAGTTTTATACGGGTTATTTCATAAGCACGTAGAAAAAGTTTGAAAAGGATAGATGGTGAATCCCAAAACCAAAAAAATGCAAAAAATAATTAATGCTGTTTGATTTCGACTATTTCATAGACAAATGAAAATGCAGTCAAAATCCTAAATGTGTAGCTTTTTCTTTTCCTTTGCGATGAATAAGAATAATAGAAGCTAAATATAGTTTGTTAAAAAATCGCTATACAAGTTTTGGAAAACATTAAATGCAACTTCCAAGAGCGTACCTATTTGGTTCGAAATGACATTAAATGTTGGAAATGCTTCACGTCACTTCTCTTACCACTCCTAAAAAGTGCCTTTTTCTGGTGACATTTTTGGATGTTATGGAGTGATCCCTTCTGCCAATATTATGATCATTATTGAGCCTGGTAGCTCGGACTAATTAGCCTTCTCTTGAAATAGTTTCTAACTTCGTTAAAGGACACCTTGTTTAGAAAATAAAGTGTAACAACACTATTCCGGAAGAAAACAGTACATTACTTTTATACATTTTCACAGTTACAGACACTACTTCTGAATCTCGTTCGTAACACATCTTTAGAAACTCACATTATATAACATAAAGTTTCAGCTGGTTATTTAAAAAAAGTTTCTTAAGTTTGTTTTACTAGTTTACGGATTATTTAAATTTCCACTACCGTATAGTTCGGGACACTTTATATGGTTAATTCATAATATAAATTTCTAATTTCAGACTATCGTCTAAACTTAATAGTATTTTCTGGAATTTACTTTTATTCTACTCCTTTTAAAAAATAGCTGAAAATAATTAAATGAGTTTTCCAAGTTTTCGTGCTAATTGTAAAAGAAAACCAATATATTTTTTAGATACTGAGCATTTTATGTTTTATTTCTGTAATGCTTGTTAAAAACTTAAAACCGAATCTTATAATTTTTTAATTATTTATCAAAAAATAGAGTTTTAAATTCCAGTAAATATACTATAATAAAAGAGTTTCTTTAAATGTTCTGATTTCCTTTTCTTCTGTTTACTTTTACGACAGTCGGCTATGATTAAGTTGATATAACGTATTGTCTATTCCTGTCACGTACTCTCATTTCGGGAACTTTACTCTAAACATTGCAAAAGAAAAGAGCTGTTCTTTCATAGTGTTTTTGAACTGTAAATTGATTGAAAATTGTCATTTTAATGAAGATGTTTTTGAAATAAATGAAACGATACTTTTTAAACAAATTAATCATAATAAATTACATGTATTATCCTTAAAGAGTGTTAATCAAAGTATACTAATTATTGAATAAATCTATATTACCATTTAATCATACGGATTAAGCATAGCAGACTAGATTTAAATAATATAAGACGAAATAAAGTAATTAAGTTACAAAAAATCCGACTGCGTAAAGAGCGAACTAATTAATTATTTCTTATCAATGTGAACTATTTTTTATATTACTTACCTATTTTTTTATTTACTTGTATTGATGACATTTAAGTTGTGTTTAATTGTTAGTTCCTATCTATAAATACTGTTTTGATGAGGCCCATAGATGCCTATGAAGTTTAGAGTTGCAGTAAAGGTAAAGATCCTACTTACACAACTTCCAGGTTGTGTAATATTTAAGTGGAGCTTCTGACTGTAAAATATTCAATGAAACATCGTCTTCATTTTGAAAGACCTATCCAATGATATGGCACACAATAGGGTTCGTAATTTTTTTTTCGTCTCTACCGCCATTTTGTATTTTACGGCCGCCATTTTGAATTTATAAAAACAAAACCTAGCCTATAACCATCGGACAGTTAAGACAAATCGATAGATACATCATTCCTTAAAATCCATCCAGCCGTTGGGATATTTCGAGGGAATAAATAAATCCACATATCCAGATACGCGTGAAAAACATAACCCTTCTTGGCAGTCGGGAAAAAGTAAATAAACTCATCCATGTTATGACAAATTAATCCAATGAAATGAAAGAAAATTGAAATATATATTAGATTTATAAAGCCCAAATTACTATAGAATCAACAAAATAATTCTAAATTTGCATGAGCTATAATAAGGTAAAAGATTGCATGATTTGGGCTATCGTAAATTCAAATCCACAAATATGGGGGAAAATGCTGAACTTACAAAATCATCAAGATTTGTATATTTGCAATCAAAATAAACAATCGCGTGCATAAAACGAGAAGATCATCTCTGAACAACTTGCTTATAATATGTTGCCAAACTAATTCTGCAAATTTAAGATAATATGAATCTCAGAAGGCATGAGTCATGGAGGTTGATTCGCTGATTAGAGAATGGATTGCAAATAATAAGTAAAAAGTAAAATGGAGAAGCCCGAAATAAATAAATGCGATAACGTATGCTGCTGCCAGAAAAGTACTTTTATAAATTAATATGAAAAAAATATTAAAATAAAAATACATATCAAAAATCGATTAAAAGAAAGGCGGGAGGGGAAAAATAAACAAGGAATTAGGAAGTAAAAGAATTTGATATTAGAATCGTTTTAAATAAAACAAAATAATTAGACATAATAATGTATAGTAAGGGTTGGGGAACAATACAAATGTTAAACAGTTAAAAAGAACAAAATATAATTATGCAAATAAGTATTAGATTGTGGATAATCAAAATACAGAATAGTAAATAAATGCTCAACACAAAGCTAAGAAGTTAACTGAAAAAAAAAAATACAGCCTTAATAAAAGGAGTCGGAACAATTCAATTAGTATAAAATGAAGTGTAACCGAATGAACTATAATAATAGGTAATATATTATTCATAATTAAACGATATATTGTAATATAATGAAATTATTCAATAATCTATATAAATAAAAATGTAAATGTTCGTTTGTTCAAAATCTTCAACCTCTGAAAGTTCTTCACCGATTGCTTTGAAATTCACGGATTGCATTGCATTTGAATACGCGCGTGTTTTTATATACCTATCACGAACCTCGCTCCTTCCTCCTCCAATTTCCTCGCCATCACCAGGGGACGATTTTTATTTTTTCTGACAACCGTCATGTGGCATATCATTAGAAACACCTTTGACTACTCTTTTATATTATGCACCTACCATTTCCCTCATCACACTTTTCCCCCGTGGGGTCACATTTCTATATAAAAAATTTTAAATGTTTGTTTGTATGAAATTTTAAACCTCCGAAAGTTCATCACCGATTTCTTTGAAATTCCCCGATTGCGTTGCATTTGAATGCGCGCGTGTTTTTATATTACTATTATGAAACTTGCATCTCGTTTCCCCAATAACATCCTCCGAAGAACTTTTTTAATATTTTTCGACACCCATTATGTGGTATATCATTAGAAAGCCCTTTGATCACTCTATCATATTATGCATCTCCCCTCACTATACTTTCCGGAGGGACACATTACTGATATATTTCATCAGTATTTCCTATTATATTTGTTTTTTCTTTGTTTGTTTAGTTCGTGTTTTTTTTTACACTTTTACACTTTTTTACACTTTTTTCAGGCTTTATTAACTCACAGGCTATTAAAGCCTGAGAGCTAATGTTCCCGCCGGTTCTGTATGTACGTATGTATGTTACGCGATAACTCTTGATAGAAATATCCGATTTGCTTCAAATTTTGTAAATACTTTCATTCTGATAAAGCGCTTCACTGATTAGTTTTGAGAGTTCATTAGTTAAGTATAAAAGGGGGACGGGGGCTAATGCTCCCTTAATTTAGATAAATGGGTTTTTCATGCAGAATTTTCCGATTTGCTTCAAATTTCGGAAATACGTTCATTCTGATAAGGCGCTTCCCTGATTTGTTTTGGGAGTTCATTGGTTAAACATAAAAGGGCTAACAAGGGCTAATATCCCTTAATTTGGATAAATGGGTTTTTCATGCAGAATTATCTGATTTGCTTCAGATTTTGTAAATAGGTTTATTCTGATAAAGTGCTTCCATGATTTGTTTTGGTGTTTTATTGGTTGTGCAAGGGGGAACGGGGAGCTAAATCCCCCCCCCCCTTAATTTAGATAACTGGGTTTTTTATGTAGAATTATTCGATTGCTCCAAATTTTGTGAATAGGTTCTATCTGATAAGGCGCTTACCTGATTTGTTTTTTGGATTCATCGATTAAGTATAATGGGGCGAACAGGGGCTAATCCTCCCTTAATTTAGATAAATGGGTTTCATACAGAATTACGTGATTTGCTTCAAATTTCGTAAATATGTTCATTCTGATAAATTGCTTCCCTGATTAGTTTTGGTGTTTTATTGGTTGTGCAAAGGTGAACGGCGAGCTAATTCCCTCCCCTTAATTTAGATAATTCGGTTTTTTACGTAGAATTATTCGATTTGCTTCAATTTTTGTGAATAGGTTCTATCTGATAAGGCGATTCCCTGATTTGTTTTGGTGGTTCATTGATTAAGTATAAAGGGGCGAATAGGGGCTAATCCCCCCTTAATTTAGATAAATGGGTTTTTCATGCAGAATTATCCGATTTAATTCAAATTTGGTATACTGATTTATTCTGATAAAGCGTTTCCCTGATTAGATTTGGAGGTTCGTTGGTTAAGTATAAAGTGGGGTGAAACGGGGGTAATCCCCTTAATTTATTTTCCAATGGGCATTATCTCGGCACATAACTTTTTAATTCACTCGATGTGCCAGGGATGCCACCGCACGTACTGCAATTGACAATCGGCTTGCCAATTATGATGTTGCGAAATATTCACAAGCCAAATCTTTGCAACTGCACGCAGCTTGCAATAATGAGTAACGTCGTAGAAGCAACAATCTTGACAGGACCTTTCAAAGGTGAAGATGTCCTCATTCCTAGCATTCGTTTGATTCTAATGGATTCGGCATTTCAATTTAAGAGATTGCAATTACTTATTTGATGGGCGTTTGTATTCTCCGCCAACAAAGATTACGGCCGAGCTTTAAAATTCTGCGTTTTAGATCTAGACATGAATCTCATCACACAGGGGCAATTATATTTTTCGTGTTCTAGAATCGGGAAATCAGACAATGTCTATATTCGAACAGACAATTTAACAACAAAAAATATTGTATACCCACAAGTATTGTGAAATTAAACATATTGGAAACGTGCACTTTCTCTTTTCTTTCTTTTCCATTTATCCAGACTGAGCCACAGCAACGCGTGGCCGGGTACAGCTAGTTGCGCAATAAATATCCGTACAACAACACCTATCCTCCATATTCTGACATGTACCTTCCGATCCTGCCAATATTACTTTGTATTTTGTAAAATAAATAAATAAATAAATAAATATTTACAATAACTTAAAGTTTACATAATGAATTAATTCTCTGCAAACAACAACTCTCATCCCCTAATGTGTACCCACACATCATTATATATCTTACATATACATGTAACAAATTTAATTATAAAATTTATAAATATCTATATTTTACATTTCATATCTCACCGAATACTTTAGTCATTAGTTGTGACTAGAAAGATTACCTATATAAAAAATAATATAATATTTTTAATTTTCTACATCAATACAAATTGATTCATCACAATGGAAGAAAATGCGAAACATTTCCGATCAAAATAGGGTCATAGCGTCCTATAATTTTTATATTTTCGCTGCCTGTACTTTCAAATAATAACTTTCGTGGTAAATTTCGTTACCATGTACGAAGGGTTATCAATAACTTTTTGCCCTCACATAGAAATAAGTGAGTAACATTTATGAAATCGCTATATTGTATTAGTCCTTTTCTATGTAGTCACCGTGCACAGTAATACATTTCTGCAAACCGTATTTCAAAAAGAGGGGGGAGGATGTATTCCAGGAGGCGTGATAGCAGACCCAAAGGGCGGCATTTTCTAACTTTTGCTGACCCCCACATGTGACATATTGTTGGAAAGATATGTGACCACTTATTCATGTTATGCACCTCCTGAGCGCCTTTTCCCCCAAATCCCCCCCCGGGGGGCATCAATGGTGTCTGCAAAATTTAGAAAACGAGGCAAATTGGGACGAGGGGCTCAGGATATGCATAACATGAATAAGTAAGCACAGGTCTTTCCAACAATATGTCACAAGTGGGGATCGGTAAAAACTTGAAAAATGCCCGCCTTTGGGTGTATTATTGCGCCTCCTGGAATACATCCTCCCCCCTCTTTTTGAAATACCGTTTGCAGAAATGAATTACTGTGCACGGTGACTATGAAAAAAGGACTAATACAATGTAGCAACTTCATGAATTTTACTGAATCACAGTCCGATGCCTGTCGTATGTAATATTACATCGGCTTCACATGCACTTCAAGGTTTTCTTTATCTTCTCCTTAGAGGGCGTTATGTTCACTTTAAACATTTTAACGGGTTAAAAATTTCTACAACATTTTCCATTTAAGCACCTTCAATTTAACCCGTTAAACGCCAACGCTCCCGTTGCGGGAACAACTTTTTATTAATTTTTTTCTCAAAATATTTTTAAACTATTTAAAAAATACATTTTGTATTTAAAAGTTAATAGTATGTAGTCTAATATATATTTTTTTTCAGGATGATATATATATTTTTTCAATTTTTTGCAGATTTTTAAAAAAAGAGAATTTTTAGGTTTTCGACTATCTCAAGTAAAAGCAGTGAAAAGAAATAAAATAATTCTTTATTTTTTACAAGTACAGTGAATATTTAAAGTCAACATTTCAACTAATAATCCATTCCTAACCCAAAGTAAATATACCCATTTAAAGTTATATTAGACAGGTTTCTTTGGAATGTTCCCACAAAGGGAGCTTTGGCGGCTTGTGCTTACACTTCCCCCCTTTATCTGCAAGCGCGTTTCCATAAAGAAAGAATGTGTTTCTAGGCAGTAAGTGAAAAGAAATCTGTTAACTGCTCGATGAAAAAAAGGTGATTTATAGACAATATGACTATTAGGTAAAGTGATTATAAATTGTGTTCAAGGGCATTTTGTATTCATTCCTATGAACAGCAATATATTTCAGTTTGCTTGAGTATGGACGTTTAATATTATATGAAGAAAAAAAAAGAGCCCCTTTGAATCAGATTAGATTTTATAAAAAGCATCACTAACACCTTAAAACAATAAAAGTTATATCTATAATGTTTATCCATTTTAGAAAAAAAAAGAAAAAAAAAGATGTAAAATAAAATGAGAAAAAATTACAGGATTGCTTTATGAGTGATTGTAAATTATTACTAAAACATTAAAAAAAGAATTTTTTCCAAATTCATGTAACAAGAAATTTGAGCATAAATAAAGGTATAATAAAGTAGAACATAGCAGCTACTTTTGAAATAGACTTCCATAGGCAGATTCATATACCAAATACTAAAAAAAAAATTCCGAATTGTTTCATTTTATATTAATTTTACTAACGGCGATAATTTTGTAGATAAATTTTTCAGTACCCGCATGCCTCTTATTACAGAAGTAATAAAAATAATGTATTTTATTAAATAATTTGAATAGCATAGTGCGGTAATAGTAGCGTGAAAGCATTTTTTTTTTTTTTAATGAAAGATCTCTTAATTTCCATTTCTAAAACAATTGCTTTATTTGAAACAAATAAAAGAGAAAATTCAATACATCATTTAGAAATAATATATAATTATAATTAACAGACAACGAGTCGATGCAATAAACTATTTCAATATAAGTACATAGTTTAAACCTAAATGTAAAATATATATATATATATATATATATGTGTGTGTGTGTGTGTATGTGTGTGTGTTTGTGCGTGCGTGTGTATGTGTCTATGTAGTGTATAATGCAATATAATATTACATCAGAGTTTTCCTTGAAGGTCTGTAGAAAACGTATCGGAAAATAATAAAAAAAAAATAAGAGTGGCTTTATATTTCTGATACTTTGACTACTCGTTCAAAAATTTTTAATAAAAGTGTTTTTCAGATATTAATATTAAATTTTTAATATATGTATTTTTAGTAATTATTTATATGTTTGTATAAAATTATTTGCAGATTGCCAAAAAATGATGTTTTTATTAATTTTTTCTAACGGCAATTGCATTGGGGCAGGAGAAAATAACGTGCAGCTCCTTACGATTCGGAGAGAGGTTCAACCCCCATTAGACGCCAACGCTCCCGCTACGGGAACATGTTATATATTCTAAACGGTTACAGTTATTAAAAAAATTTCAACTGCTTTATCATATTGGCATCTTATGTATATAAAAAACATGTATAAACTTTATTTAGTTAACGCGCTTAATATAGCGGCGCTTAATGGGTTAAGAGCAATTTTACTGTCCTAAAAAATTAAGATTATCTGCTACATGTCAGAACAACTTCATGATTTTCTAGCATATTCTTATACACTGTGTTCCAAACTTAATAGAATTCCAGGTTTTTATATTAAACTACAAACGAAATAAATTGCGTTTCATGATTTAAAAATATAAATACAGGATATCCAATAAATTCCTTCACAATTCCAAAATTCATAAAAATTTTCCCAAATGGCGTATCGGAGTGCCGACTACATCATAAAAATTTTCCAAAATGTCAGAATGTATGTGTTAAAATTAAAAATGATTGAATTTTTTTTAACTATTTAAATGGGAAAAACTTAACACTATTTTAATCGAAAGAACCGACTTCTTAAAAGCGCTTATGGAGTAAAACGAACACCGATACAATAATTTGTCATTTCCTATAAGCCTTTTATTTATTTGAACTTATTTATGGGTGCAATTAAACAAGTATAATTTATTTTGCCATAATAGGTATTTCGCAAAACATGTTGTGGAAACCGCACACCGATAGGATAATTTTATATTTTTTGTTTAATCTAGGGTGCACTGCAACCTGTGGGCTACGTTCGTCAATCCCGGTTCAGACTCTAAAAATTCGTTAATTGGACTGGCTGTAAAAAGATTGTAGAAGATTAAATTATAATTTAAAAATAGCGGCGATCTCCCTATAAACAGGTTTTTATTCATTTCCCTTATACTCGGAGATTTTAAGGACAATTCAGCTGATGTTAATTGTTGTGTTTGTGATTAGTTAAACATTTGAAAGTCTGCTAATAGTTATAAAATGGGCTAAGGGTAAAAAGCCTTTGCTTCGCGGTATTTTTTTTAACAACGCTATAAAAACGTTTTAAATATGATATTTTGATTATAACGTTTTAAATCTGACGTAATTTTCACTAAACATTATCTAAACTGTTTGTCAATGATATTACTTTTGCATTTGAAATATAATGTTATTTCCCCTCATTTACATATTAACACATATTAATTAATTCATTATTCGTAGTTTCTATCCTCTTTTAATAATCACGTGTAAATACATGTTTTAAGAAGTAATTTTCAATATTTTCCTGCTTTTAACACAAAATCATTAAATTTTTTTTCTGTTTGCAACAGTCCTGATTTTTTTTCTATTCGTAGTAATCTCCTGCAAATAATTTTTTATTTAAAGGAAATATTTCTCTTTGCGCTGTTTTTACAATTGGCAACAATTTAAAAATATGTCCTTTTCTAAATACACTAAAAATATACCTTTTCTGCAATATGTAAAAATTATGTCTGGAAATGCTGAAAATTCGAATTTAAAATTGAAATAAACTCTCAAAAAATGTGTCAAATTCAAAATAATAAATATAGTCTGCACACCGTAAGTTTTTAAACTATATCCTTTGAAAAAATAATTAAATTCCTATGTATAGTTTTTGCTCCTATAAAACTTTTTAATGAAATGATTTTGACCAAATTTACCATTAAATATGTCTTAAAATATTGTTTAGATTTAAAAACTGTGTTCTTCAGCATTTTTATCAAACATTTCTCTATAATACTACCTATTTTCATATTTTTGTAAGCAGTAGTTTTCTTAATATTAGCGAAGAAAGACCTCCGGTCAAAAACAGTTCAGTTACTGTTGGCGGTGACCGCGTTAATTATATTTTTTAGATTAGTGAGAAACTTACTTTTAGCTTAAGTAGCTTAAGTACCTGACTAATGCCTTTATCACGGCAATCTAGAATCGCAAAGGTGTGGGATAGAATATAGAAACAAACGCCGTATACCTCTGAATAGTTTAATAAGCTCCGTATACGCTCTAAAGCTATAATGTATACCTTAGCTATGTACAGCCTTGACTATAGCGTATACTATCTCCGTCCTTTTTTAAAACAACACTGAGAATAAATAGGGTTGATTAGGTGAAGATGCCGTAGTTTTTGACTTAATTGTTTTAAAAATCGTCTGTTGTTTTTATTTGTTATTCATTGATTTCTTGTTGAAGATTGCACAATCATAATTACGATTTAAAAATTTATTTCATTTTACAGTTCTTATATAAAGCATCGAAAATTTTGAACATTTGCATTTTGGCCTCTTACCTCAAGGTATGGGTAAGATGACCAACTATCCAGAGGTAAGATGCTCTCTGGAGTTTCAACGTAAAAAATAACTTTTGTGGAGCAGTACAAAACATAAAGAGACGAATGAAAGTAATTTTAATATTTTAAACATACTAAAACTGTTAAGTTACGTAACATTAGAAAATTACAAAAATATGAATGTAACAAATGTGCACAATTTAATGAAAGAACAAACTAATATTTGAAAAAAAAAAGATTATGTTCTATTTAACATTTAAAAATATAGGGCTCTTAAGTATACCTATTTTTAAACATTATAACAAGGTTAAATACGGAAAAGGCCACTGTGATAAAGTGCTTTAGCGTCCAGATTTATTGTTGATGTTTATCATTTATCCCTTTTTTTTTTTTTTTTTCAGCAATATCTCATATCTGCCACAAACGGAGATTGGAACTTTGAGCTGTGGAACTTGGGGACTCTGAGCAACTTTTTATAACCAACAGTTTCACTGAATGCGCTTGATATAACCACATTTTTCCGGAGTTTTATTGCACTCTGCTAGACAATCTGAACACTCTTTCTCATTCACTTAAAAAAATCCTCATTTTCTGACTCTTGATAGGGAATTCAATGATCATCCATATCATCGTCTGCAGAAGATTATCTCTTTCTAGGCTTTGACTGCTTCTTATCAAATTCCTTTATAGAAAGGCTTGAGACACCTGGAAATTCGCAGTTTCTACTGTCCTACTGATTTAGTTTGGATTTTACAGCCCTTAAAAATTATTTTTATGTGAATATTAAAATAAGAAACAAACTTTTGGTGAAAATTACGTCATATTTAAAACGATACATTTAAAAGGACTAATTAAAAATAAATTTCTTATAGCGTCTTTATAAAATTGTTTACTTAGCCTATTTATACAAGCTAATTTTGAACTTTTTGGTTCATCTTATTTAATCAATCACGGAAACAGTTGCTAGCTGTTACGACAGCAATTGATTTGGCGTTAAAATCCCTCAGCTAGAAGGAATGAATGAACAACCGATTGCATGATATTGCCACTAATCGTTTAATTACGATTTAGTCTTTTCAAAGCAGACCAAATTAGCGTATTTTTAGAGTCTTCGGTGTTTGGATGGAGATTAGCGAGCGTAGCTCGTAAGGGGCAGAAACCCTTAGTTATCTAAAATTATATTATATACTACCAATATTTCCATTTATTAAATTTATATATAACTGCATTTAACATCAATTTAGTAACTATGATTAAAATTAATAATTATTAAACAAATATTTATAAGGCCAAAACGTTTATTTATAAGGCAGAATATATATAGAAACCTTTCAAATTATGTTCACCTTAGATTTTAATATTTCTTTATGTAATTTTAAACATTTAGAAAATTTATGATTTTAATCGATGATTTTATTTAATCAGTTGATTAAAATTGCGATTTAATCACTGATTTAAATTACATTATTAAAATCTTTGACAAGTTAGTTAATAGCCAAGAGTAATTTAAACAATAAAGAAATAACCAGGTATTTTGCTGCAATGGAAAATAACTGGCAACTTACCCCAATGGAAAAACCGGCATCTTACCCCCAAAAAAATATTCGTCGACTCACCCCAACGTATTGAGTAAGGCGCCTGTCCCCCCACTGAAGTGAAGAAGTGGTATCCGGCCGCCATTTATGCTTTGCAGAAAGGCCAGGTACAAATACTCCCTAAAAACATCAGATTGTTTTTTTTTATATATTTAGCTTAAGATATATACGTAAAAAAAGAAGCTACGTAAAAGATTTGGACACTTACTAAAGTGTTAAAACGTAATAGCAATAACAATGCACCACTTATTTTTTTTTTTTTTTAAGAATGCATACAGAAAAGAAAGTATCTGTATAGAAACCTCTTTCTTACAACTGAGCGGCGTTTTCCTACAGCGCCTGTGCATATGAATACTACCTGACACGGCATGTTGTACAACACGGCATATTACCTGAAGTTACCTTATGTATATTTATATGTAGACATGTTGTCCTGACTCTAACATTTTGCTCCTGAAACAGAATTTTTTTTATAAATTCTATTACTTTCGGAAAATGCACAAGAATCTTCCAAAATCTACAGTAATATGTTAATTAGGTATCTGTGTTCAATTGAATAATATAAATACGTTGCTAGGAGTGAGTATCGTTGTTTAAAATTTCAACAAGCTGTCCTCATTCGCATTCCCAATTTTAATAGAAGAATAACTAAAACAAAACATATTTATATATGTTATTTACCAAAGTCGTTTTAAATATCATTTAGTGAAGTAATTTTAATTCACAGATTAAATTAGACAAAAATAAAAATGGCACATGAATCGTTAAACTTTGAAAAGGCAACCTGTGCTATAAATGTGTCATCAGTGAAATAATATAGCGTGTTCTCTATCGCGTCATAAGAAATTTCTGGAGATATTTAAGAGGAAACATAAATATATAGAGTTTTGAAATCCTTATGCTATTTAGAAAACATTTAGCCTGAATGTACTCAAACTTATCAATTGTTTGCAAAGTTCACTACACTTCATGCAGAAAAAGTATTAGAACAATCTGTTTATATAATACGCTAAAGTGACAATTCCGGCTCCGACCACTCATACTCGAAAAAAGCAACTCATCGCGGCCATGTTAGGCACCAGTATTCAAGAGGTGGTACGTTTGCCGATTGTTCAACTAATAAAAATATACACATAATCTGTTTTGTATCATATCCATCCTTCTTTATTTTCTCCAAAAACTTCAAAAACCATCCAATTATAAAGTTTTAATTTATAAATTAAAAATAACGGATAAACAGATCTAAACAAACAAAGACTACGGCCATTTAGATCTACAAATTCTAAATTTAGAAGGAGAAGCAAATGAACGACTGTTACAGCGTTACATAAAAAAATACCGGCTAACATCTGATTCTGCTGTTAAAATATTTGTAAAAGCATATTAAAAGCCTTTAAACATTTTGAAATGCGTTTTTCACTTTTTCATACCAACTCATGATTTTGTGAAAAATGGAGTTAGTTGTGCGGAAGTACAAGCTGTATTCGCTACACTGGCGCTCTCGGCCTAAGCTTTACAGAAAATTCCATGCATTTTTAAACATTGTTTTGGCACCATCCATCGGCAGTCAATATAAATGAAATTTTTTTTTGATTGAAAGTTGAGTTTCTTATTAAAACAAACAAACAAAAAAAATGCAAGACTTAATGATGTAATTCGAGATAATTTTTTAAAAGATTCGTTTATAAATTGTTTTAATTTAATTCAATATAAATAAAAGGAATAATATTATTATTATTATTTCTTTGATAGAATATTAATTTAGTTAATTTTAAAGAGTCTAACATTTATCCGCTTAATTTTTTTTAATTGTGTTTGCATTAAAAAATAGTTTTATTTTATCCCTCTATAAGTAATTGAAATATAAGATCGATGTCATCATAATTGCATTAGTATGTACGAAAATATTTTTTTCATTTATTAAATTACATTTTTGTTCTCACTCCAAAGTTATGTTCAAATGCAATGTTAAAAAGCGAAATTTTATCTGCATTGAGAGTGCACGAATTGTGGAATCCAATTGCCCCGTCTATTTTAGCCGAGTCTTCCTTGAGGGTTGGAGAACCGTTTTAGCTGAATCCCCAATCAACGAAGCAACCCAAGTTCCTGCTGATTATTTTATCCTACTTAGACCGTGATTTTAAATGTTTTTTCGTTTACTGTGGCTCTTGCTGTTTTGTGACTCTGTTCGTTTACTGATGAGGGCTATGAAAATAGCCGAAACGTTTATCTATATTTTTAACTATATTTTAATTGTTTTTAATAAAATTTTAATGTGTGTATGTCTGTAGTTATGCAAATTGTGTTTAATTTTTTTTTTTTTTTTTTTTTTTTTTTTTTTTGTATATGTAAACGTTTTTTTTTACATAACCAAATGGAACTTACTTTGTGGATATATCTCGCAAAAAAGTAAACTAAACAATTAAACATTGTAATTTAAAAACAGAACTTTAATTTAACTGGCATGTGTTTTTAATATTTAGTTATTAGAGGAACTAGAATAATAACTGTACGATTTGGATATATTTTTTAATGTTTAAAATGTAAAATAAAATACAATATAAGATCTTTATATTTGTTGCTTGTTTATACAGGTTTACTTCATTGAAAGAAATAGTGTATAAAATATACTAAAATAATTTCTCTATTAAATATGTGTATGATGCAAAAATATATTTTGAATCTCAAAAAAGCAAATAACATCTATATATAGTATATGAATTGAGAAAATATCACAGAAGTTATACATTAACTGTGTGAGAAGATTGAGTAGAAGTAGTAATCGATCAAATCGAAATTCAGTTTCGATATCCATCAAACATTCTCGTAAAAAATAACTTAAAATGTTTTAAAGTTTTATCAAAGATCTTCGTCGTTTTTTAAAGTAACACGATTCTTTAAAGTGTGATCGATATGAAAATTCCATCTATAAAGTAAGATGCTAAAAAGTATATTCAAATACTTTCTTTCATTCGAAGTACTACATGAAAAAATTTGGAATTTTAATAGCATGAATTTTAACGTAAGACTGATGAAGAGAAGGGAAATGTTCTTAATGTATTTTGAATTACACGAGATTGCGTTCTGTATTTTACTTTAAAGATAAATCTTTGCTTATTAAAGAGCAGTATTTATCCCAAATTAATTCAGAACATTTTAGATATTTATAAAATTTGCGTGCGAGTACTAATAACTTATAATGGGGTTATACCCAGTGTCTTGTGTGAAGATACTTCTTTATGCTTTGTATGTGTCGTCGGCGATCAGTATGTCATATGTATACAACATATAGAATTTTTTAAGGAATTCCATCTCAAAGTCCTAATCGTGGGATACCTTGGTTTATAAAATTGCAACCTTTTAAAAAGAAATGGTGCATTTCAACTTTTAAAACTGAAATATTCATTATCATAATTACGTCAGATTTATACCACCAAATTCACAATTTTATCATAGGATGAAATGATTTTCACAAATGACGTCTCCTTTCAAATTAACATAATTTAAATTGAACACTTAGAAAACTTCACCGTTTCTCTATAAATTAGAGTATCTTTATTAAGTGGTGATATACGCCCGAGTATTATATACCCCGGATATAATACATTAATTTTAACACAATTATTCTAATTGATAAATATATCATATCTGGTATAAATTTCCAACTGGGCGAAAAATGCCCGCACCAGAATTCGAACCAGAAATCTCTTGACTGAAGTGGCCAATTCTCTACTTCGGCCGGACTATGTATACTATGTCCCGGACGAATCTGGTGGAACTTTTTCACCCAAATAACCTTATTGATTATAGCATCTGGTCTGAAATCTGGTTCAAATCAACAGAATAAATCACAGGTAATGGAACTCCTGAAATCGCTAGATGAGTAAATACACGAGATTAATTTTAACACAATTATTTTAATTGGTAAATAAATAAATATCAGATGTAAATTTCCAATTGTGCAAAAAATGTCCTTACCAGGATTAGAACCAGGGATCTGTTGTCTGAAGCCACCAATCCTATACCATCTGAGTTATCCGGACGAATATGGAGTTCCATTACGTGCGATTCATTCTGTTGAGCTGAATCAGATTTCAGACCAGATGGTAAAATCAATAAGGTTAGCTGGGTGAAAAAGTTCCACCGGATCGCTTGGAAAATATGTCAAGTTTGATAAGTTCAAGCTAATGGACACCTCTCAATTTTCTCGCCAAAATACTCTCGAAAAATCAAATCTTCTCGCCCGTATATCGACACACTCTTAAAATATACCTCTACTATAATTGCGTGAAAATTATTCATTTTACAAAATGTAATTTTTGATAATCTTATATTATAAATATAATTTCTTACTTTAAAAAAATTAATTTTATTAAGTTAACATAATATATAATGTTTGAATGTCGAATAAAGTTATATTTTTTTCTCTCAAAATTAAATGATTTCATACAAAGCGGATATAACACATCACGTTCCCACACATTTAATGTCGAAATACAATCTGTCATTATACAATTATAAACCTCTCGTTGCTTTCTTTGGAATAGCCCCTTCCATTGTGGACGTAAGAAGTGTGTTTACCGTCATACAAAGTCATATGTCATGCTGATTAATAATATCCAAACAGCGTGCAAAACAATAGCTCTTTTTTATATTGTAATTTATTTTTCCTCTAATTTTTATAACACCGAGTGTTTATGCATTAAAACTATTCAAAATTTTAGAAAAACAAACAGCAAAATATAATCCCGAAACATTCGTATCCAAAATATATTTATAGTCATTAAAATATGCCAAATGCTCCATTCTATCTTTATAAAGTTTTAGATTAACAATACAAATAGAAAAATCAGATAAAATAAAATGATATTCATATGTTGCATGACATGTGTAGAATAATTTTCCAGAGATAAATATGGTTCGTGAATCAAATTCGTAAATTTGAAATATTGAATATCATTACTTATTTGAAAGAAATAACAATGTTACAACTCTTTGCTACAGAAATGTAAATTGAAAGATTTCTGCTTTTTAAAGCTTCGTTTATATCTATATATATATATATATATATATATATATTTAAATCCGTTTTCTTTTTTTTTTTCATTTGCCCATATCAGTTAACATGTTTTATTTATCAATATAAGTATTTGAATAATTGTATTTTTTTTACATTAGAATTTTGTATTAATAGGAAAAAGTCTAAATTTTCTAGTCATAGCTAACATGTCTTCAGCAGTGTATACAACTCTTGCGACTTGGGCTATAATGTACCTGCAAACTGACTGAATAGTCAAAAACATCGTTTCGGTAGTTATGTAATCTCAAAAGCAAATATACATCATATACATCACGATATACTATATGTTAGTACACGTGACATTTATACATTAACATTATTTAAGTAATTACAAATGATATCATTAAATCGATTCTCACTCACAATGTACTGAACTCAGAAATAATCGATTTTATCTAACAATTGAACATAATGTAAAAGTGGACTTTTTAATAATTGTTAAAAACTGAATTAAACTTCAGAAAATTATTATGAAAACGTTTTTCTTAAAAAGGGAGTTTTAATTTTAAAACAGTTTTGTGCACTGCGATATTTTAAATTTTAAAACAATACATTTTAAAAAATTCCCAAAGATTTAGAGTGATATAATAAATTAAGAACAAATTAAATATTGAACGCTAAGCTGAATTCATTTCGTTGCTATTACATGCTTGTTGCAAGATAGTAAAATATAAACTCTCATAAAATTTATCTAGAATATAAACTCTGTTTCTTTGTCAGCTTTTGAATAGTATTTATCGCATTCATTATTTTTCCTCAAACAAAAATAAGTCCTCAAACAATCCTAATTTCAAAATATACACCGCCAGTGAATTAATGAACAAATGCATTCGGTTATTTCTCTAATAGGAAAATGACCTTTTGGAAAACGGTCATCACCGTTTCCACTTAATACATTTAAAAGTATGCATTTCTTCATTTACTTAGACAGGTGATAAATTTATTTGTAGTTATTTTGTGATATTTCATTACTTGTAGAAAATAACGAGACAAATGTTACTGAATATGAAAATGCTAAAGAAATGCTGTTTGCATCACAATTCTAAACGTATAGTTAACTATTTTTAAAAAGTGGTGAAATGGAAAATACACATTTCGCTTATATCCAAAGTTTATCTTTGCTTTACTCTCTATAGGGTGCATTATTTTATTAATGAAAAATGGGTAATTCCCTAACCGTTATTCATAGAGGGATAATTTCATTTTCCAAAGATATTAAAAATAATGTCCTTCATCCTATGAAAATACATTAGCGTCAAAATAGTCAATTTTTAAAAAGCTAAGAATATTACATTTTTATACTGTCCTTGGGTTTTATCAATTGCATTTAGAAAAAAAATTCTCAATGATCTGAAAGTTAATCCTCCAAAAATACCATTTTCCTGCAAATAAATTAATGATTTAAGATACATTGAATTTTATAAATTTTTCGCGCTCCAATTCACAAAAAACTGGAAAAACGCATTTTTAGTTTTAGGAAATGTCGGAAAAAACATAATATCGTTACTCGGAATGTTTCGGCTATGCAAATGTGCGGGCATAGAATTTTGTTCCATTGTAGTGAAAGAGCTATTTTTAGCTGTCGAAATTATGTCTGAAAAGGCACAATGATCTATAAATATATATATATTTTTTAAATAGCTAAAAGGGCTTTTTCCAGGCAGATTTCGAAAAATATTTTTTGAAAGACGCTCTCAATATACATCTAATACCCCCTTTACCCTTATTTACGAAATGTGTACGCAGTACAAAAATCAGTTAAGGCATTATAATAGTAAAGTATTAATACTTCTTGAAAGTCCTGTCATCACGAAAAGTATAAATTTGTATCGAATGAATTTTCATTTGAAACTGAAAATTCTGATTCCAAGAAAATGATAAATTATAAATATTCTCTAAAATGTAATTCAGAAGCCATTTGAACAAACAAAACTATAAAAAAACCATTGAAATATATTCTTTTTATCCTTTATTAAATCTCAGTTTGTAAATTTTCTATTTGATGAGGAGTTGTATCAAATATCTCTTGATTAGTGCCAAGACAGCGTGCACAATATTGCATGTACTACTATATTTGGATACAACCCCTCATTTTTGCTTCCTTTTGGGAACAACGGATTTCGCACTTATTCAATCGACGATAATTTTCAAAATTTTCAAGCTATGATTTTAAGACTTTCACAAAAGTTGCTCTATATACTTAGCTAATACATTATGCACATTATATTGTGATTGCATTCGCGCTTGCGCAGTCAAACCTTTTTTAGTAAACCTGCTCTTTTTTCATCCAATTTTTATGATTCATTTAATTGTGATTGCAGAGTATTGTGTACAATATTATTTGACATATTTTCTGAAAAGAACCTTTTTTATGTTATGAACTCTGCAAATTATAAGCAAAAAAATGGCAAAATTTGGGACTGTTTTTATAAAAACCTTAATTTATCTACAAGTATACATGCAATCCTCATACAAATGAACACAGTAGATTACAATAAGTCCCTTATTAATAATCTTGTGTTTGAATGCTGCTTTTACTACATTAATTTTTACAGCGTTATCCAAAATATATTCGCTATTTTTCAATTTGTTGACGGTCCCCTATGGGGTTTCGGGAAAAAAAATTCGCAAAAATATATGAGCTATACTATACTGTTTACACATCAGCAATTTCGGTATGTATTTTTCTAGATAATTAACAAAACGTCTAAAATCGCAAGTGACCGGTCACCTTTGGTCATATAGTGTACTAGTAAATAAAAACTGTAAAATGTTACATTAGTAAACAAAAATACACAAAATATTCATAATTAAAAGATTGGTATGTGTCATTCCCTTTCAAAGTTTCATATCTCGGTATGATAATACAAAAATTTTTATTTCGTAACTTTTAAGAAATATTTTCATTGTTCGAAATGTTTTTTATAATAATTTTTTACCTCATTTAAAACATTTTTTAAACTAATAAACGAAAAACAACAGTGTAAAAACATTTTACTAGTTTTATATAAAAAACATTAAATAGAACAAGTCATAAAGGTTTCGGAAAACCAACATACTACAAAATTTGTATCTCCTTCATTTGAATGTTAATAAAAGTTAAATTATACATATAAAGTCAGTAATGCTATTCCGGAGAATTACTTGTTTGATGGTGTTCCCTAAGCAGTCATTGAGAAAAGCATTTCTGACTCGAGTAAAATAGTCTGAGAATATTTACTAGAGAAAAATTACTAGAAATAAAATTTAAATTTTCAGTTATCATACTCCTATTATAAAGAGGTAAAAATTGTTTATTTGTCGGAGATAAGCTCAGAAACTACCGAACCGATTCCAAAAGTAATGGCATCAAAATGATGGTGTTCGCCCAACTTAGAACATAGGCTATATCTTATGTCGGTGCCACTACACCAAAGGGGGTGCAGGAGCAAAAAACGTTCTAAAAAGGCTATTTTTGCGTTACTGAAGGGCCTAGAAATATGAAATTTGGAATATTAGTTACTTATAAGATATAAATGGTGTCTAAGAACAGTTCTTAAACAATTCGAAATTTAAAAGGGGTGAAAATGCACAAAAAGCGTTCTAAAAAACGTTCTAAATGGTAGTTTCTACATAATCTCAGGAAATACCAAACCGATTTCAAAAGTAATGGTATCAAAATGATGGTGTTAGTCCAACTTAGAACACTGGCTATATTTTATGTCGGTGCCACTACCCGAAAGGGGGTGCAGGAGCAAAAAACGTTCTAAAAATGCGATTTTTGCGTTACTGAAGGACCTAGAAATATGAAATTTGGAATATTAGTTACTTATAAGATATAAATGGTGTCTAAGAACAGTTCTTAAACAATTCGAAATTTAAAAGGGGTGAAAATGCACAAAAAGCGTTCTAAAAAACGTTCTAAATGGTAGTTTCTACATAATCTCAGGAAATACCAAACCGATTTCAAAAGTAATGGTATCAAAATGATGGTGTTAGTCCAACTTAGAACATAGGCTATATTTTATGTCGGTGCCACTACCCGAAAGGGGGTGCAGGAGCAAAAAACGTTCTAAAAAGGCGATTTTTGCGTTACTGAAGGGCCTAGAAATATGAAATTTGGAATATTAGTTACTTATAAGATATAAATGGTGTCTAAGAACAGTTCTTAAACAATTCGAAATTTAAAAGGGGTGAAAATGCACAAAAAGCGTTCTAAAAAACGTTCTAAATGGTAGTTTCTACATAATCTCAGGAAATACCAAACTGATTTCAAAAGTAATGGTATCAAAATGATGGTGTTAGTCCAACTTAGAACATAGGCTATATTTTATGTCGGTGCCACTACCCGAAAGGGGGTGCAGGAGCAAAAAACGTTCTAATAATGCGATTTTTGCGTTACTGAAGGACCTAGAAATATGAAATTTGGAATATTAGTTACTTATAAGATATAAATGGTGTCTAAGAACAGTTCTTAAACAATTCGAAATTTAAAAGGGGTGAAAATGCACAAAAAGCGTTCTAAAAAACGTTCTAAATGGTAGTTTCTACATAATCTCAGGAAATACCAAACCGATTTCAAAAGTAATGGTATCAAAATGATGGTGTTAGTCCAACTTAGAACATAGGCTATATTTTATGTCGGTGCCACTACCCGAAAGGGGGTGCAGGAGCAAAAAACGTTCTAAAAAGGCGATTTTTGCGTTACTGAAGGGCCTAGAAATATGAAATTTGGAATATTAGTTACTTATAAGATATAAATGGTGTCTAAGAACAGTTCTTAAACAATTCGAAATTTAAAAGGGGTGAAAATGCACAAAAAGCGTTCTAAAAAACGTTCTAAATGGTAGTTTCTACATAATCTCAGGAAATACCAAACTGATTTCAAAAGTAATGGTATCAAAATGATGGTGTTAGTCCAACTTAGAACATAGGCTATATTTTATGTCGGTGCCACTACCCGAAAGGGGGTGCAGGAGCAAAAAACGTTCTAAAAATGCGATTTTTGCGTTACTGAAGGACCTAGAAATATGAAATTTGGAATATTAGTTACTTATAAGATATAAATGGTGTCTAAGAACAGTTCTTAAACAATTCGAAATTTAAAAGGGGTGAAAATGCACAAAAAGCGTTCTAAAAAACGTTCTAAATGGTAGTTTCTACATAATCTCAGGAAATACCAAACCGATTTAAAAAATATTGGTGTCAAAATGATGGTGTTAGTCCAACTTAGAACATAGGCTATATTTTATGTCGGTGCCACTACCCCAAAGGCGGTGTAGGAGCAAAAAACGTTTTAAAAATGCGGTTTATGTGTTACTGAAGGGCCTAGAAATATGAAATTTGAAGTATCAGCTACTTATTAGATATAAATGATTTCTAAGAACAGTTCTTAAACAATTCGAAATTTAAAAAGGGTGAAAATGCGCGAAAATGCGCGAAAAGCGTTCTAAAAAATGTTCTAAATGGTGATTTCTACACAATCTCATGAAATACCAAACCGATTAAAAAAATAATGGCGTCAAAATGATGGTGAAAACCCTTGCTCCAACATAGGCTATGTTTTATGTCGGTGACACAACCCCAAAGGGGGTGCAGGAGAAAAACGTTCTAAATATCAGTTTTTGCGTGACGGAAGGGCCTTGAATCGTGAAATTTAGAATGGTAGTTAGTTATAAGATATCAATGATCTCTATGGACATTTCCTAAAAAGTCGAAATTTAAAAGGGGGGGGGGTCAAAATGCGCAAAAAGCGTTATAAAAAACGTTCTAAATTGCGATTTCTAGCAATCTCAGGAAATACTGAACCGATTTCAAATATTTTGGTGTATAAATGATGGGGACAGATCTTGCTCCAAGATAGGCTATATTTTATATCTGTTTCACTACCCCAGAGGAGATGCAGGAGCAAAATGAGCGTTCTAAATGCCGATTTGTCACCAATATCTCAGGAAGAATCAAACTGATTTCAAAAGTAATGGTAAGAAATTGATGCTGACAGCCTCTCCTCTAACATAGACGCTATTTTAAGTCGGTATCACTATCACCTAGACGTTGCAGGAGGAAAAAACGTTCCAAATTTCGAATTTTGTGATCGGTAGGGGCTAGCAACTTAAAATTAGGCAAGGTACATATTTATTATATATAAATTATCTTTAAGAACCGTTTCGAAAGAATTGGAAATTTAAAATAGGGTGAAAATGCGCGAAAAGCGTTCTAAAAATGTTCTAAACTGCGATTTCTACTCAATCTAAGGAAATACCAAAGCTATTTCAAAAGTAATGGTTGCAAATCAATGGTGACAGTCCCTGCTATAACATAGGTTATACTTTATGTTGCTGTCACTACCATCTGACGGTTGCAAAAGCAAAACATGGTCTAATTTGCGCTTTTTGCACAACTGAGGTGTCTAACACTTTGAAGTATGGCATGGTATTTACTTACAAGATACAACTGCTTCCTAGGAACAGTCGAAAGAAAATTCCAAATTTAAAAAAATGAAGTGAGTGAGAAGCGTTATAAATTACCATTCTTAAGCAAACTTATAAATTACCAAACCGATTAAAAAAATAATGATGAAAAATTTTGGTGATAGAACCTGCTCAAACATAAGCTATATTTATGTCTGTTCCACTACCACCAGAGGGTTGCAGGAGCTAAAAACTTTCTAAATTCCGAATTTTGTGATACTGAAAAGGCTAGAAACTTTAAATATGACATGGTAGTTACTTATAAAATATAAATGCCCTCGAAGGAACGTCGAAAATAAATTCGAATTAAAAAGGGGTGAAGCGAAGGGGAGGTGCGAAAAGCATTCTAAAAGATTCTAAATTACGATTATATGCAATTTCAGAGAATATAAACCAATTATAAAAGTAATAGTTGCGAATCAATGGTAACAGTCTCTGATCCTACACAGGCTATATTTTATGCAGGTGATTCTACCACCTGTGGTTCACAGGAACAACAAACGTTCTAAAAAAGGGCTTTAAAAGCTTTTTAAATTACGTTTCTGTGGAATATTAGGAAGTAACAAACCGATTTCAAAATTAATGTTGGCAAATTAATGGTGACAGTTCCTGTTTCAACATAGCCCTTTAGGTTGAGAGAGGTGGTAGGACTTGGAATTTGACATGATGGTAAATTTTAAGATGTAAGAAGATGGTTTCTAAAAAATTCAAATCTTAAAATGAATACTGAAATGAGCGTATTAATTGAGCATAAAAGTTTCAAAATATTTTCTAAATTATCATTTATTTAGTTTTATTTCATTTTATTAATTTAAGTCTCATTTCTGCCTAATGCATGATAACCTGATACTCTTTATTTAGCCAAAAAACGTAGACGTATATAGCTATAAAATTTATGTAAACATTAAATATAGGCTTAAAGAAAATAAATTTCAAGTTTTGCAGTAATTTTAAATAACGAAAGAACATGTAAATTAGGAAAACAATAATCAATTTACAAATAAAACGTCGAATTAAAAAGAATTGATGACTGCCAAACACGTTTAACATATTTAATGTCATCTGAATGTGACATTTACGATCATCCATTATTGGCATTTAACCTTACAGTTTGGCGACAGTGTTTTTTTTTCGACGGAATAATCAAGGACACAGATGTCATATACGCACCGGGATACTTAAGTGGCTCCAAAGTATCGTTATTTTGCTTGATATGCTAACCAGGAGGTTGTTGTTTATTTATTAATAAATTATTTATTAACTTTTATTTTCTTTTTAAAAATTATACAAATTGTTTTGTTCTATAGTTATTAATTAAACATTTTTTTTTTTTTACTGCTATTCCCTTTTTTTAAAATAAATATGTAATTGATATTCGAAAACAAGGTTTACGCCAAATTGGCGTCAGAAAAAATCGCGCCAACGTGTTGCATATATGACATCGATGCCTAATCAAGTAGTACCGATAAATGCAACTCTAAAATTTAATTATATAAAATCTCAGTATTATTATTTTTTTTAAAATTAACTAAGGAAGTTTTGAGTTGATACCATATTTGGCGTTTTTATCTTTTGCGCGCCAGGTTAAAGAAAAAATGCGTCTCAAAAATTTCATTAGAAAAAATCTGAATAAATTTCTTTTTCTTTTTTTTAAGTAATTTTATTGTGATTTTTATGTATTTCCCCGTTATGTTTCTTACAAGAGAAATTAGCAGAATTATTTTTAAAAATGACTCTAACTGCGAATTGTACGTTATTTGTTTAATTGGGAGATCGAATTTACTGTTGTCGCCAAACAATGCAATTTTAAGCCACAAAGGCAGAAGCGTGAAATAAGCCATGCGAAGGTCGAAATCATTTTTTTTTCATATGTAGGAGAAGATTTTGGAGTAAATTTTTATATTCTAATGTAATTCATATAAAAAGCCGTTAAATTTATAATTATGTAGCAGGTATTTAAATTTTAGTGTACATGTCTGCTAAATACACACTTATGCTAGAATAATTTAATTTCAGAGATTTAAAATATTTTTTATCATAATATGGAATACCATTACTATGGAAACATGCCGTTTTGTTTTCTTCAAGCATGTCATTTTTATATCCTTGAACTCAGATTATTACTTATTAATGGGAAATTGCGTATTATGTTATTTTTTTTTAAAGATGTCGGACCTATTGCCAATTTCACCTATAGGAATATTCACTGCTTTAAAAGTTAGGATATAATAAGATTCTTAAGAAGATTTCTGCAATTATGCGTTATTATTATTGTAAAAAAAAGCCAAAATTTTGCAACAGAAATTGCTTGCTGAATTTAATTTCAGATATTATTTTTTTAATTCGTCGCTTCAGCTAAACTTAGCAACAAATTAAGAGTTATTTTCATAATCTGAGTTATTTACACAATAGACGGTAGATTAATTTACTATTGACTATAAAGGAATTAGCAAGCCTATTTATTTGTCCGTGTGTTATTATGCTCTTTAGAAAAATGCGAAATAAATCTTCGGTTCAAGTATTCACCAATATGCTTATTGCTAAAATTTTTGTATAACTAACTTTATTTATCATTGTCAGGTCTATTTAAGACATGAATATTTCGACATTATTTATTGGATCGTATTTTGGTGAGTAATTAAGTTTGTTTTGTCATTAACTCTGGTAAATGTGTAACAATATTGTTGCATCAGTCTTAATGTTTGTCGTAGACCATCACAATGCAGTCGATTACAGATGATTAGAAAGATTTTATTTGATGCAAGAGGTTTATTTTTTTTGCAAGATTAAGTCATCAAGTTTTATAACGTGTAAACGGTTACATGATTGTAAATGCTCTACAAAATGAAAAGGCAGTGAAAATGACGTCATTTTAATTTTATTCAAACAATTCAGCTCTAAAAACTCACTTTTTTATATTATACTTTTCTTTGAAATATGAGAGATAAACATTCTTTTTTGACGACAAATTGTTCAATACATTTTTTTACGGTATTTACTCTGCTGGAATCCAAAGAGAGAAAACAGTAATAGTAGATCTGTCACAGAGGACGTTTATTAAGAAATATAACGTAACATTCAGTGATATTATATTTAAGCTACCAGAATCACATATTGCGCGATCTGAGATCATAGGAGTTCAAGAACTATCAAACGAAAATGAACCACCTGAACATTATTCGTGTTCAATGGTCCATCTTTGCAATCATTCTACTAATGGATTCTAATTTAGTAATGTCAGATCAGAAACCATTTTAATTCCTGTTGTCATAAGGGTCACATTACCCTACCAAAAGTGAACTGTTATAAATCAACTAAAAGAATTGCTGGTTAATAGCTACATTTTGTCCAACGCTTAAGATAATATAATATTGCAATGGCGTCCGCATCGTTTTCAGCAATGAGCAAAGTCCAGCTGAAGGTCCAAATTGTTTAAAATACAAGTTCAAATTTATTTCATTTAATCCAAGGTTCATTTGAAAATACTGACCAGCGCAGCGGGCATAGCCTGCTAGTGTGTTTATAAATGTGAAGGAATTTTTTTATTTAAATGATTATTAATAAAAACATTTGAATAAATTGTTTTGTATTTAGTAATAAATGTATATTTATGAGAATTCCTTTTGGCATTGAGATGCTATTTTTTATATAAATATATATATGCGTACATATAAATACTTAAAGATAGAATGTACCCTGTCTTAACGTTTAGTAAAAGTTAAATTCTAAATCGTTAGCTTCAGAGGTATTACCGCAATTACATAAATGATTCCAGTTCTAATCTTCACTACACTGTAAAAAAACCACGGTAGATTTGCCAGGACAAACTCGATCACAGTGAATGTGCTGTATCTTTCTTTGCTGTTAATTTTACGCTACTACTGTATTTTCCATGTTAATATAGTCAGGAAACCAAAGAAAGATACAGCACATTCACTATGATCGAGTTTGTGCGCGAGATGAACAGTACTTTGTACCGTGAAAATGTCGGGTTTCTTTACAGTGTATGTCGAAAAAAAAAACTGTTACACTTTTAAAAGTTACAAAACTTATTATTATTTTTTTTACCTTCCCTGCGCCTCATGAATCTCATTTGAAAACACTTACTTTATAGTCTGAGAAAGAAAAAACTCATCATTTCATTTTCGTACGACTAAGTTACCAAGGGATGGTACTTTCAGTTTTATCGGTTTTATATCTCTTAAAAGTAAAAATAATTTTTTACAGTTATGGAAATAAAAATGCGCTACATGTATTAGAAATTGTTTACAGGTATTTAATATATATATATATATATTGTAGAATTTGGAAATTATCATATAAAGCCATAAATGACCAATTTCATTCTTTGAAATTCTCGGTACAAGCACTGCAAAAAAGCTTCGTAGCACTTTTATTTCAATAAGCTTTCTAATACGTTCGTTTTAATAGATACCTAACCTGCATTCAAAGGCAGGTAATGAAGCTTATAATTAAATTTTAGCTGAAATCTTTTTATAATCCACCTGGTTATTTCCGCATACGCGAAGTTCGCACATGCCTTTCATATTTCCAGTTTTTTAACTTTAATGTTTCAAAACCGATATGTATTAGTCTTAAATATTTACTATTGTTTCAGTAAGAATATAACAATTAAATCTGCAGATCAGGGGCCTGAACGTCACATCTACAAGTCACAGTTAATTAACTTAGATAAATGGGTTTTTCGTGCAGAATTATCAGATTTGCTTCAATTTTGGTATACTGGTTAATTCTGATAAGACACTTCCCTGATTATATTTGGAGGTTCATTGTTTAAGTATAAAGGGGGGATCAGGGGGTTTGTAATAACCACTTAATTTAGATAAATGGGTTTTCTCATCCGATTAGCTTCATATTTGGTATACCAGTTTATTATGATAAGGTGCTTCCGTGATCAGATTTGGATGTTCATTGGTTAAGTATAAAGATGTGAAACAAAGAAGTTGGCTAATCTCCCATTAATTTATTTTTCGAAAGGCATTATTCTTTGAAGTAAAAGTATAATATACAATTAGTGTGAATAGACTGTGAGCTCAATGCCATAAGTTTAACTGGGCACTTTTCTTTTTTATTATAATAATTAATACCCTACAATCCGCAATTTATTTATATTTTGAAGTTTTATGTTTATTTAAAAGCGTAAAAGATTTTTCGAAACTTCCGGAAATTTTAGAAGTGACACAGTATTGTTTCATGCAGTGATATTCTGATGAATTGCTTATCCTTATATTTTTCCTAACGAATAGTACATTTCTTCAGAGAGACAGACCCCCTCCCCTAAAAACTTCCGTTGCACTGCAATATTTTTCTTATATTTTCCAGTAATTGCGCTATTTTAGGATTTGAGTATATGAATGGGTGCGATTACTACTGTAATTTAATTAGATTAACAGCTCCTTGTGCAGAAGATTTTATCGTATACTTAAAATAATATTCAATTCAAAGCAATATATAAAACCACGAAACAGCAGCATCTGTTGCGCAAATTTAATGAAATTTCGTGGAACAAAGATACTTATACAAACGTAAACGACTCTTATGAGACTTATATACAATTTTCACATGCGACGTTTTTATAACTTGCGTATGGACATAACAGTTTGAGTGATCATTCTAAAATATATTTAAATTAGAGCTCTAATCTAAATAAATTATCTTCTACTTCTGTAGTAAAAGCATACTAAAATCTCCCGAAAAAAAAACTAATATGGTAATAAAATATTGTGACAAAATAGTGCCATTCCCTTGAATTTTTTCTTTAAATATGCTTAGAAATTCATTTTCGAGACAATGATTCAATAAAAGAAGAAAATAAAAAGAAGTGCATTTTAAAATTTCTAAAAAAATGATATCATAAAATGTCTCATATTTCTCGAACAGACACCTGCATTTTCTCAGAAACTTATACAATTAATTACGAATGTTTAATAAATGCATTTTTTAAATTTTTACAGCGACCGGAATAATTATTGATCCCTATATCTAAAAATTAGCATCCATAATTTAAGGCTTAAACCTTTAACCTACAATATACGTCTCAACATTCTGGGTCCAAAACGTAAAGAGGATCGATCGTACAGCCTTCGAACTGTTCTACGGTTCGGCAAATACATGGCTACAACTAAAATTTAATAGAAATTTTTGCCTTGTTTAACCACGAGATTTCGACGATTAAATAAGACAACATTTACTATAAAACTTTAGTGATAAGAAGAATTTACATTAGGCTCGATCATTGACTAGGGGCCAGGCCCGTGATAATCAGTTTTGGTCAGAATACAAGATCATGAGTGTCACACGTTGTTGAAAGTTAAGAGGTATAGTCAATTTTTAAAATGCGCGTTTTATTTTTATTGAATGCAGGGCTCTCAATCGGTCTTTTTTTTAACACCATTATTTCGTCTTTAAAAAATCGCCTTTATAAATTTCGTACAAACTTGCCTAAAAAAGCGTTTTTCTTGCAATTGTTGCAGAAGATTATAATATTTTTTTTTTAATTACAGCTTTTCAAAAAGCGGACATGTGAGAGGACTGTGGATGCTCAAATTTGAAAATCATGCTTTCTGCGATGGTTATCGCAGAACAGATAGACTAACAGGAAATGAAAACTTTTTGGATCTCAACAGTAAGCCTCAACTGATATTTCGTCAACGGTCTATCTCACATTCAACATACATACTAGTAGACCAAGTTATATGTTATTTATTAGCCCCCGGTGTGCTATTTCTTTCCCCCACCTATTAATGTGTCATCTCCAAAAAATAACGTTACGTTATGTAAGCCGGCTGTAAAACAACGCAGATACGGAATAATCTCTACTGCAATTTTTTTAACTGCTAAGCATAACACATTTTAAATTTTTATACCGTCGTATTAGAAAAAAAAAATTTTTAAATGCAATTTGTTTGAAAACTGAATCTCCATTTATTTTTGATATATTAATTTTTTTTGTAGTTTTTAGCACCATTTGTTTAATTTTGGCAACTCAAGTACTCCATTTCTGCAGAAAATAAAGGGAAAGTAGCTGAAAAATAGCAATTATATCTTTTTGTTGCCATTTTATCCTAAAAACTGAAAAAAAAAATTAATTAAATACGTGCTATTTTGAAAAAATATAAATGAATGATTTTTGACAAGACATGGAGCTGTTATTAACTAAAGTTAATTTTAATTATCTATATTAATATTACAAATAAATGAAGGCATATGAATCATGAGATAGCCGATTTTTTTGTCCAGTTTCTTGAATGACGAAATCTCTTTGTTTAGATTTGTGTATTATTCAGCGATAGTCACGTCGTATGCATATTTTACTGTAGATGTTGTTTAAGACTGAATCGTAAATGAAGAATTCTTTAGCGGATGCGGATGACGTCATTTTATATAAAAAGAAATGCGCGAGTTTGGAGTCTTAAAACTGAACTATCTATATTTATATACATACATATTTTTTTTCATCGGGGGCGACACTAAATTCTGAAAAAGCAGACTTCCTGTTTTCTGGAATTTTCTTTCAGGAAACTCGCTAATCGCTTTATACAAAAAACCCTATGAAATATGATCTTTATTTGTTTTTCTCTCACTTACTATGGTTAAAAATAAAGTTGTCCAAATTGTAATATGTTTCGTCATCATCCGTTTTCGTCCTATGATCACTATAGATTACCCTGACTAACAGAAATTTTCTTTGACAGCTGTAATTGACAAAGTTAGATTACTTTCATTGTTTCTTTTTATTTTCGGTTTTCCTTACTTAAGACATTTCGAAAGAAAAAAAGTTAGTATTATATGTGTCGCAGTCAATTATTTAATATAAAATCGAAAGTTTCCAAGTAAATAAAAGTTAAATAGCTAAGACATTTCATGAAATTTCACATTAATCATGATTACTTTTACAAATTATTATATATTACAGTGAATTTAGCTATTGAAGGAGAGACGTGATTGTATTTTAATTCCTTTATTTCTCCATTCCAGCATCTTGAAAATATTTTCTAAGAAAGAATTTAACAATTTGGACTCCGGCCTCTCTTACAATAATTTTATTTGGTCGGCACCATTTTTATAAAAACAGTTTCCTTCAAGTACTCAATTTCAAAAATGCTCTGATTAAATAAGGCAATTTTTATTTTACTTTATTACTGGTGCAAAAAACAAATCTAGCAAACAAAGATTATGTAGACGCAGTGGCGAAAAAAGACTGCAAAGGGTTAAAAGGTTTGGCGGAGTGGTGTCTTAACATCACTTCAAAGCTTGATCTTCGCTTTTCGTGTATCCAAACGGATGGTTACAGTGATGATGTTGAAATAAGGTTTGTGTATACCCAAGTCCTCCATAAATTCTACTACTGTGGTGTGTAAATTGAATCAGATGTTTTTCATAATCCGTAAAGGCAAAGCAGAAAGGTACAGACGTGGGAAAAAAAAGTAAACACCACCTACTAACTCCTCAACAAATTATCGTAGAAGAAAGTTACTGGTACCAAAAGATTGGACATAAATTTTACTTTAAAATGATGTATATAAAATTTGCTTAGGGGGCCATCTACATATTAAAAGGAACCATAACTTTGTTTTTTTTCAATAGCAGTGCATAATTCTGACAGCATAAATGAACACTGCACCCTTTAATCAGCCTAAAAACAAATTTTTATGCAATTCTACCATAAGTTTTTGAGAGATTAATTATTTTAAAACGAGAGTATTTTAAGGGCTGTCAGTTTCTGAGAAACATCTGCTCTTAGAACTAGGGTTCTATATTATTTTTGTCTTAATATATGGTATATTGTATGGCCTGTGTACTGGAATTTCAAAATAACATCATTTCCTTGTATAAAACTGAATCTAAGCCGGGGAAAATGTACAGATGGAATAAAGGGGAAAAAAGATAGTTGGAAAGGGGTTCGCCCAACCTTTTGAGATGTCTGTGGAAGATGGGGAGACAAAGACATTCCACGAACGAGAAAAGGAGCTTGGAATGCGAGCAGGAAACCCTGGGGGGTTACGTTGAGAAGTAGCAAGGGTTTGCTGGAAGGCAGTCTCTTCTGCTGAGGTAGTCAGTTTTTGAGCGTAGCGGGAAAAGTGGACGTTTGTTCTTGGGGAGAGGTCTGAGAGATAGAGCATAGGGTTCAGTTGGAGCCGAGAGCGCCAAGCGCAAGGTAGACACTCTGTATAGCTCTTAGAGATAGAGGGTAGGATTGAGTGAGGCTCGGAGAGCTTAGGGTTCGAGCACATATGTGTTGGGAGATCGAGATTGATCTCCGGAAAGCTAATTTAACGTCTGTAGAGTGACAGTGGTTTAACGTAGTTTAACAGTACACAGCCAGCACTTACTGTAATCAATTTAATGTTGAACCGGATCACCTATATCCGAGTTTGTAAGTGTAAATAATGTTTTGTTGTTGTGTAAATAGTGTGTAAATAAACTATTAATTTAGTTAATTGAAAGCGTTGGTTTCATTTAAACAATCCTCTCAGTGCGTGACCGATATCACGTAATCATATTGGTGGTGGATGCATATAAATAATAAGGATGTTCTTCGAAGTTATGCGGACTAAGAGGAAACTTCGACAAGAGCTGCATCCAAATTGAAGTCTGGTACTTGATTGTTAACCGTGAGAGCTCCCTTCTTGATCAAGGCACCCTAAGCAGTCAATCAAGTCTGTTAGATTACAGGATAGCATAAGAAATTTCAAAATATTTAATCACTTCTATCATAGACGGCCCCTTAAACCACCATTTTGCCTTTTTTTAAGCATAATTTGAAAACTACTTGGAAGAAAAATGTGAAATTTTGGATTTCCATAAAGCAGGACTTAATAAATCTGAATCCATAAAAAATTGTAGGTTGCAATTGATAATTTTTTAATATTAATTTCATAATTCATAATTCATATCAGAAAATTATAAAAATTGCAAATTCAACGTATTTATGTTTGAATATATGTATGAATATATGTATTATTGCTGCACAAAGTACGTTAATTAATTAGTTAATTAATAATTACTGAAATTAGGATCATAATTTCAGAAGTTATAAGTAAAAATATGAAAATGTAATTTAACATTAGAAACACTAAATTTTGAATGTTTATAATTCAAAAACTTATCGTTCAAATGACTTGAAACTTGGTGTCTAGGCACAGTTTGAGCCAGAAATTTGAAATATCTCGTTGAAATTGGGTATTGACATTGAAAAAAAATGAAGTTTGGATTCGTTTTAATATGTAGATGGCCCCCTAAGCAAATTTTATATACGTCATTTAAAAGTATACTTTATTTCCAATCGTTCGGTACCAGTAACTTTCGTCTACGTTATATTGTTGAGGAGTCAGTAGGGGGTGTTTTTTTTCCACGACTGTACATTTAATTCCTCGACTTTTTCTATGAGTTTCCTTATTGTTTAAATACGATCCAATATGCTGAATTCACTTGGGATAGTATATTAAATATGCGTATTTATCAGAAATACAATAATACATTTACTGTAATAAAAAGTAATATAAACAGAATAAATGATCATACAAATAATATTGATGCATCTAATATTATAATGACTACTTATCTCCAAATATCTTGGGATATGAAAATAATTCATTCCTGAATCATATTCTTTAACTGAGAACTTCATTAATCGTAACAATATTTTTAGTTATAATTCTAGAAATATTAATTTCAGCGCGGCGCCGTTCAATTTTTAAAGTGTGCTGTGTCGTTTTTATGTAAGGAATATTACCAATTACATTCTCTCCTATAATGGAATTTGTGAAATACACTGGCAGATATATCCCTAGCAGATATAATTATGACCCCTATAAACCAAGTCCCCCCCCCCAGTTCAAAATGTACCTATGTATGTATCTACCTATCTCTCTCTATATATATCACTTTTTTATGCACACTGTAACTTCACAAATTCCGCACAAATCTCTTCCAAACTGATACATGAAATAAAAGGACAGAAAATCTCGGCCAAGTTCGCTAATGGGCAAAATCGGCCCAAGGGGGTGGAAATACGGAAGGGTTTTCTGAAAATAGGAAAAAACACATAATTTCTTAATTATAAAACATATCAAATCAGTTTAAAGTTATTATTACAGCTAGCAAAAGGGCCAAAATTTATATATCATACATTTTGATAAAATTAAAACTCTGCTGACATGGCGAAAAGAAAATAAGATTTTAAGAAGAAAAAAATCATAACTTTGTCAATTCACAAGATATCAAATCCACTTAAATTTTTTATAAATCTTCTTAATCTCATCTACAGCATTTAGATTGTCAAATTTTTGATAGGACCATCTTTTACAGCAAAAAAATTTAAAACATAAAAAAAGGGGGGGGGGGGGGTGAAAAAGAAAAAAATGTATAAGTTCGTCAATTCATAAGATTGAAATCCGCTTGAATTTATTATAAATATTTATTATATTAACTACAACTTTTGTGATGACAAAATTTTGATAGGATCAACTACTACAGCAAAAAAAAAAAAAAAAAAGAAAAGAAAAAAAAATAGGAGTTGAAGTAAAAATTACCGTATTAAGGTTGTTCTCAAATCCAAAGGAACAACTTTATAATATAAGTTTTAATTCATTTTTCTTCGGAAACGCATTTGCTGCAAAGAAACTATGTAATTGGAAGACTTTTTCCGTTTTTTTTTTTTTTTTTTTTTTTTTTTTTTTTTTTTTGTGTGTGTGTGTGTGTGTGTGTAAGCACAGTAGATATTTTAGAAAATATTGACAATATTGACGTTTTGAACCGAATTTCCTGACAAAAGCAGAAAAACCAGCGAACGAAGGGAAAAAAACGCTTTGTGAGAGATCTGCCAATTTTTACCCGACCGCCAAGAAGGGTTATGTGTTTCACGTATATCTGTGCAGGTAGATTTCTTTATATCCTCGAAACATTTCAACGGCAGTAGGGATTTTAATGAATGATGTCTATATCGATTCGTCTTAGTCGCCCAATGGTTATAGGCTGGGGTTTTTTTTTTATACATTCAAAATGGCGGCCGTACAATACAAAATGGCGGCCGTACAATACAAAATGGCGGTAGAGACGAAAAAAAAAAATTACGCACCATATTGAGTAGCATATCATTGGATAGGCCTTTCAAAATGAAGACGATGTTTCATTGACTATTTTACAATCAGAAGCTCCGTTTAAATATTACACAACCTGGAAGTTGTGTAGGTAGGATCTCTAGCTTTACTGCAACTCTAACCATCATAGACATCTATAGGCCTCATCAAAACAGTGTTTATAAATAGGAACTAACATTTAAACACAACTTAAAAGTCATCAATACAATTAAATAAAAAAAAATAGGTAAGTAATATAAAAAATAGTTTCACATTGAAGAGAAATAATTAATTAGTTCGTTTATTAAGCAGTCGGGTTTTTTGATTTTTTAAATTTAATTTTTATTACCTTTACGTTTAAAAATGTGTACGTCATTGTGTCAGAAATTATCAGGTTTGCTGTGCAGTGTGCAGTTCCGAACAGCCTTAACATGATTCTGATAAAACCAGCTCATACCGAAAAATGAAATTAAAAACTCGTCAAAAGCGGGCGGATGCAATTGTAAAACTGGGATTATCTCTAATCTTGATTTATTTTTTTGTTGGTGAAATTAGTACTTAACTTCGAAATCTACTTGTTACTGTAGGACGAGTCGCAGGGATTTTTAGGTAGCTTTCTTTACAAAAAAGCCACCTATTGCAGCCGTTCGGAGGAAAGCGATTTCAAAAAATTTTGGTATATTTTCATCGATCATGACCCCCAGACCTCGAAACCACCCTCCGTTCAAAATTGATATATATATATATATATATATATATATATATATATATATATATATATATATATATATATATATCTGACCTATGTCACACTGTAACTCCCGTAATTATGAACCGATTTCGATGTAATTCGGTGTGTACATAGTACATACCAATGTCTCGACCGAGTTCGTTGGCCAGCTTCATCCGCCGTTTTGTTTCAAAATGGCGGCCATTTAAAATTTTTAAAAAAATTTAAAACTTGAAATGTGGTACCAAAAAATTAAAAATGGAAAAATATTTTTTTCTTGTGTATTTGACCTTTATACAAAGATTCCGGAGCAGTTTTTGTTTCGTCTATATCTTAAAAAATGGCTGAGTTATAGCATTTTGAATTTCTAGCGTGGCTGACATTTTGAAACGTCCTGAACTTTGTCACGCGATAAAAGGCGTATTTATGAACCGATTTGGATGTAATTCGATGTGTACACAGTACATACCAATCTCTCGACCGAGTTCGTTGGCCAGCTTCATCCGCCATTTTGTTTCAAAATGGCGGACATTTAAATATTTTTTAAAAATTTTAAATTTGAAATGTGGTACCAAAAAATTGAAAATGGAAAAATATTTTTTTCTTATGTATTTGACCTTTATACAAAGATTTCGGAGCAGTTTTTGTTTCGTCTAAATCTTAAAAAATGGCTGAGTTATAGCATTTTGAATTTCTAGCGTGGCTGACATTTTGAAACGTCCTGAATTTTGTCACGCGATAAAAGGCGTATTTATGAACCGATTTGGATGTAACTTCGTTTATACATAGTACATACCAATGTCTCGACCGGGTTCGTTGGCCAGCTTCACCCGCCATCTTGTTTAAAAATGGCGGGCATTTAAATTTTTAAGAAAATTTTAAATTTGAAATGTGGTACCAAAAATTGAAAATTGAAAATATATTTTCTTCTTATGTGTTTGACCTTGATAAAAAGATTCGGGAGCAGTTTTTGTTTCGTCTATATCTTAAGAAATGGCTGAGTTATAGCATTTTGAATTTCTAGCGTGGCTGACATTTTGAAACGTCCTGATTTTTCTCACGTAATAATAGGCGTATTTATGAACCGACTTGGATGTACCTTGGTGTGTACATAGTACATACAAATATCTCGACCGAGTTCGTTGGCCAGCTTCATCCGCCATCTTGTTTCAAAATGGCGGCCATTTAAAAAATTAAAAAATAAAAAAAAATAAATGAGATACCAAAAAATTGGAAAATGAAAAAGATTTTTTTTGTATGTGTTTGACCTTAATACAAAGATTCCGGAACAGTTTTTCTTTCGTCTATATCTAAAAAAAAATAGCTGAGTAATAGCATTTTGAATTTCTCTTGTGGCTGACATTTTAAAACGACCTGATTTTTGTCACGCGATTACAGGCGTATTTATGAACCTATTTGGATGTAACTTGGTCTGTACATAGTACATACCAATTACTCGACCGAGTTCGTTGGCCAGCTTCATTCGCCATCTTGTTTCAAAAGGGTTGCCATTTAAAAAAAATTAAATTTAAAATTCAAAATGAGGTATTAAAAAATTGGAAAATGAAAAAGATTTTTTTTATGTGTTTGGCCTTGATACAAAGATTCCGGAGCAGTTTTTGTTTCTGAAAATTTGTTCTTTTGTTGATATCTTAAAAAATGGTTGATTTATAGCACTTTGAATTTCTAGCATGGCTAACATTTTGAAACGATCTTGTATTTGTCACGCGATAACACACGTATTCGCCTATTTCGATGTAAGAAGGCATGTGGATAGTATACATCAACACCTCGACCAAGTTCGCTGGCCAGATTCATCAGCCATCTTGTTTCAAAATGGCGGCCATTAAATTAAAAAAAATATATATATTTAAAGTGAGGTGCAAAAAAATTAGAAATTGAAAAAGGTTTCTTTCTTAAGTATTTGATCTTGATATAAGGATTCAGGAGCATTTTTTGTTTATCTTTACCTTAAAAAATGGCTCAGATGTAGCAGTTTCAATTTCTATTTGGGTGACATTGTGAAAAATCTGATTTTTTGCATGCGACAGCACTTCAATATATTAACCGATTCCGATGTGAATGAGCATGTGCACAGCAATTACTAAGGTCTCGACCAAGTTCACTGCTTAGCCTCATCCACCATGTTGTCTTAAAATGACAGGCACTTTAAGAAATTGCCGAATTTGGCAGCCAAATATAAGTTACTTTAAAGAAAAGCAGCTTGGATAAAGCTGACTAATTTCGCGAAATTCTCATTCATTATATTGATAAAAATTAGTATTGAATCTCCTATATTCGGTTTCCACTAAATTGAGCTTCGTGTGTTTGCATGATATAAGTTGACTTTTTTTAAATAAGGATTATGAAAGCTACCTCTTCCTCCCGGCACTGGCCGGAAGGACTTTTTTAGATTCGGCCTACTATTTTTAAAATTCATTGACGAATTTCTGAGAGCGCCCCGACAATTTCCAAACTACGAGGGAGATTCTGTTCCCAAATTTCTGCAAATTAAAGATTTAAGTTCCGGAAATTTAAAAAAAAAAAAAAAAAAAAAAAAAAAAAATCTATCACCCGTCCGAAAATTCCGACATAAAAAAAATCTTTAATTTTTTTCTTAACATAAAACCCTCATAATAATTATGAATCACGAAACAAACGTGTTTCTGCCTGCGAATATTTACATCACGAATTACCGTCCTCAGATGCAGGTACTCCATTTCAAACTGGAGATTTTTTTTAAGGGGAGGAGCCAGAGTTATCATTGAGTGACCGATTTTGGAATAGCGTACGCTATTGTGAAAATCGAGCGTAAAATAGGAAAATCCGGCATAATAAAAAACGCTGTGTGGTATCTTCTCCCATTTATTTCCTTCACAAGTATATATCTCTTCCGCGAATTTTTGTAATTTTCGATAAAGCTTGCGATTTTTTTCTGTTACCGAGTTTTGACATATCTATTCGGAATTTTTTTCAAATGATATTGGACAAGTATAGTGAATTTGCTCAAAGATTTCAAAAGCAAATAGCGATTTTCTTTAATTGGTTGCAAATGATATTTGAAAATTTTCAATAATCGAACGCACAAAAAAGTCGTGAATTTTATGAAATGATCACACGGAAAAATCGCAAATCTTTTAAATCGGTTGAGGAAAAAAATCATGGATTTCAATAAACGATAAAGGGAAAATAATCCGAATTTCGTTAAAAATTTTCGAAATAAAAAAGCCAAATTTGTCTCTGAGCCACGGGAAAATATTGCGAATTGTGTGAATCGGTCGAGGAAAAAAATTAATTTCACTAATCGATCTTAAAAAAAAATAATCAAACACGAGTTTTTTCAGATGACCGTGCGAAAAAGTCATAACATCGTGAAACGAATAGCACCGGATCAGATAAGCCAATTTTTTACGTGTCGGAATTCTTTCTTTCTTTTTTTTTTATAAATAAGTTTAAGACTATCTTAGATTTAATTTATAATTAACCTTGAATTGAATAAAATATTTAAAAGTAGACTCCTACAACAGTCGAGTAACTAGATTTTATCTCGGGGCTTTTTTTTTTTTTTTAGGGAAGTGCAGCTAAGTACGCTTTTGCAATATGTAAGAGCGTTTGCAATATTGTTTAAACGAATTTCTTTTCTAAATTTCTTTTTAAACTTTATTTTTGCTTTTTTCAGCGCCATTTTTTATGTCTCATGAAGCTTTCAATCTTCTCATCCACGCTCATTTTCTTCTGCTCCGTGGAATTTTTTCCTCGCCATGTCATTTTTTCCCGCTATAAGAAACTCTCTTTTTCTAAAATAAACTCTATTTTAGGACTAATTAAAATACAGCACGGAAAAGTTATCTTAGGGCACGCGTGCAATGTAACATTTATTAACCGGGTATAAAAGTGATCGAAAAGTATCTCCGTTCAAAGAGGAATTCGTTATCAGACATTTTTGTTTCCAGATTCCATATGTATGTTACAATAACTTTTGTTAGATCTCTTTTGTATGTCACTAAACCAGATAATTATTTCTTAGAACTTATTTCTCTTATTAACTGTGAAATACCTATAATGATGAGAAAATAATTTCCAAGCATTTTATGTACACTCTGTTGAAAAAAATTACATGGACCCAGAAAAAAATTGAGCCACAACCATGACACACGGTGTGTAAATAGTGTATGCTTTGATGAACAAATGATTGTAAATTAAGAACATAAAAACATTTAATTGACTAGTAGCAAAAAAAAATATCAATTTCAGTAAGTTGCAAATTCACATATTGCAGCTGTAAAAGCCGATATTCTGTGAGACAGCTACCTGCGATAAGTGTGGCATCTGATAAACTAGTTCGGTGGTATTCTGAAACGGTTGAAGTCGGCTTTGAAATATATCCCAAACATTCGCTACTGGTGCAAAATCTTCTTACCTGGCAGGCAATGGAACGACATTATATCCTTTTAGACATTGTTCCGAGAGTCGTGCCGTATGTGGCAGAACGTGTCATTCTCACAAATAGTACTTAGGTGACTTGATAGAGTAGGACGTACCACCGGCTTCCAAATGTCATTTACGTACATGCGAGCCATTAGAGTACCTTGCAGTACGACTAAAAGTGTGCAGCTATCTCAGCAGATTGCTCCCCAGAATGTCACTCCAGGCTATATTGCAGTGTGCCGCTCAGTAACAAATGCAGGTGTGCGCCCGCTGAGCTCTGTTCCGACACACACGTACGTAAGTCACCAGCTCTGAGAGAAAAGTGAGATTCTTCGCTGAATATAACATTTCTCAAATCACACATTGGTCAGGTTGCCCGAGATACGCACCAATCCAGACAACACCGCCTATGTTGAAGGGTAAGAAAAAAATGGACGTTGAGAGCTGAGCCTAGGGTCGGCCTGCCATCTAAGGATGGTATGTCTTTATATCAATGCATCCATATCAACTGGTAAATGACGTCAAATTATATAACAGTGACACTGTTGGTGTAGATGTAGCTGTTCTTCTGATTGCTAAATCATCTGATGCATTTTTGGCCATGGGGGTCCTCAGCCACTGCAGCAGATGGCTGTGCCTTCTCTGATCCATTGATGGAATTCCCGATCGATAGCCCATCGCGGAATTACAATATAGATAGGACAAAAACTATGGCTGTAGCATTTGTTGGGCAAACTCTTTTTTCTGAGGTTTATGGTTCAACCACAGTCGAACAACGGTTCGTAGTCTCGTCGTGTGCGTTTTAAAAGTATTATGCTTTGAAATGCTATGTATCAACAATGGTAGTGCAGTTCTAATTACCCATGAATTCGATTACCGGCTCTTTTAAATGCCGCCTGCTCTGCAATTTAAATGCAGAAAATGATTTGCACAAGCAGGTCAGAAGTTCTGAAATGTTAGTAATTTACATAACTCATCAAGTAACACCAGAAGGAAAGTTTTGTAGTTCTGGCTAAATTCATTCTGGGTGCATATATGTTTTTGTAACAGAGTGTATTTCTTTGTCATAAAGTGATGTTATTTACTAGTGGGTTAATGTAGAAACTGTCTTACCATCACGTTATTACCTTACTTTTCATTTTCTCCACCACTTTAAAGTGTTTCGTACCTCAAAAAAGAAAAACGGAGCAATTTTAGGATCTCTTTGCTGTCCGTTTTTTTTTTTTTTTTTTTTTTTTTTTTTTTTTTTTTTTGTTAAGACTGTATTTTGGAAAAGGCTGTTGACATTTGGCACAACGGAAGGTCATATACCACATTTAACGTGAAAAATCTCAATATCATAAATTAAAAATACTATGTTGATTTAGTATGTAACTAGCTCGCCTGTCTTCCAGTCTGTCAAAACTACTACTGTCAGGAACGACTGAATGTATCAAATTGGAATTTATATAAAATAATAAGGACCCCGGTTCCGTATTTTTGTAAAACGTTTGACCTTCTAACTGAATAGATTAAACAATACTATCATTAAAACAATCTGTTAAAATATTTTTTTCATAATCTAGAAGCAACAAATACTTTCCAAGTCTCTAACTCAAGTAACTCTACTCTTATCAACTTATATTAACTGATCGATACTCTTCCAAGTATTTACCGAATTGTCTTCTATTTCTATGCAATAAACATGCAGTCAGTATTAATCGAAAGTATTACTAAGAGCAATACAGTTCTAGGGAATGATTCTTCTAACATTTAATATACAATGTGGTAACATTCAAAACTCTTGAGTCATCTCAAGCAAATCTGGTTAAAGACTTAATAGATAGTTAGATAAATTAAAACATTTATTTACAACAATAAAAAGGTATAATCTAGGTATCATCAAGGTATAATATGGCAGATTTTTTATTTATATAATTTGTAAATAAACAAAATACTTAGCTGTACCGAAATATAACATAAAGGTACTGAACACGCTATGTGCATGTGCGAGTCCTAATCCTATTTGTCTGGAGTTTTTAAGGTAGATTTTGTAAGTAATACTACCGATTGCAATCTCTCGTATGTTGGAATTTCTGAAAACAAAATTGCAGTTCTATACCGATCATGACCCATAGAACCGAAAACCACCCCCAGTAAAAAACTTTATCTATCTATCTATCTATCTATCTATCCATCTACCTATCTATCTATCTATCTATATATGTATATCACTTTTTTATGGACACGATAACTTCTAGAATTCTGCACAAATCTTCTGTGCCAAACTGACACATAAAAAAATCAGGCGGCATAAAATATCGGTCAAGTTCATTATTGCGCAAAATCGGACCTAGAGGGTGGAAATAGGGAGGGGTTTTGTGAAGAAAAAAACACCCATAACATCTAATTTATAATACATATTGAATCAGTTTAAAGTTGTTATTACTTCTAAAAAAGAGCGCTCCATATTTTCAGTATGGCAGATTTTTGATAAAATATAAAATCAGTTCAAGGGGATAAAAACATAGGGTTTTGAGGAGAAAAATATTCATAACTTCGTCGATAAACAAGATATCAAATCCAATTAAATTTATTATAAATCTTCTTAATACTATCTGCAACTGACAAATTTTTGATGACAAGTTTTTGACAAGTTTTTGATAGGACCAATTATTATTGAAAAAAATCCCTGTCGGCCCGGCCTACAGGCAGAGGTAGATTTCGAAGCTAAGTATACTAATTTCACCAACAAAAACTAAATCATTATTAGATATAAATCCACTTTAACAGTTTTATCTGTCTGCTTTTGACGAGTTTTTATTTCGTTTTTATAAAATAGCTGGTTTTATCAGAATCATGTTAAGGCGATATTAAAAAAATATTTTTCCATACTCAACAAATCGAAATTTTCTGGCACATTTTCAGATTAATTTTTAATAAAAAAAAATATGAAACATGCTGACGTGGTTTTGAAAAGATTTATAAGCGACCTGTGTCTTTATTTTTCTTTCAGTTAATTAAATCTTGATTAATAAACAATTATTTTCTCAGTGGGGCAATATTTTTCGTTTCTAACACAACCGCTTCGGGAAATTCTGTTCAAAATGCCCACTTTGACATCATTTTTTGAAATATATTCTGCCTCTATCAAAATATCGATCATTACTGTACATTATATAGCTTCTGAATAAGAGAATCTAGCAATTGGATGCGTTTGAGAGCAAAAATGAGTAAGAAAATAGACAGTTTGGATTTGAATGCACCCTTAATAAGATGATTTTTTTCTTCAACCGCTATGTATTTTTATTTTGTTTTTGCTGTAAGAATTGGTCCTATCCAAAACTTGTCTATATAAATGTTGTAGACAATATTAAGAAGATATACGATAAATTCATGGGGATTTTATATCTTTTGAATTGACGGAGTTATGGATTTTTTTCTTCTTCAAACACCCTTTTTGTTTTCGTTTTTAATTTTATTTTAATTTTTTTTTTTTTTTGGCACGAATTTGTCCTATCAAAACCTTGTGAATATAAAAGTTATATTAAGGAGATGTAGGAGGTAATAATATTAAGGAGATTTATAATAAAATTAATTGGAATTGATATCTTGAGAATTGACGAAGTTATAAATTTTTTTCTCCCAAAAACCTTATTTTTTGCGTCCCTGAGCCCATTTTTAACTTTATCAAGAATCTGTGATACATAAAATTTTGGCACTATTTTTAGAAGTAATAAAAACTTTAAACTGATTTGATATGAACAAAAATTAAGAAGTTATGGGGGGTTTTCGATTTTCACAAAATCCCTCCCTATTTCCATCCCCTTGGTCCGATTTTGCCCATTAACGAACTTGACCGAGATTTTATGCCCTTTGATTTTATATATCAGTTTGGAAGAGATTGGTGCAGAATTACGAAAGTTATCGTGTCCAGAAGAAAGTGATATTTATAGATTGATAGATAGATACATACATAGATAGATAGATAGATAGATAGATAGATAGATAGATAGATAATTTTTTTTACTGAGGGTGCTTTTGGGTTCTAGGAGTCATGATCGGTGTAGATCTGCAAAAATTTTCAGAAATTCCAACATAGGAACGATCCCAATAGTATTTCATACGAAATCTACCTAAAAAATTTAAACGGAAAAAATGGGAGGGTTGATGAAGAAAAAGATTTCATAACTTCATCAGTTCACTGGATATCCAATCCGCTTACATTTATTATACATCTTTTCAATGTTATCTGCAACTTTCATTTTAACAAGTTTTTGATTGGACCAACTCTTACAGCAAATAACTAAATTAATTAATTAAATTAAATAATCATACATAAGGGTTGACGAAAAAAATTATCGTATTAAGTGTGTACTTAAATCGCAACGGCTTATTTCCTGACCCTTTTTTAAATTCATTTTCGCTCTGAAACGCATTAAATTGACAGGTTTTCTTATTCAGAAACTATATAATGTTTCTCTGTTCATCTATCTTTTGATAATAGCAGAATACTTCTCACAAATGCTGCCAAAGTGGGCATTTTGAAGCGAATTTCCTGAAGCGATTTTGCTGGAAACGAAAAAAAAAAAATGGTCGTAATGAGAAAATAATTGTATATCAAGTTCTAATTAATTGACCGAAAACTATAAACATCACTTATAAATCTCTTCAAAAAAATCACGTCAACAAGTTTTTTGTTTTTATATTTAAATATGAGTCTTGAAATGCATCAGAACATTTCGAGTTGTTGAGCGTGGTAAAAATATCTTTTTGAATACCGCCTTAACCCATTTTAGGCCAAGCATAGAAATTTTTATAAAATGTGGTATTCTTTTCATTGACATATGCATAAATTACATTCATTAAGACAAAAAAAATTTCGCGCATAAAAATTTTGCACATAAATATTTTATTTGAGAAATAAAATGCATTCGTTCAATGGTGCGGTAACCCATCATTAAATTTAAAATTAATAATTTTTTTTTAAATTTTTTATGACATTTGTTTTATTATTATTTTATTTGAAGAACTTGCAAATTTAATCCATTATATAAACATATGATTAATCTCAAATGGAATAATTATACATTTTCAAAAAGTCGAATTTGTTAATAACTGTTTCAATTAAAAAAAAAAAAAAAAAAAAAAAAAACCTAGCGTATTTTGAAAATTTCTTAACACAAAATGTTTATTCCTGTTGAATTACTGGTATTTTATAGTTGTCTCCAGAGCCCTTAAAAATAGCAGAAAAATAAAATTAGTGAAAATATTCGTCACAGTGTTAATAAATAAATATTTATTCAAATGGTGCGTTTACGCACTTTTGGCCGAAAATGGGTTAATTATGATATTGATTATGAATTGGTTATGATTATGATAAAACAAGCTCTTACAGAAAAATGAAATTAAAAATTCGTCATTCGTGGCCAGGTAAAATATTAAACTGGGAATATCTCGAATCTTGATTTAGTTTTTTTTTTTTGTGAAATTAGTACTTAACATCGAAATCTACCTCCGCCTGTAGGCCCAGCCGGCAGGGATTTTTTTTATTTTTAAAGTACTCGTTTTATTTTTAAAGATTTAAATTATAAAGATTAGTTTTATGAAATAAGTCACTATTTTTACATTAAAAATTATTTAAGTGTACAGTGTACATTTACTCCAGCATTTCATTTAAAATATTAAATCTATTTCTTTGATACTCTGAAGTATTATATGCAAGATAAAATCATATCTCAAAACATCATATTTGAATAAAATTAATTATATTTAAAAGAGAATTTCTTCCATTCAAATTATGAAATGTATTACAAAAATTGGTGCAAATTAAATTAATTTAGCATTGATATTTGCTAAATATAATATTTTTCTTCTGGAAGAAAGCTGGTGAAAATATATGGTTTTGAAATCTAATTGGATTTTTTATTTTAATACATACTTTTCAAATTTCATGACTGTCAAATAATTCTTTTTAACTGCCGTAATTAAGTTTCTTTTGATTGCTATATTCTCTAAAAGAATTAAAATTTAGAGAACAAAGAAAGGGCAAAAGAGTGAGATTGAGTAAAGAAGAAAGATCATTTATGCACATTTTATCTCGCGGGTATTCAGTTGTAGGATTTTGCGTTTGATTCTGTCGTTTTATTAGTAGTAGCTGAAATTGAATGTAACATTTTACTTGGAAACAGGAATTTTTTATTGTACATTTTTATTGAAAAAAAAATTACTTGATAAAAACTAATTTCAAAAATCCTATATGAAGAAATAACAAGTCCTAATTTGTTCGTCAAACGTGGCAAATGTGATACGTTCTCACTATAACTAATTTTATAAATATTCAGATCTTGGTGCAATAGCTCTTGCACTTTTATGGAATAATGCATGAATACAAAATTTATTATAATTATATATATAAATTTCAGTAATACGGTAAAAATATGACTATTTCTTAAATACGACGTAATTACATCTATCATGGGACGTCATTGAATTAGTTACGTATGATACGATTTAATAGAATAAAGAAAATTTTTATTAATATCTTTTAAATTTTGATTTGATTTTTATAAGTTTGAAATTACTCGACAAAATTCTGCAACAATTATACATGTTAAATTTCAAACCATTCGGTTGGGTAGTATTTGATCTCTTATTTGCGGACAGACGAGCAGAGAGACGGATTGACCAGATGATGACAATAGGTGCTACGTATTTATGTAATTACGATTGCACCTAAAAATAAATGCCTCTCTGAAAAAAATCGAAGTTGTAATCTTTTCACCTTTGGAATATGAATTCGAAGAATATTGCGTGCTATTGAAGCAGTTTTATTAAATTATATCGATTCCTACATGAAAACACATTTTTTATATCATCATTTTCTTTCCCAGGTTTATTGAAACACATTATGGGCTCATAATTTAAAGTTAGTCGGAATTAAAAAATTCAATGAAAATGGGGCATTTAATTTGAAAACACCTTTCATATTAATGAAACAGAGCTACCAATCTTTCGGGATTTGTTTGAAGTACTAAAAAACACGTATAAAAAGGTGATTTCTTTCTTAAATTATTTAATATGTTTTGATTTAATGTGGTTCTTACTTGATATTAATTATTAATTAAAATTTTGGGTTCAAAATATGTTTGTTTAATTAAAAAAAAGAAAATCTAGAATGCTGGTACATATATATGATAAACGAAAATGCATGTTTTCTTTTGAATTTGACGAAACTGCTAAAATCTTTGCGACTGTCTTTTTCCTCTTATTTAAATTTCTCTACAACTTCAAAATGTTCAAATTATAATAAAAATGTTTTTTATACTATTTTTTGTTTTGAATTAATGATATTTCAAAGACTACGGACAAATAGTACCGTGTACCACATTTTTTTTTTTTTTTTTTATAAAGAAAAGTTTATTTTATTCATATATTCTATTATTAAAAAAAAACTGAAGTGTAATTTTCCATTTTTTATGGCTTTATTTATGGAATTCTCAGACACAAGCATAATATACATAATTAGCTTTTTTAAAGAAAGTGAGATGAGTTTATTTTCGAATTTCTCTATAAATTTTGTCATAAAATACATGTACAATTTCGTCATTTTTACCATGTCATATTGTGTCATTTTTCCAAATATTTAATTTGGAAGGTTGAATGCACTGGAATTCGTAAGAGACGGACAAATGGTCGCATTTTCTATTTTAAACATACATATAAAATAATTCCATTTTTATATTACTGTTGCCATAATTGGAAAGAAACTAAACTTGAATTTATTATTTTTTGTAAACTGGAAACTAAATGTATTTAAGCTTTTCAACAAGTGAACCGCCGCCAACGGTAATAATAGGCTCTGAGGAATAGGCTTATTTGGCAAAAATTCATAAAATGGTTTTTAGCGTTTATCATGTCGGTTCAAAATTCTCAATAACGATAACGTATGTTAATTTTATACGAAGTGTTAATAGTATATATCTCTTTTTTATTTTAAAATATCAAATGTTAATCATTTTTACACGTTGAACTCCATATTGAAATAACTAGACATGCCTCGGTGAAAGGTTAATGTTAAAAAATTATAACTTTTTTTAACACATCTTAATAAATTATCAATAGTCCGGTTTCAAAGCAATAAATTTTCTTCATTGAAAATTCACTTTATTATGGGCAGTTGGAAGTCAAATTCGTAAAAAAAATCGTTTTTTTTTTTTTTTTTTTTTTTTTTTTTTTTTTTTTTTTTTTTTTAATCGTTTATTTTTCCCGTTACGAACGGTGTATTACTACGACAAAAAGAAATAAAAAAAATTAAGTGGTTCACTTATTTCACATCATATAAAACATTGCATACATAAAATTCAATTTCAATTTTCTCAAAATAAGGATTCTTGAATTTCGATGTACCATTTTATAGATACCACTACATATTATTGTTTGCAACACATATTCCTGATCAATCTGAAGTGAACTTTTGTTACAAGCATTTATGAAAAAAAAATTATGTTTTTGTTTGAAAAAATACTAGTTATAGTATATTTAAAAGTGGGTTTTATTCCAGATTAAAAAATAAATAAATATTATCTGTTTTAAAGTTGACTTCACTTTGTTTTGGAAATTATTCATTTTATGTATGTTTAAAATTGCAAGTGGATATCTTTGGTAATATCTGGGGAAACGTTTAACTTAATAGATATAGGAACTTCAAGCTGCCCTTAATGACACGTATATCCAGGTGTATGGCGCATAACAGGGAGATATATAAGCGCAATACAACAGGGATGCGTTTTCTTGTGGCATGGCGCTCAATATAATAAAACGCAAATAATGATCACTGTAGAATACTTGAAAACACCTAACAGATTTCTTTTAAAGATTACTTTCTTGTCTGCACGAGTGATGAATATATGTGAAATGCTTGCATATACTGTATTAAAAAACATTAATTTTATTATCTTGAAACAATAAAAATACATAATTCATAATTAATAAAATTCTAACTGATATAGCTTTTTCATCGAATTACAGTAAGCAACAGTGCATATAATACTCTTTAGTGTTATAATCCCTCTCTACAAAAGTGGTTTTGCCATAAAAATGTACGTTTTTAACGTTTGTGTATACTTTTTAATCATAATATCGCAATGTTTCATGTAATATTAATTCTTGTAAAATTTCTGTACAAGTAACAATTCAACTTATTTTTTTTTAAATTAAAGAAAATGAAATATAAGATTCACGTCGTCATAAACTCTTTATTTCTATGTGTAACAATTGCAGCCAGTGATATAATTCAAGTAAAAGTTACTTTGACATTTGTAAATGAGAAAAGTAAACTAGTGCCATTTCTTTCTAGCATAATAGTTTTCAAGAAAAATTGTAAAATCATAAATGTCAAATGAAGTTATATGGTTTCTTTATGGAGAATTTTTAGTGTGTAACAAACTACATTTTAAATAACGATGTTATTATTTCTATGCTTTAATTCATTGAAAAAGGTGCCAAAGTGTTTTAAAGAGCAAATGGATTACAAAAGAGAGCAAATGATTACTGTTACATAGCGAGTCAAAATCTTTCTTTATTCAACAGCAAATATAAGATGTCTTCGATCTTTATAAAATAAACTGTTACATACTTAAAGAGTAGAAATAAAATTTATCGAACCGTTCAAAAACCTATTGCAATAATTCTTTAACGGCAAAGTAGCATCTATGTCGTAGTCTGTTTCAACACTATTTTACGTCAGCGAGTATATAAATAGCTTATTCACTAAAAGAATGGTGGAAATAGAATTTAATGTTGTGGTACATTAGTTTTGCTTATGGAAAATTGTTAAGAACTACTACATGATAACTTGTCCACTCAATATGCTGTCAGTATTAGTAAAAGCAGTAATTATTTGTTATTGTTAGCATATTGCTTAAGAAAATTGGCTAAACACAATCATTTTTCTCGATTGTTTACGAAATTAAACACAGAATTCATATGAATGTTTAAATATTGTATAAAAAATTATTTCTGCTTTATTAAATTGTGTGAAACTTGGTGAAAGTTTTATTTAAATAGAAATAATATCGAAATGAACCCATATAAAAAGTAAAAAAACTAAATATTCATAATAGATACGAAATCAAAAATAAAATAATAACCTTAAATAAAATCATTCATTGATATACCACATTTTTTAATGATATTTTCATAAAACAACACTCATTATTAAGATGTTTAGGTAAATCCGGAAAAAAAAATATTATTTCTACTAATTCAAGAATAGCTTATCGAAATAAATTTAATTCTTTTAAATGCTTTTCAAAGAACTACATTTTGCAGCACATTTTATGGTTCTTTTTAAAAATAAAAAGTACTACATAATATAACTATTTCTTGCGAAAATAAATTCAAAACTTCCGTAAGTGCACTTCAGATACATTTGACGTAAATACGCTCTCAACTGTTGTTTTTAGCTCTTAACAAAAAAGGAGAAAAAAATTCTGCATCTTGAAAAGCAACAGACTATTGAATGTTCACTCAAAGATTCGATCCGTCATCTTTAAAATTTTTTCTTCCGAAAAGACTTTTGTATACTTTAACTTGCTTTTAGCGTAGGAGCTACTTAATCTTACTTATATAAAAGGTGCTTTGTTAAGCGCTAGAAATTCAATGAATGAATTTCTTTAATTTTTATTGCATAAAGGAATTGGCTTTTATAGTATATTAACCTGACCCGAATATATTTTTCTATCTTTTTTCAGATCATGCAATTTTTACTAAAATTATTTTCATCGCATATTTTTTTTAATCGATTATATTTAATTCTTAAAATTTATTTTAAAATTTGATAATTGATAAAAGAAAAATGTTATGTGACGGGTGTTTTTTATGTAATTATCGTTTTGATACTAAGAAAAATAAAGGCCATTTTTTTAATAAATGTATTTTTACATGAAATCCTGGACATTTAGCTACTTTTCAATGTGATTACCACTATATTAATTCACTTATCGAACTACCATCTTTTATATATCATCCTTATAGAAATTTTCCACCAGCTGTGCTAACCACTGCATCCGCGCCGTTTTGATGTCGTCATTGTCGTTGTATTGTTGACCTCCAAGGTGTTTCTTTAAGAGGCCACACTAGTCACAGGGAAAAACTCGAACGCTAAAGCTAAGTCTATGGTACATAAGGAGTCTATGGGAGCGTTATTTTCAGATATCTCGCTTTCATTTTAATATTTTTGAGTAATTTTGTTTGCATTGGATAGCTGAGAACGATATGCAACTGGGCTAGTTTTTACTTTTTCAACTTCGGTCATAGTTTTTTTTTATTAAGATAGTTTATTTTAAGAACCGGTGCCAACGGTTTCCGAAATTAAAAGGTTTTTTTTTTTTTTTTTTTTTTTTTTTTTTTTTTTTTTTTTTTTTTTTTTTTTTACATCTGAAACCAAAATCGAAAAAGCAAAAACTACTCTGGTTGTATATCATTTACTTTATTCTTAACATTATCCTTTTCATTTCTTCCCGTGACTGAAGTGGTCTCTTAATATCAGAAATAAGCGGCAGTCACTAGTTGTTCCCAACTACATATGAGGCGATTGAGATCCTGTGTTAGATGTTCCGTGAAAGATTTAAGTGGCTACTATTTGTTCCTGCACGTGAGAGTCTACACAGGTTACACGAATAAACGATAACTCTAATGTTTAATTTAAGAACCGGTTCCAACCGGTTACGAAAGTGAAAGTTTTTTTTATTTTTTTACATCTGAAACCAAAATCGAAACAGCAAAAACTACTCTGGTTGTATATCGTTAACTTTATTCTTAACATTATCGTTTTCATTTCTTCCCGTGACTGAAGTGGTCTCTTAATATCAGAAATAAGCGGCAGTCACTAGTTGTTCCCAACTACATATGAGGCGATTGAGATCCTGTGTTCGATGTTTCGTGAAAGAATTGAGTGGCTACTATTTGTTCCTGCACGTGAGAGTCTACACTAGTTACACGAATAAACGAGAACGCTAATGTTTAATTTAAGAACCGGTTCCAACCGGTTACGAAAGTGAATGGTTTTTTTATTTTTTTACATCTGAAACCAAAATCGAAACAGCAAAAACTACTCTGGTTGTATATCGTTAACTTTATTCTTAACATTATCGTTTTCATTTCTTCCCGTGACTGAAGTGGTCTCTTAATATCAGAAATAAGCGGCAGTCACTAGTAGTTCCCAACTACATATGTGGCGATTGAGATCATGTGTTCGATGTTCCGTGAAAGAATTAAGTGGCTACTATTTGTTCCTGCACTTGAGAGTCTACACTAGTTACACGAATAAACGAGAATGCTAATTATTAAAGGTACACATATATTAAGACAGACTTTAAATACAATTAAATACAATAAACCCAACTTGAGTGAAAAATTAGCCGGGGCCAGGAATCGAACCTGGCTCGACAGCATAACGTGCTGTTGCTCTACCGTTAAGCTACCCTGGCCGATGTTCTAGCCTGGCAATTTCTCACTAATAAACCAAGTTGGGAACGTCACCGTCCATCTATCAGATAGCACAGGATGACGTGGCAACGATGAATAAATTTCTTTTTATGTGCTTTAATAAGAGAATGCTAATGTTTAATTTAAGAACCGGTTCCAACCGGTTCCGAAAGTGAAAGGTTTTTTTTTTTTTTTTTTTTTTTTTTTTTTTTTTTTTTTTTTTTTTTTTTTTACATCTGAAACCAAAATCGAAAAAGCAAAAACTACTCTGGTTGTATATCGTTAACTTTATTCTTAACAATATCGTTTTCATTTCTTCCCGTGACTGAAGTGGTCTCTTAATATCAGGAATAAGCGGCAGTCACTAGTTTTTCCCAACTACATATGAGGTGATTGAGATCCCGTGTTCGATGTTCCATGAGAGAATTAAGTGGCTACTATTTGTTCCTGCACTTGAGAGTCTACACTAGTTACACGAATAAACGAGAATGCTAATGTTTAATTTAAGAACCTGTTCCAACCGGTTCCGAAAGTGAAAAGTTTTTTTTTTTTTTTTTTTTTTTTTTTTTTTTTTTTTTTAACATCTGAAGCCAAAATCGAAAAAGCAAAAACTACTCTGGTTTTATAGCGTTAACTTTATTCTTAACATTATCGTTTTCATTTCTTCCCATGACTGAAGTGGTCTCTTAATATCAGGAATAAGCGGCAGTCACTAGTTTTTCCCAACTACATATGAGGTGATTGAGATCTTGTGTCCGATGTTCCATGAAAGAATGAAGTGGCTACTATTTGTTCCTGCACTTGAGAGTCTACACTAGTTACACGAATAAACGAGAACGCTAATATTAATCCTATGGGGACGTTATTTTCAAATTTCTTGCTTGGATTTTGATATTTTTTAATGTTTTTTTGCATACAATAACTGAGGACGATAATCGGGCTAGTTGTCACCTTTTAGATTTTTGTTTCAGATTTTTTTAAAATTAGTTTCTCTTTCGGAACTGGTTCTTAAATTTAAAATATCCTAATATTAAAAAAAAAAAAAAAATCCCCCCCGGCTCTTCCTACAGCCGGAAGAAGATTTAGAAATTAATTGGTAATTTCACCAACAAAAACTAAATCAAAATTAGAAATAACCCCAGCTTAACAATTTTACCTGGCCACTTTTGACGAATTTTTCTTTGCATTCTTCTGTAAGAGCTCGTTTTATCAGAATCATATTAAGGCAGCATTAAAAAAATATATTTTTTTTTTCCACCCTCAACAATTCGAAACAATTTTTTGCTGTAAGAGTTGATCCTATCAAAAACTTGTCAATGTGAAAGTTGTTGATAATATTGTGTAGATGTATAATAAATTTAAGCGGAATGGGTATCTTGTGAATTGACGAATTTATAATTTTTTTTCTTCTTCACACCCCCCCCTCCCCCTCCGACATTTTTTTTTCGCTTTTTATTTTGTTTTGTAGTAAGAGTCGGTCCTATCAAAAACTTGTAGATAATATTAAGAAAATTTATAATATGTTTAGGTGAATTTTATATCTTAAGATTTAACGAAATTATGATTTTTTTTCTACCTAAACCCCATTTTTAGCGCCCCTTGAGCCCATTTTTAATTTTATGAAAACTGTGAGATACGTAAATTTTGTGCCCTATTCTTAGACATAATAATAACTTTAAAGTGGTTTTATATGGTTAAAAATTAAGAAGTTATGGGTTTTTTTCGGTTTTCACAAAACCCCTCCCTATTTCCACCCCCTTTGTCCGATTTGCCCATTGACGAACATGGCCGAGATTTTCTACCCCTTGATTTTATGTATGAGTTTGGAAGAGCTTTGTGCAGAATTACGGAAGTTATCGTGTCCATAAAAATGTGATATATATATATTAGAGAGAGAGAGAGATAAAGTTTTTTACTGAGGGTGATTTCAGTTTCTAAGGGTCACAATCGGTGTAGATCTGCAAAATATTTTCAAAAATTCCAAAATAGGGAGATTGCAATTGGTAGTATTCTACCTAACATACCATGTATAGCATTACTACATACGAAATAACTATATCCAAAATCGAAAAAGTAAAATCTAGCATGTTAGATTTTGACCTCAGCTATTCTATGCAAAAAGTCATCTAAAAATATTAAAATGCAAACAAGAAATTTAAAAATAACGTTCCCATAGACAAACATGAGCGTTTTCGTTTATTCCAGTGACAAGTTTGTTGTCTTAAGAGCCGACGATAGTCACGCGAAGACACCCATTTAGAATGTTAAATGTTCTTTTCAAATTTCGCGTTTGCATTTTAATAATTTTGAAATATTTTTTAGAGTAAGATTATTGTGGACGATCTTTAACACCGGTTCCAAGTACTTTCAGAGCCGCTTCTGAAAGTGAAAGTAAATTAATATAGATATATATATGCTAACAACGTCGAAAAAGGAAAAAAAAATATCTTGCTTAAAGATCGACCTCAGCTAACACATGCAAATAATAATGATTATAACAATAATAATAACAATATTACAAGAGAGAAATTTGAAAGGAATGCTCCAAAAGGTTTCCCATTCGTGTGTGAGTTTGACACATTGATGTCAGCGCTACAACGACTATGGCAACGTCAAAAGGTGGAGGATTCCATGAGAATGTGTTAGAAAATCTTGCCATACAATAGGATAAGTGCCTCAATGAAGACGAAAATTATGTTGAAAAGTGGATTAATTTCGAGGCTTTCGTTTAATAATAAAATTTAAAAAATACAAATGATCTTCTGTTTTTTTAATATCATATTAGTAGCTTCTTCGTACATTCGTCCTAGTACATTCAGAAAATTTACAGCATGCGCTATAAATTTTAATGAGTAAAAAAAATAAAAAATCACCAGCTATATTTATATCCCTTTAAGCGTCTGGCACGGATTTTTCCGTTTCTAGAAATCATGTTAAAATGGCTGTAGACAAAAATATTTTTAACAGAGTTTTATTTTGAACCATATATAGAAAGAAGTGATATTAAAGGTATTATACCATCAAACTGCGATTAATAAACATATTTATCCTGGAATTTACAAGCATTCTTATAAAAATACTGGAAAATCCTCGGACGGTGAAAGGGTATATAATGTGCTATAGTCATAAATAGCTAAATGATGTAGCCCATCAGTATAATATCATTTCGTTGCCATGCTTTCAAACGCATTTTGTTGGGTATCTGTTATATTTAAAAAAATATAAGTGTATCGAAACTTAAGGCAATCTCTGCGTCTGCATACATAAATCTTATACACAGAGATTTTAGCGTTGTTTTTCGAAATTTTACTATTTTTTATCATATATTATGCAAATGTTTATTTTACAAAAATAATAATAATAATAATAATAATAATTAAAAAAATTATTTATTATTTGATATCTGGAACAAGATCTTTTTATAAATACGTCAATGCATAAATCTATTATAAATAAAATGATATTGGGTATGCAAAGAAGACGTTTTATTAAACTTCTTTATTTACAACATAAATTAAAACAATTCTAAAAATCTGTTTTTATTAAATTTTTCGTCGTGAATAAAAGTAATAGAACATATATTACAAAAAATGTGTAATTATTATTTAATAAGTTATTTATTATTAAGACATTGAAAAAAATAGCTATTATTGCTGGAATACCTATTTATTTCCCATTTATTTCTGGATAATTCCATGGGCTTTTGTAGTGTAAGTCGCATAGTTGAGCACCGTTATTTTCGTAAAGTTTGCTGTGCCTAATTGCTATTTATGCGATATCTCCCATAAAATAAGACACATTTCCCCGTTCTAAAATACTGGTAGAGAAAAATCGTAGCATGTGACTTACACTACAAGTATACTCATGGAAATAGCCTTCTACTTCTCTTTGAACTGAAATGGAACAAATTACATTCGCAAATTGAAGTATGGGAAGTTATAGTGTAACACACCAGATGTCGCTAGCATTGTTACTCTCGTCCGCTAGTGAGCATTAAAAAAATTCAGATAGTAGGTAAATTATTAATAATTACAGTTAAACCTTTATCGGAGAGAGAACTTAACTAGTTTTTTTTTTTATTATTCTTATATTTTCCATATCCGCAAACATTGCTAAATGATGCCATTTCTGCGTGTTTTTTTTTTTTTTTAAATTCTAGTATTTGTATTTTTTATCATTTTAAAAAGAATATTCACGTTGTTTTATTTTTATTTGAATTTAATTAGGAATGTCCTCAATACATTTATTTATTAATTTTCCTTTAGTAAAAAAATATTATGAATTTTTTCTAACAGCGACTTTATGGAATAAAAACAAAAAATTTCGAATTTAGATTTTAAAAAGAAAAACAGTTTTTTTTTTCAGGGTGTCGGCCATACCGAGAATACCCTGTCTCAAATTAGATTCTAAATCCAGGTACGTTGCTGCTTATTTCGTATAGCTGGATCCGGATACACCAGCTTTAAGTCTGAAATCGGTTCGTAAGATATTACAACATTTTGTTTTGTGAGAAAATATACATTAAATTAAGAATTTTTAATAAATTTTCTGACTTATATGTTACATATGGTTTGAAGGTCCAATTCTCTTTGATGAGATAATATAGTTTAATACATTTTACTTAATTTAATATCATCTTTTGATGATATAGAAAAATCTCAATGTGTTTTAGACATAACTTCTCTTATAATGCAAAGTTTTGAATGGGATTTGTTTTTAAATGTTCCTAATGAATCATACTTAATTTTAAGCTATATAAAAACATCGATTTTTGGACACTTTAAAGGGTACCTGATCCCTTCATGTTGTTGCATTTTCAGCAAACCAGTTTCTGAAAATTTTGCACTTCAAAGAAATAATCTGTCACAAAGACCTTTCAAAGCATGACTTCCAGAAAATATAAAGTGTAACATTCTGAGTCAAGGTAAGAGCTAGATTCCTCGAGACAATCGTCAACCGCATTTTCATAGCTGCGAAACTTTCATATGTAACTAATGTAAAATAGTCTCGAATATTACGTAGGTCTGCTGTGATACCATACCTTGCATAATACTTTGTTAATTTTAATATTGTTATAACCTTAAAGGGACGCTAGCTAGTTTAGAATTTGTAAAATAATCTCAGATTTCGTTTCGATATTATCATCAATTATCTCTATACTTTACTACCATCGTAAAGGAATTCAAAACCATTCTCGTTCTAACCGAAGTATTTCTGCTATCTCTTTTATATTTTATTCAAACCTTTCACAAAAATGTATAACAAAATCATGCATGTGTTCTAAAAAGTATCGCCCCTTTATATAATAAATATATTATGCTTAATGGGATGGAATAAGGTTTTCTATTGGTTGACAAATCCCGTGTGGTAATGCAATTATCTAATTTTCTTTAAAAAGCGATCATTAATTTTTGGAATTCTATATGGAACCACACATAATGTCGCCTGAGAAAAACACGTTATTTCAGCCATCGTACATAAACGTGTCGATCGTGAAGTCAGGAGCCTTAAACGAAATAATAGATTATTTAAACACACGAGAAACAAAATACCGTAGAACCTCGATTATCCGAAGCAATTGGGACCGACCATCTATCGGAAAATCGAAATTTTCGGATAATCGAGAATGCTTCAATTTTAAAATGATGGAGAAATGTATGCACTATTTCTTATTATGCTCACAAGTGCTTAATAAAAATAAAGCAATAACAAAATAGAAACAAGAATAAATTACCCGAATTTTGGTTTTTAAATTAAGTACCTTTTACATATTTCACAAGGGTTTGAAACAATGTTTTTTTTTGTCACAGTTTCGATTGCCTTTGCTTTGAAGCTCTATCACGAAGTTTTTTAATGTTAACAGTTTACCTGTATCACAGTATTTCCGCTGCTCCAGCCATGCCAAACCTTTTGCAAAACATTCAGAAGCTTCAGAATTGCTAATTTGTTCGTTCCACTCCGTAGAACGGGAACGGACACGGGAACTCAAGTTAAATTTCAATCTAATCAAGTTACTGGAACTCAAGTTAAAATCAAAGGAATTATAAGAAAGGGTATCAAAAATATTTATATGCACTCATGGTTCGGAACGGAACTCGAGATGCACACAAGGAATATGATGGCAAATATAAAAATCTTTCAAAATGGATTTTGCACACAACAAATGTGATAGTTAAAAAAAAAAAAAGAAAGAAAGAAAGCTTTAAAATTGGATTTCGTTTAATCGAGAGTTTCGGTTAAAAGAGGTTCGGATAGAAGAGGTTCTACTGTATAAGAATTCAATCTATATGAAAGTAGGTTAAACCTGAATTACCGTAACATCGTAGAAGAATTCAAAATCATTAAAATAATTCTTGTTCTCACTTGGAATAAAATCCCATTCACTTCTGCTATCTCCCTCTATATTTCATTCAAAACTTTCGCAAAAATGTGTAATACAATCACGCATGTGGTGTAAACGGTAACTCGACAGCTAAAAAGTATCGCTCCTTTCTATCATAAATATATATTGTTTACTCGGATGGATTAAGGATGCTGTTGGTTGACAGATCCCATGTGATCCTCCAATTATCTTGATATTCAGTAAAAAGTCGTGATTTTCTTTTGTGCATATAAAGTACAGCAACCACATATATGGAGCGTACCCCGCATTATATAAATTGGATGCTTCAGCCATCGTACGTGAACGAATTCAAGAGAATATATCATTTAAACAACAGCATCAGAAAAGACTCGTCACAACAGAATAGATCATTTAAACAATCGCAAAACAAAATTTAAGATACCGTTCAATATAAAGCAGGTTATGTCTGAATTAATATTATAATTATTAATGAAATAATAATATTAATAAAAGAGTGTATGCGTCACATCTGTTAAAGACACAGTTTAAACGCGTTTGAGACCTATCCAGATTGTATTTGAGATATATATTCATAATAACAGTTTTCTTACACTTGCAAGGAGAGGGCCAACCTTGTTAACCACAAATTTTGATTATTTTAATATATGTTGTAAGGTAGAGACCCCTTAGTCTCAGGTTCAACGGATTTTATCCAACGATCCTCAGTTCTTGAGAAACCAGGGGGTCTAATAGTAGTAAGAAACTTAAATACTTACTTTGTAGCTAAAAGGATAGGTTGGTCGTAGATGAGTTGGTATGGCGTTTGCAGGCAGATCAACGGGCAGATCCGCGGGCCCGGGTTCGGTACCGGAACGCGCTACATTTGTATTTCTCATTTTTTTGTTTTATAAATATATTTGTAACTATAACTTAATAATATCATTGACAACTAAAATTTATAATATTGTATATCAATTATAATTTCAACCTATTTATTTTTTTTTTTACTTTTACCTAAATAGTTGTATAAAACATCATAAAACTTAATTTTTTTTAAATCACTTTTAAAATGTATTTCGTATACTATTTATAGATGCAATGATATTGAGCAATTGTGTCAATTTGTGATTTTAAAGAAACATCATTTACGCATTGCTTTAACAAAGGAAGTCAATGCGATAATAATATTATTCTGTTTTTAAAGTAACAAGTATAATTATATTGAAAATTAGCATCAGAATTAAATTACAACCGAATGTTTGCATATTAAAGATTTTTTTAATTTGAAATACGTATGCTTGCACTCTTAATTATTTTGCTTTCCTCTTTATCTTCTTTCTGCTTTTATTTTTATTTTATTTGAATATTCTTTTATTTCATCATAACTAGATGCCGCCACAACAGGTTTTGTCACGATTTTGGAATTTTCATCATTCAATAATAGATCGAATTTCTTTTTATACCTCTTTAAAGGATGATAAATAATAGTTTAAATATAAAAAAATGATAAATTTAAGTTTGTTAACATTATAATTAACGTATGATATTAAAATTTTTAATTTAAATTATTAAATTATAATTACAAATATATTTATAAAACAAAAAAAAAATAGAAAAACAAATGTAGCGCGTTGGGGTATCAAAACCTCGCCCACAGATCAGCCAGCAAACGCCGTACCAACTGAGCTACGACTAACCGGCCCTTTTTGTTACAAAGTAAGTATTTAAGTTGTGTACTACTATTAGACCCCACCCCGGTTTCTCAAAAACTAAGGAGCGTTACATAAAATCCGTTGAACCTGGGACTTAGGGGTGTCTACCCTACAACATATATTAAAACAATCAAAATCTGTGATTAACAAGGTTGGCCCTCTCCTTGTTAGTTACCTAAAATATGAAATGTATTCTAATGATATTTGTGGAGAAATCTTAGTTAAAATATTTTCTATTTATTCTATATATTTTTACTTATTTATCATTGTATATCATGATAGCGTCAGTTTCGTAAAGATTTCGATGAATCATCAAATTGTACGTGAAATATCTCTTAGTTGTGATGTAGTCAGTATCCTCACTGTTACGTTTTATGTCATATATTGTGATTATAACATGTGATATCTGAAACTATTATTATTATAGTTTACTCATCTTTAAATAACTTATATAAGTAATTTTATAACATTAGTGTTATTTGAAATTATCACTAAAATGTAATAAAAAATATCAATAGAATATCAGTTGAACTGAAAAAGAACTCTATTCAGAAATAAATTTTTTTATCACTATTTAGGAACAGAAAATTTTACAGTAATAAATATTTTATTCATTTCCATTTTTTAATCTTTATAAACATATATCATTATTATTGTTCAGTCACAAGTAAAATTTTGTAGAAGATTTAATTTTATACTTGAATGTAGAACATGACACTGGTGGAATTATTTCAAATAAAGAAACTACACAGAATAATTTGAAATGAAAAATTGAATTTTATTACTTGAATTTAGAAATGAAAAGAGGCAATTTGCATCTAGTGATGCGTGAATCAATGGGTAATTTTGTCAGTATTCCTCGACTGCGAAACAAATTGGATTTCATTTCATGTTTTCATTATGCTAATAACAGAGTCTTGTAAAATAATATATAATAAAATACTGCATAAAATACGGGAGAGTAAAATTGTTCATTCAAGTAAGTTAGTATTTCACAAATCACCATTTATACGTCTCAAATATGGAGTTTTAAAATTTATTTCTCACATTTGAGTTATTTTTCCAGTATGTACAATTCTAGAAAAAGAAAGTTGTCAACAGTTTATAATTTTATAGCACATAAAACCTTTAAAGACGAACCTATTTTACTTTTCTATTAAGTCTTCAGCACCAGTTTTTAAAACTTTGTAATCTTGAATTATTTAATCGCTCAAAATGTGAGATTAGATAATGTGAAATTTCCCAAACTAAAATACTGGTATTCAAATTTAAAAGTTTTGTTCACCTAACATGGTAAGTTTTCTTGCCAACCGCCATTAATGAGTTAATTGGGCAAAAAACATACCAATCTACTGGGAATAACATCTATTATAATAAGTTATGCATTATTTGCGCTTATCATGCATAATAATAATTGTAAAAATTTAATTTTGCAGCTAATAACAACCACTTTGGCAGTTTTACTTAAGCTTGTTGTATCAATGCAGCCCGCAAAAGTAGACAATCAGGTATATTTACTTACAAAGATACAAAGGATATAATTTTGAGGATGTTGATTTCATTTGCAAACTGAAGAATTTTAATTCTTATCTTCGCATGTAATCGCCCAATTTAAACTTTTCAATTATAATGAAATAAAGTGAAAAGGCGTCAACACAATATAGTCAGGTTTAAAAATATTTTTAGTAATGAACATTACTAATGCGTTTATATTTTAAAATGTATGAATTAAAAAAATACACAAATCCTTTTATAGTGGTGACAGGAAGCTTGTGACAAACGTTTTATATTTCATATTATAAAAATCGTAATTTATACAATTCCCATTTTTTTAAATTTGTATGAGACAATTTACACAAACCTTTTCTCGGTTATTAAATTAAAAAATGTTATATCCTCATTATTAAAGAGCAGTGGGTCAAAAAAAGAATCTATGTCATTTTATCAATATTTTATTTAAGTATTCAGTTTTCACAATATATAATTTTTTCTTTGTTTATATATATACAACCTATATAAAATCAGTTTCAGCATAGCTAAATTCATCGTTAGGATAAAAATACAGTCACATGAAAATGCCGTAACCCCTAACTTAATTTTAATTCCTAAATGCCACATAGGCACCAGAATATTGGAACGAAAAATTTCTCTTTATTAAGTTCGTGAACAAAAGCTTTTGCTTATTTTGTACTAGATTTGTTTGTAAATTCGGGAGTCGATCATTTATTTCTGCACATTACGAATAGAAGTACCTTGCGCCTACAAGGCTTGAAGATGAATATTGTACTCGACAATATCCACTCAATTTACAACATTTAGATTCCTATCAAAATATTATTTCTAGTCTATAGTATTATCATTAGTAAGTTAGACTTCAATATGTAATTTTATATTCAAATGAAAACAGTAAGGTGGATTAATTTATATAAAAATACGTAATTCCTGTTAATTGTATTCAGTATAACAGTCAAACCTTTTCAGTGCCCTGTACTAAATATATTTTTAATTGGTCAAAAAATTTTAGTATATTGAAAGAAGAGATGTCTTTTAATGTTTTGGAAACATCTTTTAAGAGCTACTCATATACAACTAGAAAAAATTGAGAAAAAGTTCGAGTAACAGAAATTATATATGCAGTAACAGATGTTACATAGTGCAATACAAATTAGACAGTAAAAGTGTATTTACATTAAACTAACAACAATGGCACAACTGAATCACTTTCGTGGATTTTTATTAAACATATGAATTTTAAGCTGCATTTTTGTTAATTTATCTACATCTGTTACAAATATATAGTAACAGAAATTACAGGTAACAGTTGTTACATTTAACAAAAAAAGAAATTGTATTTTCTAAAGTTTTATAAAAATATTTAAATATTACATTTATTTAAATTAAATTAACTTAATTTCCTGTAATCAAAAAATTTATAATGATTTAAATGTTATAATGACTTAATTAAAATAACGATATTTAAATTTTAAATTTATGTAACAGAAGTTACAAACAGAAAACACACTAACCTGGAATTCAGATGTTTTAGCTCACTGACTATATGTGTGCAGTACAATTTCAAAATGGCTGTAGCATATCTTTGCTGATATTTTTACCTACAAATAAGCGCAGTAGTAACCTCTGTTGGGGACAATGAAAGTCATTTCTTTGGTAAGGGAAGTTACAGTAACAGAGGTTATAATTTCAATGTACAAAATTTAATCTTAAAATATAATAATAAAAAATAAATATTTTAGTGTTTCGGGACTAATTAGTTAAAATACTAGGTTTTATGATTACATAAAACCAGTTAAAAATGGGATTTTAAATATTATTCGTTAAAAAATTAAATTGAAAACTATGACTTCAGTTATTTGGACACACAGTTTTGTTAGTCAAGATGAGTAATAATGGACAGATTTTTAGTGAAGTCCTTATTGATTATTTTAATGGAAACAAAAAAAAAAAAAAATAGCAAGAGCTCTTTCCCATTTTACACAGAAAAAAAATATTATAAATGTGGACATGAAAAGGACATATTTTTTTTTTGTTTGTTTCACTTCAATAATTGTTGAAAAGCAATTTTGTCCCATTTTATTCCGACTGCGGTCGTCATTGGCCACATTAATTGAACATAAACTTTTCCTAAAAAGACGAATTCAAGCTTTATAAAATCATTATTATAAATTCAGCGGGAAAATATTTTACTTTAAAAATAAAATTTTGTATAATTTAGTGAAGGGAAATTTGCTGAGGTCTTCATTACTTTATCATGCTTTTTTAACAGATTTTTTGGTAAAATGTTACTTTTTTAACCATGCATTATATCATAAAAAATCATCGGACACTTTTACTTTTACAGGTTTTATCGAATATCTAAAGAAATTCTTCACAAATTCCTGTAGAACTTTGGAGAATAAAGAATTTGCATGACCTCGCATTTTTCTACGCAGATTTGATCACGAGAGAATTCGGTGGACAAACAAGAAAATGAAGAACAAAGTAATATCTGTTATCACTCTATAAATTGAAATGCAAGAAGTGCTCTGTAGTTACAGGACATGACCAGGTGGATATTGTGTAACATATGTGTTCATTTGTGTAAATCTATTACGTGTATTCATGGAGATATAATGATTTCTTAAAGAAAAAAAAAGAAAAAGAAAAGAAATTTTTGCATGGTTTTTGTTTATAGCATGTTTCAGTCAAATTTATTACCAGTTTCAGAAAAATTGACAAAATAATGTAGAAATGCAACAGTCAATTAAAAAAGAATTATATTAAATATATAATTGAATATGAGTAGTTGTATGAAATAATTTTTAAATGAGCATGCGCAAACTATACCAAAGGTTTGTTTTTCATGATTTCGAAGTGAACATCTCGATGCCAACTAATATAAAACTAGTATGTTGTGGCCATCACAAAACTTTCTTCTATCTCATACTTGTCAATGCTTCAAAATTCATTATCACAGTGCATCTATGCTCATCATAAGGATTCTAAAAAGATGAAATTCCGTGCATTAGTTCCCAAGATAGAGCTATTGCGCAAATCATGACAAATGCATCATAACAGCGCCACCTGTTGAGCGATTTACACAACCACATAATCAGTATCAACATTTATCAAGGTGTACTTGAATCTGAAGTTTGATGAAAATTCGTGCATTAGTTCTTGAGATAGAGCTATTGAGGAAATAGTGCAAAATGCAGCATAGCAGCGCCACCTATTGGGCGATATTCACCAACACGTAGTCAGCATCATTTCATATCAAAGAGTAACTGAATCTGAAGTTTGATGAAAATATGTCCATTAGTTCTTGAGATACAGCGATTGAAGAAATCGTGAAAAATGCTGTATAGCAGCGCCACCTGTTGAGCGATTTACAACAAAATGTACTAAATGTCAATTCATATCAAGGATTAACTGATTCTGAAGTTTAGTGAAAATTGTTGCATTAGTTCTTCAGATACCGCTATAATGGAAATTCTGAAAAGTGCAGCATAGCAGCGCCATCTGTTGAGCGATTTGCACCAAAACACAAACAGCACTAATTCATATCAAAGTATACATGAATCTGAAGTTTGTTGAAAATCCAAGCATTAATTGTTGAGATAGAGCTATTGCGGAAATTGTAAAAAACGCAGTATAGCAGCGCCATCTGTTGAGCGATTTTCACCAAACTGTACAAAACTTCAATTCATGTCAAGGATTAACTGAATCTGAAGTTTGATGAAAATCCGTGCATTAATTCTTGAGATAGAGCCACTGCGGGAATTGTAAAAAATGCAGCATAGCAGCGCCACCTGTTGAGCGATTTGCACCAACATGTAATCAGCTTCAAGTCTTATCAAGGACTAACTGAATCTGAAGTTTCATGAAAATCCGTGCTTTAGTTCTTGAGATAGAACCATTGCGGAAATCATAAAAATGCAGTATAGCAGCGCCACCTGTTGAGCGATTTGCACCAACACGTAATCAGCATCAAGTCATATCAAGGACTAACAGAATCTGAAGTTTCATGAAAATCCGTGCATTAGTTCTTGAGATAGAGCTATTTCGGAAATCATACAAAATGCAGCGTAGCAGCGCCACCTGTTGAGCGATTTGCACCAAAAACTAATCAGCATCAATTTGTATTAGGGACTAACTGAATATCAATTTTTATTAAATTCCGTGCATTAGTTCTTGAGATAGAGCGCCCACAAAATTTGTGTCACATACACACAGACAGACAGACAGACAGACAGACAGACTCACAGAGTCACAGACAGACATTTTGTAAAAACATGTTTTTCGGGTTCTCTGACCTCTAAAACGTGTAAATCCGTCGAAAACCGGAATTCGAAAATTTTCATGAATCCAATACTTTCTTCTTGTAAAGATAGAAGAAAGTAATAAAAAACAGTCGAATATCTTGAAAATTCATGTAGATATCAGCGATACAGTAAACGAAATTTTGGTTACCTTCGAAAAGTAGCTGGATGATAAGGGATTTTCTGCATATTTTTATTGTTAATCTATATTCAGGAATGAGGCTTTGGACATCGCTGAGAGTGGCCTATTATATTTCCGCTATTACAAACTTCGAGTTACAAATATAATTTTTTATAATTCTTTCATCACTTCATAATCTGGTTCCTAAAAAATGGATGACTCAAATACAATTAAATTTAAATTAATTGATTACAATACTGTTAAGCAGTGTAAAAAAGAAATAAAAGACATAATTTGAAAGTATGTATATTTTGAATCTCTCAGCAGCAGTTTGATATTTAAGAAATATGTGGTTTTCTTTTCCCGACTGAACATAAACTGGTCAATAAATATTATTAACATAGTTTTGACCACAGAATATACACAAAATATGAAATTTATATAAAAAAAAACATTGAAAAGCGATGATTTTCAAAAAATTGAAATAAGCGAAAATAATAGTTATGCAAATAAGTAAAGGCTTCAGATACAACACAAATTTAGTAATTAAATGTTTTCCAAATTTAGAAATAAAAGTACAATAAATATTCTGCAATATTAACGTGGAAATAAAATAAATCACAAGTTTACTAAATGGTGTATACAGAATTTTGTAAAGTTAAAAAGCAATCAATTAAAATCATAAAATCGACTTTTCTGTCATCATCTATAGTCATCTTTAGGAAAGAATTGTTAGTTAGCTTTTAAAGTTTTAATGAATAGAGTCAGTCAACAGAGTCAGTTTTATTCAATTTCCGTCCGATAGATTCGGCCACTGCATATTCTGTTTAAAAATGTGTTTTCAAATTCAAGATAGCGTGCTCATTAAAACTTAAAAAGCCATGTAACGATTTTTTCTTGAAGAGGGTTATAGATGAAGACCGAAACGCCTATTGTTATCATTTTAATTTAATGTTTGTTTAGTTTCTAACTTAACAGCATTCTGTATACACAATTTAGTAATCTTGTGATTTATTTTATTTTTAACGTTAATATTGTACCTTTTTCAAGGTGTAAATATCAGGCTTATTTATTATTATATATTCTGGATTGCCTTCATTAAAATAATAGCTTGATGCATTGAAAAAGTTTGCATTAAACTATATAACAATATATATGGGGCATTCTCACAATCTTTTGACTTTCGGGGATAAAAATCTGGTGAAATTAAACTTCCTAAAATAACATTTTAATCTGATAGACAAATGCCTTAATGATTCGAAAAAAAAAATGGCCAGCAGCGAATTTTTTTTTTCTTTTTTTTTTTTAATCTAACTGAGGTTTATGTTAAACTTGCGAGTATAGTATTTCTTACCATTTTACCACTAAAACTTTTTATTTTTTCTAAATTTTTACTTATAATGAATTTGCATAGTACCCACAGGACATTCAAATAAGAAATAATAACAATGCAGTATTTTTAGTACAAAATTCTGGTATAACATTGGAGGGTATAACATTATTCATGGTATAACATTAATCTTAAAGGGATGTTAAAGAAGGGACGGTTAGGTAAAAAAGGTGGGGACGGTATAGGAAAAAAAGGGACGGAATGGGAAAAAAGGGACACTAAGGATGAAACGGTAAGGAAAATCACCACCTATTTTTGGCAAATCAGGTTAAGACTAAGTGGTAGCCACAATGTTAATTGGTTTTTAGAAACAGTTATTTACATTGGATTAAATTAAAAAAATATTAATTTACCTCAAAAATTGCAGGAATAAACATTGGGGACGGTAAGACTACCGATAAAGCGACGATGCTTGAAATTGATATTTAAATGCCGATTTAAATTCTGCAGCAAATTTCCTGTCAAAGAATTTTAGATATTTTTTCTCTAGCATGCAATCTGCATGAGACAAAACTTGAAAAATATTCTGTGGCTACATCTGAAGTGATTTTCTGTATTATTTTCGAAGAGGGACGATAAGGAATCTAAAACCCAGGGACAGAGTTAAAAATATATATATATCAACCGTAAAAATGTGTGGAGGTTAATTTTTTGCTACATATTTATGTAACACAATAGTTCCAGTTTCGTTAAAAAATTACATCGAATTATTTTTATTGAAACAATTTTATACAGACAGCTCCAAACTTAAAAATCAGCATCAGGGATACAGGACGGTATAGGAGTTTTCCTGGTATTTGGACACCCCCCCCCCCCCCAACATCGCACAGTGCAGCAAAATCCCGAAAAGCTGGCCAAAATATGAAAAAGTAATTTAAATGCCACTGAATTTCGTACACATGTGTTTTTCAGGATACTGATCTCGATTCTAAAATTAAAATTGCAAAATAGAAAATGGCGGACCCAATATGGCGGACTTAAAATTAAAATGCTTTGAAAGTTACTCCATTTCTATGAACATTTCGTATACAGGTACTTTTGAGGATGCTAAGTACGATTCGAAAATTAAATTTAAAAAAATGGGGAATTAAAAATAAAAATAATTGGATTCAAATAGAATATTTCGAGTTTCGAAATTTAAAAAAAAAACGAGGCTAAGCGTTACAAGGTGTTTTCAAGGAACTAAGATGTTTTTAATCGAAATTAAACGATAAATATTTATTTATGAAATACAATTAAGTACATTAAGGAAAAATAAAATACTACAAGATTTAATTTTTATATATTACTAAAATAAACGAAAAAATATTCTAAAATTCATCTTTTGAATCCTCTGTAGTATGCTAAGTAGACTCTTCAGAAGGGGAGGTGTCGAAATTTTACAGAAGTTTCTGTGCCTCTAGGGGTAAGGATATTAGTTTCTTCGATAGTAATTTACGTAAGCTTGAAATGAAGGGATCTGATAACATTAAAAGCCGCAAAAAATCTTCCATTGTTCACGTCCTATTGGACTTTATGGAGAAATATTCTCGATAACTTTTGATCAATTTGTTGCACGATGCTTGAGCGTCTCCCGACATTTGTCCAACAGGCAATAATGAGGAAGCTATTGTTTCTGTGCCATGAATAAGAAGTTTGTGCACTGAAGTTGGCATATAGAACTAGGAATACAATTCGACGAATTTACAAGATGTTTGTGAGCAATAATCCACGAAATTTGTCAAATTAATGTTAAGAAATTACTTGTAATATGACGTGGAATCGTTTGATCAAATCTTCGTCTACGCTCCTTATGAAGGCAGAAATAGTTGTTTTTTCAAAGAATCGACGAGCTGTGTTGTAATGATTTGTGCTTCCAAATTCGAGCTTTGATTTATCGACGAGAAATCCTAATTGTAAGCGAAATCTTTTTGTAAATTTTGTTTTGCAATTTTAAATTTTTTCTTCTTGTCAGGAGTGCACACTTGCCATTCCTTTATATCCCGTTTGTATGCCAAATGCAAGCTACACTCAAAATATCTTATACAGACATGTGACGTGGACATCCCGAATTGTCAAAGATTTCATTCACTTTTAATTTGAAAATGTCATCAAGATTATTAAACTCGTTTGAAGTTGCCTGATATAGGTATCAATGTTGAGTTGACAAATTACTAGTAATGAGAACAAAAATTTTACAATCAATCATCGTTAAAGCTAGTTTGTAATTAACGCCTACTTATTTTCTATGAATGATTGTTTTAAAAGGAATAAGTTTACTCTCTTGATCTGTAATATAGTTCATTTCACTGACAGTAGCTTCCGTATTTCCGTGCAAAAAATGGATTCTGATGACCCTAAAAAATCGAGGAGATGATGTTCTCGAAATTTTCCAAATAACGATTTCTGAATTATTCGCAACACTTAAGTTCTAGTGGCATTAGAGAAGTGAAAAAGCTATTTGAATCTAATTTCTAGCATCATCAACGCTAAATTTTTGTTTAAAAGTACTTTGACAGTACTTTGACCAGATGTACTATCACATCCCCACTTGAAAATAACATTCAGATTGCTAATGTTTTCAGATTCTGACTAATTTCCGTTTGCATTGATAAAATACGTGCTGCAGTATTATCTAGCAAAGATTACAATTGACAAAAATAACTCTTCTAATTACGATTGAATACACAAAATTATTAGCTATAAAGATACGAAAATGTCTTTCTATTGTATCGATGATAGAGAATTCTTTTCATTTTTTTTTTTTTTGTTACTAACCTTGCTTATCAAATTCCTTTATGCTTATGATTGTAATACTTACTTTTAATATAATACATAATAATCTATCACAAAACTGAATAATCTAAAAATTTCAAAAATGTTTGCCAGTGAAACTACTGTGAAAAGTAATAAATGTCACAGCTTTTGAAGCGACTAAAAAAATGATAATTTTGCTTGTGATTGCAAAAACCTGCACGAAATGCAGAATGGCAGTTTTTGGCAGCTAATTTTTTATGATTCATTAGATAATAGTTCAGGCTATTGTTTCAATATTATCTCGTTGCGGAACACCGTAGAACTTATAAACTTTTTGATGGTTGAAAGCAAAAAAAATAATACTTAACTTTAATTTTTTTTTTTAAATATCAAAAATAATCATGAAATTATTAAATTTTATATACTTAATATAATTTTTGTAACATGGGCAAAAAAAGTACACACTCTCATCGTGTGAATCCATTTTAATGCATTAAAATTGGATGATATGGAAAAATGTAGCACGTGTTTAGAAGAGCCTTTATTTTGCTCTTTTTGTTCGCCTCAGATGACAATCCTCCAAGCGTCACTTTTGAAATGATACAGGTTGCCAAAGCAAAACGAAAACATTTTTATAAATATATATTCTAACCCTCCAAACATTATTCTAGCCACATGTATAGTCAAAATTTCTTTAATAGAAACTTTATTTTTCGACTTTTGGCCAGAATTTTGGGATTTTGCCCCACTGTGCATCGTCCACAACTTATTTATCTCGTTAATTTTGTTATGCAATCATACAATGACATGTTCACCAGTATATGAAACAACAACAAAAAAAAAACACAAGAACATGTACTAAAATAAAAATTATTATTCAGGGACATAAAAGTAAAAAAAAAAAAAAAATGTTAGAATTCCCCATATATAAATCAACATTTAATTCAGTTCTTTAAGCACATTTTTGACCAAATATAGTTTCATGTATTTATTTATTTTTTTTTTAAGTGGCTTTAAAACTACGGAAAGAGATAAATCAAGTTATAATATTTTCCCTGAAGGATTTTCTTGAGGGGTAATAACTATGAAAATTGTTTGACAGCTTGTCTTACATGTGATCGATTGACGGAGTGTCTCTTAATCATTCTGTCGAAAATCGGTAAATGCATGTGTCAGAATTCTCCGTATATAGTTAAGAATAATTTGACAGTTGCTATGTTTATTCACTTAATAAAAATTTCTTGATGGCCGAAAGTTTGTTTTATTTGTCATAAGTCCCGATCATCAAATATTTATAATAAAACATGATTATTCTACATTCTGCCCAGTTTTTCAAAGGAATATTATGTTATAAAAAATACTTGTAAAAGTTTTACAGTTTTTTTTTTCTTACAGAAATAAAAAATAAAGTAAACCCAGAAATAATAGAACACCAGACATCCTATAAAAAGTTCCATGGGAAATATAACTGAATATAAAAAAACTAAATATGAAGCAAGGAAAAGATTTTGAGAAAATACCAATAGTATATGCGGCACAGTTTTAAAATTATGAAATAGAAGTTTCTAAAATATACAGTATTTATTCACTGGATATTAGAGATCAGAGAATACTCGACACATTCCAAAACGTGCAACAAAAATTGATGAATTTTAACTACGGAACATTCCCGTCAAATTCCACAAATACTTTAATTTTGAATATATATTCACAACAGGCTCTATAGAAAAATTTTAAATCACCCTTCCAGAATTATTTTATTGTGCAAACAAACAAATTTTTAAAAAAGTCCCATGACTTGAATATATAGACTCAATAATAGTAAAAATTGAAATGAAGTGATTCCCATCATTAATGCTAAATATTTATAATAACTGTTTTAAACTAGATCACTTCTCAGCAATCTTGAAAAAAAGACTCTACTTATCTACCTCAGAAAAAATCTAACGCAATTTAATTTTTAGCGTACAATTTTATTTTTTCCGATACTACTCAAAGTTTTACAAAGACTTATCTAAACTAAAATCATCACTTCTCTGGGAGATTTATCATATCACGGCAATGAACTATATATTTTTCGAGAAGAATGCAGCGCTTCACATGGTGTGCAGCATACAATCAATAACGTAACCGAACAAACATATGCTCTCGATTAATTTATTTTGATATTCAAATTACACTTCAAACAGATTTAATAACCACTATTTGGGAAATAATTCTTGAGTAATTCAGGGCATTTAGAGGATCCCTCAGTATTCTGGCCTCAGGCCACTCATTTGGCTCCTGATAGCCGAACATATCATAACATATAGAAGTATTTCAACGGACGCACTACACATATGAATGTGTACCATACCGATAGCTATCCTAATTGGAAATTAACTGACCCGTAATAAAATTTGTAAAGGAATCATAAAATTTGTTATTCAAGAGGTCAAAATGAAGAATTCAAGGATGATGCAGGAACAAAAATCATTTGCTTTCGGATATTATTACACGACTTACAACCTAGAAATAATAGAATCAAATTCACAATAAATATCCCATAATCACAAAATAATAATTTATATAGATGTTTCAGTAATGGACAATGGTACAGTCGAGGAAAAAAAAGTAAACACCCCCTACTAACTCCTCAACAAATTATCGTAGAAGAAAGTTACTGGTACCGAACGATTGGAAATAAAGTCTACTTTTAAATGATGTATATAAAATTAGCTTAGTGGGCAATCTATATATTAAAACGAACCCAAAGTTATTTTTTTCAATAGCAATACTCAATTTTAACGAGATATTTCAAATCTTCGGTTCAAACTATTCTTAGACACCAAATTTCAAGTCATTTGAATGATAAGTTTTTGAATTATAAACATTCAAAATTTAGTGCTTCTAATATTAAATTATATTTTTATATTTTTATTTATATCTCCTAAAATTACACTCTTATTGTGCTAATTTTTGTGTAGCAATAATACTAATATACCCAAACATAAATACGTTGAATTTGCAATTATTATAATTTTATGATATGAATTGTGAATTATGAAATTAATATTCGAAAAAATTATGGATTACAACCTTCAATTCTTTTGATGGATTTATATTTATTAAGTCCTGCTTTATTGACATCCAAAATTTCACATGTTTCTTCCAAGTAGTTTTCAAATTATGCTTAAAAAACGGAAATATGATGATTTAAGGTGCCCTTTATGATAGAAGAGACTAGATATTTTGACATTTCTTCTGCTGACCTATAATTTAGCAGTCCTCAATGATTGCTTGAGGGACGCCTAAGATGCCTTGATCAAGAAGAGGGCTCTCTCGGTCAACAATCGAGAACCTAATTTCAATTTGGATACAGGCCCTAAAATACGCTCGTTTTAAAATAATTAATTTCTCGGAAAATTATCGTACGAATTGCATAATTTTGTTTAGGCTAATTGAAGGGTATAGAGTTCATTTATGTTGTCAGAATTGTGTACTGCTATTGAAAAAAAAACCCAAAGTTATGGTTCGTTTTGATATGTAGATATCCCCCTAAGAAAATTTTATATACATCATTTAAAAGTAGAATTTATTACCAATCGCATGGTACCAGTAACCTTCTTCTATGATAATTTTTTGAAGAGTTAGTAAGGGGTGTTTAATTTTTTTCTCCACGACTGTATTTCTTCATCATTTTCAGTAGAAGAGAAGGATATATTTATGTATGATAGCTCCACTAGATAAAATAAGCGAAAATCATCTACCAACCCGAGCTGTAGGCTATAAAGAATGCAGCCGACATGTTCAAAAAATGTGAAAAATCAGAAAACTCGACAGTGTAAAAAACGAATTAATTAAATATTTATCATCAATGTGAAACTATTTTTTATATTACTTACCTATTATTTTTTATTTACTTGTATTAAGGACTTTTAAGTTGTGTTTAATTGTTAGTTCTAATCTATAAACACTGTTTTCATGAGGCCTATATATATCTATGAAGATTAAAGTTGCCCTAAAGCTAGAGATTCTACCTTTACGACTTCCAAGTTTTGTAATATTTAAACGGAGCTTCTCACCGTAAAATAGTAAAAAAAAAAAACAAAAAAAAAAACATCGAATTCATTTTGGAAGACCTATCCAATGATATGCAACTCAATATGGGGCGTAAAATGTTTTTTTTTTCCGTCTCTACCGCCATTTTTTATTTTACGGTCACCATTTTCAATTTATAAAAACAAAACCTAGCCTAAAACCATCGGACGGTTAAGACGAATCGATAGAGACCTCATTCATTAAAATCCATCCATCCGTTGGGAAGTTTCGAGGGTATAAAAATCCACGTACCCAGATGCGCGTGAAACACATAATCCTTCCTGGCAGACGGGTAAAAAGTCAAACTACAATGCAATCCTGGTCATCAAAGATAGTCAATTTTCATTAGCAGCTCTATTTTCGTTTTCTTCAAGATTATGTTTGCTACAAATTGGTTTATTTCTTCTAGATCTTCTGTCCATCTATTAGATTTGATGTAGTTTGAATTTCCATAAAGACCTGTTTTAGATTTATTGCATAATTATAAAAATCTGTATGAATGCAATCTTATATGTTATGTTTCTATTTGGTGTCCCATATAAATGAGATCACCAAAAGACTTGCGGTTTTTTCAATTTTCCAAAATTGTATTATCTCGTGTTAATAATTCACAAACCATTATGTTACAAGTTATTTTTTTACTGTCAAGCTTGAAGCTAAGACTTTTTGAAGGATCATTAAGTATCTACAAGGTATTCAGGGTCAGATAGTTTAAGAATGTGTCTCTTCTTGATTTTTTTGAAAACCCCAATGCTTTTAGATGAGCGTTGAAATCGCCTCCTAGAAGGTGATTACCACCGTGAGAGATGGAATTGGTCCAGTCCAGTAAATCAGTTTCTAAATCTCCCGATCGCTTGGAAATATTGCGAAAACAATTTTATATGACATTTTACTTTAATATTTTCTGGTTGTTGTAGATAGTTAATTTTCTGAACATCTTGTATTTCTTCAGGGGACAGTTGGATAACTTGGTAATCTTATTTTATGCTTAGACTTATAATGACATTACAGTGAAATTGTAGGGCTTGAATATGATAAAAGGGTAATTTAACTATAATTTTTGCTGCTGTTAATGGGAATGAATGGTAAAAAGACAAATCCATCGGGAGCCGTGAAAAAATGTAAAGTTTTATAAGAGTAATGTACAATTGCAGTGTCACATTTGTGTTCAGCTATATTCCTTACTAGTTCGAAATTTGCTTCACTACAGTTATTTATATTTATCTGGAATATCTTAATTTTGCGATTTGTTGGAAATGAAGAAAATATGAACAACTGATAGTGATACCCGAAGTTTGTGTTAGAACCGTGAACGTGGATAATTATAATACACTTCTCAATTTCTTTGATTAATTTTATCTTGAGTAAACAGACATCTGGGGAATTTTCCGTGTTGTAACTATCGAATCGAATATCTTATTATCTCACTCTTTTATGCAATTTATGCAGAGATGTTACTGTTTATGTTTTATAAGCGATAAAGGGGATAATATATGGGATTTTGTACAGTTGCGCAAGCACTTCAGCAATTACATTTATCTTTAGTGTGTTCAAAAATTTGGCAGTTATTATAATTTACATTTGGTGAATAAAAGACATTCCACTTGATATGAGGCCTTTTAGTACTTTATCTTTTCGAAGTAAATGAATAGCTTTCGATGTTTGCAATTATATTATTAGTTGCAGGTTATGAGATGTTCATTGAAATTTGCTTATGAAATGTAATTTGCGAAGATTGACTTATTTCTAATTTTATTTCCCCCATAATCTTATCTAGAGATAGATGGTTTGGAAATTCCAAAATTATCACCTTTTTCCTTCTTTCTTTGGAGAATTTTGTATCGAAATTTCGAAATTTTCGAAATTTTAAAATCGAGATTTCTTCATTGTCTCTAATAATGTTTCAAAGGTCATTTATATGTTCTTCTATTTCTGTATGCATAATTAAGATTTGTTTATTCTCAATTAGAATGTGAATTTTTAACCGTCTTTCTAAAGTCATCTTCGCTATTAAGAATTAAAATAATTACATTTTCAGAAAACCAAAATGCATAAGTAAAAATTTTTATGAAAACATATGTTTATTTATTAACAGCATTATAGCTTTCACTGCGTTTGTAAATAATCAGATAAAACTATTAAAACTTATTAAATAATAATTATGTAATAAATGTTTAAGGATTCTTATTTAAATAATTGGATAAAGAGTAAAAAAGGAAAAGTGTCAGGTTTGAGCGACAAACAATGCTCAGTTTTAAATTATTATTAAGATTTTTAAAACACAATAACAGAAACTTGACCTTCTTTATTAAGGAGATTTCGAGTATTGAAATTAAACTTAAGTGCTTTAAATTAAATATTTTTTTTAATTGTGTCCCCCATGAACAAAAACGAAGTTGATTGTAATTTGAATTTTACTTTGTGCTAGAGATAAAATCAAAAGTACAATTTTATGTCGTCTAGAGTCCATATAGTTTATCGTGTAATGGGAACTGCATTCATATAAAAACTACAACATCGTAGTTTACTAAGCAATTCTATACTTAAATTTCGCTTAAGAGGTCGAACGTAGAAAAAATTCATTTGCAAAATTTATAATTGTCCAGACTAACACTTAATTTTGACACTAAATTAGAACTAACCGTTTAATTTAATATTTAGATGTCAATGGGATCCAAATTGGATTTCATTTGGTCAAATAGCTTGAGCATTAAGGAGATTTGCAGTTTGTAACTATTAATGCTAAATTTATTTCTTTCAAAACAGCTTGAAATAGAACTGGTGTTTTTAAGCGTAAGTCAAAACCCACGGTGCAACAGTTAATCCAGTTGAAGTCATTATATTTAAAACTGATATATAGCATTCGCTGAAGATGCTCATAGCTGCAGTTTCAATGGTTGTTTATGCCAAAATGCTGTATTTGCACCCATTTACAAATAAAGGCATTAAAACTATCGTCGGAATATTGTTTTCTTCTACTAAGCACGAAGTCGAAGGAAATCGTCGTTGGAAAGTGACTAGTAGATTGTCCGAATGCCTTCCTGAAGTACAGGTGCATGTGACGGATTGTGGTGAAATTCGTTAAATTCTCCCAAACACTCCGTTCGTCGCCAACTACACCAATTATGTTCACCGTGTGTAAAATAGTTATACTGCTGTTCATCTTTAGTCAAAATTTTGTGATAAAAACTTATCCAGATTCTTTTCTTCATATCTTCCAACGAAGTGGAGTTTCTTCTGATCAGAAGACCTAAGTAAATTGTCAGATATTTTATCACATTGTCCGTCAGATCTCCTTGCCCTTTGCCACATATACATTTATGTTCTTTCTTGATATTTCTAATCCATGTGCCTAAAACTGGATACAGTCTTATCCAGATTTCTTTCTTCATATCTTCCAACAAATTTGAGTTTCTTCTAATCAGCAGATCTAAGTAAATTGTCAGATATTTGTCCACCTTGTCCGTCAGCTCTCCTTTCCCTTTGCCACCTATACATTTATGTTCTTTCCTGACATTTCTAATTCATGTGGTCATCCACTTTTTTACGTGTCCAACGCTTTCTTCTTCTTTTAACAGGCGATCCTGGGTACGGTTTAATCCGGCGGCCGCGTTACGCTAAAGCATTAAATAACTGAGATATGCCATCACGTTCAGCCAAACCGTACTACAGGGATAATCTACAGGCTATAAGACATATAACAATTAAAAAAAATCGATTTTTTTCAATAGACAAAAGCAGATCTCTCGTTATAAGTTTATAAATTCATATTTTTTTTTTCGAAAATAGTAATTTGAATTTCTTTTTATATATTCATTCTGTTTCTTTTATTATCAAAATATTTCTGTATTCTGAACTTCTGTAGAAATTTTAAATAATTGTGAAAGAACATTTTCCTGAACACATTGGTCGACATGTTATTCGAATTTTGTAAGAAAAAAAGAGGCAAAGTATGTACTTGTCTGCAGTTCTGCTCTGAAAACAGGATTTGCGATAAAATGGAGTTTTATTGCAGAAATTCGAAAGAAATAGAAATTGAGAAATCCTTTTTTTCTTTACATTTGTTTAACAAAGCATATATCTTCTTATATATTATTCTTATAAAGGTAAATACAGGAACATAAGTTGCCACAATGTTTTATCACAGGCCGATTGTAAGCGTTTTATTTCTAACAACTATATTTCATCAATATATATGAATCTGAAGTTAACTTAGAATGGAACACCAAATACCACTGAAGTATTTTAAAAATTCAAAATTAACCAATATAAATTAAATATAATTATTACAATATTGCAATCACAATATACTACTTAACCCCAAGAAGGGCGGTGGGATATGATATCTCCCACATAATTTTAATTGTGAAATGCCACATTGACACCAGTATTTTGAAATGGAAATTTTAATTTCATTAGGTGCGTGAAGAAAAGCTTTTACCTGTTCTGATATAAATCTGTTTTTAAATTCTAGAGTCATTCAGTAATTTCAGTATTTTTTTTATTAGAACTCCATTGCCCCTGAAAGGGTTAAAGTCATGTTTAGTATTAATTTATTTAAAAAGATTTTTCATCACTATATATACATAATATATTTATTTGCGATATACGCGTAATACATTATCGAATTTCTACGTCTTTATAAATTTTGTATCTAAAACGCTATACATAAAGCAAATTTTTTTTTTTTTTTAATTTGACAATTCATCCTCTGGTCATGTTTATAATATTGTTAATTTTATTACATCCATCACTGGAAACAAAGTATGTACTACTCATCGAACATTACTTGAAAAGAAACATACTTGGTATATCGAACTTTTAGAACTATATTTAATTCGTAAAGTTTATATCAAAAAATAATCGCAAGATGTTCTCTAATTTAATAAAAAAAAATGGGACATTAACATAATTTTAAAAACGCAGAATTTTTTCCTCTTAAACATACAAAACGAAACAAGCTTTTTTCTTGGAATATAAATTAACCCCTGTAAAAAATGTAATTTATAAAAAAATATCATGAAGCCTTTTTTAGTTTTATAATCTTTCTTTTTTAAAGTTATTACTAATAAAGAAGCAAAGACAAAACCAAAAAAATAGAATTCTTAAATGCATCTTGTGAAAAATGCTAATTATGATGACATATTTTCTTGCTTAAAAAACGAAAAAAAAAACATAAAGCAATTATAAATTTATGAAGAATTTTTCGCATGTGACTAGTTTTAATTGTATGCTTATAAATATATATATATTATAGTAAATTTTTAAACAGAACATTATACAAATTGAACTAATGTAATTATGTAAAGATTAAAAAATGTGACTACATTCTTAAGGTATCAAGTCATGTGAATAAATAATTGTCGCATTTTTAAAGGGAAATTATAACTTGCTTGAAATGCATCATTTTAATCTTCGAGAACTTGTTGTTATAAAAAGATAAATAAGAAAAACCCTATAAAAATACTTATATTTCTATTAAAAAATATTGAAATTTTCATAAACGACGATAAAAGAAAACCACAGAAATATAAGAAAAAATAATCTAATCCAGTCAACTTATTTTCTTTTCTTCCTCTTTCTTTCGATTAAAATAGCCTTGCTTATCTGTTTGCACACCATAATAATTTGCCAATATTTTAATTTGGTGAAATATATGTAAATTATAAAATTTGTTTAAAGTATCTGAAAATATTTTAATTCGGTAAAAGACTCGCACAGTGAAAAAGAAAAGATTTAGGTTAAAAAATCTGATAAAGTGTGTACACTATAGAAATATTTCGTAAAGGATTTTTTAAATATTTCAAATTGGTAAAGTATATGAATAGTATGAAATGTTGTATAAACTTTTTTTAAAAATTTAATATTTTGTGAAACTATTTGAATACACTTATTTAATTGAAAGTATAACATTTTTAATTATAATCGTGTCATTAAGTTTAAACAGGATTAGTTAAAATATAATGCAAACAAAATATTGAATAGTGTACGCAAAAAATCCTCTTTTTCTAAGAATCGTAGTGCAAAAATATATTTTCTTTTTTTTTTCCTTGAGGTTTTTGTAAACATTGTTTAACTATCTTTGGTTGAAGTGTGTGAACAGAAAAAAGCTCTGTATAAAGGTTTGTTTATTGTGGTAAACAGAAACTATGTACTTTTTTAATGAATTTCATAGGTGAACCATATTATAATTAGCTTTACAATATGTATGCTATAACAGTGTACCATGAAAAATAAAATATACATGACATTTAAAATCTTAAAATATGGCAAAATCTTCCCGAAAGTTTCGGATAAAACAATTGGCCATCATCAAAATATTCCAATATTTAACAGTGTACGTTCCAATTCCAATCAAATGTAGGGGAGGTGGGAATGCGAGGAAAAATAAGGACAAGAGAGACAACATGGAAAAATGCTAAATACTTATGCCAGCGGTTTAAAATAGAGATAAAATTGGGAGTACGTATAAATCCCTAGCAACAAAAAACTGAAAAATGAGGAGCGGAGGTCATATATGTCTCAATAAGTAATTACAGGCTTGAGAATAATAAAAGCCAAGTTATCGTTACAAATGTTATTTTGTTTCATGATGATGTCAATAACTGCAACGTTGTAAGAGGCATAAATTATGTCTATTAAAATCTATACCCTTAATTTTATTTTCGACATATAGCATTGCAAGAGTTGTTGTCAGTCTGAAAAAATTAATATCATTTTGATGTTCTTTTAATCTCTCGAAAAAATTCCTTTTCGTCATAGCAATATAGTAAATTTTCTTATTATTGTTAAGAGGATTTGATCTCACAGACGCCCAAAAAATGGTCAGGTAGGATCGGATAGAATACTTGTTTTGTTTTTGGATAGGGATAATGAGAGCCGTCATTTACCAGTAATTTTACCAAGAGTATAAAATGGCATAGCAGAGATTTGCAAGCTTTATCCACATAGTTAGAACTGGTGTACGAATGTGCACCTTGTAGTATCTGTAGTAGTGGATACGGTCGGGAACTAATTATATTTGTTTTTTATTATGAATGGAAATTCTTCGCTTTCTACTATTGCGTTCCACTGTGGAGAGAAGGACAGTGTGCAAAACATTTTTAGTAATTGTTTTTTAGCTGTTCATCACACCAATAGTGTTTCAGATAATTCATCTGAGAAAACTTCCTTTTTTCTTATAATAAAATATTTTATTTTTTTGTCGGTGATGCTCGCGCTATTAATAAGCTTTAATTTCTTGATTAACTGGCGGAAGTTCTATCATCCAATCAATCATATTCTCAAACAGCAAAAATAGGTATATTTTCTGTATCAGTTCAGGTCATTTACACTATTCGTACTAACCGTAGTATAATATCTAAACCTGCACGTTTAAACCCTTCAAAGTAAGAATTACTGGATAATTTTATGATGACAATGTTATTGATGTACAGTCGTGGGAAAAAAAAGTAAACACCCCTACTAACTCAGCAACAATTTATCGTAGAAGAAAGTTACTGGTACCGAACGATTGGAAGTAAAGTCTACTTTTAAATTATGTATATAAAATTTGCTTAGGGGGCCATCTACATTTTAAAACGAATCATAACTTTATTTTTTACAATGGCAATACCCAATTCTGACAGCATATATGAACTCTACACCCTTCAATTGGCCTAAAAACAATTTTTTATGCATTTCGTGCCATAAGTTTCCAGAAATTAATTTCCAGGAAATTAATGTTTCCAGGAAACGAGCATATTTTAAGGGCTGAATCCAAATTGAAGTTGGGTACTCAATTGCTAACCGAGAGAGCCCCCTTCTTGATCAAGGCACCTTAAGCAGTTAATAGAGGCCTGTTAGATAAAAAGGCAGCAGAAGAAATTTCAAAATATCTACTCACTTCTATTATAGACGTCCCCTTAAACCATCATTTTGCCGTTTTTTAAGCATAATTTGAAAACTATTTGGAAGAAAAATGCGAAATTTTGGATTTTCGTAAAGCAGGACTTAATAAATCTAAATCATTAAAGAAAATTGTAGGTTTCAATTCATATTTTTTTTTACGAATATTAATTTCATAATTCATAATTCATATCATAAAATTATAAAAATTGCAAATTCAGCGTATTTATTTTTGGGCGCATTAGTTATATTGCTACACAAAACATTAGCACATTAGGAGCATAATTTCAGGAGATATAAATAAAAATATTAAAATGTAATTTAACATTACAAGCACTAAATTTTGAATGCTTATAATTCAAAAACTTATGATTCATATGACTAGAAATTTGGTTTCTAGGCATAGTTTGAACCGAAGATTTGAAATATCTCGTTAAAATTGGGTATTGCCATTGAAAAAAATGAGGTTTGGGTACGTTTTATTATGTAGATTACCTTTTAAGCAAATTTTATATAAATCATTTAAAAGTAGACTTTATTTCAAATCGTTCGGTACCACTAATTTCCGTCTATGATAATTTGTTGAAGTGTTAGTAGGGGGTGTTTACTTTTTTTCCACGACTGTACGTCAACTCATAATCCGTCGAAATGATAAACTGCATCCTAGAAAGCCTATTATTCTAAAATTCAGTAACTATAATTTACTTACAGAAATCAAATAAACTTACGTGATTTATACGGTTCGACCACATATACTTAAATACCTACGTGTAACGAATCATTTTGGTAGCTTCTCCGCATGGCCAGAGGGCTCTAAGGTCGAGGTTCTTTGCACATGGAATAACTTTTTATAACTTTAATACGCAGTTATAAGCTAGCCAAGTTACATACCGGGTCACATCCGTTGACCGGAAATATTGAATACACCGAACCGTGGAGTTAGTGATATTTAAATATGTGAAACTTCTGATTGTATATTGGTGTCCTGTTGTCTATGTGTGCATACATGTTCGTGTAGTCCTAAAATAAAAGCTATTTTGTGCTTACAAGAAATCTCTTAATTTCTGCCGAAGTGAGTTATTCCGTTAAATACGTTATTTCAAATGCCAGCGTTATTTTCATGGAAAATATTTTTGTCGTGATTTCCTTACCTGCGAGGATTGTGCTGAATTCGTCAACGACAGGAAGAAACTGTGCAAATTTCTCTGCGCCAGCTGTCAAGGTAATCAAACAGAATATTCATGTCCTTACCGAAATTGGAACCAAGAAAAGAGATTCTCTCTGTCAAAATTAAAAATCTGTCATATCCTGCCGCACGCAAATGTGTGTTATCCATACAGTATCTATGGAATTTCACATTCTACTCTGTTAAAACAAACATTTAAATATCTCTCATGTATTTACAGTAAGGTCTATATTTATCTTCTATTTCTTTCCCAATTCAGAGATTTTACATTTGTTACCCACGTTACGAAATTTACATTAAAAAAAATCTACGTTATCCTATGCTACTAAAAACAAAGATATTAACAATTCTCCCGAAAGTTTGCATTGCTGAAGATAAAAAAAAAAGGTCTAACTATTCTTCTGATAAACAAAACTGCTATTAATGAATTCAAGATATTTCTACAATTTATATATTTTTATGCGGATCCAGAAAATGTACAAAAAATAGAGGAATCTGTATATCATTAAGATGACTTAGTAAATATAAAATATCTTTTTTTATTTCGGTGAAATTTAAAAATTGATAATCTAACCATAAAGTAAATTTTAATGGGACAAATAACTAAAGGTGTGATTTTATACATGTAGCATCATAAAATAATTTATTGATTTTTACCTTTTGTGGTTATTGGAAAATGCATTATTGAATTTCAATTATAATTGCATTTTTGTGGAAACGCAAAAAAAAAAGAAATATATTAAGCTTTGATTCCCGTATTGGTTTATTTTGGGTTACGTTTTTAGATGGCTTCAATAATCAATTATGCTCCAAATAAGAGCAGTGGAAATAATTTATTCTTATTACTACATTGAGTTACATTTGAAACATTAAAAAAATGCAGTTATTTTTCTGAGGACCTTCTATTCCTTTCACTACTGACTTTGCTGTCAAATATTCTATTCCACTTTTAAATAGGTGCGAAAAATTCGCTTTTATAATTTATCGCTCGAACACCATTACTAAAAATCGTATAAATTTTATTTTTATATCATGCAATAAAAAATGTAACTTTCGAGTGTATTTTTTTTAAACTGAAGCTCAATTTAGTGACTTTTAAAATAATTTTTGTATTATTATTTAAAGGCTACCTCAACTATGAAGGGTGGTCGAAGGTAATGTGAATTAACGAGATCAAAGTTACCATCATGTGAAATTCTTTGCGGAGAGCAAATTGAAAAAGGATAAAAAGGATATTAACCATAAAATTAAATTAACCGTATTTATGACTTAACTTGTAACCCATGGCAACACGCAAGCATTGGCGCGAAATGTATTACAACTTTGATGTGATTGTATAGCAACATTTCGTTCGTTGTTTGTTATTCGAATAGAATAGAACGTATTTTTTTGTAAGTTGTGGTGTTTGTCTACATAGACATTCAGGCTATATGGTTAGCCTAATGAAACTAATTTGGTATAAGATTTAATTAATGTAAATATGAATATAAATTTTAATCTGTTTAAAAATAGTTTTTTTAAATTTTAGTTTTAAATTTAGTATACTGACCGCTTGGAATATCGCACAAAATGGTCGCGTCAGCCGCAGTAGTTTAGAACTAGTGTTTTAAATCTAATTAGTTTAGAACTATTAATAGATTTTATCAGCGACTAGGGCTAAATTAGTCTCACTATGTCTGAAATGGACAAATTAGTTACTATAAAAAAACAGCGAGTGTCCTATAAAGGTCAATTGACGATAATAGCAAATTTTCTCGAGGATAACAATAAAAAAGATATACTAGAGATCAGAGTATCAAGTAAAAATAGAGAATGTAAAAAAAAAAATTCTATCACATCTGCATCATTTGAAAATCATTTTTCCTTAAATTATAGAAGATGAATCCGAAGTAGAGAGTCAAATAGAAGCATTCACAGAATTGGAAGATAAAGCTGAAAAATTGGAGGTAAGACGAAGAAAATTCCTCCTCTATAATAATAGTATTGATGAAAAATGTGATATAAATAACTCTAAATCAGGTTATGATACGAATAGTAATTTTAAACTGATTGATATACCTTTACTTAAATTTAATGACAATTATCAGAATTTGTATATGTTTAAAGATCAATTTAAATTGATTTAATTGATTTAATCAATTTAAATTATTCTAATGATAACTTAAATGATACAGAAAAACTTTATTATTTAAAATCAACTTTTAGCCATAGTGCTTTATAAGTACTCACAGCCGATGACACAAATGAATCGCTTTTTAAAACATTGGAAACTCGTTTTGAAAATAAACATTTTATTTTGAACATTCTTTTTAATAAAATATTCTTTATGTAAATGACATCGCAAGACTCTGCTAAAAACCTGAGAGCGGTGTTGACAGATATAAAAAACACATTTGTACTCTAAAATCAATAGGTTTAGAGCTTAATCAATTTTCGGAAATAATGTTAATAAATATAATTCTCAAAAAAACTAGATAAAGAAACAAAAAAACAAAAAAAAAAAACAGTTTGACCTCTCGCTCATTTCGACTGAATTACTAGATTGGCAAGAGTTCATTAACTTTTTTTTACAAAAGCCATGTTTAGTTTTGGAAAATTCGCATAATAATGGTTGTGTTAAACCTAAGCATGTCATATATGATAAAAACCAAAAAGTAAAAAAAAAAAGTGTTTGTTAAGAATAATTCTTACACTGCAAATAATATTTGTGCAAAAAATAATCTGTGCCTAAATTGTCTGAGTTCATTCCACAGAATTGCGCAATGTAGATTACCTGCAGTCTGTGAAAGATTCAACATAAAGCATCATAGATTTTTACACAGAACCGCTTCACTGGCAGCATCCGGGACGTGTTGAAAATTCCAGCTGTCAACAAATAAAGAAAGATATTGTTGCTTCGCCGGATGAAAATAGCGATAAATTAATAGAAGCGGCTACAGAGATATCGCAATCATCATGCAGTCATTAGGAGTTATGAATTTTTCATAGCCAATAAAAATGAAAACAGTGTATTATTAACAACTTGTATTATTTTTGTTGAAAGTTCGAATGGTTCTAGAACGCCGAAACGGACGATTCTTGATAGCGGAAGTGAAATAAATTTGATGTTCAATAGAATCGCCCAGTCTTTATCACCAAAGAAAATAAAACGATAATTTTCATTTCGCTGAATTCAGAAATAAATTCGAAAGTTAAAACTACTTTTTCTAATCAAAAAAGTATTTTAGTAGAACAATAGAATAATTAATTATTCCTAAAATATTGAATAGACTAACAGCAAATAATATATATTATTCTATAAAGTAAAGTAACTTAGAAATTCCAGAAAATATAGATTTACCCGATCCTAGATTTGGAAAATCTACGAAATTAGATATATTGATTGGAACGGAGCTATTCAACGAAATATTAAAACCAGAAAAATTTTTCCACTAATATTTCAAAATACAGCTTTAGATTTTACCGTGTCAGGAATATTAGACAATAAATGTCAACCGAAATTTTGCGGAATTGTTAAGCGAATAGAAGAAAATCTTCAGAAATTTTCGGAAATCGAGAGTGTTGATAACGAATTGATACCACTTAGTCCTGAAGATCAATACTGCCACTCTCATTTTTTTTAAAAAAATCAGCCGCAATAACACCGGTAGATTAATTGTAACTATGTCTTTAAAAGAAGATCCGATTGTTCTAAAAAATTCGAAAGTAATCGCAGAAAAAAATTTGAAACAGCTATGGAATCAACTTGAAAAAACTTCGTTAATGCGAGAACTCTATTATGACTTTATGAAGGAATACGAAAATTTAGGTCATATGACTAAAGTGTGTGAGCCGGCTGACGAAGCTGGTTGTTACTATCTTCCTCATCATGATGCATACCAGCCGGAAAATTCCACATCAAAGTTTTTGCGTAGTATTTAAAGCTTCGAGTACTACAGTTAATAGCAAATCGGTGAATAATATTCTCTTTAAAGGAGAAGTGAAGGAAGATTTATATGATATCATGATTCATTTTAGAAATCATAGATTTGTCTTTGTCACCGACATTAAAAAAATGTACCTCAAATTCTGATCTCTAGTGATCAAAGAAAACTTTTAATAATATTAAGGAAAGAAAATATTAATACTCCAGTAGAGACTTATGAATTGGACACTGTAACGGTTCGGACTTCTTTTGCCCCATTTTTAGCGATTAGAACGTTGGAAAAACTGCGGAAGAAGAAGTAGAAAAATATGGTAAAGCATGAGGAGTTCTTTTGTATACCTACATGGATTACATTCTTAGTGGAGAAGACAGTCTAGAAGATACACAAGAATTACAGCCTCAGTGAATAAAATTTCTAAATTCTGGTGGAATGTAGATACATAAATCGAATGCCAATCATCCTGCTTTACTGGAAAACTTAATAATGAAATTTTGGAAGGTTATTATTTTTGTGAAAATGAAACAAATAATTTTAGGTGTTTCATGGAAGCCTAATTTAGATGTATTCACCTTCAAGGTAAAGATCGACCAACAAGAAACATTGACTAAAAGGACAGTTTTACAGGTATCGCCAGACTTTTTCACCCCCTTGGTCACATTGGGCCTGTTATCACAAGAGTCAAGATTTTCATGCAAGAGCTTTGGAAATGGAAATTAAACTCTACTGATTCTATTCCTGATTTTATATCTGATTCAGCGATCCAATACTTTAAAATCTTTAGAAAATTTTAAGATGAATCCATATATTTTAAACCCTTGTGTACAATATATAAGCGTACATGGCTTTGTTGATGCTTCATCAATGTCGTTTGGAGCATCTGTCTATATTCAATCTTCACATCATTCGGGAACAACAAGCAACTTAATTAGTAGCAAGTCACAAGTAGCACAGTTAAAACACAGTTACTATACTTCGTCTTGAACTGTCAGCATGCTTCCTTCTAGCCAAATTAGTAGTTAAAGTTTTAGTAGTTTGAAAGCTTTGAAGTTAACCATTCAAGTTGTTTACTTATACACAGATTTTCAGATTGCCTTAGCCTGGATACAGACACAACCTTAGAGACTCGAAGCCTTTGTCAGCGATAATGTTGCGAAGATCCAAAGTTGTACCCAGAACATTATTTGGAAACATACTCCATGTAGTTGCAACCTAAGTGATTTAAGGGGACCAGGGATTTTCAGACTCATTTTTTAATTGCATTTTAAATACCATTCAAGGGCATACTATATGAATTATAGCATATATTTATCACACAAGAAGAAATTAACAAAAAAGAAAATTGAAGAAAATAAGGCGTTTTTCTGAATATTTTAAACCGTTATGATGGACTTTTCAAAATGCCCTATGCGCATTCCATATCAATTAAAATCCCCAATATTGGTTACGCCAGTTTGTTTACATACAGAAATAAAACTGCGCATTGAATTTTATATATTTAAATATAAAGTTAAGAAAAAAATATTTTCTACATGTCCTGAAATTTTCAGCATTTTTGCATACTATTTCTGCAATTAACTACATTTAACTTTTCCAGCAATATTTAGTTTAAAAACTATTCATAAAAAAACAGTAATAGTTTCGTATATGTAAACCAAACTGGCATAATAAATATTGGTGATTTAAATTGATATGGAATGCATGTGGGGCATTTTGAATGTTCTTCATAGCGCTGAAAATATTCAGGAAAATTCCTTATTTTTCTCCAAAAACTTTCTTTTAATTTCTTGTGCCATAAATATATGCCATAATTCATGTAGTGCGCTCCTTATAAGTATATAAACGTTCCCTTTAAAAGTATTTAATGTACAATTAAAAAATCAATAAAAAATGAGTCTGAAGATCCATTGTCCCCTTAATTTCACGAGGATTAGATGCCGCAGACTTAGTGAATAATCAGTTTTGGTGGCATGGACCAGACTTTCTCACGAATCAGATTAGTGTCACTTATCCAAAAAATCATCATCATATGACCAGGAGATTACCTTGAAAAAATGAAAGGACGTTTCTAATGACACTTTATCTTAAAAAAACTTGTGGACTAAGATATTTAGCTGTCGCAGAGATTTTAATGACTTGATTTTTTAGTTTTTTTTTTTAACTAATGATTTTATGAAATTAATTACAATTTGTACATTTATTTTTTTAGATTTATATACAATTGTAGACAAGGTTTGAGCAAGTTAGTACATCATCCAAAAAGTGTAGAATATATGAAAGCAATTCTTATCAAGCAGGTACAGAATAAATGTTTTGCAGAAGATATAAAAAATCATCAGCACCAGAGGGTTCTCATGTTAACATGTTCGTTACTACATGTTCATACTACATGTTCGTTAACATGTAGTATGTTAACGTTTTTAGACACATTTATCGACTAAGAAAATATCTTAACAGTGAGTGGAGGCGTCTAGAAAATTCTAGTTTAGATTATAGAAAGAAACATCCTGTTATCTTTAACGCTACTCCCCTCCGGGATTGCACTTATACTCTAAAGCGAAAGCTGGGTTCTCGGGGCGGTAATCCCTATCATCTCTGTCTTGAACGCTAATCATAAATTGAGTGAAATGATATTAGAATATATTCATAAGTTTTTCACCTAGGGTAAGGGTGCACGACCTGTGGCCCACGGGCCACCAAGGTTAGCAGTATTTCTGTCCAGAAAAATTTTTCTAATTAACTGACAGAAACTTTGCTATTAAATAATTCAGATGTTACTTTTAAATTTTTTGTGGTTGCAAAAAATTTTGTGGCAAAAAGGTTGTTCAGCTCAAGCTTTATTTCATCAGGTAAGACAATGTTATATGGGTGCGGTTTAACTCGTAAAATAGTGCATAAATGCGTAGTTTGTTTTAGAAACAAACAAATAGCTCTTGATTAAATCATGGGAAATTTGCCTCAAGAAAGAATAAATTCTATCCCTTCTTTCCAACAATCAGGTATAGATTTTGTGCACCTTTTCATATCAAATACAAAAATTAAAGAAAGGGAATTTATATATAAAAAAAATGTAGCATTGTTTGTCTATCTGGCAAATAAAGCAATTCACTTAGATGTTGTAATTGATTTAAAATGAGATTCATTCATTGCTACCCTTAAAAAAAATTTTCGAGCGTAGCGGTAAACGTTCTACAATAATGACACAAAATGGATCAACTTTCGTAAGAGCAAATACGGAGATTAAAAAATTACATGTTCGTTAACTAATTATTAGGAATCTTAAGGAATAAAATAGAAATTCATCCCCCTTGATCACCAATTTTTTGTAGTTTATGGGAAGATGGGATGAAAGCTTTTAAGTACCTCCTTAAACGAACCTTACATAATTTGAGAGTCACTTTGGAAGAATTCTGGACTCTAATAGCGCAAATAGAGTGAATTTTGAATTAGAATCTTTTGACAGCTTTATTTTCAGACCCTAATGAAATAGAAGTACTAACACCAGGTCATGTGTTGATTGGGCGTCAAATTACTTCTTTAGCCGAACCTGACTTAATCCCTATTAATGATAATAGATTAAATAATTGGCAAAAAAAAATCACAAAAAGGATGCAAATCATTTGGAAGAGATGTCAGTATGACTATCTAAATCATTTGAAACAAAGGAAGAAACGGTTCCTTCAAAAGAAAAATCTCAAAGAAGGATGCATGCTTATCATAAAGAATAAAAATTTACCTCCAGGGAAATGGGCTATGGACGGAATCCTTAAGCTAATATTTGGTTCCGATGGACAGATTAGGGTCTTAAACTTAAAAACTTTGTCAGAGATAGTTACTCGATCTTTTTCCAAAATTTGCCTTCTTCCTATCGAAGAAAATGATTAAATTTGATGTAAATTTTCAAATTACTTGTATTATTCTAATGTATCTGTTGTTATATTTGTATGTATATCAATGTTTCTTATTATATGCAAATTGTTTATTTAGTAATGTGTACTTTTCATATGATTGAATGTTAGTAAATCATGCCAATGTGGGCTGGTATGTTATGGCTTACCTTGGAAAACATAGCAACACGCCAGCATTGGTAAGTTCATGTATTAGAAGTTTGATTTGATTGTATGATAACAGCTCGTTCGTTGTTTGTTTTTCGAATAGAATAGAATGTATGTTTTTGTAAGCTGTGGTATTGATCCACATAGAAATTCTGGCTATGGGGTTAGCCTAAAGAAACTAATTTTTTATAATATTAAATTAGTGTAAATTAGTATATAATGTTTAATCAAGTCTAAAATAGTTTATTTAATTTTAGCTTTAAATTTAATATACAATCCGTTTGGAATATCGCACAACTGAACAATCGCACTTCAAAGATAAATGAAAATCTATAAACAAAAACAGAGATTTCTGTTTCATTTTAAACATAAATTGACAGATAAGCTAAACTGATGTTTTCCAAATTTAAAACGCTATTCTTAGCTGGAAAGAAATGCTATTTCGATTTGTAGTTTTTTTTAATGAAATTTTTAATATAATTTAATCACGAAGACAAAAAATGTATGACTCATCAATGTCAGATGATACAAAACACTTTTTAGAGGCTCTTTCAGGACACATCAGCATCGGAGCTTCAATACAAATTAATTTTGGATTATTTCTATCTGGTTTCTCCAATAAAAGCAAATTAAGTTATCATTTTATATTTATATATTTTATTTCACATCAATCTATGTGATTGAAATGCATGTAATGCTTTAAAATATATGCCATCTGTCCCATTTTATGTGGTCAAATTACCGGTAATGAGTACAACATTATAAGATGCTACGTATCTCAGGTCTCTTAAATAGCGTTGCAAGTGATATTTGAAGACTAATCAAGTAGTTTAGCTTGTGTGCAATATTTATGGTAGTAGACGAAAAAAAAATTATACTGTGGACGATTAATAAAATTTACATATAAATTATAATTTTGTTTACAAGAACTTTTACCAGCAGACTGAAAGCAACCGCAGACAAATTTCCTAATACATAAGTGAGATGTCGAACATTAACATTAGAAATCATATTTTAAGGTTCGTAATTGCATCTTTCTCTTCTTCTCAAAAATAAATTTCCTGTAATTTTGAAATCTTCTTCGTTTTTAATGTTCGTTATTTATTATTCTCTTTACAATTTTGGAAGTTAAGTGAAATCGTTAGATGTTGGTCAGAATAAAAAAAATAAAGTAACCTCCATTATCATTTATCAACAAATTGCCACATATACGTGCGAGAATTACCATTTAAGTGAAAATTATATCTTCTATATTTCAAACAAAAAACAGTGTGGCTAAGGTTTTTAAGTATAAATTAAAAAATAACTTACAGAAATGTTGGATTCCAATATTTAAAGCTTCGAGAAATTAATTTTTGTTAAAATGCTTTTATTTCTTCTGATTATAATTCCATAATATATAATTATTTTTGAAATGACTAAAATTTTAAATTTAATTAAAAAAAATCTATAACAGGGCGATGTGGCGATGTTCAAATTAATTGATTTTAATAGCATTAAATTATTTCAAAATATCTATTTAATATATACATATATATGTACCATTACTTTTTTTCAGAATTTCCAAAAACATCAAGAATTATATCCTTCAATAGGAAATTCATTTAATTTTATCGGAATAAATGTAGTGCATTTTTAAAAAAGCATAAAAAGAAATCAATTACATTTGAAATCCAGATTTTCAATAAATATTTGTAACAGAATGTTTGAACGACTTAGAGAAGTTTTTCAAAATAAATATATATATTTTTAAATAGAATTTTAAATGAAAGTTTAGTCATATATTTTACATGTTTTGTGAAGAATAGTAAATTATCTAAGTAAATAATCAATCCAAATATACTTATCTTTGTTGAAATATTTCTCATTCTTTATTGAAGAAACTTGGAATTTGTTTGAACATAAATTGAAATATTCATAAAAATAATTCATCATAAACAATATTTTTTTTTATCGAAAAATATTCACCTTCTGATTCCAAAATCAATAGCATTACAGAATATATTCATATTTCAAGTGTATTTTTAAATTTTAAATTAAACTTATTTCAGAAAAGTTTTGTTTCTTTTGTAAAATAGTCATCTTTTCTGACATTTACACATTTTTTTAATGGATAAAAATGTCGATATATGTATACGATTCAATGATTCAAGATCAAATAAAAAAGTGTAGATCCTTAGCATAAAGATCATGATATTCTTATTAAAGTTTCAAACTAATATTTTTCTTAAAAAATAAATACATTATATTTAAATTCTGCCCTTTTTTTTTTACCAATAAATAAAACTTTAATAAATTAGACTTATTTTTTGCTCTATTGCAATAAATGTAATTATTTACGGAATATACACTGTTTAGTTGTATATTTCTTACAAATGAATGCTAATTTAATTAAGTAATTGTTTTTTTTACTGATTGCGACTATAGATTATGCACCTGCATTGTCATTTCAAAATAAAAACCATTAAACTTCAGCCATTTAACTTAAAAACTTTTGAATATGTATGAAAAAATTAGAATTTTTGGGTTATTGTAGATTTCATTAGTACACATAACATAATGACCGTAAAAAGATGTCAATAACAATAACTAGAATTAAGAAATATACGTTCCGAAAGTCTGTAACTAAATACCAGTAAAATACTACGTATTCAGGTGGTATAGGGTTTGCTTCATTCGTTGTATAATGTGCAGTCTAGTGTACTATCACTTCAAAAAAGTATGTCCTGAACTTTCGGAATATGCAGGGTGCTAAATGACTATACAAACTTTGCAGGACTATTAAAAGAAAACAAAGAAAAGTACAACCTTGTTGTTCATCGGAAATCGAAAACAATAATTTAAAGTTTACAAAGACTGGTCGCACCGGTGGATTGGTCGAAAACACCACAGGACATTTCTCTTCATCCGTGGCCTTCTGCCAAACCTGGCATTACTCCATGTGATTTTTTTGTGGGGCCTTATCAAAGATTACGTGTTTGTACCACAACTACCAACTGAGGCTGGCAAACATAGGGCAAGCATTATTTGCAGCCCTTAAAAGATTCACACCGGAAATGCTCAAAACAAATGTAGGATGAGGCTGATTTTTCTGATTGGGCTGACATTAAACACTTATAACTTTGTTGAGTTTAAACATTCAAGTGTTATTTTTAATTTTCGATGAATAACAGTGTTGTAACATTTTTTTCTTTTAATAACCCTGTAAAGATAGGAAATTCATTTATAATCACTCTGAATACTTCTCAACTGTTGTTATTGTTATTGACTTATTTACGCTTAATAATAGGGTATATCTAATTTTTTTCATATGTGTTTAAAACCCTCTAAGTGTTTGGGGCGTATTATTCCGTTCACTATGCTCCAGGTTTCACTGCAATGCAAGCCATATTTAAGATAATGTAATTCTATAGATTTCATGAATTTTAAATACATTGAAGAATGATTAATACTGTCAAGGATTACATTCATATTTATAATTGAGTTTTTTTTTATAATGTTGAAAGAATCATATTTTCTTAGCATTTAAAACCAAATGCAAAGAAAACAACATTACAATTTTACCCTTTTGCAAGACGCTCGGAGGGTTAAATGTTTTTAAGTAAATTGGCTGAAATTTAGTTGATTTCATTTTGTAATTATATTGCTCAGATGTAAGAAGTACAAGTTTTTGGAAATTTAAAATTCTACTTAAATCAATTTTGGCTGAATGTGTGGTAGTTTATAGACGTATAATTCTTATACGTTATTCTGTTATATTGAATAAACTAAATGATCATATTTATTTATATTTTAAACGTATATCAATGCTTTGCATTAGTATCGAGAAATTATTTTTACATTTTTCTTTATTTTTGAGATAAAACTTATACAATATGCTCGTATTTTCCATTCATTTTTTTAAATCAACTTTTATGTAATATGGATAATTTTAAACATTTTACACTACTAATATCAGAATACATATAAAAATTAGTTTAATCAGCTTGTTTTGATTCTAAATTAACATAAATGCTATTTTATAAAAGTATTGTCATCTGCAAAAAAGGAATACACAGACTATGATGAAAAAAAATGAGCAAATATACCGGGACAACGAGGCTAACGAAAAAGACAAGCTACCGTGGTGCATCCCAAGTGCCTTTTTTACAGAATGGTTGAGTCAGGTGATGCTGTTTTCGTACATCTGCATTGGTGCATTCAAGCATCACGTGACAGGTCTGTAAAAAAAGATACGAGGAATGCACCGCGTCAGCCTGTCAAACAAAAATTAAAGGAACCTCCATTACTAATTTTTCAATAAATTTCCGCAAATAAATGCGAAAACAACCATTCAAGTGCAATTTGTATTTTCTATATTTTTGGATGAAGTAAGGACTGTTATGAGGCTGTCTATATAAAAACAGAGAAAAACTATATATACATATAAATATATTTTAACTATTACCAAAGTTGCCAAGTCTCTCAGTTTTGGACTACCACTATTTTAAAAATGGTTTATTGGATATATTTTATGACAGAAGATGCGGTTAAATAAGACAAAGGTTATTTTTTGAAAATAAATGTATTTAAAATCGGAGTTCATATTCCAGCAGCATTATGCAGTTTTTTTCCAAAATCAAACCATTTCACTTATTCTGACACTTTATTTTTACACAAAATTTGAATTTTTCGATAAATATTATCTTGCATTTATAAACACAAATACATTCAGCTACAAAGATTAGGACGCATGCAAATGTAAATTTTTATGCTCTTAAATTTAATATCAAATTTAATAGTTTCAAACAAAAAGCAGTGTGGCTAGTTTTTAAAGCATAAATTAAAAATAACTTGCAGAAATGTTGGATTCCAACATTTAAAGTTTCAAGAAATCGATTTCTGTTAAAATGCATTTATTTCTTCTAATTATAATTCCATAATATAAACTTGTTTTAACAATTGACTAAAATTTTTCATTTAATTTAAAAGTTTATTTATAACAGGGCGATGTGAGTATGATCAAATTAATTGATTTTAAGCATCAAATTATTTCAAAATATCTATTAAATATATACATATATACATATCATTAATTTGTTTTTTTAAGAATTCCTAAAATTATCAAGAATTATATCCCACAACAATAAATTTATTAAATTTCATCTGAATGAAATGAAGTGCATTTTTAAAAAGCCACAAAATTAACCCAAAATCAATTGCATTTCAAATCCAGATTTGTTTTGTCATATCAAACAGAATGTTTGACAATTTAGAGAAGTTTTTCAAAAGAAATATATTTTTTTAATGGAATTTTAAATAAAACTTTCGTCATATATTTTATATATTTTGTGAAGAATAGTAAACTATCAAAGTAAATAATCAATCCAAATATACTTATTTTTGTTGAAAGATTTCTCATTTTTTATTGAACAAACTTGGTATTTGTTTGACATACATTTAAATATTCATATAATAATTCATCGTAAACACTATTTTTTTATCGAAAAATATTCTCCTTCTGGTTCCAAAATCAATAGCATTACAGAATAAATTCATATTTCAAGTGCATTTTTAAATTGAAAATTAAACTTATTTCAGAAACGTTTTGTTTCTTTAGTAAAATTTTAATCTTTTCTGATATTTACACATTTCTTTTCATTGAATAAATATGTTGAAATCTGTATACTCATCATTGATTCAAGAGCAAATAAAAAAGTGTAGATCCTTTGCATAAAGCTCATGATATTCTTTATTAAAATTTCAAACTAATTAATTTTCTTAAAAAATAAATACATTGTATTTAATTGTTCTCCCTTTTTTACCAATAAATTAAACATTAATAAATTAGACTTTTTTTCCTCTTTTGCACTAAATGTAATTATTTACGGAATATATTATGTTTAGTTGTATATTTCTTAGAAATGAATGCTAATTTAATTATGTATTTTTTTTTACTGGTTGTAACTATAGATTCTGCAAGTGCATTGTTATTTCAAAGTAAAAACCAATAAACTTCGGCCATTTAACTTAAAAACTTTTAAAAAGATATTAAAAAAGTATAAGTTTTGTACACCACCTCAGTATACATATCATAATGACCGTAAATCTGTCAATAACAATAACTAGAATTAAGAACTATACGTTTCGAAAGTGTATAACTAAATACCAGGAAAATACTACGTATTCAGGCAGTATAGGGTTCGTTTCATTCGGTGGATAATGCCCAGTCTTGTGTACTATCACTTCAAAAAAGTATGCCTTGACTTTCGGAATATACAGGGTGTACGAAAACCACTATAGCAAATTTACAAGACTATTAAAAGTAAGAAAGAAGAGTACAAAATTGTTGCTCATCGGAAATCAAAAACAAGAGCGGAAATTTTAGAAAGATGGTCGCACCGCTGGAGTGGTCGCCGAACACACCACGACATTCCTCTACATTCATGGCCTACTGACAGCCCTGATATTATTCCGAGTGATTTTTTGTGGATCAAAGATTAGGTGTTTGTTCCACAACTACCAACTGACGTTGGCGAACATAAGAGCAGCATATCTGCAGCACTTAAAACATTCACACCGGAAATGCCCAAAACAGTGTAGAATGAGTTATTGTATCACCTCGATATCGTTCGTGTTTCTGTAGGAGTTCACAAAGAACACTTATAACTGTGCTGAATTTAAACTTTCAACTGTTATTTTTAATTTTCGATGAATAACAATGTTGTAATTTTTTTATTTTAATAATCTTGAAAAGATGGGATACCCAGGTCAAAATTCATGCTAGCACCAGCAACAAAAATAGACTAGTTATTGCTACGTATTGCTTTGTCTGTTAGATTTGCATGCTATTATATGCTTTATAATGCTGGCCAGCATCATATGCTATATAGCTAGCTTACACAACAATAGCATGACAAGCTATGTACAAGCATTCTATGCTTATTTGCTGTTTAAGCTTCTTCCAAAGTTTGGAGAGGTAGGCACCTTAACGTGCTATTATATGCTTTCTTATGCTTGGCAGCATAATAAGCTATGCAGCCAACTTAGGGAGATATAGCGTGACAGTCTATGTACAAGCATGTTATGCTTATTTGCTGTTTAAGCTTCTTACAAAGCATGGAGAGGGTAGGTACCTTAACGTGCTATTATATGCCTTTTCATTCTTGCCCATATAATATGCTATGCAGCAAACTGAGGGAGAGATAGCGTGACAAACTATGTACAAACATTTTATGTGCTTATTTGCTGTTTAAGCTGCGGTCAAAGCATGGAGAGATAGATACCCTTACATGCTATGATATGCTTTTTATGCTTGCCAGCATAATATGCTATGCAACCAGCTTTGATAGAAAACAGCATGACGTACTATGTGCCAGTAAGACGTGCTAAATTGCTACACAAGTCTCTTCTAAGTAATGATGAGGTATTTGAATGTAGCACTGTGTGCTTGTTAACGCTTGGCAGCATCAAATGTTTATTTATTTATTTATTTATTTATTTTTAGTTACTCGAAAAGTATAAATTTCACTATGTTTTTGAAAATAGAAGAAAGGGAAATTTTAACTACGAATTAATTTTTGAAATCCGGGGAGAGACAATATTTCTCTTCCACCTCCGTTCCCCCTCCACCCAAACAGAAAATTCTTACTTTCTCTTTCATTTTAAGCTAAGGAAAAAGATTAAATATCCATAAGCCCTTTTCTCTTAACATTATATTCAGAAGTTTGCGTTATGGAGGTTTCACTGCACATTGCAATTTTTCAAGATGTAAAATATATCTTCTATTTGTTTAATTATCTTCTATGGTGTGAGTTAAATTCTGTGAGGAATTTAATTTCTATGAGAGTCTTATAGTGGAGCCATCCGTCGCCTAGAAAGGAATATTTTTTTCTGTTTCTTAGAATTTAAATATCCTAACTTACTCGAAAAAAATGCAGTATGTCTTTAAAAAGCGGAGAAAAGAACATTTTGTTCAGTAAAATTTAAAATCCGGGCTGGCCTTCTCCTGGGTGCTGGTCCTCTCTTGAATTGAATACTGTCTTAAACAATCCATTTGAGTTTAGTTTTTAACATCTAAACATCAAAAGAAATAGAAGTAAAAATTAATTTCCGAAGCGGATATAGAAGAGCAACTAACGCCCCCCCCCACCCCACTAACGAAAATTTTAAACTGATCTTCCTCTTACTGTTAAATTATTTTAAGTTACCTGTAAATCAGAAATTTTCTATATCTATATGAATGGGAGAAAATTTTTTTATTAAATTTCAAAAGCTGGGAGGGGGAGCGCTGTGTCACCACTACCTGAATTAAACACTGCCCCTTGAACACGTTTGAGATAATTTTTAAACCCATAAATTAAAAAAAAAATAATTCCAAATAATTTCCATGGTAGACTTAAAGGAAAAAAAAAACCTCACCCCTCCCGAATTGGAAGAAAATTCATAGCTGAAGTTTCTCTTAGTATGTAATTCTTTTAAGTTTCTTGAAAAGATTAAATTTACTGTGTTTATTAAAATCAGAGAAAAAAATATTAGTTTGTTAAATTTCAAAATCCAGGGGCGGTAGATTTCTTTTTCGAACCACTATAACGTAAATTCAAAACTGCCTTCGTCCACCAGTTTTAGATAAAATCTTAACACAAAATTTTCGAAATGAGAATTTAGTCAGTTAAATTGAAGGAGCACTGTTTCATATAAGAAATAAATTCATAACAATCGTATTGAAAATATGTACAATTGACCCTCCCCCGTCCAATAAGGACTAAAGTTTTAAAATCTCAACACCCAACTGAAATTGATAAATTCTATCCTAAATACACTTCAGAATCTTTTACTTTTTCTGTAACAAATAAGTATAACCATATTCAAACCATTCATTAATCAAAGAAAATACCACTAATAAATTATAATAATCAAGCCATATTCTAATTATTCATTAAACACAGAAAAACCCTCATAATAAATTCACCGTATTTATCGAAACTTGGAGGATAACAGCATCGATAAATACATCTCCTCTATCTTATAAAAATATCAACACATAGCCGAATCAACTCTTAACCCATTACCTGCATTTAAAATCGTTTACAAACACGACCCCGGTAGCGAAGTAAGTAAAGCACTCTGTTCCTGAACCGGAGGTAGTGAGTTCTGTCCTCCTCAGAGGAAAAGAAAACCCGACATAAGTTTCCCCTTCTAAAAAATGAAGGTACTTCAGAAATTCTCCAAAGATGGCGGCACCAGCGTCTTTTTTTTCTAACTGAGAGAATAGAAAAAAATAAAAGCAACCCTCCTAGCATGCATGGTCACAGTGACGTCATTGTGACGTCACTGTAAGTCACTGTGGTCACGTCACAACTGTGACCAAAAGGCCATCACTCAGTGATGTCACATTGTGACTGATATCTCAACTTCTTAGAAAACTTTAAAAAATTACAAAAATTCTTCTAAACATGTTATTTACTGTAAAAAATATTTTTCTGGCAAATAAAAAAAATTGTGACGTCAGTGTTATCTCACTACATGAAACGTACGTCTCATTATGTGAAAAAAAAACCTACCATATTGTAAACTCACAGTGTGACAAAACATATGTTAAGATTAAAACGTTTTCACTTCAAACAATAAAAATAATTCAGTGTTTGTTTCCGGCTAATATTTCACAACGAAATTAAAAACTTCAGCAAAAATGCACATAAATAAAACACAAATTTAATAGACATGTAATCAAACTGCTCGCTTAGACTACTAAAACTATTTGAATTTAAAAAACTGCTGTAGGTAGTAAAATATTTGGCGATTCTTTCGACTATTAACTCTTGGAATGTTGCTAATATGAAAGTATCGCTATTGAATTTTAAAACTTTATTTGAATACATAATTGATATATTTCATATAAAAATGTTTTTTGGTGTTATTAGTGGTCAATCTAAAAAATGTATTAACTGTAAATACATATTAGATATTTCAATAATAAGAAAATGCTTTCCTCCTGTATTCTATTATCCGGGAAGTTGGTTTGTTATTTATAAATTATTCTTATCAGCGGAAATGGCAGAAATTAATACACAGGTGAAGAATGAAAAGATTTGTTTGTGTGTAGCTATGGGAAGGGAAGGAGTTTTGTAATAAAGCAATGCTTTATTATAATAAATAAAAACACTTGCATATGTTCAGTAATAAATTTTTCTGCTAGTGTTTAATTATTTTAAGTAATTCTTAAAAAAAAAAAAAAAATTACTCATTGTGTCACACTTTTGAAATAAATTTAACTTTTTCCGAATATAAAATAAAATATACAAAATGTATGCAAAACGCATGGCATAATTAATTATTCATATTTATATAATTATTTGTTTCTAGAAATTCATTTCGAAAAATACTGTTATTTTACAAGCTGTTTTACTCTAGAGGAAATTAAAATAGAAAAATGGTAATGAGAGCCTGATTCTCCCACCTCCCCCACTAAAAACATTATTTCGCCAGTTATTTTATTTCTTTTTTATGCACATATATACGTTTACTACGTATAATATAAACTTTACTTTTCTATTTTCAAAAGATCTTGCATTATTGCATATTAAAATGAATTTTAAATACTCTAAAAATGTAAACATTGTTTACTTTGTTATACTTCCCGTATTACTATAATTATTGTCATATTTGGCAAAAAAGTAGCTTTACAAAACTTAAAACATGAACTATTTTGAAACATACCGAAAAAGTTAAATGCATCAAAAAATTCTTGAAACAAGAAATTTGAAAGGGTGAAAGCATTGTTTCCCTATACCCGTCGCCGGTGAAGTGGTTAAAAAAAAGGGTGTATTTCGCCTATGTTAAAAAGAGCAGGGGGCTGCAACTTTAAAAAATGGCCTAGAGGGAGCAGTAAGTAATTGCAGAATTAATAAAAACTGCAAATAAGCATCATTTAGTTAGTGGCACAAATAAGCATATATGTATATCCCTGTATATGGCATAATAAAACGTGTGTATATGATATATATTGTGCGTCAACTGTTCAGGGCTCGCATTACCCCTAAAATTCCTAAATATCCTAACTGTTATTTTACTCCATAAAATTCCCAAAAATCTCCTAAAATTTTCTTTTTGTTCGTAAAAATATACATTAGATCGTTAACTCCGTAAATCGCAAAGTATTTCGAGATCGCAAAAATTTGACCGAAAAACATCGTGAATTTTGGCAAACAGTAACCGAAAAAGACGCGTATTTCGTCAAAAGGTCGCTAAAAAAAACACGAATTTCGTCAACGATCGTGATATAAACACGAATTTAGTCAAAAGATCGCGGAATATAGCAAATTTCCACAAATAATTGCGGGAAAAACTCAAATTTCTTCTAAGGGGAAAAAGCGTCCCTTTCACTGGGGAAAAAGCTAATTTCGACAAAGAATCTAAAGAAACACTCGGATTTCGTCTAAGGATCACGGGAGGTGGGGGGGGGACTAATTTCTTCAAGGGATCGCGAATTTTGCCAGAAGATCTCGAAAAAAAAAACGCGAATTTCTTCAAAAAATCCCGGAATAAACGTGAATTTCGATGAAGAATCGCGAAAAAATAAAACCCTTAAATTTCGTCAAAAAATCACGGAAAAAAAATAATTTCATCTAATAATCGCGGGATAAAAGTGAATTTCGTCAAGAGATCATGGGAAAAACGCGAATTTCATCTAAGAATCACAAATTTTGTCAAAAGATTGCAGAAAAAACGCGAATTTTGTCAAAAGGTCGCGAATAACGCGAATTTTGTCAGAGGATAGCGAAAGAAACGTGAAATTGTGTCAATAAAATCGTGCAAATACGATGAATTTCGATTAAAGAATCGCAGAAAAAACGTGAATTTCGTCAAAGGACCGAGACAAACGCAAAACTTAATAAATCTCGCATTTAAGGTGAATTTCGTCAAAGGATCGCAAAAAAATGCAAATTTCGTCAAAAGATCGTGGGAAAAAAAGCGAATTTCATCTAAAAATAGCAAATTTTGTCAAAAGATTGTTGAAAAAATGCGAATTTGTCAATGGACCGCAACAAAGGCGAAATTTTTTAAATAAATCGCGAATAAGGCGAATTTTGTGAAAAGATCGCGAAAACAATTTTCATTTCTTCAAAAGGTCGTGAAAAAAACGTGACTTTCATCTAAGAATCGCAATTTCATCAAAAGATTGAAGAAAAGACATGAATTTCGTCAAAGGATCGCAAAAAAAGCGAATTTCGTCAAAGCGTAGAGAAAAAGCGAATTTCATCAAAACATAGCGAAGAAAGCGAGTTTCGTCAAAGGATAGCGAAAAAACGTGAAATTTTGTCAATAAATCGAGCAAATAAGACGAATTTCGCCGAAGGATCATGAAAAAAAGGCAAATTTAGACAAAGGATCGTGAAAAAAACATTCTGAAATTTTTCTGTGAACTTCAGAATTTTCTTTTACTCATAATTACTCCTGCCTCCATTTTCGAGGTTCATTGATTGGACTCGAATAGCGATTTCCTTTTTCAATAAATGTCTTGCATCTTAACACTGTCACAACATTGTCATTGTAGTCACATATTCGTCACAAAGTTAATGACAAAATCGTCACAAATCACACAATTTTCACAAAACTGTCACAATGTGATTTCACATCATTGTCATTGTCGTCACAGAATCATCACAGTGTTAATGATAATTTCGTCACAAATGACACATTATTTCACAAATTGGTCTCACCGTGACTTCACAAATTGGTCACAAATGAGCTCTAAAACGGCCATAACGACTTCACATTCTAGTCACTATGACTTCACATCGACGTCACGTGACGTCACATCGACGGTTACAAAGTCACAGCGTGACTTCACATCGACGTCGCCGTAACGTCACCATGCCTTACGGGAAGTGATGCAAGAAAAGTAACGCTAAAATAGCAAAAATTAAAAGCAAGTGGTGCTAGAAATGTAATACCAGCATAGCAAAAATTAAAAGCAAGTGATGGTTGAAAAGCAAAAATTAAAAGCAACTGATGGTAGAAATGTAATGCCAGAATAGCAACAAAAAATATCTGTTGCTTGTGAATTACAGCTAGGAATAGCAGCAATTACAAGCAAGTGGTGGTCTTGATTGCTGATAGGCCAGCAACATATTCACACAACACAAGCTGGAATATGTATGCAGGCCAAGCAGTAAAGTGTTCCAATACACACCATGACTGGCTGGTAATTATGGTGGAACCAGCAAATGTGTTATGGTAGTTTATGCTATTTTACTTTTATGGGATACAGCATTTATTGCTTGTCTAGCAAACAAATACCAGCATGAATTTCGACATGGGTATTCATTTATAATCACCCTGTGTACTTTTTAGCTGCTGTTATAGTTATTGACTTATTTTACGCTTATTACGTTATGTGTACTCATGAGGGGAGTAATATTCTGGCACGTCTAATTTTTTAATATGCGTTAAAATGTTTTTAACTAAAGTGTCTGAAATTTAATTGCTTTCATTTTGTAATTCTGCTGCTCAGATTTAATAAGTACAAGTTTTTGAAATTCAAAATTATACTTAAATTTACAATTAATTTTGGCTGGATGTCTGGTAGTTTATAGATATATTGTTTTTATGCGTTATTCTGTTATATTGACTAAATGGTCATATTTATTTATATTTTAGACGTATATCAATATTTTGCATTAGTACAGAGAAATTATTTTTACATGTTTCCTTATTATTGAGATCAAACTTATACTATATGCTTATATTTTCCTTTCATTTTTTTAATTAACTTTTATTCAATATGTATAGATTTTAAACGATTTATACTACTCTTAGTATCAGAATACGTGTAAAAATCAGTTTAATTTAATCAGCTTGTTTTGAATTTAAATTAACATAAATGCTATTATATAAAAGTATCGTCATCTGCAAAAAAGGAATACACAGACTATGGTGAAAACAAATGAGCAAATATACCGGGTCAAGTAATTCATATGGCTAAATTTATCAGCTAACAATCTAGATTTATGTCTGTTACAAATATTTTGATTTCCTAAAAGGCATGGAACGCATAAACTTCGATCTAAAATTTAACAGAGAAATTCTAAAAAGGAATGAAGAATGGGACCTTCTATTAGAATCTGAATACCGTAGAAACACTACTTTTTCCGAATGGCCATGTTTGGATTTTTTATCACCGAAATTCTACGATTAAACAAGGAGATCAATATTATTCAGAAATGGTGGAAAATTTTTACACATGTGGTAATTTGGCTCTGCCTAAAACCCTTACCTTTTATTTATTTACATTGTATCTATAAAGCTTTTCGAGAAAGTTTGCCTAATATGAGTAATGATTCGCACTACTTTTCTGTTATTCAACTAAGAAATCTGAATGTGATTAATAGGATGTTAGCCAAATATATGACATCCAGATGTAGTACTTAGAAATTTCCTAAACAAATGAACATACAACAACTACATATGACATTATGTGCATGCTATACAATTTTTATACAGAAAACATGCAAAAAACAATTCGATTAAATCTCAGTTTAGCTAAACCACTTCCTAGAGTAATATTTATAGTACTAGTGAGTTTCTGTACATGTGCAATTTAGAAAATTTTCTTCTCTGTGATTGAGGCACTAATACTGCTTTTTCCTTAATTCGAGGGTTGAGTCTTGCGACAACATATAGGAATTCCTGCAAAAAGAAGTAAATTGAGAAAAGACCGGAGAAGCAAATCAACAAAAACTATATTTTCGCACAATTTTGTTGTGTGACACGGTTAAAACAGAGAGCATACATATAATTTTAGTTCGGATAATGCTATGCGCATATTTAATCAGAGGGCAGAACATGACCGCAAGACACCTTAAAACAGATATTAACACAAGACCCATGTAGAAATATAAAAAAATGGATTTCAAAGAGTTATTTATAAAGTTTAAAAAAAATGCATTGCGGATTTTAAAAAATAACTTTAAAATATATTATATTTACTCTATCAAATAATATAAATAAATATCTTAATTAGTTAAAATGCATTTTCGTCGTATTACTTCTAGAAAAAAATAAGTCGCTTTCGAAATAACATTATTTTATAAGAAACTTAAAATGCCAAATTTACTCAGACAAATAGTTTATACAGTATCTACAATACGTACGCATTTCCGTACTAAAGTGGATCAATAAATGAAAGCTAAAATTCTAGTATTTCAAATGAAAATCAAATTTCAAAGTAATTGCTTAAAAAGCGCAAAGGCCAACAGAGTGAAAAAGATTCCAAGCCGGGACTCGAACCCGGGCCATCAGTATAGCGCACTGACGTTCTACCGACTAAACCACTTGGAACGATACCCAGCAAGGAAATTTTCTCACTATTATATGTTGGCAAGGCTACAAACGCAGCACAAAATAGAATATTTATCGTGAGCCACCAACCTGGGGCAAACACGAAATATAATTAAATCTAGCATCGATAGAAACTATGTTAATACATGGAAATTATTCTAGAGGGAAACATTCGCCTTGGATACAATATTTCAAATGAAAATCAAATTTCAAAGTAATTGTTTGAAAGGCACAAAGGCCAACATAATGAAAAAGATTCCAAGCCGGGACTCGAACCCGGGCTATCAGTATAGCGCACTGACGTTCTACCGACTAAACCACATGGAACGATACCCTGGGATATCAATTATTGATACATTAGACTCGAAAGATCTTAACAGACGAGCAGGATATCGTCAAAGAATAAGAAATGATCTGCGAAACCTATTTAGAACGGAGTACTTAGGACAGCTGCGGCAACAGTCTATGAAGAAGGAGAATTCCAAACCTTTGCAAATAGGAGGCATCGTTCTTCTGGAAGATACCAACAAAAGACGTCTTCACTGGCCTTTAGCCAAAATAATAGATATATTTCCCGGAAAAGACAAAATAGCAAGATTGGCCAAACAGAAAATGGAATTTTCCTCCGTCCTTTCCAACGCCTGTTTCCTTTGGAAATTGATGCAGCTAGCGATTCCCCATCAGATAACATAATCCAGCAGAAAGTGAACTTTAATGTAAAGACTACTCCAGAAATCGATCCGACTAGAATCAGTGAAGAAAAGAGCCAACCCAGTGACAGAGATAGCTCTCCTGTGGTTACCAGAAGTGGACAACTAGTGAAACCGCCTCTGAGACTCCAATCTGGACTTCTAAATTGTTGAGTTCCTCCCATGGATCACAACTCAAGGTGGGAGGATGTTGCGAAATCAAGTAACTCCTCTTACCCCTTACCCCTTGAATAAAAAACAAAGCGCAGCTGCTGTGTGTTACGTCAGATCGAACGATCCGACGATCCCACTGCGCAAGAGCTGACAGAACTTTTTTTCCTTTTTCTGTGAGAACTGACTGAGATTTAGAACAGAATAGAACACCAGATATGAACATAGATGAAAAGAAAATAACTTTAACAAAACTTTAATACTTGAATCGTAACTTGTATATAATGTTTATTTTGTGAGTGTCTAACCATGTTGTGAGTAGTGTGTACGTCTCTTCATGAATATTTAACGTAATATAGTTTTCTTTATTTCGAAGATTCAAGATTTATTAGTTGGATGTTCTTTTATTTCATAGAATGCCCGGCTATTTCCCCTTATACAAAGGAAAGAACAGGTAGGACATTTAGCTTTTATTTTATGATTGTATAAGTTGAAAGCTTTTTATTAGATAATAAGATTAATGAGAAAATTAGAACCACAGAATAAGAACAATAACAATAATGTTGAAAATGTTGAAAAGGACACAGACATACTGTCTGGAAGAAAAATACCCGTGACAGCAAAACTGTTAAAGGCATAAGAAACGAAAAGGAGAGCGTGAGTTGTGAAGAAATTAACCTGCAAGAAGGCTGCAGCTGCAAATCATCCTCCTCCTCCGCCCCCCCCCCCAAAAAAAGGGAATAAATCATTAGAAATGCTATCTCCCTTGTTAATTCAGTTAAATCAAAGTACAGAAAGAGCCAAAAACATTTGTGTTAACATCTTCGCCATATAAAGCGAACCTTGGAAAAAAAAAAAAGAAAAAAAAAGAAAGAAAAAAAAACAACCCGACGACAAAAAAAAATTATTTTGTTTGATTGTTCAGTCCAGGCAACAGAGACCGTATAGGGCTCTACATAGCAAAATTCATGGTAGTTCTGGATAAAATCTTAGTATATATTTTTTGGGTCGCTGAATCCGAATTTGTAACTTCCCACCAAAATTTCCCCCGGCAACTCCCCCAAATTTTGGTAAAATGCCCTCCAAAAAAGGTTTTTATTAAAAAATCAATTTTGTATTGTTTTAGGGAAAAAGTATCTAGAAATTCAGAAAGTAGACAAAATTCGCTACAAATTAGATGTATTACATTATGATTTAGGATGAAGGGGAAGGGGGGATCTGCCTCGGAACATCCGCGCGGTGCTGCGTGAACTAAGTTGCGCATTTCCACTTAACCACTCACACGTTTACATTCGCCCTCCCATCTCAACTCCGAACTTTCTCTATAAGGTTTACTTTAAGTTTTTTGGGTCGCTGAATCCGTATTTTGAACCTCCCTCCTAAATTCCCCCCCCCCCGAAACCCCACCAAATAGTTTTTTTTTAACTTAAATTTCTCATTGTTTTAGGGAAAAGCATTACGAAATTCAGAAACTAGACAAAATTTGCAACAAATAGGATACATCACATTATGACGTAGGATGAACGGGGTGGGAGAGGGCTGCCTCTGAACATGCACTGCGGCGCTACGTGCACTAAGTTATGAAGTCCAGGCAATAGGGGATTTTACCTGGAAAAATTAATACTAGTTCTGGATTTCGACTCAATTTATGTTTTTTGGGACGCTGGATCCGAATTTGTAACTTCCCACCAAATTTTGACCCGGCAACCCCCCAAAAAATTGATTTTTAGAAAAAATTTGGTTTTTGAGAAAAGCGCGCGTTGAATGTTCCCAGGCAGCCCCCTCTCTCCCCGTTTATCCTACGTCATAATGTCATATATCCTATTTGTTGCAAATTTTCTCTAGTTTCTGAATTTCGTAATGCTTTTCCTCTAAAACAGTAAGAAAAAACAGTAAGTTAATAACAACTATTTTTTGGGGGGGGGGGATTTTGGGAGTAATTTAAAAATTCGGATTCAGCGACCCAATAAAATTAAAGTAAACCTTATAAGGAAAATTCGGAGGGGAGATGGGAGGGCGAATGTAAACGTGTGAGTGATTAAGTGAAATTGCGCAACTTAGTCCACGTAGCACTGCGCGCATGTTCCGAGGCAGATCCCCCCTTCCCCTTCATCCTAAGTCATAATGTCTTATATCTAATTTGTTGCAAATTTTATCTACTTTCTGAATTTCTATATATTTTTCCCTAAAACAATACATGAATTTTTTAATAAGAACCTTTTTTGGGGGTCTTTTTACCAAAATTTGGGGATTTGCCGAGGAAAATTTTGGTGGGAAGTTACAATTTCGGATTCAGCGACAAAAAAAAAATAATAATTAATCGGACTCATTTTTAATCTATGCGGGATAATTGTTTCAAGTAGATATTAATGATGTTTCATTTCTTCCAAATATAATAAAATTGATATTCTTTATCCAAATGCACTTCAATATATTGAATAACAGTGAGTAGTTCTTATTATTCATTTACAGGAACATAAAAAAAAAAAAAAAAAAAAAAAAAAAAAAACATTTGTTGGCATAGTTTTCAAGCGTTAGTAATTGTGTGAAGTGTATTTTGAAGATGAAATACTATTTCAAACAGAAATAAATAATTATATCTTTTGAGACATCCTTTTATACAAAATTACGAACTATATTAATTTCACAAACACATAAAATAAATCTTAAACTTTTCTGTATATTCCGACATGTGTTTAATGAGCGTTTCCAGTTGAGTTATATATTTCCAAGCGTAACTGAATTTTTGTAAATTATGTGATATCTGGATGTTTTTATGAATTATATATAGGGCTGCTCAAAAGTATTCCATTTCAATGTCGACTACTGATGATAATTACGTGAAATGCCTTATTTTAAGCCGATATCCATTTTGTAGATGAATATAATTAAAGAACAAACTTTGATATGTAAGCAATTTTTAAATGTTGTGCAGGGCTACATAAAGTACTTGAAATATTTTCCCGTCTATAATCGTTTATTTCTTGAAGTATATTTTACAGTTTCATTTTGTTATGTGGTATGATAAGGTAAATCAGTATTGCATATTCAGGACCGCTGCAAAAAATTTAAAGTATTGACATTTATGAACAACTATTGTTTGAAATGAATTTTTATTTTTTATGTGTTTACAAAATTAAGAACTAAAATAAAACTAAGAATCTACGCATTTTTTTTCTTATATAAATTTAATCGTATATATCAATGCACCCGATTGTTAATATGAATCGTTGTTTTTGCATTTTTGATGGTTGATGGTTGATTGGGGTTTTATGGCGTCAAGTCCCTTTAGGGCATGCTGCGTTAATTTTGCATTTTTGAACAATTACTATAATAACTTTATGAAAAGAACTAGTTTATTTAGAGTTCAAATTACACTGAATGAAAATTTAAAGTTTTGGAACAAAATTGTCGTAGTGTTGTAAAATGTTTCGTAATTTATAGGACCTGCAGAATTGTTCTCTCTTATTCTTTTATCAATGAAATAATTTTATTTTAGAGAAAACAGTCCTTTCGACCAATGATTTTTTGATTATATTATATTAATTTAAGTTATAAAGTGTATAAGACGCCACACAAAATATAAAAATATTAGTAACAATCTTACTGTATCTATCAAACTCGTCTCATGAATTAATAAATATATTACAGGCTCGAAAAACAGATATAAAAATACAAATTCCTTACAAAAATATTTCAGGCAATTTTATTCTTTACGTGTAAAAAATGTAATACACTGGCCCTTTTCTAAAATATTCCCCCCGTAGCTGAAAAAAATAAAGTGCAAAGTATATTTGATGTTTAGATAAGCGTTTTTTTTTTTTTTTCCATTAAATTGATTTTTAGATAGAGCAGAAAAATTCAGCGTAAAATGTTTATTCTGTCAATGCTTTCTAAAAGAGCTACCGAAATACTTTGGGAATTATTTAAGTATCCAGCAAAAAACTTACTCACGAATCTTAAGTTTATATTTATCAATGCTAAATATGAAATAATATCGTAAAATGAATAGCAGTATTCAAATCAATTAAAGTGATTAAATAATTCCCTTAAAATAAGTTTTCTTAAAGGTAAGTAAATATTTCTAAATGCAATAGTACTTAAGTTATAACTGTAGCATATACTTTTTTTATAGGAAAATGAACAAAATGAGATTCCATTAGATTTAAATTTTTATTTAATTCCGTTAAAAATTTATAAGTTAATCAATAGTTAGAGGCATATATAGGGTTTACAGATTCCGTAAAAATACGTAATTAACTTAAATTTAGTTCAACTGAAGAATGGAGAGGATGATTAAAATTATAACGGAAGAAGTATATGATTATTGGTGTTGAGGATTCAAATGATATTTTCCATCATCTATAAAAGATTAAGCTTTTATTCTGTCAGCAAAACTTCTTAAAATTTAATTCTACTTGAAAACGAATAAATACATGCTTAAAATAATTGAATGCTGAACATTGAGGAGTAATACAGTAATAATATTATTATATTAGCAGACCCGCCCGGCGTTGCCCGGGGTTTTCTAAATAATAACCATAAACAAAACTTAAGTTTGTATGATTTTTTATCTGTGGAAATTCTTTTAAATGAACCTAATTTCGGAGGCCCCATTGCCTTCCGCAGCGTCTAGTGTGTTCCCATCAAACTTCTTTCCGAACGAACCGCCTAGATCCCCACTACCTATGGCAGCATTTACCGGAAGTGCTCGCACGTGCCGGAGACAATCGAAAACCAAGTTGAGTGAGCCAGACCTCGTAGGAATCAAGGCTACAGAATAATAAAAAAAAAAGAATGCACCATTAATGTTAGAAAATGTTGGTAACTAAAGTCTAAGATAAAATTTCATAATAAAGAAAGTAGCTGAATTGTAATCTAAGTTGAAGGAAGCAAATCCCGTTGAAATTGGGACTTTAAACCACAGGAAATAACGCGCCACCAAGGGGTGGAAGATCCCTCCTCACCTTGTAAATTTAGTGAATTACTGTTAGCATTAACACGATTTTTAAGAAACGGGTGAAATCCCTTATCTAAAGTTACCTTTATAGTGAGTTCGCATTCCCGGACGCCTCAGCACAATATTGTTTTGAAGCTGCCCGGAATTCGTCCTAATTTTCAATGGATATCGTTGACTGAAAATGAAGCCTTTGCCAACAATTTCTCGACCGACATGTTGCTTATGATTGTGAAATATACAAATTTTAAACTTGCTTCAATTAGGCAAAACTAATATAAAGAGAAGTCAGATTTGCGTGATTTGGATATAGTGAAATTACGCAGCTTTATGGGTCTACTGTTTTACACAGCTGCTTTTAAATCAAACCATGAGGATCTCAGTTCACTGTTTGCAACAGATGGCACGGGTCGAGACATTTTCCAGTGTATCATGAACGTGGAACTCTTTTCAGTTCTATCCCAATGCTTGAGGTTTGATGACCCAAATACGAGAGAAGACGATTAAGGGAAAAGCCAGTGTCATTAATATCAAATATTTTCGAAAATTTAATCGCAAACTGGGCAGTCAACTTACAGTACTAGAACTTTAGCCTGTATCGATAAGATGCTTGTTAGTTTTAGAGGAAGGAGTAAATTCAAGATGTACAGTCGTGGAAAAAAAAGTAAACACCCCTACTAACTCTTCAACAAATTATCGTAGACGGAAGTTACTGGTACCGAACGATTGGAAATAAAGTCTACTTTTAAATGATGTATATAAAATTTTCTTAGGTGTCATCTACATATTAAAACGAATAAAACTTCATTTTTTTCAATGGCAATAACCAATTTTAACGAGATATTTCAAATCTTCGGTTCAAACTATGCCTATACAAAAAATTTCAAGTCATTTGAATGATAAGTTTTTGAATTATAAACATTCAAAATTTAGTGCTTCTAATGTTAAATTACATTTTCATATTTTTATTTATATCTCCTGAAATTATGCTCCTAATGTGCTATTTTTTGTAACAATAATACAAATATACCCAAACATAAATACGCTGAATGTGCAATTTTTATAATTTTATGATATGAATTATGAAATTAATATTCAAAAAAATTATGAATTGCAACCTACAACTTTTTTGATGGATTTAGATTTATTAAGTCCTGCTTTATGGGAAACCAAAGTTTCACACTTTTCTTCCAAGTAGTTTTCAAATTATGCTTAAAAAACGGCAAAATGATGGGCCGTCTATGATGGAAGTGAGTAGATATTTTGAAATTTATTCTGCTGTACTGTAATATAACAGGTTTCATTGACTCCTTGAGTTGCGCTTAAGGTGCCTTGGTCAAGAAAGGGGATCTCTCGGTCAATAATCCAGTACGGAACTTCAATTTGGATTCAGCCCTTAAAATACGCTCGTTTAAAAATAATTGATTTCTTGGAAACTTGTGGTACGAATTGCATAAAAATTCGTTTTAAGGCTATTTGAAGGGTGTAGAGTTCATTTATGCTGTCAGAATTGTGTACTGCTATTGAAAAAAAAACAAAGTTATGGTTCGTTTTAATATGTAGATGGCTCCCAAAGTAAATTTTATATACATGATTTAAAAGTAGACCTTATTTCCAATCGTTTAGTACTAGTAACTTTTTTCTACGATAATTTTGTGAGGGGTTAGCAAGGGTGTTTACTTTTTTTTTCCATGACTGTACATGCCTAATAAGTCATGTGAATGCAGACTGAAAATAATGGCTTTAACTGATGACAGAAACAATTACTTATTCAATGGCTATGTATATTGTTGTAAAAGTTCTGATTGTATGACATTTGCAAAAGAAGGTAAAATGTTGCAAAAACCAATACAGGCAGTTGTGCGCTTGTCTGCTTGTACTACAGGCACAAACAGAAATATAACAGAAGACAATTGGTTTTCATCAGTTGAGCATGTATAAGTTTTGAAGGAGAAAAACTTAATCTATGTCGGAACATAAAAAAAAAAACAGAAATACCTAAAGAATACCTTCCAAACAGAAGCACAATAGTCGGGAGTTCAATTTATGGCTTTTCAAAGGATATAACCTAGGTATCATATCTTCCTAAAAAAGGCAAAGCTGTATTGCTAGTGTCGTCTATGCGCTTATCAATATCCCAAGATACAGACATCAATAAGCCGGAAATTATAGCTTTTATAGTAATACCAAATCTGGTGTTGATTCCTTGGATGAAAAATGTCGTATATTGTACTGGTCGGAGAACCACCTTATGGATATAAGTGCAGTTAACGCATTTATTATTTACCAGGCCGCACTAGACTATAGAAAAGAGTCAAGGCTAGATTTTATAAAGAACCTCGCAAAGCAGCTTACCAGTGAAGATTTAGAAAGGAAGTTAACAAATACCCGTCTCCGACAGTAAGTGATATTTTCAATTGCGAATATATTTGGTAAAAAAGAGGAAAAAGTACATGCAGATAGCAGTGGGAAATTACCTACAAAAAATGCTGTACTATTTACCCCAAAAAGTTGAAAAGGAAAACATCTACTCTATGCCATTCTTGTAAACACCCAGTATGTGGACAATGTTCCGTAGCCTTATGCCCAGCTGCATTTGAATGATGTAAAAAGCAAAAAGAACAAAGAAATATTCTTAAGGTAATATTTTAAAATATTGTATTTTTCATATTTGTCTGTTTAATTGTAACAGTTATTAACATTAGTGTCATCCCTTGAAATCTAAACGAAGTAAGTACTCATTAAAATGTTGTTTACGTTTTTCTTATATGACCTTTCCAACAATTAATAGTATAACATTTAATAGTTTTAATATAATTATTTTTAATATTTTGGTAATTGCATAATTTCCAGACTATATTTCGTTTCTAAAATAAATTCCAATGCTGTTTACAAAAGACAAAAAAGAAAAATAGCATTGGAGTCATTTTGACTCTATGTCTCTGACCACGTTAGAAAATTCATGTCTCCAGTTACGCGTTAAAGAAGCTGCAACAAAGGCCCCATGAAGACGATTAATATTCAAAATTGGTGGTAGCTGAAGTCTGCAAATTTTTTTTGTCGTTCATGTAGTAGCTAGAGCCTAAGAAGTTCTTAGAAAAAAATGTTCGTGAATTGGGCCATTTTTAATGGAGCTATAACAGGGGGCCCAAAAGGGCCCAACTGATAGTTCAGAGTAGGGCACTAAAATGAAAACATGTTTAAATATTTTAGTACTTAGCGTTTTAGACCTTCAATTAGACAAAATTAATCATAGGGTATGAAATAATCATTAGAATAATATTTTAAAGAAATGCGCAAAAATGGGGTAAATGCTTGAAAATGGGCCCTAGAGCCCCGATAAAAACATGAGGGTGCTGGTCTAGGGGGAAGAGTCCAAGACTAAATTTTAAAATTATGAATGAGAAGGTGAGAAAATTAGGGTGTAAAAAATGCATAGAAACTGGAAAATAACTAAATGAAAAAATGGTTCCAAAATGAAGATCGGATTAAGAGGGGCAATTTATTAATAATTTATTGTTCAAAAGCTTCAAGGGGCCTTGTACCGGGCCCCAAGGGTGACATGTAGTTTGGTATAGATACACTTTTTAGTAGTTGTTAATGTGGTCTGAGGACGCTAGAAGTATGGTAAAGAAATTTGCAAGGAATTCGCATCGTTTTTAAAGAAGATACACCAAGGGCCTCAAGACGATTTATATTCAAAATTGGCGGTAGTTGAAGTTTGAAATATTTTTGTCGTTTATGTAATAGTTGAAGAACCTATAAGAAGTTGTTAGAAAAAAAGCTAGCGAATCGGACTATTTTTAAGTGAGCTATAATAGGGGGACAAAAAGGTGCCAACTGATAGTTGAGAACAGGGCCCTAACATGAAAATATGTTACAACGTTTTAGTATTTAGCGTTTTAGATCTTCGATTAGTCAAGATTAAGCATAGGGTATGAATTAATCAATAGAATATAATTTGAAAGAAATGTGCAAAAGTTTAAAAAAAGACCCTAGGGCCCCAATACAAATATGTGAGTGTTAGTCTAAGGAGAAGAGTTCAAGACTCAACTTTAAAATTACGCACTGCGAAGGTGAGAAAATTGGGGAGTGAAAAACGCATGGCACAAAAAAATTTAAGGGGCACTATGGGACCCTAGACGGGCCCATGGTCTTAACTGGAATTTAGAAACGAAAGAATAACTAAATGGAGAAAATATCCCAAAAATGAAGATCGGATAAAAACAAAACAATTTATTAACAATTTAGTACACTAAAACTTGAAAGGACCTGTACCGGGCCCCTTGCAAGGGTGACAGGACTTAACTGAAATGTAGAAATGGCGCAGAAACTGAAACAGGATTCCCCCCCCAAAACGATGAAGATGGGATAGAAAAGAAGCATGTTATTAACGATTTAGTGCACTAAACCTTCAAGGGGCACTGTACCGGGTCCCTTGAAGGGTGCCATGGTCTTAACTGAAATGTAGAAATGGGGCAGAAATTGAAAGGAGAATTCACCCCAAAAACGATGAAGATCGGATAGAAAAGGGGCATGTTATTAACAATTTAGTGCACTAAAACTTCAAGGGGCCCTGTACTGGGCCCCTTGCAAGGGTGCCAGGGTCTTAACTGAAATATAGAAAAGGAGCAGAAACTAAAAGGAGAATTCACCCAAACATCGATGAAGATCGGATAGAAAAGGGGCATGTTATTAACAATTTAGTGCACTAAAACTTCAAGGGGCCCTGTACCGGGACCCTTGAAGGGTGGCAGGGTCTAACTGAAATGCAGAAAGGGGGCAGAAACTAAAACAGGAATTCACCACCAAAACAATGATGATCGGATAGAAAAGAAGCATGTTATATACAATTTAGTGCACTAAAACTTCAAAGGGCCCTGTACCGGGCCCTTTGAAGGTACCAGGGTCTTAACTGAAATGTAGAAATGGGGCAGAAATTGAAAGGAGAATTCACCCCAAAAACGACTTAGATCGGATAGAAAAGGGGCATGTTATTATCAATTTAGTGAACTAAAACTTCAAAAGGGTGCCAGGGTCTTAACTGAAATGTAGAAATGGAGCAGAAACTGAAACAGGAATTCACCCCAAAAACAATGAAGATCGGATAGAAAAGAAGCAGGTTATATACAATTTAGTGCACTAAAACTTCAAGGGGCTCTGTACCGGGTCCCTTGCAAGGGTGCCAGGGTCTTAACTGAAATGTAGAAATGGAGCAGAAACTAAAAGGAGAATTCACCCCCAAAAATGCGAAGATCGGATAGAAAAAAGGCATGTTATTAACAATTTAGTACATAAAAACTTAAAAGGGCCCTGTACTGGGCCCCTTGCAAGGGTGCCAGGGTCTTAACTGAAATGTAGAAATGGAGCAGAAACTAAAAGGAGAATTCACCCCCAAAAATACGAAGATAGGATAGAAAAAAGGCATGTTATTAACAATTTAGTACATAAAAACTTAAAAGGGTCCAGGGGGCCCGGCCCTTAAAAAATTAAAAATCTGAGCCTCGGGTGCATCAGGACCTGTCTTGAGCTATTAACATCCAAAATTTCAGGCTTCTACGTGCAGTAGTTTTCGCTAGCCATCGCACACACACACAGAGCTATCTGTTCTTTTATTAGTATAGATTTAGTTTATTGATTTAATTTTCTGTTATTTTAACCCAGGATGATCATCAAGCATTCACCATAGTTACCTTATAAAAAAATGGCAAAATTTGTGACGGAGGTATTTATTCAAGACACCTATTCAAATATCATCAGTTTGCTCTAATATTTCTGAGTTCTTTTGATTACCACCATGAAAGAAATATAAATACTATACGTAGAAATATCTCTAGAAAGCATGTTTTAGCTTCTCTCACCAGAATAAAGAAGATTTATTACACTTTCATGATACAGATGTAAATTAAGTAATTACTACGAGTAGACATTGCCCATTAATTTTCAAGCGAGACTTTTATTTTTCTGGAATTTGAAAATTCGTCAGCACAGCAAAACATTCTTAAAAAACTCTTAAAGAAAGCACCGTTTCTAATACTGCATTTCTTTAATCAGTATTAAAAATTTAAATATCATACGTGCAACAAGATGACTGCAGACCAAACTAACGGGTTGGAATAAATAAAAAAGGGAGGTACATAATTTCAATTTTGATTCGGCCATTATTATAAGTAAATGCAATACTCCTTTAGATTTAGACTTTTTCGAAGCCGTTAACGTTCATAAACTTAGAAACTCCTTAGTTATGGGTTTTTCTAGTATACCTTACATCTCACCTTTCTGGGTGGATTTGTTATGACACGATGCATTACTTTTCCTTTGATCTCATAGTTTGCTGGAACATGATGGTTGTTCGGTACTTTGTTTACTGACATTTGGGTTTTCGTCTTGTATGCAGTTGGGGGGGGGGGGGGGGATTTTATACACTGATGATGTGAACCGCAGCACTCACGAAACGTATACGTTTGGATATTTTCAGTGCTAGATTTCTATATTGTGTATTTAAACGTTGGCTTTTAGTAATTTAAAGTGTTGAATTTTTTTTTAATGCAGTGTTTTTTTTAAATGTTTTTATACGGAAATATATTGATTTTTAATCAATGGCAGGCGAAGGTGAAAAGTAACGGGTGAAACAGCTGATAGGGAGGGTATTTTAAAATCTTTTCTAGAGGGATAAATCGGGAAAAATGGTTTTGTTTTTAATATATAAATTATCTATAGTGTATAAAAAAAACAATGAATTGGCTTCCTAAAATCTAATTTAAAAGTCTGAATAGTGATTAAATATATTAGTAACATTATCGTTGGATTTTGTTCGTGGTTTTTCAAAACATCTCCACTATTATGCAGAGAAAAATGTATAATGATTTGCCTATTTCTTTGAATTTTCATAGAAATTGTAACAGGTTTTAAACTGTCGCAGTTCTTTTTCATATGTAAACATAAAAAAGTATTTATCTATATTGTGATATTGGGGGTAAAATATAGCATTATGGAAATATATACAGACTATATTACTTCTGAAGAGGAATTGAATACAAAACAGGTTTTCTTCATTATACTGTATACTAATATACACTAGACCTAAATTATATTAACTTAGCAAGATTTTCTAAAAAATATATAAAGGATGTTTTAAAAGAGGATATTAATTAGCGGTAAATACGAAAAATATCGTAACGTTTCCTGGACTTTGGAAAATAACTATTTCATTTCAATGTAGCAATATGACAATTGCTTAATATAAATTCATTTATAATACGCAATATTCCGACAAATAAATTTTTCCTCTGTTTGCGATAGTAAATTCTTGTTAGTTCTGTATATAAAACATTTAAAATTTCAGTGTTCGTTCCGCAGTATTTGCAATAATTTCTCGCCAAAATGCCGTCAATGTAAATCTGGATCTACGTCACTGCTTCATATACCGTCCTATCATTTAGTTTAAAAAACTGTAATTAACGTAGACACTTGAAAACACATCCATTAAACACTTCCAAACAATACAGTAATTTAAAAAACAAATCTGCATAACTCAAAACTGAGGAGACATTATGCTTTTCTGCTATCGCGATGATAGTTTGGAATCAAATTCACGTCTGTGACAAACTACGAAAAGAACTATCGATCAATTTTTTGAAACTTGAACAGGTTGTTCCAACAGGTACTGTTGACATTGAAAGCTGTTGAAGCACTGATAGCAAGGGTTAATATTTTTCAAAGCATTCCAAGCGGAATCAATGTGTTTGGATATCATAATTCTAATGTCAATGGAAAAATTCGTAGTAACAAAATAGAAATTTTTCTTTAATAATACAGTACATAACAGTACATAACAGTACATGATATATCTTATTTGAAATCCTTTGCAACTCCATTTTTCGGTGTTATTTGAAAATTATTTGAAAGAAATTGTAGCAGCTTTACAATTCTGCTGCATTATATGCATCATTTGTGAGATTTTTTTTTTCATTTCGTGTAACAAAGCGTATTTATCTTAACAGTAGAACATATTCAGGAAATTCTTATGTATACATTAAAAAAACTCATTCTCCATGTACATATATTATATTCTGGAAATGTCTTCAAATATGCGATCGATTATGAATAATAAAAATAAAATAAAATAAAATAATTCACCGAAAAATAAAATACATTATTATGAAATATATAATAAATAAAATAATATTAAAATAAATTATTATGAATAAAATAAGTAATAAATCGAATAAAATAAGTTATTATGAAATAATTTTTTTCTCATACTTGAATTACATATCCTTCAAAAGATAATTTAATACAGAAAACATAATTGCAAAATTTTTCTGCTATTAAAATTTAATTAACATTTCGAATTTTAAATCTTTTATAAGATCCGGTAGCGCAAGATTCGTAAATAATGCAAACATTTATTACAGACATGGCTTTAACAGACATACATTTAAAATTTATCTCTTGATAAATTCTGTTTTGACATATTTAAAATATATTTAATATATTTTTAGATATATATCCAGGTAATGTCAAAATTATTATAATGCTTTGAAAGTAATTTAATTTGAAAATTTCCTATGGAAATGGGATATTTGTAACTGAATAAGATATATCATAAATACTGAATGATGGTTTCAGATGAAAATTAATGCACATATTTATCTCTAGCAAACATTCTCCAGTCAATTACATCGAGAATTGAAGGAAAGTAACAAAATTATATTTTCCAGTTCTAAAACGTTAAATGACTTTTTGATTTCAAGTCATTTGATAAATAAAATATTTCAAATCCTAAATGTTTTCGTGATTTTAATTCATTCAAGTTATAGAAAAAGGAAGTTGATTTAGTTTAAATCAATATTAGCTTAATGGCTAGACTGTTGTGAAATTTTACGTAGGCGTATTTTAAGATATTAAGAATATTTATAGATTAAAAGTGCCTTAAACTTTATGTAAAGAGAAACAAAAGAAATTACATAACATTCGCTTCTTAAGGGGGGGGGGGAGATCATTTGAAATATTTTCAAAAAGTAAATTTTTTTGGCCTATTGTGAAAGAATATCATGCTACCGAACTTTACAAAAAAATATGACAATACTCCAAGTAAAACCGTTGTTATGATTAAAATATGTGGAGAAGGGCTACCACGGGCGACTATTTTTATATTCGGATCGCACCACTATTTTAAAAAATATATATTTTGCAGTATATTTATATTGCAAATATAGTCAAAGTGTATGTGCATTTTTTTTGTTTTGAAAACTTTGTGTGAAATAGAATTAAAAAATAGTCGGCGGTGGCAGCCCTGGTGGAGCGATACCTATCTAAATCAAGGTGAATTTTAATTTTAAACGCATTTTACTCAAATCAGGTATTTTTGACTTTGCTTGAATCCTATTTCCAAAACCAAGTAACATAGGAACTTAAAATTATGAATTATTTTGTATCTTTTATACCTTTACAGCCTCTACCTATTTTTAAGTAAGTATATGTAATATATTTATTATTTTTTTTAATTGAAATTACATTATAAATTTTGCTTTTTATGGTTTAATTGCCTGATAATAATATTTTCATCTGTTAAATTGATTGTTATTTTAGGTTGAAATTAAAGTCAATATTGTAAGGATATATATATGTAATATTAAGTGGATATAGTTAATATTTTTTTCTAATCATGCACGCAACATATGTATGTCATTGAAAATTATGTCATTCATATGTATTAATTGAACTAAGTTCTAATTACCTATCATTAAACATATTTAAAGGAATACGTAAAAAATATTTGTACAATTTACTCAAAAAAATTGTTTAATTTGAAGAAATATTTAAGGCTGCAATTTTCCTTTTAAATATTCTGTTAAAATCAAGCAATATCGACTGCTGTAGGTGATACCGCTTAAGGGGTCCATGGGCAATAAAAATCAAATCCAACAATTTTCAATGTATGCATTTGATATTTGGAAAACTTGCAAATGACAAGTTCAAATAGTTATATTAAAAATGTGGTGTTAAAATAACAATAAAGTTTTTAAATTATTCAATATTTAAATTTTTAAAATAACGAATAATTGTCATATTTTAAAATGTCCCATGTGCATTTTTTACAGAAAATATGACAATAATTGTCGGAGCATAGCTTCGGCTTCCCTGCAAAAATTACACTTTTGTTAACACAATAGCGTCCAAAATAATTGTCCTATCGACACAAAAAATTAGTTGGATGTCTATAGTGCCAAAATCTCGGCGGGTATTCAAAATCAAAAATATTCGTCAATCATAACGTTCTGAGATGTCGTATCAAAGTTTTCCCATAGAAATGTCATTGCCGAGTTTAAATCTTTATATTTGAAAAAAAGGTTTTCTTTTATTCATCTGCCCTGAGCATTCTTCTGAACCAATTTTATGAACCAATGCGTGAATCCTATTTTCTAAATCAAGTAACATAGAAACTTATGAATTATATTGTATCATATATATCTTTACAACCTCTACCTATTTTTAAGTAAGTATCTGTAATATATTTATTTTTTTTATTGAAATTATATCATAAATTTTGCGTTTTATGGTTTAATTGCCTGATAAAAATATTTTCATCTGTAAACTTCATTGTTATTTTAGGTTGAAGTTAAAGTACGATATTGTAAGGATATATATATATATATATGTGTGTGTGTGTGTGTAATATTAAGTGGATATATTTAATTTTTTTTTATAATCCTGCGCGCAACACATGTATGCCATTGAAAATCCTTAATTAGTCTGTTTTAATTAAATTACGTTCTAATTGTGTATCATTAAAATATTTAATAGAATGTATAGGCAAACATTTTTACAGTTTAATCTAAAAAAATTGTTTGATTTGAAGAAATATTTACAACTGCAATTTTTTTTAATATTGTGTTAAAATCAAACAATATCGGGATACAGTAGGTGATCCCCCCACTTAAAATTTGGTTACTACATTACTCTCCCCCTTAAGGTATGTGCGTACCCTCAAATCGCTATTTTCCGAAAAATTTCGATTTCTTTTTTATTATTTTAAATAAATTTCAAACATTTAGAATTCCAAAAATGCCTTACTGTTTGTTTAGCGATAATTAGAAGCAAAATTATAGCCCAAAATATAAACCGTAAATGAACTCTCTGAAACCGGAAGTGGACGTTTAAAGGGACACAGAAATGTAAACCATACATTTTAATACACAAATATATAATATATTTTATGTACACAAATCTATTAACACCTGCAAATATGGCGCATTTTAAAGTTGTAAACTTTAATACATAATTTTTTGTGCTCTATCAAAATCTTAATTTGAATTTTCTGGAAAACTGCGCATTTTTAAAATATTGAAATAAAATTTTGTCACAAGGTTCTACTCATCTATGGGTATGTTATGAAGCAAAATATAGATTGTAAATTTGTATATGTTAATTTAAGAGGTCTTTTTATTGAAAAATACACATTTTATTTTAAAAAAACATGTTTTGTATACAAAAATTGCTAAATGTTAATAAATTTATGAGGCATTGCAAATCTTTTTCTTCATAACACAGGTAGGTGGTTTGCTAATTTAGTGTAAAAAAAAGTGAAATATATTGTTATAGAAGGTTTGGCATAAACCTAATTCTTTACTAAAATTTGACTAAATATTGTCTAAATTTGAAAAGTTAATTAAAATTCCACTAAGAATTTATATGAATTCATAGTTTTATCCCCTGTTTTAACTAGAAACACATGTGTTTGATAAAAATTTCATATATATATTTTTTAATGAGTGCCCAGAGGTAGGCACATACTACTTATTATTTTAACATATTTTGTGTAAATTCATCAGTTCTGTACCATTGGCACAAATTGATTACCGAGACTTATAATTGTTAAATATTATCAGGTGCGTAAATCTTGTTTCTCTCTCTCTCTCTCTCTCCCTCTCTCTGTGTGTGTGTGTAATATGCAAATTGTATCTAAAAAACGGCTCTAACGATTTCGTTAAATTAATTTTGTGTACTATCCCTATTGGGTACGGGAAGACCATTGGGCTGTGTTACATTTTAGAGAAATTTCAATTATTCTATTGTTTTGGGGTCCCTACATGTCAATGAATTTCAATAAAAATGAAGGTTGTAATAGGTATTTAGTTGTTGAACAGTTGGCAGTAAACGAAGTCACAAAGTTGGCAACATTTTGATACATTTAAAAAATGGCTTTCAGCATTTTCTAGAAATTCCCAATAGGAGTTGAGATCCATTATTCAACTAATCAGAATTCATAGAATGTTCTTCAAAACATAATTCAATCAGTGGGGGCACTTATAACTTTCGCATTACATCTTTGGCGGTATCTGCATATATTCATGACATCAAATTTTGTAATTTTGTATCAAAATGTTTGCTATAGTGATACTTTATTCGTTGACATCTACGGCGCGGGAAAATGTCACGGACTTCAACTTAAATTGTGTAATATTTACAACGTTAAATGGATAAATAGAATGTGCATTTCTACCATAATTGGCGGTTTACTTAAAAATTCCGAAGATACTTAATATCTTGTACTGCACGCCCAGACCCAATTGGCCTGATAGATATAATAACATTGTACAGACTTGTTCAAAACTTTCAATAAACAGGGGCCTTAGTAGACATACGTAGCCGGGCAGGGATGGTTGTGCTCAAGCCCAGTCTTGCCAGATGGGCTACTTATTTAAAATTCTGATTCTTGATTGGCACCGCTTTTTTGAAATGGTAAAATGCGCCTTATTTAATGACATATTAATTAAGGCGAAACAAATGTAATTTTACCGTTTCAAAAAAGTGGTGGCAATCAAGAAACCTGAATTTTAAAAAAGTAGCCCACTGGCAACACTGCTCAAGCCATTTTGTAGGCCTCCCTGGCAGATAAAAACTTGAACTTGTTTTCCATATTTACCTGCCATAAAAAATTGTGGAGATTTTTAAAGCATTCTTAATGCATTGTGAAATATTTCATATTATATTCTTAGCGCATGATTTTTCTTTACTGTCTAAAATTTAATTATTTTCCTCTTTGTTTCCTTTTGCAATTTAATTTAGTATAGAGGATAATTTAATCTAAACCACAGCGCTATTTTAATTTTGTAGATCATTATTTTATGATTTCTAAATAAAGAAGAACTAACAGTTAAAATAAATGGTGAATAAAATTGTGTTTTATAGTACATTGCTAATTTACAGTCTCAATTTTCTAAAAAGATTAGATTCGCTGTCCTAATATAGCTCTGCACCATTTCCTTCTTTTAGAGGGAAAATTGTAAAAGAACATTTCGCTCCGAGTTTTTAACGCATTTGTTTAGGTTATACCTTTGCTTACTTTTTGTTAAATTCGAATTTATTACTGCTATTCACTGAAATTTAATAAAGATTTTACTTTCACTTTGAAAGTTTTATTTTTTACCTTCCCACTTTTTAAAAAACAAATTAAGTAAACAAGTGGGTAAGTGTGATCACAGATCGCACAGAGGGCTTCATTTAATATTCCATTCAAAACACTTTATCCCTTTGAAAAATATGTTAGTTTCACATTTCGCAACCAGGTGCGCACTCTATTCTAAACAAACCTCTATTCGAACGAAACTCCGTTTTACATACTATCCGTAGATATATAAGTCGAGGCTATTGGGCCCATAGCACCCGAGATAAGTAAGCGCCTCTGGTGGTAAAAAGTGGAACTCAAATATGTAAGGCTATGGTGCATAATAGGGTGGGCCGAAAAAAACTTTTTTTTTATTTTCGATGATGGGTAGTGCGGAAAAGTGGCCACTAGTGGCACCAAGTTCACACAAAAAATTTGAGATTTTTAGGACAATTCCTATATTTGCCGCTTTTGGCTTGAAGTTTTGCTAAAATGCTGATTTTTGAATTGTTTAGCAAAAATTTTAAAAATGTTAAATTAAGCTTATTTTAATCGTATTTACTTGAAAAGGCATATTTAATGTTCCAAATGTATAAATATGCTCTGATAATGTATTATTTAATTGCTATGTGTATTTTAAATTAGACGATTTTTATAGCCTTTTCGTGTTTAAGTGAGCAAAAGGTGCATGTATTGTTTGAATCTTTCAACAGTTTCTCTCCTTTGTCTTGTTTATGTCCCTTGGTCTTCCTTATTTTTTTCGATGCTTTAAGGATCATATATTTGGGTGACGGACAGCAGAATCCCCCAGAAACAGATCTGGAGGGAGAGAAGGGGGTGAGGCGAGAACTTAAGCGAACGCAGTGACTCATCACGATATTGGGGGAGTGAAGGAGGAAATACAAGAGGGGAGAAAGTGCGATAAGGGATGTTTATTATTTTTCAGTGCTTGGTTTCCCTGTGACATTTGTTCAGTGTAAAAGTAAAACCTTTTTCTCGTGCAATGCATTGCTTTTTGAATCGTTTAACGTGACTTTACCGTGTTTTGTGCGTTTTATTACGACGAGTTTGGAAATGCGAAAGTTCATGATCATGTAAAGACATGTGATAGTGTGAAAAGTAGCCATTTTAGGGCACCATGCAAATTGAAAGACTTGCAATTGTCAACTATTGCTGACATCATGCGCCACTACTATTGGTTGCGAAACGATATAGAAGAAAATCGAGATATTTATCTTCAACCAGTGGATGATATTATTAAAATGGCAGGTGAAAAAATTTCCGAAATCTGGATAAAATCTTCCATACCAGTGGTTAACCAACGAACCATTAACGGAGAGATTAAAAACTATTACAATGAGCGTAGATCATTGGAGAAATCTTGTAATCATACGGGCGTTAAAGGCAAGGCGATCTGCGAAGATTTCGTACGAAATGCGGAAACCTCTCTCTTTGACATTGCAGCTTGTAAGTGTAGAGACTTGAACAATTTAGCTGCGACATCAGACGTAAAGTTCCACATCGGGAGGTGAACTTCTTGAAGGATCAAAGAGCTGTTCGAAAAATGTTTATCGGAAATATTGATTTAAAAACAAGCAAAACACTTGCAAAGAAAATATCGCGGAAAATGGAGAGGGATACAATTTCAACGATTAATAGTGGTTCTGCGACAAAGCCTTCAACGAGTGGAGTTAGATCCAGATGGAAGACAGTTATATTGTTGGAAGATTCAAGTAGTGGGAGCTTTCAAGCAAGCAGTTCGACTGAATCTGAATTTGAACCAGGCCCTTCAAAGTCAAACACTCCTAAACGCATGTTCCTGTCTCACACAGCGTCCGCCATGTCTGAGGGAAACGGAACACTGAAAATAATAAGCATCCCTTAATTCACTTTCTCCTCTCTTGTATTTCCTCCTTCACTCCCCCAACATCGCAATGAGTCACTGCGTTCGCTTAAGTTCTCGCCTCAGCCCTTTCTCTCCTTCCAGATCTGTTTCTGAGGGATTCTGCTGTCCATCACCCAAATATATGACCCTTAAAGCATCGAAAAAAATAAGGAAGACGAAGGGACATAAACAAGACAAAAGAGAGAAACCGTTGAAAGATTCAAACAATACATGCAACTTTTGCTCACTTAAACGCAAAAAGGCTATAAAAATCGTCTAATTTAAAATACACATAGCAATTAAATAATACATTATCAAAGCTTATTTATACATTTGGAACATAAAATATGCCTTTTCAAGTAAATACGATTAAAATAAGTTTAATTTAACATTTAAAAAATTTTTGCTAATAAAGTTCAAAAATCAGCCTTTTAGCAAAACTTCAAGCCAAAAGCGGCAAATATAGGAATTGTCCTAAAAACCTCAAATTTTTTGTGTGAACTTGGTGCCACTAGTGGCCACTTTTCCGCACTACCCGTCATCGAAAATCAAAAAAAAGTTTTTTTCGGCCCACCCTAGTGCATAATATGAAAGAATTGTCAAAGGGGTGTCGGCGAAAGTTGGAAAAGTGCTCCCCGGGTGAAAAGGGCGGAGGTTAGAAAAATTGCTTAAAATACTCAAGTTAGAGCCCGGGGGAGTAAATAATATAAGACTTTTGGAACATTTTATGATTTGTCGTGTAGTCTGAAGTATTCAGTCCAGAAGTCTGAGGTCGTATGCAAAAATTCATGTCTCCAACTTAATTAAAGGCTCTCTTAGAAAGAATTCCTTAAAATACATAAGTGGTAGCTCAAAGGGTGAAAGGTAAGACTTTTTCAAGATTTTATGATTTGTCGCCTGTCCTCAGGTGTTCTGCTATAAGTATGCAAAATTTCAAATCTCCAATTTAATAAGGGCTCAGTTAGATAGAATTGCCTAAAATACGCATGTGGAAGACCAAAGGGTTAAATGTACGACTTTTTCAAAATTTTATGATTTGCCGTTTGATGTGATGGGTTCAGCTATAAGTATGCAAAATTTCACTCATCCAACCTAATTAGGGGCTCACTTAAAAAGAATTGTTTAAAATACACATGCGGGATCCTAAAGGGTTAAATGTACGACTTTTTCTAAATTTTATAGTTTGTCGTTTCATGTGAGGTGTTCAGCTATAAGTATGTAACATTTCACGCCTCCAACCTAATTAGGGGCTCACTTAGAAAGGATTGTTTAAAATACACATGTGAGACCCCCAAAGGGTTAAATTTAAAACTTTTTCAAAATTTTATGATTTGTCGTTTGGTCTGAGGTGTTCAGCTATAAGTACGAAAAATTTCACGCCTTCAACCTAATTAGGAGCTCACTTAGAAAGAATTGTTTAAAGTACACATTTGAGAGCCCAAAGGGTTAAATGTACAACTTTTTCAAAATTTTATGATTTGTCGTATGTTGTGTGGTGTTCAGCTATAAGTATGCAAAATTTCAAGTCTCCAACATGTACAGTTTCTGAGAACGGTCTCTGTGACGGACAGACAGACAGACAGAGAAGCGAGGCGAATAGGGTTTCGTCAGATGAAAAAAACCCTAAAAACTGAACACAAAAGTAGATTGTATTAGAATTATGTCTGTTGTTAAACTTACCCATGTATAGAGGAAAGATTAAAAAATTTTCTTATTTCTATATTTTATTATCTTTGATTGTAAACAACATTGTAGTAAAAATAAATGTTTTTTTAAGAATCTGTCACTTGTGGAAAGTTCTAGAATTTTTTTACAATGTTGCTGTATTTAAAAAAAAATGACTATAATGAATGTTTTATATATAATAATTAATAAGAGGAGAAATAGTATCATTACTTTTTCATTACATTGCTTTGTCTGAATTTTGATTTCTCAACATGGCAGAATGGTATTTTTTTTTATTTTATTGAAAGTACACAGTAGTATTCAGTAGAGTAAAATGGTTAGGGAAAGTACTACTTTTCAATTCTGCAATTATTTTTGAATAACAGTTTAAAAAGATTTTTAAAGTTTTAATATGTTTATTGAATGAGATCATTATCATCATATATAAATTATTTGCAAGTATTTTTTTAAATGTTAAAATTTCTAAAATTTTGAATGTTTTAAATGCCGATTTTACACAAGTGAGAGGGTCAAATAAGCTATAAATTACATAAAAAATACAGCATCCTCGATTTTTATACTTATTTTTTTAATATAGGTGATATATTGAATATGTAATTGAATTTGATATATTAAAACTGCACAAATTCGGCAACTTTCGGATATATAGGATAATTACAAAATGGTGATTTGCTAATGGATTTTACAACGGAATCTTCATTCATGTTTGTAATCGTCTCAATAAATGCTTTGCCTGAATTTTTTCCTTGCGAGTCGTAGTCCCAGTTGCCTCTTGTAATAACTCGGACGAATTTTAGCTGAAAATTGAGGTTGATATACTTTTGTCGAGTGTTCCTACTAACTAGTGAAGTGCATGAAGTGTTACGCGTCGAATTTTGATATGCAGGTTTGTACAAAACTATTCAAATACTTTTTCGCGTATTGGTAAAATTGCTTTTGGAGAGTTTTTAACCAACTATGCATATTCTTACTAAACGAAATTTTAGCATACAATGTGGAATATACACAACTATATAGATCAAATACTGGGTTACACAAAAGAATTGAACTACATTTCAGGCTATGGGCGATAATTGCTGAACCTTGATAGTCAAGTATATTATGAATTTTTTTTTTCCGTTTTAAAAGTTTCTTTAGGTATCTTATTTATCTTAATAAACAGCGAAGTTTTGTTTCAGTATTTTGAAGTATTGGAAAGAGCCAACTCTGGGTAGTGTTCATAACCATGCTTGGCGCATGCTTATGAACACTAGCTTGACCAACATTTGATTTTGAGGAATATGGCATATTTTTTGTCGATCAACGAATGCTTTTTATTTAGTTACACCCTATAGGCTGATCTAGTGTTTGTCATAAGCGATCGACTTCTTCATGTACAACGCGTTCTTTGACAATCGAATTGAGTCCCCAGCTTTATTTCGAACTCACTTTATTTTTTCTTTAGCATTTTCTAAAATTTATTTGTTTATCTAACATAGGTATTAATGGAAATATTTTTGCATGGAGAAAAAAAATAAGAGAAGCGGGAGAAATTCCTGTTCTATTTCATTTTGAAAGTTGTGTCAAATCCCCTGTGTCTTTTTGTGTTCAAAACACTTTAGCCCACATTGTAAAGACAGATCTCTTTAAGACATTTCACGATATCCTCACCATTTGAAGTTTTAAAGAATTGTTTCATCTTTGAAAGTTTGAACTTTTTCGATGCTTTATGAAAACGCCATTTGTACCATGTCTTCAGAATGTTTCTTCAAGAGTACTTCAGCGGGGAAAAGTCCCAATTTCGAAGACTGTAGGTCATTTGTTATATTTATTGGGAGACAACGAGTTACTTTCCATTGTCTATTGATTTTCTTGATTAATTTGTCGACCACTCTGTAAAAAAAGGCAAATTTTTATTCTTCGAAAATATAATAAAACCTCGAACAAATGTACATTAACTCCTTTCGAGTTACGCATGATTCCGAAAAGATTTCTTTATCTTTCCGAATCTTAGTAACGAATATGTTTTCGAGATTTAAAGAAGCACTTATTAAAGAAAATTTTCTTTTGCTGCCATTGTTTTCCGGATACGTTTCCGAGTAAATTTTATAGTATATTAATCAATTTTCTCTACCCGGATGATCGGATTTTCGGATGCTATCTGTCATGTTTGTGTTTCCATTTAACATGGGTAGATAGCTACACTACATAATATTCTCCCGCATTCATGAAAATGGTTTACCTATGTAAATAGAACACAGTTAAGAATGTGAATGTTTAAGTATAATTTGTGCTTGCTTATTGAAAAGTTGTAACTATGTATCTAATCTCCAGACAACATCATCTTTTGTGTAAAAAGATAATCATTACTTACTAAATTAAAAATATAATACTATCCATTCTCAAATAAATATTTTCATGTTCAACCTACATATTTTACAGACAAATATGAAAAATTAGCAGCATTAAGATTCAGATTAAAATTAATGATACTTTGTTACTCTTGGATCTATAAATCCAAGTATCCTACTGAAAAGTGTAATTGAGAGTTGATAGTATCCTGGGAACCCCTGTTCCGGTTTGAGGAAACGGAGCAATACACTGTAAAAAGTTATGTGTTTTCGTTCGTGGTTATATTAACTTTTCCTAGATTAAAAAAAAATTGTCCTTTTTTTTTTTTTTTTTTTTTTTTTTTTTTAACAATACGAGTGGCTACCATGAGCATCAAATAGTAGAATTGTTTCTTCCACTTTTTTTACATAGTCTTAAAATACTTATCAATAAATAGTAAATAAATTTATCAGTTCAGTGTTCCAGGTCAGACTTTATAACAGGGACTCTATTTCCCTCGGCGAGAAAACCGTGTTTCATATGTTAAAAATATACCAACGCCAGTTTCTCTATAATATTTCTAAAGCAGTAACACTAAAAATTCGTCATAGCAAATATATATATATATTAAGTATTTATATATTAAGCTTTATATATTAAGTATTTTACACAAAGATTCGCTTTAAAATAAGTTTTATCCCTTAATATTTATAAAATTTCAATTTAGTATTTAAACCGAACTAGTACGCACAACAAAACTCACCTGACATGAAATGTTCAAAATATTTCTTACACTGTTTTGACAAACTGCAGTTCCGAATATTTTGTAGATTAATAATAGGGAAATAATAATAATAATAATAATATATATATATATATATATATATATATATATATATATATATTAGTATTTTGAAACTTTTTAGGTGACTTTTTAGGAGAGGAAATAAAGAAACATTTCTTATGGAAATAAAAGGCTGTACATATTGCCAGATTAACATTACAAAATTGTTTATGAAATATAAATGTAGTGCATGTAACACAAAATTCTGGAAATACTTTAAGAAATTGAAATGTATTTTTAGGGTGCAATTAATATTAAAGTATATGAACAGGTAAATTTTTAAAATGTACCCCTTTTACTCCACCTTACGTTTTGCAGAAAAGCTCCAACATATTAAAAAAAATTATGTTCAATTTAATATTTTAATTTAACTCAAATTAATAATTTGAATCGTCACTCTCATGGCGAGATCAGAAAAAAATAATATGGTTCATTTTCCTTTTTTTCCTTTTACTCTAACAGTACGTTGTAAATCATCTATGAATTTTTATGTCTTTTTATCGAAGCAAATTATTTTTAAGTGTCGTGTTTCTCTTTATTTTAACAAGTTGGCAATTTTTTTCTGTTTATTTTACAATTTAATTTAGTAGAAACGATAATTCAACCTAAGCCGTTTTACTGCTTTCTGCTTCCTGAGCACCGTTGTATATCTAAAAATAAAGAAGCAAGAGAGCTCTGTAATACATCCGGAGAAAATTGTACTTTACACTCCGTTGAGGATTTAGGGCCTCATTTTTCTAAAAAGATTAGATTCGCAGGATTATTACTGTTCCTCCATTTTCTTCCATTATGCGTAAATCTTGGAGAAGTATTTATTATCCCTAAACTTTATACACAAGTTGCTCAAGCAATCTTTCTGCTTACTTTCTGTTAAACTCGATTCTATTCAATAAAATTTATAACGGTCTTATATTGTTTATACGTACGTACAGTGGTGGTCAAAATTATAAGGGCAAGGCAAAAACCGCCAAATCTTGGCTACATTTGGCCTGAAACTTATGCAAATTTAATGACTGGAAAACAATGAAAAATGAAGAATATTTTTATAAGTTTTTATGGAAATATGTGGGAAATTCATATTCATAAAATATTATGCATTTATACAGTCATCTGGTATGGATAAAATTATAAGAACAACTGTATTTGTGTCTTCTAAAAAGTAAAATTTGCATGTTTTTTGCTCTGCACACGGAATTCCCGGACGATATAAATGCGTAGTAAGCGTTTTTGATCGTCATATTCTTTTTTTCAGTCATGCTGCTTGGTACAAAGCTTCCAGAGTTTGAGAAAAGGAAATTGGATGCATTTAAAAGTTCAGGACTTCCTATACATCAAAATGCGACAAAACTTAATAGATCAAGAACGGTTATTGACAATTACTTTAAAAATCCCGGTAAATATGGACGGCAAAGACATACAAGTAGGCCGTCTTCTGTTTCTATACGGGAGAAAAGAATGATAATAAGGCGAGCTTGATCCAAAAAACAAATGTCAACAGAAATAAAACGTGAATTGAACTTAGAATGCAGTGTTCGAACTATTTGACATGTTTTACAAAAAGAAAAAAAGGTTCGCTATGGTAAACATATGTCACGACCGCCTCTTACAAAAGTTCATAAAAGACTGAGGATGGAGTTTGCCAAAAAATGCATTACTATGGGAAAAAAGTGGGATGATGTTGTCTTTTCTGATGAGGAAATGTTTAATTTGGATGGAACAGACGGTTTTCGCTATTTCTGATGTAAGCTTCGTAGAGAAAAAGAAATTTTCTCAAAACGTGCATTTGGAGTTGGCTCTCAGTAATGGTCTGGAGAGGTTTCGCAACTGGTGGAACTACTCCAATAGTTTTTGTGTAGGATATAATGAATTCTAGAGTTATGCTGATGCATTGGGCGATAATCTTTTACCGGAACAACCGTTAATAACGAGTGGAGACTATTTTTCCCAGCGGGACAATGCCTCAGTACATGTTTCCCAAACTTCAAAATCGTTGTTTGAAGCTAATTTCGTGAAACTACTTGATCGGCCGGCCAGAAGCCCTGTTCTGAATCAAATGGAAAATATGTGGGGTATTCTGGCACACGAAGTATACAAAAACGGTATACAATAGCAAAACAAGTAAGAGTTCATGTCCTCCATCGAAAAAAGCCTGGTCAAAAAGTTCTAAGAACGTTCTTAATGAACTGACAAACTCCATGACGTCAAGACTGATAAAAGTGATTGAAAGGAAGGGGAAGATTATTAATTATTAGTGGGTTTCAGGCAAAAACATTCATTGTCCTTATAATTTTGTCCAATTTTTACAATGAGATATTTTGTTAATTATATCAAGACATTCATATTTTTCATTTTCCAATGTTTTGCATTCTACAATGATTTCTAGCATAAAAAAGCATTTTATGTATAAATTTCACTTTATTTAGTTCAGAAATAATTTTTTTTCTGTGCAATTTTCAATTGTTCTTATAATTCTGACCACCACTGTATACGTTATAAGTTATAATATATAACTTATATTGTTTTTAAAAGTTATGAATGTCTGACCTATGTAAGTGCATTTCAAAAAGTTGTACAATGTGATACATTTAATAAATTGATGAAATACCGTCCAATGCTGATTTTAGCAACTTTTGTGTTATGCTAATATTCTTTTCCATCATCCAGTTAATACATACTCACTCGATAAATACACTATATAGCTATTAATGATAGGATACTTTGAATTTTAGGCATTTTATCGAATATTTAAACATATATTTGTCTGATTTTTCTGGAACTTCAGGATTATGAATAACTGGTTCGACTTCATATTTATCAACGGCAGTTTGATCTGAAGAACAATTAGGGGGCCAACAAAAGTTAAAAAAAGAATAATATTCGGGATCACTTTATAAAGTAAAACACAAGAAATGATCTATCACTAAAGCTTACGAATATATGGATATTATACAATATATGTTTTCATTACTGGAAGAACAGAACGTAAATTCGTGGAGATGTATTGATTTTCTTTTTAAAGTTCAAAATTTTTTACATGTGTTTTGCTTATATCATGCAGGTTTTTTTTTTTTTTTTTTTTTTTTTTTTTTTACCAAATTTAACGTCAGTTTCAGAAAATTTGCAAAATGTAGTAGTAATAATATGGTGTAATTGGAATGTAAATATATTAAATATTTGATGAAATATGAGCAGTTGAATAAAATATTTTTTATCTGCGCATGCGCGCACGATAAAAAATATGGTTTTCAAGATTTCATAGTCAACTCTATGGAGCAATTCATAATAAAAAGCCAGTGAAATATCGTGAAAATTCAGAAAGATATCGCTAATATAGTGAGCGAATTTTTAGTTGGTCTTTAAAAGCTGCTGAATGATAAGGGATTTTCCACCAAGTGTCATTTTTTATTATCTGGCTTTCAGCAAAGGAGTTTGTACTTGTAAAAATGTCAACGAGTAGATTTAGAAGAAATGCTTAGATTTTTATACTTCTTTTTTTTTCTTGAAATAGGCTCGTTCTGTTGATTTTCCAAGAAGAACGAAAGCATCAGTAAAAAAATGAAAATTAAAAAAAGTTAAAATTAAAAACAACAATTTATGGAAAACCCCTTATCATTTAGCTGTTTTTAGAGAACAACTAAAAATCAGCTCAGTCTATCTCAACCTTTCATATATACAATGTACATATGAATGGTTGAGTGTTCTAGTGAGTGATGTAAGAAATTTAATTTAGATTGCACTGATGGTTCGACAGATTTCTGGCACTATATTCGGAGGGAACCACGAACATTTTACAGTAGACAATAAGGAGGGTTCACTCATGGTGTGGGAAGCATTTCTTATAATGGAACAACCGATATTGCTTTTTTAAAAAGTTGTCACGTTCATGAAGATAAACAGAAAACGCCTTAAGTACACTTACTTCCATTTGGAAAGTTCCTAGGTGGGTATAAATTGATATACCATCAAGACAATTGCTCCATTCACGTGTCCAACTCTACAATGATGTGGTTTAGACAAAACCAAATAACTGTTATGGATTCGCCAGATATATGTACTGACCTGAACCCGATAGAGAACCTCTGGGAAAGATTAGCTAGAGACGTATATGCTAATGAGCGTCAATTTGGAAAGGTAAAAGATTTAAAGCTGCAAATTGAAAGAAGTTAGTTTTCTTTCAAGCCAGATTTTCTTCAAACTCTTATTTTGAGTAGGCCTGATCTTGTTTTGAAGTGATTAGGAAAAATCGCTTAAAAATTTGAACGTTAAAAGAAAAAAAAATAGTGAGTTGTGTATAAACTTTTGGGATAGCAAAATTTAAGTTTTGATTTTTCTCACAAAGTCTGTGATTGTGTAATATCATTTGTGTTTAGTATTATTATTGTTTTGTTATTATTTATAATTATAAATTGTTTTGAAATTGTTTCTCCCTTACTCCTGTTTTTCAGATGTAAAAGATAAAAAAAAAAAAAAAAAAAAAAAAAAAAAAAAAAAAAAAAACGTTGTCCATAAACATTTGGAACCCTCTGTTTCGAGGTTATGTGACTTTTCAGAGGCGTGTGTAAGCAAAGGGAACCATGCTCACTTTGAAAACAGACTACGTTTATGTGGTCATAACATTGACAGAAAATTCTAACCTCAGCTTACTAGAAAGTACTTAATGTGATATCATGACAGCGTGGGGGTAATAAGCCACGCTCCGCAGGAGAGGAGTCAGAGTTGACCTAGCTGAGTAAATTGGAAACTTTTATCTTTAAATTTTTAAGCCACTAATTTCTAATTTATGACTTTGTATGTTTTGTTGTCCTACTAAGAGATAATTTTTATAATAATTATTATACGGTCCTGTTAATAAGCGTCCCTTAATGAATTTTCGCAAATTATATATTGTCTCGGCCTAAAAACGACTTCCCACTAGCCAACTATTATAGTTCGACCAAGCATTTTACTGGAGATATAATAGAATATATTATATATATGTGTGTGCATATATCTATATATTTGTGTGTGTATATATATGTGTAATTGTATATATATATGTGTGTGAGTGCATATATATTCTTGTCTCTTTTTTTACACCATAACTATACTGATTGGTAAAATTATGATGTGAATCAACGTTTTTCCGCTCTTTTTTTCCTAAAGACCATTTTGGAGAGTTTTTCACAAATTTGGTAAAATGTTAATTCATATACTTATCATTTTCTTGTTATGAGAAAATTGGTTTCTAATTAATCAGTTTTATTTTATTACGGTTTTGCGTCTTTCTTTTTGTTGTTGCTGTTGCTGTTAAAACTTGACAAAAAGGAACAAACCAAATAAGGTGGGGAAAGGGGCTTACTTTTGGTAGGAGCATAACAGAGGAATATATCTTTGGATCCAAGTTTTCCCCCAATTTTTGATAGTATGTGATGATATGTCCCGTTTAGGTACCTCTCTCCGACAAACTCACCCCTCTATAGAGAGAGATCTCCACACACCGAATGTTCGTGCCGGTCTCTTGCATCGACTTGATACTAAACGCTGCACAATTATTCCTAAGAGACACCCCACAAAATAATGTTCGCGCTCAGTGAGTGGTGCTATACCTTGGTATTCTGATTCGAACGTATACTGTACAGCATTGTATATTATTGCAGAGTTGCAGCATGTATAATGTTTAATTTAGTAGCGTTTATTATAAATAATAAGGTAAAAATTCCTTCACGACACTAGTTTTAGTGTAGTGTTTTGACTCTATTATTTAATTAGAGTACCATCATTAGTAATTATTACAAAAATTGCAGACTTTAGTTGTAAAGAAAATAAGAATATTCAGTTTCATAAAACTGAATTTATGTAACTTTAGCAATAAAAACAAAATTTAAAACTTTTGTTTAAATTCAGCTTTTATAATGCGTTTTTCAAAGACATATTCCTTCACGATAAATCATTATAATGGCTTCCAAGGGACTCTATTTGCTGTTTTAAATTTATTTTATTTCTACTATTTTAAGCATATATTTTTTATTATATTCGAATTTTCATTTAAGTTTATTTTTACTCACTCATAAAAATAAAGTGATTTCATATTTTTTTCCCCTTCAACTGAAAATTTATTTATTAAGAGTTTAATAAAATTTGATAGTATTTGATTGGAGATTGAATTCAGATTCCTATTATTTTTTTATTATTTTTCTTTGTACGTCTTTTTTATGTACGTTCGTAATTGCATAAATACGTAGCACCTATATTCGTCGTTCCGTCCGTCCGTCCGCATATAACAGAGCACAAACTACCCAATCGAATGGTCTGAAATTTTAAATATATAACACTGGACAACAGTAGTTTTGTCCTAGAACTGAAATTAGTTTATTCTAGATCAGTTTTTGGCGCTGATTCCGAATATGCTGAAACCATATTCGGATCATCAGCATATTCATCATTTTATTTATATAATAAAAAAAAATATGTAGTTGAATCTATCATAACTAGTTGAAGTTTATCATACAAATATCATAAAACAGAATTTCGGGCTTTTTGACCGAAAAATAAAATTTCACTTTTTAAAAAAACTAGACGTGATAGAAGAAAACAGATACAAGATTTGAAATCAGCTTAAAAACCTGGTTTAGAAACATATTGGCGTACTCTCTGTGGCACAAATTTTTGAACATCAAGAAACATTATTAGAAAAACATGAAAAATATGCAAATTAGGTACAATATTTTACAGTCCCATGTCAGTATAATCTCAGAAACAACGTTTTTGTGAAGTAAATTAGGTAGTAATCATAACATAAAACAAAAAACCCTGTTTGATATTGTTTTATGCCTTAAATTTGCAAATAATTGTATAAAATTTACTAAACTTGCATACATTGAAATATGCAAATGTCTCTCAAACTTGACGTGCTGGAATAAATCTAAAACTAGATTCGGAATCAACACAAAAAAACCGCATAAAAAACAATTAATTTCTGTTTTGGGACAAAGCAAAAGTTCAAATTTGTTGACCACTGTAATTGCTGCAATATTTTGTCGAGTCATTTCAAATTTTATGAAAATCGGATGCATAATTTAATTAAAGGAATATTCAATAGTTTCCCGTTACATTACGGCCAATGGGAAAAAATATTTTAAGTGCATTTTAATGATGTTATAGTCTTTCGAACAGAATGAAATTGGTATGCACTTATTGAAGTGCACTAAAATATACATTCACTACAATATGCGGTGCAAAAAATAATTATAAAACTAGCTATAGTACGAAAGCATCGCATTTGCCACGTTTGACGTGCAATTTCTAACTTGTTTATCTTCTTTGAAATGTTTTCATGTGCTTGCCGTAGCGAGAACTGCTAAACTTCATATTTGCTTATTTATTTGAATAAATAAGGAATTGCGTGTTATTTTCTTGTAGTTATAAAGAAATTTGAATTTCAATGAGAACATTTAAAAATGTGTTACATTGCATATTTTGATTTTATATATATATTTGCAATTCAAAATACAGCGTACCATAAAAGAAGGTTCAGGTTTCAAGGGTATGTTATAACAGTATAACAGCCACATATCCAACCTAAAGTCCAGTTCTTCCCACACTTTGTCTAACACAACCATACTTAATCTGCGGCCTGCGGATCGCATGTGGCTCGACGACCATTTATGTGCGGCCCGAGACGCATAATCATTAATCCTTGTTTGAAAAATGAAATGAGGTGTGCATAAAAAGTTTCTGAGACCTTTACTGTTCTTTTATATATTTTCATGTGAAGACAAAATATATCCAATTATTTATAATTTCTAATTGAAAATTATGTTAAAACATCTTAAATGTCGTTTCTTTAATCAAAAGTTCTATTTGTGCTATAGCAGTGTATACATTTTTTTAATCTTCAACAATAATCAAATACTATTCGAAATTAATTAAATTTGCGCTGTATATTTCTAGATTTAAAAAAAAAAGTTTTTGCATTGAGCAGAAGACTAATTTATTAAAAAAAGTACTGAATACTTTTCTTTACAAATCGGAAATGCCGATGCGTTGTAATTCTGCTATATTTTATACTCATCATATAGCTAATAAGGCTTACTGGAGTTAAACGTTTGTCGTGGGAAAAAATGGGGAGTAAAAAATTTTACACCAATATTTCTAAACAAGAAAGTTCGTGGAATATTATGCGCATTGGAAATCCGCCTCAAATTATATTGTTTGAATATAGTGATGTTAAATTTTTTTGCTAACATTTATTCCGCGACAATCTTTCATTCCTCCGGATTATATTAAAGCCATTATATTGCTTTGTTATACTACTTTTATTTAAGTAGTAATTTAATAATCCGTTTTTTACATTATTAAATGAATGTTTGTTGCGGCCCACCATTTATCATGAACATTTAGACACGAACATTTATCAAGCCCCAAAGAAAAAAATCTGATTTCTATAACGGCTTTTAATTTTTCAGCCCATCACTTTACGCTCAGGATTAGCAATTTTGGGTATTTACTTTGCCTTTAGTTTTGCTTATGTAACCAAACGATGAAATATGTGATGAGTCAAGCTCTTAAGAAACTGACTGGTAACACTTTTTACAAAAACTTTTGCACATGGATTTTTTTTTTAAATAGTTAATGTGAATGTTTTTTTCCAATTTTTTATCTATTTCAGAAATTGAATACTGAGCAAAAAAAAATCCTCATCATTTGTATTTGTAGAAATCATTTGTCATTTTTAAATGCAATTTTCCACAATACAAACATTTATATAAAAATAAAATTCATGCTGTTTGTATGAAGATTTATGGAAATAAAACACAGAAAAACATTCCGTCAATTTTGGTAGGGGTTATATACTACCAAAAAACAAACTTTTAAACTTTAAAATTGAATTAAAATTGTAAGACGATATGAATAATTTACCTTTAAATTAAGATCATGTTTACAGTTTTCGGAGGAGTGTTGGAAAACATGTCTTACAGTTATGCACTGTAAAAAAATAATTTGCGAATTTTCTAAGAATTTTCTAGGAAATTGGGATGCCTAGAACTTTTTATGTAACAACAACAACAAAAATTCATGCAAAAGATAATCGTTTGCACTGTAAATTAAAAAATCTCTCAGGTTAATAAGAATTTTTTGGGAAACTGGGATGGGTAGCACCTTTTATGTAATTGCAAGCCGGGTTGCAGATAAAATTTAAATAAGATTACTGTAATTTTAGTAGATTATTTTGTAAAGCTACTGATTTCTGTAGCTTCACAAAAACTAGATTTGTGGATTTACATTTTTTTTGTACACTGTACAGATAAAATGTTAGTAAGTACAATGATTTCTGTAACTTTACATCTATAGAATTACATCTTTTTTTTTTCTTTCTTTTTACAGTGTACCGACAAATGCTGTAAACAAATTTGCTCGGAGTTAGTTTGGGGTATGCCGATAAAGAATCCGATTTAAACTTAATAGTCTGTCTTTGCTGCTAAATTTGTGCAAGCGTCTTTTATTACAAATGTTGTTTAAGTGAAGATAGCTTTTGAGTGAATTTATTTATGTGGCTTGAAAATTATACTAATAAATGTTAATTATGAAGATTAACATTAACATGTTAACGAAATTTTAATTAAAAAGAATATTCTATAAAACTAAAAGTCATAACCCAATTACAAATATGAAAATACGGAATTTAACTGTGATAACACTTCTTGAAGATACGTAAATGGAATGAATGGAGCGTGTGTTGGAAGGCAATATAATACTCTGACAGAATGAATATTTCACTCATTATGCAGGTATTATGATTTAATAAAATAATTCTTATAAATCAGCAGCAGTACAAAAATGTTACATTTACAATGGAAATATTACAGACACAAATCCTTTTCGTATAGTAAATAAAGCATATAAAAAATCTAGAACATTTAACTGAATCACTAATCAGATTTTTTTAAGAGGAAAAAACATGTTCTGTGTACCTTAATTAATTTATTATCCTTGAATGAAATGTAAAAGTGCTTGTAATGTATAGAAAATTTGAATAATATTTTTCTCATTAAAGATTCACATTGCAGGATATTTATAAGTCTTATTTAAATAATAAATGAATAATAAATGCAAAATTAAAGCCTTTCACTTCGTTACAAATATTCATTTATAATTTAATAATTTATGCTTCATATCCGCGCAGAAAATTTAATGAACCCTTCTACGATGAATTTAAAATAAGCGTTTTAAGCTCCTATTTAGGATTATATTTTAAGTCTTAACTGAGTTACTAGAATGAGTAATGAAGTGATATTAACTTAATAACCTGCTTTAGATGAGATTCGGATGTTTAAAAATGGATTTTTGGGAGTATATAAAATTCAATACCAAATGCACTTTTCTTAACTAACAAAAGAGGTATGGTCATTACTTAACTATGTAATTAATTAAAATCACTTTTAGCGAATCAGCAGTGTTACAATAAACGGTCAAGTGCGACTATTACTCGCACTCAGAGGGTTGTGTACAATAAATATATGAATTATTAACTGTATTATTAAAAAAATCATTGTTAAAAGAAAAGTAAGACTTTGGAAAAACTATGCGACGACGTAGGATTGAGTATAGCTGTATATACCAGAAAAGAATGAATAGGTATACCATAAAGGTTCAAAGAGATATAAAGCCTAAGTGATTTCAAATATTGCTATTCTATATAACTCTTTTTTAAAACTTATCTTAAACTGTTTTTTATGAACTTAATTCAGTACTGAAAATAAAAGTAGTGCATATTTAAACTTCATTTGGTATTTCATAAAACTAAATTCAACGTGGTAATAATATTTTCTTTTTAAAGTATAGCTAAAATAAAATCCTTGTTCAAAGTTTAAATTTGGCATTGCGGTAAGCGTTCTTCAAAAGGAGGTCGAAAAGTTGCAACGCCGCCTTGGTCTTTGCCGCGTTTTTTTCATGTAGGATTTCATTTAAATTTTAAAGACACGGGAGGCGTATCGAGAGATCCACTCAATGCAAACAAGTCTCGAATCCCATAGTATTTATGTGATTAATTGTAATTAAATTAATCTATTTTTAATAATTTGACTTTTATTACTTTTATGCTGCTACTTGGCATTACATTACACAAATACAGCATTAAAAAAATGTTTTCTAGGCTTTAAAAGCCGATGGACATAGAGTACGCCACCGTTGCCATTATGTATGTCCAAACCGTCCGTGTCTTTAAGGGTTAATATCTCGGCAAATTTTTTCGACACTTTTTTTCAAAAATCATTATCAACAATGCTTTTATACTACTACTAAGATAGGTACCTCCAGCGCTCCTCAACACCTTTTCTGAATGCCCGCAAATCGAAATTTGTTTTTAACGGAAAAATGCGTTTTTCTCAAAAACTATGTGACCTAGGGTAATCGCTATAATTTTCCTGCAAAGTTTAAAATAATGTCTACTACCCCTCATTTTTTCATAATTTTGCTTCAGTAGATTCGGAAATAGAGCACGGGGAACATATTTTTGCACTACACTTTCGTCGATATGTCTATAAATATAATACCTAAAGTTAAAAGAAATGCAGTTTTGAGTTCAGCGTTACGAAAGCTTGCACACGATTTTTTTTCAAGTAACTTAATTAACTTAGTTATTAGTAACTTCTACATTTTTCCTAAATATATTTGTGACTGTATAATAATCTGTAAATATGTGGGTCAATAGTCTTTATTACTTCCCCTTATTTGAACTTTACACGTTCCATACTTTACGAGTGAAACGGCTGTGAGAGAATAACAGACAGACACATGAGTGATCTTATAATGGTTCCGTTTTTACTTTTTAAGTACGGAACCCTAAAAATTATACATTTTCATTTACAAAAAAACTATTACCCCAAAAAATTCTTTTCGTACAATAAATAAAACATTCCGAAATTTACATTTAGCCGAAGCACTGTTTTTTTTAAACAAAAAATACATCATGTGTATCTTAATTATTTTATTACCTGGTATATAAAAGTCCTTCGTATTTATAAAAAAAAAACTGAATAATATTTTTCTGATTAAAAATGAATATTTCCACATAATTATAAGGCTTATATAAATAATAAATGAAAAATAGATGTAAAATAAAAGCATTTCATTTCGTTACAAGTATTCATTTATATACAATATATATCATTCCCATTTATATCATTTATATCCTTCATATCCGAGCAGAATTTTTAAGGAGCTCTTCTAACGATGAATTTAAAATAAGCGTTTTTTAAGCTCCTAGTTGAGATTATATTTTAAGATTGAACTGAGTTACTAAAATGGGTAATTAAGTGATATTAACGTAATAACTTGCGTCAGATGAGTTTAATTTGTTTAAAAATTAATTTTCATGAATTTATAAAATTCAATAGCAAATGCAGTATTGTTAGTTAAGATAAATGGGTATTATAATTAATTAATAATTTCATTTCTTCTTTGATGTTTTCTAAATATGTTAGCGTAAAAAATATAGAATTAAATGTGTAGATAATAAGTTAATATAAAAAAAAAATTTTTGAGAAATATTTCAAACTTTAATGAAATTAAAGTACCATTTCCGAATGTTTTCCTCTTCTTGCTGGATAAGTTTTCTCTCTCTTCCTCTCTCTTTTATTTTATCAATAAAACTTGCATACAAGCTACAATAGTGTTGAAAAAACATCTATTTCATTTACGCATTAGACTCTATTTCTATTATTATGTTTCAAGAAAGTATCCATCCACAAAATTTAGCTTCAAGGAAATACCGAAAATAAATTTTACTTTTTAAATTTATGTTGCGAAAAATAAATTATATATTTATTTGTTTATTACATCGACCTTTTACAATTCTTTAGTATACGTGATTGGACAGGAAACTAAGGGAACAAGTAGATTTTTTCCTAAAATAAATCAGAATTTTTCAATAGTTACCAGTACGATCATTATAACAAGCATATTGATAATTATTATACAAGCATACAATACCAAACATTATATAATAGGGTGGGCCGAAAAAAACTTTTTTTTTATTTTCGATGATGGGTAGTGCGAAAAAGTGGCCACTAGTGGCACCAAGTTCACACAAAAAATTTGAGATTTTTGGGACAATTCCTATATTTGCCGCTTTTGGCTTGAAGTTTTGCTAAAAGGCTGATTTTTGAACTTTTTTAGCAAAAATTTTAAAAATGTTAAATTAAACTTATTTTAATCGTATTTACTTGAAAAGGCATATTTTATGTTCCAAATGTATAAATAAGCTCTGATAATGTATTATTTAATTGCTATGTGTATTTTAAATTAGACGATTTTTATAGACTTTTCGCGTTTAAGTGAGCAGAAGTTGCATGTATTGTTTGAATCTTTCAACGGTTTCTCTCTTTTGTCTTGTTTATGTCTCTTGGTCTTCCTTATTTTTTTCGATGCTTTAAGGGTCATATATTTGGGTGACAGACCGCAAAATCCCTCAGAAACAGATCTGGAAGGAGAGAAGGGCGTGAGGCGAGAACTTAAGCGAACGCAGTGACTCATCGCGATGTTGGGGGAGTGAAGGAGGAAATGCAAGAGAGGAGAAAGTGCGATAAGGTATGCTTATTATTTTCAGTGCTCCGTTTCCCTGAGACATGGCGGACGCTGTGTGAGACAGGAACATGCGTTTAGGAGTGTTTGACTTTGAAGGGCCTGGTTCAAATTCAGATTCAGTCGAACTGCTTGCTTGAAAGCTCCCACTACTTGAATCTTCCAACAATATAACTGTCTTCCATCTGGATCTAACTCCACTCGTTGAAGGCTTTGTCGCAGAACCACTATTAATCGTTGAAATTGTATTCCTCTTCATTTTCCGCGATATTTTCTTTGCAAGAGTTTTGCTTGTTTTTAAATCAATATTTCCGATAAACATTTTTCGAACAGTTCTTTGATCCTTCAAGAAGTTCACCTCCCGATGTGGAACTTTACGTCTGATGTCGCAGCTACAATTGTTCAAGCCTCTACACTTACAAGCTGCAATGTCAAAGAGAGAGGTTTTCGCATTTCGTACGAAATCTTCGCAGATCGCCTTGCCTTTAACGCCGGTATGATTACAAGATTTCTCCAATGATCTATGTTCATTGTAATAGTTTTTAATCTCTCCGTTAATTGTTCGTTGGGAAACCACTGGTATGGAAGATTTTATATAGATTTCGAAAACTTTTTCACCTACCATTTTAATAATATCATCCACTGGTTGAAGATAAATATCTCGATTTTCTTCTGTATCGTATCGCAACCAATAGTCAAAAAATCATCAATCATGATGTCAGCAATAGTTGGCAATTGCACGTCTTTCAATTTGCACGGTGCCCCAAAATGGCTACTTTTCACGCTATCACATGCCTTTACATGATCATGAACTTTCACACTAGCCATTTCTAAACTCGTCGTAATAAAACGCACAAAACACAGTAAAGGCATGTTAAACGATCCAAACAGCAATGTATTGCACGAGAAAAAGGTTTTACTTTTACACTGAACAAATGTCACAGGGAAACCGAGCACTGAAAAATAATAAGCATCCCTTATCTTACTTTCTCCCCTCTTGTATTTCCTCCTTCACTCTCCCAACATCGCGATGAGTTAATGCGTTCGCTTAAGTTCTCGCCTCACCCCTTCTCTCCTTCCAGATCTGTTTCTGAGGAATTCTGCTGTCCGTCACCCAAATATATGACCCTTAAAGCATCGAAAAAAAATAAAGAAGACCAAGGGACATAAACAAGACAAAGGAGAGAAACAGTTGAAAGATTCAAACAATACATGCAACTTTTGCTCACTTATACACGAAAAGGCTATAAAAATCGTCTAATTTAAAATACACATAGCAATTAAATAATACATTATCAGAGCATATTTATACATTTGGAACATTAAATATGCCTTTTCAAGTAAATACGATTAAAATAAGTTTAATTTAACATTTTTAAAATTTTTGCTAAAAAAGTTCAAAAATCAGCATTTTAGCAAAACTTCAAGCCAAAAGCGGCAAATATAGGAATTGTCCTAAAAATCTCAAATTTTTTGTGTGAACTTGATGCCACTAGTGGCCACTTCTCCGCACTACCCATCATCGAAAATCAAAAAAAAGTTATTTTCGGCCCACCCTATATTATATAAGCATACTAAAATGCATTATACATGATACATTTTTTTCCCCATTAGCTGTTTGTAAAGTAAGAAGCAAAACATTCCTAAGACTAACTCAGAAGGATTTTTTAGTGTTTAAATAATACTTGATTTCTTAAACTCGTTAACTCTGCTTATAACACTATTAAATAGGATAATAAAGATTTTATCAATATTATTCGTTCGCAATTTAGGTTCCGTCTTAGGGATAAATAGTTATCTTACAATAAGCTTATATGCAGCTCAAAATGGTATGAGGATTAAATGTACATGTTAGATTGGTGAATTCCCTAGGGTGATTATATATAAACATTGCATCACAATTTTTTTAAATGATACACTTTAGTCCGTATCCTTTTATATCTCTTAAAATGAATATCTTTTTACGAAACTAACTTCCTATAAAAATCATGAAATAGTAAAAAAGACCTCAATCAAATCTCTTACAGCAAATTTTACAAAATTCGAAAGAAAAATTAATTTTAAATTTATATTACGGTCGTTAAATTTATAATAGGGCTAGTACATCTCTTGAAAATATTTATTTAATACACATTCATGTTTATTTGATGTATTCCATTAGACCCTGGATAATCCCAGTAGATCCCGGAGTCGGAATCTAATGGTATAAAATTTTATTTGAAAAATGTTGGCTATATATCTTCCAGTAATTTAGTTATGTCTAAAATCTTTTATTTATTAATAGAAAACTATTTAAACCTTTATCTACCGAATTATGAATTCATAAAAAATTTATCTTCTAAAGCATTTTTTGTGAATTGTTTAAACTACATTAGAGGATTTACATAAGCATTTAATAAATTTTAGAAGGATTGTTGGATTTAGCAGGATTAATTAAATTTAAATTAATAGGGATTTTCTGCAATATTTCATTTTAAATATTTTTTTCAGTATTTTGTAGAATTAGGAAATGTACAAATATGATGTTCTAACAATAGAAATTTGGAAATATATCCGAATTGAAAAATCCCCCCTCACCAACGCCGAGAAAGCTGAAAAGATGCAAAGGCAAAAGAAATCATCCTTTTCAAAATATTTTTGTTTTGTATAAACCAATAATGCTTTTGGAACAAGATAGAGTAATGTATCTATAACTCATTCTAAACTGTATTACAACTAATCGGTGCATTAAATGAACTTTATGACTAGATATTTTAATGGCACTTATAAGTATCATCAGTAGATAAAGTTTTAAAATAATTGTTGGCACCCCCCCCCTAAAAAAATAAATAAATAAATTAAATTAAATTAAAAATAAAATCTGTCTAGTTTAAACATTCTTACATTTTCTACAAATTGCAAAATGTAAATTATTTACCATTTGCCATCAAATATGGTTTTTACCATCAGAAAGTAGACGTCAGATTACGAGGAATTGCGTTTAAAAAAAAAATGTTTCCATAAATCGCGCTTTTAAAAGAAGAACGTCAAATTTCAATAATTGGAAAATTCAAAGTTTATAGGGATTTTTAAAATACATAAAACATAAGAAGACATAAAATCATAGGAAAATATGCAATATTCCACCTTGATTCAATAACAAAATACAAAATATGATTTATATATTAATACTATGTGATATTTTCAGGCATTTTTACTATAGTAGAGAGCTATCACAGTATAGACATTTTTTCATTATATGTTATTCAAGTTATTAAAAATACACATTATTTTTTGATTAAAAAAGTTCCTTATATTGTTTGTATACATTTGCATTTAAAAAAATTTATGAAACATGTTTCGTTACTTTTCATTAAAAAAAAAAAAAAAAAAAAAAAAAAAAAAAAAAAAAAAAAAAAAAAAAACATATACTCCAACAGTTCAAAATAATATCAATATTATATAGTAGCTGGCTTACCATGTACAATGTAGCGCTTATAGCAACAAGTTCAATTTCGAAAAACGTTTTCGCTCCTTCATAGGAGGCTTCCTCAGTTTGAAATGATGATGTTTTGGGTTAATTGCAGATCGGCATGAGATTTTATAGTTTTTCCTCTTTTTGTCTCTCGTCTCATCAGTTTTCCCTTTTCTTCCAGCATCATTTGCCAGCGGCTGTGGATAGCTAAATGTGCGATGTCGTTGCATGTATTTTTGCTTTCTAAGTTTATTTCTATAGCTTCTTTCATTAATGTATTGTGGTTTTCGTAATTGGCTATTTTTTCTATTTTAATGGACTCTGATTTCAAGTGATTTTTTATATTTGCTCTTAACTTAGAAATCTATTTACATTATTTTTTATTATGTAAATGTATACTATCAATATAAGGAATTTTTCTGAATGTAAAAATAACGTGTCATGTTTTTAATAACTTGATTAACATATAATGAAAAAATGTCTATACTGCGATATCTCTCTAGTATGGTAATAATGCCTGAAGATATGGTATAGAATTAATATATAAGTATAATACATGTATTACAAAAGGCAGTTATTTCTGTGGATAAAAAGTATCTAAAAATACACAATATGAACTTTGAAAAGCTCAAGGTTTTACTTAAAAGGCAATATTACACTCTAAAAATATTTATAAAAAATAAATAAAAATTTTAAAATAAATGGAACGGTAGTTAAATGTTTTTTCTACGTGAGTTGAACCCAAGGCACTGCTACTTCTACTGTCAGCTACCCTAATAATTATATAGAATCTCCCATTTCAAACTTCGTAATTATGTGAATGGAACAGCAATTAATAATTAAGTATTCTATGAAAATGGCAGCGGGAATAGCAAGACGAAAGTATCAGGGAATTTTAAATAAAATGTATATTTTTAAATTGTAACATTTATATTATTATTTCTTTTTCGATTTTTAAGTAAACCCATGAGCTTTTTAAAATTGATATTGTGAATTTTTATAAAAAGACAGTATTAAAAATACCTTTTCATTGGCATCTTGAGTCTAATTTCTGATGATGAAAACCGTATTTTGATAATTATATTAAGTAATGAATAATCACTTTTTAAATTTTATTATATTTTAAGATGATATTTAGCGATCGGGTCATTCCAGTAGTAGATTTACTAAAGAATATATATATTTTTTTTATTATGCGAATTCATGCCAATGATTTTTAAAATAAAGAACGGTTATGCTTGTAGACTGTATATATCTTAGCCATAAAATAAAATATTTTATATAAAAGATGGCTTTATGCCTTTTGTATGCTTTATTTTTAAGAGAACAAATAACAATATCTTTACAGAAAATTATTGGTATGTTATGTACTAAAGTTTATTAATAAAAAAATCAAACTTTAAACATTAATGTTTTTCTTTTTCATTGAACTATATAATTCTAAAGTATCTCTGACTTAAATCTATTTTTTTAATGTTTCAGTTATGAAAATCAAATAATATAATAACTGATTAAATTCTAATATAATTAACAATTAAATTATATATTTTGGAATAAATTAAAAAAAATAATAACATTAATCAAGATATTTACATGAATTTCAACTAAGGTAAAATAAAAGCATTAAAAATTGCGTGCGATCGTGTACGAGTAATTCAAGTATATTTTTTATTTTTCTGTGATAACTCAAAGGTGAAATAATTCATAAACTACCTCGAGAAATTATCTCTGCGCAAACGGATATTCATGAATAATTCTTATTTTTTTGCTTCTTCAAAGATTAAATATATATTTGGTAAATATTTCTTTGAAATTATGCCCTGCATATTAAACGAAGACGTATAGTAAACTTTGATTGGAATTTAAATATATCGCAGGTTTGTAATTCAATACACATTATATTGTAATTTAAAAAGTAAATCTGATAATTGTTATAAATAATAAAAATATGCAATTTATCATGAAAATATAAAGACATTGATGGAACATTTAAACAAACAAAAATCGAAAGAAAAATATATGAAGTAAAAAGACTGCGTGGGTTTTGAACACAAGCCTTTGACACAGGAACCCAACACTAAAACAACTGGATCATCGCACACATCTTTATGGTGTGTAAATACATTTTAAGAGATTTGCAAGACTTTTTTTAAGAGTTTACACCTAATTATTTAAAAGTTATTGTCTAACTTTGGTCATTGTGTCAGAGAATTCGGTCACCGTTACGTCTGTTGCTTTTCTTTTCTGTTTTCCATGGATATAAACGCACCATTTTTAAAATTTTTAATATTAATACATGTATGTTGATTCAATTTTGGCTTTAAATACGACACCGAATACGTTTCTATTTTACCCTATATTGATCAATATAACTTCATGTTATATTGTGTAAGTGTGTTGTGAAAAAAAATATAAAATTATCTTGAGATTTTTTATCTTAAAAATTATTTTTTATGCATTTTATTCACCTTGTTGCAAACAAAATTGGAAGTCGTGAATTTTTGTATGCTATTTTCCAGCAAGAGAAATACATTGCAGTAATAGACGCATTAACGAACGCATAAAGATAGACTGTACACAGAGAAAATTTTACATTAATATTAGTATTTTATTCCATAATCAATGGAAAAATCCCTTGTTTTACACATGATTGCTAAACTTTGATTTAGATTTTTGTATTAGTACTTTGAATTAAAAATACATTTATTATGCTTTAACTCACTGCGATATTTAATAGATATTTCAAATGTCGATTACAAATTTACATAAATCCATAAAATACGATTAATATAGCTTTGAAATGGAAATTTTTGTTATTATTTTTAGTATTTATATTAATTTTAAAATATTAAACTGTAATATGCTTAATTATGTGATCGAAATCTCCAAGCGTGCTAAATCAAATTTATTGTAATAAATCTTAATCCGTGTCCTGCTTAAGAAAATAAAACCTCTTTTAAAATATTAGATTTATTTTGTCAAGAAAATCAGGAAGATGAAAACGAAAATCGTTTATCGTTTGTTGCACAAGTTTAAGAAACTGTCAACTGCGATGATGAGTAAAACCGCATTTGACAGGTCAATTTCACGGTGGGATTTTAGAAGCAATGTTCATGCAAAAGTTAAAATTTACGCATAATTTCCCCTAGAAAAATATTTTTCAAAGCATTAATTCTCAAGTGTAAGAATGGTTACGGTTATGGTGGGGTTATGAAATAAGGTGTGATAGTCTTATCGGAATTTTTTAGTGAATTGTACCCGATATTAACAGTTTAGGTAAGGTAATATAAAGTAGCCTATATTCTGTCATATAATGCTCGACTACGATTTTAGACGGTATATTCCTCGTATTATGCGCAAACCTATATTGCAAAACAACCTTCACGTGATATGCAGCAGTAAAATACAATAGAGGGCATTAAAATGTATAACTAGTTGTCTTCGTTCGTTAGAGGGCCCATAATTACATCGGGGGTTGTAAGTACTTCGGAGCCTTCAATTTATGAGTAAACTTGCTATATGAAAATTTTCCAAAAACGAAAAATCTCCATCCGAGTCCAAGCTGCCTACGGAACCGTAAACCGGCTCTGCTGCTCACGCGCCAAAAGTCTTGTAATATGAAACTTTTCCAAAATACAAATCTCGAAATCCACGAACCTCGAATCGAATCCCCCGCTGCCCATGGCATCGTATAGCAGGAGTGACGACAAAAATTCTTTCATTTAAACCGCTTTTGGCACGATATGCTCAATATGAACCTACGATTCAGGTCCCCGCTACCTGCGGCATCGAATAGCATTCGTTCTGGGCACGCCCTGCAAAATTCTTTAATTCCATCTTCCAACGCCAGAAAGCGCAATATTTTTTATACGAAGACTACACACTAGTTTCCTGCAGCACCGTATAGCAAGCGTGTACACTGTATAGCAAGCACGCACTAAAAAATGTTTTTCTTCCACCGCCAGGAGCACGATATACTCTGTATGAACCGACAACATGGGTCCCTGCTTAGTGCGGCACCATGTAGCATGCGTGCTGTTTACGCGGTGCAAAATCTGTCTGTTCTACATTCCACCAACTGGGAGTGCACTCTATTAAAAACAAACCTCTATCCGAACGAAACTCCGTCATACAACCTGTTGGTAGATACAGTAGTCGAAGGTGTGGGAGACTCAAATAAGAATTAAAGAACACTAAAATGACTTCTGGGTAGCGGAGGGTGGCGGAAGAAGGGGACAAGAAGGTCACTGGAAAATAGCTAAACATTGATAACCAACTTGAAGGGGCTAATGATTGAAATTAAAATATTGGGGATTTTTAGATTTTATAAGTGGGGCGCTTCCATGCGGCAAAAAGATGAAACTAAGGAAAAAATACAGTAGGTTGAGACCATATTTTTGGGTATTCCCGGGGGGGGGGGGGGGGGGATTGTCTGATGTCAAATAAGAGGGCGTATAAATGTTACCCGCGACGAGTTTACCTTTGATCAAGCTTGACGTATTTCCTTGCTGCGCGTTAATTAGGAGAAAAGTTAGAAAAGTGCTTGATAAGAAATTTCGCATCATAAAGCGATAAAAAAAATATCCACTTTTCTAATTATAATATAATATACAGGGAATTATATTTACATGACGACAAAATGAGATAAGAGATAATAAAAGCAATAAAAAAAACTGTAGTATGAAACCTAATATAGACATTCTCTTATTACTCAAAATAAAAATTGCGTTATACGCCAAACTGAATCCGGATTTTTCCCCATAAATTAAAAAAAAATAAAATGTAACAATTTTTTCCCTATTTACGTTGCTTTATGTGCAATATAAAGTGACTGAAGAAGTGCAAGAAGTACAGATTAATTTGGTAAGTTCACATTAGCAAACAAATTAAAAAGTTAAAAATTATGTATTTAAAATAAAACACACTATTTGCTAAAAGGTACACACATTAAAAATATACATTAAAACATCAACGTTCCGTTTCGCATCTGCGAACGTCTTCAGGATGATGCACAAGTCTACATATCACACACAAGTCTAAAATTTTTCAAGAATGGAGGCAAACATCTTAGAGTCCCCGACGACCCTGTCCAGAGGGCGCACCAAACGTCACAAAGTTGCCAAGGCAACGAACAGGAGGAAACCAATCCAGCTATGGAAGAGGGGGCGGGGAATAAATGGAACTGGCTCCAAAAAAGGTTTATAACATATTGTGCCAATTTTATGTATGATATAGGATAAATTATCGTTACAGTTGTGCTGTCCAAGCTTAACAATCCTAATGGATTCTAAAATTTTGTTTAGTTATGGATTCTTGCTAGGAATTATGATTCTTTATCGAAGATCATCTGCTTCCATCATTAGCAAAACAAAATCTTGCGAGAGCTGTATTTTTTTTCGATTGTGAAATGTCCCGCTTGTGCTCTTTCAACCTTTCTGAAAAATTTCTTTTAGTTTCTCCGATATACACTAGGCCTTCTTTATTTGGGAGATAATCGGAATTTCATACACACCAGCTTTTTGACGATTCAAAATTTTATCTATAATATTAATAACAATTTGAATCAGGTATGGGGGGGGGGAGCTACTAATTTTATATTGAATGATTGGAGGATCTGCTTTAATTTTTCATATAAAATGGGGACATAATGCATACTCCTGTACTTGATAGTTAAAGCATTAACAAACCGCTGGCCTGACTGAGGGGGGGGGGGGGGTATTAAACTGCGAAATAATCCGGTCAATCTGGAAGCTTTTATAACCATGATCTAATGCAACTTTTTTAATGAAATCAATTTCAGTCCCAAGCTGACAATCTGAACAAATCTTATAAGCTCTTCTGATAAAGGGCTGAAACGCGGCAATCTTATATTTAAAAGGCAAATTCATACAAAAAACTATAACAGTACACTCTTTTAACGGTTTTCTGTAAACTGAAAAGGTGAAATGCATATTGCTCCGACCGGAGCAATATGCATTTTACCTTTTCAGTCCAACATTTCATCATTTTACAAACTGATTTACTCCGTGCCGGAAAGTGTTATTCCTAATTGTTTCCTCTTTGAAAAAATCCAGGTGTACATACATTCCAACCACTTTCAACTCATCAAATTATTGTTTTCAAAGACTCATCCTCTTCAACAATACTTCTTTTTCTTGCAAGTAATTAATGGATTCGAAAAAAACCTCAGTATAACAGTGTTTAGCCTGAATATTTTACAGAGGGCAAGAGAGCAGAGCTGACCGTTGCTGTATATGCATCGATTGTGATTGAGAATATATAAAGTAGTAACTTAGTATTGAGAAAAAGCTGCTAGACAAACATGTAGAATTAAAACGACGTATGTAAAATTCTATGCCAACTTTTACAAAGCTGGTATAAACTGTAATACTGTAAGAAAAAAAAAATAACTTTTTTATTTATAGTTCTGCATTTATTTACAGTGCTTTATTATAGATGTAGCCACTGCATGCCACAATATTCATTTGATTTTTAGGTAGCTTTCTTTACAAAAAGCTACCTATTGCAGCGGTTCGGAGGAAAGCGATTTCAAAAAATTTTGGTATATTTTCATCGATCATGACCCCCAGACCCCGAAACCACCCTTCGTTCAAAATTGATATATATATATATATATATATATATCAATATATATATATATATATATATATATATATATATATATATATATATATATATATATATATATGACCTATGTCACACTGTAACTCTCGTATTTATGAACCGATTTGGATGTAATTCGGTGTGTACATAGTACATACCAATGTCTCGACCGAGTTCGTTGGCGAGCTTCATCCGCCATTTTGTTTCAAAATGGCGGCCATTTAAAAAATTAAAAAAAAATTTTAAAAAAATGTGGTACCAAAAAATTGAAAATGGAGAAATATTTTTTTCGTATGTATTTGACCTTTATACAAAGACTCCGTAGCAGTTTTTGTTTTGTCTATATCTTAAAAAATGGCTGAGTTATAGCATTTTGAATGTCTAGCGAAGCTGACATTTTGAAACGTCCTGAATTTTGTCACGCAATAAAAGGCGTATTTATGAACCGATTTGAATGTAACTTCGTTTATACATAGTACAGACCAATGTCTCGACCGAGTTCGTTGGCCAGCTTCATCCGCCATTTTCTTTAAAAATGGCGGCAATTTAAAATTTTAAGAAAAATTTAAATTTGAAATGTGGTACCAAAAAATTGAAAATTGAAAAAATATTTTTTTCTTATGTGTTTGACTTCGATAAAAAAAAATTCAGGAGCAGTTTTTGTTTCGTCTATATCTTAAAAAATGGCTGAGTTACAGCATTTTGAACTTCTAGCGTGGCTGACATTTTGAAACGCCCTGATTTTTGTAACGCGATAACAGGCGTATTTTATGAACCGATTTGAATGTAACTTGGTCTGTACATAGTACATACCAATGTTTCGACCGAGTTTGTTGGCCAGCTTCATTCGCCATCTTGTTTCAAAAGGGTTGCCATATTTTTTTAAAAAGATGTAATTTAAAATTTAAAATGAGGTATTAAAAATTGGAAAATGAAAAAGATTTTTTTATGTGTTTGGCCTTGATACAAAGATTCTGGAGCAGTTTTTGTTTCTGAAAATTTGTTCTTTTGTTTATATCTTAAAAAGTGGTTGAATTATAGCACTTTGAATTTCTATCATGGCTAACACTTTGAAACGATCTGGTATTTGTCTCGCGATACCACACGTATTCGCCTATTTCGATGGAAGAAGGCATGTGGATAGTATACATCAATATCTCGACCAAGTTCGCTGGCCAGCTTCATCAGCCATCTTGTTTCAAAATGGCGGCCATTAAATTAAAAAAATATATATTTAAAGTGAGGTGCAAAAAAATTAGAAATTGAAAAAGGTTTCTTTTTTAAGTATTTGACCTTGATATAAGGATTGAGGAGCATTTTTTGTTTGTCTTTATCTTAAAAAATGGCTCAGATATAGCAGTTTCAATTTCTAACGTGGGTGACATTTTGAAAAATCTGATTTTTTGCCTGCGACAGCACTCGTATGTATCAACCGATTCTGATGTGAGTGAGCATGTGCACAGCAATTACTAAGGTCTCGACCAAGTTCACTGGTTAGCCTCATCCACCATGTTGTCTTAAAATGGCAGGCTCTTTAAGAAATCGCCGAATTTTGCAGCGAAATATAAGTTACTTTATATAAAAGCAGCTTGGATAAAGCTGACTAATTTTGCAAAATTCTCATTCATAATGATTTAGTATTGATAAAAATTAGTATTGAATCTCCTACATTCGGTTTCCACTTAATTGAGCTTCGTGTGTTTGAATAATATAAGTTGGTTTTTTTAAAATAAGGAATATGAAAGCTACCTCTTCCTCCCGGCACTGGCCGGAAGGACTTTCTTTTATTCTATTTTCACCTGATAGATGACGCCATAGCATTATCCTTCCTTAAATCATTTGGATTTTTTTTTGTCTGATAGATGGTTCCATTGCATGCTTTCTTGCTTGTGATTGGTTAAAGCGATATTTGACTGGAAATATAAAGAACCTTTTAAATTCAAGACGGTTTTGCTGTGTTTTTAGAAGCATTACGACAACGTTTTCCTGATGAAGATCCCAGATGATGATCAAAACGTTGAATATCTTAACTTTATTTTAATGTTTGTGTAGTTTTTAGAAGTTGCAACATTTTACACACCTTTTAGTAAGATAGTTATTTTTAGTTTTAGTTTTACTTTTATATCCTGTAATAGTGTATTTATCTGGTAATTCTATATTTTTTAACACTAGAAGGACACTAAGCAGTCATTTTTATAGGTAACAATGAATACATCTCTGTTCAAACTTTTTATTTTTAAATAATTTTGAAAGACACAAAGAAAAAAAGTAGTTAAATGTTTGAAATCAAAATTTTGTTGTGAAGTATTTTTATAAACTTGAGTACAATTTACCGTATTTCTGGTGTTAAATGAACTCTTTACATTTTCTTTCAATTTAAGTGCAAGATTTTACTCCGGTTCAAGAAGGGAAAATTTTTAAGTTAAAATCGAGAGAGTAATTTAAAAACCGTCGTCATATAATATCTCTTATGTAATATTCGGTATATGTGAAAAAGTAATATAGGAATAAAATCTTACATGATTAAATAAATGTATTTAACAACGTACATTTTTGAATTTAAGAAATTGTAACTCATTACCACATTTTCAGACGTTGAGCCAAAGAGTGTTTTAGGTTCACTTAAGTATGTAAATTATTTTCAGAAACTATCTGATCTCTTTATGAAGAAGACATTTAGCATAAAAATTCCATTACAGATGCTTAATGAAGAAACTCAGACTCGGTAAAGTGTTAAGACAAGAGGATTACTTTTATAAAGATGTGCTTTTCTAAATATATGAGTGAAGCTCTTGGGTTGAGTATTGCGAATATATCAAGTAGAATAAATAGTAATATATGAAAATAAAGCTGAAACTTCCGTCCTGCATTTACTATACTTTCATAAATCTTAATTTTAGAACGAGGTTCCTTTTAAATTATTTTATCATTTTAAACCTCTCTTTAGAGAACGTTTATGGTATTAAAGATCAATTTTAGATCCTTGCATTCTCTTGTGGAATCTTTGTTTCATTTATTTAGTTTTGTATTTTAGTAAACATCGTCTAATCCGACACGTTCAGGACTTGAAGCATGCCGGATTACAAATTTTTCCGGATTACAGGATGAATGTTAGGAAAAACGTGTAGAAGTTAGAATTAAACAAAAAATGGCAGAAAAGTATGTTTTTATTCTTTAAACAGATTGAATAAAATAAAAAAAAATAATGTAAAGTGCAACATACGTACATGATATTAAAATGAAATCGTGAACTGTAGGCCTACTTGTAGAAGCCATCTTAAACAAATCTGGATTATCAGTTTGTTTTCTAGTCATCCTTTTTTATATTTTTTAGGAAGTTATTTCTTACGATCTGATATTTCATAATTTCGGCACGCTTGAACGAGGTGCTGCGCTCCGAAAACTTGATAAATGTATTCAAGGGATCAACTGCTTAATTCCAGCTGATGTTGTTTGACTCGTCCACCTCATCTTTATCAAAGCCTACGTCTTTGGGAGCTGTTAAGTTGATAGCCTTTAGGATGATGGCCTCATCAGTCAAAATACCTTCTATCTATTCATCAAAATCTGCATCAACCGACTCCTTTATTTCTTCTCGATTGAGTTGTGTTTCCGAAAGTCGTGACAAATTTTTCAGCATGCCGAACCTTACACTGTTAAAAATTTGCAGCATTCTGGCAGGTCATTTGACCGTTTTTTCCGAAAACGGTTACACAACCGTAATTTTAACACTATTCTGACCATATTATTGGCCATTTTATGGTCAGAATACAGTTAAATTATGGTTATGAAACCGTTTTTTCAAAAAACGGTCGAATGACCTGCCAGAATGCTGCAAAAGTTTTAACAGTGTAGGATTACTATTGTTATTTTTGTTATTTTTTCCAATAGTCTTAATTTTATTATTTCTAGCTAATCCCGCTCAGAGCATCTGCCATAATAATCACATAATTTTAAAGCTCTCTGTAGGAAAAGTTTATGGTATTAAAGATTACCATTTTATCATGTTGAAATGGTGAGAATGTATTATATTATTATCTGTGAGAAATGTTCGTTTTTCTTTTTATTACTGCTTACTTAAAACTAATTGTTTATTTAAATTTCGAGTAGAATGGAAATCGTCTTTTCAAATGGTTTCTTTTATGTTACTGTGTAGACAAAATATGTAAGAATTAATAAAAATTTCGTTATCACTATTGTTATTATTGTTGTGTTTTCTAATAGTCTTAATTTTATTGTACTAGCTGATCCGGCTCATAGCACCTGAGCCAAAAAATCGCACACCTAAATCATATTTCCACACCTAAACCCCGGGATGTTCACTCCGAATTGTGAATTCACACAGTTTCGCTTTCGCCGTTAATCGAAACGTTCTGTGGCACACTTTAGCCTATCAGCTTCATTTCGAATGGATGTTCTTTGTGGATATTCATAAATGACGTCACACTTTTTTCAATATTTTGTAACTCCTCCCTTGTCACAAAGTGTCACACTTCACCCTACCCTTCCCCTCTTGTCACATGCCACGCCATATTACATAAATATATACTTGTAGTTCAGAAACAAAGCAATACGTTAGACATGATGTATCAAGTTTTATTTTTAAATTTTAACTATGTGTTTTAATGACATTTGTGAGAATAACAATAAAAATCTTTCGTGTATTTATTTTGTATAAAATAAGGTTAAATTTTACAATAAAAAACATATTTAATGTGCAATAGTATTAAAATATTAATATTAAAGTGCAATTGAAAACAGTGGTATTTTGGAAAATGAAATGGAATTTAATATATTATGCTTTTAATCTTATATTTTCTGTATGAACACAAAATACCTTAATTTCAAAATAACTTCAAAATTTAATCTGCTGATTTTTAAGCTTTTATTTTAACCAAAATCTGTGATGTCACATTTCTTCTTACCCCCTCCCACCCGCTTGTCACAAACTGCCACAATTTCACGAAGCCCCTCCCCCCTCCAAACGTGACATCATTGGTGGACGGAACCTTTCAACTATTTCGCACACAATTTCAGTGGCATGCCGTTTTCTTTTCGTAAATTATAAACTTCGCGCTGTAAACTCATTTTTGGAAAAAAAAAAAATAAATAAGCAGCGAAAAGTTGGCGATTTTTATACCTCAAAGTGTCCCCTCCTCCGATCAGTGCATGAAATGCCTCATCGCGACACGCCGTTATATTAAAAAAATCATTGCAAATTCATATAAAATTACCGTACCAAAATATTATAATAATAAGAAACTCATTCTTTGTCTGAGAACCTACAATTAATAACGAAGACGGCTATAAAGTTAGATTTAGACGGTTTTATTTTTTAAACGAACCACTTGTTGCCATCCCCAAATGAGAGATAACCGCTTTTTCGCCGCCACGTACCTGAGCGTTTTATCGTATCAAAATATTGTAATCATAAGTAACTCTTTTTTGGGGAGAAATATGGAAAATATTTCATATCACAATACATAACGAAGTTGGTTAAAGTTAGGGTTCAGATGTTTGATTTTCAAAACAAACCACTCGTTGTCATCGGCAAAAGAGAAATAATTGATTTTTCGCCTTCACGTAATTTAGCGTTTTAGCGTATCAAAATATTGCAATCGTAAGTAACTCTTTTTTTTTTAGAAATAGGCAAACTGTTTCACACCACAAAAATTAATGAAGTCGTCTATACTTAGCTTTAGCAATTTTGATTTTCGAAATAAAACACTCGTTGCCATCGGCAAAAAAAGTAATCGCTTTATCGCCGCCACGCGCCCCACCAGTAGCCGAAAGGTTCTGCTCTCGATGCTGGTAGACGGGAGGTGCTGGGTTCGAACCCATTCGCCCCCGCCTAATCGTTCGGAGTTTTCGTGGTTTTGTTCGAACCGTTGATTTCAATGCGTAAATACGGGTTAGGTTCCATTAGAAAGGTAGAAGAGGGGAGGACACTCCGCTCTTCGGGACTATATCCCCCGTGTTGATAATTAACCGTCATAAACACAACCAACCAACCAACCTCGCCGCCACGTACCTTAGAGTTTTTTTATAGATAGGTTCTTTACTAATCAAATCCTATATCATACAATCGATAAAACGGATAAAAATAAACATTTTTTAAAGTGTAATCCTCATGCATAGTTCATCAAGTTTGCATGACCATCTAAGTCAAAGTTTCCAAAATAATTTTCCTCGTTCAGAATGACCTCAAATGATTCGATATTTTCCACATGTCTGCACATTACGTACATTTTCCAGTGTATTTCTACTGGAATGTCGGTCTGCTCTTTTCCCATTAAAATATCTCTGAATGTGCTGAAACCAATAACGTTTAAATCAATGCTTATTTAATGTTTTCTTTAGGGCTTAATTTTTGTTACTTTTCTCACGCCTTCCGTGACGCCTAAATGGTATTTTTTCATTAATTTTGTTTATTAGACAATTTTATTTAATAGCGTGCGAAGTACAAACATTGATCAAATGAATTCATTTAGCTGTATGTTTTCACATATTTATTTCAATTTTTACACATTTTCATCAAGCAGACAACTAGGTAGCATTTCCTGGTATAAACCTTAAACTGCAAATTGGTTTATAAGTTTATGCGTTGATTAAGTATCCAGGGCTGCCACGAACTACAATTTATAATTCTAGTTTCCACTACTTTTTCAAAACAAAAATCTTTTAAATACGAGTTAAAAACCTTTGCAAGAGAAAAATGCTACAAAATGTAATTTTTAAAAAATAGTTATGCGAACAGAATGTAAACGTAGTCGCTTCTGGCAACCCTAAGTATCTTAACCCTTAATTGCATGAATTATTCCTTTAGAATTGTGTTTTTTATTTTTATATTAAGGACTGGACACTAGAAATCTTAAGACAGATTTTTAACTATATTTAGTAACATATTTTTGTAATTTTTAGAGGATTAATATTTTTGTATAAATATAGTGGTTGTAAGAACTTAGTTTATGTATTAAAAATTAAATAAAAAGGTGATGGAAATTTACATCACTATGCAATTAAGGGTTAATTATCTTGTAATTATCTTGTCTCTCAACATTAAATATGAGGAAAACTGGATTTTAATTGAACATTTCTAAGAATGTGTGGTATTCTGCTGTATTTCTCGATTTTATATTGAAAAAATATTTGCTGTTTTTTCTTTTGATTAAAATGTTCAGCAAAAAAAAAAAAAAAAAAAAAAAAAAAACCTTGAAAAAATTAGAATCAGTGCACCTTTTTCTTTTTATTTTCTCTTCAAAAATCCTTTCGGATGTATATGGAGTAGAGAATGTTTTTTACCAGTATTTATATTAAAAACACAGTAAAATATGCGAAGTAATTCTTGGCATGTCATCATTGAATTTTATTGAAATTATGCCAATTTCCTTTCAATTACAAGAGCCTGTACAATGTTTGAGTTAAATTAACTTTGAAAGCAATTTCATCACTCTGACATTTACTCAATGATAATCTGAATTTGCATTAGATATTAGAAGTTATAGTCAAAATAGGATTTAGAGATATAAATTAAAATTTCAAATCAGATTATAAACAAACAATTTCGTTATTTAATTTCAAGAAGAATGAACGATCTTATTAAATATTTAATTGCTTGAAATATTAATTAGGAATATAGAATGCAAGATTTCATAATTGTATTTTCCGTTTTATATTGATTTCTGAAAGATATAAAGGGTTTAGGCATAAATTTAATGTTATTTAAAACTAATGTTTGTGAGTTTTATTCTACCAAATTCTTTTTAAAATATCTATGGATATATTTTGAATATATTTATTATCATGAAAACAAAGTTCTCCACAATTTCAGAAATGTTAATTTATAATGCATTTTTCTAAAAGCTTGTTTTGTTTATTTTTTAATTTAGTGTTTTAAGATTTTCAAACAATTTTTACAAATAGCAAAAGCACTTTTGTAATAATTCAATGCGAATACATTACATTAAAAATATTTAATCTGGATGATACAAAGATTGAAATATACTGATATGTTACTACATATACAAGCATTATTAAAGATTATAATCACTTTTAACGTACAGGATAAATAAAATAATTCTTTTTATATAACGTATTCGTATTGCATTATTATAAAAGTGCTTTTGCTATTCGTTTTTATTTGAATAAACCAATTATCATATATTAAAATTAATACAATATCTGAAATAATTATTTTATTATAAAATTTTATAGCAGTATTTTAGCTTATTAAACGAATGCTAACGAATGCTAAAGCAATTTATTCACAATTTCAGATTTTTTAATTTATGTTACATAGTTTTAAGAGCTATTTTTTTAAATAAAAAAAAATTCTTCAAACTAGTAGGTAGTTCGGAAAGTCGTGTCCGTTTGGAAAAATCAATTCGTACCTGAAAATTCTATCGTTTTATTAGTAGAGATTGATTCCGATATCTAATGTCTAATAATTACTTGGCAGAATTTTCCTGTACGAATTGATTTTCCCAAACGGACACGACTTTCCGAATGACCTAATATTATTAACAATTTTCTCAGTAACAGTGAGTAAAGGATTTATATCTACAATATTTCACACTAATAAAATTAATTTAGTTTGCTTTTTTCGTCTAATCAATGGAAATATCAAATGTCTAATGGATGTCCAAACATATATATATATATATATATATATTGTTCTGTTAACTAAGACTTAAAATCATGTTCCGCATGAAAGTGACATATTTAAACTATTCTGAAAACTTTACATTGCTTTAAATAATGAAAATTGCTTTGAATAATATTTTTAAAAGTTTTATATCGTTGTCGATTTAATGTGCTTTATGAACTCGAAAACTTTTGTTAAGATAATCGAATGATGTACAGTGCGATCCAAAATTATGCTTTTAAAAAGAAAAAAAAAATCTTTAAAAAAGAAATGAAAATTCCTTAAGAGGACAAGGGACCATCAATCTCATTTTTTTGTTATTTTTTTTTTAATTTACCTTAACCCCTTGAGGGGCAAAGTACTTTGGTTGCTGAAATGGTAAAATGATTGATTGACACCAGGATTTGCAAGAAAATTTATATGAAAGTAACAAAAAGCGTTTCTTCGGATATATAGCATTAAGCAAAACTTAGTTTTAAAATGCTGGTGCCAATTTGGCATTTGGGAATTAAAACTAAGTGGTATATATAATATACCGGTGACCTTCAAGGGGTTAAATACTATAGAAGGACATACGATATGAACTATGGCATAAATCTATCGCACAAGAAATTATTTTTTTTTTTTTTTGAGAAATATATGGAATTTTTCTGAATATTTTAAGCTTTAACGGATTATATATATTTTAATTTAAAAGTAAGGGAAAAAATTCTAAATTTGTTGCAATTTTCAGCATTTTTGCATCATATTTCTGCGCTACCTTTAGCTTTTCCCATTACATTTAGTTTAATAAAACTATGCACAGTTTTATTTGTATATGTATATCAAAGTGACATAAAAAATATTGGAGATATTTGTTGATATGGAGTGAGGTTGGGACATTTTGAAAGTTCTTGATAACGCTTAAAATATTCAGGAAAATTCCTTACTTTTCTCAAAAGAAAAATTAATTTCTTTTTTTGTGTGTGATAAATAATTCCAATAATTCATATGGTGTGTCCTTGAATAGTATTTAAGGAGCAATTAAAAAAATAATAATAAATGAGTTTGAAGGTTCCTTTGTCCCCTTAACTCTTAACCCTTTAATAGATTATTTTTTTGACACAATACACTAAAATTAATGACATTATACCAATTTTACTGTACTAATATGCAACCGCATTAGTCGAAATACGTCTGCTATTAAATAAAGCGAATATTTCAGTTTAAAATTAGTGGTTAAGAAAAGCTTTTGGTAACGAAACAGGCAAACTCTTCTAGATTGTTCGGTGTACGGGTGAGCCGGTCATGGTGTTAAAAATAGACAGTAGCACAACGCGTTTTTTCACAAAATGTTTAAAAATAATGTTTTTTAACAACGGGCTTTTTTTTTTGGAGTAATTATTAGACAACGGATTATATGCGTTTGCATATTCAGATGTGCAGCAGCTTATCCCTTTAAGACCGGGAGATTTTTCAATTCCTACTATTAGTTCACACTATCCCTATATATATATATATATATATATATATATATATATATATATATATATATATATATATATATATATATATATATATATATATATATATATATCTTGTTAAAATTTTCAATCGTTAATAAAATACTCATTATTCATCCTATCAAGTTGAAATATTTTTTTTTAAACTAGTACTGGATGACAATTGATGTTAATACAGTTTTTTCAAATATTAATTCATTAATTAAATTTTAATTAATTAATTTTTATTTTACATGGGAGACAAAATGGCAGCCATTGGTTATTGGAGCATTTAATGCATCTTCATATCTATAAGGGGGTTACCATAGGGGGGGACCCTGCTATGTCGCCAACTCGGCGATATATCACCAAATTTGGCGGTCAAAATGAGTCGCCAAATGTGACGTCAACTTAGCGATATCTCTAATATTTCGCCAAATTCCCATAGATTTCCATTGTAAACCTACTTGCTTATAGAAAATCAACAAATTGAGATATTTTAATGCAACAAAAACTAATGTTAGCTTAAGGGATTATATAAATTTTTTCTTTGATGACCTAAGTAGGAATTGACTTTAAAAACAAAATTTTTATATTACTTGCTTGGTAGAAATTTAAAGTTTGGGTGGTTTCCCCTTGCCGATTGATTTGATTGAAAAAAATATTTAAAAAAAATACCCCATGTCAGGTTATGCCAAGGGAGGACCCACATAATTGTGTAGGTTCGGGCTTAATGCAGTCGTTTTTGGGCTGTATCTACACAATTGTGTAGTTTGGGGTTACGTGTGCAAATATCTAAAAATAAAAGTTTAAGCAAAAAAAGTTGTTGTTTATTAGGATAATTTTCATCAGCCACAATGAAAATGTTTGAAACAATTTTTGTTTTTGGACAGACCACTACAAATTCATTTTCCGAGATGAGCTCAATGATCGCACCCCTCTTAAGAGCCGTTGACAAATGGTATACCCTTTTCTCCGTTTGGATTGTGCCTGATCCTTCAAATTTATTTTTTTATTTTTCCCAGCAGCGGTATTTTGTTGAAATACCGATCGAAATACATAAAACTAGGTTTGAACCAGAGTAAGGACTACAGCAGATCCTAAGCCCAGATCCTTGTGGACTAGGTCTCTACTTTCCCACTGGTAAACTACAAAATTTAAAACTATCCCAGGTGATACTGTTACAACAGAGTGTGGTCTGTTTTTTTATATACTGCTTTACTGAAGCAAGTCCTAAAAAAATGAATCGTCTGCTCATCTATGGAAAATTTTCCCTGATCTCCTGGTAAATTCATGCAGACACTACGGAATCTGTCGAGCATTTGCTGAACTTTCCATAATTTATTATTTATTCCTTATGGCTTACTTGCTGTGTCGACAAAATGGAATGAATTTATCAAACTTAAAAATCTATCTCGTGATATGCATATAACTCATATAAAACTTATAAATCATATATGACATCTAGAACTCAGAGCAAAAACATACAACTCGTTACATGTGCATATTATATATCTAATACTAGCAATTTTAAATAGAAATAATGAATATTTTAAATAGAAATCACGAATAGTACAAACCTATTTAAAATTAATCCGGTTTAAAAATGTAATTAATAAAAAATAAATTGCTAAAAACATAAGTTTTAAAAAAATCACTTAAAGATAAAAAGTTTATATATTAGGAATTGTACCCATTTTAGGAACGGTAAAACCCGGACCCGCACAACTGTGTGGGTCATTTGTTTTTCAACATTTGTAAAGCCTAATTAAATTTATCAAAGACAAAATCAATTAAAATCATGAATAAAGTATATGAAAAGAAAAATTAAATCTAAGCAAACATTAAAAATCATATTTAAAAGAAATTACGACAGTACATACTTTTTGTCTATTGCTGTCAGATGATATAGTCTTTTAAAAAGCAGAAAATCTAACCCTGTATTTTAGTTAGCGTCCCCTAGTGGTGTCTTATCAAAACATCTGAAGCCAATTAACTCATATAAATGTGCAGATTTGGTTTTAAATCTCACTAAAACAGGTAGTAGTCATTCTCTTTTACTTTAGTATCACCCCCACAATTGTGTGGGTCAGGGATTAAAGGGTTACGCAGATCTGGATTTTTTTTTTTTTTTTTTACAAAATCCTTAATAATTACTTACTAGATAGTACCGTCAATATTTGACGGTAACTAACTTGAATGTTTTATTAGAGAAATTCTTCAATTTTTAATTAGTTGTCTTTTATTAATCATTGAAATTGTGACAAATTTCTATATTGCATAATTGATTCCTATTTCGTTAAGACGATAGATAATGCTGTTAGCCAAACCTATTCAATGAAGTCAAATGATTTTAAGTTTATAATTTACAACCAATTTCGCTTGCTTTTTATCAGAAATGTAACTAAAAATATTTGGTAGAGCATTTATTTTTACATACTACTGTCTCATTTTTTTCGAATAAAAAACAATTCGATATTTTCCATTAAAAGCTTCCAAGAATTTCATTTTTATCCGTCTCTTTCTTTAAAACCATAAATTTCAAACTTGATGCAGCTAATAATGTATAATATAAATTTTATTGCTTGAATTTTATTTTACATTTTTATACATTTTTTAATATTAAACTATGGATATAAAGGTAATTTCTTTTATAGTTCTTTTATGAATATTTTTCTTTCTTTCCCTTTTATTTTTTACAAAAAGGAAGGCAAACTTTTCTTTCTGACACACACACATCTATATATTCTTGATAATGGGCAGAAAATATAACAAAACATGTAGATCTGCTCAATTTATTTAATTGATAATTACATGCAAAATATTTTAGCTTAAATATTAAATTATCATTATTATTTCTTTTAATTTTGTTCAGTGTTAAATTTTATTAATTATAAATCAATCAAATAATACTACTAATAAAATAAAAATCATATAACATCTCCACCCTATAAAATATGTCATTATTGAAATAAATTATCCCGATAAATATCACAGAAGAACTTTTTGCCAGGCATTGGATTCGAACATGCGTCCTCTACAAAAATTCTGAGCCAACCGGTGCCTTAGACCTCTTCTCCATGAGGAACTCATTCTACTCCCCTCTAAATTGAAGAAGCCCGAAAAAAAGTAATGGCGCATGCGCATATACCCAAAAATTGATACTTACAGAAATACCTTTCTGTTTTAATGTATATGATAGCAGCATAGGCTATAGCCAAAATATACTTACAAAATGTATAGCCTTTTATTCGATACTTTTGTTTTACATAAACCCGTAAACAAGATCAGAAATGAAGTTTACTGTTATTTCTGAGCACACAACTCGCCACATGACGGTGGAAATTAGAACTAACAGAGTTTGCAGCGCATGCGCGGCTGATTAAATAATACAAATTTAAGGTTCATTTAAGAATTTTTTCAGGGGCCCGGGCAACGCCGGGCAGGTCACCTAGTAAATTAATAAACTATAATAAATAAATTATTGTTTGTAAAAAAAAAATGACTACTCTAATTAGTATTATTGGCGCCATTTTTGGAGCAATTGTATTTTCAAGTAGCAGATAATACCTACTTAGTCAACATTTCTAGACAGCGAGTACTCGTTATCTTAAACTTTTATTGACCTGCGGCAGTAACATCTTCAAAAAAGTAAGGATCGAGTTTGAAGCTGCATGTTATACCGCGCAACTCAGTCGCATTTTGCTGGTGAAACGGCGCTACAGGCACATCATGGGGATTATTGTCTGCCTAGTACACGCAGCTCTTTGAATTAACGTTACCAGTTATTGAGAAATGGGCCGCGTCGGTCCACAAAATGCGTAAAGGCTAACATTCATGCTCGATCTACCGGATGGGGAATTCGTTAGCAAAATCTAGACTTCGTTGCTTATCACCTGCTTGCAACAGCTGGAGATGATGGACCGGATACAGAAACATGTAGAGAACAGAGTGCAGAATCTTGCGGAACGTAGAATTCGGCAACTGCAAACGCGTGAAACACCGAATGCACTTCCAAGAGGAACTTTGTTTATCGTCTCATGGATTATTGCTACTGTCTCAACAGGAACGGAGGCTCGTCCAGCATGAGATCAACCGCATGTGCAATCAGTTTCTTCAAATTTGCTTATCAAATCTCATACATCTTTTACAATACATAGCCTCGGTCTATTCCATGGTTTCTGCGGTAGACACGGAATACCTCTGTGGCATTTTGCCCGTTCAGGTAATAAATCATAAAAATTTCGCCACGTAATTTTGCTCCCAGCGGCAGTTTGTTCATAGTGCAAGAATGTAATATAAGCTGTAATCCTTTCACAGTGCCTATTCTTTCACACTTCTTACGGCGACGTCAGTTATGAAGGTGTCTTACGCCGAACCAGGTAATCAGCGTAACTTGGTCTATTGTTCTCGTTTCGAGAGATATTCATTAGACTTGGATTAGAGCCGAAGATACAATGTGGAATGTGACGTCATTAGAAAAGAAAGTCGTGCTCTGGTGAGATCCACAGTTGTTTTCACTTTTCTTCTTAGTCTGTCTAGCGACGGCGGTTTTCTTCCCCAACACGTACCGTTCCAACACTTTTTATGGTTTTTCAATATGAAGTTAGCAGTACAACAAAAACAGTATGTGTTTCTATTTGAAATTTTTTAAATTTTGTCACTGTAACAGTACATTTTAGAGCATTACTCTTGTTTTTTTATGTGATGCCTTAGCGAACCTCAAAATACTTTAAACCTAAATTTTATTCAGTTTTTTTGAACGGTATGATTGGGGCTAATATATCGGGAAAGTTTTTTTTTTATAATCACACTGTCATTTCTTAGTGCAGGTTTTATTTTATTTTATTTTATTTTTTTACCATTCCTTGAAATATTGTATTTACAATAATAATAAACATTAAAGAAATATAACACACACTAAATATTCAATCACATTTTATAAAACAAGATTCATCAACAGTTAATGCATTCGTCAAAAGAAATTACTTTAAAATATGTTGAAAATTAAATAATTTATAATGTGGAAAGTATAACAAATCGCAAATTAACAAATCACCGGCCAACCATATAGGCAAAGTCGAAAGTTTTAAATACTTCCCAAAGTTCTGAAATGTTAACAATATTTTTTTCAGGTGTTATTCTACATTATTACAATTTCAAAGGGTTCTCTCAAATGTATTGTTATAAAGCATTATCAACATTTTAACCCCTTAACGCTCGAATTAAATTACGGTTGAATAATTCAAATTGCTTATTGGCACCACTTTTATGAAAAAGAAATATTCACTTTATTTAATGACAGTAAAAACGATACTAAAATATAGCCAATTTCACTATTTTATAAAACTGGTGAAAATCAAACAATTTGAGTAAATGACACAGCCCGAGAATATGACGGGAGCGAGAATTAAGGGGTTAAAAGCGTGTTCCAAAAATAAACCGCAGGCGCTAACGTTCTGAATCTCACATAAGCCGTTTTATGAAAATTTGAAAGTAATTTTAAATGCTTGATAAAGTTTAGAGAAAAGAAATATTAGGAATTTGTCAGACATTTATAATGAACCAAATATTCTCACACTAATACATTTATACAGAAACAAATATAGCTAAATTCTTTTAATAATATCCATTTCAGAAATTAAATGCATAAATAAATGCGAAATATATTAAACTTTTACACTGGCAAGGGCTATATTCTCAGCCAGTATTATTGAAAATTTTGAAATAAAATTAAAAAGAGGATGGCAATTACTGAATTATATTAAAGACATCCAATGTAATTACGTCCAAGGTAATTATGTGGCCCTAAGTAAAACATTGATGATTTTACATGATATTCAATCCCATAAAAAGGCCACATGGATAGGCGATATATTGATTGTTGCAATTAATGCTTCAGAAAACAATTAAAAATTTGTGTTGCGGCTAAAGGTTATTTATCTTACATCCTTTAAAAAAATAAGATAATTCATGCATAGAATTTTACTTTTATGCTTGGAAAATATTTTACACTTTTTCGTTTTATACACCGTCCTTCTTCTGGAATTCAAACTGGTGTTGTTTCTTAGCTAGCTAAGAAATAAAATTTACAAGGAAACTGCCTGAGGTTATTGTCGCCAATTTTAATAAAACTGGTATTTTCAGAAAGGTCTTGTCGTGAGAATCAAATAATCTAATGGAACTGCACGTCCGAATTGAACACCGTAGGTGCTGCGAGGCAAATTTGGACCCCGAGAGGAATGCCTCTACAACAGCTGTATTATAGGGGAGACCGGGGCAAGTTTTCCAACTTTTTAGATTTTTATTTTTGTATTTTTTATTTTTGACTATTTTGATATATACAGGATATCATTGTACTCCCTAGACTTTCCTGTACAAACTGGCACAATTATGTTTCAAAAAACTAAATATGCTTTTTCCCAAAAAATAGTTAAGTCGAATCATGTTACGATGGAAAATGTGCCCCGTATGTGGGGCAAGTTTTCCAGCATACGAAAAATGGTCAGGGGCAAGCTTTCCAACTATACTTTAAATGGTAAGAGATAGGTAATAAATCTTGCTTGTTAATTAATAAGTATTTTTTTTATTGTGAACTAAATGCTCAGTAAGATAACAGTAACATAAAAAACAGTTTTAATCCATTCTACATTTAAAGACGAAGGTCCAAACAGCTCCCTGGGCGGGATTGGATTTTTTTTTCTCGCCCCTTTTATCTGATTCCTTTTGCAGTTTCCTTTTTTTTAGATGAATCTTTTTTTTCCATTTTCAGTTGATTTTTAACAGGAGAATCAGTCAGTACAATACTTCCTGTTTTTCTTTCCACGCCGTGTTTGCCTGCTTAGTGCAGCCTTCGCAAAATTCCTAACTTCTTCTGGTGTAGGCAAAGCTTGTTTGGATGTAGAAGGAACGCTTTTTTCATAAGCAATAGGGAAATTTTGAGTAGAACTTAAGGAACACCTTCTTTGGAAATGCTAGCCTGCATTGGTGTAGAATGATTAGATGCTTTCGGTGTTGTTTTGTTTTTGCGGGGGGGGGGGGGGGGGGCGTGATTATTGAGGAAAGTTTGAAATCTTTTCAGGATTGTTGGTGCTTTCAAGATTTTGTGCGGCAGGAGCTGGCCTGTCAGAAAAGTGGGATTTCGTAAAAGCAAAGTTTGTAAATATTTCAGGATTCAGTATGAAAATTCTCTAACATTTAAAACCCGCCATAATATTAACTGTGGATTAACGCCAGTGGAGCGGCTCTAAGCACGGTTAATTTGCTTTTTGAGGGGTTAGTACTCACTGCGATCTCAGTGTTCTAGCTTATGACTACAAAGGCATAATTAACATAAAATGGATTCATTAAATGAATCCATTTTAGAAAAAATTGACATTATATTTTTGAATTTACCTTGTTTTTTATATTGATAGTTTTACTTAAATGACTAAATGATCAAACGGGTTCGTAGTATATATGGTTATTTGGCCGATTTTACAACACAATAAATACATTATTGATACAATAAGACTGGCTGATTTAGGAGGGGGGAGGTTTTCAAACGAGAAACATGTTGGAAAACATGCCCCGTATGTTGTTGGAAAACCTGCGCCGTCGCCATATTTGAACTTTTACACTACCTGAACGAATACCAGTGTAAGTTATTTGCAAAACAAACGCATAGTTACCTGAAGAAAGAAACCCTTTTTTAGTGTATGCAATGTCAAAACAGAAAGTTTAACTCTAGTACAGATTTTTTTATGTTTTATAAAGACCTAAAATTTTACTCACCGATGAAAAAATGAAAAAAAAACAGCTCTCCAGACGAAGTGACAGCAGCTATTAAGCTATAACTTTTGTAGATGTTGTGTAAGATGTTGCCACTTAATCCAGTTCACTCGCTAGCGTCACCTAGCGGCTCATTAAAAAACTAAAGCCAGTTGGAAAACTTGCCTCTATGGAAAATGTGGCCCAGTCTCCCCTACCAACATACTTCTATCCAGCTCCACTTCAGGGAAAACATCAAAGCAGTTTACTGAATTGTATTTCGAAACGTTAAAAAAATTCTGTACGTGTTGAGATGAGCCTCCTCATCTTGGATAGGTGGGTAGACCATATAGATCCTGAACTTCATGGAAAATTAGGGAAAAGCATCGAAGTCATGATTTTACCTGGAGGTACAACGACGTACCTATAGCCCCTCGATGTTGAAACGTTTCACAATTACAAACTTAGAGTCAAACGTAATGCCGGATATTCTAAAACTCACCGGTTTACATCTAGAAAAGCAAATTTGAATACAAGAGAATCAATCGTAAAATATATGATCATTTGATTTACAAGCAAATCTCCGCCCCTGCGTATGCAGACATGCGCCGATATTCTTTCAAAAAGACATAACTACGAATTGAAATATCAAGCCTTAGATCTTTGAGTCAAGTATGTTTCACACTAACATCCAAAAAATGCAACAGAAGTACCCAACCGTTTATCAACTGCCCCTTGCGTGAAGATTCCATGTGCTTTAAGGAATTTTACACAGACTCCCACTCCCTCCAATAACCAAGTGATAAGACAAAGGTCATAAATGTGCAGTCATGGGAAAAAAAAAGTAATAACCCCTACTAACTCCTCAGCAAATTATCGTAGAAGAAATTTACTGTTGCAGAAACACTGGCAATAAAGTCTAATTTTAAATGATGTATATAAAATTTGCTTAGGGTCTTATTTGCTTTGCTACATATTAAAACGAACCCAAACTTCATTTTGTTCCATAGCGATGCCCAATTTTGAGAAGATATTCCAAATCATCAGTTCAAATAATGCCTAGACACCAAATCACCTAATTTCAAGTCATTTGTACGATAAGTTTTTGAATTATAAACATTCAAAATTTACTGCTTCTAATGTTAAATTACATTTTAATATTTTGATTAATATCTCCTGAAATTATATTCTTAATGCGCTAATTTTTTGTGTTGCAGTAATAAACATAAATATGTTAAATTTGCAAATATTATAATAATTTTATGATATGAATTATGAAATTATTATTCGAAAAAATTAAGAATTGCAAACTACAATAGTTTTGATGGATTTAGAATTATTAAGTCCTTTTTTATGGAAATCCAAAATTTCACATTTTCCTTCCAAGTAGTTTTCAAATTATGCTTAAAAAACGGGAAAATGATCATTTAAGGGGCTGTCTATGATAGAAGTGACTAGATATTTTGAAAATTCTTATGCTAAACAGTAATCTAGCAGTCTTCAATGGCTGCTTGAGTGGCCCTTAAGATGCCTTGATCAAGAAGGGGGCTCTCTCGGTCAACAATCGAGTACCGATCTTCAATTCGGATAAAGCCCCTAAAATACGCTCGTTTTAAAATAATTAATTTTTCGGAATCTTATCGTACGGATTTGCATAAAAACTTGATTTTGGGCTAATTGAACGGTTTAGAGTTAATATACAGTGGCTGTCAAAAGTTTCCGGCCAGCATAAAATTTTTGGTTAATTTGTAAGTATACCCATATGAAGAGGAATCTCAAAGTGATACTTATACACTTTATTGACATAACAGTTAAGAACTTATTTATGGAATAAAAATTAAATATTAATACATTTAATTGATAAAATTAATTGTAAAAATACCCCATGTTCTCAAAAGTTTCCGGCCACCTTGGCAAGTTTGGAAAAAAAAAATGGTGTTATAATAGAAAATAACACTGATCAATAACATTTACAATTAGTATTTTGTATTCATATATTTAACAATAAGTACTACGGCGCAGCAACGTGCCATCGATTCAATGAACGGTTATAGATCATCACTGTTAAGTTTTGTCCACGGTTCTTGCAATTTTTGTGAAAATGCTGCTGAATTGGAATATTTATAATTCCACACACATTTTCAAGTTAATTTCAAAGATTTTCTATTGGATTCAGATCAGATGATTGGGCTGTTCATCTCAAAAGCGCAATTTTTTTGTGCGAAAGCCAATGCTTGACGAGCTTGTATGAATGCTTTTGGTCGTTATCATGATGAAACAAATAGTTGCGACTACAATTTTTCCTCCAATAAGGCAGAAAATGATCTTGCAAGATATCCTTATGCATTGCACTATTCATCTTGCCGGGGATTTCAAATAACGGACAGGCACATTTTCCTGAAAATGATCCCCACAGCATAACGTGTATTCCGCCATGCTTCATTGTAGGAATAATATATCTTGCATCTTATCTTTTGTTTTTAGGTCATCGGTTGTAATGTCTTTTATCACTCTCAAAAAGATTGAACGTCGATTCATCGGAAAATAGTACTTTTTTCTAGTTTTCACTTGACCAGTCTTTGTATTACTTGGCAAACGCCAATCGGACCCTCTGAATTTTTTTACTTATGAAAGGTTTTTTAACACCGACTCTTCCATAAAGTTTTACGTTACATAAGCGTCTTGACACTGTTGACAGACTTATTTCAATAAATATTTTAACACCTTAAATCGCGTGGAATTGCAGCGGCATTTTTACGCGGGTCATCAACTACTTTTCTTGTGATAATTCTGTCCACAAGAATAGTCGTCTTCCGGGGTCCCGGGACCGTGGCAAGTTCCGAGGGCCATGACCACCTTCATATATTTTTTAACTATTGTTTAAAGCAAATTTTCCAATCGACAACTTTGCCGCAATCTCACGAGAGGATTGTCCCTTTAGCGACAAACTAATCACTCGTTTAGGAACAATAAATTGTTAAACTTTTCCTTTTTGAATTTCAAATACGTTATTCATGTTGATTAAGTAACAAACATGGCCAAAAAAACGCCTTAGCGATCGCAAATACTAATGGATGACGAATGGCCGGAAACTTTTGCACGCGCGAATTTCGAATTCTTACCCTTTGTATCAAGTATCTTAAGTATCCAATCAAAATGATCACGTGGTCAGGGGTAATTTACTTATCCCTAACTTTTGGAGCAATTGGGCCTCTTCTTCGCTGAAATATTCTGTCAAACAAATCAAAAAAACTAACTGGCCGGAAACTTTTGACCGCCACTGTATGCTGTCAGAATTGTGTACTGCTGTTGAAAAAACAATGTTATGGTTTGTTTTAATATGTTGATGGCCTCCTAAGAGAATTTCTTATACATCATTTAAAAGAGAAGTTTATTACCAATCGTGAGGTACCAGTAACTTTCTTCTACGATAATGTTTTGCAGAGTTAGTAAGGGGTGTTTACTTTTCCCCCCAAGAATATGCATACTGTTATGTGATCTACAACGTCTTCACTAATACCAACATTTGTGGCATGGCACATTTTCAGTGTCAGTCTTCCATGTCCAACAGTACATTTCTTTTATTACATTATACAACGCAATGTCTATATTAACAGCATTACAAACACATAACAATTTCTGACAGTCAAATTGAAACCTTTGGAAAATACCTTTATAATATGTCCTTATTGCCTTCCAAGCTTTTCTTATAGTTCATTTTAATCTGTATCTATAGTCTGAAATATACTTTAACTTATCCATACACCAAATAAGGTATTTTTCTTTTTAAATTTGAGAAACAAAAAATTATTATAGGTTTTTGAAAATATATTTAAAAACTATTTAGACAATTATAACAATTTAGAAGTCGAATCTTTAAATCTGTCACGAAAAAAAATGATTATTATTTTTTTTTCATTTTTTGAGAAAATAAACGTGTCGGGACAAAACTCAAGGGCAAAGCAAATATTGCAATGATTTCATAGGGAGCAATAGTTTTCATAGGAAAAATGAAAGGGAAAGGGGAAAGCGAAATCCGAACCGTAGCTCCAAGCTGCAAGCCTGATGGTGTGTTTCCCTACGGACGGCCGATACCCATTTGTTAGTCCATACTTTTGGCAGCAGTTAGAAAGAAATGTACAATGTTTATATTTATGCTATATAAATTTCAAAAAACTGTAAGATTTTCAATATAACTGCCTGGTTCAAAACATGACGAAATATAATAAATATAAAATATTAATAACAAAACACTACTTGTATTAACTATAAAACCAATAATAATAAAATTAATAATAATAATATTTAATGAATATATATGAAAACTATTTACTATGGAAACAAAGAAGATAACAAAAAAATCATAAAAAAGAGTCTGAAGAAGTGTCCGAGAGATATATAGATAGTTATTTCTAAAAATGACTTAATTTTTCTCTATAAATCTCATTAGTGCTGATATTCTTTTCGTCTGAACAGGACTTTCACTAATATAATTAGTCCAATCCGGAATCGCCATAACTCAATGTTTTTTAATGTGATTATATGTTGTTAGAAGACAATCCAATACGTAGTGAAGTGAGGTGTAGGGGAGACCACATACACAAAGAGGGGGGTCACGTTTACCTATATTTCTTAAAAGGCCCGTGATTTGTGAAAAAAAGAAAAAGGTAACGATTGTTTACGGTAAATTGAATGGGAACGCTTTATAATAAGTTATGTGAGTAGTGGTCTATGCCTTCATTGTCTCATCTTTGCTTTCATTCATTTTTTATGTTCTGTTGTAATTTATATTTTAAATGAGAAGCCGTATGTGGAAGAAAGTATGATGTGACATTAGTGTCATCTACTGCCTTTTTTGCCATGGTATCAGCTAATTCGTTCCCTGTGACTCCTGAGTGCCCTTTAACCCAATTAAAATGAAAAATTTTGCTGGATTTGGGTATTAAACCTAGAATATCTGAAATCATATAGTAAACTGTATCTGTGTTTTTCAGAGCCATTAAACCAGAGAGGCTATCTAAAGAGATTATGATTTGTAATCAAATGAATTAGCCCAAACCACAGCGTTTTTAATGGCAAAAAGTTCAGCTTGGAAAACACAATTCCCTACGGAAAGACAAGCATTCTACGCATGTATTAAGGAATTCTCTTTAAATGCACAAAAGGCAGATCCTGTCCCTTGACCAGAATTTGAACCGTCTGTGAAGATATGTATTGTAACGTTGTATTGAGATAAGTCTCTTTCCTTGATACCATCCCATGTCGGATCTATGACATATTTTGAGCATTTACCATAAAATTGTGGTAGTCAACCAAATTAATTTTGGTATACCAAAATAATTTTGGTAGAGATCCCCAGTCTAATCACCGATGAGAATTCTGCTCCGCATTCCAATTGGATATCTGAAGGCGGCAGGGTCTGAAGTGCTAAAGTGGATGTTTTCTAATATGCTCTTGAGATTGGTAAGAGAAATTTACCTTGTGCTGAAAGCAGATATCTTCTGCCATGTGATGACCACATATGTGGAAACCAAACGGTACACGCGTATGCTATTTTACATAACAAAATCGATTTGTACTATATTACAAAAAAATGCGTCGGAAATCTACCTGGAATCGATGAAAATCTGTAAAGATTTTGCGTTATTTTTTTAACATCCAATCTCTTGTTCCTTAAATGTGGCGGGAAAGAAAGGGATAAGTCCAGAGTCACTCCTAAATATTTTAAGCTTTTAACGTTTTTCAGATTCTGGTTGTAAATTTTGAACGTTGGCGAGCGTTTCAGATTTGTAGGTTTACTAAAAGTAATGCATGACGTTTTATCTATAGATATTTGCCTTTTATTTAAAGTAGTCCACTTTTCAATAACCTTCAAGGCAACGATCCCTTCCTTTTCAAAATAGAGCCCGATGAACCCCAGATAACTAAAAGAAGATCACCCGCTTATGCTATCAATAAACAGTTAGCAACAATCTACAGTCGTGGAAAAAAAAGTAAACACCCCTACTAACTCATCAACAAATTATCGTAGACGAAAGTTACTGGTACCAAATGATAGGAAATAAAGTCTACATTTAAATGATGTATATAAAATTTGCTTTGGGGGCCGTCTACATAATAAACCTAATCCAAACTTCATTTTTGCAATAGCAAAACCGAATTTTAACGAGATATTTCAAATCTTCGGTTTAAACTATGTCTAGACACCAAATTTCAAGTCATTTGAATGATAAGTTTTTGTATTATAAACATTCAAAATTTATTTGTTCTAATGTTAAATTACAATTTCATATTTTTATTTATACCTCCTGAAATTATGATCCTAATGTGTTAATTTTTTGTGTAGCAATACTACTGATATACTCAAACATAAATACGTTGAATTTACAATTTTTATAATTTTATGATATGAATTATAAATTATGAAAAAATTATGAATTGCAACCTACAGTTTTTTTGATGGATTTAGATTTATTAAGTCCAGCTTTATGGAAATCCAAGATTTCACATTTTTCTTCCAAGTAGATTTTTAATTATGCTTAAAAAACGGCAAAATGATGTTCTAAGGGGCCATCTGTGATAGAAGTGACTAGATATTTTGAAATTCCTTCTGCTGTCCTGTAATCTAGCAGGCTTCATTGACTGCTTGAATGGTGCTTAAGGTGCCTTCATCAAGCAGGGAGCTCTTTCAGGTTAACAATCGAGTACGAAATTTCAATTTGGATACAGCCCTTAAAATAAGCTCGTTTTAAAATAATTAATTTCTCGGACACTTATGGTACGAGTTGCATAAAAATTTGTTTTTAGACTAATTGAAGTGTGTAGAGTTCATTTATGCTGTCAGACTTGTGTACTGCTTAAAAAAAAACAAAGTTATAGTTCATTTTAATAGGTAGATGGACCCCTAAGCAAATTTTATGTACATCATTTAAAAGTAGACTTTATTTCCAATATTTCGGTACCAGTAACTTTATTCTAAGATTATTTGTTGAGGAGTTAGTAGGGGATGTTTACTTTTTTTTTCCACGACTGTACATTGAAAGCAAACTTTCAAGTAATGCCATCCACAGAAATAGTCCTAGACATGAGCCTTTTGGGCAACCTTTAGTGAAAAAATACTCGGTATGTAAATGCAGCTATTCCACCTGGCCTCGTCTGTCTGTGAGAAAAGAGGATATTAAATTAATATAATGTTGCGGAATGTTTAGTCTGTGTAAAGGAAGAATCGAGTTTTCCCAGGGAAGATTATCAAAAGCGTCTGTAAAATCAATTGAGATTAGAGATGTATTTTTTTTTCTTTCTTTGTTTAGTTTAATTAGTGAAATTGCGTGGAGTAAAGCTGTTTCTGTAGACCGAAGATCAAAGAACCCATGCTGTTTACCTGAAAAGGGTTGATTTTGATGTAACATGTAATTTATTCTTTTCAGCAGTAGTTTTTCAAAAACTTTTCCTAAAACTGGTAGTAATGGGATTGGAGGATATGAAGAGACCAGAAATGTGGGTTTACCCTCTTTTCTGAAATATACGATTTCGCCAATCTTCCAGGCTGTGGGGAAATAATTGAACTTTAAAAGAGTGATGACTAAAAACATACTTAAAACAGTATTGGAAAATTTTAAAAACATTACTCTAACAATATTGTGGTCAATTTCATCTGGGTCGGGAACTTTATTTTTGTTAAATGAAAAAATTACTTTGCGTATTTCAGAAAGAGTGAAGGGAGATTGATCGTTAATGGGAGTTGGGAAAAATGTATTACAAACTTGGGTTGAACGGCTGAAAATTTGCTTTGTAATATCTTGAAGAAAAGTAAGCCTTGATATAGATTGAGACACATCTGAATTGGCAAGAGGGTATACGTTTTGATCTTTATACTTACCGATAGCAAGTTGCTTGATTTTTCCAAAGGGATTAGATTATTTTTTGCACATGTTAGTCCACGCAATTTCCCTCGCTTTTTGAATTGCTTTCTTATATCGGGCTTTTTCATTTTTATATTTTAAATAGTCCGCTAATGTAGCTAACGGTTTTTTTACTTTTTATATAAAGCCGCAACTTTGTTTCTTAGAACCTTAAGCTTAGGGGTCCAACGAACTAATTTTCGGGTGAAAAAACTTATCCGTAGTTTTAAGAAGCGTCATGAGTTTTCTTTTATTATTTCAAGGAAAACTGCATACATCTTATTAAATTCTAAGGTTGTACTTATTTCTTTAAAATTTGTATTTAGGAAGTCCAAGTGTTTTTTGTTTTGAGGTTACATATTTTATTAATGGAACATCTTTTGTTCTAAACCTTCGACGAGGTATGTCAACGATATTTTGATTAAGTAGAATTTCTACGGGCCTGTGATCCCCGAGTTCCAGAGTGTCAATAACAGACCATGATGTTATCTGTGGAAACACTGAAATAGAAGCACATGATATATCTGGCCTACCGCAGATGTTTTTCATTCAAAAGTTGGTTTACATGGGGGATCGTTAAGAATAATTAGTTACTTCATGGTTATGAAGTCGAGGAGAGTCTTATCACGCTGATCATCATTATCATAACCCCGTGCGCATTTAAGTCAGCCAAAAGAATAAAAAAATTACTAAACGTATTGGTATTTTCCCAATCGTACAGGTCGGCTTGTAGATCAGCACTGGTTGGAGAATATTGACTACCGATAGTAATTATTTTATTTTGAAACGTGAAATTAACAAAGAGTGATCATATTGAGCAGAAGAGCGGTGTATTAGTGAAGGATTCAGAATGACTACTTGAGCATTTATGATTGTGGAACTGTAATATGTCGCATTTTTAGGAAGTCATATTGGCCTTCCATTGTAAAGATTGGCATCTTGGATGCAAGCAACATCCACACCCTTCTCGATAGCAAATTTAAAGAAACCCACTGTTGCTGAACGCTGTTTATTTATGTTTACTTGTACTAATATGAATTTTGATGAATTCTATAGCGCCTGTCATTCAAATATTTAAATATATCTTTAAAAATTGTACAGTGGGAATCAAAAGCTGAATGATTATCTTTTATTTTACTTTTATCGGTGTTCCTATGATCTGATGCCAAGTTAAGTAAATATTCGTGGCAAATTTGCCTATAAAAATGTTGCGGCTACGATTATGACAATTATCTGATGAGTATTTTTCACTACAGAAGCCACATCTGATGCAGTCTTTACAATATTTGGACATAATCCCGTACCTATATCACTGAAAACACCTGAGTACAGTTCAAAATCTGCGAGCGAAGCAGCTATTAAAAACAGTGACAGTCTTACCTGGGTATTCGAGCTGATATGCATCCCTCTCATCACACTGCAAGATGATATTGACACTATTGTTTTTCCTTTTGATTGCACGGATGAATTTATAGTCTATGTCCCTATTTAGTACTTTCTGCAGAGCTGGTGTCACAAAGTCCTGTGGGTATTCTTTGAGTTGATCGTCGAGGGATTCTTCTTTCTTGACTTTATATGGAACTGCTACAGGAGGCCTGGGTACTCCAAAGAACACGAGTCTCGTTGTACTTGGCTGACTTTCATCGATGGTGACTGATGTTTTTAGGTCCTCCTTTTCTTGATGCTTATTCATTAATGAGTTCTTTTTATCTTCCGTCTCGCAAAGAACCGCTATCTTACCCGATTTTTAGTTTTGTAATGTAGAATGCCACAATCCTTTGTTCGTATACTGTTCAGTTTTTCTTTGATATCATTTGATTTAAAACTTTTCTCTGTTGAGCTAAGAATTAAACCTGGTTTGCTGGGTGGTGGTAATGACGGAAAAGTAGTCATTTCTGCGTAGGACATAGGATATGGAAGTTGATCTTGTGTATCGTCTGTTCTACTTTTCATCCGTTGCAATTTTTGAAAAGTTTCTTCGATTTCCTTTTCAACAGACTCGTTTATTTCTTTACAAATGTCAATTTTAAACAAATCTGCGTTGTTTAACTGGTTTAACATCTTTTCATACTGTGCTTTTAATCTATCATTGAGTTTTTCAGTTGCCTTCAATGTTGTATTAAGACCATGGTTTTTGGTTTTGGTTTCTTCCAGTTCTTGTTTTAAATTTCTAATAAGTTCTAATTGTTTTTTGTTTTGTAGAGCATAATCTCGTACTAAGTGACCGATTTGTTTCAGTTGATCCACCTTTTCGATTTTTAAAAATATCTGACTGCGAAGAAGTGCGTTTATTCTCTATTTGAATGATTCTGGCTATTGTCGCCGCTATATCTAATTTCAGCAGATTGTCAAGTGCTACTGTGAACTCAACAGTAGAATCTTGTACTCTTTCGTCACTAGTAGATGAATTCGATGCTGTTTTATCGTAACTCATGTTTATAGAAAATCAATTATTTCTAGCACAAAAAAAAAAAAAACCTCAGGGTTAGATTAGTTGCACCGATAAGGCTCGCTACCAACTTTGCTACTCGTAACGCTTCGTTACCAAAACAAGGATTTGACAAAGACTTTTCTTCTATCTCAGATAAAAGACCAGGCGTCATTGGTTCCCATCACCATGTGTCATAGAAAGAAATAGAAGATAGATAGGCGGTTTCAAAAATCAGTTGCCTAGGCTAATGTAAATGGCTAAGAGGAATAATTAATGGGAATGCCCTAATGATGGGGTAATTAAATAAAAAAATAAAAGGATACACAAGGGGGGCAGGAATTTCGGAATATTTTAAATAGTACTGATAGGAATAATGAAAAAATTGATAAATTTAAATTACATCTTTGCAAATTTAGTTGGAAATGATGAATTTTGTGGGTCATAATAATAAGGAAGTATCCGCTGCTTATCTCATAATTATTGCCACAGCTGGAAACCGCTATTATCGGATGTATTATTTTATATGCGGTGTATAAGTCCACGTGTGAATTTTCATTGCGTTTTGGTGGTTTAAAAAGCGGACATCAGCACCGTAAAATATTGTAGTTAAAATTTTGACATAGTACTCAACTGCATCAAAATTCTTAAATAACAACAAAATAGACAAGTAAAGTAAAAAGTTTTAATAGAAATAAAATAAAAAATATCAATCCTATTAAAATAACATGTATTTGTAAAAGACATATGGGAAGCCCCACAAAGATTTTCCTTTTTGTGATTTATAATTTTGTTTTATTTAACGTCAATTAAAAAAATATAAATATAGTAAAACCTCTTTCATCCGAAACTCTTTTAACCGAAAATCTTCATTAACCGAATTCCATTTTTAAAACTCTTTTTTCTTTTACATTCCTAGTGAGCAAAATACTTTTTGAAAGCTTTTTTTTTTAACTATCATATTTCTTGTGTGCAAGCATTCCTTTCCGAACTGCGAGTACACATATAAATGTTTTCGATCCCCTTTCTTAGAGTTCCTTTGCATTTAACTTGAGCTCTCGTAAGCTGTGGAGTGGAACGAATAAAACGAACAAATTAGCCATTCTGAAGCTTTTGAATGTTTTGCAAAAGGTTTGGCATGTCTGGAGCAGCAGAAAGACTGTGATACTGGTGAACTAATAATATTAAAAACTCCATGATAGAGCTTCAAAGCCAAGACAATCAAAACTGATAGAATAAAAACATATTTCAAACATCTGTGATCTATGTAAAAAGTACTTAATTTCAAAATTTAAATTCAGGTAATTTATTATTTTTTAACACTTTCCAACATAGTTGAAATGTGTTTATGGTGTTTATGCATTCAGTTTGTCTGGCCGTCTGTCCGTCTGTCAGTCTGCACGCGCTCTAACTCCCGTAAATATTCTCCGATCATTCTGAAATTTTTGGATGTTAGTGACCTCTACCATAGTATGAACCCTATTTCAAATGAAGTTTGTAGCATGTTTAGTTCATTTACAGGGACAGTAAAAAATTTTCCGTTACATTACGGCCTATGGGAAAAAATCGTTTAAAATTATTTTTAATGATGTACATGCTTTCAAATATAATAAAATTGATATGCATTTATCAAGTGCACTAAAATATGCATTCCGTAGAATATGCGGTGCAATGAATAATTATTATTCATTTACAGGGCCACACAAAAGAATTCTGTTACATAATGATATAGGGATGGAGGGAATTTTTTCCGGCGTATTTTAATTATGTTAAATTAGTTCATGTATAATGAAATTGATATACGTCGCTGAGGTTTACTATAACTTATTTCATGTATAATACGAAGTGCATAGCATTTACAGGGACACACAAAGGATTTAAGATACTATATTGCATCCGAAGTACTGTACGGTAACGACGATTGCTAGAAGTGCATTTTTAATTATGTTATGTGCTTTTATGTTTCACTATATTTATACATAATTGTATATGGTGTGTATAAATGCTGTAATTCATATACAGGGCTACACAAAAGAATTCGTAAAGGTTACTGGGTATGATTGTAAATTGCTTAGAAGTGATTTTTAAATGCGTTATGCATTTTTACGCTGAACTGCATTTAGTTTACTAAGAAATGCTTGTATAACATAGATAAAATGATATACAGGGTCACGCAAAGAATTGGATACATGGCCATCTATAAATGATAATTTCTGGAAATGTGATTCCAGCAGTTTTAAGAGTGTTTTACTTTGAATTAAACTTTAGCTAAATAGTGTGTGTAATAAAGGAGCTAGGTTAACTACAGGGTTGTACAAAAGTATACAAGTATGTTTCCATCTATTAGTATAAGTTGTTGAAAGAGAAATTTAAACCTGTTATTCGATTTCTTTCTAAACTAAATTTTCCCATTATGTAGTTGTAGTATATATATCAACCTGCAGATCAAATACAGAGCTGTTCAAAAAAACTGGAATACATATTTGCTATGGACGGTAACTGCTGAAATCAGTTTTTCAAATGCTTTATGAGTTTTCTAAAATGTTTACTTAGTTCACTTATATACCTTATTTCCCTAAATAACGAAGTTTTGTTAAAGCATTCAGGATGTGTTGGAAAGTGTTTCATAATCTATGCTTAACGCATGATTTTTCTTACTTGTTTAATTTGCTATTGCTTTATTTTTATCAAGCAGTTGTTATCATAATAAGAAATATTGCATATATCTATTCAAATCTTAAAATTGAAGCATTTTCGATTATCCGAAAATTTCGATTTTCCGAAATATGGCCGATCCCAATTACTTCGGATGATCGAGGCTCTACTGTAATCAGTGGACGTCAAGTGAGTGTGTCTTAACGCTTCATAGCGCTTTTTATATTGATAACCTTCGTGGTAGGCCCCTATAACAAATATTGTAGACATATACTACGGATGCTGTTTCTTTTTTTTTAGTGGTTGCAAAAGCTTAATTCTGATGCAGCGGTAGATACAATCGTTTTCGATTCACACTTGAAGAACAAGTGAAAAAGGTTAATAAGCGACTGCGCAAAAATCTCATACTATTAACATTGCAATTTTTTTTGTCTGTTTATTTATTGAGCTGCAAATAAAGGGACAAGAGCGGTTTGGCACAAGGAGTATATTTGTGATCACTGCATGGAATGTAATCCACGTTGTTGCCATTAGGGTGTTATTATAGTACATAAAATGAGGACTAGAACTGGAAAACGCTAAAAATGCCAAAAAAATTGAAAATCTTTTTTTTTTTTTTTTTTTTTTACGAAAATATGTTTTAAATGCCAAGATTTACAAACAGGAGAATTCATGAAGTACCATCCCCAGTAGAAATACTTCAAAAATAGAGTAGAAAAATTTCGCTGGTTGACTGTTCCACACGATTTAAGGCGGAGAATGTGCCGCAGGAAGTGAAGTGGAGTACGCTGAAAGTGCAAGTGATAAGATGCGCAGCGGGTGGTGGCCGTTACACAACTTGATCATGTTGTTATCGCTTACATGAATGGGATATTTTTAAGCAAGGTAAAAAATATTAAATATATAAATAAAAGAAATGTTTACAAATAATAATGTCAGGTCTTTAAACACTAAACGAAAGGAATCTGAGTTCCTACATTTTAAAGTTTTGAACTAAGAGCTCAAAAGGAGTGAAGTGGAAAACACTGTAAGTACCACGAGTAATTTTTCCTTTTTTTGCTCTCTTGAATAATTTCCTCTTTTGGACTTTCAGTGCTTTCCATTTTTAGTTCTCAAATGGTAGTGGCATATGAACATTGCCCATGCCAGAGATTAGACGTTTTCCTGTAAGCTGTTACAGCCGATATTCCAAAACTTGCCATTTCCAGTCTGATCAAGTTTTATTAAACGGGAATAGTCAACAAACATTAACTTGGCGATAATGGGAGGCTTGCCAATTTTTTTTAACTCCTCTCGACCTATCAAATTTTATTGCCGGTATATCGCCTCTTTCTTATTTATAAAGACACTCTAGTTGCGCATCTCGTAACTCATAGTGGACCGTCCCACAAATGATACTGCAGTATTGAGCCTCTTTAAGGGGTCTCACTAGTCTTACTTTTTACCTGGCGGAGCAATTTCAAACAAAGGAAATAGTTGCTGAGGTTTCGGAAGAAATCTAGTTTCAACAAATTATAGTTCGGTAAGAATAAAACTGTAATTAGGCTAAAAAAGACGAATGTTTCTTAATCTAAGAAAATATAATATAACCTCAATCGTACATGTACAACATGTTATTTCGATTTATCCCCGACTCCAAAAAGAACTTATTTTTAGAAATCTCAGAAACCAATATATTTTCGAGATTTAAATAAACATTTGTAAAACATACAGTTTCTTTTGCTACCAAGGATTTTCAGATAATTTTCGGGTACTTTTTCTTTTATAGCATATTAACATTCAGTTTTTCAACCCTGAATATGGATTTTCCGGATGCTATCATTTATCAAGTAAATATTTTCATGTTCAACAAAGATGCTTTTTAGAAAAACATTATAAATTAAGGGGTCTCAGGAGTCTTACATTTTACTTGGCCGTGCAATTTAGCAACATGTCACATTTAATTTTTTTCTCAGTCTCTATAAAACATAAGTCCATAAAATTTGTTATATAGACAGCCTAATATGTCTTCAATTTAAAATATTTTTTTAAATATTCAATATTGTAATTTTATTTTATTTTTTTATGTTTAATTTTGATAAAAAATTTAAAATTGTTTTTTGACTTGCATGCACTGCGCGCAAGACGGAAGCAAAACTATTGGTTTAAGATCCCCCCACCCCAAAAAAAAAGGATAATAATGTAAACCAATGTACCTTGAGCGTATACTTCATTTGCAAGCAATTTATTTATTTATTTTATTTGAAATTTAAATCTAAATTATAAAATTTTGAAAAAATTCTTTATTTAATTAAAAAATTGGCAATTTTGAATAATCAATGCAATTATGATACTAAATTTGAAGTATAACTTATTGTCTTATCTTAAAATGAAGATCTTTACCAAGTTTCATGCAAATTGCTTTATTAGTTTGTGAAAAATATTGAGCGCAGTCCATACAAGTAAAAAAAAAAAATAATTTTTTTTCAATCAAAATTAAGCATAAAAAAGGTAAATAAAATTTCAATATAGAATATTAAAAAAATTTAAATACAAGAGATATTAGGCTGACTATATTAAAAATTTTATTTATTTATATTTTATAAAGACTGAAAAAAAAAAAAATTAAATATGACGTGTTGCTAAATTGCACCGCCACGTGAAAAGTACGACTCCTGAGAACCCTTAAAGTAAAACTAAATAGCTTAAAAACTTACCTTGTGTACTAGATTAGTAGTCTAAAAGTTAAATAAAAATCTATTATGTCGTTGTTGTGAAAATTGAAGCCATACATGCAGATATACATACATACACACATATACATAACGAACAAAAACATAATTGCTTTTTCAAGTTGCTCAAAATAAAGGTGTGAAAAACAAATTTAAATGTTTCAATTTAATTCACTTTTATTTGTTCTTCTTTTCTAGAAACATTTTTTTTATATTGTTAAATTACCTGATTTTATTTCACAACAAAATAAAAATAAATATTTTTTTTAAATAATGCGCATTAATCCTTTTTATAAGGGAAAGAAAGCTGAAACAACAAACTCTAATTTATGTTATTGTGTTTCGATTTTTTAACGATACATTAATCTTTATATTGAAAAAAAAAATGTTATTAATCTTCCTGCATAATTTAAAAAGGGTATGTGCATACAGAAGTGCATTTTTACTCGATTTAGAAAAAACAAACATTAGTTTAAAATATCCAATTTATTTTCTTATTTTTCCTAATTATTTTTGACGGTATTTGCTTTTTTTAATCTCGTTTCATTGAAGATTATTTTTGAATGAATAATGAACACAAAAAATCAAATTTGTTTACTTTGTTACATTAAAAGCTTTGTTTAGTTTCAGCATTAATGCGTGAGTGCGTTTTTTTATGCAATCTGTGAAAATACAAATTAGGTATCGAGTGAGGAACGTTTACTAACTTATCATTTTCTTGCTCTGTTGAATATTATTTAGTTTTCATGAAAAGAAAAAAAAAACAGGAAATGTACTTACATTTTTATTTTTATATAAAATCCTTTTAGAAGTAGCTTTATTTATTTCATTTTTAGCTTTTGACGCGTCTCTGAATTTTATTTCTCCATATAAGAGTTGTTTATTTTATTTATATACAATATAGCTTCAAAAATCCGGCATCATCGGGACCGACACTATGCCGGATCTTTTAAGGAATATCAAAAATATTAACTAGGAATATCAAAAGAAGTACTCTATTCTTAATGGTACCTTTAGCCATAATTTAATCTATTATTAAGTGATAATTATGGAAGAAAAAGAGAAAAATAAAAAAAAAATACTTTAATTGATATTTTCTATGTTACAGAAAAAAATAATAATAAAGAGTGAAATTATTTCTTCTCGTGCAATTTCGGAAACATCGATGTCAATTTTGTTTACTTCAGTTTTTTGGGGGTTCTTTAACAATATTTTTTTTTCTTTGTGTGCGTGCAATCAGGTCATAAAATGCGACCTTTTCACAGGGAATGTGAAAGCCTGAAAATTCTGCCTCATCATTGATGTCACCGTTGCCGAAAATTCGTTCCGGCCATATATTATGCCATGCATTTGTCAAAGTTGATTTCAAAGCTGTTCACGTTGCTAAGCAACAGTGCAGCTCCCAGAAAATTTGTCCAGAAAATAATCGCCTCTGGTAAATGAAAAAAAAGTCAAATATTGTTTTTTGGATTTTTACTTTCAATCTCGAAATTTTTAATTCATAAAGAATTGCTAATTTTCTTCTCCCATAACTTGAAAATGAAAAAGAAAAAGGAAGGAAAGGTTCTGAATGCCTGATTTTTGAAATCGCCGGATTTTTGAAGTTGCCGGATTTTTGAAGCCATACTGTATATATAAAAACTGTATGTTGCCGAATTCGATCGACATATTCATATGTGTGATAGTAGGCATCAGGTGGATATAAAATTGACGTAGAACATGGGGTCCTAAACCACTTATTTACTCACAAATACGTGATGTTTTATTCAACTAGTCTCTGGTTGACTGAAAAATTTTTGAAAAAATATAAATATTGGTTTGAAAATGTAACTACAGTAAATCCTCTCTAACGCTACCACGTTCCGTTCCAATAAAAATTGGTTGCTCCGAGAGGTGGTCTCTTAACGGAGGTCAAGTTTAAATCCAGATTTTAATTGTTGTAAAAGGTTAACAATTAACATTGCTAAAATTTATTTATTGTATTAGGAAAAAAATATAAAAATTTAAGTATCAAAACAAAGTTTAATTACATAAGTTATTTACTGCAGAATTTAAAAAATGAATACATTGACGTTTGCTTTGATTTTCCAGTTTTTTCTTTTATAACTTTTATTCCCGCTTTGTTGCAGAACTGGCTAGCCGCACGAAGCTGGTTTTCCTTTCACCTTGTGCATATCCGGAGAAGACAAACTGAAAGAGATAACAAAAACTTGGAAGAAAGCCAAACAAATCTATCAGCAGGAATCCACGTATGCAAATTTGAGCGTGTCCGCCAGTCGTTCCTCCGTAGATGTACTCTGTGTAATAATGTCCGCGGTCGACACTTTGAACAATTGTTGTAAAATATTTGTTTTCTCCGGACATCACGATCTGTGTTGTACCTATTATGTGCATTAAATAATTTTCTGGAGTATTTCTTTCTTGTCTCAGTTTGTCCATTTCCAGACGCATTTTCTGTATTTTCATCCTTTATACGTCATTTGTGACCCCATGCTCCATTGCATTTTTTATTCTTCATCATGAGTACTATCATCCCTCAAAGTTTGTTGAAATATTTCAGATACACCATGTATAGTTCAGTTTTCTAAAAGTTATTACCGCCAGCCCAAGTTAAGTTAGGGTTGAACACACTGTATTTTCGTTTATAAAGGTAGTTTGTGAACACGTGTTCTATGTTAATTTTGCATCCTCTTGATCCCTACTATCAGTGCTGCCACAAGTGACTATTTTAATATTCTGTTTGCACCACTATTGTTGCAAAATACATTTTGTAGTATTTTTTTCTAGCGAATGTTGTCAAAGCGTATGTAAAAGAGTTTTGTTTTTAAAATGTGTTGCAAAATAGAATTAAAAAAACAGTCGTCTGTGGCAGCCCTGCTACTTTACAGCTCTGAATGTACCGGTCGAATACGACAACACTCTGTATATAAACTATTCGGACCTGAAATCGAATCGCACATACAGGATTTGCTTCACATTCATATAATTTTACAAACGCTATAATACACCACAATAACATACTTTACATTTATAACTTGCAGCATATTTTTCAAAGTTAACGTGTATACGATATTATACATGTATTAACCATGTATCTCGAGTAATATTAAGAGTTTCTAAAAAAAATCTTTCACATTCTGAAAGCCTCTTTTTTTGACAACTATAGCAAAATTTGGTGACATTCTCGCATTCGGCGCCGAGTATGTATTTTGACATTCGTAATCTTGAAAGTCGATTTTTCGGCCAACTTCGCTGTATCGTGACCATGACCCGTAGTGACCCAAAATGTCACACTAATGAAATCTGCTTGAACATGAGATTTAAGCTCAATGGTTTGCTAATCAAAAACGGTAGGATACAAATTTTAGTCAAAATCATTTAAGCCGTGTAATAGATAAAATTATCTTGACCGACAGTGAGTCCAAAATAACCCACTAATCTAATTTTCTCGAACATGTGACACATCCGAGTAGTCTTCTCAAGACCGAAAACAGTATAATACAAAATTTTGTCAAAATCATTTGAGCATTAAAGAGCATTTGAGCATCATTTTTTAGATCAATGCGTTTGACGCTGACCCACTGTGACCCAAAATGACCCACTAATCGAATGTTCTTGAACATACGATCTAGCCCAATGGTATTCTTGTGCCCGAAACTTTAGAATACAAAATTTCGCTAAAATCGTTAGAGCCATTTCTTTCATAAAATTTGCTTGACCCACACTGACCCAAAAATGGCCAACTAACAGAATTTTCTCTAACATATGACTTAGCTCAATGGTCTTCTCGAAATGCAAAGCAATAGAATGCAAAATTTAGTCAAAATCGTTAGAGCCGTTTTTAGATAAAATTGGTTTGACCCAAAGTGACCCAAATATGACCCACTAATAGAAATTTATCGAACATGTGACCTAGCCCAATAGTTTTCACGAGCCCCAAAATGGTTGGATATAAAATTTAGTTAAAATCGATTGAGCCGTTTTTTTATATAATTAGCTTGACCCTGGCCCAATATGACCCAAAATGACCCACTAATTTAATTTTCTCGAACATGTGACCTAGCTCAATGGTCTTCTCGTGCCCGAATATGGTAAAATGCGAAATTTAGCCAAAATCGTTAGAACCGTTTTAAGATAAAATTTACACACACACACTCACATAATTTTTGCTCGTATTATAGTATAAGGTATATTGCTTATGACTGAAGAAAATTTCAAAGACAGTCGAACATAAACTCAATGAAGGAGGGGCTTTCTGGATTCTTTTCTTTAATTATTTTGATGAATATTTACAGATGCATGGTTCTATACATATATACAATAAAAATTATCAAACACTTGATCTGGTTCTTCGAAATAAGGGAGGCTTAGCCTCATCAACAATCTGTAAAAAATTACAGCGATCATGCTTTTAAAATAAAAAAAAATCGCTTCGTATCGTTCCAGCCACAACAAAACGAAGTCGCATTCTAAGGTGGGATGCGCGCGCATCGAGCGTCCTTCGTTGCCATGGGAGCAGAGAAAAAGTTTCTCTTCACACTCCCCACCTGAACTCTTAAAGAGTTCACAAATCAAAATTCCATCATAAAATCATTAAAATTCAATTTTTCGTATCAGTGGTTCAGTAATCTAATACAATTTTTAAAATTCGAATACAAAATACTAAATATAAGAATTCAAACAATATCTAATTAATCCCTTAATTAGTCAAATTCAAAATATCAATAAATTCTAAATAAAACACTTTAAATTCAAACAAAGTAAAAATAATGACAGTTAAATAACACACACGTTTTTTTTTTTTTTTTTTTTTTTTTTTTTTTCAGTTAAATCATATACTTACTTATACTACCAAAATTCAAAGATTCTATATATAAATAAGACTAAAAATCAAAAAAGAGAAAAAAAATATTTAGAGTCCTAAATGCAGAAAAAACAAACTAAATAAATGACTATAGAAGTTTATGAATGTTTATAAAAAGTCTGCAAAAAGTCATTTGTTAGTCATTTTATATTTCAAAGGGATACAAGTGCTGTATGGATCATTTTAAGATCCCACTCGCTGTTTTTATTTCGTATGAACGAATATTGCCATCTCTTCCAGGAATGGCAGTCTGAATCTTACCAAGTTTCCAAAGAAACTTATTTTTTGCGTCATCTTGAATTAAAACAATATCGCCCACTTTCAGTGGCGTATGGGCATTAGGATTTTTCAATGAATCGGCTGTTTTTAAATCCATCAAATATTGTTTTTTCCATTTGGTCCACAATTGTTTCAACAGTAAAGATTGATATTTTTTTCTTTTCAGGAGTATTGATCTCTTTGAACAATCTTCAATTATTTCAAAAAAATTGATAGGAAATGAAAGTTCTTTTCCAAAATTTAAAAAGTGCATTGGAGTAAGAGGTTCTGGTTTATCGCTGTCGCTATATACATACGTCAGTGGTCGCGTATTCAAAACTGCTTCCACTTCTGTCAACAGAGTCGCTAATTCATCACAACTTAAGAGTGCTCTACCAATTACTTTTCTCAAACAGTCTTTGACTGACTTTACTAGTCGCCCATAGAAACCTCCCCACCATGCAGCTCATTCTATTATATTCTTCCATATAATTCTCTGTTTTGTAATAAAATTTAAAAATACTTTGTCTGTCAGTATGTTGTATAAATTTTCGAGTTCACCTTTGGCCTTTTTGAAGGTTTTTGCGTTGTCAGAATAAATAATTTTGGGATTTCCTCGTCTAGCTGTGAATCTTCTGAATGCCATCAAAAAGGAATTTGTTGTCATATCAGACGCGAGTTCTAGGTGAATGGCTCTAGTCACACCGCAAGTAAACAGGACAATGTAAGATTTTTGCGTTTCTTTAAAATTTGTGATATAGATCGGACCGGCGAAGTCTAAACCGCAGATTGCGGATGGCGGTGCATCACTAGCTCTGTCTTTTGGTAATGGTGCGGTGATCTGGTCTGCTGGTTTGGAGAAATATTTTTTACATATTATACAATTCTTGATAACACTCTTGACCAACTGACGACCTTTAGGTATCCAAAAACGAGATCTAATTTTTGCCAAAGTACTGGCTGTCCCTCCATGCATAATTTTCTCGTGCTCTTCACGAACTATTAGAGTAGTTAACCAAGAATGTTTGGGGAGAATTATTGGGTTTTTCTCTTCTACGGACAGGTTAGAAAATTCGAGCCTTCCGCCCAACCTCATCAACCCGTTTTTGTCAATAAAGGGCATGAAATTTGATAAGGATGACGTCTTATCCACTGATTTACTATTTTTTAGAGATTCTATTTCTTCCTTATAAAATTGTTTTTGTTCAGATTGTATAAAAAAAATTTCAGCTTCGAGTAATTCTTCGGTTGTTACTACGTCGTGCACTTCAGTTGATTTTTTCAGCTTCATAATGAATTTCTTTACCCAAACGGTAATTCTCAAAAGTTTCTCTAAATTACTATATTTTGAAATGTTTATGGGATTTTCGAGTTTTTTGACTAAGCACTCACTCTGAAAAACATCGTTAGGATTTTTTTTGTATTCTAATTCATCTGAGTAAGCGATTTCTTTGTTTTCTGATATTGGCCAACACTCAGGAGGTAAACTTAGCCATTCTGGTCCCTGTAACCAAGTTGTATCATTGATTATCCTAGAGACTTTTGATCCTCGAGGAACTATATCAGCTGGATTGGCAGTACCAGGACAATGATACCAGTTATCAGGTGAGGTCAATTTATGGATCTCTTCAATTCTGTTTCTGACAAAGGGTTTAAACTTTTTAGGGGATCCTTTTATCCAAAAATAGGATATTTTTGAATCTGTCCAGTAATAAGTCGGTACATTCAATTATAAAGCTTTCAAAATGTTACTACTTAGCTTGGCCGACAACAATGCGGCCATCAATTCAAGCCTTGGCATGGTAAGCGCTTTCAGTGGAGCAACCCTGTTTTTCGAAGCAACAAAAACTGTTCGAACATTTTCGGTGGTTGTTGCTACACGTAAATAAGCAACCGTACCATAAGCCTTCATGCTCGAATCGGCAAAAATATGTAATTGTAGGTCATAATCATGCCAATTGGTGATGTCAGAAAAATAGTATCTGGGTACTGAGAAGTTTTTCTAATGAGGGAGTTCGTTACACCAGCTACTCCAAACTATACGTAAATCTTCGGGTAAGGTGTCATCCCAATCTAGACCCAAATTCCAAATTTGTTGAATTATACATTTTAGTCTTAATGTAAATGGTCCTAGGAATCCAAGTGGATCAAAAATCCTACCTAAAACTTGTAGAATAAATCGTTTGGTGTCTCTTCTTTTTAAAACGAAATCAACTAAACCTCGAACATCAAAATAAATTAAATCTTTGGAATTATTCCAAGCGATTCCTAAAACTTTATAAGGGAGATTTTGTTCTCCAAAAGCTTCAGAATTAACTTCTGAAGTTATGCCATTTTCTTTCCATAGTTCACTAAGTGGTAAAGAGTTCGTATGCCATTTGTGTAAATGCATACTTGCATTTTCAAATATATCAATACATTGTAAACTCGTGGATAGGGCTTGATCAATATTTTCATGACTTCCTATAACGTCATCAACATATATATTTTCATTTAAAAATTTTACTGTGCCTGGATATTTTTCGGTGTATTTTTTCAAGTGGTGTTTAATTGTTGCAGCCAATAAAAAGGGACTGCTACTAATTCCAAATAACACTCTGGTGAATCTATAAATTTCAAAGGGTTTAGAATTATCAAACAAATCTTGTGAAAATAAAAATCTTGTTACATCACCATCGTTTTCATCTATAATTATTTGTAGAAATGCTTGTTTTATATCAGTTGTAAAAGCATCTGGGATTAAATCTAAACCGTAACAAAACATCAAATATTTCAGGATACAAATTTGGACCTACATGCAGGCAGTTATTCAAAGACAGTGAGCCTGTGTCATGAGCAGAGACATCGAAAACTATGCGTAATCTGCTCGTTGTCCTATCAGTTCTAATTATTTCTCGATGAGGTAAATAAAAAGTTACATTTTGTTTTTCTTCAGGCTCTGTAACTAACTCAATAATACCTTGTTTCAAATAATCTGCTAACGCCTCCTTATACTCAAAAAATAATTCAGGGTTTTTAATCAATCATTGTTTGAGTTTAAAAAATCTATATTCTGCAATTTTCCGATTGTCATTTAAACATTCCCTTTCAAGCTTCCACGGAAATCGAACTGTATATCGCTTATCATTGTATTTAATTTCTGACTCAAACTGCTTCATAACGTTGTTTTCTGAAAAATCTGAATCCTGTTTAGTAAGGCCAGATGATTTGATATTCCAGAATTTTTCAATCTGTTCAGAAATAAAAAAATTTTCTACTATTACATTAAATGCTAAGGGCGTATAACTGTCAGTTGTTTTTCCCTGTAGACACCAACCAAAAATGGTGTCGAGGTCACTACTAATTTTTTATTCAAATGTTTTATATTTCCAGTAACAATCTCATAATAATAGTCAACACCTATAAGTAATGTAATGTGTTCTTTGGATGTGGGTGCGTCCGCAAGGGTTAAATTTTCAAATTGTTTGCTTTTCATCAAATCATTGATTTCAGGTGGGGGGATTTCAGTAGCTGATATTCTATTGGTGACTAGCGCTTCTACATCTAATTTTGAATTAGGCACATTTTTATTTTCAATAGTTAGTTTAACTACTTCAAATGTTTTTTCAATGGGGTTCTTATTTCCAAATGTAAAAACCGACAATTTTTCTTTTCTTATTGCCTGTAAATTCAATTTATTTGCTATTTCTTCAGATATAAAGGTTCGCATGCTCCCACAATCTAAAAGTAACCTAATTAGAGATTGTTTTCCGTTTGATTTTATTTTTACACAACAAGTTTGTAGAAGAATTTTATTATTTTCTGTAGAGGAAATAGCCGAAATTACTTTTTCACTAGCTTCATTTTCATTACCTTTTAATTTGGGTGTAGTTACTTCTTTTATTAATTTAGATTTTAGGCATATCGTTTGATTATGTCTGCCTGAACAGTTCTTGCAACTAGTTTTAGAGTTACAATTTTTGATAACGTGTTTCCTGCCTAAGCAAAGGTAACATCTTCCTTGAGATTTCAACAAATTTCTTTTAGTGTTTACATCAACAGCCTCACAAAAATCAGATGAATGTTTACTATCGTTGCAAAAAATACAATGAGCCAGCTGCCTATCTGAAGTCGATTTATCATTCGAAATGTTCATAAATTCACAAGTAGATTTAAATTCAGATTTTGTTGTTTGACTCTTGATTTTTGTTTTATTATTTTCAAATGCTTTCATTCTCGAATGAAATGTGTGTTCTCTGCTTTTTATTTCAGCAGGCAGAAAATCTAATAATTTATGTATATCTGAATGTGTTAAATTATCTACATTTTGTCTATTATATTCCAAAGCTAATTCTGCCGGTATTAATTTTAAAATTCCGGCGATAAGCATGGAGCCATAATTTGCTGGTTCGAGTCCTAATGTGGACAAACATCGAACATTTATTTCTATATCACTGTGCAATTTTTTTCAATTTTTGAATTTCGTTAGCCTTATAAACAGGGGATAAATTAAGAAGCTTGTTCAGGTGATGAATAATTATCACGTCTTTTTTACCATAACGCGATTCTAAAACTTTCAATGCTGCGTTATAATTAGCTTCTGATATTTCAAAACCTTCTACAGCATTAGCCGCAGCTCCAGATAAATAACTCTTCAAATAATGAAATTTTTCAATTTTCGAAAGCGATTTATTTTCGTGAATTGTATTTTTAAAGGTATTAAAAAATGAAATAAATTGCGTACAGTCGCCATAGAATTTTTGTATATTGAGTTTTGGCAATTTAACAACTGAGTTTTCATCATTAATCACATTCGATTTTAAATCTTCACTGTTATTTAAATCAACATTAACAATTTTTTTGTTTTCGGTTAATTTTTTCTTCACCCGGAATTTTGCAACTGATATTTTATCCACGTAATCATAAACAGAATTGATTTCAGTTTCATAGTCGTCTAACCCTAAAAGGGGCTCAATTTTCTCGTCAACTGACTTCAATAATTCTGCTTTAGTATCTAACTGAATAAATAATTCTTCTAAATTATCAAAATTTATTGGAATATCCTTCATAACATTTTCTATATTATTAATCAGCTTTGTTACTGCTGTTCTCAAAACTGTGCGGTTCTTTTTCAACTTTTCTAAATCAGACATTTCGAAATAAAATATGAAAAACTTATCTTACCTTTGCTGTCTTCTTATCACTTACTATGCTCTATTTGTGTTTTGAAGACATTAAAAAAGTAACAAATACTTTTTTTTTCTTTCTTTTCCGGCGTGATGCACCATGAAGAAAATTTCAAAGACAGTCGAACATAAAATCAATGAAGGAGGTGCTTTCTGGATTCTTTTCTTTAATTATTTTGATGAATATTTACAGATGCATGCTTCTATACATATATACAATAAAAATTATCAAACACTTGATCTGGTTCTTCGAAATAAGGGAGGCTTAGCCTCATCAACAAGCTGTAAAAAATTACAGCGATCATGCTTTTAAAATAAAAAAATCACTTCGTATCGTTCCAGCCACAACAAAACGAAGTCGCATTCTAAAGTGGGATGCGCGCGCATCGCGCGTCCTTCGTTGCCATGGGAGCAGAGAAAAAGTTTCTCTTCATGACTGTTTTGTGTGTTAACTAAACTATTTTATTTTTCATCTAATGATTACAATAGTTGCATGAACCTATTTTGATGAAATTATTTGCATGTACTTTTTAATTTAAAGTTTTTATAATTTCAATTTATAAAATTAGTTATAGTATGAACACATCTCATTTGCCACCTTTGAGATACCTTTAACGTACTACTGGGAATCCTGGTGTGTGTGGAGCAATCACATCGAGACGTTTTAGAAGCCGTACAGCTCATAATGTATTATATTTTCCTCAGAAATTCCTATCAAAATATTTTGTAGAGAAGGAGACAAAACTTTACCGGCTCAAATGAAAACAAACCATGTGGAACACTAATGGTTTTAAAGAATCATCTTCTAAAATAAATTTGTTTTTAAGCAACTCCTGGTAAGAGGTATCACTCAAAAGGCTGCCGTGAAAAGCACCAAAGGGCATCATGGCGCCGTTGGACGCCACGTTGGACATCCCTGCTCTATACAGGGTGTCACAGCTAAGATGTTACAAACTTCGAGGGGAGGTAGGGTACATCTGTACGACTCGGAATCACATAAGAATGCCGGGTCCGGAACGCTTTCCTGAGCCGGTAAAGGGCATTGAATCAGTGTTGCCAGTGGATTACTTTTTTTCAAATTCCGATTTCTTGAGGGGCCCTTCATTTTTGAAATGGTAAAATTCCCCTTTGTTTCCAACTTAATTAATTTGTCATTAAACAAATGGAACTTTATCATTTTAAAATAGTGGCGCCAACCAAGAAATCGGAATTAAAAAAAGGTAGCCCACTGGCAACTCTGCCAGGGCCAAAGATCAACTTTGTGTGATCGAGCCTTTTCAATGCCCGGTTTTGACAGTCGACTACTTTTTTAAATTCATATTTCTTGATTGACACCAGTTTTTCTTGAAATAGTAAAATTCGTCTTATTCAATGACATATTAATTAAAGGGGAAAATAAGGGGAAATTTACCATTTTAGAAAAGTGGTGCTAATCAAGAAATCTGAATTTAAAAAAAGAGCCCACTGACAACACTGTCAATGCCCTTACTGTGTCAGGAGAGAGTTTCCGAAGCGGCATTCCTATGTAATTCACAGTCGTCTAGGTGTACCATACCTCCCCTCGAAGTTTGTAACATCTTAGCAGGGACACCCTGTATACTTTGTTCGTGGTCTCATTAAATTTTAGGAAACATTCGTTTCTTTTAAAATGTATTTTGTTTCGGTTTTATTGCTCTTCGTCATTTTTCACATAATACTACACTACGCTGAATATGCCACAAATGCCCCGTTGATGGAATTTAACTTGAGAACAAGTCACTAATTAATTGTAATCATTATTATTTTCGAATTATGTTTATATTACATCATTCTATCCATATTGTTCAAATATTTTGCAGCAATATATTACATAACAATAACATTCTTTAATACGAACTTAAAGTTCGTATTAAAGAGCTTTTGAGAGATTTAAAGTATAACCGACATACAACGCGCCCGAAGACGCAAAAATTAAAAACAATTTCGAAGAAGCAAAAATTATATATCCCTCAAAGGATTACCATGATTTGATTATCCGCGAATCAGTAGAAATTATTGCTAAAGAAAATACTGTTTGTAATGACGTTTTACCCTACAACATACCCAGAATTTGGCTCAGTTTGCTTAAATAATGATAATACCAGTAATTTTCCACTTCCCTATATCCATGTTTTATTTCCCCAATGTTTCCGGATCTATAAATTAACTTCCACTTTCACTCCTTTCGTCACCATCTACGTGGATTTTGAAAATTAGGTGTCGATAACTGTTGTATTTCTTATATTCCTCTGAAGAATACTATGTTTTTTATAGTTGAAAGTTCTAAGGTATTAAAATAATTTAACATTTTAAATACTTTGTCAACTTTTAAGTAATTTTGCACATAGTGTAAGTTTAAGTTTAACTTTTAAAGATGAATTAAGCATTTCTATTTTTTTATTTACTGATGTAAAGAAATCGATACTGGATTCAAAATGGAGTGCGAAAACTTAATTAAGAAATACAAATATGAACGTCTTAGATTAGATCGTGAACTTTTAAACCTGCGTTTCTTAAAAAAACTGTAAAACTGTAAAGCCACGAATCTTGTTCCGAGGTTTCTAATGTGCCGAAGTTATTTTGCAAGCCACCATTGTGAAACTCTCAAGAAAGCATTTGAATTAAACTGCCTAAAACTATGCATTAGACAAAAATATAAATTAATTGACTAGATAACAGTGAAAGTTTTCCAACTATATGGTTCATTAGCGAGTTCATTACCAGCACCAGATTTTAACAGCGCACTACGTATTACAGAGCATTACAGTGATATACAACGGAAAAGTAAGTCGAAAACCATACAAAAGAAATTCAATAATTTGAATATTTTGAAATCAGAAAATCATGTGTGCAAACATGTGCCATATATTAATATTTCGAATACAGAAATATCAAATAAGGAAAATGAAGTTTTGGTAAAAGGTCCTAAATGTTTAAGAATAATGTAAACACCAAAAACATATTCGCAGATTGTGAAAAAGTTACCTTGTCAATAGACCCAGAGAAGAGAGATGTTGCGAGAAGTGTTATGTATAATAATGTGCAAGCATTCGTTACCAAATCAATTATTAAAAATAAAAAAATAATAATATGATAATTAATCGACTCAAGATATTATTATTATACAGATAGACAAAACAAATAAAATCGCAATAATAAACCGTATGGATTATATCGCAAAAATGGAAACGTGCATCGCAGATATGGAATGCACACCACTTTACAAGGATCCGAACAACCAAATCCAGAGTAAAACTTAAGCTTTAATCAATAGAGGATGTTGGCCACCAATAATGAAATGCAAATTGAGAGTAAATAACACCGACACCACCCCAAGACTAAGACTATTTGGGAGACTAAAGGACCATAAAAGTAATTGTCCTTTAAGGCCGATAGTTGGAAAATGTGCAGGCCCAACGTATTTCCTTGAAAAAGCATTTGTTCATTTTCTGAACCTTTTCCTACCACCGTCTAACCATAGTTTATCGTCGACCACTGATTTCATTAACCGGATTAAGGATCTGAAGCTCAATAAAGAGAGTGTTTTAGCAAGTTTTGACATAATTTCACTTTTCCCATCAATCGACGTTGACGAAGTAAAATTACCCATTAATAACTTTATTGATAACGAGCCATCATTGACCTCAGAAATGAAGACCACCGTAAAATCTGGACTTAACCTAGTAACAGGAGATAATATTTTCATGTTTAATAAGAAGATTTATAAGCAGACTAAAGGAGCACCAAATGGGTTCCCCAATCTCAAGTATTTTAACCGAATTCAAATTACGTCCATTTGAAGAAAGAATTTTAACAGACAACGTTTTAACTCCGTCAGTATCGTATCGTTATGTGGACGACATTTCCATAGTATGGGATCACGGTTTATCTGAACTGTATGCATTACTTAACAGAATAAATAATATGGACCCTAACATAAAAATTACCATCGAAATAGAAAATAATAACCAGCTGCCATTTCTTGACGTAATGCTAATTAGAAATTTATCAAACTTAACAATTGAGCTCACTGTCTACAGGAAAGTAAATAAGTCTAACAGCACCATTCTTTTTGAAAGCATATCACCATTTAACGACAAACTTGCTGCTTTCAACTTTTATATAAGACGAGCATTTAGCGCCTTCGGGACGGGAGCCTTTTACGAAATTTTTAATCTTTTGTCACCGTTTTTTAAAAACAGAAATTTGTGTCTTCTTGAATCGACAAAATGCGCTGATTAAATAAGGCAAATTTTACAGTAAAATTTTACTGGTGAGTAAAAACAAGGATTCTGAGCGCTTCATGCGGCACGTATACGTGTCGCTCGTCCCCAAGGGGTTAATGTTTTCTCTGTTAATCACCTTGAAAATGAATTAAATACCATTAGAGACATTGCAGTTGAGAATGGTTTCCCAATACGCATTATTGATAAGCTAATCAACTCGCAGAAGAACCATATTAAAATACAAAAAACTCCACGGAGTAATATGAGATATTGCCAAAATGAAGTACATACCATGACTTTTCGAAAAACTCAGACATGCTCTTTTTCGCTTTGGCGTAAACTTGGTCGCCACTCCTACTGCAAAACTGAAAGATCTGATTAGTGCCAAAGTGGACCCGGTCCCGAGGGATGAAGTTTCTGGGGTATATGTAATTCCACTGAAAAGAGAAGATATTTATCTCGAATACATAGGCATGTTAAATGTAAATTTCCAACTGGGCGAAAAATGTCCGGACCAGGATTCGAACCCGGGACCTCCTGGCTGAAGCCGCCAGTGCTCTGCCATCTGAGCTATCCCGGACGATTCTGGTCGAACTTTTTCACCCAGCTAACCTTGATGATTACAGCAATTACAGCAATGATGATTACAGCAACGATGATTACAGTTGGAAATTTACATCTAATATGATTTGTTTACCAATTAGAATAATTGTGTTAAAATTAATCTAGTGTAATTTCGTATCCAGCGATTTCTGGAGTTCCATTACCTGAGATTTATTCTGTTGAGCTGAACCAGGTTTCAGACCAGATGCTGTAATCATCAAGGTTAGCTGGGTGAAAAACTTCGACCAGAATCGTCCGGGATAGCTCAGATGGCAGAGCACTGGCGGCTTCAGCCAGGAGGTCCAGGGTTCGAATCCTAATCCGGACATTTTTCGCCCAGTTGGAAATTTACATCTAATATGATTTGTTTACCAATTAGAATAATTGTGTTAAAATTATTCTAGTGTAATTTCGTATCCAGCGATTTCTGGAGTTCCATTACCTGAGATTTATTCTGTTGAGCTGAACCAGGTTTCAGACCAGATGCTGTAATCATCAAGGTTAGCTGGGTGAAAAACTTCGACCAGAATCGTCCGGGATAGCTCAGATGGCAGAGCACTGGCGGCTTCAGCCAGGAGGTCCAGGGTTCGAATCCTAATCCGGACATTTTTCGCCCAGTTGGAAATTTACATCTAATATGATTTGTTTACCAATTAGAATAATTGTGTTAAAATTAATCTAGTGTAATTTCGTATCCAGCGATTTCTGGAGTTCCATTACCTGAGATTTATTCTGTTGAGCTGAACCAGGTTTCAGACCAGATGCTGTAATCATCAAGGTTAGCTGGGTGAAAAACTTCGACCAGAATCGTCCGGGATAGCTCAGATGGCAGAGCACTGGCGGCTTCAGCCAGGAGGTCCAGGGTTCGAATCCTAATCCGGACATTTTTTGCCCAGTTGGAAATTTACATCTAATATGGTTTGTTTACCAATTAGAATAATTGTGTTAAAATTATTCTAGTGTAATTTCGTATCCAGCGATTTCTGGAGTTCCATTACCTGAGATTTATTCTGTTGAGCTGAACCAGGTTTCAGACCAGATGCTGTAATCATCAAGGTTAGCTGGGTGAAAAGGTTCGACCAGAATCGTCCGGGATAGCTCAGATGGCAGAGCACTGGCGGCTTCAGCCAGGAGGTCCAGGGTTCGAATCCTAATCCGGACATTTTTCGCCCAGTTGGAAATTTACATCTAATATGATTTGTTTACCAATTAGAATAATTGTGTTAAAATTAATCTAGTGTAATTTCGTATCCAGCGATTTCTGGAGTTCCATTACCTGAGATTTATTCTGTTGAGCTGAACCAGGTTTCAGACCAGATGCTGTAATCATCAAGGTTAGCTGGGTGAAAAGGTTCGACCAGAATCGTCCGGGATAGCTCAGATGGCAGAGCACTGGCGGCTTCAGCCAGGAGGTCCAGGGTTCGAATCCTAATCCGGACATTTTTCGCCCAGTTGGAAATTTACATCTAATATGATTTGTTTACCAATTAGAATAATTGTGTTAAAATTAATCTAGTGTAATTTCGTATCCAGCGATTTCTGGAGTTCCATTACCTGAGATTTATTCTGTTGAGCTGAACCAGGTTTCAGACCAGATGCTGTAATCATCAAGGTTAGCTGGGTGAAAAACTTCGACCAGAATCGTCCGGGATAGCTCAGATGGCAGAGCACTGGCGGCTTCAGCCAGGAGGTCCAGGGTTCGAATCCTAATCCGGACATTTTTCGCCCAGTTGGAAATTTACATCTAATATGATTTGTTTACCAATTAGAATAATTGTGTTAAAATTATTCTAGTGTAATTTCGTATCCAGCGATTTCTGGAGTTCCATTACCTGAGATTTATTCTGTTGAGCTGAACCAGGTTTCAGACCAGATGCTGTAATCATCAAGGTTAGCTGGGTGAAAAACTTCGACCAGAATCGTCCGGGATAGCTCAGATGGCAGAGCACTGGCGGCTTCAGCCAGGAGGTCCAGGGTTCGAATCCTAATCCGGACATTTTTCGCCCAGTTGGAAATTTACATCTAATATGATTTGTTTACCAATTAGAATAATTGTGTTAAAATTAATCTAGTGTAATTTCGTATCCAGCGATTTCTGGAGTTCCATTACCTGAGATTTATTCTGTTGAGCTGAACCAGGTTTCAGACCAGATGCTGTAATCATCAAGGTTAGCTGGGTGAAAAACTTCGACCAGAATCGTCCGGGATAGCTCAGATGGCAGAGCACTGGCGGCTTCAGCCAGGAGGTCCAGGGTTCGAATCCTAATCCGGACATTTTTCGCCCAGTTGGAAATTTACATCTAATATGATTTGTTTACCAATTAGAATAATTGTGTTAAAATTATTCTAGTGTAATTTCGTATCCAGCGATTTCTGGAGTTCCATTACCTGTGATTTATTCTGTTGAGCTGAACCAGGTTTCAGACCAGATGCTGTAATCATCATGGTGAGCTGGGTGAAAAAGTTCGACCAGAATCGTCCGGGATAGCTCAGATGGCAGAGCACTGGTGGTTTCAGCCAGGAGGTCCCGGGTTCGAATCCTGGTCCGGACATTTTTCGCCCAATTGGAAATTTACATCTAATATGATTTGTTTACCAATTAGAATAATTGTGTTAAAATTAATCTAGTACATAGGCATGACTTCGCGTAAACTTAAAGTTCGTATTAAAGAACATTTTAGAGATTTAAAGTATAACCGACCTACAACAGCCCTGTCAAGACTTAACCAGAAGTAGTTAATTTCGAAGACGCAAAAATTATATATCCCTCAAAGAATTATCATGTTTTAATTATCCGCGAATCAGTAGAAATTATTACTAAAGAAAATGCTGCTTGTAATAACGTTTTATCCAACAACATACCCAGAATTTGGCTCAGTTTGCTTAAAGAATCAGTAATTTTCCACTTCCCTATATCCATGTTTTATTTTCCCAATGTTTCCGGATCTATAAATTAACTTCCACTTTCACTCCTTTCGTCACCATCTACGTGGATTTTGAAAATTAGGCGTCAAAAACTGTTGTATTTTTTATATTCCTCTGAAGAAGACTATGTTTTTATAGTTGAAAGTTCTAAGATATTAAAATAATTTAACATTTTAAATACTTTTTAAATACTTCTTAAATACATCTTTTAAGTAATTTTGCACATAGTGTAAGTTTAAATTTAACATTTAAAGATGAATTAAGCATTTCTATTTATTTATTTACTGATATATTACATATTCTGATTCGAGTATCCCATATATTATTACTTTACATATATATTTTTTTTATTATTACAATAAAACAGAAAATGGGAAAAGCAACGCTTCTTATTATTATTTATACTTATAAAATTAGTTTTTAAGTTAGTAGTAAAATTAGTAGTTTAATATCTTACAGATTCCAATTTAGATTTTTATATTTTAGGATGGAATATAGAAACATTGCCAATTTTTTTATCAGAAATTTTATTAGTTCATTAATAATTTAAAAGTGAAGTTAATAAGAATATTTGAGGCTGTTAACATATAAATGCAGTTAGTTTCTTGTCCTAATACTTGATTTCAAAATATTTTATTACGTGGTTTCAAATGACATTCAGAAATTATTAAAATCACAATCGTAGAAATAAAAAAAGACATTAGAAATTACATTACAATAAGCAATACGTATATTTATTCTATCCACATCATTCCTTAACAGGGATTTTTTTCAGTCGTTCTTAAATACCAAGCAAGTGAATTTGGTATTGAACACAAGGAATCAAATCCTTATTTAACCTAGGTCCGAATTTAATTGTTAATTGCAGGAGGAAAAAAAGGTTTTTTTTTTGTTTTTTTTTTCGATTCTCAAAATGTGCCTCCAAATACAGTAGAACCTCGATTATCCCAAGTAACTGGGATCGACGATCTTTCGGATAATCGAGAATGTTTCGATTTTAAGATTAAGGACAGATATCTGCGGTCTTTCTTATTATGATAACAAGTGCCTAATAAAAATAAAGCAATAGCGAAATAGAAACAAGAAAAAATTACCTTAATTTTAATTTTGAAATCAAGTACATTTTACATATTTCACGTTTGAAACAAAGTTTTGTTTGTCACTTTGCTTTGCAGCTCAAGTTTTTTTAATACTTTTAGTTCACAGGTATTACAATCTTTCTGCTGCTCCAGCCAGGCCAAAAATTGGAAAACAGTCAAAAGCTTCAGAATTTCTAATCTGTTCGTTTCTTCGCCTCCTAGACCACATTCACACATTCTAGTTGTCCCTGCTCATACTGTGTTTTAGTTCACTCTTGCAGTTTACGGGATCTCAAGCTAAATCGAAAGGAATTATAAGAAACGGGAAATAATTATCTGTGCTTGTGGTTCGGAAAGGACCGTTTGCACACAAATAATGTGATAGAAAAAAAAATGTATTTCGGTTAACTGAGATTTACGGTTAAGTGAGTTTCGGATAAAAGAGGTTCTTCTGTAGTGACAAAATATTTCGATTACTACAGAAATTCAAATGACGGTGTGTATTTCTTGTATTTTAATCGAATCTTTGGATTTATAATTCAAGACTCTTTATTATTTGAAAATAAATGACTTAAGCAAAATATTGAAGATGAAATTTTAAATAAACCCGATTTAATAAATGAAGATGAGGTATAATGCTAATTTTTTGTCCTGTCTTGCAATAAAAATAAAAACTCTTGCATCAACAAACGCGCTTTCAGAAGTAATGTTGAAAAAAATCTAATAATTAAGCCTTAACATTTGCACGAAAAAGAAATTGAAAAAAAAAGAAATCTGAAAATTTGTATTAGAATAAGTAAAATAATAAATTGCTAAACGTCTTTCAAACAATGACTAATTTGTTCCCTTATAAAATGCATGAAAAAAATACCCAGTAAAAAAATAACCATTCTGAATTTCTGCAGCTAGACAAATCTTTTAATGTAACAAATTAAAAAATAAATAAAATAAAAGATAAGGAGAAAAAACAGTATATGATTTATTTTATACATTAGTCTTCGATAAATAATGTACACGGAAGAGCAATAACTTGTAAACTGTCAAAGATAATTAGTGAAAACAGACAAAAAATCTCAATTTCATAATACTTTAAAATACCTTTTTTAATGGGTAACAAAGATATATTTATATGCATATAATTTGTTCAGAAAAAAAAAACTATTTTCTTCCAACATAAATTAAGATTTAAACAATGTGTAATATATTATGGATAGTTCTTTGTACTATTTTTTAAAACAAGGTTAATTTACCGTATTTTAAAAAATACCTTTATTCTTCTTAATTACTCAGAAGATAAGAAGATCATCTTACATTGTAAAATGAAATTAGTTTATTTTAAATATAAAAAAAAATATAGAAACTAATAATGTGATTTAAATTGATACACTTTATTTTATTTTGTTTTTAGAAATTCGAGATTACATGACTGGAAAATATAAATAATAATAATAATAATAAAATATATTTGAATTTTACTTTTTTTACTTCACAAATAAGTTTTGTTATTAATGAATATAAGCGTTTTTAAAATTATTTTTTTAACGTTTTTTACTGCTTGTTTTGTACCTTTTTTCTCTTCTTGGGCAATTATTTTTATTTAATATATATATATATATATTTTTTTTTTTTTTTTTTTTTTTTTTGCATTTTGAAATACTTTGGAAATGAATCAAATAAGCTGCAATTTATATATTTATTTTATATATACTAGCAGGCATGACCGAGCTAAGCTCGATCAAAATTTGCCTTGTGTTCAATTCGATATTTCATTCCCTTGTATAAATTTTGCTGTTTAGATAAAATTGGCATGTTCCTAAGCCATAGGGACCCACTAATGGAAATTTTTCGAACACACGACCTAACCAAGGCTCTTCTCGAACCCGAAAACGATAGAATACAAAATTTGATCGAAATCGCTAAAGTCATTTTATAGATAAAATTAGCTTGGCCCACTGTAACCCAAAAAGGACCTACTAATCTAAATTTATCAAGTATCTGACCTATCCCAAAGACCTTCTCGTGCTAGGAAACGGTGTAATAAGAAATTTTGTCTAAATCGTTTGGACCGATTTTTAGATAAAATTAGCTAAACCTTGACCCATAGTGACCCAAAATGACTGGTTAATCGAATTTTCTTGAGCATGCGACCTAGAACAATGGTCTTTTGGAACCCGAAAACGATAGAAAACAAAATTTAATCAAAATCGTTAAAGCAATTTTATAGATAAAATTAACTTGACCCACAGTGACAAAAATGACCCATTAATCAAATTTGCTCAAACATGTGACCTAACCCAATGATCTTTTAGTGTCCGGAAACAGTATAATACAAAATTTGTCAAAATCGTTTGAGCCTTTTTTAAAAATACAATTAGCTTGACCCACAGTGACCCAAAAATGACCCACTAATCGAATTTTCCCGAACATGTGACTTAGCCCAATGGTCTTCTCATGCCCCAGAACTGTATAATACAAAATTTTGACAAAATCGTTTGAGTCGTTTTTTTTAGTTACAAATAGCCTGGCCCACAGTGAATCAAAAATGACCCACTAATCGATTTTTCTCGAGCATGTGACTTAGCCAAATGGTCATCTCATGCCCGGAAACGGTATATTACAGAATTTTGTCAAAATCGATTGAGCCGTTTTTGAGATATAATTACCTTTACCTTGACCCATTATGACCCAAAATAACCCACTAATCGAATTTTCTCGATTACGTGACCTAGCCCAATTGTATTCTCGTGCCCGAAACTGGCAAAATACAAAATTTCGTCAAAATCGTTTGAGCCGTTTTCTAGATAAACTTTGCTTGACCCACAGTGACCCAGAAATGACCCACTAATCCAATTTTCTCTAATATGTGACTTAACCTATTAGTCTTCTCGTAATCCAAAACGACAGAATACAAAATTTAGTCAAAATCGTTAGAGCCGTTTTTTAGACAATATTGGCTTGACCCATAGGGACCCCAAAATGACCCACTAATCTCAATTTCTCGAACATATGACTTATCCCAATAGTTTCCTCGTGCCGAAAAACGGTTGGATATAAAATTTAGTCAAAATCGATTGAGCCGTTTTTTAGCTATAATTAGCTTGACCTGGACCAATTACGACCCAAAATGACCCACTAATCGAATTTTCTCGAACACGTGACCTAGCCCAATGGTCTTATCATGCTCGAAAATGGTAAAATCCAAAAATTTTTAAGATAAAATTTACATACACACACACACACATACATACACACACAATTTTTGCTCGCATTATAGTATAAGATATAACTAGCTTCCCCGTCCGGCATTGCCAGGGCCCATGATAATATTCATAAATAAACCTTAAATTCCTATGATTTATTATTTTCTGTGCACACGCTGCTCAAATGATTTATCAAACAGCTGCCAGAAAAAAAAAAACAACAACAAAAAAAAAAACGCTTGAAAATTTTAAAATTTATATATATTTAATTGCTCAAAGAAATTTAAATCAAAGAAAATTTGATATTTGGATTCGTCCTTTAAAAATACCGGTAGGTGTGTTAATTTCAAATGGATAAAAGGAATATTAAAAAATATATACCGTCCCTTAAAATTTCCTAATGTAATTTGAAATGTGGCAATGTAGCGAACTACAAATTCTGGTAAAGAATAAATTCAGAAATAATTTTCTTTACGACCCGATAAAAATCTATGTTTTTTCCTTCTGCAAACCGCTAACATCGATGCGATTTCAATGGGAGGGTGTTGATTGGACAGTGGTGCACTATCAGTACAGCGCCTAGAATACCTAGTGTGGAAATATATCCAAACAGTGCTAAAAACTTGTATCCCTTAAATGTGCGACGATACTGCTAAAAATTCAAGTGTCGATTGCAGCGACATCTGCGAGATTTTCGTATTACTAATATTACATTGTATAGACTAGCAATTTCTTGCAGTTGTAGAAAATATTCCGCGGATGTCGCTGCGATCTACATATTGCAGCAGTATCATTGCACATTTAAGGGATACAATATTTTAGCACTTTTTTAAGTATTACAGGGATAGCCAATTTCCACACTATATATTCTAGGGGCTATACTATCAGGGTCTAATTCTATACAACATGTGGTCTTGAAGCAATAAATACTTTTTTAATTGTGCCGTTTGATGAGATTTTAATTAATATACCAGCTAATAATTAAACACTTAAGTATCTAATTCTTCAATTCTGAGTATCAGGTGCATTAGGAGACTCCCTAGATTATATTGAGAAAATTTTCAGTCTCGTACGTGCCGTAGATTTCGTTAGCCATCGCAGACACACACACACACACACACACACACAGATACACAGAGCGAAACTTTCTTTTATTCACCGCCAAAACCACGAGTTTAAAGTTTACAACTTTTTAGCTGAACGTCGTTTGTCACCAAAAATACTCAAAGACAATTTTAATTTTATTTGATCGTAACATTTTGTGGCTTTAACTAAGGCTATTTTTTTTTATTTGAAAAATAGTGGTGGGTATATAAATAATTTAAAATTCCGTATTTATTTTGACCTTTGTGTGAACGCAACACCAGCAAGTAATGGGTTAATATAGATATTCAAATTCCAAACCGAATATCTAGTATATCTTAAAGCTGAAAGGAATCGCCCTCTTCTTGTACGGATATGTTTAAAAGGAGATTTCAGAAATATGTAGAGTCGTGGAAAAAAAAAAGGAAACACCCCCTACTAACTCCTCAACAAATTATCATAGAAGAAAGTTACTGTACCGAACGACTGGAAATAAAGTCTACTTTTAAATGATGTATATAAAATTTGCTTGGGGGGCCATCTACATATTAAAACGAACCCAAACTTCCTTTTTTCCATAGCAATACCCAATTTTGAGAGCATAAATGAACTCTACTCCCTTCAATTAACCCAAAAACAAATTTTTATGCAATTCGTACCATAAGTTTCCAAGAAATTGATTATTTTAAAACGAACGTATTTTAAGGGCTGTATCCAAATTGAAATGCGATACTCGATTGTTAAACAAGAGAGCCACCTTCTTGATCAAGGCACCTTAAGCTCCACTCAAGCAGTCAATGAAGCCTGCTAGAGCAGAAGAAACTTCAAAATATCTAGCCACTTCTATCATAGACGGCCCCTTAAACCATCATTTTGCCAATTTTTACTCATAATTTTAAAACTACTTGGAAGAAAATTGTGAAATTTTGGATTTCCATAAAGCAGGACTTAATAAATCTAATTCCATCCAAAAATTGTAGGTTGTAATTCATATTTTTTTTAATATTAACACATACACGCCGGCGTGCATCACCGGTAAGTCACGCGCGACTGCCGCATCAGGCGGTGTGCATCACCGGTGGGTCACGCTTGATTGCCGCATCAGGCGGCGTGCATCACCGGTGGGTCACACTCGACTGTGCCATAGAAGGCGTGTACTACAGTTGGGTTACACTCGACTATGCTAAAGACGGCATACACTACACTTGGTCACACCCAAATATTCGAAAATTCAGTATTAAAAACAATTCATTATTATAAACTTAATATATTCACGATGGGAAACAAGAATTCTCATTTTCATTCAAAAAATATCATTGACTATGGGCGTGGCTTCTACCTTACAGAAATGCATTTATATCATGTTGTCCATATTTCTTTAGATTGTAAGATATTTTATATTAAATTCGTACATATGTAGTCAATAAAATCATGTCTCTAAGTAATTTGCTTACTGCTTTCAGACATTCACAATCATCTCTCCTTGTTTTATACTCGAGTTCAATTTAATAAATATGAGAGGGGCGGGTCATTACATACAGTGTTTGTATAAGCGACAGTACCGCGCCGCCAGATGAAGCAAAACATGAATTCGAGCGCCGCCTCACAGCGAAAAACATGAATATCGGCGTCGGCGTGAACGTGTTAATTTCATAATTCATATCATAAAATTATAAAATTTGCGAATTCAGCGTATTTATGTTTGAATATATTAGTATTATTTCTACACAAAATATTAGCACATTACGAGCATAATTGCAGGAGATACAAATAAAAATACGAAAATGTAATTTAACATTAGAAGCACTAAGATTTAAATGTTTATAATTCAAAAACTTATCATTCAAATTATTTGAAATTTGGTGTCTAGGCATAGTTTGAACCGAAGTTTTGAAATATCTCGTTAAAATTGGGTATCGTCATTGAAAAAAATGAAGTTTGGATTCATTTTAATATGCAGATGGCCCCTAAGCAAATTTTATAAACGTTATTTAAAATAAACATCATAGCATTTTTCTCCATGCGGCATCTGTCCCACACCCCATGCGGCATCTTATCCAGCACATAAAAAAATGATGTTAAAAAAGGACCTGTGGGAAAATAATTATGCCTACTTTATTAAGAGGGTTTTAACTTGTTTAACATAGAAATTAGATTCTAAAGCGTTTGATCAATGATTTCTGGTACTTAGTTTGTTGTTTTTTGCTTATTTGCACATTTTCCAAGAAGAAAAGAAAAGCTGCGGCATCTGTCCCCACTTTACTATATATATATATATATATATGGATATATAAATATATATATATATATCAATTTTGAACGGAGGGTAGTTTCGGTGTCTGGGGGTCATGATCGATGAAAATATACCAAAATTTTTTGAAATCGCTTTCCTCCGAACGGCTGCAATAGGTAGCTTTTTGTAATGAAAGCTACTTAAAAGCAAGTTGATTAAGAACCATGAAATTTTCAAGTAAATGTGAAAGATAAAGAACACAATATAAACAAGTGACTCAAGAATCTGATAGTGAAAAGAGGGTTTATATTTTTGCTTAATCTTTAAAATGTTAATAATTTCTTTATTTCATGAAAATATTTAATGGTAAAGAAAAATAACATTATATAGAGATATAGAAATGAAATATTTTATTTGTAACTTAAAATTGTTAAACTTTTAAATTGATATATTATGTTACACAAATTAAGTTTTATCATTAAAATTTTTTAAAGAAATGTATAATAAATTAAATTGATGTATATAAGAGACGAGTATTATTTGAAAAAAGTGCATTAATTTTTATTTATTTTTAATGAATAGCGTTTCTTCTGTGAACTTTCAGTGTCACAATATACGTAATAGTAAGAAATTTCTTTTTTCCTACAAGATTAAACTGCATTGAAGACAGACTGCACTAGGGCGTGGATTATATAGGGCGTGGATCGACATACTATGCATGAGGTATAATCAATTATACTATAATACGAGCAAAAATTGTGTGTGTATGAAAATTTTATATTAAAAACGACTCTAACGATTTTGACAAAATTTTGTATTTTACAATTTTCGGGCAGGAGAAAACAAACGGGCTAAGTTACATGTTCTAGAAAATTCGATTAGTGGGCCATTTTGGGACCTAATGGGTCAGGGTCAAGCTAATTATATATAAAACACGGCTCAAACGATTTTCATTAAATTTTATGTCCAACCATTTTGGGGCACGAGAAGACTATTGGGCTAGGTCACGTGTTCGAGAAATTTTGGCTATTGGGTCATATTTGAATCACTATGGGTCAAGCCCATTTTATCTAAAAAACGGCTCTAACGATTTTGACTAAATTTCGTATTCTATCGTTTTCGATTACGGGAAGTCTATTGGGCTAAGTCACATGTTCGAGAAAATTCGATTAGTGGGTCATTTTTAGGTCACTGTGGGTCAAGCTAATTTTATCTAGAAAACGGCTCTAACGATTTTGCCGAATTTTTTAATTTCACCATTTTCGGACCCAAGAATACCATTGGGTTTGGTCGCATGTTCAAGAACATTCGATTAGTGGTTCATTTTGGGTCACAATGGGTAAAGGTCAAGCTAACAGTATCTAAAAAACGGCTCAAACAATTTTAATAAAATTTTGTATTTTAACATTTCAGAGCACATGAAGATCATTGGGCTAGTTCACACGTACGAGAAATTGGATTACGAGAAGACTATTGGGCTAAGTCACATATTAGAGAAAATTCGATTAGTACGTCATTTTTGGGTCACGCAAAGTTTATCCAGAAAACGGCTTTAACGATTTTGACGAACTTTTGTATTTTACCATTTTCGGGCACGAGAATAATACTGGGCTAGGTCATGTGTTAGTGAAAATTCGATTAGTGGGTCATTTTGGTTCATAATGGGTCAAGGTCAAGCTAATTATATCTAAAAAACGGCTCAATCGATTTTGACTAAATTTTATATCCAACCGTTTTTCGGCACGAGAAAACTATTGGGCTAGGTCACATGTTCGAGAAATCTCGATTAGTGGGTCATTTTTGGGTCACTATGGGTCAAGCGAAATTTATCTAAAAAACGGCTCTAACGATTTTGACCAAATTTTGTATTTTGTCGTTTTCGATTACGAGAAGACCAATGGGATAAGTCACATATTAGAGGAAATTCGATTAGTGGGTCATTTTTGGGTAACTATGGGTCAAGCTAATTTTGTATAAAAAACGGTTCTAGATGTTGATTAAATTTTGTATTCTACCGTTTTCGGGATCGAGAAGACCATTGAGTTAGGTCGCATGTTCGAGATAATTCGATTAGTGGTTATAATGCGTCATAATGGATCAGAATCAAGTTAATTATGTCTAAAAAATGGCTCCAACATTTTTAACTAAATTTGATATCCAACAATTTTGGGGCACGACAAGACTATTGGACTAGGTCATATGTTCGAGAAATTTTGATTAATGGGCCATATTTGGGTCACTATGTGTCAAGCTAATTTTATCTAAAAAAGGCTCTAAAAAGGACTATTTTTTGTATTAGATCGTTTTTGGTTTTGAAAAGACCACTGGGCTGAATCACATGTTCAAGAAAATTAAGTTAGTGTGTCATTTTGGGTGGCAATGGGTCATTGTCAAGACAATTTTATCTAAAAAACTTATCAAACAATTTTGAAAAAAAAAATTGTATTATGCCGTTTTCGGGTACAAGACCATTGAGCTAGGTCACATGTTCGAAAAATTTCGATTAGAAGGTCCTTTTTTGGTCACTACTGGTCAAGTTAATTGTATCTAGAAAACGGCTCTAACGATTTTGATTAAAGTTTGTACTCTATCGTCTTCGGGCTATAGATGTCCACACGGTTGTGTCACATGTTCGAGAAAATTAGATTAGTAATATTGTCAAGCAATACTTTTATAATATAACATGCTTTATAGCAATAATACAGAGAGAACGATACAGTGAGAATATTCTATCGAGTTGAACATAAAGCTAATTTTAACCGAGCTTATGCTCGGTCATCCCCGATTGTTGAAATCTATTCGTGCAAGTGATGAAAATTTAACAATATAATATCAGCACGTACTGATACATTAAAGTTTTTTAAGTATTGTTTAAATCGATACTTTTTAGCAAATACATGTCCGATCGAAACATACATTCTAAAATAAATACTTTTACGCTTACTCATATATTTTTAAAATATATATTAAATTATTTTCGGTTACATAACGGCTTAAATCCCGGTATAAATGTGAGTAAGTAATATTGTCCACGTCACTACTTCAATTTGTAAGAAAATAAATTATCACAAATTCTTTTTCAACGAAAAATAAATTTTTTAAAATGTGCCTTACAAAAAATTTTGTAAATTATTTCATAATTCACAACACCAAAGAAAAGGCTTTAAGTTATGATAATATAGGTTTTTCTTTTCATTTATTGTTTTGTGTAAAGTTTTACATTTTAGATATTATTTTTTGAGGCAAAATAATAAATACATAGCATTCTGTAATTTATCATAACATGTAATTTAATTCTAAAAACTTACGTAATTAAATATGTATATTTTTCTGCATGCATTTTTAGATTTTAGAAAACACATTTATATAATGCAATTTCTATCTTTGAAATGAAGACGAACTGAAGACGTAAGCAATATAATTTCTCTAAAAAAATAGTGAGATTTCCGTATGATGTGGTATTTAGCATAAAAATTCAATTACGAATGCTTAGTAAAGAAGCTTAGAGACAGCAAGTTGTGAAAACAGGGATTACTTTTATGAGAATGTGCGTTCCCAAGCATATGAGTGAAGGTCTTAGGTTGAATATGGCGAACATAAACCGGTTAATTAAACAACGCAGATAAGTGAGAAAATTTTCTGTATTCATTGGAAATTCTTACTTTTAAAGAAATCTAAAATCTTTCAATTATTAACTGTTCAAATTATTATTTCAAAGATTTTGTTGAAGTAAATTTCTTTTATTTAAAATTATTTCTTTATTTCTTTATGCATTTTCTTTTTGCAATCAACTGTATATGCTTCTTTTATATTATAACTTTAATAATATTAACAATAATTAATTTTAGCCTCTTTCTGAAATGCATTTCGGTTTTTTAAGATTTTTCCTTCATACATTCTCTTTGCAATGTAATGTTTATTTTGCATTTAAGTTCTATGTATATTAAAATTAGGAAAAGCATATTTTATTATTCCAAAGTCATACTTTTATAGAATTCTACATTTCAAAAACTAAATGTTTTCATTTCAGATGTCGTTTTGAAGTGAATTTTATTTTTATGCATTTATAAATTGTGATCCAGTATATATTTACATATACATTGGATCTACAAAGTGTTGCCTTAATTCCGGTTTGCCTGAAGAAACTAAAGAGCCCAGTTAGCTACAACCATGAATGTGATATCTATGTACCGTAAATTCAGAATGCATGATAGGACAGGATTCCTGATAGAGCCATTTTGTGGCAAACTAATGGGTTAACATTCCTATCTCCTAAACGATAGATGGAATCGGAAAAAGTAAACCAAAAAGGTAGACAACGTATTTCTTGTAACATGAAATGATAAAAATAACTGTACAAGAATCTCTTAACTGTCAGTTTATCATCTAATTGCAAGAAGAAATAAGATATAAGAATGCGGATGTGCATTTATTAACAAAACTAAACTAAATAAGCAAGGTACAGTTCATTTTAATAAGAAAATCAAGCAATTTCATGATATACAATCCCATAAGCGTCATATGCTAAAATTATTTTTTTCATAAGATCCCTTATATTCACGCTCATAGCATACACTTTTCAAGAGTTGGCACTTAACCTAATAGTATTTTTAAGTACCTTTATCTTCTCAAGACATTATTTTCATAGCTTTAATAATATACTCGAGAATAAATTCTACTTGTTTGTAAATGATCTGATTAGCTTCTAACTTTGTGTAACAAAACAAATTTAGAATTATATCAGATCTATCTATGTACAGAAACTATAGTTCCTGACAACATAATGCTCACGTTAATGCTATTGTGCATTTATTTTGGAACAGCTGAATTAAGCAAAAGGAAAAAGCCAATTTTGATGAACTCGGCCATTTAAATCCGAAGCAACTCTAAAATATGTTTCAAGGTGTCAATGGTACTTTTATTTCGAACTAAAAAATTCATTGTAAATATTTTTATGGTTTTCTGTAATGTCTTGTGTAATTTAAAGTTGTAGGGGAAAAAATCGTGTTCCTTTACATATTTAATATCAAGTATTTTGTGACATCGAAATATCACAAAAGAAAGGCTGTTCATAAAAAAATAAGTAAAAATAAATGCACTATAAACCAATAATACTCGTCTGTTAAATAAATCAAATTAATTTATTAAATATATATATATATATATATATATATATATATATATATATATATATATATATATATATTACTTTTTTAATGTTAAACTTAATTTAATGCAGCATAAAATATGAATTTAAATGTTGAACACATTTTAGTTATAATAATAGTTCATTTGGATGTCCGTCTACAGGATGTCCGGTCTCAACAGTGTCCAATGGCTAACTCCTAAACCGTTAGTCAAATCCATATAGTTCCAATTACAAAAATGTTTTAAATCAGGTAAAGAAATATTTTGAAAGAGATTTGGGTCAAGAAAACATTTCTTAAAAAATTACGAAATTTAAATTTTTATACGGTGCTCCGGTCCTATAAGTTATATTTTGTAAAATTTTCCTATTACACTGACAAGGAAGACAAAAAAAGTCCCATTCATATAACATTAAAATTGAGCGAGTTATGAAACTTTAAAAGTGCATGACTTATGCCACTTTTCTGCTCTGAAAATAAATGAGTTCGGCTTGGCTTTGAGGGGTCACATACCAAGTGCTTAAAGTATTCGAAGATCTTATTTCATGTGTATCTGCGCTTTGAAAAAAATCGTAGCAGTATTACGATTAAGTTAACATTTATTAAGTTTTAGATTGGCTAAAATAACATATTTTTTATTTCGTCAGGATTTCGTCAGGATTGTTTCTTTATTGATTTCTTTTAACAAAAATTATGTTTTTTTATAAGTTTTTATGTTACTTCAACGATCGTATGCAAGATTTTGCAGTTCAAAATTGGTACTCGAAATTTATCTCACTTTCAAATATCCGATCGAGGTTACATTTTACATACTGGCGCAAATCCGATAACAATCTAATATTATTATGATTTTCGGTGGTTACCATTTATACTTATTTTACAGGATAACACAAAAAATTTCGGATAGATTACCGCCAAGAAGTTTAAGAAAAAGTTTTAGATTAGATAATACAAGACTGCGATTGTTGGGTTTTTTAACTTTTATGTATTTTTTAGCATTGAATCCGAAAATTACCTTAATTTTTAACCATCATGTCAGGGTATTTCACAAATCATAAATTTTCAAATTTAAAGAATAATAAAAATCAGATACTATAAAGTAGAGGAGATAGTTGTGTTTTTTAACTTTTGCTAATGGATTTTCACGTACATTTTAGCACTGAATCTGAAAATGAGCTTAATTTTTAACCATCACGTTAGAATTTTTTTGTAAATCGTAAATGTGTAAGTTAAAATATAGCGAAAATTTCATACTATAAAACATGTGTAAAACTTTATTTTATTTTTATTTTATTCAATAATTTATTCGATATTTTTGTCTATCCTGGGATTCTTACAGATAAACAGCTGAGTGGTCCGATGAGGTGAGGGAAGAGATTCAATTTTAACTTTCAACTTTTTAACTTTGAAATTTGCAATTTGCGAAAACTCCTGATGCAATGATTAAAAATGAAGGTCAATTTCGGATTCAGCGGTGCAGAATACATAAGAATCAATTATCAAAAGCTAAAAACTTCACATAACCCAACTTTTGCAGGCTAGTGCAATCTAATAATATTTTAAAATACTCATCATTTTGTAAATAATTGAGGCTGTTAAATTAGCATAATTTTATTTTACAAAAATTCTGTTTTTTTCTTTCTTCTTAAATGTTTATTACAAATTGTATATTTTGCATTAATATGTCAGAATGATTAAAGAGTTATTTAAAATTTATATTGCAATGTTAATTTTACCCTCAACCATTTTTTAATATATCTGACGAAATCATATTTCGACTAAATTTGTGAATGACCCCCGATTTGCTGCAAAAAATATGCTCCAACTTTAAACAGCTATTACTCGGTCAATTTTAATCGTAGAATAACGGGACTTTTTTTGTATTACTTGTCAGTGTAAAAGGAAAATTTTACTAAGAAAAACTTATAGGACCGGGGGACCGTATAAAAATTTAAATTTCGTAATTTTTTAAGAAATGTTTTTATTGACCTAAATCGCTTTTAAAATATTTCTTTACCTGATTGAAAACATTTTTGTAATTGGAACTATATGTCTATGACTAACGGTTTAGGAATTAGCCATTGGACACCGCTGAGACCGGACACCCTGTATAATGTTTATCATGGAAGACGATTCTATTCCAGTGACGCAGTCTTAAGCCTAAAATCGTATCGTAGAATTCGTAGATGGCGGAACTCATGTGTACAACTAACTCAACTTCAAAGAAAATGCGAAAGGCCGCCTTTCAATAACTCAGCAAATATAGATCTTATTATTCTGATTTTTTTAGAACAGTCTTATATCTGCAGTCTAATGCTATTCTGAATTTTTTACATTTCTACGTGCTGTATATCTTGAAATCTAAATACTCACTTTTAAAGTAAAAGCGATGTTACAAATTCCTAATGCCGATTACTTGAAAATGGCCAGGGCTATTTTCTTTAAATTTATATATAATAGGAATCTGTTTTATGTGAAGGGAATAAGATAACATTTGTTTCCGGGAAGACTCTAGTTTTCTTTTTAATTAACATTTTTATTCCTCCGAAAATGATCTTATTAAAGTTAATATATAATATGAATCTATTTTCGATGAACCGAATAAGACCATGTTTGTTTCCAGGAAGAGTCTTATTCGTTTTATGAAACGTTTATGAACGTTTTATGAAGCATGAAAAATCGGACTATATTTTCCCACCATTTACGGGGATTTCACAGAAAATGCGCTTACTGTATTCATGCGCTTAATTTCTTCTGATCAATGTTAGCGGAAAGTTTACGAACCAGAATATGAATAAACTGATGTATCTTTTGTGCCACGCTATCCAAAATCAAAAGTAAAATTTATGTAATTGATTTCTTTGCGTCATTGTATCAAAACTAAGCGAAATATATGCAAACGGATATTATGACGCAAAGAAATCATTTACATAAATTTTACTTCTGATTTTCGATAGTTTGGCACAAAAGATAAATCAATTGATTCATATATATTACAGTGCATTGTACAGGTTCAGTGAAAGTGGTATTTTTAACAGTGTATTGGGAAATTAAAAGTTTTGGTTAGATGTGTAAATATATTTCGACAAATCGAAAACAATTAAAATTGAATTTTAAAACAAATTGTTTAAGGCTACTTCAAGGCGTCACTTAAATTTTGATATCATATCTTTTAAAACTCATAGTTTGAATTTATGATAAATGTGAATGATAACGCATCAATGAATAAAGTTTTATACATCCTTTTAAAATTTAACATAATTCTTACGCATGCAATGATAAATAAAACAAAAATAAAATGATGAAATAAATAATATTGCGTCACTTAAAATTTGATATCATTATTTTTAAGTTCCATATTTAAAATTCTTATAGCAATAAGATAAAGTGCTGCGTCGCAAACTTTTAACCCGTTTAGGGTTTTTTTAATTGATTTTTCTTTACCGTTAATTATTTTCATAAAAGAAAGGAATTACTAACTTTTTAAGAACCAAGCAAAAATACAAATCCTCTTTTCAAAATCCGATTCTTAGGTCACTCATTTATATTGTGTGCTTTATCTTTCACATTTACTTGAAATTTTGATGTTTCTTAATTAACTTGTTTTTTTAAATTGGAAAAAAAAAGTCATTAAGAAAGTAAACAAGGAGATTCGATTAACAAACTGTTATCTGTTATGTATATTACGAAGATCTTTCAAATTTACATACGTAATTAAAGAACTTTTAATCTCTTAATTAAACAATTTTGACAAAGATTAAGTAATTTTATTAAATTTCATAGCTTCGACATTGTAAACATTAAGCTGAATTTTTGTCATTACTCTATCAGATATGTTTCTTATAATATGCTTAGCTGAGTTTACTCGTAACGCTTGATTGTTATCAGTACAAGATCATATTTCAGTCATTTACTGCAAAATTTGCTAAGCGTAACTTATATCGATAAGTTTATACTTATAAATTTTTAGAATAATGTCATTTCATTCTCATACGAAAAAAAAAACATAATTTTATATAATGTTATATAAATAAAACTTTTATACCTTTAGAAGGTTGAAACAAACGAATATGTTTCATAAAAATAATTATTATACTTTCATAATAACAATTCGAAGGGGAATCAGTCTAAAACACGAATTCCACATTGACCTATCTTTGAAGGATACCATTAATCTATTATGACGCATCTCAGTCTACAACAAATTTTAAGTGAAATGCAATTTGATTTGACCAAAAGTTAGATAAATCTCTAACCAGTAAATTTATACGACATATTTATATTTTAGTAATTCTACGGTTCTAATTATTATAAACTATAATTGTATTTGCACTCATACATCACTTTAATACCACCTTTTTTTATAAAGTAATTATTAAATATTTAACTTTTGTTTTATTATAAAAACATATTACATTGTTTATATATTACAATTAGACTTTTATCTCCCAATGGTTCTTAAATACAAGACAATCATCTATAAACCGGTCGAAAAGTTGACGACAATTCTGAAACTCGTCAAAGTGTCTACGCTGTTAAGAACTTCAACTTATTTATTTTTATTCCTAAAACAAATTTCTGCTTCAAAACGAGTTTAGTCTCGGTTAAGTTAACCAACATTTTTCGGAAAAATACTGGGTTATTGACACTATCATTCTCCAAGGATTTTAGACGTCAACCCTCTCAAATCAGTTTTTGAGATAGAATCAGGATAAATGATCTGATACCACATTCTACCGCTCTGAAACGAATAACTATGAAATATTTCTTGTGGAGAGGCGTAAAACGCACTTACATTGTTTATATATTACAATTAGACTTTTATCTCCCAATGGTTCTTAAATACAAGACAATCATCTATAAACCGGTCGAAAAGTTGACGACAATTCTGAAACTCGTCAAAGTGTCTACGCTGTTAAGAACTTCAACTTATTTATTTTTATTCCTAAAACAAATTTCTGCTTCAAAACGAGTTTAGTCTCGGTTAAGTTAACCAACATTTTTCGGAAAAATACTGGGTTATTGACACTATCATTCTCCAAGGATTTTAGACGTCAACCCTCTCAAATCAGTTTTTGAGATAGAATCAGGATAAATGATCTGATACCACATTCTACCGCTCTGAAACGAATAACTATGAAATATTTCTTGTGGAGAGGCGTAAAACGCACTAACAATTTTTGGAGACATAAAGTACAGCTCCCTACATCTGTCTCAAGAACACTCTGGTTCACAAATGACATACAAATTCCAGACGAGAAGCATTTGAAAAGGAAGTCCATAAGTCATCCTAAAATAAATGTGATTGATGCTGCAGTTAGCATATTCTGATGCTGCAGTTATCATATTCCGATGCTGTAGTTATCATATTTCCTATATGTAAATAAAATAATTCAACTTGTAACTGATGGTTAGTTGACTAACAAATAAATGTGTATATTTGTAAACAGAAAAAAATGGAATTCTTATTATCAACGAAGTCCCTCAAACTGTCTACAATGTTAAACACTTCAAGTTATTTATTTTTTTTCCTAAAACAAATTCCTGCTCCAAAATGAGCTTAATTTCAGTTAATTTAACCCACATTTTTTTTCGGAAGAACACTGTAATATTGACACTATCATTCTCCAAGGGACGTCTACCCTTTCAAATTAGTTTTTGAGTTAGAATAAGCATAAATGATCTGAAGCCATATTCTGCCACTCTAAAACGAATTACTATATTTTTTTTTCTTATGGAGAGGCGTGAAGCGCACCAATATTTTTTGGAGACATAAAGTACTGTTCCCTACACCTGTCGCCAGAACACCGAGGTTAACAAATGATAGACAAATTCCAGACGCGAAGCATTTGAAAGGAAGTCCATATCCGTCATCCTAAAATAAATGTGCTAGATGCTGCAGTTAGCATATTCCCTGTATGTAGATAAAATTATGGTACGTATTACTGATAGTTATTTGACGTAAAAATAAATGTGGATATTTCAAAAAAGAAGAAAACTGGAATTCTTATTATGAAAGCAATCCTACTACGAGATAGTGCAGAGTAATTTTACTTGAAATAAATTTAACTGCATTAAAAAAATTCAGAAATCCCAGAGGAAAGCGCAGATTTATTGGATTGTCTCAATTTGATGTTTATGCTATAAAAAGTGATACTTTAAAGCCATCAACATGGGAACGTAAATTTTTAATACATTTGTGCACTAGTGCATTCGAGATCCTCATACCTTCATTCTCGAATGCCAGTTATCTATATATTTAACAAGTTATCTATATATTTAAAACGCTAAGCGTTTTCCTTCGACAGTCCGTGAGAAGAAACTACTGCATGAAATTTCATCAATCTTTTTTTTTAAATGAAAGATATTTAGCCATAGATTGTTATCGTAAATTCGTTTGTTCAAATATTTAATTAATTAGCCGTAATTTTAAATTAAAATTCTGCAGTTTCACATGCGCAGTATATAAATACATGTGTGCCTTTGGAGTGACGCGCTTCACATGTGCAAAGATGCTCGCTGAGTTGAACTATCACATCATAGGTAGCAGTTGTTTTAAGTTTGTCTGCTATTCGATCCATACATTTATAATAGCTCAATTTCTCTTCTGAGATTCGATCTTATTGTAAACAAGCTTTTCTTTCTTTCACAAAGTTAATATTATTTCGCTCTTTCAGCATTATTAACAATTCAAAAATTTATTGTGTCCATATTAAGCGTTAGATACGGATTATTTCGGTGAAGTCACATTGTTTTGGTCATATTACACACAGACCATAAACACAGTGATTTGACACTAATATTTATGGCTGGTTATTTGTCTTATGAAATGCCAATAGTTTCACATGAAGATTGAGTAACTAGCATGTTAAAGTGAAGCTGCTTCTTTGGAAATATAAGGTATCATAAATATTAAAACGCATAACTACATCTCTACTATCAGAACTCAAATTCGAGTCAACTGCGTATGCATCAACTGTCTTCCGAACCTCTTCAAATTTGAAGGAAGCACAAGTAAAAGTTAAATTTAAAATATAAAAAAATCCGACTGCGTAAAAAGAGAACTAATTAATTATTTCTCATCAATGTTAAACTATTTTTAATATTAATTACCTATTTTTTTTATTTACTCGTATTGATGACTTTTAAGTTGTGTTTAATTGTTAGTTCCTATCTATAAAAACTGTTTTCATGAGGCCTTCAGACGTCTATGATGGTTAGAGTTGCAGTAAAGCTACAGATCCTACCTACACGACTTTCAGGTTATGTAATATTTAAACAGAGCTTTTGACTGTAAAATAGTCAATGAAACATCGACTTCATTTTGAAAGCCCTATTCAATGATATGCCACTCAATATGGGGCGTAATTTTGTTTTCTTATCTACCGACATTTTTTATTTTTACGGCCGTCATTTTGAATTTATAAAAACAAAACCTAGCCTATAACCATCAGACGGTTAAGACGAATCGATAGAGACCTCATTCATTAAAATCCATCCAGCCGTTGGGATGATTCGAGGGTATAAATAAATCCACATACCCAGATACGCGTGAAACACATAACACTTCTTGGCAGTCGAGTAAAAACGAATTACTGCTAGCGTAGCGGGTTAAAGCAGCAGTTTAAAGCTTTGAATTTTTGTAGAAGAAGCAGGCTCGAGTCTAATCCTGGGAAAATGTGTAGTATTAATGTCGATAATTCATTTCAATAATGACATATGTTATTAGGAAGAGCAGTTATAGGATTTTTATTTAATTATTATTATTGTTTGTAGGATTTATAATTTAAAAAATTTTAACACTCAATAATATTTTGAAAAATAATGATTTTATATTTAAAATATTTGAGCTAAAATATTTTGCATGTAATTATCAATTAAATAAATTTAGACGATCTACAATTTTCGTTATATTTTCTGACCATATCAAGAACACATATATATATATATATATATATATATATATATATATGTGTGTGTGTGTGTGTGTGTGTGTGTGTGTCAGAAAGGAAAAATTATCATTCATTTGCGTAAAAAATAAAACGGTAAGAAAGTAAAATATTAGTATAAGAGCTATAAAAGAAGTTACCTTGATATCCAGGTTTAATATTTAAAAGATGTAAAATAAAATTCTAGTAATAAATGTATATCGTTAGCTGCATCAAGTTTCAAATTTAGGTTTTTAGAGAATGAGACATAAAAATAAAATCCATGGCAGCTGTTAATTGTCGTGTTGTTAAAAAAAAATAAATAAAAAAAAAATAAATATTGTTATTTTTCCAGAAAAAAAAGGAATGAGGCCGTAGTAAGTAAAAATGAAATCTCTTCCCGGTATTTTTAGGCAAATTTTGATAAAAAGCAAGCATAATTGGTTGTATAAACTAAATTCTTTCACTTCAATGAATAGGTTCGATTGACAGCACAATCTATCGTCTTAAATAAATAGGAACCACTTATGCAATATAGAAATTCGTCACGTAATTCGCCATTCAATAATTAATTTAAAAGCAAAATTCAAGAAATTTCCTAATGAAACTTTCAAGTTATTACGAATATTGACGGGCAATATCTGGTTATAATAATAAAAAAAAAGTTTTGAATTAATTCTTTTGTAGCAAACCTTGTTATTCACGTTAGAGTTTCTCTCAATTTGGATAGCACCCGACACGAAACCTAAAGTTCTATTTGATCGGACCTAAAACCCAACTGTAAAAAAAAATGCTGTAAAAGATCCAGAAGATGTTACTCGGCGTCCCGGGTTATAGATTACACTGTATAGTACAGAGAACATAGGCAAAAACACTTTATTATTGAAAACTATAAGATGATTTACATTATAACTGCATATAGTACATTTCTTTAGATTGCCCACTAAGAACACGAAATATAATTTTTGTATGAAACTTATCAATTTTGTACTCAGATTACGTTTTGAAATTTATTAAAAGCCATACTTTGGTATTTATGATACAGGTTAATACCCTATAAAATAACGAATGTTTTCACTAATTATTTAATCAACTTTTTTTATTCTGAATGTTGCAGTGTTTAAGGGGACAGTTCCCCTTCAACCGGTCAAAAATACTAGAAAACTGATTCAATTTCCATAGTTTCCCAAACTAACTTATAAAGCAAATTCAATGAAATTTTTTTAATTGTTAAGTATAGCTTTACTTGTTACAATAAACAAAGTAGATTGATGAAAAATATTTAAATTAATTAGGAAAACTTAATTAAGTAACCTACTGTTTTTTTTTTCGTAATTGCCCTATATCACTGCGCGCATGATTACTCAAAAACTAGTAAATATAATGGGTTGAAATTTTTGGAGTGCATTAATATTACACTGCTGCATAAAATGAACTAAAATCTTAGATTTATCTTAAATAATTAAAATTTTATTACAAAAAATATGCAAGAAATTTTACAGATTTTCTTTTTTAATTTTATTATTAATTATAAGTATTATAAATAAAGATAATAAAAAGATTTTAGTTCATTATGTTAAGCGAAGTATTATCTTTAAATTAACATCTATTTAAAGTTAATAAATTAAAATGAACACGAGATATCATGCGCGCAGTGATATATAGTAATTATAAAAACAAAAAAAAGTAGGTTACGTAATTAAGCTTTCCTAATTAATTTAAATATTTTTCATCACTCTGTTTTGTTTATTGTAACAAGTAAAGCTATACTTAACAATTCAAAAAATTCATTGAATTTGCTTTATTAGTTAGTTTGTGTAAAGTTGTGGAAATTGAATCAGTTTTCTAGCCTTTTTGACCGGTTGAAGGGGAACTCTCACCTTAAGCGATAAGTTCAAATTAATGAGTGTTGATTTTTTTATATTATTTTTTTATTTATAGTTCAAGTGTATTGTTCAAGCATGCTAGTATTCTATAAAATACTAGCATGCAACAAACGATAAAATATTTATGTTGTTTTAACTTCAAACTAGTGAATGTTTGGTAATCCAGCTGCATGCGATAAATATGGATTTTTACATCATTCATGCTTATAAATTATTATTAAACCCATAAAAATATAAAAAAAAGAGATAAAAGTTTTCAAACAAATTGAAGTAGAAAACATGCTGCGTCTCTATTTAACAGTGTGAAAATTAATATTATGTGACATTTAGAAGTAATTACTTTTTAGAAACAAGGAAAATGGATTGTTTAGATTTTTGTCACCGTGGATATCACTTAAGTGTTACTCACATACATGCTTTTGCTTTACAATATAGATGTTATTTTTCTATAGTACCACATTAAAAATTAAAAAAAAAAAAAACATTATAATTTCAACACATAAAATTTGCGTAATTTAAGATAAGGATGCTGGTAAAGAGTTTAGGTTTGATTATTTTTTACATTTATAATGCTAAAGAAAATATCTGTCTGCTAACGATTTTTTCACAATGCGCGGCAGAAGAAAAACTCCCCACAATTTTCAGAAAATCAAACTCAATGCTTAAAGATAAATTCCAATGTGTGTTAAAGACGCACGTTAATTCGAAATTGCCACGGATTTCTATGTTTTCAAGAATTTTGTTTAGATTTGATTTAAAATTATCTAAATAAAAAATTGAAAAATAATTAAACGATTTTTAGAAGTTTTAAACTTATGACTCTTCTTAAGAAGCAAAGTTTAATGGATATATTTTTTAATTTAATGGGTAAAGACGTATGTAGGGAATTTTTGTTTGACTTTCTTTTACATACGTATATAATTCTAAAGGAATTATCTGTCCGTTAACTATCTTTCACAATTAGCGCAGAAGAAGAAGTACAATTTTCAAAAATCTGATGCAAAGTTCAAAGATAAAATCGAATCTGTGTTAAAATACAAATTCCAATTTCAAATAGTTCCGGATCTGTACATTTTGAAAAAGTTTGTTTTGTATCATTAAAAATTAACTAAATAAAAAATTTTGAAAAACAATAAAACGATTTTTAGAAGTTTTAATCTTATGACTCCTCTTAAGAAGCAAAGGTTAATGGATATTTTATTAATTTAATGGGTAAAGACGTAGGTATGGAATTTATGTTTGACTATTTTATATATATATATATATATACTAATGCTAAAGAAATTATCTGTCCGCTAACGATCTTTCACGATAGCCACAAAAAGAAGTACAACTTTCAGAAAAACAGATGCAAATTTCAACGATAAATTCCAATCTGTATTGAAATACACATACCAATTTGAAATTGTCCAGGATCTAAATATTTTCAAAAAGATTGTTTTCCATGATTCAAAATTAATTAAATAAAAAACTTGAAAATTAATAATACGATTTTTGGAAGGTTTTAAACTTATGACTTTAAAGATAATGTACCCTTTTATTGTTGCTTTTCATTACTTAAAGTTTAAGATACTTTTATCGGAACCTATTAACTTCAATGTAAAAATATTTTAAATATCTTAAAACGTGCCTACGTAAAATTTCACGACAGTCTAGTCGTTAATTGTATATTGATTTAAACTAAGTCAGTTACTTTTTATAAAATTTGAAGGAATTAAAATCTGAAAAATCATTTAGTTTTTGAACATTTTATTTATAAAATGATTTAAAAAAAATAAAAAGACATTTAACGTTTTAGAACTTGAAAATATAATTTTGTTACTTTACTTCATTTTTTAATGCAATTGACTGGAGAATATTTCTAGAGATAAATATGTGTATTAATTTTCTTCTGAAGCCATTATTCAGTATTTATGCTATATCTTATTGAGTTACAAATATTATATTTCCATAGGGAATTTTCAAATTAAATTAATTCCGAAACTTTATAATTTTGACATTACTTGCTTATATATCTAACAATATATTAAATATATTTTAAATATGACAAAACAGGATTTATCGAGATTTAAATTTTTAACTTATGTAAGTTGGTAATAAACGTTTGAATTATATAAGAATCTTGCGCCAACGGATCTTATAAAATATTTAACATTCGAAATATTAATTAAGTTTTAACAGCAGAAAAAATTTCCAGTTACGTGTTCTGTATTGAATTAATTTTTAAAAGATATGCATTGCGTGTTTAGGAAATAAAATTATTTCATTTTAACTTATTTTATTCGGCACATTGCATTACATTTACTTCCTACATTTTTTGCAGACATTTCCAGAATGTAATATACATGTACATGGAGAATAAATTAATGTATTTGTAAGATTTACTGATATATATTTTATTGTTAAGATACACTGCGTCTCATAAATATAAAGACACTGATATTTTCGAAATAATATTTTAATAATTCCGTATTCAAAATTAAATTTATGCATATAACGAAAAGTGTGTGCCAAGAAAACATTTTACTGTAAATTAAATTTGAATTGAATAATTTCAACTCGAAAATTGATAAATGTAAATAAATTTGCTGTCTCATAAATATAAAGACATTTTACATACTATTGAATTACCGCCCAATAAATAATCCATTCTTACTAATGACAGAAAATATTCCAGCTGGCATGCTTTTTATTAAGTTGTATAACTATTTTGGCTTTATATCAAACCAACTTCGTTCGATTTCTTTTTTAAACTCAAGGACGTTTGAAAATTGTCTTCCAGATGCATATAGACTGCGAACGAGAGCACCACAAAGATTCTTAACTGGATTTAAATCAGGGTTACGAGCGGGCCACACCGTAACAAGAACATTGCTATCGGCAAACAATTATTTTGTGAGTCTTGATGCGTGAATATATGCATTATCCTGATGGTACAAAAATTTCCGACCACCGATAGATTCAGCAATTGGCAACAGCTGACTATCAAGCAGTTCTATATACTCTTTTCCTCTTATATGTCTGTTTATCTTCCAGAAAAGCAATATCCGTAGTTTCATTAAAAAGAAGGCACCCAGAACCACCCCCTTTCTCCCTACTGAAGAGGGTTCAAGATTAAAGTCTTAAATCGTGCGAGTAGGAATTCCAACCATCTAGGCCATCCAAGTTAAATCTCTTTTCATCTGAAAAAATGCCTTACATCCATTCGTCCTTCCAGTGCATATGATCTTTAGCCCAGATTAACCTTCGTTCTTTGTGTTCTTTTTTCAGTAGAGAAAATCTGCACGTATGCTGACATACAATGTTTTTTTCTTTCTTTTATACGACGATGTACTATATCCTTTGGGACCATACCATAAACTCGTTGAGAAACTTATCGGAGTGGCATTTTTTGCGACGAAACAAATCGCATGATTTTGTGATCGAGTCTTTCACTAGTTGTTCGCGGTCTGCCAGATCGTTTTCTCGAATATAAATTGTAAGTTTTTGGTAAAATTTTGTAAAGTGCAGTTCTGATTCTCCCAGTTTTTTAAGATATTTGACAAACTGTTAAGCCATTAGCTTTAAATTTACGTATTTTACAAATTTCATCACTAGAAATTTCAATGTTCCACGGCATCTTTGCAATTGAAACAAGTCAAACAACTTTGCTCGTTTTGGTACGTTAAAGTGTATTTCTGCGCCTGCGCATTAATTCTGTACACGAGCATTAAAAAAAAAATTGCATGAAGCAGTTTCAAGTTTGTCTCTATATTTATGAGACAGCGTATTATTATTATTATTATTATTATTATTATTATTATTATTAGAGACGGAATTATTTTATTTAAATTAAAACCCCTATAAGAGATACATTTCAGTGTTCTTAATATGAGGTATAAAATTTAATTTATTTTAACTGAATTAATAAAATGTAATTTCAAAAACATCTGTGTCTTTATAATTATGAGACGCACTGTATATACGATTTGTTACAAGAAACAGGAAATATTTTTTCTTACAAATGATTCTTATAATCAACATAAAAGTAAAGCTTGTACTCTATGTTTCAATTAATTTCCAAATAACTCCAAAAATGTTTAGTTACAAACGATTTCAAATACAGAATGTCATGTACTATTCTTGAAGACAAAGCTCATCTTTTTTCACTACGAAATTTTAGAATTACGATGTCCAAAAAATTTATTTCGCTTCGAATGCTATTAAAAAAATGAATCCTTGCTTTAACAACCAATATTATCAGTAGAGCTCATTGTTTATTAACAGACGTGAACTTGTTTCGAAACTATCCTCGGGGCAGCACAAAGCATGTAAGATTTGTTTTACAATTGCTGTATTGTTTGGAAGTGTTTAACCCTTTCGGCCCAGAATTTCTTTTCAGTTTGGCGTAAAAATCCCTCTTACGCTAATAAAATTAAAGGTAACTAACCAAATAACCAAAGTTAGGTTTTACTGAAATTTAACGAATATGTTAATTTCTGAAACCTAACGAATATAGTTATTTCGCCTTCTTTGCATTTGTCAATAGTCGAAAGAAGAATTTTTGAAGACGTTTGGAAAATATACTGTTTTGTCGCATTACAACAGGATTTAACAGACATAAAAACATACTAGTATTTTTTATCGTTTATCAGAAATTATTCATTCGGAAAAGTAGTCCCTAATTTAATTATAGCTCTTTCTACCCTGACTTTTTTGTTAAAGTTCAAAAAAATTAAAACTTTTGTCAACTTTTTTTTTTTTTTTTTTTTTACTATTTTAAAGCTAGACTTAAAGCTAGATTTTACCAACTAAAAAGTTAAACCATAGAATGCGCATATGTGATTACTATGTTTTAACGCATCTGCAAGGCGTTATTTATAGTATAAAACATTTTAAAAGTAAGGAACACATCGTAGTCAGTTAGCGGAGGCTGCTGTCACGCTGAGGGCCCGGGTTCGAGTCCCTGGGTAAGACATGTATGTAATTGTGATTGTGTTTTCAAAAGTAATATATATATGCAATGTAGAGAAATAAAATTGTTATATCTGGTTTGTGTTACAGTTTCTATGTATAAATATGAATCATTCGAGGCGACAGCCATAGTTGCTATAGGCCTCAAAGCAATCTCCACTACGGTGGATTTCAAATCAAATCAAGGAACACATTTGTGACCGTTAAGGCCGAAAGTGTTAGTACGTTTTCAAGTGGTCTTCCCCATTTCCAATTTTCTTAACTAGATGATACGACCTTATATGAAGTGCACTTAGATCCAGATTTAAGTTCATGTGCGCGGACAAAGTGTTGCAAATACTGGGGGAGAAAGTGAAATTCTGAATTTTTTGTATGCAGAATTAACAAACTTTTACAATTACAAACAGAGGGAAAAGTTATGTATAGGAATATAGTTTTTTACAAATAATTCATTGCTATACAGTTGTCATAGTGATGCAATGAAATGAAATGTTTATCTTCCGAAATCAAGGAAAATTTACGATATTGTTTAAAATTCTGTGTTCAGTTTGATGGCGTAAAATTAATGGCGTATAAAATGATGCGGGAATAAACACAATCACACTTTTTAGAAAATATAGTGGGATCAAAGAATCTGAATAGAAAACGTAGCCTACTCTGCCCGTGAATGTCACGGCCGGGAGTAAAATATGTATTATCTCTTTTTACAAAATCTTGTTATGTTAACACATTTGTGCCTAGCGTTCCATTTTTGGGACGTTTCAAATTTAAATAAATAAGTATATTTTTTTTCTCCTTTATAACACGAAAATTGTATGAACTAATTATTTATAAATGTCTTTATCTATTACCGAGACATGACAGCATAAGGTGGTTATTTATTTCTTTAAATGAAGGCTTTTTTCGGTGTTTATAAATTTTTAATTTTTCAAGATGGCAAAATGTAAAAATTAAGTTTATTTGTATTTTTTCTAGGAAGGATCCAAAATCGCCAGTTATAATCTTAACTTGTAGACTTTTTTTAAATACGTATTTTTTTTAATTGCGAAATTAAATGTTCAAGCCTATTTTTTATGAATTTTTGTAACGTCCAAAATATAGGATTCTAGGCACAAATGGAGGCATAATTTTGTTGGACATTTAGGAGACAGTTATTTATGTAATTTCCTTTTGAAGATATTTATGAAATAAATTGTTTTTAAGTCAGCAATACTATTATTCTTATTTTATTATTAATAATAGTTATAACGTTATAAGTCTCTGTAAAAAAAAATAAATATATATATTTTTTAGTTCATAAAAATACTAATTATAGTACATAATATACAATCTAAAAACTTTTTAAATATAAATATATACAAAGCATATAATTATGCATATTATTCTACTGGAAATACTCATATGTAGTTTTTTTTACATTTTATTAATACAAAAAAAATTAAGTGTAATTTTTTTTAGTATTTTTCCAGTTCATTTTGCAATATTTTAAAGTGATTTTACCAAACCATTTGAGAAAACCGAAATTCAGGCACAAATGGGTTAATATAACGCAGTGTGTTAGGATACATTATATGAAATATTTTTTTTTTATATAAAATTTTACTTCAGAAAATAATGTAGTCAAAATATATTTCTTTAAATCTAGATTTTGCCAACAACATCACAGTAAATATAAATAATTTTTTCCAGTTTAGATAAGAAAGAAAACTTTAAAAAAATCGAACGGCACTTTAAAAATTTTTCATAATAAAAAAAAAAACCTTCAATGAACTAGCCAAACGATTATTTGATTGCCATCAGTTTTTTAAAGTATAAATATTCACCTTATTTTATGCATATAAAACATCCCTGCCAGCTTGGCCTAAAGAGGCAGGTAGATTTCAAAGTTAAGTACTAATTTCACCAACAAAAATTAAATCATAATTAGAGATAAACCCAGTTTAACAATTTTATCTAGTCTCTTTTGACAAGTTTTTAATTTCATCTTTATGTAAGAGTTAGTTTTATCACAGTCATTTTAAGGCGGTATTAAAAAAAAATATTTTTCCACGCTTAACAACTCGAAATTTCTGATACATTTTCAGATTCATTAAAAAAAAAAAAAAAAAAAAAAAAAAAAAAAAAAAAAAAAAAAAAAAAAACATGAAACTTTCTGACGTGATATTTGAAGATATTTATAAGCCGCCTGTGTTTTTATTTTTTTTTCCATTAATTAGAACTTGATTTGTAAACAATTATTTCCTCAGTGCCACCATATTTTTTCCTTTCCAACACTATCGCTTTAGGAAATTCGGTTCAAAATGTCCACTTTGACATGATTTTTTGAAAATCATTCTGCCTCTATCAAAAAATCGATCAGTGCCGTACATTATATGGTTTCAGAATAAGAGAAATTGCCAATTGGATGAGTTGCAGATCAAAAATTAATTTAAAAATGAGTCAGAAAATAAGTCATTTGGATTTGAGTACACTCCTAATACGATAACGTTTTCTTCAATCGCTATGTATTTTTAATTTGTTTTTGCTGTAAGAATTGGTCCTATCAAAAACCTTCCAGTATACAAATACTAGATAATCTTAAGAAGACGTATAATAAATTCATGCGGGTTTGATATCTTGTGAATTAACGAAGTTATGGATTTTGTTCTTCCTCAACCCCCCTCTTTTTTGTTTACGCTTATATATTTTTTTTTCGTTAAGAGTTTGTCCTATCAAAAATGTACCACATTATAAAAATGTCACGTTATAAACATTCAGATCTAGGTTCAATGTCTGTTGCACTCTTATGCACAAATGCAATCATGGGATATTTTGAATTAATTATGTATGATAGGATTTAATAGAATGAAGAAGACTTTTATTAATATATTTTTAAGTTTTGGTTCGATTGTCATAAAATTTGAAATTATTCGACAAAATTTTGCATCGTTTATGTATATTAAATTTCAATGATTTGGTTGGGTAGGTTTTGCGCGGTTATGCGGACAGACGGACAGGCAGAGATAATGACGGACCAGATGACGACCATAGTTGGTACGTATTTATATAATTACTAACCCACGTCAGAAGAAGAAAAAACATACATATTAAAATTAGCATTAATTTGTAAGAATCTTCATTTGTATGGTTACAATCAGTATAAAGAGAAAAAAAATTACAAAAGTTCTATTTCTTGGTGAAAAAGTTCAAACCTCAAATATAATGTACAGTGTAACATCTGAATAACGATTACCCGTGGGACCGGTGAAAAGTGACCGCTCTTTAGAGGTAGGTGTTATTCTGAGGTTTCATTAAAAAAATCAAAATTATATAAATTGAAACAGAAATAAACACAGTCATTTTAATTAATCTTCATTGTTTTAATATAAGAAAATCAGTGATTTTCAGTTGCTCTTTTTTTTTCTGCAAATGTCTTTCTCCAAATAAATAAATAAATAAATAAATAAATAAAAAGTCTTGATTTGCTGTACAACTTATCATCATTATGATTTAATGAGAAATTTTCGATTTCACCAACGTTCATCAAATGTTTGGTATATGTGTTAATACTGGAAATTTTGGGTGATTCTATAATCTATTCCCTCTTCCTCTCTCTTATCTTCCACCATTTGCTGCATGGAATTAAATGTGGCAGTAACTGCCAAATTTTTGACCAAACGTACAAACAAGCTGGCTTTTATATTAGTTATGCCTGCCGTTCTAAGAATATTATATAAAATTATCCCATTATTATTAGCTCCATTTTCTGTTTGTTCACATATCAAGTAAATTTTGCTTGATCTGCTTCACATTTCGGTTTGCAAATAAATATGAAATTGTACCAGAAGCTGTAAAAAAAAAAAAAAAAATCTCGTGACTTTTGAGTGGCCGTTGTTCAGAATTCCTTATTTAGAAGTTCGTTCTAATTTTAATGCTATGGAGAGTGTTTGGTTCCATCAACATGTGGCAAGTATTCGGAGGTTTTCGTTGTTTAGAGGTGGCCGTGCATGGAGGTTTCACTATATTTATTTTCAACAAAATGCATGATTGCACATTTTATACAGAAATTCATAATCTTTATAACATGGGTCTAGACTTTTTTATTTGATCTGGAATCAGAAATTAGTATACCTATTTCAGCATTTTTATTCATAAAAAAATTGTGTAAATGTTCTAAACTATAAATATTTTACAAAGTAAACAAAGTTACTCGGAAATAAGTTTTTTTTTCAACTGAAAAATGCGCTTGAAATATGAATTAATTCTGTAATGATTTTGAAATCAAAAGAAGAATATTTTACTATAAAAAAATATTGTTTACGATTAGTTAAATAATGAATATTCAATATTATATTTAAACAAATTGCAAGTTCAATAAAGAATGAGGGTTCTTTCAACAAAGATAAGTGTATTTGGATTGATTATTTACTTTTATAATTTTCCATTCTTCACAAAATCTGTAAATCATATTACGACACTTTTACCTTAAATTCCATATGGAAAAAAAAATAATAATAAATAAATAAATGAATAAAAATATATTTGTATTGAAGAACTTCTCTAAATTGTTCAAACATTCTGTTACAAATATTTATTTAAAATCTGGATTTCAAATGTAATTTATTGACATTGGATTTCTTTTTGTGCCAATTTAAAAATGCACTACATTTTACTAGAATGAAATAAAATGAATTTAATGCTATAGGATAATATTCTTGATAAATTTGAAAAAAAATTGAAAAAATTAATTAATGGAGTATATATATACATATATATATATATATATATATATATGTGTGTGTGTGTGTGTGTGTGTAGGATTTGAATTTAAACATACTTTATTTTCTGTATTACGTTCATGATCAGCAAAATTAACCGAGGCTCTGATATTTTTATTATCCATAATTTGAAAGCGCGAGTTCAAGGTTTGGACATATTCAAAATTAGAAAAGAGTCAGTCTATAAAATAATATTGTTCATGAATCATCGGCTTACGAGATGCCAAGAAAGCTATTGTTAAGCCTAATTAAATTGTTCGAAAGAAGTGTATTATAAGTTTTAAGTGAGAAATGAACTGTATTTTTAAAAAATATCAACGAAGTGGTGTAACATTATCTTTATAGAATTGTATTAAAGCGTATGTGTTGTTATTCCAACGTCTAGTTATTCGAGTCATCTATATATTAACATTTTACATATAATCTTCCTACATATATATATATTAAATACAGATTCTAAAATGTTTCAGTACGATACTCAGAATCAATTAATTGGTATGTCGCCACATCACCATGTTAGAAATAAATTTTAAAATTTTAGTCATTTTTTTTCAAAAACATTATGGGATTATAATCAAAGATTCTGTTATAAATGTATTTTAACAGAAATTAATTTTTTGAAGCTGTAAAAATTGAAGTTCAATATTTTTGCAAATTATTTTCACTTTAAGCGCAAAAACTTAGACACAATGTTTTTTGTTTGAAACAGATAAATTTGAATTTTTGATTTTAATAATTTACATTTGCATGCGTCCGAAACCCGTTAACTGAATGTCTTCCCGTTTGGTAATCGAAGGCAAAATTTAGCGAAAAAATAAAATTGTATGTAATAAATATATTAAATTTAAAAAATCAAAAAACCCGACTGCGTAAAAAGCGAACTAATTCATTATTTCTCATCAATATGAAACTATTTTTTATATTACTTATCCTTTTTTTTATTTACTTGTATTGATGACTTTTAAGTTGTGTTTAATTATTAGTTCATATTTACAAACATTTTTTGATGAGGCCTCTAGATGTTTATTATGAAGGTTAGAGTTACAGCAAAGGTAGAGATCCAAAGTACACAACTTCCAGGTTGTGTAATATTTAAACGGAGCTTCGGACTGCAAAATGGTCAATGAAACATCGTCTTCATTTTGAAAGACCTATCCAATGATATATCACTCAATAGGGTACGTAAAAAATTTTTTCGTCTGTATCGCAATTTTGTAGTTTATGGACGCCATTTTGAATTTATAAAAACAAAACCTATTCTATAACTATCGGACGGTTAAGACGAATTGATAGAGACCTCATTCATTAAAATCCATCCAGCCGTTGGGATGTTTCGAGGGTATAAAGGAATCCACATACACAGATACGCGTGAAACACATAACCCTTCTTTTCAGTCGGCTAAAAATAAGATGTTAGAATAAATGAAACGGTGCGATATCGGAAAAGACAGTGTCATTCTCATGGAATAAGAACACAGTTTTTAAATGCAACAATTTCCGGGTAATAACCTTCATCTTATTTAATCAAAAATTTCTGCCATTAAATAAATCTAATAACTGAATTTGAAAATAGTCGTAGTCAAAAATTCAGAGATTCCTGGAGTAACATATTAAAGAACTTTAAATAACTGAATGATCTACAAACCTACATTTTTTTTTTTTTTTTTTTTTTTTTTTTTTTTTTTTTTTTTTTTTTTTGTAAATCTTTTAAGTTAAATAATTATGAAAAATTCTTACTTTCTAAACACCCTGAGAAACACATTTTGAAAACTCAGATGAAAAAAACGCTCATATTTGAGGAAATAAGCATCAGTGCTGTCATTTATTGGCTTTTCCACAAAGCCAAAAACATGCATACAAATATAAATGCAGACGGTGTTAGATTTCGAAGTTAAGTACTAACTTCACCAACAAAACAAAATCAAGATTAGAGATAAATCCAGTTGAATAATTTTATCTGGCAAATTTGTAGGAATTTTTATATATTTTTTTTTCTGTAAGAGCTCATTTTATCAAAATCATATTAAGTTGGTATTTAAAAAAAAATTCCAACGCTCAGCGACTCGAAATTTTCGGACACATTTTTAAAAGTAAAAACATGAAACTTGCTGACATGATTTTTTTAGAGATTTATGGACGACCTGTGTTTTTATTTTCCGTTCAGTTAATTAGATTTTTATTTAGAATTATTGTCTCAGTGCGACCATTTATTTCGTTTCCAGAGCGGTCGCTTCCGGAAATTTGGTCTAAATGCCCATTTTGACAGCATTTTATGAAATATATTTTGCCTTTATCAAAAAAATTGACCAATACAGCACTTTATATAGTTTTTGAATAAGAGAACCTACCAACTGCAAGCGTTTGAGAGCGAAAATGATTTTAAAAATGAGTCAGAAAAAAGCCATTTGGACTTGAGTACACCCGTAATACGATAATTTTTTCGTCAACCCCTATTTTTGTTTAATGTTTTTTTGCTGTAAGATTCGATCATATCAAAAACTTGTCACTATAAAAGTTTTAGATAATATTAAGATTTATAATAAGTTTAAGTGAATTTGATATCTTAAGAATTGACAAAGTTATGAATTTTTCTCTCCCTAAAACCCTATTATTTACGCCCCTTGACCACATTTTTAATTTTATCAAAAATCTGTGATACATAAATTTTTAGTCACTTCCCTAGAATTAATAATAACTTCTTTAAACTGATTTGGTATCTACAAAAAATAAGAAGTTATGGGTTATTTTTTTGGTTTGCACAAAACCCCTCCCTGTTCCAACCCGCTTGGTCTGATTTTGCTCATTAACGAACTTCACCGAGATTTTCTACCCCTAGATTTTATGTATCAGCTTGGAAGAGATTTGTGCATAATTTCGGAAGTTAAAGTGTCCATTACTTCCAAAACGAGGAGTTTAAAGGAATTCCTTTTAACTAATACACTGCCCCCATGAAAATAAATATACACTTATATGGGGCTTTCTCACAATCTTTTGACTTTTGGGGGGAAAAAAATCTGGCGAAATTAAACTTGCTAAAATAACATTTTAATCTGATAGACGAATGCTTTAATGATTCAAAATAAAGAAAAAATGGTCAGCAGCAAAATTCTTTTTAGTTAACTGAGGTTTAAGTTAAACTTACATTTTTAATTTCCCTTACCGTTTTACCCATATAACTTTTTATTTTTCTTCTAAATTTTTACTTATAATGAATTTCCATAGTACCCACAGGACATTCAAATGAGAAAAAATAGCAATGTAGTACTTTTAATACAGAATTTTTGTATAACATTTTCTTAAAGGGGTGTTAAAGAAGGGACGGTAAGGTAAAAAAGGGGGATGGTATTGGAAAAGATGGACGAAATGGTAAAAAAGGTGACGATAAGGATGGAATGGTAACAATAATTACCACCTATTTTTAAGAAAATCATGTTAAGACTAAGTGATAGCCACAATGTTCAATGATTTTTAGAAACAGTTGTTAACATTGGATTAAATTATTATTTTTTTTATTATTTACCTCGAAAAATGCAGGAATAAACCTTGGGGACGGTGAGACTACCAATAAAGTCACGATGCTTGAAATTGATATTTAAGTGCTGATTTAAATTCTACAGTAAATTTCCTGCCAAAGAATTTTAGACATTATTTCTCCAGCATACTTCTGCATGAGAAAAAACTTGAAAAAAAATCTGTGGCTGCATCTGAAATAATTTTCTGTATAATTTTAGAAGAGGGATGGTAAGGAATCTAAAACCCAGGGACAGAGTTTAAAAAATAATAACAACCCAAAAAATGTGTGCAGGTTAATTTTTAGCTACATATTTATATAAAACAATAGTTCCAGTTTTAGAAAAAAATTACATCGAATTATTTTTTTTGAAACAATTTTATACAGACAGCTCCATACTTAAAAATCAGCTTCAGGGACACGGGACGGTAGACGAGTTTTCCTGGTATTTGGACTCCCAACATCGTCCAAAACTTATTTATCTCGTTAATATTGTTATGCAATCATGCAATGGGATGTTACACAGTATATGAAATAAAAAAAAAACACAAAAAAGTGTATTAAATAAAAATTATTATTCATGGACATGAAAGTCAAAAAATTGTGAGAATGCCCCATATATATTCTTAAAACATTTAATAAATTGTTTTCTGTTACAAAATGGCTTTCACGTATATCTGTGAAATATAGTGAAATGTATATTGTTCGTGTAACATGTAGGTATTATTTCAATTTATCAGAATTTGCCACAATTTCCTTTTTGGGTGAAAAAAATAAAAGTTATAAAAATATGACTACAAGAAAGTTTCAAAAATCATTTCATAATTCTCAAAACAAAGCAGAAGGCTTTATAAAATTATTAAGTTATGATAATATTGATTCTTCTATTCCTTTATTGATTCATGTAAAGTCTTGCCTTTCGGAAATTCCTTTTTTACGTCAGAATAACAAATACCCCTTTTCCTTTAATTTTTCATAACATGTAATTTAATTCTAAAAGCTTACATAACTAAATGTGGAAAATTTTGCTGCATGTAATTTTAGATTTTTTGAAGCACATTTACATAATGCATTTTCTATCTTCGAAACGGAGACGAACTGAAGACATAAGCTTATGAATTCTTCAAAAAAGTAGTCAGATTTCCGCATGAAGTGGAATTTAGCATAAAAATTCAATTAAGGATGCTTAATGAAGAAGCTTAAAGACATCGAGTTGTGAAAATAATGTTTACTTTTATCAAGAGGAGCGTTTTCATATATATGAGTAAAGTTCTTAGGTAGAATATGGCGAACAGAAACCAGTTAATTAAATAATGAAGATAAGTCAATTTTCAATATTCTTTCGTAAGACTCACTTTTACATAAATCTAAACTATTTCAATTATTAACCGATCAAATTATTATTTTAAAGAGTTTTTGAATTAAATTTCTTTTATTTAAAATTACTTTTTTATGTATTTTCTTTTTAGAATCCATTGTATATTATGCTTTTATTGTACATCTATACTAATATTAAGAAAAAATTAATTTTAATAATCATTGGAAAGTCTTGTTGAATTTTAAATATTTTCAGTGTTTAGCTGTTACCATTTAAAGGTCTTTGTGAAGTAGTACATTTCTTTTTTTTTCTTTCAAAGTTGGTTATTGTTTTTTGTGGCTGTGTGGCTCGGATTTGGGTAAAATAATTTTATTGCTGTTTCATTATATATTACACATACGTTTTGAATCAGTTGTATCTTCGAGATGTACTGTTTATTGTGGCGTCGGGTCCGGTGGGGGTGTGTTCGCGATATGCCTTCAATAGTTTTTATGCATTTGATTTATGCTTTGCGACACTCTGGGCGAAACGCATCGCAACTACTGAATAATAGTTTATTGTGAATTGTAATTTGTCTGAAACATTGCTGTGCTTATTTAAAATGACCACTGCTGACGAGGCGACAGCTTTTTGGTTGTTTTTCTTGATTTTTTTTTGTTCGTGCTATATATATATATATATATATATATAAACACGCAAATTTATGTCTATAGACCAGAATTTTTTTGTTGTTATTTAAAATTATTTACAATTATTTCAATGATTATCTTATTTTTTTAACAGTAAAATAAATTCAAATAACTGAATGAAATATATTATTTTCATTTTGTTTCATTATTCAAATACTTCAAATATTTCGTGGTTTATTAAAAATATGCTTTTAAATTTTTAATATGGTTTTTTAAAGTCTTGATTTTTAATTAGAATAAATGTCTACGTAGTAATTTTTTTCAGAAATCAATTTTTTTGTTTAATGTTTTTATATAATCCAATTTAATTACATAAATACAATTTTAACTGCGACTCATTGCATGCTTATACCTTTAAGAAAAGTAAAGATAAAATAAATAAATAATAATAATAACACACTGAAAAAAGTCTATTGGAACTTTTACAGGCCACAAAATTAAACTAATTTTAAAATTTATTTTATGTTATTTACATAAATAAGCTACTATTTTTCACAGTGAAATAAATGTAGCGTTTTTTAACTTTTGAATTTTTGAAATCTTGGATTCTTATAATTATAGTTTGAATACCTGTCTTTGTGCTTAAAAATATGTTCTAAAAAGATATTGAATTGATGAAAATAGTTATTACGTAGGTAATAACTATATAACTAAAAATCCGAAATTTAAAAAAAAGTCTTATTAAGAATTTTAAAAAGTGTATTAAAAAATCATGAAATATTCGAAATACTTTCATATAAAATGAAAATTAAAATAATATAATTATTCATGTATTTATATCACGTGTTTAAATTTATTTCTCTGTGAAAAATAGTAGATTATTCATTGAAATAATTGTAAATAATTTGAAGGGTTCTCAGGACTCTTAAAATTGAAAAAAAAAAGAAAAAAAAGGACCATTTTGAACATTTAATATCTTAAAATGTATTTGATATTAAGACACAATTTTAAATGGGAATGAAAGATACAAGTATATTATTTCATTTCAAATATTTGAAAAATTTCAAGATGCAAAATTAGTATTTATAGGGGGCTCTAAACTGTCAGACATTTGTCGAGTAAAAAAATTGGTATAACAGCTTACGCGCCGGATTACAGAATAAATTTTGCAAATAGAATGAATTTTTTTGTGTTTAATTATACTTCAGTTTGTAATACTTACCCTGAACCTCAATAAATTTGTATTTAAAGCATTTTTATCTTTTTAATACAAAGTTGTAGCTAATACAATATTTTGAAAATTTCAACCGTATAATCACCTTTTTATTTATTTATTTATTTATTTTTTGAACAATAAAAATGAAATTATTTTAGGTTCCGTTTATAAAAACTAACATGAAACATAGGTTTTGAAAATTTCATGAAAAAATATTCAGAAGTTTTTGAGATATCGTACGCGTTATGCCCAAAAACATCATTTGGAGAAAAATGGCTTCACAATTTTGGAAACACCGCTTCAGCCAGTATAATTCTAAATGCCATAACTTCTCTTCTAATGGGAATTTCAAGATAACAATTATATCAAAATGTTCAGAAAACATAGAACTTTAAAATCTGAAAAAATTAAAATTTCGAAACTTTTAGAGCTTTAAGAGTCCTGAGACCCCTTAAATAACAACTACAGTTCCAGATGGAAACAACTTCGACAGTGAGTGAATTCAATGTATTGCTTTTTGCAGGTGATGACGAAAAGGTGATTTACAGGTGAATTGCAGAAAGCTGCACGATTTACTACAATAAGTGCATCGATTGTGGACGACGAGAACTTCGGTTAGCAAATAAAATACTTTAAAACTGTTGATATGAAAATGAAGTAATTTTCAAGTTAAACATTGTATTAAGTTGATTAATGTTATTTTGTAATCGTAGTAGGGCTTGCTTTTTCTGATATTGTAATCTTCTTCTTAAATTAAAATTCTTTAACTATTTTTAAAATCCTTTTTTTTTTTTTTTTTTTTTTTTTTTTTTTTTTGTTATTTAAATATTTGGTTGAAAATTTCACTACTAATATTTACTCACAAAAACATTACAACAATGTCATTGAAATGTAATTATTATTGTTAACAATTTAATTGTAATAATTATTAATAACAATCTCTTCTAGTCATATGCGCAATCTCTCTTACCCATGTGCGCAATTTCTCCTACACATGTACGCAATCTGTTCTACCCTGTAAGGAGCGATTGTGCAAAATAGTTTTCTTAGTTTTATTACTGCTGTTCTATTAAATTACAGCATAACAAAAAAAAATAACAATGGAAATGCATAAAAAACAAATAAAGTCAAAATTATTCATGCATAGTTTATCAAAAAATTAATATTTAGATTTTTTATTATTATTCATTCGAAATGTGCGCAGACTCTCCTAGCTTTATCTTATAAGAATATAACCCCAAGTAGTAGGTTCATTGTATATCTTTTCAGAGTCTTGCTTGCATATAAATAATCAAAATTAGAAGAGGCTATTTCAAAGTACATATTCAGAATGTAAGTTACTGAAGCATTTAAATAAGTTTTACTCCAAGGAAAAGGTATTTGTAAATAATAATTAAAAAATCATTATTATTTTAAAATCTATTTCAAAACGCTCTGTAAAATAATAAATATCCTTCCACATTTACATATTTTCAACGAGTCATAAATGTGATTCAAATGAGAAAATATAGTTGTATCGTTTACGTTTTTTATTATTATAATTTTATAGACATTTTGAAGTGTGTAAGATGCTTGAATATAGAATTGTTTTAATAATAAAAATTGGAATTAAAAAGACTCTTTCAAATATCCAGTGAGTGTAAGAAATCAGAATAAAAATCAGTCTGAAAACACATTTCTCTTTTTATGTAAATTACTACATATTTCAAGGATTTACAAATTCTATAATGTTACCAGTGCATGCCATTAGAACACTTAGTTATCTATTTTTATATTCATAAGCATTCTGTAATTATGTAATCAATTAATTTAATTCCTTGGTAAAAATAGTTGAATTTTTTTATAAAGCCAGCGTTTTTTTTAGCCCTAAAGAATAGTGTATAGCACATTCATTGCAAAATAATCTGAAATCAATACAAATTTATTTTTATAATGTAAAATTATTTGATGCTGCATAAATGATTTATGATTAGTCACGTTTTCACTGGGTGTTCTGTAACAATAGTAAACTAGCAACATACAAAGATTTTTTTTTTTTTTTTTTTTTTTTTTACAATATATAGTTACATTTTACTTTATTATCGTAGCGCATAAAGATATGTTTAATATTCAGAATATTGATTTATGAATAACTCACAATAAAATCTCCTAAAATTACCATAAAAAAGAATAAATGTAGGGGAACCAGGGGATGAAAGGTACAAGGGATGGATAGAACATTCTCAATATTTCAGGCACTATACATTTTTTTAGTTCCTTTCTCTATTCAGTTTCTATTTAGTTGCTACCAGGGGTTGCTCTAGAACCAAAAGCAAAATATGGACGTTTTCAATTTTCTTCAAAGCTGCATTTTTTAAACTCTTCTTAAAAGTACTTTTTTTTACATTTGACGAAGTCAAATATCTTATACAATACAAACAATTGAGATATGTCGTAGTTATTCATTTCAAGGTTAAATATTTGTTATTAAAAATAATGAATCTTAACATTCTGACAAAATAATTTCTGAGGCAAAATGGCTGACAATTGAATATATGCATCATGGTGATGATTGGGAACATTTCAAATGGGAATGAATGGGACTGTCTCATTCATCCCTAGAGATGTGGAAAAATTTATTTACTAACTAAATAATATTATATGGGTTGATAAATTAATAATTTATGTTAATTATTAGTATTAAACAGTACTCGTATTATATAGATTATTTGTTATTAAAAATTATATTTAATCTTAATTATTGTATTGTAATAAATGTTAAATAGTTTATAAAAAACTTGACATTGAAAATTTATCTAAATAGATAAAATTGTTAAAAATTGTATATGTTTATTGATCAAATGAGGGGTATTATATTGAACTTTGAACTTTTGCTTAAATTAATCAGCACTCCCCCTATCATAATTTCAGCTGCGAGTGATATCTAAGATATATTTAATTAATATTAATTAATAAGTTGTGAATGAAAATTATTAGCTACACCGTATTTCAAAGAAATGTTTCACTTTTATTTCATATTTAAAATGTATGTGTGGGAAAAATTGGGGGAAAGGAACAGATAGACAACCGAAATTTGCATTACAAGTTAAAACTGCAGTAAAATAAGTAATTAGCAACGCTGAGATATAACAGTCATATTATAAGATCGTATATATCAAATAGAATTACATATAGGTGTATAATTATAAATTTGAATTAGGTAACAGTGAATACAGGGAAGAAAATATTAGTGTCCCATTCATACTGCTATGGGGATGTTTGGGACAGAGTGATACTTTTTTTTTAAATTTATAATATTTTTCTCGACAATAATAATCCACAATAAATATTGTGCACAGATGTAAACAAATACCTAATGTACGAAATGTGATACATAATATTGATAACAACTTTAAAATAAATACTTAAAATAAATATTTTTGTTAAAATGCCTCATTCACACCCCATCATCCCTATATAAAGCATTACTGGAGACTTAGCTGTAATATTTTATTCCCTTTTAAAATTTGAGTTTTTGCAAAATTAACTATCATATTATTATATTTATTTGACATACATGTTATTTTTATTCACGTAAAAAAGAAACTTTTACTCCTATACTACGAAACAAAAGAGATAGGTGTATAAAATAGACCCTTATTTAAAGCAATAAAAACATCAAAGAAAAAATAGAAATAATTCACGACTATTTCTTTCAGTAATCTTTCGTTTTCGAAAAATTAACCTTCGTAAAACAATTTAAGAATTTTCTGAAAAACAATTTTCTTTTTATCCGTGAACATAATTTATTTTGTATCGCGAAAGTTTTATCTTTTGCTAGTAATTCAAAATGTAACAACGAAATTAATGTGTATTTGTCAGAAATACCTAGTTTTTACGTGCTTTCAACATTTACTTGCTCAAAATTCAAGCTGCCGAATCACCATAGAGTAAATAAATAATAGTAAAATTGGAGAAATTTGAAAAGGGAATGAGAAATTTTCTAAGACATTCGACAGGATCCGTTAAGAATCCCTGTACGGGAAATCATCTGGAAATTTAAAATGATCCCAGTTAAGTTTTTTTTTTTTTTTCTGAGTTATCAAAATCAAGCATAGTTTCGAAAGGGAATTTAAATAATAATATGAGTACAGAGTTTTCTGTTCGTTAAAATACATAGTTACATATTATAGTAAGAAAATTCAAAATTTTAACTAATTTTTTGTTGTAAAACATGATTACCAATCTTTAATTTTCCTTTTGAATACCTTTGAACATTTAACTATCAAAAATATAAATATTAAAAAATATATTTTTAAAAATTTTTTAAACATTCTTTAACATATAAATATGCTTCATTCTGCATTTAAATATATACAAAAAATGTAGAAATTAAATTTCATAAAATGATTTATACTGTATGCAATTAAATATAGATACATAACCCCAACCTTCCGGATTTTTTATATTTCAAAAACGCACACGTACACCATGAAATTTATTTATTTGTGACTTGTTTCTCATCGGTACTTACTTTATACTCGTATTTTCCGATTGATTGTTCACGCACCCGCCTTCAATTTAGATCGTGTTCTATCTCCCTGCTCCTTATCTTCTTTATTAGAATGCATAAGCTTTGCTAGAGATCTTTTGTTCTGTTATTTGTCCTTTTTAAATTGTAGTACATTAAGTACTACTGGATTTTTTGTCTGTATGGCTCTTTAAGATGCGGTGTCCAACTCATATTTGGGGCATAGATTTGAGAGCAATTGGGAAGGCCTTTGAATGGTATTTTGTGAACCATTGAACCAATTCAGAGATCTCTGGAATGCCTACGAGAGTCGCAATGCTCTCGTTCCCTTCCAATCCAAAGTGATCAGTCGAATAGTCTTTATGTATAGATGTTGAACATATTCGTGGAATTAACGTGCAAATTCCATAGCTTTGGATTGATCGAAGCAAACAGGGGATAAGGAAAGAAAAGAAAAAGGCCCCATAGTCATACGTTTATCTCTCTTTTTATGCATAAATTAAATAGGGAAATAACGATTTAGAAAAAATAAAACAAAAACCATAAAAGTAGCAAAAATAGAGATTTAATGAAAGTAAATCAGGCGAGAATTTTACGGCTAACTTCAGCAGCCTATGAGGTTGCAGAGTGCGACAAATAAAGCTGCCGGTAAAAATAAAGCAGAGAGAAAAGATTTAAATGACAGGAAAGCGGTTTATTCTTATGTTTTGATAAAATATTCAAATACGCTTATATTTAGTAATAATTATTAATTAAATCATAACGACAAAAGTGGCCTTTAAAAAATATTAATGCTGAAATATGCATTTTGCGCGCATGACTTTACAAATTCTACTGCAGATATATGTTTAATGTTCCATATTTTGTTACTTATAATACAATATTTTACACTGAACCTAAATTTTACACCTAAATATGAAAGTATATTCAAATTCTGTGGCACAATTTATTGCTTTTCTAGTCATACTCGCTAAATTTCACCAAAAAATGTATACTTATTTTTTCAATCTACTATTTTCTGTGACAAAAATCAGACGAAATAGAAAAGGTTCAGCATAACCTAACGTATGGAAACTAAGAATATGTATAGTTTCAAAGTTCTGTGATAATTAGTTATTAAACGATAGTGCACGCAATAAAAAAAAACAATTTTTAGAAAAACGGCTTTAATGTTGGCTTATAACATTACAGAAAATACTTTAATACAAGATATTCTTAGCCATAACTTCTGTTCTGATTGGTAGGTTTCTAAAAAAAAAATTGCTGTGAATTTGTAACTTTTGAACATATATATTTTGAAATTTATGAAAAATCTTTTTTTAATCGTCAACGTGATCTGTCCAGTTTAAAGATTTTAAAAAAAGGTACAAGAATTCCGGGGCCAAATGCTTAGGCAGGAACTATGTCGAAAAAATACATAGAAAAATAACAGAATAGAGATTAAAATGCAGGGGGGAAAATATACAAAATTTGAATTTTCATCATTTTAACTCTGGTACTTATTATATTTTATATCACAGGAAAATTCTTGTTCCAAATGTGTTTATTTGACTTTAAGAAGCCGCATGTTGCAGCTATGCTGAAAAAAAGTGTCATCTGTAACTTTTAATAATTGAAATTCATACAATACATTTTTACAATTAACATTCTATTAGCCTCTAAAAGTTCCTTATCGTTTATATACACTGGCCTCGAAAAGTTAAGGTACAGGGACTGGATGCTTTCGATTGTACACGGTTTGTCGAATATCAAGCAACATTATTGGCGAATTTTCTTGAACTTCTAGGATGTAAAGAACATGTTTTATTTTATATTTCTCGGTGAAGATTTATCGGGGGGTACAATTAGGGGGATAGTAATAAATTTAATAATAAAATAATATTTGCGATCACCTATGTAACAGAAAAGGCTGGAAATGGTTTGCCACTGAGGTAAATGGCTATTTGGGTCCTGTTCAACGTTCGTATGCATTTGTGTAAGCATAGCACTCATATTCGTGAAGATGTTAACGTTTTTGTGAAAAATTCAAAAAAATTTTGTTTATAGCATACACTGTTTTCAACCAAATTTAACACAACTTTCCAAAAACCTGAGAAAGAACTGTAGCAACAGTATACTGCAATTAAAACATGAATATATTGAATATTTGATGAGATATGAGAACTTGTATGAAATAATTTTTAACTGCGCATGCGTGGAAGATTTCAAATATTTTATTTCGTAATTTGGTAGTCAGCTATTTAGGGCAACTTATCTAAAATGCCCAGTCAAATATCGAAAAATTTCACGAAGATAGGGGCGATAGAGTTATTTGCTTTCTAAAAATAGCTTTATTATAAGGGTTTTTCCACAACTTTTCAATCAACTCACTATATCTTTCGGAGTTTTCACAATATTCGACTGGATGTTTTACAGAAGTTACTCAAAATAGCTGGCTACCAAATTATGAAATAAAAATTTTGAAATCTTCCACGCATGCGAGGTTAAAAATTATTTCATACAAGTGCCCATATCTCATCAAATATTCAATATATTCATGTTTTAATTGCAGTATACAGTTGCTACTGTTCTTTGTCAGGTCTTTGGAAAGTTGTGTTAAATTTGGTTGAAAACTCTGTATGCTATAAAGAAAAAACTTTTGAGTTTTTCACAAAAACGTTAACATCTTCACGAATATGAGTGCTATGCTTACACAAATGCATACGAAATTTGAACAGGACCCAAATAGCCATTTACCACAGTGACAAACCATTTCAAGCCTTTTCTGTTACATAGGCGATCGCAAATGTTATTTTATTATTAAATTTATTATTATCCCCATAATTGTACCCCCCCCCCCAATAAATCTTCACCGAGAAATATAAAACCAAACATGTCCTTTAGATCCTAGAAGTTCAAGAACAATTCGCCAATAATGTTGGTAGATATTCGAAAAACCGCGTACAATCGAAAGCATCCAGTCCCTGTACCTTAACTTTTGGAGGCAGTGTATGTATATGTGTATTTATTAACCGACTTCTAAAAGAAGGAGGTTATAAATTTGACCTGTATGTATGTTTTGCCCATGTTCACGCATAACATTCTTAAATAGGAACCGATTTTGATAATTTTTTTTTTTTTAAGTGTAAGTCCCCCATTTGGTCCCATTCCAATTTCATCAAAATCTGATGATTAGAAATTAAAAAAAATAAATAAAAACTTTAAAATTCAAATCCTTTTTGAAACAGTCGCCCGATTATAAGTGCTCTTCTTTGATACCGTTAGTCTTACAGAGATACGAGATCTTTCACAGTGCGAAAACTTAGCTGGTCAAGGGCCGAGATCCAGATAGGTTTTTCGTTGGTAGTGAAACGAGATTGACCAATCAGAAGCTTGGAGTTTTGCGAACTTTCCGCTGTTTGCAAAAATGCAGGCTTCTGATTGGTCGATCTCCTTTCGCTAAGAGTGAAAAATCTATCTGTATACTGGGCATTCTGTCATACACCAAACCGGAAGGCCCACATAGACACAAACCGATATCGGAAGTCGGTGTCGAAAAATTGAAAATCAACCTTTAAAGTTCCTTATGTATCAGAGTACAAGTACAACACCTAGAATAAATAGTGTGGAAATGTGCTATCCAAACAGCACTAAAAAATTGTATCCCTTAAATGTGCAAAGTTGCTGTAATCCAATGAGCCGATCGCAGCGACATCTGCGTTATATTTTCAAATTTCAATGTAAACATTGTACTAAACCAGCGACTAGACCAAGTTGTCTTGGAGTTTTATAAAATATCCTCAGATGTCGCTCCGATCGACTTTTTGGATTTCAGCATCGTTTTACATTTAAGGGATACAATATTTTAGCACTTTTTTAAGTGTTACAGGGATAGCCAATGGAGGATATTCCATCTCCGTTTTGATCACGTGGTCAAGGTAAAAACTTCTAGCGTAAAAAAGGGAAGGCTCCGTAGGCGTGTAATGCAAATCTCTGCTAGCCAATGAAACAGCTTATGAGGCAAAGTAGTAGTATCTTCCCTTCTTATCAGCTAGAAGCTCCTTGGGTAAATTGCCGGTATCACGTGACCTTTTTCAGCCTCGAACCCATATTTGGAATATCCTCCATTACAACTGCTACTGAGTCTAGAATATATAGTGTGGAAATCGGCTATCCCAGTAATACTTAAAAAAGGTGCTAAAATATTGGATCCCTTAAATGTCAAACGATGCTGAAATCCAATGAGTCGACCACAGCGACATCTGCAGGATATTTTCTATAACTCCAAGACGATTTGGTCTAGACGTTGTAATAATAAGATGTGTTTACTTTGAAATTTGAAAATATATCGCAGATGTCGCTGAGATCGGCTCCCTGGATTTCAGCATCATTGCACATTTAAGAGGTACAACATTTTAGCGCTGTTTGAATAGCAGATTTCCACGCTGTATTCTAGACGCTGTACTACTGCGATAGTAAGTCAGCATGTTCTGGATATTTGAATCTGGGGAAACAATGAGAACGGTTCAGGGTTTGAACCTAGTAGGCATTGTCAACATGCTTACAGCATTTAGAGCTGGACCAAATTACAGCGTCTAGCATACATAGTGTGGAAATCTGCTACCCAAGCAGCGCTAAAAAGTTATATTCCTTAAATGTGCAATGACGCTGAAATCAAGGGTGCCGATCACAGCGACATCTGCGATATATTTTCAGATTTCAAAGTAAACATCGTATTGTTACAGCGTCTAGACAAAATCGTCTTGGAGTTTTAGAAAATATCCTGCAGATATCGCTGTAATCGACTCATTGGATTTCAGCATCGTTTGACATTTATAGAAATCCAATATTTTAGCACTTTTTTAAGTATTACGGGGATAACCAATTTCCACACTATATATTCTAGACGCTGAAACTAAATCGTCTTGGAGTTTTAAAAAATATCCTACAGATGTCGCTGTGATCGACTCATTGGTTTTTAGCATCGTCTGACATTTAAGGGATCCAATATTTTAGCACTTTTTTAAGTATTACTTGGATAGCCGATTTCCACACTATATATTCTAGACGCTGTAGTTACATAATAGAAAATGCCTAAGTTTGCTTTAGTTTGGACATAAGTTTCTCTCAAAGCACTTTACCGCGCTCTGATGTGTAAACTTTATTGATGGATTGCAAACTTTTCCTCATCCAATTCCGATGTCCGTAGGTATAGATGCGGACCTTATAGTTTACTGGATGAGGTAACTTTCCGAAGTGCGAAATCTTGTCTAGAAATGATGCCGCATTCAGAAAAGCCCAAATATCTAAAACGATGCTAACCGTCATCGAAAGTGGGGATCAAAAAGCTTACAATTCAATAGCAAAGTGACCTTATACATCAGAGTTTATCAAAGTGTTTCTATTAGTCGGTACACTGCAAAGTGCCTCCATTTACAGTAAACATAAAAGTGCCTTCTTATGTGTAGCAGCACTGTCTTCGGTTATCCAATTCAGACTAATCACCTAATCATTGGTGCTCATTTCTGATGTCTTTACTGCCTATAGATGGGGAGCATTGGTATGAGAATGGTGACATACCAAAAAAAAATTATTGATTGATAGATTCTAGACAAAAGCTATCGCCATGAATCTTGAAGAGTTTGCCATTATTGCCAAACTAATGCTTGTTAAATTGTCCTCCACTCGTATAATCAAACTTGTACAAGCGAAAATCGCCAAGTTCTGAAATAGAAAATGTCTAGTTTTGCCGTAGTGTAGGCAAACACGTATGTATAAACAGAGTCTGAGCATTGTATGTCACCACTCTCAAATAGAGGCACCTTACATGAGGGAACAATTGATGGAGATTATCGGAAAAGAATAATGTAGAATTACTGACCACATGATTGGTTTATTGAATATATCTGACCTGTGTTCTTGGCGTCAAGCGCCCGCTTGTAAGTCATCGTCAATATACAAGAACACGATAGCACAAGGAAATTTACAACACCAGAGAATTACATCCAGGAGCTCCACAAAGAGTGTACAACGGAGCCAGCGGGATTCGAACCCGCAGTCACCTACGCTCTCAAGCGATTAGCAGTGTAATGATGCCTTGACCACTCAGTCACGGTGGGCACTGGACCACATTTTCAAACCTGACAAGGTTACATCTTTTTGGATGCCAGTAATTTAGTACAGAAAATGTTGTTTTATTTGACAAAAGAATTTTTGAAATTTAAAAGGACACACTCTATAAAAATTACAAGTTCGAAATAGGCAGGCTTCTCATTGGTCAATCTCATTTCGCTAACAGCGAAAAATATATCTGGGTCCTGGTCAATATACTTGAAGTGTCAGTACAAATATTACTACATAGTCTGCATTTTTCTTCTTGACAACGGTGTCCTACAAAAAATAATTCTTGAATGTAGACCGTGGCTGAATGGTTGAGGCACCACACCACTAATCGCTTGAGAGCGTAGTTGGGCTGCGGGTTCAAATCCCGCTGGCTCCGTTGCACACTGTTTGTGGAGCTACCAGATGTAATTCTCTGGTGTTGCAAATTTCCTTGTGCTATCTAGAACCCCCACCCCCTCAAAGCTCAAAGTCCTTGTGCTATTTCGTCCTTGTATATTAACGATGACTTATAAGTTGGCCCCTTATCTCAAGCACACAAGTCAGGTGTATGTGAGCAATAAATACATGATTGTAGACTGTTGTGACTATAATGTACTTGTTTAAAAAATACCAGAAGTATTAAATACTAATAAAGTCAATACTTTTAATGAAATTATAAAGAATTTATTTAAAACTATTTGTTTAATAAATAGTTTTTGTAAATTATAATTTCTTTGACAAATTATTTACTTATTCAGCAGATGTTGAAATCCGGATAATTATGTGTTACGGTATGAATAACTAAAAAGTAGGAAATAAAATAATTTTTTCAAAAAAAAAAAAAAAAAAAAAATAACCGACTTCAAAAAAAGCACTAAAAAGAATTAAATAATTCTTTAAACTGCTCTAATGACGAAGCGTTATCCAATAACCACACATCGGATATCATGTATCGGCATAAAAACGTTAAATTTAATGTATAGAATTATAACTACCAAACATGGATTTTCTAGAGAATGTTTTTTACAAAAGATTAATTTACATATTTATGATTTAATTTACGAATATATACATATAAAAAGTAATCAATTACTTTTTGAAGTTGGTGCCAAACATTCACAATCGATAATGATTAACGTTTAGCTTACGGGAAACTAATTTCTAAAATGTCCTTTGACTACGGGAGAATTCGGACTATTTCCACCGCCTTTCTTAATGATTACTCACCGCAGGTGATGAGACGGTGAGAGCAAAGCCGCATTCATTTTTAACATCTGATAATCATTTGCGAGTAGTGAGAGTCTTGGGGAATTTCTTTTCCCTAAAAGGAATTTGTTTATCAGTCGAAAGGTTTAGGCTTGTAGATAAGGTTTAAAAGGTATAATGTGATAAAAATGGTCTTTTTCTGTGAAGTAAGTGTCATTAAATAAAGCATTATATATTAGTAGTAATTGAGCGGACTTAAAAAAAATAATTAGAAAAATTGATGAATGTCCATTGAATGTTTTAACAGCATTTGTTTTCTTGAAAGTTATAATATAAAAATAAAGGTTTCTTATAGGCAGAATAGCTAACATTGTATGGTAATAAAAAAAAATACATTATTTAAAAGGGCGTTGAATTTTCAGATAATTAAATAATACAAAATTGATTTCCGTAAGTATTATTGTTAGTATTATTAAAGCGATTTAAATTAAAATAAAAAAAGAAATTTCAAAAGAAGAAAAAATTATAAATTTATATATAAGGAATCTGTAAACAATACAATATCAAATAATAAAGTGATTTCTAATGGAATCCATGTTTCAAATAGGGTCTTTGTTTTTAACTATCAGTAAGACCCCTATTTACGAATAGTACTATAATTTAATCTGTAAATTAATTAGTCGAATAAAGAATTATTGGCTGATATCTGAATATGAAAATGTTATCGTCACAGCAAAGAGGGAGAATTGAAATGTTCTATATTATGTGTTATATGTGTATATTATTGAGAAATATTCTATAATTTACAATGTGAATTATCAGTAGAGAGTGAAAGGTGTAGAAAACTATGTATGTTATCAGTATACAGAGAAAGAGTAACGCGTTTCCAAGGAATCAGACTTTCTTCTTCGAAACAAAGAAGCAATATATATATATATTTAATACTTTAGTAAGGAAAATGCAATATCAGAAAATATTATTCTGCAGTAAATTATACAGAAATTTTCTGTTTTCATTTTTTATGAAATTGAAAATCAAAGTGAAAAAACAATTCACTAAATTTAAAATACAGTTATAAGGATTAAGATAAAAATTATGTTCTATAACTCTTAAGGTGAAAAATATGAGAGCAGAAATTTAAAGTATCCCTATATTTGGCAAACTGAATTTAGACATTAAAAAATATCTGACTTTTCATAAGAAGTAAAAATAAAATAAGGTTATACACGTAATTTTTTACAAGTGCACTGTTCTTATTCTTAAATAACTCAATGCCATTATTCCCACACGACCATCCGCGCCAAATTATATTGACTGCTCACCCAATAATATTCTCTCTCAGCTAATTCAATTATTATGTTTCATTACACTTTTTTAATAAGTGGAAAAAAAATTTGTTTCTTTGATGTTCAGAAAATAATTTTGTCTTTAAAATAGTAAAAATCTAGTTAACCCTAGTATTCGTATAGAGTAGGAGGGTGGGGAATCCTTTCTTATTTCTTTAAATAGTAATAATTCTGTACGCTTTTCACCAATTTTTGATCAATTTTCACTATTTAGCCAACCCCTACCAAAAATTCCGCATGCGCCAATATCAGACAAATATGAGCATAAAAGAATCTTCAGCAGACGATTTTACTATTACCAATGAATATAATTCAGTAACCTTTTATTTTAATTTCTTGACACATAAAATGAGAGGTGGGTGTAGGGATGTGGCAGCTGGTAACAAATATTCCATTATAAACATAATTCTCAGACACCTTTCTTTCTGTTGGATGTCATATGCATATGTAGAACTAACTTTTTGTATAGTGGTCTCCAACTGTGTACAATAGAATGGGCTGCGCCCCACCCTATCTTCACATCATGAAAATAACACAAAAATAGGATATAGTATTCAAAATGAGCTGACAAGATATCAAGGAACAAAAAACAGAGGAAATTGTAAAAGGAGAGCGCTGTCTCCGTTAGGCCTGTTAAATGGGGATGGGGTGTCGGTGGGTCAATTTATCTCATCAGACATGTTCCGTTTAAAAACTCTATATAATTAGATACAATTACCGTTTCTATATAACTATATACGGTAATGATTTAAATGTGTGGATGTTTTCTGTGTGAAATTATCAGTGGATATAGTGAAATAGAAAGACTCTCCATTTTTATCTTAGAACTTGCTAATCTAAATTAGTTACAAGCTATCAAGACATGCCAAAAAACAAAACAAAAAAAAAAAAAAAAAAAAAAAAAAAAGAGTCAAGCTGTTCTAAAATCTAAACTGATTACTGTTTTGACGCATTTACGAGATTTGATTTCACTTTTAAGCTTATATTTATGAAATTTCAAGTTATCTTTATTTAGAAACTAAGAGCAGCATTTTCCATTTTTCCGTAAAGACAAAACACTTTGAGAAGGTGCTGTAAAAGTTAGCATTTTAAGCTGAATTTTGGAAAAAAAGAGAGAGAGAGAGAGAGAGATTAATTACTTCAATTTATATTAAATTCAGATTTTGAACCGTTCTCTATTAGCGTACAAATCTCAACATCGTAAAAAATATAGTTATTCAAATTCAGTGAGTGTACCGCAGAAATGTTGAGTGAATTTGAACTCTTTTCAATTTTATTATCATTAAATTTTTCAATGATTGTTTACATCATAAAAGTTTTTAACGATTACAACATTGCTTTATTGTTTTCCCTTGAGCTATTCGATATCATAACTGCATAAAGAGTGTGGAAAAACTCCGGGTAACGACTTTCTCGCAAAACAGATAGTGCTACGTCACTTGATCAAAGTCGCTAAAAATGAAATATTTTAAAGGTGTTTATTTTATTTTATTTTTGTTGAATTTCTGAAAAAGCATTGAAGCATTTTTTTATGAAATTTAAACGCGACCAATTTGAAAGTATCCTCTTTCAACATAGCTGCCAATTTTTACGCTTTTTTGCTACCACTAAAATTTAACAGAAGTTTTTACCTTATTTAAATTATACATTTGTACGATTAAATAAAACAAAAGTTTCCATGCAATTTTAGTATTAGGAGAAATGCGTAAAAGTTGGCAACTATACCTTTCAATGAAAAAAAAAAGTTACATGTATCGGTCGCGTATTTTCAAAGTAGTCGGTAAACATAAAAAAAAAAAAAAAAAAAAAAAAAAAAAAAAAAAAAACACGTATGTGCCAAATTGAGAAACTCCTACTTTTTTTGGTGTCAGTTTAAAAATAACTAAGGAATTATTAATGGAATCTTTATTATGGTTTGCATAAATAAATATTATTTCACTTGTACTAGACGGTGAATAAATTATTTGGAAATAATGCTAGAATTTGACTAATTATTAATTTTCTGAAACAGGCAATATACAATTCATAGGCAGGGTTTAAAACATGGTTATTTAGTTGACTGTGGGCATAAAATTGTGCTGTTTTCCAATGTGAAACTTTTTGACATAGTTTCTGAATATTTTTTAAAGTGTCAGCACAAAATTGGCAGGAATGACTTTTGAAGGGATTGGGAATCGAATGCAGTTTTCCATTTTTTGATAAATAAATTACTTACCGATTTATTATTTTTTGTCACGCGACTATAGATTTCCATCTTTCTGCTCAAAATTCCAACTTTGACAGTATTTTCTGAAATGCTTTTGCATTTACTAAAAAACTGAAAGCGCCATTCTATTACATACTTTCTGAATAAGAAGATCTTTCAATTTCATACGTTTTCGAACAAAAATGAATTGATAAATGCCCCAGAAACTAGCTCCTTTGAGTTTCAGAGCAATCTTAAGTTTCATAACCCACTTTTTTAACTGTACAAAGAAAAAAATAATTTTTGTAAAAATTTGTAATTTTAATAAAATTACGTACATAATTTAAGATATCTAGTGTGTTAGTAAGAAAGAAAAAAATAATAATGCTACATTTTTCATTGTAAGGACAAAAGTCTAACCAAAATTAGCAATATTAAACTACTAAAATTATTTGCGGAAAATTATCTATTCATTATCATATCAAAAGTGTTATCATGTCTCACAAACTAGAATTATCTTCAATTAATTTGCAGCACACGCAGTAGAAACGGGTTTACGTTGATTGCGTAAGCAATATTTACTTTTTACAAAGTAATCTTCCCCGTACTTCCCTAGAATAATTAATATCTTCCCTACAGAATTTCCCTTGTTCGATTACGCAGACGGACCCCAACTGAGCAAAACGGTCTTAATGATTTCCTGCACAGCATCTCTGAGGGATAGAAAAGTTCGGGATGGCGGTAATCCCAACCCCGTATTTTTCAACACTCTTTTTCTTGGGATTACGGTAATCTCCCCGTAAGCTAGAGGTTAAACAAATAATTTGCTGAAGAAATAGAGCATTTTTAAAATTTTGCATCATATTTTCCATCATCACTTTATTCATGGTAATAGCTACAATATAATCACAATTTTACTATACTTAAGATAGGTTGGCACCAACTTCAAAAAGTAATTGATTACTTTTTATATGTATATATTCGTAAATTAAATCATAAATATGTAAATTAATCTTTTGTAAAAAACATTCTCTAGAAAATCCATGTTTGGTAGATATTAAATTCTATACATTAAATTTAACGTTTTTATGCCGATACATGATATCCGATGTGTGGTTATTGGATAACGCTTCGTCATTAGAGCAGTTTAAAGAATTATTTAATTATTTTTAGTGCTTTTTTTGAAGTCGGTTATTTTTTTTTGAAAAGATTATTTTATTTATTTATAACTCGGTATTTGATCATAACTGCTGATGTGTTCTGTAAAAAAATTAAATTTTAAATATTTTTAAATTTTTTCAGTGCACAATACCGTTTACATTTTTGAAATAATTTACTGCGAAATTATTATTTTATCAATGCAACTTAAGTTAATTTAGAAGTATTTTTTTTCCAGTTATCATATTTTTATTACTTTGTAAGCGTGTGTTTTCAAACGGAAGCAAGAAAAATATTTGAGAATATTAAATCTCGTTTGTATAATTAGAAATAATAGAACTAGATAATAATAGAAACACCTGCAAATTTGAAAAGGTATAGATATTTTAATAGAGTCAAAACACTGTTTTAAACACTGGTGTCGTGAAGGAAATTTTCACCTTGTTATTAATAAACTTTATAATATACTTATAACTACTTAAAAGGCGACAAAAACATAAAAATATTATTTAATGCAACCCGAGATCTTTTGAACAGACACGCGTTCATTTTCAAAGGGAAAAAAATGACTGACTGAATAGAAATACATTTTAAAAACAAAAACAAAAACAAAAATAAAAATAGTACGCATACGCAAGATGGAGTTCAGTCCATTTCTCTGCAGAGGGGTGAAAAGATCAGTTCATATTATCAGGAGGTCTTGAAATATTTAGGATATTGTACCAAATTGCCGGAATATTATAGGAAAGGACATCGTTACAAACATTATCACTTCTAAGTAAATTTCAATGGATTCACGGAGCTAAAAGCTAAAATTATCATTTCAACGTCTAACCACTACTCGTAATCCGTGAATCCATTGATATTTTACTCAGAAGTGATAATGTTTGTAACGATGTCCTTTCCTATAATATTCCGGCAATTTGGTACGATATCCTAAATATTTCAAGACCTCCTGATAATATGAACTGATCTTTTCACCCATCTGCAGAGAAATGGACTGAACTCCCCGCTTGCGCATGCGTACTATTTTTGTTTTTGTTTTTAAAATGTATTTCTATTCAGTCAGTCATACTTTTTCCCTTTGAAAATGAACGCGTGTGTTTTCGAAAGATCTCGGGTTGCATTAAATACTATTTTTATATGTTTTTGTCAGTTTTTAAGTAGTTATAAGTACATTATAAAGTTTATAGATATTTTTTTCGCTAATAAAAAAATAATAATACAGTACCTAAAATTTACGGAATTTTGCAATGCATTTCCAAACAGATTGCAGATTTTGATTCTCGATCGAAAACGTTTCGCATCTTGTTCGTGATTCAAAATTTAATAACTAAATAAATATAAATTTTTCAGAACTTACCTTGCTTTTAGATGCAGCATACATTTATTAGCTTAAAATTAATACTGGCTAATTCCCACAAAGGAAATAAATAATACAAAAATTGACTTGGAAAATGGAAAAGAGAATCAGAATTTTCTACGACATTTGAGTAAATGACATAAAATTAGCTGGGAGGTAAACTATATGGAAAGTTTTAACGGTCTAATTTAAAAATTCATATTTTCTTTTATAACAATATTCAACAAATTTCAACAACAAACTTGACATTCTGCTTTAATGTAAGTACTGAGTTTTATTTGCATGAAAATGGACCAGGCGTTTTAGTATTTTTTCTCTGAAAACAATGATTTTTATTATTAATTTTCTTCTAGAGCATGTTTACACATTAAACATTAAAAATATTAAAATTCTAATAGGAAAACATTATTAATTTAAAATTTCAAAAGTTTATTATTAAATTTAAAAAAAAATGTTTCAATTAGTGTTTAATTATATATAAACATAATGAGGAAATTTAATTTAATATAATAATTCTTGCAGTACAGAATTTTTTACGATTAAAATTTCATTTGTGTTGTTTAAGGTGCTTTAGATAAAAGTAACTTATGTTATCTCCCGTTTTGTGTGTGTAAGTATGTATAATTGTGTATCTTCTAAACAATCATTGAATAGATTTGAACGAAAAACTATTTCACCAGAGAAGATTTTAAGTTTTAAAAAAATCGCATTGTGTTTATGATTTATTTATTTATTCATTTACACGGTCAGGTAGAAAATTTTAATAAATTATTGTCTAATTATTGGCTAAAAATTGTCTAAAACATGAACGATTCTGGTAAGAAGAATGCCATTATAAACAGGAGAGTGACGGCATGCAAATAATAATATTTATTTGTTAGGGAGGATTTTAGATAAAAACTTTCAGTGCTTGTAAATTTCGCAACGCCGATGTTTAATACTTATTGACTCGTCTAATCAAAGTTTTTCAGGGGATTATGTCGAACATCTGAAATACATATTGTCACAATTTCGAAACAAAACTCTTAGTCTGAACATACGCATTTTGCATATGGTCCAAATCTTTTATTTATCATAGATATTAAACGAGCATGCATTTTTGAATGATTACGGATGATTTCGATTTCATTTTGAACAATTTTCACCAACATTGCATCGTTTACGAAATCAAGCATAAGAAACGACCAAGAAAATCTATTTTCACAGGCTAAAACAAACAAAACACTGAATATGTCGCTTGCTATCAATCGAAAAACGCTCAAATAATTTTTACGACACGTGTCTCCTATACAATTAGAAGAAGTACAAACGATCTAGTTTTATCTCATACTTGGGAAAGTTTCTTTTGAAATTTTAAAGCAAACTTCGCACTAAAAATAGTGTTATATCGCAAAAATATCTGGAAAGATTGTACCAAAATTTGACTTCTATACTAATTCCAGAACGAGAAAGATATTTAACCACATCCTTAATTCCGAAAATATTGTTTTGTTAGTAAAATATAAACTCAGTAACGAAAAGTACTCTGTAAATTGGAAATAATTAAATAAATTGCCTATCACAATGCTGACTAAAGTCACCAATATATCAACAACAGAATTTGTTTGAGCACGGATTGACGCATGTTTGATGAAATATGGTTTGTTTTTTAGATGAATATATAATAAAACTTTAAATGAAAATACCGTATATACTCGCGTATAAGTCGAGGAATTTCTGACAATTTTCGGTAAGTAAATTTGGGGGGTCGACTTATACGCGAGTCAGTTAAAAAAGCAAAAATAAAAACTTCGAATACTAAAAAATTATGGCTTTTTTTGTGTATGAATAAAAAAATAATATATAAAATATACAAATAATAATAATTCATCATTTAAAAAAATTAATGATTTGTTTCTATTTACTTACTAACTTTTCGCATTAGAAAGTGAAATCCTTGGTTTGATTTTGTGCAAAATTGAAGTAAAAATTTAGTGGGTCGACTTATACGCGAGTTTTTGATTTTTTCCAAAATTTGCATCCGAAAGTTAGGGGGTCGACTTATACGCGAGTATATACGGTATTTATTATTTTAAGTTCGCAACGTTTTCTAGTGGTTTTATCTAAAATATGTTTGCGTTTATAAAATTTTTAAAACAGTAAGATTTCGTCATTTACTTTTATTCGTTAGAAACACATTTCTATAAGTTATTTTACTAAAATTAAATGATTTGGTAAATTTAAATATTTTTATGTATATTCTTTAAATATACTAACGTTTCTTGTTGTATAACTGCTCACAAACTTTTGCTACATTTAAACCGCTACCATATTGTTGCCAACATGGCTACCGTTTGATGCTACGGTGATACACCCGTTTATTGAACTTTAATTTCAATGTTAATATGATGCAATAATAAAACAATCACTTAAAATAAAAGCTCCTGAAATGAAACAATCCGATTTTTAATACTATATTTTACCGTTTTAAAGGCTGTCTTTTAACATTCAGGATCGTCGAAAAATTACCTACAAAATAACTATCATTTACAAAACCAAGAGAGTTTTTCTGCGTTTGTTTGGCATATTGACTTGGGCACCGATTGTGTAATAAGAATCATTTTTGCTTTCAGACAACATGAAAAATAGCACTCAGAAAACGTCTAAAATCATCGAATGCGTTTTTAGTAAATTAAACTGAATGTATACTGTTTTTAATGAAATTTTTTACTCTAATTGTTTTCACATCTGAAAAATATAGGGGAGACATGGAAGACTTACCATAAGCCATGCTTAACCCACTCTTCAGTTTTCATATTTAAAAAAATTCACAGTTTTGCCAATAAGTGGCAACCAAAGCTGCTGACATTCTCAAACAATAGTCTTTGTTTTATGTAAATAATTGAAACACGTGGGAAAAAATCAATTGCGAAGAGTTGTCAGCTTAGAAAGTGTATTTTCGAGAAATATTTTGTAAGATTTTTTTCACTTAAAGTATATCATAGAAATTTAAGTAAGTATATTTTAAATAATGCAGAAATATTGATATTTCATTCCAGAAATAAAGATTGTACAGTAAACTAGGCTAAACATAGCCATGTGCTATACTATAAAAAGTGGCTATGTGGGGAGGCTTTACCCAATGAATATTGGAAAGTTGATAGGAACTTTTATTTCATTTAATAGTACCCATAGTAGGTAAATAGAAAGAATGGAAAAGACCACAAACGATAAAAGCAGCAGCCTTAAGAAATGGTAAGTGTTCATGAATTATCAAAAGGCCTCGTCCTACAGACGCAGATAGATTTTGAAGTTAAGTACTAATTTCATCTACAAAACGGTGAGCAGGAGTGTGACCATGTATGAAGAAGAACGGATTAGATTCAAATAAGGTGTAAGAGAATGGTAAAAGAGGGAAAATTTAAATATTACAAACAGGTTACCCAAGTCAAAATTCTTGCTAGTACCAGCATCAAAAATGTGCTAGTTATTGCTATGTATTGCTTTGTCTGCTAGTTTTTCCTGATAATATATGCTTTTTTATGCTTGCTAGCATAATATGCTATGCAACCAGCTTAGCGAGAAATAACATGACAAGCTATGTACACGCATTTTATGCTTGTTTGCTGTTTAACCTTCGTCCAAAGCATGGAGAGGTAGGTGCCTTAACGTGCAATTATATGCTTTTTTATGCTTGTCAGCATAATATGCTATGCAGCCAACTTAGAAATAAATAGCATGACAAACTATGTACAAGCATTTTATGCTTGTTTGCTGTTTAAGCTTCTTCCAAAGCATGCAGAGGTAGGTACCTTAACGTGCTATTATATGCTTTTTTATGTTTGCCAGCATAATTTGCTATGCAGTCAGCTTAGGAAGATATAGCATGACAATCTATGTACAAGCATTTTATGCTTGTTTGCTGTTTAAGCTTCTCCCAAAGCATGGAGAGGTAGGTACCTTAACGTGCTATTATATGATTTTTTATGCTTGCCAGCACAATATGTTATGCAGCTAGCATATTGAGAAATAACATGATAAGCTATGTACAAGCATATTATGCTTATTTGCTGTTCAAACTTCTTTCAAAGCATGGAGAAGTTTGTACCTTAACGTGCTATTATATGCTTTTCTATGCTTGCCGGCATAATATGATATGAAACCAGATTTGATAGAAAACAGCATGCCGTACTATGTGCCACTAAGATGTACTAATTTGCTACACAAGTATCTTCGCAGTAATGGTGAGGTAGGTACCTCAATGAAGAATTGTGTGCTTGTTAATGCTTGCAAGCATCAAAGGATTATTCATTTATTTTTTTAGTTACTTGAAAAGTATAAATTTGACTATGTTTTATTGAAAATAGAAGAAAATTAAATTTTAAGTATAAATTAAAATTTCAAATCCGGGGCGAGACAATAGCTCTCTTCCATCTGAAAATTTATTATTAAGAAACTGAAAATTTCTTTCTATGAAGGATTTATTGGGAAAAGCGCCCCCCCCCCCCCACCGGTTTAGATAAAATTTTAACACATAAATCTAAAACAAAATCTGAAAATTAATTTCCATGAAGGATTTTTGGTAAACGGCGCCTCCCTTTCACTCCTTCATGGTAAAATTCTTAGCTGTTTACTCTGTTAATGTTTAATTATTTTAATTGTACAAAAAAAATAAAAGAAATCCGTGATTTTCAAAAAGTGAATTTAGTTAGTTAAATTTCAAAACTGAAGGAACACTGTTTCATCTGAGAAATAAATTGATAACAATCGAAATGAAAATATGTACAATTAACACCCCTCCCCCCCTTCCAATAAGGACTAAAGTTTTAAAATCTTAACCCACACCTGAAATTAATAAATTCGATCCTAAATACACTTCAAAATCTTTTATTATTCTGCAACAAATAATTATGACCATATTCAAACCATTCATTGAGCAAAGAAAATTCCACTAATGAATTATATTAATCAATCCATGTTCTAATTATCCATTAAACATAGAAATAACCCTAATAATAAATTACCCTTATTAATTGAAATTTGGAGGATAACAGCATCGATACATTCACCCTCTTTCTTATAAAAATATCAACACACAGCAGAATCAGCTCATCGCCCATTACCCGCATTTAAAATCGTTTACAAACACGATCCCAGTAGCAAAGTCAATAGAGCATTCTGTTCCAAAACCGGGGGTAGTGCGTTCTATCCTCCTATGAGGAAAAGGAAATCCGACTTCAGTCTCCCCTTCTAAAAAAATGAGGTACTTCAGAAATTCTCCAATGATGGCGGCACCAGCGTCTTTTTTTCTAACCGGGAGAATAGTAAAAAATAAAAGCAAGTGGTGCTAGAATAGCTAAAATTAAAAGCAAGAGATGCTAAAAAAGTAATGACAGCATAGCAAAAATTAAAAGCAAGTGATGCGTGATGCTAGAAAATTAAAAGCAACTGATGGTAAAAATGTAATGCTAGAACAGCAACAAATGTTTTGCTTGTGAATTACTTCTAAAATAGTAGAAATTACAAGCAAGTGGTGGTCTTGGTTGCTGCTAGGCCAGCAAAATATTCAAGCAACACAAGCTAGATTATTTATGCTGGCTAAGCAGTAAAGTATTCCAGTACACACCATGACTTGCTGGTAGTTATGGTGGAACCAGCAAATGTGTTATGGTAGTTTATGCTATTTTTACTTTGCTGGGATACAGCATTTAATGCTTGTCTAGCAAACAAATACCAGCATGAATTTAGACCTGGGTAATATGCGTTAATTGTATTTGCGCATGCTCATATAAAATTTCTTGTTTCTGTGTACCATGGAGCAAATTCATATGTTTTAAAATATACATATTGTTTATTAAAAAAAAATCCCTGCCAGATCGGCCTACAGGCGCAGGTAGATTTCGATGTTAAGTATTAATTTCACCAACAAAAACTAAATCATGATTACAGATAAACTAACTTTAACAATTTTATCTGGCGGCTTTTGACGAGTTTTTAATTTCATTTTTATATAAGAGCTGGTTTTATCAGAATCATGTTAAGGCAGTATTCAAAAAATATTTTTCCATGCTCAAGAACTCGAAAATTTCTGACAAATTATCAGTTCCATTTTAAAAAGGAAAAACATGAAACTTGCTGACGTGATTTTTGAAGAGATTTGTAAGCGATCTGTGTATTTATTTTTCGTTTAATTAATTAGAACTTGATTTATAAACAATTATTTTCTCAGTAGGACAATATTTTTCGTTTCCAACACAATCGATTGGAGAAATCCGTTTCAAAATGCCCACTTTGACACCATTTTTTTAAATATATTCAGCCTTTAAAAAAAAAAATCAACCATTACGGGACATTTTATAGTTTATGAATAAGAGAATCTACCAATTCGATGAGTTTGAAAGCAAAAATGAATTTAAAAATGAGTCAGAAAATAAGCAACTTGGATTTGAGAATATCCCTAATACGATATTTTTTTCTTCAACCTGTATGATTTTTAATTGGATTTTGCTGTAAGAATTTGTCCTATCAAAAACTTGTAAACATAAAAGTTGTAGATAATATTAAGAAGATATATAATAAATCCATGCGGATTTTCATATCTTGTGAATTGACGCTGTTATGGGTTATTTCCTTCTTCAACCCCCCCCCCCCCGTTTTGTTTTCGATTTTTTTCGGTACGAAGTGTTCCTATCAAATAGTTGTCTATATAAAAGTTGTAGATAATATTAAGTCAATTTATAATAAATTTAATTGGATTTGATATCTTAAGAATTGACGAAATTATGATTTTTTTCGCCCCTTGAGCCCATTTTTAGTTTTATTAAAAATCTGTCATACATAAATTTTGGCCCATTTTTTAGAAGTAATAATAACTTTAAACTGAGACGATATGTATTATAACTAAGACGTTATGGAGTTTTTAGTTTTCACAAAACCCCTCCCTATTCCCATCCCCTTGGTCCAATTTTGCTCATTAACGAACTTGACTGAGATTTTATATCCCTTGACTTTATGTATCAGTTTGCTAAAGATTTGGGCAGAATTATGGAAGTTATCGTATCCAAAAAAAAAAGTGACACACATATATATATATATATATAGTTTTTTACTGGTGTGGTTTTAGATTCTATGGGTCATGATCGGTGTAGATCTGCATTTTTTTTTTTTTCAAAATTCCAACATAGGAGCGATCCCAATAGCTAGTATTTTATACAAAATCTCCCTAAAATTTTAGTATTACCAGGGAAATAGAGTATTACAGTTTATACCAGGTTTGTACCGAAAGTTTAGAAAAGTTGGCATATTATGTTTTATTAATTGGCATACGTCATTTTAATTCTACATGTTTGTCTAGCAGCTTTTTCTCAATACTAAGTTACTACTTCATATGGTCTCAATCACAATCGATGCAATTACCCTCTGTAAAAAATTCAGGCCTGTCGCTTTTATACTGAGATTTCTTCGAATCCATAAATTACTTGCAATGAAAAAGAAGTAGGGTGACCACGTCAGTAGTTTATACCCCTCCAGTAGTTGATCAATTTGTTTTTTTGGCACTATACGTAATACTTTTCTTTGAATGTTGGAACACCTGTTGGTTGTAACATTGTTGTCAGATGCCTGTAATAAGAGAAGCCAGCTTGTGATTTTTTTTTTTTTATTAAAAAATGTAAAAATTTAGTTTTTGTTTAGTTGGAGACAATTACGGTAAGTTAAAACAATCCACTTACATCTTGCTTACTTCAAATAATAGTTTTATATGAATTATTGTTAATCACAGCTTATATTTTAAAAGATAAATTTTTGAATTTTCGAATGATTTATTCGATTTATCAACTGCTGGGAATATGGCAATTAAAGAAACTATTTCTTTATAATTTTGTTGCTATTTAGTTTCAGCAGATTTCATTTTTGCCCATTATAGTTCATTTATTGAGGGTTGTAGCAATCATGTTAGTTTACTTCTAAAACTTAAAAGGGAGGAAATAGAATAAAAACCCCGTAATACTGACCTTATTTGATCAACTACTGGCTCGGGCACCCTATTATTGAAAACATCGAGTCTCTGAAAACAATAATTTGATGGTAATGACGAGGTGAATGTTGTTGGGAAGAAGTATGTAACCTGATTTTTTTCAAAGAGGAAGCGAGTACGATTAACACTTTCCGGCACGGAGTAATTCAGTTTGTAAAATGATGAAATGGTGGACTGACACCGGAATTTACAAACAAATTTATTAGAAAATAAAAATTTTCTTATTCTACCATTCTTTATGAAAGGTTAATTATAATTTAATATTTCTGGTGCCAGTACACTGTAAAAAAAAACAGTGTAAATTTGCCAGAACTAACTCGATTACAGTGAATGTGTTGTATCATTCTTTCGTTTCCTGACTATATTAACATGGAAAATACAGTAGTTGCGTAAAATTAACAGCACAATGTGCTAGCATTTTGGACGCATTTTTTTACAGCACAAACTGCTGGCGTCCAAATTGCCAGCACATTGTACTGTTAATTTTACGAAACTACTGTATTTTCACTGTTAATATAGTCAGGAAACCAAAGAAAGATACAGCACATTCACTGTGATCGAGTTTGTGCGCGAGATGAACAGTACTTTGCACAGTAAAAATGTCGTTTTTTTTTTTTTTTTTTTTTTTTTTTTTTTTACAGTGTATTCTTAAAATTATACCTTTTTGTGGACACCGCCCACTAAAAGGTTAAAGGCCCAAATGCATAGTTTAGGATGGAGACTATGTTAAGTAGTACCTTTGTGTAAAAAGAGAATTACTCTTTAAACACGCAGAAATAGAACGGCGGATGTCAATGAATAAAACAAAATTTTAGTCCAAATTGTTAATATTTTTGGTACAATCCACGTATATCTCTATTAATTTATATATATATATATTTCAGATATTTTTTCTGTATCTGTGATTTAGGCCTTCAATTTTGATTGTCCACAAAAGAGATGAAATATAAAACGCTATTATGATACGTAAAGATGAAGAATTGCTATTATAAAATTTTATTATTTTCTAAAATTCGTTCAAATGTTAGAAAATTAAAAATGCTTATTATTTATATAATACATACAGTGTATCCTATTTATATGGCGACACACTGCGAGAAGTGACAAAACACACAAACGTTACTATGAATCATCAGAATTGCATTTTTTATAATAAAAATTAACGTAATCTCACCCAAAAACTGTATGCATATTTTTGCGCAAAGCTTTATGGATAACGAAAAAAATGTAAACGGTTCATACAGATTTACATAGTTTTGTCTGTGTGGTCCTGTCCTACATGATTAAATTAATAGAAGTAGCCATCACCCGTGTACAAAATATAATCTACTACACGCAATATACTTTTTTATTTGGTAGTTAATATGAACTTACCAAATTAATCGCTACTTCCGGAACTTCTTCAGGCTAGTTCCATGGGTACTTGTAGTGTGAGTCACATGCTACGATTTTTCGTTACTAGTATTTTATAACGAAAAAATTTGACTTATTTTATCGGAGATATCTCATTAATTGAATAAGACCGAGCAAACCTTTTGAAAATAACGCTAGCCAACAAGTATAGCAGTTATCAGCTATGTGAGTTGCACTACAAAAACCCATGGAACTAGACTTCAATCAGTTTATTGTGAACATAAAGTAACTTAAATGGGGAAAAATTGTAAGATTTTATTTTTATTTTTATTTATGAAAAAAATATATATACAGATTCAGTTAAGAGTATAATCCAATTATTTTTAGAGTAATAAGAGAATGTCTATACTAGGTTTCATTCTTTTTGTTTTGTTTTGTTTTTGCTTTTATTAGCTCTTATATCATTTTGTCGTCATGTGAATAGATCACCCTGTGTACTATATCATAATTCGAAAAAAATAATTTTTTTTATCACTATATGATGTGAAATTTCTTATCAAGCACTTTTCAAACTTTACTCCAAATTAACGCGCAGCAAGGAAATATCTCGCTGAAAATCTTAATCAAAGGTAATTTCGTCGCGGGTAATATTTTGGCGCTCTAATATTTGACCTCAGACAATTCAAGGGCCGCCCCCGAAGACCCGAAAATATTTTTTATGATGTATGTGGCATACCGTTTCAAAGTTTATCGCCTACACATTTCATTTCACTTACTCTCCCATCTCTAACTTCACGTTTTTACAACTAGAGAGTGCTTTAAATTTTTAAATTATAAATTTTAACATCTTCGATTTGCCCAAACAATCTGGAAAAATTTGTGTTGTCTCAACCTACTCTACATTTTTCCTTAGTTTCATATTTTTGCCACATGGGGGCGGCCCATATATAAAATCTAAAAATCCTCAATATTTTAATTTAAACCCTTAGCCCCTTAAAGTTGGTTATCAATGTTTAGCTAATTAAATTTCCAGTAACATTCCTGTCCCCCTCTCCCGCCACCCTCCGCCACTCAGAGACCATTTCAGTATTTCTTAAGTTCTTATTTCAGTCCCCACGCCTTCGATTATTATATCTACGAATACGTCGTATAACGGAGTTTGGTTCGGATAGAGGTTTGGTTTTTTTAGAGTATGCTCCCTGTTGGTGGAATGTGGAGCTAAGATTATGCACCGCGTACACAGCACACCTGCTATATGGTGGTCAGCAGCGCGGATCCGTGTCGTAGATTCATGCAGAGTATACCGCGTCCCTGGAGGTGGAACAAAAAAAAAATTACAGTGCGTGCGCAGAACACCTGCTATACGGTGCTGCAGGAAGCAGAAACCAGTGAACAATGTTCGTATAGAAGATAGTGCGCCTTCTGGCGTTGGGAGGTGGAACTAAAGAATTTTGCAGGGCGTGCCCAGCACACATGCAATTTAATTCCGCAGGTAGCGGGGACCTAATTCACAGGCTCATATTGAGCATATTGTGAAAAAAGCATTTGACATGGGAGAATTTTTGCAATCACGCCTGCTATACGGTACCGTAGACAGCGATGATTCAATTCGATGTTCGTGCATTTCGAGATAGGTTTTTTGGAAAAGTTTCATATTACAAGACTTTTGCCGCGTGCGCAGCAGAGCCGGTTTGCGGTTCTGTAGGCAGCTTGGACTCGGATGGAGATTTTTCATTTTTGAAAAAATTTCATATAGCAAATTTAGTCATAAATTGAAGGCTCCGAAGTACTTAGGAGCCCCGGTGTAATAATGGGCCCGCTAACGAACGAAGGCAGCTAGTTATACATTTTAAAGACCTAATGATTGTATTTTACTGCTGCATATCACGTGAAGTTTGTTTGTTTTGCAATATAGGTTTGCGCATAATACGAGGAATATACCTAGCAATAAAAACATACCGTCTAAAATCGTAGTCGAGCATTATATGGCAGAATATAGGCTACTTTGAATTACCTTACCTAAACTGTTAATATCGGGTACAATTCACTAAAAAATTCCGATAAAACTATCACACCTTATTTCATAACCCCACCATAACCGTAACCATAATTACACTTGAGAATTAATGCTTTGAAAAATATATTTTCTAGGAGAAATTATGCGTAAATTTTAACATTTGCATGAACATTGCTTCAAATGCACAATCCCACCGTGAAATTGACCTGTCAAATGCGGTTTTACACATCATCGCAGTTGACAGTTTCTTAAACTTGTGCAACAAACGATAAACGATTTTCGTTTTCATCTTCCTGATTTTTTTGACAAAATAAATCTAATATTTTAATTTCTTTTCTTAAGCAGGACACGGATTAAGATTTATTACAATTAATTTGATTTAGCAGGCTTGGAGATTTCGATCATATAATTAAGCATATTACAGTTTAATATTTTAAAATTAATATAATTGCTAAAAAATAATAACAAAAATTTCCATTTCAAAACTATATGAATCATACTTTATGGAATCATATTTTATGGAATTATCTGGATGAAAACTCTTTCATCCGGAATTCTATGGTTCGGCACATTCTATAATCTGGCGCGCTACTCAGTGGTGTTTTTTTCGATCTCTCTTGACTGGGATCGCTAGTTTGCGGTTGCCAGCAGTTAGATCACCCAGGATTCAGACATGTCTTGACCTTCACCCCTAGGTTGCGCTACTGTGTGCTTAGTTTAGTTCGTTCAGTGTTTTCTGTGACTCACATTATGGTCTAATGGAGATGATGAGGATCAAGATTCAAATGCTCGTAGTGATGACCAAAATATAGTGCTAGATTTGGTAGAAGCCGTGCCATACAACCCTCTCAGAGATGTACCCGTGTGGAAGTTATAGACTGGATTGAAATCGACGACAGCGTGTTAGTGGTAGAAGAAATCAGTGACGCATTGAGTATACGAAGGGTTTTGAACCCACAAGAAGCCCAGATTCGGGAGGTGGAATCGGATGATGAAGGAGCCGTGGCAGACGAATCTAAAGTCTCGTGCGAATGGAAACAGGATTCTGATGCATTAGATACATTCATAAAATTTGCTGAATCGAACGAAAGCTACAAATCTGCAGAACTCATAAATCTGTGCACAATCTATAACGATTTTTTGAAGACGAAATCCGAATCGCGAAAGTAACGGGATATCAGAGACTTTTAGAAAAAAGCAATATTGTATTAATTTCTTACTACATGTACAATGTAATATACATATAAAGTAATTATTATGTAATTGGAATTTAATTTTCTATTCTGTTTTTCTTTCATTCTCACAGTTGTTAGAATTGCGAAATACAGAACAGTATTTGTCAGATATTTATACAGTTCGCACAGGTTCATATAATGCAGGTGAACACAAAAAATGCATTGACGTTCGATAATCCGGCAAAATCGCTAATTCGGCATGGCTGTGGTCCCGAACGTGCCGGATTAAAGAACTTCTATTGTACAACACTTTCGGCGCGTGCACAGCAGAGCCGGTTTACGGTGCCGTAGGCAGCTTGGACTCGGTTCGAGATTTTTCATTTTTGGAAAATTTTCATATAGCAAGTTTACTTATAAATTGAAGTCCCCGATGTAATTATGGAGACAGCTAGTTATATATTATAATGCTCTTATTGTATTTTCATGCTGCATATCACAAGTAGGTTGTTTTACAATACAGGTTTTGAGCGTAATATGAGGAATATACCAAGCAATAAAAACATATCTTCTAAAATCGTAGTCGAGCATTATATGGCAGAATATGCGATACTTTGAATTACCTTACCTAAACCGTTAATATTGGGTAAGATTCAGAAAATTTCCGATAAAACTATCAAACCTTATTTCATAACCCCACCGTTACACTTGAGAATTAATGTTTTGAAAAATATTTTTATAGGAGAAATTATGCGTAACTTTTAACTTTTGCATAAACATTGCTTCTAAAATCCCACCGTGAAATTGACCTGTCAAATGCGGTTTTACTCATCATCGCAGTTGGCAGTTTCTTAAACTTGTGGAACAAACGATAAGCGATTTTCGTTCTTCTTCCTCATTTTCCTGGCAAAATAAATCGAATATTTTAAAAGAGGTTTCATTTTCTTAATCAGAACCGGAATTAAGATTTATTATAATTAATTTGATTTAGCACGCTTGTAGGGTTCGGACACAGAATTAAACATATTGCAGTTTATAAAATTAATACATATACTAAAAATTAATAAGAAATATTTTTATTTCAAAGCTATATTAATCATAATTTATGGATTTTTTGTAAATTTGTAACCGACATTTGAAATATCTCTCGAATATCGCAGTGAGTTAAAGCGTAATAAATGAATTTTTCATTCAATGTACTAGAACAAAAATTTAAATCAAAGGTTAGTAATTATGTGTACAACAAGGGTTTTTTCCATTAATAATGAAATAAAATACCAATATTAATGTAAAATTATCTCTTCGTACAGTCTATCTTTATGCATTAATCCGTATATTAGTGCAATTTATTTCTGCCACTAGCCAAATTGCATACGAAAATTCACGACTTCCAATTTTGTTAATAACAAGGTGAATAAAATGAATATAAAAAATCTCAAGATATTTTATATTTGAAAGGCTTTCATAGACAAAGGTGTTTGGAGAAGAATTTTTTTTTTTCACAATACGCTTACACAATATAACGTGAAATTATAGTGATCAATATACAGTAAAAACAGAAACACTTCCCGTGTCGTATTTTAAGCCGAAATCGGACCAAAATATTTATATTAAAAACTTTAAAAAATGTTGCGTTTCTATCCATCGAAAACACACAAAAAAATCAACAGACGTCATGGTGAACCAATTCTCTGACACAATGAATAAAGTTAGAAAATAACTTTCAAATAATTAGGTGTAAACCCTCAAAAAGTTAAATAATTAAAAAATTTTGTAATTCTCTTAAAATGTACTTATACACCATAAATGAGTGTGCCAGAATCCAGTTGTTTTAGCGTAGAGTTTCTGTGTCGAATGCTTGAGTTTATAACCCACGTCTTTTTACTTCATATATTTATGTTTCGATTTCTGCATGTTTAATATTCTTTCGTCCATTTTTTAACCATTTGGAAAAATGGTTATTATGCTATTTCAGGTTAGGAAATCAAAAACATATCTGAAGAGTTTTATTGGTTGAATCCGCATTTTATTCGTTTTCTGATTGGTCTATACAGTAATCTGTATTTTCCTTTTACTTTCAACAGAGATGGATACTTATGTTGCCACTATGAAAAAAAAGTAATAAAAACTACAAAAAAAAATTAATAACTCAGAAACAAATTGAGATACAGCTTTCAAACAATTTGAAAATCAAACAATATTCAATGAAAATATACAATTTTGTAACACTGCAGATTAGATAAATATTGTTTTAATTAATTACATTATTAAGTAATGACCATACGTTCTTTTGTTAGCTAAGAAATCTGCGTTTGGTATTGAACTTTATATGCTCCTTAATGTCCATTTTTAAACATCCTAATGTCATCTAAACCAGATTATTACGTTAATATTACTTCATTACTCATTCTAGTAACTCAGTTAATTCTTAAACTATAATCCTAAATAGGAGCTTAAAACGTTTATTTTCAATTCATCGTTGAACAGTTCATTAAACTTTCTGCTCGGATATGAAGCGTAAATTATTAAATTTTAAATGAATATTTGTAGAAAAATGAAGTGATTTAATTTTACATCCATTATTTATTTATTATTTATATAAGCCTTATAATTATGCGAAATATTCATCTTTAATGATAAAAATATTATTCAGTTTTTTATATAAATATGAACGAGTTTTATACTCCAGATAATAAAATAATTAAGATACACAGAATGTATTTTTTGTTTAAAAAGCAGAGCTTCAGCTAAATGTAAATTTTTGAAAGCTTTATTTATTATACGAAAAGAATTTTTTGAGGTAATTTTTTCACGGTAAATGAAAGTATACAATTTTTGTAACACGTCTGATTAGCTAAAAATGATTTTAATTAATTACATTATTGTGATAATACCCTCTTTTGTTAAATAAGAAAACTGCGTTTGGTATTGAACTTTATGTGCTCTTTAATATCCATTTTTAAACATCCGAATGTCATCTAAACCAGTTTATTACGTTAATATCACTTCATTACTCATTCTAGTAACTCAGTTAAGTCTTAAAATATAATACTTAATTGTAGCTTAAAACGCTTATTTTAAATTCATCGTAGAAGGGTTCATTAAATTTTCTGCGCGGATATGAAGCATAAATTATTAAATTATAAATGAATGTTTGCAACAAGGTGAAGGGCTTTAATTTTGCATTTATTATTCATTTATTATTTAAATAAGAATTATAAATATCTCGAAACGTGAATCGTTAATGATAAAAATATTATTCAAATTTTCTATGCCCTTTTACATTTCATCCAAGGATAATAAATTCATTAATGTACTCAGAACATATTTTTTCTTCTTAAAAAATCTGATTAGTGTTTGAGTTAAATGTTCTAAATCTTTTATATGCTTTATTTACTATAAGAAATGGATTTCTGTTTGTAATATTCTTATTGTAAATCTAATATTTTTGTACTGCTGCTGAATTATAAAAATGATTTTATTAAATCATAATAGCTGCATAATGAGTGAAATAATCATTCTGTCAGTGTATTCTATTGCCTTCCAACACACGTTCCAATCATTCCATTTACATGTCTTCACGAAGAGTTATGACAGTTAAATACCAAATGGAATTTTCATATTTGTAATTGGGTTATGGCTTTCAGTCTTATAGAATCTTCTTTTTAATTAAAATTTCTTTAACATGTTAGTGTTAATCTTCCAAGGGCAAAAATTAAAAAAAACTTATGTGTTCTTCATAATTGACATTTTTTAGTATAATTTGTAAGCCACATACATAAATTTATTCAAAAACTAATTTTACTTAAACAACATTTGTGTTAAAAGACTCTTGCAAAAATTTAGCAGCAAAGACTTGGTACACTGTAAAAAAAAAGATGTAATTCTACAGATGTAAAGTTACAGAAATCTGTACACTTACTAACATTTAATCTATACAGTGTACAAGAAAAGATGTAAATCCATAAATCTAGTTTTTGTGAAGCTGCAAAATTTAGTAGATTTACAAATGTATGTACTAAAATTACAGTAAACTTACTAAAATTTTATGTACAACCCGGTTTGTAATTACATAAAAGGTTCTTCGCATCCCAGTTTCCTAAAATAACATGAGAGATTTTTTGATTTATAGTGCAAAAGTTTATTTGTTACAAGAATTTTTGTTGTTGTCGTTACACAAAAATTTCTAGGCATCGCAGTTTTCTAGAAAATTCTAAGAAAATTTACATATTATTTTTTTACAGTGCATAACTGCAAGAAATGTTTTCCAACAGTCCTCCGAAAACTGTAAACACGCTCTTAATTTAAAGGTAAATTATTCATATCGTCTTACAATTTTAATTCAATCTCTAGACAACCCATGTATGATTTAAGAAATAAACTGAAGTTAAGTGCTTTAATAATCGTTTTTCAGCGCGTAAGGAAAAATTAACTGAGATTTGAAAGTTTATTTCTTTGCTAGTATATAACCCCTATCAACATTGACGGAATGTTTATGTGTGTTTTATTTCCCTAAGTCTCCATACAAACAAACAGCATACATTTTATTAATATATAAATGTTTGTATTGTAAAAATTTACTTTTAAAAAATGACAAATGATTTCTACAAATATAAATGATGAGGATATTTTTTACTTAGTATTCAATTTCTGAAATATATACACGATTGGAAAAAACATTCATATTAACTATTTCAAAAAATAATCCATCCACAAAAGTTTTTGTAAAAAAGTGTTATCAGTGAGTTTTTTAAGCACTTGACTCATGACACATTTCATCATTTGGTTGCATAAGCAAAATTAAACACAAAATACATAAGCAAAGTGGCTACTCCTCAGCGTAAAGTGTTATTGCTGGGCCGTTAGAGAAATTAGTTTTTTGTGTGTGGGAAAGGGGAGAGGCTTTATACATGTCCGTATCTACTTTTCGCCGCCGCTACCTAATTATTTACCAGAGTTGAGATACATATAAAAGCATATTGCTTCCGTTACTGCTGACTTGTTATCAGCCATACCCACATTTTCTCTTGCGGGCCGCAAACGTATGTTTACGACGTCAGGTGGGACGCAACACATATTTAATAATGTAAAAAACGGGTTATTAAATTATTACGAAAACAAAAGTAGTACAACAAAATAATATGATGAGATTAATATAATCAGGAGGAATAAATGATTGTCCCGGAATAAATGTTATCATAAAAATTTAACATCACTATTTTCAAATAATATATATTGTGGCTGATTTCTAATGCGAATGATGTAGAAATATTTCACGAAGATTCTGGTTTAGAAATACTGGTTTATTTTTTTTTTCCTGCCCATTTTTCCCACGACAAACGTTTAACTCTAATAAACATTATTAGCTATGTGATAAGCATAAAATATCCCCGTATTACAACGCATCGGAATTTCCAATTTGTACAGAAAAGTAATCAGTACTTTTTTTAATAAATTAGTCTTCTGCTCAGTGCAAAATCTTTTTTTTTTTTTTTATCTAGAAATATACAGAGCAAATTTAATTTATTTCGAATAGTGTTTGACTAGTGTTGCAGATTAAAAAAATGCATACACTGCTACAGCACAAATAGAGCTTTTGATTAAAGAAACGACATTTAAAATTTTTTTAAATTATTTTTTCAACTACATTTCAGCAGTGAAATTACGCTTGAAATTATTGAATATGAATGATGTGAATTATCACATTGCTACAAAGCGTAAACCAACTTAGTGAAATATTTCCAAGCCGGGAATCGAACCCGGGTCCCTGGAATAGATCTCCAGTGCTCTACCACTAAACCACAAGGACGATGTCCAGCTTGGCATTTCTCACTTATATAAGTCGGTAAGGCTGCTACTGCAGCACAAGATGGAGAAGTCTTCATGAGCACACATTCTAGCGGCTTAACATGAGACGCAAATAAACCCAGCATGCTGGGTTTATTTGCTGGGTTTATTGAGTTTTGCCCTGCTGAAGCACTCTTGCAGAAACATTCTGAAGTCACGGTACAGATGCCGTTTTCAGAAAGCATCGAAAAAGTTGAAACTTTCAAGGATGAAACAATTGTTTAAAACTTCGAATATTGAACATATCGTGATATGGCTTAAGGGGGTCTGGGACACATATTAAAATAATTTTTATTTATTGAGTTAAATTATGAATTTTTTTAATCATATCATTTATAAACAAAATCACATGATAAAACTTTTCATAATTTTATTTAAAAATTTTTAAGTTTATTAAAAATTGGGCTAATTTTAAGTCGTTATAAATATCATATTCGTTATAATTTTAAAAAATATTAATTTAAAAAAATTAAAAATATTTAAAATATTAAAAAAAAACTATGTTACTTTAAAAAAAAATCATATTTTGAAAAGTTTTTTTTTTTAAATTTGCTGAATCAAAATTAAATTAAAACAATTGAAAAATGCATGTTCCAAGTTTGAACCATTTATTTTTAACGGCTGTTGACTTATTACAATTTAAATACCAGGAACAGTGAAAAGACACATCATGAAGAAAAATGCATTTTCACAAAAAGTTGTTTCCATGACAACCATTGCTTGACAGCTAGATTTTGAAAACAAACCAAAACAAAAAAATTAATATTCCCTGTTCTAATTCAGATAGAAACGTGAAAACAACCAAAACAAAAAAATTAATATTCCCTGCTCTAATTAAGATAGAAACGTGAAAACAACCAAAACAAAAAAATTAATATTCCCTGTTCTAATTGAGATAGAAACGTCAAAACAACCAAAACAAAAAAAATTAATATTCCCTGTTCTAATTAAGATAGAAACGTCAAAACAACCAAAACAAAATAAATTAATATTCCCTGTTCTAATTAAGATAGAAACGTGAAAACAACTAAAACAAAAAAATTAATATTCCCTGTTCTAATTAAGATAGAAACATGTTTTAAACGTCATTTTAAGCAGACAAAAACAGGGAAATGTTTTATGCAGTAAAATATTTTAAGAAAATTTGAAGATTTGAAAATGTGCCCCGGAATCCTTAAAGAATCTGGTCTTTAAAATATTGACGAAAGTGTTTTGAATACAAAAAGTGACACAACTTTCAAAATGAAGTAGAAAAGGCATAGACACCAGGAGTTTCTCACGCTTCTCGTATTTCTTCTCCATACAAAAATATTTCCATTAACACTTATGTTAGAAGAACAAAGGAATTTTAGTAAATAATAAAGAAAAAAGAACGTGAGTTCGAAATAAAACTGGGGACTAAATTCGATGGCGTAGAACGCGTTGCACATGAAGAAGGTGATTGCTTATGAAAAACGCTAAAAGAACCTGTAATGTTGAGTGCAAAGAAAAGAAAATGCATTCGTTGATCGACAAAAAATAAGATAATGCCATCTTTCTCAAAATTAAATATTGGTCAAGCTAGTGTTCATAATCATGCATCAAGCATGGATTATTAAAAACTTTTCAACACTTCCAAAATACTGAAACAAAGCTTCGCTGTTTATTAAAGTAAATAAGATACCTAAATAAACGTTTAAAACTTAAGGAAATTCATAATGTATTTGAATATCAAGGTTCAGCAATTATCGTCCATAGCCTGAAATGTAGTTCAATTCTTTCGTGCAACCCTGTATTTGATCTATATAGTTATGTATATTCCACATTCTAGGCTAAAATTTAGTTTTGTAAGAATATGATTAGTTGGTTACAATCTCTCCGAAAGCAATTTTACCAATACGAGGAAATATATTTGAATAGCTTTGTGCAGACCTGCATATCCAAATCGACGTGTAACACTTTATGCACTTCCCTAGATAGTGGGAATACTCGACAAAACTATATCAACCTTAGTTTCCAGTTAAAATTTGTCAGAGTTAATACAAGACAACTGGGATGCAGGGGGAAAAAATCAGGCATTGCATTTAGTTCGACGATTACAAACATGGATGAAGATTCCGTAGTAAAATCCATTGGCAAATCACCATTTTGTAATTATCATATATTTCCGAAAACTACTGAATTTGTGCAGTTTTAATATATCAAATTTAATTATATGTTCAATATATCAATTATATAAAAAAAATAAAAAAAAACATAAGCATAAAAATCGAGGATGCTGTACTTTTTATGTAACTTATAGCTTATTTGACCCTCTCACTTGTGTAAAATAAGTATTAAAAAGATTCAAAATTTTAGAAATTTTAACATTTAAAAAAATGCTTGCAAATAATTTATATATGATGATAATGATCTCATTCAATAAACTTATTAAAACTTTTAAAACCTTTTTAAACTTTCATGCAAAAATAATTGCAGAATTGAAAAGTAGTACTTTCCCTAACCATTTTACTCTACTGAATATCACTGTGTACTTTCAATAAAATAAAAAAAAAAAAAAAACCATTCTGCCATGTTAAGAAAACATATTTAGATAAAGTAATGTAATGAAAGACTAATGATGCAATTCCTGCTTTTATTTATTATTACCTATAAAACATTTATTGTAGTCATTTTTTAAAAATACACCATCATTGTAAAAAAATTCTAGTACTTTCCACAAGCAACAGAATCTCTAAAAAACTTTTTTTACTACCATGTTGTTTACAATCAAGGGTTATAAAATATAGAGATAAGACAGCTTTTAAATCCTTCGCCTATGGATAAGTTTAACAACAGACATAATTCTAATATAATCTACTTTCGTGTTCAATTTTTTACTTAATTTGTTTTTAAAAAGTGGGAATATAAAAAATAAAACTTTTAAAGTGAAAGCAAAACCTTTATTAAATTTCAATGAATAGCAGTAACAAATTCAAATTTAACAAAAAGTAAGCAGAGGAATAACCTAAATAAATGTGTTAAAAACTCAGAGCGAAGTGTATTTTTTCAATTTTGCCGCTAAAAGAAAGAAACAGTGCAGAGCTATATAAGGACAGCGAATCTAATTCTTTTAGAAAAATGAGACTGTATATTAGGAATGTACTATAAAACACAATTTGATTCACTATTTATTTTAACTGCAATTTCTTCTAGATTTAGAAAACATAAACAATGGTCTACAAAAGGAAATAGCTCAATGATTTAGGTTAAATTATCTTCTATACTAAATTAAATTGGAAAAGGAAATGAAGAAGAAAATAATTAAATTTTAAGAACTAAAGAAAAATCATACGCCATGAATAGAAAATGAAACATTTCACAATATATTAAGAATACTTTAACAAAAGTTAAAATTTTTTAAGGTGGGTAAATAAGCAAACAAGTTCAAGTTACTACCTGCCAGGGAGGCCTAGAAAATGGCTTGAGCGCAATCAGCCCTGTCTGGCTTCGTATGTCTAATAAGACACCAGTTTATTCACAGTTTTGAACAAGTTCGTTTAATGTTATTACAGCTAGAAATCCAATGGGGTCTGGACGTGCAATACAAGGTATGAAGTATATGGGAACTTTTAAGTAAACTGCCGGTTATGATAGAAATGCACATTGTATTTATCCATGTAACGCTGTAAATATTACACAATTTAAGTTGAAATCCGTGACATTTTCCAACGCCGTGGATGTCAACGAATAAAGTATCACTATAGTGCCAAATATTTAAATAGCATGGTGCCAAATTTAATCCAAATGTTTTAGTACAAAAATACAAAATTTGATGCCATGAAGATATGCAGATACCGACAAACAAGACATGCGAAAGTTATAAGTGCCCCTATTGGCTGAATTAATTTTCAAGAACATTCTGTGAACTCCGATTGGTTAAATCATGCATCCCGCTCCTATTGGGAATTTCTAGAAAATGCTGAAAGCCATTTTTTTCTAAATGTGGCAAAATGTTGCCATCTTTGGGACTTCTTTTACTGCCAACTGTTGAAACAACTTAATGACTATTACAACCTTCATTCTCATTGAAATGCATTAACCCGTAGTGACTCAAAAATAACACAATAATTGAATTTTCTAGAACTTGTGACACAGCTCAATGGTCTTCCCGTGTCCGAAAATGATAGTCTACAAAATTGATTTAGTCGAAATCGTTAAAGCCATTTTTTGATACATTATGCATATTACACACACACACACACAGAGACAGACAGAGAGAGAGAGACACAAAATTTCCTCGCATGATAATATTTAGTAATAGTAAGTGTCAATAGTCGGTTTGCGCCAACGGTACAGAAATGGTGAATTTCCCCAACATAGGGGGAAGAATATGTATTTTCCCAATGTTTGTAAACTATGTACAGCTAAAAAGCAGTAAACCAACGTTTAAAATGCACAAATAATGGATGAAAAGCAGCAAACAGCTGTTTCGAATCTACAGCGAGATTCTTCTTCAGTGCAAGATAGGGAAAAAGAAACAGCGTGCTAGACCTTAAAGAGACACTACAGACACGCTAGAAACAGCTTTTCCCTATCTTGCACTGAAGAAGAATCTCGCTGTAGATTCGAAACAGCTGTTTGCTGCTTTTCATCCATTATTTGTGCATTTTAAACGTTGGTTTACTGCTTTTTAATGTTCCTGCACAAAGGCTATAATTGCTATTTAAATATGTACAGTTAGTCCCACTTCGTGAGTAACCATGTATGTCTTTTTCCTTACATAATTTCTAGTAAAGTATTTAGAAGAAAACGTTTCAGAATCGCAGGAACAGGTGAAAACCGAAATTGAGTAGCTGATTAAAAAAAAAAAAAAAAAAAAAAAAAAAAAAAAAAAAAAAAAAACTTAATTTCATTTTTTTTTTTTTTTGCTGAAACTTCTTTACGTTTGGGTTTTAATACTTGTGATTGATTTTCAATATTTTTTTTAATAATTTTTCATTATCATCTTGTAACGTCAAAACATAATACAGTATATGCTATATATAATAAAAAGCAGTCGTCGGTACATTGAGGAGTGAGAAAGGTTGTGATTACCTGTGCTGTAGTGTCTCTTTGGCTGTTAGAGGTGTTTAATTGATTAAAACAAATTAAAAAGACATGCGTCTCCACTAACCTCAGAATAAACAATACTTTTTCGCTTAAAAATAGTGTCAAAATTTAAGTGGTAGGAAGGAAAAGAAAAGGCGGTTAAAACGTAGAGTTTAAAATGTGCCAAAAGTATGAAAAGTCGAACTGTTGAAGTGGTCGAAGGAAAATTTTCGTTCAACAATTAATCTTGATATTTCGTTTAAAGCAAAATGATCAATGACTGCTTCGCGACATGAAATTAAAGTTTTCAAATTAATTCGCTCAGGCTGAATTTTGTGCTGGCTCCGCATATGTTTCCTGAGTTAAATTTAAACGAATATCTGTAATAAATTCGAGTTTAACAAAAGTAAGAAAATGGCTAATCTAAATAATAGCCTAGAAAAGGCTTTGAGTAGTAAATCTTTCTTCATATTTTCCATAAAACGAAATAGTTGTCAGAGCAGTATTCTAAGCTTTTTTTAGAAAAAGGAATTCTAAATCACCTGTGTACTTTAAAATGCAATGTCTTCCATTATTTACATAAATTGCTGTTAATTTGTTATTTAAGGGACGTACAACTGTGGTCAGCCAGAAGAAAGTAGTAAAACGATTAAGTATAAATCGCATTTATTTAAAATTAAATTGTAAGGTAAGACGAAATTGTAAATCAATTCAATTATGTAGAAAATATGGGAAAAAGCATTTTACAATTCGATTATTTTAAGAGCATTTAAACTACACTGTAAAAAAAAAAAAAAAATGGTAACGTTCCATGTAAAATCCAGGAACGTTTCGCCTTTTCTCAGGTTTTCAAAATAATTTAGCTCTTTCCTGTGAAATTCTGGTTTTCTTATCTGAAACGTTCTGAACAAAAGTTGGAAACAGCAAAACGCTGCGGCCGTCATTTATTATTTTTTTGCTATAATCCGTTGCTCCCGGGCGAGTGTCGAAAACGAATTCCTTAAATGAATGTAAAAAAATCAATATGGAATGCAAATAAATCAATAGACGACATAATCCTTCACGTCTCTATTGTCAAGACAATTCAGATGAAAATACAATACCTCTGTGATATCGCTAAGAGATTATCTCTCGTACTTGTCTGTGGAATGTTTAACGAGCAGACCGTGTAAAAAAAAATACACCTATTATTTGGATCTCCATTAACCAGGGGACCATCAAACATGATTCTCACCGATTTTGATTAATTTAAAGTATGTTTTAGAGTTCTTATCTCTAATTATTCTTGTGAAAGGATTTCTTCAAATGAGCCTTAGATTTTCAGAAAATAGATGCCGATGTTTAGCATACGTTTCAAATACCCATTAGTTTGCAGCTCTCAACGTGTCTTTCGTGGTGTGGACGCAGAAAGCTCGCACGCCACCCGTACGGCCCGAGTTCGATGCTACCTCTTGACTTTTTTTTTCTTTTTTAATTAATTTTATATTTTAACACTTTATTACAATTTGATTTAAATTTGATATATATTTGACACTTTGAATTGCTGCAAATTTGAATTTTTTTTTATTTTCGGAAAAAATATACAATTACGTTTAGGTTTTTTTTTCATGAAAATTTATATGTATTTTATCTAACTTGTAAACTAACATAATTACTGACGAAAATCCAAATTATTTTATGTCTAGATTTTTTTTCTAATTATTATTTACATTTATATATTTTTATATTTTAAGCAAAGTTCAGAAACAATATATCATATATATATTTACTTTATTGAATTTTAACTGAAAATTTATTCTTTCGTGTAAATTATAAATAATAATTTTGATGTCAATTTCAAAATATTTTTTCATTCTAACAAATAATGATAATAAAGCGAAAATTGTCAACTGGAAATGTAAAAATCGTCTGCGGATCCAGCATGCTGTGAAATGTCAGTAATGTTTTGCTTTCAACAGAAATATACCTGGTAATTCGCAGGAAACTTACTGGCATTTCTGTAGAATGTTTTTAACATATACAGTAAAGTTCCAGTCATTTTCAAGAAATGTTTCTTGGAAATAATGGGCAACTCAGCTGCCCATTTTTTTCCCAGGAACGTTGCGGAATTTTTTTTACAGTGTAAAAAAATAATTTACATTTTACAAATAAAATACTTTGCTATGTGTCTGACCTCGCAACGAATACGGCGATTCAAGATATAATCTGATTGCTAATAGATACACTAATTTTATTGAATATAATGAAATGTGTCGCGATATTGTAATGTGTTGAATCAAATAAGAAAATCTCAATATACTGTGTGAAGAAAAGGTCTTTAAAAAGTAGATAAATATGTGTAATAAAATACTAATGATGCTATTTATGCTTTTGTTTGTTCGCAAGATATTGTAAATATTCTGTATTGTTTTACATGTATGATCATGGAAAAATATATGCTAATTCTTGCATAAATGCTAAATTCTCAAAATTGTATCAAGGTATTATTATTATTATCATATCATTCATATTCAATGATAATAAAATATGAAAAGAACAAAATTGTTAGTTCTTTGTTCTATTGTTAAAATACAGTAACATTACTAATATAATTAACTTTTGCGTTATTTTTTTTTAAGTTATATATATGTGCGTGTGTGTGACCATTAAAGAAACATTACAAATTACCATCAAACATACAAATAAGTAAATTAATAAAATGAGCAGAAAAGAAAAATGGATATTTGTAGAACTTAGACAGAATCTTCATGTCCCAAATGCCTAAAGTTTTACAAATAAAGTGTGTGGTTTCATCTCCGTATTAGCCATGAAAAAAGCTAAAGAATATAAATTTGGAACTACCAACACACAAAAAATAGAAAAATAAATTGCGTAAAACAAATAATTAAAAAATAAAGCCGGATTAAAAATGTGTCAATAAAATACACATTACCATATTGAAAGCGTTATTGACTTAAAAAGAGGCAAGATTAAGTACACGCAAATGCAATTATATGCACATGTTGCCAAAAAACTTGTTTTAATGTTGATGGACCAAGGAGTAATAATGTGCAATATTGTCAAGCATATTCCTCAATATATGTGACCAGCGTCCTATATAGATAATTTAAAATGAATTTCACCATGTATTTTCAATTAATTAGTAAAGTGCTGCAAACTTATATGATAATAAAATAATAATTAAATGGGTATTAATAAATTTATGCCATTACATTAGAAAAAATAAGTAAATAATATATTAAATAAAATTAATATGTAAATTGGTGATAGCGATTCATTAATTAATGTTTCACATAAATAAATGTGCCTAGCAATAACATATCACTATTCAAATTCCTTTCACTACACTGCATTAACACTTAAATAGATATATAATTAAATATAAATAAATAAATTATTAAAATTATCATGCTAAGGACTTAGTATTAGTAATAGCAATAATAATAATAATAATAATAATAATAATAACAATTAAATTATGTAGTTAATTAGTTTCATTTAATGTGCCCACAAACACTTAAAAATTATATAAACCAGATTAAGGGGAGAGGGTTGAACAAACAATGAAATTTATAAATAAAACATGCACTTTATTTCTCATTTAATATGTTATCCTACGTGTTAGATATTAATATGATATTGTCCTCATTGGGCTAATAATTTATATATATATATATATATATATATATACATATAAAGTGGGAAATAAAATAATACAACTTTCAAAGAGAATTTTTTTTTTTTTTTTTTTTTTTTTTTTTTAATTTCAGTGAATAGCTGTAATAAATTGAAATTTAGCAACAACTAATCTAGAAGATAACCTAACTAACTGCATTAAAGAACTTGGACAATAAATACTTCAAAGTCTTATATATATATATATATATATATATATATAGTTTTTAGTAAATACTTCTTCAAGTTTTCCGCTAAAAGAAGATAAAACAGAAAATAGTCTTAACAGAGAAAATCTAATATTTTTAGAAAAAGACCTCTTATATCACCAAAGTCCTGAACAATACAATTTAATCTTTCTGATGCCATTGTTTAGAGAAGATACTCTCCTGTGATCAACAAACAGAAGGTAATAAAATAAATTATATTTCTTGTTGATTATACAGGATTACATTACGAAAAAGTTGGTAAAAAACTACATTTAAGAACTTGTAAAGTAAATACTTCTTGAAGTTTTCCACTGAAATACAATAAATTCGAAAACAATATTAACAGTGGAAATCTAATCTATTTAGAAAAACTATCTCTTAAATTACCAACGTGCTTTACAAAACAATTTTATCTACAATTGACTTGGACTTCTCTCACTTCATTGTTTAGAGAAGATATAGCTGTATCATCAAGCAGAAGGACATAAAATAATTTATTTTTTTATTATTCATTATGCAACATTAAATTACTAAAAATTACTAAATAACTACATTAAAGAACTTGTACAATAAATACTTCTGAAAATTTTCCGCTAAAAGAAAATAAATCAGAAAATGAAATTAACAAAGAAAATGTATTTTGTTTAGAAAAACGACCTCGTAAATTACCAGCGTACTGTAAAATACAAATTTAACTACAATGCACTTGCACTTCTCTCATTTCATTGTTTAGAGAAGATATATCTGTGATTAGCAAGCAAAAGGTCGTAAAGAATTTATTTTCTAATAAACAAGATCTATACTTTGAAACATATACACTTGCTGAATGGCACACATAAACAAGAATTTTTATATGAACTTGTACAAATACAATTATCTCACCTGTTACTCTATTCGTTCGTAATATTTAAATTTTCCTTCTTGTACCATGACCTTGCTTGAATCTAATCCGTTCTTCTTCATAGCTGGTGACACTCCAAGTGAACTTTCGATTCATCTCAACTTATGTCATTTTATAATATGTTTTCCCTTCAAATAATTGATGAAGAATCGAAAGGAAGCTTTCGTCTGTATACTTGTAAACATTTAAATATCATATTTATCCTAAAGAGGACGGCAGCAGTAGTTCGAAACATCTATATTATGCTTTATCGATAATTTATTTGTACAAGTTCAAATAAAAGCTCTTGTTTATGTGGAACATTGATCAAGTTTATGTGTTTTAACGTATACCTATTATTTATTATATTTTATGGTGCTACGAATTGCTTGATCTCGAATTACTTTAATTCATCTTTTAACTGATCCCTCAATGAAAGACATAATCACGTGCAAAAATCTCAAAATTTAATAACAATGTCAATTTTTGTAGTACAGAAGTCAAACGTTTTGTGTTATATCTGTTATTATATGTGTAATTTTTGCTAAATATAACTATAGGGACTGAGGGACCGTATAAAAAGTTAGTAATTTTTATAAAAATTGATTTTTTACGTTAAACAATGCCACGTAATAAATATTTACTTCATTTGAAACGTTTATGTAATCGGAACTATATGTGTACGATCAGCAATTGAGAAACTGAAGGTCGGCGATAGATAACATATTGCACACTGTATATTATATATAATTACCAAGTGCTTATTTTGTAATTCTCTTTGTGTGTTGTGACAATGTTTATAATTGTTTATTAAAACTAAAAGAACTATACTTTCAGTTATGCGTAAAATTTATTTCTTTTTTTTTTTTTGTTAGTTGTAAAGTAAGAGCTGACTTCATGCTTTGTAGCATGATTAGTACATAAACATACTTATTTAGGAAACTAATGACGCTTGAATACAACTTTTAAAAAGCTCAAGGTTCTTATTTTCTTTATTTCATATATACATATTTTTATTTTGTTTCAGTCCAATATTGATACTGAAATCAAACTTGTTTCTAAATGAAAAATAATATATATATTTATCTAAAATGATTTTACATATAAAAATCTAGAATACATTTTTTTTTTACACATTAGATTTATACATACAAACCTAATCTAAAATTTTCCTTCTTACACAACATTGTTTAAAATTCCCGCTCGAAAGTAATCATTCTGGTTTGAATTCCCTTTCAAAATCATAAAGTAAACAATAAACTAAATTAGAAAAAGAAAACTGTTAGTTTTATTACTGAAACGAAGTAAAATTAGAAAAAAAATATCTTTCAATTATTGAGAAAAATGAAAAATGACCTGTATTAAAAAAAAGTTTATGTAGTTATACTTTATCATAGATTAATATTAAGGCAGAGAAACAAATATTAGAGTTTTTCCTTTAACAAAAGGGAGATAAAAGAGATTTTTATCAAGAAATATACTATATCATAAACTGTGTATAAAAAATGGGTTCTTCTGCCTTTTATTCCTATAGTATATGGGTAAGATAAAGAATAATTGTATAGTAATTATAACATATTCCACGTTTTATTGCTTTTTAGCTGAATAAAAGTTTCTATTTTTATTTATTATTTATTTATATTACACGAGAAAAAACTTTGAATTATTTTTTATCCTATTTTACTGAAAGCACCTTAGTCATAACTAGCATAATTATTTGAATCTTTAAAGCGATTCTTTAAATTTGTACTGTAAGCATTTCGTGAAAAATACTTAAAAATCTTTCACATACACGTTTAACACAAATTTAAAATTTCACATTGATTGATAAATTAAAAATTTACTTATAAAAATACCTGTTACATCTAAATATCATATCAGACTACACTCTCAGAAAACACTGCAAATTTATGAGCGTTTGCTCTACAATTTTCACGGGCAAAAGCCTTATTTAATGAAAAACGGTCTGATCCATTAAATAAGCGGCCTTATCCCTTAGATACTTAGAAATTTGAGGTCAATTTATTTCATATTTTTCATATTTATCATCATCCACATATTATTACAGTTCTAGCCCATCTGTTATCAAAAATACGGTACAACCCCATATATTTTCCTGTGCTAGGGTGTAACTCTTCATTTTAGTCGTGTTTCGAAAAATAATGTCACTTAACCGTGATCGTAACATATTCTAACCCGCCAAAAACACGATTCTGTGATGATTATCTAACGTGCTACGTGCTACGGTACAGTAAGTAAAGTGTTATTGTGTTTTAAACTGCATTATGTATGTACTTTGCCCCGTAAAATTACGGGCTGCACAAACTAATGGGGATGGATTTTTTTTTTTTTTTTTCTTTTTTTTTTTTTTTCTTTTTTTTTTTTTTTTTACGGGATATGACTGTAATCTCTGCAGTCGGCCTCTGTGCATTATTTTACAGGGATATTTTTAAAAGTGTACTGCTAATTGCTATATAACAAACATCCGCAAGTGGTTGCATCAAATTAAGGCTTGTAAACGTGTGGAGTGCATCTTTCTTCGCGTGACAGAAAAAATGTTGGGTGCTGCTTAACTTTAATTTTTTTTTTCATTAAAGTTGCTCTCTGTTAATTATAATATCATGTATTTGACATACCATGTATGATTTCTCTACATCTGCGTTTTTATTTTGTGCAAAAATCTTGCTTAATTGTGAGAAAATATCGTTATTTTTTAACTCAGCGGATTAAAAATTTTTTAAATCACTCAAAAAAGGTTCACAAAAAAGCGTTGTATTTTACGCCTGTATTTCTAGTATTATTCATTCTCTTTTTATTCTCCTTGGTTGAAAACAATATTTTACCAACGATATTTTTAAAGTTTCATTAAATACAAGCTACCATCGTTAAAAAAATTGATAGAAGAAATAGATTACAAAGTCGTGACTTCTTTATTTGCAATCGCTACAATAGTTTCATAAATTTCAGTATAAGAATTTAGCCCAAGCAGTAGGTTCATGATGTATATCTTTTCAGAATCTTTTGACTTGCATATTAATAAACAAAATGTGAAGAGATTATTTCAAAGTAGGGAAGGTAGAGGAGGTTTGATACATAGGGAGGGTTGATACATTGACAATTTTTCTCAACAAATGGCATTAACAGCTATTGTAACAAATGTAAAGTCTTCTTTTATTAGCAGAGATCATCATTAGCTGGACATAGCAGTGAAGAAGTGACGTTTTTTTTTCTTTTAATTTTGAAGACATTTGGAATGTCAATTTAATTTTTTTTAAATATTGATTTTCTTTCATAACTCTTATTATTGTGAAGATAATATCTTGTAATTTATTTTATTTGTAACGCACATTGCAAGCAGATTGGAATTTTGCAACTGCATTTATACAAAGTGATTGAAAATCCAATAAGGCATGTAGGGAAAATGATACATTAGTGCTGGGGAGAAATGATTCACTTGTATATTTGAAATTTAATGTTTTTTTTAAGTTGTAAACTAATATAGGACTGTAATATTCATTATTGTTTTACAGCAAGAGCTACTGAAATTGGTAAGGAAGAACAAAGAGACTATTCATAGGCATTATGTAGGTTACATAGAAAAGCAGTGCGATGGCAGATGGTTAGTTCGTTTTGCTCGTCATGTAGAAAGATAAATTTTAAATTGCCTGAAAAGGAAGATGTTTCTATAATTGACGAAGGGGAAATTAAAAAAACAACAACATTAAATCCACCCTATTTTACTTACCAAAATGATGAAGTTATAAGTTTTTCTTTTAACCATTTCAGGCGTGATGGCATGTTTATGAAACCACTTAATATTAATTCCCAAACGCCACATTGGCACCAGCATTTTGTAAAATATCTTCCATTTTATATGGAAGTGAAATACAGCCATTTTCTTATTTCCAATTCGGTGCCATCCATTTATTCAACACTTTAGCATTGAAAATGCTTTGACCTAAAAGGGTTAAAGAAATCTTAAATTTACTAAATTTATGTTAAATTGTTTGCAAATCAGCAATTTTCACTTCATTTTTTCTTGCAGTAAGATCTCTAGGGTTTATTTTTTTCATTATTTATTTTCTAAAAAGTGTGTTAATAAAATTGTTTAAATAATAGCCATTGTTTAAATATTTTTGTAAAAAAAAATTCTGAAACAAAAATATGTCAATGTCATTTCTTTTTAAATTTTACATAAATATTTTAAGATTTATCATAAAAAATCACTACGTATAATTTAAACACATAAATTAAATTGTCTGCATTTTTTTTTTCAATTTACATAACAATGTATCAAACCTCCCTTGCTAGTGTATCAATCCTCCCCAGCAATGGGGAGATTTGATAAGTAGTAACAATTCACAATAATTGGAATATATTTTTTGAATGATTATTTTTTAAATTCACAACATTTTTAATAAATGAATAAAAGGTCACTTTATAAGAAAACACGAAAAATTTGTTCAAAAATAGGGTTGTAAAAAATTAGTAAAAAAAAGGTGTATCATACCTCCCCTACTTCCCCTACACATTCGGAATGTAAGCTACTGAAGCATTTAAATAAGTTTTAATTCATGAAAAATGTATTTGTAAATACTAAAAATATCCTTATTACTTTTAATTCTATTTCAAAACGCTCTGTAAAACAATAAATATCCTACCACATGTACATATTTTCAACGAGTCATAAATTTGATTCAAAAGAGAAAATATAGTTGTATCGTTTAAGTTCTGTAAAGTGTGTAAGATGCTTGAATAAAGAATTGTTTTAATACTAGAAATTGGAATTAAAGGGAATTTTTCAAATATCCAGTAAGTGTAAGAAATGAGAATAAAAATCAATGTGGAAACACATTTTTTCTTTTTATGTAAAATACTACATATTTCAGGGTTTTACAAATTCTATAATGTTACCAATGTATGCCATTACAATACTTATCCATTTTTATATTTATAAGCATTATGTAATTAAGTAAATATTTAATTCCTATGTAAAAATGGTTGAATTTTTATATAAAGCCAGCGTTCTTTTTTAGTCCAAAAGAATAGTGTATAGCACTTTCATTGCAAAATTATGTGAAATCAATATAAATTAATTTTTAGAAAATAAAATTATTTGATGCTGCATAAATGATTTATGATTAGTCAAGTTTTCACTGGGTGTTCTGTATCAAAATAATTTCTGAGGCAAAATGGCTGACGATGGAATATATACATCATGGGGATGATTGGGACATTTCAAAGGGGGATGAATGGGACAGTCTTTTTCATCCCTAGATGTGTTAAAACATTTATTTATTAACTAAATAATATTATATAGGTTAATAAATTAATAATTTATGTTAGTTATTAGTACTAAACAGTACTCGTATTATATAGGTTGTTTATTATTAAAAATTACATTGAATATTAATTACTGTATTGCAATAAATGTTAAATGGTTTATAAAAAAAATACCATTGAATCTTTATCAAAATAGATATATATATATTTTTAATGTATATGTTTATTCATCAAATGGACTTAAATAAATTTTTCTTAAAATTTTGCTTAAATAAATTCTCACTCCCTCTTAACATAATTTCAGTTGAGAGTGATATCTAAGATACATTTAATTAATATTAATTAAAAAGTTGTGAATGAAAATTAATAGCTATGTCATATTTCAAAGACATTTTTCACTCTCCTTTCATATGTAAAATGTCTGATTTGGAAAAAAGTCCTTCCGGCCAGTGCCGGGAGGAAGAGGTAGCTTTCATAATCCTAATTTAAAAAAAGCCAACTTATATCATGCAAACACACGAAGCTCAATTTAGTGGAAACCGAATATAGGAGATTCAATACTAATTTTTATCAATATAATGAATGAGAATTTCGCGAAATTAGTCAGCTTTATCCAAGCTGCTTTTCTTTAAAGTAACTTATATTTGGCTGCCAAATTCGGCAATTTCTTAAAGTGCCTGTCATTTTAAGACAACATGCTGGATGAGGCTAAGCAGTGTACTTGGTCGAGACCTTAGTAATTGCTGTGCACATGCTCACTCACATCGGAATCGGTTAATATATAGGAGTGTTGTCGCATGCAAAAAATCAGATTTTTCAAAATGTCACCCACAATAGAAATTGAAACTGCTATATCTCAGCCATTTTTTAAGGTAAAGACAAACAAAAAAATGCTCCTGAATCCTTATATCAAGATCAAATACTTAAGAAAGAAACCTTTTTCAATTTCTAATTTTTTTGCACCTCAGTTTAAATATATATATATATTTTAATTTAATGGCCGCCATTTTGAAACAAGATGGCTGATGAATCTGGCCAGCGAACTTGGTCGAGGTGTTGATGTATACTATCCACATGCCTTCTTACATCGAAATAGGCGAATACGTGTGTTATCGCATGACAAATACAAGATCGTTTCAAAATGTTAGCCATGCTAGAAATTCAAAGTGCTATAAATCAACCATTTTTAAGATATCAACAAAAGAACAAATTTTCAGAAACAAAAACTGCTCCGGAATCTTTGTATCAAGGCCAAACACATAAAAAAAATCTTTTTCATTTTCCAATTTTTTAATACCTCATTTTGAATTTTAAATTAAAATTTTTTTAAATGACAACCCTTTTGAAACAAGATGGCGAATGAAGCTGGCCAACCTACATCCAAATAGGTTCATAAATACGCCTGTTATCGCGTGACAAAAATCAGGTTGTTTTAAAATGTCAGCCACAAGAGAAATTTAAAATCCTATTACTCAGCCATTTTTTTTAGATATAGACGAAAGAAAAACTGTTCCGGAATCTTTGTACTAAGGTCAAACACATACAAAAAAAATCTTTTTCATTTTCCAATTTTTTGGTATCTCATTTAAATTTTTTTATTTTTTTATTTTTTTAAATGGCCGCCATTTTGAAACAAGATGGCGGATGAAGCTGGCCAACGAACTCGGTCGAGATATTTGTATGTACTATGTACACACCAAGGTACATCCAAGTCGGTTCATAAATACGCCTGTTATTACGTGAGAAAAATCAGGACGTTTCAAAATGTCAGCCACGCTAGAAATTCAAAATGCTATAACTCAGCCATTTCTTAAGATATAGACGAAACAAAAACTGCTCCCGAATCTTTTTATCAAGGTCAAACACATAAGAAGAAAATATTTTTTCAATTTTCAATTTTTGGTACCACATTTCAAATTTAAATTTTTCTTAAAAATTTAAATGGCCGCCATTTTTAAACAAGATGGCGGGTGAAGCTGGCCAACGAACTCGGTCGAGAGATTGGTATGTACTATGTACACACCGAATTACATCCAAATCGGTTCATAAATACGCCTTTTATCGCGTGACAAAATTCAGGACGTTTCAAAATGTCAGCCATGCTAGAAATTCAAAATGCTATAACTCAGCCATTTTTTAAGATATAGACGAAACAAAAACTGCTCCGGAATCTTTGTATAAAGCTCAAATACATAAGAAAAAAATATTTTTCCATTTTTAATGTTTTGGTACCACATTTCAAGTTTTAAATTTTTTTAAAAATTTTAAATGGCCGCCATTTTGAAACAAAACGGCGGATGAAGCTGGCCAACGAACTCGGTCGAGACATTGGTATGTACTATGTACACACCGAATTACATCGAAATCGGTTCATAATTACGGGAGTTACAGTGTGACATAGGTCAGATATATATATATATATATATATCAATTTTGAACGGAGGGTGGTTTCGGGGTCTGGAGGTCATGATCGATGAAAATATACCAAAATTTTTTGAAATCGCTTTCCTCCGAACGGCTGCATTAGGTAGCTTTTTTGTAAAGAAAGCTACCTAAAAGTGAGGAAAAGGAACAGATAGATAACCGAACGTTGCATTGCAAGTTAAAACTGCAGCAAAAAAAGTAATTGCCAGAATTGATATATAACAGCCATATTATAAGATTACATATTACAAATATAATTATAAATTTCAATTAGATGACATTGAATACAGGAAGGAAAATAATTGTGTCCCATCTATTCATATTAGTGTCCTATTCATACCTTCTCTTAATTTTTTTGCGAAAATGCAACACTGGAGAATTACCAGCAATATTTTATTCCCTTTTACAATTTGAGTTTTTGTAAAATTAACCTTTTTACTATTGTATTTATTTGATATACATGCTATTTTTATTCACGTGAAAAAACAACGTTTTCTCCTGTACTACGAAACAAAAGAGTAAGGTAGCTAAAATAGGGCATTTATTAAAGCAAAAAAAAAAAAAAAAAAAAAAAAAAAAAAAAAAAAAAAAAAAACACACAAAGGAAAGATTAGAATTTTTTTACGAATATTTATTTCAGTAATCTTTCGTTTTCAAAAAATTAATTTTCGTAAAACAATTTAAGAATTTTTCTGCAAAAACAATTTTCTTATTATCCACTAACATAACTTATTTTGTATCGATAAAGTTTTATCTTTTGCTTGTAATTCAAAATGTAACAACGAAATTAATGTGTATTTGTCGGAAATATCTAGCTTTTACATGCTTTCAACATTTACTTGCTCAAAATTCATGCTACCGATTCACCATGGAGGAAATAAATAATAGCAAAATTGGGAAAATTTGAAAAGGGAATGAGAAATTTTCTACGACATTCGCCAGGATCGGATAAGAATCTCTGTACGAGAAATAATCTGGAAATTTAAAATGATCCAAGTTAAGTTTTTTATTTTCTGAGTTATCAAAATCAAGCATAGTTTCAAAAGTGAATTAAAATAATAATGTGAGTACAGAGTTTTCTGTTCGCTAAAATACATCAAAGATTTAAATAATTCTTTGTTGTAAAACATATATATCAATGTTTAATTTTCCTCTTCAAAGCTTTTGAACATTTAAATATTAAAAATATAAATATTATAAAAAGAGTTTTTATATAAAATTTTAATCGTTCTTAATGAACATATAAATATGATTCATTTTGCATTTAAATATATTAAAAAAAGTGAAAATTACATTTTATAAAATGATTAATGCTGTATGCAATTAAATATGGATGCATAACCTCAACCTTCCGTTTTTTTTTATTTAAAAAAAGCGTATACGTACCATGAAATTTATTTAATAATGTGATTTGCTTCTCATTGATACTTACGTTATACTCGTATTTTCCGATTGATTGATCACGCACCCACCTAGAATTTAGACCTTGTTCTATCTCCCTACTCTTAACCTTTTACCCGCCAACGTTCCACAAGTGGAACATAAACTATGTGTTGCTTTATCTTTTTAAATATTTGTTTAATCTGTTTGAAATTTATAATATATCTTTTTAAAGATGTGTTTTAATGGATTAAATATTACTTTTTTATATTTTTATGTGGTTTCTATTTTGGAGCTTGTTAAAATGTAACAAAAAACGTAAGTGTTGTAGGCTGTGCTTTTTACTCTATCTATAACTTTAGAATTCAAATGTGAGTGCTGTGATGATTATTATTGCATTGCTTAGTGTTGTTTATTACGTTTTATACATAAAAGAATGTTTTATCTTATTTTGTTTTTGTTTTACGATCATTTGAATGCCAATGTTCCACATGTGGAACGTTGGCGGTTCAGAGTACAAAATTATCTTATTGTTACTTTTTTTTGGATCTTGATCATTTTTACTGGGCTCCCTCGGACGATTATTTTTTTATTGTATTCGTACCAGTATTATTAAAAAATAAATTTTATGATATATGTCTCTTGCATCTGTTGCCAAAGTGTCTGTGAAATATTTTTGAACCAATAAATGCCAATAAAATCTACAAAAGTATTACAAAAACAAGAAGGAGAATATTTTGATTATTATAGCTATGGCAAAGTTGTTTGTGTACGATGGAGTGACAACAGTGTCGTTACTGTTATATCAAATTGTGAAGTTAACACATCGCTAAATTAAAGTGGAACGTGATATTCTTGAAAAATAAAGCGAGAAGTTTCAATCAAATATCCTCGATTGATTAGATTGCATAATTAGGATATGGGTAGTGTAGAATTTTTGGATTATTTGCTTGAAACATATAGCCCGGTACATCGATGATAAAAATGGTGAGGGAATCTGTTTGCAAATGAACTAAATATGGCTGTTGTTACTTGTCATGCAGTAGGCTCAAAAGAAACCCTAAGCCATTGGAAGTTTCGGCGTGAAATTGTAACCGTGTCCATAAAAATTGGATTTGATGTTTGAGAAAGGGAATAGAAAGTCCTACTGCCCCGGTAAGTATGGACATTATCACCTCATTCAGTATCTATTGTTTTTCGTCTACTACTCAAGAAGATTCTCAAATCGACAGAAAACATGAAGAAATGGTGTGAATATTATGGAAAGCGTATGCATGAAAAATGTTTTGAGGCTTTTCATAAACATTTTGCTTTTAGTGACTAGTTAACATGTTCCTAAAATAGAAACATTTTTTACTTTACCTTGTTTTCTTTGTTTTGTTATGTGTGCAGTGCTGGTATGATTTCGAAAGAAAAAATTCGTCAAAATGTACAAATGTTATTCATACCGCCAGCGTTCCACAAGTGGAACATACCTGTAACTCCACTTCTATTTTACATAACGTCTCAAAACTCAGAACTCAACCTCAGAAGTAATCTAAATCGTCTGAAAAAAAAAAATTCAAATTAATTTGACAAGCAGTTCATGGTGCGGCGGGTAAAAGGTTAATCTTCTTTGTTAGAATGCATAAGCTTTGCTGTAGACCTCTTGTTCTGTTATAATTTATCCTTTTTTAATTGTAGTACATGTAGTATTTCTGGATTTTTTGCGTGTATGGCTCTTTAAGATGACTGTTGTATGTTGTTATATGAGGTTGATGTATGAGTAGATGTATGAGGCTCTTTAACTCATTTTTGGGGAATATATTTGAGAATAATTCGGAAGCCCCTTGAATAGTATTTAGTGAACCAAAGAACCAATGGAGAGATCTATGGGATGCCTATGAAAGTCGCACTGCTCTCGTTCACTTCCAGTCAAAAGTGATCAGTCAAATAGTCTTCATGCGTAGATGTTGAATATATTAGTGGAATTTGCATTCAAATTCCATAACTTTCGGTTGATCAAAGCAAACAGAAGATAAGGAAGGAAAAGAAAAAGGCCCCAGAGTCATACATTTCTCCCTCTTTTTATGTATAAATTAAATAGGCCTTAATGATTTAGAAAAAAATAAAATAAAAACCACAAAAACAGCAAAAAAAAAGGCAATTTAATTAAATAAAATCAGGCGAGGATTTGACGACTAACTTCAGAAGCCTATGAGGTTGCAAAGTGCGAGAAATAGAATTGCCGGTAAAAATAAAGCAGAGAGAAAAGATTGAAATGACAGGAAAGCAAATATCTCAGAGAGCTGTAAAGTGAAAAGTCACTGCCGGATTTGACCTTCAACTTCTTCAATCAATAGGGTTGCAGGAGAGCAGTTAATCAAATTTCGAGACCAAAAAGTAACAAAAGTAAGCTGGAAAAAATTAGAAATCAATAAAAAACAAGATCTTGAAATAAAGTAGATGAATTCCGGTGCCGAATGCTCAGGCAGGAATGATGTCGAAAAAATACTTTGAAAAATAACTGAATAGAGAATAAAATGCATAAGAAAAAATATGCAAAATTAACATTTTCAACTTTTAACTCTGGTACTTATTATATTTCATATCATAAGAAAATTCTTGTTCCAAATGTGATTATTTGACTTTAAAATGCGACATGTTGCTACTATGCTGAAAAAAAAATGTTATTTGTATCTTTAAATCATTGAAATTCATACAATATGTTTTTATAATTAACATACCAGTATCCTCCAAAATTCCCTTATCATTTATATGTATGTATTTTTTTATTTATAACTCAGTATTTGATCATAACTGCTGATGTGTTCCCTAAAAAAATAAAATTCTAAATATTTAAAAAAAAAAAAAAAAAAAAAAAAAAAAAAAAAAAAAAAGTGCAAAAAACCGTTCATATTTTCGAAATAATTTACTGCGAAATTATTATTTTATTAATGCAACTTAAATTAATTTAGAAGTATTTTTATTCCAGTTATCATATTTTTATTATTTTGTAAGCGTGTGTTCTCAAACGGAAGCAAAAAAAAAATTGAGAATTGTAAATCTCGTTTGTATGATTAGAAACAATAGAACTAACAATCATAGAAAGATCTGTAAATTTGAAAAGGTGAAAGCTATTTTTTTCCGCTAATAAAAAAATTAATAATACAGTACATAAAATTTAGGAAATTTTGCATTTCACATTTCCAAACAGATTGCTAATTTTCATTTTCTATCTCATCTTGTTCGTGATTCAAATTTAATAACTAAATAAATGTAATCTTTTCAGATGCTGCAAACATTTATTAGCTTAAAATTCATACTGCCTAATTCCCACGAAGGAAATAAATCGTACAAAAATTGGCTTGGAAAATAGAAAAGTGAATTAGAATTTTCTACGAAATTTGCCAAAATAAGATAAAATTCGCTGGGTGGTAAAATTATATGGGATATCTTATTTTCTATTATAACAATATCCAAAAAATTTCAACAATAAACTTGACTTTCTACTAAAATGTAAATACGGAGTTTTATTTTCATAAAAATCGACCATGTGTTTTAGTATTTTTTTTCTGAAAACAATAATGTTAATTCTTACTTTCCTTCTAGAGTATGTTTATACATTTAAACATTAAAAATGTTACAATTCTAATAAGAAAACATCATTAATTTAAAATTTCAAAACATTATTATTAAATTTATAAAATTGTTTCATTTAGTGTTTAAATTATATATAAACATAATGAGAAAATTTAATTTGATGTAATAATTCATGCAGTATAGAGTGATTTGCGATGAAAATGTCATTCGTATATTTTAAGCGCTTCAGAAAAAAGCAATTTCTGTTATAATCCGTTGTGTGTGTATGCATAAGTGTGTATTTTCTAAACAATCATTGTATACATTTGAACGAAACACTTCATATTGCAATTCTATTTCACCAGAGAAGATTTTAAGTTAAAAACAAGTAAGAAAAAATCATGCGTTAAGCATAGATTGTGAAACACTTTCCAACACATTCAGAATAATGTAGCAGAACTGCACTGTTTAAAAAATTAATATATTACGTCTAATTCAATCTTATGGAAACGCATAATACATTTCAGAACCCAATTTCAGCTGTTCCCATCCACAATCGGAAAATTATGCGAATTACAGCCCTGTATATGATTTTTAGATTTGAATCTATTAGCTACATGCAATCCAAAATTTAGTTCACTTATGAACTACATATACTTCAGTTGAAAATTTACCTTCAGCAATTTCCTCTAATAATGAGAACGGTGCGTGAATACTTTTGTGCAGCCTTGTATTTGAGGTATAGAATTTATATATAATGGGTAAGATGCAAAAAATTAATTAAATTTAAAAGCGCATACCGAATCGAAAAACCGTGCACTCCAGCAATTATTACTCAAAGACAGTACTGCACTGTAACCGATTTCTTTTGTGTGTCCCTGTAAATGAATAAAAAATGCTATGAATGTCCTGTTCTAACGTGATCGTAGTAAAATTCAGTAATTTATATCAGTTTCAATACATTTGAAACAGCATAATGTCACTAAAATACTCTGCAAACGATTTTTCCCATATACCATAATGTAATGGAATATTTTTTAGTGTCCCTGTAAATGAACGATTAATCCTACATACTTCATATACAAAACCAAACATGCTTTGGCGACCCTAAATAGCCTTTATGAATTTCATGAAAATCCGAGTATATTTACGGGAGTTATTCCCATATACCGTAATGTAATGTAATACTTTTGAGTGCCCCTGTAAATGAACGATTAATCCTACATACTTCATATACAATACCAAACATGCTTTTGTATTACCTAAATAACCATTATCAATTTCGTGAAAATCCAAGTATATTTACGGGAGTTAGAGCGTGGACAGACGGGCTGACGGCCAGACAAACCGAATGCATAAACACTTTTCAACTTTGTTGGAGATTATTTTCAGGAGATTATTTCGAACATCTGAAATATGTATTGCCAAAATTTCAAAAGAAACTTTTAAACTGAGCATACGCATTTTGCATATGGCACCAATCTTTTATTTGTCATATATATTAAACGAGCAAGCAATTTTGAGTGATTACGGATGATTTCGAAAAAGGCTTGAACAATTTTCACGCAACTTGCCTCATATACGAAATCAGACATTAAAAACGAACAAGAAAATCCCTTTTCACCGGTTAAAACAAACTAAGCACCGAATATGTGGCTTGCTATAAAACGAAAAAACGCTCAAATAATTTTCACGACACGTGTCTCCTATACTAATTTGAAGAAGTACAAACGATCTAGTTTGATCTCGTATTTGGGAAAGTTTCTTTTGAGGTTTTAAAACAAATTCCGCACTAAAAATACTGTTATATCGCAAAAATATCTCGTAAGATTGTCCCAAAATTTGGCTCCTATATTAATTCAAGAAAGAGAAAGATGTCTAACAATATCCTTAATTCCGAAAATATTGTTTTGTTAGTAAAAGTTAAACTCAGTAATGAAAAGGGTGCTGTAAATCGAAAATGATTAAATAAATTGTCTATTACAATGCAGAGGAAAGTCACCAATATCAACATATATAATTTGTTTGAGCACGGATTGATGCAATTTTGGTGTAACATGGTTTGTTTTTTAGATGAATACAGGATAACAGTTTACATTAACATATTTATTTTTTTAAATTCGCAATATTTTTTAGAGGTTTTAATCTAAAATATGTATACGTTCGCAAAATTCGTAAAACAATAAGACTTTGTCATTTACTTTTATCTGTTTCAAACATGTCTGTGTAAGTTATTTTGCTAAAATTAAATGATTTGATAAATTTAAACATTATTTTATATATTCTCTAAGTATACTAACATTTCTTGTCGTATAACTGCTCACGAACTTTTGCTAAATTTACCTTACTATCATATTGTCCATATTGTTGCCAACATCGCTACTGTTTGATGACACGGCGATACGCCCACTTATTAAACTTTAGTTACAATGTTAATATGGTGCTATAATTTTTTAAATAATCATTAAAAGTAAACGTTCCGGAGATGACGCAATCCGATTTTTAATCTTATGTTTTTTTTTTCCTTTTGAAGGCTCTTTAACAATGAGGATCCTCGAAAAATTGCCTACTTCAAATCTGAAAAATATAGGAGAAGCTTGGAAGGCTTGACCATAGGGGAATCTTGATACATATTTCAGTTTTCACATTTAAAGATTTGCCAATAGATGGCAACCAAAGCTATTGACATTCTCAAACAATAGTCGGTATTTTATGCAAATAATTGAAACAGGTGTGAAAAAATCAATTGTGAAGACTTATCAGCTTAAAAGGTGCATTTAAAAAAATATTTTGTAAGATTTTTTTCACGTAAACTATATCATAGAAATTTATATAAGTAGGTTTTAAGATATGCAGAAATATAGAGCTTTCGTTCTAGAAATAAAGATTGAACAGTAAATTACGCTAAACATAACCATGTGCTATACTTTAAAAAGTGTCTCTGTGGGGAGGTTTGACACAGTCAGTATTGGAAAGTGGATAGGAACTTTTGTTTCATTTAAATGGTACCCATAGTAGGTAAACAGAAAGGATGGGAAAATCCAAAAAGGATTAAAGCAGCTGCCTTAAGAAATTGTAAATGTTCATGACTCTGCAAAATAAGATAAATCTGATCAAAACACTTTAGAAAGATATGTAGACAATTTTCACCGAGATTAACACAGTGAGATGAAGCCAAACTATGTGGCAACTAGTTTTGCCAGATCGAGTGTCACAAAAAGTGGGTATTTAAAAGGGAAATTTTCTTCTGTTAATTAAGTTCCGTCTAAGCAGGACAAATATTTCAATAAAAAAATAAATTGGGTTAAACCACCCATATGTGGGGAGCCTATATTTTTCTCATGATTAAAATGATCTCGTGAATTTTTCAAATTTCTTATATATATTACACTTATGTAGCAATTTTTAAATAATTGATTGTATAATGAATAAAATGATATAAGAAACTTTATTCAAGGTTCAATATTTAAGATATAAAAAATCATTTTGTAAAAAATGGATCAACTTTCCCCAGTCTACGTTATATCAATAATTAAAAAAAACGTATTAGGGTCTTTACTCATTTTTCTTCATTTGTTCGCGTTTTTCAGGCAGTATCACGGTTGCCAGTTAAGCCTTTTTTAAATTTCAAAATTTTCGAATTCATACCGGAAATTCTGGAAGAAGAATTTTTACATCAGGTAAGCAGTAATTTTCTGTCATCATATAAAGAAAATAATACTATAGGAAATTTCTGGTATGGATACTAAATTTCGGAATTTTGATCAGGGAACAAACAGGCAACACTGGACAGTGTATGTTTTGTAAACCGACAATTACGGGTTGGGTTCCCTGGTGTTAATAACATGAGTTTTTTTCAAGCCAGTCATGAGGGGTGAAACAGTCACTTTTCAAATGTTTCAATTTGTGTTTAAAAATATATTTACCGTCGAAAGAAAATAGAAATATTTTTTTTATTAATTCTGGTAATCACTTAAAGATAATAAGCGTGTTTTTGAAGTTTAAGTCGGGTAACTAATTATATCATCAAGTTATATTTTTGAAAAAAATGGAAATATTAAATGCCTCCAAAAATTCATCTATTTACAGAAATATTCCTTTTTTTATAAATTCCTTTGAAATTATTACTTTATCATTGCAACTGTAGTGAAGTTTCATATATTTATATACCTCATATTACAATTTTGTTTTATCATTAGCGTATGCCTAAAAGCGGAAGCAGCAAAAATCTTTTGACATTCGCATCTTTCTTTAGGGACTAAAAGCAACAACAGAAATAAAAATAATGCAGTGCGAAATTAATTAGGAGGTATATAAAGTTGTTATTTCAGACATTTTTTCAAATTTCTAGAAAAGTTCAAGATGAGTTTTTCTTTATATTTGGCAATGTAGATTTTTTAAATTTACATTTAAAACAAACTTCTCAGTGAAAATTCGTCTTGAGGGTATTTTGGAGACTAACAACAAATTTTATAAGAAAAACAAGTACGATGAATAATGCTTTAGGTATAGATTATGAAAACCTTTCCAACAAAAAGAGAATATCACTAAGAAATTGATTTTTTTTTCATACAATGAAATGTGATTTCTAAATAAGCAGTTTGAAAAACACATAATTCGGGAAAAATCTGCAACTGCTGTCCGTTTGCATTAAAGTTTGCGAATTCTGCCGTATGGTTGGTTCTATATATGATCGTATACAATTGAAACACGATATGTAATACACTAAATGTTAAATAAGTTTAAAAAATGCATAACAAAACAGAAAAAAACATACTTCCGGCAGTTATCGATCATAGCCAATCAGAAAACCGAATTGTTTTGTGCGCTTCTGTAAATGAAAAATTAATGGTATGTTCTCCATCACCTAGAAAATGTTTTTTTTTTTTTTTTTTTTTTTTTTTTTTTTTTTTTTTCACCACAGTACTCTTTTTTAATTTCACTATGTTTGAAATATCATTAAATGTCATCTCGACTGAATTTTAGTTATAGACCATAACGAAAATTGTTTGTTAGCACCTGTAAACGAACTAGAAATGTTACATATTCAATACTCTTTAGAAAACATACTATAGTCTATCTCAGTTATGCATAACAATCTCATTATTTTATAATTACAATAGATTCACTGTAAAATTATTTTCCATGTACACCCATAATAAAAGGGACTGACTTATTTTATGTGTCTATGTAAACGAACTGCAAATGCTACACATTTCATTTTCAATATCTAACGCCGTACTAAACTTCAATAACATATAAAAATTACATTGTAATCCGAGTATATATACAAGAGTTAAAGCACAGTGCTATGGACATGCTTACTTCTACAGACAGAAAAACTAAATTTATAAAAACTTTCAATTTTATTGAAAGGTATTAAAAACCATAATTTTGACCACCCTGTTCCATAAAACCTGGATGTAATCTTTTTCGGTATTTAGTACATCGGTTTACTTTTGTTTAAAGTTGCAAACATTAAATAAGCTTAAGAAATGTCACTGAATTTTTGCAACTTCTTCTGCTACATATCATTAAACTACACGTAGATAAATGTTTCATTTTAACCCAATATAACTTTATTTAAATCAGTTTCACATTGTAGATACCCATGTTGTAAGTTCTGCAAGTCATAATTATCTTCTGAAATCTCTGGCTAAAACATCCTTGACATCACTGCAATTCACTGTGCTCACGACACATCTGTGACGAACCTCCCACCACTTTGCAACGTTACGAGATTAAAATCTGAAATTCTTTAAAAAAAGGGGAAGAATACTCCAAAACATATTACCCATTTTAAAAAACGTTTTTCTCATTCTTTTAATTTTCTTGACGTAACACTGATGTCACTCCAAATTATGTACGTTAAGTCACAAATTTGACCACTGAAGCAATCAAAACCGACAGAGCATGATCCTAGTATGAAGAAGTTTTTATTTTCGAAGGGTTTTTAACATTTTGTTTGTACCAAATGGAAGTTTGTTTACCATTTTTGTGACAAACTGATGCCCTGACATAACAAGTATCATTTTGTATACACTTAATTATGTTTTTTAATCTTACTATTTAATGCTTTTAAATAACTTCTAAAAAAAAAAATATTTTAAGAAAATCGTCAACGGTAAAGCAAATAAAGTTACTAAAACTAAGGAGCCGTATGCTTCTCATCGGATCCATATGAAAATAATTTTGAAAGTGAAGGCATTTTGCTTTGTTGAAAGTAGGGACGAGATTCTCTGCAAATGTAAATGTATTCAAGAAAATTTATGGAAGCATATGTATATTACGTAATATACAAAACGTATCAAATAACAAAATACCTTGTTATCTCATCGGGTGCTCTTATAACCACGTGCGCTGGTGAAAAGCATTTTAAGATCTTTATAATTTATTTAAAAAAAAAGAAAAGAAAAATGTTTTAAGAAACACTGGTAGCTCCTAGAAGCTGCAAGTCTACATTTTACGACCGGCACTGTTTGAAAGCACTTATATTTGACAAATATAGAATTTTATTTCAGTAATTATAAAGTTCATTTATACAAAAATGCTATAATAATAGGGGTAATAGTACTTTAATATGTAGTTAATTTAAAATGAAATAAAGTGTTAAATGCTAAAAGTATTGCAAAGAATATAAATTTCAGTCCTAAAAGTTTTTGTTTTAATCTAAAATATGATAATTCATTTAAAAATAGAAACATATTTCATTTCAACTATTAATATAATAATAATAATAATATATAGGATAATAATTTATAGTATAATAATAATAACATATCACAATTGATTATAATGTAATATGATACAGTCTTTGATAACAATTATGATTTCTATCTCGTTCTTAGTTTACCCGATACATATAAAATAAAATTTACAAGTATAGATTTATACCGTCATAAATTGCACTCTGAATATCAATTTTGACAAAAATGGAACAAATTATACAATGGAATACATGCTTAGAAAAGAAAATACTAAATTGTTAGAAAAAGAACTGGATTAAACACTATCAAGGATGTCTGTATGTTTTTTTAATATTACATATTATTATTAATTTATTCGACAACCCAATTGTAATCATAATGTATATATTCGTGATGGCTGATAACGATATATTTTATGTATTTTATCAATAGCACGGGTAACTCGATTTTATCGATAGTATGGATAGCTACATTTCATCGATATTTCCAATCAATAAATTGCTATTCCTAATTTGCGATATCACACCCCATTCTACACTGTAAAAAAAATATGTAGTTCTACAGATGTAAAATTACATGCTTACTAAACTTTCATATGTAACTGTACAAAAAGCTGAAAATGTACAAAACTAGTTTTTGTAAAGCTACAGAAATCTGTAACTTTACAGAAATCTGTATCTTAATAAAATTTTATCTGTAATCCTGGTTGCAGTTACATGAAAAGTTGTAGGCATCACAGTTTCCTAAAGAATTCTTAGTAACCTTACAGATTTGTTTTTATTTTTGGCGCAAAAGTGTGTCTGTTACATGAATTTTTGTTGTTGCCGTTACTTAAAAAGTTCTAGGAATCCCAGTTTCTTAGAAAAACTTTAGTGACTTTACAGATTTTTTTTTCTTTTTTTTACAATGTACCAAAAATCGCTATAAAAATGTAGGACTATTCCGTCCTTTCGGTCAACCAGTGGGCATTAAAAACAACAACAACAAAAGTATTGAAATTTACTTTTAAGAATTTTTTATTCTTATAATTTTTTAATGAAAAATCAGTAAATAACAGTTTCTATTTCTTTGTATAATTGTAATATCATATTTTAATATCCTTTACACAAACAAGGATTCAATTATCTTTGAAAATTATTCAGGAGTATATGAAATTCCATTTACTAAAATAGATGGATCAATATAATTATCATAGTTCCAAGATTAACAGGAAGTAGTTCAGATGTAAAAGAACACATTGGAATGCATTGTAATAATAAAGTTTAATAGAAAAACCACAAAACTCGCAAGATTATATCAAGAAGAAGCCAACCAAAGGAATTTCAATGAAATCAATATAAATTTTCCCTGCAATCTGTACTGTTCATCCATTATAAGAGAAACATCGAATTGCAACACGTGAAAATTCAATGTACAGTGACACAGCATTAATTATCAAAATTATTGTTTGATTTACTCTGTAGTTACGAGCATGGAAATTGAGATAAAAAAAGTAAGGTAAAATAATGTGAGTAATAGGAAAACGAATGTATAAAAAGTGAATGATGGCGTTTAAAATTATTGCATTATAAATTGTGCATTTGAAGAATATTCTTATATGTCTTGCAAATGGTTTCGACGAAGTCTAAAAATGACGAGAGTTTGTATATAAAATATTTTAAGTTTGATTTAGTGGTTTGTTTAGCATCTTTAAGCAGTTAATAAAGTAGTATTTTAAAAATCTGTGTTTCAAGAAAATCCTTCCGGCCAGTGCCGGGAGGAGGAGATGGCTTTCATATTCCTTATTTCCAAAAGCTAACTTATATTATTCAAACACACGAAGTTAAAATAAGTGGAACCTTATAATAGAAGATACAATATTAGTTTTTGTCACTACTGAATATGAATGAGAATTTCCAGAAATTAGTCAGCTTTATCCAAGATGGTTTTATTTAAAGTAATTTATATTTGGTTGTAAATTTCGGCGATATCTGCAAGTGCCGGCCATTTTAAAACAACATGATAGGCGAAACCAGCCAATGAACTTGGCTGAGTCCTTAGTAATTTCTGTGCACATGTTCTCACATCGAAATCAGTTGATATATGCAATTGCTGTCGCAGGCAAAATATCAGATTTTCCAAAATGTCACCCACATTAGAAATTCAAACTGCTATAACTCGGCCATTTTTTAAGGTAAAGACGAAACCAAAATGCCCCGATTTCTTTGTATCTAGGTCAAACACACAAGAAAAAAATCTTTTTTCAATTTTTTTGTACATAATTTTAAATTAAAATTTAAAGAGAAAAATTTAAATGGTCGCCATTTTCAGACAAGATGACGCATGAAGCTGGCAAATTAACTCGGTATTGATATGTGCTATGTACACACCAAGTTACATCGAAATCGGTTCATAAATACACTCTAAAAAATTCTTAAAAGAGCAGAAAAAAATCTTCGAATTCCGACATTCAGAATTACGTTAACAGAATTCTTATGTCAGTTCATCCTTATATCACTTATTTTCATGTCAAACAACAAAAAACTCTTTGTTCTATGTCATTAGTCTTCACACCAACAGAATAATCTGTTGGATAGCAGCAAAAATGCTTTTAATGGGAGGTCACCCCCTCTGACGTGTACAAGGTCATTTAGGATGACCAGTTTTCATTGGTTATCATCCGTCCCACGCTAACGTTTCAAACTTGAAATATTTGTTGTGTCTTGTCTCCTGTGTACTGTTTAAAATGGCAGGACGTTCAATAAAGCACATTCATCTATATCTAATTGAAAAAGAATAAGATATAAAGAATTTTCAACAGAAAATTCACAATCAATTTCACCATTGGAACCGATGACAGTCACCTTTGACATCAGAACCGCATTAATTGAGTAGTTTTCTTCCATAATCAGGATTTACTGTTCGAATATTAGAAAACAAACATAGCAAGGTATGTTTTCATCCTTCTTTTAAATATCTAACAATGTTTTTCCGAAACGTAACAATATGTATGAAAAAAAAATTCCAATTTGCTAAAAATCTTAATTAAGCAATGCTATTTATTTTTTTTTTATTATTTTTTATAATGTATGATTTACTTAAATTATTAGTATTATTTTATACTTCATTATTTATGCATATTAGTAACTAGTGCATCTAATTCTGTTAATAATTGGAGATTATTTTTTGATCAGTTGGTTATTTTAAGTTAAATTAATAATCTTAAGTTTATGATTAGTTTACAAATATTGAATTTTTACATAGCTGTAGAATGATTACTTATTATATTTAACTTTTTTATGACTAACAGTTTAATTTTACTTCATGGTATTAGTTTTAGAAATTTTAATTGAGATTTTAAATTAATTTTGTCATCAATTGACATGCGTGATAGTTTTGGAGTGATAGTTTCAATAATAAACACGGAGTAGCTGCATTAATTATTATAGTTATAGATAACTGATATTTTCGTTTAACATTAACCAGAATAATATTTTTTAGATATGACGCTGTTCATACATTTTTATTGTTTCAATTTATCACATTTCCTACTATTTACTATGTTGTTTAAAATGGTGTGATTAATATTTTGATTAATCGTTCCATATGTTGATTCTGAAGATTTTTTTTTTTTTTTTAAGTGCAATCTTAGAGTTAACTGTGGTGGTTCAGTTGAAATTTGTAAATTTTATTCATTCCATTTAATGAAATAAAAATTTGAGCTACAACTGTTAAATTATTTTGAAAATAATTCCTATTTAAGCTTTAACCATTCATTTTATAGAATCAGCAAGTTTAATTTTGTTTATCATTTTAATTTAAATTATATTGTAATATTTTTACTTATTTAGTTGATGACCATTTACTATACACGGAAAAACATTGTACATTGTTAAGAAGGATGATAACATATTTTATCACTTTATCCGAAATGAAATATTTTTACTGTATGGTGATATTTATATAGATTTTAGTGGCCCTTCTTTTACATTTCTCATCTTTAATCATAGCTGTCAACTTTTAAACATTTATATATACAAAGCTTTCTATTCGAAAAAGTTATACAAATTGACAGGTATTATTTACATAATTAACCAACATCACTAATTTAACCTAATCACTTTTCAGAAATATTGCCTGAATAAATATTAAAGTTGTTTTAATTACAAATTACATTAAATACATATATTTATTTTATTAATAAATATTTTTATGTGGGGGGGGGGGTATCTTTTATCGTATATATATATATATTACGAAACAATTTAATGGGTTAAGTCGAACAATCACGTCGTGCTTTTTACGACATATTACTTGATTCGTACCGCCTTTTAATCAGCCGTTGGTGAGGTTGTATAGCAGGCATACCACTTAGCGCAAGCATCGCTAGTGGAGGTGTAATCTCTGTGGAAATTTAGCAGCTGTGGAGCGATGATAAGATTGGTAGAGTCCAATCAAAACTCATTTATTCATGATGAATACAAGGCAGATTAGGCAGCATGATTGGTGAAAGAAGTAAAGGCTTATGAAGAAATCTGGAGTTTTCCCAATAAGACATAGAAACGCAGTCATAGGAAACTGTTTATTCCATCAGAATATACCAACATTAAACAATTCCCACAGGATGAGAAATCAGAGCCATCCCGCTTGAGCATGAACTAGTTATTCATGCGAAATAGATGTTAAATAACGAAATGAATATTCTACATGACTTAGGACACCAGGTAACAGATGATGTAAACAATCAAACAGCACAAAAAATCTACTCCCGAGCTCATGCTTGAGCTATTTATTAGAATGCGCGGAGGAAATCCGATTGAAATGAAAACTTCAGGCTAACCAAACAAATCACGAACGAGACTCGAAGTGAAACTGCGATCCGTCACTCAGCCAATGGAGAGCGATCGAGAAACGTCACGGAAAAGAATCCCGGTGCTGGTAATGAAAGGATTTCGATGAAAAAAGGCTGTCTCCCAGCTGGCGGGAAAATCAGATGAAATAGAATAAAAATGTAAAAATGGTTTGTATAAACATTCGAAAAATAAGTAACTGCGTTCAGAAATTTACAGTTTGGTATACGATAAAATAATGAAGGAATTAAAAGTTTAGATTATGTTTTGGAATAAAACTATTATTAAGATACGCGTTTTAAATTTATAGGAATCTAACTAGAAATAAATAATAGCGTATTAAAAAAAATGAAATAATGAATATGCCGGCAATTTAGAATAATTTAAATGAATAGTAAAAGTAAAAATTTTTTTATAACATATATATATATATATATATATATATTATTCTAAGGGGGAGGGGAGTTTAAGATATCTTCTTTCACTTATTCCAGTCTTTAATGTATTTATTTTACAAAATCTATATAAATGCAACTGTTTAAATATTTTATTGCGAATAAGCTATTTAAATTAATTTTGTAACAGTTTGGGGGAGAATTTCCTAAAAGTATTTATTATTATTTATAGAAACAAATCGATCGGTAAATAGAAATTTCCTATGTGCGTAGTCTAGAATAAGAGATTCTCCTGTTGAAAAGCAATCCCTAACAACTTCTCCCCAACAGGAATCAACCTACAGATTTCGCCTGCTAGGAAACTCATCAATTGTCAACAAAAAATGCCTGTATCACTACGTATTTCTGTCGTCTGATAACGCATTCTTTCGTCAACAGATATTTTCTACATACAGATATTTATTGGCAATCTTTTGCTGCCAGAAATTTTCTGTTGTTTTACAGAAATATTTTTAACAGAGTACGAGTTATAGTGTGACAAAGATTATATATATATAATGAAAGCTACCTAATAGAAAGTAAAGTTCACATTCACTTTCACAAAAATATTTTATTGCTAATTTTCTTTAACTATACTATACAATCAATGATTATCTTTGTTAACTTGCATAACATGTCTTTTTTTTATTTTTCAAAGAAATATGTGCCTGATGGTAAATGTTTCCTTCTCTCTGAAACCACATTTAAAAAATTATTCTCATAACAATTATTTAATGCGCCATTTCCTCTTAAATATAACTTTAAACTTTAATGTTGTTTCATAACATTGTTCCATAATGAGCAATTTCATTTAATGTACAATTTTCAAACATTTATTGTAGGATGTAATTGCTTGCGTTACACTAAATTAAATGAGACTAATTTTTAAAACGCTTAACCACATTAAATAGCTCGCAACGTTATAAATATTAATCATTTTTGAAAGATATGGCTCATTAAACATGTTGCAAAGATTGATATATTATTTTCAGTAATAATTTCTGAAAATATTAGTAAAAATTTTAAAGAAAAAACATACTTCCTAAATTTGAAACAGGTTAATATAATTTTTAAAAGATTGATAGGGTGTTTGCTTAACATTTTATTAGCGAATAAGATGTAGTATCTTTTTTATTATGTTTGTATGAAAATGAAACATTGCACAATATCTGTCTATACACTGTTGTTCTACATTTTTAAAAAACAAAACGGTATATTCAAAATTATAAGAAATAATCTATATTAAAGTTATCTTTAAAACATTTTAATAATTTTTTTAAAAAGTGTAAACTTTAAAGTAGTATATATAAAAAATGCAACATGATAAAATAAAATCCCCCTCAAAAATTCACTCTGCTATAACTAATAGAAAATAACGATACTTAAAGAATACTCAGATAAATTATATATTACAGTTTTTCTCATTATATCCTGCAAAATTAGCAAAAACTATTTACATATGGGAGTCACATTCATTTTTTTTTATTTCAGTACCATAAGATTTAGTATCGGGCGGTATGCATAATCAATACAAATTACTACACGTTGAATTTAAACAGTTAATCGTTATATATACATTTTTCTTGTTCAGAATGATATTGCTCATTTCAGTTAATAATAATATATATATATATATATGTGTGTGTATATATATATTTCATTTGTAAAATTATCTCCACTTTTTTATGTTCCACAGGACCTGGTTATCCGAAAAGCATGGGAAAAACGAGCTTTTGTTTTGTTTTTACTTATTTAAGCCGGACATGATAACGCCTGTAATATGGGGCCTCAAATTCCATTTGTTATATTGAGTTTTTGTTTTTGTTTTTAGAGGTAAAAGGTTACCTTATGCTAGAAAAAATCCACACTACTTCAGGAGACTCATCTAACTGGGAAATATTAATTATGATCAGTAGTCTATTAACCAATCAATAATATAACGAGGTAACCACGGTATCTGATCATTAAAATAACCGTGTATACTACAAATATAATCTACAAATCAATATGACATTAATATTTGATTTACTATTTCATTTTATAGAATAAATTCATCTTATATATATATCTTACAGGTAAGTGTTTTGATAATTTAGACGCATTGGTAACATTTCCTATCCTTTATGTTAAATAGGAAATGACCATTAGCGATCAATTGATTACAGTGACTGAAGCTTCAACTTTGTTTGTTTTGATAAAAAAATAAAATATCTAAAAGGAATTTTCCAATATTTTAACTTTATAAATGCTATGTTTAAATTAAAGCTTCTTTTTATCTAGTTCCAATCTCAACCGATTTCGTATTAATATGAGAAATGAAATTGCTTGTCGCATTGCACTGTTAAAAGTCTCAAGCAGACTATCCAAACATTCAACCACTTTTTCAGAAAACACCATAATTTAGCTATATTCTGACTTATCTGAACGCTTCCAATTATGGTGAATAAACCGCTATTTACAAAGCGGTTGAATGACTGTATAGTTTGCTGCAGATTTATAACACTGTGCTTACTTCTTATTTAACTTTATGTTTCAGTTCATATTATTAAAAATTAAACGCATATTGTATAATAAATTGAAATAGTTTATCATTAAATTTCCCTATAATGTGTGTTTTGTTGGATATTCATATACATTGCATGAAAATATGCTATACAGTTCACAATTTGGAGCAACTACGCTATACTGCACTTTCTTTTGGTTAAATGACTATACAATTGACTGAATGCTTCTAACTGCGTAGAAGTAAAAAAAAATGAAATCCTTATATCTAAATGTGTAATTCGTTTAGTTTAAATTTAATAAAAATGTCATTTGACAACATTTTAACTTTATTTGTGATTAAAAACTTGAATAAATAGGATGCCAAAAGTAGTAAATTAGTATAATTTAAGAATTTCACTCATCAAAATCTTTCAAATAATTTTTTTTTTTTTTTTTACATACAAAGTTGAAAAAAGGGACTCAAACTTTAAGAGATGATAGGATCAGTTATATGAAGTAATTTTGTTTAGAAAATCAGGAACGGAATTTTCTAATTGCATAAGAAAATACTCAGTCTCAGAAAAAGACGAACATGTGTTTTTTCTCATAATTTTAACAATAGTAAAGTTATCTAATCAAACATTCATTAAAACTCATCTCGTTTTGTGTAAATCGGGAGTTTTCCAGGATAAGTGTTTGAAATGACTACCACTGCCGTCTAAACAACAATAATGAGTTGCGCACACAGTTATACGTTGTAATAGAATTGGAAGTATATGAAGTATACCTAAATAAATCACAATGTATTTCCAGCACTTCTCATGTTAACATCACATTTTATAGAAATTATAGCAATTCAGTTGTGAATATCGTCATAATATTTTTACTGCTGTTAAAAATGTGTACGGAAAGGAAGATTTACCTTACAATGACAGTCGCCATTGTTTTTTTATTAAATAATAGATTTATTACCATTTTCTATACAAAAACTGTTTTTGTAGTGTTATCACACGACCCCCGTTTAAAGTTTGCGGGACCATTTTTAAATTACCCGATATTTTAACTCCAGTTTGCTTAATAATACACCTTCATTTTTTTTTTTTTTTTTTTTTTTTTTTTTTTTTTTTTTTACATATTTCAAATTTTGTATGTATACTATTGTTGTATACTATACGTATCGGCATGTATATTATACATGTAGGGGGCGGAACGCTAAAGTGACCAGTCTCAGTTTTAATGAATTTTTATACCTTTTTAATTAGTAACGTTCGAGAAACAAATACCAATAGTAACTATAATAACTTTAAATTAAATTACTATTTTGCTTTTTTTTTTAATTTATTTTAAGGGTACAATGCACTTTCAAAATCGAAAAAATCCTCAAATTGTCGAATTTTCACTTTTAGCATAATAACAATACATGATCTCCATGGTATTGAACACAAAAAGAATTTTTTTATTTCGACTATTTTTACTGGAGTTATAAGCATTCAGCCGAACTCCAATCAGCTGATTCTGCCACGCCATTCTTTGTTTACCTTTTCGCCTATTCGAAACTGTAAAATTTAGCTTTGTTTTTCATTTAACCTTACTCAATGTTATAATTTTCCACTGAATGCTTATTAATTTTGCGATTTCGCAAAATAATACTTTAACTTTATCTTTTAACTGTTTCCTTTAGCCTTTTTTGTAATGTATTTAGAGCTAATTGCTTTTTTTTACCAATCCTTTTAGCGTAAAATATAAAAAAAAAAAAAAACAGTTTTTTTCAGAACTAAAAGTTCGGCAAATTTTTAAATTTATTACTAAGTATTTTAAACTTCAACTTTTAATTTTTCCTTTAGCGTTTCTTTACCTTGTACACACGCACAAAAACTTTTTAATTACAACTGTATTTACTGGGGGGCTGCATTTTTCAAAGTCACACATTTTCACAAATCTTTCACAATCACACATTCTCGAAGACACACATTTTATGTGAAATTATCATAAAAACATAAAGAACTTGCATATAAGCCAGAAGTAATATTATATCCCTTTTTGTAACTGCAACTGTGTCAGTAGGAAATTATTAAACAATTATAGCCATTGTCTTTACTAAAACCTGTTTTTCTTAGAATGAACATTTTCGTCATTTTCATTATTTCAAAATGTTCCATGCGCATTGCTTTATGCCCATTTTTCCTGATTTTTCTTTTAAATGCTCTCTATGTATGTGTTAAAAAATTTTACTAAAAATAAACTTGTTTAGAGGCATTTAAAATTTTAAAATTTCAGTTAGACTTTTTAATGAATTTTTAACGAATAACGCAAAAAAAAATAAGTTACAATATTTTTTTATGTTTTACAAGAAATATGCTAAAAATGTATAGTTATTTTATCAAAAATTTGTGAAATAAGATATATTTATACTACGAATAGTTGCAGAATTTGTTTTAAAAATATAGTTTTCAGAGTCGACTGTACCCTTAAACGTACACGTTACTTTAAAAGAAAAATTACAAAATGTCCACTTTGCCCTGTTAGGTTGGATAAAGTAGCCAGCATAGATAAATGAACAAATCTCATTTATTTAGGATGTATATATTTTTAATTAACACCAGCAAAGGTAACACACATTAAGAATAAGTATGATGTTTTTAATGTTTTAAGTATTAATTAATTGTTACTATGATAAAATAATCAGTAATGAGTATCAATATGACGAATGGAGAAATATAAGTGCCGCCAGCAAACATGCAGACTGCAAATGTCGAGAGTAAGCATTTTTCTGCAGAAGTTATTTCCCCGATCTCTCTTCTTAATTACAAGATAAATTCTGTTGGATAGTAATTTTGCTATTAACAATGAATAAAACATCATTTCTTGGCAAAATAGCCATCTGGCCACTGGAGACTGGGCAAAAGCCTAATCTCTCTTTGTCCGCTTTGTCCTAATTACCAACATTACAAAAAATCCTTCCGGCCAATACCGGGATGAAAAGGTGTTGCTTCCCTATTTCTTGACTTTAATTTTTTTCAAATTTTACTCAAATTTTAAGAACATAAAAAGCGATGAACCCAATAAGAGAATATTCATCAATACTGAATTTGAATGAGAATTGCGCCAGATTAGTAGGGTATAGTCAAGTTGGCATCATTTATGGTTACTTATTTTTTGTAGCCGAAATCTGGTAATATGTCGCCAAGTGTCGTCAAGTTTGGCGAGAATTTGAAACTAACGGATATAAATATATTTGTATTTATTTTCTGTTTTTTTTTTGTTTTTTTTTGTTTTTTTTTTGTTGTTTTTTTTTTGTTTTTGTTCCGAAAATTATACTTTTATTTAATAGATGGTATGATTTATATGATTGGGAAAATGGTTACAACAATGAAATATATTTTGCGAGAAATGACGTTCACTAACCCTTGTAAATTAATCCCTGATTTTTTGTAAACTGTTGTCTTGTTTTAAACGTCAATTACCCTAGAATTTCAAACTGTTATATCTCAACCACTTTTTAAGCTAGAAAAAACACAAAAAATACTCCAGACTCCTTGTATCAAGGCCTAACACTTAAACATAAAATAAATTTGTATTTCTAAATTTTTTGTGGATTGTTTTAAATTTTAAAAATTTAAATGTCCACCATTTTGGAAAGAAGTTGAACAACAAACTCGTCGAGACATTGGTATGTATTATGCACACAATAAATCTCATCCAAATTGGTTCATAAATACGAGAGTTACACAGCATGACAAAAATCATATATAGGGAGACATTGATATATATAAGTCAACATTTGAACGGAGGGTGGTTTTGGGGTCTGAAGGTCATGATAGGTCAAAATATACCAAACTGTTTCGAAAATGTTTTCCTCTAGACGGTTGCAATAGGTAGCCTTTTACTTTTTGTAAAGGAAGCAGGAAGCAATCCAAGTCTGTGGTCTAGCATCTAATCTACATAGCGTTTTCAAATACGCATCATTTAAAAAGTTACATCACACTGATCAAACAGCTTAAGAGCAAATAATGATAACAATACAAATTATTTAGCTACAACAAAGAAATTGTACCATTTGCGTAAAATAAAAAATATGAAAAAGACAATGAAATGAGTACAGAACTAGGAAAATGTAGCCTTCCGCTCCAGAGTCACAGACAATGCTAGCAACATCTGCGACGATTGTTTCCCACAGTTCCTGCACGGCTGGGTCAGCGTCGGAAAAATCTCAAATGGTCACTTTGTCCTCACTGGTCACTATATCCTTCCTTCTCCTATTATTTGTATGTGTACTATAATTATACTATTAATTTTAGTAAGAAAGATCAGATTTCAAACATGATTTATAAAATATATACATATAATGGAAAATAATTTGTTTCGATGATGAAGGTATCTGCACTAAATGTCATAAAGTACGTTTAAATAAGATGCAATCTTTTAAACTTACCCTACGAATATCTATGATTTTTTTCCATATAACTTAAACTGGAAATCTAATTTAACAGATTAAGATATTGACTACAAGAAACAAAATAAATAACTAATAGAATGTTGCTCAGCTTTTTTTAGCATGCAAAAAAAAGTTATAAAAATAAAAGAAAATGTAAACAACTGGAGGAAAAGAGTTTTATCTGAGAAAGATCTCAGCACTATGTGTTATTAAGCATGATTCTATGATGTGAACATTTTTATAACTATTACACAATAACAAATAATTTACTTTTCTCGGTATAACCTAAACTGGAAATCAAAATTAATTTATTGAAATAGCAATTAAAGTAAAAGAGAAGAAAAAAATAATATTAAAATGTTACTTCACTTTTATAGCGCAAAAAAATAATTATAAAAATAAAGAAGCATAAAAACATCTGAGACAACGATTTTTATCTTATGAAGACCTGTGCATAAAATGTCACTGGCTATGTTTTGATAAGGTGTAATCTTATAAAACTATCCTAGAAATATCTACGATTTTTTTCTTCATATAACATCTGGAAATCTAATTATTTAAAATGCTGACTATAGAAAAATAAAAGAAACAAAATACTATCAAATATTACTCCACTTTAATAGAGCAAAAAATCTATAACATGAAAGAAACATTAAAAAACCTAAGACAAAGATTTTGATCTAATGAAGACCTCTGAATTAAATGTAATTAGGTATGACTTCAAATGTACAAGCATATGAAACTATCCTAACAATAACCCAGAATTTTTTTTTTCGAGCATATAATCTAAACTGAAAATCTAATTTAATTCATTAAAATGGTGACTACAGGTAAACAAAAAAATAAAATGCTACCAAAATGTTACTCCACTTTTATAGCGCAAAAAATTATATAAAAATAAAGAAAGATGAAAGATCTTAAGACACAGTTTTTTTATCTGATCAAGACCTCTGGATTAAATGTCATTAGGTATGATTTGATAAGGTGCAATCTTATAAAACTATCTTAACAATATTTAAGAATTTTCTTTCTTTGCAAATAATCTAAACTGCAAATCTAATTTAAATCATTAAAATGTCGACTATAGGAAAACTAAAGAAACAAGACACTAATAAAATGTTTCTTCACTCTTGTAGCGAAAAAAAGAATTATAAAAATATATAAACATTGAAACATGTCGGAGAAAGATTTTTTATGAAGACTTCTGCATTAAATGTCATTAGGTATGCTATCATAAGGTGCAATCTTATAAAACTATTTCACTAAATCCAAAGAATTATCTGTTCTCCGTATAACCTAAACTGGAAATCTAATTTAATATATTAAAGTATTTATCACAGAGAAACAAAATAAGCAAAATACTAAAAAAATGTTACTCTGATTTTTTTTTATCATACAATCAATAATTATAAAAATAAAGATCTATTAAAATATCTGATGCAAATAATTTTATTTGATAAAAATGTCGGCATTAAATGCCATTACGTTTGCTTTGTTGAGGTGAAATCTTATAAATATATCCCACAAATTTCAAAGAATTTTCAGTTCTTCTTATAAACTAAACTGGAAATCTAATTCTAATATATTAAAATATTCATTGCTGAAAAACAAAAAACAAAATACTAATCAAATGTTACTGTGTGTTTTAAGCATATAAAAATAATTATAAAAATAAAAATATATTAAAATATCTGAGGCAAAGAACGTTATCTGATAAAAACGTCGGCATTATATGTCATTAAATTTGCTTATTTGAGGTGCAATCTTTTAAAACTATCCCACCAATATCTAACACGTTTCTTTTCCCCATACAACGTAAACTGGAAATCTAATTTAATTGATTAAAATATTGACTACTGGAGTAAGAAAAACAGCGAACTTTATTATCCGCCTTAATTCGGTTATCTCAGCCTAATGTCACGATGTAAAAACATCTGTCTCCGCATAGGAATAATTAATGATAGCAGAAACGCATCAGAAAGGTCAATGGCCAAACAAACTTTTTTGCTTAAAATTATTAAAGCACTTTTTTTATCTCTGGAATATTCCTCCTGGTAAAGTATTGATTCGATTAATAGATGGATTTCCAACGAAAATAAAGCCAAAGTATTGCCAAAGATGATTAAGTGTTTTTGTTCTTTAGGAAATATTTTAATTAGTAACGAATGTAACGTTAAAAATAAATGATAAACACAGAGTGTCTCATGAACCGTTCACATTTCAAAAATTCATTGAAAATTAACAAATTACCCTATCGAAATGTCGGTTGCATCACCCGACTTGCAAAAGTTCAGCTGTTTTTCCTCGCAAAAACCGAATTTCAAAACTTAAATTTGCCGAAGCTAAACCTTCATTCGAATACTAGTTTTAATATTCCGGACATTGTACAAAATTAATTTTTGTCAGCACATATAACGTTAACCATTGACGGACCAATGCCGTCATATAAGCGGCATTGACACCCTTAACTAAATTTATTCGCGTGGCATCACTTTAAAAAAAAAGCACTTTTACTTGGACAACATATGGAAAAAAATACATTAAAGAATTTACTTTTAAAATATAGTGGTGCAAATAGAATATTATAATAAAATCATATGTTTAAAGCTACCGTCCTTTAACCCTCTGTCTATCAGAAGGGTCCAATGGACCCGACATGTACATTCAAAATATTTATTCAAACCAGAAATTTCTTCAAAACAAACTAAATGTATAAATCAGACAATAATAAGTTAAATAAACAAATTAAATAGTTTTAAGTAAAAATTCTGGTGTAGAATGTTTTTATAAAACTTGAGTAAAATTTCCGGTAGTTCTAGGGTTAACTGTTGATTTAAGTCTTGCATGCTGAATTGTTCATCTTTTAACTCTGGTAGGTTCAATTATTTTTTCCGTCCTCAGAATTATTCTAATACATCAAGAAAATTAATCCCCAAATAAGGATAAATAGCAATAAATCAAATAAAGTTCTTTCATGTGTCATAATTAATCAAGAAAAACAATCACGTTTGACAGAAGAATCAGGAAGTTAGCAAATTATTTATCTCTCTTATGTATAATCACTGTTGATTGATTCAAGATGCACATCAATATTCAAATAAAGAGATTCATAAACTTTTGAACATTTTTAGTTAATGACTTTAAGATTAGATATAATAAATTTCCTTAAATTGTTTTCTACTACCTATTTTAAATATACGATTATTATGTATGTACTACGTAGTGAGTTGTTGTTCTGATAAGTTTCAAAAGAGACATGCAGCTTTTCGCTACTTTTGTTTTAACACGATTTAATATTTTTTTCCTTCGTCTAAAGTAGGTAAAAATGATAAAAAACACAAATAACATGCTTCTACACAATCACAAAATATTTTAAACATGATGCAGATTCAGAAATATGTCTTTTAGTACAAGCTGCTAGTCACCATACTATAGAAGATACAGGACACCGGAAAATGATTGGATATCTTAGAAAAAGGTAAGCAATTTAACTAACCTATATTATGGTTATAGTTATAAATATAACAAAGTACAGTGAATCCTCCCTTTGTGACCATCTCCATTAAGCGAACACCTCCCTGAACGACCATTTTTCATGGAACGAAATTTAATCCCATCGGCTCAATACTAATTTTACCTCCGTTCGGAGACCATATCAGTTGAACTCCTTCCATGAGCAACCAATTTCTTTAAAAAAATGAAAAAAAAAATCAGTTTTTTCTTGGTCGATTGAAGAAGATTTAATTAGGAAAATAATTCCGGAGAGCGCACGATTAATCAAATTTCTAAACTAAGTTTAGATTTATATATATATATATATATATATATATATATCGGTAGCTTTTTAATGTGTAAACCCCTTTTTGCCTTTATAGGCAATGAATTTAACTCTGATGACAAATTAAGAATAAATGTCGATAAAGCCCCCTGTTCTATTCTCTCAGGAAACTGTCAAAGAAATGGATAAATTAATGAAGTCGTCACTATTTGTTCCCGTCCTAAAAAGAATTTATATTTATTTAATGAACTTTGAAAGGACTTGGAAATAAAAGTTATAAAAGATATAACCGTAAAACCAAAGCAAACGCCAATGTATCCATTTTTTAAACTCTGCAGTAATTAACTTGTGTAATTAATTTTTGTCATGATACTAAAATTTTTATATTTTTTCCTAATGCGAAACATCAATTTTAGTAACATTAATTGTTGCCTTTTTCATCAATTAAAATCTAGATTTAAACATGACCCACACTAAGAGACTGCTTCTCGGAGCGACTACTTTTTTTTGGAACGGAACGTGGTCGCTTTAGGGAGGTTTTACTGTAATTTGAGGAAAAATCTTCTCACGCTGTTAATATTAATTTACAAATAAAAAGATTGCAAACAAGAATGCACTAATCAGAAACCATTAAGGCATCTAATTTAAATACCGGGAAGTTAAATAAACTTTTATCAGTTGTATAGTAGATTTTTCATCTTAAAAGTTTTATTTTACAAATGTTTAAATCTTACAGATATCGCGCAAAATCAACGTGGTGTTTTATTTTATTTATTTTATTATTATTTTATTATTATTTTATTCTTATTTTATAAATTTATTTTTTACGACAGAGACTCTTTGTGCATTTATTTATATACAGGGTGTTTTAAAGGTATTAGTTCAAATCCGTTTAGAACCACCAAAATATGTCAAGAAAAGATTTTCTGCACAGGTAATTGCATTCGTAATCTGATTATAAACTAGTCGAATGTGCTTGTCCTAAGACTTTCTTCCATCTCATACATATTAATACTTAAAAATTCGCTATCACAGTGGCAAAATTTGATGACGCTCTATGCCCATCATGAGAATTCTAAAGTTATGAAATTCCGTGCATTAGTACTTCAGATAGGAATATCGCTAAAATCTTGTAAATCCTGCAAAATTCAGCATAGCCTGTTGAGTGATTTAGCCTTTTGTGTACCTATTGAGTGATTTACACCAAAATCTAATCAGTAACAACTTATGTCAACGTCTCAGTGAATCTTGATGACAATCCGTGCATTAGTTTTTGAGATAGAGCTATTGCAAAAACATCAAGCATAGCAGGGCCACTTGTTGAGCGGTTTACACCAACACATAATCAGCATCAACGTGTATCAAAGTACACCTGAATCTGAAGTTTTGTGAAAATTCGTGCTTTAGTTCTTGAGATAGAGCTGTTGAGGAAATCGTAAAAATGTAGCATAGCAGGACCACCATTAAGATTATTTACATCAAAAACTTATCAGCACCAACTTATATCAGGGACTAACTTAATATAATTTTTTATTAAATTCCGTGCATCAGAGTTCCCTCAAAATTGGGTCGCATATACACAGAGTCACACACTCACAGACAGACATTTTATAAAAGTATGTTTTTCAGGATCTCTGACCCCTAAAACGTGTAATTCTGGCTAAATTGGATGTAAAAAAATTTCTTGAATCCAATAGTCTCTTCTTGTAAAAGTAAAAGAATTTAAAAACAGGTAACTCACATCAAGCCATATCCAGATTTTCAATATCCAGATACCGTAACAATGTTTCTTACGTACTTATTTTGTTTTGTTAATGTGATAATATCAACGGAAACGTCGGAAATGGACGCTATTCCAGTCCAAAAAACACTGCGCTAGATGCGGAATAATTTAAAATGTGACTCAGTGCATATGATATTACGGGCAGAATTACTGTAAACTTTCTGTAAATTTTAATAAAACAATTAAAATATAAGAGAGAAATCTCATCTAAGCACCATTAGAAATTGTAATATTAAACGAATCATTTATATAAGACCTATTTTCAGGAAATGTTTTATTATTAGGCATATCCAAATAATTCTTACATCATCACAAAAAGATAATTTAATTTTTGATATTATTTCTTTTATTTTTTGCATCATTAATTTCAGAATCATGCAAAAATTTTAATATTAAATAGACGTACTGCGTTTTTAAAAACAGTAAACATTTCTTTATTACTTTAATATATAAGGCATACAGTTTTTGAATACTTTTTTTTCATGTAGTTCGTTGCTTACTTTTCTAGATCAAGAAGAAATATTATTCTTTCATTATCCAAATATTTTTTTTTTGTAACCCTACAAGAAAGGTTATATTTCAAACGTTTTTTTTCTCCATTCAGCTTCTTCAACAGAACACGTAATAAAAACTCTGACAAAATATTTATTTTCATAAGTTTTTTTTTTTTCGTTTATACAGCTGATATTCTGGGAAATATCTTTTTCGTCTCCTTTTAAAACTAGAAAATATATTTATTGTAATGCAGTTTTTATGCATATATTTTTCTTTAAAATCTTGTGTTTTGATAAGTAATGTATAATGAAAAATTTACCAAACAATGATTCTTTTTTTTACTCAAGATTTTTACTTATTATTTAAAAGATATATATATTTTTAATCACAAAATGACTTGTAATACTTAAAGTTTTAAAAAGCGCATGCATGTACAGTCGAGGAAAAAGAAAAGTAAACACCCCCCCACTAACTCTGAAACTATTTATAATAGAGAAACGTTACTGGTACCAAACAATTAAAAATAAAGTCTACTTTTAAATGATGTATATAAAATTTTCATAGAGGGCCATGTACAAATAAAAAACCAGACCAAACTTTGTTTTTTTCAATGGCAACATCCAATATTAACAATGTCTTTTAAATCTCCGGTTCAAACTATGCCAAGAAACGAAATTTGAAACCTTTTGGATAAGTTTTTGAATAATAAAAATTCAAAATTTAAAGCTTCTAATGTTCAATTGCATTTTCATATATTTATTAATGTCTGCTGAAATTATAATCCTAATCTGATATTTTTGGTGCGGTTATAATTCAAAAAAGCTCAAACATAAATACATTGAATTTGCAATTTAAAATAATTTTATAATATGAATTATGAGCTATGAAATTGATATTCGAAAAATATATGAAATTCAACCTACAGTTTTTTTTATAGATTTATACTTGTTATCTCCTGATTTATGTGAATTCTCAATTTAAAATATTTCTTTCAGGTAATTTTCGAATTAAGATTAAAAAATATCAAAATGATGGTTTAAGCGGTCATCTATGATGCATAGAAAATCATAATTTGAAAAAAAATATATTTTACTCATTTTATTCAAACATTTTGGCAGACAATAGTCGAAACATACTAATCGAGTGCAATGGTCATATTGGCACGAAATAATACATTAATAGAAGTCACATAGTCATTTTGTAGCATTTAAACAATCGAGTACAAAACTTCAAATTTTTATACAACCCCTAAAATATGCTCATTTTAAATAATTATTTTCTCTAAACTAATCGTACGAATTATATATATATTTATATATATAAAATAAATAAAAATATGGGCCTAATTGTAAGGGTGTAGAATTCATTTATGGTATCAAACTTGGATATTGCAATTGAATAAAACTAAGTTTGAATTAGTTTTGATAAGTTGGTGGTCCTCGAAGAAAATTTTATGTACATCATTTAAAAGTAGACTTTATTTCTAATCGTTTGGAACCAGTAACTTTCTTCTACAATAGATTGTTGCAGGATTAGTAGAGAGTGTTTATTTTTTTTTTTTTTTTCACGACTGTACATTAGCAGTAATTAAACAAAAGTACGGGGTGTACATTTCGAAATTTAATTTTAAAAAAAGTTTAAATTATCATACTACAGAACAGTTTATATCACGAGACTTGTCAGAGTGTGGCAATTTTTCACGCAAAAATAAAACAATAGTTCGAATTATTTTTGAACTATTTCTTGGATAATAATAAAAAACACCAACTATTTGATAACTTTCTTTTTTATATTATTATATACATTATTTATATTATTATATTATATTACATTATATATATATATATATATATATATATATATATATATATATATAATTTATATATTCCTACTTTTATTGGCACAAAACATCCCACTTTTGGCTTTCCTTATAGTGCAAACCGCACTACGAAATATTTTTGTGTGTGTGTGTGTGTGTGTGTGTGTGTGTGTCTATTTTGAATATAAACTTACTTTTGGTTATATTTAATTATTTATTTTATTTTATTTTATTTTATTTTATTTTATTTTATTGCCACAAAACATCCCAATCTTTGTCAATCTCTTGTGGTAAAAATCGCTGTCACATACACCAATTTGTAACTTTTTGTGTTTATATATAAAATAACTATACTTATGAGTCTTTTTGTTTTTTTATTATTTATTGCCACAGACCATTTAACTCTTTGCCAATCTCTTATGGCGCAAATCGAAGTGGATAGAAAAATTTGTTACGTTTTCATATCTATATATAATTTAAACTAAATTATGATTATTATTATTTATTTATTTATTTTATTTATTGGACACAAAACATTTGACCCTATGAAAAATCTTATGGAGCAATGCGCTCTACCCTACAACGATTTGTTGCATTTTTCTTTTTGCTTATTTAAAATCTAATATTACTCATTGGTCTTTTTATTTTTTTTTTATATATATATTTTTTATTGCCACAAAACACCCCCCACACTTTGAAAAATCTCTTATGGTGCAAATCGCTCTCTATGCAACAATTTCCTACGTTTATATATTTATTTAAATCTAAACTAAATTATGGGGTTTTTTATTTTCTTATTTTATTTATTAACACAAAACATCCTTTTCTTTTACAAGTCTTTTGGTACAAATCGCACTCCGATGAGACGTTTTCTTACATTTATATGTTTATTTGAAAACTAAACTTACTTATAAGTCTTTTTCTTATTTATTGATTTATTAATTTAATACAAAATACCTTCCTCTTTGACAAGTCTTGTGGTTCAAATCGCACTTTGATGCAACAATTTATTACAGTTTACATTTATTACAGTATTTGATATTAAATTTTATTATATTCCTTTTTATTGATTTAGGGGAGAGTAGCCATATTTGGACCGCCGCTTTAATTGGACCGTTGCCATTCCGCCGTTAATAACAGGAAGAGACTCTATCTGCCGCTGAAATCCTACTAATCAGAATGACGTCACACATGATTAGAAGAAGAAACCGCCTACCACGTGCTGTTTTCAGACAAAAAAAAAAAAAAAAAACCTAAAGTTAGCTGTTTTTATCTAATTTTTTCCTACTAAACGTAAGTGAATATTTTAAAACTAAGGTAAGTTGTTATGTTTTCATATACATATGTGAATCCATATGTTTATTGAGTATATTTTTCACGCGGATTTGTTTGATTTCGTTTTTGTTCTTAGTCTTGAAATTAACTGTTTTAAAAAATGGCGCAGTTGCCGTAATTGGGCCAATTTAAGTTGCTTAAATTGCACCAGATATGCGATCATAAATTTGAAAAGTAAGTAATAAATTTCGAGGACGGTACACTTTGTGCACTATTTTTTTTTATATTTTATAATGGATTACTATTTCCATGGAAGTTTTTTTTTTTTTTTTGTATATCTGATTTAATTTTTTATACAGTTCAGGCCTATGTAAACATAAAAACACTTTTACATGTCTATGGAATAAATTTTGTTTGCAATGTCTTTTATCTTGTATGTAATTGTATTTTTTTCTTTGCATTCTTTATTCTTACGGCATATTTGATTTCCAGAGTTGAATTCAAATATTTTCCTCCTGCAGGGTATTTGTGATAGAGAAATTTTACAGTTCGGAGCGTGGAATTATATTTTTTTGCCATTAAAACGCATAAAATCTCAAACCTTGATGAAAATGTTAAAAAAGACATAGACAAACTGTCTGGAAGAGAAACACTGTGACAGCAAAAGCTGTTAAAGATATAGGAAACAAAAAGCAGACAGTAAGTTGTGATGAAATTTACCTGCAACAAGGCTGTAGCTAAAAATCCTCCTCAAAAGCAAAAAATTCATTAGAAATGTTATTTCTCTTGCTAAATTCAGTTAAATCAAAGTACAGAGGGAGCCAAAAGACAGTTGTGTTAACGTCATCGCCATATAAACTAAACATTGAAATGAAAAAAAAAGAAAAAAAAAAGACAAAAAGGAAGCTTTCACAGCACAAAAGCAATTGGAGCATCGAGTTTTAAATAATAGGCGTAATGCAATTAGCAAGAAAATGATGGAAGAGAAAAACTACAAACATAATATAAAAAAAAACTTCTGTTGAAAAAAAAAAAAAAAAAGGTCTGATAAATCTAGACAGTGATGATTGGTTTTGCCTAATTTGTAAGAAAAATAAAATAGCAGAAATGATCCAGTATTCAGATCGCCATATACGGTTCCATGTTGTGTGCGCTGGAAAACAAAAACAATAAACAAAATTCGTGTATAAGCTTTGTATCACTCCTTACATGATATTCAAGTAACTGACAATTAGTTCCATAATTTCTATTCTTAATTACTGATAACTTTGATTTATATTTTGAATATATTTTGATTTAAAACAATTACTCTTATTTTCAGATATTTGATTTCATTATATTTCATAGCTGCTATTTTGTTTGATTGTTTCATTAATCACAAACTTTGCTTTTAATACAATTAATTATATTCCCTAGTCATTAAAACAACCTGATATTATTTGGTCCAATTTAGGAGACTGGGGTCCAACTTAGGCGACCAGTTGCTGAATTTTGACCACTTTTGACAATTTTTTCAAATTAAAATAAAATTTAAGATTTTGAAAAAGAAATTGATCTAAATATTTATTTAGTTAGTAGATGATTGACCCTGTGTAATTATCTTTTGCAAATATTCCAAAAATTAAGCGAGTTACACCTGAAAATAAGTGAAGTGGTCCAAATTCGGCTACTCTCCACTCTGAATTTTCTACTAAATATCCGACTCTTTGACGAGTCTGATGCTGCAAATCGCCATCCTATGCAACAATTTCTTGCAATTTTATGTGTATTTGATATCTAAACATACTTACGAGTATTTTTATTAAAGGGACAGTACACCTTTAAGGGTCATAAAACATGCAAAATTTGTCATGAGTTTCGAAATTTTTTTTTATAAAAAAGATAACCACTCTAGAAGCACAAAATTTTTAGAGTATATTTAAGCAATATTGAACTACGTTCAAAAAATTTTTATTTGGATATAAACAATTTTTAAAAATTCAAGGGGTCAATTTCAAAGTGCTAATTAATATTTTTACAGTCGATAACGTTTTACTGCGCGCATGATATCTCATGCTAATTTCATTGTATTTGCATAAACTTTATCTTAAATTAAATATAACACTCTGGTATAAAATTTGAACTAGGATATTTGTAATCAGTTAATTAGATGAAGGGTAATTAACATTTAATTAGAAATATTGGAAAAACTATGAGTTTTTACATGCATTCAATCGCTTTTTTTTTTTTTTTTTTTTTTTTGTACTGAACATATCTTTATAATATTAGTTCATTTTCAGGATAACATAAATATTTATGTAGGGTAAAAATTTTAAATCTCTAGTTCAAATAGTTTTAGAGACATCATGCGCGCAAGAGTAAAAAATGCCATTTTGAGAAAAAGCCGTTTAAAGATTAAATTACATTTTAAAAATATAAAATATATAATAAAGGAAACAAAACTACTAATTACATATCGCATTCTGTATTAAAAATAGAATTAGATGCTAGTTTAAAATGATGAATATAAAATTATTTGTAAAATGCTGCAGAACATAGGAACATGCTTAAAAAAGAAAAGATGTAATTTGTAAAAATGTGACATTTACTATTGAAAAAAAGTAATTTTAAACATACAACTTAAAATTTTGCTTAGCTTTGATTGTAAAGTGAATTAAATTTGCACGTTATATAAAACTAAATTATTTAATGTAAAATATAGGTCATTTTATAAGGATTCTCGTATTTCGATATCTGATTTACATACTTTGCTGCACAAAAATCCGGATAGTTTATTAAAAATATATATTAATGTTAATAAATCCGTATTATAAACTGTCAATTAAAACAAAATTCACTATGAAATTGACTACTTTTCAGTTTCTTATGAGATGAATTAGCACCTTAGTGTATATTTCTATCATCGTATTTTGTATAGCGATTACCATTAATCTGACTCCTTCTTCAATGCTGTTCTGAAGCACATTTTGTATATTTTTTCATTAAAAAGCTAATAAATACTAATAAGTAAAATACTATTACAAAATCAGGAAAGTATTGCTCTAGGGGAATAAAACTGTTTTGTTTCAAATTTAAGCACTTAATAGCAAATAAAACTGTGAAAAACCATGAAAGTAAACAAATTTGGCGAAAGTGGAAGTTGAAGTTACTATTTTAAAGCTTTCTTATTAGATAAGGTATTTAACCAATAACAATTGCCTCATTTTAGGATATTTCCAAAGTTACGATAATGTGAAAGCGCGAAAACAAAATGTAAACAAGCCGCCATGACAATTGTCGCAGAGCTGTTAATTCGGAAATGAAGGGGTGATGTCTACATTTTCCCTAACATCTCAGTAAATAATTATCACACAGTTAAACCTTAAATGCCTGATTTTTCAAAAATCATTTTAATAATGTTTTTCGGCTTTGATTTTTTGAATAAATCAAGGGAAAAATAATTAAAAATTTCATATTTTGATTTAAGTATGGTTTACGGCTAAAAAATAGTTTGTTACTAATCGGCAATACTGGTATTTCATTGAAAAAATAATTTTCATCCATAAAATTCTATAATATTAAACACACAATAATTTTGGGAACTATGATTAGAAATAAATTTTACTTGCTCACTGCAGAACAAAATAGGGTATTTCGCAAGCTTCCAAACAAAACAAAAAGAACATGTAGCAACAATTGAAAGAATAATTCTATCTTTATTTTTAAACAGCACAAGTCTTGCCATCTACATGTTGAAAATCGATTTATTAATATTTTCAGAATGTATTTATTGGCAACATTAGACATTATAGCTTCAAAAATATTCTATTAGTATTTAGAAGACTAAATTAAGTATGTTACCGAAAAGCAACACCCGGCATTTAAGGGTTAAAAGGTTGATATCAACTTATTCCAAATAGAATAACCTTTCTAACATGTAAAAATAAAAAAATCGATTTTTGAAAATTTTAAAAGTGTACTGTCCCTAATTTATTGGTTTGTTAATTTGCTACGAAATATCAGACACTTTGACGAGTGATATGGGGCAAATCGCATTCCGATGCAACAATTTCTTACATTTGTATGTGTATCCTATAGCTAAACATACTTACAGACCTTTTTATTGATTGATTGATTGATTTTTGCGAAAGGTTTTGACGAGCTCTTTGACGAGTCTCGTGATGCAAATCGCATACCGGTGGAACAATTTCTTACAATTTTATGTGTATTTGATATCTAAACTTAGTTATGGATTAATAATACTTTTTATTTATATACCTTTTTCCATAATACAACAGACTTTTTGACAAGTCTTAAGGTATAAATCGCAATTCGATACAATATTTTGTTAATTCTTTATCAATTTTTTAGATGCGAAAGTACTTTCCTGACATCCTGTTTATTTTATTTGCTATAGAGTCAAATACTACTGCGTATTCTTTCAATATTCAATTATTCAATTAAATTTTCACAGAACTACCGTTATTCAATACGTGGAATTGAAAATTTTCGATCCCTTTAATTATAAAGTGGAAAATATTATAAAAAAGGAGCTGTTTCATTGATTATTTCTATTAAATGCGTAAAATGACAGGGGGGCCTTGGATACAGCTTATAATTTGGATGCCGACTCCTCTGTATATTTTGAAATTCATACACTGAATAGATTAGAATTTATGTCAGTTTATTATGACAAACTTGCAAGAACGTTACTGTCAGTATTTTAATCAATATAGAAACTAAATTTTTAAACATTATAAGTAAAAGCCACACATTTATCCCGTGATTAAATGTCTGAAATATTATTGTAATATATAGCACAAAAAATGAATATTATAAAAACAGAAAACATGCTAGATGATAGGTTGGGGCATACAACTATACGTCAATTTCAGTTTCATTATAAGGTATTCAAGAGAGAAAAAAAATACTTTTTGTTCCTACAGCGCTATTAATATATAGTACATAATATAATAACTTTACGTTTTCTTTCTATAGTGCAGTTAATATACAGTTAAGAATGCTGAATACTGAATATGACGACAAGTAACAACTTATTTCTAAAAATAGCTAAATGATAACAACTGCCAATGTCTCCTAATTTCACTTCTTTGTTTCTATTTTATTGATTAATTACAACTGAGATTTATTATCATGCATATTTAGATTAAATCCTTTTTGAAACAAAAATGTGTCTCAATAGTTTAATGGGTCTCAGGACTCTTAAAACAGGAAAAAATGAAAAAGAAAAAACATTTCAACATTTAATACGTTAAAACGCATGTGATTTAAAAACACAATTTTTATTGGGATTAAAAGACATATGTATGTTCTTTTATTTCATGTATTTATAAAATTACAAGATGAAAAATTAGTATTTATAGGGGGCTCTAAATTGTCAGACATTTGTCGAGCAAAAAATAAATTTTGCAATTAGAATGAATTTTTTTGTGTCTAATTATACTTCAGTTTGTAATACTTACCCTGAACCTAAATAAATTTGTATTTAAAGCATTTTTAAATTTTTAATACAAAGTTGTATTTAACTAATACAAAATACTGAAAAATTCAACAGTATAATCACCTAAAAAATTTTCTTTTGAACAATTAAAATAAAATTATTTTCGGTTCCGTTTATACAGACTAACATGAGACATATGTTTTGAAACTTTCATGAAAAAATATTCAGAAGTTTTTGGGATATCCTGCGCGTTAGGCCCAAAAACGTGATTTGGAGAAAAATGACTTCAAAATTGCGGAAACGCCACTTCAGCTATTGAGCATGTATAATTCTAGTAGCCATAACTTCTGTTCTAATGGAAATTTAAAGAAAACAATCATATCAAAATGTTCAGAAAACACAGGAGTTAAACATTTAAAAAAATTAAAATTTCGAACATTTTGAAGCTTTAAGAGGCCTGAGACCCCTTAAATACATCAGCTTTCATCATCAGTAAAATCTATCAAATCAAACATCTACACATATTACGTCTGAATTACAATTAAAATATTAAAAGATATTTAAAATCCGACATTTAATTAAACTAAGAAAACCATATTAATAGCACATAAAAATCAATTGCAGTAGACAGTTCAATTTCTATACAGTTCATAATTCGTATAAATGTCAATCTTAAACAAACTCTGTTCATTACCAATGTTTCCGTATTTAAAATATTGAACTGAATCATCAGGAAGTATATGTCACAGTAGAAACTTATATTCTGGTGGAATTGCAAATGCATTGTTTACGGGAGGTTTCTGTGTTCTTGTAAACCAACCGTCTAAAAATATTCTACTTTAAATATTATTGTAGCTAGATTTAATAATTTTAATATTTTCGAAATGTGGGATATGGTAAGTATCAGTTGAATGATTAATAATTTTGGTTTGAAAATTGTGAGATTTATAAGCCTGTTCATTCTCCTTTAAAAAAAACATTGCATGATTGTCCAGTTACACCAATATAAACAGCCACAATCTAAACAAGGAATACTTTAAACTGTAGTTTTAATATGAAAGGGAGTGGGTAACTTATGCTTGAATTTGCATAGCATGGTATCATTGCAATTACCAAAATCTTTGAAAAAATCATTGCCCCCCCCCCCAAAAAAAAAAAAAAAACAGAGTGCAAACAAACTCTGTGCTAGAAAGTGTTAAAAATCAATACCGCGTGAAATGTATTTTTTTTTATGTGTGTGTGCGTGTCAATTTATGTTTACTACACATTCTGAAATTCGCAAAAACTTTTGCTAATTACGTTTTATTTCTTTAACATTATTTCATATATTACACCTTTTATATTTTTATAGGATGTTAAGGTTTAACTAAACAAGGTAACATTTTATTTACAGTATCCTAAAGAAAAAAAAAACACTTCCGACATTACCATCTAATAATCCCCTGTGTAAAGATAACTAAAATAACACCCATTTTCTTCATTGTTTTTCAATATACCGCCTCTATACTTAATTAAGTGTTAAAAAAGAAACAATCTTTCACTTTAAACATAATATATGTACACATACTTACAAAAATGCTTTTATTACTTTTGTTTTTAAGGCAAATAATATTTCACTTTATCATGAAAATAAGAAACATATTTTTTACTGAAATTTCATAATTATATTTGACAGTTCACTTTTTTTATCTTATTCCGAGTGGATTAATTCTCAAGGAGAAATAAATAAAACGAATTAGAAGAGTTCATTGTTACATTAAATGCAAAATAAAATTTTGAATTAGTTTCAATTGTAAAGGATAATTTATTTTGTTTGTTTTTTCGGTATTGTCTGCAACACCCTTAGCAGTTTTTAATTTGTTGTTCCAATCTTTAATTTTAAATCTTCGCTCATTACGCAAACAAAAAAATTTCGATTGTGCAGTAGTTTATTAATTAGTAGTTAACGAGTAATTTATTATTCGTTAAGAAAAAAATGATGAAAATGATTAAAGCAATCTTAAAATAGACAAAGTAAAACTGTTTATACCATAGCTATTTGAAAGAAACACGAAGATTGTCACAAAATTAGTTATTCCTCGTAAATCTTCTTATGCATGGTGACTCTGCATTTTTTGTAATCAGAACCACCCCTATCGAAAGGATGCTTTCAATTATGATACGGTCAACGATGCTTTCGATAACGAAAGAAATTGCTTGATAAATATATATCGAAAGCTATGCTTTCGATAGGGGTTTCGAAAGCAATCCAAGAACTTTTGCGATGCCTTATTTTCCAAAACTTCCGTCTGTAAAACTGTAAACTTCCTTCTAGATTACTGAACGGATTGGATACAGTCTTTTAATTATTATAAATTATTAATCCTGAAACCAAAACATTACGTTAAATTATTTGCTTAAAAAAACAAGTAAATTATCTTCTAAAAAGCTTTTAATTATTTCGAAATTTTATTTATTAACTTTCAAACAATTATTCATTTTTTAATCATGATAGAAGAAAGAAATTTTGCTGTATCCCATGAAAGGTGAAAAACTTTATGACTACATTTAATTTTGAGGAATTAATATAAATTAAAAAACGCTATATGTTTCATATATTTTTAAAGTTAAAGATAACTTATAAAAAATAATACGTTTCGTTCATTCTTCTAATATCATTTAATATAGATATTTTAGAAGCCAGAAATCCCAAAGTTGGATTTTTTTTTTTAAATGAGAGCCAAATGGTAGATTAAAAGAGTTGTCACTCTGTTACAAGCAAAATACACCATCTTAAAACACCATAATAACGCCATAAAAATGGTGTTTCAAGAAGGTGTTTTTTGCCCTTAGGTTGCCCCTTTATTACATTTTTAATAATATTTCCGTACTATTTATATACTTTTATCTGGGAAAATGTGCCATAATAAAAAATCCTCCTCTCTCAGTAAAAATAAATGAATATTTTCCCTATTTTATAACTCATTATGCTTCGTTATCTGCGAAAGCGATGGTAATCCGTATCTTGGGAACAATTAATAATTATCAAGGCTTCGTTATGAATATAAAGTCATACTAATATTAAGTTAATTTAGTTAGAAAGTTGCATTAATGTTACTCCCACTAGAACATAATTATTTAACATCGTATCTTGATTAATCGCACTTTTATCTTATACATAATGAAATCAACTATATTTAAGGCCTCGTATATATAATTTCAATTGATTTTAATATATGTTTTTCAGTAGTATTTCTTTTTTTAAAGTTTCTTTAAATTTATAAATATTTTTATTACAGATTTTAATCAAACTTTTTCTAAAGCCGCTGTATCAATGTGACAAATATGCCTTAATTGCACTTTTTTGGTTAAGAGGGAAGCACATTTGCGAAATCAGGGAAAAGCAACCGATATGTACATTCCATTTTCTTAGCAACCACTGAATGTATCACATTTTTCTTCTTTTATTCTATTCAATTATGTTGTTTTCTTGTTAAATTTTTCTTGTTTTCTTTTATGGAATATGAATTGCTTATTAGACACGCCAATTTAAAAAATAACCTAGATTAATTTTGCTTGAAAATTTCAGTAACTACTGCATTTTTTTTTAATTTTACCGAAAAATAAAAATACATATTTGTTATGACCCAAACAAATAAAAACATTCCGAAATTGCTTTAGAAGCTCCTGGGAAAAATTATCAAGAGTTATAAAAGTTTACAGGAGAAGGAATCAAGTATTCCCACTGTCTTAGCTTTCGGCCTTGTTTGTTTGTTTGAAAAATTGTTTCATTTTTATCAATAATTCAAGCTGAGTCAACTCGGGGAACATCCGGTTACAAACTTTGAACTCTTGCCAGATGTACCGATATACGCAGGACTTCTTGCTTTTCAGTGACTTTAAGACCTGTCGCGCATAATCACTGCGCGGGATGCGACAAGCCTCAATTTTTCATGATGCACGAATTCTTTCAAATTTCAATTAGTACGATGTTATTCGTTATTCTGCATTGAGAGGAACTCAATACACTTAACACTGTGAAGACAGAAATCTATTACGGAAACGTTTTATAGTCTTCTAAATGAATAACTTACAAATATACCTGCTATTGAATTCACCATCAATTTTATACCTATAGATGGCGCAACATGACCACTGTCTCTGTTATTCCCTCTGAATATGTACTGAATTACTGACTCGTTTTCTTGTTGTAGTTGCATGTTGAATCTATTCCTGTAACGCTAACAACTTTAAAAGAAATGCTGCATGTGATTGCATTTATATTTCGCATATTAAATAGTTTTTAAAGTTGCAGCTATTATTGAAATCAGCATGTACCTAACCAGTGGTGTAGTCGTAAAACAAACAGAGGGTATACGATCTAAGCAGAGGTTATACGCTCAAGGCAGAGCGTATACGCTAGAGTGTATATACTATAGCTTTCTTGAGAAACAGAGGGTATACGGTATTCCTTAAAAAAATCCAGAAGGTATACGGCGTATACCCCCGTATACCCTCCACTACATCCCTGTACATAACAGGTAAATGGGAACTGAAAATGTAACAGTTTGCGTTTAAAGGGGGAATTTAAATTGTGGATATAGTCAAGTATCGATAGGCGGTATCGAAGGACTGTTTATTGCGTTGTATGATGGAAAGATGATAGGCACCTGCGTAAGACGAGAGCTTGCCTTAAACGGAATTTTTTACGATTCCTAACGATTTCGTTTTCATAAGTTTTACTGAAATTTGTTAAAAAATAAAATAGAACCTGTTTCTAACAGAATTATATTTTAAACATAACAATATCTTTGTCTCTATGATATAAATACTATACAATTATATTTGCTAAATTGGATTCTTTTCAGCCCCTATACCGATTCCGCTTTCAGAGGTTTTACAACATACGTTTCTAGCAGTTTATTTTAGGATAGTAAAATTTGATAAAATGGAATTGCAAGGGAGAGGAGAAGTTATTTGTTTCAGCAGGTATAATTGCATGGTATTCCTACTAGAGAGACAATAAAATTTTACGTTTAAGACAGAATTCCGTTTTCATAGCGTTTACTACATTTTTTGTTACGATTTAGAAGTTGCTGTTCCGCTTTTGTTGTCTCCCTATCTCGCTTTCTGTGTGACTGAACCTGGCAACACTAAATGTACCCTTATTTGAAGGTTTGCCAACATTTCATTCTCGCTCCCATAGGTCAGTAAATGCTCTGAAAGATGACCTTATTTACAATCTTTCTGGTCTTTTTTTTATACTTTATATTTTAGATTAAATCCGCTTAATTTAATAATTGTTAAATATCACATTTAACTAATCTAACAACCCCTCGCCTAGCCCTGGCTTATCCCTCCTCATTTATATTGCTCCCATATTAGAATTCTTTACTCGGAAGAAAAAACTCTTGTTAAGCTTTGTAATAAATAGACAGTTATGGTAATTTTAGTTATTTCCACCTAATTTTGCATATTTATTAATCCATTTATGCCTAGCATCCCATTTATGCTTAGCGTCCCATTATTGGGACGTTTTGAATTTTAATATTGTTTTATAATTTTCTTCTTCTTTACAACATGAAATTGTATGAAGTAATGGTCTATAAATGTCTTTATGTATTATAGAGAAATGAAAATATAAGCTTGATTTTTATTTGCTTAAATGAAGGTCTATTTCGGTGTTTATAGATTTTTCATTTTTCAAATAGCGAAATGTAAAAGTAAGTTTATTTGTATTTTTTGTATCAAGGATCCAAATAAATAACTCATAATCTTAGCTTGTAGACTTCTTTGAAATACGCATTTTTTTTAATTGCGAAACTATATGTTCAAGCCTACTTTTTATGCATGTTTGTAATGTATAAAATAACGTTAGCTGCAAATGGATACATATCACTATTAGCCATTTAGGAAACTGTTACTTATGTAAAGCCGTTTTCAAGAAGATTTTGAAGTAAATTGTTAATCAGCCTCAAATACGACTATGCTTAATTTATTATTAATAATACTTATAATGCTATTAGTCTCTGTAAAGAAATAAACATATTTTTAATAGTTCATAGAAATTGTAATTATAGTATATAATACACAATTTAAAAGCTTAATTTATATAAATTTAGACAAAACATGTAATTATGCTTTTTTTCCACATATGGATATTCCCATATTTAGTAAGTTTACACCTTAACAAATAAATACAAAAATATTTTAGCGTAATTTTTTTTAGCATTTTACCAGTTCATTTTGCAACATTTTAAAGTGATTTTGTTAACAAATTTGCAAAAACAAAATTCAGGCATAAATGGGTTAATATTACTGAAAAATTACTTTACGCAATTGTAGCAAAAACAGAGTATATTTTTATCTAAAGAGTTAAAAAATATCATGCTTAAAAAAAAGTTAATGAGAAGATAGTTTTCAAATAAAAATATTCAATGTTCATTTATACTTTATGGCTATTAATTAAAATTATGCGACATTTAGAAACATTATATGTTTTCTATCAAAAGCGATTGTGCATGTCTCGAGATCTAAAGTTTTTTTGCTCTCACTGTTACTTGACAGACGATTTTGCTCTGTTAAAAAATATATACTTTATAATACCGGTTTTATGAATATTTGTAGCTTGTTAAGAAAGTTTACCTTTTTTTGAGCAACTATGACACATCAAAGATTGAGTGTTTTCGAGAATATTTCTCATTTACAGAAAAAGCGCCTTAGAAATTTGTAGACGTATTCCTGAAAGATAAAAAACCAAGCTATTGACTGTTATTAATACTATTCAAGCAAATCGTGTAATGGACAATTTAGCTTCATATCAGAAGTAAAAAAATAACTCGTTACCTGTACCGAAACTATCTCATTCTCTACTTCTTGCAGTTTTTTAAGTGTAGTGAGCTACAATTTGAATAATACAATGTAACGAGTAGGGCTAAACAAAAAACTGGATAGTGTGTAATGACCAAAATATGCTATTTTTAATGATCTTTCAAAGAAAAAAATTCCGCCATCCTACAAATGATGTGGTGGTAACTTTCTTGTTTTTTAGGAAAATGTGTTCAGCGCAGCAAATTGCGACCTCATCCGCAAATCTCAGCTTTTCATCATCGCATTGCATGAAATAGTAGTTTTTTTCATTGATACTCACTCACAAAATTAAATGTTGCACTACCGAATAAATTAAAAATTTTTCTGGCAACATATGCTTACTTACTTGTTATAATGTTGTTAAGTTTTTATGCCAGTTTTATTCATTTGGAATTGCTTTACTTAAAAATTTACTTCTTGTTTTTCTCCAACGTTTTACATTATAAAATTATAGATCTCGATATTACTAACTCTGAACAGAACTCAAATTAAATATACCACTTCACCGTTTGCCCAGCACTGTTTCCCCATACCTATCGCCGTTCAAGTGGTTAAGAGTGTATTAGGGATTTAAATATACCAATCTATTGGTAAATACGTGAGTCAACTGTAACTCTATGACCTAACGCAAAAATTTCTGTAAGAACCTGCAAATAAAATTCATACAGTGTATGATTTTGCATAAACACGTTATATACAAGTGTAGCTCCTCGTTATATCGCTTTTTCAGATATAGGGTACAGCTATGTTTCCTGCTTCCCAAAAAGTTAAGCTGTTGCTAAATGGTTTTTTTTATGCAAGATTATTTAAATGTTGTTTATGTTACGTATATCACGTTTAATTTAGCTAATAAAATTGTAATAAACATTTCATCTGAGTTATCTTACTTAATTTTTTAATGTTCTCGCTTATATCAAAATTGTTTTATTTTATCCTCGCAGCGGTATAGCGATTGGTCACAGTAAGTTTTAATCATGTCCTCAGTTTCGAGTGAACTTTGAATGATCTGTTTACAAAATCCGAAAGTAGAGTAGTTTTGACTAATTTTTAAAAGTAATTTGTTATAGGTGTAATTCACTATATTTTAAGTAAAATAGTCGTAGTTGTAGCTCGCTACAATATAAAAGTAGTTTTTTCGACCACTGCTTCGGAACAACGATTAATTAGACCTCCTGAAAGAAAGATAATAAAAAAACATTATGAAAATTTTCCTCTCAAAACTGTAGTATTTGCTGAAAGATTTGCCAGCGCAAGCAGAATCTGATATTTATACCAAGAGACTTTTCCTCTCTTTCGACCAGAACTTTCATTGTGTATAACGCCTTTAGTGATAGAACTATTGTATTTGATCCCACACGTATCATATTTTAGCCTAGAAAGAATTTATTCTTAATTAATATGTAAATGTAAATTTCACTAATATATACATATTTTATTATAATAGATAGGCATTGATGCCATTCAGTATGGACTCCAAATAATTTTATTTTATAAATATTTCAGTTGCTACACTCTCATAACATGATATATTTACATATATCACTAATAATGTGCAAAATTTAAGAAGATGACGACTGGGTAACTATAAAAATAAGGTAAGAGGAATTTTAGTACCTATTTATTCCTATCAAATACGAAAATTATCTTAAATGGCATAGATAAAAAATAGTGTAAAGGAATAATATTTATAAAATGACTAGCTGATCCGTCCGGCGTTGCCCGGGTCCGTGGTAATATTTATAAAGAAACCTTTAATTTATATGATTTTATATGTAATTCGATTTTGTCTGAAATACGTACCCACTCACAGTGTGAAAATGGGGGGAGAAGCAGTTGCAAATTGTTGAGATGTTGTGCAAATTTTATTCATAAATTTTTGTAAAATTCTATGCCATAGTCATGAACAAATTAAAATTTTAAAACACCCTCTACTGATGAAAAAATTAGTTGAGAGGAGTGAGTGCTTAGTAATGTACAGGCCAAAAGCTTTAAAACGACCTCTGTCAGAAAACAACATATAAAGGATACTCATCGTAGAAAACGCTACAGTTGAAAGGACAATTATCGTCACCTGCCTTCCAAACTCGAAATTCAACTCTCTCACCTTTAAAATTTTAAAGTGTTATCATTCACGTAAGTTAATTTAAATTGTATTCGTTCTTCGTGTTAATGGTAATTTACATATGCATAGTCGCCCAAGCATGGAACGTGTTTCTTGAACTTTCTATGAAGTAAATAATTTCCGTTCTTGAGCTGATAAGAGTCCATTCACGTGCGATTCTTATAAAACTCATAATATATCACAAACTGCACACCATATTAAGTATTTACTGAACTCAAGGATTTTTCACTCAGTTCTTATTCTTTTGTTAATATTCTCTCATCCTAATGAAAACATATGTTATACTTTTTTGAATGTTTTCACATTGAAAGGGCAGTGCAAAGTTTAGGCATAATTCAATAAAGCAAAAATTTTGAGTGTTTGTTATTTATAATCTATCTTCCTGTTAATGTTGTTGACTACATTTTTAGACACCCATAAACAGTGAACACATAACATGCAATAAATTGTCACAAATTTAAAAAAAATCACAAATTTTGTCATAGATCGTTGAAAAAAAATGTGAAATGATCATAAAAAAAAAAAAAAAAAAAAAAAAAAAAAAAAAAAAACTAATTTCATTCAACGATCGTGGAAAAATAATCATGAATTTTGTAAAACAATCGAAGAAAAAAATTGCAAATTTCATCAAAAGATCGCAGAAGCGCATGTTGAATTTTGCCAATCTGTCACTCAGGAATATCAGGAACTTCGACAAATAGTCGCAGAAAAAAAAATCAAATTCATCACAGATAATTGAAAAAAAAAATGCAAATTTCACCAATCTTGGGAAAAAATTGTGTATTTCGTGAAACGATCGCTGAAAACAGCCCTTGAATTTCAGTAAACAATCGAAGAAAAATATTGCAAATTTCAGCAAAAGATCGCGGAAATGCATAGCAAATTTTGTCAAAAAAATGCAGAAGCATATGCCAAATTTGCCAATTTGTCGCTGAAAAATATCAGGAACTTTGGCAAATGGCCGCAAAAAAAAATAATAAATAAATAAATAAAATCACAAATTTCGTCATAGATCGTTGAAAAAAAAAATGGACGCGGAAAAGAAAACAAATTTTGTTACTGATCGTTGAAAAAAAAAATCGCTAAAAAAGATGCAAATTTCGTGAAACGATTTGTGGGGGGGAGGGGGGGATCGAGCCTTTTGTGAAACGATCGCTGAAAAAAAACGTAAAATTCAGTAAACAAAGAAAAATGTTGCAAATTTCATCAAAAGATCGCAGAAACGCATAGCACAGTTTGTCTAAATAGTGCACATTACGTCGCTGAGAAATATCGGGAACTTCGACAAATAGTCGCGGAAAAAAAAATCATCACAAACTTCGTCACAGATCGTTGAAAAAAAACGCGAATTTCGTCAAATAATCTTGAAAATAACAATCACTATAAAGAAAAAACAAATTTCGGTAAACAATCGAAGGAAAATATTGCAAATTTCATCAAAAGATTGCGGAAAGGCACAGCAAAGTTTGTCCAAAGAGTACAGATGCATATGCCGAATTTTACCAATCTCTCGCTGAGAAATTTTGGGACCTTCCTCAAATGGGTGCATAAAAAAAATCACAAATTTTGTCACAGATTGTTGAAAAAGAAAAAAAAAACACTAATTTCGTGAACCGATCTTGTAAAAACAATCACTTTAAAAATAAAACACAAAATTCGATAAACAGTCGAGGGAATAAATTGCAAATTTCATCAAAAGATCGCAGAAATGTATAGCAAATTTTGACAAAAGAGTGCAGAAGCGCACACTGAATTTTCCCAATCTGTCACTGAGAAATATTGGGAATTTTGGCAAATAGTTGCCAAAAAAAAAAATAAAATTACAAATTTCGTCATAGATCGTTGAAAAAAAGGCCAATCTCTCGCTGAGAAATTTTGGGAACTTCATGAAATGGGTGCATAAAAAAAAAATCACAAATTTTGTCACAGATCGTTGAAAAAGAAAAAAAAATATACACGAAATTCGTGAAGCGATCTTGTAAAAACAATCACAATAAAAATAAAACACAAATTTCGATAAACGGTCGAGGAAACTGCAAATTTCATCAAAAGATCGCGGAAATGTATAGCAAATTTTGACAAAAGAGTGCAGAAGCGCACACTGAATTTTTCCAATCTGTCGCTGAGAAATATCGGGAACTTTGGCAAATAGTTGCCAAAAAAAAATTACAAATTTCGTCATAGATCGTTCAAAAAAAACGTGAATTTCGTCAAACGATTGCTGAAAAAAAACCCGCGAATTTCAGTAAACAATCGAAGAAAAATATTGCAAATTTCATCAAAAGATCGTGGAAATGCATGGCAAATTTCGTCAAAAAAGTGCAGAAGCATATGCCAATTTTGCCAATCTGTCGTTGAGAAATATCGGGAACTTCGATAAATGGCCGCGGAAAAGAAAAACACAAATTTTGTCACTGATCGTTGAAAAAAAAAAAAAATGCAAATTTCATTAAACGATTTGGTGGTGGGGGGGGGGGGGGGCAGAATCGTGCAATTTGTGAAACGATTGCTGGAAAAAAACGTGAATTTCAGTAAACAAAGAAAATTATTGCAAATTTCATCAAAAGATCACAGAAACGCATAGCAAAGTTTGTCTAAAGAGTGCACATTACGAATTTTGCCAATCTGTCGCTAAGAAATATCGGGAATTTCGACAAATGGCCACGGAAAAGAAAAACACAAATTTTGCAATTGATCGTTAAAAAAACCCCGCAAATTTCATGAAACGATTTCGGGGTGGGGGGGGGGGAATCGTGCATTTTGTGAAACGATAGCTGAAAAAAAATGTGCGAATTTCAGTAAACGAAGAAAAATATTGCAAATTTCATCAAAAGATCGCAGAAAAGCATAGCAAAGTTTGTCTAAAGAGTGCAGATTACAAATTTTGGCAATATGTTGCTGAGAAATATCGGAAACTTTGACAAATGGCCACGGAAAAGAAAAAAAAAATTTGTCACTGATCGTTTAAAAAAAATCATGAAAAAAAAAACTGCAAATTTCGTGAAACGTTTGGGAGGGAGGGGAGATCGTGCATTTTTGAAACGATCGCTGAAAAAAACGTCAATTTCAGTAAACGAAGAAAAATATTGCACATTTCATCAAATGATAGCAGAAACGCATAGCAAAGTTTGTCTAATCTTTGGCTAATGGTTGCAAAAAAAAAAAAAAAAAAAAACCACGAATTTCGTCACAGATCGTTGAAAAATAAACTCGAATTTCATGAAACGATCTTGTAAAAACCATCACTGTAAAAATAAAACACAAAATTCGATAAACAGTCGAAGGAATAAATTGCAAATTTCATCAAAAGATCGCAGAAATGTATAGCAAATTTTGACACAAGAGTGCAGAGGCGCACACTGAATTTTGCCAAACTGTCGCTGAGAAATATCGGGAACTTTGGCAAATAGTCGCCAAAAAAAAAAAATAATAAAATAAAATCACAAATTTTGTCATAGATTGTTGAAAAAAAAAACACGAATTTCGTCAAACGATTGCTGAAAAAAAACCCGCGAATTTCAGTAAACAATCGAAGAAAAATATTGCAAATTTCATCAAAAGATCGCGGAAATGCATGGCAAATTTCGACAAAAAAGTGCAGAAGCATATGCCAATTTTGCCAATCTGTCGCTAAGAAATATCGTAAACTTCGAAAAATGGCTGCGGAAAAGAAAAACACATATTTTGTCACTGATTGTTGAAAAAAAAAAAAATGCACATTTCATGAAATGATTTTTTTTTGGGGGGGGAGGGGGGGGGGAATCGTGCATTTTGTGAAACGATCGCTGAAAAAAAAAAAAGCGTGAATTTCAGTAAATGAAGAAAAATATTGCAAATTTCATCAAAAGATCGGAGAAAAGCATAGCAAAGTTTGTCTAAAGAGTGCAGATTACAAATTTTGCCAATATGTCGCTGAGAAATATCGGAAACTTCGACAAATGGCCACGGAAAAGAAAAACAAATTTTATCACTGCTCGTTTAAAAAAAATCGTGAAAAAAAACCCTGCAAATTTCGTGAAACGGTTTCGGGGAGGGGGGGGGGGGGAGATCGTGTATTTTGTGAAACGATTGCTGAAAAAAAACGTGAATTTCAGTAAACGAAGAAAAATATTGTACATTTCATCAAAAGATCGCAGAAACGCATAGCAAAGTTTGGCAAAGTTTGGTCGCAAAAAAAAAAAAAAAAAAAAAAAAAAAAAAAAAAAAAAAACGCGAATTTTATGAAATGATCTTGTAAAAAATATCACTATAAAAATAAAACACAAAATTTGATAAACAGTCGAGGGAATAAATTGCAAATTTCATCAAAAGATCGCGGAAATGTATAGCCAATTTTGACAAAAGAGTGCAGAGGCACACGCTGAATTTTTTCCAATCTGTCGCTGAGAAATATCGGGAACTTTGACAAATGGCGACAGAAAAAAAAAATCACAATTTCTCTTCATTGAATTACGCCTAAACTTTAAACTGCTATGCCTGCCACCACAGTTGCAGAAAATTCTCCAAGTGTCTGTGACAGATACTTCAGTGGCAGAAAATAATCTGCTGGTAAAATATTTTACAATTGAAGCATTAATTAATCAAACCACCACTTACCTACAATGTCTTTAAGCACTTTATTAATTTTTATAGATAATAATCTTAGTTTTGTATTAAGTAATAAAGAGATAAACATAATTGTAAAGCGAAAGTTTAGTTTTCAGGTGAAAAAGTTTGTAAAAAGCCTACTTTTATGACAAAGAATTTTGTGAAGGGTCCTTTTTTTAAGGTGAAAAGTTTTGAGAAGGATCCTGCTTTGATTTGAAAAAAATTGTGCAGGGTCCAGTTTTGACATAAAAAATGTTGTGAAGGGTCCAGTTTTGACATGAAAAATGTTGTGAAGGGTCTTGTTTTGAAATGAAAAATTTTGTGAGAGGTCCTTTAAAAAACCCAATTTTTCCGAAACAGATCCCTGTGCTTGTTACATATCATGACTTTCATAAGAAATGAAAACATTCAGTAAAGTGTAAAAAATATGTTTTCATAGGGATTTGTTATGAAACTCATAATATCTGGGGAAGTGGAAAAAAAAGATAAAAGAAAAACCCAAATAACTTCATTCATTTCATTCTGAAAAGAAATATTTGTTTTATTCCTATTCTTGGGCGATGACAACATACATCTCTTAATCACCCGAGAACGGAAATTATTTACTGAATGCTTCCATTTCATAGAAAGTACAGTTTTCATCTTACACTAAAATGTACAGTTATATTTTTACTAAGAAATGAAAACATTTAGTGAAGAGTTGATTCAGCAAATTTGAAAAAAAAAATAATTACTTTAAGATCCCAGAAAGTTCAAGAAACATTATACTACTTGTACATATGACTACGCGTATGTAAATAGATATTTACATGAAGAACGAATACAATTTAAAGTAACTTACGTGAATCGTATTAGTTTCTGATATAAACAATGTAAAAAACTTTATAAAATAATGTTAATAAGATTAAATCTTATAGTAACAAAAAAAAAAAAAAATAAATAAAGCATGGGAAATAAACAGTGCAATTTCCCGCTACAATTAGGATAGGAAATGCAGCCGCTATATCTCATATTTACCACCTGCTCTCATTGCTTGGCTTCTTCATTGCCGCGGATTGGCTTAGAGCTGTAAATAGCCTGTAACCCATAACGTTTTATTGCAGCGGATTGGCTTAGAGCAGTAAATAGCCTCTAACACATAACGTTTTAATTACGTTTTATTTTTTTTAAAATATCTAAATTGAAATTTTAAAATCCGGCTGCGAAGTACACTTTCTGAGGACAGCATCAACACATGATAAAATTTCAGAGGCCTAGGTGCTATAATTTCGGCGCTTGCCTCAGTCAGTCAGTCAGTCAGGCAGGCAGGCAGGCAGACATATCTTGTTTTATATATATAGATTAGTCGTTCCATATTAGAACAATTAAAGGTTAAATATTCTATTTTTGCATGAAAAATAGTATGTATGATTACTAAATTATAGTATGTAAAATCTTCCTAGTAAAACGGTACGTATACGTAATTCGTAAATGCCAGGAGTCATAAACAGGGCTTGATGATGCAGGGGCATAAGAGCAAACACTTATATTCCATTTGAATGCTCTCCAGGGTGTAATAAGTGTCTTCTTTCAGAGATTACCAAAAGGTTAAAAATGGCCAAAATTCTTTCATTGTCAAAGATTTATGAATTGTGGCCGGCTCTTACATTTCATATTTTATGATATTCTGAAAAATAGCCAAGATTCACTAAAATACTTGTATTTACACTTCAAGGCTAGGCTTACATGAGTTCTTATATAACTATACGAAAAAAAATATATTAGTTTATTTTATCTTCTCGTAAATTTCTGACCATCTTTTTTGTTATACACTATATATCTGTTACGGAATTTATATGTACAATAGGGATGAAGTTTAGTGTTAGTCAGTTTAGCATGACTCACAAAATATTTTTATGGATTGATAAAAGGGGACCTCGTTGAATAATGGTCACAATGGTGACCAAGATAGTCTAAGCTGAAATCGAAAAATGAAGCAAACCTTTAAAAATCGAATAAAACGCAAACGGTGACAGTTAATCATGATTTTTGTAGCCCCCTATTTGCTATTTCTTTCAGCCAACAATTAAAGTCTCGTCACTAAAAAATAACGTTACTGGTAACCATAAGCCACCCGTAATACGAAACAGGTGTATCATGAAATATGATTTTTTTTGTATTTTTTAACGGTACTTCTATAATGATGGTAACTGAAGTACTCCATTCCTGTAGAAAGTAAACAGATAATAGTGGAAAATAGTAGATTACTATATCTTTTTGTTGCGATTTTCTCATAACTATTGAAAAAAACAGTAATTGAAATACGTGCTACGTCAAGTATATCGGCTGCTATAAAAATATAATTTAACCCTTAAATGCCTGGTGTTGCTTTTCGGAAACATACCCAATTTAGGCTGTAAAGTACTATTAGAATAATATTGCAGCTATAATGCCTAATGTTGCCAATAAATTACATTCTGAAAATATTATTAAATCGATTTTTAACGTGTAGATGGCAACACTTGTGCTGTTTAAGACTAAAGATAGATTTATTTTTTCAATTGTTGCTACTTGTTCTTTTTGTTTTGTTTGGGAGCTTGCGAAATACTCTACTTTGACCTGCAGTGAGCAAGTAAAATTTATTTCTTATTATAGTTCCAAAAATTCTAGTGTGTTTAATATAATAGAATTTTATCAAGGTAAATTATTTTTTGAATTAAACACCAGTATTGTCGATTAGTAACAAACTGTTTTTTAGCCATAAACTATATTTAAAACAAAATATGATTTTTTAAAGTATTTTTCCCATGACTTATTTAAAAAATGAAAGCCGAAAAACATTATTACAATGATTTTTGAAAAATCAGGCATTTAAGGGTTAAAGAATATTTGTGTGACTCATTTTCTCCGTATTTATTTATATTCTATGAAAAGGCTTATAGAACGCATTTTTAGTAATTCGTGTGTAATAACATTTTCCGAATGTTGGAAAAATATAATGAATTATTTCTCAATCAGTAACTATATTAAAGTTATAAGCAAATGAAGGCATACGAATCATTAGATACCCGAATTTTTTTGTTGAGTTTCTTGAATGACGACATCGCTTTTTGCTGGGTTTGTGTCTTATTCCGCAATAGTAACGTCATATGAATACTTTTCCATAGATGTTGTTTAAGACTGGATCATAAATGTGGAATTCATGTACATGACGATACTCTGTTAATTACAGTGAAACTCGTTTAAAATACGAATCAAGGGACCGAGAGCATTTCGTATCTTAAGCGGGATCGTATCTTATCCGGATTTCATAGATTCTCGAATAATAATGCATGTAAAGCCAGTGTACATTGTTATTAACGTATTTTAGCAATTTATAACTCTTATTTTAAACATTTCTAACAAGTTTTAGATATTCTAGAAAATTTGAGTTTAAGATTTTGAAATAAAGAATAACTTTATTTTTCTCCAATTTTATTGAGTCACCTTGTGTACAATAACAAAATTTAAATGCCTTTATGCATTACTCTCTGCCAAATTTAAAAAAGACAATAAAGCGAAATTTTTGTTAATCTTTAGAAAACAGAAACTAAAGTACACTACTAAAAGAGGAAAAATAATAAATTTTCATAATTATTTTTAGAGACAAACCAAATGTATGCAAGAAACAATAATTGATTGATACATTATCAAAATTAAAGTCCGTGAAATAGTTTTAGTTTGTTGAAAAAAAGTCGTTTACTTTGATTTGGTGCAAAATTTTCCGCCTTGTTTATGTGATCGAAAAAAATCTCTGATGGATGGACCAGCATTCATCGAAGAGGCGTACTATTGAAGTAAGCTGAACGAGATCATTACAGATGCGAAAATTATGGATGGTACATCAGTTTCTTCATCCGCGTCGTCTTTTGATTCTTCTGAAGGCCTAGGTTCATCGGACCTTTTGAGGTCCGCGATTATATATGCGATAGAACGGACTTCATTTGTTACAACCTGATCGTCAATTTTGGCAAATGGGTCCCAATCTTTGCATTCTTCTTGATGCTACCCGTCTTCTGGGATTTCAACGTTTTGCAAAGTGCCATCGACGTCAAAGGCTTTACAGAAGCAGTTCTCAATTATGTTACGTCTTCTAGAGGTCTGCACGGGCCGACATTTCCAGGCCCGGACCCTGCCCGACACCTATAAAAAATGCAGCCCGGCCCGGTAAAAAAATTAAAATTTCGGCCCGAGTCCGGCCCGGTCGGTAGAAAAATATTTATTGGCCCGGCCCAGTATAACACCTAGAAGTTCGGCCCGGCCCGAAAAAAAGTTAAAATCTCGCCCCGAGTTAATTTCTACAAAAATTCCTTTTTATGTCGATTTGGTTAAACATTTGTCTCGTACGAGGAGTTCAGGCCAAAAATGTTTATCTTAACCTTTTTCTTCATGTTTATAATCTTCATTTTTATAGAAGACCGCAGGGTGCAATATTTATTTATTTTATTTTTAACGAATCTCTATTTCTTGTATGTAAATGTTTCAGTTATCATTAATATTGTTAATCCATATTCTACATGTATTGAAATGTTAAAAATGTGAAAAATGCTATACAGTAAAATCTGAAATGGAATTGCATAGAAAAGAAAAAAAAAATGCGTTATAGACAAGTTCCCATCTTAGCAAGTGTAAATGTATTATATATTCTTTTCTTACGTATTAGTATATTAATTTTGAATGGATCAACATGTTTATCAGTTTAAAACAAAATTCCGTCATAGGCAGGTTCTTTTTCACACGTTTTACTATATTTTAAATTAACTATATTTTAATAAGCTTAGAAATCTACAATTCTTTAAAAAAAAAGAATTGCAATGTTTAATCGTAGAATAATGGCTATTTAAAAATGTATGCATTTTATGAAAAATTTTTTGGCCCAAGCCTAATTTTACTGACCTTTGAACGTACCAGGCCACGCCGAGACAATGATGTTCATACGGGCTGGGTCAAAACTAGGACTGGAAGTTTGGGCCGTGAAGACTAGGAATGAAACCAGTCCCGGCTCTGTACAGAAAAAATAAGTTCGGCCCTGCCGTGAATGAAATTAGGCCCGAGCCCGCGCAGATCTCTAACGTCTTCCCAGGACGCACTCAGGAAATACATACGTCCAAGAGATGACGTACAACGACACGACTTTTGTATTTCATATTTGTGAACATGAATTATGCCCTGATCCATCAGTTGAACCACGCTAGTCGCATTGAGTGGTAAAAAGACTAGTTTCATGTTTTGTAAACTGGGATATCCTTGGGATGGGCGGGACAGTTTTCGGCATGACACAGTACTTCCCTGGACTCTTTTTTCATTCGCCCATTGAACTTCCGAATCCACTTATCGAATATATCGCTTGTCATCCATGTTTTGACTCAACTTTTATAATCGCAGAGCAGATTTATACCCTTTTTAGGTGCGTTCGTAATTATATAAATACGTAGCACCTATAGTCGTCGTTCAGTCCGTCCGTCTGTCCGCATATAACAGAGCAAAAACTACCCAACCGAATAGTCTGAAATTTGAAATATAAGATTGTTGCAAAATTTTGTCGAGCCATTTCAAATTTTATGAAAATCGGATGTATAGTTTAATTACAGGGACAGTCAAAAGTTTTCCGTTACATTACGGCCAATGGGAAAAATTATTGCAAATGCATTTTAATGATGTTACAGCCTTCCGAATGGTCTGAAATTTTAAAGATATAATTGTTGCAAAATTTTGTCGAGCCATTTCCAATTTTATGAAAATAGGATGTATAGTTTAATTACAGGGACAGTCAAAAGTTTTTCTTTACATTACGGTCAATGGGAAAAATTATTGCAAATGCATTTTAATGATGTTAAAGCCTTCCGAATGGTCTGAAATTTTAAAGATATAATTGCTGCAAAATTTTGTCGAGCCATTTCAAATTTTAGGAAAATCGGATGTATGGTTTAATTACAGGGACAGTCAAAAGTGTTCGGGGAATGGGGAAAAAAAATTATTGGGAGTGCATTTTAATGATGTTAAAGACTATGCACTTTATGAAGTGCAAAAAATTATACATTCAGTACAATATGGGGATCAAAAAAGTAATTATAAAACTTGTTATAGTACGAACGCACCTCATTTGCCACGTTTGACGAGCAATTTCCAACTTGTTAAAGCAGCGAGGATTCCGCGACTTGCCGATGACGAGGGATTTTAATTCATCCGTTATCATATTTGATCCAACGAGAACAGTGATACGTCCTTTGCTCAGTTTGTCTCCAGAACATTTCTCACCCTTAAAAGCCATTGTTTTGTCAGGCAGTAATTTTTAAAAAAGGCCCATCTCGTCGACATTGTAAATATCGCATCTTGAGTATTTTTTCAATAGCACAATTCAGTTGCTATTTTTTACCCATTCTGCCCTAAAGACACGTGATAAATGGATTACATAAGCACCTTTTCGTATATTAAGCGGGTTTTTTGTCATCAAGGGACAAATTTTCTTCGTATATTAAGCGGGATCGTATCTTATGCATACGTATATTAAGCGGGTAATTTTACACAGGTTTAATAGGTACTTTTCAAAGGACCGAAGACAATTCGTATCTTAAGCGGGCGTATCTTAATCGAGTTTCACTGTATTTGTAAATTAATCATCTGATGGCAGAAGTTACTGGATTTCATTGAACAGCCTTTAAAATATTAGCTTGCCAATATTTAAAGATGATACACTCCGAACGATCACACATTCAACGGCGTTGAATAAACGTAATATTAATCTTCAGTCATACTAGCGTGCCGATATTATTTAAAAACAGGAGAGAACAGTCAATTAAATGCCAACCATAGTCAGTAATCGTGCAGTCATACCAGCATGCAGATATAACTGAAAAACAGGTATGTCAAACGTCAAAAATCATTGGATGTTTTTCCAAAAAAGAATCAAACAGGTTCTGTTTAACTTCTTTATTGACATATTCTACACAACATAGATGGTGCACAGTCGAATTAATCAAAAAGGCACTTTGAGAAAACTTCTTAAAGATGAAATTCTTAAAAATAAGGAGCCATCTTTTCCCTTGCCGTCGCTAACTGAAGCACACAAACAGTTTTTCCCGATCTCGTGCACCTGGTTTTAAACCCCTAATGATTGACTGCAAAAATACGTTTTTGGTTGGAATTTATCCAATCAAAAATCTTGATTAAGCTATTCTTCAAGAAAGTATAATTTTCGTGTAATGACGTTCCCTAAAACGGTTGAATAAACGCTTCTACAACAATCAACGAAAGAATTTGGAAATATGTAGCAACTATATTCTCTATAAAATCTATATAGATATAATAGATTTTATTCGGAAAATCCATCAGATACAATTACCAGATAAATACACTGCTCAAAACAATTAAAGGATATTGCAGTTTTAGGTGGATTTTGTATCTGGTAAACTGTTTAGATGATTGATACATGGTCGACAGACATAGTAGGTTATATGAGAATAAATTACACATGTTTGGCAGAAAAAAATGCATTTTATTGCGCATTTGTGTACTAAAGGAAAAAAAACACAATTTGTGCATATGAGAAAAAAAGAATAAGAAAAGGTGTTTTTTTCAAAGAAAATCATTTTCAGTAGGGGGTATGGTTTCCACGGGCGGCCAGCAACGTTGAACACCTTTGAGGCATGGACTCAATGAGGCTATTAATGACGAGTTGGGGTATTCTGCCCCACTCTTCCAGAAGAGCTCTTTCCAGTTCTTGGAGAGTTTGTGGGGGTTGTTGGCGGCCAGAAACTCGTCTTCCTAGAGCGTCCCAAACGTGCTCGATTGGATTCATGTCTGCGGAACACGCTGGCCATTCCATTCGAACGATTCCTTTCTCGAAAAGGAAATCCTCCACCAGGTTTGCACGATGTGGCCTGCAGTTATCGTCCATTAAAATGAAGTTATATCCGATTGCTGCAGCGTAAGGGACTACAATAGTTCTGAGGATCTCATCCCTATATCGGCGACCAGTCAGAGCTCCATCTCGAATGATGTAGAGGTCAGTGCGCCCGTCAATGGAGATGCCACCATACACCAACACTCCTCCGCCGCCAAATCTGACACTTTCGTGCACGAACGCAGGATTATTCCCACTGCCACGGTCCCTCCAGATGAAAATACGCCTATTATCCGGATGCACAGAAAAACGGGACTCGTCAGAAAACAGAATATTGCTCCATTCATTTCTCCTCCAGTTGACATGCTCGGTTGCCCACTCCCTGCGGTCGCGACGATGCATTGATGTTAATCTAACACATACCATCGGTCGGCGAGCATACAGACCTACAGCATGGAGCCGGTTTCGGACAGTCTGAGTTGAAATCGTGGTACCTGTAGCCGAGCGAAGGTGTTGTTGGAGAAGAGTAGCGTTCATGGTTCGGTGTCTCCGCACTGTTAACGCTAAATACCGATCTTCATTGGGCGCTGTTGCCCGTCTACGACCTTGCCCTGGTCTTCGGCCTGCACATCCACTCTCCAAAAAACGGTTCCAGATCCTGGAAATGACACTTTGTGACACTCCAATGGCTTGCGCTACTTCGGCTTGAGTTTGGCCCCCTTCTAACCTACCAACAATTCTCAAAGCTTCTGAATCTGTCAAATGACTTCGCTGAGACATCGTACTCATCGAAACAAAGCAATCACTGAATGCCGATCATCCTTGTCTTCATTCTCTTTTATCCAGTTGAAAGTCAAATTTCATTCGCTGCCGCTGAAGCGACGTTTTTGACGTCGAACTCAAAATTTGCATACTCCACAGTTTGAAAACCAGAAACATTTGCATTTGTGATTCTCTTCTTCTATTTTCGGCAAAAAAAATTTCGTTTATATCTTTATTTTATATAAAACTTCAAATATCCTTTAATTGTTTTGAGCAGTGTATATTATGACTATTCTTGATATTGTTTCATTATATCCGTCAATTGTCACAGACGAAGTTTGCAATAAGATTTGTGGTGACATTGAACAGATAGAAGATTTAGAAAACGACATGAAATTTACAATAAAAAGAGGGCTTAATCTCATCATTCATAATAACTATCTCACATTTAATGGGAAATGTTATAAACACATTCATGCAGCCCCAACGGGTTCCCCTATTTTGGGTTTATAAACTGAATATACTCCTCGCACATTCGAAACGTAAATTTTTAGCACGTTTCAGCTAGCACCCCACACTTGGCTTAGATATCTTGATGATATTTTTATAATTTGGCAGTATAGTGTTGATGAACTTAAAATATTTACAAATCATCCAAATTCAATGAAAAATAACATTAAATTCACTATTGAAGTTGAACATAATAAAAGACTTCCATTTCATGATATAATTTTAACAAGCACAAATCAACCTATCGAAAGATGAGTTCTCAGATAAAGCTTGGCAAATCAGGCTACACTGTAAAAAAAAAAAAAAAAAAAAAAAAAAAAAAAAAAAAAAAAAAAAAAAAAACGACATTTTTACAGTACAAAGTACTGTTCATCTCGCGCACAAACTCAATCACAGTGAATGGGCTGTATCTTTCTTTGGTTTCCTGACTATATTAACATGGAAAATACAGTAGTTGCGTAAAATTAACAGCACAATGTGCTGACAATTTCGAAGTCAACAGTTTCTGCTGTAAAAAATTGGGTCTAAATTGCCAGCACATTGTGCTGTTAATTTTACGCAACTACTGTATTTGACATGTTAATATAGTCAGGAAACCAAAGAAAGATGCAGTACATTCACTGTGATCGAGTTTGTTCTGGCAAATCTACAGTGTTTTTTTACAGTGTACCATACCAAATAATGCATGTTCTCCATTTACGTGTAAAATTTCAACCTATAGATTTTCGTAAGGCAGGCTTTTCTAGTATGCACAGAAGATAATTTGGATAATGTATTTAATAATATTGGCAGTATTACTCATAATAATGACTTTAAAGTTCAACATATTACTAAATTAATCTCGGATAATATCAATAATAAGAAGCATGAACGCGTATTTGATTCCCAAAAATACAAACTTTATACTATTCAATATTTTCCAAGCTTTTTCGAGAAGTTAAAATACAGTAAGAATATCATTTGCGCTAAAATTGACAAAATTAATTTTGAGGATTACTCAGGAGTCCACGAAATACCATTTATTAGAGCAGACGGATCAAAGAATCGGGATAACAAGCAGAAAATTTAAGTACAGAAAAAAGGAGCATGCAGCTGATATTAAATATAATAGAAAAACTACATCCCTATAGCAAGATCATATCAAAATGGAACCATCCAAATAAAGTTCCATAACAGTATGGTAACTTTTACCTACAATCTATACTATCCATCCATTATAAGGGAGAGATGATAACACGCAAAATTAAATATCATATGTAACGATGCAGCATCAAATGTAAATAAGTGCGAGTAGTAAGTCAAAATTACGTCCATTACTAACCATATCACAATATTACAATATTTATTTACTTAAAAGACGTTATAAAAAAACATTAAAAGTAAATTAAAAATCTGATTCAACGTAAACATTCTGATGACGACTTAGTAAAACAGTTGAATCATGTAAATATACATTTTTAATTTACTTTTAATGTGTTTTTATAACGTCTTTTAAGCAAATACATATTTTAATATTGTGATATGATGCAGCATCATTTAACTTACCAAAACTATTGCCCGAGTTACGCTATGTTCACGGATATAAAAATAAACATCTAAGTAAAATAAAAAAAATAACGTGCATAATATGAAACAGTGCGTTAAAATTTCAATGACGACGTTTCATAGACTGTGCAATTTAACAATATTTTATTTATTTATTCTGAAAATCACTCGTGTAGAGTCGAAACATGTAAACAGTTGAATAAACCTATTTTTACTGTTTAAAATTTCTAATTTATACATTTTACCAACTAAAATTAATAGAAATAATTGAGGTAAAAATGAAATGCGCTCATGTCATGAAACACACTGAGGCAGTATCGAGCCTAATTGGGACAGAAAATTGATTTTGAAAGTGCCCTTTTCGTCAATATACTCCTGAGTGCGATAATGTACTATGCAGCTGTTATAGTTCATTTACAGGGACGAAAAAAAGAATTACATTGCATCATGGTGTATGGGTAAAAAGTATTTACAGTTCATTTAATGATGGTATTTATATAAGTCCTTCCGGAAAATAGTTGGCTGCTTTCTTTTTCTGTAAAGATAAAATATATTGGATGAAATAAAATAAATAATGCGAACATTAAAAAGGTTCACAATTTTACTTGAATGAAGTCAATTATTACTATATTTCTCTAATAATCATTGGCTCTCTCATTTTCAAAACAAAGTGACGTATTTGTATAAATAAATAACATTTAGTTATTAAGATATTCTCTGATGATGAACCTGGAAGGTTTCAAAGTACAGAGAAGTTTTAAATAAAATGTATGTTTTAGTCTTGTAACATATTTTTCATTACATTAGTCGCCTTTTAAGTTAGATTGCGGACCTTTTTAATATTCACATTATTTATTTTATGTTGAATCAAGGTGAAAAATTGTGTTTCATCTTATGATATTATTTATATTGGATGAGTTTGTTAATAAATTGGGTTGCGTACAACGAAGTACCTTGTACAAAGTTTAAAATTGGCATTATGTCCGCCGCGCTTCGAAAGGAGATTGCAAAGTTGGAACGACCCCTTCGTCGATGCCGCTGTTTTATAGATAGGTTTTTATTTAATACCTCAGCTAATAAGCAACGAATCTTTAAAAATCATTATCAACAATCCTTGGATGATGCAGCGAATATAGATAGCTCGAGCTTACCTCAACTCCGCCGCTGAGCATCTGTAAAGTAAAATTCTTGTGTAACAGAAAAATGCGATTTTATTAAACAATTTATGACCTAGGATAATCGCTATAGTTTCCTTGCAAGGTTTAGGTAATTTCGTATTGTCCCTAATTATTTTATAAATTTAGTTTCAGTGAATTCGAGAAAATGGGGAGGGATACATATTTTTACAGTACATTTTCGACGATATCTCTGAAAATATATAATACGTAAAAATCAAACAGATAGACACACTGGTGATCTTATAATGGTTGCGTTTATACTTTTAAGTACAAACCCTAAAATTAATAATTTATTGACAAGAGGTTTATCTGTTATTTTTTCTAAAATATACTCATAATTTTCTAAATTCACACACCATTTGTAATTGAAATTGTAATTGTGTCAAAAAAAAGAAGTAATTTATTTCATTCAAATTCGGAATTGAAAACTCTTGAAAACTATTTTTCATTAAATGAAATGTTTTTAAATTATGTATTCAGAACCCACTTCGGATAACTATATGTTTTTTAATCATTTAAATTTTACAGACAGAGGAAAAAATATTTTCATATCAGAAACCATATAAGAAAGAAAATTTTAATAAATGCTTTAGATATAGGACGAGGTAAAACTTTTATAATAAAGAATATTCAATAAAATAAACTTCCACTTAAATAAGTGATTGGTTCAATATTCAACGTTATTAATAGTTTAAATAGACTTGTGGTGAATATCGTATATTATACCATTGGACAGGGGACATAAAAGAAATGAAAATTATGATAAATGTTTTAGTAGGATGAAATAAAACTTTTTTAATAAAGAATATTCAATAAAATAAACTTCCCTTTGAATGGATGACCCTTTTAATGTTATTAACCATTTAATTAGATTTGTGGTGAATATCGTATAGTATACTACTGAATCGAGGAACAAGACCTTACGGTTTACATTTTTCCTGGTTTCTTTTTTTATTATGCTGTAAATTCTTTCTTTCCTTCCATAGGATTTACAAGGTTCATCCTTTCATTTCCTACTGTTGGTTCTTTTCTTACGGCTAATTGTCTTTTTTTTTTCATTCATTTCATTTCATTTTCTTTATATGCTAGTTTAAAATAATAACCTTTTTTAAAATATGTAAAAAATATCTCTCGAAATGCTGAAAATATGAATTTAAAATGGAAATAAAGCCTCAAAAAATGAGTCAAATTAAAAAAATAAATGCCGTTTGCACACCTCGAATTTCTAATGTATATCCTTAGAAAAAAGATTAATTTCTATGTATATTTTTTGCTCGTATAAAACTTTTTTTAATGGAATGATTTTTACCAACTTTAACATTTAATTTCGCTTAAAATAATTCTTCGATTTAAAAATTGCCTCCATTAATGTTTTTATCAAACTTTTTTCCGTAATACTACCAATTTTCTTATTTTTGAATGCAGTAGTTTTCTTAATATAAGCGAAGAAAGACCCAAGGTCACAAAAAGTTAATTTACTGCGGCGGTAACAGCATTAGTTATTTTAATTTGGAATAGCAGGGTCTTTGCCCCCGGTACCGACCCCCAGGGAAATAAATGTTGTGAAGTAAACGAGTTTAAGATGACGCCATATCTACTGTGATATCTACGATAAAGGTCTCATAATAAATCTACAAAGGTCTTATAAACTCTTAAAATATTACAAAAGTAATATTTTAAAAATATTATTTTGTTTTTAATTTTAATGGCATTTCTATACTAGCGGCAAACTTTTCTTTGTTGTAGGTCAGAGAGAAGATAAGGATAATTTTTTATATGTATATTACTGTTATTTTCGAAAATTGCAAAGAAAACCAAGAAGGAAATTTTAACCTCTTTGCATTCAGTTGAACAATTATTATTCCATATATTCGTTTCATATATACAAGTAAGTCGTTTCATAAAATCGTTTCATAAAATCAATTCATTAGGATTTTAAATATATATATTGCATTTAAGTTCACCTATTAGAAAATATAAGAACTAAAAGATCTTCTTAAAATTAATAAATTAACCTTTTTCTCTACACAAAATAAAAGAAAGAAGAAATTATGTAAGTAGTATGTATGTTATTGCTACTGCATCTCTTCATTTTTTCTGAAGATTGAAGGAGAAATTTTTTAATGAAAACTTTAAATACATAAATTAGAATTTATTATGGTTACTTGTGCTTTTCATTGCTCCGATTTTTATGTGTCACGTGTTTACTAAATACTATCTTATTGACATGCAAAACAACGAAACTGTTATTTTTTGGGTAACAATGATTCAGAATCCATCACAGACGATTAACCTGGCAGCGCCGTTGATTGTGCATATTGCTATGTTTCACAATGACACACACACACACACACAAAAAAAAATTAATAATAATAATAAACTTTTCCATAAACAGTAATGTTGTGGAACAGAAATATTTGTTTTTCGCCATGTGGAGCCATTCGCTGTTGTTTCCGGTAAAAATAAAGAACAACAATTGTTATAAATGTTCGTGTTGTCAAAAGCTCGACCAGGTCAAAGAGAGGCTAGGATCTGGTTTTATTTGGCCCTCTCCCTTACCTATATTACCACAAAAAATAAATCCTTCTCTATGAATTAGAAGTTACAGTTATGAATCTATAAGTACATATTTAGAAAAATATATATTTTTTTTGTTTTTAATATTGTCCCAGTATACATGTACAAAATATAAAATGTTGATTAAAATAAGAAAATGTCAAATAGATTGAAAATATGTTTATGAAAATTTGCACGCTTAAACACTAAAACGACCTCAAATTTTACTGAAGTTTTATAAAAATATTTTACACTGGAATTTTTATTTAAATCTGTTTAACCTATTTATTTAACCTTTCTCTTCTTTGTGTCTTTTAAACTTATTTTACAAAGAAATTTCTGGTTCGGACACAAATATATTCATATGGTAAGGGACAAGATGACCCATCACGGTCTTTTTAGTGTTAATATTGTGGCCTCAAAATCAGACACCCCCCCCCCCCCCACACACACACACAAAAAAAAAAACGGCAGTCCAATCAACTCATGCGTTAATCAGACCTTCTTTTTCATAAGGCGAAGATCCTTTTTATGATTTAAGGGGTCCCAGCATTCTTAAAGCTTCAAAATTTTCGAAATTTTAATTATTTTATTGTTTAATCTGCACTCTTTTCTGAACAATTTGATATAATTGTTTGCTGGAAATTCTCGTTGGAACGGAAGTTATGGCTTTTAGAATTGTACTCGCTTTATAACTGAAGCGACTTTTCCGAAACTTTGAAATCATTTTACTGAAAATGACATTTTTGGGCATAACGTGCTGGATGTCTCAAAAACTTATTTCTTCATGCAACTTTCGCATAGCTGCCAACCTTTACGCTTTTTTGCTACCACTAAAATGTAACAGATATTTTCGTCTTTTCTAATCGTGAGATTTCGACGATTAAGCAAGACAACGTTTACTATAAAATTTTAGTGGTAAGAAGAAAGCGTAAAAGTTGTCAGCTATGCTTTCGAAATAAATGTTTTATGTTAGTCTGTATAAACGTAACCTAAAATTTTCTTTTTACTGTTCAAAAAAATATTTTAAATGTGATTATACTGTTGAAATTTTCAAAATTTTGTATTAGCTAAATACAGCTTTGTATTGAAATTATAAAAATGCTTTAAATGCAACTTTATAAAGTTAAAGTTTTCAAGTTAATTTATTAGAATCTAAAGTACAATTATGCCCCACAATTTTCATTCTATTTGTAAATTTTAAATTGTAACCGTGCGGGTAAGCTGTCATACCAATTTTCTGATTTACAAATGTCTGATAGTTTGAAGCCCCCTATAAGTATTAATTCTGCATGTGAAGGCGCCTACCTTCACATATTAATATTAATACTTTTCTCCTTTCCCCCTTTAAAATTACATTTTTTTAATTCTTAAAATTTAATTATCTGTCTGCATTTGGATTCAATCTTTTTTAGCGCTCTTTTCCATTCATAAATTAAGCCATCATTTTTCTGTATCTGTAATATTTTAACCGCAGCGGACTGCAGTTAAAAGAAAAGAAATAATTTCATTTTCTCGCCTAACAACTGGATTCTAATTTTCATCCTTCTGCCTTAGTTTGATGATATGCAGAAATTTCTCAGACATATTACTTCTACATTTTTAACCGTTGGTCCAGATGCAAGATATATTAGTCATTTCAGTTATTAACCCTGTCTTTATTATGTTTATTAACATGCGCTTTTGACCGCTTCAATCCCATGAGAACTGTGGCAAACCACTATAGAATGTTCTTTTGCGGTTTATGTGCTATAATTCCTAAGTAATCATTTGGCGTTAAATATTTCTTATTACTCTTTTACATCCCCCATTCAATTCCAATTATCGTACTTTGACCACATGTTTTCCTCTCTGTAATCTCGCCATATAGCATATGTATTTGGCGAAATTGTGTATGTACTCCTGCCAATATTCGAGCATTTCGAGAAAAAATAATTGTATCACTTCCCTCTGGTCTATTTTTCGGTGAGCATAAAAAATGTAAAAACTACACTCTCTCTCCAACGTTCGGCTCCGGCCAAGGGCTCGCCTTGCGATTAATACTCCGAACCTGGTGTCCAATGGGTCAATAAAGAATATTTACAGTCTTCGGCTGGTCTCTCTCTGGAATATGGACTAATTCGCTCTTTTAATATTGTTCACATCATTATCAACTCTAACAGGCATCCGGATAACTCAATACAAATATACAGAAATCTCCAAGCTTCTATACACTGCATATTGTAATTTTTCCAATATATGAAATGAAAGAGCATACTTATATCTTTCATCTGTCTAAAAATTCTGTTTTAAAATCATATACATTTTAAGATATTAAATGTTGAAAATGGTCTGTTTTTACCAGACTGCCAAGAAGGTTTATGTGTTTCACGCGTGTCTGAGTATGCGGATTTCTTTATACCCTCGATACATCCCAACGTCTGGGTGGATTTTAATGAATGAGGTCTCTATCGATTCGTCTCAACCGTTCGATGGTTATAGTGTAGCTTTTTTTAAATTCAAAGTGGCGACCGTAAAATACAAAATGATGGTAGAGACAAGAAAAAAAAATTGTACGCAGCCTACTGAGTGTCATATCATTGGACAGGTCTTTCAAAATGGAGACGATGTTTTATTGACTGTTTTAAAGTCAGAAGCTCCGTTTAAATATTACACAACGTGGAAGTTGTGTAGGTAGGATCTCTAGCTTTACTGCAACTCTAACCATCATAGACATCTATAGGCCTCATCAAAACAGTGTTTATAGATAGGAACTAACAATTAAACACAACTTAAAAGTCATCAGTACAAGCAAATAAAAAAAATAGGTAAGTACTATAAAAAATAGTTTCACATTGATGAGAAATAATCAATTAGTTCTCTTTTTACGCAGTCGGGTTTTTTGATTTTTTTTAATTTTATTTTTTTTTCAATTTAATGAGTCCTGAGACCCCTTAAAAGAAAATAAAAATGAACCAACTAATACAATAAAACTAATAGAAAAAAAAAACACCATAACTTAGTCCTTAAACCATTTACTAGAGGTGCAAGTATTTTATTTTTATAGCAAAAGACCCCAGTTCAGTAAAAGTGATGAAAACTGTGCTTTTAATAAATTGATGTACTTTCATTAATTTAAAATATTTTCATTAAAATAATTGTTTTCAATAAACTAAATTACTTTTAAAATAAATATTTATGAAATTTGTTCTGTCTACTTCTCTAGAATCACGTGTTTTAAAAACATAAAATAAATGAATTGCTCAACAGTAACTGTACATACATAATTTTTATATTTATAAAATAAGTTTTAATCTAATAAAAAATTAATGTACCTGAATTGTTTTGAAAGAACGTAAATTACGATAATTAATAATGTGGAACTAATAATAAAGATTTTATCTTATATTAATATTTAAAAAAATAATTAAAATCATTAAAGAAATTTCTAGAGTGGATTTAAAAAAGAAAATCAGCAGGAATTTTTCTCAAACGATTCTAATTTCCCCTGAAATATAAATTTAAGAATTTCATAACTAGATATCTTTTAATCTTTATCGAAAAATATTGTAAGATCACTTTCATTAAATGATATTTAGAAGAAATTATTGATATTCTTCAATGGTTTAGAGATATTCATATTTTAAACGTTACAACTAGAGAAATTAATTAAAGCATTTATTTAAAATATCAATAATTATTTTTTAATGGAATTTTAGTAAGTAGATAAATGAGTAGAATGCTAAAATTAATATTTAAAAAGTTAAAATTATAAATAATGTTCTTTATTACTTAAAAGAAGATAAAAATATTAAAATATATTAAATTACATTAAGTCCTATCACTTTCAACTATAAACATAGCCCTCCTCAGGGACAAAATACAAAAATCCACGATACTAACGTCTTATTTTCAAATTTAAAATATGAAAAATAAGATGTTAGTATTGTTTGTGTTGGGTATTGACGTTAATATTGGGTTTTTGTATTTTGTCCACGTGGATGACTATGTTTATAGTTGAAAGTGCTAGTAAACAATTTAATTTAGCGTCTTGTAATATTTTTAACATCGTCCAAGTAACAAAGTACACTTAAGTATTTGGAGTTAAAGTTAAGTATTTGGAACTTAACTATTTATACATTTATTTCGCATTCATGGAGATTACTTTTATAATCTTAAATGTTGAAAATATTCCATGTAAGTATTATTAGAATTATGTAAAAATAAATTCAAAATTTGTTCTTATTGTAATGTTTCTTCTTTTATATATATTTTATTAAGTATAAAATGTAGCCGATGGCACGAAAACCCATCTTGCTGCACAAATGTTTTATAACTTGATTAGTGAGCTTATTAATTTTAGCAGGAATCATGTAAAAAAATAGGCGATATTTTTAAAAAAAGCTGTTGAACAGGGTTCACTAGAATTCTTCTTCTTGAATATGGAAGTAAATTTGTGGTATAACAGAAAATAGAAAATGCTAAAAGATTGCTATTTTGAAAAAGGGTCACACAAAAGTTCCCTTTGTACCGCAGAACCTACATTTATCGGCGTTTGTCATTGTAAAAACATGCACTGATTACATCCTTCTCAGCCTTGATAACCACACATTTGCCTTAAAAAAACACTGCATTTTTTAATATTTTTTATCAGTTTTTGTGTTTAGTTGTGTAATTGACGCCATCTTTTGGCACTATAAATGTCATTCTCCCGCTAGTGCTAATGACAATGGGAACAAGTTGAAGACAATGACCGAAATGGAATTTTCTCATAATGGTAACAAAACATTCAAAAGTAAAGTAATATTTTTTTTCGCAAATGACTGAAAAGAATTTTTCGATAATTCTTGATTAATGTCTATTCAATTCGTAAGAGTTTACAAACAATACTGGGTGCATTTCAAAACGTTGTATTTTACTTCAAATTTTTGTGATATTGAGATTCTAGAAAAATATGAATTCATCACTATTGGTCAAATAAACCTTATGCATACGTAATATGTCATTAAAAAAAAATTATTATTAAAATGAAATTCCTTTTTACTGAACATAAATGAGCATGGTATATTATATATGTATAAATGAATTGTAAGGGTTTTTAAACAAAGATTGAACATATTAAAATGAAATATACTATTATACAATGTAAAAAAATTGACAGTTGTTTAATAGGACTTTACACATGATAAAGGATTTGTTATACCTATATTGATCCAAAAGTTTAATTTAAATAACTATGATTACTCGAAATTGGTACGACAAATTTTTCTACCAAACTTCTTTGAAATGCGATTTTGCTTTGAAGACAAACAAAATATTACTATAATTTTTTTCCGATTCTATGAAATAGTTTAACTTTTACACATTAGATGTCGCCACTAAAATTCTGAAGTTCTGGCTAAAACGGATGACTGTATTTCATCACTTCCATGAGTTATGATTACGAATGAGTGCATTCATCATTTTACAGTTCATTTAAAAGTTTGTTGCCTAAATATAATTTGCGCATGAAAAGTCATCGTAGAATGAGATGATTATCATTCCGCCACAAAGAAAGATTAGCACATGTGCTAAGAAATTATGAAATGTTTGTCCAAAGCAAACACTATTAACAATTTTCTTTTGTGAAAACATTATCATATTTGAAGGATTAGGGATATAAGAAAATGAGAGTGTTTATTAATTTATCTGAAACTTTCAACATTAAAATGTAAGAACGTATTTCTTTAAATATTGCAAATGTGTATAAAATATCATATGGATAAATATGGCTAAGTTTTAAAAAAAAAATTTCCATAATTTTTATTTATATTTTTGAGGAATGTAAAGAAAGTTGGGTGATCTTCCACTGATAACTTATTTGATGTTTTTAAGTAGAAAAAAAAGAAGAAAAATAAATACTCTGCTCATGTCAAAAAATGTCTTTTCCTCATAATTTTGAGAGAAAGTTAGTTTTTAGGAAAATTTTACTAAAAAAATGTCGATGGTGCACCGGTGTCCGTTATTTAACCCAGATAGCATGCACGTTTGCAGTAAGTTTGACTTTTTTCGATATTTCCTTGTCCTGACAAATTTGACACTACAATTTTCACTCAAAAGTACTGCAAGGCAGATGAAACAAAATCGATCTCTCCCTTGCAATGCCATTTTGCTGTAAAACTGCTGCAACACTGTCATATTTCAACGACGTCAGCGAAAATTCCCTTTGTTGAGAGCAGAATAGATAACAGCGTATGACTGGAAATTCAGAGCTCAGAGTCAAAAGAAAAAGACACATCGTTATTGAATCTCGTGATTAGCGGATCATTGATTAGCGTTCAAATAAAGGAACCCAGAAATAAAGGTATTTCTTATTTTAATTATTCAAATGTGGTTATTTTCTCTAAAGTAACATTTCTTTATAATCTACAACTTATTTCATAACAAAAATTCTAATAAATTAAAAGTTATGTTAATTTTCTAAATAATGCCTACGTTTTTTAATAGTTATGTTTTGGGTCATGTTAAATATTTTTTAATAAATTTTTCTGAACTTTACAGGGAGTTTAAGATTTCATTTGCTTTTTTTTTATTGTTGTTGTTGCCTTTCACGCTGCTGGAGCAGTGTTGAATTCAAACGCTTGTCTCCGGGAGAGATTTCTGTTGCTCCGGTTGAGGTGGAGGGGGGGGGGGAGGGGCAGGGGCGTCGCGATAGGGGTTATGGGGGGAGACCCCCTCAATATATGTGAACTCTGGAAATTTGAACTTAGAGTTAGGAAAGTATAGATTTTTGAAACACTTATTCTTTTTTTTTTTTTTTTTAAGTAAAAAAAAAAAAAAAAAAAAAAAAAAAAAAAAAAAAAATTATTTATTGTTGTGCAGATGATCTTTCTGAGTTCTGTAATAGTAAAATGGTTCAACTTTCAAAATAAATACAAAAAGCAGCCAGACACAATTTCTCACTATGTTTCTCTGTGTAACGAAAATATCATACATCTACCAGACATGAATTTCTCTACTGTTGCCCATCAACAGTGTCTGTAATACCTTTCCTCCAAAACTTTGTTCCTTATTCAAAAATCTAAAAATATGAGGCTATTTTCTTTAAAGTACAATTATGACTCGTACACAATTGAAGACATAAACTTTCAGTAAATGAACCAATAATTATAATTTTTATGTTTTTAGTTTCAGCATTTTTTTTTTTGGGGGGGGGGGGAAGATTTTTTTTTGCATATAAGTATCACTATCATTAAAGACATATTGAACGAACATATTATTTTAGCTCGAAAATAGATCATTTTTTTTTCATGTTGGGAAAATTTTTAACTCCCCCCCCCCTCTCCGCCGAAAAAGTTTTTGCAGCTACGCCCCTGGAGGGGGGGGGGGACATTCCGAGGTGGAAATTGCACTTTTGTCCATTAAAAAGCAAAAAAATTCTAACCTTCCGGGACGACATTTCAAGGTTCCGGGGGGAATGTCCCCTCTCGGTCATCCCCTGAATTCAACACTGCGTTCGAGAGTATGATTTTAAACTTTAAATTATTTTTTCATTACCATTAACATTTTTTTCTCTATTTAAATATTAAGTATAATTGTAAGCTGTTTCTTAGTTGGCTCTATGCTTATCTACCTGGGTTTCTAATGTACCTCTTTTTTCTAATTTTTATTGAAATTACTAAAAGTATTTCCTACCGACGTCCGTTTTATTTAATTCTTTAATAATTTCTCTTTTCTTTTGACGTAACTGCTTCTTAATCGGATGTGTATAAATCTTTTTATTTCCAAATTTTTGTAAAACTTTTAAATATGAATATTTTAAAATTTATAGTTTTTCACGCCTTTAAATCACGCATGTACCGGAGCAAATCGAAACGATATTCCGGTTCGTGAAATTATGACAAATATTATTCTGGTTAGTGATCCGCGAAGTTATTAAAACATCTTATTTCAATTTCATACGTATGGCTTTTATTGTTGCTGTCTATAACTTTTTTTATTATTTAGAATTTTGAATGCAGTTTTTAAATTGTTTTTGTATGATTAGACATAAATTCGCCTAAAGTTTAAAAAAAAAAAAGTTTTTAGTCAACGATAATTTTGAAATAGCGTCCCTATTCGTGGATTTTCCATTTCGAGACATGCCGCAAAAAATTTTACTAATATTGATTGGTGCATATTTTTGTAATGAATTGAAGCTAAATAACTAAAATTCGTTGAATAACCACTTCAAAATCTCAATGTTATAGTGTTAATGTCAGATTTGAATATTGTTTATTTGTATTCTTATTGAACATGTTTTGTTTTTTACATGTAAAAAAAGTGTTCAACTGTAGAGTAGGTGGGGGCAGAGATACGCACGGGGGCAAAGATACGCACTGCCTGATTTAATATGAAGAAACATTTCTACAATCATGACCGCTAGGTAGTAGTTTGGTCTCATGTGTAGTAGTTGTGTGATCAAACCTTATGAAAAACGTAGCACTCCGTGCCAAGAAAATGAGGTAAGTTTAAATTTTCGAATTTTGATCTAATATTTTAAAAATTTCACTTTATTGTTTAGCTAACAATACTTCGAATTTTTACAAATCCAAAAGTTCAGTGTAGAACGGAAGCTCTATAGCTTCTAAATGCCGTATAGTTTATCTCGATCGCATTTGTTTAAACTTGTAGGTAGCCGGTTAAGTAAAATACTGCAGAATGGGGCAAAGATACGCACAAGATTAAGATTCGGGGCTTTGCCTTATCGTTTTAGCTAGATTCAAAGCTTTCCACAATTACGTTGTGGTAAGTTTTATTTATTATATTGTATAAAATATAATAGCTACTTAACTAATATAAGCTAGTTAACTACATTTTCCTTTTTCTAGTTAAGTTTTTTTTTAAATATAGAACGTAAATTTCTACTTACCTACTTTTAAAAATCAATATTCTTGTTTCATAAAACGATTTTGTTTTAAAGTCTTAACCCTTAACTCCTATTAACGGTCTCACAGACTGCTGCTATATTCATTTTTCATAGCTTAACTTGTAATTTTCAATTTAACTATTGATGTTAGTTTAATTTTGATTCGTTTGGAAACTTAATAGTATCGCTAAAGACTTCTAAATGAGAACTTTTATTATAATAGGCCTTTACATAAAGTTTAGCGCAAAAACAGTATCTTATGAGTCAGTCAACCCTTTGATTCATTCTACGATCAAGGGGTCTTTAAGACCGCTCACAGTATTTATTCAACAATTTTTGTCACAGTAGTTTGAGGTTAACTGCTATTTGCGATCTGGGGTCCCCTGTTTATTTCCTTTTTTTTCATGGTTTAACTTACAATTTTCAGTTTAACTATAAATACTAGTGAAATTTACTAATGCTTTTGCATAACTCATTCGTTTTATTGGAAATGGGGCAAAAACCCACAGTAAGTGGGCAAAAATATGCACTGCGTATCTTTGCCCCACGACTGCGTAGGGGAAGACGGGGTACAATGAAACAAAATTTACTAATTATTTTTTCCTATCCACAATTTTGCATGAACAAAAATATAATATTTTTAACCTTGTATTTTCCCCATCTAAATAAATTTTTATTAGGTTCTAAACAATATCTTTATGCTTGAAAAATAACAAAAAATAAATGTCTTACAGTGTTTCATTGTACCCCGTATGCCGGGGTACAATGAAACACATACTGAGGTACAATGAAACACTCTAAATGATGGAAGCAATTTTCACCCAGTATAGTTTATTTTATGAAAAATGAGATAAATACAGAAACAAAACTTGATTAATAAGAAACTTGATAAAAATATTATCGTCTAAGATGAATAATAAGAAAATTCTATTAGTTTAAGAAATACCTTTCATTTTATATTAAATTGGCTCAAGTCAGTTTCAAAAATTAGCATTTCTGCTTATATTTCAGTTGCTCCTGAAGAAATATATGATATGGTAGTTTCAACACAATGAGTTTTTTTTAAAATGTAAGTTTCTAAAAAAAAAAAAAAAAAAAATTAAAACTTGGTTGGAGTTTTTTTATATCAAGTACTTCACATTTGACTTCATTTATGTATGATTTCTCCAACGGTATATATTTCCTTATGTTTTCATTTGTACGGATACTGCTTGTACCATACATGTTGTGTGGGGATATCTCATTCTTAGTACCTCGATGACCAGCTGGGACTGGAAAAAAAATCTGGATCATCAGCAGACTCTGTAGCAGGCAGAGTTTGTTTTCAAAACAATCCCTTCTTAGCTTTTTTTCTCTTTCTATTTTTTAATTGCTTAACAAGAGCATTTTTTACTGACCTGGTTAGAACAAAACTCTTTTTTTTCTGTTTTCCTACTCTTCTAATATATTCATATTAGAAGTAATTTACTATAATATAATTCTAATATTAATACTTCTTTAATATTAGAAGTACATTTACTATTTTTATTACTGTAATAAAACATGTTTCATTGTACCCCGTCTGCAAGTGTTTCATTGTACCCCGCACTGAAATTACTAAATAAAAATTTATTTTCGAACTTCTAATATTTATTTTTTTTTTTTGTTTGGTTTTGGAGGTATGAAGACAACAACCCAAAGATAACAATGTATAGAAAAAATAATTATTACATATAAAAACAAGGAAAAAGAAACAAAATTACTTTTAGTAAAGAAAGTTACTTTCAATGGTGCAAAAGCAATAATCTTCTATTGCTACTGTTGTAGAAGTGTGAATGTATCCAAATCACATCAGTAATTGGAACCTATAGTTGTATAACATATATATAAACTGCAACTCTGCATGACAAATTTGATTGATTTTACAAGTAATGTTTCATTGTACCCCGTCTTCCCCTACTTTTGCCCCAACCGATGGGGAAAAGATACGCAGAGCAATGTTTTTTAAAAATTGCAATTTCTCTCAGAATTATAATTTAACAGAATGTCGGTTGATGTTAGCACTTGCCTAAGGTTCTAATCTAACATTTTAATCACTCATTACATAAGTTTAGACTAATGTGTGTGTTAAAAATGAATATGTATGGAAAGTGCGTATCTTTGCACCCACCTACTCTATATTTATTTATTATTATTTTTATGGTAACAATCTTTCATAAAAAGGTAACTTCATAAGAGCCTACACCAGTCACGCGAAGAAACAGTCAAGTTAATGTTAATCATATGGGAGATATTTAGATTTCTCTCTCGCATTTTAATATTTTTTAATCCTTTTCATGCATAGGATACCTGAGGTTGAAAAGTTTTATTCTGCGTTTGTACTGTTTAGGTACTAACTAGTTAATGTTTAGTTTGTCTCTCTGACTAGATTAAAGTTGATAAATTAGGTTGAACTAATTTGACGAGATAAATTAGATTAAACTGATGAAATTTTACTAGATAAATTAGACTAACTGACTAGATAAACTAGTTTTGATTTTAGTTAAATTTTTTGGCTTCCGCACTTAAAATGTAAAAACTGAAGAATTGTAAACATCACTTGTGTGTCTCTCTGTCCGTCTGTCATAGTCAATTTTACGAAACTACGGAACATGAAAATTTCAAACTTGACAGAGTTATAAGGTTATTGACCAACATACTTATTGATTATTAGCGATTCGCAAGTATTTTTAGAAAAAAAAATTAGGGAAATAAGCTACTTATTTTTATTTTCTTTTGTGTATGTAGTGTATGTGGGGTATCGTTCGAAAGATCTTGTAAGACGGAAACCAAAAGTATATTTGTTGTAATTTTAGATATTACATTTTCAGAGATATAGTCGAAAATGTACTGGAAAAATGTGTCCCCCCCTCCTTCCCCGCTACTACCAAATCTACTGTAAATAAAATTATGGAAAAAATAGTACAAAAATAGTATATAGAAAAAATAGTAGTACCTAGTCACATACTTTTGAGAAAATCGTATTTTTTCGTTACACACTGACTTTACTTGGCAGGTGCTCAGTGGAAGGGTTGACGGATGCTCGATGTACCTATCGACGTGGAATCATAATCGTTTTCGCAAATATTTAATAAAGGCGCTGGTAATGTTTTGATGACTGCTTAAAAAATTTAAAACTTTATACTAAAGAATGTTCTGATTTCTACTAGTTTATCTTGTTTGCTCTTGGAAAAAACAAATATTTTAAGAAGTAAAATTATTTTAAATGGTTAAATCTTTAAAAGTTTAATTAAACTTTACGTTTAATTTCGATACGTTCATTCTTACGGGATAACGCATGGGATAAAAATTTCACATTAAATGTCATACCAACTGAATAAATTATCTTAATATGTTCTTCTCGGGTCTAAACAATATAGTAAATAAATTGTTTATGCTAATTATGTCTTTGTTTAGTCATCTTTATTCTTATGTATTGTGTAATTTGCCAGAAGCGTAACCCATATTACTGTCGAGTCTGATTTGCCTGAAAGTTCAGTCTGAAAGATAAGGCTTATCGCTCGGCAAAATCGATTTAATTGTTTCTATTAAGTTTTGTTTCCTCCCGGCAGTTCCACCCTTAACATCAAGGTAGTTTTGTTAACTGAGAAGTTGTAGTTTATGATCACCTTAAAAACTAACTGTAGACAGAATTCTTGAAAGCTGTAAAAAATAAACCTGTGATTTTTTAAAATTTATTCTTTTTTTTTTTTTTTTTTTTTTTTTTCTTCCCCAGATGCAGAGACATTAAAAAACATCGATTAGAATGTGGGAAAATTGCATGATGCAACAGACTCAGGTGGGGGAGGAGAACAGGAAAGTGTTAAATATATTTAAATATTTATTTTTTCAATTATTTTTTGTGTGTTTTGTTTAGGGAACAATCTCTTAACTCAAAATATGTAGAAAATAATGCTTTATAATACTGTTATTTATAAACTGTTATTTGTATTTGTGTAAAAATAAACTTTGTAACTATTTTATAAGTAGTATTGTTTTATTACAACTTTGTCTTTTTTAAATTTTTGAAGCTTTTCAAATAATTTATATATATATATATATAAATTATATTATCTTTGATAAAATTAGCTAAAAAGTTCATCAATAAACAGGCAAGCATGCTTATTTCCTGAAAAACCTTTAAATTGTATTTTTCTGTTGTATCATTAAAAAAATCTTAGAATAAAAAAAAATCTTTTGAAATGCAGTAATAACCTTTAACTGATGTTACCGGTCTCTCAGACCGCGGCTTTTTTCAATTTTTGCAGTTTAACTTCCAATTTTCAGTTTAACTACAAACACTATCGAAATTTTGTTCCGTTTGGAACTTTTGTACTATCACTAGAGACTTTTGAATAGGTGAATTTTAATTATAACACTTCTGTGCAAAAATTTTAGTACAAAAACACCATACTATGAGTTAGTCGTGCCTTTTATTCATCTTTCGTTGCAGCGGTCTCACAGACCGCTTCACACTAGTTATGTGATAATTTCTGACACATCAGTTAAAGGTTAATATCCAGAATGTGTGGTATTTCTAATAAACATTTATTTATGTTACAGTAAAAAAAGTAATATCTTACTAAATCCGCAAATAAGTTTTATTTGATGAAATACATGGCTATTAAGTTTGCAAATTCAATTACCCTATTTTTAGTTTAATTTTCTAATTATCTTAGGATGTTCTTTTGCCTTTTAAAATTTATTACAGTTTTCTTACTTGCCTTTAAAAACATTTAATATTAATGTATGCAAATTATTAGAGAAATGTTTGTGTGGTGTGTCCAATAAAAGTTTGTATATTGATAGCTATTTATGAAATTTATTTCAGAAATGAATGAGTTCCATGAATTTTTCTTAATGACAAGCAATAAATAATATGTATAAGTTTGTTTAGAAAATCAAACCTGCTAGCATTTTTTTTTTTTTTTTTTTGCATATTTTTTGAGGGCGTAAATAAGAAACAATTCTTTGATTCTGAGATAAAATGTTTCTGTTTCTGTTATTTTTTATTTTGTGTTTTAATTGAGGCAAGTCAAAAACAATGCATTTTAAGTTTATGATACATTTTTTTTTTTTTTTTTTTTTTTTTAAAGGAATGTATTTGAAATGAAAGCTGTGTGTTTTAAATGAAATGAATGCGATATGAATGATGGTAAGGGAAACAATATTTGGGGATTTATCACTTTTCCCGGCTAACTAAAAAATAACCGATCTTTCCTTAACCCTTTGAGTGGCAAGCAATTGTGTTTTTGAAATGACGGATTCACGCCGGAATCCGCAAAAAGATTTATTGCCAAATAAGGAAAAGCAAGTTTACAACTTTTTCCCACCAAAGTTAGAAAAGTAAAATTTAATAAATTTTTTCTGGTGCAAATCCTCATTAATCGTAGGTGAGATAAAATATATCCCACCGCGCCTCAAGGGGTTAATATAAGTTAAATGCAAATAAATCCAGCACCTGTAAAAATCGTTAATTAATAAAATTTTAAAACGAATGATCAACTCATTTTCTATTTATTTGTTATCCATCTCGAGAAGATATATCATGCAAAATGATGATTGTTAATTGCCGAACACACTTACCATTCTTATTGACCAATAATGCATTCAAAACAGTAATTTGATATGCATTTGTTAAGTACATAAAATCAGATTGATGAATTTCAGCTAAGATATTTGATTAACTAATCTTCCGTAATCGAGTCTACTGGCAAGATTAAAGTGTAACAAAAAGAATATCAGCAACAATATAGCTTAATGTAAATGCAGCTATCATTAAAGGATTTTCACAAAAAACATCCCATTGCACCAAATCTTATTAGCTAAAACACGCCAATAGGCCATTGACCCGATTACGGAAGATAATAGGTTTAAAAATCTACGTTATCGAACATATTGCAATTGGACATGAAGCATAAATGCCTAAGTGATTGTATTTGTAAAGAAAGATGAAATACGCAACAACAAAAAATATATGAAATGTTGCCATGATCGCAAAGAGTTCTTGGTGCTTTTATGTTAACCAGGTGCAAATCTCGCAAATAGCATTTTTTATTTTTCACGTGATAACTTAAAACAATGCTTTAATGTTAAAATTAAACGTCTTGGTTCATGTTATTTATCAGGGTTTTTTTTTATTAATTCTTTTGAAATAAGTGAAAGTCTTGGATTGAAAATTTTTCTGTTTTAAATTAGTTATGCATTTTAAGGAAAATGAATCAAAGGGTTATATTTTAAATGCAATTAATGCAATAAAAAATGCAATGGGATTTTGGATATTTGGCCATTATCACCTACACCCTGCTGACATAAAAGTACGGAGTTCTTGATTTATCTATCAGAATCTTCTGATTTGGCGAAGACTTGAGCAAGTAAATTGAATTATGAATAATAAAAAAAGCATGATACAATGATACTATATATTTTAAGGAAAACCAAACAGGTCGCCAGGGGCAGCTAGATGTATAAGAAATTAGAATTGCTTTCGAATCTACTTTAAACTATAAGTCCTTATCTACTCAGCCTATACAGGGTGTATCTAAACTCTTGAGCAAAACTTTAAGGGGTGATAGTATACATCAAGACAAACAATATTAAATAGGAAACTAAGGGTCCCAAACGTCTTCCGAAGGAGATAGGCGCCATTAAAGTTTAGAGTCCAAATTTTCAAATGATTATAAAAAACGGAAAAAATTGTCGATTCGTTTGCGGTTTCTCTAAAACTATTTTTGATGTCAGTATTTTCTTGAAAATAAATTTTAAAGGTTAAAGTTCAAAAAATGCTGATAGAGGGTGCTTTAGACTTTGGAGTAACGAACAACTATTTTTTACCGTTATTTTTTATATTTCATTAAATGCTTTCAAAAGTTTAGACTTAAACTTAAATTTTGAGTTAAAAATCTGAATCGTTGGGAGTGGCTAAGTAGCGGAAACTGAACTGTGTTCAGGGGGGGGGGGCGGGTTCAAATTTCAATTCCTGAACACAGTTTAGTTTGCGCTACTTAACCACTCCCAACAATTCAGATTTTGAGCTCAAAATTTAAGTTTAAATCTAAGCTTTTAAAAGTATTTAATGAAATACAAAAAATAACGGTAAAAAATAGTTGTGCGTTACGCCAAAGTCTAAAGCGCCCTCTATCGGAATTTTTTGAAATTTATCTTTAAAATTCGTTTTCAAGAAAATACTGACATAAAGAATAGTTTTAGAGAAAACCGCAAACGAATCGACCAATTTTTCCGTTTTTTATAATCATTTGAAATTTTGGACCCTAAACTTTAATGGCGCCTATCTCATTCGGAAGACGTTTGGGGCCCTCAGTTTCCTATTTAATATTGTTTGTCTTTATGTGCACTATCACCCTTTAAAGTTTTGCCCAAGAGTTTAGATACTGTATAGCATAAAAATGTTTAGCATCTGACAAACCTCCAATTATGCGGAATCTTGCACAAAACACGCACAACCCTGAAAAGTACGACTATTAGTGTACAGGTAAAATATATATACCAATAAGTGAGTAATATACGATAACTGATGGTCATTCACCAAAATTTGGGAAGAACTTCGTTTTTACACAAAAAAATGAAGATCCTTGAATCCCCCCCAAAATAAAGTTACTTATACTTAACCCGGGAGAACTCGCTAATGAGAATTTCTCTCACGGTGCCCAATTGCTTTTCTTTTACTTTACATTCGCTTAATATAATTTTTTCTGCTTGACTTAGTACTTTTACTCACAAATAGGTAAAAACATTGAAATAGCATTTTTTAATTTTAATTAAAATGAAAAATGGCTTAAATAAGAATCTTACAAAAGTACGACGGTGAGGGAAAATCTCATGCAGCGAGTTCTCCCGGGTTAACCATGTTTTGGGGAGCATTTTTAACTCAGGGAAGGGGAAGGACAAAGCTAAAAAATTTTAAGTAGGTCAATAGAGGGTTATCGTTTATTATGTATTTTTTTTTTTTTTTTTTTTTTTTTATCGAATGATACCATCCGCAAATCGATACGATCTTTCGCTACATAGTTACGGCAGGTTTCATGAATCCGAAGTCGAAAATTATACTTTACTGCAGGTAAAATAGGTTTTTACAGCAGCAACTGATGGCCATTCACGAAAATTTGGTAAGAACTTCATTTTGACACTAGAAATGAAGATCCAATAAGTTCCCAAAAAGTGAAGTAGTTTTTTTTTTTTTTTTTTTTTTTTTGGGGGGGGGGGGGTGGACGTTTTAACTCTGTAAGGTAGAAGAACTGAAATTATTTTAAATAGGTCAAATGGGTACCGTTTGTTATGATGTTTTTAATTCTGAATCAAATGACACCGTTCGCAAGCCGATACGATCATTCATTACAAAGTTAAGGCAGGATATAAGTGGATTTTGGCAACTTAAATGGCTTTGGAGTAAACTCAAATGATTCTGATTTTGATTATTGCTATTTTGAAGACATTTAAGGATTTTGATATTATAATGATTAAACTTAATGATTTAATATGATATAAAGAACATGTTTTGAACATAAAATAAATGTGACAAAACTATGCTAAAAAATAAAGTATAATTTTCCACTTTGTATTCATAAAACCTGCTGTAACTGTCTCACAAATGATCGTGTCGACTTGCGGATGGTTTTATTCGAATCAGAATTAAAAGATATATATGAAACTATATCCCACTTGACCTATTTAAAAAATATTGAATTCTGTCCTCCCTCCCCCCCCCCCCCCTCTCGTGTTAAAATGTCCACTTCTGCCTCCAAAATACGATAAACAACATTAATTTTTGGGGACTCATCGTATCTTAATTTCTAGTGCCGAAACGATGTTTTTCTCAAATTTTCCTGAATAGGAATCAGTTATTACTGTAAAAACCTATTTTACCTGCACAAGTATAATTTTCGACTTTGTAAGAAATGATCGTATCGACTTGCAGATTATTTTATTTTATTCGGAATTATAAATTACATAATAAACTATGTTCTACTTCACCTACATAAAGTTTTTTGAGTCTCTCCCCCTCCCTGATCTAAAAATGCCTCCGTCTTTTGTCCCCAAAACAGGGTACAACAACTTTATTTTTTAGCACTCATCGGATCTTCATTTCGAATATCAAAACGAAGCTCTTCCCAAGTTTTGGTGAATGGCCATCACATTTCTCAAAAAATCTTATTTTACCTGTACTACACGTAAAATTCAGAGAATTAACAACATTGCTATGAAATTAAGCATACTTGCAGATAGCTTGACATGACAAGAATCCAAGTTTGCAATGCATTTGCAGATAGTGTGTCATGGCTAGATTGCAAGTTTACAATGCATTTGCATGGCAATATTACTAGTTTGCTATGAGTCTGCAGTCAGTTTGAAGAACAAGACTGCAACTTGCACGACAAGTTAGCTGCAAGTTCAAAGTATGGTGACTTCGGAGTTTGCATAATCTTGTTGCAGTCTTGTTATGAACTTTCAGGCTTGTCATGCTGAACTTGCTGCAACTTTGCAACTTTGCAAAGTAAGATTGCTGAAAATTTTCTGCAAATTAAAATTGCTATCTGGGAATTCAGTTCAGAAACTTCTTATACAAATATAATTTGAAACATCCTTTAATAATGAAGTTGTTTCAACGTTGGTTTTGATCTTAAACATGTGTTTATGTGCGCAAAAAAGTAGTCTTGAAATTAATACATGAAGTCGAAAAAAAAAGAAGAATGGTAGTGCACAGCAACACTTTTTGCTGTCCAAATATGTTTTCCATTTTTTTATTAATCCATTTTTTATGGGCGTCAAGTAAAAGTTAATACCTGGAATAACTGGTTTAACAATTACTGCTTTGTATTATTTTTGACAGTTTTTGTACCCCTTACCCTTTTTAATGATGATCATATTTGAATAATGCGTAATAGGTCACTGCTTCGAACGGGATCGCCGACTGGGAAAAGTTAATATAATTTTTTGGCGATCATTTCTTGCATGAATAGGTCGTTGCAACATCATAATTATTATTAAAGTTTTTAATGTAAACCATTGTTGCAATTTTCTCAAGATCCCCTACATTTTTCTGTACAGTATAATCTCGAAAAACCGTCAACGACGGGAACAAGACTGAGCCGAATTTTCGAAAGAATATCAAAAGTACTTTCGGTATTTTTAATGGTGCCGTTATTCATAAATTAATTCATAGCAAGTGATATTTTTGTGAGAAAAAGTGAAAATTAAATTTTTAAAAATTTTGCTTTTTTTTTCTATGTTACAGAAATATTCTAATAAACAGTGAATCCATTTCTTCCCATGCAGTTTCTGGAACATCAGTGTCAATTATATTTGCTTCAATTTTGAAGAATATTGATTTCAAAATTATAGTCTTATTTCTCTAATGCAGATATTAATTTTCCCGTCAAATTTATGCATTTTTCCAGTGACACTTTTTCTTCTGTCGGTTCCTCGTCCTCGTTCCTGTGAGCTGCTATCAGGGCTATCGACGGTTCTATTTAGCACAGCGTCAGCGATCTTGCCAATGCATCTCGTTCATTCTAAAAGTTTCTAATTCACAAACAGTTGCTACTTGCTTCCTTCATATGTTGGAAATCAAAAAATATTGTGTGGTGGGGGAAATGACTTTGATGTCGAATTTTTGAAGTTGCCGATTTTCCTAATGTCGGATTTTTGAAGTCACATTGTATTAGCTTGTATATATGCCTATATTAGCTTTGGATCCACTATATTTTAAAATAAATAAGTGCTTTGTAATTCTGGAATCCATGGAAGAAATTGTTTTCCTTGACGTGTTCTATTTATCTTGTTATTTCGACTACATACTTTATATGTGTACTGTACATGCATCATCTAGAACTAAAGTCATTTCTTTCAGGCAGCACTCATTAATATTTTTGTAAAGCGTATGATTTATTCCGCTTCAATGTTAAAAAAATATTTACGTTTTGGTATGGGTTTAAAAAATAACTTCGTATGATAAATTTTATTTAAGTAGACATTTCCATTTTATATTTAGAAAGAATAAATATACAGGGCAATGCTAAGATGAGAAAATTTATCGGAAATGGGACAAAGTCTGTACGTGGGTACACTGCAAATTTTTCAATAATTCAATTGGTATGATGTGTACTTAGAAACGTGCCCTAAAAAATATTTGGTACTTTTATATTAACCGGGATAAAACTTTTCAAAAGCATTTTTTTTAACTGACAAAGCCAACTTCTATATATTGCATATATAAATTTAAAACAATCTGATCTGAAAGTAAAATGTTTTGGTTTATGGTATTGATTCTGTTTATTTTTAGTATTTTAAATTAAATTATTGAAATATATCTATTTTAAATGTATGCTTTTAAGGGGGTAGGATACCTTTAAACCATCAAATTTTTCGAAAAATTTTTAATACATATTTTGATTCCGTAATCATTTTTGAACAATATGTAAAAAACCGCATTAAAAAATTCCCATCAGTTTACTAATTAGGGCAGTTTTATTAGGACTAATTATTAAGACTACATAGGATAATTAAACTTTGCTTTGCGTTTATTCAAAACGGTGAATTTTGATACTGCACGCAGTGTTACTAAGAAACTATGCATGGCAGTCAAAAGAAATTTTTACCACATATTCATTTCTGTATTATCTACAACTTAAAACCAGAAAAATGTAAAATTTCATTTCTTTTCTGCTTTTGTACTTTGAAAATATTTTCCAGAAAGTGGAAATTTTTAATTATTTGTTAATTTTTGAATTTAGTCAATTTTTTTACAAATATTCTGGTTTTAGTATAAAGGTAACTCTATTATGTATTTATTTTCATCAAAATTTTCTACTTATATGTATATTTTCAGATTTTATCATGCGCGCAAGATTTTTTTCTCTTACTATCATATATTTTTAAACTTATCATTTCAATATTTATTTATGAATTTACAAGTATATATATATACACTGCTCAAAACAATTAAAGGATATTTGAAGTTTTATATAAAATAAAGATATAAACGAAATTTTTTTTGCCGAAAATAGAAGACGAGAATCACAAATGCAAATTTTTCTGGTTTTCAAACTGTGGAGTATGCAAATTTTGAGTTCGACGTCAAAAACGTCGCTTCAGCGGCAGCGAATGAAATTTGACTTTCAACTGGATAAAAGAGAATGAAGACAAGGATGATCGGCATTAAGTGATTGCTTTGTTTCGATGAGTACGATGTCTCAGCGAAGTCATTTGACAGATTCAGAAGCTTTGAGAATCGTTGGTAGGTTAGAAGGGGGCCAAACTCAAGCCGAAGTAGCGCAAGCCATTGGAGTGTCACAAAGTGTCATTTCCAGGATATGGAACCGTTGTTTGGAGAGTGGATGTGCAGGCCGAAGACCAGGGCAAGGTCGTAGACGGGCAACAACGTCCAATGAAGATCGATATTTAGCGTTAACAGCTCGGAGACACCGAACCATGAACGCTACTCTTCTCCAACAACACCTTCGCTCGGCTACAGGCACCACGAATTCAACTCAGACTGTCCGAAACCGGCTCCATGCTGTAGGTCTGTATGCTCGCCGACCGATGGTATGTGTTAGATTAACATCAAGGCATCGTCGCGACCGCAGGGAGTGGGCAACCGAGCATGTCAACTGGAGGAGAAATGAATGGAGCAATATTCTGTTTTCTGACGAGTCCCATTTTTCTGTGCATCCGGATAATAGGCGTATTTTCATCTGGAGGGACCGTGGCAGTAGGAATAATCCTGCGTTCGTGCACGAAAATGTCAGATTTGGCGGTGGAGGAGTGTTGGTGTATGGTGGCATCTCCATTGACGGGCGCACTGACCTCTACATCATTCGAGATGGAGCTCTGACTGGTCGCCGATATAGGGATGAGATCCTCAGACCTATTGTAGTCCCTTACGCTGCAGCAATCGGAGATAACATCATTTTAATGGACGATAACTGCAGGCCACATCGTGCAAACCTGGTGGAGGATTTCCTTTTCGAGGAAGGAATCGTTCGAATGGAATGGCCAGCGTGCTCTCCAGACATGAATCCAATCGAGCACGTTTGGGACGCTCTAGAAAGACGAGTTTCTGGCCGCCAACAACCCCCACAAACTCTCCAAGAACTGGAAAGAGCTCTTCTGGAAGAGTGGGGCAGAATACCCCAACTCGTCATTAATAGCCTCATTGAGTCCATGCCTCAAAGGTGTTCAACGTTGCTGGCCGCCCGTGGAAACCATACTCCCTACTGAAAATGATTTTCTTTGAAGAAAACGCCTTTTCTTATTCTTTTTTTCTCATATGCACAAATTGTGTTTTTTTTCCTTTAGTACACAAATGAGCAATAAAATGCATTTTTTTCTGCCAAACATGTGTAATTTATTCTCATATAACCTACTATGTCTGTCGACCATGTATCAATCAGCTAAACAGTTTACCAGATACAAAAACCACCTAAAACTGCAATATCCTTTAATTGTTTTGAGCAGTGTATTTTTAAATATAAATTTAAATATGAGCTTTATATTTAAATGAAGTTTGATTTTTATTTTTGAATTATTACACAAATTTTGAAACTTGGAACATAGTGATATTTTTTGCTTTTTCGACGTGTTCAAAGGTGTCCTACCCGCTTAAAGGAAATGAGTGAAATATATATTTTAAAATAATTAATTTATTTATTTTTTATTTCGTTATTGAATATTAGTCGGTGACATTATTCTTCTGTAATCGAACTGCCCTCGATACAGAAAGATTTTAAAGAAATTGCAGCTTAAAATTATTTTAAAATTACAAAATTCACTAAATTTCGAAACAGTCTTCAAACAAATTGCATTTGAATGTATATAACGTCCCTATTCGACAATGGAAAATGTTTAATTTGTGAGATGTGCGATGTTTATAGATGTTCAACAAATTGCAGTAAAAGTGCAATTTATTGCACAGACGTTGACACCAACTTTAGCGTTACTTACGGGCATGTTGAGCTTTAAAATATTGATATTTTTATGAAATCCATGTATAAGAAACATTAAAATATTCCTAAAGCAACAAAATTCCCTATATGGTAATACATTTTAATTCTTTTATACACATTGTATAAGAAATATTGATGTTATCCACCCTCCTGAATCTTGATATTTTGCCGAAATATAAAATGTAAAATTTAGTAATCTACTCTTTACACAAATTCCGAACATAGCTGCTAATATATTCTAAATCGTTTATGAGTCCCTCCCCCCTCCCCCCCCAAAAAAAGATAAATAAAATAAAATAAAAAAATTAATACATAATACAGATATTACATTGTGTCCTAAAGTTTTACTTGTATAAAATTTAATTGACAGCATTAACACAACTACTTAAAACTAATAACTGTCCAAATATAGTAACGTATTTTAACTATTTTCTACGACCCTGAATAATAATTAAAAGTGCTCATAGCATGCTAAACGTTTACTCAGATAAAATTTTATAATATCCTGTTTACCGAAATAACAGTTCATGTATAATAATGAAGCTGAATTTTAGTCTGTAACTACGAATAATAATTGCAGATTCTATACACACTGGAGAACATTTCAACTTTTTTTCTGAGATAGCAATTAGAAAGTACTAATTACGAAATTTTTGAGCAATAATTAATTATAATTATCTCGTGCGTTCTTGTGTACAAATTATATATGCACACATAACATTTTTCAAGGAAGAAAGTGTTCTAATTACCTAAGTAATACAAATCCATTTCGTTCTGTTTGTGTAGTATTAGAGCATTCCATGTAATTTAAAGTAGAGGCTGTCAGACACAGAGACCAATAACACAATGTTTTAAGCACATAAACTATGTTTAAACGTCTTAATAAACCATTAATGAAATAATTGCCAACCGTATAAAAATGAAATATAATCATAAATTCAATAAAAAAAATATAGAAACATTGATTTAATATATAACATAAAGAGACGAACATTGATGTAAGAATAATAAGCATACACTTTCGTGCACTGCCACTTTATGCTGATGTGTGCTTAACCCTTTATCTACTGACGGTATTTTAAAGTACCATTAAAATAACTTTTTATAAATTTTATTTATACATCGATTAGTTGTAATACAGTTTAGAATAAGTTATTGATACATTACTTTATCTTGTTCCAAAATCATTATTGGTTACACAAAACAAAAATATTTTTAAAAGGGTTATTTCTTTTGTCTTTGCATCTTTTCAGCTTTCTTCGTTGAGGGGGGGGGGGAGGAAGTTTTCAATTCGGAAATATTTCTATATTTCTATCCTAGAACACTATATTTGTACACATCCTAATTCTACAAAATACTAAGAAAAATATTTAAAATAAAAGATTTGTGTGGAGTTATAAATATTGCACAAAATCCATATAAATTCAAATTTAATTAATCTTTCAATCATTCTAAAATTTATTAAATGATTATGTAAATCTTCTAATGTAGTTTAAAAATTTCACAAAAAATGCTTTAGAAGATAAAATTTTCATGAATTCATAATTCAGTACATAAAGGGTTAAAGGTTAAAACAAAATCACAGGACATTTAGTTCGACATCTGTTGCAAAGCACTAGCCAAAAATGATTGTGAACATCAAATAATAATAAATTATGCATGTAAAAGTCGTAACCTGGGCAATAATTTAAAGGTACATATATTTTATTATTTTATTAAAACACAATAGCTTGCAATGTAAATATGTACAGTTGTGGGGGGAAAAAAGTAAACACCCCTACTAACTCCTCAAAAAATTATCGTAGACGAAAGTTACTGATACCGAACGATTGGAAATAAATTCTACTTTTAAATGACGTACATAAAATTTGCTTAGGGGACCATCTACATATTAAAACGAATCCAAACTTCATTTTTTTTCAATGGCAATACCCAATTTTAACGAGATATTTCAAATCTTTGGTTTAAACTATGCCTAGAAACCAAATTTCAAGTCATTTGAATGATAAGTTTTTGAATTATAAACATTCAAAATTTAGTGCTTCTAATGTTAAATTACATTTTCATATTTTTATTTATAAATTCTGAAATTATGATCCTAATGTCCTAATTTTATGTGTAGCAATAATACTAATATACCCAATCATAAATACTTTGAATTTGCAATTTTTATAATTATGATTTGAATTTGCAATTTTTATAATGTTCTGATATGAATTATGAATTATGAAATTAATATTCAAAATAATTATGATTGCAACCTACAATTTTTTTTATGGATTCAGATTTATTAAGTCCTGCTTTATGGAAATCCAAAATTTGACATTTGTCTTCCAAGTAGTTTTCAAATTATGCTTAAAAAATGGCAAAATGATGGTAAGGGGCCGTCTATGATAGAAGTGACTAAATATTTTGAAATTTCTTATGCTATCCGGTAATATAACAGGCATAATTGACTGCTTAAGGTGCCTTGATCAAGAAGGGAGATCTCGGTTAATAATCGAGTACAGAACTTTAATTTGAATACAGCCCTTAAAATACGCTCGTTTTAAAATAATTAATTTCTCAGAAACTTATGGTTCGAATTGCATGAAAATTTGTTTTTGAGACTAATTAAAAGGTGTAGAGTTCATTAATGCTGTCGGAATTGTGTACTGCTAATGAAAAAAAACAAAGTTATGGTTTGTTTTAATATGTAGATGCCCTCATAGCATGCATGGTCACGGTGACGTCGTTGTGACGTCACTGTAAGTCACTGTGGTCACATCACATCTGTGACCAAAATGCCACCCCTCAGTGATGCCACATTGCGACTGAGATGTGAACTTCTTAGAAAACTTTAAAAAATTACGAAAATTCTTCAAAACATGTTATTTACTGTAAAATTATATTTTTCTGGCAATAAAAAAAAAATGTGACTGTCACTGTTATGTCACTATCATGTAACGTACGTCACGTCACATATGTGACAAAAAACCCACCATATTGTAAGTCATAGTGTGACAAAAATATGAACTTCAAAAATCTTTGAAAATGAAGAGAAATATTTTAAACAGTCCCGAGTTACAGCAGTATAAGGAATGAAAATATGTTAGTGGACAGCAAATGGTAAATTCTGTCATGAAAGGGGGGGGGGGGGGGCATAATAAATAAAGTGCACGATACAAGCATTAATAAACTAAATTTTCAGGCTATATTTTATCAATTTGATATCTAAGACAGTGAATGTATACTTTTTATGATTTCAATTTTATCTAGCATTGCAATTTAATATAATAATCCTTCACTGATTGTCATTATTATAAAAGTGTTTCTCGGAAAAATGGTACGTGCTGGAGCAATTTGAATAATATATTTAGAATTAGGAATATTAAATTTGTACACTTTACATATTTAGTTTGCTAGGAGGAAATTTCTTTCTTTCTTTCTTTTTTTCTACCGACCAGGATTATTCGAAACACTTTTGTGGTTTCAAACTAAAAGTTTTCCATTACAGTTAAATCTGCACTTTTTAATGAGCAGGTAGAAAGAGTCTTCAGAGTTTAGTCATCTATGCATTTCTTGATTTATAATTTGTATTCAAGTCATAAATTCTACTTATTTCAGACTTTTTAAATAAAATTAGCATTTTCCGAAAATAAAAGAATTATACAAAATTTGTACAAAACAAACTTTACATTAAAAAAAAAAAGAAAAAAAAAGGGGGGGAGGTCGCTATTACCATTAACTTTATTTTTACACCTTTTAAAAATGTAAACAATGTTTTATCTGATAAACTCTAATTATGAATTTATTATTATAATTATTTGGAAAAAAATGAACTTTACAATACAATTTAACTTGAATTATTTGGTACGAATAAAAAGAAAAGGTTAAATACATTGGAAATTTCTTCAAATACAAAATTTTAATTAACGATACTTTCAGAAAATTACTGCACATTCAAGTTCCAGCTTGTATACAAAAACAAATAATCTGTAACAGACTATCTGCTTGAAAATCGTCTGCCCACAGATAAATAAATATGAGAAGATGCGGGAAATAGTTTTCTGTTTAGAACATCACTACATCTACAACACTTTAAGATAAGGAAATGTCCATTTTAGGATACACGGATATTAATGGAACGTATATGTAAGTCTTATTTAATCTAAATATTTTATTCCTGATTTGTATTTAATGAGTTAAATAGTTTTATGTTATATTTGTAAGAGACTTATCTTTAACTGTCAGAAGCGATATTTTCCAATTCGATGTGACTGTAAAGAAAAATATCTAATCTGCCATCGCTTGAAAAAAAAAAAAAAAAAAAAAGCTGCGCAGAGACTGATTCGTGCATGCATTCATACTGGAATTAATATAAACATTAATTTACACTTACTTGAGATTGAAAATGTGTTAAGACAATGATTTGGAATTATTTTTTCGGCTTCTTACTATTTTTAGATTACTAACACTTATAGTTATTATTATTTTGGGGTTAAGTATGATGTTCGATTATCATGAGATTACGAAACTGTTTCAGATTAGAAATTAACATTATACTGGGAAAATGTATTTTTACATATTAAAGTAGAGAAACATTTGAAAGATTTTTCTTTTAGCCCCTTGGGGACGAGCGACACGTATACGTGCCGCATGAAGCGCTCAGAATCCTTGTTTTTCCTCACCAGTAAAATTTTACTGTAAAATTTGCCTTATTTAATCAGCGCGTTTTCTCGATTCTGCAAGAAACAAATTTCTGTTTTTAAAAAACGGTGACAAAAGATTAAAAATTTCGTAAAAGGCTCCCGTCCCGAAGGGGTTAGTGCTAATAATATTTTAAATTATCTTTTAAAATCCTAAATCTTCAAACCAATGTTTTCAGATTTAACATTTGAAAAAATTATAAAATAATTAGAATTCCTTATACCATACGGAAATATTTTTGAGATATTGTTAAATCTTATAATGCATTTAATTTATCTATTGTAGTTTGCTGTTGTTTAATAGTACAATTATAAATACTAATTATTATTTTTAGTGTTTTTCAAATTGGTATATTTATTTTTTTTAATTGTATGTAAGCATTTTTTCTGTTTGTGATTTTAATGAAACATTTAATGAGGAATTTGCACACATGGGGGATTTGATCATTTATATATTTTTCTGATAGTTCCAGATCCACAGTTTTCAAAAATGTTCTCAAAAACGCGAAAAAAATATCTATACTATTAAATAATTAGTCCTAAAAGTAAGCTAAAATCACATCGCTCCAAATCGGGGCGTGACTTACTATGACGTCACAGTTCACGACAGGCAAGCGGAACGGAAAGAAAAGAGATACTAGGCTTTGGAAATAAAGGTTCGAAATTTTTAAACTACTGATTTTACAAATTTGGTTCTTTCGCATCTGGATATTATTTTGTACGTTGATTTATAAAATGTCAATTTGAAAAAAAAAAAAAAAAAAAAAAAATGAACGCTAAGTTTATGAAAAAATCGATTTTTAAACTCATTAAAAGTCTTTTCACATAGAGAGAGTTGACGGGATATTGTTAAAATTAGGAAAAATAAAGAACTGATCGCTTTTAATCTTTGACGTTGTTTTTAACGCATAATAAAGATTTTATAAATTTAAGATGAGTTGATTTTTGGTGGTGGTGGTGGGGGGGGGGGGGGGGGGGGAGTTTTATCTTTTTTTCTTCAGATCAACTGTTTATTGCGTTTTAAATGCGATTTTTCATTTAACACTCAAATAAATATTATTTTTTAACATTAGATATTTGAAAGAGTGGGAAATGCAGAAGGAGGGGAGGGTCATCCGGGGAGGAGCTATTTTCTAAATTTTGAGTACACGCCTCATGTGACATATCGTTAGAAAGGTGTATGAAAACTTATTCATATTATGTACATCCGGTGCCCCTCCCCCCCCACACACACACACACTTCGCCCCCTGGGGGCACTTTTGTAAATTTTTAGGTTTTTTACAAGAATTTGCAGTGCGTGCGCAGAACGTGGTGCTATACGATGCCGCAGGCAGCAGGGGTGTGGTTCGCGGTTTTTTTTTCCTGTTGATTTTTTTTTTTTTTTTTTTTTTTTTTTTTTTTAAGATTATGCAGTACTGTCGAAGCACGCCTGCTACACGGTGTCATCGGCAGCAAGACTTAAAGTATTTTTATGTTGAAAAGTAAAAATTTAATATTAAATTTTTTTTTGAGTAGTTTCAATATTTTTACTTTTTATAATCTCTATTAAGACATGACAAAATATTGTTTCGAAATAAATCCTTTATTTTTTAAACCTAGTCCCTAACTTAATAAAAATGTACACTTACGCAATAAAATTTTTAATTACTTCCTGACCTGAAATAAAAACTAACATATTTGTGTGTGTCATATCTTAGACGTTTCTACGTTTTATCTATTTAATCATCAATAAAACAGGGTTATTGCTTATTAATCTTTACAGATACAATATACGTATGAAATCTACTACAGAGTGTTTTTGTTTGTTTTTAAATGCGAATGAGTACATTATAAATATGAATGCTTTTTTTTTTCTCTTGAGTAACTATTTATCCAATCAATTAATGTTCTAAAATAGTAATATTTAAACAAAATCAAACATAAAGTTACTGAAAAATGATCTTCACAAGATCAAAGAGATGATGTATTAGATAAATTAGGATTTTTCTTGTCATCTCTCTTCATAGCTTTAGTCCATGATTTTCTAATGGCAGGGTCTTTTGGCACACTGAAAAACTACTTTTCGCTAGAAGTTACTGTTTGTATTAATGCAGAGTGGTACAATACAGTACAGTAAAATCTCCTTAAAGCGACCACGCTTCATTCTAATAAAAACTGAATTCGTTTCGAGAGGTGCTGTTTAAATCTAGATTTTAATTGTTGAAAAAAAGTAGAAATAATGTTACTAGAATTTATTTTTCACATTAAGAAAAAATATAAAAATTTAAGTATCAAAATAAAAGTTAGTTATATAAGTTAATTACTGCAATGTTTAAAAATGAATATATTGACGTTTGCTTTGGTTTTACAGTTTTATCTTTCATAACTTTTATTTCCAAGTCCTTTCAAAGTTCAGTAAATAAATGCAATTTTTTTTTTTTTTTTTTTTTTTTTTTTTTTTTTTTTTTTTTTTTTTTGACGGGAACAAATAATGATATTTTCATTAATTTATCTATTTCTTTGAGAGTTTCCTAACAGAATAGGGCAGGGGAGTTTATTGATCGTCATTCTTAATTCGTCATCAGAGTTAACTTCATTGTCTAAAAAGGCATAAAGGGGTCACTTAAAAGTTACCGGAATAAAAAAAAAAAATCTAAACTTAGTTTAGAAGTTTAAAGCCCCTCGGAATTATTTTTCTAATAAAACCTTCTTCAAATGACAGGAAAAAACGGAATTTGTTTCCTTTTCTTCAAAGAAATTGGTCGCTCATGGAGAGAGGTCAGCTGGGATGGTCTCTGAATGGAAGTAAAATTAGTATTGAACCTATGGGAATGAATTTCGTTCAATGAAAAAATGATCGTTCAGGGAGGTGGTCGCTTAATGGAGGTGATCGCTTAATGGAGGTGGTCACACAGAGAGGTTTCACTGTATTTATAATATGACTTTGTGTTCTCAGTTATAATAATTTTAGAAACAGTAATATTTAAAATGAACAAGTTGAAAAGCGACACATGTAAAGAATAACAGTCGTTTGTTGTCATGAACTGTGACGTCAGATGTATTACGGAGCGTTTTCGGGATACGGTAAATAGTGCGATATTAAAACAATCATAAATCAGTAATTAAAGCTCAAAATAAAAAAAATATTCAGGGTATCCTTCTTATTTTTTCATGTACTATTGTTTCGTGATAAAGTTAGAAAACGTGCAAATTCTCCATTATAGACATTCTGAATCGGTTATTAAATTTTTTTCTATTCTAAATTCATTTTCTACGTTTATGATACGTGTAATTATTGGCACTAAAAAGTAAAATATGATATTTAAGCATTGAAATAAAGTGTTTTTTTATGCCTAATAGGAAATTATAGATTAAACAGCTTTAGTATATATTTTTTTAAAGTTCATATAATACAGAATAAATAATATAGGACACAAGTTGAAAAGTGCATATGACTTCGGTTTGTCTTTCCCTCTGTCCGTCTAGCAGTCTGTCCGCACTCTAACTCTCGAAAATATACTCGGATCGCCCTGAAATGTTTGGATGTTATTGACGTTTACCATAGCACGGTACCTATTTGTAATGAAGTTTGTAGCATGCTTAGTTCATTTACAGGGACAGCCGAAAGTTTTCCGTTACATTACGGCCTATGGGAAAAAATCGTTTCAAATGATTTTACGCACGCTTTCAAACAGAACAAAATTGATATGCATTTATGAAGTGCACTAAAATATGCATTCTGTTGACTATGCGATGCAAAGAATAGTTATTGTTCATTTACAGGGCTAAAAAAGGAATTCAAATGCATAATGATATAGGGGTGGAGGGAATTGTTTGCGGCATACTTTAATTATGTTAATCTATTTCATATATAATGAAATTGATATATGTCGCTGAGGTTTACATATTATAAATTATTTCATGTATAATACGAATAATACGTATATCTAGACACACGGCAGTGTGTCAGCCAAGTTCGCCTGACATAGCCGTGTGTTATTTACACGAACCATTTCGAGCTGTTTTCATCAAATTTCAATGCTCTACAACTGAAAATCTATGAGACCTACGTACTTGTTATACGAAATGTGTAGTAAGGCGACCCTAATTACCTAAAATCCAAAATTTTATAAATAACGCATAATTAGTTTCCAAGATAATGACATTTGAAAATGTCTGATAATCGATAATTTTACCACTGACTGACTGACTGACTGACTCACTCATCAAAAAGATCTCGTATATCTACTGCAGCTACAGACTTCAAATTTGGTGCGAAGTTCGTTTACACTATAAAACTAAGGAAAAAAAAAAAAAATTGTGAAAATCGATGAATTACCCACTTAGGGGTGCCCATTTTACCATTGAGTTTATTAGGCGAAATTTTAATTTGCCGTAGGAGGGGACGCTGTTCTGTCGCCAAATACCGCCAAGTTTCTCGCCAACATGGCGATATATCGCCAAATTTGGCGACCAAAATCAGTCGCCAAAAGTGACGCCACCTTGGCGATATCTCTAATATTTCGCCAAATTCCCATAGACTTCCATTGTAAACCTATCTACTTACTGGGGGTTTATCTGGGTTTACTTGCTTACAGAAAATCAACAAATTGAGATATTCTGTCCGTCACAGAGCCCGTTCTCAGAAACTATATATGTTGGAGGCGTGAAATTTTGCATATTTACAGCTGAACACCTCACATCAAATGACAAATCATAAAATTGTGAAAAAGTTGTAAATTTAACCCTTTGCGGTCTCACATGTGTATTTTAAACAATCCTTTCTAAGTGAGCCCCCTAATTAGGTTGGAGGCGTGAAATTGTACATACTTATAGCTGAACACTTCACATCAAACGACAAATCATAAAATTTTGAAAAAGTCGTACATTTAACCCTTTGGGCTTCCACATGCGTATTTTAAGCAATTCTATCTAACTGAGCCCCTTATTAAATTGCAGATTGGAAATTTTGCATACTTATAGCAGAACACCTGAGGTCAGGCGACAAATCATAAAATCTTGAAAAAGTCTTATGCTTAACCCTTTGAGCTACCACATATGTATTTTAAGCAATTCTTTCTAAGGGAGTCCCTAATTAAGTTGGAGACATGACTTTTTTCATACGTATAGCTGAATACCTCAAACCACACGACAAATCATAAAATTTTCAAAAAGTCTTATATTATTTACTCCTCCGGGCTCTAACTTGTGTATTTTAAGCAACTTTTCTAACCTCCGCCCTTTTCACCCGGGGGAGCACTTTTCCAACTTTTGCCGACACCCCTTTGACCATTCTTTCATATTACGCACCATAGTCTTACATATTTTAGTTCCACTTTTCATCTCCAGAGGCGCCTACTTATCTCGGGTGCTATGGGCTCAATCCCCTCGACTAAAATAGCTACGGATAGTATGTAAAACGGAGTTTCATTCGGATAGAGGTTTGTTTAGAATAGAGTGCGCCCCTGGTAGCGAAATGTAGAACTAACAGATTTTTCAAAAGGATAAAGTGTTTTGAAAGGAATATTAAACGAAAACCTCTGTACGATCTGTGATCACACTTACCCACTTGTTATTTTCAAAATCATCAGAGAAAAGTTTATTTAGTTAATTAAATTTGAAAATCCAGGGAGGGGCAATGTCCTTCCTCTGCACTGCCTCTTTGCCCGCACCCATGGATGAATGATACATAGTGTGGCATAAGCACATAACTTTACTTTTCACTTTCAGTACAAAAAAGCAGGCCCCGCTATAGGATATTTAATTGGAAAATTGAATAGGTAAATTTAACATAGGAATTTAATAGGAATTGTTGTTTCAGAAACAATAAAAATTTCGAATCAATACATTTCGTTTTAAAACATGCATTCAGTGTAGCAGTATTAACCCTCCGTCTACCAGACGGGTCCATTGGACCCGACAGGTACATACAAAATATTCATTCAAACCAGAAATTTCTTTAAAATAAACTAAGTATATAAACCAGACAAAAATAAGGTAAATAAATAAGTTAAATAGTTTTAAATAAAAATTCTGGTGTAGAACGTTTTATTAAAACTTGAATAAAATTCCCGGTAGATCTAGGGTTAAAATATAGATTTCTGCCGCAAATTGACAGCCAAATAGTTTGTTGTAGGAAATTTAAATTAAAATTGAATGTTGCTTGCGAATAAAATAGTCTCATGTAAACACATTAAAAAGCATTAAGTAAAGTATCTAAATATATTGTAACTGTACAAAAAGTAATGATATCTAACAAAAACATAGCTGTGGAAAAAGGGAGCCAAGTTCTGTAAAGACAATGGCAAGAAAAGAAGTGATATCTAAGTGGGTGCCAAGTTCAAATAGAATTCACACAAACTTACCTACTGAAGTATTATAGCATTTTTTAAATTGTTTAGAAATAAAAATTATTGATAGCATATTAATAATAAATCTAGAACTTGGCAAGTTTTTGATAAATGTTATGCCTATCAATTTCATGTCTTAATAAAATGATGATGTTAATATTAACAACAATGTCATTATAAAAAAATTAATATAGTTATTATTATAAACAAATGACTCATGTTAAAGATTTGATAAACCAATAAATACACAAATACATTCCCGCTCGTCTTTGGTTATCACTCTAGCACCCACCCTTCGGAAACCTCAATGCAAACAGACTAAAAGGCCTGAGAAAGAGACAGATACCTTTACGCTTGTTCTTGGTCATCCCTCTAGAGACTGCACCCCTTTAACCCTTCAGGGGCAAAGAGCTTTTATTCGTGACATGCTGAAATGATTCAATCACACCAGAATTTAAAAACAAATTTATTTCAAAATGGGTAAAAGCTTCTTTTCACGTATTTAATAAAATTAAACTTTTTTGTCCTGTATTCTAGTGTCAATGTGGCATTTTGCAGTTAAATTTAGGTGGGATATATTTTATCCCACCATCCTTCAAGGGGAAGGAGCTCACTCAAATGAAGGCTTCCAAATATGAAATAACAAGTTTAGATATAATAATGTCATTAATAAAAATAAATGACTTGTAGGTAAAAACTTGCCAACTTCTAGATTTATTATTAATATGCTATCAATAATTTTTATTTCTAAACAATTTAAAAAATGCTATAATACTTCAGTAGGTAAGTTTGTGTGAATTCTATTTGAACTTGGCACCCACTTAGATATCACTTCTTTTCTTGCCATTGTCTTTACAGAACTTGGCTCCCTTTTTCCACAGCTATGTTTTTGTTAGATAGCATTTACAGGAACACACAAAATATTTCAGATACTATATTGTATCCGAAGTACAGTTCATTAGCGATGATTGCTGGAAATGTGTTTTTAATTGTGATATGCGCTTTTATGATTCATTATATTTATGCATAGTATGTGGTGTATATAAATGCTATAATTCCTATACAAGGCTACACAAAAGTATTCGTAAGGATTACTGGGTATGAACGCAAATTGCTTAAAGGTGTTTTTTTAAATGAGTTATGCTTTTTTTTCGCTGAACTGCATTTAATTTAATAAGAAATGTTTGTAGAATATAGATAAAATGGTATACAGGGTCACGTAAAGAATTGGATACATGGCCGTCTATATATTATAATTTCTGGAAATGTGATTTCAGCAGTTTTGAGAGTGTCTTAGTTTGAATTAAATTTTAACTAAACTAGTTGCGTAGCAACCCGTTGTGTTGCTTTTGAATTGCATGAGACAATCGATTTTTTTGCGAAAAATCAAATTTTAACTTTATTGTAAATTTAGAAAGCCATTGCAATATTAATTTTATTAAATACAATATTTCAAATAATAAGTTATATTTACAATTTAAGTCAAAACTTTCCCAATAAAAATGCACATATTCCATAACTTTATTTGCCTAGAGATTTTCGCTCTTCCAAGATTTTGCTTCGAATTTCGGAGTTCGTAGAAATGATGTCATTTGGGTCAACTTATACAAAAATGAATTTGTTTGGACGAATTTATTCAGAAGCATTTTATATTTATGAATTAAAATAAATATTTAAAGAATTATTTTTTTTCTCGCTAAAACTTTTTTCTTTTTTTTTTCTCCCTTTTTCGCATTTTTAATGTCCGCTTCTGAAATGTTTTATTAGCCATCTTAAGGCAATGGTTGAAAATCTACTTTACGACTTTAAATTAACTGAAAATAACGTACGATGTTTTTTTTTTTTTTCTTTTGACGTCAACAGAATTTATCTCAATGTTCCAGTCGGGAGTCGAATTTGTGTTTCTAAAATAAACGGATTCCTGAAGCTTGAATATGTGTGAGTTCGTATTTCGTGAAATTTTCTTGAAAACTACAATCATTTTTTCACTATTTATTCAAATATACGTTAATTTCAATTTAAAAATGATTTCAAACAATGATACCTAATAATCCTTGTCATTTTACTTTTTCTCTCTTTTATCCACAAAAATGGAGCAATTTTAGTTTCCACCATTACAGAAATGTCATCAAAACAACGTAAAAATTTATATCTCGAAAGCTAAACAAATTTTAAAATTCTACGACCACGTTTAACATCCTCAGACCCATGCGGATAACTGGCGTTAATTTGATCACCCAACATTCCATATTCTAGGAGGAACAGCTGTGAAATACAAATGGACAGTCACTTTTTAATATAATAGCTTCATGAAGTTTTAATTTCGCTATTAAAAGTTAGTCAGGGACAAATGCTGAATTATTTATATTATTTTAAGTGCAAATGGCTTATTCCATAATGGAGCCTGTACTCAGTGGATATAGATTAAAAAATATTATTCTTGAAAATTATTTAAAAAGACATAATAAATAAATCAATTAAGATAAAGTTTTCAAGAAAATTGCATTTGAAAGTAGATTTTATTCCCTATATAACGGGTGTAAAAAGTGAAGATGCGCGATGTTTAGAAATTCAAAAATTTGCAGTAGCAAAAATTGCAAATCCGACATTTAATCGTCAAGCGTTGCCATTCTCAAAATGACGCTAGCCGTACGCACGGACATCTTTTTCCTTTAGATAGATTTTCAAACGTGAAGTTCCGTTTGTCAGCTAAGACTTTGCATGTGAAAATGTATTCTTTTGGCTTGAGGGTCTAATTTCAGTACCGCGAAGTACAAATTCCAGAAACTGATGTATTTTAGATGTATTCGTGTAAAAATATAGAGTTTTATCAAAGAAAATGATTGTTTTCTTTTAAATATGACACTTACGCCAAGTGTCTCAAATTCGGTATCAGCCGAATGAAAATATAGTGTAACATTAGCTTTATGAGCGAAAATGTTTTTTAAATAGTGACGTCATTTTCTGTTCAGACTTAAAATAAAGTTATTTTTAATTGTAATGAGTAAATGGTATCAATAAGGATAAATAAACCCCAATATTTCTTTTTTTCTGCAACAGTGGAAATAATACGATTGCTACCATTTTGATGAAATTTCAAAAAATCTTTTCAAATTAAAATAAAAATATAAAAGTGAAAATATTTAGAAAAATAGCCAGTGCGAGGACATCTACAAATGAACAGCTTTCATTTAAAAAAAAGAATTATTAGCAAAATTGGTACAGTAGAAATTTCAAGGAAGATGTCTGAAAAAGCTATCTTGTGTTTTCAGTACATAGATTATATTTTCTCTTTTACTTTAACAGTTGCCTAGCAACTCTATTTCATACAAATTACATTTAAAAGAACATATTTTTCCCAATTCGTCTCTAAAAATTTAAATTGTTCGACTACATATATGTTAAATTCGTGCTTTTTTATATATTATTCTTTTATTTATTTATTGATGAAGCTTTAATTTTTTTGTAGAAAATTAGCGGGAGAGAAATTCTGAACTTTTTTTATGTGCAAATTGTTTATTAATATTTCGCAATGGAGCCGGCACGGGAAAATCATTTAATTGATAAATAACAACGAAATAAAGCCAAAACTCACTGGGTTTTATAACAGACGATATTCTTGACATAGCACGTATTTTAATTTCAATTTTTTCGGTTTTTATGAGAAAATGGCATCAAAAAGATACAGCAGTTTACTATTTTCATTTAGTTTCAACAGAAATGTAGTACGTCAGCTGCCAAGATTACAAAAAAGTAATAAAAACTACAAAAAAATTAATATCTTAAAATTAAAATGAGATACAGCTTTCAAACAAATTGCATTTAAAAGAGAATTTTTCTCGTTATACGGCGGTGTAAAAATTTAAAATGTGCGATGTTTAGAAGTATAAAAATTTACAGTAGAGAAAATTACAAAACCAAAATTTTATTTCAAATTTCAAAGTGTTGCCATTCGCAAAATGACGTATGCGTTACGCACAGATATGTTTGTCCTTTATAATATAGATAGTGGCGTGTAATAGAGATCTAGGTAAACCACAGGGTTGTACAAAAGTATTCAAGTATGTTCCCATACATTAGTATAAATTGCTGAAAAAGCATTTCAACCTGTTAGGCGTTTTCTTGATAAACTAAATTTTCCCATTATATAGTATATATAAACTTAAAAAAATGGGTACTCAAAATTGAGTAAAAAGTACTCAATTTTAAATGCGTCACATACTCAAAATAGCTCCGATCCAAATATATTCAAAGTTGAGAAACACATGTACTCATTTTTTATTGCATGGTTGTGATCAAATATGAATCGTTATGTACTGCTCCCCCCACCCCCCACCCAAAAAAAACCTAAAAGTTAAAGTAAAAATGTACTGTCATTTATTTCCCGTTCAAAGTTATTAACAACAAATGTTTAATTGATTATTTAATGCATTATTTTCAAGCACTTTTAAATTAGTTTTAAAATACTGTGAATAATTTAATATTTACATTAATAAACATCATTTATGCCGCCATAAATGAAATGAACCATTACAGGGTACAAAACTATTCGTTTGTTTGGGTTTGATAACATGTGATGTTTCAAAATAGAGAAGGCATAGGTTCATTTTTGATCCAAAAATATTCAATTCGATATGAGTACGTCAGTTTACTCAATTTTAGTACTTCATTTTTTTCAGCGTATCAACCTACAGATCAAATACAGGGCTGTTCAAAAGAATTGGAAAATATATTTGGCTATGGACGGTAACTGCTGAAATCAGTTTTTCAAATGTTTTATGCGTTTTCTAAAATGTTTACTTAGTTATCTTATTTACGTTATTTCTCTAAATTACGATGTCTTGTTAAGGCATTCAGAAAGTGTTGGAAAGTATTTTATAATCTATGCTTAACGCATGATTTTTCTTACTCGTTTTTTCTATTTCCCAGATCAGTCTTTTCCTATAAAACATACCAAATCTATTTAGCTCATATTCACAAAATACAATATACACGGGGATAAAAAATTTAAATAAATATGGCTTATCATGCCGTTCTATAAATAATAGTTGTATTAATATCCGTTAGTCTCCATGTTCGTATTTAATAAAGCAATGACAAATCACAACAAATTAAAAAACTTACACATTCTAAATATCAAGCTTGAACTCAATATCAAGCATAGACCTTAATAAAAAAATATGTCAGTTGATAAGCATTGTTTTTTAAGTGGAAAATTTTAAAATGTTTTAGAAGAATAGGACTCCAAAATAGCGATATTTTGCTAAAAAGTACGGTAAAATGATAAGATTTTATATTTACAGTAAAAGTTTATTTTAAAATTCATGACCGTATTGATACTTAGAAATTTTTCCAGAGATAATCATTCGCCTTATATACAATATTTCAAATGAAAATCAAATATCAAATAAATTGCTTAAAAGGCGCAAAGGCCAACATAGTGAATAAGATTGCATGCCGGGATTCGAAAACCGGGCTATCAGTATAGCACACTGACATTCTACCGACTAAACCACATGGAACGACACACAGCCTGTAAAATTTCTCACTATTACATATTGGCAAGGCTACAAACGCAGCACAAGATGGGATATTTATCGAGAGCCACTGACATGGGGTAAACACGAAACTTAATTAAGTCCAGCATCGATTAAAACTATATTAATACTTGGAAATTTTTCCAGGGAGAAACATTCGCCTTGCATACAACATTTCAAATTAAAATTGCCTATTAAGCAATTAATTTGAAATTTGATTTTCATTTAAAATATTGTATGCAAGGCGAATGGTTCTTTCTGGAAAATTTTCCAAGTATTAATATAATTTCAATCGATGATGGATTTAATTAAGTTTCGTGTTTGCATCATGTTGGTGACTCACGCTAAATATTCCATCTTGTACTGCGTTTTTAACCTTGCCAACATGTAATAGTGAGAAATTTTCCAGCCTGGGTATTGTTCCATGTGATTTAGTCGGTAGAATGTCAGTGTACTGCACTGATGGCCCGGGTTCGAGTCCCAGCATGGAATCTTTATCACTATTTGCGTCTTTTAAGCAATTAATTTGAAATTTGATTTTCATTTGAAATCACAGTGTTTATGACAAGTTCATCACAAATGACACATATTTCACAAATTGGTCACAGTGTGACTTCAAAGCATTGTCGCTTTCGTCACAGGTTAGTCACAAAGTTAATGCCAAAATAGTCACAAATGAATTACTTTTCACAAATTTGTCACACCATGACTTCACAGAGTAATCACAATGTGACGTCACAAACGACCTCTAAAACGGCCATAACGACTTCGCATCCTACTCACTATGACGTCACATCAACGGTCACAAAATCACAGTGTGACTTCACAGCGACGTCGCCGTGACGTCACCATTACTTACGGGTGGCCCCTAAGCAAATTTTATATACATCATTTAAAAGTAGACTTTATTTCCAATTGTTCGGTACCAGTAATTTTCTTCTACGATAATTTGTTGAGGAGTTAGTAGGGGGTGTTTACTTTTTTTTTTTTTTCCACGACTGTACTTCTTACATCGATGGATATAATAACTACTACTAAATTTAAGGGTACAAGGGACCTTCAATCTCATTTTTTATTATTTTTTTTTTAAATTGTACTTTTAATACTATTTCAGGGTACACTATATCAATTATGGCATATATTTATGACACAAGAAATAAAAAAAAAATGAGAAAAACAAGTAAAAGTTAAATTTATAAAACAAAAAATCCGATTGCATGAAAAGCGAGCTAATTATTTCTCATGAATGAGAAACTATTTTTTATATTACTTACTTATTAGCTCACAGGCTATCAAAGCCTGAGAGCTAATGTGCCCGCCCGTTCTGTATGTATGTATGTATGTACGTACGTACGTATGTATGTACGTAACGCGATAACTCTTGATAAAAACATCCGATTTGCTTCAAAATTTTTTCCTAGGTTCACTGTGATAAGGCGCTTCCCTGATTAGTTTTTGGAGTTTATTGGTTAAGGATAAAGGGGGGAAAACGGGGTTAGTCCCCCCCCCCTTAATTCAGATAAATGGGTTTTTCATGCAGAATGATTCGATTTGCTCCGAATTGGATATACCGTTTTATTATGTTAAGGAACTTCCCTGATTAGTTTTGGGAGTTCATTGGTTAAGGATAAAGGGGGAAAACGGGGTTAGTTCACCCCCCTTAATTCAGAAAAATGTGTTTTTCATGCAGAATGATTCGATTTGCTCCGAATTTGGTATAGCGGTTTATTATGTTAAGGAACTTCCCTGATTAGTTTTGGGGGTTCATTGGTTAAGGGTAAAGGGGGGAAAACGGGGTTAGTCCACCCCCCTTAATTCAGATAAATGGGTTTTTCATGCAGAATCATTCAATTTGCTCCGAATTTGGTATACCGGTTTATTATGTTAAGGAATTTCCCTGATTAGTTTTGTGGGTTCATTGGTTAAGGATAAAGGGGGATTAGCCCACCCCCTTAATTCAGATAAATGGGTTTTTCATGCAGAATCATTCGATTTGCTCCGAATTTGGTATACCGGTTTATTATGTTCAGGAACTTCCCTGATTAGTTTTGGGAGTTCATTGGTTAAGGATAAAAGGGGAAAAACGGGGTTAGTCCACACCCCCTTAATTCAGATAAATGTGTTTTTCATGCAGAATGATTCGATTTGCTCCGAATTTGGTATACCGGTTTATTATGTTAAGGAACTTCCCTGATTAGTTTTGGGAGTTCATTGGTTAAGGATAAAGGGGAAAAACGGGGTTAGTCCACCCCCCTTAATTCAGATAAATGTGTTTTTCATGCAGAATGATTCGATTTGCTCCAAATTTGGTATACCGGTTTATTATGTTAAGGAACTTCCCTCATTAGTTTTGGGGGTTCATTGGTTAAGGATAAAGGGGGGGAAAACAGGGTTAGTCCACCCCCTTAATTCAGATAAATGTGTTTTTCATGCAGAATGATTCGATTTGCTCTGAATTTGGTATACCGGTTTATTATGTTAAGGAGCTTCCCTGATTCGTTTTGGCGATTAATTGGTTAAGGATAAAGGAGGATTAGTCCACCCCCTTAATTTAGATAAATGTTTTTTTTTTTTTTTTTTTTTTTTTTTTTTGCAAGATTATTCGATTTGCTCCAAATTTGGTATACCGGTTTATTATGATAAGGAGCTTCCCTGATTAGATTTGGAGGTTCACTGGTTAAGTATAAAGGGGGAAACGGGGGCTAATCCCCCTTCACTTATTTTTTTGAGTGGCATTATTCTTTAAAATAAGAGTATAATATACAATTAGTGTGAATAGTCTGTGAGCTCAATGCCATCAGTTTAGCTGGGCACTTTTCTTTTTTATTTTTTTAATTTACTTGTATTGTTGACTTTTAAGTTGCGTTTAATTGTTAGTTCCTATCTATAAACACTCCTGAGGCCTACAGATGTCTATGATGGTTAGATTTGTGTTAAAGCTAAAGTTCCTACCTACACAGCTTCCAGGTTGTATAATATTTAAAAGGAGCTTCTGGCTGTAAAATAGTCAATGAAACATCGTTTTCATTTTGAAAGACCTATCCAATGATATGCCACTCAATAGGGTGCGTAAAAATATTTTTTCGTCTCTACCGCCATTTTGTATTTTACGGCCGCCATTTTGAATTTATAAAAACAAAACCTAGCCTATAACAATCGGATGATTAAGACGAATCGATAGAAACCTCATTCATTAAAATCCATCCAGCCGTTGGGATGTTTCGAGGGTATAAAGAAATCCACATACCTAGATACGCGTGAAACACATAACCTTCTTGGCAGTCGGGTAATAAGAATTTTCCTGATTATTTTAAGCGTTATGAAGAACTTTCCAAAATGCCCCATGTGCATTGCATATCAATTAAAATCCTCTAGATTTTTTATGCCAGTTTAGTTTACATATACAAACAATACTGTGCATAGTTGTTTTTTTTTTTTTTTTTTTTTTTTTTTTTTTTAACTAAATACAATTGGAAAAGTTAGGTGGACGATTGACGTTAACAAAAAATTATTTTAATTTTCATAATTGAGATTTGAATTTTTTTGCAAATATACATTTCACGATAAGTATATAGAACACCTTAAAATAAATTTCCAGTGTTATTATAATTTTAAGATATTTTACAAAAACTAAAATTTTAAAACGAAATTTTAAAATGCTCCTTGCGTCTTACTTTTTTAGACATTTCCTCGATTTAGGGATTTTAATCACGTAAAACTCTATTGCAAACAAATCTGTCTATCGATGTTTTAATCCCTTAAATAGTTAATTTTTTTTGAGATATTTTTCTGAATCCCATATCGATTTTCTTGAAAATTATGCCTTATAATAAGTTAAACACCAAATTTAATTGTCTAAATGAAGTCGAATTTAAAATGCACACACAGTTTCTTTTTCAGCAATATCAGGATTCTTAATTATCAGTTTCATGAATTTTGATCAAAAATTCAGTAGGAAGGAGCATTTGAAAAATTAAAAACCTGGAACATCAGTATTGAGAAAAATTGGTTTAAAGTATATTAAAATGACAAAATATTGTTTGTGAACAAAATTAGAACACTTGTGACTTTGCGTAAACATTTGCATGCGGTTTTCTGCGAATGACGTAGTACAAATTGGTGAATAATAAATACACACAAAATGAAATGTTCATTTTTGCTCAAAGAAATGTCCACGGTCCCTTTAAAGGCAGTTAAATGCAGAAGTATGGTGCAAAAATGCTGAAAATATCATAAAATTTAGAAAATATTTCTTTCTTTTCTTTATATTCAAATATAAAAAATTCGATACACAGTTTTATTTGTGTATGCAAACGAAACTGGAATTAAAAATATCGGGGATTTTAATTGATATGGAATGCGCATGGGGCATTTCGAAAATTTCTTCATAACGCTTAAAATATTCAGGAAAATTCTTTATTCACCCCCCCCCCCATTTTTTAAAAGTTTCTTGTGTTAAATATATGCCATAATTCATATAGTGTGCTCTTCAATAGCATTTAAAGTGTAATAAAAAAATGGACTTTGAAGGTCCTTTGTGACCTTAATGAACGCTATCTGAAGATGTTGGAACTGAGCTAAGTAGTTTTATATATTTTTTGTTCCATTCATTGAGAATATTCCCAAAAGTACGATTTTATACTTAAGATTTTTACTTAACTGTAGGAAGAAAAAAAAAATTAAAGAATCTACTCCATCTTCTCTTTCGACACCAATTTGTTCCGCTGTCCTAAATGCGAGATGAATCTGAGCGAAAAAAGACATTTTTATTAGAGCAATTTAACAGCTTGTTTTTCTACGTCGATGTAAAGTCAAGTTTTTTTTTTCAAAAAAGGAAATTAAAAAACAATTTTAAATAGATAGATTCACAAAGTATGAACTGTATTTAAGGAATTTGATTTTTTTTTTTTTTTTTTTTTTTTTTTTTTTTTTTTTTATAACATATAATTTTTTACATAAAATATTACTTGGAGCATAAAACTTTGAACTAGGGATTTCAATTTTTATCTACTGAATTATGAATTCATGAAAATTTTATCTTCTAAATCATTTTTCGTGAATTGTATAAACTGTATTAGAAGACTTACATATTCATTTAATAAATTTTAGAAGGATTTTAGAAGGTTTGAAGGATTTAGAAGTATTAATAAAATTTGATTTTATACGGATTTTGTGCAGCATTTATAACCCTACTCAAATCTTTTATTTTAAATATGTTTCTTAGTATTTTGTAGAGTTAGGAAAGGCACAAATATAATATTCTTACAATAGAAATATAGAAATATTTCCGAATTGAAAAATCCCCCCCCCCCCCCTCCAAAGCCAAGAAAGCTGAAAAGATGCAAAGTCATAAGGAATCACACTTTTAAAAATATTTTTGTTTTCTGTAACCAATAATGCTTTTGGTACAAGATAAAGTAATGTATCTATAACTCATTCTAAACAGTATTACAGCAAATTGTTGTATTAAATGAATTTTATAACCAGTTATTATAATGTACTTATAAGTACCGTCAGTAGATAAAGGGTTAAAGAATTCCTTTTGAAAAAGGAAATTCTTTCAAATTAAAACAAGTTGGAAATTGCACGCCTAACGTGGCAAATGAGGTGCATTCGTACTATACCTAGTTTTATAAATATTTTGGCATCGCATATTGTACTGAATGTATATTTTAATGCACTTGAATAAGTGCATATCAATTTCATTCTGTTCGAAAGGCTGTAACATCATTAAAATGCACTTGAAATATATTTTTGCCATTGACCATACTGTAACGGGAAAATTTTGACTGTCCCTGTAATTAAACTATACATCCGATTTTCAAAAAAATTGAAATGGCTCGACAAAATATAGCAGCAATTATATAGTTAAAATTTCAGACCATTCGGTTGGGTAGTTTTTGCGGACGGACTGAGCGACAACTATCGGTGCTACGTTTTTATATAATTACGAATGCACTTAAAAGGGGTTGCAAGTAGAAATATTTCATTGTTTTTGTAGCACACGAGTTGACAAAAGAGGAAACAATGAGCCTTCCCCGCATTACCGCATGCAACAAACCGTTACTTTTCCATGATCAGGATTTTTAAAATATCCGTTACTATAGTTCTTATTGAGAATTTTAATTGTGTCCTTTGATATTTGTCATCTGAATACAAACAGGTTCAAAGGTTGCAATAAGTATCTAATTTTACTTGAATAAAGTAACGAATACAGAGAAAAATACTCAAATTTCACTATTTTGCTGTGGACAACTTATATATACTTATTATAGTGACTTATATTACTTATTATAGTGACACATAGCAATCGAATGAAGTTCACATAATATAAAACTTTTGGGGAAATTACTACCAGAAAAATTCCATAAAATAATATTTAAGTTAAAACAATTCGTATTAGCTCGCTCACGCTGCCGATCCAATTGCTAGAACATTCCTATCCTATTTAGTTCATCTTTTGTCTCGGTAAAATGAAAACCTTTCCACACATTTTTAACTCTATATTTTTGTAATATATATTATTGTACTATGGATACAAAAAAAATTTCATAACTCCTCTAAGATGTGTTACACGAAATACTCATCTACAAGGCGTGAAAGTGCCTTGAAACTGGGTAGCCCCAGTGCACATAAACTGTTCAGTTTTCACTGTTAACGCGCAGTAAACAAAAGCAAGAAGTAAACATTAAACTTAAAAAAATCAAAAAACCCGACTGCGTAAAAAGCGAGCTAATTAATTATTTCTCATCAATGTGATACTATTTTTTATATTACTTACTTATTTTTTTATTTACTCGTAATGATGACTTTTAACTTGTGTTTAATTGTTAGTTCCTATCTATAAACACTGTTTTGATGAGGCCTATAGATGTCTATGAAGGTTAGATTTGTAGTAAAGCTAGAGAGAGGTCTTATCTACACAGCTTCCAGGTTGTGTAATATTTAAACGGAGCTTCTGACTGTAAAATAGTCAAAGAAACATAGTCTTCATTTTGAAAGATCTATCCAAAGATATGCCACTCAATATGGTGCGTAAAAAATTTTTTTCGCCTCTACCGCCATTTTGTATTTTACGGCCGCCATTTTGAATTTATAAAAACAAATCAGAAGAATCGATAGAGACCTCATTCATTAAAATCCATCCAGCCGTTGGGGTGTTTTGAGGGTATAAAGAAATCCACATACCCAGATAAGCGTGAAACACATAACCCTTCTTGGCAGTCGGGTAAAAAGTATTAAATAAAGTGGGCAGTGCAAGGCTTATAGAAACCATTGTAACCTAGACGAATGATAATATTAAGGATGTTTATTTTAGCCCACAGTTGGACGTTTATAAATCTCGTCAAATTAACAGTAAGGGGAATTTTTCTACCAAAATGGTAACGATGAAAATTTCAAAAAAATTCCTATTATATTCCGCTTAAACCGGGAAATTCTAATAAAAAAATAGCTATAGTTTTTCAATAAATTTTCAGCTGTTTGGTACCAGATATAGATATAAAAACCTAGCATAAAATTAATTCGTTAAAAATAGGTAATGATATCGTAAAATAATTTATTGGCTATTTTAATAAGACAAATGATTTGTGTTAAATTGTACATTGAGTCGGATATAAATGTAGTGATAATACATAAAACTGAAAAAAAAAAACATTTTCTTTAATAGAGATAAATCTTTTTGATAAATGTGGTGGATAGGCCAGTAAAATAATTGATGAATCGAAAAGTATGATTTAATTCTATGCAAGTTGAAAAATTTATTCCGCAGTGTTTTTAAAAATAACTTATTCTATATTTATGCATAAAAGTATAGTGCTGTGTGTGTGTATATATATATACCGGGTGTCCCAAAAATGACTGATTGATTTTAAAATTCAATAACTTGGAAACGGTGACAAATATTAAAACAATTCTTATGTAAAATGTCTGGAGTTTTTATGCTGCAATTCCCAGTTTTAGTTACACATAGCATCGATAGAGGGCGCTGCAAGAAATAATCGCTAATTCCATGCTCGATTTTTCATCCTATCTCTAGTTCCATGCGAAAAAAAGGAGATTGAAATTTATTGTATGGATACCAAAGTACCAAAAATCGGGCGTGGGCTGAGCACCAATTGCTCTCAGCGTCATCTATTGTTTGAAATTAGAAATAAAATCAAGAATCACAGTAAAGGAACTCCTGACATCATTCATAACCCTCCTGCAAGAATTTTTTTAATATCTGTCACGGTTTGCAAGTTATTGAATTTTAAAATCCATCAGACATTTTTGAACACCCGATATATACAGTGTGTCCACGTATAACCTGACCGACCTTTATTTTCACAACCGTTAGTCCTAGATGCATACTTCCAATTAAAAAAATGGTCAAAATTAAGTGCAGGGTTAAGATAAAAAAAAAAGTTTGAAGCGAAAAAACAATTTAGTGAAGAATTACAGAATCTAAATTTTTATACGGTCCCCCGGTCCTATAAGTTATATTTAGTAAAATTTCCCTGTTACACTGGCAAGTAAGACAAAAAAAAAAAAAAAAAAAAAAAAAGCCCCGTTACTCTACGATTAAAATTGACCGAGTAACAGCTGTTTAAAGGTGGAGTATATTTTTTGCTGCATATTAGGGGTCATTCACAAATTTAGTAGAAATATAATTCGTCAGATATAGTAAAGAAATGGTTGAGAGTAAAATTAGCATTGCAATATAAATTTGAAATCTTTAATCATTCTGACATATTACTGCAAAATGTACAATTTGTACTGAACATTATAAGAGGATAAAAATAACAGATTTTTTGTTAAATAAAAGGATGAAAAACAACAGCCTCAATTCTTTACAAAATGATACATATTTTAAAATGCTGTTAGATTACACTGTCTTTCAAATTTTGGGTTGTGGCATGTTTTTTAGCTTTTGAAAATTGATTCTTATGTATTTTTTAGCACTGAATCCGAAAATGACCTTCATTTTAAACCATCATGTCAGGAATTTTCTCAAATCGCAAACTTCAAAGTTAAAAAGCTAAAAGTTAAAATCAATCCCACCTCCCCTCCCAACCTCGTTGAACCCCCAAGCGGTTTAGCTGTAAGAAACCCAGTATAAGACAAAAATCTAATAAATTATTGAATTAAATAAAATTAAACTGAATAAAAAAGTTTTACATCTATTTTATAGTATCAGATTTTTCGCTATTTTTTAACCTTAAAATTTACGATTTGCGAAAAATCTTCACATGATGGTTAAAAGTGAGGTAATTTTGTGAATCAGCGTTAAAAAATACATAAAATGTAATTATAAAAGTTAAAAAACACAACAATCCCAGGTTTATGTTTTCTAATCTAAAAAACTTTCTTAAACTTCTTGACGGTAATCTATCCGAATTTTTTTGTGTTATCCTCTAATATAAGTATGTATATGTATAAGATGGTATGAGTCGAAATTCATAATAATATCGTATTGTCATCGGATTTAAGTCAGTATGTAAAATTTAACTTCGATCGACATTTGAAAGTATGTTAAAGTTCGAGTACAAATTTTAAACTGGAAAGACGATCATTGCAAGTTAAATAAAATCTTATGAAAATAACATAATTTTAGTTAAAAGAAATCATAGCCTCAAATCCTTACAAAATAAAACATGTGTTAAAATACAATTATTTTAAATAATCTGAAACTTAACTAATAAAAGTAAATCGTAATATTTATACGATTTCTTTCAAACCGCAGATACCTTGAAATAAGTTTAAGTACTTTATACACAACCCCTGAAAGCATGGTAGAAATAATCTGGTTTGATATGCAAAAAAGTGGTATAAGTCATGCATTTCAAAGCTTCATAACTCGGTCAATTTTAATGTTACAAGAATGGGACTTTTTTTGTCTTACTTGTTAGTGTCACAGTAAATTTTTAATAACTATCACTTATAGGACCAGGGGACCGTATAAAAATTTAAATTTCGTAATTTTTTAATAAATGTTTTTCTTGACCCAAATAGCTTTAAAAATAATTCTTTACCTTATTTAAACCATTTTTGTAATTGGAAGTATGCATCTAGGACCGACGGTTGCGAAAATAAAGGTCGGTCTGGTTATTCGTGGACACACTGTATATGTATATAATGTGCATACATTTGGAAATAAGATAAAAGTTTTATCAAAGGACAAACTGAAATGAGAGAGAAATTAATAAATAGATGAAAAATGCAGTCTTTTATACTTCTATAAGATATTAATTTGTTTTTACATAAGTAAACTAGTATGTTGTGGCCATCACAAAACTTTCTTCTATATAAATCACGTCAATTAAATCATTTAAATAGTAAAAGAAGTTACATCAATTTAGAACCAATTCGTATCAAAGTATACCTGAATTTGAAGTTTGATGAAAATTCGTCCATTACTTAATGAGATATAGCTGTAGGGTAAATTCTGAAAAATGCAGCATAGCAGCGCCACCTGTTGAGTGATTTGCACCCAAACACAAACAGCACTAATTCATATTAAGGTATACCGGAATCTGAAGTTTGATGAAAATCGGTGCATTAGTTCTGGAGCTAGAGCTATTGTGGAAATCACAAAAAATGCAGCACAGCAGCGCCACCTGTCGAGCGATTTACACGAAAAGGTACAAAACATCAATTCATATCAAGGACTACCTGAATCTGAAGTTTGATGAAAATCCGTGCATAGTTCTGGATATTGAGCTATTGTGGAAATCGTGAAAAATGCTGCATAGCAGCGCCACCTGTTGAACGATTTACACCAAAACATAAACAGCACTAATTCATATCCAGGTATACCTGAATCTGAAGTTTGTTGAAAACCCAAACATTAGTTCTTGAGATAGAGCTATTGCGGAAATCTCAAAAAATGCAGCCTAGCAGCGCCACCTGTTGAGCTATTTACACCACTAGGGGCAAAACGTCAATTCATGTCAAGCACTAACTGAATCTGAAGTTTGATGAAAATCCGTGCATTATTTCTTGAGATTGAGCTATTATGAAAATCGTGTAAATGCTGCAAAATGCAGCATAGCAGCGCCATCTGTTGGGCGATTTGCACCAAAACGTTACCAGCACCATTTCATATCAAGGATTAACGGAATCTGAAGTTTTATAAAAATCCCTGCATTAGTTCTTGGGATAGAGCTTTTGCGGAAATCCTGCAAAATGCTACATAGAAGCGCCACCTGCAGGGCGATTTACACCAAAAACTAATCAGCACCAATCTATATCAGGGACTACCTGAATATGAATTTTTATTAAATTCCGTGCATTAGTTCTTGAGATAGAGCGCCCACAAAATTTGTGTCACATACAGACAGACGGACGGACGGACGGACAGACAGACAGACAGACTCACAGACAGACATTTTGTAAAAACATGTTTTTGGAATCTCTGACCCATAAAACGTGTAAATCCGTCGAAAACTGGAACTCGAAAATTTTCATGAAACCAATACTTTCTTCTTGTCAAGATAGAAGAAAGTAAAAAGATATGTAGCGCTATTGTTTCGTATTTTAAGATCGTTTAGTTATATTTCGAATACTGTCCATTTAAAATGAATACTCATGCAGACTAAAGCAAAATAAATATTGCAAGAGAACTAACTTAACAGGGAAAAAAAAAAACCATCTGATTTATTGGACATGTTAAAGTTGCTTGTACAAGGTGTGTGGGGCCAAAAAAAGGTGCTTGCTTTATCGGAGTGAGGTAGCAAGTTCATTGACCTATGAAATCAGAGGAAATACGACGGATTTCTCAACAAATGATTGATATATCGATTTTAAAGTATCTGTTTTTAGACATAAAATTCTAATTATGTTTATGAACCTCTGAACCTCTGCATGGTGTCGTGCTTAAAATTGCAGCTGGCTTCCTGAAACACGTTTCAAGGAGTTCTTAAGAGTACGATTTTATTTTGCGACCTTACCAATGTTATTTCTTGATTGTATTTATCATGTAATAAAAGGCTTTTGAACCATGAATATATGTTTTAATCTAATCAACAGTTTTAATGGTTTAATAAATCCGTTTTGATAATTCAAAATATTTATTTTTAACAGATAATTTAGCATTTGTCCTAGAAACATATTAGCTCTTTTACTGCATTTACATTTAGTACAAAAAACAATCATAACTATGTGCCACAGAATCTATATTCAGGAAACACTTCCTCTAAAATACAATTGCTGTCATTTTGACTGATATATTTTTTATCAAATATTTACAATCTAAAGCAATATCGCCATGTTTTTAGATAAAATTTTGTAACTTTGCTATTACTCCGATTAATTTTAAATATTGTTTTAAAGCTACAAGTTTTCTTCAAACTTTATAAAAACTAAAGAAACTCTATATAAACAGAAAATTAATTTGTTTGCATACAATTATTAAAGATTCAAAAAATTATTTTTAAATATAACCTTTTTTTTTATAATATTTTTACTTTTTGTACTTCAAATATGCTTAAAGAGGCCCTACATTAATTATTTTTTTCATGCACAAGTATATGGGAATTATGCATATCTGGGAGATCAAAAAGCTCTCTGAATACATTTTGCAAGATCCGCTAATCAAATAAATTTATTCAGAAATTATGCTTTATTATAAAATGTAACTGGTAATATTGTGATACGTATTCGGCTTCACTTGCAAAAGAAATCTTCTGCCCAAAATAGGTTTATTTCATCCAAGATTTATAATAAATACATTCCGGGAACTTTTGAAAACCTTAAACAAAATTGCTATTATTTATTTATATCTGCATCTTTAAAATTGGACAAAAATATCCCGAAAAGCTCATATAAAGTTTACCTTACGATTGAAGAAAATGAAATTGGGCATATTTATATTTTATTCTTGTACAATTAATACAGTGATATTAATACTGTTGCTTTTTTTAGGTATGCGTTTCGATGACTTTCCCCCTAAATTTATATTTAATGCTTTGTTATTGTTGTTTTTCTTACAAGTATTTTTTCTTCGTGTCAATGTTTTTACCTATAAATAATTTTGAAACTATTTTCATATGTCTTTATGAATGAATCGCGTTCCCTGATTAAGGTTGCAAACATTCTTTTTAAAAAACTGTTGAACATCATTCACAAATTTTTTATACAGTAAGAGAGGGAGGTTGGTTGGTTGCATTTATGTCGGCCAATTATCAGCACGTGGGATATAGGCCCTAAGGGGGGGGGGGAGTGCCTTCCGTGGAGGTCTTTCTAAGGGAACCTAACTCGTATTAACGCTTGGAGAACCAAGATTAGAAGAAAACCACGAAAACTCCGAACGATTAGGCCGACGGGCGTGATTGGGATCGAACCCAGCACTTCCCGTCTACCAGCTTTTCCATTGCAATTACTTATTCCTTAGAGTATTCCAAAAAAGCACGAACGCATTCAAGTTTGTTTGTTCGCAAGTATGCTTGTATGGTAAGGTGATTAATCCATTTTCAGTTTTTTTTTAAACGAATGTACTTAACACACTAACCCCTCTTCTAAAAGTAATTATTTTATTATTAAAAGCCTAGTAGTTTTTTATTATAAGCTAATTAATCCTAATTTTAAATTATTAATGATGAAAGCGTGTTAATCCATGTACTAACACCATGCATTAACCATTTTTTTACACGTTTTCCCTCACGATTATCAGTGAGAGTACAGAACGGCCGGGTTGTTCCTGAGAATGTTGTGCAAGAGTGAAGTCTTCCCCTCTCTTTTTCTTTTCTATTCTTTAATTTTTATTTGCTAAATCAACAAAGTTAAATATAAACCACGAACCGGCAAACAGATAAAACTTAAGTAAGATACTAACGTGCACTACAGTAATGTGGATAACCTACTTGTTAGGTGGAACAACGCTATGCGGAGAAGAGGCGATTTTTGCCCCATGGCCAGGTACATAATACGTTAAGCTAGGCTTCCTGCACGGCAGATAGCGGCCTGGTAGTTAGTATTAATAAAAAACGATATAAATATATAGACAGAGTGTGTTTTCTTATTGTTGACAATTATAGATTTCCCCTTTGTTTTATAGTTCTAATTGCATATGTTCATCAAATGAGATTTCATTTACGTCAGTTTTTATTTTTAGCGTTACAAAATTAAAATTTATGCGGACATTGCCCTTTAAGCTAATTGTAAACTAGTTGGATGCGGAATCCAAAAACATTCTTCGATCTCATATATTTTAATATTTCAAAATGGTGTTACAAATATCAATATTTCATTTTTATTAGTTCAATACTATATCATCTTTGACTTCCATCTTAAATTTCATGTCCAGTCATTTAATCGGAGTAAAAACTAATTAATATCGATCATGATATTTATTAAATGCGATAAGTTTTCCGTTATTCTGTTGTATATCAGCTGTTTGAGAATACTCGGCTTATCTTAATGGGGAATTCCCGTCGCGTCAAGAGCCGGCGGTGTACAATAGAACTACGAAAAAACAAGAAAATTACACAAAATCGCTATTATAGTGCCCTCTTTCGACGGAATATTTCCAAATTCAGGGAAGACCTTTTTGCCATGGCCAAAACCATACACAACAATTTGGTTCAATTCTATGCATAACTACATACGCTTTTTGATGGAACAATGGTGACGGACATAGACATTTTCTATAAACATCTTTTTGGGGATATCTGATCCCTAAAACGTGTAAATCCATCTAAAACCGAAAGTCGAAAAAAATTTCGATTACAATACTATCTTCCATTGAAGAAAGAAGAAAGTAAAAATCTTTCGACATGCTCTAAGTAAATTCTGTAAAAATTCCTTTTTTGCTCTACCAAAACTTAAAGGAATTATGGTAATTTAAATTTTTTGAATCCTCAGTTTTCCTGACACACACAAAAAAATTGCTACAGACAATGATTCCTAGAAATTTGCTGCAGGACGTCTTTTGAAATCTCTCTGACAGCTCATCTGTGATATATAATTATTTCGAATTAAGTGATTTTATCAAGCGCAAAAACGCTACCAAAAATAGGATAGATTACGGTTGAAAAGAACAAAGCATATTAGTAAGATTAAAAATGCCATATCTCTCGAAATTCTGAATCTCAAATTTGTTTCCGAGCTATTACTTCTTTGTCATATTTAATGAAATTTCAGCTACGGAGGCAACTAAATTATCCCATTTTTGTGGATTCAAAGAAGAAAGATTTAATATGAAATCATGTTTATACTTTTAATTCCACCACTTTCTGATTAATAATTTAAAATAAAAATAAGTCTACTTGAACAGACGGCGAAAAAAATATTTTAATTAAAATATATTTTTCTTGAAAATTCGAAGATATAAAAACCTACTTTTGCACATTCGAGCTTCATGAGTTGGTGCATTCTAATAAACAAAAAATCGTATGTTAATTTAACATCTAGAAATCAATATACCGTAGATTTTTTCACTTTTATAAAACATTATAGAGATTTTTAACTCATTGCTTTCGACTAAGCAGTTACTGCTCTTTTTTCACAAGAACTGAAATATCAGATTTTATTTAATTATTTCGACAATATAGTGGTTAAAAACGTTTCACAAGTACTCTAGAAGTGGAAGGGTGAAGCGGTAATAAAACACCTTTTTGAAGCATTTATTTGATAAAATTTAAATATTTTCAGACTTGCCAACTGCTACCAAAATATCGTAGTTGCTACGATTTGGACCTATAAACTACGATGCTACGAAAATCGGTCTTAAACTACGATTTTTTGCAAAAAACACAAACACATGTTTTTGTCTCTAGTTGCTATTTTAATCCCACGCAGCATATATTTCAGGAGTGATTCTGTTCCGAAATTTCCAAAATTTCAAAGTATTCATTTCCAAAAGTTTTTAAAAAATGGTCATTAGTCCGAAAATTCGGGTATTAAAAAATGCTGGGGAGAAAAAAAAAAAAAAAAAATCTGGGCTGCAAAATAAACTTCTTAACATAAAACCCTCTTTATGTATATTAAACACGAGTGAATCGTGTTTCTGTAAATATTTATCCAGGAATTACCTTACTTAGAAACAGGGCGTGCCATTTTAAGATTTTCTGAAGGGGGTGGGGGTGGAGGTGGTTCTTTGAGACGCAAAGTTTGAAATGGGGTGCAGAATCTCATGATTTGCACACGGAAAAGGAATGTCCTGCTTAATGAAAAATGCTGTGCAGTATTTCCACAAATTCTTCCACAGACCTATGACTCGTTTGCGAGTATATTTTGAAATTTCTTGAAGTCTTCTCTTTTTTTTCTTTTATGGAATTTCCCACAAATTAATTCGTGAATCGATCGCGGTAAAAAATGAGGATTTCTTCAAATGGTCGTGTAAAAATATTGGGTATTTCGTCAAAGATCTCAGAAACAAATAGTGATTATCTTCAATTTGTCGCTGAATAAAATCGATAATTTCGTTAAGAGTTCAGAAAGAAATTGCGAATTTCGTCAAATTATTTCGCAAAAAATCAAGAATTTCAATAAACTATCGAGGGAAAAATATTGCAAATTTCATCAAAAGGTCGTGGAAACGATTAGTGAATTTTGTTAATTGGTTGCTAAAAGATATCGAAAATTTTGCCGATCGGTTGCGTCGCGATAAACTATCGCGAATTTCGACAAATGACAGTGTAAAAAAATTAATTTCGTCAATTGGTCGCAAAAGAAAATAAATTTCTTCAAAAGATCGTTGTAAAACCGTGATTTTTCCCAAAATACGGCAGAAAGAAAATGTTAATTTCGTCAAAAGATCAGTAAGAACATGCAAATTTCATCGAAAGATCAGTAAGGAAGTGCAATTTTCACCAAAAGCTCGCAGAAAGAAAACACTAATTTCGTCAAAGGATCATTGTAAAAAAAGCAAAATTTGTCAAAGGATCGCGGTAAAAAATACGAATTTCGTCAAAAGTTCGTGGTAAAAAGTGTGGATTTCAACAAAGAATCGTGATAGAAAAATGTGAATTACGATTGTGTGTGTGTGTGGGGGGGGGGGGATTGTGAATATCCTGAAATGATCGAGAAAAAAATTGCGAATTTCGACAAAATTTACTGCACTGGGCTAAAAAACTGGAACGAGGCTACTTTTACAAATTTCAAACACTTCAAAACGAGAAGAAACTCTAAAAATCATATAAAAATTTTGAGAGGAAAACATTTACTGTATTGAGTTTAAAGACTGAAACCTTATTCCTTTTACTAATGTCAAAAGATGGCTGCGAAATATGAAAAACCAACCAACCAACCTCAGATTAATTTTGAGTGCTACGATTTCTCATTTTCAAAGGTTGGCAGGTCTGTATTTTATATAAATTCGTAAAAATATATAACATATCATTTTATATATATATATATATAGGTTTTATATAAATTCCTCATTGTTATTCCACCAGCTTTGAAATTAAAAGCTAAATCATGAATAAATGAAATGCTTTTGACAAATAATTCTACTTAAAATGTGCATTTTCATTGGGAAAACATAAATGCCTAGATTGTAAATATTTCTTTCTTGATATTTAGTAACCAATAAATATCTAGCATAAAATAGTAAAATTAATATTATAAATGTTTTCTAAGTGCACAAGACATTAGATTTCTTTTTCTCTCAAGCGATCAAAAGATCTCACCTAATTTAAATGTAACGCATCGAATTCTTCAACAGCTAGTATATGTACTTAAACTTATAGCGAGTGAATGAAAGAAAATTTGTAATTAAAATAATTGCATTATAAGAAAACTGAGAATCTTGCAGCAAAATCTTCAAGTAATTGGTGTGATAGCATTTTTTACTGTTAATGTTTCCTAAATTAAAGCAATCTTTCGCGCACTTAAGTAAAAGTATATTTCGATAAGTACTTTTGAAAAACATTTTACTTAAGAAAAAGTACTCTTTGATGTAAAAAGTGCATTACCCAAATCGACAGTAGGCTGTGAATTTTTTCTTCTTAAAGTGTTATATTTTCTTGATTGCCATCTTCAATGAACCTGTAAAATTCCTGTTTTATTATGGTATACATTTCAATTATACGATAAATTTATTTGTTAAAATGTTAAAGATTTCTATTCGGAACAACTTTCCGGTTATTTTTTTAAATTCAAATAAATATAATTTAAACAAGAAAAATTAAATTGCCTTGTTACCATGTGTATTGACATCAACATGTTATAATTTTTCATTTTCACTGACAGTTTCCCAACAAAAGTTTTGTCGTAGATATGTATTGCGCATGTTAAAAAAATCTACCAAGAAGATTGTTCAATAGAGATAATTATTGTATAAATGAATGTATGTTGTATGTGATTGTTAATTAATTATTTTATTTAGTGAAATTTACGGTTTCATGTGAAAATAATATTGGAACATTGATGGGTAGGCAGATATGATCAATTCTTTAAGTCATACAAACTAAAAGTACACACACACTAAAACATTGCAGATGAGAGACTACAAAAGTAGATTTTAATAAATGCAAAATTATCTTTCGTACAATTAATTACCAGGAAGCCATTATAGGAGAAGCTATTGAAATAATTCCTAATAAACATACAGCTTTTAACTATGCTCTATAATACGATATCCATGGAGTCTGTAAATAATTGCTGCATAATTGAAGAAAGCTTGTTCGTTGGAAATTTGAATACCTTTATCTGGCATGTAATCTGTCGTTCAACCTTTAAATTGCAACGATTCTCAAATAAGAGCAAAGAAAAGTTTTAACATTTAAATACCCAATAATGACGGTCGTGTGATGGCTTAAAACGTTTTGGTTTTTAATGCATTAAGGTATTTCTAATGCATTTTAAATAATTTTATATGTATGCACCTGCAAGTAATTTTAGCACACTTATTTGTGTTTTTTAATTGAATTTTAATTGCAGATTTGGTTATTGTTTTAATCTTCCAGAATTATGAATATTTATGCAGTGTAGTAATCATTTTCGAAAAATAAAAACAAGGACAACGTGTAGAAAAATGAGATTTTTATGAGAACATAAATAATAAAAGATCAACAAATGTTTGAGGGTTTTCACCGTTAAAAGAACCGTAAAAACAGTTAATAATAAAATATAGGACAGCAGATGGCATCGTGGGTAAATGGTTCTGCACTCTCCATTTTCGTTTTCATTCAGTCTTTAGGTTGAACACAAACGCATCTTTCATAAATAATATTCAATCTAGCTCATGGAAAAGAGTATCTCTGCATAGTCTAAAATGGATGATCAGCTAAGTTCCATGTTTAAATAAATAGGTTTGTCTTTCGGAACTGCAGCAAACGGTCCGATAGCGATGTGTTCTATGTGATACATTGACAGAAAAGGTCACGCGATTTCACACACTCAGTTCGAATATTTCACATAGTCACTCAAGCTTTGTATTCACTAGCTTGGTTGATTTATCGTCTCCTTGCTTCTGGGAGAATCTGAAATGAGAAATTTGTAATTATAAAAAGCATGCAAATCTAAGATTAAAACTAAATTTACTTCTTTATTTTAACTTAATCGTGAATTTTGTTGTTTTTTCTTTAATGAGGTATTTGGTGAAATACAATCGATAATTTCAAAACATGATTTAATGCTCATTTTTCGTGATGTCTGATTTTCCCTCTTGATGCTGCTGTATTTATAATAAGGTTTTAATCACTATGATATTTGTAAAATTAAAAAGAAAAGGATAAATTTTGAACGGTCAAATACATTCTATATATAAATGTGCGCACAGATATGATATTTTTTTTATACGAAATAAATAATAAAAAGAGATTATTTAGTTGTAGTTGACGCATGTCTACTAGTCAGTAAGCATTTATCGCTTAGTTTTTTACCGGATGGTTAAGTTGACAAAGATTTTCCAGCAATTGTATAAGAGAGTATATATATAAATCAGTCTGTAGTATACGTATAATAGTATTACAGAAATATATAATATTATCAGTTAATTATTCTCAGAATATTATCAGTTAATTAAAAAATAATAGAGACAATGAGTAATTAAATACTTAATGTGGTTACTTTGTTTGAAATAATTATGGGATTTTCAGCAGAATCTTTTAGAGACGTTTGCTTTATAAGACCAATATTTCGACTACTAAGGAAGGAAAAAAAAATATTTTATATTCCAATTAAACTAAATGTAAATTTTTCTCTTCTGCATTTGCTAATGTCAATAACAACCAACAATAATCTTTAAAAAGGGGAGATATGAGTTATGTTGTAAAAGGTTATATTTTACGTTATAAGACATTCTCATATAGTTCAGCTTTTATGTCTTTTCATTTCAATGAATATCAGGGTTGCATTATTATACAGTATGTATAAGCAAATGTATTTCAGTCTCGAATGAATACAAAAATGTAAGTCTAATATTAACTGAACGGATGTATTTTTTAAAATACAAACTACAGAAAAATGTGTAGATATAACACGAAAGCCAAACAAAGAAAAGTAAAAGTCATACATTACATTACAAACTTTCAGAATTTATCATTTAATAGAAATCTGATATAAGTCCATTAGTGTAATGGTCAGCGCCTCTTTCTATGTCGCTACAGGTTAACAGTTCGACTTCAGAGTGCGCAAGTTTAACTCAACCTTTCATCCCTTCGTGATCGATGAAATGAGTGCCAAGCTTATTTAGTAACTAAACACTGAAGGCCAGGCTGACCAAGATATATGCTGCCTTATACCTGAAGGTCCACGGTCAAAAAAGGGGGTTGGGTACACTGGCCATGACCTTTGATGGATTGTAGTACTGCAGGTTTAGTTTAAAAAAATGATTGTGAAAAGTTATCAGGTTTAAAACAAACAAAAGACAGTTTTTATCATAATTTAAATCTTCGAATTTCTTTTCGAAGCTATAAAGTAAAAATAATAAATGTGAAAAAATAATATGCGATTTAATATCAACTGTCATTTTATTTTTTTTTTCCCTTCAATAAGTAACATATTGATATAGTGCAATTATTTTTAAACTTAAAAATTAATTTTTTTTTTATGCTATCTTTATTGTAACAGCGCGTTGAAAAATAGTAATAATATATATATTTTTAAATTTTCCAGATTAAATATATTGTACAAATACTAGTATATTTTACTTAAAGCTAAATGAGAATTCCTGGAATGAAAGCAAAAAACATTTATAAACTTGAATTAAAAAAATCTATACCTTAAAAATGTGCATAACTTCTCAGTATCTTCTAGATAAGTTCTGATTTTGTGAATTGGTATTATTGTACACTGTGTCGTAGGGACTAATATCTGTTCTATATGGGTTATCAATTCCGCAGCTTGTTCCAAAGGAGCTATCTCCTACAAAAAAAAAAGTACATTTGTATTAAAAATGGAGATATAAATTATTTTCATTTCATTCGATTTTGAATATTTCCGTAGATAAGATTGAATAGTAAATCCATAAATTACTGCAACAAAAATTTAAATTATTTCTTTAAAGCATATTAGCAGAAAAATATTTTTGATAACATGAATCAAATTGTTTTTTGCGCTAAACACTACACGAATAAAAGCCACGAAAGAAAAATTAGTATGTTTTAAAATAAAACATATACTAATTGAATTTATTAAAATAATAACTGTTTTACTATTGGAAGATTTCCTTTTTTTGGACAGGTATGATAATAAAAAATGAAACCACCTATACTTGACGTCAAGTTTTATTTTCATTAAAAAGAAAATTTTAAATTTCTGCTTGAATTCAATTTCTTGAAATATCCCTATATCAATTTTATGAAATTAGGTAACCCTTGGTGTTAATAAATTTAGAAATATTTTACTATTTGTTCGCCGCAACTATGTAAAGTTTACCGTAATCTCGCCTGAAGGTGATCTTCGGCTTAGTTAAGAATATCGATAAAAAGCTTACGAGGAAGTTCGCCTGATACGACTTGATGTCTAGGGCATTTAAGGGATTTTTAATTAGTGAACATAAAAAGAAAGTGATATTTTGAATTTAATTTATTGTTTTTTTAATCTACAGGGTCTATTTAATAAGTAATGAGGCTGATTTCGTAAAAATCGTTTATTTGAAGATAATTTTATAGACACTCAATAGTCTGCAAAATAGCCTCCTCCTGCATTAATACAACGTTGCCAATGACTCTGAATACCATTCATGCCCGCCTGGAAGTCTTCAACTGAAATGCTGTTCAAAACGCGCGTTACGTTTTTCTGAAAGTCCTCCAGATTGTCAAAACGATGACCTTTTAATCTGGATTTTAACTGAGAAAATATAAAAAAAAGGCTGGCGGTGAAAGATCGGGACTGTACGGTGGTTGGGGCAGAGTTGCGGCACTCTGTTTTGCGGGGAACTAATACATTTTGAAGGGTGTGTTGGAACCAGCTTGTCACACATTTTCCTCGTTTGAAGTTCTTTCGTGACGATTTGATGCACAATCAATTTTGTAATTCCTAACGTCTCCGTAATCATTCGGACACTGGTCCGACGATCAGGTACAAAAGCGCTTTAATTGTAGCCACATTGTCTGAAGTTTGAGAATTTGATGGTCGGCGAGTTCGTTTTCGTCATCGACGTCCTCTCTTCCGTCTTTGAAGTCTTTGTGGCACCTAAACGCTTGAGCCTTCGACAAAAAATATCCTTCCGGTAAGCTTCTTGTAAGATAGCAAGCATCTCAGTAGCAAATTTGTTTATGTTTACACAAAACTTTACGGCGTATTGCTGCCCGACATTCTGAAAACTGAACGCATATTCAAACACGTATCTAATTATGCTTCACCAGCGAATCGTGCACTGGAAAGTCTTCCGCTGGACTCTGTAGCTGTCAGTCCCATCCGCACGTACCACCCGTAAACTCCGCTCCTTCGTCTTTCTCCTTTCCACGAAATATTCAGTCTCATTACTTCCTGGACAAACCCTGCATGCGTGTGACTATCACCTTCAGATGTGTAGTGGAGGGTATACGGAGGTATACGCCGTATACCTTCTGGATTTTTCAAGAAGCTCTGCATTGCATATCCTCTGTTTCTCAAATAAAACAACAGCGTATACTCTAGCCATGAACTTTCATGACTCTAGCGTAAATCCCCTGCTTATAGCGTGTACCATCTGTTTTTTGTTTTACTACAACACTGATCATCATACCAAATGTTGATATTTCAATCGATCGAAACTCCTCGAAATTTCGCGGAGTGCTGAGTAAGACCGGTGTTTGAGATTGAGCCCTTATTAATCATTTGGAAAAACTGCATGGATTATTAAAATATACAATATTAGTTGGATCCCAAACATAAAATTTCTAAGATAAATTAAAATTAAAAGAAAATGGTTGGCTGTGTGATGTTTATGGTCAATATTTGGCACAAAATTTTCATTTTCAATACTTCTTTAAAAATCAAAATTTTAAAGAGTTACATTTAATAAAATCTTTGAAAGCTAGTTTGAAATACCATAAAATGTGCTTAAAAATATATTTCGGTCCTTCCTGGACCATTTTCAATTTTCTACTGTTTCAGACTCGCTTTCCGCTGGGCAACTCTTCGGATCCCCCCTCCTTCTTCCCATATTCGCATCTTTTCGTAATCATATCTCTCCAACCTTGCTCCACCAGCGCATGTTCCATGCGGTTGATCGCATTGTGATGATGTGATCGCATGTGTGACAATGCGATCAACCGCATGGAACATGCGCTGGTGGAGCAAGGTTGGAGAGAAATGATTACGAAAAGATGCGAATATGGGAAGAAGAGGAGGGGGGATCCGAAGAATGGCCCAGCGGAAAGCGCGTCTGAACCAGTAGAAAATTGAAAATGGTCCAGGAAGGACCGAAATATATTTTTTAAGCACCTTTTATGGTATTTGAAACTAGATTTCAAAGATTTTACTAAATGTAAATGAAGACTGGTGTTTTGTGATTATCCTATAGTTTAAAGGAGTTATTTAAAAATAAATTTTCTGAAGAGTTGTTCTCCAATAAAAATGTTTCTTATAATTTCCAAAAAGCTTGAAGTGTGATAAAGTATACAGATTAAAAAAAAAAAACTTGATTTAAGAAAATTGTGATTAAATCTTTCGATCCATCATTTTGCGATAGATCGTGACACCAGTCCGTTAACACTATTTCTACCGGTTTCAAATGACACCTGTTTAAAGTTTTGATTTATGTTTATTTTGCTAGTAGTTTTTTAATATAATAAGCATATAAAAAAATTCTTCAATGTATTAAAAATGATTTCTAATTGTTTCAATCTAAAAATTACAATTAAAAAACCATAAATCGAAGTCTTTTAAAAGGTACCGTTTGACACCGGTAGAAACAGCGTTAAACAGGTTGTCACATGTTGAAAAATGGGGAACAAAAATAGATTTTGACGTTATATACATTTTAAATTTTGAAAAAAATTAAAAAAGAAGAATGTGCCATCTGAGAAAATCTCACATAAAGTAGTAGTATATCAAATCATGAACTCAAAAGAAGAAAAAGCTGTTTGAAAGTGACAATACAGACTATCTCACATTCAGATTTTTTTTTTTTTTTTTTTTTTTTTTTTGTATTGGGGAATTTTGACACAAATTCTTTCAAATTGGTCAGAAATCCAACATTGTGCTACACAGTAACTGGAAAACTTTAACCAGAAACGGAAATTACATAGTTAAAATATTTGGCGCAAATAACCACAAAACATTTTACAGTGTATAACGATCTATATTTCTTCTGTTGCTTCGATTTTCTTCTAGTGATAATACATTCTGTTTCAGGAGATTAAAATGCATATACATGTAACTAACACGTCAAAATGTAGAATCTTAAGCTTAAGATTTAAGAATTTTGTAAAACAGCAGAACTAAATTATAAAATAAATACTATAGATTCATTAAAACTGATAAATAAAGGTTAAGAACATTATATAAAAACACCTTAAAAGTCACAATGTAATACAGATCCTTTCGTATTGTAAAACAAAATAATAACAATTCGTCATTTGTAAAGGCACCCGCTGTTCGAAAGCAAATGCACAAGTCGAAGTGAATGATGACTTGCCTTATGCGTTTGAGTGTAAATTGTATGTGCAACTTTAAACGTAATGAACTATCGGTGTGGTTTTTTTTAATTTTTTTTTTCTTACACAAACTTCTTAAACAGTAATTATCTGGCGCCAGTTTCTCGGTGCTTTTTTAACACTTAACCACTAACGCTGGCAGCGCATTAACAGATGCAACTGTGTGGCTGCCGTTACAATATTGAGGAACACTTTTCGGAATAAAAATTTTTGCTTTATTTAATCACAAATTCTATGATTGAAGAATACTAAGATTTCTATTAAAACATAGGCATACGAGTCATAGCAGTTGAGAAACTAATCCACAATTTTGACGTGCATGGTAAGACTTTCCAGTTCAAGTGGTTAGCCATGTACTTAATGTTCATTATACCCTTCGCTATGGACAGCAATAAACATGCTGTATAAGGTGTGCAAAGTCCTTGAATTTGTATACAAGTGTTTTTTAAACTCTTGTTTTACTATAGATTTTGTGAGTTAAGATGGAATTTCGAATTCCATTTTTCACTGCCTTGCTGATAGGCTAGAATTATAAAAAGCTGTGTATACAGATGCCCTTCCGATGACAATATAACATTTTAATAATCTCAGAAATTAACTGTAAATTAATAAATCAAGTTTGCGGCATTTCTTCTATGGTCGACTGCAGGTGATAAATCGTCTAATGCACTTTAGGGCCACACCTTTATGAACTTCTAAAAAACAACGGAGTTAATTTCGTGCAAAAAACGCTCGCCATAATATTCACACACTCTGTGAAACTGCAGCAACGAGATATTTTAAACACCAAAAAGTAGAAAATATAAATAGAGAATAAAGAGTATGATAGATATTTTTAACACCAAAAAATAAAAAAACTATAATTAGAGGATAAAGTGTATAAATACATATTTTTTTAATACGCTATAAACAATTAATTGTTTAATTATACTACGATCATACTCTGAGAAATAGATTAAGAAATCCCGAGTAGAATTTTTAAATTTCATTCCTGTTGCCACACACAGAAAAGAATTACCGAAAAGTTATTTTTTAATTTAATTCATTGCATCTTGCTTTCTATCAAGCTTAAATCAAAGTCATGAATTTTTCATAACGGCCGGGTCAAGATAAATGAACATATTGTAACGGAATTTTTTTGAAACAGTATGAAATGCATTCATGAACTTAGGCGCGATTACTATTATTAACATTTTTGCTTGTAAAAGAGTGTTTTTTAAACAATATTATCGTTTATACTCAATTGCAATAATTTATATCTGATCTAATAACAGAATTTTAGCGATTGAAAAAATCGAAAATTATTATTCGTAAAAAGCGATACCTTTAAACTAAATAGAGCGTCTGGAAGCTATTACTTAATCTATTTCAGCTTTGCGAGATCACAATTGTTGTGTCCCACATATTGTTTTTCATACTGTTTGAATTAAAACCGTGTCTTCTTTCTTCAGTGGCATTCATTAAAATCTATCCTTCTTCAACACAGCATTTTTAACACTTTCCAACAAAGTTGAAAGTGTTTGTGCATTCGGTTTGTTTGCCCACGCTCCAACTCCCGTAAATATACTAGGATTTTCATGCAATTGATAAAGGCTATTTAGGGTCACCAAAGATTGTTTTTTATTGTATATGACGTATGTAGGATTAATAGTTCATTTACTGGGGTACTAAAAAGTATTACATTACATCATGGTATACGGGAAGAAATCGTTTGTAGAATATTTTAATGACCTTAACTTTATTTCAAATACATTCAAACTGATATAAATCACTAAATTTCACAACGATTATGTTAGAACAGGGTATTCATAGCATTTTTATTCACTTACAGGGACACACAAAAGAAATCGTTTACAGTACTGTCTTTGAGTAATAATTGCTGGAGTGTGCGGTTTAAAATTCGGTATGCGCTTTTAAATTTAATTAATTTTTGTATGCTACTCGTTATATATAAATTCTATACCTCATATACAGGACTAAAAAGTTTTCAAGCACCAATCTCCTTATTAGCGGAAATTGCTGATGGGGAATTTTCAACAGAGGTATGTGTATTTCTTAACTGAACTAATTTTTGCCATCCATATAGTTAATAGATACAAATCTACATATCATATACAGGGCTGCGGAAAAAACTCAAATAATTTTCAGATTGTAGATGAGAACAGCTTAAATTTTGTTTTGGAATGCGGTATGCGTTTCCGTATGGTTGAATTGGGCGTAATATTTTAATTTTTTGAACGGTGCAGTTTTGTTATAGTATTCTCAATGTGATGGAAAGTGTGTCATAATGTATGCTTGGCACGTGATTTTTACTTTCTTGTTTTTTCATTCTTTTATTTTACTAAAATTCCTCTGCAATGGTTGTAAAATTATTATAAGTGCCTGAATAAACAAGTGTTTGAACCAAAAGTTCCTGTAAAATGTAAAATATTATACACGAATTATTTTTGTAAATTCGAACTGTATATACAAAATTAAGAAGCATTAACAAGTGTGTATCACACAGAATACAAATGCAGGGGAATTAAAATGAAAATTAATAAAATATAAATCATAATTTTCTTAGGTATGGGGACTCGTAAGCCAAAACAAATATAAATAAATAAATAAATATATTTATCAAGGTTTAAAAAATATTTTTATATATTAATACGTAAATGTTAAATACAAATACCTTAATGCAAGAAACTTTAAAAAACTAAAATTAAAATTTCACACAATTTAAAAAAAGTAAACTTTAACAACCTAATTACTATTATTTTATTTTATTTTTAAGTTTTCGCCTGATATTTTTCATTACAGGTTAGTAATGATATTTTGAACAGCTTTAAAGAAAGGATCTTTTACTAAAGAGCAATAGTTTTAAACAAAAATTTAGGGAAAATGACTAAATTTTGTACATTTGAATTTTAGCTTTAAGTTATCAAAATATTAAAAAACAGATCCTTAAATCTCTTATATATGGTATGATGTTCAACCAGAAAAAGTTCAAGTCCATTCATTGATATTTAAAAAAAGCCTCATAATTTTTATGACACGGGAAATCTGATAAAACAGAAACTGAGATAAAAATCCCTGACAGCCGAGCAAAAGGGCAAAATTGTAATGTTTTTTCACTGTAATTTCTTTAAAAAAAAAGATATTTTGTTCCAACATGATATATATATATAATATATATTTTATTACCTATAGGCGTATAAGGCTTGAGAGAATTAATCATAACTTAATTTTTCAAAACTGGGTTTTATCTCCAGAATTATATTGATTTAAATAATGCTTTTGTTGCAGTGAAACCTACAGCTTAGTGAGCGGGTATATCAGTTCGAGGCAGTAAGAATGTTTTAATTGTGTCCAAACATTTCTTCAAAAAAGTGAATATCATGTTAGATGTTTCTTAAATGAGCAGTGACTGTGATTCTAAATGATGTATCAGTCTCAAATTTTCCTGAAAGTAGTAGAAAGTATATTATATATGATAAGATATAAATCGAATATTTTACAAAATTTCTATATTGGTTGGGTGCCAAGTCCCTTTAATATTGAAATAACTTGCGAATAAATAGAAATATAAGATGAATTATCTTGGCTAAAATATTGCCATACTTACTTCTACTATTATATATCATATCAATGCTTCGACTAGTTTCTTTTTCTATTGGAGATTTCGCCCTCATACGCTTATGCCATACAAATGCCCATGCTAGAAGAACTACTAATTGTGCAACAAGAAAAAGTGAACTGGCTATTACTAAACCAGCTATATTTAAACATGTTGGGCTGGAATTGTCATCTGAAATTTAAAATAAATTCCATTATTTACATTTAATTTTAAACATCTTTCATATATTTACTCTGTATTACTTATATTTTAACCAAAGTTGTATAAATTTGTAACTGCAATTATCTGCAATGTAAGTATAATTTAATTGTATATAATTATAGTTATTCACATTCAAGCATGGAAAATTCGTCAAATAATTAAATGGCAGGCGGTTCCAGCTACAGTGCTACAAGAATTGTTTTCAGCATCTATATGTCGCTATAATTACGTACGGTTAAATTGTAATTAGCAGATAACTGCAATTACAAATTTTCCCAACTCTGATTTCAGCAACACCTATAATACATGTACTCTTTTAAAATATAAGAAGATAGATTACAGTCAACTAGCTATTATTAACTAGCCTTATTTAAACAATAAGTAGGACTTTAATATGACATTTAAAAGTAAAATCATTTATACTAACATCTTTCTAATCACAATGCTTGCTCTATGTTACACAGTGTCAGCAAACACTTGCTATAAAACGCATTACCTTTTAAAATATAAGATATATAAATCTTTCAATCACTTATTTTGAGAAAAATGAAATAATTCTTACAATTGACATAATTAAAATTCCTTTATATTGTATAAAAGAAAAAAAAAGATTTTATATCATATGAATGTTTATGAGATACTCTCATAAAAAATAGTTAATAAACAATATTTTAAAATTTTTATTTATCATTTAAGTTAAAATTTCATGTTAGCTTCAGGTGATCCAAGAACGTTAAGTTAAAAAAATCATATCTTCTTGATTTTAAAATAATTCAACAGTTTACAAATACATTTATTTATATGGAAACTAACACTTTAAATTTAGAGAATTTAATAAATTACACAATAAAAACACAGTAGAAAATTAAAAACCATACAGACGTTTTGAACAAACATTAGTCAATCATAAGTACGGTAAAAAAATCAAGTAATGAAAGATGAAATTAACCCGTTCAGGACCATTATCTTTTACACGAATTTTATTCGTTTGTCAACACTTTTTGTTAACTATTTGACTTAACTTTATAAATATTTCGTAATTAAATAGAATTAATTTTACTTTTCTTTTTTACTGGTATCAAACTCAAGCGTTTTAAGCACTTTTTGAGGATGCATATATCCACCTATGGTCCCGAACGGGTTAAAAATAACTTACAGGAGGAACTATGTCTAAACAATTTTTAAAAAAAGTTTAAGTCATAGAAAAACCGTTGCTCTGAAAGAAAATATCCGTTTTAATATTTTAGTGCGATTTTTATTGTTTAGTTTATTAAATTGTGTGAATTTAAAGTGTTAGTATTCATAAAATTAATTTGATGAGACGTAGTATATTCAACTACCGCATACCTTTATTTAGTGTCTACACCATTAGCAAATCTTATTTTTGATATTTTATACATTTTGAACTAAAACAATATTCTATAAAGATTTTATGTACACTTTATAAATTATACTAGTAAAACGCACTGATTATACATGAAGTATGTTCAGTATGAAAGTTCCTCTGCTAATTTACTTAACTCTTTATATTTGAAGCAATGTTGATTAAGACGGTAATTAAAAAATCTAGGCAATGTATGAAATTTTTTTTTTGCACATTTTAAAAACAGATAGCTTATATATTTTCTAGTCCTCGACTGGTGCTTTAAAAAAATAATTTGTTCGTATTTTATAAAAGAAACATTATCGGACGTTTTGTTGAAACATGATAGATTATGTTTCGTACGGCTTCATTTCGTTAAAAAGTTAAACTTAAAAATATAACGTCGGTTAAGAACTAAACCATTGTATGCACATTTTAACATCATTCTTATTTGATTGGTTTCAGATGAAAGTACCCGCATAAACTTTGGTAAATCTCTGAATAATACTACAGTCGGCGCAACATCGCGGAAATTTGAATCCAAAACAAACCCGTATTTTTCAATAAAAGTTAATCAAACTATAGTTTTTGAAGTTCAAAGTATATGTTTTTTTTAATGCAAATAACTACATAATTCTTCCGTGCTCTTATATTTCAAATCAACTTCCTAATATGTACTTATTTATCATGTCGAAAACCTCCAACAGCCTATATAAGGAAGGCAATTTACTCCAAAGGTTTTGGGTTTTACTCCAAGCATGGAAAATTTCCAACCCACATGATATGTTTGCAATTTACTGCTATTGAGTTAAAAATAAACAAGTGGGTAGTGTGTAAACGCAGATCAGATCCTTTAATCCAAAACGCATATCCTTCAATTAATAAATTCAAATTGTAATTTATAATGATCAAATCCTTACATAGAGGGTAGTCCAAATAAATTCCATCGTAAAATGATTATAACAGGAAGTTATTTTTTAATCATACTAAAAGTATTGAAGTCAAATTATTTAAACAAGATATGTTAGTTCCAATTTTCACCGCCAGGGATGCACTCTGTTCTAACAAACCACCTTCCGTACGGAGCCACCGAAAACAAAGTTGAATTGCCGAAACCCCGTCGTAATTCCATCCATAGAACCCGAGATAGGAAAGCGCACCCTCTCGGTAAAATGTAACTAAAATATATAAAGCTATCGATATCAAGCCAACTGAGCCAAACCCTGTCGTAATTGGGCCTATAGAACCTGACATAGAAATGGGCCCCCATGTTAGTAAAAAGTGGAAACAAAATATCTATGGATATCGATATCAAGTTGAATCCTCCAAACACCGTTATCATCGGGTCCATAGAATCCGAGCTACTTGGAAATGAAATAAAAACAAAAAATATCGCTCTTAGCCAGTGACATCGGAAGCCCCGTTATCGCGGAGTCGAAAATTTTTCATGTAAATCGATAGTCAAAAGTCATACAAACAAACTGGTGTAGGTATGACTAGGTTTTCGAAACCGAAAATATGTTTAATTAAATTATTAGGAAACCGCTTTAATGTTTTACCGTTATCGCGGATATTTATCACTCTTAGAGCACAAAATTTTCTATAAAATACTCTTTCTGAGAAACTTGGTATGGCAAACTTTATTTTGGCGGAAAAGTCTGTTATACTTATTTAAAAAAGGCAGCCAGTGATAAAATTTCACATATATTTTGCTTTAAATTTTTACTGGTGATCGTTTATTTCTAGTCTGGGCACTGGCAAAGTGTCGTCATTCCTTGCTAACGGTCAATCATTATAGCATTTTAATAATGATAAAATTCTACTTTTTAATTATGTGTTATGTTAATTGAGTATTTTTTCAAATTTTTATGATTTGTCGTGTGACAGGGTGCATTCAGCTGTAAGTACAGGAAATTTCAAGTCTCTAACTTATACAATCTCTGAGAACGGACTCTGTGACAGACAGACAGAAGAGTCAGACTAATAGGGTATCGTCAGATGATCAAAACCCTATAAAGTAACCCCGTTAAACTGCAAATATTAAAATAATAGGCAGTGTAAATTTTCTATTAAAATTTTACATAAATGGTTCTAATAATTTTTAAAGAACGATTATCTGAACTTTCCGTGCCTTTTTACATTTAAAAGGTTCACGACCCCTTAAAAATTTGTATGCTTTCGAAACAAATTCTTTGAATTTTTGTAAATTTTAAGTTTAAAATTATTAATTATCATTAAAAATATCATAAAAATATGACTTAACATACAAATAAGTATATATTTGTTGTTAGTTTAATTATGTTGTTTTAATTTAATTTTTTACTTAATAAAAATAGTATAAAAATAAGCGAAAAATTGCCATTTTCTGAAACCTATTTAAATTTAAATCTATTAAATATAAATACATTTTTTGAATTCCAAAATAAATATAATAATATTATGCATTAAATAGACTGTTTTTTATGACAATAAAATTGATATTTTAAAAGTTATAGGTCTGTAAACACGGAATATTCCTGAAAAAAAGTTAATTTAAGTATTAAATCTGTGCAAGTTATAAAAATATTAATAAATCTGCATAAGAATAGTTTACTTCCATGGAATGAAACATGATTAAAAAATTTCTGTTAATTGAACAATTTTTAGAATACAATTTTCTAAAAATATCACTTTTGAGTAATAAAAAAAAATCAATATATACTTTTTTTATTTCTAAGAAATATAAATACAAAATTTCAACGAAAATCTAATGGAAAATGCTTATATTTTACATTGATAATAAAAATAGAAATTTGAAACGTTGATCGAAATTGATGTTTTAAAGGCATACACTGATACCTTATATGACAATTATCTTACCATTTTCTACATAAGTTCTAGTGGCGTCGTCTCTAGATGTCATGGTGCGCCTCTCTCTATCAAATCCAAATTTATCAGTGATGTGAATTGTCTGAACTACCACCACTTCATCCTCTTCTTCAGAAGCACGTTTCTGCCTGATATAAGATCTTTTCCTTCGTTTCTTTTTGCCGAAGGACGTCATTCGCTGACTCACTCCGTCTGATGAATGCACGGCGCAATCCGCCTAAAATGAGATAGGAAATGTTCCGAAATCATTTCGAGGTAACACAAAAAGGATTTATTCTGTGGGGAATTGAATGCTTTTATGGATATTTATTCATACTATTTGTATTCTTCCCAATATAATATATTCTCGATATACTATTCTGAATATAACGCAAAGACTTGGAAAGTAATATTACAAAATGTACACGAATACTTGATTTTCTAGTATGCAAACTCTGTGGTATATTGGAATAGAATATAGGGGTTTTACACAACTCTACGACAACAATATCTGTAAGTTCCTAATTTGTTTTACAAAAATGTTAATTGTGTTGATAAAATAAAATAAAGTAATACTAAGAACAGCTTAAAAAAAGGATGAATATTTTGTACGGGAAGCATAAAAATTTCTTATACAATTAATTCGAATTTTAAAATTAAACTGAAAAGTTTACTAAAAAATAGTTCAATAGATTTGTTTGTTTTTTTTGTTCTATCAAAGTAAATTTGGAAATAATAAAAAATTACAAAACTCACATGGTTTTTAATACATTTAACTAATAATTGATCTTGAATGACTTTTAAAAATACGAAAATAAATTAATCTTGCAAAAAAGTATCTTTTCTTTTACAATTTCCGTGGCGTTATGCTAACGTACAGGCCTATTACATACTATATTAACCATTGAAAACCATTACAAATTAACAAAAAAAATTGTCAAGTTATAAATAAAAAAGAAATTTATTCATTGAACAAAACTGTTCCCTTTAACATTTTCAACATGGATTTTAAAAACATAGTGAAAATAGGAGAACATGAATAATGGAAATTTGTAGATCAAATACAGATTCATCGCGGTACTATATATATAAATTATTTTCTTTGAAGTATATTGTAATGCTAACTGACGCAGAAAAGGAATAATGCATGTGAAAGTAGCAAAATAAGGGCCTGTAAAATATAATTTGCAAAAACACATGAACCCGCAAAAAGTAAACTTTTTCTTACATGTTTAAGAGTTGCTTTTAATATGACCTAAATTTAGAATTTCATTATAATAGCTAAGAATATATTCGATGAACATCATTCAAAAAAGAAATCTTTAGATATACGTACACGTTTACGATGTGATGCATGATCTGCGATTAAAATATAAACCACTCCAATGTCTTTCTTTTATTGAAGCCTGAACAATGCGTTACACTGGGACGTTTTTAACACGAGCAATTTCCCGATTACTAATGACTTTCCGCACGGCCATACATATAAAGTTATGCATAGCGGAAGCTACTTCCTTCCCACATAAACGCACGTAACTAAATCTAATGATTAGCTCTGTGTAAAGCAAGGTTCGTTTCTATCTCATAAGCTATTGAACTTTCTTAAATTAAAGCTATTAAAGATGCTATTTGAAAAATATTTCTTTCAATTTATTGTTCTAATTATTTTTATATATGAATATATATATTTTTTAAGAACTACAACTTAATAAACGTTGAAAAGGAAAATTTAAGAATAAAACAAATTACTGTAAAACAACGCTAAATACAATTAAATTTTACAAATCAAAAAACACGATTGCGTAAAAAGCGAACTAATTAGTTATTTCTCATCAATGTTAAACTATTTTTTTTTATATTACTTACCTATTTTGTTTTCATTTACTTGTATTGATGGCTTTTAAGTTGTGTTTAATTGTCAGTTCCTATCTATAAACACTGTTTTGATAAGGCCTGTAGGTAGATGTCTATGAGGGTTAGAGTTGCAGTAAAGTTAGAGATCCTACCTACACAACTTCCAGGTGTGTAATATTTAAACGGAGCTTCTGACTGTAAAATAGTCAATGAAATATAGTCTTCATTTTGAAAGATCTATCCAATGATATGCCACTCAATATGGTACGCATTTTTTTCGTCTCTACCGCAATTTTGAATTTATAAAAACAAAACCTAGCCTATAACCATCGGACTGTTAAGACGAATTGGTAGAGACCTCACTCATTAAAATCCATCCAGCCATTGGGATGTTTCGAGGGCATAAAGAAATCCACAACCCAGATACGCGTGAAACACAACCTTTCTTGGCAGCCGGGTAAAAATAGTCACAAGTTGGAACATTCTCCTTTCAATTTTTTTTTCTTCATTTATTTGGAATTATTTTACACTAGGTTGTCTTTCATATAGTTTTTAACATTTTATGCGTATCAGACACATTAAAAATTCGTTTGAATAAAGATCGATCAATTGTAATCATACTCATGGCTTAATTTATTTACGCCCTTTGTCCTATAAATAAAATGGCTTTATTCTGTCTCAGCATATTCAATTAACGAATTTTACTGATTATTTTGTGAACGTGCATGTATTCCAGCATTCCAACGCATTCTTCAATTTCACTGGGAATCGGTATAGTCTAGATTTTTCTTCTGCAATTTGAACATTTTTTTTTTTTTTTTTTTTCTGAATTGATTGTAAATCGATCTACCCTATATATGTATATATTATATAATGTTAAACGTGGTATTTGTAGAACGCTGACGGTAATGTTATTTTAGCATATTGTTACAATCATCTGCAGCATGTCCCCCCCCCCCCCAAAAGAGTGTGTATATAGCATTTATAGTTAATTTACAAGGCCGTACACAAGAATACCAAAATATGAAACGAATGTATGCTAAATTTGAGGTTCGTAGAATGCTGGCGGTAATGTGATTTCAGTATGTTGTTTCCGTCATCTACAGTATGTTTTTTTGGAAGAAGGTGTATATAGCATTTATACTTATTATTCAATGCGGCATAAAATAATACTAATATTTGTTAAATGAGGGATTTGTATGATGCTGACAGTAATATAATTTTCGCATGTGGTTACAGTCACTTACAATATGTTTTTGTTAGAAGAAGGTGATTATGGCATTTATAGTCATTTTACAGGGCCGTACAAAAGAATACCAAAATTTAAAACGAATGTACGCTAAGTGTGGGTTTAGTAGCATGCTGGCCGTAATGAAATTTTAATTTCTTATTAAAGTCACCTGCAGAATAATTTTCCTGGAAGAATTTACAAGGCCACACAAAATAATGCGAATATACTTTTCTTAAGCTCACTTACCACGAACGAATTTCGCAGAAATCTTCAAAAAAAAGCTTCCTTTATTGTCAAAAATATATTTTGATAATTTTTTTCTCATTACTTTTTTATGCTGGTAGCACCTCCGGTAAGGAATTGCATAACTGAAATATTAAAATGGCTATTTTTAAATGCTTTCTCATATGGCAACAATTCTCCGAGTTAAAATTACATAGGATAATTTAAACTCAATCTTCTTTGATGCCTATAATGCCCTTTACACAGGATTATTTTAACAAAAGTTACATAAAAGTAGTATTTTTCTGTTTCAACGTATGGTGGTTGCATTTAAGATAAAAATAAGTAGTACTGAATTAAAACAATTTACTCTTGCGTTTTTAGCGCTCTATAGGAGGAAATAGAGTAAACCAATTTAAATAAATTTGATTATTTTTATGATCACTGTTTGATTACTATACTAAATTTAAAAGTAGGTGGAAAAGATTCAAAACTATGTGCTTCTGTATTTATATTGTCACCTGGAGAGAAATAGGGTATCTAAGTTAAAAATAATTTTATAAATGAGGATGTGAGTTTCAAAATTCACGTTATTCAAATAATCATATTTTGGGAAATCGCGTAAAACTTCTAACTGCGTGCATGTTTTCATTGTCAAGATTTTACAATGCCAGAAATACACGATAAAAGTAGTTTTTTTTGGTGCAGGTTTAACAATACAAAAAGTTACTCTTTTTTTTTTTTTTTTTTTTTTTTTTTAAATAAGGATTTTAGATATTTTATAATAAAAACTTTCACATAAAAGTTTTTTTTTTTTTTATATAGGTAGAAACTCCTCCCCCTTCTCTCCAGGATGGAATATTGCATAATTATAGCTTTAAGACTTCTGTTTTTCCGTATGACAACCATACTCAAAGTTAAAACTATGGAATACAAATTCGACAAATTTTTCTTTTGCGTCTATCGCATAACCCTTTGGGAGGAAATAGCGTAACCAAATATAAATAACATTTATTTATTATAAATATTCATAATATACTTCCACTACGTCAATTTTATTTTTTCGTAAAATGAAATTAGGCGATGGTCTGCTGACAGTGCCGTGGATGGTGCATAAAGGACGCAGGGTGCAGAGAGCCTCTTAGAAGTTCCTATAAAATACTACAGTGAACTAGTTCGCACTACTAGTAGTACGTCCTACTACTATGGAAGCAGTAGGAGACCCTTTTGTGCCTCGTGAATACAGTTTTTTTTTCAAAACACATTGCATCAGCTTCTTTTTATGGTGTAATTGTTTTCATTTATTTCATTTCAATCATGTCATCATTATTGATTCCTCATGTCAACATCAATATTGTCATCATGATTGATTTCTCATGTCAACATCAATAATATCATCATTATTGATTCATCTTGTCAACATCAATAATGTCATCATAATTGATTCATCATGTCATCATCAATAATGTCATCATAATTGATTCATCATGTCATCATCAATAATGTCATCGTAATTGATCCATCATGTCATTATTCAATCATGTCGTCAATAGTTTTCACCATATAAGTCTAAACTTCTGATATTTTTTTTCTTTTTTTTACATTCTAAACATAAACAAAGTAATTTAAATTCAAACATTAAAACCATATGAGCGTTAACAGGTCAACTGATATTGGTATTCATAATGTTTGTTATTATAAGATATATTATATAAGTAAAGACGGTTAAATGTTTATTTTTCCCGTGTACTGAAATATGTGGCCCAGACAGTACAATTATCAATGTATGTGAAATTATCTAAAAAGTTTTAAAAATATCTTTTAATAGATTGCTTATAGTTGGATAAATTACAGCAGTTCTTTAAATTCTTTTACATAAAAAACAAATGAATACACATGAGCTTAAGCTAAATAATGCTATACAAAGTGATAAAATTCAAAGTGACTGACGACCGTTTCATCGCACAAACGGTGACATTTTCAAAATCATTCATTATAGAAATATTTTCACAATATTGCGAAAATATTTCTATCATGAATGATTTTGAAAATGTCACCGTTTGTCCAATGAAACGTTCGTCAATCTAAATAAAGTTATTTTATCACTTTTTATAGCCTTATTTAACATAATCTGTTTATAAGTGATTATTATACACGTTGATACACGAGCATTACCAATTTGTAATTTTGTTTCAAATATGAAATGCTCTTTGAATGTATAAGAACAAAAGATTACATAACACTAAATATTGAGGTTTAATATCACCACTTTCTACTCCGATTCCATCGATTTATTATGTGTTACAATGTAACTTAGGCAAGAGTAACAAATCTTCTTCATTTCGCACTAAATGATTTCGTTAATTCCGAATATGTAAATATAGTTGTACTTTTAAATTTAACTTAGTTATTGCGCATATCGTAGTAAACATCTACATTATAAGAAGCACGTTTCACACAAAATTAAAGTAAAGGGTATTAAAACTGCATGCGTTAAATATTTAAAAAAAAAAAGAGTTTTCGATTTAAAAGAAAAAAAAATGTGTTTCTAGCGATTACAACAAATGCAACACAACCAATACAGATGTTTTCAGACTATGATTCCCAAAACATTTTTCTATATTGAACATCTTATTATTTCAAAAAGTAGTTACAAATGTTAGCACTTCAATATTATTAGCTCAATACTATACCAACTTTGATTTTCGGAAATTTCTGCTTCAGTCAATTAATCGCGATCACGATATTTAATAATATCAATAGTTTTTTCGTTATTATGTTGTACATCATCTCTTTGCGAATAGCCGGATAAGCATGATGCGAAGTTCCCGTCACTGCACGAGCCGTCGTTGTACGAAGGAAAAATCGAGAAAAATTATAAAAACGACGAAAATTCGAGAAAAAATTACACAAAATTCTATTAAAGCGCCTCCTTCCAGTGGAATATTTCGATATTCAAAGAGGATTTGCTTAGTAGAGCAAAAAGCAAACATTAAATTGTTTTAATTCTATGCAGAACTTCAGATGCTTTTCCATGGTACAATAACGGAAATGGTACAAAAATTCTATTACAGCGTCCTCTTCCGACCGAACATTTGAAAGTTGATGGAGAGCCTACTGGCGATAGCCAAAAACATGCACATAAAATTTGGTTCAATTCTATGCATATTTTCATACACTTTTTGATGGTACAATGGCAATACACGGACACACACACGAACAGATAGACATTTTGTATAAACATTTTTTTTTGTTTGGGGGGGGGGGGGGATCTCAGACTTTTAAAACTTGTACCCATAGAAAACCGGAAGTCAAAAATAAATTTCGATTACAATACTTTCAATACTTGGAAATTTTTCCAGAGAGAAAATTCACCTTGCATAGAACATTTTTTTCACTAGGTTGGCCTTTTCACCTTTTAAGCATTTACTTTGAAATTTGATATGCTTTTGAAATATTGTATGCAAGGCGAATGTTTCTCTCACTGGAAAAATTTCCAATTATTAATATAGTTTCAATCGATGCTGGATTTAATTAAGCTTCGTGTTTGCCCCATGTCGGTGGCCCATTGAAAAATATTCCATCTAGTGATGCGTTCGTAGCCTTGTCAACCTGTAAATGTGAGAAGTTCCAGGATGGGTATCGTTCCACGTGGTTTAGTCGGTAGAATGTCTGTGCGCTATACTGATGTCCCGGGTTCGAGTCCCGACATGGAATCGTTTCCACTAGGTTGACCTTTGCGCCTTTTAAGCATTTAATTTTCAATTTGATTTTCATTTGACATACAATAGTTTCTTCTATTGAAGATGCAAGAAAGTAAAAAAAAAAAAAAGGAAGTGCTTATTAAAGAAAAATCTATTTCTAGAGATTACAAAAAATGCAAAACAATCAATAAAGATAATTTCACATTGCGCATATATAAAATTCGTTTACAGTAACGAAAATAAAAATTCCCCTTAAACAAAATAAGAAGAGATATCCGGGCACCTTTATTAATGACTGGATTATTCTATTATTGATAGTAAGGAAAACAGTTAGCTAGAAAAGACGATTATTTATGGCCATTATAGGCTTCATGTTCTTAATAAAATCTCGAAAGTAATCACTACAGCTATAATGCGTGAAGAAAAAACATTAAGAAACAATTTTAAGTAATTTAGTTAAGACGGAGGCAAGAAAAAAAGTGAGTAATTTGCATAGGATGTTAATATTTGCGAAAAAAGATATGCAAATATCACAAACTGTATTTTTACCGTAATAGTGTTTTGATGAAGCTGTTCTTTCTCTGCTTAATAAAAATGCTGTTTTCAGAATAAGGTTATTCCAGTATTAACATTTAAATAATCAATTTTTTCCTCCAATTTGGAAGCTAAAGTCAAACTTAAAAGAATTAAGTCTTATGATTCTAGAAATACAAGTGATTAAAAGAAACATGATTTTACCTGCTGTTAAGCAAAATTATTTTTTTTTAATTTATAAAGAAACAATTATAAAGTAATAATCTAATTATTGTAATAGTTAATTAACTTAACAAAAGACCAAATATATTTTAATATATTGCACTACTTATAAATATTGCAGTGTCCCATAAAATGTTTGAAAAATTCATAAAAAGTGGAGGTTTTTTTTTTTTTTTTTTTTTTTTTTTTTTGAATGTGCTTTGAGACAAACTATTTCCATGCGGAGAGATTATTATTATTATTATTTGGTAAAGAAAAATATTTAGTGAAAATTTTTATCAATATAGAGGCCGCTTCACTGATTTACTCATCACAATTACAGTAAATTGAACATAATTGTACATATAAATACCGGTTGTCACATAAAATAGTTAATGCTCCAAAAATCCATACAAAGTGAAAGAGTTGGCTTATTTGAATGCGCTATATGCAAAATTATTTCACGGCGAGGGAATTAAGAAAAAGATTTAGTGAAAATGTTTATCAATAGAGGACACATCATGCATTACAAATACAGGAAATATGCAAAGTGTGTTCATCTAAAATACACTAATCTAGGGCAGACGCACATTTTTCAATACGATGTTGACGTTGAGTGATAAGGCACTATTTGTGTAGCTATTTTGCTTTAACCAGGAATCGCCGATCGAAGCTTTATGACGGTTTCGGACGTAGTAAGGGACTGACCCAATAGCTCCTCGCGGACTGCTTTCCCTCGTTCAACTTTTCGAAAAAACCGGCATCTTCAGCATCCATCCGAATATGCCTCAGTTAACGCTATTCTCACTCGCTTTCAAAGTGTAATTCCTGTTGATGGCAAATACATGGAACATTTACTGCTATGAGCTTCTAAATGTTTGCATGCAGATAAACGTTCCAAGAAATTTTGTGTTTTGAATGCTGAAGCGCCATCTATTAACAGAAATTTCACTATTTTTTTCATTTAAAAAAGAAAATGTTGGCACGTGAGAATAATTTCGTAGGATATATATTATATATATACACACAAGGAGCAGCCGTTAGTATGGATTTTAAATGGAGCTCAAATTTTCTCTACTCTATAACCGATGTCCGCATTAACAATCTAAGCATTTAAATGATGTAATAATCCTTTGCTTTGAATAAATTGAATTCAAATTTTGATCAAATAAAATAGATTACCATCTTATTCCTAAATGAAAGACTTTTTCTTGAATTAATTTTTGTTAAAAAGGAAGTAACAATTTGTTAATACAAAATAATAAGTTACTCAGGACGAACGAATTGTACAACGAAAACGCCGTAATTACATTATCAAACTAAAATTAATGAAATCGCTCACTTTTCTTGGCTTTATTTATGCGAATGATTTTTTTTACCTCATAACTTCCTAGTTTTGTGACACACTCGAAAATTTAGTCCCATGTATCCCATTTTGATTGCTAATATTGGTGAACAGTTATTAGCAAATTTTCAACCTCTCACATTTTTGGTGGTATTCAGTTACTTTTTCTTCATCATTGCCACTGAAAATTTCTTGTTGCCTTAATAACCACCGTAACATCAAAACAGTTTTTTTAAAGTAAAGCACAAAAGCAATTTCGATTGTACTAGATCTATTTATGAAAATAATGCTCGAAATATCCGGTCAGTAGTATGCTTTAAGAAATGTCTAACATTTTTTGCAAATAGAAAAGTATGAGGAAAACGAAATCGTACTCATTAACCGGAAGTGAGCCATAAGCGGAGACGCATTAATGAGAGTCTAGTGTATAAGTCCAGTGGGTCCGGTGTATAACTCCAGTGAGTCCAGTGTATAACTCCAGTGAGTCCGGTGTATAAGTCCAGTGGGTCCGGTGTATAAGTACAGTGTGTCCGGTGTATAAGTACAGTGTGTCCGGTGTATAAGTACAGTGTGTCCGGTGTATAAGTACAGTGGGTCCGGTGTATAAGTACAGTGGGTCCGGTGTATAAGTACAGTGGGTCCGGTGTATAAAGCCGAAAGTCCGGTGTATAAGTCCGAGTGTCCAGTGTCTTTTAATTTCTGAATCATATGCGACTCAACTCCGCATTTAGAAACATTTACGGAGATTATAGAATGCATCATTTTAAGCATGTAAAATATAAAAATAAAAATTTAGAACATAAAAATAAAAATACATTGACTACAAGGTACTTTTTCCCAATCTACAATAAACTGAAAATTACATACTTCTATTAAATATTGTCAATTCTGAAACAGAAATTGTGAAGTATACAAACTTACAATTCATTTTATTTCATTTAAAATTCTATTTTTTGACGTCTATAGTCTTTTTACTTTGACGAAATTTTGTTAATTGTAGCAATAACAATGCGAGCTACACAAATGATAAATAAAACTTTGGCACGAAAAGTTTACTCAGTATCACCGTCTGTTGAGAATTGTATGAATAATTTATATTAAGCTATGTTGAGCGATAGCTGCAATAAATAAAAATATATTTTAAAGCCAATTAGTAGTATTAATTAGTATAATCAACATTGACTTTTGTGTATGTTGCAGATATGCAACGAGGTGAAACAAAGGGTTAATTTTTCTTCAATATTGAATATGAATTTTTGAAAAGACAAAATTAATAACATAATTAAAATTTTGAAGCTAAAGTTTAGTAAACATGTACATTTGGCGAAACATACATAACGAAAAATTTAAATAAAAGTGAAATATTTTAAAATTTCATATAAGAAAGTCTTATTGATTACTGGATTATAAGGTGGTAAATAATTCTAGAGAGTAACAGCCAAAAAGGAAATAACACGGGCAACGTCAAATGCATAAGTTAATTAAAGAAACGTAATATTTTGCAGTTGCGAAAATAGGAAATTTCCTTCAAGCTAAATAAAAACAGACATCAGGGTATCTTGATTAACGGCTGATTTTTCTATTATTAATAGTAAAGAAAACATTGAGCTGGAAAAGATGATTATTTATGGTCATTAATGCTTCGTTCTCTTAATAAAATCTCGCAAATAATCACCAACAGCTAAAATATACGACATCAGATCATTAAGAAGGAATTTCAAGTACTTTAGGCAGGACGGAGGCAAAAAAAAAAAAAAAAAAAAAACTGGATTAATTTGCATAGATTATTAATATTCACGAATAAAGATATGCAAATGTTACAAAATATACCTTTACCGTAATATTGTTTTGATGGAGGCTTTCATTTAAGATTAAGAAAAATAATGGAATAAGTTTTTCTCAGATGTTAATGTTTAAGCAATAAGTATTTTAATTTCCAGAAGATGAAAATAAACTTGGTGAAAATCAGACCGTTAAATAAAATATGGCTATTATTATAATGAAGGGAACGAATATTTTTTCCAACTGGATTAAATCATATTCGAGGATGGAGTATCACAGTTGACGTTTATTCCAACAGAGCGGAAAAATGTCCAGACCAGGAATCGAACCTGGATACTTGGCGTGCCGTGCCAATGCCTTACCTGTTAGGCTATCCGGACGATAACTGGCTGACATAATTCACTCTTATTTGTTGGACTTGGCTGTAAACTGCAGAGGTGCAGTTCGCAGCATTTTAATATTTTATAGGCACCAGAATTTTTCAATGAAAATTTCACTTTTATTAAATACTCGAATATATACTTTTTCTTCTTGAGAAATAAATTTTCGTGTAAATACTGGTGTCATTCTATTATTTTAATATTTTACGAATGCAAGTACCTTGCCCCTGAAAGGGTTAAAATATTACTAACATAAAGGATAACATTTGAAAATATATGTCGTACTTGAAGAAGTTTTAATTAAATATACTGGTTTTTTTTATGTTTGTGAAGCAATAATTTATATAAATAATATCTAGGCTAACAAAACGGTAATTATTTCATATATAATATAAATAATAAGTTACCTTCCAAATAAAATCCATATGATATTTATTATGACTATAATATTCTACATTATTTATGCAAAATATAGAATTTTACAAATATTGTATATAGAGGACGGCCTTAGAGTAAGTGCACAAATTCAATGCCATCTAGCAATCTTTTCGAGATAAAGCCGCGAAACTTGATACTACTTAGATAAAAAGTAACATGGAAGTAAAATTAGTGGAATTTAAAAAAAAGTTCGATTTTCGACCTTCAAGATTAACTTTCGGATTTACATACCATGTTTCATTTATATAAAATCACGCCCAATTTAGACCAAATAGAAAAATTTATGGCCAATGAGATTTAAAAAAATGTAGTATCATAAATTTATATTTTTTAACTTTTGCAACATAGCTGTGAATAAGGTCACTTGTTTCTATAGAGACCTAGTTTATTGATCCGATTTAAAATTTTGATTTACTTACGGGCTCGCAACTTGGTAAACATGGCGTGACGAGAGCTTTGAATTGGACGATTTCTGATGTTGGAAATTTGAAGGCGTCAAAACTGGCTTGTAAAATCTTTCCGTTCTCTCTTGATTTTGATACACTTCCCATTATTAATGGGTCTGTTGGACAACTGTAAAACAAAATGACGTTTCATAAATTAATGAACAGAAAAAGTGCTACGAAAACGGGAAATATAATACAGTAAAGTCCCGGTTATCCAAGTCCCTCTTAACTGAGCTTCGACTACAAAAGGGCAGTTTTTTTTTCATTTTGACCATAAATAAGTGTTCTAAATTTTTGCGACTTATGTTTCATCTAACCTGGTACTCCTTTGAAGATGGCGTAATCGTGATTCGGAGATTTCAAATTCAGTAATGTTGAAAGCTCTTTTGCTAAAATTTATTTCTGGATCGATTAACTGATGAAAACTGAATGTGACATGCTTGCTAACAAAGGAGCTGTGACGATGGAAAAAAAAAATAAATCAGCAGAAGTTGATGAAGTCCGTAAGTCTAAATTTGACTGAAAAAACTATATCGAATACATTGAGCAGCAAGAAGAAGTAACATCTGCAATTCTAATGGCAATAATACAATGACATAAAATGCAGAAAAGAAACATTTACCAAACAGCAAACGAAATACTGGCAAAGACTTTTTCAAATAAACAATTTCATTCTCCATTTTTATAATAGCATTAGAAGTGTACATCGTAAACATCAAGTAGTGCGACAAAAAATAATAAATTATGTGTAAGGTAAACGCACCAGTAGAAGACAAGGACATTTATCTAATTATTATTAAAGTGTTATTGAAATTAATAAAACAAACAAAAAAAATTACCCTAGTTATACCTTCATGCATCAGAATAATCATGCAAAGTTTCAAAATTTATTCTTCGGTAAAACGAAAAAAAAAGTTAACTCCCTGTATGCTCAAGTAATGGGTCTAGTAAATTTATGAAGCATGGAACTAAGTTTTAGACTTATCTAAAAAAATATATTTATATTGTAATAGAGCATACGAACAAAAGTTTAATTTAAAATAAAACACAATATTAAAGAAACAATATTTTAAATAAAAACTTCACTTAATGTAATCTCTAAGAATTTGCAAAAAAAAAAAAATCTGTTTTTGAAGATATTCTAGAAAATTAACAAATGCACCAGCAGAAAGAAACAATTATTCCAAACAGTATATGGAAAGTCTATATTTAAGGATGTTAGTCAATAAGATTTCTTTTAGCCGTTTTTAAGAAATATATTTTGGGCTTTTTTTTTAATTATAAGAATTAGTGGACCACTACTGGTACGTGGCTGACTATAGGTGCACTTACCTTAAATTTATATTTATCTCGTTAGTCACGGAATACTCAAAGATGGTTTTGCTTATTTGAAGTGATCTTACTCGATAGTTACTTGGATAATTGGGACTTTACTGTTTTTTAAAGTATGAAAAATAACATTGAACATCTCAGCATATAATAATATTTTCAACAAAAAAAAGTTAAAAATCAATCGTACCCCAAAGCGTCAATCAGCAAAATTTCGCTGTTGTCTATTCCATCCATTGCGACTAGTTCACGAACAAATATGTCATAAGGACCTGCAAAAGGAAATATATATCAAAAAATCATTAAAAATATATATGTTATAATCAGTTCTTAAATTTAAAAAAAATGACAATGAAATAATATAATAATTTACGTAATTATTATCTACAGTTTTACGGTGAAAATGTAATATTAACATACGGATGTCATAAAGTGGACTAAATGATTTAAAAAATATATAACTGTTATAATGGTGGCATTTATTAAGGGGACAAAGGGCCTTAAAATGTTTTTTTTTTTTTTTTTTTTTTTTGTAAATTTCACCTTAAATATTATTCAAGGGTACATTATATGCATTATGGCATGCATGTATCACAAAGAAAAATTTAAAAAAAAAAATATTTTTGAGAAAAAAAAATGGAATTTTACTTAGAAATCTTCGAAATGCCCCCTGCGCATTCCATATCAATGAAAATCCCCAATATTTTTTATAAAAGTTTGATTTACATATATAAATAAAATAGAGCATCGAATTTTATACATTTGAATTTAAAGGTTTAAAAAAATTTTTGAAATTTTTTCGAAAAAAATTCAAAATTATTAATTTTTTTTAACCTTTAAATTCAAATACATAAAATTCGATGCTCTATTTTATTTATATATATAAACCAAACTTTTATAAAATATATTGGGGAGTTTCATTGATATGGAATGTGCAGGGGCATTTCGAAGATTTCTAAAATGACGCATAAAATTCCATTTTTTTTCTCAAAAAAAAAAAAAAAAAAAATTGTGATAAATGCATGCCATAATGCATATAATGTACCCTTGAATAATAATTAGGTGAAATTTACAACAAAAAAAAAAAAATATATTTAAGAATTTTAAGGTCCCTTGTCCCCTTAAAAAGAGATCTTGCGGGAGGTTTGTGCAAAATGTCAGGAGTTTTTGTAAAGATAGTAATGTTTCTAGTAACAAATAGCAGCAATAGATGGCGCTGACAACAATATGCGATAAAACAAACTCATATTTTAGGGTTTCGTTCATCTGACGAAACCCTATTCGTCTCACTTCCTCTTCTATCTTTCCGTCCGTCTGTCACAGAGCCCGTTCTCAGAAACTATATATGTTTCAGACTTGAAATTTGCATACTTATAGCTGAAGACCTCGCTTCAAACGACAAATCAAAACATTTTGAAAAAGTCGTAAGTAACAGACGTTATTAATTAAAACCCCAATTACAAGATCGGACAGCCCTTCATAATTCAACAAAAGCATGGAATTTTTATCAAATTATAAAAATAACTCTTTCACGGATTAAAAAAAGGTGTTATTTTTAACGGCAGATAAGGGCTGGTGACTTCTTTAAGACTCGATTACTTTTTTCTACGCAGCCCAGAAATTCGAAATAAGTATCATAAGATGGAGGGGAAATCAGCTTTCAGAAATTCTAAAAATTATCTCAATCGTACCATAAAAACTAGAAAATTTGTTCAAAATCGAGAAAAAAAATCTTTTTTTTTTCCATTCATTTGTGAAGGCGACAGATGTCTGATGAGATTGAATTTTCCGTAGTAAACGAGACAATATAAAACAGGTGCATCTTACGGTCAGAAATGAAAACTAAATTTTTATACAGGACCAAAATTTTTGAGCTACAATTTTTACGTCATCCGACGTAAAATGTCATTCTCTTTCAGAATATGTCTTTATTTTTTAATTTCGACAATCAGAAGCGCAGATAATTTTTTGGTAACTAATTCCATAAATGTATTATTTGCACTGAAGGCCAAGTGACAGGGAAAGAGATTTTTATACTAGGGTTTGATAATCGCAATACAATTTTTTTTAATTATTGATCTCACAAATCCGGATGCTATTTCATACGCTGATTCATAAAATCTAAATAAAAAAAAATCGCACCACAACTTTCCGATTTATGAAAAAATCGATTTTTAAACTTATAAATGAGATGCTTTTTCGCATAGTTGGCGGGAATTTGTTAAAATTAGGAAAACTAAAGAACCGATCGCTTTTAAAGCATTGTTCAGAACGGTGTCATTTTTAAAAAAAATACAGCATTAAATTTAATTATTCAATATAAAAATTTCATAAGTGTTGATACCACTGTTTTCGAATAGCAATTTCAGCAAATATCTTAAATTCTTGCTTACGATCATTTTTAAACTGTAGCGTTATCTACCGTTTTGCGTGCGGTTTTTTGACGGCGTGATGAGATAAATGTAACTTATTCAATAAAAAAAATTTCATAAGTGTTGATACCACTATTTTAGAATAGTGATTTAGCTAATATCTTAAATTGATGTTTAAGACCGCCACCTCCTCGACTAATGTATCTACGGATAAGTTGTAGAAAGGAGCTTCGTTCAGATACACTTTTGTTAAGAAAAGAGTACGCTCCCTGATGGTGAAATGTTGAACTAACAGACCGCGATTTTATTTAAATTATGAAATCTAAAAAGGCGATCTGTTTGAAACTTTAAGATAGTTTATTACACAAAAATTTTAAAAATAATGACGCGAAAAATTTTGGGAAGGGGTGGGAGGGGCGTTAAATAAAAAAAAAAAAAACCTTGGCATTTTTTACCGTTTTATGTGCGGTTTTTTGACGGAGTCCTGAGATAAATGTTACTTGTTCAATATAAAAAATATTCATAAGTTTTGATACCACTATTTTAGAATAGTAATTTCAGCAAATATCTTAAATTGATGTTTAAGACCGCCACCCCCGCAACTAACTAATGTATCTACGGATAAGTTGTAGAAAGGTGTTTCGTTCAGATATAGTTTTGTTAAGAATAGAGGGCGCTCCCTGGTGGTGGAATGCGGAATTAAAAGAACGTAGTTGTATTTAAATTAGGAAGTATAACAGGGCGATCTGTTTGAAACTTTAAGATAGTTTATAACACATAATAAAATGTTTTCAAAAGAATAGCGCGAGAAATTTCGTGGAGGGTGGAGCGCAATTTTTTTTTAATCTCAGCATTTTTTACCGTTTTATGTGCGGTTTTTAAAGATTTAATAATTATAAATTATATCAATTTGCTTAATTAATTAAAGAAATAAAGTGTTTAAAAGGAATATTAAAGATAACCCTCTCTGCGACCTGTGATCGAACTTACCCACTTGTTTGTCCTCGCCCTTCTCACAGCAAGAAAGGCCGTTAAACATATGGAGTGAATTCCTAAGAAGATTGCAATGGCAACCGAGATCCACTCCATATATTTCACCTCCTTTTGCATTAATACTTTTCTTCTTCTTTTGCATAAAGAAGAGAGGTCAAAAATAGGGCCCTGATTTAGCACCAGTTGCTTGCAGCTGCCATCTAACGCTGCTATTTTAAGTTAAAATCGAGAATCGCGGTAAAAAAAAACTTTTCATGTCTTACGTAATCCTCCTTCAGGAATGCTTTTAATAGCTGTCACCATTTGCAAGTTATTGAATTTTAAAATCAGCCGGTCTATTTTAGGACACCCGGAAAGATTGCCGCATATGTTAAAAATGTTGTAAAACATTAGTAAACTAGACCCTATTAAGCAGGTTTTCACTTATATATGTGCATATCATTTTCAATATTGATTTTGGAGAATATCATATTTTTTATTCGTCAACACATAACGAATAAGAAAATCAAACATTTTTTATTCGTTTTTTTCTGATGTTTATATACTTATTTATTATTATTAAAGAACTGTAGAGATTAAGCGAACTGAACAGTTTTCACAAATAAAAATAAATAAATCCGAATAAAAAAAAAAAAATGAAAAAATATTTGGGTATACGAACATTTGAGCAGTTGTGCGAATTAATTGTTCTAGATATTAGATAGTAAATTTAACAACAGATATTAATAGTTTCTTAAAAGCAGTGAATGAGATAATGCGTATTTAACTAATACCCCAAGTACTTCTACTCAAAGTTGGATGGTAGTATTTAAATAGCATGTAAGGTACTAATATTTTTCTAATATATTAATTACCCGACTGCCAAGAAGAGTTGTTTTCATAAATTCAAAATGGCGGCCGTGAAATACAAGATGGTGGTAGCGCCGAAATTTTTTTTTTTACACACCCTATTGAGTGGCATATCATTGGATAGGTCTTTTAAAATGATAACTATAAAATATGTAAGTAATATAAAAACTAGTTTCACACTGATGAGATAGGTCTTTCAAAATTAAGATGATGTTTCATTGACTATTTTACAGTCAGAAGCTTCGTTTAAATATTACACAACCTGGAAGTCGCGCAGGAAGGATCTCTAGTTTTACTGCAACTCTAAACGTCATACACATCTATATATAAGCTTCATCAAAACAGTGTTTATAGATAGGAACTAACAATTAAACACAACTTAAAAGTCATCAATACAAGTAAATAAAAAAATAGGTAAATAATATAAAAAATAGTTTCACACTGATAAGAAATAATTAATTAGTTCGCTTTTTACGTAGTCGGTTTTTTTTATTTTTTAAATATAAATTTTTACTTGTTTATTTGTATTAAAGTAAAAAATAAAATTTTTGTCGTTTTTGTATAGCGTGTTTTAACTATCTTGGCTAATTTCATAGTTTATTCGTAGCTTTAAAACCTTCCAATTTTTAGGTACAATTATTTAAGAAATCTAAACATCGTAAAATTTATTGGAAAATTTATGGCAAAAAAATAAAGAGCATATATCTATTCGTAAATATTATTATTAAGAAACTTGAAAATTTTATCATGATTTTAAATTGATAATTGCATTAGCCTAGAAGAGATCCTCGAATAAACTAGATTAAAAATTGTTAACTCTATAATTTGACTATAGAAAAATATATACAGATCAGACGAAAAAATGTCTTTTGCCGATTAATAAATATTATTGAGTAACACTCCGAAAAAACTTTCATCTTAAAAGAAAAATATATATTTGAGCTTTCATAATTTTCATCAAATGTCTGTGAATTTCCTAGAGAATTCTAGTACAACAGAGGTATTATTACTTCACTAGCGGCACCCAGATTGCCTTAACCTAGGGGTCGTAATCTTAAGGTTTTTTTTTTTTTTTTTTTTTTTTTTTTCAGGACAAATATCACTATTTGTTTATAGAAAAATAAATCTAGGTTAAACGCGCGATATTTCGCCTTATTTAAGAAGAGACTTTTCCATAAGTAAATACTGTTACCGAAGGATTTCCTGGTCGTAAAATTTAAGGACAAGTACGACCCGTGACTTAACACATTTGGCCCTGAAACAGGAACTGTATTTCATTGAGTAATATTTTTTTTTAACAATTACTTTTGTTGATATCAGCATCTAACAGAGTTAGTATATATCTATACATTTATTATTATGTTTTAATTTATGATTCAACATTTAATAATAATAAAGAAAAGTTTCCTTAATTATTGTTAAACCGTTGATGTTCCTTTTATTTCAATCATATGTTTCATTCTTCAAACCTAAATTAGGGAGCTTAGTCTTCCTTGTCATATGAAAAGTACGCAAAGTAACGGCATTCGTTAGGTTTTAGTAAATAAAATATTCTGTAAGTATCACTAAACTTTAACTTCTGTGATTTGGATAGCTACTTTTCATGTTATTAGCGCAAAAGTTTTTTTTTTTTTTTTTTTTTTTTTTTTTTTTTTTTTTAATTGAAAGAAAATTCAGATCCAAAGATTTTAACCCTTTGTGAACTGAATTATGAATCCATGAAAATTTATCTTCTAAAGCATTTTTCTTGAATTGTTTAAACTACATTAGAAGATTTACATAATCATTTAATAAATTTGAGAAGGATTAAAGAAGGATTGGAGGATTTAGAATGTTTAATTCAATTTGAATTTATAGAGATTTTGTGCAATATTTATAACCCCACTGAAATCTTTTATTTTAAATATTTTTCTTAGTACTTTCTAGAATAAGGAAACGTACAAATATAATATTCTTACAATAGAAATATTTCCGAATAGAAAAATCCCTCCCCCCTCCCAACGCTAAGAAAGCTGAAAAGATGCAAAGGCAAAAAAAATCTTCCTTTAAAATATATTTTTGTTTTGTGTAACCAATGCTGCTTTTGGAACAAGATAAAGTAATGGTTATTCCTCTAATATTATTGTCGTGGTTTTATTTGGTGGTATAAGTCGTGGTTATTCCTCTAATATTATTGATTCTATTTATAAGAAATTGACGAAATCCGTCCATTCTGAAAAGCATTCTAATTCCAAGTCTAATACTTCAGTTGTGTTACCATTTTTTTCCTAAATTCAGTCAGCAAGTTGCTAAAATCTTAAGAAGGTTTGATTTTAATGTTATTTTTTCTCCTGTTCATAAAATCACTTTTTCAAATCTCAAACACCCCGTTGATCGCCTAGATAATTGGGGTATTTACCAATTCTCTTACCAGTGTGGCCTTTCAATATTGGCCAGACTAAACGTGCTCTTAGATTTCGTTTAAAAGAGCATGAAGGTTATGTTAAAAATCAGGAGCTCAAACATTCTTCTATTGCTCAACATTCTTGGTCTTCTCAACATAGGTTCGATTTTTCCTCAGCCACCATTATCCAAAAATGTTCTTCTAACATTGATCTTGATTTTTGGGAAGCTTACCACATCATTAAAAATTCTCACTCTTTAGTCAATGACTTATCTAGTACTCCAGATTTTCCAAGTATTTGGAAAAGATTAATTTCCTCTTTTTCGGTTTCTTTTTCTCTCCTTCTCCGGTAGATGTCGCTACTTGTCCACCCAGTCGTTTCTATTGCTTCTCCCTCATTGGTTGTTTCTGGCGCTTTCGCTACCCACATAGGGTATATAAGGCAGCACGTCTCTGCCTATCATTTTGCTCAGCCTTGCTTTTTCTAGCACGCTGTTCCTTTTTCCCTATCTTGCACTGAAGAAGAATCTCGCTGTAGATTCGAAACAGCCATTTGCTGCTTTTCATGCATTATTTATGCATTTTAAACGTTGTTTTACTGCTTTTTAATATTCCTGCACAAAGGCTTTAATTGCTATTTTAATGTATTAACGGGCCTTTATTCCTCTGTGATTTCTTTCTTTTTTTTTATTCCGCAATGTCTCAATTCAATAGGTTTTGTAATTTACGTTTAAAAAAGTACAGGTTTTTGGAACACTTACATTTCCTACTTGACTGTAGGCGTAAGAAGGTTATTCCTAATTTCATTTCTATACGTTGTAATTTATTTTCTTCTAATAGAATTGACAAGGTCTTTTTTCGTTCTAAATTAGCTCTTTTAAGAGCTTTGATTCAAGAGACGCGCCATAAAATTGCTCATATAGAGCGCGAGTTATATTCCTTACATATCAGCCTCGCTAATTCTACACCTGATTTTAAGTCTATAGACAGAAGGTCATGGAGTAGAGTTCTCACAGCTTCTTCTGTTCATTGTTCGGTTTTAAAGGAGAAATTTAATGCACTTTGTAAAAGTTTTGTCGTTAATAACTCCAGCAATTTGCCTGTTGTTAACCAAAATGTTGTTGTCAATCTTTCTAGTGTTTCTTTAAGTGACAATCAACTCGATGCTCTCAAATTGAATAACAATTTCTCTGTCTCTGCTATTCCTTCTTTACCTAATCTAATTGCTCCTATTGAAATGGCCTTTAAGCATAGCGCGCTATCTTCTTCTCAAAAAGAGTCCATCAGGCATCTCATTGCCAATACTGTTGGCAATACATTGTCAATTCTAATGTTTATAAACCCTGCCTTAAAAATCCAGTTAAACAATGTCTGAAAAATTTGCGTTCTGATCCAAACTTAATCATTACTAAGGCTGACAAAGGTGGTTAGATTGTTCTTCTCGACAAATCTTCGTATTTGGAAAAATCTCATAAATTAATTAAAGATGGTCCTTATGTGGACATCCGCAAAGACCCTTCCACTAGTGAAATTAACTCTATTAAGTCTGCCATCAACTCTTCTTCCATTATTCCTGCTAACTTTAAGAAGTCTCTTATTCCATCTATTGCGCCAAGTTTTAGGATTTACCTAAGGTCCATAAACCTGAAATTCCTTTTAGACCTATTGTCTCTAGTATCGGTACAGCTTCTTATAAGCTTGCCAAATATTTAGTTTCTGTTTTTTCCCCACTTTTGAGCAGTAACTGTTTCACTGTTAAGAATTCTTTTGATTTTGTTAAATAACTTCATAATTTTAAGCCGCAGGGTCACATGATGGTTTCCTTTGATGTTAAATCATTATTTACAAACGTTCCGGTTGAGGGGGCTTTAGATTGCCTCAAGAACAGACTTTGTGAATTCCATTTCTCTTATTTTGAAATCGAGGAACTTATCCTTCTCACTCGCGCTTACTTGTCGGAAAATACTTTTGTTTTCAATGGTAATTTCTTCCGCATGATTGATGGTTTGGCTATGGGTAATCCTCTTAGTCCAATTTTATGCGATATTTATATGCACTATTTTGAGGTAAAAATTTTTGAAATTTTAAAATTTCCATTCTATGTTCGTTATGTTGAAATGGTAAAAATTTTTGAAATTTTAAAATTTCCATTCTATGTTCGTTATGTTTATGTCCTGGTTGAAATAAATTCGGATATTAATCATATTCTCTCTATTATGAATTTCATTGGTCCCTGCATTCAATTTACCTCTGAAATTGAGACCAATAACTGTCTTTCTTTCCTCGATGTCCTTGTTATTCGTTGTGAAAATGGCTTCCAGACTACCGTCTTTCGTAAACCTTTTGCTGTCAGTCTCCCACCTCACAGGCATTCTTCTCATCCCCCTAACCAGAAATTTGCTGCTTTCAATACTTTTCTTTTTCATGCTACCAATATTTGTTCCACTCCTCAGTTACTTAGTGCTGAACTTAATTACCTCAAAGCTATTGCTGTTGATCGTCGTTATTCCTCTAATAATATTGATTCTATTTATAAGAAATTGACGAAATCCGTCCATTGTGAAAAGCATTCTAATTCCAACTCTAATACTTCAGTTGTGTTACCATTTTTTCCTAAAATCAGTCAGCAAGTTGCTAAAATCTTAAGAAGGTTTGATTTTAATGTTATTTTTTCTCCTGTTGATAAAATCACTTTTTCAAATCTCAAACACCCCGTTGATCGCCTAGATAACTGGGGTACTTACCAAATCTATTGCCAGTGTGACCTTTCTTATATTGACCAGATTAAACGTGTTCTTAGATTTCGTTTAAAAGAGCATGAAGGTTATGTTAAAAATCAGGAGCTCAAAAGTTCTTCTATTGCTCAACATTCTTGGTCTTCTCAACATAGGGTCGATTTTTCCTCAGCCACCATTATCCAAAAATGTTCTTCTAACCTTGATCTTGATTTTTGGGAAGCTTACCACATCATTAATAGTTCTCACTCTTTAGTCAATGACTTATCTAGTACTCCAGATTTTCCAAGTATTTAGAAAGCATTAATTTAATTTCCTCTTTTGTGGTTTCTTTTTCTCTCCTTTTCCGGTAGATGTCGCTACTTGTCCACCCAGTCGTTTCTACTGCTTCTCTCTCATTGGTTGTTTCTGGCGCTTTCGCTACCCGCATAGGGTATATAAGGCAGCGCGTCTATGTCTATCAATTTGCTCAGCCTTGCTTTTTCTAGCACGCTGTTCCTTTTTCCCTATCTTGCACTGAAGAAGAATCTCGCTGTAGATTCGAAACAGCTGTTTGCTGCTTTTCATGCATAATTTGTGCATTTTAAACGTTGGTTTACTGTTTTTTAATAAAGTAATGTGTCTATAAATCATTCTAAACTGTATCACGTCATTGTAAACTGCACTAATCGATGTATTAAATGAATTTTATAACAAGTTATTTTAATGGTATTTATATGTACCGTCAGTAGATAAAGGAATCTTTCCCGGCGTCCTAAGCCTAATAGTTTTTTTTTCCTAAAATGAATGAAAATTTAGGATCTAAAATGTTTAATCTTGTCCGGCGTCTTAAGCATAAATTTAAATTTTGAGCGACCTGTATTGCTCCCCGATGGTACATTATGACACTAAAATGTAGTTCAGATCTTCTTCAAATAAAATAAATTATTAGGCACCCATTAATTTTTCATTTACATTTTTAAATCACATAAATACATTTAGATTATATTTTTAATGAACCTTTTAATATTTTCAGTTAAGTTAATGTTAACCTTTGATTGCAACAAATAAGATTTTTTTTTTAAATCTTTTTCATTCAATCTTTACATTTTAATTTATGATAAAATTCAGTAAACATACTTTAAATTTTTTTTAACTCGCTTTCTCGAAAATATCAACATTTCATTGCATCAATAGGAAGAAATCTAAATTTCTTCAGTTATAAACAGTTCTTTCATCGCTGAAAAATATTTTGACTTTAATATTTAAACAAAATATAATAAAATAGATAACATTAAGAAAATACAAAGCTATGACAAATTTACGGGATTTTTTCATGCATATTAGGGCCATTACAAAAAGAGAACGCATTTGTTTTCTTCATTTGAATAAAGAAATTGGAAATGCTCATATTCCGTTAAAATAAATATGTCTGAATTCCATGAAGGTAATTTGAATGCATAAATCCAGCAGATGGAAGACAAGATGCAGCAATATTACCTCTATCTATTTTTATTATTTTAACTGTAATACGATAAAAATGCATTTTTAACATAATATCGATCATAAATATTCGCTTTAAGATAAAAGTTCTGCCTTATGATCCTTGAAATGGAATATACAATTTATTGCCATGATGCCCCATAAAATTGCGGTTATATGATGTCTCCGTTATATCACACCATTTCCAATGATCGTGTTTTGAAGCATAGAATGGCGTTAATGCATGCATTGAAGTCGCATTTATTGCTTTAAGGTCGCAAATAGTTAGACTTTTTGTTTTAATGTATTCCGTGGTTTCAATTCTTAAAAAATGAAAAAACGCACTAAGTAGAATTAAGAATTCAGTCAGTGCAACATTAATCGAAGTTAAATGACGATCTATTTTCATACTTACAATTAGAAAAAAATTTGATATCAATTTATGGGATGAATTTTTTCAAGACCTTATTTTCGCCTTCAAAGATTAAATATAATGTGATGTTTTAATTATTTGCTTCATTTATTTATTGTGATGAATTGATTTAAAAGTACATTTCTAAAGTATTATGTGCAACCACACTTACGAGGAAGGTGTTCGTACGATCATATTCAGAAAATTATGTAAAATTAATTTATGTAAATTAATTTGTGTTTAATTATGCAAAACAAATATTTTTGTAAAAATCAAAAATTTTTATTTTTAACGAATAAAAATAATCATAACTAAAAATATTACGACTGTAAATGCCTCAAAGTAAATCATTTTAAACGCACATATTTGCTTAGTATCTACACCAAATTTCACGATAATCCATACAGACGTTCTCAAGATATCATGCGCGCAATGACATACGGAGTAAGAAAAGATCTATTTTAATTTCAACAATACACAAATTCCGGGAAACACTAATCAATTTCTAATGGTAGCATATTACAAAGCAGAATCTGTTTAATCAATATTCAAAATTTCAATTGTATATTAAAAGGTTTTGAAGATAGACTAACTCAAACTTTGAATTTTTTCATTAATTTCCGCCGCATTTAAAAACATACAATACCCCTTAAAAGTAAATTAAAAGTATAACATAAATTAAGTAAAACAATATAAGCTTAACACAGGTATCCAAATAGCAAGTATTAAAAAAAGGGGGCAAATAAGTATCTAAGAAATGCAGCAAAATGAAGAACGTATAAGCGAAAAGAACAGTGAATACATATCTAATTTTAAATACTTAGACAATTACGACGGCATAGTAAACAACTTTCACAGCGAACATGTTTACAATAATTTCAGAACTTTTTTTCCGATTTCGTTTTATTTAATCCGATTGACAAGAACGACCAAATATATTGATCCATGTAATAATTTTCTTTAGCATAAAAATCAATAGGCATTACCAACAGCTTTCAGTTTAGGGATAACATCATAAAGAAAAACTAATTTTTCTCTAGATTATACCGATAAAGAATTTCGATATCTATTTCATGGAATGTATCTTTCCCGAGATTAGAAGTGGTCATATTATCATTACACTATGTCTCACATTCTCAAAATAAATGATTTATATTTTAGAAGAAAACAAAGACATTTTTTACGCTCTACAATGACACCAAATCAAAAAATCTTCGAGATTCATCGGAAAAAAAAAATTACTGTGTTTGTTTGTTTGTTTTATTTAAGTTTGGTACATTTTTAGATTTTCTATAAGTTTTCTCATGATTGAATGTTCTCTATACTTGAAGAAGTATTAATTTTATTCAACGAAATTTATGGATAAACTATTAATGCATCTTCTGTTGAAATTCTATGACGGCTTAGGTAAAACTATATAAACTATTATTGATCCAATCCTATTCTACCTTGTTGCAATGAAGACAAATGATGTGTCGTAAATGAATGTTGCCATTCGAAAAATTAAGATTGTGTATATTTACTTTCTTCTATGAAAGTATTGGATTCATGGAGATTTTCGCGAATTTAAAAGTTTTAGGAGTCAGAGACCTCGAAAAACAGGTTTTTTACAAAATGTGTGTGTCTATGATTCTGTCTGTATGTCTGTATGTGACACATATTTTGTGGAAGCTATATCACAAGAACTAAGACACTGAAATTAATAAACTTTATATTCCATTACTTCCTGATCAAAATAGGTGCTGATTGCTTTTTTGTTCAAATCACCCAATAGGTGGCGCTGCTATACTGTATTATTCATGATTATTTAACTAGCTCTATCTCAAGAATGTACGAATTTTCACAAAACTTCAGACTCAGGGGTTTCAGGGGTCCAGGTTATGTTTAGGTTTTGGTGTGAATCGCCCAACAGGTGGCGCTGTTATGCAGAATTTATTACATTTTCCACATTAGCTTTATCTCAAAAACTAATGCACGCGTATTTATCAAACTTCTGATTCAGTTAGACGTTGAAATAAGCAGTTCCTGATTAGGTTTTCATGTAAATCTCCCAAAGGCGCTGCTACACTGGATTTCTCAGGATTCACACGATTTTCATATCTCAAGAACTAATGCACGGAACTTCATATCTTCATAAACCTCATGATGGGCATAGATTGTCATTTATTTTTTGGCACCGCTTTAGTGAATTTTGAAGTATTAACATATATGAGATAGAAGAAAATTTTGGGATTGCCACGTCCGGCTAGTTTAATATGGGAATGATTCCTAAAAACGAAACAAATTGTTTTTAAAGAACTCCGTATCAATAATTAAACGGTACTTATATAACGCGAAATAGTACTTGGAGGTGGGGGTAGAGGGTTGAATTAATAAGAACTCAAGTTATAGCCATCACTCGGATTTCTTTGGAGGGGGATACTGTACATCGTTAAAAACATAGCGTAACAGCGTTAACCGTCGGGCGATACACACCAAAATCTATTCAACTCTAATTTCTATAACGATTCACAATTTCCGTTCAATCATTTTTGTGTGACAGTCATCAAAATATTTGAGTAACAGACAGACATAGGTCGAAAATAGCCAAATCTTATTCAATACACTTCAAAACATTCCGAAACTTAATTTTACGAATCAAATACTTTATTATGTATTATAGGCCGGGAAGCGCTTTCAAAAACCCTCAGCTCTTCGAATTGACTATGGCTGAAATTTTAGAATTAGTTAAAACTCAATTTGCATATTAAAATTCGATTGGTCTGCCAAGTCATATCTTGGTCGAAAACACCTGCTAACCCTATTTTACTGGTTGATTGGTAGGTTTAACATTGTGTTTTCCTGCTCCCAGTAATCCAAGATTTCATAAGTTTTGGGTGCAGGAAAACACAATGATAAACCACTAAAATCGCGTCTGCAAGTGGTTTACACCAGGATATGACTTTGCAAACTACCTGCATTTTAATATGCTAACCGAGTTCTATCTAATCCTGGTATTTCAGCCTTAAACTCGAGGACGTGATAGTCTGTGCACTGTGCAGCCTCCTCCCGATCTACTAGAAATACAATAACAAAAATCCCAGATAAAAAGGATGCATCTGTGGATGATTTGTCAACAGAAATGAGCCATACATAACTTCGAATATTATGTCACAGAAATAAAAAGAATACTAAGAGAAAAAAGATTCTGAATAAAATAAAAAAATGAAAATTCCGCATATAAATATTTAGGTTCATTGAATTCTTACTATTATGATCTGTGATTTGGAATAGCAACAGCAGTGGATCTCCAACCTGAGCTGTGAATAAATCACGTCCAAGCCTGTCAGCGACTTTCATCGAAACATTAGGAGCTCCGACATTTACGGAATGTGTTGAAAAATGGTTGACCTCACTAAAAGAAATGAGAAAAGGTTATAAAAGATATTTTTAAATAAGATTTTTTTACATAAAATACTTTGTACTTTTAAATATGAAATTCGTATTAAAGACATTATGCAACATAAGCATTTAATTATTGTTAATGCAAAAAATTGGCTTTATAATAATTATTAGACATAAATTTGGAAAAACTTTCTCCGTGCCTTAACATTAAAAACAATAAATTATCTATCTTTGTATGATGAATGATCAATAGTTAGAGAGTTTTGATATTTTTAGTTTCCTTAATTTTAAACGTTGTCTGCAGTGGCGTGGCGTGAAAATTTTCGGTGGTCATCGCAATTATTTAAGTTTGTGGTGAAAAATTATTAACTCTAAACTTCAATGGTTGAATGTTCAAAATAGAAACTTTAAATCTTACCTTCACTTATACATGAACTCCAAATGTTCTGCTAAAACTGGATCGTAGAGTTTTAAAAGCTTATTAAGAGTTTTAAAATATTGCTTGGTCATCGCCGCATCCAGCGATGACCGTGCGCCACGCCACTGGTTTTCTGGCATTAGAAACAATTGCACTGGTCAATGAATTTTTCATGAAAATTTGCTGCAGGACTGCTCTTGTAATCTCTCTGATAAAAGAAACAATAGTTGAATGTCACGAGTGTTTTATCTGTTTTCAAACCACTCATAAATTAAAAGTACCAAAAATCGACAAGTTTAGTTGCAGAAGTACATATTTTCTTCTCTTTAAATATGTTGAAGCGATTCCGAATTCAAAAGTTTCTCATTTTGAAAATACCGTATTTGCGAAAAACAATCATATTACCAGGTCAATCACCAGAAAGTAATAATCGAGAATTAAACTTTTCTGAAAAACAGCTGAGTATTTACTTTAGTTTCAGTATAGCACCCATTATCCCAACTGACGGGGCCGTTACCAGTTCGAATAGCTCGTCAAATGAAGGCACATTGTACTCTGGCTATAACGTTAGCGATAAAGCAATTGCATTAGCGCTCTGAAATATTAAAATTTTGCAAGAGTTTCAAGCAGTTCACGCTGTCAATATTCTGTAAATCAAGTACTTCGAAAGAACTTGTGCCTTAAGTAGTACGCGAGAATATATTTTAGGAACAATACTGATTGAGGGTCTAAAGCAAAATACAGTTAAATTAATTAAGGCATAACAAATTTCATCACAAAACATGAATGCATCAAATGATTCATAGTTTTATTACTAAAATAGGTGTAAAAACAATTAAAAGGCTTTAGGATATTAAAACCAATTGACAGATGTTAATTATAAAAGAATTCGCCGGAGCCCCTAGTGCTTTCGACCAAACCCTAGTCATCATCAAGGGGTGAAGTGAGAAGAAAATAAGCAAACCTCCAGAATGCACACTGGTTTAAATATTTCAGAGCGAAACCGAAATTTAAAAAAGGGAGGAGGGGGAGGGGCGATGGATGAGTCCAAGGAGCGACTTAGATCATTCTAAACCAAATACGCCATTAACACCAAGCAGACTAAAACAAATGCACGGAATATGGCATGATAATGTATTATTACATGAGTTCCCTCCTCTAGTCAAAATCTCTATAGACTCCCGCAAAATGCATGTGCATTAATCATGTATTTATGCGATGGTTTTCGTATTGATGAAAAAGATGTCAATATCTGCTTTTAAATTTAAACGAGATACAACTGTAGATTGTTTTCACTTTTGCTATGTCTGTCATATGTTCTTTCAATCTTTCCTGTATGTTATTTTTTTATTATTGAAAAATGAAGAGTTTGATGAGAAACCAATATAATTTGAATTCCAATCTATTTCATTGTAAACATTAAAAGTTCTCAAATTAACAGAAATCTTGGAGACTATAAAAACGAACGATTATTAGTAAGAGAGGATGATGATGAAATTATGGCACTTTGCAATTAAATTTGAATACTTGGAACTGTTTAAGGAAGTTGTCGTTTGACTTTTGACAATTTTTTTTTCTGTCCCTAAGCCTGTTATTGTTTTTTTCTTTTTTTTTTTACAATTTGAAAAATATGAAAAACACAAGTAGAAACACCTTGTCAGATGAATCCGTCTAAGATACCTTTCTATAATAAGCAACCAAGTTTGGACCTGATAGAATTGATTTTGCATCAGAAATGTAACACAAAATGTATTTATGTATATATAAATACGTATATGTGTATTCATTTAAATATATAACTCCTATATGTACGTTATTGATATATATATATATATATATATATATATATATATATTTATATTTATATTAATACTGTCAGGCTAGCTCAGATTAAAATCACACAGAAATTTCACATAATTTCAAAATAACACTTTCTCGGGGTAGCTTTTTAAATATTTTTTATTTCTTCTTGGTAAGAAGAGCACATAACAAATAGAACATCACACGTACACATAAAATAATAAAAGCGCAAATAACTTTCTACATGTTTCCGGAACTCAAAACAGAACAGAACTCTCTCGAACTCACAGCATTTCTCATTCGACAGAGCTCACGCAAGCTAGTCACGTGAGTGCCGGTCGAGTCGATTTTTAAAACGGGTGGCGCGCGTTACAATACTATTAATAAAATTTCCAGTAATTTTTTAATTCATCAAAAATTTGGATTTAACGCCCGTCATGGGTCACTCAGTTTTTTTTTTTTTTTTTTTTTTTTTTTTTCCCATAAGCACGCGGATGTGAAAATGTTCACCATTAATAACTTAGACTAGTAAATCTGCAGATCAGGAGCCTCAACGTCAGCTCTACAATTCATTGTGTTTAGCACCCTTTGAGTAATATTAATCTTTCTACAAAAAACGAAATTTAAAGTTTTGAAATTACATAAACATTTATAAAACGAAAAAATATTTCGAAGGTTTCTGACATTAGAAACGTTAAATTAAACCCCTTGTTATGTAATGGTATTCTGAAAATCACATGAGCTACTTATTCTGGTAATTTTTAGATAATAAAGTAGATTTCTTCAGGGGGCTCTGCCCCCCTGAACCCCTTCGTAGTGTAATTTAATTTACATTTGTAATTATCAATTAATTGTGTTAATGTCCTTTAGTAAATTCTACCAATAGACGGAAACGTACATGAATTCTTTTCTACAGCCCTGTATATTACGTGAAGATTTTTACGCGTCGTCTATAACATTTAAATTTAATGCAGACAAAAAACCCTCTTAAAACTGCTCATATCACATTTCCGGGGATTAGTATGCATAGTGTGCACCATACATTCAGTTTCTGCGGAGTCCTGTATATGGTTCTATTTAAATTCTGCAAACATTTGTTAGTATACTAAATGTAATTGGGCTGGGAAATACATAACTCAAAAAAAAAAAAAAAAAAAAAAAAAATCACACTGAAGCAATTCGCGCTCATTTTCATTCATACTTACGAATTCATTTGTGTATCCCTGTACATGGTCTATACAATATTTAAGCACTACTTATTAAGCACAAATTTACTTAACGTTAAAACGCACACCATAATCGAAAATGCTCTTCAGCAATCATCCCAAATAGACCAGAACTGTATCCGAAATTTTTTATGTGACCCTATAAATGAACGATAAATACCATTACAAATCATATTCAATGTTCTTGTAGTCAACCACAGTAATGTAATTTAATTTCATAATGTTTGAATTAGTGCAACACAATTAACACACTGACGACAGGCAATTTAATTAAATCTGGGTTTAAAAACAGTAGAAGCTCCTCCCTCTTCTGAAAGTGTCTCGGAAATTGGTTTCTGAGATATATTTTTCATGTTTATGCAGCAGTAAATATCTTTCAATGTACGGATGTAATATATAATGTCTTACAATCTATAAAAAATATGGACAACACAATATAAATGTCTTTTCTGTAAGGTAGAAGTCACTCCCTTAGCCAATGATGTATTCTGAATAAAAACGAGAATTCTCGTTTCCCGTCGCTAATGTGTTAAAATAAGCTGTGAAGAGTTTTTTTCCCCCGTAGACCACATTTTAATTGACCACTTTTGTGTGACCCTGAAAAAAACATATGCTTTGCACCCCATATACTACAAAAATGTTTCAAAAATACATATCAATTTTATTATTTTGTAACAGAGTAACATCATTATAAAACGCCACAAAAGGATTTTCTTCAAAGATTGTAATATTATGAATACTTTTGAGTTCCCTGTACGCATGCTGTAAGTGCTACACATAACATATTTTATAGTAACCAGGTTCTAGTGCACCTTAATAAAGTATATAAATTTCATTACGTTTTAAATTGTGTAACATTATTAAAATACACCGCAGACGATTTTTCCCAAAGACTATAATGTAACGGAATAGTTTTGAGTGCCCCTGTAATTAAGCTATGAATGCTACACTCTTCATTTTTAATACCAGACATACTTTGGCAAACCTCGATAACGTATATCAATTACATGTAATCCCGACTATATTTACGCGAGTTAGAGCACGTAGAGAAACATGGCAGGCGACAGATAGAAAAACTGAAGTCATAAATACTTTTCATCCATGTTGGAAAGTGTTAAAAAGGATTTACATGCCTTTAACTGTACTTTTTTTTCAGCATGGTTAAACATTAGTTTAAACATCCTAATCCATGCGATAGCAATAACATATGAAAAGCCCCCCAAAATATGCATATCTGGAGATCTATAAATCTACTGGAAAATAATTCATTATCGTGCCCACTGTTAATTGCATAAATTGCATCGATTTGGCGCGATAAAATATTTTTTGTGATAGCCTTTTAATAGTACCTGCAACAAAATTAACGTAATTTACTAACTTCATTCATATTTGACGCAATGATAGGCTACGTATAACAGTCGCTAGGCAACGAAGAAAAGGGGAAAAAAAAGAAATATGTATCATGTAAAACAAGAAAATTAATTTAAAAATTCTTTATATTATTGGAATACATGTATAGATGTCCTCAAAACATTATACACGTAAATAAAAAAAAAATCTGATAGATATATTGATAAAACTTCAATATAATAGGAATAATTTAAAACCCTCATTTGGAATTTTTGTATCCATAATTTGACATTTAAATCCATTAATCAAACGTGCCATTTTCTTTCAACTAATCGAAATTTGAAAATCGTCTGACTTGCCGTAGAAAAGCATTATAAAGAAAAATAAAATCTTCCATATTTTCCGAACGAATGAACCAAATTTAACCAAAAACTATACAGCTACGTCCGGGTATCTCACGAATATGCCCAATTAATTTCAAGCTGATCGGGTGCTTTTTGCAGCAGTTATCGCGGAACAGACAGACAGACAGACAGACGGACAGACAGACAAACGGAAATCAAAACATTTCGTGTCTCCACAGTAAGCCTTCACTGATGTTTCGGCAATTAATTACCTGGTTTGGGCTTGCAACAGCAACGGAAACCCAACCTAAGCGTTGTATAAATCACGTCAAAGCGTGTCAGCGACTTTCATGGAGACATTAATAGATAAATTTATATATTTAAAATCCTAATAATAAAGTTTCCAGAAATTTGGATTTATTCTTATTTGATCCATTAAATTTTTTTTTGAGGACGTTATTGGTCTTAAAAAAAAGTTTATTGCAAACATTCGGCAAGTGGATGTGAAAAGGTTTACCATTGCTGGCTTACATTTATTGTCTGCAATTTGCATATATTTGGTCATATGGTATGTGCTTGCGATATATTTGGGCTTATTGTTTTCTATTTAGATACTTTTGGTAAACGGCGTAAGTTAAGAAACCATTTTGCGTTTCCATCATGAAAATTATTCAGTTTGTTTGTCCACTGTTATTGTAAAGGTATTTACAGTGGCCTGTTTGACAAAAGTTTTATCTGAAAAAGTTATTCCTATTTAGACGGATGAGATTGAACAGAGAATTAAACTTTTTTTGTAGAACCTTTGGTAATTTACATTTCCCCAACATTGACATTTCTAAAAAATTACTTTAAATTAACTTTTTAACGCTTTTTTCATTTTTTTTTTTTTTTTTTTTTTTTGAAAAAGAAAGATCTGTTTTAAGTAGTAAGATTTAAAAAAAAAATCGGATAATTGGACATTCGGTTAATTGGATTTCGGATAATCAGCACACTACTGTATTTTTATATTTTGAAAAATCGGATGTCATTTCTCGTAATGCTGGTCTGAACTTTATTTCCAAGACATCGCCTCTCTGCTGGTAGAGAGTCGGGCGGGGCTTGTGAGCTTAAGTTAATTGGTAGATCTCTCCACCTTGCAGAACCTCTGCTGGTAGGTAAAGACCATTACAATTATAAATAATATAAATTCGATACAAATAAAATATATTTAAATAAATAATTTTAAAAACTTCCAATTTAACAGTTTAAAATAGCATTTTTGTATCGTAAAAAATCTAATTGAGAGGTAATTAGTTAGTTGCACTGCATGTTTTAGAAATGTCGTGAAATTTTATTTATTTTTTCTTAAACTAATTAACTTTCTGAATGTTTTATCATAACAGTCATAGAACACAGTTTTTGTTACTTTGTTTTTAACACGTTGAATGCCAAGTCTATTTTGCCTGTCTTTCCGTTTGGGCCACGAAATAAGAGTCCCGTTACACAACCTATAACTGTCAGTCACCGATGACTGACGCGGCCTAAACGGAAAATTCGGTGTCGGTCATCGGTGACTGACGTGGAACTCAACGTGTTAAATATGATAGAAGATATATTCATATAATCCCCTTATCAAGATTTTTGGATACCCATTTTCTCCCTCTTTCTACTGCAGAAAAACATCATTAGAGTTTATAGTGAAAAAGAAACACTTAGTAGTCGACAGATGTAATATCCAGAGAAACTGCATCTCTTCATCTTTATTCGCCTTATGTGAGATATGTTTTAAACCAGACTCGCAAGCACTTATGTTCTATTCTGGTTCGCGTTATAAACTTATAAACATTATAATTGACTGTTACACTGAACACTATTTTATCAGACTTTACTTCCTTGTAACTTTCATAAATATCCAATTATGTATAATTGGTTGATTACCTCAAAGTGCCGAAAATACATCCATATGGTTATCAATTTTAATGATGTAACACGCGCGGAAAAACATATGTAATATTCACTTTTAAAATGTCCTCACACAAGTGAAGATGTACAAAATGTAATCTCTTTCTTAGTATCTCCAATTAAACTTCTCCTTTTTTTCCTTTCCTACAATATGAGTAGTTTCAAAGGAGTACACACACAATACACCGTCTGTTACATGATTCCTTTTTTAAGCCTGATGCACTGTGACCTGAAGGAGTAAGGATAAACAAATATATGATGATACGGGATACTCCATAATTCTTAGACGCCCTGATTAACCGCGAGCTGAAAAACGGATGTCTATACATAGAAGGTAAGGCCTTTAATTATTCTTTTATTGTTGTGATGAGGCATCGCGCAGTTTGCGTTTATAGTATACGAATTAGTGAAGAGCGTGTGGATTCACGACAAAAACTGATAGACTCACAAATTTTTCTAACAAAATATACATCAAAACATATGTAAAATTGTTTAAAATTGCGATAGAAGCGTTGCGTTTAAAATTTGTATTATTTTGTTTTAAAATTTTGCTACAAAAATTGTATTTTTGATTGATTAAATCATCTTTAGTGATTTAGAATGATCCGTAAATATGAAAATCTTTTTTTTATTATTTCTGTTGTGTTGCTATTTTAAAATTTCTAGGTTTTGCTCAAACATTTTTTGTTTAATAAAGGATAATAAGCTTTGTTAAATATATATATATAAAAAAATCTTATAATTGGACGTTCGGATAACTGGATTTCACATAGTCAACACACTACTGTATTTTTATATTTTAACAAATCAGCTGTCACAAATCAAATGCTGATCTAAACTTCATTTCTGCTAGGACCATGCCTCTCTGCTGGTACAGAGCAGAGCTGGAAAGGCTCCTGTCCCTGCCGGCGAAGACACTCACGAGCAAATGCTAATCCTATGGGCAGGGATTTATCTATTATCTCATTTGCATTTCGACATATTTAAATATCTTTACTTTTGCATTGGATAGCTGAGGTCCATCTCTACATTGCACTTTTTTTACTTTGGTCGATTTTATACGATTTTGGTCGCAGATATTTTTTATAAAGTTCCTTTCACTTTCAAAACAATTTCTGAAAGTGTCATTGTAAAAAATATCTGCAACCAAAATCGAAAAAGTAAAAAAGGTGCGATGTAGAGACGGATCTCGGCTATCCAATGAAAAAAAATTATTTAAATATTTTGAAATGCAAACGAGATATTAGAAAAATCCATCGCCATATGATTAGCATTTGAGAGCCTTCGCCGGCAGGGACATGTTCTTAAGCCATTTGGTAGGTCTCCCCGGCTGGCTGAATCTCTGCTGTTAAATAGTAAGATTAAGGGGGAAAAAATCTGATAATTGGATGTCTGTTAAATGGATTTTATATAGTCAGCACACTACTGTATTTTTATATTTTAACAAATCAGCTGTCACAAAACCAAAAGCTGATCTAAACTTCATTTCCCAGGACTTCACCTCTCTGTTGGAACAGAGCAGGGCGGGACGTGTTGAACTTAAAGGGGCTCAGGGCTTGAAAAAATTTTAAAAATCGATTTTTCTTTTAGTATCTATTTTGATTATTTAATTAATTCTGAACACATTGCAAAAAACCACATAAAAATATTTGTATTTTTAACTGAGGTATGAGCATTTATGTAACAATCGTTACAAAGCCGCACACATTTAATTACAACTTTAAGTCGCGTTTACTCAAAACTTGAATTTTGACGACAATACGTAAGATAAAAAAAATATTTGATGGAATAGCTTAAAAATTTTTTGCATGCATATAACATCAAGATATATAGAATGAATTAATATGTTTTAGATAGTTTGATATTTTGCGTATTTTTAATGAATAAAAAGTTGTATTTTTTTGGTTTTTTAAATTTTCAAATTTGAGAGGTTTTTTTATAGGGTTTCCTTTGAGTGATAGTTATATCCTTAATTCATTCTGTAGAGTAATGTTTCCTGATCATTGTAAACCAAAAATTAGGTTCTTATGTCAATTTAAAGTTAAGATATCTTACGGATGGTGATATGACTCCAAAAAAATTTTTCCGAAAATTGTGTTATATAAATTTTGCTATATTTTTTGTTTTATTGCATTGAAGTACTTCATTTTATAATTTTATAAGACTACAAACAGACCTTAAAAATATGAGAAAGTTTAAATTAGTTACATTGAATACTTCTCTTTTTATATGAACTCGAAGCGAGAACTGTGTTTATATGTTTTTCGTTATCGATCAAGCCCTGACCACCCTGAAGTCATTTGATAGGCCTCCCCGGCTGACTGAATCTCAGCTGGTTGACAGAGTATTTCAATTTTAGATAAGATAAGGTCAGTACAAATATCTATATTTTAATACATCATTTGAAAATCTACCAATTTAACAGAGTAAACTATTTCCCTTTTTGTATGGTAAAACTAAAAAATGTGAAGTAAATAGTTATTTTTATTGTATTTTTTTACATATGTCATAACATTTTAATTATTTATTATAAATTAACTTTTTGGTTATTTGATCATAACAGTCATAGATAATTGCTTTATATTCTTCGGAAGATATTTTAAAATATTCAAACTTGTGAACGGAGTGTGGTGCTTTAAAAAAGAATTTTTTCGAATTTTTCTACAAAAAAAAATGTATTTATGATTGTTTATGGATGGATTGTATAGAGTGGTTATAATAGAAACCATAGAGATTGTAATACGAAAAATTCCATATGTAACGGTGCAGCAACATTTAACTTGTCAAACTTATGACTCGAGATTCTCATGGGTTACGGAAATAAAAATAAACATCCAAGTAAAAAACTATTAATAACAGCGTTCATAATATGACAGAGTACATGAAAAATTGAATAATGACGTTTCATAGACAGTGCGATTTTAGAATATTTTTATTTATTTGTTTTAAAAATGACTCGGGAAGAGTCGAGGCATGTAAACTGTCGAAAAAACCTATTTTAACTTTTTAAAGTGTTTTAATCTACACTTTTTAGTAATTAAAATTGGTATACTAAATAGACAATTTAAAAATAGATTGCACACTACATACAACTATCAAGTCAAGTATTCCTTCTAAAAATGATTATATTTCTATGTACAGTTTTTGATACTATAAAACTTCTGCGACTGAACTGGCTTGACCAATTTCAACTTTAAATCTCCTAATACCCAAAGTTAAAATAATACTACTCATTTATTGCTTTTGCACCAGCACCATAAGACCATAGATGGCAGAAAAAGGGGCTGGTAATTTCGGTTAAGAACTGTGAATAAAAAATAACAAGCCCCAAAATATCGGTTTAATTATCAATAACCTAAACTAATACAAAAAAAAAAAAAAAAAAATTAAGGTTTTAAATAGTTCAGTAATCTACAAATCCTCAATTTTATTTTAATTGTAAAGTAAAGTGAAATCATTTTGAGTATCTCCCACTTTTTTGCATTACGCAAATATATCATTAAAAGTTCTTGTTTAGGCTTTAAAAGCCGATGGTGCATTGAGTACTCCGCCCATGTCTCCATATATGTCCAAACCGTCCGTGTCTTTAAAGATTAATATCTGGGCTAATTACTGACATTTTTTATCGAAAATCATTAGCAACTATCCTTTTATACTTTCGCGACGATAGGTATTTCGAGAACCCCCCCCCCCCCAACTCCCTTGCCGTGCGCCCGCAAAGTTAAATTTATGTGTAACAGAAAAATGAGATTTTCTCAAAAACTATTGGACCTAGGGTAATCACTATAGTATTTCTGAAAGGTTTAAATCAACTACTACTACCCCTATTTTTTTCGTAACTCTAGTTTTAGTAGATTCAGAAAAAGAGGGGTATTTTTCCATTGCATTTTCGACGATATCTCTGAAAATATACCTAAAATTAAATTAAATGTATTTTCGAGTTTGGCGTTACAAGAGGTTTCAAACGTTACCCCACACGGTACAAATAATTTTTCATGTGACGTAACCCCCCCCCACCCCCCTCCTACATTTTTCTTAAATATATTTGTAAGCGGTTAATAAGCTATAAATATGCGAGTCAATAGCTTTTATTACTTCTACCAAATTGGAACGTTCCACTTTTCACTGTTTACGAGAGACGGCTGTGACAGACGGAGAGACAGACCTAAACACTCTAGACTGAAGAGATTAAATAGTGCTTAAATAGTGCTCAAAATAATTTTTCGTTTTAAAGACTTCCTATTACAGCATGTTTATCATACATTTCTCTATAAATCTATCAGTTTTATATAGACAAATGTTTTACATTCAATGATTTAAATGCAAAATTTTATATGTAGATGTTTTATGTGCAATAGTTTTTTTTTAATGTATATATGTCCGATCACAATAAATTTGAGTAAGTAACATTACTTACGTTATTTGGGGGACTAGCGTGACAGCTTACAGGATCTTTGCACCACATAAGAATTTTCATTTTTTACTTTCTTCTATCTTCAATAGAAGAAAGTAATCGAAATTTATTTGTTTATTAATTGCTTATTAAATTGCTTATTAAATAATATTAAAAAATATTATTTAATAAGCATATTATTTAATAAGCATTATAATATTATTTATAAATAATATTAATCGCTTAATTGCTTATTAAATTTATTGTAATCGAAATTTTTTTCGACTTCCGGTTTTCGACGGATTTGCATGTTTTAGGGGTCAGAGATTCCAAAAAACATGTTTATAGAAAATGTCTGTCTGTCTGTGTGTCCGTCTGTCTGTCTGTCGCCATTGTACCATCAAAAAGTGTATGAAGTTATGTATAGAATTAAACCAAAATTTTATTATAAGTTTTTGGCTATGGCAAGCAGGTCCTCCCGGAATTTGGAAAAAATGCGCCGGTAGGGGGCGCTGATATAACAATTTTTGTGCAATTTTGAATATTGTACCATCCAAAAGTGTATGAAGTTATGCATAGAATTGAACCAAATTTTTATTTTAAGTTTTTGACTATGGCAAGCAGGTTCTCCCTGAATTTGGAAAAAATTCGCCGGTAGAGGGCGCTGTAATAGCGATTTTTGTGCGATTTTGAATATTGTAACGTCCAAAAGTGTATGAAGTTATGCATAGAATTAAACCAAATTTTTATTTTAAGTTTTTGGCTATGGCAAGCAGGTCCTCCCTGAATTTGGAAAAAAAATCGCCGGTAGGGGGCGCTGTAATAGCGATTTTCTGCGATTTTGAATATTGTACCGTCCAAAAGTGTATGACGTTATGCATAGAATTAAACCAAATTTTTATTTTAAGTTTTTGGCTATGGCAAGCAGGTCCTCCCTGAATTTGGAAAAAAATCGCCGGTAGGGGGCGCTGTAATAGCGATTTTTGTGCGATTTTGAATATTGTACCGTCCAAAAGTGTATGAAGTTATGCATAGAATTAAACCAAATTTTTATTTTAAGTTTTTGGATATGGCAAGCAGGTCCTCCATGAATTTTCAAAAAATTTGCCTTTAGGGGGCGTTGTAATAGCGATATTTGTGCGATTTTGAATATTGCACCATCGAAAATTGTATGAAGTTATGCATAAAATTGAACCAAAAAAAATTTATAAGTTCTTGGCTATGGCAAGGAGGTCCTCCCTTAATTTGTAAAAAAATCACTCGTAGAGGGCGCTGTAATAGCGATTTTTGTACAATTTTTGTGCCATTTTGAATATTGTACCGCCGAAAAGTGTTGAAGTTATGCATAGAATTGAACCAAATTTTATGTGTTTATTTTTGGTCATGTCACGAAGGTCTCCCTGAATTTGGAAAAATTCTGCCGGAAGGGGGCACTATAATTGCGATGTCTGTACCATTTTCATTATTGTACCATCGAAAAGTGTATGAAGTTATCCATATAATTGAACCAAATTTTTTGTGCATGTTTCTGGCTATGGCAAACAAGTCCTCCCTGAATTTGAAAAAATTCCGAAAGAAGGGGGCGCTATAATTCCGATCTCTGTGCCATTTTCATTATTGTACCATCGAACAGCGTATAAAATTATGCATACAATTGAACCAAAATGTTTGTGCTTGTTTCTGGCTTTGGCCAACAGGTTCTCCTTGAATTTGGAAATATTGCGCGGTAAAGGGGCTCCGTGCTAGCGATTTTTGTATACTTTTCTTGATTTTTCGTAGTTCTATTGTGCATCGGCGGCGGGAACTCGCTTCCTGCTATGCCGGCTATTCGCAAACAGCTGATAACGACAGAATAAGGAAAAATTAATAATTTTAACAAATATCATGATATAGATTAACTCGTTTTTAGTCCGTTTAATTGACTTGAGCAGAAATTTAAGATGAAAATCAAAGTTGGTATAGTATTGAACTAATAATATTGAAGTATTAACATGTGTAACTAGGTTTTGAAATATTAAGATGTATAAGATAGATGAAAGTTTTGGGATTGGCACATCCAACTAGTTAACATTTACAACAATATCGTATATGTTTGTAAATGTCGAAGTTAAAATGACTGCCTGGTCACAATAAATTCAATTACGGAAGAGAATGTTGCATTAGTTACTTCTTTTTTTTCCTTTTAGAGCCTCCCAACAAAGTTGAAATGTGTTTATGCATTCGGTTTGTCTGGCAGTCTGTCCGTGCTCTAACTGCCGTAAATATACTCGGATTTTCATGAAATTTATAAAAGTTTTTTAGGGTCACCAAAGCATGTTTGGTATTGTATATGAAGTATGTAGAATTAATCGTTCATTTACAGGGTCACTCAAAATTATTCCATTACATTATGGTATATGGGAAAAAATCGTTTGCAGATTATTTTAATGACATTACGCTATTTCAAATGTATTGAAACTGATATAAAACACTGAATTTCACTACGATCACGTTAGAACAGGGCATTCATAGAAATTTTTATTCATTTACATGGACGTACAAAAGAAATCGGTTACAGTACAGTACTGTCTTTGAGTAATAATTGCTGGAGTGGACGGTTTAAAATTCGGTATGCGCTTTTAAATTTAATTATTTTTTTACATCTTACTCGTTATATATAAATTCTATACCTCAAATACAGGGATGCACAAAAGTATTCACGTGCCGTTCTCCTTATTAGAGGATATTGCTGAAGGTAAATTTTCAACTGAAGTATATGTATCTCTTAAGTGGACTAAATTTTGGCGTATCTCTTAAGTGGACTAAATTTTGGCATGCATGTAGTTAATATATTCAAATCTATATATCATATACAGGGCTGCTGGAAAAATTCGTATAATTTCCCGATTGTGGATGGGAACAGCTGAAATTGGGTTTTGAAATGTTTAATGCGTTTCCATATGGTTGAATTAGACATAATATTTTAATTTTTTAAACGGTGCAGTTTTGTTACATTATTCTGAATGTGTTGGAAAATGTTTCATAATATATGCTTGACGCATGATTTTTTCTTACTTGTTTTAAGACTAGAGTGATAACTTATAGCTTACTTGAATTTACAAAAATAACGTATATTTTTTAAATGTCGAAGTTAAAATGACTTCCCGGTCATAATACGACATAGAAAGCAACATTAGATTCTTTTATTTTTTTTTTTAATGACAAGGTGATAAGATCCTTGCACAATATAAGAATTTTCATTTTTGACATTTACAAAAATAGCATATAATGTAAATGTAATATAATAAAGAATAGTAATTCGCATATTTTTGCAGGTGGAAAAAGCATTCAATATTATCGATTAATGAATTAGTTATTATAGTCCAGGCAATAGAGACCGTATATGGGTCTACCTAGCATAATTAATAGTAGTTCTGGAAAAAGGCTTACTATATGTTTTTTGGGTCGCTGAATCCGAATTTTTAACTTCCCACCAAAATTTCCCTCCCGGCAACCCTGGTAAAATGCCCCAAGAAAAAGGCTTTTATTAAAAAAAATAATTTTTTTTATTGTTTTAGAGAAAAAGTGTCTAGAAATTCAGAAAATAGACAAAATTTGCAACAAATAAGATATATGACATTATGACGTAAGATGAAGGGGGTGGGGGAGGGATCTGCCTCGGAACATGCGCCGCGGTGCTGCGTGGACTAAGTTGCGCAATTCCACTTAACCACTCACATCTTTTACATTCGCCCTCCCGTCTCCCCTCCGAACTTACCCTATAAGGTTTACTTTAAGTTTTTTGGGTCGCTGAATCAAATTTTTTTAACTTCCCCCAAAATAGTTGTTTTTCAATTATTATTATTTTTTTGTTTTAGGGGGAAAGTATGTAGAAATTCAGACAGTAGACAAAATTTGCAACAAATAGGATATATGACATTACGACGTAAGATGAACGGGGAGGGATGGGCTGCCTTGGAACATACACTGCGGCGCTATGTGCACTAAGTTATGCAAGTCCAGTCAATGTAGGATTTTACCAGGCAAAATTAATGCTAGTTCTGGATTTCGACTCACTTTATGTTTTTTGGGAAGCTGCAGGGCTTAATTTCTAACAAAAAAAGTACCGGAGCCCTAATATTCTGCGGTACCGTTACTACAACCGATCGTCGTCCCCCCCCCCCCTCCTGCCACTCCAATTTGCATATTTATATTTCGTACATTATTTGCAAAATTTAAAGCAAATTTTTTTCTTTAGCAAAATAAAAATTTTAAATATATCTATCAGCATATACTTAGCTGTCAACTATTCCACTTTTTAGTTATCACTCCTTTTGAATAGTAATCTTTGCCTAATTTTAAAGTTAATTAATTGTCTATTCTGCAATTAAATAGGATAAGGATTGTGATTAGGAAATAGTGACGTATAGGATTCAACGTATAGGTTAGGGTAAAAAAGAATGCAAAAACTTGGAGATGGAATGGAAAGAAAAAGGTAATTTAGGCTTCAGTTTTTCGGAAGCGCTACTGCACTGGGCTCCGGAGCCCTGTATTTATGAGCTCCGGTGAATTTCGATCAATATTTAAATATTTACTAAAAACAGAGAAGTACCGGAGCCGGGCTCCGGTGGCCTCCGACGCAAATTAAGCCCTGGGAAGCTGAAACCGAATTTGTAACTTCCCACCAAATTTTCTCCCGGCAAACCTCCAAAAAATTGATTTTTTGAAAAAATTTGGTTTTTGAGAACAGCGCGCGGGGAATGTTCCGAGGCAGCACCCCCTCTCTCCGTTTATCCTACGTCATAATGTCATATATCCATTTGGTTGCAAATTTTGTCTACTTTCTGAATTTCTACATACTTTTCTTCTAAAACAATAAAAAAAATTATATAAAGACAACTATTTTTTTTTTTTTTTGGGGGGGGGGGGGTAGGGGTTGGATTTGGGAAGTTAAAAATTCGGATTCAGCGACCCAAAAAACTGAAAGTAAACCTTATAGGAAAAGTTCGGAGGGGAGAGGGGAGGGCGAATGTAAACGATGTGAGTGGTTAAGTGGAATTGCGCAACTTAGTCCACGCAGCACCGCGGCGTATGTTCCGAGGCAGATCCCCCTCCATCCTACGTCATAATGTCATATATCTTATTTGTTGCAAATTTTGACTACTTTCTGAATTTCTAGATACTTTGCCCCTAAAACAATAAAAAAATTGATTTTTTTAATAAAAACCTTTTTGGAGGGCATTTTACCAAAATATGGGGGGGGGGGGGTGCCGGTGGAATGTTGGTGGGAAGTTACAAATTCGGATTCAGACACCCAAAATACATTAAGTAAGCCAATTTCCAGAACTACTATTAATTTTGCCAGGTAAAATCCCCTATTGCCTGGACTATTAGTGAATGATTAGAGGTTATTTATAATGTTTTCAAAATTTGACCATAAATTCAAATATTGCTAAAATGTTTCGGAAAAAAAAACTTATGCTAAGAATCTGCAATACGTAGTTACATTTTCTGCATTAGAATTCAAATACACAAATCATTCTTGCAATGTTTCTAATTATTTGAGAAATAAATTAGTTACTTGAAAAAAAAATGCAGTCTGTTATAAGAAGAGAATACATTTCTATCCATAATACCTATTTAAACTATCTTTATAGTTTAATTTTGAAAACCTCACTAAAATTTTGACCTTATTTAATATTTAAAAAATAAGTTCAAATTAATATTCAAAATTGAAACATGTTTATAATTACATTTCGTGTTAGATGAAAAAGAAAAGTAAACGCAATTCATTCCAGTGATATAATTTTAAATGAAATTTTCATTTAAAGTCTCACTAACTTGAAAATATCTAAATAATTCATCGATTTTTTTTTTAAATTTAGGTATTCTACTCGGACATTTTATTAGTCAAGTTGATAATTCTGCAGTGACATAGCTTTACTTAATTAGGAGTGACTTATTTTATTAAATAATAAATTCATACAAGATGACAGAGAGTCAAGGGAAAAAATTGTCTCCAAGCTGAAAAAAATTAATTTAAATAATTAAGAACTAATTAATATTTTAGAAGAAAAACAGGATAAAAATTTCAGAATTAGAACACGTTTTTAATTATACTTCGTATTAAATTAAAAAATAACTTTATTAGATAAATATTTCTGCGATATATTTTAAAGGAAATATTCTTTAAAGTCTGCTTGAACGTTAGTAATTTCAGTAATTTATTGCTTATTTTAATTCGGATATTTTATTTGCTAAGCGAATTGATAATCCTGCCGTCGGGAATTTTAATTATTTAGCAATGACTTGATTTCTAAAAGAAGTTCCAATGCCGCAGAAAATAAACTCAGAATTAAAAATTTAAATAATTAAAAACTATTTATTGAATATTTTTACATTAACTTGACATTAATTTTCAAAATTAGAACAGAGTAAAAATAGATTTTTAAAATACCACCTTATTAGAAAATTTAGTTTACAAATTCAGGTAATTGACATTGATAAAAAAGTATTTATTTAAAATATCGTCGAGATAAATAAAGCGGTTCCCAAGCAAAAGCTTAAAAAAAATAATTACATTTAAAGAAAATCAACACATTGGAAGAGGGTAATTTTTCAATAAGTCTCTGCGAGATTTATTGTCACAAAGAACACTATAAATTTTAAAACAATGAAACAATACAAGTGTTTTATTAGCTCCATTGTTACAGACCAATTGAACGACCTAGTCGACATGTAAGTCACCTTCTCCGACAATTGTCCCCTTATATTTTATACGATATTTTCTAAATAAAATATCAGGTGCATTTTACCAAAGTTAAACTAAATCAATCTATCATTAAAAGGAAAAACTATCACAGTTTTTGGTGCAAAAGTCAAAGGATCTTCTTTTAAGGGGGAACAACACCTTTGAGATTGCTTAAACAATCAAAATCATCGCCTTTTCCAACGTACCAAAACACAAACAATACGCAATTAAGATCTTTTTTCCCCTTTCTGCAAAAAGTATATATCCTTAACTACATTATCCAGAAAAATGAATGTTGTATGTACAAAATTGATATTGAAATTTTAAATAACAAAATTCATCTGACAAATGCGTGATTAAGTGCTGCGAGCATGATAAAACTCTATATTACACATATGGAAAACAATTTTTGAACAAAATAGAATCATAACACACCTGCTTCTAACTTAAAACCAAAATATACGCAACAATTTTTGTTTAAAATTTAATTTTAGCACAAAATAAAAAAAGTTCAAAAACTTCATTTTTTTTTCAAGTTTTTCAAATGTAAAAAAATAAATATCCAAAATATGTGATTTTTTTTTTTTTTGGTTTTAGCACGTATACTGTCAAGAAACATATATTTGATTAATTTTTTAAGCTGCGGCTTACATGTTTTAAAAGTAACAGTGAACGCAAACTCCAAATTTGTTAATCTGAGAAAACGTTTTTTAAAGTTTCAATGTCTACGGATATTCCATTATACTCACCGTCTATAAATGATTATAACTGAAGAAATAATGCTGATTTTTCAATGGGGTTCTTTGCATATCGTTGAGAAATTTTAAAACATTCAGGATAAACTAAAAAGCGAAAACTGATTTTTTGAAAGTTTAAAGGTCCTGTCCCCCCTAAATATTTGGCATGTACTGTTGGAGTTTATTGTAGGGGAAAAGGAAGATATAAGATTTATTTCCTTTTGTATGTAGATTCTTGAATGACAGCAACATCCAGATAAAGAAAAAAGAGCCGAAAATCTTCAGACTCTCTTCAATACTCCACTACTTCTTATTCCAAATTGTAGAAAACACTCCTTTGTGCATTTTAAAATAATATTTTTTTTAAATAAATCAATAAAAAAATTAAGACAGTGCATATTTAAGAATGCAATAAATTAATGTAATTGTACTGTAGTTGCAAAAAGCGCTTGTGCTTAATAATGGAAATTTCCATTCAAAACGTTTACATGAAATCAACAGTAAGAAAATCCGCAGACATTTGTATAGGCTTTGTTCCAGTTTTAGAGCAAAAGAACACTTTGTGCAAGTTACAGTAATTAATCACTTTGAATAAATCATTAAAAGTAATTTAACACAAAGTATATTTAACCTAATGTAATAAATTGAAGTAATTATATTGTAGATGGAAAAAGCACACGTGTGTAAGAATGGAAAAATTTCATGAACATTCCCATACAAAAACTTTACACGAAATCTAGAACAACAAAATTCGCAGACATTTTTTATGGGCTTTGTTCCAGTTTCAGAAACTTTTCTTCTGTGAAATAATTATAGAACTACTTCAGACGTACCGAAATCGTTCGTCAAATCAAATTTCTCAGTGGTATGTATTAACAAACATAACTTACAGACTCCAGTCAACACTTCATACTCAAAAAATAAGGATTCCTTTGTATATTCCGCCGTAAATTAGAGCAATTTGTATTGTTAACCGGTATGGAAAATTCCCCTAACAAAGAATAAAATGAGACGCACAAAGCGTAGAGTGCAAGAACTTTTCCGAAAAAGATCGGTACTTTGACAGGGAAGCCGAAATATATATTTATTTTATTTTATTTTTTACATTTCGTATTTCCTAACGCATTTTACACCTTTTGTTAAGGACCTTGAAATGTGATCAGCAGAGCGTAAGTAATGGATATTTTTTCTTCAATGCTACTAATTTTTTTCTTAGTTTTTTAAAAGGTAAACAACCGTCTGAAATGAAGTTCAACTCTAAAATCAACTGCATTTTTAAACGAGTTTGGAGAAATCTGCGAAGTGTACCATTATAATTTTTACTACGCTCAATCGTCGAAATTAGACGGAAAGAATATATTTTAGAAAATATTTACAGCTAAAGTTTATGAAGAAAAGTACAGTTGAAAGAAAAAATTGAATTTATTGAATTTTATATAATTTTAGTTTAATGTCTGTGTTGAATTATTTTACAATAATTTGCGTAGGTTAAAATTTGTCTTTCTATATTTAGTAGCAGGAACCTCCAATGAATATTTCAATTTTATTCTTTTTATTGAAGTCCAATATGGTGTTGTTTTATGACGGCCAATTATCAACACTAGAGATATAGACCTGAAGGGGGAGAGTGCCCTCCGTGGTGGTCTTTCTAAGTCGACCTAACCCATATTTATGCAAGTAAATCCAAGGTTCGAAGAAAACCATGAAAAACTGCGAACGATTAGGCCGACGGGCGCTATTGGGTTCGAACCCAGCACTTCCATCTACTTGCTTTGGGAGCAGAACCTCTCAGAATTCCAATATGTAAGCATAAATTTTGATTTCTGTTGTTATTTTCTGTAATGTTATTCAAGTTATTCTAGAATATTTTTTTTTCTGCTTTAATTATTTCGAATTCCTTTTTATATGAAACCATGTTCATGGGAGGGGGGGGGGGATTTGGAATATTTCGCATCTCCCTAAGCGGGGACACTTTTCAGAAGACTGGAGGCGTCCAAGATCACGTGATCTAATAGAGAATTGTTATTAAAACATTATTTTACTAAAAAACTAAAGAACAAATGTTTTAATAACAATTCTCTAGTAGATTAACCCCGGGCGCCTCCAGTCTGCTGAAAAGATACCCCGCTTGGGGAGATGCGAAATATTCCACATATAATAAGTAGGAAATAGCATTCATAATGCAAATTCAATGTTTTTTTTTTTTTCTTTCAAATCGTTTCCTTCATATCACATTAATCGTAGTGCCTCTTTTTGACACTATGTGTATTTTTAAAGTGGGAAGTGCATCCGAGACATCGCTACATGTCCATGGCTAAATATTGATTGAGATAAATACAAAACCGACGCTATATTATGTCCTTTCGGAATTATAGTTACACAAAATTAAAGATGAAAATTGACACCTTTTAAATAAAAACAGAAGAGTTGTTTCATTAATATTCATTGTGTGATGGCATTAATAAAACCACAACAGTTGCAAAATTATATGAAAAACATTCCCATACTTACGTGCCTAATGCACACGAAATACTGATGCGATTTCTATGTATAAATATATTGTATAACATTGTATATTTTGATGGTTTTCCTTTTTCTGAAAAATCAATTGCTTTTAATAACGTTCATTTTTAAAATTAACGTTAGATTTTTGTTGTGAAACCGCATAACTACTGCCTTTTTAAATCTTAAATCTTGCCAAACTCTCAAATGGAAACAGATATAATGCCAAAACTATAAAAAAACCGCTTAAAAAAGTACTTCAGTATCCGAATTAAAATAGGACATCGCAGGTGCTATTTCCCTTTTAAACAGGTTTTAGGGATCAAAATTCTTTCACTACCTGTATGTCCAGTAAGGATTTACAAGTGTAAACAATTTGACATGTTTCATGCAATAAAGAGCGTATAAACTCATTAGACGCCAAAACTCCCTTTGCGGGAAAAACAAATTACTTTTTTTTTCTCCAAACATTTTAAGTATCTTTATATAATATATTTTTTTATGGAAAGTTAAAAGTATAAAATCTAATATATATATATATTTAGAATGATATTTTTCATTTTTCTATTTTTTATAGATATTTGAAAAAAAAAAAGAGAACTTTTGATTTTCCGATTTTCTCAAGTAAAATTAGTAAAAAGAAGAAAATCATTTCTTCAGATTTTACAAAAACATTGAAAATGTTTACCAATATTTCAATTAACAATACATTTCAAATTCGAAGTAAAAACAACAATTGAAATGTTTATTTGGTATGTTCCCATAACGGGAGCTTTGGCATGTTCAGGTGATATTTCTGTTCCTTTGTTTGCAAGCATCCTTCCATAAGGAAAAGCATGAGCAACTAGGCAGAAAGTTAAAAAAATCCAGTTAAACTGGTCTTATGAATTAGTTGGCTTAAGCACAATATACATTTTTTGATACAGTTTTTATTAATTGTGTTTAAAAGGCTATTTATATTGATTTTTAAGAATAACAGTGCGTTTCGGTGTGCAGTGAATGTAGACGAGTAATATAACTCAGAAAAAGAAAGAACCTTTTTTCAACAAGATAAGATCTAATTAAAAACATCAATGATCTCTTAACGAAGAAAAGTTGTATGCATGACGTTTATCTATTTTAAAAATTGCTTGAAGGAAAAAAAAATGTCTGATTTGAACTATAAGTGAATAAAATACATCTTTACGCTATGGGTGAAAGTAGATTGTTAATAAAAAATTAAAAGGATTTCTGTAATTCTTTGTAATAAGAAATTGAATATGATAAAATGAAGAAAAGCATGCGCACCTAGGCAGAAATTGTAAAGGAACCACTTGAAATGTTCTTATTAATTAGATTAATTAGATGACTTGAGCACAATGGAAATTTTTGATACAGTTTTATTAATTGTGGTAGGTTATTTCTAAAGTAGTATTTTTAGCAGCTACTTTTTAAAGAGACATCCAAAGGGAAATTGATATAGTAGTGAAACCTCTCTGTGCGCCACCTCCCTGAACGACCATTTTTTCATGGAACTAAATTTATTCCCATAGGCTCAATACTAATTTTACCTCCATTCAGAGACCATCGCTGTTGAACTCCCTCCAAAAGCGACCAATTTCCTTGAAGAAAATTCCGTTTTTTCCTGGTCGCTTGAAGAAGGTTTTATTAGAAAAATAATTCCGTAGAGGGCATTATTCATCAGACTTCTAAACTAAGTTTAGAATTTTTTTTATCCCGGTAACTTGTAAGTGTTTAAACCCCCTTTGTGTCTTTTTAGGCAATGAATTTAACTCTGATGACAAATTAAGAATGACGGCAATAAACTCCCTTGCCCTATTCTGTCGAGAAACTCTCAAATAAATAGATAAATTAATGAAATCATCATTATTCGTTCCATTCGAAAAAAAATGCATTTATTTGCTGAAATTTGAAAGGACTGGGCAATGAAAAGTTATAAAAGATAATACCATAAAATCAAAGCTAACGTCAATGTATTCATTTTTTAAACTCTGCAATAATTAACATATGTAATTAACTTTTGATTTGCTACTTAAATTATTATATTTTTTCCTAATGTGAAAAATAAATGTTGGTAACATTAATTGTTACCTTTTTTTCAACAATTAAAAAAATCTAGATTTAAACATGACCTCCATTAAGAGACCACCCCTCGGAGCGACCAATTTTTTTTTTTTTTTTTTTTTTTGATCGGAACCTGGACGCTTTAGAGTGGTTTTATTATATATCACATAAAAATAATAATAATTTTCCTAAATTTAGAATTCTTCCATGTTATACTTAATGTACTAGCAATGATAACGTTGTAGATCAATTTTAAAATACCTGAATGCCTCCTATTAAAGAGGTATTAATGATATATTTTTCCTACAATTTGAAGATCGTGCTATGGTAATTGTAACGTGAAAAATATTTAAATGAGAGATGTATCAGCTTCCACTTGTAAAACAACAGCCTTTTTGAAATAGATAATCAAGAATATTCAAAATATCATTTAGGAATATATGGCGCATTCGCACAATATTTTGACTTATGGGGGAAAAAATCTAGCGAAATTAAACTTGCTAAAATAACATTTTAATCTGATAGACGAATGCCTTAATGATTCAAAATAAAGAAAAAAATGTTCAGCAGCGAAATTTTTTTATTTAACTGATGTTTAAGTTAAATTTGCAAGTTTAATTTTCCTTACCATTTTACTCCTATAACTTTTTATTTTCTTCTAAATTTTTACTTATAATGAATTTACTCACAGGAATATAACTCACAGGACATTCAAATAGGAAATAATAACAATGTAGTACTTTTATTTAATACAGAATTTTTGTATAACATTGTCTTAAAGGGGTGTTAAAGAAGGGACGACTAGGTAAAAAAAAGGGTATGGTATTGGGAAAAAAGGGACGAAATGGTAAAAAAAAGGGACGGTAAGGATGGAACGGTAAGGAAAATTACCACCTATTTTTAGGAAAATCTTGTTAAGACTAATTGATAGCCACAATGTTCATTGATTTTTAGAAACAATTGTTAACATTGGATTAAATTAAATTTCTTTTTAAATTTACCTCGGAAAGTGCAGGAATAAACCTTGGGGACGGCGAGACTACCAATAAAGACACGATGCTTGAAATTGATATTTAAATGCTGATTTAAATTCTACAGTAAATTTCCTGCCAAAGAATATTAGACATTTTTCTAGCATACTTCTGCATGAGAAAAAACTTGAAAAAATTCTGTGGCTGCATCTGAAATGATTTTCTGTATAATTTTAGTAGAGGGATGATAAAGAATCTAAAACCCAGGGACAGAGTTTAAAAAAATAATAACAACCTTAAAAATGTCTGCAGGTTAATTTTTAGCTATATATTTATATAAAACAATAGTTCTAGTTTCAGAAAAAAATTACTTCGAATTATTTTTATTGAAACAATTTTATCCAGACAGCTCCAAACTTAAAAATCGGCATCAGGGACACGGGACGGTATAGGAGTTTTCCAGGTGTTTGCACTTCCAACATCGTCCAAAACTTATCTCGTTAATATTGTTGTGCAATCATGCAATGGGATGTTCTCCACTATATGAAATAAAAAAAAAAAAAAACTCAAAAAGTGTACTAAATAAAAAATTATTATTCAGGGACATGAAAGTCAAAAGATTGTGAGAATGCCCCATATAGAGTTAAAAATACCAGAAAACGCGTCGATGGAATATGTTTTTTGAATAAGTACAAGCAAAAAATAGATAGATAGAGAGAGATAGAGATAGAGAGAGAGAGAGAGAGAGATAGATAGATAGATAGAGATAGATAGATAGAGAGAGAGAGAGAGAGAGTATATGTGTGTGTGTATGTATATGTGCTTCTATATATTATGCGATACAATGAAAAGTCAGAGTTGTTCCCCGTCGTTTCATAAACAATGCGAAGGAAGATAATAAAATAATTAAGAATGTCTTTATATTTCCATTATTTTGATCACTAGATCTTGTTTCAGATTTTAGTATTTCATTGAACGTGTCTTATAGATGTTAATATTGATTTTTTTAAATGTGTATTTTTAGGAATTATTTGTATAAATTAGTTTGTAAATTGCCAAAAAATCAAGTTTTTACTAAGTTCTTCTAACCGCATTGCATATGCAGGAGAAAATAACGCGCGCTTCTTTCCCATTCGGAGAAAGAGTCAACCCCATTCAACGCCAAAGCTCCCGCTAAGGGCACACGTTGTATTCTCTAAACGGTTACAGTTATTTAAAAATTTTCTACTGTTTTATAATACTTGAATCTTATGTATTTAAAATATATATATATACTTTATTTATTTAGCGTAGTTAATAAAGAAGCGTTTAATGGGTTAGGAAATCTCAGAAGGTACTTTAAGTTCATAACAAAATTATAACAGCTTCAGTTTTTAAAAGGAAAATGTTGTAGATAGTACTTTTGTTTATTAAGGGGACCTTCTACATTAGGAGACAAAAAAAAAAGCACTTTTTATGATTTTTTTGTAAGAAAATTGCATGATGGATCTTTTTGAAATTTTAACAGTTTATTGTACATATCTTAAGGTATACACAAGAATTTTTTTTTTTAGATTTTGTTGCTTCTACTCTAAGTTATAAACAAAATATTTTCAACTGCTTTGAAAAATTTCGTCTGGACGGTGGGCATTATAGCGCCTTGTAGAATTATCTGAAACACAATTATATATTTTTTTCGTAAACTTCGTGAGTATTGCTTCTAGTTAAATTTAAGGAACCCATAAATTCATTTAAAAAAAAAGTTATGTAATGGCTGATTAAAAAAAAAAAAAAAGTTACAAAAATTCGTTCTTATTTGTTAATAACTTTTTTTTATAATTTTAGTAAAAGCTTTAATTCATATCGAAGGAAAGTAAATAAGTTTTAATAAAAAAAAAAAATCAAGATGATCCATTGAGTAGTATTTTTTTTAATCTTGCCCACCGTCTCAAAAAATGTGGTTGAACATATTTGTTTATAACTTAGTGTAGAAGCAACAAAATCTAATAAAATTATTGTGTATACCTTAAGATATGTACAATAAACTGTTAAAATCACAAAAAGATCCATCATGCAGTTTTCTTGCAAAAAAGTGCTTTTTTTTTTTTTTTTTTTTTTTTCTTGTCTTCTAATGTAGAAGGTCTCCTTAACATCATGTCGATCACCCTTAAGAAAAATGACATAACTCGCAGAAATTAATTTTACGTTTTATTCCACTAATAGGCTCGTCTTGCTACAGGAAAAGGTTCAGAGTTATCTAGAAAATCGCTTTATTGCGCTATATATCAATTCGTGACCACATAAGGGAAGCAAATTGTGTGGGAGGTAAAATTACTCAACCCTCGAAGCCAGTAAAAGCATCTGCGTTTTCATAGGGTTTTATGCCTTTAATGACGTTTTTACTGTTGCGAGTTTACTAAGTGCTATAATTCCATGTTATAGCAAAAACATGCGAATCGTCATTTGTTTCTCCTGTGGAATTTAATTTTGTCGAAATCTATCAATTTTCTTGCGGGTGAGTGATGCAGTCTTTTTAACATGTCATTTTCACCGTCGTTTTCCGTCCTACTGTTAGAATTATTTCGTGTTTCAGAAATTAGGTCCAAATCTCAGTAAACGCGGAAGGAAAAATTAACAATTAGTTAGAAATAACTGTATTGAAATTTAATAGTTTTAATGAAGTGCATGTATTTTCGATTGGTTTTTTTTTTTGTGTGTGTGTTTTAGCGATAAAGTCTTATTTATCTCACTACGGGAAATTTCCAAAAAGTCGTAGTTCATTTTCGGACGACTAATAAACCACTAGGGCATATTTTTGGAAATGTATAAAAATGGGGCCAATGATCGTGGGTATGGCTTTCACATTTCTTTCTCTTACATCACTTCTAAACATAGCAGAATTTAATTTTTTGCTAATCGAATAGCGTAAAAATGCATTTACGTGTGAAATTTGTTTAAAACCAAAAATCAATTTATATACTTTGGGGCTTTTTAAATAGTTTTGAGACAGGCTTTTTCTCTCACACAGTTTGCTATCTGTGTAAAGCAACTAGTGAGAGATGAGTTACCACAATTGGCAATTAACTGCCCAGATTAAAGTAAAGGCGGTTTTTTTTTCAAAAATTAAAAGCTTAAGTCTCATTCCTAGCCAAATATATATACATTTTTTGTCTATGAATATGACGTCATTTTAACTCTCATCAAAAGTTTCTGAAATTCATAAAAATGGAAAAACATTACATCAGTTTCAAAATAATTATATAAAAATACAAAAATATAAACAGGTCATTAAATCGAATTACAGCGTACACGAGAACCGTATTTTCCTAGATGCATGGTTTAATAGACCAAACATAAATACATTAAATTTGTAATTTTTAAAATTTTATATTATGAATTATGAAATTAATATTCGAAAAAAATATTAATTGCAACCTACATGCTTTTTATAGATTTATATTTATTATGACATGCTTTATCCGAATTCTCAATTTCAAAATTTTCTTCCAAGTACTTTTCAAATTATAATTAAAAAAGTCAAAATAATGGTAGTAACCGTCTATGACGTGATGAAAAGCGTATTTAAAAAAAAATATATATGCATTTTACTCATTTTATTGAAACATATGGGCTGGTAATAATAACAAAGCGAGTGAAATGGTCATATTGGCAAGAAATAATTCATTAATTGCAGTGACATAGTCCTTTTGGAGCATTTCGTCAATTGAGTACTAACTTCAATTTGGATATAGCACCTAAAATAGGCTCATTTAAAAATAATTTTCCAGAATCTAATTGTACGAATTTCATTAAAATTTGTATTTAAGGTAATTGAAGAGAGTTTATAATTTATTTTTGGTGTCAAACTTGGGTATTGCTATTGAAAAAAACAATGTTTGTGTCCGTTTTTATATGTAGATGTCTCTCTAAGCAAATATTATATACATCATTTAAAAGTACATTTTATTTCCAATCCACTGGTACCAGTAACTTTCTTCTACAATAAATTTTTGCAGAGTTAGTAGGGGGTGTTTGCTGCTTTTTCTACGACTGTACATTACAGTCAAAAATTTAAAAGTAAAACTTCTTAAAAATTAGAGAGTGATACAGCATTTTAAGAACCTTTCCTTTTTTAGCGCTTACAAATGTATATAAAACAAGTAATGCAAATCAAAAAACAGAAAATTTCGTTAAAAGTTCTTCAATAATAGTGTAATTGGTTATAACATACGGATTTTCCCCCATTATGATTTGATATATGTGAAATAAAATACAAAAATATATTTATTGTTTTTATCTTTTACAAAAATAAATCTTATTTAAATTCATACAACTGACATTTCTCGTTTTTTAAAAATCAGTATTTTTATAAATAGAAGAACGAGATAGGTATAAATCATTGACTAATTAATGAAAGGAAAAGAAATGTAATGAATTTCCATTCTGGTGCTTTTAATCTTGAAAATATTGAAAAAAATTCTTTTGTAACTAATTAATTATTGTTTAGGAAAATACGAAAGAGACAAATGATGTAAAGATATTAATTAGTAAGGTTCTTTTGGAGTTATTCTAAGAATATTTATGGAATGTTTCCCCAATTAAAAAAATCATTAATAGAATAACTAAGTAAATTAATAACTTGGTTAGTTTTTCAATCTTTACCGATGCAATTTTTAATTAGCCTTCATGGACATATTGCATTTTTTTAATAGCATATTTCTTGAACGGTACACGTTATTGATTATTCGCTTTCTTTCAAGATTCTGATTTTGAGATTTTTCTGCTTGATGTTTCTTTTATCTTCATCGTTTAAGTGGGTTTACAATAAATGTGTGTATACATAGTTTGTCTAAATTGAAATAAATATTAAAAGTATAAGTAATAACATCAAAAATACAATAAATAAATCACTACGAAAGATTGAAAAGATAAAACTCAAGCGATGCGCAGTGTGCTATGAAAATTTCCCCTCATTGATGGAAGGCACCGTATAGGAAACTGGTAACGAGATCGCTTAGGCAGACTTCCGATAACGACATATGTTTTGAAAGCAGTACAAGAAGCGGTTACCCCAAGACATATAGGCGAAGACTGTCCAGGAAACACACTATTCCGCCTACTACTGTTTAGAAAACTTAACATTTAAACAAACATACCTACCACATTAAAGCTGTGCATAAGCTTATAGTTGCATGCCTGTGCAGTTGGTCAAACTGTGTTACGATTTGATGGAAGCTGTGGAGAACGAGTAGTAACGAGTAGGGGACCTTCTACATTAGGAGACCAAAAAAAAGCATTTTTTAAGATTTTTTTGTTACAAACTGCATGATGAATCTTTTTAAAATTTTAACAATTTATTGTACATATCTTAAGGTATACACAAGAATTTTTGTATTAGATTTCGTTGCTTCTACTCTAAGTTATAAACAAATATGTTCAACTGCTTTGGAAAATTTCTTCTGGACAGTGGGCATGATAGTGCGTTGTAGAATTATCTGAAACACAAAAATAATTTTTTTCGTAAATTTCGTAAGTTATAGCTTCTAGTTAAATTAAAGGAACCCATAAATTTATTTAAAAATGTTATGTAATAGCCGATTAAAAAAAAACATTTTGTTAAAAAATTCGTTTTTATTTGTTAACTTTTTAAAATAATTTTAGTAAAAGCTTTAATTCATATCGAAGGCAATTAAATAAGCTTTAATAATAAAAAAAATCAAGATGATCCATTGAGTAGTTTAAATCTTGCCCACAGTG